>OU744343.1:41038164-43610303 GCA_916610135.2 Macropis europaea | reverse complement strand
ACGAGGAAGCGGAGGAAAGCCACTGGTTATTGCGAACTCGGGGCCTTAATAACTCGTACCGCATTCATGAACGTTTACTCTGCCCCCCCCCCCCCCCCGGTCCCTGTTCACCCCCTCTCACCCCTTTCTCTCGTACCGCTCTTGTTGCAAATAGAATTAGGCAACAGTACACGGAACGCACCGTCTGAATGGAACATTTCCAACGTAATCAGCATCCCCCGGGCGATCCGTTGATAATAACGATCAATTAACCGCTGTTTGCGATGCTAGTAAAGGCTCGACTAATAACTACTATTTTCTCAATTACGAATCGTCGAAACTCATGCTAGGATTGCTAATAAGTGGTTTTAGGTATCGTCGTGTTTTTAAATTCCCGCCGGTGATTGCAAGGAGGTTGGGTATTTTATGATGTAGATTTAGTCGCAGACGTTATGTAATAATGATAGGCTCTGATTATAAACATACGAAATTACTTTTACTAACAATAAGATATTGAGATTAACAGAGAAAACCTTCACCGAATCCAATTGTGAATCCCAAGAGTTACGAGTTCATCCGCGAAGGTTTCAGAGGCGATGGATCATTCTGAAAAGTCCATTTGAGAACTGATTCACGTTTCAAAGTGACAGGACGATTTTTTTCTTCGGAACGTTTCTATTACAAATCACAGGACTAAATTATACAACGGTCAGCTAAGAAGGTTCAGAAAGTAGTATTGGTCCAGATATAATCCTAACATCCCGGCAGTTGATCAATATTCCTGTCAAAGGGAGGAGGTGTGTACATATATCGAAGCAATCGGAGGGACGATCGGCTCGAACGATTACATTAGGGTTTCGTTGTCGACACTCCGAGAAGAAACACGATCACGGTGCAAAGGTGTAAGACGAGACGACAGGGTGACGCCTGAAGTTCAGGTCAGGTGAATCGGTGCCTGAACGTTTTGGTGTAAAACCCTTTTGAAAGCTACACAGCGTCGACCTCTGTCTGCATTTCAAAAAGTGAACTGGCCTTCTGATCATTGTACGCAGCATAGAGTTTCAATTAACAATTAAATTGCTAAACATATTCTTCAGTACAACTTTCAATTCAGTTGTAAGATGATGTTCTACTCTTATTCTTAATTAAACATTTTAGAAATAGAACAAATGGTGACAATTACAATCGGCGCGATTGTCATACTCAATTAATAACAAAGGAAAACTCAATAATTGCAATAAAATAGTGACTTTTAAATAAGAATCATTTATTCTTTCGAGAATTACACAAGACTCTTCCCCACTGTTTCGTCATTAGAAAGGAGTGTGAGTGCAAGCACATGATTGGAATGGTGACCGTACATCACAGCAACAGAACTGATACTGTCCGGTATTGTGTGATGTCATCGCAAAATATGTATTTTGCAGTTGACATGCATCTACATCAATGATCAGTTCAGTTTCATTGAATCAGCCCCATCAGTACTACTAACTGCACGAAGCAGGTCAGAACGGAATTAGAAATTGAACTTGAACACCCGTTTAACCCTTTGCACTCCAAGTATGCTTGTCAGGCACTCCGATGGTTCGACAATTTTATCTACTAATTTTAGCATACCATGTCAGAAATGAAATATTTCTTAATACGTAAAACTAAGTAAAGCGTAAATATCTTATCTCGATGAAGTTTTCTTGGAATATGAATCATTGAAAATTAACATTTGCTTGCAGTAGCTCGCAACTAGATTAGTTGCATCTTCACATTAGTGTAAGGCTTGGTTATAAGCAAATGCGGACCGATGCGTGCGACGGATTCATCGAAGTGTTCTTAGGCCCTAAATACTGTATACGTGTTACCTGTGTGAATGTTAAGAGTGTGTTAAGAGTCAGTTTCGGATGTCGAGTGGATGGCAGAGAGAGAGTTTTACGTGAGACATTGTGAGAGGAAGACCTATTGAGAGAGCGTGCAGAGTGTAAAGAGCGAATTGACATTTTTATTGAATATTACTGTTTTCCTAAAGCGAAATATCTCTATTCACTGAAAATCCCCTACATTAGTTATGTTGGAGTTGCTGGTCTATCGTATCAGAAGATGCTTGGAGTGCAATGGGTTAAAAATGCCTAACACGATGGACAGTGCATCGGGTAACCCGGTGAAGAGACGAAAGACAACTGGAACCGCGAGTTCGAATGACACCGTATAGACAGGGCAGCGTGGCAGGTGAGTTATATTCGTTAGCGTACGATGGTCAGACCTGGACCCACAGAAACCCCAGGGGGAACGAGGTATCCCAGCTTTATTCCAGTTTAAACGGTCCGTCAAAGTCACCATTACCATTCCGGTTCGCGCGAACCATTTATTTACGCGGTGCCGGGACGCGCCGCTTATTTATAGCCGTCAATTAATTATCGCTGAATAATGAGCGCGCAGAACCGCGGAATACATTAGCCGAATCGCCATTCTTACCCAGCGTTTACTCGCGTCGGGGGCGGCCGATTCTCTTTCTCCATATCCTTTCTTCTGGTTCTCTCCTTCTGTCTTTATCTTCCCCCTTCCCTATCGAGAAGAAGGCCGGCTTCGATTTGTTCGGAACGAGCTTTCCTGTCCATGCGTGGTTCATTGTTCGTGTCCCTGAACGACACGACACGACTCTGCTCTTCGTTGTACGCTCCCTGTTAAGCTGAAATAGGATCCGGTTCAGGTGTTGTCCTTTATGGCCGTGGACGAAAAGAAGCACGGTTCTCTCTCTTTCTGTTTCTCTCGCTCTCTCTGTCTCTCTCCGTTCAGATAAATTAATTTGCCCGCACGGTAAAATTGATGCACTTATCAATGATATTGAGGCCACGGTCGATTCAGCTTCCTTAATTATTTTTTCTCTTTCTGTTCGGGCTTCGTACCCTTCTCTCTTCCAGACGATTCCACGGGCGATGGATGAATTTGCGTGCAACGGTTAACGATACCAGATGGACAAATCGTTCGGGGGACAGGTGAATTTTCAAGCAGCCGATAGCGGTCTTAATTACGTTACCATCGCTTGTACTGTTTATCACATACGTCGGTTTCGGTTTCTCAATAAAAAAAAAAATAACCAATTGAATTCCATCGATCTGTTTACCGTCGATGTACAATTATCATTTCTTGTTTCGTTTCTGCTTAATTAACCTCTTCAGGGATATTTATACGCAGGCTGATAGCCGGGAACGTGTGAACCACTTTTCTCAATGAGTACTGAATTGAAGAAAAAAATTTGCTTAATATCTGTGAATTCATATTGAATAAATATAATGGTAAAAAATAATTGGATTATTCAGTTATTCGAACAGTGAAAATCGCATCTAAAAATAAAGGAGAAACAACCATACGAAGCACACCTTTGCTGTTCCTACAGTAACGAATACGTTGGACATCCCAGTGAAAACTGTCATACCCAGTAGACACGGGTAAACACAGACGTAGCAGTTATTGAACTAATAAATAAATTTAATACACTAGTCCTTATCAAGGTCCACAGAAAAAAGTGTTAGATATCCTCTCTGGTCACCAAACCTTTAAAAAACAAATGTCATCGGAAACGATAGGAATCAGCGGCGCGGTAGGGTCTGAAAAGAATGCTCTCGTCGATGCCCGGGAACGGTCAGACATTCCCAGGGAATAGCTACTCATCGATTACGCGGTTATACAGTGTTGAGTGCGGATATGCGCGAAGTATATATGGGATGCGGTCGAATAATAATAAACGGGGATAAATAGCTAACGAAGGACGCGAATGGTTGCATGGCTATTGGCCATTCATATAGGCGAGGTGAAGCCAGGCAAAAGGCAGGCCAGGCCAGGGGGTTTGCTCCCTCTCTCCTCTTGGCAAACTGCGCTTGTCCACCCGGGGACAATAAATGACATTGGAGCGTGGTTCTCGCGACCATACGACGGCACGACCGCCAGTTTCTACCCGGTTTCTCCTACTCTCTCTCTCTCTCTCTTTCTCTTCTCCTTTTCCCTCGTTCTGCTCCTCCTCCTGTTCTTCTTCGGAGCGTAGGCAGGTTGGCATACGAGCCGCGCGGTCAACTCGCCAGCTCCTCTCTCTGCTCTAATGAGCTTGCTATTATTTGCTTTATTGAATGCAATTAGAGCTTACTCCGTGTCCCTGTCCCCCTCACTCCACCCTTACTCCCCACCACTACACCCTCTTGGATATCCTCTCGCGTTCTGCCAACGTGCTGGTTCGTGCAGCGCGATCGTACACCGTCGAGTGAGGTTCTAAGGGGGATTTCAGACCTAGAGCTACCAAGGATAGGCTGATTTTAAACGTTACCCGCATGCTGCACGCTGTGTGTTTAACTCGTTGACTGGGTCATTTTTTGCCGAGGAGCACCTATTGTATGTTGGCACAAATGAATAAATATGAGATAAATTATCTGGCCCGTCGCAGAAATATTTCCAAATGACACGTTGAATCGTTTTCTCCGATTAACACATTCGAATATTCGCTAAAAAATACTGTGAGAGCAATTAACTGGCGCTTTGCTTGTGACGGAGCAACTTTCTCGGGACAAGTTGACTCTACTTCCTAAGGTAAAAGTTTCTTTTAACAGGTTCTTTGGTTATGATGTTAACAGATCGCGGACCGATCACTAGAAAGCTTAGAAAAGTTAGAATGAAAATGCGGACTAGTGGACACCGCATAGTGAAAGATGTACCTGTAACACAGTTAACAAGGACGTAATCTTGATGCGTCTGGTCTCTGCGGCTTTGCGCTAGTTCAAAGCATAATCTGTTAAAAACTAAAATGGTGCATCTACATAAACATTCGCAGACCGATAATTACGTAATTTTCAGCATGAATCAGTCGTAGCTCGCGTATGTTACATAGCCAGCATAGCTTTCGTTTTGAAATCACCTTAATCCACGGGGTAAGAGTCGGTGTTGGTGAATAAAACTCGAAACCGTGTGTGTCGCGTCCGAAGGTGTATGCACGGGGCCCCCGGTGTGTATATCGCCGAGAGGATGGCGGGGCATAGCAATCAGCCACAGACATGCATCCGCACACTACTGTGTAATTTCTAGAACAAAAAGCTGCCCGTAATTGTGTTCATTATCTTCGGGGGCTCCAGAAACAAAGCGAACGCTGCGGGGGGAATGAAGACGAAGATAGAAAGTGGATGGGATACTCTGTGTGTCGGATATCGCGAAACGCGCGAAACTTCTGCCGCGAGCGGGTTCCGACGTCCTCCTGGAACTCAGTCGATGAAATTACGGATTTCTCGGCTGTACGATTCAGCGTCAGTGATACCGTCCATGTGATTCTTCTCTATACTTTGTTTCCACCATCCAGCCTTGTCTCACTGCGTTCGTTATTCAATTGTATACTACATATTGTTGTTACTTACCACTTTCCTTCGGTGCATAGCATTTGAATAAATTTATTTGTTACCTAATACAGTTTCATGTTTTCATATCCACGATGTTTAGGAGTACCACAGGCTTTTACGAACAGAGAGAAAAATTTAACGAGAAAGAACATTTGACAGAGACACAGTGGATCGTAGAGTGACACCTACCGGTGTACCTACAGGTAGATTATCTCAAAGAGACCCGGATAGTGCGACTGGATGAAAACAACGATCTTATGAATGTGATTGAACACTATCTATCTGTCTCTACCATAGTACAAAATAATCGTTCGCACTCTTCTATCTGAAACATAGAATTGACAAGTTACACACGCAATCGACATCAACAGTTTAGGATCTGCCCAACAAAATGATTACTATCAAGTATCGTACATTCTGTGGTCTAAATGCCATGTGCATACCAGGTCATACGACCCAATGCAAAGCATCAGAACCGCGAAAATGGGGCTCGAAATATGTCTCTGCCAAAGACCTTTCCTCGCATCAGCGCACGTCAGCCCGCGCGATTAGGCCTCGCAATTTGTTTGTCATTAACTTTAATAGTGTTTGAATATCGCTCGGTAAGTGCGGTAAACGCGGCGCGCGTTTCTTTCGCCCGTTTACGACCGACGCGAATTTAAATTGCTATGCAATCGGTCGGCGAGCGGTTGCAGGGGCCAGCTATCTGACCGAGATATCGTTTCCGACGGCCACGGGGCACTGTGCGGATTCGGGATAAATTGCTCGCGAGGACCCCTCAAAAACACGCCCAACTACGACCCTAAGTGACTTTTAATGGCCGAAATCAGCGAGGTGCCCGGTTCTAAATCGCTTCACGCGACACTCGCTTGATCTCAAAAAGTCGTCGACGACGTTCCGCGCGGAGCGTTTTCAGCGGCGACAGAAGATGAGGACGCGTGTCTTTCGTATGCCATGAGATTTTAATAACTGCTCACGAGTGCGTAGAGGTAATTACACGGTCATGTTTCCGTTTAATTGAAGTTTCTGGAAAAGAGAAGATACATTGTAGCGCAACGCACTCGCTGGTAATGCCGTAAATATTACATGTATAATTATACGGTGCCGGTGATCAAAATTACACGGCCGACTAGTTCGCCAGGACGAGGATTATGGTGTTCAATGGAACCCCGTGTGAAGTAATATTCATGGAAGGTGGCTTGCTGTGTGTCGGACCTTGCTTGAGTTCAAAGATTTGTCGACGGTTAGAACTGACATCTTGAAATAATTTCAAGATAGGTTCAGTTCGAGCGTGCAGCCATTACAACGCACCCTAATGCAACAGTTGGAGAATAATTAAACACCGGTTCATACCGCGCCATACAGTCTTACCTCAGCCCTACACACACTTGCGTACATTCTCCAAACTGTATAAAACATCTCCACAGGTCTATATCATTGGAACGCTCAAGTTTCTCAAGATTCAGCGCAAGCGAGGCTCGTCGGTCGAGGGCCAAGGCAGTGTAGCGGAGGTAGCACCGGTGGTCCGAGTTCGAACTTATCGGACACCCGATGGGCACGGCCGGGGCCCGAAATAATTGCCCGCAGTGAAATATAAATGATACCAAGATTGTGGAGCGACGAAGGAGGATGGGTCGAAACTCGACGGTGTCCGTGGCTCCTTGCCACGCGTGTGCGTATGCGTATGCGTGCGTGGCCCGTCGACTGGCTACTTGGTACGCGAGACGTACGCGCACGTAATTGCGTGCCCGTCCTGAAATTATTCATCTCCCCGATCCCAGGCACTGGCCAGCCACCACCGGAGCCAGCCCCAGCGGTATGATAATGCATAGAAGTGCCAGTCATTATACTTATACGTAGCCGGTGTATCCACTGCCCATCCTACCTACTCTCGCTACGTAGATTACACCACCTCGAGAACCCCGCTTCACCCTCTTGCACCTCCTCTACCGTTTCTCTCTTTCCACGCTAACCGTCCTCCTTCTGTGCCTTTCTTACAGTCGCTGGATGTGTACGTGCAGACCACCGTGCGTTTTCAGGCCTCTTTCAGGACGGTTCGGTACCCCTTTTGGTTTCTGATGGATTCCGAGTAGGGTGTTTACATTGGTCAGCTGATTTGATTGGTTTCCAGCTACGAGAGCGGTATCGACGTCCAAGTTACCCGGCAGATTTTATGACGCGGTCGTCGGACACTTTTGAAGAAGTCTTGTAGGATCGGCAAAAGGGAAGCGACTGAGTGTCGCGCTAAGAGAGGAAAAATCGGCTGGAATCGGCAATTGGCCGGTGGCTCAGTGGTTAGAGCGCACGCTTGCAAGCGGAGAGGTCCCGGGTTCGATTCCCGATCCCTCCGGTCTGATTTTTCCTATTTAAAATTCCTACAGTCTTTTAAGTGGCTTTGAATTCAAAATGTTAGGGCAAGGGGGAACGTTGAAGATGGGAGGTCCGAATTGTGAAGCAAAACTTTGAGGGACCATCCTCTCAAAATTAGCGTGGTCGAAACTAAGTGAAACGGTCATGCAGTGGGGGTCTGGAACGCGTTCGCAAACATATTGCATAATCGGTAATAACTTGAGCCCGGTCGGCCGCCTCGACTCGCCTTATAGTATCGGGGCATTAATTATCACACCGTGACGTTTCGCTCGATCTTCTAATAAACGGTCGTTCAGGGGCGGACACGCTCGTAAGCTGTGGCGATTCAGCTATGCCTCTCGCGTTTATTCCGCAGCCTAATCTCGCGCGTCTAGTCTCACACACACTCACACATACATGCACTCATACTTGAATGTTGCGTGCGTCGTTCGCGCTATAGGCAATAGTTAAAGCCTGTTAATTTCCGGCAGTGAAGTTATATCCGGCGCTAAAGTCCAATGCAATTAAACGTTAGACGGTAAAGCGTGGCTAAAAGCGGCCTCCACTTCGGCCATAACGAGGACACTTTGAGGCGAAAGGGTGAGACGGTAACCGGAAGGGAAGACACCCGTACGGTTCCTCGCGTCCGTAATTCTATATCACGTGTCGACTTCTCCGTGTATATTCGATCGTCTCGAGGATTTTCTTCGTTACGAGGCGTTCGTTTTCGAGCGGTTGAGCTTCAATTTCACTTCACGCTCGCGCCAGCATGCACGACTTACCAACATGTCTTTTTAACGAATCGCCTGGTCGAGGGATCAGCAGTTACCACTTTGAAGATGAGCACCCGCAACGAACGTGCAGGCAGATTTCGCTTGAAGTCAGTCGTCCTTGAACGTCTGGCAGGATGAAGCACCCCGCTGAAGATTTCGATATGGCGTTGCAGTCTCTTCAGAGATGTGTCACTTCATCCATGGGATCGTTAAATATCCATTTTGTTACGTATTTTAAAGTACTGGTTTCATGGCCGGTGACTTGAATGATGAGTAGATGAAGACACTTCGGGAATTGGATCATACGTTCACAGATGATTGCTTTTATACGAATAGCGGAGGTCTCTGATTTGGACCATGGCAAGTTTGGTTCGTAGATGCTCTGTTAGCGTTTGTTTTCTGTAAATTACACTTTCAGGATTGTGATAAAGATTTAGACCTGGAGCTCTTCCAGAGAAGCCACTTTAGAATACTGGTTTAATTTTAGTTTAGAGTCTTAGTTTCAGACCACTTGTCAGATAAACTGATGTGTAAATAGACCTTTCAGTTCACTCGTCGGTTCAGTGGCTGACCAAGTTGTTAGTAATATTAATTATAAAAGGAAACTAACCTGACAGCAACCTGTGAGACTGAGATTGATGGCTGATTAGACGCGTAGGCCTGGCATTTTCGTATCAATTTTCATATGTGTATGAGAAAATCTAATTCTAATTTTTAGTTTTTTTAATGACAGTATAGGCTTGTGGGTGCCAACCGATGTAATTATTTAAGTAAACTACACTATTTACCATACACATTTATATTTTTACCAGAAAAAGTAATAGTTGATTTCATGATGCAAAAGGATACTAACCTGAACAGGATTCAAATTGGAACACGTATTAAACTAAAAGTTTACATTTTTTTATATAATTCATCACAAAAACACTGTGAACTTTTCAAAAGACTTAATAATTACACTAAAAGTTAACCCAACTGGGCTGAAACCGACCGGCTCATCAAAAAAAAATATGAATATTGTCTTCGAGCAAATAAATCCACTAACTTCCGAAGATCACACAGACACCATTCCACTGAGAATAATGAATAATCAACGTTACTCTGAAACCGATCAAATTGCTACTGCATGTTATGATACACGCACTATTTGTCGAAGAAAAGAATCGCGATAGACCCTGATATAGTCGATATATCGAGCAATCTGTCTGACACTTGCTACAAGCACTCCCTAACTGTCGGTCGGAACAATGTCGTCGGATTATTACACCAGCAACGTTGTCACCCTGTCTCATTCTTTTCCCCGCCTGTTGTCGCACCGTGCGATATCACAGCCAGAGGATACGTATTATAATATATATTATAATAATGTGGGCCACAATGGATTCGCGTCATATCCTGGCTGTGTCCCCAGCACGGCTATCAATTAGATCAGCGCACCCTAACCTCGCTACCAGATATCACACCCGCCACCGATCTCTCTCCACTCTCTTTCTCTTGCACCTATATTTCTCTCCTTCTCCTTCTCCCTCTTTCTTTCTCGTTTCCGTTCAAGTAGCGTGCAATAGAGCCATTAGAGGCAGACAAGCGAGAAACTCAATTTAAATTACGACTTCTTGCTGTTGTTACGACCGTTATTATAACGTTAGCGTTTCACGGCGATTCTTTAGCTCACGCGCAACTGCTGCGGCTGTGCGAAGTTCCAGAAATGGTTCCACAGGCTTCGATCCATTGGTGCTAGATATCCCTGAGAGGGTTATTCAAAGTCGAAGACAACGATCATCCTATGAATAATTTTGATATGCTGTCTACGATAAACCTACCGATCAGACTGCAGGAAATTGCTTTTGTGACTATAAATTGAAACAATAAAAATGTGGAAATAATAAATTATCACACATTATGCATTTCCTTCTTGGGTGTCGCAACATTTTTTGAATTTATTGATCCTTGGCAGAGATAATCGAAAGTCAATGATTATCTTATAAGTGAATTCACGTGGACGAATAATTCACGACCAATGGTCTATGATAAATCTACGGATCAGCCTGTAGGAAATTGATTTTGAGACGAAAAATTCGAGACAATAAAAGTGTGGGAATAATAAATTTTCACACCCTGGATAATGTGTTCTTTAGCGTCGTGTCATTTTTCAAATTTACAGTTGAATGAGCTAGTCTACGGTGAATGGAAGCTATTGGCACCAATACACCTTATGTGTAGGAATAATGTGTATCATACATGGGTGATATAGCGTAGTCGTAAACTAGGCGGGGTGTCAAGCACTTGACGTGATATAGATGTCGACATCTTTAACAAGACAAAACCCAGGACCGTACTTGGTAGCCGTTTTCAGATTTCATGTCAATAGCTTCACATTATTTTCAGTTTCATATTAATTACTCACATATCAATGCAACCTTTCCGAAATACTATGTAGCAAAACACGTTTTAAATACGTCTTACAATGTTTTCAGGGGCAAGTAATTCAAAAGTCGGATATTTAGCATGCCCTCGTGTAAGGACTATTTCCTCGTTTTCTGGTTGTCGTTGTTTCCAATTGTTCTAACACTCGAACCATGCGGCTGTTCAATAGCGTGCCTAATTTACGACCAGACTGTATCTCATCCACCCACAGCGAGGAAGTCTATTATCGTTTCTCCATGAAATACAGTTTTACCTCTTTTTTCATGTGTTAATAGCAAAGTCTAGTACGTAGACATTGTTCGTTATTAATTCAGTACAGTAATTGTAACATACAAGATTTATATCGCCTAATTAATGTGCTGTATAATGACTTCAACTTCATCATAACAAGAACCTCAAACATCGATTCCTTTGTACTCTTCGATTTTCATCTGAATTACAAAATGAACATCGCGAAGAGAAATGCAATAACCTGCGCGGTCTATTATCGTTTCAACAATGCAGACTACTGAATAACACCGGAATAATAAAGCACGCTGTGAAGAATTCACGACACGTAAAGCATCGGTTCATATAATTTGCTTTGTTTAAATTGACGGACGTGGCGATTAACGCGGTCCGTGAAAGGGCCAGCTTCGTGGAGCGCTTGAAAATTGTAGAGGCCCGCGAAAATATAAACGGCCTCGATACGCGAACGATATCTAATTACCGAGTTGCGTATTGTTTGCGGAGCAGACTGCTCGTTATCATCACAATGCTCCACGCCTTTCGCTCTGCTACCGACAGCCTTCCTGTATAGTTGCTAATTTAACCATACGTTTCGTTACCAATTATTCTGGCGCCTATTCTGGCTGGACGGTTCTCAATGCCTCAAGAAATAAAGACTGAATGCAAGAGTGTCTGGAGGAAGGGTGGAAATTTTACAATGACTTACATGATCGATTAAATGTTACAGCGCGTGTGTGTATAAAAAGTTTATATTGAAATATTATAAAAGAAATATGAAATGTATTAGAAACTGTAGTTGCATCCATTTTCCCACTTCAAAACGTTGGCAGCCCTGTCGATGTAAATCTGACATCGACATGGGAATTTTCCGGGATACACTCAGCACTTCAGACTAATGAAATAAGTTTACGCAAACATATGTCCGATTTGACCCTGTTTCCAGGTTATAGAGTTTGGTGCGCCAATAATTCTTTTGAGAAGTTGAAGTAGTATAACTGATGCGGCCAATGTTCGAGAATAGTTTTGACAATAGCCTGCACAGTCGCAGCTCAAGAAGATTCATTCCCTATCGTTAACACGTTGAACGCCGTGGTGGTCATCGGTCACCGTCACCTCAAATTTAATTCGATTAAATAATTGATTGTCGCAAAATTCTGAGCAGACTTCATACTAAAACAATAATGTAGGAATAGAAGAGTACTCAAATCTTTTTTTCTTTACGATTTTTATAAAAAATAGTATATTATATCGTATCTGATTAAGTATGGCCGTTTTCCCTGTGGCTTTCACAAAGTTGGGGATTATTTTCGTTGCAGCTGAAAACTTCAGTTACATCCCGATATCCAAGCAAGCGTCTCAACACTCATACTTCCACCTTCCATAGTTTCCATACTTTGCCTACGTGACTCACCACTTCAAACCTGACTGTAACCTACGAAGTTCATTACAGATAGTACAGTTGATCGTTATCAGTCCTGCTACGAAGGCGTCCGATAATTCGCCGTTCTTAGGTTCAGCGCTAAACATTTGATACTCAAGAATCCTTCCACGCCTTATATTTTCTGTGAAGTGTCCACAAAGTATACATTTACATTTATCCTGCTTCCGCATCAGCGTCTGTCAGGCCATTTCATAATCAATTGATCGCTGATCGTTTTCGCTGCGGTCCAGTCTGCAATGGCCGATGCAGCGAACGTTGTCAATCCTGTTGAACTGAAAGTCTACTGAAAGAAGAGCGTACAGAACGCAACGAAACGATTTGCCGTGGCAGCCGGCGGGTAAAACTTCGTTTAGCATCGCATCGGGGTGAAACAAACCGGTCGCGTGCGTGTTCGCTGCGTACATAGAGAGACGAGGGGGGCAGAGGGTCAATCTCCTCGCCTCTTCTTCTTGTTCTTCTTCATCTTCATCTCTTTTCCTTCCGCCTGACTATTTTCTCATTTCTCTCTTCATCCACTCAGCCGTGTTCCTCCTCCTCCACCACTTCTTCTTCTTGCCCCTGCGTCACTCCGCTCCTCCATCGTCTTTCTCTTGATCTTCTTCTTTCTCTTTCGGCCACCCGTCCGCCTGTTCGCTCGCCCGGAGGTCGGACATCATTGTCTCGTCTTCGCGGTCGAAAAAGAAGGAAAACGAAACGCTTATTCAATCCGGTCGATGCGAAAAGTGATCAGCTGTTTCCGTTCGACTGCCATTAAACGCCAGCTAATTAGGGTTTTATACGAAATGCCGACGTTTCGCGCGCTGAAACGCGATACTTTTCATTTCTGCGGATCGACGATGATGTGCTCCTGTGAATTCTTTCGGAAATTGCGGTGAATACTGCCAGTGACGTCTTCGCTGCCTGGCTGTATGCGTGCGTATGGTTATATGTGGAAATAGCAAATCGAGGTTCCACCGTTCGTTGAAGTAGTTAAAGTAATCCAACAAAAAATTTCATTTCACATTTTGTATTCGTTTCTGTATAATGAATCTCTCTTCGTTTCATTATACCAGAAATTACAGTTCACCCTGTGCAGGAACGGTGTGATAGAAAAAACTGCCCCCTTGTACAGATGTTAATATATTTATGAAAGTCCAAAAATAATTCCTACAGTTACTTTTTAGGCTAGTTAGAATTCATCTGACGTCCCAGCTAAAAGCACCGCGGACAATGAAGAACGGTAGGTCCATGAGAATGGAAAAAAGAGAGCGCAGTGAAGGCAGATAAGGATGAGTCGTGGTTACGTGTCACCCTAACGGAGGAGCGGTTAAGTGGTGTCTAAAAATGTTCTTTATTCAACGGGACAATGAGGTACACAATGGCGCGGTGCTACCAGCCGGTACAATCTGGGATTTCGAGGCTACTGAGCATTTAGGTTTGCAAGCTCATCGTGAATCGGAAAAACTCCCCAGAGCTTCTACGTGGGAACCGAACACGTTTCGAATACTAAACCACCGTTCCTTTGGGAGTGTTGTCCCTTCGTGTTTAAGTGGAAACCTGGACCTCTGCGACTCCACGATAAAAGCATCGTAGTTTTATTAATTTTTCGGTGAACGAGCAAACGGCCTTTGTGTTCGACGATTACTGTTTTAATATAAGTGGCAACTTACGAAATTACTCCAGCAGAGGAAAAGAAGTCGCGACAAAGGTATCATTAACCGTAATAATCGTTACGGAAATTAATGCCCGAGAGTTTAAACGATACATACACCGTAATTAATATTATAACCTGGAAAGTAAATGAGATGTATAGGGTTTGTCGAAAAGACTCTGGAAATTTGGTACTTTTGAACATTGTAAACAAATATTTTTTTATATAAAGTTTTGTATTTTGTATTTCAGTTTACATTTCATTATGTTTACATTTTGTATAATCTTTGCATCAGTGCAGTTGCAGTATCCCATAATTATTATTTAATATTATATTAATCTATATCTTGTTCAATGTCATGGAAAACTTGTATTTCTTAGAGCATGTCTTCAGATGGATCGACAAAATCTTTTTGAAGTCATTGTTCATTCAAAAGACAGTATTTTGTAAAAAATGTTTTCAGAGTCAGTCAAATCATTCTCAGACAAGAAATATTTTTCATGTAACGCTCAATTTCACCGAGAAACCTGAAATTGAAGTCAAAACTCAGCCTGAAACCTCTCTGTCAGGATGTCGATGGTTAGAACTTTTCGACAGACGTTTCACGCGTGTCCGACGTAGCTGAGCTTGCGTCAGACAGGACTTTTTCTACTGGTCAGCCGTCGAACCAGTAGCCGCACACGACTCGATTATACCGATATCGAGTTACTGGCAAATATATTTCCCATCGACTAACAAGATATGTTCCCGATAGTAAACAACGAACGCGAGACGCCGGGCTCGCACGGGCAATGATATAACGCGAGCCAAGAATGCAGCCCGGCCAATGGAATGACATTTATTTTCACCGACAAGACGAAGAGCGTACTTAACCGTCGATCGATCAATCGTTCCACCAATGTTTGCCGCGAAACAATCTTACTTTGGCCCCGCGATCAATCAACGCTGAAGAGATAACGGTGTCGGTGGACAAATGCTCGTCGAGATAATCGAACCGCAAAGATGTCTGCGCTCGATCAATTCGACCTGGATCGCTTACAATTATATTAACACCTTAGCGTACAATTTTGATTAGATTACGATACTATATTGCAGAATAAAATACACTAAAAGTACTGCTCCACGTATCGCAACAGAAACTGACCCTTAGAACTAACAGATTCTCGCAAGTGAAATTTAGTACTTCAAGCGTTATGACCAGTGCACCTTATTGTATAATTTGACTTTAGGTTACTGTCACGAGCCAGAATCGTTATTTGAGTCGAATGAGTAACCTATCCCGGAAGATATAATGGTGGTGAGTTTTCTATTACTGTGCTCTTCAGTAAGAACAGATCGGTGTCACAGTAGAAAATCCAGTACCTAGTCAGACACGACACAATATCTCTTTTCAAGTACAAATTACGAAGGAAAAAAAAGTTGACCACCCGACAGTACACGTCTGATTTTATCATGCCATTGTTTCATGTTCTTTGAAATTTATTTTTCAATTAAAAAAAAAATAAAGCAGGAACGTGTGATCACTTATTGCAAAAAATCTGAAATTTGATTGAATAACTAAAACAGGGATTTTATTTAAAAAATGGTAGATGAAACATGGACGTAATCGTGTTTCGTTTGATCGAAGATTGAACCGTGGCTATGAAGTAAATTTATCTGAAGGCGAAATTGCCGCTCTTAATACTAATTACCGACTTCCACATCGAGTGATTAACGCGGGAATTATAAGACACGATGCTTTCTGTGCGTCTGCTAGTGTCGATTTCCAATTAGCTATAATAACGTACAGCTATAGACGGTACGGTAATTGCTTCTTGAATAAATTGCAGCGAACGTTGAAAGCGTTGTCGCTGAAAATATCATACACCCGACGTTCTACACGGTGCGTCAGTTATTTATGTTAATTATGCACGTGTTTTAGGAAACGAAGCGCACATTTCATGCGATCCTTTGGCTCCGCGTTAATCAAACGAATCGTGTACATCACTTTTGAAGACATTTTCAAATCCAATGCTCGACTCAAGTAACGGTAGCTTTCACTATACGCAAGTAGTTAATTGGCTGCTTGAAGAAATAAATAATGCGACGGGTTCTGTGATATCTCGCGATGAAACATTGTGTATGATAAGGCATAAAGGCGATTTAATGATATTTATTATTTTGATTATTATAGATGCGATCATATGAATAATTACTTCGATAAAGAAGAAATAGAGGTATAGCAATAGGATTAATTGCACTAGTCACCGATTAAGACCTGATCATGCTATCGAGTTTTTCATTTTGGTTGCTCTGTATGAGACCTGAGAAAAATGCTGCATGTCTGACCTGTAATGCATGTATCTACTTAAGACTAGACTATATTAACATATACAAATTTAATAGGTATTTTGTGGATAGGTCATCTATTTTGCTGATACATACTGCAATCCTCACCAATAAGAGAGGAAGATTACACTGTATTGTAGAATTAATTAAAAATCCAAATCTGAATATTTCGCGTGTCATAATATAGCAAATCAAATAACTGTTGTAATTTCTGTATTTTTTAAGAGACTGTCTCAGGAAAAGAATATTCTCTTCAATCAATCATTTTATGCGGATGTGATAAACAAATTGCCAGATCCACTAACGTCCAAAAGTATCCGGCCACTTACATGTTTGCGGATTTCACTGAAATATTTTACAAATACAGTTCTATTGTTGGTTTGTTATCTTATTTTACAATTATTATGCTATTATTGAACAATATAAATAATATTTATTAACAAATAATGTTGATAAAATTACTATAACGAGAGTTAAGCAAAAACGTACATACATATAGAAGTGTACGAAGAGATGCAATTTTAGACGACTTTATCTTTTGTTTGTTCCTCCTCCATATTGCAGTGCATTTAATATGCTTATTTCTAACCAGAATTGGATATTCGCATAAATTTGAACGAGTCCCAGTCACTTAAGATTGACAAAACTGAGACCTGGACGATGCTGGCGTTCGGTTGATTTTAGTTTGAATTTATCAGCGCTAACGATAACAACTATGAATTCAGGAAAGAAAATATCGACAGAAAAACGTGTTACTATTATAGTGCTGGCCAAACAAGGTTGTTCCATTGGGCAAGTAGTAGCGATAACCGAAATATTAATAATTATATTATTATAGCATTAATACGCTACTTCTCTGAATTTGCTAGGTGCCCGGATACTTATGGACGGTAGTGTGCGTAGGGAAAGGTCGTCAGTAATAATGAAAATTACATCCAAGATGAAATAATAGAAGTATCATTTAAACAAATTAATTTGTTTTCATTCGAAAAAAAAAACAGAACTTTCCGATCAGCCTACTTCCTCAGTGAGTAGAAGCTTCAGGATCTTTATTAATTTTGTTCAGAAAGCTTGTGAACAGCAAGGTACATTGCAATTCACCCTTCTGGGCAGTGTATCCTCCTATCTATCAATCCTATCAAAGAAGCTAACTCATAACAAACATCCTGCAGCAGTATTTACGGCACACAGAACCTTTACTCGGCTGGAAATCGTTCTTCCGCATAGGTTGTACTGGCGGCCATTTAAACCAGGAGTCGCCGGTATGCGATTGAAAATTCGTAGGCGCCAGTGAAGCGGTCTCTTTTCACATGAAGCGTTGTGTATGGTGGCGCCGGAAGCGCGAGCAACCGGGCGTGTCAGCGCTGACCAGCGCAACGCCGCGCCGCTTCTTTCGCCGTCGCCGCCGCCACCGACGCCGCCGTTCCGTTGCGTTGCACCTGCACTCTGCAATGCACCGTGCTCGCGCTACCGTGATTGGTGCTCTTCCACCCACGCTCACGTATGCCTCTCCGACGTACCTGTCCCTCCTTGAACCCACCTGAAACCCGCACTTTTACCTGCTCCCTCCACCTCTGCCTGCTGTCCACCCGAACACCCGGTATTTGTCGATACGGTGACAACCTGTATTTAAGCGGCTTAATACGCGCCGATAAGCTCCCCGTACGCCGGTAACCGGCAATTATGCCGCGATTCGAATCAATTATACGTTTAAATATTAGAAAAGAAAGTGCGAGGTTAAATGATACGTCCTTGGAGATAGAATCGAAGTTAGGCTGACCAGCTGTGGTTCCAGGGGTACTTACGCGGGACGCGAGTTGTTTGCAGCAATTTCTTTATCTCGATGATGAGAAAGATTGAAAGTTAGGCGCAACGGAAACGAAATGGTTGCTTGGAACGAGAGTGGCGTTCTTGTATAGAGGCCCTCAGAGTTGTTGCGTATATTCCGTGTTCTTCGAGATACATTGTAAAGAACTCGCTGGTACCATACACCTAGAATTAACGTTGTGTGAGAAGATATAGAATGAGTTTTTAGAGACGATTGTTTCAGAGGTTCTACGTTTGTTTCAATAGAGCAAAGGTGTGGATGTGTGCACTGCTTGCTCTGTCTCCTTGAATATACCGACATATCTCTATAAACTTTTTCCGTGCTAAGAGTGAGCGAATGTAATCAATCATCAGGGTTACTTGGAAAGATCCTCTAATGTTTACTCCTTGTTTGCCATTATAATTTTTGCAGTGTGTACATTACGAAATCCAACGTAGAATATATTTGTATTCTTATGACCAGTCCATGAACGTTCCATTTAAAAGTAATCAATCTTCAATCAACAAATCTACCAGCTGACCTGACGCTATCTAACTCAATATGTATTTACAGTTTCCATCCCTCGTGCGACTGCCATTTTAATCTACTAGCCGTTGCAGGGAGTCGAAAATTCCACTCAAGATGCACAGACATAGATTGTATCAGAGAAGGGAGTGGTTTTCTTCGAAATAATTACCCTTAAATTGTTCGATTTGCGAGTCAGCCGAGTCGTCGATATCCGCGAAAGAGGCGGGTAGACGGTGTGGAACAGACGGAGAAAGAGAAAAGGAGAGGGAGAGGCAGGGTTGCAAGGGGGTACGATCGAAGTACGTCGGACAGCAAGGAGGCGCCGGCACTGCGCGCCACACCCCAATGCAGCAACTCCATTGATTATTGTTGCTGGTGCACTTCCTACCCCGCCTTGGCGAACGACAAGTATGCCCTGATTCCAGGACCCTCGCCACCCGTCCGTACCTTTCAAGCCGTTTCCAGCTAACGGTTGCACCACGCCGCCGAATTCGTAAGGGATCATCGATGTGGACCATGCTAATTGCATCTGTGGACTTTCTTGATATTATTTCCTTGGAGACCACGACTTATTCCGCTTGAAAGATGAAATCAGTGCGCACGAACAATGCAAACTGATTCCGCTGCAAATATGTTATGCATCATCGGTAGAATATTATACATGTTATAGAAATGTAGGCAATTTGTAACTTATAACAGAATCTAAAAGAGAAGACGTGTTACACGTAAATAATGCAGTTTGCATTCATTTAAGGGTGATTTATTTACGGAGACGTTTTAGAATGTTGATATATTTTTCATCGGTTAATGAATAATTCATGATTTAATCCGTGAATATTGAAATAATTGGTATACGCAACAGATTATATAGAAAGAGCCGCTATTTGCATTGAAAATGATCCATGGATCGAAAGAGTATATCAATCATTTTGATCTGGAATTAGCACGAGAATACATAGACAAGGATTGTACAAAATGAATCCGTATTTGCTTTGTCGCTCAAGCAGAATAAAACGTCCCCTGCAATAGAACGCTATTAGTATATTCTCAGATACAATTCGTATTGTTCGTATCAATGGTTCACGGTACCTCTACAAAATGGAGAACAATAACACCTGTCTTGTACTATTGGCAAAGAATGGTTCGGGTCCCCTCTAAAACGAAATGGCTTCTACCATTCAATACCAATTAAGTCACACCAACAATTTCATCGACCCACCTCCAATAATAGCAGCTTCCAAAGATTCCACAAAGATGCTAAAAAAATTGACCAAGCGTGTTCCCATCGCCCTGGCGAACTGGAACAGAAGGAAGGATGGCGACAGCGCACGCAAAGCATGTGACCGTTTTCCGGTAAACAAGCCAGAATGCAGGTCATGTTGTGCATACGGGTATAGGGTTGCAGGTATGCGGGGAAAATAACAGAACCGGTGTCAAGTCTGGCAAATGGGAGTGAAAAAAAAGGAACGGCAAAGCGCGTGAAGCTGGCACATGCCCGCCTCTATTTCCCGTCGGATTAATCTCGATAATTAGAAAGCGTATCACCCACTCGTTGCACGCGCCGTCGACTTCGAGCGTTTCACTTCATTCGCCTCATTCACCAAACTCGCGTTATCCGCTCACTCAAGTTACACACCTCACTCACGCTACTCGCTAAACCTTCTATATCCCCTTCTCCGTCTACCTAGCCCGCCACCACCATCGTCCCTCCAGTCATTCACTTCACGTGCCACCTGCTCCATACCGCCACACACGCTTTCTTTCTCTCTTGTCAGCTGGTCTCTCTGTTTTCGTTCGACTACCTGTGCACACGCCGGTGACGTCAAGGAAACGCGCTATCAGAAGCCGCGGAATCGAAGTGTAATACTGCTACAAGGATCTCCTGGGAGTCTTCCCCTCCGCCGGAAGGAGCCTCCACTAGCAGACTCCTTGCGATTTTCTGGACTATCGATCCACTTTGGTCACCGATGTTGCAGTTGTTCAATGTACGGTTTGTTGCGGTTTGCAAACCCTCGACCAGATAATGGAAAATTTGCAGGTTTTAACTTAGACACGGTTTCGTTATTTTATTAGTTGAGTTACGTGTAGAAACTATGTCACTCACGTTTGGGAGATTGTGTATGAGATTACTGGAATTGTCCAGGTACTCTAGATAGCAACACCCTTTTCAAATTGCATCACATATCACTCGACCCTTTGTGTCCCTCTCAAAACAGAACACAGTTTTTACAAAGATACATTTGACAAGACACCCATGTCAATCGTCAGTGTAAAAGCTTGCGTAACTAAAAAGTCGAGACTAGAAAACCAGTCTGAAATTATTATCAGTCTACGTTACACCTGCAAGCTGTATCACGAGTATCTATTGTTAAACACGTCAAAGCCCCATAGCAGCACAAGAAAACTCTCCTTGCAAGTATGGTACATGCATATAATAGGAAATGCTAATGGATCCCGAAAAAAAGAGACAGTAGGACCACGATTATCCGAACTGCAACTGGTGACAGAATGACTCGCATTGTAAGTATATTTCGCATACAAATGATATTTTTATTACAGAATGTAAAATATCCATTACTGTGAAATTAGGTACACAATGTCATTAATAATTACTTCAGCTTGTAGCAGCCATAGGACCAATTTTAAGACGTTAGGTGTTCGGATAATCAACGTTCTACTGTATCGATGAACAAACCAGTACGTCTGACTGTCATTCCGTCCAGTATTTTTCTTCGAAGATGACACAGATACGGTGCAGGTATCCTGTCGTGTGATTGACCGTATTCATACCGGGGCAGTCGGGTGGAAGAAAAGCTCTGGGTGCACACGCACATGTAAGGCCCTGGGGTCGTTTCCTCGGTGATTTTTACTCGCGGCAAATAATAAATTATCGGCCAGCCGTGCGTAATCGGGCTGGAATATAATCTGCGCATGGACAACCGTATCGCGCTGCGGTAGCAACGGAGGCTCCCTCTTAGCCTACAATCTGTCTTACATATTCATTATGGCTGCGGGCTGACCGGGTATTATCTTAGATGGTCGGTTTGGAACAACGTATAGCTTGTAATTTTCAGGGGGCCCTTCATGGACTCGCCCCCTCTGTGTGCCTGTTCCACGTTCTTCCTCTTCATCTTCTTCTGCTTCTCCCACATATGTTCACCCTACTCGCTGTTCATCCCCTTGACACGCGTTTTCAGGCATCACGCGAACGCGAACACGGCCACGCTCTCCCCACGGGGATGTTATCGTTGTCATTGTCGAACAGCCTAACGACCGGTGATTTTGTGGATCGTTTTACGTGTCTACGCGCACGCCACCATTTGATGATATCGACGGTTCAGCGTAATTGCCGACTCTGCGTCTACCTGCTTCTTCGCGGCCATCCTCGCTGGACCCGGCATTCCCGGAACTCCGGCCGGCGCCTTCTCCGGAGAACAATCATCGGCCTTGCGATCGTTCCGTCACGGTTAACCGAGAACGCGAACTATCTCGCTGCTTCTGTTCTGACCGTCCCCGTACGATTATCCTATTTGGAATATAGAATAGAAGGGAACGTTTGGTGGGTTTCAACCCTTTGCGGCACGATAATCGCATTGACGGCGACGCTTGATTTCTTTTGTTCTTTTACACAGGACTCCGCTCAATTAGGAAGCTCAAATACTTGAATACGGTAGAGGCCTTAAGGATGAAAATAGGTTATACGAACATCGGTCCAAGAACACTTCCATTCCGGGGTATACAAGATTGGGATGCACGATAGCAAATGCGAAAACACTGCAGTCGGCAACAGACTGTTATGGTCACATTTTTCGAGATTTCGAGGTTATCGTTGCATTTGTTTAAATAACTGTGTATATTTTTATAAACGCGGTATTGTAGCTAACATCAGCATAAATTGAATGTCACACTATTTGCAATTAATTACAGTTCCTGAACCTTCCTACACGTTCTCGAAATTGTTGAATTGCAAAAAGTGTGTGTATCTAAGACGACAGGCATTGTTGGAAGTATGTTCTATTAGCCTACGTTCACCCTATATCGTTCTCACGATCACCCTAGTCCAAATAGGCTGTCAGAACCTACATCCCGATAGTTGTTAGAGAATATGAATCTTTTGCTGGATGATGATCATCGAGACGAGGTATGGCGACGCTGATGGCAGGCCCGCGTTGCGTAATTCCAACCGAGAGCCTGGAACACCCCCTACAGCGGTTGTTCCTTGAGCAAATAGATCGATGAATGAATCGGAGTGCACCGGTAGCGCGGAATGCTGCGCGAGATCTCGAATTATCGTTATTACTATCGTACGTTAATTATTGTACGTAAGCAAGGCACAGGCCGCGGGGAACCGGTATTTCATGATCATCAAGGATAAATAACGCAGCGTATAATGACCTGCCGTCGGAAATGTATTTGTTTTTCTGCGGTTCGTATAAATTATGCGCCGTTGATGTTATCGCGCGTTGAAATTTAGCCCCGGCCGACCGATACCGCGCGCGCTCGCTCCTTAAGGGAATTACTTTTAATTACGCCGCGAGCATTCATCGCGTTGCTTTTTGCGCTGGTACTCGTCCGTTACACGTGGCAGATCCTTCTTCATCGCACGACGATCGCACCGGCCGATCTGCTCGAATTCAGATAAAACGGTTCTCTGGCGGATTCTCAGATACGCCGGCGATTTTAATAGTACACCACCGCCTGCGGAACGCCCGAAGGTCGAGCAATTAAAAACCGCGGTTTGTTGATCGTCGAACCCTCGACACGTTCACCGCCACGGTGGTCGCCGGTGTCCGGCGCTTCAAATTCAATTTAACCGGATGACATTTAAATTTTTCGTAATTCTAAGAGCTGTCGCAGATTTATCTGATAAAGTGACACTATGTGTTACGTCCTGCACACCGCAATACACTGTTCGAACTTCGCGGAATCGTAAATCCCGCTTACGCTCGATCGCGACGATGTCATGAGACGTTGGTTTATATAAAATTAATTGTATGTGCCTGGATCAGGTGAAAGAATGAGTGTCTGACATTCGATGTGATTTTAGTAAACGGTATAATTCGACACTTAACTGGATGAGGTTACAAGTCAGATGCGTGTCACAGTTATGTGTGGTCGCGTGTTTCAGTTGTAAATGCGTATAGAGTACGTAATACATGTTCGCGTCTTAATTGAGATTCTCTGTGTGTATAGTATCGCGGTTTAGTTGAAAATCTGACCTGTCGTATCTGTGTTCGCCGTTTATATTTGGCTGGTTCGCCTGTGATTGCCTGTCTATTGCGTGTAAGTGGTGATGCCAGGGTTTTTCTATTGGTTAGTGTAAGTTTGTAGGTGTGTCTGCGAGTTGTAGAGTAGGAATTTGATTTTGACATTCCCCGATATTGTCTTTGAGTTAGGACGTTGAAGACAGTATTTGTATGGAGGAACGGTTTTCTGGATGTCTTGATGTCCAGGCCTTGAGACCAGGACGGTCATAAAATAATTTGTCTGGCCGCGACGGTCGGTATATGGCGCCTAATATAAATTCTAATAAATTCAGTCTTTGAGGCCGAACACTATGTAATTCCGAGTGCCGTGACAGTCTGCGCGTTAAATGTCTGAAAGTCACAGGACGGCGGGATCGGTGTGTTCACAGCCTCTGAAGGAATTGGATTATTGGTGAAATAGAATTATTCTTTATTGTTGTTGATTGTGGTTCGAAACAGAGCTAACGTTGTAAGTGTCTGACTAAAGATCTTTCATTTCACTTACAGTTGAATAGAAGTAACCTTTATTATTGTAGAGATATCCGGATTGCTTGTTTCAGGGTCAACCAATACCTGCACTATGCATGATTTATCTTTCTCTTTAGATCATCTATTCAGTTGTATTTACTTTTGCACGTTCAAAGTTATGAGAAGAAATGTTATTACAGTCATGGAACGCCCTCAGAGTCCTAATCTGAGTTCTTCGATGATATACAATTTTCGTACCCTGTACAATTCGAATACCTTCAAGCTTTCAGTCATAGTTCATACATTTTTTAGTGTTAAAGCATATCTTCAGATCATTCTCTTCTACAGTCACACTTCCTAATTAGTCGATCAGTTAAAAGTTTCTCCGAAACGCTCCACGGCCTTCACGCGATAGTCATCTGTGTAATCGAGCGATAGTCATCACTGTACAGACGTTTCAATATTTCTATGGTTCCTCGTATTTTTCTAACGTTTACGCAACGTCTCGTCCAAATGTTACAAGGTGTTATTAAGGAAGCTCGACAGTTTTCAACATCAGTTTGTTAATCTTGCTCTCGACGATCAGGCGTAGATCTCGTTAGTGTCTCTCTGACGTCGAAACGCATTCCTTGGTACACGAATTCCTGAAGCGGAGGGAACGATAGCGAAACCAGTCGGACAATTGAACTTTTCTTTTTTCCACGACTTTCTCCGGTGATTCGGTCGCCGCGTACCAAGCGTGACGACTTTGGAACGGAATTTATCCAAACGAGCGCCATTAATTTCGTACCGAGTTACCATGAGCACCAGTTAGCCAACGAACGTTGATAAAGCGATCTAATAACGCCTACAAACGACACTTTCGATGGAAACTTTGAAAACTGTGTTCGGGAGGCTCGAACGAGTAACCATCGATTAATGCTTTTGGAATCAAGAAAACGGAGTCTCTGGTATAGTTGTTGGAAAAGATATATAGTACAGTATTTAAAGGGTTAATGAATTATTGCAACAGGGTACCTATCTTACTTCAGGCAAATATCAGGACAATTTAATATGTAGGTTAGTAGACAGGAAACACTTACTCAGAAAGCAGTGAGATTTTGACTACCATACAAATTTAATCATTATTCATATAAGTACAAATAATATTAACCCTTTGAACTGCTAATTTTTTTGTTAATTCTTCTCAATAACTCCCTATTATTTTAAGTGTTTTATTTAAAATGTACTTCAAAAGACAATTGGTTGATAGGAACGAATTTAAACAATTTTTTTTACTAATTATATCGAAAATAGCATCGGAACATTGCTAAGATCTGATATTTGTGATAAAAAAATATTGCGAAATATAATACATATTTAAACTGGCAATTTCAAAATGTCGAATGTGACTCGACATTGGAGTACCTGTAAATAAAATCAATGTCGAGTCACACTCGACAAAGGAGTGCAATGGGTTAAGAAAAGTTCGTGACGACAGAAAAATTGCTAGTAATGTGACTAAAAAATTGTCCACCATGAAGTTACATTTATTTTCTAATTCATGTTAAAAAAATGGATCGTATACTGGCAATACGACGCGGTGGTGAACGCGTTAACGAAGCGCTGCTTCGTATCGCGCGCGTAGTGCTCCATTTCGCGATGCAAATGTCAACGTGGAAAAACAGGAAACACGCGAGGCGAGCATAGGACAATCCTGTCGATACCATTTCGCGTTGCGCGGTGCAACGAGGGGACCGGACAACACGTTGTAGTACCAGCTCCATAAAGGATGTTCTCCGGCCGATATGTAAAAGTGAGACAAGTTAGCCGGCTGCGAATCGGTTGCCGCAGCAGGCTCAAGGAGTATAGTTGACGCGTGACCCGAGGGGGTCAACGAAAGAAGGAAACACGTGCAAAGCTCTGCTGCGTGTCGCTCGCGTCCCGGTAACAAGACGGACAATAACAGGCGTTAGAGAGCGGTGCGCAGTCCGAGGATGTTCGACGTCGAAGGAGAAGAGGAAGAACAGGTACAGAGGAGATCTCTCCGCGCGACACGGCGAGCAGACAAGCCGGAGAAAAGGGAAGAACGATACGGTGGGAAAGAAGAGGCCCAAGAGCGGATCGAAGATGCGAGGGGGCCCGTGCATCACCTGTGTCGGGCCCACGGCTATTGCCTCTGGCGTGCCGAACGAGGCCCCGAAGAGAGGGATACGATGCTCCTGCTAGAGTGGGGACCCCTGTCACAGAGTGGAGGGGGACCGCTGCGTGTGTGACAAGTAGCAACGGGCACGATCGAATGGTTTTCTATCGAAATACGTTTATGCCGCTGGGTATACCTACAGGGAGACCGTTGGCATTAGAACTGTAGCAGAGACGAGTGATATTGGGCATTGAAGGCCACTGAATAGGTGATTAGTTGAATTGAACTTTACTGCTATTGCATGCCTCGGGACTATTTAGATTATTTTTTTTGCGCTAAAAATAACAGGCTGGTTTAATTTACAATCGAACGGATGACGTTGAATGATATAGAGTGTCTCTGCTATAGTAGTAAAACGTAATAGTTTAGACCAGCGGAAATTCGGATAATCGAATATTCAGTACACCTCAGATATGAAGTATGAAGGAAACATTCGCAGCAAGAATAACACACTTGTACAATTTGCGATCGAAGAAATGATATTGAACCAGCAATAATACCCCCACTGCAGTAGGGATACCTAGCAGTTCATATGACAGAAAAGTTGTACAATAGACGATTCTTCGGACTCAGAAAGATGAAGTAAACATTCGTCACTGCCACCGAAAAGACTGCAGAACATCCGGAATTCGACAACGAGCGAAATACAAATTGCCAAGATATTTATCATTCGAATTTTAAGATGCGTTTGCCGGCCGAGGGACGGGGATGCGGACGAAGAGGAATCAGCTGAAGAAGAGACGAGGAACACCTGCGGAACAGAGGTGGACAGAGGGATCGAGTATTCTCTGTTACCGCGAGAGCAAAAGGGTGAAGGGAGGAACGTTTTGAGAGAGAAAGAGGGAAAGAGCGAGAGAGAGAGAGAGAGAGTGAGAGAGCGAGAGAGAGAGAGAGAGAGAGCTGCCCTCCGGTGCTCGTCCGACGGCATTCCTTCCATCGAACGAGTCGCCTCTTCATTCTTCTTATCGGCTTCTCTTTCTTCCTCCCCTTTGTATTTCCAGCGCATCTTCTTCGACCCCCACCCAAGTCATTCCGCCGCTTAGGTCCCAATTTTAGCCTCGAAAAACGCCTAAACACTCGACTTTGTCACCTGCCGCCCCCTTGACCCCCGTGGCCCGTTGCCTCTTCTCTCTGGCGGCGACAACCTGCTCGCAGGGTCTACGACCACGCGCCAGGAAAGATCCTTCGACCTGAAAATCAGTATAGTAGGTGAAGCAGCTACAGTGAACAATGTCATATATTGTTGAAAAAATTTGTTAAAAAATATCATGATTTTATAATTGGTGTCCTTTATGGAAGGTTCTGATGGTACGGCGTTCCATTTTTATTAATTGCACAATTGTACAGTGTCGATTAGGTGGTCTGTCCATGTTCCCTAGTATCATAGTTTGTTCTAAAAGGTCGAAAATCAAATCGCGAGACATTCGAGCCATTTTTGGCTCGTTTAATTGCCACCGACGAAAAACGGATCTCCACGGCGAATTGTGTAAGAGTACCAACATATTGTAAATCAGGACAACCTGCTCTAAGCATAATAAAGCCAAATTTGGATCTATGGAAGCGAACGTTGTGGCCATAATGAAGCAAGAAAGGACCTGCGTACTCGAACGATGCGGACGGTAATTAGGAAAAGAAATCCACTTTTGGTGAATAGAAAAGCTGTTATTGTAGAAACGCTACAATGGTTGAACTGCATTCCTTTTCGTTCACCGGGATGACAGTGACGTCGATCAGATTGGAAAATTTTCATTTGCTAGCAACGCAGAAGCCGCGATCGGGACCACTGTCTAGTTACCATAGAAACTATAGAGTGTCAGTCTCGACAATTAAAATTAATTTTATTAAACAAATGATATGAAAATGTTTGATCAAGCTGATTTTCTTAAATTAAAGATTACCATAAATAGAACAAAACATCCTTATAGTTTGATATTCTGGAGGAAATGGTTGTTTGAGAAAATTAATTTATTCTCATTTTGCAGTACCAAGGATTTCGAAGTGGACGATCCATAAAATTATCACAATTTTTGCGTGTCATTTGAAATATAAATAAACATCATTTTAGTCCTGATATGATTAACGTAATATACAGTAACAATTAAAAAAAAATATGATTCTCTGAATTATAACTTATTTCTATGGCTGCAGAATTTTTTCAATGACAAAGCTGCTAATAAGGATAGTCGAACGTCACCGAAGAAAATGTCTGTGCAGAGTGTCAATCAATTCCGAAAAAATAGAAGGCCATCGTAGAAAATAAGAGAAATCATGTTGGAGACCGAACAATTTATTATCACCGCAACAGCTCGCAACGAAAGTCCTGACTGAACTTTCCAGCGTACTTAATAGAGCTGATTTAACAGTAATTCAGCGTACAAATTCCGCGATATACGTTATCGCGGTGTCCTGGTACACGTGTTCTCACCGTATCTCCCGTTCGTTCCTTTTTCGGTGATTTTTAGACGAGCTCGCTGTCAAGTGGAGAGAAAGTCGTCCGCAGACAGACACTTTTTTTTTTAGGAAAACAAGGAGAAACCCGGTTGATATTCTCAGTGATCCTCTTTTATCTCGTTCGAGTTATCGAAATGCGTGTGGACACCGGGAGAGCAGAAAAAAAGCAAAATGAAAGAAATATCTTGAAGAGAAGTATCGTATTCATTGCGCGCTTGGCCTGGAACGCGGAAGTTCGTGGACGCAGAAAAAGAATAACGATCGGTAATTTCGAATAACTCTTCCTTATACGACGCCTCTTAGATGATCTCGTTAATTGATACCAAATTCGAACGCGTCGCGTTGCAATAGCGATCAACGATCCATCGTGAGCCCGTTTCACACCTTTTGATGAACGACGCGTACGTGAAAACAGTCCTGATCGAGAATGGAATCTGGTCCAGGGAGTATACTACTTAAACGACGAACGGGACATTTTTATTCGGGTGTTAGATGCACTCTAACGGGATATTCCAGATATCTCTTACCATATCAAACTAATTGTAAGGCAGCATGTCTACCTTCAACAATTGTATCACATATTTTGTACAAACTTCAGTAAAATTATTTTCTTTCATGAGACTTAAGGTGCTGAAATTATTAACACGCCTGTTAAAAGAATATAGAGGTAACCCTCGCATAACACGGCACTGCTATAACACGGTTCCGCTCTAACACGGTTCGAGAATTGGGGAAAATCCTCATACAACACGGTATCCTAGAACACGGTTTCACTCTAACACGGTTTTAGAATTAGAGGAATCCCCAAACAACACAGAGCGTAATAAGAGCTTTTAAGAGCAAAAGATATCTCATTTGAAGTTTTTTATTCGAGCTTGGATTACAAGTGCTTAGCACCATATAACGAAATTTATCAAGATCTCTCAGCTAAATGCAAGCAATCTAAAATTACAGATTTTTTACAAAAAGTACAGAATAGAAGTCAGGATAATGCTGAAGAAAGTTCAGAGAACGAAGATATCTTGTCAAAAAGAAAACGCCCTCGGTTAATGGTGCTTAATAGTGATGACAAAGAAAACATTATTTAATACATATTAATATGTTATACATTTCGTGATAATTGCTTTAATAAAGATATTTCTCTTAATTATAAAAGTATAATAGTATGTTTTTTAATTTTTGGAACCTAACCCTCTTTTTTGTACTAGTTCTTTGTTTCGTATGACACGGATTCGCATAACACGGCATTTTTTAGGAATCTAACAACCGTGTTACACGGGGGTTACCTGTATTTACAGTGCATTTATACGCACTGTTTGTTTTCGTGTTAGATGTAAATATTCACAGGTATGACCCCGTTGTTGAATGTATTAAATAGTTCAAAGTATATCGATGTGGTTACTGAAACGTGCACATTCTAATTCAATTTAGAACACTTTTCTCGTTTTGATGACTCGAAGAATTTAATGCATTCCCTGCCAGCACAAATTATATGATTTCTTCATCTAAGTGCCGTTATTTCTTTGTGTGTACATATATTTTGTCATATATAATTGTTTGCATGTATACAAGTTAACGGGTATACTTGTGGTTGGCAGCGAATGGCTTGAACTATATTATTTCTAAATCACCAATGACCGAAAATTCAGTTTTTGTAGCACACCAAAGATCGGCTGATATAAGAACCCAGAGTGTCTGAAGTAATCAGAGAAGTGATTGAACGAACCTCGAGTTCGTCACTTTGAACCTGAAGCTTAAATTGAACATGACAATGAGAGCAAGTTAACCACTCGGACTGAAAAAGAACCTGATCACACCATCTGACAAGACCTTTAGCCATCCAGGTACAGGTTGAAATCGGTTCAACAGGTTTTATCGGCACCGTAGAACACGGATACACCGGGGAAAGATTTATTCTCCCGTAAGAGTATCGATAATCCGTTGTTCCGGGTGAAAATACTGGCGGTCGAGCGTAGGTAATGCATCATCGCGGAGGATACGCCGACAGACACTTGGTACGTGCCAGCAGGTGTTGCCGGTTTATGGCAATTTCGCGAACCGGGTTGCAATTTCCAAAGGCAAATAACCAAGCGAGACTCGATGGCGCATGATTGCGATAAGTACATTCGACGTGCTTCAAATCCATTCTACCGCTGGAATCTTATACCTTGTCCTATCATCCGCATAGTGCCTGTAACACAATATATCAATTCTCCAGGCACTGAGGACGATAGAAAAACGTTAATGGAACAGTTCTCATGCGCAGAATTCGTAATGGCCGCGTTACTGCTTCCTCTATCGTACGAGATCAATTTTGCTCTTCCCTTTGTCATTTAACCCTTTCACTGCTGGAACTCTAGAGTGGGCGTCAGATTGAATGCTTCATTATTGTAACATGTGCAGTGTCGATTGTTGAATTATTTCAGATTCAGTGGTGCGAATGTGTGAATTCTTTAAAGAACTTATATGCTTTTATTAGTTGTAAGCTTAGGTTAAGCTGATAAGCCATTCAACATTCTTATTATTATTACTATAGTATATTCTTCTTGTTTATTCGTGTTACTGTGAAACATAATGCTCTATAGTATACGGAATACTCATTAACTGCGCTTTCTAACATACAGTAACAGGTAACCTGACTACACAAACTAAAACTGTTAAGTAGACAAAGCACTCAAAATTCCGTTCAATCTATGTATATATTTATGTCGAAATACCATTAGTTTAGGAGATATTTTAGTCTCAATAGTGCAAAGTGATACTCTTCAAAGTCAAAATCACCTTATGTCATTTCAGAACAGTAGGTATCTGTACTGCCACCAGTTTGCAATATTGTGATTAAAATATCGCCTAAACTAATGATTTTTCGACATAAATGTCTTAATACAATTTTGTAGAAAATAATGAGCTGTATCGACTAGTGAATTAAAAATTATACGAGTCCATTTAAGAAAACGTATGTCACCTTCATATGACCTCTACGTGTCTATCTACAGAAAAACTAATTATACCAGATTATGACCCTATCGAAACAATTCGCTTCCTATCTGGACCATTTTTTATATAACGGGTGGTTCACCAGTAATTCGCATTTGCAGATTAAAATCGGACACCCTGTGTGTATACATATCTATTATACTGATAGTGCACCATTAATCTATGAGCGTCCTCCGCAAAATATTGGAACGATGTCGAGAGCAATCGAATATTTCCCCGTTCCTCGAGTCATCGTTCCGGTCGATTGTTCGACTGGAAATTACACCGGCCCCACCTGGATAAAAAAGGCAGCCTGTGTCCGTGATTCAGAAATCAGGGCTTCCTAATTGCCTCACGATGCGACCCAGAAAAAGCTCCGGCGAAAAGAACGATCACCGGGATCACGGTTCCCGCAAAAAGACTTGTTGCTTCGCCGGAGGGTCCTCCCAACGATTGTGTAAATCTCCTCATTTGGAATGCAGTACATTATTCGGCGAAGGGGGCCCTTAAGTAAGTAGCTTCTTCAACCTACTGGGGATTTCGTAGAGGAAACGAAATTTAATTGGTCTTCTTGCTCCGCTCTTCACCACCCGATTCTCGTAATTTTCGACTGTATGGGCCAGAATCAGCCGGCTATCAGCAGGTGAGGTTCATCGGCTTTTTTGTAGGTAATTCTATATATTATTAATAACGAGTTCGTCATTTTAATAGCCATATTTTAATTGGTGACTGTCCTGATCGAGGCTTCCTGGTTGCAACCGATGCGACTGCACACGAATCGATTTAGATTCGATGTTACTCGAGTGGTGGATGTCTTCATTCGAAGCGACGTGTTCGAGTGGATGGTACAGGGGCGTGGACTGCGTACACGAACAGCGTGTATCGCACGGAATAGATAACGCGACAGGTGGACAGCCTTGAACGAGGACTCTGGTCCTCGCGCATCTCATTGACACCGATAAGACGATCATTACGATTTTTTCCTCTCCCGACAGTCACAACGTGTCCCCGTTCTGTCGCTCGGAGCAGATTATCGATCCATACTCTCGAAAATTAAATTTGAGAAACTTATTATTACTATTTATATTGACTCCTTTACAAGCTGAAGACATCAAAAGTGGGCAGTCAAGGTTACTTCCTATTTACTTAATTGCACTAAAATGCAACACATCTGACATCCCACTTTGAAGATCTTATCATTTTGAAAATTCGAGTCGATGTGAACAATTATATGCATGTTTTACTGGTTCGTATACCACACGAGATTTTATTATACCTGCCGCTCGCCCTTAAAAGCAATTTACTTCTGCACATATTTGCTTAACAACATAATCTCCCAATCAATTAACTCTATGTCGTCACCTCGAATCCCCCTATACCTGGAAACAGCATTCAAATGAATTAATACTAAAATACGTGAACATTCGAAAATAAAATTAATTATTTAAAAAGGAAGAGAGATCTCAGCAGCCACGTAAGTTAACAAGGCGGACATTTCAAGCTCTACCGATGTGGCCTCATAATTAGGCTGGAATCGTATTGCGGAATATCCCAGCGATCAGATATCTCGCTTAGATATTTCCATCGCTTTATTATGTTCCTACGAACGGCGAAACTGTGCAGTTAACGTGGATAATTCGTAGCTGAGGAAGAGGAGGATAGCTACCCGCGGAGACGACGTTGCAGGTCGTGGCTATGATTGATATAAATGAACGTTTTACGATGCCGCACAGGAGGACATCCCGATCGTTTGTAGGCCGGAACACGGTTCGATGGAGGATCGTTTCCGTTGCGGCAGCTGCCCTCGGTTAGCGTAGCATTTCGGGATCTCAATTAACGATAATTGGCGGCTACCGTACCGGCGAATCGTTCGCATAAAATCGAGAGCCCGGAATCCGGTTGTTCTGGGACACGCGGTGCCAACGAACAGCTCTCAACAATGTTGGCATTTTAGCGCGGAATCGTGCAACCGGTTCACGTTTCTATTAACCGGGCAAGACGTTTTCGTTTCCCATTAACTGGTCGCTTGCTAGAAAAGTGAGCCTAATTTATGAACGGTGCGATAGGTAATTTCACCTGTTAAGCGCTGTCAATCCGTTTTCATTCGGATCGAAAACTTTAGCAGACTCTCGATACGATTTTTATAGAACGTTGATCTTTCGACGATAGGGACTGATTCGTGGGTTTAACTGCTAGGTAGTCTCTTTCGATACTGTTTTAAGGTTAAGAATTCTGTGAACGCCTGAATAACTGCGAATCAAAGAATACAAGATCGGGAATTCGTACTGGGTGGTCAGCCAGTTTTCAGGTTTAGTGTAACAATTTCTGAACATCTTGAATGCCACAGTGGAAACAGTCGTTCCCAGTCAGACCCACCACAAGCCGCTTTTTTTATATTATAAATCATAATGAAAAATTTGGGGTATTTGTTCTAGCATCAATGTTGTAGTATTCAATTTGTTCAAAGTACTCTCAGAATCAATGTTTATACAATTGAATAGAATTTTAGGTGTCACCGGTATCCCCCATGGCAGTCAATGTGATAACAAGCGTACGTCCAATCAAATCACACGTTCAGGCAAACTGTACCACTGCTGTCTCTCTGTCAAATTCGTCGCTGAAGTAGACTCAGGGAATAATAGAAACACCGTGTATAAGCCGGGAGCGAATGTTGCAGAGCTGAGAGTTGGAACAAACGAACGGACGCTGTGCCGCGAAGGGAATAACGAACGTAACGCATGCGGCAGGCCGCTGCGGCCTATACGATGCAGCAATCTAGCCGCGTTGATTAGAGTCGTATGTAGAATCGAGAACCGGATTCCAAGAACCTGTTTCCATGTTCACGTAAGATCCCCGGAGTAATCGACTGACGGATCGGCGACCGTTCGAGTCAGCGACCCCGACCGACCGACCGACCGACCGACGCTCCGATGCAACCTTACCTAGACGTCGACAGCGTCGTCGGGACGACGATTCCTACACGGAATCTTCTTCCTTTGTACGTACGCGCGTACGCGCATTCCTTCGGGACACCGTTTCTTTGTACCGTTGAAAACCGTTCGACCATCTTTGATCCTCCGAGCTTTCGACCTGTCCGACTTTCGACTGTAACATTCTCTGGACATCATAAGACATTTGAATATAGGCAGAAATTTTGGTGGTGTTAGATTCGTGCACATGAATTGGCCGTATTCCTGTCAATCTACGACATTGGTGGGAGTGTTAGAAGTGTAAAGTTATTGTCAGTTGAACGTTGGTATACCGTATGAAGTTACCAAGATGTTTTTTAATGTTTTAAGTCCAATTGAAAGTTGACCGGGTTAGGAGTGAATTTTGCATTGTTTCCACTGTCTTCAAGCGTTTGTTTTTGTTTTACATTGAGTTGAAGGTTGACGAGGATAGGAGTGAATTTTTAACTTGTCTCAGAAGCTGTTACTGCTTTTTTCTTATGAACCATCCTATATAATCCACGATAACTATGACGAAGTACAATGGAGCGACCAAAAGGCGCCCAGTTGCCCATATCAATTTTACAGACGTGCACTTACCTCGAAGTCGAACTGGCAGAACCGCTTCTCACAGCATAAACCGTTGTCTCCGAGTTTCTTTTCGACCGTCTCGTTACATGGTCGCACGCTTTTGAACCAGTAGCACCGCCATCCAACCGAGCTGCTACCGACTAATAGATTTTCATTATTTTAAGGCGGCTCCGCAATTACCAGGTTCAGGTATACCTATCCTGTACGGGTAGTACGTGCAAATATGTAGTAGCCAGCGTTGCATGCTGGTTCTGAAAGAGGGACAGTCGCGTTCTGGCATGCGCAAGCCTTCCTCTATTAATAGTCCTTCGTTACCCGTATAATGTTTGCGCCATGGAAACGTGAATTAACGGCCATTTCTGTCGCGGCTCCTGCTTCCAGCGTCCACGATTTATCCGAAGATCCTGACGCCACGCTTCGGGAAAATCGAATTCTCCCTCGTTCGCTTCCTACGGGTATGTCAGGAGATACCCTCCAGGAATTCTCGGTTTCTGAATGTAAACGGTTGGAGTCATGCGGTGATGCAACCTACGTTCCTTAGCAGGGCTACGAAAACGTGAAAGTGTGCAATCGAGGAGTCAAAATGATGGAAAGCCGAAGCTTGCACGGTGGTCCATCGAGAATTTTTATTGTGATCGCGGAGATACAGCTTTACGGAGAAGTTTTTGAAGCGTCCTGTCCGGTGTCCTGTAGGTTTTGAAAGTGTGATTTGAAAAATCGTCATATGAACATCTTCGTTGATGTACATATTTCAGACTATCATTTAAACACGAAATATTAATGTGTTGTGTGGGTGTCCTAGAACAATGCAGACACATATAGAGATCTAATCTCTCATCGAAGTCTTTGAATACGGTTCAAAATCAATGAAGTCCCAGGACTAATCCCAGAAAGTTTCTTATAAATTATTAGTATTAAGGAATAGTATTAGGAAACTATTGTCTTTTCGTTTGATCGTCGAGACCAAAATTTGTTCCACTTTTTTAAATACCTCAACTATGAGTTCTAGAGAACTAACTCAACCTAACCCGACCTATCTACGGGCAAAGAACATAGGACCCAGTCCTACACTCAAAACAAGTGTCATCTGGAACCACAGAAGACTTCACAGCCTGGTACAGCACAAGTACTTCAGTCTGAATCTTTCAGATGTGAGCTGTGCCCAGAAAAATAAAAGCCAAACAGGGATTTAGGGTAGATCCATCTTCATACTCAAACCAATGATCATTCTAACCCACTGATCATCAAAAACGATCTGAAAAACAGCCTGACTCAGACTGAACGTCCAGTCATTCAACCTCAGCGCTTCCAGCGCATCATATAGAGGCAGACCTTCAGAAATCCTAATAGGCGATTAGGCCCGATTCCGTGGCGAGTAAGGATCGGTAGGTCAGCAACGTAGCCGGTCGTTGACTAGGATATTCGAACGTTCTCTCTCGCCACGGGACGATCTCCCATCGCGATTATCTCTCAGCTAGATCGGCTTCCGTCGATCCGCTTTGGACGGTTGCTTCGAGGAAGCTGACCAACGCTGTTGCGGAGGCGCGTTTTCTCTGTATCTGGTCCCGGAAAAAAATGTTCCGGCTTATAAGCTCGGGATCCTATTAATAGAGCCACTCTAGAGGGACGTTTATTAACTCCCGGACGCGAATTCGCTTGGAATCGCCGCGACGACTGCATCTATTAACGCGTCGGCCACGCCACTCCTCGCTAATATTATCGCCGGACATAAGCGGCTTATCGGGACGGGGGTGTTAATTAATTTTTTCCGCCGATCCACGCGTAAACACGTCGAATCGATCGCGGGGACAGGCGCGAGAGAATCGCTGATAACGTCGAACCTCCCGGTAAATCGAGTCTTATCGCTCGAACACGACCGATCGACGAAAAACAGAGCGAAAAGAATGGATGGAATTCCTGACGATTTGTCTGGCCGAGCGTGATAACGCGAACTCCGTTATATCGTGATCGTTTCGACGACCAGATCGCGAGAGACGTCGATTTTTTTAATCCGGTCTAACGGGAATACCAAATGGAAGAGAGAAACGAGGGGCCGAGATTTTTTTGTCGGTGTTAACGCGTGAATTAATCATAGCAGATCATGATCGGTTGGAAATCGTTTTATTGGCGTCGTAAAGAGGAATTCTTGGATAACTGTACGCTAGGATCGATAAAGAGAATAGAATGTTGATTTGTGAAAACAGTACGATTCATTTCACAGGAGGAAATATCGTAAGGTTCAGACTGGTTTCAGGGCGACGTTGGTACTTTGAAGAACCGTAAGACATTGGCTTCAGCTTCGTGCGAAACAGCATAGAAACCGATGCAATATTAAATTTTTTTTTACCATGAGTAAAAGCAGCACGCTCGGAAACAGTCGTACCACCGTATTTCGCAACACATTTGAACGGTTTGTTACTTATAAATACTCGAAACTTGTTAATCAACTATCGAGCTAAACATATTACTGTCGTAAGACATTCTTCAGCTCGTGTAGCATTAATTTATCGTAAATGATCGTAAGAACGAACGGTATTGAGCGAATGATGAATCGAAAGAGAAAAGGAGTGGAGAAAGTGCCGTTTCATGTCATCCTTGACATCTGTCATTGCAGACGTATCTGGTTTTCAAGGATTCTGATCCATACGTCGGCATCGGGAAGGAAGGTTTATGCAGCTTCTTTCGAGACATACGAGAAAACTAATCAAACTCGTGTCTTTGAATCAAAAGACGGTTTCAATTTCAGTCTCAGCTTCTGCCTCGGTCTGAATCTCCATCTTGGACGCAGACTCAGGTTCATATATAGGCGCAGAGTCAAACTCAGATTTACATTGAGAACACAACGAGTTTCCTCGAGCTCGTTTTAAACTTTAGCCAACAAATGTAGCGTAATATCGAAATCCATATAATACCCGCATTAGATCAAAGTTGCAGCGACCTTAGCCCCCTTTCGACTAAACTCGCAAGTCAGACACCGCATTAAACGGCGAACACTTTGATGAACGAGTGTTCTAGGAAGCAACCTCTAGAAGAAACTTACCCAACGACGTTTTACGCCGTACTCTACGTACGTTTCGCACGTTTTTACAGCGGCCTCCTCGCGAACGCGTGTTTTACGCTGTTCAGCGCGTCCGCGCTTCCAAAGGTTCCCTGTCAAGGAACGAAAATTGCTAATCGTTTTCAAGCGAACCTCTCAAACGCGGAAGCGGCCGAACAATCCGCGGGCCCCCGTGTTCAACGCTGATCGAAAGAAAAGCATCCTTGGCCCCGACAAGAGGATCGCATGCGAGGGCTGCATGCATCTCGCTCAAGAGATCCGTTCGTGGTTTATCGAGGCTCCACGTAGAGCATTGTGGTTGCTGCATAATATTAACATTAGCGGTGATTAGTGGGCTGCCGGCCAATACCTCTAAACGCTACTCTCCTCTACACGCGACCTTCCCTCCATTAACGAGCCCCCCGAGCCGAGGTCGACTCCGATTTTAGGTCCTCCCCTTTCTCCTCTGAACCCCCACGCAAATACTATTCAGAGTGCACCATGGGAACCAAACGATTTTCAAACTGAAAGCACCAGTATGAAATATAACTTTAATATTTAGTTCTTCTTCCATAACAATAGCAAACAGAACGTCATTTAAGTACATCGCATCATTTCAGTCATTTTGTAAGCAGCATATCTGTCAAATGCTCTATTGCTTCAGTCTGTCACGCAGGTTTCGCATGAGATTTTAATGAGAGTACACCGGAGATGTTAAGGAAACTAGGGACATTAATGAACGCAAGGCCACTTTGCAGGAAGAAATTACAGCCATACCAGAGTACATGGTGCAAAAAACGATGCGAAACCTGCGTGACAGTCTGGAGCAGTGTAGGATGGAGGACATTTGATAGATATACTGTTTACAAAATGAGTGAGGCGTTATGTACTCAAATGGCGTTCTACTTGCTGTTGTCATAACACTAGAAATAAATATTTAAGTTGCGTTTCATATTGTTGAATTCGTTTTAAAAATCGTCAGGTTCCCATGGTGCACCCTGTACTTCGTCTCTCCTTCAATCCTCCTTTGTAAAACTTTTTCATGTGCAGCCACGGTTCTACTTTTTTTGAAAAATTATCTATATCATTTAAGATGGGAAAAGGGAGTAAACAGGAATGATAGGATTACAATCGTCGATTGTATGGACTTGAAGCTGCTTGCAAATCAGTGAAACTCTACTTTACCTCAAGAGTAGCGTTGAACCTGGATTTCAGTAGAAGACGGTGAAAAACATCGACGCGAATAATAATTCGTACGTCGAAAGTATCTTCGTGTTGACAGGCATCGAAGTTTATTTCCACTTCGGGTCATTAATTACCGAGAAACTTCACCGTCATCGTCAATCCTCCTTGATGTAACCATCACTGCAGTCACCTTCATAATACTTTAACGTGTACGTTGAGAGTAACACTGTGAGCCAAGTAGTTTATTTAAAATATTTTCACGCGCCTCGTTAATAAATTTTCGCCACAGCACTGCAAGAATAATTCACTCGATCTTCATCCGACATGCCTAACTGACTACACGAATCTCCAAACTTGAAACCCCAAACACAGCGAGACAATCATCACAATAAATAAACGTAGACATCTCGTTACCGTGAGACTTCCATGCCTCACCATAAAAGAAAAAGTCGAATTTCTACTGTCTCGAATTCCTAGCACCCATAACTAAAGTCCTCGTCCCCTAAAACTCAAACAGTCGCGCATAAAGTGATCCTCGGAACGATCTTCATCCTCCGTTCCCTCGATTACGACATCCCTCGTTATCCGAGAAGAATAGAGGATCCACGGGAGATATCATAGATCAGGGTTCCGTGATTCAGGAACCTTTCCATCGGTTATCCACTAAGCCCGGAGTAAATGAATACCTCGAGAGAAATTACTATTAGGTGCCTGTTTACCGTTTTACATGCAAATGCTTTTAGATCAACCAGATGAACCACATTTTTTTATTAACCGTCTCGCGGTTAAATGTACAGGGCTTTGTCATGGGATTGGATACGTTCGAACAGTTCGTCGCACTGTTCCTAGGACCTAAGGAGTGCATGAGTATTATCTGCGTAAACGTTTGCGTTTGATAAAGCAGTTCTAGACATTGTGAAATATCGTCAGAGAAAGATCTAACAAGAGAGCGTATAATGTACCTCTTACAAACAGCGTGAATTAAGCTTTATTATTAACACGTTGACCACCACAGTGAAAATAGCCGCCCCTGGTCAGCCACGATATACATTGTCGTTTTTAATACAAATCATACAAATAAATAATGTTTACGTATTCAATCGAACACATCAGCTTCTATGTATATAAGCGTTGCAATCTTAAATTTGCACGGAGTATTGTCTGAATCATTAAATAACTGTTTAATTAAATAAAATTTGTGGCGTCGGTTATCGGTAACCCCCACGGCAGTCGACGTGTTAAACTTTATTATTATTTAAAAGTACAATTCTTTTATTCACATAAAATCTCTACATATGTTACTGGATGAGTGGCAACGGTAAATTGAATAGGTGCGTCGATACGATGTGTTCATGTTGTGCAGCGGATGCTTCATCAACCGTTGACCTATCAACTTGGCCATGGCGGCGAACGAATGACAGCGGGAGAACGTTCTCCTTCGTGGACCGCGGGTGGGCAATTAGAAATGCATATTCGGTGTGTCGCGATCATCGACAACGACCTCGGTGTATGACTTATCGCCACCGGTCACGCGATTACCGTCTAAAAAGCTAATAATAGTCGTTCTTCGGGTACCGATCGCGAGGATCGCGTACGATAATGTTAATTACGCCGTTCGCCTGATTAATTCGACTCGCGGGCTTTTCTCCTTCGACGGCCGATCGAGACCGTCCCCTCGGTTCGTTTAATTGCATTTGCATTCTTCGTGCTCGTACCGTTACGTCTTCGAGCATATGTTCTCGAGCACCGTGGACCATGATCAATCCCACGAATCGAGCGTATCTGGAGATATCATCCGATTGGTCCACCGGACTGACGGCGATCCGATTTTTAGACGGAGAAAAAGCTTTGAGTACGTCTTATTGTGGAACTGAAGACTGCTCAGAATAATTGGAAAACTGATTTAAGAACCCAAGGTTCAGAAAATATTACATTAGATATAAAATGATTCAGATTGTCCAAAAGTATTGGGTCGTCCAGAATGACTGGAACTGGAGACTGCTCACAATAATTGGGAAATTGATTTAAAAACGCAAGGTTCAGAAAATATTAGGGGAAAATGGCTAAATATGGCATAGTATACCTACCATGGAATAATGCCATTTTTAAAAATCTGACAAATGAATATCTATCAAACGGCTACAGGCCAACTCACTAACTCACATTGGCACCGGACACGGCGTGACTCGTCAGTTGAGCGAACGTTAGTGACGTGGCAGGATCCTTTTGTTTTGCTGCTGTTCGAAAACTGTTGACGGTGTGTAAATTTTATGTGTTTTCCGTGTTTGTTATTATTTTACCATGCTCATTTGTTTTTTTGTTGTTGTTGTTGACACTCCTGCCTGTGCTAAGTATTTGTGAGCGGAATACCGTGTTTTTAACTTTGTGAAATTCCAAATATGGACACTCAGTAGTGGCCAGTGTTCCATATTTGGATACCTATTCCATATTAGGTACAATTTATATTTTTTCAAAGTAGGTTCAATATTGAAAATTGTTCATAACGTTAAAAATATAAGACTTCTCTTAAATTGAGCGTAAATGTACGACTGAATACCCATAAAAATCTTGTATTTGTTGCGATTGATTTTGTGAGAATGACATTCGAAAACCAAAATGGTATTCCATATTTGGTTACTTTCCTCTATGTAAGGTACAAAATGATTCAACTTGGCCATAAGTACTGGAAATTCTGAGCCTTCGACATAATTCAAAGTTGTGAGAATGTTTTAACACCTCACCGACGTATTATGCACCTCCACTCAATGCAAAAAATTACATAAAATTGTGCTGTAAATTGACTCTTTTAACACGTTCATTGCGAACCAGGTTGATCTGCCCTTTCTATGACCACCCGTTCTAAGGGACCCCGTAGACCTACCACTCTTTAAATGCCTTTCTTTCATATAAAAATAAGACAATAAAAAATTCTGCTGCTTGAAGGGGAAATTCGTTTTGAAAATCCGCAATGAACGTGTTAACAGAATCGCTCATATTTTCCTAAACTTAAATTTACCAACATGGCATTCGTAGAAGACAACATTCAGTTCAGACCAATGACAGCATCATCCATCCAGTAGGTGTTAACACCGTCACCAGCTTTTTCACCATCGTGTCAACGACACGGATGAGCGCGGCAATAACTTCTCGAACGCGACAATTAAGAGACAATGCAAAGTCGAACGGCGGAGTTTCTTCAAGGCGCATCGACGGAGCGTGAAACGCGTGGACGCGGTGAAAAAAAGGTTCGCGTAGAGGAATTTCGGAATTGGTCAAGGCTTAATTGGCGACGGGCCGCATCGAACCGCGTCGGATGGCCTCTTTGTCACATCGGCCTCGGTCTCTTCCGTATTCACGTGATCGGGGCGTGAATTCCGCGTATTTAAGTGTCCGCCACGGCGTGCGAGCGTTTCTTTAACCCCGGGTAATGATCCCTTTGTCCGGCGAGTTGAACGCGACTTTAAGTGAAAACGTCCATTCAGCTAACGACAACGACGCTTTGCACCCTGAATATATTGCACCGATTGCGAGGGGAAGATAAGTACCGGAGACTGAGGTCCGTCGGTTCTCTACGGCTTCCGACGACTTCGAAGCGAAGGCAGACCTCCTTCTTTTTTTTTTCTTTATTCCTTTGCTACCTTTCTTCCTCCTCCTTTCTTTCTCTTTTCTTCTGCGTGCTGCTTCCTCTCCTCCTTTTTTCCTTTAATTCTTCTTTCTCCTTTGCCGGAAGAAAAGAAGCTTGACGTTCGCGTCCTCGGCGGCTCGAAGGGAAGAAACGAGGCAATGAGAGAACGGGCCGCCGTTATTCATCGGGGTCCACGATGAAACGTCATAATGCGATCTCACGGTGGATGGAGGAGGCGTTCAGTAACTCGCGACACGCAATAAAAGCTGATTATTATTCCGCTCGCCGCGAAAATCTTTTCTTTTCCCGCTGCGAGAGAGGAGGCGATGCCTGAGACGCGCGTCACGACGCCTCCTGACACCGTCAATTAAACGCCAACCACCGCTATTACGGCTAATAAACGTTTAAAAAACCTGCCGTTTTCCTTTTCTTCCCTAGACCCGTGACATACGCGGGGGAATTTATCGCGTCGGACTGGAGAATCGAATCCGTGCGCTGTACCATTTTTCTAGTATATGATGCTCTTTGTTTATTTAGAGTTAGTTAAGTTTGCGTACAGCTTGAGGCACTTTTCTACTATGAATAAAGATTGATTCACTAACACCTGTGGGAAAATAATTACATGTACTCAAGACAATAAATTTATTTACAAATAGAAATACTTTCAGGAACACTAAAATACGATATCTTAAATATCTCCAAACAGCAAAAACCTGACTTACGCCACTGTCGGAGTAGAGAGCTTACTATACCAGACACGAAGCTGTCCTGGGCGTATCTCGAAAATAAAAGAATGCAGAAAATTAATTAGAAACCAGGTATCCGAATTGCTCAGACCAGTATCTTACCGTACAACTGAATTCATTCATCGTCCAAAAAATGTTACAGTTACCAGTGAAAAAGTGAGTTCGAAAAATTTGTCGATGATATCGAACTTCGTTCTCACCTAACGAAAGCTCGTTCACGCTGATCGAACGAACGAGGATGACTCATTGACCCGAAGGGCCTCCGCGTGCACGTCGAACAGCGTTCGCCTGTTTTAGCGTGCAGATGCCCGGTCGGACATGTTTATGCCCTCGGCCCGACTACTTGGCCCCGTGGCGGCCAACTAAATCACACCCCGTGGATTTTATATTAAAACAAATAATTAATTCAGATGCCCGGCGCATCGGGTGGTCCTGCGGTCTCGCGTCGTCACGGAACCCGAGCAAACCGCAACGCACTTTTGTTTCTCCGTGCAAACGCCAACGAAAACTCGAGGACACGCTGCCGCTTTAACACCGTGACCCTCAGCGGGGGTTGCTCATGATGCCCCCTCGCCAATGCTAAACACACTTTTTTTTTCATTATTCTGCGTGGTGCAGTGGTCTTCCTTCATTTCCTTGTTTCTTTGGATCTTGGCTCGACCAACTGTTTGGATGAGGTACTTTTCGAAGTTGCATGTGTAGATGATAGCCATTTATAGTAGCTTGGATAGGTTAGAAAGGATATTGCTCAACTGTCACACGTCGATCTTTATGCAATTTTGATAAGATATAGACCTCGATAAATTTTTTACACATATTTTTTTTTATTGGTAATCGTCCCCATTGAAGGGGTGAAAACAGCCCTTGGTGTTTAGATCGGAAACTTATTTGTCGGTGTATCTAAAAAATTATTGGTTCTAGGAAAAAGGATGCACAGTTTGCCTATTCTGTGAAGCTGAATTCAGCTGTATAATCAATTTTTAATAATAAATACAGTACCATTAAAAAGTTTGTGTCACCTGTAACAACAAAGCAATGTATTGTGATTCGTGAATAGTTTGAAAATTTCACAAACTTCAAAATGTATGTACTAACACGCAGAATATAGAGATTAATGTATTCTGTTTCAGTGTCTCACTCCAGAGACAAGTCCTGATGCTCTGAATCTTCCTACATAATTTCACGTGAAAGCATATAACAGCTGAAAAATATTTAATATTAAAGTTTCGAAAGTATTTATTCACTGTTGCATAATTTATCAACCTTGAAGGATTTAAAGCAACGAACAGAATCCCGAATGAACAGAAAAACATATCCCGTTCTCTCGAATAATATTCATCGCGGATAACCTCGCCGAGTATCGACTTTCGCGTGGTATCGCTCGAGACTGAGGTTGACTTAGCTGCGGCTTCGCCAACAAATTCGGGTTTTTACAATGCCCCGTTTGACCTTCGCCCATGGGGGATCTAACACGGAAGTCCCTTCGTTTCCTCGCATATCGACTGCCCGCGAATTTACTTATGACACGGAACACGCAAGCAGCGATAGCTCGATCCGTAGGCTCGTCGACTGTGCAAGTACAAGCCTCCGCCAGGATTTCTACTTTATTACGAATAGCTAATGGTGACCGTGGACCAGGATGACCATTAAGTTCCTTGTGTCCGCGGTCTGGATAGTAGGCCCTTCCGTATTGCTTTGATCGTTAAGATTAACAAACTCCTGTGTGTACTTACCAAAGTGTCATCGGTAAATTCTGGTTGAAGTTCTGAAACAGGATTCTATAGGCTGTTTTAGAATTATAGGTAAAGTTTTTGGGTTCCTTGCTATAGTTGAAGTTAAACAGCACCCCTGTACCATAGATACGCTTTGACTCTAACTCTTGAATCTGTTTTTGAATGTCTTGCACGTGTTGTTCGATCATTATACTGAAACTTTCATATTAGCCCTCTTGGTATCCCAGAGCCGATGTATCAACTCCGCGGTTTTCCTAAGAAAAACCATGAGCCGATATTTCGATTTTTCATATTTTTCAAATTCTTTTTTCACCATTGATTACAAGCTTTAATTTCTAGAAAATAACTTGTTTTTCTCTTTATGAAATCTACATACATTTCACAAGAAAATACAATAAAAAACGTGAAGTTATCTTTATTTTTAAGGAAAATATATTAATTTTAATAAATGCCTTCAAAAATGCATATTTGCTAAGGTTTTTCTGGGCAGCACATGAAAATTTGTAAGGTACTAAAAGGGTTGATGGTACTATATTATGAAATATTAACCAATATCTAATACAAAATTTTATAAAAATGTAAATGACCGTAGTCCATGAAATATCTTGGGAAAAAATATTAGGTCAGTCGTCTATAATATCTGTTCTAAATCAATTTTCTGTCTTCATTTATTAAAACGATACAGAGAAATTTTTTTCAATTTACATATGTATATAATCTACCTCGTCATGAATTGTTATTATATTTTTTTAGTTTCTGCCATGAAAATTACTTTGAAACAGTGAAATTTCACTTTCGACTTTTGCATCGAGTTAATACTTGAAAAGTGCAATCTAGATAAATTAATTATCTGTCGTACAATCACTGCGATTCGAACTGAAAATTCTTCCACATTGTATGCTGTATTCTTTCGAAAAATATGTCTAGTTGACGCTGAAAATTCACCGGTGCTCGCGTATTTTTCCACGCTTTATCGATTTCCACGTTACACAGAGAGAACGAGACACCGACGCGAGCCTAGCGGTGCGTAAAACGTAAATCTAATTAGCCTACAAAGGATTAATTTTGCGGCTGCATGAAAACGGGTTCGTTCGAACTGGATTCAAGTAGAATCGCATCGAAATTGCACGCGGTGTCATCGCAACGCGCAGTCCTCTTTTGCAGCGGAAGAACGAAATGCTCGAGCATTTTCCTCATCGCGGTGGAATTTTAAAATTCCCCGCGGCCGATAAGAATCGCCCCTAATTAAATTTGCATTAATTACCCGGCTTTGCCGAGGGAACGGGACACGGACGTTTTTGCCACACTTTACGGCACCGCAAGTAGTTCACGATTATTATTATTTTCACGTTCAGGTAAACGAAAAGAGCGACATCGATTTACGCTCTTAATAAATATTTAGCAATACTTTATAAAGAAGGATATATTATCTAATTAAAGTCTTTGAGTATATTTATTGAAAATATTAGAAGTCGTTGTAATTGTAAGTTTATTTCATTGCATTTTCATTTATTTCAATTTTTCTATTTTATTATGTTCCTCATTCATTTTATTTTAACGCACACTCTTACTATTTTCCTATCGAAACATGTTTCCATTTCATCCACTGTCGAGACCGTCAGACGCAAGAAAATTAAATTCGTATCCATGTGCAAAAATAATCTGAAATAAATTGTGCGTGACGGAGTTAAAAAGGGTATATGCCACTGCGAGCGCCGTAAACGGTTAAACGGTCAACACCGTATAATGCTCGAAGGGAGTGTCCCGAATTGCATCGATACCGTGCGTTCGAGCTATGAGGAGGCCGTCGAGTTCCGCGTGGAACTCGGTTTTGACTCTTCTTTTCACCTCGGGCATCGTTATCGACACACACGCCGCTACGTTCGATTCGCTGAGGATGATAAACCGTGCCGCGGCATGCTCGCGGAATAAAGTAACATGATATAAGAAGGCAAGGAGGAATTACGAGAAACTGCTGGACGCCGCCGTGCACCGAAAGAAAGCACGCACATAACGAAGGACAAGCCGAAAGCAATTAAAGCGGCCCGACACACGGACATTCGTCCCTCGTATTCCATCGTGTCACGCTCGTTCCAATTATATGAACTTCCATCTCACCTGTTGTTGCACGGAACCAGATAACCGGCCACGGCATTGTAAATGGGCGGGCTAAAGTACGACGAACCGCAACGTACTACGTGTTTCGCTTCATTTTGTTATTACCGCATGCTCATATTTATCTCAGCCACCTGGAATGCAGCAGTTACCCTTTATTCCACGAAGAAAGCTCTAATAATGTTCATGTCCGTGTTCTTCATATTCATGTCTATTTTCGTGTTCGTGTTCACGTTCTGCATGTTCACCTTCGTGTTAATGTTCATATTAAATGTTCATGCTAATAATCATATTCGCGACAAATGTTGATAATAATATTTACCTTTATGAAAAAGGTTCACGTCCATATTCATGTTCAAGCCCACGTTCATGTTCTTCATATTCATCTTCATGTTAATGTTCATATTAAATGTTCATGCTAATATTCGTGTTCATGTTCATAATAAATGTTCATGTTAATATTCATGTTCACCGAACGTCTGACGCGCATACTCATGTTGATATCAATACTTATGATCATTCTAATATTTACATTAAATGTTCACGTTACTATTTAAGCTCAGGTAAGGTTCATATTCATGCACATGTTGACACAAACTTTCATGTTGCTGTTCATGTTAAACGCTTATGGCGATGCTCTTGTCGATATTAATGTTCAATGTTCAAGTTTGTGTTGGCGTTAATGTTCATAAGACGGATATACATATGTATGTTGATGCTGCTGTTGTTCGCGTTATTGATGATGATGATGCTGTTGCTGTTGTTCGTTTGCTCCTGAAGGTGATGATGATTAGTTTCTATCTTACTCACTATCTTAGTTTCCATTCCAGCTTTTCAGTCGTGATAAAAATTTATCAGCAACCCCGCTGCTTAATAATCCTGATATCTGCCGTATCGAAAAGAACCCCGGTATACCGTGTTACATCACAAATCCCCGGTTTAGTCTCGAATTCCCTAAAGAGACTAACATAACGGTATCGTAACAGAGAAGGGAGACAAACGCGGTTCACGTCGGCACGCATGTCGTCACCCCACGCGTGTCAGCTGATCTGCATAATTCGAGTCGCTGGCTGCGTCTTTACTCTCCACCCTGTTCGCTAACGAGACTACCGGGCAAGAGGGATGTTTCTGCAAGTTCACCGCCATCCGACGTTCCAACGGCCGACACTCGATTATCTTTGCACTGTTAAAGCATTCACTGCAACCGGTGGGTGAAACGGAGAGATACGGGCATGATTTGCAAGAGTCATGTTTTAAACGCGGCAGCCGCGTAAAGAAACGAGGGTTAACAAAAGGGCGTCGGTTATTAATCTATGTCAAAGTTTTCGCCCAGCCACGACGGACGGTTCGACGCCGGTTGTTCGAATGCGGAAGCGATTATAACGCGGAGCTTATAGCCAATTCGTTGGAAAGCGGTGCGCGCGTTAATGAACCGCCCGGAAAACGGCATAATCCAGCGGCTAAACGAACATTATCGAGACATGCGGAGCGTCTACACTTTTTCACCCGGTCTGGAAAAAAACATCTAATTAAAATCGTCTATCAACTGCGCGGGATAACGAGCGCATAATGCCCGCGATAAACGAAGTAATTTGCGCACACGTAACACCACGAACCTTTTTTTGCACCAGCAGACTCTTCCGTGTGTGTTCGACGTCGGAACATCTACTCTTTCAAAGCAGGGCTAATGGAAATAATTATGTGATGAATTTGTGTTAAAAAATGAACCATTTTCAAGCGAGAAAAGATCTTAATGTATATTCAGGAGATAATTGGATTGACACCGTGTTTCATATGCTTGTGAGATCGTTCCACGTCGAGAATTGTACGGTATGTTTTAAATATTTTGCGTCTATTGAATTGCTCCTACTTTATTTATTTTATATTAATTATTTAAGAACAATTATATATGACAGAAGTCGTAAATCCTTTTTTAAAACTCTGAACGAGATATTTCATGGCTGAAATACCAAAGATGATTCGTGATGTTTCTCATCGCGCTGAACACGCGATTGAATTGCAGATTTTAATTAATTGTAAATGGGATAATTGACGGAGGAATGCGAATTGAAATAACTTAATCGGCGTTGGCACTGAAGTTTTTATTCGTTTCACAAAAAGCGATGTCTCATAATCCTTGCTAATATCCTTAATCCTTTAAGCTCTGTGAACGTATTTTAACATTCAACGGATGATTACTATCATTAACATGTTCACTGCTAGGAAAGTAACCGATGAGCGTCACCTCAAATTTAATTTAATCGAACAACTACTGAGTCTTATACAATTGTAAGTAGAATTAATAGTACAAAGAAAATAATACAAGGTAAGAACCGTAACATCAAGTTAAGTATCCTTCATCTTCATGAATTCCACTTAAAACGGACTACCACAGCGTGTCGACTAGGTAAGGCAGTCTTTACTGTGGCAGTCGCCGTATTAAATTCTTCAAGGCTATCTCCCAAGTCATCATACTTTTTAACACGTTGACTGCTATACTATACAGCCTGACAACGACACACATTTTCAGACTTCGATACACCATAAGAGTAATGTCAAATGATGGCATTTTGAATCAAGGATGTTACTAACACTTTATAGCCGTTTATCTGGTTCTGTTAGATCTTTTCAGATATTTGTATTAATGTTCTTCATTGTCAGATGAATAGCAACTAAATTTAAGCGTCACCCACATATGGGTGACATCGTAGTCAAAGTGTTAACGCGATCTTCAGTCTGCAGTCTAACGCTCATACAACTGTGCAGTATTAAAAGATTTAACATTATGTAAGGGAGAAAAAATTGGGTGGACTAGACCGGGGGGAATCGAACCCGGGACCTTCCGCTTTCCGGGCGGGTGCTATCTCAACTAAGCTATCCAACCCACTACCAATTTAATCTCTCTAAATTCAACACACTGAGCGGCTGCCGCCTACAATTAGATCTACCAACGATTAACGTGCACCTATTACATCGATGCTATCAAAATGACACGTTTTAGAAAAAGTACGTAGCTCAAGGAAATAATGTTTACTTACATTTTTCTCTAGCTTTATTCAGCGCCAATTCAAGGTAAATGTAATAGTCGTCAAAAATAAATCATACATAGTAAAATTGCAAACAAGTCATTTTGGCCGCCTTGGTAGTTCTAGTGTTAATACGTATGCGGCGGTAATCTCGAGGCACACCAAATTTAATTTAATTAAACAATCCTTAACAATTACACAATGTTGAGCGAACTTCGCATTGTTACGATACTGTGGGAACACAAGAACTGACCGTGTTGATAAACCGTTTAATCGATCAAATGACAAAGATCGACCGATTGCGAAGGGGGTGGAGGAGGAATGAACGCGAGGCGACGGAGGAGTCGTAAATGCAGTCATTTGATGGGCCAGTCTGCACGATGAAGAAGAAAAACCGAGCGGCCACCGGCCACGGGGCAACTGTCCTCGATCCTGATTACTTTCATCTCACGTAGATCGTTTCATTACGACGGCGACGGAAATTACTCGCGGCGCTAGATTTTCGCCGCATTCTCAATGCGACCGGGCGTCGGCCCGTCATAAAGAGAAGCGTCGCAGAATGGGGCCGAGCTGCCGCGAAATTCATAAACTTCAGAAGCACGGAATCCCCTTTCACCCCTTCTAGGGGGTCCTTTTCTTCGAGGACGCAGTCGCGAGCATAATGAAAGCGGACGGATATTCCGTGCTCTTTAGAAACTATGACTTGCAGTACCGTAACACGCCCCCGAACGAATAATTCGCCATTACAAATGGCCAAAGTTCGCCGAGGGTAGGGCATACTCTCATTTAGTTCATTATCGACTTCTTCGAGAGGACTTTCGATTTGTTGCCATTAGCGAGGGTGCCTTTTCGGGGAACAGGCCTGTTTGTTTCGTGTCAAGAAGAACGGTGATGAATTCTCAAGATATTGACATTTATTTCGTCTCTTGAATGAATGATCACCCTGAATGATTATCTTCAAACTGTGGAAAGGATATAATATAGTTTGTTTCTGATAATATGAACACGTTGACTGCCACAGTGAAAACAGCCACCGCTGGTTAGACGCAATATAAATTTCTCTTTTGTATATAAATCGTAAAGGAAAAATTATTTAAGTATTGAGTGTTGTACATGCGTACCTGTGGTAGAGTTGCAATGTTCAATGTGCTCAAAATATAGTAAAAATCAATACTTATGTAATTAGTGAAAATTTGAGGCGCCGGACACCGTGATCACCACGGCAGTCGTGTTAACCCTTTTAATACCCAAAAGCCGAAATATCGGCTCCCCGGACTTCACCACAAATACTATGAGCCGATATTTCGGCTTTTCATATGTAATGCAATTTGAACCATGTAATGACACCTTAGTTTTATAAAATGAGTTTTCATAGTAGAATATAATACTACTGAAAGGGAATATCTATGTATTGCCGAGTTTCGTCTCATTTTTAATGTTCTTTGTATTGATAAACCCAAGCGCGCGAAGTGCATATTTTTCAAGGTATTTGTATATGTACCGATCTATTCGTACTATTTGATAGTACACAAAAAAATTGTAGGGTGCTGAGAAGATTAAGTAGTTGCATTGGAATACTGGTCTGTGTTTAAAACTGCAACATTTATTGAAACAGAGCACACAAATTCTAATTTGATATCGTAACGTACAGAACTTTCTCCTGCTTCTTCTGCTCTGTGTGAGGAACCTGTTCATTTAGAAGCTTTATCTTACTATTTCTTTCATTCATTACTCACATTAATCCGTTGCACCTGATACAAGAAATTATCATTAAATTGACATTTTCTCTATTAATATTAACACGTTGACTGCCAAGGGGGTCACGGGTGACCGGCGCTTTAAATATTATTTAATTAAATAATTATTGACTTTTACTATGATCTGAGCAAATTTCACATAGCAACACTAGTGTCAGTATGCATGTACAATATTGGATATTTAAACATTTATTTCTTTCACGATTTATATAGAAAAAAGGAATTTATATTATATCTGATTAGTGATGGCTGTTTTCACTGTGACAGTTGACGTGATAATGAGCATAAAAACATAACTTTGAAAGAAGTAATCTAGAAAATTACACATTCACACAATAAAATAACAGCACATAACACGAACTATAGTAACGAATGACAAAAGATATAGAATCCCCAATAATTTCTATAAAAAAAAAGGGGAATTACAAAATGCTGCACTGCATTTCTCGCTGTACAAGCCAACGGGTCAGCGAAACCTAATTTCACGAGTCGCCAGACAATCGCGGTTCAGAAAACAATAAAGCTGCGGCGGGATAACGGTCAATTAGGTTAGTCAGCGTGCGCGGGCGCACGATTATCCTGATCGTGACGGAGACAACGCGACACGGCAACGAGCACGGGCAGCCAATGGAAAGGAATCGTTCTACCCCTATCGAATGGTGGCTTCCAGCCGTGACGCGGCATTACGGTGTTGACTGTCCGTCACACATCCCCGAGCCCGAATGACGACGTTTATAAGGTAGTGTCAACAACGGTGGGTAATGATGTGCGGCCCCCATAAGCCGAGCTTGCCGTAGGAGCTCGCCAGCGGGTGGTCGGGCACCCGCAACGTATCATCCCGTCACGCTACATTGAACGTCATTGTCCGGACCTAAAGTCGCTGTTTATCGCTCAACGGGTGACGGCATGCGGATAGAGAAACCGAACCGGACGGTGTGCTCCCTGATTTCCTGCCGATCATGCAAAAAATTGCCAGCGCCGAACCTCCTCTGCTGCCACCGTTCAAGATAAAATCGGTCAGACGTCTCCAGTTACGTAACGCTTTCGAATAAATTATGGATCATCGGTGTCAGTGCGTCTTCAGACCCATGATGAAGCAATGTTGACGAAACGTTGGGAGTTTTCCTTCTGGTCACGGTTTACATCCGGAAGCCTCAAGTAGTTTAACCGCAACAAACTGAGCCGAGACATCGTCAAACGCGTCGAATAAATTATTCAAGGGGTGAAAAGAATCGGGTGGAGCAGACGGCGAATCGAACGCGAGACCTTTGCTATATCAGTTAATAAATTAACTTGTATTATGTAGAATGTTCCAGCTTTATACATTGGTAAAATTTGATGGATTGTTTCAAGAAATACGTCTGTATCGATTTCGTATTTTTAGTTGCTTAACACTAACTGTACCAGGCCCGGTCAAATGACCGGTTTCAAAATTTAATTTAAAACTGTACATTCATTGTTATTACTTTTGTTCATCTAAGTTTATGTAAATTCTTATATTATCTGATTAATCAATTTCTGTTTTTTTGCTACTTTTTTTACTGAGGAAAATTCATCGCCTGGCTTGTTTATGACCGGTCACGGTAAGAATAGGTATATGTGAAGTGTCGGTACGGTTAGTGTTAACACATTTTGTAGCTTACCTATATTAACTTCTTCAGGGACAAATTTATTGAAGCTAGAAAAAGTAATATTTACTCTATGTAAATTCATATTTACAAAATAAGGAATGAAGAATTAACAGAATGTAAAGATCTGTAAGAAAAATAACATACACACACATGGCCGTTAGATGGCATATTCTTGTCGGTAATCATTGAATTAGAGAAACAAACTAAACGTACACGTACGTGTCAGTATCCCTGAAAAGGCTAACGAAAAAAATATAAGGGGTTATCCTATAAGCAATCTGAAAATTAAACTAGTGGTCATTCTACAAATACATTTAGATACAATCTTCAAAAACCATGTCACGATTTAGAAATCCATAATGGAGGCCGTAGAAGAATTCATCTCTAATAAGTATTTTTGTTCTTAATAAATCATCCCTAAAAAGTAAAGTACAGTATTATTTGAAGCATACCTACTATATTACTGTCAAAACGTCTGCGTACAACAAAATAATCTGTTCCAGTTATCAATGGAGACGCAACCTCTGAACGAGAGCTTATAAATTGTCGCATCGCTGATGGAACGATCTAACACGATCAATCAGCGAAAGAATAATGGCGGAGCAGTCGCGACTCACGCTCAATCGAGAATAATTTAATCAAAGTCCCGGTGAAATCGACGGAACGTTCGGAGGGAAGGGTTCGCCGGATCTCTCGGTCACGGTATCGATTTCAATCCAATTTGGCCCGATCATTGGAAGAATTATCGGCTCGTTGCTGGTCGACGTATCCTCGCTGAAAAAAAACAGGAACGCGAGAAACACGAACGAGAGCAGAAGATAGAGAAACAGAGAGACAGCCTGAAATACCCCCGATCGGATAGAGAGCCAGGGAACGGAATATAAGCCTCGATAAATCCGACGCGCAGTTAAAAATTGATACAGTAGTTTCGGAAGTGCACGGGGCCGACGGTTAAGTTACGTATGTAGTCAACGGTAAACGGAAGCCCATATCGATAAGTATCGCTTGTACAGTGGAGATTCGTGTGCGGAGAAAGTAACGGACCTCGAAAGGATAGTGACAGACCGACCATCGAGGGGGTGGCTGTGGCTGAGAAAGAGAGAGAAAAGGGGTAGCGGAGCAGGACATAGGGCTGCAAGAACGACGGAAAGGTAACAGAAATAGAGGGAGGGAAGGGGGAAGGAGAGAGAGAGAGAGAGAGATTTGGTTGCTGGAGAGGGGTTGTACCGGCTGGTAGAGAGTCGATCGTGATGGTGGTGGTGGTGGTTCCATGGCTGGGGGTGAAATAATGGGGGCGGACGAGCCCGAGTCGAAACATTGATGTTGCCCGGCGCGCTTACAAACACACCGACACCAATCGAGCATGGCCTTTCCTATAGAAAACCAATCCAGGGGGCTCCGGCAGCCGGTCTGTTTCAAAGGGCGGGAAAGGGAAGGAAGGAAAACCGGGTGGCTGGTGGGTGGAGGTACAAGAGGAGCGGAGCACGCGAAGGGATTGAGGGAAAACGAGGATGTACAGGGCGATTCTAGAAACTGGGACAACCTGTATCGCATTATTTTCGAGGACAAATAAGAGAAATGCGGCAGAGGGGGTAATCTTGTGTGATTTGATACACTGGTAAGGGCTGGCCTGGGACAAGGGAACGCGTGTGGTGGAGCAGAGAGAAGGGAGATGATCATAGAAATTGGGACAAGCTGTAGCTCTGTTGTAAATAACATAGGATAATTTTGACATGACCGGTGCGCTCATTTTTTTAAGAATGCTTCACTGTAAATGCGTCAATATTTATATGAAATTCTGTTGTACGTTGACCTTTGAAGCTACAAACGTCGAAATGGGGCAATTGTTGATTAAAACAGGACTGCAGATAGAAGTAGAGAGGATGAAATTAAACGGCAGGCTGTTTAAATATATATACCTTTATAATTACATAAAACTGAATAATCAACTACTTTCAACCTCATTAGAAGCATTCAATAAACTTAGAAGATAGGAAGATAATTACACGTGACGATTAAACAACATTTCTGAATAATCATACCTTCATACTTCTATACACGGAATGCTGAAAAGAATACCGCACTTCACATACCAAAAAGAAATAAACAGTCCCGCGTAAATTGAAGAATGCAACTGCATTTTGCAAATGCATGGATGTTCCTGCAGAATAAAGTGATTCACACGGTCACGTTAAAACACACAGATGTTTCCACTGCATCACAAAAAGCAGCTACAATATGTCCCAATGTCTGGAAGCAGCCTGTACAGAAGTATATATGTCGTAGCAGCACTCTATGCCGTCGATGTGGCTCGTGTTTAACGCCCTTATAAATGTGTAATGCGTATGCTTGGAGAGGGTTGGGGGTGGAACGTACCCGCAACTCGCCAGACCCGGTCCCTCTCCCTCTCCGCACGTATCGATAAACGATCAATCAACCGGTACACCTATGGAACGGGCCAGCGAGAAGGGTAAAAGAGAACGGCGGGGCGGAAGGTGGATGATTAGACGAAGAGGTGGAAGAGAACAGGGGGCTGTAGAAGGGATGAGAGAACGGTGAGTAGGATGGTGGGCGAAGATGGGTATGCGAGAGGAAGGGGTGGAACGGAGACGGAAAAGAGGGTGGTACGGAGAGAGATCGCGCGCGCAACACACACACGGAGGAACAGAGACAGCCAGAGAGCGTGGAGCAGGTTGGGAGAGGGTGGTGGCCCGCAGAGTATCGACCCACCGTGGAGGAGAAGGTAGCTAGGGTCGCCGTCGCCGGGTTTTGTTGCTATAGGTGTGCCGCGTTTCCGTCTATGAGGACCTGAAGACGTTCCCGGATCCAGACATCAACCCGAAGAAACGACAACATCGGTCCTCTTCGTCGTCCACCGCTTCACGCAGGTCTACCGTGCGTTATATCACCGCAGATTTTACTCTCAGCAGACTGCATAAAAATTAGAGTAGCATCTTGGACTGAACGATGAGATCACAGTCTGCGTTTCATCAGACGAGTGTTGCATCGTCCCCGAAGTTTGTCAGCTTACATTTCCCCGGGATGGACGACGTAGCTGTTCACCCCTACCATCGCGGCGTCTCCCCTATCGGCGGGTGACATCGTCTTGCGTATTTTCTGGCGGTAGACGCGTCTCGCAGGCAAAGAGACAGCGAAGAAGGGAGGCAGAGAGGGGTAGGAATGTAACCGATTCGAATTACCAGCGACACACAGCGTTCTGGAGGACGGTATCGCGGTCCGCATCACTCACGCTCCGTTAAACGCGTTAACGACCCGGGGCCTGGTTCCCGTAGAATACATCCTCCGATTCTTCTACGCGGTTGTTGCTGCAGCCTCGTTTGTCCTGGCCCACCCTCGTGCTCGTCTCTTTTCATGCACCCTCGGTTACGTTTGCTCCAGCTCGCGTGCATCCCCTGTCGGCCTCTCAAGTGGCCACGGTACAGAACAATGCATCCAGAGAGCTGGATCTGGCCATTGTGGGGTCAGGTGGGTCGGCAGAGAGCCCCGTTGGCTGGCTTCACGGGGTGTGGCCACATAACCATAGCCGCAACGATCTCTCCTCTTCGTCTTTCCTCTCGTCCCGTCACCCTCCTTCGTCCTCTCTCTTTCCCTCCGCCGTGCTCTCCTCCGTCCGTCCTCGTCTCGCGGATTCAGCGAGCTGATAACAATAGATGTTGCCGTCTCTGTCCCTCTATCACCAGCTATCGTGGTCTCTGTCGCTCTTTTCGCTCGCGAATTCCGCTCGAGGGAGGGATACGCGGTGCGCGTACGGCACCGAGCTACCAAGCAGGCGCATCGTCGACCTATTACAATGGCCTGCCCTCCTAAGCGTTCCATTGTCATCCGGGACCAGCTCTCTGCCCATGCGTCGATGCGCACAAACCATTGTTTTGCTCCAATGGGCGGCACTCTGCCTACTCCGACGCCATCGCAACACCGACTCGATCGTCTCTCCCCTTTCCCGTGCCAGCAGATACTTTAAACTGTTTCGAGGATTATCCGAGAAATTGTGCATCCTTTTGCAGTAGGTTGTTTCTGGTTGAGTCGATCGTGGTCTTTCTACAGTACCAGAAATGTGGGAAAAGTCTGAACGTCGGTTTTGTAGAATTAGGGTTGTCTCTAGGAGATGAAAATTTAATGTGGCCTGAATTTCGGTTATTTTGAAATTGAAATCGGAATTTTAGTCGAATTAATGTTATTATGTCTGCCATTTCCAAATTATAAAAACAGAGTTTTACTTGCGTTGAGATTATGATCACAGTTTCGGATACTTCAGAATTGAGATTATAACTTTGGACAGCTTAAATTATGTCGGAAATGTGTATTATATCAGTAATGAGGCAGGAATTTCAGTGAATACAGTGGTAAGTTCGAAACCTCAGTGGTATCCAATTGAATAGCAAGTCAGAATCTCGATTATATACAAATTGAGATTAGATGTAAAATAACTCTGTCCAAAGCAAAGCTGTCCTGAACACCACACACTAGTACCAAAATTATATTAATCTTGTATACTCATTTCGTATACCGAACTGTCTGATTGCTTACAAAAATACATTCATAAAATCAAGATAGCATATTCAGGCAACGGACAACATAATCCAAAGCCGGTAGTCAATATCCCAACAAAATGCGTGAATCGCGGAATTCCTCCCCCATAGGTCGGGCTTGAATCCGTTTTAATGCATTACACGTTTGAAAAAACGAGGTATCCGCGTATTAAAAGCGAAATAGCCGTTTATGTTAAAAAGAGGCGCGCTGAACAAGATGGCTAGCCATTTCAGCGCGATATTTTCATTTGCCCAGCAATTTAATACACATATAAAAAAACGATAGAAAATATGAAACTGGCGTTGGAAAACAAGCTGGCGGCGATTCAGCGTTTCCACGCGTTTTAATGCGAGAAGAGGTTCGTCGGTGGATAAATACATCATCTTTCGATAGTAAATTCCCAATTAAAGATTCCAACGGTGGATGATTTACGTCCTATCTCCCCCCAGCATCGTCGTCTCGGTCTCAGACGATGGGACCCTCCTTCTGTCGACGTGATTCCTGGAGACAAGCTGCGGCGCGAAACTCTCGCACGAAATCTCGTTACCGTGTAAAGAAAAAGAGGATCCTTTGCTGAAAATCGTATTCATTAATAACGGGGCAACGTATCATTGGATCGCGAGACGATCAGAGATACCCGAGAAGTAGAACCGGTCGGGAATAACTCGACACGCGAATCTCTGGAGATAAGCGGGGCATCATGAGGTAAATCAGATCTGTCCCCTCTCGCGGGGCCGCCATTCTGAATGTAATATACGGAGACAGCGGGGACAATCAACCGCGGCCCTCATATCCACGGCATTAAAGATAACGATGACACGCCGGACCTATAGGACGCTCGCGTTAACGAGCCACGTCAAAATGCGTTCGGCGCGCATGACCGCGACGCGTCTGATCGTTCACTGTCGCGATCTACTGCCAGAATGCAGCCGATCGCGATCGTTGCGGAGACTAGGACTTTCAAGGTCACTTCTCCTTGCATACACACGCATATACTAGACTGGGGATGTACAGTCGAGACGAAGGTACGGGGACAGATCGTGGACGTAGTTGTCATTCAAATTTAACGCGTTGAACGCAGTGGCGGTCACCGGTAATCGACACCTCGAATTTAATTTAATTAAATAATTATTGATTGTCGCAAAATTCTGAGCAAATTTCACACTGAAATAATAATGTAGGTACAGAAGGACACAACTGAGTACTCAAATCTTTTTTTCTTTATGATTTATATAAAAAATAGTACAATATATCGTGTCTGATTCGGTATGGCCGTTTTCAGTGTAGCGTTCAACGTTTTAAGCAAGAAAGTATTAGGTTGGTGCAGAAATAATTGCGGTTTTTGTTATTCTAAACTTTGATGCTTATAATGGGATAAACTTTTATATAACTATGTTCATGTAATATACCATTTTAAAGCACGAAATAAAGCTCTACTAATATATGCTAATGGTTTTATTTTTACTGTTTATTCTAGTTTATTTTAGGCTGACAAATTAAAGATGGAAAAAATGTAAATTCGAGCGATTTTATTGTATGACTTTAAAATGAGACGTAAAGCAGCGGAAACTGCTCGCAATTTCAATTAATTGTAAGCATTTTGGTTGGGGGACTGTCAACGAACGTACAGCTCAACATTGGTTCCAATAATTTTGTAATGGAGACAAGAGTCTTGAAGCTGTTTTCTGTAAGACAACTCAACAAAATTACTCGAGAAGTTGCAGAAAAACTAAAAGTTGACCATTCAACAATTGTTCGACATTTGCACCAAATTGGAAAATCGAAAACGCTAGACAAATAGGTATACTACTTTAAAGTTGACGGTTAAAAACCGTAATTATTTTTGCACCAACCTAATATAATAGCTTTTGGTAAAATTAACATGTTCCATAACACGTGTTATCTATGTTAGCAGCAAGACATTTTACAAATGGTTCGAAAACAAATGAATATTTAACTTTCTCTAAATTTATGACTGGTCCAAAGTTTCAATAAGGATCTCGACACTGGATGCTTGGTCGAACGTATAGAGTGAAGACGATAGTGACTCGAAGTCACATGTTACGAAGATTGGAAAAGTTCTTTGAGTGAGCTATTTTAAATATCGCGCCTTATACATACACATATCTTCGATCGATTAAAATAAACAACGAACACCACGAAGAACTCTCGTCCCTAATATATTCCAGAATTCATACGATGTTAATTTTGAATGTGAGTACCTGTGAGTTCTTCATACTTCATCTCGAAGGACACGTTGTACAATACAAACTAATAACAGAATGCGAAATGTAATGTAATATCGAATGATACTTATCTCATCGTTTTCAAATAGTTGTACAGGTCATCAATGGTAGAAATGGTACAGGAAATATATTTAATTATAATAAGGTACACACAGGAAACACAACTGATTAAAGTCATGTTAGAACGGCAATGTTAATGAAATGATTATAAGTAATTTCTGTATAATAAACAATTAATAATGAAACAGAGTTAACACGAAGTCCAAACGATAGTAAGTTCACTTCTTTAAGTAATAATAAGCTTTGTATCGATAAAAATAGACGAGGCTTTGAAAAATAATAGTAAGAGCAAACTGCTTCAGGAAAGACGGCTGAATCTTCGCTTTTCATGCTTTTTGCTCCCACGTTCATGCCGCGATTGATGTAACGGGTCACGGTATGTTGAAAATTGCAATCTTGTAGGTTCCAGCGATCCTCTGAGCTGTTGTACCGGAGATCCTCGGTCTACTGTTACTACCGTGCAAAAATCATCGCAATTGCGTCAATAAATCTTCCGCGCTAATGCCAGACCAGCAGGAACAGTTATCAGGTATTCGAGATCTAATGGAGCTTTAACAATTTTCCTGTCATTATCATCGGTGTTCATTAACGATTCGTTGAACTTGATCATCTAACGGAGGTTCTGAGTAGCCTGGAATTACGCTGACAATGTATCCTCTTCAGTAATAATGTTTCTAATCGTAATTAGCATCTTGGGATTGATATCGCCATAACTGCGTAAATTAGTCTCTTAGAAATAATTTAGTATTAGATGCAAGATCTGGAGCATCGGTGAGACACTAACACTGGGACCTTCAATTTTAATTTACTTCGACACGTTAAAAAGTAACTCTGAGATATTATATATGCACTTTTAGCGCATTTTCTAAAGTATTATACGAGTAATCATAACAAAATTGAAAAGTGGTGAAGCACAAAGATCAAGATAAAGAAATTGTTCTGGCATTCAAAATGCATCGATTTAATCTCCAGTCCAATTTATGACTGTACAATATTCCATGTATATACTATACTTCCAAACAGTCAGTCTCTACTGAGCATTTAAAATCATTGTCTTTTCGTGTCTCTCGATGGCGATCTTCTTGATCCTGTCCCACAACATAGGATACGGATGAATGGTCCTAGCAAAGTCGGTTCGATTCAGCCTGTACAGTTCGCAGACTTCAACAGCCACCACGCTGGCCACTCGTCTCTCGTTAGGCATAACCAACGCGACCTCACCGAAGTGTGCTCCATCCTCCAGGTGACACACCTCCTTCCCTGAATTCGTATAAATCGCTACAGTACCGGTAGCGATAAAGTACATACAATCACCGGGTTGATTCGCTCGAACTATCACATCGTTCGTCAGAAAAATCTCTGACCTCAGCAGAGCAACGATTCTCCCTAGCAGAGATATTGGGAGATTATTAAAAAAGGTGACATTTTCGACCAGCTTTCTGCACGAGTGCATGCCGATTTCTTGTCTGATCTGTGCCGACAGTGTGTGCAGAATCTCCGACTCTCTAAAGAACATACGTTGGAACCGAAACTCATAGTACTGTATGATTCTCCTCTGAGTAGGATAGGGGAGCTCCCGATGTCTCATGTACTGCTTCAATTGTGCCACAGTGGCGTGATATCGAAGACGAGAGCTGGTAGTGCCCTTGAAGAACTGCATCACTCGAGTGACTAGGATCCAAGGGGCCAAGACCCCTAACAGTTGAAAAACTATGATTAGGTAGAGGTCTCCAACGTGGTTAGTGTCAATCCTGAGCAGTCCTGATCTCAAGAATGCCGCTATGGCACGTAGGGTGCAAGCTAGGTATTGTTGGCTTCTTTGACTTTCCCAGAGGTTCGTTAGGTGCAACCACGAATCGTTTCTGGGTCGTTCAGGCAGCTGCATAGAGGTCGTTACTATGGGTATCAACCAGTAGAAACACGACTGCCAGTGTAGAGCTATTAACAGCCAGAAAATTATTATGCAGAACTCGTACAACGCCAGAGGCGTATCGTACGCGTAGGCTATCTTCGCGATGTACGAGCTGAGGGAAAAGCCGCGGAAGATGCAGATCAAAGATGTCGTCTTTCGGGCTACCGTATGCTCGTCCCAACTGGTCAGGTAAAACAGATCGGTCGGCAGAGAGCCTAAGAAATCAGGAAAGAACGTGCTGGACTTCATATATCGGTTCATTATTTTCTTTTGTTCCAAGATCACCGCGTGCTCCTCCTTGTCGAAGTACCTGAAATTGAAACGGAACTAGTATAGGTTTAATCGTGTCAAAGGATGAGCTATCAAAAGCTGTTATTCGATATAATTTTTCAGTTGTCGATACCGAAACATGGGAGAGTGGCTAATAAATTATTTTTATTTTTCATGTACACTCTCTAGTTGAAGGTATCGAGGTGATCTTGATGATTTGGTACGAATGGGTAAAATTGTTCAGTAAATAGAATCGTAAGTGACTATGTACCCTGTCAAGGAGTTGACCACCATGTCTATGCAGCATACCAGCAGGAAAAAGTTTTTAATAATGGTCCAGACTCTAGATGGTTCAGTCATCTCAAACGCAGTATGGTAGGGGACTAGGAGTAACAGGCTGGTTATCACGAAAATCATCAAGAAATCCCAGCAATGTCTATAACGTGTTAACGACTGTTGCACAAAGGAATTCTAACAAGTATAAGAAGTTGTAAAATTTATAATAATTTAACAGTAATGTGTAGACTGCGAATTTGTATGCGAATGTACATTTATAGATTTCAGTATTTTTTCTTTCAATACACCAGATGCAACGCAACTCTGACACAACTGTATTTTGCGGCTGAAATGCTTAAAAGTATATTCTTTATCCCACTTGCTTCACAAAAGGTATATCTCTGACGTACTTAGGTATGTCGAATCGCATAAAGCATACGCAGCATAGTAACGAGTATGTACTCAAATTTCCCAAGGAACTGCTTGCAGTGTGAGTACCTGAACATACTGAACGGATGAATAATGTGCTTGTGATTCCGTAAATGTCGACGTTTTTCGTAAACAATCGAGGCGCTGCTCCTAAGAAACTTATGTGCAGCAGGGTTCCTGCGTGAGGCCATCAGGGACAATCGAAAAAAATCGCGTATCTTTCGGAGAGGTCCTCTGCCAGGGAGGAACAATATATCCCCTTCCCTGGCTGGGATGTCGCAATCGTGTTCTACGTGTAGCATGATCGCTTATCTTTGATACACCGACACAGGACACTTCGGGAGGGTTAGAATACACAGGCGAGTAAATATAGGCATTATGGAATAGCATTATTTATAAGCTGCAGCTTCAGATTGGGACCGATATCAGGATAATATGGTGTATCAACTTTCATAGAGGACTCCCTGGTTGAATTACGTGCAATGATACGTTTACGATATTTTAGATCAGTTTAAAGTGTATTTTAATAACTTATAGCACGTCAAACTTGAAGATTGTGGTAGCTGATGGTTTTCAATATTTCCGGGAAATTCGCAATCTATTACAGGGGACCATAGATTGATAATAAACTTAGGTATGTATTAAACTACAATGTACGTGTAGTATGTATAACAAAGCTTATTGTACATTTCTTCAGCTAAGAGATTAACGTAACGCAGGTCTGAGGGGGATGAAAAATGTAAAAAATGCTTTAGAGATATTTCCATTAGACATCTGTGCTATCTGTTTTAGAATGTGTGAAGCTAGTGCTTGGAACTTGACAGTTGCTGGTAAAACAGCTACCTGTTTTAGGAATTCTTCGTTATCTACTGCTAATGAGAAGTGAATGCACTGTATGTTGGTAAGTCTCCCAAGTAGAAGTTACCATCTGCTGGATGTACAGATTTCTGTAGTGTGGCACCTTCGAAAATTCAATTGTCAACATTGACAAACTACAGAATAGACCTATCATCCAATGTATTTTTGTGTCACACGTTAGGAGGGCTCGCGTGCCCACTTACCATGTTCGTGTCACATCCTACCGTATCGATTGTGACTCGCTTTACATTACAGCGCTATTAGTGGTAGGAATCAAAATCAAAAACACTGATAGACATTTCTTATTCCATTCTGTCTTCGAATAAAATTTTGAATCCATTTAATTCCATTAAGGCGGAGGTCCACGATAAGATAGACATTTCGTATCTTGCATGAGACTTTAATATCATCAGACAATTATTTCACAACGTGAAATCTTGTCCACTATAGGACATATTCTGATGTCATCTCTCATTAACTCACATCGTATGTGCAAATTTTGTCTCGCTTAAACAGGTTTGAATTTTTTATTGTTTCCACGATGCATCAATGTATCTTGTAGTAATGAATGATTCCTTCTCAAATGGTTCTTATTTTGAAAGATTTGTTCTTGTTTAAGTTTGAGACATGGCATTCAAAAAACAGAGCAGACAAGCAGTAGCTTGTATTTACTTAAATTTCTTGTCTAATGCTCAGTTTTTCTATTTAAATCTTTGTCCTCACATGTGTGTCCCATGTTTCTAAAAAGAAAATAATATGATTGATTTGAGAATTCACTTAATTTAATTGTTTATTCGAAATGATTTCAAACAAATAATAGTAATATACTAACAATAATAGATTCTGGTCTACCATATAAAAATAATAATAATAATACCGTCTTACATTCGACTTAATATGGTTCTTATAATTAAATTAACAATGCACATGTATAAATATTACGGACCATAAAATAAATCCACATGACATAAATATATCACGAAACAACAAGAACACTAACGTGCTATTGGAGAGTTGAAAAACGAATTATAACACAAAGAATGGCAAGGGGTGGTAGATGTAAGTACAGCGCGTATACCGCTTACGCCATTATTGTCCGTATACAGCTGAACCCACCAATACGCAAGACGGAATTTCCACTCAGCGTTTACTCCAGGGAAACAACTCTGAACCGCCAAGCTCTCACATAAGTACGACACAACGTAATGTACAGAGTCAGTCTTCCGCCGGCAGCCTCCTGATCCTTCTCCCGATCCTCCTGCTCATCCTCCAATACCTCCTCAAATACCTCCTCATCTCCCAATACCCCCTCAAATACATTCTCCTCCTCCAATACCTTACCCTTCCCTTCTGTCTTATAATGGATCTCCGCCTTAATTAAAGGGAATTAAAGGGGTTCAAAATTTTATTCGAAGACAAAATGAAAAATCACTGCTTGGAGTAACAAATGTCTGTCAGTGGTTTTGATTTTGATTCCTTCCATCAATAGCGCTGTGATGGAAAGCGAGTTACAATCGATACAGTAGGATGTGACACGAAAATGGTAGGAAGGCTTGGGAGCCCTCCGAACGTATAACACAAAAATACATTGGATGGTAGGTCTCTTCTGCAGTTTCTCGATGGTTAAATCTCTTTTCTTGTTTAGAAGCCGAGTACGAATTTACTGACGTGACCGTCGTTGGTAGTTGGATTGTATTTGATTCCCAAGATCGCCGCTCCTAAACGCAGAGGGCGCAAGAAAATCAGTGGTTTTTCGAGAAGTCGGTATTTCAGACCATGTGACATAAAGTTCCATAAGATGATAGGTCTATTCTGTAGTTCGTCGATGTCAATACCATCAAAAAATCTATCAACTGTTAATAAAGTAGCAGCTGCACATTTATTTTCCGTGCCTGAAGGCAGAACTTCCGCTGTTTTATTATTGTTCAATAATACTATTCAATTAAAGTAATGAATCCATTACAATTCATCATTACTGTTATTGCAGTACGTCCATTTTCACGCTCCATGAACATTAAATAATGGTACACAATACATAATGAATTGTAACCAATTCCGATAAAGTGTATCAATTTTTTTTTAAGCACTGTAAAGTCGATATCTAATAAAGTAACTTATTTTGACATAAATCATTTATTCTGACAGGGGATGAAAAAATGCCAAGTTTCTTGTTATCCGCGGAATGGAAAGACTCAGGGGTGTACTCTAATCGCGTGTAAACACAGTCCACGCAAATAATGGTGTGCAAACTTTCGATTTGTAGAAATGATATGCCACATCGCTTCTTTCGTTTACCTCATTATACTGAGAAATCTGCTCCAAGTCTATTCTTAGGTGCTTTCTATTCTTATATTATAAACAGTTACATTGTACGTCGTTAATATTCCTGCAGATGACTATCAACAATTTCTGTAGACTCTTATACGGAAACATACAACATAATTGTTCCCTTCACATTTTCCATAATATTAATTACCAAAAATTCTTTACTAATGAGCCACCATATTGTTGACCGGTTGCCCTGGCGACGATCGGCCCTTGTCAGACCTAGTTTACATTGGTAAATGGGAGAGTGAAGTTAGTAGCATAAATGCATTTACTGTACTCACGTAAACGATTGAGTAAGTGGTTGGTAGAATACTAAAGCTAGTAATTGGTAGGGTATAATGGGATAGCACAGTGGTAGAGTAACTCTGCCACTACATTTCTTATTTAACTACGCGCTCTACCGCCTACTAGTCTCGTGTGAACAGATTGGGTTCAATAAAGTATAGCTGTCGTCCGAACGTTACGTGTGATCAGAGCGTCGATTGGTGTTCATATTATCGTGTTCATTTCTATACTATCATGTGTGCTATTCTATTTTCAATTTGCTTGCAAAAAGTGTCTTAAGTCAAAAATTAAATAGTAGGGTACGTAGGCAAGATACTTGTGTTAGCATACTATCCCCTTCATTCTACCCTACTCGGAGGAGGCACTGTGTTATCTTTACCGCCCTTTGACCGCTAAACATAATCTTCTTTTAAGTTACATATATTGTATTACGTATATTGCAATACGAAATAAGATTGCATTACACACGCAATTTTAATTAACAGTAAACATTCTTTGTAATTGCCAATTTTTGGAATTTGCTAAATATTAGACTCTGTAAATACGTAGGAATCAACAAAGAGAACAGCAATTAAATCAGTGGTATTTCCAACCATTCCAGAGAAACATCTGAACGTTTTAAAAAATGCATCAAGCTCCTCGGTGGCGATTCTCAAAGAAACATTACTATGTCGTCCTGTGCGTATTTTTAATTTTCACAAGTGTCTGTACAGAAACGAATTAGTACAACGACGTGCGAATTTTTGAAGGAAGAAAAACTAGGGATATGTGTTCTTGAGCTGCGGCTTTTCTCGGCCTGTTCGATTCACGCATTGTCCGCAGTCTATCGATCCCCGTGCCGCGTACTCGTGTCGGATTACTTCGACGATGGAAAGGCGGCCTTTCACCTATGAAAATCGTAGATCGCAGCCAAGATGGATGATCCGCTCGCGGTACATTTAAAGCGACGTTATATACAAGTTGGCTTTATGAGGGCTCAGACCTCCGTTGCGTGCGCGGCATAAGAAGGAAAATGTTCTCCTCGTGCATTCCGCTCGCCCGGAATTCCCTGCGTAACGACGAGATTTTATGGGCGATTTTATTTGTTCACCCGCGTACCACCATATTTCCGCGGACGTATTTATTATATTCCCACCGATATCCCGCGAAACGCCGTAAAACCTGTTCCTCGTTAGGGATTCAGAATTTCTTCACCCCCCGTCCCTTTTGTCCGCGTTCTTTCTCGTTCCTCGCGAACGAGGACATCGGCTCGTTCAATTAACGCTCGCATGCGATCGAAGACAATAGGGTTTACAGCGGTGGTTAAGCTGTCATTATGCACCGCGATGTTTTAAAGTTTCAAGACTGTCGTTACACCGCTATCGATGATCGCTGCTTCCGTGCCCGAGTCTCGTTCGCCGCGGAAATAGTGGAATTATTCTGTATGGGCATAGATCGGTTGATATCGTTTCACCAGGTTACTATTATTACTTTCCCATTCTCGCGACAGCGTAATAAAAAGATTGCATTATAATAAGGGAATCGAAAATATTTGCAGAGGAGTTGAAATGATGCGTCAGTTGAAATCGTGAGGTTGGTGACGTTTTTGGTATCATCATGCAATATCATTTTCAGACTTAACGTGTAGATCAAACGAGCCAGAATTCAGAACAAGATAGATGCTGGAAGAATATATTGAAGATCTTCATTAATGAGAACGTGATATAAATATATATAATATTTAATTGGACGAGGAATTGTAAGTAGTATTATAAATATGTCCATAGCAGTAATTCTTTGGAAAATAAATCATTGTAATAAAAAACCAGCTTTCACATATTTTTACTGTTCCGGTCCAATAGTTAAGCTAGGTAAAAAATCGATTTATCGAGACATACACAATGTAATTAAAAAAATGATGTATCGATAGTAGTTAGAGTATTTAAATAAAATTTTTCAAGATCATATATTGTTTTTCCGTCCTTTGGAATCGCCCTTGTCGCTGTATCGTAAGGTTTTCGATTCTAATTCCCCTGAAACCGATTTACGGTAGAGTTGCTGAGGAGAATTAAAGAGTTGGAAGTAAGTACAGGGTGGAAAGGTGTTCTCTGTCCCTGTTTCGATAATAAATTTTCAAGTCGTCCAACTGCGCGGTGGAACGATGTTATGGACGATGCTCGAGAACAAGAAGGGTGGTTACACAGGCTACGTCCGCGACCCTCCGCACATACTAAACGTGGATTTATCGAGGCCATCCAACGGGTAACGACGAGTGACTGCGGACGACGAGTCTATACGCGAGAGATTCAGGGGGGTGGAAAGTTACAGCTCGCCTCTCCTACCCTGTATCAATATCTCGTTAGGAGCTTATGACGAAAATAAAAGCGTCGTGTTCCATCTCGAGACGGACCGTGCAAGCGAAATTCTAATCTACCGTGCACTGCACCCTCTCCTATTCACGTTGTAATGATAATCATGCCTGCCGGAAATGGAACTTTCGATTAGGTTCCTGAAAGTACGGCTGGTCGATAGATGGGCGCGGAGAACTCGAAGGAATACGAAAATAGTCATCACGGGTCGAAATTGGCGGGAAATCTCGTTTTTTTTTTGGGTGAACTGTTGGTACAGGTATTGGTTATTAGGGAATTGTTAGATATATGTAGTTGAGTGCACATTAAATTGACCTGAGTTGAGTGAAAGTTGAGTTGAGTTTACTTAAATTGATCTGATTGTGTGTTTGGTTAAGGTGAAGTCACGTTGAGATGGCTGAAGGAATAGCAGAGTTGAGTTTAAGATATTAGGATTCAGATTAAATATAATTAAGTTGGATCGACTTGCGTTAAACTTGAGTTGAGTTGATGTAAGATTAAACTGAGTTGAGTTTAGTTGAGGATAAGTCGAGTCGAAATGGCTGAAGGGGCGGCAGAGGCGATTTGATGTAAGGTTGAGATATTAGGATTAAATTAAGATGATTCAAGTTGAGATAGAACAAATGTTCAAGTTACATTAAGTTAGATATTGAGTCTATTTACTCAAGAACAAAGGTCATTTACTGATCTACAGAAAACTGTTAACCAAAGAATTTACTATTTCACCAGCACAGTGCGCACATAAAACTAGGGACCCTCTCTGTAAACACCACATACTTGCTTGCATACCAAAATGTCTCACTTAAGTCTAGCCAACGTTATTGCCACCCCTTTTCTGCATCTCGTATACACCACCATTAACTCCAGGCTGTAAAGGTACGGGAAAATATTACTCACAACTATTGCAAGAGACGTTCACCATTTTCTCTTGCACAATACTTTAAATTTCAACCCTAAAACATCACCTGTAAATAGTTAATTACATTCTCTTAAGCAAAAATCATTAGCTGAATACATCACCAGCGTCCTGAACACCGAGCAAAATAAAACGGAAACTGTTGTTGCTGAAGTAACTGCAGATAATCCGCGTTTAATCCACTTTGGAAGTATTTCGATCGAACTCCCCCGTAGTTCCACGAGAACGTTGTATCGCCGGAAGTCAATTTGCCGCTGTTAAATGGCCTGTATGATTTTTAGTAGGTACTTACGGGACCACATTGATTTCATTACAGGCTAGCGTCGCGTTTCACTGCTCATTAAGCTAGGAGATAGATCTTTTGAACCTCGTGTGTCGTGGTCGCCTTAGCTCGTAGATGCCTAACCAACTTGAAACTTGATCGCAATTTACACTGGCTTGTCCGCCCCCATCGAGTGTGTGCCTGCGAGCGAACGTGCTCGTGTGTGTGCACACGCGCACGCGTGGGTTACGTGTGTACGAGGGAAAATAATTTTCCGTTCGCGGGGAACGTGAAATTAAAATTTTTCCGTGGCGCCGTGCCGCTTCAATTTATACCCGCTGATATCCATTGCTACGCCCTGGCCCGTCGTAAAAATTACAGTTCGAGTAATTATTCCAGCGGCAACCGTGTAACGGCAGATAAGCATGCGAGAACACGCTTAAATTTATTTCAAAGCTGCGCGGAACATTCCCGGTAACTCGTCAAACAGAGAACCCCATGTCGTTTTTCTTTAATAACGCGTTACGCATCGACGTCTTGCGATTCTTATCGAAACGAGGAGATGTATCACGGTGAAACTTTGTCAGAGATCCAGAGAAAAATACGAATCTATTCGGCTGACATGAACTGTATTTAATTGTTGATGTAGGGAATATCTTTATGTGAGCGAATTTTAAACATGTGCATGCGGTGACACATGACTTTATAGCAGAAGGATATCCGATCTTTAATTCTTGTCATACGTTCTTTGCTTCTATTCGTACAATTATCTCAGAGACAGTCGTACAGGAGTAGCTCTACCATTCTCACGCAATTCTCCACTTAGGATCTCCGCCGTATTTTCATCCGAACAAGGAAGTTCTTTGTTAATATCCTTCTTATTACCCTCATTTTCTTACTAATGTATATGTATACAACATTAGGGGCATATCTGCGTTGATGAAGTGGACATTTTGTGAAAATTTCTTTTCGTTCTAGATTAGGAATCGCGCTGACCCGTGTATGACTTCTTACACGCTATCATTAATTTCTTCTTTAATTTTTTCATGCTACCAAGTAAAACGTAACGCGTAAAAGAGAGTTGATTGTTTAAGGTGATATCGAAGTAAAATGTGTTGATTAACGTGGGCTGCCACGTATGAAACACCAGCTCTCATCTGATCTTCGAAGTTAAGTTACTCTGGGCATGGTCAACGCTGAGATGGATGATCATCTGCAGTTGTCTGCGTTGCTGTTGACACATGGACCACCCAAAACCATAGGTCCTTCGGCAAAATAACCATAGCAATGGCTGCTGGTATACACTGAAAGAAAATGAAAAATGTGTTTATCTTACAATTACTGCTTCACAACTTTTCGCCTACAGGAATTCTCAAGAACATCTCCTTTCCCTATCCATTTCTTCCTGAATCTCTGTTTTGACACAGCTAAAAATATTTAATTCACTCGAGTGCGTTTGTCGTGTCACTCTTACACAAACTGAAAGACACTGTACACGATTCAGATCGCGCCGCCATCAAGGGATTGAACCATCGCTCGCAGGACTCGTTCATTCATCCCTCACTTCAATTACGTTCGTTTACCTACTTTCGCGTTATGTCCGCGCCGGTCGAGGCTCTAACCCCGACGCCGATCCGACGGCGTCCGCGTAACGAGATTAAACGGGAGAAAACAGGGTGGCCAGGAATTGGCAGCCGCTTAATCGATCAAAGAGTCGCGCCACGACGCGGAGTGGCGCTCTCGACGAAGATCCATCAAAGCGAAGATTTCTCTTCGAGGGAACTTTCTTCGCGGCGTCGAGAGCGCTCCGGGGCGAAACTTTCAACGATCTTTATTCGTTGGGTCTGGGGGCTCGTGACAAAGCCTTCCAGCAGGCAACTGGTGGTCGTTAGTACTTAGGTTCGCGTGTGCACACGCACCGGGATCATGGTAGTCGGCGAACGATATAGTTGCCAGCCAGAAACAGTGCTCCGAGCAAGCTGGCATCCGGCCAGTCCCGTAGTCGACACCCGTTTTCGAGGGTTCTGCGGCGACCTGCTCCTATACGGTTGTTATACGAGGATTACCGTACGCCGTGTAATTACGTCGGTTTTCCCTTCGCCCTTCGCTTTATCCCCGTGTATTCCACTCTTTATCGCCGACGCTCGCGCCTCCCGTCCCCTCTCCAGGCATTTGCATCCCGTTAAACGTCGTAAACTTGTCAAACCGAGCCGTTACGCGCAGGATCCCGAGCTAGGACCCTCAACGTTTGCGGTGTCCTCTTCCGCTTGGACTAAATGCCCGGCTACGGCCTATCTGCGCCATTTGTTTCGCGACCGATCGACCAGCCTCCCGCGAAAAGCCTGACTTAACCCGACGGTTTAACTTCTTACGCGTTGCTCCGAATAGTTGGGGATTTCCGACCGTGGGGATGCTTTACGTAACCCGTAGGGTGTTTAATAAGAGTTTCTCGGAGTTTCTGTTTCCCTTAATGAGAAAACAGACACGCTGGGGAATGTTTAGAATTTATATAAATCGGAAAATCCATCATATCAATATTTCATAACGATCAGCTACGTCAGTTGGGTAACCCCTCTTGTAAGACGAATTCGGTCATGTTACACTAAACTTTATAAAGATTGTTTTTAAATGACGTTGCATGTCCAGAGAAGAGATCAACGCTATCTAAACACAAATTAGAAAATTTCAATCTAATCCTTCGGGAAATTTCGATTTCATTTCTTTTTCTTATTTATTATTATATTAACACTCAGAATACCATTCTATGGTCTAATTTTCTGGCTTGGGTGCTGTCTACAGCACCACTTACGGCGTGATGGGAACTCATCCATTGACGAGTCCTCTTTAAGTCTGCTGGCCAATGTCGTTTCAGTCTTCTTCTTCTTCCACTATGCTGTTCCAGTAGTGGGTGTAATAATATGTTGCTATGATCTTCTAGTTTTTCATGATGTTTTATGCTGCTTTTCTGTACTACTTCTTTGACAAAGGAGATAATTAGGCCATCATGCAAGGTTTGATTTGTTATGTACCAAGGAGCATATGTGATCATTCTTAAGATTTTTGATTATATTCTTCGTATTATTGGAATGTTGGATCTCATTTAGATTTTGTGTGGTGAAAAGACTAACTCGACCGAAGAAGCGCGCTTCTTATGCGTTTATGATGATACGTCGGGAGTTTTTAGTCATCAGACATTTTCTGTATTCGTTGAGGTGTCTCAGCAGCGTTATAGCATGATAGATTATATTTCGTTGGTCCAATGAAGTTCAATCTCGCCAGAGGTCGCTCGAAAACGATGCTGAGGAAAATTATCCGAGGTATCGCGTCGCCGTGGATCGTTATAAGGATGCGTGGCCGGCGAGCTTTTCATTTGTGTCGTAGCAAGACTTATAGCCGCCTATTAGTCGATAATGGTGAAAAATACGACCATAGGGGTAACGATCTTAGCTTATAGCGATCATAAATGTTGGATAAAATGTCGCGCAATGCGAGGGGGTAATGTCGGCAATGTTGGGCCGGGGTGAGCATAAATTTACGGTAAGTGGCGTGAGTTATGAAAATTTCATGATATAACCTGGATGCTGTATGCAGTAACGGTGTGCACCTTGATGGTGTGAAAAAATTCTGCTTTCCCTCTGAAAGTAATTAGTCCCATCGAACTTTGAATCCTATCCTCGAGACTGATTTGGAGCCCCAGAACATTATCGTTTCTGTACTCAATATAAATTCGTACGAATAATCCTAGCACGAGTGAGATGAGCTACAAAAAAACATTGAGTTAGTAAAAATTCAAAATTCAGCTAGAAACATCTTTTATGCGTGATTTGTCCCTCTGTTCATATAAACGAGGTCCTATGTACGTAGATAGAAATTAATTGCACAGTCCCATAGAGAGGTTATTTATTTTTCAGTAAGGTGTTAAATGCTATTAGTGAAATTATTACAATTCTAAACACTCAGTATTTACTTCGCCACTAATATTTGTTCCAGGTATCAGAAATCGATAAACATTTCACGCATTATCATATAAAGGTATCATTGTACACATTTACCTCCGGTGATTGCATACCGTGTTGCAAAACGAAATGGAACCACTGATCGCGACATCGGGTTGGCATGTGGTGTAACATCGAAAATTGGACTTTCACTTTCGGGGTTCAACGTTGGACAGATAATGCGACAACAAAGTGGCTCGTGGAATGACGTTCAAGACACTGTCGGCGATTTAATGAATATTAAAAGGCCCCTACCCCGTTCGCGCTCCTTCCACTTTCCCTCGCCTAGCAATATCGAGTTAGAATCTGTAGTCGCAGTCATAGATAGTAAATTGGGAAAGTTGCGAGAGGGGTGTCAAGGCTGCCAGAACGCATTCGCGTCTTGTTGTATTATCTCAGAAAGTTCCCCTGACATCTTATAAGTTTCAAACTTTTGTTATATACGTATTCAAAGTTGCGTCGCGAGCTTGAGGCGTCACGATTATTATTGAATGTGAAAGGAGTTAAGCGAAACCTGCCACCCTCCGGCTCTCCTTACCGGCACGCAAAAAGAGTTTGGCTAATTCAAAATGTGTCTAACTAGTTGCATGCCTTGAAACATGAAGCGTAAAGCGGTTGATCCTGGAAATTGTTGCAATAGTCTCAAGGACGGATTCATTGAAGGTAGTGTTGGTTTCATATGAACCTGTAGCTATTCCACCACTCGCCTGACTCGCTCTTCTTTCTTACACGTGAGGACAGGAGAGTAAATTATAGACTTCGGAGGTTGTACGGATACCAGTTTGACTGCCCTACTCGCGAGTCGTCCGACAATTCTTTAATTTATTTTTCGGGATGTAGCGTACACCGGTACCAATGCAACTGTCTTACGCAGAATTTCACGCTCTTTAAGGTGGTCTACCGGAAAAGTTCACATCGTCAACAGGGAAGTCGGAAACGATAGAATTTCAAAGGGGTTTAGAATCCTGACTCACTGTCCGACTCCCGACTTATTCGACAATTGTTTAATTTTTGTTTCGAGAAGTGGTGATAGGCCGATACCAATGTACCTATCTTACCCAGAATTTCACGCGCTTTAAAGTGGCATACCTCAAATCTTCGAATCTGCAACAGGAACGTCAGAAGTTGAAGAAAACTGAAGGGGTACCTTAACCGCAAACATTTTCGAAATCGGCGCTTGTCCGAAAATTCTGTTTCTTGTCTCTGGAAGGGAAGAGAGACGGGCCCCAGGGTACCTACCCGATGCAGAATTTCACAAGCTTTGAGATGGTATACCTCAAAGCTTCGCATCTGCCACAGGAACGCTAGAAATTGAAGAAAACTGAGTGCGACAACTAACCGGAAACCTTTCCGAAATCGCCACCAATCCGACAATTCTAATGTATTTCTCGTCTCTGGAAGGGAAGAGAGGCGGGTACTAGGGTACTTATCTTACGCAGAATTTCGTGCCCCTTAAGATGGTATACTGCAAAAGTTCGCGTCTTCAGCAGGGACGCCAGAAATTATAGATTTTCGAAGGGGTTGAGAACCCTTCCAGTCTGTTCGACTCACGATTTGTCTCACAATTGTTTAATTTTTGTTTCAAGAAGTGCCGCTTAACCAGTACCGGTACAGTGTCCATTTATCTAGACTTTTATAAGTCATTAGTTATTTACTTTAATAAAATTGAAGATTTTGGTTACTAGTGAGTACTGATATATAAATTTAATATGTTTCAGGGATGATTCTTTTAGAGAAAGAAATTTTTATTCAACCATAACTACCTACACACTTTCCATAAACATTAACAAAAATATTCTTTCCGTCCTAGTAGGTAACTGATTCGTCATCGCTACGATACAAATTCTTTCTCTCCCCTTTTTTTAATTATCGTAATGATCCGTGAAAGAAATACTTCGTATAATAGAGTTTTCATAGAGGTGAGTAAAATGTTTATTGTTTGCAGTCGGAGTGTAGGGTTCCTGTGCGTTTAATCAGAATATTTCGAGTCCGTGGCGGTGGTTCATGGCAACTGTAAAACTCTCGAGACGGATAGTACACACTTGATACATTCTTTGCCTAAAGTTAGGGTAAACATAAACTTGAAACTCCGGGGAGAAATACTGAGGGAGAGGGTAGAAAGACCGACGAAATCGCTGGGATCTAATGAGCGTTCCATTGCGTTGCTTAATTTTATACAAACCCCGCTGTAAACGAAACGACTCGTATTTTCTTATTGATCCTGTGACACGAAACTTCTGTCTTTGAACTTTCCAGTTATTATTCGATGCGTTGACTGACGTGACGAATCGGACACCGGAACCACAAATTAGTTTGATGACAACAGATTTTTTGAATAAATTCAACATCAGAACAATTAGTATAGAAAGATATTTATATGATTGACTATTTCGATATTTTTGCCTTTGTAAGGGAGAAAAAACTGGGTGGACTAGACCGAGAATCGAACTCAGAACCTTTCGCTCTCCGGGCAGGTGCTATTCCACTAAGCTATCCAACCCACTACTAATTCAATCTTCCTGGACTCAACACACTAAACAACTGCCGCCTACACCTTTATGATTTCTATCGAATATAGTAAATTATAGTGCGTCTAAGTGACATGGTCAATCATATTGTCTTCAATAACCTCATGGTTACATTGTAAGGGTTATTGTACTTCCTCTGTGGTGCCTAACAGGAGCTTATCAAACATGAACCATTTTTTTAATAAAATATAAATATATACTGTACATATGTATGATAATCCTTCAACCATTCTAAAGTAATTGTGATGCAGAATACGTTGATGCGTATCTTATTAACCTAGTCTCCTCTTTATTGTAACTGTAGTATTACCTAATTCAAGGAACAGAAGACGAAGAACATATTTTTTCCAAGAATCAAGTCTGAAATCCTAATAGAAACAGACCCTGTTTCATTATTTATTTATAGTTCATGTGCTCCGGCGAAGCTTGTAAGCTGAAACAAATTGTAGCCAGAAGCGATGAACAAAGGGGGTGTCCTGAATTCGAAAGTTTATATCACGCTCGCCGAAAGGATAAGGTACTTCGAAAATCATCTCCCAGGTTGAACGATTCATCGACTTTCATAACGTTACCGGATAACAAGCTTATCTGTTCTATGCAGAGTAGTTCGATAACGATGCAACTCTAACCGGCTATAGTGCGAAATGTCTTTACGAAGTGCCAGCATTGAAATATGTCCGTTAGAGAAGCAATAAGTGGTTATGCGATGTAGCTTGCTATCACCACGATTTTACTGCTATCATAAAAATCCTCTTGAGCATGGATGAAACGTAATATGTAGGTCAACGCTTTCGATAGCGATTTAGATATGAGAGACACCCCTCAAACCACCCTAAACTTTGTCTAAACTGCATTCATGTCGAGACATCTACAATTTTATGAAAAATTTCTATATTCTTCTGGATGACTGTATGAGCAGGCTAGCACCGACTAAAGTGACGATAGTTTAAAATTTGATGGGAAATTGAGTTCTAAGTAAAAAAATATCGTCACTTAGAAAATAAATAATCCACCTTGAGTTTCCGGTACAGTCAAATTTTGGTCCACACTTCTGAATCATCAGGTATATAATACACGGGAGGAGAAGTAGTTTATTCTGTGAAGGCAGTGCTGCAGTGTTCAAAATATTAATGTTTCAACCCAGCTGACTGTAAATCGATATTTCTGAAATACCCTGTATCTTATCTCTTTTAGGACACGATGTCAGATTGAATTCCGTTGCCTTTTCGAAACGAGCGTTAGGGTACCAGTTAACCAGAGCACATCTCTCTATTGGTCTTAATCCGTTTCTGCTTAACCGAACATGCATTTCATGGCGCATCCAAAGTCGCCAGGATTAACTCGGACTTGCCGCGAGCCGATACAATTTCAACAAAGATGGCCGGGCTGAGTTTTCGAGGCAGCACGAAGTTTCAATCCCCCAAGGAGTCAGTCAGACAACACAAATCGCCTGGAACAACCTCCGATACCGGTTGGCCCGGCCAAACTACACCAAAAAGCTCAGCTTTCGGCGTACGAACGCATCGGAGCCCATCCATAGGTCGACCGACTCGGCCCTTACACGAATTTAATCGATATCGATCCAGCCTCGATCGACCTGCATTCGACTCACGTAAATATATAGGATGAAGCACTGCAAATTGCCATATTAAATAAATAATAATACAAATTCTTTAGTTAGCACGTTGAACGCCGTGGCGGTCACCGGTGACCGACAACTCAAATTTAATTTAATTAAATAATTATTGATTGTCGCAAAATTCTGAGCAATCTTCATACTGAAATAATAATCTAGGAATAGAAGAACACGACTGAGAATTCAAATCTTTTCTTTCTTTACGGTTTATGTAAAAAATAGTAAATTATATCGTGTCAATTAGGTATGGCCGTTTTCACTGTGGCGTTCAACGTGTCACACGTCGAGTGTTGCAGTGGAAAAACCCACAACTAGCCAGACATATTAAAATAGCTCTTTATTAACGCATATCGTTCAGTATATAAATATTTATCTATTTCAGAGTATATTTCCTATTTTATACTATCACTGTAACGTAAATGTTACATAAAACTTCATAGAGATAATCAGTTGTTAAATGAAATTAAAATTAATACGCTGGCACACGCGGCACTCACAGTGTTAAAATATTAACAGTAATAAACATGATAACTGTGTACCATAGAATCATGCATGGTCTCTCTAATTCAATTCATAGCAATATATTGGATACAGAAACAATATCCATGATGTACAAATTCATTCCCTAGTAATTATTCTCAGTGAATGAATACAATTTTTAAATGACATTATATTCTCCAAGAAACCTCAAACAATTGTCACTATAGGGTGTCAGATCATGAGATACTTTAAACCTCTCACTAATTTCTTTCCGTAGACGGTGTCACGTCCGCGTGAAATGTGGTTCGCGATCGGTGGGCCAGGTCGTAGAAAAATCGGTCGTCGCGATGGAACGACGTCGGCGACGTGGTAAAAATGAAACTCGAGACAGGTGAGTTCCTTGCGTATCATGTAAGAAATATGATTCTGATTGTGTCTGACGCAATAACATCCCTTAGACAGCTCGTGCATGGCATGGAGTCAGGCTAGTCACTTGTTATGCATGATATATTGCGGCGCGCTTTCTACGTGTCTTCGTTATACCGCTGTTCATATCTCATCACCGCGTGATAGCTGGCTCCATTACGCGAATTTTCAAAATAACGTGCCAATTATCCGTGCCGGTGTTCGCGGATGCGTAACGTTACCTCGTTTCGAATTACCCGCGAATATTGTGCCTCGAGTGACGAACATTCGAATAATGCCGTTCTTCCTGTACAGTTTTTCTTATTTCTTCTTTTCTTCTGCTTCGCAGACCTCTAAAGTCGCTTCCTTCGAGACCGATATCTCGTTAAAAGAAAAGTATTCTATCAATTTGTTTTATTCCGTGATGTAAAATAATCAGCTTCTTGCGTGTACAATGAATTCGGGCCCACCCTGTACACAGACTGCTGAAAGAAAACTAAAGAATCCCGCATTCAGTAAGAAATTTAATATTTAACGATTTTTCTCCCCAAGGCATGGTATGGTTCAAGTTATAAAATTAAAGTATTATTAATTTAAATTCTATATACTTCTTCTGTTCTTAACATACTCTTCGCTGTTGCTCACCTTCTTTATTTACACACCCCTTGCTTATTTAAAATACTATGTACAACATTTCCTAAGGGATTTTATTGAAATGTTAAACAGCCAGTAGTTACAAGCTAGATAGTTCAAAGCCACTTATTCAATATATGTCCTTGTTTTAACGACAGATTGTGTTAACACATTCCAACGATTACTATAAATAAATGCTAATGTTCTTTAATTACCACAATAATAGTACAAAATAAAAAGTACATACTGGAAGTCCGCTTTTAATACATCCATGCAAATTATTGGTAAACTACACGTTGTATAAAAATTGGTTCGGATAGGAAGTGAATGGTTTCGAAGGGGTCATAATCTGGTGTAATCAGTTTTTGTGTAGATGGACACGTAGAGGTCATATAAAGGTGACATACATTTTCTTAAATGGAATTATATAATTCTTAATACATTAGTCGACGCAGATTCTTATGTCCTACAAAAGATTATGGTAGTTACGTCGGAAAACCATTAGTTTAAGAGATAGTTTACTTGAATATTGCAAAGTGGTACTAGTAAGTACACCTATCTGCACCTGTCCACTGTCAATTCAGAAAATGTAGGTGTAGATAGGTCTACGTACTAGAACGACTTTGCAATATTGTGATTAAAATATCTCCTTAACTATTAATTTTTTGACGTAAACAATTTAATACAATTTTGTAAGAAATAATGAGCTGCATCTATTAGCGAATTAAAAATTATATGATTCCATTTAAGAAAACGTATGTCACCTTAATATGACCTCTATGCGTCCATCTACAAAAAAACTAATTACACCAGATTTTCACCCCCTCGAAATCATTCACCTCCTATCTGAACCATTTTTTATATAACGAGTAGTTTACCAGTAATTCGTATTTCCAGATTAAAATCGGACACCCTGTATATCACAAGATACTTCGACGTTGATATTTTTAACGTTATCTACCTTCATATAAAAACTCACTGCCTTGTGCCTGACCGGTGACGGAATTTACTACTGCGACACGGAACGCGTCAGTATTTCCGATGAAAATAAAAAACGAGCCGCAATGATCAGCACTCCCCATCATTGAACATGAAAGACGATCTACGGGCGACGTTCATTTTCTGTACCCGAACCACCGAGGTTTCGATGAAACGTGACTTTATCGGGAAATAGGCCCGCAAACCGGTAGACGGATAATCACGATGAACATGGCTGTCTCGTTACGCACGAATGCTTCTCGATATACGTTGCGATGAGGCTTGATGCATTGGAATGATGCCGCCACAGCCATTCGAGATTCGGTTTGAAACGGTAGCAAAGGTGCAAACCTCTCGACATGCACATCCTGCAGGAACGAACGCTTCCACGTTACGTCATGTACGCGCCATCAGATATACGCTGTGCAAGAACGTTAATGGCCGATTAATATCCCGCCATTTCAACGTGCAGCCGCTTTCATATCCACCGTTTAACCACACTCATTGAATTCTCCTACGCTTCCCAGTATAAACAGACTTACAATTACTACTGCGTGGCATTTGTGCGAAACAAGAACAGTTGCGAATTTGTTGTGTATATTGTACATTATGAATCCGTAACTACTATTGAACATCTGTGAGACCGCTCCAAATTTTCATTCGTCCTTATTTGCCTTCCTGCATGACTTGCCATCTTCTCACGCCATGTAACTGTCAATTAGAGTCTAATGTTCAGTCAGGATTGGGTCTCTTTATTATTAATGTACAAAGCAAGAACCATTGGATTTGATCCTTATTCGGCACTTGCATGTATGTAATAACGCAATAAACATTAGCGGTCTGTGAGACCTCCTATAGTAGTTGCGTAAGTTTCAACGTCTATAGTAGTTAAGGGTTAATGGTCGAATTCACTGTTAAGGTTAGTAGATTCTTTTGGGTTCACCCTCTTCTTCGAGGAATATTATGAAGTTTTGTGAGTTTTGGGAAGTGGATTATTGGTAAAGTTTTAAACAATTGTTATGGCTGTATTTTTAGAGCTTAGTAGAATCTATGTTAAAGTAGAGGTACGTTTGTCCTGCGCTCTGTAGGCCTTGAAAGAAACACTCCTATTGGAGCTTCTTTTTAATTTCCTTTTAAATTCATTAATACGCTTTTTGGAATATGTTACGAAATCTAACAGCAATGAAACAAACTATACTACAAATCAATTCTAAATATCGACACTGTGTCGTTTCTGACGAGGCAGTCAAGGCGTATGGATTTCTTTCAATTCTTTCAGCTTCGCATCGAAAATCCCGGGGAGACGAATATCTTTCGAGGGTCGGGGGTAGTTTAGTCGAAAATTCTGAAATATCTCGGGAAAATGGACATTTCAGTTACACGGCGGACGCGAGAAATTCCAGCGGGGTAACTTGTTAACGCGGTAAAACATTTAACATCGTTTGCAGACGAGCTAATTTCGCGAGTATTTTTCTTTCGCTATTTCGCGAGCATCAATTTCTTACGGGCATTATGAATTTCTCTACCGGCTACCTTCGCGGAAAGGTTTTGCCACGGAATGGTAGGGTGTAATTATGTTTATCACCGACTTTAATATACATATTTATCACCACATTTAAAGCACGATTCAAGTCGGAACGTAAAAGTCCCGCGTTATGCAAAATGTCTCCGGCCGGCAGCAGTTTTATGCCGCATCGAGTGTAAAGCTATAATGCAGCCACCGATGTAGCTGCCTTTCGGCTTCTTTCCTCTTCTTCTTCTTCTTCTTCTTCGTGGAGAAGTTAACCCACCGAGGTCAACACGGCGATACAAATATGGGGATGAATATCGTATACCTGCGAACGCATACGTGAAGGCGTCGTTTCACGTGCAACGAGTCTTTTTTCGAACTCTGCCGAATTGTACGCTCGAAAACTTTCATTTGCAAAAATTGAATGTCTCGAATTAACAGCGTCACTTATTTTTAAGCTGAGAAGAGATGGTTTCGACCTGATTATTTGATTTTATGATGTCAGAATATAAGTGATGCGCATAATTGTTGACTGAAGCAGACGTAGAAATAGCAGACATTTATTCGTGCCATTCGACTAATTAAAAAATGTTTCAAAAGCAACTCCGCACAGTGAATACCGTTCTTCAAAATTAACCGCGTGTCAACACTTTGCATGTGGCAAACTTTTGTTGTTATGAGGATTCGTTGTTCAGTTTGAATCGCTCACAACGAGTGGTGCCAGATTTCATTTAGTCTGTTTTAATATTACCATTCATTGGTCATTTATCAATCACATTTACAGCTTGAAGTTTCTACAATTTTCATTCACACAATAATGATTTTTATATCTCACAACATTAAAATGAACATAAACATACCAGTCGTACAACTTCATTCTGCACATTATAAATTTAATTCTATAACAGAGCAGTATGTTCAGTTTGAAAATGTTGCCTGTAACATCTCGAATATCAGCGAGATGATGTAAGATCAGACGAACTTGCGAATCTGGGTTAACGGTTAATTTGCAATTGTTACGAGACGACTTTAAATCTTTGACACACAGTTTCACCTCGCGATACTGATACATTATCGTCCGTTTCGAAATAAAATTCAAAGCAAGGCTCAACGGAATGATATCACGAGAAATTTTCGAATTCGACGTTGCTCCGGTTACGGCTTAATTGCTCATTAGTGAAACAATAGGAACACGATCGCTATCATGGACTTAAACTTGTCGAAGACTGTTACATGACCGCTCTTGGCTCCGTTTTCGTAGTTGTTGAAACGGGATCCACAGAGATTTCGGTACACTCTGATTTTACTGGGATTATTCGTTTTATGCGCATTATACCGCGTGGAACCAGCGTTACAGTTTGTTGCTCGACAAAGTGAATGCGAGAGGCGGTTTCTGTCGGGTCATTACATTTCGTAAACGCACGGCACCTCGTGCAGAATTCATAGATCGTCAAAATATAGGGATATAACCGTCCTGCTTCCCTCTCAAAAGCTTGTAACCTGTAATTCGACATTGGATTTCACACTACGCTTTCGGTCCTTTAAACACCGATCATTCGATCATGCTTTGTACACGCGCGCCGTGTAACTCGAAATAAGTGACTCTCAAAAAATAGCTCGAACGTCCGAACTACAAAATCGCGTATGATCGGATCAGAATTCGTTTAACATGAAATGTTATTTTAAAATTGTTTTCATACCTCCGAACATCATAACAATATAACTGAATTCGTTCTTGTTTAAGTCCGACGCTGTAACAACTTTGAAATTAATGTGTGTGCAGCGAACTTGTAACAACTATCAGTGCTACGAGTGGAAGAGATTCTTAACCAGCTGTAAATTAAAAAATTGTTATTTTTCCAACAGCCTGTGGATTAAACGATTTCGTATTAGATTTTTTAGACTTTCATGCACCTGATTCTGACAGCTCATACTGTTCAAGTTTTCCAAGTTTATTGAGGGTTCTATTAGAAGATTGTTCGGACGTGCATCCTCCAGGTACATACCTTCATCAGGACCTGAGAATTTGTTTTATTACAGAATCTTAACAATATAATTGTATACCAAAATTTAAAGACACTAACAAGAGTCAAGGCTTCAAAGTAAGTAAAATAAGGATATAGGTACAGCGTGAAAATTGTCCCGAACCACAATGGGACAGAGTACAGAGAACATTCTGTATAAGGTGCCCTAAAGAATTCTAATCTTATTGTTTTCAGGAAATTATGTAAAAACCAGCGATTTATCCAATTTTTAGCGTGAGATAATATACCGTGTCCTGCTCCATGATGATACAAATAGAAGTTTAATACCGTAGGTTCTATTAGCAGGCAATTACTTAATTAACACCAGATGACAAAGGCGTCGCGGTGCAGATCGTTGGTTACATTTCTGCGTGTACCATCGCGTAATGCATGCATGCCGTAATGGGTGCACGTTAATTGCATCACAGTGATGCGCGATAATACACGCTTTGCGGCTTCACTCTTTCGCGAAGCCGCGTTATTTCGCAGTCGATCGGAAGGAGCAAAAGTATTTTCTGCCAAAATCCTGCACAATTTGATATTAATTGTTGCCGACATTTCGGTAGCTACCTGTTTTATACGCAGTCCAAGCGATCGTTTCATAATGTATGCAGAGTTCAATTTATACGTTGAGTTATACGTGCTCTATAAACGCTATCGAATTAAATGATTACATAATTTTCTTGAAATTCTGATTGATGTTAAGCCATTGACGCACACTTCTTTTTCTAGATCGCCCTCAGAAACACACTTTTTTTTCTTAAATGTTCCTTTGTTGCTGCAAGAAATTAGATGAAAAGACAATACACTTCTGAACTAATGCAAACAAATCGAAACATCAAATTGTCTTTTGAGTATTACCGTTATCTACCGATAACATGTACAGGAATTTCGCCTGGTAAGTTTGTTGTTGTTTTTTTAACAAAAATGTACATGACTGCTATAGCCTTCATTTGTTACCACATCAACAAAAATCTGACGGCTATAGCCGTCATTTGCGGCATTGGGTTAATGATAGTTGTGGGATGGACAGATTGTAGATTCTTCTGAATGAGACTAAGCTGTTATCGAATTATTATAATGTACAGAGTGAGTCACTGTAAATTGCCGTATAAAATAGCTTATGACTGCTTAATGTTAGAATGAAAATTATTGAATGAAATATGTTGCCCATTTTCATATGGGTCGTACTATGGAGTTTTTTCAAATGGCGCTCCGCAATATAAATTACAGGACGGATAGTATTCGACTAACTGAATAAAAAATCTCAAAAAATATCATCCATGTCAATATTAAAATAATAAGCGTGCACTGAAATACACATTCCTAAGAGTTGATATTTAAAGAAGCGTTTCATAACATGCCTGACTACGTAAATTTACAAAGCAACTGGGCGATCTTGAAAACAGCCTTTGCATTAAACTTTGTAATGTCTGAACATCGAACCACCCAATACTTTACACCTTCACGAAACCATGAAACGAGAACTTTATGCGAGGCCGGGAAACTGTTACATAACAAATTACTGAAATTTCCAGCTCCTCGTTGCACGTGCAAATTTTAGCGCTACCGATCAGAGAAGCTTTCTTCTCCGCTCCGTTTCGTTTCTGCTCCGTGCTCCTCCCTTTGCTCCCTATCCCTTTCTCCGACTCTCTCTGTATTTCTGGCCTCTTCGTTTTGCTCTGCCGCGCGTTCTTCTATCGGTCGAGATTTGAAAAGGAAGAAACCTTCCAACTCCTTCTAGCTCCTTCCAGCTCCTTCCTTCCTTCCTTCCTCTGTTCCTTCGTTCCCCTCTTCTCTGGCCTTGTCTCCGCGCTTTCGCTCGCGTCTACTTTGTTTGCTTGTTTCCGGCTTTCTTCCAGTACACCGAGGCTGTGCCACGACGACGTTCGGTCCCCGATTCTTCCGTAAGGAGCGATCTTTTGCTTACGGCTTCGCGAAGATGTTTCGTCGTCTTGTTTCGGCGTCGTTAGTGCTACGCCGACGGGAGTCAACGAGGCTCGGTGTCGTCAAAGCCCCCCCCCCCCCATCGGTTCCAGGTCGAGAGTGTTCTGCATCTCTCGTATCCGATGGCACAATCGGGAATGCGATTCTAAGCGAAGCCAGGCGACCCTTATGCTGTCGCTTTGTTCGTGCAAGGTGTTTCGACGATTTAAATATAAGAAAAATGAGCAGGAAGAAATAATAGTGATAGTAATCACATGACAGGATAACGATTGATCGAGAAGCTACTGAAAGATTTGAAGAAAAGTAGAACCTGTAACTGTTGTGACGTTAAAAATTTATTTACGGAATGCGTTATTTACGATTGTTCTAAATTCATATGTGACAGCTATTATTGCCTCGTAGTACAGCACTTAACAATTGCGTGTCTAAAATTCTTCGAAATTTTGTATCGAAACTGTTCTGAATCAGTGGATCAGACAGCGAACGTGTTAACACCTTCCGTGCCGCATGTGCCGCCGGTGGTACACGCAGCAATTTTAATTTCATCAAGCAACTGCCGACGTTTATAAAATCTTCGATCACGTTTACGTTGGAATAATAATATCAAGAAGACGTGTAATATACGACAGAGGAATATTTGAATATCTAACCACATGTGACGCAAAGAAGCTGTTTTCGCTTGTCTGGCTAGTTACTGATTTTTCTACTGTGATACTGAACGTGTTACGGGGCAACTCCAAGGACTTCAGTAACGTCTCTAACGTATGAATATTTCTAAATAAAATGCCTAGTTATGTAGTATAATAGAATAATAAAATATCAACAACAAAATAAAATGACTGTCAAAGAAAAGTATTTGATCAATTTCATTACTCATAACCTACAACACTGCACACTTAATTTCCTTTCATCAGCGTCTACCATTCATCACCCGTGCTAAACGTTAACAAACCGACGAACCGAATGAACACGAACAACTTCGAAGTCTTCGGCGTGTTGAGCGGCGCGAGTATGGCAGAACAGGCAAAGGCGAAACACGGGAGACGGATAGGCAAAGAAGGGTGCAGAAAGAAGGATAGAAGTTGGCGAGAGGAGAAAATTGAGCAGAAACGGAACGTAGCGACGCGTAGGTACACGTATACACGGCGGAGGCAGAGCGGAGCGTCTATATTTTATATCCGGTACAGGAGAAATGTCGCTAGGGCGCAGACTCGAGGCAATCGGGGTCGGTCGGCTCGCCAGTTACTTTTCGCGATCCACCGTGGCCGCGGCGCAGGTACCTACCTCTCAGGTCACTCGCATACTCTCGGTCAGTCAGTCTCACGACACTAACGGACGAGGGTGTACTCGACGCGACGCGACGCGCGCCGTTCCGACTCTCGCGTTCAAACCGGTGTACCTCCGACAGTACAGGAGAAGGGATCCAGGGGCTTGCACAACAAAGCACAGCTTGCGCACTGTCACGCCGCGTTAGCCAGCTACGAACTCGGTCATCCCAGTCGAGGGCTTTTGTGCCGAGTGTTTACGTCGTCCCGCGGTAAATACGCGGGCTCCTGATCTCTCGTTCTTCGTGCTGCGCTCGCCACTTCGTCTTCCTCCTCTCCTCTCCTCTCCGTCGTCGACCAGCTGTGCCCCTCGTGATCGTTACACGCGACAACACCGCGCGACACCCACCGTTTCGATTTCTTCCCCGCGTGCTCGCGAGTGTGAACACGAGGAGGATCCTGAAGAGGAGCCCGGAGAGGTACTCGAAGAGGAACTCGGAGAGATTTCGTTGAATCCCCACATGTGCAGTGCAGAACGTCCGTGCGTGTTTTGTTGTTTCTGAGATTCGGACCGCGCGAATCCGCCAGCCTCTTCGGCGCTCGCATGTAGTCGGCCGCCCCGGTGGCAGTGACACGTGCCGATCCGCGTACACGGGATCGTTCGATCGAGATTGGTGAACGTTCGTGCGGCAAAGTGACTTCCACAAAGTGCAACGGCGACAAGACCATACAGCCTCGTGACGTGATCGTCAGCATCAATGACAAGCGGACGCAGAGCATCGAACTGAGGTGAGCGGTGATCGTTTCGCTCTAACTGTCGTTTCTGGAGATTTCGTGCGGGCCAGATTGAATCTGTCGCGATTCGATCGATTTGAAACCGTGTTATTCGGGATTGTACCGGGGGATTTAATTAGAGTGAACCGTTCCGCGCAGCCACATTAATCGCAGGAAATTTCGGAGGATGAAATTATCATCGACCGGAGAGGGTGAAGGGTCTCTCGAGTTGTGTGCCAGATACAGAATCCACGACGAGCGTTTTGCCGCCAATTTGATCGTGATCGAAACACCTTATGACACCGGATTATAACTGGGAGGGAAACGGTGCTGTCGTGTTTCATTATTGGTTAAATCCACGTGACACGAAATAAATAGATTAGCCTTTCCACGTACGGTTAAAGCGTTGGAATAAAACGTTGCATAGGCTTGTGCACATTTTTTTGCATAGGCCTTATCTGTCAATGAACATTTGCTTCTTTATTCCTTTTCTTCTTTATTCGTCCGAATTATTCGTCGGTCTCCTTCGTTGCTGTTATTTCAAATATAAAGTGCCAACTTCAAGAAATTGAAGATTCTTCAAGATCGCCCGAAGCTTTCTTTGACAGCAGTTAAGAGCCACTTCTTTCGAATATAATGTAACCCAGTTAATTCTCGCGGAACGATTAAAATAGCAATTTGCAGAAAGAAAATTTGAACGTTTCGTCGTTTCTTGGCGCGTCCTTCTAAGTTTCGCGCGTTTTATGCTGCGCGAGCATAGCCGGCGATTTTGTATTTTTTTTTTTTTTGTAATAAAACTCGCTTTCACAATATTCGTAATTGCCGATTAAATCAGTGACCTGCATGCGTTCGAACGCTCGATTAAATTAAGTCTTGCAGTTTCTAAAGCGGTGTGCGTTATTACGCCGTGCACGAACCTCTAATCGCGCATTGCCAAATAATATACCTTCACCGATCAAAATTGAAGGACAAATCTGTTTTACATAATTTACCGCTGCGATATAAGGGCGTGCCCTATAACATAAGTTATTACAAACTAATTTGCAATTACAATCTCTGAACAATGTTGACAAATAAGCACTCATATTTCTAAATGATGAATAAGTTCCGCCGAAAACATCCAAATTATAGCAATATTTATTTATTAGATTACTGTGGTATGTTGTAAATGGTTGCATATGTTGCATAACAGTTAGCAGTCTCTAGTGTTTTCATTCAAAACTTGAACGGTTTTCTGAACAGAACATTGCCAATTTCGTTGAACAATAGGAAGAGATTGTAGAAGAAGGCGAAAAATATGAAAACAGAAATTCATTTGCTCGTATAACTAATTTCTCAGTGTAGTTCATACACAGATAAAGTGTTTAGTTTATTAGAATGATACATATGTAGATCGATGAAAATCATTAAACAATTTATGAGCAATTACCCTATTGAACATCAGCTTTGTTGGTGAATTATGTGGGAATGATGCGCCTGCGTGACATTTTGGAAGCCAATGGTTATTTAAATAAACACAATGCGCTTTTCTTACATGATCTTTGCGTAGTATTTTCATATCATCCTCGTTGTAAGTCACGCATCGCGTTCAATACACATTGTTGCAGAACCTGCTGTAAATACACCCCCATGTGTTTGAACCTTCTGAAAGTAAGAATTGTTTAGAGTTTCGTAGGTCAAATTTATTATTCCTTATGAATTGTCGTCATTTTTATGATAACTTATTCTCATGGTATCACATACGGCTGAAAGGAAAACATTTATTACAATACGTTACCGAAAGCTCAGAATATTAAAATTTGGAAATATTAGTATATTTCTTACAGGTACCCTGCTACCTTGATTTTTTTACTTTGCAAGTCGAGATTATACTATATGCTCGATTATTAACACTCATAGGAATACTGAAATTAGATCCTGCTACACCATTTCCTAATTTTGAGTATAATTTTTTCCGTTTTAGTTGAAATGAGAAAACTAGCGTATCAATCCTGAACAAAGAATTAATAAATAATTGGAATGAAATTTGCATGGTAATAAAATCATTTTCAAATTATGTACGTAGCTCCATAAACAAAGTAGATATATATCTTCGAACGATCTTAATACAGTACTATACGAAATTTATATTTTATAGTTTCATTGCAAGGTTTTAGTACAGCATTCAAAAGTACTTGTTCACTGAATTATTGAATTCAAGTTTACCTTCAATATAGTGTGAGTTGAGGATTCTATGTAAACTACAATTTAAATTAATATAAATCGAAATATTTTTGTACATTTTTACAGCATGAGTTTCTCAGTACCGTTAGGACATTTTTCCAATAAACGTCTTCGCTAATTGGAGAGCTACCAAACGTCCTTCGTGTAATTTAATCGTTCCACGTCGTTGCTATTTACTGTTTTATCAAAAGTTCACGGATCCGCCGGCTCTTTGGCACGATTATTCCTCAGGGAGAAGATTAAATATACAAATGTAATAGAAATTAACTGTACTCGGGATACTCGAAGTTCCCGGCGTGCCTCCTTGATGTTTCCATAATTGAGAGCAAAATGTAAACCGTATTATTATAAATCAAGAGTGAAACTTGCCGTCCAAGGCTGAATAAATTCTCCTTGGAAGGTAACATTTCCACCGTCTCTACAACATTTAATGTAAGTTATCGTGGTCTGCTTCCACATTTTCCGTGTACTATAGTTTACAAAAAGAATTAAAATTGTGTTCTTGTACATCTTTAATTTACTTAGATATAATAATTGGTAAATTGTAAGAGGAAGGACACGTTTTCAAAACGATAAAATCAAGAAACTCATTGCAAACTTGATGAATGAATATAACTTCGCTGACTTGACTACTTGTTATTCATCATTTTCACCTTTAAAATAATCAGACGTATTTTTATATGTTGTCCCTCATTTTTAGCTACACGAAAAATTTGTTCATGCAGTTGCACAGAATTAAAGACGCTGAAGATTCTAACAGGCTTCCAAAGTGAATTTGTAAACAGCAAACTATATACTGTCAACATCATGCTGTGTATTATGGTGCAACTAGATCTGGCAGGTACTGCCCAGACAATATAACTTTCTTAGTTCCCATCAATCTTTCAACGTGTTGTCTGTCACAGTAAAAAATTCTATCTCTGGTCAGACGTAGAAAATACACACGTATCGCTGAAGACTAGTGAAATTTATCACTCAATGCTATTATTGTAAAATTAATATTACACAAAATATTATAGGTTACACCAGCTACTTGTTTATATTGAATTTCATGGTTCGTGTTAAATCGATCTTCTTGAAAACGGTTTTTCACGAACGAAGACTTTATTGCACAATTTCCCATAATCACTATACGAAGACTCACCACGTTTTGGTTGTACCATAAACTATATGTCCACCCTGTATTGCACAAAAAATAAATAACCCACAACATTACTTTATGTAAACACCATTGAAAAATACGGGCCCAACAGCAGTATCTCCTCGTTTAAACGTAAGTTTCTGGTTATTTCCTTTAGCAGGACGCGTTCATGCAGTCTCTGACAGTCGTAACTTCGCAAGTTACTCTGCGTTCTCGAAACGGTTCCGCAACTCTGTTGTCATTTCGCGTGTCCAAACGTCCTGAAGGCATCTCCGCTCGCTGAATACCCTTCCTGTACGTGCGTGTGCGTGTGCGTGCGCGCGCCACAAAGTACAGCCCTATGCAAATACCCTGAAAGGATACCGGGAACGTTCGCGGAGTTTTAACGCGCTACTTAACCGCGTGTTACGTGCGCCGACAGATCGATTTACCTACAGCGACCTCCTCACCTTGCCGCAGCAACTTTCTCTCACCGTCGTCACCCCCCAACCCCCGACCAGTCCACGAAATTTCATTGTTGCAACGTGGTTCATTAGCGGATTCGAATCCCGTGTGCTAACGCCCGCTGCTCTTCAACAATAATCCCCATGAACGCGGCGATGGCGAGCGTTGCAGTAGAAATTTGAGCTCGATGCTTTGAAAAAGTGCTACGCTCTAGAATGGCTGGAAAATCGAAGGGTCAGTTGATATAATGAGCTATGCAGTTCGAAACGCAAATGGAGAGAATAACGATCAGAATCCTGCGTTGGGTGATTATTATCGACGAGGTTCAAGGTACGGGTATTGGAAAGATTTTTAATTTTTAATGGAATGGGAAATTGATGTGTCGATAGAACAGTCAGCTATGGAGGTAAAAGTCAAAATATAGAATCCTGAGTGTTGAATAAACGAATTGAAAGTATTGTATAGATACGACAGACATGGAAACATTTAATATTTTTCCTCTGGTAAAGATTCAAATTTTGTATCGTAATAATGAAAAGTGAGAAATAATCAGTGTACAAATTCAGCTTTATAACTCCTTGAAAATTGAAAAGTAGAGCGCTAGAGGAAATGTTTCTCCTGCATAAATTCTTTAAAAAACAGATTTCGTTGAACAAGACGACAAGTAAATAAGAAACAGGGTAGCGATTTTGTAGAAGATTACAATGCGTTAAAAATGCACCCATGTTGCAATGGAGGAAGCAGGTATCGTGAATAATTGACACTGCTTGACTGCTACAAAGCAGTTAACTGAATCGTTGATTCTTTCCTCCGGTGGTTCACGTTTCTGTTAGCTAACTGGTTTCTATATTATTGAACCAATTTCTGAGAAGTTTCGTACGGAAGTAGGTGAGTTTATCGGTGCACGCTGTCACGGCGGAGCTTCCGGGAATATCAGAGGAAAATTCATTGGAAAAGAAAAGTGATTACCGCGGGGTGGCACTGGGTCAAGTATAACTTGAAGTGAAACGCGAAAGTGGTTGTTACGCCGAGGTGGAATTTCTTTCTCCGGAAAATTAGCGAATTCACACGTTCTCCCCTGAATTTCACGAATATTTTTCCGATCGTTCCACCGACGTTGCAACATTTCAACTGTTTTCCAATGCTGCAGGAAATAAAAAAGAAGTTTAATCGACGCGTTAAACTACAAATACATTACCGGTGCGATTCGAAGAGGCGATGAAAACAAAAAAATTAGTAAATTATCATATAATTTAAATATTAACCCTTTGCACTCCAAGCTTCTTATGGTACGACAGACCAGTAACACCAACATAACTAATGTGATCATGCAACCAATATGAGTGTGAGCTACTGCAAACAACTGTTAATTTGCAATGAATCATATTCTAAGAATACTTCATCGAGATAAGATATTTACACTTTACTTAGGTTTACGTATTAAGAAATATTTCATTTTTGACATAGTGTACAAAAATTCGTAGATAAAATTGACAAACCAACGGAGTACCTGAGAGGCATACTTGGAGAAGAACACTTGACATTGTCAGTGCCTGACAGGCATACTTGGAGTGCAAAGGGTTAAATATAATAGTTGTCTAGAAGGCTCTGTTCATGAGCAACGTGCACTACAAGTTGGCTGTCGCGTCTGACTATACACTTCTATTTCTACTTGCAGTGCTATTCCAAGTATACTCTACCAAATATAATATGAATCTACATATTCATCCTGCACCAAACTTTGAAGATGGTAAACATAATTTTCAAATCATTATAACTTGTATTATAGACAAGGGTACAGAGCCTGAACAAAAGTACGTTTCATCCCACGAATATTTAAAAAATATATGTTTTATTTCATGTACATTATACAGTTCGTATGTTTCACTTAAATGTGTTAAATTGTTTATACGCAGTTTAATTGAAATCAAAATCATTTCATCTACCGTCAATGTTCTTGATACAAGAACTCGCTTTCGCGGTAAGTACTTTTCGATCTAGGTTCGTATCGCGTCGAGCGAAAGAGAAGACTCGAACAATTCAGTTGGCGGACTGGATGGTAGCACTTCATTCGACTTCCAGTACATACCCCATCTCGTCGGACCATCTCCGCTATTCAATACCCATTAATTTTAATGGATGTTGGCGGTTAGTTTAACACGTTTCATATTCGCCGGCGCACAATGGACGCCCGGTTTCCGGGAACAATTTCGCGATGGCGAGGCGTTTAAACACCTGAGATGAACGCACGATTGACGCGGTCGAGAGAAAGAGAGAGAGAGAGAGAGAGAGAGAGAGAGAGAGAGAGAGAGAGAGAGAGAGAGAGAGAGAGAGAGAGAGAGAGAGAGAGAGAGAGAGAGAGAGAGAGAGAGAGAGAGAGAGAGAGAGAGAGAGAGAGAGAGAGAGAGAGAGAGAGAGAGAGAGAGAGAGAGAGAGAGAGAGAGAGAGAGAGAGAGAGAGAGAGAGAGAGAGAGAGAGAGAGAGAGAGAGAGAGAGAGAAAGGAAGAGGTAGCCCTTAACGTAAATGACTGCAACACATTGTACAACTTTACGACCAACGGCCACCGGAAGTGCTTTTTCCGAGTGGAACGCAGAACCTACGATGGGTTTTACATCCGCCGACACGTATTACGAATTTTAATTCGAGTCACCCTCGGTCAGACTTCAAACTCTACCGAGAGAAGCTGTGCATCGATTTTTCTCATCATGACCGAGGTGGATTTTTGTTGAGGAAGGTCGCATCGTTATCATCGACCGTGTGACAGCAGACATAATTGATCAACCGTCTTGTTCTGAGGCTGTATACATGGTCGATTATAATATATAGTAATATTTTCGAAATTATGGTAGGTAAACAAATTTATTTGAACACAAGTTGTTAGATCGAACCACTTTCTTCCTACTAGGGTGCTATATTTTAAATTTCATCATTTTATTTCATTTAGACAACATGAATCACCTCGATAGTATTATTATCCAAAATATTTACCCTGGTACTGGAATGCAGTTCAAGTACATTTAGTGTTTTCTCTGATTGCCTCGAGGGATGATCCAGTGATTTATCATTCACCCAGCTTCGAAATAAATAACTTACTTTAAACATAGGAAGCCATTTAAATTAAATTCCAACTCAAACAGGAATAATATTGCTGTAAAATATTTTCTATATAGAATGCTTCGAAGATTCCCAAGAGCTCCATTATCCCGCGAAATGATGTTTCATGTTTTTCCAAGCACGGAATCGCACGTAAAAATATTCACAGGGTTGTTCGGTATCCTGCAACACGGCGCAGCATCATTCGATACATTATGGTGGAAGAATATTTCCAAGAGTCGGAAGTGCAGGTCGTCGGATGATCGATGAACAGCCGAGATGCTCGAAGCGTAGACGTCCGCGATATTCGAGCAAACTTCCGCCATTTCCGCGGGATTAATACAATTCCAGGGAACTTTAACAATCCTCCGGGAACTAGCTAAACTAAACGGATTCGCGTTGCGCGAGGAAACGTCAATTCCGACGTGTGCGTTTGATTTTAACAACTTGTATATACCTCTGTACCGATACAGTCGAGGAGGAGGCGGTGGTTTGCCCGCGTAACTGACGGCTTGACGTTTGCACGCTAATGGTGTACCGATTCTGGATTTCCATCCTGAACATTCCCCTCGTCAACCAGGTGATGAGGAAATCATGCCCCCTACAATTAATTCTGGCCCGGTTCGAACACTGTTTTCTCTTGAAACGCGTCGATATCATTTAAGACGATCATCGAGTCCTCCTGAACGCGACCAACAGAGGCTACTTCTACCACAAAGCTTTGTCGTATATGTTACAGTAACAGTATGGAGTCAGTGACTGTGTATACAGGGTATTGAAAAGAAGTCTCCGATACTTCAAAGGCTTATAGTACTCACCGAAAGGAGTAAAAAATATCTCAACACTGGTCTTAAAAGTAATCCTTTCGGTGTAAAATCAACTTTTATTATTTATTAGCGTTCGATATCATAAGCGAGTCTCTTCGCAGCACAATGAATATGTAGTCGATAGAAGCGAAATAGGAAGAGAGAGAGAGAGAGGTGAATAGGACGAGGAGGTCTAGTAGAATGGCCTCCTCGATCACCTGACTTGAATCCTCTGGACTTTGTTTCTTTGCGGGGACACTTCAAGACTTTGGTATACTCATCGCAGATAAATAATGTACTGGACGTATGACAAGGAATAGAAAATGCGTGTCATACAATATGTGGCAGGGAAGGGGTATTTGAAAATGTACGTCGATCTATGATACGCAGATGTATGGTTTTTGTTGCAGTGGAAGGAAGGCATGTTGAACATCTACAATTATGAAGATTTATACTACAATTACGTCTATGAAGTGTGTAAATTTAATGTGGTGCGAAGAGACTCAATTATGATATCGAACGCTAATAAATAATAAAAGTTAATTTTACACCCAAAGGATTGCTTTTAGGACCTATGTTGATTAGACGTCTTTTACTCCTCTAGGAGTACTTTAACTCCTTTAAGTATCGAACCCATTTTTTTTAACACGCTGTATATATTAGCAAATGCAGTCCCCAAGTTGGGCAACAAAAGTGTTAAAGGACATACAAGTGGTAGTTTTGGCAGGGTTGCATTATGACCACATAGGTTCAAATGGTACCAAATATTTGGTGGTCTGATTGTCAGTGAGTTTAAGATAGTTTATTAAAAAAGAAAACATGAAATTGAATGTTATTGCATTAATAAATTATTTGTTATTAGGACTTGAACTGCCTAACGTGAAATACTGTTTTGTTCCTTTATTTCAGACAAAATAAAGAGTGTCGAATTGCATACCGTTCAATTAATGTCGTTTGTTCTCCAGATATTTGCAAATTGCAGACACTTTATATCAATCTCAGGCGTTTACTAAAGTGTTTTAGTAAGTGTGTACTAATATTATCGGGGCGAGCCAATTGGCCGATTTCCTCTACCTCCCACTCTAAGTCTCTGTACTCGAACCGCCACTATTCCTCCCTGCTCCTCAGCTTTCATGAATAACCAGAGATGAGAGAGCAATAAAGGTGCAGAAAGAACAAGATTCTGTGCAAAACTCAGAGTGGCGACTGCCAATATGCCTTGGCTCCATGTGTATCATATCAAAATTACAGTAAAAATAAACATGTTCATTTATATTTTATACATATACTGATAAGTGTATACAATTACTATAACACAATATCTACTCGACTATTCAATGCATTTATTACAGTGCGTTATTAACAATTCTGCTCCCTTGTACAATAAAAGCGGTCTCAATTCTTCCTTCCAAACTGCACCCAAACCCTTTGTTTGGAGTTAGTCAGGCCGAAAATGTTCGAACCTTAACACGTATAAGTTGATGTATTATTATTTCATTATGTTTTATGTAATCTATAATAAAAATGATCATTATCCTGAAATATAATGTCGAGTGTGCTGTAGATAAAGTTGAAAAAAATTACAAAGGGTTAAGTTTTTAAAGCACACCCGCGGACATTTAGCTGCGTACATCGTCCGTTTCGAATATTTTTACCACGTTGCGAATAATTAGAACGAACAAATGATTGCGTCGCCTTTTCCCCACCCTGTCGGTGTATGTGTCCCCGTGTGCACCCTTTCTACAGCCCCGGTATCCAATACCCATTAATTTTAATGATGAACGCGGTCAGTTTAACACGTCCTGGACTCATTGTAGCTAGCTCGTGGGCAATAAATCATACGCCCTTGTCACTGAAAAGTGCATGACTCAGATAAGTGCGGGGCGTTATTTGTTACACCCTCTGTCCTCCCTTCTTCGCCGTTCTACACAGAAACACATGCGCGCGTTCATGTGTGCTGCAGTCGGTTGAAGAGGGCCGGGGGTGCACGATATCGTTTTGAAGCGCGATCAGAATACCCGCCGGTTATCTAGCCTGCCAATAGAGATAACGTTTGAAAGAGTTTCCATCGAAGCTGTTTCCTTTTTTCCCTCTCTCTGTTGGTCGATCGTTTCTGATGGTCCGAGAAGAGCTGTACCGTGATAGCAACCTTATCATTTGGGAATCGCTTCGATTAACCCGCTACGCGCCACTGTGGTGGCTAACCTTCTTAGCACCTTGCAGCGAGAGACTGTGGAGAGTCGCTCTAAGGATTAGGTTACTTAAATTGTTATCTGGAGTCTTCTCGAATTAAATTCTCTGTCACTAAAAATGAGGTAACTCAAATTTGGAGAACGTAGAAACTAATAATGTGCTTATTGCATCGAGATTATGATAATATTTATATAAAAATGAATGAAGATTTCTGTGATCTTTGTTCAAATTTCGAAAAGAAGAAAGAAGTTAATATCACTAATATCCTTGCTTATCGATTTCAGTAAGTACGGTCGCGCGTTACGCACGCTAGCAACGATGAACACGCGATAAAGTGTACACATCGCGGAAGAATGTTTTCTGCTTAACTACTGAAATTACGCTAATTGGTACGGACAGCCAGATTACAACCGTCCAATTACATAAAAACACCGAGTATCCTTTTTCTCTCGTGTACCACGCGTACGCCGGTCTGTTAACCAGTCTATTTGCTTTGAAAGAACATTTCTTTTCAACCGTGGAAAACATTGAATATTCATCTTCCTCGAAATGTAATTATGGAAACACGTCAAGTATCTTCTCTCGTGTTCGTGTGCACAGCCCTGTCATCCAGCACATTTTTCAAAGAAATTTCTCTTCAAGAGTATCGAATATTCTTCAAAACACGTGCTCGCATCACCGTTGTGCATTGAAAATGCGGGGATACTTCAAGCTCGTGCTGTATTGTTCGATCTTGAAGGATAGCTAACCGTCGTTCTACTCCTCAGGAAAAAGTCTAGAATCGTATCTGTTTAACACGTTGAGTGCCACAGTGGAAAATCCCGTAACTAGTCAGACACGCGAAAATATCTATGTATTAACATGTATCGTTAAACATATGAATATTTACTTATTTGATAATATAATTCAGAATATAGTTCCATTTCAAAAAGTAGCAATGAATCGTTGTTTCATCTTGACATGTATACTAAAAAGTATCCCTAGGCAACCGTATAATCCACAAAACATATTTGTTCTTATAGAAAATGTCCGAGGGCATTTTTCGAGGGCATTAGTGAAAATAGAACACCCCGTATATTACTCTACTTTTACTTACATTCTTGATTAGTCTTAAGCTTACTCCTAAAATTAGGTACATTAACAGCATTTATTGTTAAAATTCTTCTTACACAATTCTTCTCCATATTACCCTGATGGCTGACCAGTTACTTCTACAAGAAGGTAGATTTTCAAACGTTTTATCAACGTTATCAACACCTACAATTGAGCTGCGATTCCTCGAACGGTCGAGACTCCACTTTCCTGTCGACCGAGTTAGGTCGTCGGTGAGACGTCGACAAAGAAACCGCGGTTGTCAGGTGACATTTTGTATCCTCCACGAACGGAGGGGTTGTTCGAGGTTGGCCCGTGTCATCGGTGCTTCCTGGGTCGACCCACCGAGGTGGTGCTCCTATTTCCTCGAACGTCTGTCGCCGGTGACTCGGTCCTATGACACAGTGGTACGGCGCGAGCATAACTCTCAGTATGTAGGCCAACAGAGGCGGAGGTTCTGACTTCCTGAAGGATAAATCACCGTACCAGAGCGATAAGCCGGCCTGCTTTGCATCTGCCGTAAAAGTTGAGTAGTTTTCGGCTCGTTTTCAACTTTGCTCCGTTCCCTTTTTACCCCTTTTACCCATCGTTTGTCGAACGATTCGTCGATCGAACAATCACTTTCGAGAGCTTGTTCCGAATTAAAATTGCGCCCGAGTTTCTGGTCTGTGCCATGCAAAGGATTGAAATTGTAAAATATATGTTTTATCATGCAGATGATACGCAACAGTATGTCACTCTGGTTAATCTGTAGACCCTTTGTTGGTCGTTTGTGCGATATATTTCATAGCAACGTATTGGAAATCATTCTTCGAGGAGCCAGTTGTCTGTTTCATTTTGTCAGGTTGTCGTGTATATTCTGTCTCCCTTTATTTTCATTGATACTCTACAAATTTTTCCGTGTTACTCCGTACGATATGTTTAAATAATTGCGTATGGTATTGCAGTAGAATTCTCTGGAAAATTTCGAGAAAACAAATGCACATGTCCGGTGCAAGGATGGGGACTTAATGATTGGAAGTTAGTCGGTCCAAATAGAAGCTGCCAAAGCCAAGGGGCAGCTTGTCAGATAAACGAAGCTTGCGAAACCAGAATCGAACTAGCTCGCTTCTAATCGTATCTCGAGACGGAGTTTGCCGAACGTAAATTTTATCCGTACACAAAAGTCCATAAACTGGACGACTCTTGGCTTCGAATATCACCTAATCCGAATAAATGTCTAAACAGCAACAACACGGTCGGCGTTTCAACCTCATCAAAATTTAATTTCGCCTCTAATGAATACATTTAGCGGGCCCACCTTTAGTCGTCGCAATTTATACAACAAAATCGACAGTTAACCGATAATTAACGACTACGATTACACGTTGAGTATACCAATCAGTGGGATATATGGCATGCTGATTCCGCTGAATAAACTGGCTATTCTATGCTGCATAGCGATGCATCCAGATAATTAACGCTAAATCGAAATAAATAGTTTATACCTTTAATCTCCTGGTAAATTGCCATTGTTTCGCGCACCGTGTTATTGGAAGATATGTAACGTTTTAAACTAATTATTCGCTCGTTAGGACACGCGGATTCCAAGATGCAAATGCGTTTCCGGCGCAGTATCCTCCGAAAGCTTTGAGTCTCACTTATCATTTTGCAACTTTAATTGAAATCAATAGGCGGATATATGTTCCTTTGAATTTAGACCTTAGCATGTAGGTACAATTTGTTGGTGAAATAATTTATTGTTATATATTTTCTGCTTAGGTCTTGGATTCGATTTTCTAATTTTACTATCGAATCCATAGCAATAAATTTTTACAAAATCTAGCAGAATATTAGTATAGTTATCTTTTAGAATTTCTTCGCAATTCTTTTAGATACTGTGACGTGGTGAATGAAACGGTCTGGATATAAAATTCGTGAAACGTGACAATTTCGTATTATTCAGCGGTCGATCGAAAGCACATTTCGTACATTAATATTTAACCAATCGAACACGGGGATACGGGGCATGATTGATATGCAACTGGCAGGCGAAACTATTACGTAAACCACACGTAAATTCCGTATGCCCTGCGTGCACGTTCCCCGCGAAAATGAACCAAAATTATGACGATCACGATACAATGCGTTTCCAATCATGTCCCGCTCCGGGTCACAACCTTCTACACTTTAACGTAGCTAGAAAATAACACTTCCATAGAAATTGATTTCGTCTTTCAAAAATTCAGGAAATGTGTTTCCTTTATTCTACACGCTTATTGTTAAATGTATAAAGTTCAAACTCCACCACTGACCACCAACACTGATTTTTCAATTTGTTAAGCTTCTTTATAACAGTCCATCCTGTTACATATGTACATAGCATACACCAGAATACTACCGATTATATTTCCGACTATTTTATTCGCATTTAAAATAAAAAATCGTATCTTGGGATAATAGATCAGCCAGCTAGTAAAATCACATTACCATCAATTTCGAATTGTGATCTGAAAGTGGGGATTAAAAAGTCTTCCTGCCTGTAACTGAATCCAGTTTACCCGTACATGAAGTTACGATTAAGTTTCAAATAAATCTCATTGGTCTGATTTAATACGAATTAGTAAATCTGCTCAACCTCTGTCAGCTCTGTTAGTAAAGATTCAATATTGAAGTGTAATAATAAATTTCTCACAAATGGTTCATATTGAAGAAGAGTTAAATTAAAATAAAAACTCCCTTGCAAGCATTCTCTGAAGAACATCTTGAGTTTCGAGTAAACGTTGAATATTTCCCAAACATTTTCCGCAGCGTTTTCTGAGCCCCTCAGAAGGGTGCCATCAGACGCGTACTTGACGATTCTTTGTCGGGCGGTAACGATGCTGTGTTTAACAATTTTTTCATGCTCCCCGTTGCATATGTATGACCGTGTAACTCGTGGAACCCGTTTAATATCACGCGCTTGCCTAGCCAACGTAATTTATAGATGATTTTTAACCGGTCCCTGAATATGGGTCACGATATGAAACAAGCGTCGTGACAAATTCGCGTTCACCCGTTGGAATCCCGGTCGGAGAACACCGTGCGAAGTAATCGGCGAATTGAGGATCAGTGGAAAAGTATGGAAACTACGTCGGGGAGATTAGAGTTTGAATTAATGGCCGCCGCCACCGGGAGGAGACTATAATGCTATCGAGATTGCGGAAACAGAAGATTACGATGGTAAACTTTGTCATTTCTGACGTTGTTCCAGGTTATGGTCGGTGTGTCATCCAGCATGGGCGATATTGCTCGAACCAATCCAATTACTCTCCAATTAAGTTCTGCTTATTGATTCGATCAACTTCTTTCCGTGTAACCTTATTGTCGACCGTACGTGAAGTGACTTCGATTCACCCCTTTCCCATTCGGGTGTATAGATTTTTATTTCAGATAGGTTGTTCCCTTGGACGATCGACGAAATAAAACGGTTCTGAAAAGGGATCAACAGCGTATAATGATACTCTTTCAAATTTTTCGTCATATATATGATTGTTCGTTTCAAAGAGTGTACAGAGTGTCTTCTTTTAGCGTCTTTCCTAGAAATTCCTATTGCAATTTGTTGCGAAGGACTCATTATGATTGTGCAATGATAAGACAGGATGTACTATTTGTTATATGTACTTTTTCCTAGGCATTTCTGATACTGTAGAATTTAGCAAGCAGTTCTCTCAAAATACTGTATATCCAGCCATCAAAATGTTCAAATAAGTCGGTAAAATTTCATGAAGAAGAAGGCAGAAAGTCTATGTCTCGCGGTAGCACAGGGGTCAACAGTGTGTAATGATACTCTTTTTAATTTTGTTATCATACATGTGATTGTCCTCTTCGAAGAATGTACACAGTGTCTCCTCTTAGCGTCTTTCCTACAAATTCATATTGAAATTTGTTGCAAAGGACTGTTTATGATTGTGTAATGATAGGACAGAACGTACCAAATGTTATATGTCCTTTTTCTTAGGTATTTTTGGCAGTTTAGACTTTAGCAACCAGTTCTCTCAAAATACTATACATCCAGCCATCACAGTGTTCAAATAAATCAGTAAAATTTCATAAATAAGAAGGCGTAAGGTGTACGTCTCAAGGTAGCACAGGTCTCGAAGAGACGCAATATCGCGTGACAGGTGGCGCCAATGGTAAGCAGCTATCAGGATACGGAGAAGCGGAGACAGGATAGGTTAAAAATTCGTATCTGCACTTGGTGGCGAGTGAATCGAGGGTAACGACTGGGTCGATGTCGCGGCCACGAAATCGAGCATGAAAGGGGTGGCGGTGGCGGGAGAGCCGGAATTGTAGAAACAGGAATCGCATTAACGTTGCCACGATAAGACGTCTGGACTTTCACGGAGGCTCGGCCTCGTTATTCGAGTCACACACGGCAAGATAACGCTTTTCCCCTTTCGGAGAGGAGCGACGTGTCCCCCTTTCCTTAGCTTCCTGTCCACCGGGACCTCGTAAACCCGCTCTCGTAACAATCCGTAGCCTGCCCACTTTCATACTCTCTCCGTTCCTCTCTGTTCCCTTGGGCTCTTCTCTCAGCCCTTTCCCTCTCGACTCTCTGCATCTGACGACTTCGTCGAAGGTATCCGGGACGAAAAAGGGGCCACAGTTGTCGCTAGACACGCGATGCCTGAAAAAAATGGCCCCGAAGTTCGCGAAAACCTTCTAGATACACCCGCAGGCGGCTGCGTTTCAATTCCTGCACACCCAGCAATTCCATCGTCAAGGAACTACAAAGAATTAGTGATTTTATACAGGAAGCTAGCGTTTTGATGCAACCAGGTTGGTCTGTTAGAAATTTGATTGTGTTTCTTGGAACTCGTGTGGTTTTAATTTCTCGTTCCATTCTATACATTAGCAGACTTTATATTGAAGTGTTCCATCGTCTTTCGGATATCAAGAGTAAAGCTTGTATGTACCAAAGTGACTCATGACGCAGTGTAACTGTAAAATAAAACGAAATAGGTTGAAGGAGCTTCCATCACTTTGATATCTGTGTCTTCAGAAGCTCAAACTGTGCTGTCTCTGCATACAATTTCACATGACCTATGGCAAAGCTTGTTGAGGTGCCAGCAACCTGAAATGTTCATTCACTCGATTCATGTAGCAATCGTTTCATCACCAAGTTCTCCCAAATAGAAGAAAACCATCCACCCACTGATATGAGCTTTTCATGGTGATCAGCAGAGGCGTTGGACGAAACAGCGACGAGTCGAAGCGCAACATAAAGTTCACGCACATGCAAATCGGAGCGAGGATGCGTGCAGTTGGAATTCGCGAAAGTTCGACGCTCTTAGTCTCGTCTGGTCGGGAAATTGCATCCTTTGAAGCTCGCGTGCAGGCTTTCTGCGAAAAAGTTTGCGAAACGAGCGATCGGCCGGATGCGGTGCCGGTTCTCGTTTATGCAACGCCGTTTCCCTCGATTTCTGGCTGACTTCCGTGAAATTCCTGGCTGCAGGCATTTTTTCGCCCAAAAATTTCGAAAACTTTTCGGTCTTCACGCGAATCGCGCAAAGTTTTCGAGGAATAAAAGTTTCGTAATAAACAAGCGTAGGTTGGAAGCCTTCAGCTTCGAAGCTCATGTTTAGGCAGGCTCAACGCAGATAAATGTTCAGTCTTTCTAATTTATTGTTTATTGTATAGCAATATAGAAAATAACTATCTTTGATTATAATAAAATAAGTACATTCAGAGGAAAATGAAATAACAAAAATTGACACAAAGCGACTGGAACGTATTTTGCAATGTAAATGTTGACAAGGTTTGTTTACAAGCAAGCCCAATTTCAGCGGACACTAAAGGTAGCAAGAATGCAGTCAGAACAATTACCTGGCGCACAAATCCGATTTATATAAATGGTACGTTGGGAATTCGAATGAAATAGCCGAGTATTATGCAATTGTCTCCGGGGAGAGGAAAATTTAACTTTATGTAATAAGTCAGAGCACGGGGTCGCGAATTTGAATAAGAATATCGCGTTGGATACCATTACTCCGCTCTGTAAGATCATGAGAAATTGGGTGAAATTAAAACCGTGCTGTAGATTACCCTGCATAAAATGACAATTGCAATTGTATATGCTCCATGTCGCGTTGAAAATACAAATTTCGCATTCAACAATCTTTCCACGAATACTAACACATACTCGTACATTCAGTTTTTTTTTCAAAATTAAGGCATTATTACCGAATATGAAACACGTGGCAACGTTTATAAATTCATATTAAATTTCTCAAAGATTTGAAAATTGTCAAAAATTTGCAATTCTTTTCTTATTTTTTTTTGCATATAGTCGATCGAAGCTGCAGTCATTTAGCCAGAGTGTTTATTTCAACTGAAGAGTTTTTAAACTCGTTGGCCAGTCCAGGGGCTACTAACAGTCATACATCCTATTTAAAATTTTTGTACATAATTTTTTACACGATCATATTTAGTATGTTATAGATCACACGCTAGGGGTGAATGTAATTTCCCATTCCTTGTTTATCAGCAAAACGTTTTTGAGATATGATAATAAAAACTTGATACGAGAGTCGTGGCTACGCCATTGACCTCAAACTTTTATAAAAGATACATCATCAAATTCCTAAAAAATTTGAACGAAGGAAGCACATTATTTTGAGCATTGTTTTTTTTACAAACACGGGTGGAGAACCGAAATTCCATCAGCCAGTCAAAACTGGTGGAAAACACAGAAACGGCGCGATAAGATATTCAATTCCGGGGGCTTTTCGAAGTCGATCATGCGAGTCGGTGTAAACACTTTCAGACGGATACCTTTTTAGAGGCGCGAACACGTTTGGCACGCGATCGAATGGAACTCTCGCAGGATGGATTAATAATTTCGGATGGCCTCGATGGCGTACGAGGGGATGGGTTGGGCAAGCGAAAGCGGCGGGCAGGTGGTGAATATGACGTTGGAAATAATTACAGAGATGCTTATAGGTGTATATTTCAACAAAACGAACAAACGTCAAAATGCACCGGCGGGCACACGGTGGCCAATGCGAGAACGGTAAAGATATACGGGGTGCACGGGGTCAAGAGAGGGAAACTATACGTTCCGCATAACGGCCGGGTCCATTTTCCATTATATTCCGATGAAATATAAACCGTGCCGTAAATAACAATCCTTTATGGAGGAGCGTCGGTGCTGTGCGCGCGGTTATGTTAGCGCGATCAAAAGATACGCATGAACCGTCCAGCAATGCATTAGGCGAACTGAAAATACATGACACCGTGTTTCGCACCATTAACATTACAACGGCCGGTCCGATCAATTAATTACCACTGTTATTCCTCGTTGCCAACGAAAGGGAATGACGATCGATGATCGCCATTCGATGGTGAATTGAAGATTCCTGGTGCTTCTGCTGTTATGTTTCTACGTGTTCACCGTCTGTAAGAATTTTTATTATAATTGTTAGGTTTGTTTGGGTAATGTAAAATTATTGGTTGAATATTAAAGAAGGTTTTGTGAAGGCTTCCCGCGTTTACTTAAACGTGTTTGCACAACAGCTTTGTTGCACATGAAAAATGGCTTTTAAAATATTGGTCAGCGTTGACGATGCTACTTTCCTATCGGATAGGTTTTCACGCTAATCGCTGCCACCTCTGCAACATCACGAACTCGTGTTTGAAGATAAACAGTGCAGCCCTGTTACTACATTATCACTTTTAAATTATTCAAACCGAAAATAATATTCGTCACAATATTTCATTCTCTGGAATATTTAACAGATAGTTCAAACTGGTGGAACAATACACAACGAAGTTTCAGGAATAATGTGTAATTGTTTCGAGCACTCCCAAAAGGGAATGATAATTATTCATCTCTGTATTCGAAATATTTGTTCTGTATCCACTGGTCAATGGTCAGAGGTCAACAATCGAACTCTCTGACGTCCAGCCTTTAAATTTCTCACGAAATCAGGTAGGTTGGATATGTTGAAATGTTTCAGGGTAGCCTGGAAGGTGTTGTCACTGATTTTATACTCCAAAACACACGTTTGCAATTTTATTATGCATGAACGTAAACGTTGGTGCTTGTTCGCGAAAGCGATTCTGAGTTAACAGTTTGGAAATGATATCAGCGCAAATGGAGTCGATAGTTTTTTCAGACGTATTCACTCTCGAAAAATTATTTTCATAAGGTACAGACGGCTCTACTTGCTTTGAGGTCATTAATTAATATAACACGTAACTATTTAATATACAATATACAGATTAATACTACTTAACTCCAAAAATCTGCATTACATTGAAAGAAGTTAAAAAATGTTTAATGGAAAAGTTGTTCTGTTTGAAAGGATGAAGGCGAGTTAACTCGTCGTTTGAAAAACCCGCTACAATCGATACGATGAGTTAACTCGTCGTTGTAAAATGCGTCTGCAATGAGCAACAGGGCAATTCGAGTCCCACAAAACTCAGTTGAAAATCAATACTGTTTGCAATGGTATCATATCAAACCTAATCGATACCAAGATACGGTACTTTTTACTGGGCTGGCTCGAGGAACGTTCGCTCGTAATTGGATCATAGCCATCGCTATCGCAGGTCACTCGAGGATATCGAGTGTCGACTTTGGTATCCGGAATACGCGGGTTAGGCAAAGCTTGTGCTTGCAAATTGAGTTGCGACCCTACCTGGTTAAATGTTAGGTTCACATCGCCAACACCCGGTCCCCCCGGACGTCTTCTGATAAACGAAGTTCCCAGTTATGGCGTACGTATGTATGGGCCCTTAAGTTAACGTTACCGTGCCATATGATTCTATCGTGCTATACGAAACCAAGGGACCTGGACTCGCGTGATCTCGAAAATTCTAGTTTCCTGCATTCGCGTGCACGTACGTATACCCTCCTTCAATCTCCACCTGGCTCTAGCTCTCTATCTCGCTCTTTCTCTCCCAGGAATTATGCAACGATGAATTTATCGTTCGCTGGTTATCGCGCACTAAATTTATATTTAAATTGAATTCCACGGATTCCGGATGCACGGGAACTATTAACGACTGCTAACGATTTCGTCGCGGTGTATTATACGAATACCGTACTTTCCTCGAGAATAATGGTCATTTCGGTGTAAAATTATGATCTACCGGCAATTCGTGATGGATTGTGTCAGCCACTTCCGGTTTAAATACGTTTGGATATGATTTCGAGCCAGAAATAATTAGAACGATTGGCAATAGCTGCTTCTTTTGCATCAGCTGTTTTATCCGATTATTAACCTTGGCTGTTTCAACACGTGAACGGTTCTACACTGATATTATTCTTTTCTGTATTTTTTAGATTTAAGGTATGTCTCTCATATTCTAAGAGGCATAAGGGCGATTTTGCTAACGTTCGACAAAGACTACGTTTATCTAATAAGAATTTGTAAATATGTAATTAAATAATTACTGATTTTGACAATATTCTGAGCGAATCTTACATTGCTGCACTAGCATAGAGGGGCATGTACAAAATTGAATACTTAAACATTTTCTTCCTCTGTGATTTATAATAAAAACAGTAATTTATATTTTGTCTGATTAGGGATGACTGTTTCCATTGTGGAAGTCAACGTGTTAAGCAAAAAGATGTAAAAAATTCAGGAATCTCTGAAATATACGTCTATGTATTATACACGAAATTAATACGCATTCTATTATTTCTATATATATTTTCATCTAAAATCACCCATTTTTAGATTAATACTGTTTCAAGACATTTCGTATGCATCTTTTCCTATGAAAATAATATCAAGGATGAGATATGACATTCGCGAAGAACATACAAATTTTTCAGATGATAGATCGATACGGTAAGAGAATCTCCATTTTCAAACAGCAGACTTTCCCGCATGTCGCATGCTGGAAACATAGCGTTGACGGACAATCTGTCAATTCATTACCCAGACGTCAGGTGTAGCATTTTCCATGCTGCCAGGAAAAACTTGACCGTGTTTGTGAGTGCCGAGCACGAGGACGTATACCCATTGAACGAAGAAGAATGTACGATGGCAGAATTTGCATAATTACGAAACGACGACAGGATCAGGTGGGGTAGATCAATCAGCGTCGCCATTTTTCACGGTGGCTGGCGAGAACTAGGATACCGTTTGCTCTAGATGAAACACAATGAATAAATCTCATCAGTGATACTGTGCACATTTAGTTTTGTTTTAACCCAAACATTGTTAATAAAAATATAACAGACATTAGATGGCCTAATGAGCATGTCATTCAACATTAAATAATTTTTCTCAGCCTCGATAAATTCGCCACCCTGAAGAGGTTCAGTCATTTATTTTTGTCTTTTGTCATTCTTCAGTGAAAATACTACGTTGTGAATTCCATATCCAGAACAATGTAACACGCTCGCATTAAATTCTCGTCTGGTCGATCGTGCAGAGATGCAACGGAAACGTTAACAAACAAGTTAATGTTCGCGAGGGTGGTGAAGTAATAAAAAAGAAGGGAATTATCGAACAGCCGAGATTTATCGGACTTTACACGCGACTCTCGCGAATAACTCGACTGTTTGTTCCGGAAATTTCACCACCGGCCCAATGAGCACTTGTACTCCCGTTTTATCTCGCCCCCGCCCCATCAGCCGCAACAATAAACCGCAACGCCGTATAAAGTCGCGAATAGCTTCCTAAAAACTTTTTTTTTCGCTGTGTTGCTTGTTCTCTGACGCTTTCATGACCGAATAGTTCGAGCTTTTAATATCAATTACAAGGAACGATGGTTAATTCTGTTCCCTTCATCTTCAAATATTTAGTGTATTAGAAATTGCAATCTAAGGGGATTTTTCTGCATATTACTCGCACAGAGCGTAATAATTAGACTGCAGATGTTTATACAATTTTACATATGTGAATATGTGGCAGATGCATATTTAGAGTGATGAAGACAGCGAAAAATATATTTTCTCGGTATTCAGAGGACAAAATGTAGTTTTGTTAGAGATCTAGTCCTTCGATTCTATTGATAGAGAAGATACTTAGGTGTAAAAATGTATGTTTGCATAAACACAAGCAGTCTTGTAATAATACACCGTCTACTTGCACTTAATTATAAAATCAATGCTCACTAGACATTTATAGTTCCTTTTAGCGACTACTGTACACTTCCGAAGTTCCAGAGCTCCGTTTTAACATATTCTCCGCCAGACACGCGAAAACCACTTTTTATGAATACAGTAGTGCCTTCCGTATCCGAACTAATAGATAGACAAATGTGGCCGGATAACACATTTTTCGGATAATAGAAAGAATATTTGGATAATGGGGGTATGGATACGGGAGGCTCTACTGTACATACTTCTGAAAATAATAATGTTTACCCATTTCATGAGACACTTCCAATTGTACATTGTTATTCTAACATCGATAAATGGGTCACGTATGACCCGCATAGAACGTCTTAACATCACAACAAACTGCATGGAACGTCCGTCTGCTAAAAATTCTCACCTTGGCGGCCAAGAAATTCCCAAAACACTCATGTGGCTGCAGCCTCATGGACAAGTCCAGCAACAGCATCCAACTGGAGATCCAGGATCCATTTTGACGGACATAGCTGTAACACATCCCGCGCACACGTTCCCTTGGATTTAAAGCGGATACTTTTCGTCGTGCAAAACCCCGTGAGAACGTTAGCATCTCCGCTGCTACAAGCCGTGTCGTCTGTGCAGGACGGATAGAAAATATATATGTATATACGTATATACATACGTACGTATATAACAGAAATTCAGGTTCTTCGGTAGCGGGTCGCTTCATTTAGACGCGAGGATTTGACTTGATCTGTCTCGAGTTAACTTTCCGCGAGAGAGGGATTATACGTTCCCCGGGTGACGGTTCGGCTTCGCCAGCCGAGTAGCTTGCTGCTCATCCGAGCGGGACAGAACTTTCGGTGTAAGGTTTACTCCCGGATATCCAAGAAAGTTGATTTCACCCGGAGTTAATGGAGAGAGTTCGCGACTTGTCGGGAGCTTTTTCAACGAGAGCGCTGAAATGCCTAAGAGCAGTTCACCCTTTCTTCTTTGCCCAGCGACCCAGGCTCAGCGTACGCCTGTCTCAGGGATAGAGGAGCAAACAGTCGCGTTGCGATAGAAATTAATTAACGTACTGGCTGACCCAGAAAAGGGTTGAAGGTCTTAAGGCTACGTAATACTTTGGAAAGTTGATTTAAATCATGGTCTTAGGTGCCCTGATGATCATTCATGAGCGATCGTAGGAGCTGTCTGACACTGGCAAACCGTTGAGTACGTAAATAACGTCACGTCGTATGGAAAAATGAATGTTCTGGGTAATGGTATGTACGTTACAAGGTAGAACTGTTTTTAGTGTATTATTCGATAGTCGTTGTTACGGTATGTACTTGATTTGCTATTACTGAGTGTCGACTTGGATTGTAAAATAAAATTCTACTGGTCTCCAAAATGGCCACGATATTCGACTGCTAGCTGCATAATACATGCGGTACTTCACTGTACATAAATTAATATCCTTTGCCTTGGTGGCTGTACTTGAATACAGCTGATCTGTACTCTCTGTTTGCTCATGAATTACTTGTTTAAAAACGATAGTCATTAGAAAAGCGAAACGCATAAAATGGACGGACTATGTCAGTTACTAAATACGTGTCTATCCAAATCAGCAGAAGGGCAATTAATTCTCGATTAATTAGTCATTAACCCGACATTCTATTCTGACCCATATTTTCTTCCTACGTACTTACAGTACAACCCAAAAACTGTAACCTTAATGACGTTCTCGAAGAACAAGCTCGCTGGCTGTAGAAAATTATTCCATAATTTTCTTCATCGTCCTCCGCTCCGGAACAACGTCTCAAGATTAAAATAACTCTTACGAACTCTTCGAAAACTCGGACCTCGCTCTGACTTTGACGTGCACTGTGAAAAACAGTACGACAGTACGACACACACATGCATCAACTTCTACGCATTTTATTATGTCTGAAACACATCCCAAATGCTTTAGACGCAGACTTTTCACCGAGACCAAATTTTGTCTCATCGTCCTCTTTTATTTTACATCAACTTTAACACTGACACTACCTGGGGGGGGGGGGGGGGGGGGGTTGTCCATCATATCATACGTTGTGTATTTATTTTGCTAATCACTCAGGTCAAAACTCTAGCAAAAATAATTATTGTTGAATATATTGAGCTTAAGCACATACTTTATTGCGTAGTAATTTGAATGTTGCGGTTTCACAAAATCATTCTTATCATTCAATCCGGCATTAATTTGCCAGATATAATTATTTATTGAAGGTGGGCACTAAATGCCTCTCTCCCCCATTGGTAGTTCGAGCTTAAAAAAATACCTCGGGAGTGCGAGGGTTAAGGAAATGTCGAAAACATGAAGAACTTCTCTTCTAATTTCCAGCATTTTAGTGCAGGTTGAAAAGTAAGAATTCAACAAGCACTTACTGTCTAATTTATTTGTTCTTCATTAAACATATACTTTATTCGGATACATGTCCTCAATTTTACGTACGCCTACAGTTAAGTTACATGAATTTCTAATTATCCTTACCATTTCGTAATACCGGTTCACTTCCGTCAAAACTGTATTACTTTTTGAAATTCCGCAATTTCTAAACGCGGTTCGAGGGATCACTCAAATTTGATCGAAAACGAACTGACATCGCGTCTGGTATCGGCGAGTTCCGGTTTCGAATAAACAAGTGGAAACTTCACGAGCGAGAGGAAACAATTTTCGATGCTTTTAAAGATCGTATTAATCGAACAATCGGATAATCGAATTCCGATTAAGCCGACTGTTTTTATCCGACCCTATTTTACGGCGTATAGTTTCGCAGGTGGAAATAAAATGAAAAATAGAAAGGCAATTCTCGCGAGCGTGGCGCACGGCCACGTTGAAATTATGTACACTTTTTAAACGGTACAAATATACAAATTGTATCATAAATAAGGTAATTGGATTTCTTTCGCGTTTAACGGCGAAATGGCATGATCGAAATCACGACGTACAAATATTAGTGACGTTAAATTGCGAAGAAATTTCCGTTCATTAACTCCCGCGGAATAAATTTGCATAAATTTTCATTGGATAAATATAAATGCCGGCCTCATATATCAGGGCCTACTAATTTATATTCGCGTATTAATTAATTTCACGAAACGGATTAATGCGTTCTCCGGGCATGTTACAAAAATATTTAATTTCAACGCAACCACGGTTCGGAGTATCGTTTCTACGCTCGCGCGTTCCGCGAATATTCTCAATACTTGATCGGGTGATATTTACACTGCGATTAACGTTTCGTTGCATGATTAATCCGATTTGCCGGCCAATCAATTAACGGTACACTCGCGATACCAATACCACGCGTTTTGCTTTCATTTTGCTTGTCATTCGTGACTTTTAACTACCTCCGACGATTTTAGAGATTCATTGGAAATTTTGTTCATATGAACATAAACATTTTTATTTGGTAAAACAATCGAAGCCTCGTGTCTGAAAGTTATATTAACTTCAATTAAAATTATATTCGTTCACAATAAAATATTCAATTTTTGACTGCGGATGACTTCATTCGTCATTAAGTGTACTTCAAGCCACGCACCCCAAAACAGGACAAGCCTAATTTTTCACACTACGTCAGTTATTGTTATGACTGTTTTTAGCTCACTTAGATCAATCCAATAACATTCAACTGGCATTCAAAACAACTAAACAATGTACGTATAAAAAATACTCACAAAAAAATCAGAATGATTACGAGTAATCAAGGAAGATAAGCAAGGAAACCTGTTTTCCTCAAAATGTTCATTAGTGAACTTGCGTCGTTTTAGAATTCACGTCTTTAATTGTTTAATCGTCTGCGAGACTTTCAGAGTCGTATCATCCGCAATAAAATATTTCAAATTATCGACTAAAAAAAGTGGTGAACAACAATCACTGAACTTGTGTTACAAATAACAGCAGCGGCCAATGCGAGTAAGGGGTTAAGGTTCGCATGAAATACGCAGCAGGACGGTGTCCTTTGCGATGTCGGAGTACGTGCGCGGAAAGTGTAGCCCGCGGGAGATATTTTTCATTCTCCCTGTGTTATTCAAAAAACTTTGTGACAGAATGAGTTCATACAATACTGGCGGCGTTTCTCTATTGCCGGAGTACGAGCGAGCGAGAGCGTGTGTTACATAGGGACACGATAATAATGATAATGCTGTGAGCGGAGGTAAAGTGGAACAGGTTAATCGCGGTTGAACGCGGAGCTCGTGCGTTCCTCTGCGAAAAGAAGTTCGCACAAAGGATCCTCGAATGCCGGCCGGAACGTCTGCTAAAATATTTGCGTGCTTGCTGAAATGGAATTTGGTTCTACGGAAATTATACTTTATTCCGTTTTACGGATACGCCACTCGTCTGCCATTACTCGGTGTTCTTGGAAATGATAAGCTCCACCAAGCTTAAACTTCAATTGATGAAACGATATAGGCACATACGAGGTGTTCTGTTTTTATTTTTCCACTGGAGCATCGTCAAATATGTTGCTAACAGTGGAAAATATTTTTCGAGTAGCTCTTTAAAAAATTGAAACGAAAATCTTTTCTAATGTATTAACCCTTTGCACTCCGCTACGGGGACATTCATAATGTATGTCTTAACTCCGTTGGCTCAGCTAGGAGGACATTCGCAGTGAGTATCTGCACTTAACCTGTTACTCCAGTAGTCTTCAGTACAAATTATTGTGGGATTATTTCATGAGAGTTTTGTAAGCGTGCATGTTTGGGTTGCGAGTTCGAGCGAGTGATGAGTGTTAAAGTATGGCTGGAGAATGTTTGGAAGTTTAGAGATATAGGCGCGAGAGACGAGTGTTTGGGACAGAGCGCAGGGGATCGAGTGACCGTGCCCAATTGTATAGAATGGTTGCGAGTGCGTTTCGGGGAATGCATGTGTCTCTTCGGATAAGGAAGAAGACAGAGTGTGTGAGAGAGAGTGGGATAGTATGGGTATGCGAGTTGTTGCGAGAGTTTTTGAGATTCGAATGCGAGAAGTCATAGAGAGCAGTCCGTGAGAGTATCGTGATAGAGTTTGTGAGAGCTGTGTATTTATGAGCTTTATTATTAATATTATACTTAATAAACGGTTTACCAGCCCTTCCGGTAACACGTGGAATTTATTATCCTCAAAAATAATTTCCTACATTATTTCCATTACAGGTTTTATTTACCTTAGAATAAAGGAGATTTACCATTGAAATAACAATAAATAAATTCATAACCACTTGTAATTTTTTCCTTACAAAACAAAACTTTTCTTTTCCAATAAGCTTCACTGCAAAAGTGTGTCGAAGTTGCTGGTAGGTATTATCAACAAATTTTCGGGGTGCAAAGGGTTAAAAATATATGATTCCGTTTAAAGAAGACAGCCTTCGCATCTTCACAACGCTATTAAATTACTAACGAGTATCCAGGAAAATATTCTCCGAAACAAAAATTTAGAAAATTTTGAAACTTTGGTAACACAAATGGAAACCTTTCGATGTAATTTCATGGCATACTTTTTCGTAATCTGATTACTGAACAGCTTTGTTTTACCAAATGAAAAGTTTGATTAGAATAATGTTTACGTGAAAATTTAAGGGATTAGTCTATTCTTCGACGCTGCATGGTGGATAAGGATTTTTCGGGCAGGCTCGGATCGGTCACCTGGAACGTAATGCTCGCAATCCTGGAGATCTGATTTGCATTTTAATGCAACGCGCAGGTTAGCCTCTTTTAATTAGCGCCGTACTATAATCGATGCAAATCTCTCGGTTTTCATTAATATCCGGCCGGCTGTAAGCGCATTTTAATAAATTATATTTATCCGGCTCCGTCTACGGTAAATCATACACTATAGAACTTAGATAAACCATAATCATATTCCAAATATAAACTCCACTATCACAAATATTCTAAATACCTCTCGAACCATTTGCATAAGATGTAAAAATGAAACCTTAAGGTCTGCGGTGCTAAATAAAACAGGTAACAATATAAATAAATTTGACTGGCAACGAATCGGAGGTTCATTCGATTTCCATGCTTACGAATTTACCCGGTTAAATATTGAATCCCGCAGAGGAAGCTGTTCCTTCTATTTTCCGGAGGCAGCGAGGAAGGAGGCTGGAAAACCTGACGAGCAAATGAGCTCACGGATCGATGAGTCGCTGCCCGATAACGGAAAATCAAAGCGAATATCCTGAATCCCCGTCACAAATATCCCATGTTTGCTCGTAGAAATCCTCCGCTCCTCTCCGGGCGACCGCTGCTTCTCAAATAAGAAATATGTGCGCGAGACCTCTTTTGCATTTAATCTCGTGGTGTCGTTGGAAACGGGAAAACGGACTTCCCAGGAAAAACAGAGCACCGCATGAAATAAGACGGGGCGAAAGTTATGTATTAGTGAACGCCGTGATAGCGCCGGCCATGTTGAATTGTAGAACAGGTTGGATTGGGATTGCAGACGATGAGTTCAATCGCGTCAATCTGTCTTAATGTTTTGTAATATTCATGTCGACTGAAACATTTAAATGTATACTATCCCTGATGCATACAAATTTGAAGAGGTGATTCATACTTAATCATCATTAATTATTTGATGGATAACAACACATTTGGCTGGATTCAGCTTGTTTTTCAAATTATTCTTGTCAATTTGGTTTGAGTACAGAGTACCGGAAGTGCACTTGGCTAATTATAATAGTGTTGTGCTACAATGACTGGGTTATAGAAACACTGTAGTATAGAATTGTCTATGGCCACACAACATCATGGTGTAGTTAATGTTTCCACAGTCGTATGATCGTTATACCATAGGAGGCAGCTGTAACATCGCTACAAGTCAATGAATGGCGGATAGTAGACAGTGTGTAATCAGTCAATGGAAGAATTCAATCACTGCTATAGCGTTAGATCAGATAGCACAGGTATACATTATGTGGAATAAAGTAATCTGAACGTTAGTAGCAGGTAGTAGTCAGGAAGACACGGATTAGTCTGTCGAACCAGACAATGAGGAGTCAGACTTATATCTACTATATCATCGGGCAGTAGATCCAGAAAGTACATTGAAGGATAGAAGATCCAAACTGCATATGGCCAGACACTAGATCAACCTACTATATGGTCAAGCAAGCGAATGCAGGGGTATATTCTTACTTAGTAAATCAAAACAGTGTACCGCCAAACAGTGGATCGAGACAATATAAATTCTGGCAGGTAACATACTGCCAGGCAGTAGATCGGGGCAGTACGTTGCCAGATAGTAGATGGCCGCAGTATAGCGTCAATTACTATATCCAGCTCGCCAGTCAGTAGATACGAAGCGTCTTTGGTCAGACACGGTTACGGAACCGTTGCAAGCTCCTTTGCTAGTGAAAAAAATATTTAACTCTACAACAGAGTCGTGCGCAACGAATATCAGTGGCAATCGATCACTTTTCTTCATGTATAATTACACGTGAATTGTCTCGCAGAACAAACAACCGTTTCGTAGCCTGTATTCATCGGTTCGACATCTGTGTATCCTATTCGCAGGATCCTTTGTCCGTTATCGGGAGCTTTCGCAAGCCGACGTCTTTTGTTCGATGCACGAACCTTTCAGGAACAGACAGACAGAAAACTGCCGCTGGCGTCTATGCCAACAATACGCATGTATTGTTATTCCCTAATTGACTGATCGCATTGCTACTGCCATAATTACGCTAATTATCTATTTACGAAAGAAGATAAATATTATTCGCATCATCCTCTCCGATGTCGATTGCAGCTCGCAAAAATGAGCAACGCGGCACGATCGTTCAACGCTTCCTCTATTTTTTCTTGGTGAATATATATTTGTAAGATTCAGAATAGTCCAGATTGTAAATTTACTCTGGGCCATCTAAATCTCTGCCAACCAAGTTTAGATACTTACACAATTACGTTTTATCTCAATGTTACGTCATACGGGGCAAAATATAAGGAATAACTGGACCATGTATCGACGTTAAATTTCGGCTACAATATCTCCAAAAGCACTTTGCATTTCAAATGAATAAATCACATCATCGTGCACGCATTGTATAAACATTCATAAAATCAGAAGAACAGCAATAATACGTGGACACACGAGTACTCTTATTAACATAATGTAAACATCAACGCGACAAAGTTCGAACTGAATATTGCATAAACCCATTGCCGCAAATGACGACTATAGCCGTTAGATTTTTGTTAATGTGCTGGCAAATGACGGCTATAGCAGTCATGTATATTTTTGCTAAAAAAACAACAGCAAACTTACCTGGCGAAATCCCTGTACATGTTATCGGTAGTAAACGGCATTACTTCAAAGGAAATTTGATGTTTTAATACATTCCATGCCACAGTGAAAAATTCCATAACTAGTCAGACGCGTGAAAATAAGTTGATGAGACTAATTGTGAGGTGTAAGTAAGGACTGTATATTCCTTTGTCTCCAAAATTTTATTATAATCACACAAGTGAGAAGTGACAATGTCCTGAGTAATTAAGAGTACGCTTAATTCTGGTTGAAATTCTCCGGGTGGCTACCTTTATAATTTTTCAGTATTTCTCTTTCCTAGACCTCGAATATTTCGTGAAGGTGGAGAATGTGTCAATCCTTGAAACTCATTGGTTTCTACATTTTGACCTTCCACCCTCTCGAGGTGTCTAGGAAAGGGCAATGGAAGACGTTCTGGAGGATCTGAGGACCACCAAGGTTTGAAGTACGTGTCAAAGCTAACATGGAACGCGCGCCTGAAATTAGAGATTTCTAGACATCCAGGCATCGGGAAGTAATAAATAACTATATAAAACTGTAGGTTCCCGATGCTCAGGATGCCTGGCGTCGTCCCATGCTGCCCAGCCACAGATGGCCCTATAAGTTTCTATAAATACATAACGTTAAAAACACACACACTGAATTGTCTTATGATACATCATTCATTTGGTACTATTATAGTGGCGTTCGTTTTAATTGGAATATAAAGAATATTACCATTTATTTAGAATAATCGAATTTGGTGCGTGGAGCACGTACGCCCACGCGGCACGGAACGTGTTGATTAAACCTTATGAGCATTGGCTTTTCATCTAATTTCTTGTAGCAACAAAGGAACATTTAAAAAAAAAGTGTGTTTCTGTGGCCGATCTTGAAAAAAAAGTGTGTTTCTGTGGCCGATCTTGAAAAAAAAGTGTACGTCTATGGGTTAATAACGTGCCATTCATAACGTGTTCGATCAAAGTTTTTGAAAAGGCTGGTCAGTTCGATCACGTGACGTGACGCTGCGCTTTTCGCGCCACAATTTCAAACACGGTCGACAGGAACTCGAACAGGGCGTTAAACACGTTCGTCTTCGGTCCGACCGGATATTCTTTCAAGATTGGAGCGTAAAACGGAACGGGCTGCAGACGAACGAGCGTGAAACTGGCACACGTCCGGCCTCGAGTTCATCGTAGGCCAACGGGCGAAAGATTAATGACCGGAAGTGGAGTACATTCGCCCGCGAATTCACACTCGATAAAATTTGCAACGCCTCGTCGAGCCGTTTCGTCGTCCTCCGAAAATATTACGCGACCAATCCTCACAAATACACGCGCGCGCGCGCGCGTCCATTCGAAGCGCGTTTCCCATATTCGCCGAGGAATCGACGTCCTTCACGGAAATCGCGAATTCGAGAACCGTTCTTCCGGCCTGTCCGCAGTCGCCTCGAGTTCTTCGTCTCGTCGAAATCCGTAGAAAAGTCTCCGCGAACGAATACATCGCGATTTCTTTGCTGAAGGTTGCAGGTTGCAGAGTTTGTGACATTATCGTTGATAATTTGCGGAATTTATTTCATTGCATGATATTAAAGTACTTTCTGAATTAACAGACTTATAAGTACAATTTTCAATAGTTCCTAATGTTTAATTTCAATCTGCAATAATCTCAATTTAATCTGGATGCATTTCCGATGCATCGCCGCACTTATGCAAACATCGAGTACAGAGGAAAATAGACCTCATTAAGGGGGTGCATATAATCGTCATAAAATTTTAAAACTTAAAACCTACCTTGTGTTATGTTCCGATTTTCTAGGAATAGTTAGAAGATGATGCAAGATACGTACAGATACTACTTTACCCTGAAAGAAAATTTATTCCTCCATGTTTCGGCCGTTTAACTTGAAACCACTCTGTATCGATCCACTCGAAGTCCCTGTAATCCATAACAAAACATCAAAAAACTCTATCCGAATTCTCGAATTACTCGTTCGATCCTAACACCCGAAGCTCTTGAGCAGCATCTAAATCCGGTCTGGCGAGAAAAAGAAGCCGAAACTCCGGCACCGGTAACGCGATCGAAATTTCCGCTCTAATTCAATCCCCCTCGCCGGGAAAGAAAACTAGTTTTTATGCATGCGGCGAGTAGTTCGGTCGATCGGCGGAGGAATTCGATGGAGAATCGTAACACACGAGAATCCGTCGATTCCGAATCCCGGTCGAATCGAATGCACTCGATCAGATTTCTCGGCGACCGACTCTGTATCGCATCATCGCCTTTTATACCGGTGGTTCTATAAAAATACCCCCGGTCCCCGATAGCGGTTGCCTGTAAACGTCGGAGGAAGCTTTTCGAGCGTCGCGTCGCCGACGGTCCGCAAACGGTTTCGAACGAGAAGCTTCGCTTCGTTGAAAGCGATAAGTATGAAGAATGGAAGAAAGTTTAAACTCACAGCGGTGCGGCTTGAACGATCGTCTTCGTAGGAAAAGCTTTAGCGTCCCTTTAGAATCTGCGTCACGTTCCGCCATCGTACCACCAGAAACAGGGAGAGAAAGATAAACAGAGAGAAGGAGAGAGAGAGAGTGAGTGAGTGGCAGCAAAGGCGATCGTTCGATGGAAGCTCGCCTAATGGCTGGATTATTAGCGACAATCGTGTTAAGGATAATTGCAAGCGTCACCGTGCGCATAGAAATCTATACGTCGGCACTGGTTGCTTCCAAAGTACACGAAACACGTTTAGTATGCCAGCTTCGCGTCCGAAACTTATGGCAGTTTGGCAGGATGGAGAGAGCGCCCTCCGAATATCATACGGCCAGCAGGATTTAACCGCGCGGGTACCATCGCCGCCTGGTTAAATGGCGCTGCTACTCAAATAGTTTGCAGTTTATTCGACGATAGCTTTGTCGAGCTTCCACGTTCGTCGCAAGTTTTTACGTGGACGTATCCTCCAAGAAACTTCACGGTGGATCCTAGAAATGACACGGTTCGAGGAGATTTTGAGATGGTTTTAGGAAATGGCTTAAGAGAGCGTATTCGTAAGAATGTACTAGAATATTAGAAAAACGTTTTAAGATGATAAATGGGAAATGCGCGTTAACTGGTTATCTCAATTTCATCGCCATACCTTCGTCGACAATTTTTCCTACTGCTCACAGCTTCGAGGTATTAATAAAAACCGGAAAACACTCGTTAATCTTGAAGGAATTATTCAATTCTATGAAGATGGGTCAATGAAAAAGTTCTTCCGATAGATAGATAGAAGGTAGTAGTCCCCCAGTGATTCCTTATTTCTAATTTTTTACTTTTCAATTCAAGTTGATGTCTCCAAAGATCATACAATGTTCTTTCAAGTAGGATATTGTTTTAATGTTTCTTCAGTTCAGATGGGAAAAAAATATTTGTTGTGATACTTGCCGGATTTGTCTCAATATCCGTTAAAAGATAGGTGTAAAAGAATTGTAGGGTTATCTATAAAAAAACTGAAGATGACTTTGAAAACTCCGAAAAAACGAGTTGACAAAAAATTTCTTATAATAATCTTAAAGCTCTCTTTGAACCATGTTATATCAGACAACAAAATTTTCGATCAGCTCACTAACAGCAGAATAATCTAAGCTGATCACGTTTCGTGGTTCACCCTGTATACAATTGAAAATTTAAGATACAGGCTATACAATTGTGGGATTTATAGAGTGTGTGACTAAGTTTTTAAAATAAACAATACATCTTAAAATGATAGAATGACAAAATACAAAAGTTCAACACAAGACGATAAAATAATAACTTGCACTCAAAGTCCACGCAATGTTCATCAATGCTCTCTACGCAAGCTTCCAACGAGATCTGTCCTCGTATCCTGACCCAGATGTCCCAAAACGCTACACACAAACACATACACATTCCTCATTCATTTTCACACCAAATTCATACAGAGGAGATGCATTCACAGAAAGTCACACAATACATTCGACTCTTGACTTCTGAGAACGCACGCACCTCTCACGCCATGCATTCCATCAGTCCTTTCACCTTTTTCATTTATACGTCTAAATAGTTCGGCTATTTCGACGGTCCTCGAGACGATACTACAAATTAACAGACGCCGAACTTCTCGTCGCCGAACCGTTAATATATGTATACAGAAATTGCCACCAACAGCACACAATTTTTTCTGCGATTGTCATATTAACACTTTGATGGCCGCTGTCGCACATACGTGATTTAATTCTGTTGAATAGTATGCTTGTAAAACAAGTAAATAACTGTACCTATCATTAAAAAAAAATAAATAGCCAAATACTTAAAAAATTAAGATTGTAAACTAATCAGTATAAAACAAGAAACGCGGAATGTTTTATTAAACTTAACTGAAGTCTTGCAAAAATGGCCAAAGGAAAAAGTTTCTGCAAAATATTTGCGGCCGTGAAAGTGTTAAATGTATCCTGACATGACGAAGCTAACTTTGGGGTGGTGTCATGAAGTCGCTTCAAGGTTACAGATACTGTCCAAATATCAGCATGTATCCTTCAATTTTCCTCCCTGTACATAAATCTGTACATACCAAGCACAAATTTTAGAACACCCTCTATTTTGAAGTTTTTGATGTTCTTTTTCGACAACATAGCACGGCACGCGTTCAATCGTGATTTCGTAACCGGAAGCTGTTCGAGACACGAACAAAGGTAATCCTGTTGACGCTGGACGATAAACGTCGCTGGTCGTTGTAACGTAGACGTCGTTACGTCCGTCACGTAAATTCGACGGTTCGTTTACGATCGAGTTACGAGACTCGGTCTAGAAAGATGCGCGGACGTGACACGCGGTTAAAAATCAATTACCCTGGAACAGGCCTCGAAGCACAGTCACCCGGCGGCCTGTGTTTCTATTAAATCCGATACGGTGTGCAGCGTGCGCCGCTGATTGCGTTATTTCTGCTTCAAATGGAAACGCGCCGCAATGCGCCCGGTTAACAGTCCATTTTCCCAAGTCCCCTGCACACGCTCCGCCAAACGCGTAAAACGCAAACGGGTGCATCGAAAATAGTCGTCGCGAGATCTGCAATCATTTTCTGACATCAAGTTGTTCGAGAGTCTCTAGTTTGGAGTTTTAAGACGCTGACTATCGTGTCACTTCCTAACGCAACTGACTTCATGAGCATGTTAACTGCTACAGTGGAAACTACCGTACCTAGTCAGACACATTCTAAAAGGAAGGGTAAGAGGAACAAACAAGAACTGTTACAAAACGGATTTATTGAGAAAATCATTTTTTAATACTGTTACATTCCGATGTTTAGTATTTTAAATAAAAAAAACAATAATTTTATTCTACTAAACTTTTGTACACGAAATCTTACAAGTTTGTAAAAGCACTTAGACTATAGTTTCTAGAAACTATTTGGATGTAGCAATTCTTCTGTCAGTCTGTCTGAGGATCTTAGACGTAAGTGAATATTAATGTTAGCGTATTCTTAACGAAGGTTCGGAGGTTTGATTTAGGAGGTAGTGGGAGAAGGAAAAGGTCCAATAGGCATTCTTGGATATTACTAGGAGTTGATGAGTAAGATGTTTAAGCGTATGACTCGGGGTTGATGAGTAAGAGGTTCAAGCGTATGATTCGGGGTTGATGAGTAATTGTGTACGGAAGATAGATGGAAATTCTGGGGTCACTTATCTTAAACTAAATGATAAGTATGAAAATATGTCCTAGCTTAGAGCGGTATCCAACAATACTTTAGTCTGCCAGTAAAAAGACAAGGTTCAAATAATTGAATTGTATTGCTTCTAACGTGAGGTTATACTCTAATTAAGCAGCAGGAGAAAAATAAGCATAGGAATGATTGTTTTACATTACTTTAATTTTTTTTCAAGTTAAACACTGTAGAACAAAAATGGACGCTCCCTGTTTTTCTTCTTACCCTTCAAATAGTTTTTGGGATACAGATTATTAAGAATGAAAATGTTGAACTATACAAACATTTGATACTATTATTTTGGCATTGACGTACGGCGGAATTTTATGAGAATTAATAACTATTCAATTCGGCGACATTTTGTCTGCCGGCTAAAATAACCCTCCGTAACAGACGACGTGTCAAATAATTAATAATTCTTATAAAATTCTGAAGAATATTAATACAAAACATAAATTATACTTTTCATAATGTGACTGACTAGGTATGACAGTTTTCACCGTATTGCTCGCGTTGACGTGTTGAGTACCATGGGGGTTATCGATGCCTGAAATTTAATTTATATAACATGTTTAATACCATACTAATAACAGCTATGTCTAGCCAGTAGTATTTCCTACAATTATATTTATAATTGTAGTGCTGGTGGACATTTCTGTATGTATGTATTAGCGATTAGGCGACGAGAAGTTCGGCGCCTGTTAGTTTGTAGTATCGTCTCGAGGACCGTAGAGATAGCCGAACTATAATATTTAGACGTATAAATGAAAAGTGTGAAAGGACTGATAGGAATGATGGGATGTATGGCGCGAGAGGTGCGTGCGTTCTCAGAAGTCAAGTGTTAAACGTATCGTGTGACTTTCAGTGAATGCATCTCCTCTGTATGAACCTGGTGTGGAAATGCGTGTGTAATGTGTATGTGTTTGTGTGTAAGTTTCTAAGGCCCCTAGGTCAGGATACGAGGGCAGATCTTATTGAAAGTTGCGTGGTGAGTATTGATGAACATTGTGTGTTGTTTAAGTGCAAGGTTGGGTTAGGTTGTTGTCTTGTGCTGTACATTTGTGTTTCGTCTTTTTATTATTTTATTTCTAAGACTTGGACACACATTTTATAAATCCCACATGATTTTTTAACTTACTCAAGGACTGCAGAACGCAACGTGGTGCACAGCTGACAACGAGTATTCCGTTCACAGAAACTGTTCAGCTCTGAATTATTCCGCGCACAAAGGGCCAACAGAAAGGAGCTTTACGTTCGCGAACAGATACAAGTATCCAGCAAACTTATCTATCCACCAGAACCTCCGTTGGAATCCAATGTCCGGAACGTATCCGCGGAACAAATTGGAACTAGGTAAAAACAGCACAGAGGAAGGAAAAGTTCGGGAGATGTCGAGGGAAGCCTGGTACGGCCGGGGGTATTATTTTATAATCTGGCAAAACATTTTTCCGCCTTCGGATAACGTTTCTGAATGGCGCGTATTTCACGAGACGAGGCCGTGTAGACGATATCAGCGCAGGTTTGAGAGGCAGAGAGCGAGAGAGACATAGAAAGCAGCCCTTAAGCCGTGGTAAGCCTACTACGGCCGCGCTTACGGCGGATTCTCTTGGGCTCTATCAGCATTCGGATAAGCTGTATCCGGTATTATGTTCCTCCGACGTTGCCAACATCGTGGTTTTGCCTCGGTAAAAACTGCAATCGACCGAGGGACCGAACCGAACCGCCGTCGCCGCCTCTGCTTGTGGTGGAAAGTTGCTGGCGAGCACACAGGGACGAAGAAAACCGGTGACACAACATGTTGCATGCCACCCATCCTATCTGCCTCGAAGATCCAGTTACTTCAACAAACTTCCAAACGACCAGTCGATACTGCCGATTGATATCGAATTAGCCGCTGAGAATGGATCAGCTGCCTGCCCCGAAGCTACCACCGATCTCCAGGGATTCCAGGGAATTTTAAAGCCCCTGTCGAATCTCGTAGAGGCAGACTTCGGGACGATTGTTCTCTGGAGCTTGTGGAGCACAAGATTTAACCGATAGTACCGTCTTTGGGTTTTGACCATCATCTGCGAACTTGATCTTAGGCGACGAGATCTGTGTGCGGATCGGCGAACGTATGGATGCGGTGTAGAGCGAACTGGGAACTTTGGAATCTGAAATAGTCAATGTTCCTTCGGTTCTGAAATTTTAACCCCTTCTTGTATGCTGGTGGTAGGGGATGGTTTGTCATGCGTCGAGGTTGAATTTTAGGAATTTTTTTTACAAATTTACCTTACTATCTTAGGAATTGGACTCTGCCGACTATTGTCTGATGGACGTCTTCATTTCAAATTGACATTGCAATGCATTCATGAAATTTTGAAACAGAATTAGTGAAACATTCCATATTTATTACAGATTATTGTTTATTTAACCTCGATTATTCGGTCATCGATAATTTCGAACAACCATTACACAAACATTGATTCCGTCGATCTCAGTTATGCGCATATCCAATTACAAATTTTTGCTATTCGGAACGTAAACACTTGCATAATGAAACACTGTTACATACGAGGGTAAATCAATAATTAATAACGATGTATTTATACAGTTTATTACAATTACAATAAAAACATTTTTCGACATAGTTCCCTTGCTTTTCAACGCACTTGGTCCATCTTAACACAAATTTCTTTATGCCCTCAAAAAAAAATATTTTCTACCGAGAAGCGAGCCACGCATGCTCCGCTTTATTCAGTTCTTAGCCTGTGGAAAATCAACGGCCTCTTAAGGCCTCTTCGAATGGACCAATGAGGTGATAGTCTGACGGGGCCAAATTTCAGTTTTTGTAGGGTTGCAATATTATGGGTAGCAGTATAACACAGAAAGTCTTCGATGGACTTAGGCCTCTGATACACCTTCAGACCACAAGAAACGGATAACTGCACGCTGCTTTTCGTTGGTGCAAACGTAAAGCGTAGCGGTCGTTGTTAAAGTCATGGTAAACAAAATGGAACTTGCTTAGCGTGTTCAAACCTGTACAGCCGCGATTGGAAGAAAACTACAAATACTGATTCATGATCACTTGACAGTACAGCCAACACAAACAAAAATACCACGACATTGCGGATAAATATTGACTCACAGTCGTACATATTTAGCAGAACACATTGCTGTGTTATTCTTCGAATAAACAATTTCGAAAGGAACTCCTAAAAAATACCTCTCCTACATTTGTAACAATATCTTTCAATTTTGTAATCAAACAGCGATTTGGAGGGTGTCGGAAAGCTTGAATAATTTTTGTGCCACGATTTCCATGTGGCTGTCGTGTGGAACACATTTTAAAAGCTAACCGACCGTTTATTGAATTTTTCGGACCGCCACACTTCGGGGATACGCTTTTTTACTTCTAACGTGTGTTATTCCGGAGATTGTATCCACTTCTAAGACGCTCGATTGGAAGAGAGTTTGCCTGACAGATTTCCCGTGGAAACGAACAGCATTTATCGGGGAATATCTATCGGGGAACATCTGGTACCGTATCAACACGACCTGCTTCTGTCAGTAAAATATGCAGCGTGCACGTGAAGCTGCAGATTTAGGATAACGTCACCTAACAAACACGCGTTCTTAACCATTCTCCCTTCCGATCTCCCTGATTTCGTCCAGAAAGGCCCCACAAATCCTCGTTCGATAAGTTTTTACTTAAAACAAAGCATCGTCAAGCCTGAAAATGTATATTTACATACATGTTCGTAATCTACTATTCAATTTCAAGACACAATATCTAACAAACTTTATGCGCATGGGACTTAAAAGAAAAAGTATTCTCGACGGAAGGCAATATGAAGAAACTGATTAATCTATGTACGAGTACTCAAATTTGAAATAGTATTGAAAATACATTTATCTCATTGACTGCCGCACAGCCACACATGTATGTTTGATGTAACATGAGAGTATATCAAACTATGCCTGATTAATCGATGATGTTAGTAATTCTCTATAATTTTTTACTGATTTTGTTAAACCTTTTTAAATATTTCTATTACTACTATTCATAGACAAATAAAAAACAACTCAATTTAAGTGTCACCAACATATGGGTGGCATGGCAGTCAATGTGTTATAATAAATCTTTCAACAATTTCTAAGGAATTTCTAACATTTCCTAACACTCAACGTACCAAGCAAAAATCTAAACATAAACGAGGGTGGAATAAAGATTAGAAGGAGTAGAACGAGGGGCGAATCTCGCGAAAAATTCGCCCGGGGAAGATCGAATCATTTCATTAGATTCGAGAGCGGGCAGAGACGACGTTCGATTAACGTCGAACTTCGCGTTTAATGCTTTTTCCTATAATCTTTATCGGGCAAAAACTTTCGGTGCGCGCGGGCCCATGAAATTACAAAAGCTTTCGACGACAAAGGGGGTGGCTGAGGAGAGGGTGGAGAGAGAAGGACAACAGAAAAAAACGGAGTTAGATGCGAACGTGTTACGCGGGAACTATTTAAATCTGTAACGCAGGCTTGTAGACACACGGTGGGCGGACGGGCCGCCATATCTCACCGGGGACAGGAACACGGCCTCGATTTTAGGGACATACTAGATTTCACGATCTAGTTACACGAGTGCAGTTTCCCACGCAGTCTAAATGCGACTAAGCAGATTAAACGTTGTTGCGGCGAATGGAAGCATGGAAAGAGAATGGTTTCTCGCGGCGAAAGGTGGCCGACAAGTTTGGTGAAGCGACCGGAAGTAGTCGGATTTCGACGCGGACGTTTACGCAACGACCTCTTTGCCTGGGGAAGAGTGTACAGGATGATTCAAAGTAATTAAATTTACTGGAACATTCTTCATCTACACTCCCGTCCATAAGTCACCGAACACTTACAATTAATGACCTACATTATGAAACAAAGTTAGTACCTATTAGTTATTTATAATGTACAGAATACGTAATTCGAATCATATGTTAAAAATCTTACCAAACATAAGTAATTAAGCATATATAACCGGTTGAACTAATAGCTGCATTCTTTCGATCAAAGGTTTAATATTTCGGAACTAATTTCTTTTCAACTTTCTTCTAACTTCTTCCATAAGTCTTTCTTTGACTTTGAGCAAAACTTCCAAAACAAACGAAAATTGTGTAGACATTATCATCTGACCGAGTTAGAGATGCATTAAAAACATACTTACACGCACGCTCTTATTTTTTCAAATATGTATTTAAATTATACGTGCATATTATTAATCTCATATTCAGGTATTATATTAACGTAAAATAGATGAAAATATAAGAACATAAAATAATAAAATCAAGGCAACATTTTGTATGCACATTCTAATAATCATTTTGCTGACAATGAGCAATTGTCCAGTGACTTATGGACGGGGGCATACATAGAATCTAAAGAAATTCTAATGACGATAGGTTAGAGAATATTTTCTTTGTAAAGTAAACTGGAAGTTGAAAAAACATTATGTTTATTCGATATAAATTGACCGGTGCAAGAGAGGCTAAGCCAGTTATTAATTAAAGTATAATTTTAATTATTTAGGACAGGCGGTATTAGAGAAGAAAATAATTAAAAGAGTGTGCGAGTAAATGGGAATGATTGGAAGTAATATAAATACTTGAACAGTGTGCAATAAGAAGTGAGAAAGTAACGTGTTATTTATTTTCAACTTCATAATTAATTATTTCATTGGATAGTCTTAAACGGGTATGAAAAAGAAGGAATTGAAAGAGGCTTAGAAATTTTTGGGGAGCATGATATATACATACATGACTGACAGAGTTCTAATTTTGTAAGTAATATTTGTATTAAACAGAACTAAACTGAAGGGGTTAAGATAAGTGAAACTTAAGTAATCTGTGTGAAAATTTCTGACGAAAGAGTTTTCTGTTATTCTTGTGAGACCTTCTTAAAGCGACTGGTGTACCTCGTAAAATTCTAAGTAGCTTAACTGACCCGGATTGTATCCACGTTAATTGAATTGATTAATGTTCAAATACTGCGTTACTGTAATATTTCAATAAAATCATGATGTGTTTAACAATTTGAAATTTTCTTGCATTCGTGAGTAAACACTGAACACAATGTCTGAAGCTCGTGTCTCGTCAATCTGTTGTTTTCTATCGATTAATCCACAGCAGCGTTCTATTCGTTGGAGTCTTTTCAACTCGAAAGCGGAATTTTCGAGCGCGTCGCAACGTAAGGCAAACAAATATTCGAAAAATTGTTGCACCAGCATTCGGTACGTGGCGCGTGTAATTCGAACATGCAATATTTCGAAACCCGTGAAAAACGTAAACGAAGCAAATGTTGTTTGAAAACGCTCCACCCCTGTGCACTCCGCCCCGCCTCGCCATCGCCTGGCGAATCCAGGCAACGTTCTCGAAACGATATCGTTGAATTTTTATCAAGTTTGTTATCGTGTTTTTACAAAGTAAATTGGATACTTGATATCGCGGCGCGGAACGCTGAAACATTACCAAGCAGCATCACCACGATTTCGTTACATTTCAAGAAATTTTTAACCACTTTTAATTAACAAAATTCCCTCGAGTTTCCCCCGGAAAGGCACTGGAAATAATTTACAATTCGATCTCGCTGGTAACGCCTCGGGTCACTGGAATAATAATGCTTGTATAATTAGTAATTAATAATCGATAACGCAGGAGTCAGTCGTACGTATCGATTAATTAATTATGGATTGTTTAAAAAAGAGAAGAAAGGGATGCATTGATTATGGGCTGGGTCGAATTACAGCGAATGTTAATTCGACGGTAGGTATTTCAAAGCTATTGTAACCGCTGTTTGCACATTTTATATTAATCACCGTATTTTACTTTATGCCCGGCGCACATGGTGGCGGCCGGTTTAGTACGATCTCAATAAAAAGTAAGCTCATTCGTATATTCCCTATTACGATCGAGCACGTGTGGGCTCGCATGACCGCACGTGTGGTCATAGCCGGGAGAAAACGTGAGCTTATTATCGGAGTCTGATAACGAACGGAACGTTTTCGAATAACGAAATCAAAAACGACCCCGCTGACGCGATTAAAAAACATTCGTTACACGGCCCACCGGCTAATTGCTGCCGGTATTTCTCCTCCTCGCGAAAGGAGATCGTATTTTAACGCGCTTGGTTGGTTATCGGCGAGTCTGCAAAAAATTCGATTCGATTAAATGTCTCCCGATTCGGCCTGAATTTCGTGAAAATTTCATGTTACGGCGATAATAGAAAATGCAGAGCTCTGTATGAGATAATTATACGTTTGTGCCCTGAACGACGCATTACACGGTGACTTAGAAAAGGGGACGAAAAATTTACACGTAGTACTCACTGAAATGAGAAAATAGTTTCCGAACAACGTAGCTTTGCAAATTCATTTTGATGAAGACAAGTAATATTTGTTTTACCAGTTGAATACAAATTTAGAGATTCTGTAGCACCAATTGGTATTTTTGATAGCCATGCATGAATACTGGACTGTTTCGAGGCACGCTGTACTCCGTAATAAAAAATACCATAAATGATCTACATCGCCGTAACTTACTAAAATATTTCAACATTTTATTGGACAAGCACGCAACTGAACAGTTAACTGGTTTTCTGTTTATGATTTAAAACTTTAAATCCCTTAATGTAAACGCTAGTGAAGCATGTTATCGTGTCTGACTCAGTGTGACTGTTTTCACTGTCAGATGCAGGAAACAGTTTTTCCTGATACGGTGGCGTACAAAAATTTTCATACAGTAAATTTGTCAATGTAACACTTTAGGAGAAAAGTTATTTCAAATTTGAAGCGATATGCAACTAAAAATAAACTCACAGAACAAATAAAATTTCCATAGAGATTACAAGTTACTTACGGAAATTAAATCCCTAATCGCCACGAATACAATTTCAATAAAAATCAGTAAATTGCCTATAAAAAAAAGTTTCTGCAATACTGGATAGACGAAATTAATGCAGTCACATTAAACCACTTTGTTATAACGTCACGGTTCGCATAATTATGAGCGACTCTGTACCTCTAAAAGGATAAAAGTTCGGAGCTCGAGCCACTGGAAACAATACAATGAAATATATCTTTCGAACGCGACGATGACTGGATATAAAACGATGGGCTTGATATCACAGCATCACCCGAGGGTTAATTAATTTGCGTGCAACGAATCTCGTGAAAGAAAAAGAAATTATTACTTTTTATATATAAATTTATACGCCACGCGGTACGCGTTTTATTGTAATTCGCGGACACGTGATTCATCCGGATAATGAACACAAGATAATGGGGGGTTAATTAAACCGCGGTGAATCCAGGCACAAATTCAATCGAATTCGATCAAACTCATTTTACAAACGATTTAATGGGTTAATTCTCGAGCGTGTCCGACATGGCGACGGAGTTTCCCCCCCGCTGGTAAACCGAAGCGGTCGGGATACTTTTATAAATTGCATTTAATTAATCTCGAGCATTAATCGCCCGCGGATACGAATTTTGAATTTTTGAGAGGCGGCCTTGTCAGCCGTGAAATTAAACGCGGAATTTTTGCCGGCGTACTTACACGTTTTTAAATTACTACACTGCATGACAAATAATAATTACACGAAACTGTTAAGGCTGCTCTACAATTACTAGACAGTATATCTTTATGCAATTGAATATATTTTAAAATGGAAGATGGATATTTTATAATGTAACTACCATGAAATATACACTCAGTAACATTAAATGCCCAAAATATACTTGTATCGATGTTTTGTTTCTTCAGATAAATTGAAATGAAAATTATTAATCTCTCAAATCGTATATTTGTATCAACATTCGCAGTCTAATAATTGCACACGTTGTTCAGTAACCTCATGATTTTTTTGGCGCGTGTCACTCAAAGGATTGTTTCCAAAAACCACCCCCAAAAAATAAATTATTTTTTTCTACTCTTAATAATTCATTTACAATTCCAAAAAAAATATCTCAAGTACAGCTAGTCCGTAGCTTTTTTCAGTTATTTTTTCATCTGAATATCTTAAGTAATAACCGAGAAAATAAATGATAAACTTTAAGGGTTTTACCCCCTTATTACCCTTACGCGAAGTGATAGAGATCTGAAATTTTACAGAATGGTGTTTCAGGCAAAGAACATTGTTTAGCAAACAGCAAAAATAAAAATTGACATGGGGGCCGTTTACTCCTGCTTACCCTGCTAGACTCTTTATTATTCGAATGCTTCAGGGTCGACATGCAGGAAGAATATTTATCAACGTGTACAATTTGCTTCAGATATTTTTATGTTCTTCAGTGGTGAGAAAAGTGGATGCAGTCGTGTAACATATTAACGGAGTTTCTATAGAAAACTCGATAACGCTTATGTAATTTTCAGTTCAATGTACAATTGATTGAACGCCGGACTTAATTTTCGATCCACGTCGGAGCGCAGGAAAATAACGAGTCGAGCGAAGAATTTAAAAACGAGGTCGTGACCCAAGGAAAATGTACCCGGTCAGCCGCGCATTATTTTTTAACGATTCTAATGGACCGTGTCGTAGCATGTCGGACGTGTTGGAGTCAAAAGAATTCAAATTAAAATTAAACTGCACGTGGAAGATGGTCGTCCGTTCCCGTGCTCGATTCGAAGGTTGTTCCGTGACGAGGAAAGATCCACTCGAGCGACGAAGAGGATTTTTTCGAGCTAGTGACCCGTTCGGAGTGGCTGTCGTTCCATTAGAGAGGAAAATTCCGAGGAAATGTTTCGATTTCAGTGAAAAAGACACCGGATATCGGTATCGTTTCGCCCGCCCGGAGCGTTCAAATCGGACGTGCGGCCAAGGTCGGGAAAGGACATTCGGATAAGAACAGACGAGACCACTCAGCTGGGGACAGTCCGTGTGTGATCCGACACGCTGACATTATTCTGTGGGAAGAGGAAAAACGCGTAGCAACCCCTTTCGATGAAGACAGTGAGGAGAAAGACAGAATGAAAGCCCGAACGAGAACAAAGATCAGAGTTGTATGCGTGAAAATATCTGGTATCAAACATGAATCCACAATTACAGTTACTTTTAATTGCAGAGATATTAATCAGTATTTTCAGTCAAAATAATTCTATGATCCTTGAAAATTACTGAGACATTACACTGTTGTCTGAAAATCTTTCAAATCGTTTTACTCTTAAATTTTCCTTCGACTATTTTTATGCGGACAGGAAGAATATACAGGGTGTCTCAGGTTTTTGCCGACAAACTGCGATGGTTTATTCTTTACCTAAAATTAAAAAGAAAAACGTTATATAAAGTTCTGGAATAAACGTTTTGTTAGAATTTCATAAGCAAATAAATATTGCATGCTTGAAATATAGGTAGTTATGGATTTTCCATCTAAGCATACGGAAAGTCGATTGTGTTTATCTTGTTTGCGGACGACATTTCGAAATAAGGAATTAACAATACTAAGTAATTGCTTTTAATGATATTAACTATCAATGACACGGAATCCTTACCCGATAATAAACACTATGTGACTACGCAGACAAGATAAAAACACAGATCGACTTTCCGTATGCTTTGATGGAAAATCCGTTACAACCTATATTTCATGCATACAATATTTATTTGCTTATAACTTTGTAACAAAACATTTATTGCAGAACTTTATACAATGATTTTTTCTTATATTTAGGTAAATAATAAACTACCGTAATTTGTCGGCAAAATCTGGGACACCCTGTATAGAAAATTGTTCTTCAATAGGAAAAACAATCCGTGTTTAGCTGCACAGGGTGATTCGATGAAGTCACATTTCGTACGATCGAAACGTTGAGAATTCCCGTAGATCTCGAAACAACATGGATGGACATCTAACGAGCAGAGAGATTGCTTCTTAACTTCGAATGGGATATAAACGTTATCGATATTTACATCTGTATTCGCGACACGATATAAATCAGCCGTAGAACTTTCAATTACCAGGCCGCTAAGCTCTCGCCGGAGAGCTGTTCAGACGAAAAACAATATTCAGCAGTTATTCGGAGCTTTGCGCAGGATTTTTTTCATTATCGTATTATAGGCGACCGTTCGACCACTCGTAAGGAGATAAATCGTTCCTCGGCAATATTGGAATATCGGGAAAGCATATTTCATTACAAGGTAACGTAGCTCCGCGCGCACACAAACACACGGGCACGCTGCGAAGCAGAAATTTCACGGGGACCAGGTTTAAACGTGAGACCGTCACCTGGATAGAAGTGCTTCGCACGACGCACTCGTTTCGCTTAGAAATTTATGAATCGTCAAATATCAAATATGCAGATCGCTCGATTTAGCCGAGAGCATGTTCGAATCACGCCCTCTTGCCGACGATTACTATCAAGCTTTCTCTCCTTTCCTTTTTCGCCGTTCGCTAAACCTTTTATTGTTGAAGAATTAATGCAGGGACCAAGGGGTTAGGTTAAATAATTTTGAAGCAACGAAATTTTTATTTTATCGGTCATCTACGTACAACATTCGATTTGACCCAATAACTGCTATATAGTGAAACTTCAGGGAACATTGGTGGTGTTCGAATGGTAGTGTGCAAGGAGGGGAGGGTGTTTCAGTGACTCATGAGGATTATTCTTCTTTCTTGATTCAAGTACAACTGACTCTAATTATGAGTTTTGGTGGCCTGTTTGTATAGTGTTATTTACTCTGGACATTGTAGTCTCGCTTCAAATACCAGTATTCTGAGAAAGTGTTAAATCAGACAAAATTAAAACATTATATAGGTCATCCATTCAGTCGTGCATTAGATCAGGAAAAGGCATTTCAACATAGGAAAAATTAGTCGCGGAATAGTTGCAGTCGGGTGGGAGGATATGTACGAATGGACAGTTAGGCGACTTGCGAGAAAGTCTTGCGTACGATCCCCCTGGTGGCAAGCGTGGGAATCACCGCCACATATTCATTTGATCAGCTTCGTAAGTTGCTGTATACTGCAAAAATTCATTCTATTGTGTCTGATTATATACAGAATTTTTCACTGCCTCTCGGAAAGTGTTAAACGATTCTTTACTCTAATTATCTCTTGCAACTTTAACCCTTTGAACTCCTTTGTTGAGTGTGACTCGACATCGATTTTATTCACAGGTACTTAGGAGTACCTACACAGGTGTCGAGTCACACTCATTTTTAAATTGCCAGTTTAAATATACATTATATTATATTTCGCAATATGTTTTTTTACCACAAATATCAGATCTTAGCAAAGTTCCAATGCAATTTTCAATATAATTAGTAAAAAAAATTATTTAAATTGGTTCCTATCAACCAACTGTCTTTTGAAGTACATTTCAAATAAAACACTTAAAATAATAGGGAGTTATTGAAAAGAAGATTAGAAAAAAATGAGGAGTTCAGAAGGTTAATCACATATGAACAAAAATTAATGAAGCAATGTAAACATCGCAGATGGTCCATTTTCCTTGACTTTTTATTTGGTTGTCAGCTTCATCAGAACGCGGCCGGTATGTCTAGCAGTAACATTCCTCGGAAGCTAATAAAATTTTCGGAAGTTTGAGTACGGCGTTGAAGTATCATCACGGGAACGAACGTTCAATAAAACGGCGAGGGGAAATGGGACATAAATTAACGATAAAACTGGAAGAGTTGTGCGTTACGCGCAACCGTATACTTTGCGTTTATTAATAATGCACGCCGCGGTGTTCCCTTTTGTGTACGTGGCTGCAACGACGCGGATCACTTCGAGTGGATGCGAACAGGCTTTCCTTCCTCTTATTTGCCCGCGGTTCTCCGCTTTATCCAAACATTCCGAACTGAACAAAGTTCGAGCACGAAGGGGAGCAAAAATATAACAACGCCGGCATGGTTTTGCGGCTCCGCACTCGGGACGCGTTGGTGCTCGCGACAGTCTGTCAGCTTTCTCCTTCGAAAGTTCCCGCGCGTCAAAGACAAAAATGGACTGGGAGGCTACGCGAGGCGGCAGGATGTTTTCAAAAGTTGCTCAGCAATTTTTCAGCCTTGTAACAGTCGCTGAATTGAATAAAAATTGTTCAGTTATTATAGGTCTTTGAAATAACCTTTTTAGAGGGATTTCTTACAAGTATGGTAATATTTTATTTAATTTATTTAATTTATTACAGTATACGGGAAAATCCCTTTTTTGTATATTGATTGAAAAGTGTAGGGGCAGGTAGTATATATAATACATGTAAAAACTGTTACAGTATATACTAACAACTCATTTTAAACATACTAGAGTAATAGTGAAATATTATTATTGACGCACTCATTTGATCAATTTCCTGAGACATGTTTACTTTTTGTTTCACTCCAATTATTGTTGACAAAGATATGACACCTACCAGTTAGGTACGTCTACATTATTTTTCTCAAATGTTTCAAATCTTTTAAGCTGTCAATTTTAAGGTCTTAAGTACATTTTTTACCAACCACCAAATTCATCACTGAAGAGCTAATGTACTATAAACACACTTTCACGGAGACTGCATAATTCTTGCAGCTACTCTCACGCGATCCGCTACTGTTCAAACGCCTCCATCGCGACAATGGAGTTCAATTTTTTAAATCCCTCAAACGTGATATTGAATGAAACGAATTCCTCAATAGTTATGAAGTTCAGACCTCTTGCTGTTGAATACTTTAAACCTATTGTAACGTCTGAATAAATATAGATTGTTTTATTTAAGGAGCCCAAGGTGGCCTTCAGGCCTCTACGGGTGAACACAGAAATTAATTATTATGTAGCACGTTCCTTTGGAAACCACGTAACTGTCTTTCGAAACACTCCATGGATAACAAATAGTTCCTGACAGACCAAAAAAATGTCGAAATAGTCTTTCTATTGATTTTTATAAGAAGAATCGTCATTTGTTTCGTAGGAAAAGACGCGCGAAGTGAGCAGTGATCGTTTCTACTAAACTTCAGGCAGCAAAGTCGCATCACCGCTTATCAGTGCAAGGCCGTTTGCATGAAATTACAGGCTCTCCGTGTAACGTTCATTTCTTCTGCACGGCGGATAAAGTTAAAATTTGACCGCATCGTTCAGATTGTACGCTCGATAAAGCTCATCCTCCAGGAAGCTGCGGGTTGAAACTTCCAAAGATCGGCGCGTCTATTTTAAGATTTCCATCGAATCCAGCTGAAAATACACTGGAGCCCATTTCTCCGTGTCCCTCTCTCGATTCCCGTCGTCTCTAGATCACGAACGAGCTCTTTCCTTCTACTTCTGTCCGTGCGAGCTTTCTCTCGGGCTTCGCGTCGCTGGACATCTTGACAATTTTAGTATCAGTGTATTTGGAGTTTTTCTGAACCTCCACCAACTTTGTGAGCTCGGATCGTTAACACGTTGACTCCCACGCAAGTTTTATAAGTTTTGCCCTCGGGGCCACAATAGAATTTTCATAATTCCAAGTATGGTACATCGTAGTATTTAATTCTTATAAAAATTAAACATGCTTTAGTACAACTTTGAACTGTTGAATAGCACACGTTTTATTCCACGATGTTCTCTAGTTAATTAAGTTGTCCAACATTTTTTAATGGATGGTATTCATCTTATTTTAATCATTCAAGAAAATATAATAACGCCGGTCACGGGTGACCACCGTGGCAGTCAACCTGTTAAATAATTATGCATTAAAGTCTGTGTCGATTAAAATAATTGGAAAGCCAGGATTTCTAATAAATTTAGACAACCCATCAAATATCAGTAATGAACAGACATGTGCACTATATAGAACACTTTAATTAACAGTGCATCACTTAACACAGTGACTCACTAATTAAATTATACGTGGAGTAAAACTTTTTATTCTGGGCGTTCGTTTTCGAGAAAGTAGATTTTGATAATTCATTTGTTGGATTTCAGTATATAACGTTATATTCTACGAAAACAGGCTAAAGTATTTCTATTCGTTTAATTATTTCAATCTTCTGAAATTTCATATTATTACATTCATCTTCAGTGAGCAATTAATATCTCTAATAAAATTATATAAAGTGCATTTGTATCAGAAGATGGTACAAATAAAGAATTTTTCAGATACCACAGCCCTTTCATATTTTGGCATATTTTAGTCCACATTAATTTTCATACAATTTACAGAGGTCAGTACTGAAAAACATAAATATTGTTCATACGTACATGATCTAAAGGCATACTCAAATCTGAACGACGCTATGCTTCAGATCGCGAAGTTCCACTAGTGACTATTTTGGACATTCAAAGTCCGAGAAACAACCACATAAGTATTCCATAAAAACATATATCAACCCCAAATTAATTGCTGATTCAATGAACGCATAAATCACGATTTCCGCGAAGCATGAAAGCAATTTTTCAGACTTTCCTTGGAGTTCGCCAGCGCCAGACGTCTCGCAATTTTCGTGCAGGTGCATCTAGAATTAAAAAAAAAACTGACGGCGGCGCCATAATCTTACTAATTAGCGACGATGGTCTTTGTGGCGCACGTTCCGGCCGTTGTGTTTCCTTTCCGCGGAGCCTTGTGTTTCACCGCCTTTGAGTCCGTCGAGCTTCAAACATTTCCGCCTGAAGGATGCTTAGGCTCCTCGAATATTTTCTTACCTTTCCCGTTAATTTCTTTCGACCGAGAATTTTCTTTGGCCGTTGTCGTCGGGCTCCCGTCCACTCGGAACCGCATGGCTCGTTAACTGTTCTTTATCTTTTTTTTTATTTTCAGTTGTTGTTTCTCATGGCCCGCGACGGCCGTAAGGAGTGAATTATTACTTACCGCCGACGCATCTCGCCGGGCCAGGCTGCAATTTTTGCGCATACGTAACGAACCGTGAAATTACTTTTTCCACGCATAAGCTCCGGCTAACTTTTAATCGGATTCGCCGGTTTTCCCGATGTAACAACGTTGCAAACGGTTAAACCGGTCACCCCTTTGCCCTGCCGCTCATTCATTACACGTTGCTCATTGTAACGATTGATTTTTTACGCTGGGACACTAGGAGGACATATAATAAAATTTGTAGATATATTCTGTGCCTTGAGAATGATAGAAACGTACGAATAAATAGGGGTTGGAAAGTTAATTTAAGTTTTGTAAATAACTGACAAGTAATGAGCATTCTGTAATTCTGTGAAACTCCCAATTTAGAAATATCTCATCCAACGTGTGACGCCTTTCGACATCCTTCACCCTTCATCCTGAAACCTTGAAGTTGCTTCTCGTTGGAGTCGATTCATAAGATAATTTCATTATATCCCGGGGAACAGAGATGCTCTGTAAGCCGCAAGAAATCCCTGGCAGCAGAAGGAAGCTCGTTTCTGCCGTTTCCGCCAGCGTAAACGTAACGATAAATTTGAACGTGGGGCAGAGGATGCTCGCGAAAAAATATTGCGCGAACCTCGGTTATGAAGCACGAGCCTCTGATTTTCAGCGTGTAGATAACCGTTGGCAGGATAATTAGATAACGAACGGCCTTGTTCGCGGAGGAGGCTGTAGATTTTAATCTTCGTCGAGGAATTTTCGGTGGGGCCGGGCACACGACAAGTTTAGTTTATTCGGAGGAGCCAGGGAAGGAGGAGAGATTGATGGCGCAAGCCCAGTCATGTGCTTCTAATTTGCCCTCTATTACCTCACCATAAATTTCATCCGCAAAAAAGCTTGGCGAGATATCATTATGGCGCGACCCTACGCGGCACGTGATACTGCTGAGAAATCACCGGGGAAAAAATAGAGACGCCTGACTTCGGAAAACCTTGTCTTTGTGTTTCATGTGCGTCTAATAGATTTTTAAGCAAAGGTATATTTTTTTTATCAGAAATTCTGTGACGTCAATTGTAAGAATTATGGCATGGAATTTGATATAACACGGAAATTAGCAGTAACTTATTTGAATTTTATTGTGACTGTGCTAACACCGTGAATTTTTGCGTAAGACAGGTACATTGATAACGGAGTATCGGCAATTCTCAAAACAAAAATTGAACAATTGTCGGACAAGTCGTGAGTCATGCACTGAGACAGGGCTCCAGAGCTCTTCGGAATTCTTCAATTTTCGGCGCCACGGTTGCCAATACAAAAATGTAGAGTGCACCATCTTAAAGCGCAAAAAATTCTGCGTTAGATAGGTACAGTGGCACCGACGGTCCTCCATTTCTCGAGACAAGAATTAAACAATTTTCAGACAAGTCGTGAGTAGGGCAGTGAGACAGGGTACCGAACCTCCTCGAAATTCTTTGATTTCTGGCTTCTCTGTCCACTTGGCGAGGTTTTACAGTATACAGTAGAACTTCGATTAACCGAACTGTAATCAGTAATAGGATGCCTCACATTGTACCTATGGTCCTCACAAAAATTATACTTTTGGTTTAGAATATAAAAATACACGGTGCTACAAAACAAAGTACACAACGTCACTAATGATAATTGTACCTTATAATTAACATAGAAGAAGAATTTTCGGACGAGCCGCGTTTGGTTAATCGAGGCCCCACTGTACCATCTTTAAGTGCGAGAAATTCTGCGTAAGACAGGTACATTAGTGCCGGTGTATTTTCTCTTCTCGAAGCTGAATCTAAACTATTATCGGACGAGTCGTAAGCCAGGCAATGAGTCAGGGATTCGTCCATTTGACAGACTTCTTCTAATAGTTCGTCCCCGGTGGAGAGAACACGACAAAGGAAAGAAAATCAAATTAATGGCTCAATCGAGCTAAGTGAACGTTTTTTAAACGTATTCGTCAACGGGTATCAATTCAATCGGAGGGTCCGATCGAACTTGTCTATCCTCTAGAACGATTACTATCATTCGTGGCCGCATTACAGTAATGGCTAATCAGTCTGGGCGAGTAAAAGCTCGGCAGAGTTATGTTCTTAAGTTGCTGTCAAAAGCAAAATCTCGAGCCAGTAGCATGTGCGTTAATTTTTCAATCTCTTCGAAAGAACTTGCCTTTCGTGTCGACGAATTTATTAAAACCATCATTTTGTTATCCTTTGGCTCGTCAGAAAGTTTCGACGCATCTTTGAAACATTTAAGAGAGCGAATTGTTTCAGAGTTATGTTACAATTATTCTTATGATGCAGAAGTCATTTCTTTTAAATATATATTCCTATTAAGATATATCAAATACTATAGTGTAATACAGATACAAACAGAAACCTCTTGTTCTTTTTTTGTGTATCGTTGTTGTGTCTGCTTCGAATCAATAGAACATTTTCTGCCATCATAATAGCGGTATGTCCAGCGTTCCGTTCAATTCTTCTCCGAATTTACGCCTGGACCGAACGCTGGTCAGACGACCATCCTTCCCTTCTTCGTTCTTCTTTCCTTTCTCGACCCTTACGGGTTAACCTCACGCTCGGTTCAGGTTAAGGGGTGGGTAAAAAACACGAGTTGGTCAGCACGAGGCAACACCGTAGGGAATACCGTTGGGTCAATGGGGCGGCCGAAGGGTGGAAGGAAGCCAAGTGGAAATTGCTACGACGCAAACTCCCTCCTACAATGGGTTAAAGATTTTTTATAACGGCTCTGTGGATCGCCTTCTATTCAGGAGTTCACTGAACGAACAAATGGAAGACGCTGTGAGGCCGTGAAACACGTCAATTGGTCCATCTAGCGTGTCTGATGCCTCAGCATGCGCAATTCATACTTTGGAATTTTCAGTCTGATAGGTAATCCGTTAATCAGGCAAGACCAGTTACCACGTCATTTGAAAATGATTCTCTACCTAGCAAGGCTAGTTTTGATTCTCCGAAAAATATTATTATTTTATTATAGAACTATTCACTTGAAAATGACTCTGTGATAGGCAAGGTGATAGTTAACTCGTCTTTATTTATTTTTTGTTATAAACTTAAAACGTTTCAATATATTTTCCATAAATACCTACAAATGCTGTTCCATATCATAAATTCTACAACCTACATTTTTTATAAGTACTCAACTATCAAAATAACTATACTGATAGTAAAATAAACCCTCTTGCTGAAAACAGTCACACTTGCGTTCCAGAGTTACGTATGTTACAGCTCGACTGTAAAAAGGTTAAAAAGAATGGCATCGCTACCTGAATCGTTCCCTCGTCCAAGCACACCGAATGAACATCAAAATGTATCCTTCACGAATCTAGTTCACAATTGTCCTGCACTCATAATTTTTTACATACTAGCCCAGCGTTACTCACACGAACTTCTAAATCGAATAAAGGGCCAACCATAAAGAAACAGTCTCGAAACAGTAGAAGGGCAAACAAAAGGATTAATCAGAATGAAATAGCCAGAGTGTAACTTTCGTGCTCTCGTTCTCTCTCATCCACGCTGTACCAAAATTACAATGACTCTGTATAACACGTAGAACAATCACACGCGTGGACGCCTTGCGACATCAAGTTTCGAGTTCTCCGGACTGTGCGATTTGCATTTTTATTGCGTTGCGCTTCCAACTAATTTCCGCGAATCATAACGTGTGGTGGCGTTACAACGAAATTCACACCTCTGTCACCGGTGCACCGTCCGCTGTGAGTAATATTTCCTGACGGACTGATGACATTGCAGCTTTTCCGTAGTCCGAGGAACAAAAAGAAAGGCACGCGGACTTCTAATTATTCCCAGACACGAGACAATTCCAGACACGTTGGTTAAACGGCGTTGCACGCTCTGTGTAGGAGTCGTTCGACTAATTAGGGCCGAAAAACGGGCGGACGAGGAAAAGAAAATCGCGTCGATATATCGATGGGGTGCCCTTTTATCGTCGCCAATTTTCGAGCTGTGCTTTTTTCCGATTTCACGGTGAAGCGGCGCCCGGCAATTTAACGTTCGAACGAATGTCAACGCCCGCCGCGTAACAAGTGCATTACCAAACTGGTTCAGCCTCTCTTTCTCTCCCTCTCTCTATATCTCTCTATCTATCTATCTATTTTTTTTTATTGTCTTTCTGTTTCGTTTCGCCGACAAGCGAGAGGAACAACGCTGAAGAACTGCAAGAGAGCTGGTGGACTGCGTAGGGGAGGCTCGAAAGGAGATGTTAGGATTTCAGAACCTTTTTCAATCGTCTTTATCGAAAAATAGGTTTTTTAGAAACTGGCACTCAATGTATTAATTGATACGAATATAGATTAGAAAACGGAGCTTCTGAAAAATATATTTCACCCTATGAATACTCTAAGAATGTACCTTTCATTTCGCTCGTTGTGAGCGGTTGAATATATTGAATTGAATAAATTGAAAAACTATAGCAGCTTTATGGCTGCTGTCACATACACGTGATCTAATTCACTCGAATAGCACTCATAAACAAAATAAATAAGTCAAGACATTGGTCACTGAAAGAAAATAAATAGTGAAGTAGTCACAAAATTAAAACCTGTAAAGTAATCTACATTAACCCTTTGAACTCCTTTGTCAACTGCCAGTCGACATTGCTTTTATTCACAGATACTCCTATGTTGAGTCATACTCGACATTTTTAAATTACGAGTTTAAATATGTATTATATTTCGCCATATTTCTTTTTACCTAGATAAACAATGTTACATGTATACGACCCTTTTCTGTAACAAAAAAATTGTTGAAGTGTTCAGGTACATCATTCTATGTACCTAATTGGTTCCTATCAACCAACTGTCTTTTGAAGTACATTTCAAATAATACACTCAAAATAATAGGCAGTTACTGAAAAGAAAATTAAAAAAAACGGAGTTCAAAGGATTAAAGAAAACGTAGAAGGTATTCAGTTTTCACAACATATTTGCCTTCCTCAAATTGTTATCACATCATGAAAATATTTTAAACCTTGTATTAATTCATGTTTCAGGTAAGTGTTCACACTTCTCTGTACCAGTGATTATCTTGACTGCACCACAAACAAATTGTAAGTACCTTGAATTCAATTTGAATCTGAAATTCATAACTTAACGTTCTAAGCAAAGGATATGCAAACTAAACCCAGATGCTGTAACTTTTCTAAACGTCATATCACCGTTGTCCCGCTTGTATAATCGTCCCCGCCATTTACATGGGAATAATTACAATTCCGATCGAATGAAACAACATTGAAACTATAGTTCGTGTGTCTGCTCGACAGAATACGTTTATTCAAAGTTAACCGTTTAAGATCCTACGCAAACACGAAACTCGACCGTAAAACGAACTGGTTACCGTAACTTATTATCACAATGTCGTCGCGCACAGAGTCACGGAAGTTAATACGGTCTTAATAATTTTAATAGTCGAACTTCTTTAATGCCGCAACCATAGGCGATTTACGTTGCAGAAACCGTGCAGCGTATTCGCCTGATTGTAAATCCCATCGGGCGTCGTCCCGACAAACTTTTAATTCCTTTCAGATTACCATGTATTAGAAGTTGTTTGCGGAGTATGCCGTTCGCCACCCTTCTTTTCAAACTCCATTTTTATGGCACATTAAATCATGGTCGGGCTTTCCTCTTGAATCCGCAGGAACAAAGTGTTTCGGTAAACACGATCAAAATTCAAGTGCCAACCAGTTTGTAGTGGAACTTCGTCGCACCCTCCGGGGCATTAGCCGAAAATCTCCTGTTTGCTTCCAAAAATATCAGGAAATTCGTTTCTCCCATGTTAAACGGTCCATTTGACGACCCTTGAGCACATGATGCTCGAAAAATCATCTGCTGAGTACTTCAATGGGTTGACTTCTATGAAAATCGCTGCGATTTTAATTGTATTTAATAATTACGGATTTCTAAATATTTTGAACGAATGCGGCAGTACAACAGTAATGTAGAAACTGAAGTATACGATTGAACGGTTAAACAGTGTCTCTTTTTGTGATTTATATTACGGAGAACAAATTATAATATGTCTGACTAGGTACGGCTGTTTTCGCTGCGACACTAAACGTGTCGAGGGACGAATATACATCGTATTATGTAAACAGAAGGAATTTCTCACGCATGAAAATTGTTTACACCGCAGTTTATAAGCCAAGGGGGAAATTGGTGATTTGGAAAATTGTTTAATGGAAGAATTAAAATTGGAACTCAAAGGGCTGGAACTCTCGTATGCAACATCTCGGACAACTCAAATCCCTATAAATTTGTCTTTCTGAGATATTCCGAATTCTTGATTAATAATACAAAAATTAGCACAAACTTCCACTACAGGTGAAACTTTGTCAATTCCAGAATACGTATAATTTCGCAAATGTAGCTATAATGTGTGTACAACTTAAAACATTTTGATTGCAACACATTTGCAATATACCTCTCCTATAAAAATCTTAGCATAAATATATATCTTCCTCATAATACTGTTGAATGAACCAAATTTTCTACTTTCCCCACGTTCATCCTCTTTGACAGGAAAGCGCAATCTAAGATCGAGCATCCTGAACGTATCAGAGAACAAAAATCTCTACTTTCTCGTACAGAATGCAACGGATACCTTGGTCCACGCAGAGGAAAAAAATTCACGAAGGGTTCACACCCTCGCGCACAGATTACGCACAGTAATTGCTGTAAGAGCGGCGAAAGGGCGGTGAAGAGGGTGCGTGGCGGTCGCGTAACGAAAAATCACGTTACTGCTGCAGGTGCTTTATTTAAAAAGCAGCCAGCGACACTTGGACTTCATTCACTTACCATTATCCGGAGGGCGACTACAAAACTGTCGCACTTTACCGTGCCACGGAAGGAAGTAGTTAGGTTTTATACCGAGTGCAATAATCGTTTCCACGGTCTATGGCGTGGCGGATGTGTCTAAGGTTCTCGTGTACGCGGCCTGCCAGCATAGACTTGCCGCCTATTTGCTTGCCACCGAAATATCGCATTAACATAATCCTCGCTTACCCGACCGTGTCGTTAACTTCCAAATTGGCCGCGCGTTAGATCCGCGGGGACCGCCTGAACCGCTCGAACTTTCCGCGTTACAGTGAAAAAACGGCTGGCTGATAGAGCAACGTCGTGCCATAGAGCCGAATTTGCAAGTGCATGAAAAGTAATGGCGATTACACTGGTGACTTGCTGCGAAGAATCAGCCAAAACCGGATCAGTGGAATATCTTGCGGACGTCTGATCTGTCTAGCTTTGGACTATGTAGATAGTAATAGAAATATTGTGTTTTTGCAGAAGATTTAAGGTAGTGTGAGCTCCTGAAGGAGAGTTATCATTTTTGTACATTGAGAATTTGTTGTTTCCGTGGGAAGGATTCTAGGGAATGGCAGGGATAAATTTTTCGCAATAAACTACGTACCAATGTATACAATTTTGAGCGTTCATTCTCCTGCGGTACAAACGTGATTTCTTGGTCAGTTAAGCGGAAGTATGACCATATTGTACGCATGTACCTGTCTGCACAATTGAAATTTAGATTAACGTTATGTACTATACATCATAGTATGTTTTCAGGAACATCAATTTTATATTTTATGAATTTGACTGAACGAAAAAAATAAATTTGGTAAGTTTTGTTTTCTCCTTGGTGTAGAGTCAATCTTTGCTAATTGTAGCACTTGCGTTGCCTCATCCTGTGTACAGTTACATCGTGATGGACGAGTTTCTTTCACGTCCTGTCAATAAACGAACGTTGAATATCGTTCAGCGGTATCTTGAAGCTTATGGTTCTCGCCACGACGCGCATACTCCGTTAAAAAGCTCTGTAAACACAAGAAATTCATTTTTACATAGAAGAGCCCGAACTGCTCTCTTCCCTGTAGGAAATGCCACCTTCGGACAGCCTACACGTCACGTACACACGTACATGTGACAACGTATATGCGCGTGAACTGTATGGTACTCGATACGGTGCTATCATAAAGCCATACATAGTATATGAAGTCTGTATCGCCGATAATCTCATTGGATAACACACAATGCGCGATGGCATCTTTTACGCGGACCTTATCGATGCATCTTTACTATGCCGCAACGCTTGCAGTAGTATCAATTTCTTCGATATCATAGCCGCTATTATGGAAATATTTCGCACGATCTATCGAATAGAGGTAAAACGCTTCTGAGGGAGTTTAATCCAATGTTATTTCGATCGAGTATGATCACGGGGACTTTACGATGTTTTTCATTCATTTACTCGGGTGGATATTTAAAAAATACGATAAATTGTTTAAACCCTTTGCTTTTTCAACAATGACTCACACTCATGATGAAAATTTTGCTACAGATGTTAGAAAGGCACGACACAGGCTTGCACTGATTTTTAAGAATCAAGGTATCAAAAGCTCCTTCGGTTGTCAAGGAATTATCAGAGGCAAATTGTACGCTTCAATGTCTGCATTTTATTTATTAGCGCACTGAGACGCTTAAATAGTCAACGAAAATAAAACCACTAGGCAAGCGGTTAATATTAATTCTTATTTGTAAGCTACACGCGTAGACAATTCTTACATAGGAGTAGAGTTTATATTTAATATTGTTTTTTGTATATTAACTGGAAATTGTTAACACCTTGAGTCAATTAATATCGACCAAAATGAAAATCGAGAACCCAATCCCGTTAACAAATGAATCTGAAAATACTGGGTGCCACACCTTAAACCACGAATATTCTGCAGATAAATATTCTCAAAAATTCCTCTCCACTTCCTAATCGACCATAAGTTCGCAACAACAGCAATATTTCACGAAAAGAAAAAAGAGGCAGAACGGGAAGGAATCCATTAAAAGGTGGCAGTGTAGAACGGAGTTCCATCGGTAGCTTCTTTGTATCCGGAGCGTGGCGGAATCGATAAATCTACGCGAACATTCTTTTCAATTTGCATGAACGCGCGAAACACGGAATTTCCTGGTTCCCCTTCATCCGTGGCACCCCTTTCGATCCTGTTCAACCCCCCGCCGTAATAGTAGCTGGTACGCAACGACTTTTAGCGCGGTGTTTCGATGCAAAAAGAAAAATAACAACGGAGAAACGAGTAAAAATACGGGACGAAACGACGAAGCCCGAGTGCATCAATTCAAGCTCTAAATCGCAATTTAGACACATGAATAGCTGCAAACGCGCGCTAGCTGCATTAAAGATCCCCCATTAACATCGTACCCATGCATTCCAGGAGCCACGCGCACCGAGATAGATCATTAACTCTCGGGTCGTCGGTCGTAATACTTGCGGGTTATACGTGAAGGGAGAGCCCTGTCTCTCTCTTTCTCTCTGTTTTTCTCTGTTGGCCAGCGGCGCCGTTGGAAAAAGCTCGTCTCGAGATAGCAACAGAGGAGACGGCCGAGGGAGAGAAAAAGCAGAAGAGCCAACGAGATCGTTTGATAGCCGCGGTCATTCGTTATGATAGCTATGCTGCGTTACATTTTCCTTGGACACTGTGGACCTGAAGATCTAAGAGCCTACCGATGAACGCGGAGCTTCTGAACTCGAGGATCTAGAGAAGACAGAGTGTCTGGAACAATCGATTCGACATTCTGCGTTAGGATTAGGCAGACGGAGGGTAATAGGACAAAGGGACTGAGACAGATGAGAGGATTCGATGGGAGGTGATTATTTGTTATAATACGTAGCTATGTGTGAGGCAACGGTTGCTGATAGCAGAGAGCTGGATATTCTGAAATTGATGATATTTGATGTTTGGTATTGTTCTGTTTCTCCAGGATCTACATTGCAGGAACAATAGCAATTATCAACATTTGCTATTATTTCCCCGAAATGTATTCCCTTATCCGAGCAGTTATGTCTCCCTAATTCCTAACAATGGAGATATTATATCTTTTCCTGTTAACACTGTCTAAGGTCAAAGTGATTCAAGAGCCGCACGTTACGCAACTTTATTCGTCAGATTTTTCCTTGCACCAAATGTCCCACGTCGCAATTAGGAAAGAGCTGAAAATTAATCCTCGTCCGAGACGTTTATCCATCGAGAAAGATACATGACGCGACAGTGCATGTAGCCGGGAGCCAGTTAGTTCGGTAGATTGTCCCCGGTATCTGGCTGAAAGCGATCCACCGAAACATCGCATTAACATAATCCCCGTGTATCCTGTAAAGTCGTTAACTTCCAAATTGTCCGTGGGCAGGATATTCAGGGACGTGGTTAAGGGTGGGCGTTATCTGGTCGAAGTTCCATGGTCGTCGGGTGGGAAAAAAGCAAGGCGGGAACGGTAACGAGCAACAGCTAAATCTCGCTATTCGTTCACTGAGCTACTTTCCGCGTTAACGCTCCTCCACGGCGCTCTCTGGCAGCTTCCTTTTCGGCCAGTACAGTCCGTAATATTTAACACGGTTAATCCTCTGGTTAATCCGGAATCGTAATTCTCCGCGAGAAGAAAGCGCCTCCGGACGCCGCGCCGACGATAAATTCTTTTTGAACTCTCCCGATCGGTCTGGTCGGTCCCGTTCGGGGATTAGCCCTCTCGAAACGTTGTCCGGGATATCGACCTCGTAACGATGTAATTTGTTTGCCGTCGTTCGACAGCGTTTCACGCGTTACACAACACGGCCGCCGGCCTGGACTTATCAAAGGACGCGCAGAAACTATTTTCGACACCGGGAATCCGATTCATCGTTTTTCGGATTGGACCGGGTGATTAATGGCCGTCAGCCTATTATCGCCGGACACGAAGCTCGTTTTCGAGCATCACAGGGCACAGGCCGACGACATAAGTACCGTTCTGACAGGATAACTCATTTCGCCGTGGCAACGTTAGGGGTGGCCGTGTGCTCGCTAACGAACATTCATCCCAATATCCGCGTACCCAGCCAAACATTGGCAATTAATTCTAACCGTGCGCCACGAATGCGCAGTATCTGTCCACTATCAGTTTGCAGCTCCGGGGAGTACGTGTATGTGACAGCCGAACCCATTTCCCTACCCATCCCTCTCTCGTGTTTCTCTCCTACTCTTGTCACGCGTCCTCCTGTATGCCGATCTATTTGTCTCTCTGTCTCCTTTGGCCTATGTTCGCCCCGAACTCGGTGCAATGGGTCATCAGCCAGGCTCGGTCAGACTGTACCTGCAGGTCCAGGTCTCTTTGGATGTCTCGTTACTGTCGTTTTCGTAGGCCTGAAGTTGAGTACATCAGTATGATCATTTTTTATTCTGATGCTGAGTGCTGTAGGGTAACAAAGTTTCATATTCATTCTCTATATTACAAGCATTTCCTTTAATCGTTTGGGTGCTATGAACAAGGCATAAAAAATCTTTGGCTATCGTGGACACAGGGGATGCTTCTGAATCGGTAGCCTTAATTCCGAGTATTCAGACTTATACTATTCAACAAACTAAACAAAGCGTATTGGTAAACATAACTCGAAAAATCAATAGAAGTATTTGAACGAGCACGTGACAGAACGAAATCAAATATTTCGCTAGAACCAGGGAACTATTGATTTTCTGACCCATGTTTACCAACACTTTTTTGTTTATTTGCTTGCGTAGAATACGTGTCCAAAGTTGACATCACCGATTTTGTCACCCGTTATGATTAATTAATTATAGTTCGTCCACTTACGGACGTTCAATATTGCGAGCAAATGACTTCCCTTTTCGTCGTTGCAAACTTCCGGAATAAACACATACGGTCCACGGCGCAAGTGCACGACGATAATTATTATTTAGCACGCTGCACCCTGGAGACAACGCCTCAACGTAAAGGGACACGCGGAACGTGCCGTATTGAAATTATCCGAGCAAAGCTTGTCCCTTTGTTCGCGCCTGTTACAACGACGACGTTCAATCAGAAATATTGCAGTCGATCATAACTTTCGCACAAAAGCTATCGAGAGCCCGAGGGAGCAACGAACCTTTCTGATCCTTGCGTGATCCAATTGCCAGTTCACCCTGTTATCCCGCGATGCTGTCAAAACAATGCTCCCTTTTTCGGACCCTATCCATTACATCGAACACCGAAAATAAAACGACATTTATGTTTTGTCCCTGAAAAGCACGGTGAAAGCTCCCGAGCTTGTTATCTCTGGAGGTTCATGGAAACGAATTGGTTCGTAACGGATGTGCTGTTGCTCGTGTGACAGCGTCCTGTGGACGTTCTAGGGACTTCGATATAGGGTCTTTCTGGGGGTTTTTGATTGCTCTTGTTTCAGGATGTTAGATTTGATTCAACGCAGATAAAACACCGGCCAAAAGTTTGGAATCACCACGTGAGCTAAGAGAAACAAAATCTTTTTAAGACAAAATGAACGTCTTTGATAACATTCGGGACATTAACGATGGATCAGTACAAAATTTACTAGGATATAGTAGAACTTCGATTATCCGAACTCGAATCATCCAAAACTTAATAATCTTATGACACTAACGAGCTACAATTATCACTAATAACAGTATGCATTTAATTATGTATCATTATATATTTAACATTATATAGTTACCATTATGTATATAGTTAAAGTGTGAGTCATTCTGTTATGTATTACAGTTCGGATAATCGACGTCCTACTGTATTTGATTTTGATAGACATCAGGGAGTGATTCCAAACTTTTTGTCGATAGTGTATACTGTCGATAAAGTTATAGCGCATGATGTCCACATGCTTGTATATTATTTTTCTCAGCAATTTCCAGACCCTTTCAACTTTTTATTTTTCATCTAATAAATATAGTCATAAACCAAGTTTAATAAATTCGTCCCGGAGAAGCTTTAATATGAATACTTTTACTACGGCATCCTACAGGGAATGAGGCCAGTCATCCTCCCAATATTTTAACTATATAGAATGATACATCAGTTTCTGTTGCTACAATAGCAAACAATTCCTTCAGATTATGACAGTAATTGCAAGAATGTAACTAACTGTAAAAAATCTATTGTCCTTAGTACATTAAAGTTCTGAAATGCCAAACAGCGTTCGTTACGGGAACCGACGCGTCCTCAGAGCCAGTAAATGTCGGGATCAGCTTTAATTAAACTCGGCGGATCGGTGGCGCGCGGTTCTGATGGTTTCTTTAACTGAATTATACAGTTTATCGGAGTGCCCTCGGAAAGTTTCTCGTTGCTCTAGAATCGCAACGGTTCGATGCAGAAGAGAGCAACGGTGATTTTCAAGGAAGCTATTTTTCGTTCCATCAGAAACATACTTTTTCCGCGGTTAGTCGCCATTCTTCCACAGCGTTCCGCTCTCCGACCCGTTGAAAATAACATCTTGGTGAAAAGTTTTCAGCTTTCGCCCCGTTTGATTACCTCCAACTAATTGCGCTCTCTTCTCTTATCGACCGGACCGAGTCCCGGAAAGATTGGAATACGTTGCAAAAAAATGTCGATCGATACTCCCAGGGCCGCGATGAACGAAAACGGCACAGAGGACGTGTGAAATTTGTTATGCTTATTATTGGTTTTTTCAACGAGCAAGTGCAATCGAATTTTAACCGGGGAAGAGATAATGAGTTCCCTGTTAGTCAGACCTTTATTGAACGTGCTATTCGACATTTTCGATAACGAGCACGTTTTTAGTTCAATAGGTTTTATTGAGAGCGATTTAATGAATGGAACTTGACATCTGACTAAAGTGATTAAACGAACATTTATAGACTGTCTACGATATGTTAGTCTTACAATTTCTACAATGACTTAGACGGTCGAATTTATTCTTTTGTATGATTCTAACATATCATCTGTAAAGTTGGCTATGCGTAAGGTTATTCAATTGCATTTAATAGAAATTTTGTTACAGGATATTAAACAAAATTAATTCCTGCAGGAAGGAATTTTATTCAGCAGTTACTAAATAAAGTAGAACCTCGATTATCCAAACTGTAATTAGTAACAAAATGCCTCAAATTGTACCGATGTTTCTCATAAAAATTATACTTTTGGTTTAGAATATAAAAATACACGATGGTGCAAAATAAAGTACACAATGTCACTAATGATAATTCCACCTTATAATTAACACAGAAGAAGAATTTTCGGATGAGCTCCGTTCGGATAATCGAGGTTCCACTGTATTAGAGAAACCTGTAATTTGTATCATTTTCATTTAAATTGAGTCAAAGGCTCGAGTCTGTTTAACTTACCGAGCCGAAGACGTCGTCTGTTTTCCAAATAACCTTAGAAAACGTAACACGCTTTTCGTTCGTCGGATCATAATGCAGTGCAAGCATTCCTTGACAAAATTTCGCCTGTCGGCGAAGTTTCTCTCGAGTGCGTTTGGCACTGACACTGAAGACGTCCAACATAGTCTCTCCTTCTGACAAAAATATCTATTCCGCTGATACAGCACTAGGCACAGTTTCCCCGAAGGGAACATCGAATGAAAATGCCTCTCTGGAATTTCCATCGCTGTACACTAAGTCCCAGGACGCGTTACCCGTGCAATTTAACAACAATTTATCCAATTATTTCACCATTTACTTTCTGCTGCTGTACTGAATGTTACATAGATGTATTATATTAAATGTACACCTCAAACTAAATATCAAGGTCCGTAGATACATACATTACCATATTTAGACAATAAAATATACCGTGTGCTCATTTTGTGTGTCTCATTGATGTTTTCGTCGCGTAAGTGACTTGCTGTAGTATTCCAGACAAGACCAATAAATGTTGAGGACTTAAAACAGAGAATAATAAGAGAAGGCAGAAATATTACAAAAAAACTTTAAGAAAAGTGAGATTGGAATCTGAAAAGAGATTGTACTATTGTTTAGCACAAAATCGAGAACATTTTGAAAACGTCTTATGAAGATTGTGCAAAACTATTGTAATTCTTTGTGTAATAAAAAAGTGGCGTAAAAGTGGAATTGTTATTGATTTTACCTTATGATCTAATAATGACCGGAAAAATTAAAGAGTCTCGCTTGTATCACTTAATTTTCCATCCTCTACTTTGGGAGTAGCAAAATTGAAATAAATGTTTGTTCTATTAAATATCCTTTTCAAATGATATCTGATAAAAAAATGTCTCCTACAAAAGTTTCTTCCTTCTTCCCGTAGAATAAGAATCTGCAAAGAAAAATATAATTTCTATTTGAAAAAAGAAAGTTGATCTTCGAATAACCTTGACGACGCCTAAAAAACAAAAAATAAATAGGACAGTTATATTTTCCCTTCAGAACCATGAAATTTTTGTACTCAACATTCTTCCCGATAATGCGTTGTTTCCGAGATATTTATACTTGAAGTTTTCAAATGAACACACGGTGTATTTCTCAAGGTAGACATGAATAGATTCATGTTAATCAAAAAATAATATTCCCGTGCTCTATAGTGTACCATAAACAGAGAACAAATTTTCACATACTATTTACATCCGTAAACATTCTCCCCATCGTTAACTCCCATAGTAAAATTTAGCGACAATCATTTCCGTCGAACGTGACGCGTTAGCAATCTTCGAGTACGAAGAATCGTGGCCGCGGTGGTAGGTTCAGATTGAACTGAAGAAAAAGAGTAGGCGAAGGAATAAAATAGCGTGGCCGTGAATGGAGGTGAACGCAATCCGTGAGAAACTAGGGAATCGTTCTTTACGTTCCATTATAATATATATTCGGACTGTAGGGAAAGGAAACGTATGTCCTCCCGCGAGGGTTTGCGCAAAATTGTAGCCGGATCTTCGGGCGGAAAGGCACGACATTTGCATTTTCCTACGGCACCGTATACGTATTGCTCATGAATATAGACAGATATGATCCTGTCGTCCGCGAATGCTTTGGAGGGCAAAGCCGGAGTCAATCGAGTTCTCCTTTGAGCCCTGAAGTCAATATGCCATCGTCATCAGACACTGTCCGCTCACTTCGATGACCCGCCGCTATCAATGAAAGGACTCGTCCGCGGGATGCAACGATCCGGCACAAAGGCATTCCATGCGAGTTATTGGCTTTCTAAATACCACGGGTACCGTCGAAACCGCTCCCCTCGCGTTCTCACGAATTCGAAAACAGCCTCCGTATCGATTCGAACGACATCTTAATCTTCCGGGTGATAGCTTCGACTAAGTACGAGCACAGCTGAAGAGTCACGCAACGAAAGCGATGAAAGGTGTATATTAGCTGAGCCATTTTGACGGGAACAATTTAGTTATAGTTTCTTCTCGAGCGCTCGGGGTAATTGAACAGGGCAATTCGCGGTAAGCGGTAACGGGCTTGATGCTCGATTCGGGGTGACACCGTTTTCGACGACTTAATTTCATGGAGAACAGTTCAATCGAGCGATTGAATAATTTCGTTGATCGTCGCGTGATTGAAATTTCCGAGGAAATTGTTAAATTCATATTCATGCGAGTGATTATCATTTCACGATTATCTGAGACTGCTTGTATAATTTCATTAGTTTTTAATTGTTGGAACGTAGCGTTGTAGCGGACTGCCAAAGCGTTTCACGCAGTGGAGTATCATTTGTTGAATGAGAGTTTTAATTTCTACATACGTAGAGCGTCCTCATGCAGAGTATTCTCAAATGTATACTTCTATTGCTAAGTATTTTTTTTGTATCCCCACCACTATCCTACCTGTGTACACGCCACGCCTACGGCGCTCAAGACTAAGTTGTCAAGCTGTATTTAACTAAAAAACTGCAAATACTCAGTTGCTACATATTTAGAGTTAAAACGTCTCAAAAAAATATTCAGGACTTATAGGGCAAGGAGTATTCAACGATCTCAATAAAACTACTCTGTAAGTCCTGGATACTTCTTTAGCATCCTTTACAGTAATTAATTACGATGATTCTGATGCAACTCTCCTTACTAAAACTCTATATATTTTACAAACGAACAACATAATTTACGTGAAAACAGTTCTTAAACCAAGCGTACCAAGCATCCGGAATTCGAAGCAAAACCAGCCGACTGTAAATAATCATGAACCCATTAAAAAGCGCCCCAGCGCCGACGGAAGAAGCGTCCTATCCAGCAAACGATAAACGACGCCGTTTTACGGACGACGCTCAGAGATCCTCGCAAAAGGTTACCTGGAGCATCTGAAGGAGCAGGACGTTACAGAAATACAAGTTTCAAGTCGAAGAGAGCGCGAGCGTGTAATTGCGCTCGCTTTGGGGCGGTAAAGCCGATCGAATTAATAAAACGGCAACCCCGTAACACAGCCCCCGCGCCGAACTACAATGGCCCGCGTCTGTGCAATTTACAATTATGCGCACGTACTCGTCGGTGCAGCACTTAGACGGCACGTCAGTAATCACGTACAATGGAAGCCGTGCCTCGACGCCGGTGGAACCAGAGATCCCTCGAATATTACGAAAACGCGACCGCCATTTCGTATAATTCCATCTGAGACGCTCGAGGTGATGGAGACGTCTGAATGTATCCCGCGGTACGCCGAAGAAGCGGATGTGCCGCCACACCGCCTCTGCATGGACTTGTCCGGGAAAGTGGCCCTAATTGTAACAAACAACCGCTTTTATCCTGGGGCCCCTACACCACGACGCTACGACACTGTGCACTTCTGCTTCTTTCTTCTACGTCCTTTCCCCTCGTCCAGTTCTCCTCTTACGGGTCTGCAACATTCACCAGCTTGCTACAATTGCATTTTTTATTTATCACCTCTGTGCTCGCCGCATCCCTGAAACCAGCGAGCTCTACCTTGGTCATCAAGGTGCCAGGGGTTTCGGTGAACTTTCAGACTTTGGTTATAGGGTACTCCTGGGACGCGACGATGCACGAGGTTATTTTGAATTTTGTTAGGAAGCAATAGTAGGATTTTAGACAACTCTGATAATCACGAGTACTGTTTTCGAGAAATGAATGATCGCTAGGAATGTTTGCGGTTCTCTGACTTTATTTCATAGTCAAAACACTAATTAAATAATACGATGCATTTAACCAATTATGTAGAGAAATTATCATAAATTAAAATGGACCAGGGTTATATATTTCTGTCGTTACACTTACTTTTGAACCGAACGAAGACGTAAAGTAATAAATTATATCAGTAATAAGCGAAAGCTTCAAAACTATCATACTACACACCAAAGTAAATTGTTGCTTACACACACAATAATACTCAAACAGAGTAAATAACAAACTCATTTTTCTTCAGTTTGAATGAATGCTGGATAATACTTTACGTTAGCCCTAATCTTTGGAGCCCTCCAAACAGCGCGGCTACGCCAGCACGCAACTTGTAATTCTCCTCGTAAATCACTCTCTGCTGCTAAATTTGTGTTTCCAGCGGATTTCAATTAGAAACATCGTGAACCACTTTCCCGAGCTAGTTCGCGAGATCAAGATTTAATAGGAACAATTTCTCCGCGGCTTTGTCCGTGCGGTTCGAGAAGCCGAGCGACGGCGCGGCAGGCCGTGCCGTGGGGATAGCGAAGAAAGAGCACAATAAAAACGAAGAAGAAGAATAAGAAGAGAATCGCTGTAATTTTAATGGACGAGCAGGGGACAGAGGACGCGGCACTCGAAAACCTACTCGTTACACACGAAACCGTAAAAGTCGGAGCCAATCCCCTGCTGGGCGGGAAACAAAAGTTGGATCGAACAAAGCAATTATAGTCTTGAAGTTGCCGCCGCGAAAGTTCTAACCGCATCTGGTATTCATCCTAGAGACTGTAATAAAGGAGAGGACAAGACGGGAAGCGTGCTTCAAAGAGTTGCAAAACTTTTCGCCTTTTCTACCCCCCCCCCCCCCCCCCCCCGCCCAAACCACCCCTGCACCGCGACCCTCTTTCGATTCCACTGTCGATTTAAAAAAGTCATCGATCGTCGATCGACGAACGTTTGCGAACTTCATTCCCTCTCCCGGAAAGCTCGTTACGTATTTACAGGCTCAAGCTGATCTGGCGGGCGCACGCGAATTTTAACGAAATTATTGAAACTGTTGTGACGCGGATTCTCGGTTCGCTTCTTCTTTTTCGTGTTACCAGGTGCAATGACTCTTTCGGTAACTTTGTACCTTTGAAACGAGCTGTTTAAGGAGTGAGAATAACGACAACTAAGACAAGTGAACGGTCTGTAATGTCTGAGGAAAAATGTTGAAAATTTGTATCTGCATGGAATTTTTTACGCTGAACTGATGAGTTGAGAATTCATTAGAAATTCTTATTTTGTCTGGTACATTTATTAGTATCTGATAAACGGTAGTTACACAAAAATTCAGTTTGATAATTTTGGTTTTGTTGAAATTAAGTTAACACGTTGACTACCACCCACGTTTTATATGTTTCGTCCCGAGGGCTACGATAGAATTTTCATAATTCTAAGTATATAATGATAAAATATTAAGTAATATGGTGAAATAAGATCATATCCTTATCAATAGAGCGTTTATCTCGCTGGTTATAATGGTCACAATGTTCTCCAGTTATTTACGTTCTTCAAAATTTGTTCATAGATGATATTCATCTTATTTTAAGCATTCTGAAAAATGTAGCAACGCCGGCCACGGATGACCAGCAGGGCCCCACTGAGAAGACAAGCGCCGGTCACGGGTGACCACCGTGGCATTCAACGTGTTAAGGTTACCAGAATTATTACAGTTTGACAGTCAAACAGTTAATATGTATTGCAACGATCACACCGGATGATCTGCTCTATCCGGAGGTGTTAACCCAGTGATGGCCTCCGGAGCTGCGGTCTTCCCCCATTGTAAGTCGATTCCCCTCATACAGGCTGTGATCTAGGACGACGATGGATCGAGGGGGAACGAGAAACAAAGTGAGGGGACCTGAAACGAGGGGAATGGACCTAGAGAGGGGGAAGACCGCAGTTCCGGTGGTCATCACTGTGTTAACCCTTCGAGCACTGAAACTTTCGAAAACAAAACATGCACGATATACTGCAACTTTTCGTGGCGGAACAGACGTCAGACTGAACACTATATTATTACAACATCAATTATTAAATTACAGTAGAACCTCAATTATCTGAACATTGGTCATGCGAAAATTAGTCACGCTATATCAGCTACAAGCTGAAACTATTATTAATAACACTTTGTACTTAATTTTGTACCACTGTGTATTTTAGATTCTGAAAGAAAGTAATCATTTCCATACGAAACATCGTTGTATTGTAGGTTTATCCTTTAACATACAAATAAAATAGGACTCGATGTGTGCTGAAAATACCATTTAATATAGCTCAACTTAAAGTTATGTAAATATTATAAAACAATGTTAATAGACAATATTAATGAACAATAATTAAGTAACAAATTAATAAATATCTTAATCGTACTGTAGAGTATGGAACTTTTCAAAACAATCAGCGTATAACTCTTGGCGTCTTAGAGACGTCAACGTCTAAAATGATATCGGAAAGAAATGACGTCTCCCAGACGTCTTTGTATGTCAAGGGGTTAACCTATTAGTAATTACAGTTCGGATAATCGAAGTTCTACTGTATGTCAGTGCTCTGAAACTGCAAATATTTAAATATTTTGAACGTTTGTCATTTTCAGCTAACACAGCGTGGCAGTCACTGTTGAAAAAAATTACTTTTAAGTTGTCGACGCAATATGTTTAAGTGCACACAGTCGATCGTATTTATTTCCCAAACCGTTGCGTACGAGTGGCCCACCCTCAATACCGTATAATTATATTTTCCACCGTCGAACCGGAAGTAAATGAAAGTTAAATCAAAGTCGTGGCTCCGGGCACAGGGAGGAAACGGATGTCGAGGAGTCTGCGGGAAGAAGCTGCTGCATTGGGTTTGCATATATCGTCGGCAAAGTAATCTGAAAGAAACCACCCGGAGAACGGCAAACTCTTTCCCCGATAAAAGCAATTATTGCGTCACGTAGTTATTGAAGCAGCCGGTGAACGAATCTTCCGCGAGTTATCGAATATCTTCGGTCATTTATTTACGTGCTTCATGATTGTGGAAATCCAATTTATTGTCAGGAATGTAATCGTCATTTTTCATTCAATAGGACGGAATTTTTTTGATTGTGACAAGTGTACTGTTCTTGTTACGCTAAACTCGTGCTGTTCAAGGCCGCGTCTTGTTTTGAAATATACTGAGATAAAACGAGCGTTAAAGATATGGAAAATGAATGCGAATTCTCTGGAAAAATTAAATAGCCAAAGTGACGTTGAAGAGTCTAATTTCGATTTTCCAACTGTAGGAAGTACAAACTACATTTTGCCGCGCGTTGCAATTATGCCGGTAGGAAATATGAAATTAAAATATTCGGTTGTAGTTTGTCGCCATGTGTCAATGAACTACCATTGTCAGAGAAGTCTTTAACAATCTCTTTCAGCACAGAGGCTCATTGTCACAGAATCACACCCCCTTTCTTATTATATAAAATACGATAACAAGTGTACTGTATATTGTGTTATACATTCGATAGAAGCTTTTCCAATATCGTCGCTTATTTTTCTTCAAGTCGCTCTCGGTTATGACATAATAACATGCTAGCATTACGTAAGAGGCAGCAGTCTTTGTAGAACTCATAAAGTTGATCTTTAGACCGTTTCTGTAAGTCGACACTCCGATAAAAGACGTCTATTCACGGAAAGCCTCGTTAGAGACTGTAAATCCAGGCGGTCTGAGTGGCTTTAGTTGATTGATAAAAAATTCACTATGTTCACGGGGACGGTAAACGTTGCTATTAATACCAGCTCCGTGAGCAACACTTGATTGTACGGTTGAGACACACGAAACTTGCATCAGAAATCAATATCGTTCATGTCGGAATGCACAAACAGTTTGTATGCGCTGTTATGCCACTACGTGCGGGCGACGTTGTATATGTATCTGTGCAGAGTATGCTCGATCATACAATTTACCTTCAATCTGAAAACTTTAACGATACGTGCACGTACCGTAAGTTTGTCAAATCGTTTCTCAATCGCATTCAGGAATTTTTGATAAATGAATTTTGAACATAAACAGTTTTGTTTAAAATTGCACTCTTCACGGAAAACTTGTACAGTGATTTCGTGAGTTTTATAATAGTAATAATATAATACATTTTTATTGTTCCAAGTACATATACATTAAAAATATAGAAATATAGTGGAACATGGAGGAAACTATAATACGGTCAGTATGAAAGATAATATTACAGCAAAAGACGAGATCTGAATATTAACTTTGTTATAAAAGTTAGAGTAATACGGTGTTCCCTCAACTAGAAAGACGAAGGTATTCATTTCACGTTGCATACTTCCGCTTGTTCTTCAACTATGAAGATTATGAAGATGCTTGAATTTTTTAACAGTATTTCTGGCTATTTTTATGAGACATAAAGATGTTTCTGTGGCACAATCAAATTGCTTAGTTCGAAGATGAAATTATTTAATCAGTCCATTGAGAAATTACTAAAATAGACGTTCACTGTTAATAATGAGGTATACGTATAATCTAATAGCGTACACAGACTTTCTACATAGATCCCCGATAATCTCTACTTAATCGTTCAATTAATTTCAATAATCCGTGTTTGATTAATCTCCGATCGGATAATCGATGTTTTACCTTCTTAATAGATCTCCACTCTAATTTTTCAGACACACAGTCTGATAGCTTATAAGTACTTTTTCGAAACATCCCTAGCAGTCAGTGACCATATTTGATTAATCGGTTAGATTAATTTAGATAATCTCTTTCTCAATTAATCGAATTTCGGATAATCAATTTTCCACTGGATTGCCAAAACACACGACCAATGAAAAGAAAACGATTGGCATTGGTTCATTCTATAGGTACAGGATGCTTCAGAACTACAGGTCAAGCTCGAATTAGTTAATAGAGCTCACAAACATCGGAACATGTCAAAGTTCAGTGTCTCTCGAAACATTTGTAGTTTGAAACAATTTATATACAGAACCAGGAGTGACTAAATACAATATAACAATGTAAAAACATCAATATATGTCAAAGTCTGGACAACTAATAAAAAGAACTACACGGAATTAGCATATAAATTCCCCTCAACCGCATACTGTAGGTTAAACAACAATAAACGTGCTGAGAAACATTAATATTTCTATCATTATGAGCGATCACGAAAACAAATACTTTCTGAATCTCAGAGGATCCAGTGATGGTCTCAGAAATAAACAATGACTCCTCCTGTTACCATACAACAATTGTAACACAATCTCCACCCGTTCTCGCGTTACCAGATTCTAGATCGGTCCTCGTCGCTCCACCTAAATGATCTTTTCAGAACTGTTTTATGCATCGACCGCACCGGCCGGTTTTTGCGTTACGTGGATAAAAAGCAAAGGTGGCGAGAAAGGGAAAGAGAGAGACAGAGAGATGAAGACAGAAGAACGAGGACCTTGGAGGGACAATGGTTTGACATATCGCCCTGTCATCGCCACGGCGTTGCTTCAGCCTGACCAGCCCCGGGCCCTGGAACCACCCGTCGCGTACTTATCTTTCACCGGACCACGCTCGTTCTCCTTCTTCTTTCGCCGGAAATTATCGTGGACCACGGATTCAATGAACGTTCGCGTTATCGCCGCGGAGAAATATGATGGTTCTCACGAAAACATCCTGTGTTCTCATGCGAGCCACTCGAACGTCGTTACTCGTCGACGACCTGACAGCTATCGATCAGCCATTCTTTTGAAAGCCGTACCGACGTCTTTCATCCCCCCTGTCGTCGCTTCTTCGTGTACTCGTTTCATCGACGGGTAATCACATCGAGATCCTTCTGTACGTTCGCCTACACTCGACACATAGTTCGATTGTTACGCGAGTCAAGAGAACCGTCGACAATGATATCCGCTGAATTGGACAGAGAAGAATCTTTTTTTCATTATAATGTCTTTGGTGGGATCTCTTCGATTTATAAGCCCTATATCAAACATGAGGAACGTTTACTACTCGCAAAAAGTTAGGAAACGTTAAGCACTCCTAAACGTAAACCATATACTAGTCTGGTCTATCCGAAGAACGCCTATGGAAGTAAAAGACGGTATGATCATGAAGAAATGTTAGTGTTCCTAGTACTCTTTAGAAAGCACTGCGTTAAATTCAATAAAACAACAATAATTTGAACTAGAACTGATAAAACTCGTTTCCATTCAACAACTAACATACATCAACCTAACAGTACCTAACCCGCAGGTCACGATATAATTTTCCCCTCTCCACCACCAGTTTTGAAATTCCCACCAAAGAAATGGTCCTTCAAGAAATCTGTACAGCCCGATTACTTTGTCTGTTTATCAAGGAGCTTTCTGTCGATCGGCTAAGAAGACAGCCTCGACGATCGAAAATATTGTTCCCGACAGAAGGTGGAGGCTGGCGTCTGGAAAACTAGCAAAAAGCTTCTTCTTCGAGGCAGCCGGGCAACATGGCTGACGGCCGGAGTTCCGTGGCTCGATTCCGAAAGCAACATTCTGCTTTTTCCTGGGAAATGAACGTCGCCGGAGTTGCCGAACTGCCAGCCGGAAGTGTCTCGGCTGTCTGAAAATCGGAGCGAGCGACGATGTTTACCCACGGTCACACGCTCTACTTGCATAATACGGGAGAAAGAAAGGAAGATGCCGGGGTGTGGTGGGGAGGGTTGGATCGGGGGATGAACAGCGCGTACACGAAGTTTCTGACGCAGCTGGAACTTCGATATCGAGTCGATTCTTCCGAAGCAGAAGTCCCTTGCCCCGACTCTACCCCCCCCCCCCCCCCCCCCCCCCCGCCAACAGATTATGCTAATATTCGAGGATTATCAGAGGCTCGAAATACCCGCATTCGATGCGACATCCGCGACGATAACGCGAACTGCATTCGAAACTATCACCTGATGTCGATCGATTTTGCGGACGCAGCTAGTCGTTCCTGTCGTTCTGCAGCGCAGACACCGAAATTGGGTGCTTCAAGGTCACTTCTCGTTCAGTTGGTCACGGTGATATGTGTCACACACGAAGATTCACTTTCTGGGTTCTATGGTTTTGACCAATCGACTGATGCGGAATATAATGGATACCGTAGGGTGAAATCCAAAGTAAGCAGCGTTTGATGAAGTTAAAGGGTCTCCCTAGTGTGACGGTTTCAAAGAATCGAATTTTTTTTCGAGATTTTCTTATAGTTTTACATCTTAAAAACATACTCCCACAGTATTATAGACGAATTGCAAAAATTGGCGATGCCACAAGCTTTGAAACGAAGCCTTTCATATAATTGTAAAGGGTACGTGAAACTTTGAACGCGTCTTTCTGATAACGATATTCTTTCAAAAGGCTGCCACGAAATTTCAAAATCCAATCATCTGATTTACGTGAAACTTGGCAGGCATCTTCAGTAGATATCTCATTCTCGCCGGTACTAAAACGAAGTTAATATTTGCAAAATTCAAATTTTGCGACTTAAAAAACAAGCCATTTGTTGTGTAAAAACTGAAACTTTTCCTTTCAGACGTTGCTATTTTTTAACTTTTCGTTATTTTTCATTTATTCTAGCACCGGCTATAGCCACACGCATACAGATGAAGAATCCTTTTCTTTTCTTTCGTTCTGATAATTCTGAGGGCAGATATTATGGCAGCCGTGAAGACAAATTTTTTTTATATCTCTATAGCTTTGGATAGAATCATTATTTCTGCACTAACTAATTATTGCGTATTCTTCAAACACTGCCTGATACCGCAGCAAACTATTACATTCGTACGTTTACTACTTTTCTTCAAAAAAATTCCGAAAGATCGCTTCGTTTTTTGATCGTCACACTAGGGACACCCCTTAAGAGAAAGAAATGACCTTGATGCGACTTATATCTGTGTTTCTACGATAGTGAACGATGATAAGGCTTGAAGCGTGAACAATCTTACGTGTGATTGCGTATAGACAGATAAAGAGATTTAGACCGTCGAATGAGGGGTAGTATGTTGGAGTGTCGTCGGTGTCGGTGTTATCCGATCTTCATTAGAGATTCCTCCGACAGGTCTCGTTGACTACGTCTCCAAATGGGATAACTGGATAGGAGTGAATATTTTGTTGAGATGTGTATTTAAGCGACTTTATTACACCATATGCTTAGATGAAAATTTAAAAGTTTTAGGTAGTGATGGATATTGAATGAGGGAGATTCTATTCTCAATCTATATCTACAGTAACCTAACGGTTTGAATTATGTAGAATGGAGAGTATAAGAAGAGAATCAGAAGAGTGTCAAAAGCGAGAGGAAATAAAAGGGAAATATTGGCTCCTCCTTTGATCTGGTAAATATTAGCACGATCAGTTCGATAGGAAGGGAACTGCAGCGCTAGAAACACTACGATTCTTCTGAGCTTGCAGAATATTTACATAACATCCTTGGAATACTAACATTAATTTTTTCATTTATTTTATTATAGAACTGGCTTTTCTAATGCACATGGTACTACATGTACAATATTCAAATAATACATTAGTTATTGATCTGTTAATTATCTCATTAAATTCTTGATGTGCTGGATAAGCCTAATATTCTCCAAAAGTTGCTATATTCAATATACAATGCTTTCTCCGAAACAAGATTCAGTTAAACAAATTAGCAAATAAACAAACATTTACGCTAAAATTCCCACTATGGTGGTTACTTTTGGACTTCGCCAGCATATGTTACACTTATCCAATGGCCCACGTTTTTATTTCATACCGAAGATCGTATCACTAGACAGGTTTAATCATTTTTATCAACTTGGCGTTTAATACGGAGAAGCGTGTAAGTTCGATCGGTGCAGCAAAAAATGCGGCATTTTTTTTATGGAGAGGGTGGTGGGGGTCGGACCCGTGGGGTAGGGACCCAGAGGAGGATGGCATGCGGGTCGAAGTCATTAATCGTTTAGGGGTATGCAGATCGAGCATGCTGCGGCAAATCGACGCGCCCTAACACCAGGGCTTTACCGCCGGGTAGGCTCGCTTTACGCTGTAAAAACGAGAGGTTGCCTGGTTACCGAAGAGTTTTACAATCAAGCCGCCGCTTTCCGGCGATTTCGCGAGATTTCGCTGCGTAACGATCGGCAGACGACACATTTCGTTCTTGTATGTGTGTGTAGCTGTGTGTATCCGCGAGCTTTTGCAGCGACAAATATCGTGCGGCGCGTTTCGAGCGCGTTTTCGACCGTAAATGCGAGCTGAGGGAGCGCGGAAGCTTCAATGATTGCGTTTTTAAATACTTCACCGATCAATTCGAGGTGTGATAATTTAATTCCTGGAATGCACGTACAAAAAATATATTTTTGAAACTGTACATTAATGACTATCGTCGCCTTCGAAGTAGTCCGCGTGTACATCTATACAGTGTGTTAGACGGTGTTCCTACGTCTGGAAACAGCCCTGAAACTCCTTTTCTGGAATACTGTTAAGTTCCTCTACAACATTATGCTGGATATCAGCAATATCAGAAAATCTTCATCCTTTCAGTGCAATCTTTAATTTTGGGAAAATCCAGAAATGACAGGGTGATAAGTCAGGCGAATAGGCAGGATGATCTAATTGGGTAATCGAATTTTAATTAAATAAAATTTAATATTAATACGCTGTCCTAATTTCGATCACTTATTTTTATGCCACAGTTCACACGCAGATCTTTGTTGTTTTCACAATATCTAACTAACGAATGACTATAGATTTGAGGTTTACGCATGTACTAGTTGAAACATGTACCGACACGATTACAAGCATGATTACAACTAAATCACTACACAGGTGACACTACGCGGTCATTTCGGGAATTAAATTGTGCCACCTTGTATAATTACAAGCACACGATTTTCACGAATTTTTTGACAATCTATCGAACGTCAATAATTGGGTAAAGATGTAACTTTCGGTTTCTGTAGTTGTTTTACTGTGATTCTAATTAATGTTAGGTTTCAGAGCAGCAATAACACAGAACCTCTCTATTTCAGATTTTAGACACTAGATGTACAGAGTGTTTCTGATTTCAATGATTTGTGCCAATATGTTCTATAGAGAACCATAAGATAAAATTGTATGCAAAGCACTATGATAATGTGACCTTGAAAATGATCTGAAAAAAATATAGACAGCGACGATACAATTACAGCGTGATCGGAGTTTATCAACAGCCACTGCCTATTGTACAATTTAACTTATTGTATACTAAAATAGTGGAGCATAATCTATAATTCGGAATATCAAAGGGTAGCGCAAAACAGGCACAACTGTACTAACAGTACAGTTCATTCTAATATCAAAGCTTGTCCGAGCATTTGAAAGAATGATCGCATGACACCAAATGACACAGCCGACGAACTTCTCTGTTTCGCGAATCGGAAAATAACTATGATACGCGTAACCGTCCCCGGTGCTTTGGTAAGCGAGTGCTCATGCAATTACCCTCGAGCCCCCAGCGTTCTGAACTCGCGATGTTTATGAGGCGAGCTTTTACCGGTTTTGAAAACAGGAAGCATGAAGTTTTCATAATAACGCATCCTCTTCGTTAGATAGGGAGAGAGACCCAATTGCGACAGGATGCACATAAGGGTGCTGCCCCTACAAAGGTTCATCTTTTTTTCCTGCATCGGCCGCATCTACACGGAACAGCGAACACTCCGACGCTGAAACCCTTTCCCACGTGTGTACATGTGTGCGTCTGCGTGTGTAACCGCACGCGACAAGTTAATTTTAGAGATTTCCTCATTCAAAGGATACGCGCTGCGAGAAACCGCTTTGGACACTTTTCGACGAGCCCGAGAAAAGGGGTAATTAGTAGCCTGTTTTGCTGTAAATAGCACGTGCAACTGTTTTTTTCCGGATTCATTTCCATCGAGGTCCCATTGAATTAAGCCCTTCAGACTAATGAATAAGTTTGTGTCACACGTACTGAGTATTAGGATGTTTGTTTAATAAACTTGGAAACATCTCACGAGACTGCGTTGAGTATGGAGAGCTACAAAACAGGGTATTAACAATTTTTCTTCATTTCATTACAAAAAATAAATTCTACAGTCTACAATTTTAATGACAACTTATTGTTTGTTTTAGACTGTTTCCTTTGTTATTGTTATTCGCTTCTACTTTGTTCAAATGTATGCTAAATTCGTTCCGAAATTTGTCTATCGTGTTCGAAAAACTGGGTGAAGCTTCAAGGTTACCAATAAGCTACACAAAGCTATATCCTTTGACTTTATCGCTTCAACTTCAACGAAAACCACCACGCCCTTCCAGTTCTATCTTTAGGGAATCGTAAAAGATACTTTATGTTCTACAACCGAGTGCACAAATGCATTCTCAGATTGGACGATATTTACAGACATGCGCCTGCGATGAAAAATTCAGAATCTTGAAATTTGTCTTTCCGGTGAACACTTCGTCAGGACGTCGAGGAATAAAATAACTTTGAGCACTGCGTCACGGATATTTACGGACCAATCACCATTAGTATCTCCTGATCTACATTATAATTAAATAAAATTAGAAAAGCGACAGCTGAAACACTTGTAGGTCTACTTTTTCGTTTCCTCAGAGTACACAGACATTGCCGTTCGATTTTCTTGCAGAATTGTCGGGCCTACTAAAAAAAATTCATTAACGTTCGATCGACGTCGAGCGATCGATTCCATTAACGTCGCACGTTACATCGGAGAAAACGTTCGTTTCACGAGGTCGAATCGTGCTCGATACGACGCGAAGGGATGCAATTACCCGGACTAAGGGTGGCTGCTTCCAGCTCGCATTGTTTTCGCGAAATGTATCGGGAAACGATCCATGGACTGCGCTCTTGAATCTCGGCTAAGGGACACGCGCGACAGAACGATAAAACGCAGGACGTATAATTCGCGAAGAAAAGGAACGGTGGGAAAAAAATAGAGGAGAACTACGAATGCGCGACCGTAAAATTGGAAAACAACCTTCCACCGGAACCGAATTCACCGGGAAATAAAGTATGGCCGAGTTCTGGAAGCGGGAAACGTTGGACGGCGAGAGAAATGTCCCGACGAATCGTTCCCCCGCGAATCGTACGGGAACCTTTAATCGTAAAACGGGATTTTATGACGTCGTGCATTGAATCAGTACTGTCAATAAATTTTCAAATCATTGTGACCGATCGGAATTTTAATTATGTTGTGCAGGGTGTTATGAAAAAGGGTTGTCGGGACTATAAGGGTGGATAGCATTTGAGAAATGGAGGTATAGTGTTTCAATCAATATGGGTTGAAAAATTAACCGTTTGCAGTCCCAGCATCTGTTGATACGATAGACCAGCAACTTCAACATAACTAATGTGATGATGCAACCAATATTGTTGCGTGCTTTTGCAAGCAAATGTTAATTTTCAAGTATTCATATTCCAAGAAAACTTCACTGAGATGAGATATTTACGATTTACTTAGTTTTACGTATTAAGAAATATTTCAGTTTTGATATGGTATACAAAAATTAGAGTGACTGAGAGGCATACTTGCAGTGGAACGCTTGACATTGTCAGTGCCTGACAGGCATACTTGTAGTGCAAAACGCTAATATTGTCGGAGTAGTAAACAGTTTTCCGTTTTGCAAAAAGCAAGTGACTTGCCGCTTCTCAGGCTTTTATGCGACGTAACGACTTTATTTAACACCCTGTTTAGAGTGTGTATCATATCGTGTCCGAGTAGAACGTATTAAAATAACGAAAAATTCATATCAATGTATGTCCAATTAAACGTTGTTTACAAGTATTCTTGTGATGGAGGCAAATGAATGATGTTCAACCTTCTTCAGTATAAAAGGAACAGTAAGAGATCGTACGAAAACAGAGAATAGGAAGGTTGATTAGGTAGCTATTTTCTGGCGTAGCAACAATATGTCAGTGAGAACAAGTGATTGTTTATTCAGCTATTATGTACATGTATTGTATTTTTACTGCTGTCGATCGATTATTCCATCATTCGTTTATCAGAAACGATTCGTCTCTCCGTCCTTTCCAATAATGGACGTTTCCCTGTATACATTATTAATATTTCGCTCGTCAGATTCATTCGTCTGTGTCATGACCTTTTATCCAATGTACAAGAAATTCAGAAACTCAATCGTGCAATTAGATATTGCTTATTTCATGGCAGTATGCTCGTGCAACCAGAAACTGTCATTCATTTTTCATCGTTCGAAATGAACTGAAAAATATATTTCAACGAAAAGAATTTATGGAATAAAATATCAAGTATTACACTGCGTGAAATTGAATGTGTTTTGTTTCAGAAAATTGTATAACACAAAACGTTAAATTTCGATACTTAATTAATGCAGGTTGTAGAGTAGAGTAATTTTAACGCGTTGAATGTTTCAGTGAATACAGTCATGTCTAGCCAGACAAGCTACAATTTTCTGCTTCTAATACAAACCGTGAAGAAGGAAGATTATTATAATATATTATAAATTATTCGACCGTATATTATTGCATTTTCTTCGTATACTTGTATTTTTATATTTCTACTACGGTGCCACATTTATGTAGAATTTTTATGTAGAATTATATAGACTTCTATATCATACAGAATGTCAAAATTTAAATACCAGTAATAATAAGTCTGACATGTAAAGTGAAAAATACAGAACAAGATGTAAAAGTAAAAACAAACAATGAAAATAACGATGCAAGTCCAAAAGGTGTGGTACCCGAGACTATTCATGAAGCTTGAAAACTTACTAGAAAAAGCGTTATTATTAAATTTCGTGAAACCTGCGAGGAGCGTCGAAATGGAAGTCGTCGGACGTTTCGTGTCGATCAATCACGTAGCGTCGAACCGGGACCGGAATTTTAAAATGTTCCACGAAAAAAAGAATTGCTGGAAGCATATATATATATGATATACGGCGAAGCTGTCGTCGACGAAACGAAGCGGGAATCTGGTAAACGGCGACGAAACACTCGATATAAAGTCTTCCGGGTCGGTTTCATCGGGCGCATTCTTTACTACCGATCGCTCTCGTAGCTGCACTCGACTTCGACACGGGAACGCTTTTTCCTTGATAAATTTAATTTACATCGCCTTAACTTCCTCCACCCCAGCCACTCTGATCGCAACTGCCGCGTTAATCGTTAACGACTACTTTGGAAACGCCTTTGCACTCTCCGTAAACTTTGTACCTCGATTCGAACGATATCGATTCGACGGAAATCCCTGTAACGGGGACTTCGATTTCGTCGTGAGATTGATTTCCTTCATATTAGTTACGTGAATCAAGTAGCGAATATTATTAAGTCAGGTAGTTATTAATATTGTATACTGTAATGTACTTCGAACCTTGTTCTCAGTCGCCAATAAGAAATGTTTTACAGTTATTTTAAGCTGCTACACTCTCATGTCAGAACTGTTTGAAGAGTTTCAAACAGACTACTGTCAATATTGAAATAATATGCAGTTGAAAATAGTAGGTATAGTTGTCTGACTATTTTTATTCAATTATAGAAATCTGTACTGCTTTAATACAGAATACGTCACGAGAATTATATTTTCGATGCGTCAGGGGACGAAATAATTTTCAACCTAATGTCATGTATGAACTTACATGAATCTACTGTGTAAATATAATGGGCCACAAAGATGCACCTTTGTATACACATCAGTAACATAATCACGACAGTAAACAGAGTCAACGTCTACATAGCATCTTGAAGGTTCATGTCTATTATGCACAACCTAATCCCCAAATTTAACCCAACCTAACGTACATACAGTGCAATCGTATCGTGGCATGATAATGAAAGGTTCCGATGGAAGGTTGCTGGTCATTTAAATAAGTGAAATAAGAACATTTTGCTGCAGTCTGTGCGAAAAGCAGAGGTTGCCTTTGGGACAGCCGAGGGCTGGTGTAACGAGGCTCGCAGACGCTAAAATCAGATAAGAAGCGACTTGATCGGTGGCCCACTTTGCCGACCTGTTTGCATAGCTGCACGGATGCACTTTAAATATATAATAGCGGAACCAGGGGCTAAACTGTCAGGGCCACGTGCTGTAACGAGCCAACCTCACGTGTACGACTATGCATGAGTTAGGTGCTTCTGCAGAAGTTCTTTCATTCTTTCTTTTCTGTTCCACGGTGTTTATCCTGCCTTTAATACCGCCAAAGGTGTGAAAGGGTAAAAGGTATTCGTATATTATTCTAAAATATTCATTACAACTGTAATAGTGTAGTTTGAATTATGAATGAAGTCAATTTATATGTGCAGGATATTCATATGTTTGAATACATAATGTATACGGTTTCGAAATCACTATTTTCTGTTCCACTTGTGCAGTAATACAGTATTTATGGAGCGGTTTCACAACCCCGAAATGAATACAAATTAATACGAAAATTCTTTGAATATTTGGGTTGAACAGAAAAAAGTGCTGGTTTACCGATATTGCCTGTACAGTAATGTATGTAGTCCCGTGATCACATGTTTTACCAAGTATTCAAATTACTAAAAGCTTTTGTCCGATTAGTCAAATATAATATTACAAGCTAACAATAAAATACTGTGACTTTTAATAAAATTAATAAAACATTGCAAGGATTTCAGCCCGTAATTTGAAACAAGAACTGCCTGACCATATATAGACTACTATCTCATGGTACGCCGACCAACACTACTGGTTAACAATTCACTGATTAACACTACTGTCTAACTATGTACTGACTAAAAGTACTGTGTGATAGTACGCTGACCAACGCTACAGTCGGACAATACACTGAGTCATGCTACTGTCTGTGCATATATTGACTCATACTGATATCTGATCGTTCACAGTTGTATACTCCTGCCTGGCAAACGGTAGGCTTATACTACTGACTCACAAAATACTGAACTATACTACTGTCTGCCCATATAGACTACATTCTACTATGTAGTTACGTATAAGCATACAAATGATTCGACTTCCATTGTGTGTGAATTTTTCGATCCATGATCGATCTAATATTTTTCGCTGGATATATCAAGCGCCAAATTTGCTCTAGAACCTGAATCCGTTGTTATATGAGCCTGCGTGTCGAGTTATTGCCAACGGGAGCACGAACCATTAGAAGACGGTGCCGTTTTCCACGAGACAATCGTTATCGACGCGAGTCGTGGGTACGTGTTTCACCTAGAAATGCTAAGTCTTATAAAACTTTCATGTAGAACGTACGTACCGCGAATCAAACCGAAGATATCGTCCAATTGTCGTGTCGTTTGTAGCTTTCACGGGAGCGGAGGAGCGTTTCGAAATGTTTCCAGACGGCAGCGGAACACCGCAATCGATACAATGGTTTTCATGAACCTTTAATGCATCGCCGTTGGGAACGTACTTTCGTCGCAAAATTATAAATCATTCACTGGACTGGTTGGGTGCGAAATTCAGACCTGAGGTTTCCAAGTAATTCGAGAGCAGTTCACATTCTTACAAGGGAACATATCCAACTCGCACACACCGATTTTGATGAAATTTATATGGAAGATAGTTTGCAGAAAAATATTGGACACGTATTTTTTTTTTATCGGCAGTCATCCAGGTTGAAGGGGTGATATCAGCCCTCAAAGTGGAGGGTTGAAAACCTATCTTTGGAATATCTCGAAAACTAAAGGGTCTAGGAAAAAGTTTTTTTTTAAATTGTGTGTCTTTGAGTGGGGAAGTTATTCACATAAAAAGAATTAGGAAAAATCATTTGTTTAAATAATGTATAAAAAATTGAAATTTTGTAATAGATTTTTCTTACAAAATGTTAATCCACTTTAGTGTAAATGTTTGTATGTGAACTATGGACCAAAATAGAGGAGAAGTGTTTTTGGAAGTTTTTGTTTTTTATCATTTAACGATAATTGTAAGATGTATAATTTTCTTCCACTTTGTGCGAAAAGAAATATCCGGGGCTTGTTTTGTAGGAGGTATCATAAAGTTTTACAATGTTTTGAACACTGATACTGTGTTATATGTATGTTGGAAGTTGTTCCTTCAATAACCAGATGAGGTACCGCAGGTTAAAGTGTGACGCGGTACTAATCACCGCTGTAAGGGACATAGGCATATACAGGGTGGTCCAGATCTCAACCGACATACTTTGCCAACATGTTTGGGAGGTCATTTTGAGCAAAAAATGTTATATACACCATGGGTCGATTCATTTTCGTTTTCGAGATATAATAGAGGAAAGTTGTATAAACCACAAGTAATCAGATGCATTCAAGCTACTTAATTTTTAATGATAATCATTTATTTTAAACTATTTTTTACACTGACTTATACTGGTTTAGACTGATTTACACAAATTGTTCAAAATAATCACCTCTTGTCTCTATGCACGCAAACAGGCGTGCTTCTATGGACTGCATTCACTGAATATTAGCAAAATCATTATGATGTTTGTCCGATTTTTGCTATCAATTCATCACGTGTATCAGGTTTTCCATCTAAATACACCCTCGATTTCATGAAATAAATGATTATCATTAAAAGTTAAGTAGCTTGTATGTATCTGATTACTTGTGGTTTATACAACTTTCCCCTTTCATATCTCGAAAACGAAAACGAATCAAGCCATGGTGTATATAACATTTTATGTTCAAAATGACCTCCCAAACATGTTGGCAGACATTGTCGGTTGAAATCTGGAACATTCTGTATTGCTTATACTACCTCCGACTTTTTACGACCATAAGACCATGTTGCGAGTCTAGAAGGCTAATTGTAAAAATATTATTTTAAAGTACTGCAGGTCTGCGCGTAGCTTGGTACGTTTGGGCTAACACAAGTGTTTTATACCTGCGGTATCTCCTCTGGCTTTTGAAGGAACAACTTCCAACATACATATAACACAGTACCAGTGTTCAAAACATTGTAAAAGTTTATGATACCTTCTACAAAACAAGCCCCGAATATTTCTGTTCGCACAAAGTGGAAGAAAATGATACATCTTATAATTATTGTTAAATGATAAAACGAAAAATTACAAAAACACGTATCCTCTATTTTGGTCCATAGTTCACATACAAAAATTTACACTAAAGTGGATTAACATTTTGCAAGAAAAATCTATTAAAAAATTTCAATTTTTTATATATTATTAAAACAAATAATTTCTTCTTATTTTTTTTTATGTGTGTAACTACCCCACACAAAAACACACGATTTAATAAAAAATCTTTTTCCTAGACCCTTTAGTTTCCGAGATATTCCAAAAAATAGGTTTTCAACCCTCAACTTTGAGGGCTGATATCACCCCTTCAACTTAGACGATTGCCGATAAAAAAAATACGTGTCCAATATTTTTCTGCAAGCTATCTCCCATATAAATTACATAAAAATCGGTGTGTGCGGGTTGGATATGTTCCCTTGTTAGTTTTCCGTAATAATCGTGACTCGATTTCTTTGAATGCCAACATGCTTTGTAATTTTTTTTTCAATTTTGAAAGTCAATAAATAGAATATGTTAACATTTATGTACACTGTCGCCACGCCTCTAACAAGGATTAGTATTGTACCGCTCCCTCCCGATTATGATGAAATTTTGCAGGTTTGTAAAATAGCCAAAAATAAGAGACACGTATTTTTTTCAGCTGCGGATAATTAAGTTTAAGGGGTGAAATCACCCCCTGAATATTGGCACCCCCGAGGCTATCTTGAAAATTATTAACTATTTTTGAAAATCTTCTTTACCAAATTATTGTACATAAAAGACCATACAACTTTGCAATTTTATATATATTTTCATCTTCAATAGTTTCCGCGATAGCCTTGGGGGTGTCAATTTTCAGGGGGTGATTTCACCCCTTAAACTTGAGTACCCGCAGCTAAAAAAATACGTGTTTCTTATTTTTGGCTATTGTATAAACCTGCAAGATATCATCAAAATCGGGAGAGGACGGTGCAATACCCTTCCTTGTAAGAACATTTCATGACCCTCTTAAATATTTTTAAAAAATGATATTTCGAGGGATGGCTCAATGAATTTTGTACTACAAAAGTAGGAATTAATTCAACAGAGATTTTCGATAGGCAGATCGATCACCTTTTTTTTCTATTGAATATTTGCTGGCTGTTTGAGCTGAGAAAAGCCGGCGTGGCCTTTGTTTCTCCCGTACCACTTTGATATCACATCTGGCTTCTCCGGTTACAATCAGACGAGTGGTTACGATCAACCGCCGGCGAATGAAACTCGATAGATACCTTGAATTTTGTCGACCGTTCCCCGAGCCTTTAAATCGTCGGTTTCGTCGGCGCTTCCACTTTTCTGTGAAAACCGAGTTTAAAGGCGATCCCCCCGCGGACACTCGAATCCTTTCACCGCACACATTTTAGGGGGTGTCTGGTTCTCGTCGTTTATCTGTGTGCGCCAGCGATATATCAGAAATCATCGGAATCTTGGGGTATCCACTTTCAGGTTGAATTGACCAAGGTGCACTCAGTGTAATGGAAACTTTACTTATGTTGTTTTTTTTGCTAATATCTATGACATTAAGGAAGCTACATGAACGTAATGAAATCAACATTTTTTGTGTTTGTACTATATAATGGACAAGATTTGTCGACTGGTCGATGGGAGCTGAAAAGAAAACTGAAATAACTGAAGAAATAATTATGATAATATAAAACAAACAGATAATGAAGTAGCGTAAGGTCAAATTAAAACATTGACAGACAGTTTAATGTTCCAGTATTCTTACATGAAATACTTCGACCGTTAACAGGGGTATCCGGAGTAGGCTATTGAAGGTCACCCTCACACGCAGAACTGTCCACTTTAACACAACGAATAGAACGTTTAACAAAACCTTATTGATTGTCCAAATTATAGTAAATTTCCCTGAATATTGTATTCAAATTCGAAAGATACCAAACGAAGAATAACATTGTGATTCCTTTTCTGCAGATGTTTCCGATACCGATGCCACTTCAAAAGCCCAGAACGCTTGTAATCGCGAAAAGAATCGTGAAATACCTTTTTCTAATACCGTATCGACGAATGTGTAGCATACACGATAACGAAACACGAATCCGCCGGTGTAATTTACTGTCGAACACCGTGTTCATCGATATATTCTCTTCTGTGTGTGCAGGAAAAGGATCGTCGGTAAGCGCGAAAAATATACGCAGCACCACGTAGGGGAAATAAATTAGGTGTCTTGGAAAGGAAGGCCAGAACCGAAGACAGAGTCAATTATCGAGGACCTCATCGGTCTCTGGAGGCCACGGTCTTATCGAGTGCCTTCGAACTCCGATATGGCGGTCTTCGCTCTCGAACGAACTGACCGCTGGAAAAACGAATAACTAGCTCGCAACACCTCGCCAAAATTCTTCCGCTTTTGCCCACACCCGTCCACTCGCGTTTCCAGCCACGTCTTTGCTCTTTAATTGCGTCTTGTTGCACCCAGAGATTCTCACGCGGTTTTTACTAAGCTTCTGAACGTCGATAAATAAGCTCCGGCGTACAGTCACTGCTAGAAATATCGACGTTGGTGCTCGACGCTCGATATCTGTATCTTTGGCAATTTCTTTGATACAGTGATAGTGTCAGTGAACATGATACGGTATATTCAAATGTTCTATTTTTAGTAGAAATTTCATTGAAATAGCAGAAATAGCAGGCGAAATCATTCAAGGCAGACAATCGAACAGAACGGATCGGTTAACTTATTTTTGCCCAAGAAACTGGCTCCGTTGCTTAAGAAGCATTTATTATTGAAATGCTGTACATGCAAAATAAAGTACTACTATAATATCAATGCATATGCTGAGGTTATCTCTCGTGGGAACATTCAATAAGCATTCAACGTAATGACTACATTCAAGCAAATTTTCTATCGACGAATAGACAGAGCTAGCAGGCGAAAATGTGGGTGTACTCAACTGTGTACAGTGGGCACAAATGGATTAATTGATTATGTGAAGTGTAAAAGAAAAAGTGTGGATTATAGAAATGTATGTATGTGCGCAGCACGTACAATAGCATACACATCTCAGCATCCACTTTGGTATGCTTTGACGCTATGTGGAACACCACCTTGTCGATTCTTTTAAATTAAATTCTCGTTTGAATTTTTCTATGAAAGTGATAGAATGGGCAAAATGTCTGCACCAATAAAATTACTAGAAAATTAACAGTACACAGACCAGAAGCTCTCGCAAGAGTAACAGTTTGTCTGTAAGAAAGTCAGCATAATTTGAAAACGGGAGAGAAGCTCGTGATCATTTCCAAGGCGGAGAATAAATGAAAAATTGTCCGTGGAAACGACGCGCGATCTATTTAAATCAGGCGGGGCACAGTTGTTTGTCCATTGACCGAAGCGGGACGGGTTCTTTAAACTTGTTTTCATCTGGCGCTTTCATAAAACTCGAACGCCGTGTGTTTACGGATACGCGGCAGTCTGCCGGAGGAAAATGCAGTTATTCTTCTTCATTATCGTCTTTCTTCTGCATCTGCTCGCGGAACGCACCGACCAGGAAACCGGCCAAAGGATTTCATTAGCGCGTATGTAGCTGTATTTGAAGCGGTTTTGCATATTAAATGCGACCGTCTGTGTGTACGTCATGACGTTTGTCCCCCGTCCTATTTCGCGAATAATGAACTTCTTCCGTCAGATTTTGCGAATTATAAATATCGAGTTATAACTGCGCGACTATATGAAGTGCTCTGTAAACTGTACTGCATCACGCTAGAAATATCCATCGAACGACAGACGTGCGAAAACAGTATCTGCCGAATATATATCTCTGAAAGTATAAATACGTACGAGTCATTTCACCCCAAATTGATCACTTTTATCAGCATGTCTTCCGATTATGATGAAACTGTAATATGTTGTAGACTATGTGAAATAATGATGAGTTTATGTCATCATTTTGCTGACTTCAAAGTTATTAACAAATTATAACATGTTGAGAATCGCGAAAAAGCCGGTTTTTAGCCAAACATGGCTGTATAAACGATTTTTTATTTCGGAAACTATTACATTTAGAGGGAACTTTCTTTTTTCATTTGCATTGCAAAAGATGGAGCTTTGTAAGTATATTTTTAATTTTGTTGTACGCACCCCTTTTCAATATGAAAATTATAAAGAAATCTTTATTTTGCGAAAACGACCTCCTGCTCACGCTTTTAAAAATCTGAAAAAAATATATGTTGTTCGTTGAATGTTTCTCGATGAGCATACCAATTTCATCAGTTTCATTTCATAATTATAGTCAGGATGGAGCTTCAAAGACATCCAGGTGTGGTCCTGATGCGTCGCGCGGTCAGCAATTGATCGCCGTGCTCGATGTGAACGACAGCACAGTGTAATGAACAATGGACAAAAATAAGAAATCCGAAATGTGCAAACCAAGATGTCCTATATTTCAAAATGTTCGGAAAGAAACGTAGTTGGTAATATGACCTTCAGTTTTAATAAATATGTCAATCCCTTGTCAGAATTGAAAGCACGGTATTTTGCAAATTTCGGCGAATTTTTGTTACATACTTGTCATTCGCAGAGTATTTGTGTATTTAATTTGATTTTATAGGTTACATTAAGCACTATAATACCTTTGAAACAGGCGGAAAATTTTTTTAAAAATACTAACAAATTTTCTTAATTGTTAATTTGAATGTTCATCAACTTTGGGTAGGCTTTTAAAAGAAGTACAACAAAATACACGACAAGACTTTCTTTTATGTTCAAGCAGGAAACATTAGCTTTAGATTCACGTTAAATGTAAAACTACATATTACCACAGACTACAAAAAATAATGAAAATAGTTATTAGCGCGCTTTATTATCAAACTGTTTTCGAAATATCTCGTAAACTATTTGTTGTAGAACAAAAGTGTAAATTGGTAAGATGTGTGTTATTGAATTCTAAATTCAGATATGCAAACAGTTTTCGTAAAATCCAATTTGTATAAAGATTATGCGTGCAACAAAAGAAAAAATATATTAAGTGTAATAGTTTCCGAAATAAAAGTTCGTTTATACAGTCATGTTTGGCTAAAAACTCGCTTTTTCGCGATTTTTAACATGTTATAATTTGTTAATAACTTTGACTCTGCAAAATGATGACATAAACTCATCATTATTTCACATAGACTACAACATATTACAGTTTCATAAAAATCAGAAGACAGGCTGCCAGAAAGTGATCGATTTGGCGTGGAATGGCTCCACCTAATTTGTAATGCGCTTCTTGTCTTGTGCTATCGAAGTAAGAGGAGTATTTCGTAAAATTTCATAGAGATGAGAACGTGTTTGACGTGTTAATGAATAGACATATTTAACAGGATTTTCTTCTTTCGTGCGTTGTTCTATTTAATTCGAGAGACACAAATTTTGAATCAGTGTGCGGGAGGACTGCGTGGAAGATCGAAGAAAAACAAGTAAAATAAAGTTTTTAAACACAAACGTAATATTAGATTTTTTAAGACGTTATTCAGACAGCTGTGAGTCAAAAAATGTTTAAAATGTCTTAAAAAATGCGATTGGTTATCCGATGTTTCGTTCAGATTCGTTTGCCATAAGCATATGTTGAAGGGGTGTAACCTGAAAACCAGCAGCAGATAAAACTGTTTCTAACGTAATCGTTGTTATCGAGTTTGAAAGTCGACGATTAAATATCGGCGAAAACTAGCCGTGAAACGAGGTTGAAAGTTGGCGAATAACAGGTGGAACGGCCTTTCGCATAACTTTCCTCGCGTAAGAAACATTGTACCGACGCGCTATGAAAGTCGACGATTATCGTCGTTGCATGAGCGCGGTGGCCGCGTCGGCTCGGCTTTCTCTCTCCGCTTTCCGTTCCATGCGGAAACGTTTCCGTAATGCGAATATTATGTTCCACGTGATCGCGGCCGCCATTCGATATCCAAACGAAACGCGTTCCCGACGCGCCCTTCTATACAGGGTGCCTCAAAAGCAACTAATACAACCAGAAATAGGGTGATTCTGCATTGAATAATAAAAAAAAAAATTGTAGAATAAACATCACTACAATAATGGGCCTTGCTTTCAAATGCGATGGCATCAAAGGCTGCAAGTGTGAATACTTGGTTAAAATACCGGACATTCGACCTATCGATCAGTGAAATTATGGAAATATCGGTATAGCGGTATAAATTAAATTTGATATGAATCAATATATGTAATTTTATCATGCTCAGACAGGGAATGTAGTCCGAGATTTCGAACCTGGGAGTTACATGCATATGGACAATTTTTTCTAACTTACCTAGAAATATCAGGCGACTGCCATAGTCAACAAAACTATCCTCTACAATTTCCAGAATATTTCATAGTTAAATATATAACAAAGTTAGCAGACAATAATCAATTGAGAAGAATTCAGAGCGTGAAATACAGTTGGAAACAATTTTGAGTATTCCTAGCAGGTCTCGGATCACCCACTGCGGTCTTGTAAGTTACAATAATGTATGCTTCCATGCGTCATTCGTTTCGCGGCACGCAGTATATCGAAGAAGGTCGTCCATGTTTACGAGCGCACAGTGTACCACGTACAAGACGTACGGTTCGAAACGGTTCTCGGTCGCGGAACACGACGTCTTACAAAATGCAACCAGTAAATTACGCTTCTTATAACGCGACCGCTCGTAAACATTCATATCTCGTTGTTTGACGTCAAAAGCACCCGCCTTGCCTACGTGAAACGAAACCTACTCCCCGCGGCTTGATGAAAAATCTCTGGCATTACCATAACGTTTTACACGCTGGCGACTCGCTTTTTCTCGAGACTCGTTTCATCGGGTGCTTGTGATAAGGCCCCTTAATGACTCTGCGAATTGCACTTTGTTTTCTCACGAACGAACTCTTTGAATACATTCATTTTAAACAGCGCTGCCGTATGCTGTCGATTTCTACCGTCCGACAATACATTGACCTACTCCACTGTCCCATCGATTGTTGCTTCATAGACGGACATATACTACTGATCAAACTAGTACATCATAGTCTGACGGCAGTACCGCGTAGACACACAGCGGCGTCTGATCAGATACCGATTTATACTACTATCCAATCAACTATTGTCTCATACTGATGTCTGACCACACGTCGTTCTACACTACTCCCTGATCGTGAACTGACTAGTACTGCTTGCTCGTGTATTGACTATGCGTTCATATGCTGGATTATACGACTGTCTGTCAGATGGATTCTGCTACCGTCTGACCATATGACGAGTTATGCTACTCTATGAAAGTGTACAGGTACATAATGTGCAGAGCTGGAAAGTTGGCGTGCGGGACGGCACAAGGGCAAGGGTACACCGCTCGCTCCGCCTTTGATGCTTCCGAAACGCGGTGCTATATGATTCCAATTAGTAGATGTGACCGTTTCGGCTAATAAAGAAAATCCGTGTGCACTGTTTTTATGATTGTGTCCGACTAGGTGGGCCTATTTACGCTTTAACCAATCAGACACTCATTCCTTTCGCATTTCTTCCGCACGCCGTCTTTCCAGCTCTGCACAGTACTACTGTCTGGCGATACATGATCAGATATTTCTTCCTGACCATATGTGGATGTATACTACTGCAGAATAGTATTGGTCCACATACAGCTGCCTGCTCATACACCAACATACACTACTATGGGTGCATGCGTTGCCTGAGCCTCACACATCCATTTTGAGTGTATACAATTTAGTTGAGGAATTTCTGCGGCCACCACATAAATCAAATGTGTCCTACATGATCATTGCTACCGCAAAGCGGAATATTACCACAAATAACAATAGGAAACGCGATACAATTCCATACTTCAGCAACGACTTTTATAATTCAAGAACACTCGATTACGGCACACTCCCGGTTCATCCTGATCACATACGTATTCCACGTAAAAATTCGATGACGATCCACGTGGACGAGAATCGGCGTACTCCATCAGCGTGACATCGGTCGTATCCCGCGTGGGCTTTGCTAAATGAAAACGCGTAACTCGTTGCGGCTGCAGGTGGGCCCGACGATTTGTAACCCGTTCAGAAAACCGTGCAGTCCACAGAGTTTGATCGGTTAACGTTCGAATATATAGGTGAAGCACGCTGACCGCGTGGCAATAAATATCGGTAATCGATAACGTGGCACAGGCGATTGGTATAGCCTCCCGCGCTGCAGCGAACTTCCAGGAAGAAAAGAACGCGAGGAAAGGGAACCGCGTTGAAAACGTAGAAAAAGAACAAGACATGAAGAGTGAGAGGGGGGGGATTGAGGGAGGATAGTAGTCGAAGGTGGAGATCTCTTTCGACGCTTTCAAAACCAGAAGTAGTTCTCGGATTCGTATTAAAAAGCTTACGCTCGAGAAGACACTTTCAGCCGCGCTGACCGACTGTGAACGGTAAATTTGCGACCTCCTTTGCAAAAGCAATTATGTTACTCCTACCCTCTCACCTATCCACCGTCTCTCTATTTCTCCCATCCCCTCCATTTCTCTCTACTCCTAACCCTCTTTTTCCTCTTCGAACGTTCTCTCCTCTATCCTTTCCTTTACCTCGGCTCGGTAACCCTCGAGCGGATGGCTTTTACATTTTCAAGCTTCTTGCACGGAAAATCGCTCTTACATTCAAATCAAAAGGCTCGACCGCCGCTTGGAAAGTGCTCTGCCACTCTTTCCCTCTCTCTCTTCTCTCTTTCCCTCGTCCATCCGCGGTTAAAGATTCATTCTGCAATAGTTTAATCCCCGCGCAATCTTCTATCGGCTACTATTTCGCTCGTCGCCCGATGATGAGGCAATTTCTATCGGCTCTCTTTGTGACCTTTTATCGGCGGTATTTCGCGTTTTTCTCTGTCTCGTCGTTGTTTTTTATTGCTCCTCTCTTTTGTCCGCTCTTTTTTCTCTCTCCTTTTTTTCGTTTCGTCGTGGCTAGCCTTTTTTCGACGAAAAAAGGATCAGGGAAAAGGGGAGCGTAAATTGTGCCGGTGACATCGGTGAAACGTGTCCTGGAGTTTTCGACCAGCTTGCACCTGTGCACGAGTTAGCACAGAGGCATACACACACGTACACACAGACCGGAGACTGTTACAAACGGAATTTTAAAAGTGCTCGTTTTCTCCTCACCACTCGAGATCGCGAACCCTTTAATGGGCAAATACTATGACCGATGCTGAAAGAGAAGATCGACCGAGAAAATTGCTTGAACAGTTCGCTGGGAATTATAGAGGTCGGCCAGAAAAGCGTGGAACAAGCAAGAAGCGATTCCACGTGAAAATGTGGGTCAAAAGTGCAGAACGTAGTTTTCTTACTATTTTCAACTTCCATCGGGGGCTAAATTTACAATGATGTGCGGGAATTCGTGATTAATTGTTTATTGGATATTCGATCGAATCCATGGAGAGCTCCGCAGGCTTCCGTACACGCGGTCAAAGTTGGCTGCTCGTACTACGCTAAATATTTCTCCCGTAAGTAACGGATTCAGCTCGTTGAAGATGAAAGGGTTGCTCACGTTTGGCTAATTGCTTCCTAATGGCTGCAAATATTGCCTCTCGCCCGCTCTGCCCCTTTATCTGTCTGTTCGACTAGGCTAGCTTTCTCTCCCGCGCTGTTTCAGGAACATTCGACACCTCGGTTAACAGCTTAATGGCAGTATTATGTTATACCTACACGCGGAGATGAGTCAGTCGAACGTTACACTCGAAAGAGTCGTTTTCTACCTTGCCATGTCTATATTTTAATACGTGTGTTTGTTGTTGTCCATAATATGCCTTTACAACCGACGCGATGTACTCTGAAAATTAGTCTCTTACGAAAACGTGTAAATTGTAATACTCCGTGTAATACATCGATCTAACGAAACTGAATTGCATACTAACAAAATATTTCACTTCTGAAACAAAAAGTTGACAATCAACAGAAACCATTCACCATGCAAAAGTAGAGCGTAGTGTGGAACCAGGGTATCGAGTAATTGTGAGCTATATTCGCGTTCAAATTTAAATTTGAAGGAGAAACAATATGCTACATCGTGGTTGAAAACATACGATGATAACGATTGAGATACCAGCAGAGCCGCTTTTAGTGATTCCAATCCGAAATCTGATTGTCCTATGTCTCTGTTTGCACATACATATATTGTTTATCAGCAGAGACTACTTTGTAGTCCGCCCACAGGTATCTTCATGTAATCTGACTGTAGACTGTCCTCTTCTACTGCCCTAACCACAGAGAGTTCTATGGTACTGTTGGACCCAATGCTTGTTTCTGCTTCTCGGTCATGAATTGTTTCATTCTGTTACCTCTTCACATGCTATTGTTAGGTCACACATTCCCTACTTTCACGTGAAGACTAACTTATATTACACCTACATGGATTATGAGTGGTTTGACCGTAGACTGTCTACCTTCACTGTGAAACCACAGGCTGACCACTCATACCGTTTAACCGCAGTCTCTCTTGTTCTACTGTTTCACTACATACGGTTTAGTACCATTGCTTCGCCAGAACACTTACTTCTAATTTAATTGTGAACTGTCCGATATCATTGTCTGACATTAATGCTTACTTCTACTCCTTAATTGCAGTCAGCGCCATACTAATGTTGCCTGCTTTCACTTGAATACTAAATTATACTGTATTTACAGCAATATTGAATAGATCGTCTAGTTTTACTGCTTAATCACAAGCTGGTCATTTTTATCGTCTGACTACATGCAGTTTATTATCACTGCATTGCCAAATCAATTATTCTGTATTAACTGCAGACTGCTCTATACCATTATCTCACATTAGTATTTCTTCTGTCTCAGTATAAACTGTTTTACATTACTGCTGTATACCTTAGCATAACAAGAAACATACAAATGACTAAAAAGTAGTTTAATCAGAAGTTATCGTCCTCTACTGTCTGACTACAGACTTTCGCATATCTCTTTATCTGTGTCAGAATACAAACAAAGAGTTTCGCATGATTGTCCGACGACAGACTGTCCTACACCTCTGCTGATCAGCAGACAGTCCAATTTCGCTTTAATTTACATAATGTATGGTATACTTACCTATACAGTCGTTGTTTATTATCTGACCACGTTCGATCTGGATCCATTGTCTGATCATATAACATTTGGACCTACTGCCTACTCATACACGTCTGAATTTACTACATGGCTACATATCGTCTCGATCTGCAGTCTGGCCGTACGTTATCCGAATCTATTGTCTGACCATATACCATCTGGACCTGCAGCGTAGCTATGTACTTCCAGGATCTATCGTCTGACCGGATACTAATTTCATGACCTGCCTGGCCATATACTGTCTTGTTCTTCTGTCTGGTTATACTATGTCTGAACTATGTCACAACGCTGCATCATAAATGTAATTCTCGTAAAAATTATTTCGTGGTAGCATTGCAATTATTTTCATTGGTTTCACCTTTAGACTGTATGCTTCAGCGTGTAACTTTCCGAAAACAGTCTGTGTCGTATAAACAAATAATTTTTATCCCGACACAAAAATATTTTGCAACAGCGAACGCGTCACGTTGGAATCCACAAGTGCCCGCGCGCACGAAAAAAATGATGGAATTCTCACGCGGCGATTCGCTTGTAATCAACGGCACCCGTGGAATTTCGAGTAATTCGCGAACAATGAAGCGTGTCAATCATTCAAACGGGCATAGTTTTTGTGAAAGCGGCGCGGCTTTGCCGTTCACTCTATCGTCGTGTCGTCACAAGCAATCTTTCCCTTTTCGCCCAGCGTTGGGAGAGGCACGCGCGAATTTGACACATTTTCGCCGCGCGAAAAGCACGCCGACGGCATATTTCCACGTTTCATTTTTTTCTGCCCCCTCGTGGCTGGCTTCCTCTCTCGCATCGTCACTCACGCTACTCTCTCGAGCTTTTCACTTCGTTATAACAGTTTGTCCTTTGCCAGTTATTTTCCTCTCTGCCTCGCGCTCGTTTCATACCTCTCGCACCCTTCGCGTGCGTCCCCGGCTCTCTGTCTTTCTCGTTACCTTTTTCTGTCTCTCACTCTCTCCCTTTCCCCCTCTCTCTCTCTGTCCCTCTTTGTGTCCCTCCATTCTTGTCCCTCAATTTCCTCTCTATGACCCCGCGTTTGGTCGACTCGCAAACAATGCCGCGGCCGTTCTCGCGCCTCCGTCCTGTTTTCGCTGAATAAATTTAATTTAAATTTTCCTGCCGTTCGGAACGTTTATTAAGTAAATATATCACGCGGGACAGCGGTTTATACGCGCGGATATTTTCGCGGGACCCGTTGCGCGCACCATTTCATCGTGTTTCACCTGTACATGTGTGTACGCGCGGGTTTGTGACGCATGGCCGGGACAAAACGTCGAAATGCAGCCCCGATGTTTACGCTATTAATTTATTAAGTTTCGTTCTGTCGCTTCCGCCTTGCCCCGTTGCGTTTCCGAGCGACGTGGCTCTCTCGTAAAAATTGCGGTTAAATTCATTGCACTCCACCTCCCTCCCGCCTGCCCCCTCGACGTTGCTGTACGGTTACTGCTAACCGTGACTAATCGAGGGCTTCTCCGTGACATCCTGGAAGGTAATTCATGTTACTTCTTTCTTTTTTTTCCACGGTGGAAATGTTTTTTTTTTTTTCAGGAAAAAAGTGAGCGTTACGAGCGTCTGGCTCGGCGCGTTGATTACTTCGGGAAAGAATTTATATTCGCCGCGGGTGGAAATAAAATTTCGCGTGTCCTGCACGACACGGTGGTTCCAATGAAATGAGGGTACAATTGCGTATTTTGAGCGTGCATATTTCCAAAGTTGAATTTTTGTCTGCGATATTATGTTATCGCTTCAACTATGAATTGTGGTGTCAGGGTTTGCTCAGAAATTGCTCGAAGTGGTTATTAGACGTTGGAGCAAGTTCTCATTCGATGAAATAGAACCAGCAACAAACGTGACAGTCACAAACTCGATGTAACATCAATTTTTTACCGTCAAACGGAGTGCAAGGGAAATGAACAGGATACAGCGGAACGACAGCGAAAGCATAGTAAACTAACAAAGAAAACACATTCAAAGGTCAACGAAAATTCATTCAGGGAACGTCTATGCCGCTGAACACTTCCACGGCTGCCTTTTGTTCATCCGGAACAATTCTAACAAATTGGTGTGAGAATTTTCACTTTTCAAGCGGAGACTGTCAGTAATAATTAACGCCTCGTTGTTCAATTACCACGGCCCATGTGAAACAACTGCTCAACACTTCTACTTCGTACAATTTCATAAAATTATATTCACAAAGGAGTCTCTAAAAGACACGTTGATTATCTGAATCTACTCTCTCACCATATACTGCCTGAATCTACCAATTAACTATGCTTGACTGTATACCGTACGCTCGGCCATATACTGATGTCTTCCCATATGGTATCTGCATGTAGTATCTGACCATGTACCATCTGAATCTACTATCTCACCACACATTGCTTGAATTTACTGTATGTTCACATGCCCGGCAGGGTATGGTAGGTGCTGGGCCGCCATTGGGTGAGTAACGACACCCCCGAACCCGAGTTATATCCCATGCCTATGACGGCCCATATCATTTAGAAGGTCGGATGCTCCTTCATGGGTAGCGGACAAATGTCCTCGAAAAGTGTGACCAGTGTGGTTCAAACTGGAACGTTCGGGGGCTTCGGCTGCGCGAAAGACAGCGCTGGTGTTCGGTTTCGGAGGAGTGCCATAGCGTATCTACCGTCTGATCGCCAGCCTATGAACATCCAAAGAGCCTGAAGGCTCCGAGGGTTCGAAATCAATCTCCGATCACTTGAATGGGGCTGAAGAGTCGAATGGAGGCCGGTTCGAACAGAGGCAGCTTACAACTGCCTACCGGTCATCTCTTCGATTTTGGTCGGGGGCAGAGTGAGCGTACAGGCGTGTACGCAGTGAGTTCGCCGCCCCGTGGTTCCCCATGGATACGGCGCTGACCATTGCAGGAGCTATCCTCCCTTGGCCACGACGTAGCTAAAGGACTCATCCGCATAAAATGCTCTGCGGCACTTCTGGATTTTTCTGCTCTCGTCCCGAGGCCGTTTCGCTGGTGGTAAACCAACCGGTGCCCATATAGGGGAAACTCTCAGGAGCGGCTAGTCGCTTGCGACCGGTTACACTAAATGTATGTTCACATGCAGTATAGATTCACCTGTTAGTCATGTACAGTCTGACCATATGCTGACTGGGTCTACTACCGTGCCATATATTGTCTGGATCTACCGTCTACGAATACACTGTCTGGGTCTACTAATCGGTTATATGATACCTGAGTATACTGTCTGACCATGTACTACCCGAATCAAGTACTTGATCACGCAGTGTCTAGATCTACTGCCTGATCAGACACGATCCGACCATACACTGCATGGATCGGCGATCTGACTTTGTACAGCCCGGGACTAGGAGTCTGTTCACATATTGTGTTGATCCACTGTCTGGTTGTATGCTCCTTCGCTCTATTCTCTGACCACGTCATATCTTGATGTATTGCAGATCTGTACACTTCCTGCCTACTACCTTACTCATTTGTGTCACTGTGTACTGCCTAGACCTTCTGGTATTGCGCCGAGACAAATTGGCCAGCGGGACGGCATAGGGGCAAGAAGGGCATTCCGTTTGCTCCGCCTTTGATACATCTGAAACGCAGTGCTACATGATCCGATTAGTAGATGTGACCGTTTCGGCCAATATGGGAAATGCGTGTGCTCTGTTTTTATGACTGTATAAGAGAATGTGGGCCTGTTTCATTAGTAACCAATTAGACCCACATTCCTTAGGCAAGCCAACTTATCATCCCTGCACAGTACGTCAAACTGAGTCCCTTTACTAAATTACAATTATCGATCTAAATATATTGAAAATCTCCTGAAATATTTGTGTCGCTTCCATTTTCACGGAGTAAGAAAGAAGAGTGCAGAAGAAAGAAAGAGAAATGGGACGTAAGGGTAATCGATAGGGAACACGGGTATAACGCAACGTGCCTTGCAGTGTGTCTACACTTGTCCTCCTTCCGACTCTCGAGAGTTGAAAGCATCTGGCGGATAGTGGACACTCTACTTAGCGGCGAAGAGAAGATGGACTGGCGTCAGAGCGAGAGAGAGAAAAATAGAAAAGGTTGGTATTCGCATGGACGGGCAAGATGCGGCTCTAGTGTGTACCTATCGGCCCTTTTACATACATTTCAATCTGAATACCGAGCGCGGCCCACTCGTGACAAGAGGAATGCTTTCAAGGAAAGTGCCGATGACCGGGCCACCGACCGGCCAGAAAATCACGATCGCTGTTGAAAAATTGGCTACCTCGAAACAGCCTGAATTTCCCTCGCCAGAAGACCAAGTTCCGCGGATAAGCGATCTTAAACGACCGACATCTTTCTTTCACAGCAGATACCGCTTCGAATTTATGTACAGAAACTGGAAAGTGTGAATGACACGCTTCATAAGGTACAAACTGAATTTCTTTTGTTTTCTTTTCAATTCGAATTTTTCAATGGATCATATAATCTGGATTGTTGTATGCACGTGAACCCTTCAGGGGATTATAATATATTCGAGAGAAAAAATAAAGTGTTACACGATGATAGGTTAGTTTCACTTTTTGAGGCGTAATAAATTGAAAAAGCTGGAAATCGAAGGATTTTTTGTTGTAATTATAAAACTGCCTGCTGGTATATCGTTGCTCCCCTGTTACGTCATCAGAATGATTTATTATAAAAAGAATAAGAAAGTAGTCAGATTTTTAGCCGTATATTAAATATTCCGATTTTGGAAGAACAAAAAATTCGTATGCCTTGCTTTTATAAAAAAAAAATGTAATTTACTGTGTGTATGAACGCTTGTTAATCACGTGAAATATTGAGAACATTGTGCATTTTTCAGAACAGCGTGCCATACGTCAAACTCTTTATTATTATCCTGTCCATGTCTGTATTCGTGTTATGACGCAATGGAACGATCGATGAAATTTTATTTATCGCACGTACAACTGTAAAATGCAGTTCATTTTTCAACGGCTACAAATTGCAACCCACCCGACCCCATCGTATAACGTAATTACTTTGTTTGTAACTTTTCGAAGCTATGCCGCGCCAAAAAAGCGTTCACAATACTTTATGAGCTATTGTTTTGCTCTCGTACGTTCTGCGCGCGATCCTCCGCTGCCTCCGACGACAAAATGTAAAACGAAAGCGATGCGACAAAAACTGGGTATCGCGGTTGCGATACGAAGAGAAATGCATATGGGTGTATACTTAAAATTAATTAGAGCGTAAGAGGATTTTCCGCTTAAAATTTGTCCCCGCACAGCCTGAAATACTAAAGGTCTTTACATTGACTCTAACTTCGCGAACTCTCCCGAAATTCTAACTGTTATTGGCCTGCTGTGCTATCTGAAACAATATGGTGTGCGTTAAACTCATTCAACTTCACTTGATGTTAAAAAGACAAATAATGATTGGATTCTGCTTGATGGAGGTAAATTAAAAATTCAAGATACATAATTGTCAAAATAGTTAATGTATTCAATTAATGTTCCTCGTATATTTTAGTGTAACACGGTGAATATACAATACTTACAATTACTGAACGCTTGGATATGTTGCTTAGAAATAGTTTAAAATATTTTGTGTTCAGATAGCTCGTTTAAAGAAGCGTGTCAGCGAGAGAAACTTGTCTTGAACATTAAACATAGTTATGACATTTCATAGAAATGCACGAAGCAGAATGCTAAACCCGTAGACGAGGAGTGGAGCTAGATTACAAGAAAAACTTGTCAAACATCGTTCCTTCGTTACTTCTAGCATCCTAGTCAGAAATATTCTTCGAAAATGAAATAGCCGAGAGACGAAATATCGCTTAACAAGCGGTTGATAAGTATCAAAATAATATTCTTAAATAACGTTACTTTGATGATTAATTAACTAAAATTCCTTCCTTTAATTAAGAACCACCCCGTAGACATTCCGATACATTGGGAACGGCAATAAATAGCTTTCTGAATCGTCATCGATAATCGACAGCATTCCGATCTCGTGGACTTCGACTTAATTACCTCTTAAATTCTGCATCAGCAGCGTGCCGTATTCATTACAGCTTCCCGATTAAATTCTTCCCAAGTTCCAGTGACCGTTTACCCTACTCCTCTGTGATTTCCAGCCCTCTCAACCCTCTTCGCTGATCCGATTCCATTCTTTCTTCGTGGTATTGACGAGAGGACAGCTTACTCTCCTCTCGAAGCGAAGCAGCCGATCCTCCAGGTCGTCGAATGAGAACTTTCCACGGATTTTCCATGGTCCACGAAAATCGTTCACGCATCTTGAGGCAGAGCTTGTGCCTACGATGAAAATCTGGCAGGCCAGGCTTGAAATAGTGACTCGCACGGGCCTCGAGATTGGCTATTTGTTATGCCCCGTGGATTTACCGTACTTTTTCTTCGCAGCGTGCTGAGAATCTCGTGATTTGTTGTTCCGGAGCTATATGATTCTCGCGTGAAGTATGATACAAAAAAATGCTATATGAGCACAGATTGTCAGAAGAATATTCTTTGAGTTCTAAAAGGTATTAAACGAAACCGTCAAAATGTGAAATTGTGTTTTTTACGTTTCTGTTACGATTACTAATTACCTACGTTGAAGCGTTACATTAGCTTTACTGTAATGAAGTAGAAAAGCTGCCATTCACGAGTATTATTATGAGAAATCTGTTTAAAAGAGAATATTAAATGATTTCAAATGTATTTTCGAACGATATCTGGCGTTTCCCGACAAATTCTGACTGCAAGAGGCCCTGAGAAATAACTGCGAAACTTTCGATGGCGACTGGTTCCGTATTTCGCCACCAGGTGGCTACCAACGACTTTCTTTCTCGTTGGTACTGACGTTATCATCCTTTCTATGCGTACACCCTCAAAAAAATCGACTGAAATGAAAAACAATGTGAAAACTGAATAATATTTCTAACAATTATAGTTCCTCAAAAATCGTCATTCCGGTGGAAAAGGTCAAATCCCCTTATCGGTCAGCAATGATCAACTTATCAATTTTTTGTCTCTTCAAGCACGCTGACGTCCCACAATGACTCCTTTCATTCCGGTTTTCGTGTTCACGACGTTCTTGAGTGTTTCACTGCGTTTCCTCTCGATTTCCCGCGATTCCGTTCACCACCTTCCGCGTCGGCTAGCCGGCTTCAGCGAAGGTATCGGCAAAAGGAGGATTTACAACGGCGCGGGAGCGTTACGTGGTAAATGGTAACGAATAGCGTCGAGAAACTCTTCCGTCGTTATCGCCAGCGCGGCCGCGGTGTTACGCCGTAAACAGCTCTCAAATAATCGGTGGAAACGGAAATTATTGCGCGGGAATGTGCATCGGGAGCCAGCTGTACCTTGCACGCCCTTCATCCGCGGTCGAGCAAACTTTTCGTATAACCGCCGCGACTTTTGCAACGCTGGCTCAAATTATGCGCCCGTGTTTCAGTGGATCAAGGCAAACTTTTTCCTCAACGGCGAACGACCGTGTGCTAGCGCAAAACGGAACAAGACGCCGCGAAGGGATGATCTTGGAAATTTTTTAGCCTGATTCCTTGGTTCCTGATAGTATTCGAAATGGACCTACCTGATGCCTGATAAATTTATTTAGATTGCGATAGAAAATAAAAATTGAAGTGTTACATGTTTCGTCGTAAAGAGGCTACGGTTTATCTTGCCAACTTTATTCATGATATATTAAAGGATGGTCGTTGTTCATTTCTCAGCATGATGCAAAAATATTTAACATGCATATAATATTATAGTATCATGGAATTTTTAGGCAGAAAAAGTCTGTTGTGTGTCTGAAAGACTTTTACCCTCGTCCTTAACTCACTGTATTCAAAATATAATTTCAAGACATTTCGAAAACAACAATTTTTCATTTAAAGACCTCTTTAACATTTTGATGGCCGCTGTCACGTACATGTGATTTCTATTAATTTGAATGAAACACTTGCAAAACAGATAAATAAACTTATCTATCACTGATGACAAATAAACACGCAGACACTAATAAAGTAGCAATTATAGAATATTCAATATAAAGAGAATCGTGTAAAATGTTTTGTTACGAAAGGATTCTTGCAAAAATGTTCAAAGATAATTAGTATTTGCAAAATTTTTGCAGCCGTCAAAGTGTTAATCTTCAATATTTTGAATATATTGGTTCATTGCAAATGTGTTTGTCTCGTCCACCAATTTTAGAACAATTTGTACAGACAATACACTATAGTGTTTACCAAGCTACGAACAGTGAAATATTACCCTTGTCAACAAACTTGCGAGGTTGTATAAATTTCTCAAACAAATGTTTTTGTTGTCGAAAATAGTCACTCGATGAAAGCCGTGCACGAGCGACATCAATTTTCAGATATCCAATCAATGATAAAAATTCAACCACAGAGAGTAATGCCATCTGCCTAATATAAAATGAATAACTAAATATTAAATTGACTAAAAAGATATGAAACAGTTTTAAATTTTTATTAACATATGAAAGACATTTATGTGACAATATCGAAGTAATTCTTTGTAATTGTAAATATAGTTTTTTGTAACATTTCGCAATCAGCACAAGTTAAAACCACAGTACACCGTCCCTTCGATTTATTTAGCGAGCTATTCGAGATCGTTCACGACGAGTATAGCCGTAATTGTCTCGATCATCGTATTTTCGCGATGAAGCTCGTCTTTCATAAATTTTCTCTCGGTAGCCGACCGATCTCGACTCGATCCCGGTAAAATTAGCTCGAGGATTCCCAGGGCAATCCAGTTAGCGATGGTATTCGAGAAGATAAGCATGCTTATTCCTGCTCGCTCGAGAGTTGTAAATTTCAAGTTATGAATACTCTTCTGGAAGGAATGGCGGAGGGTCTCTCTCGAAAATAGAAAAAGTCGACACAGACAGACCGTTGCAGAAATGTACCGACGATCGACCTGCACCTGCGGTGTGCTTTACTTTCACCGAATAACACGCAAGCGTGCGCCAGGGTTGCGCCCAATTTTTAATGAATCAAATTTATTTCAACTTGAAGCAAATAACAAAATTCTCGCCCAATGAAATAGTTGTATTTTTGTGGTTAATTTGAATATAACAGAATATGAATTTTCTTAAACCGTCAGACAAGGGACCGAGGCCATGAAAGAATTGGTTATTACAGAAAATTTTAATTTTTTGAGGACGCTTTCACGTAAAATTGAGTTGTTCAATTCTTAAGAATAATTACATCAGAAGGAAACATAGGTGGTCTTGAAAAGACCCCGGAACTTTCAGTCATCAATTTGTTCACTGAATATGATGTTTCTGTCGAACTCTTTCAAGCTTGTGTATTTTGAAACAAACTCTAACACATTTGGAATAATAACTTATACCGTATCTTTTCCTTCATAAAGCTAATCCAGGTGTAACCCTAACACACTTATAATAGTATTTTATATCCCAGCTTTAGCTCCATAAATCTCACGCAACCCAATCTTAGCACTTACACCACTAAATTGTATCTCATCTTTCACTTGATGAGGGTGAATATTTTAATATTTTAATGAAATTGTCAGTAAGTCGTAGAATAGACTTCTGAACGAATTACTGCGATTGTCGAAAATGTCTCGCGTACTTTTCATCCGATCAGACGACGTCCAGGTTATGTATTAGTGATCATACTCTCAGACATTCACCCTCTCAAACACTTGAGGCGCGTGCAACCCTCTGCGCAGTGCGGAGTCTTAGGTAAACATTTACATTCCTAACCTATATGACGATTTCTCCTACGTAATGCATCTGATCGCATTTACTTTAATCCTGATCATTGGCCGCAGAGTGCATATTGATATTCCGTGAAATGTATGTCAGATCGTCTCAAGAGATATTTATTTTCAATTACTGTAAAAACTGACAACTCTAACTGTAGTTCTTAGGGGCGAATAGATGGTTAGTAAAATAGAAATTTTTGTAGTAGCACACGATGACAAATGTGTAATAATTTCTGTTTGCATAGCTTTCAGTTCAAGGAAATTGAGTGCAACTTTCTTAACTCGTCTGATCATTATTTGCTGTTTCTACTTGTGTGTAATCGTCGAGGTGCATGTTCGTAATTTAATAATTACCGTCTGTTAATTCATTTATATGATTTTCATTGAGGGGGGGGGGGGATGAAATGGAAATACTAAATTCAAAGGTTTATGTATGAATATAAAGGAATATGGCTTTAATAAAATATATTTAATTAATTAAACGAAAATGGAACATGTAATTTTAATAACAAAAGCGACAACGCACGCGACACACACAGCAGCAAAGCCAAGACAATCAAGTATGAATTCAAAAGAACTACACATTCAGAAGCACGTTTACATATATTTCTACAACTTCTACAATTCCTACTTGCATGTGTTATAACAATTTCCATTATTTTTCTTAAGACTTTATATGATTTCCTTTCATTTTAATAGTGTCTTTAAAATATATACAGTGAGTAACAAAAGTAAGTAAACAGTCAATTCCTAAATGAACTAATAATGTTTATGAAGTGAAAACTTAATGTTAAATAAAATAATGTATAGTCAGTTATAGAACAGGGTATGCTTAAGTAGAATAAGTGATAAAATTTTTATTAATTAGTAACATATTTATACAAAAATATGGAAACGATTATTACTAGAGAAACATATGTTACAAAAGTAAGTAAACATCTTTTGATTTAATTAGTTAATAACCACAATGATGGCCATTCTGTAGTGACATTTTTGCCAAACGATCAGGCAGAGAGTGTGTGTATTTGTTACATTCATCAACCGAAAATGATTGCTACTTTTCTTCTATTAAACATTTTGTCATTTATATTTTTTGGCCTACATTCTGCTATCTTTAATTTAAGAATTGATCACATATTCTCAATGGGAGATAATCAGGGTTTGCGGTGGCCACTCGAAGATATTAATACAGTTTTCTTTTACATAATTTGTTACAATTTTTGCTTTGTGCATTAGAGCATTGTCCTGTTGCAGGATGAAATTATCCCCTATCAGCCGTTTTCCCTCAGGAATTATTACTTCTTGTAATAATTTTAAGTATACAGAAGCGTTAACTTTCTCACTTAATATTACAATTATTCCAGCCCGAAATATGAAACACACCCCCACACCATAACACCTCGATCCACTGATTTTAGTGTCGGTTGAGTGCACTGATATGAAAGGACTTCATCTTTTCGCCTCCACACGAACATTCTTCCATGACTATATTTTAGTCGAATCATCGATTCATCGGTCAATAGTATTATTGACCAGAATGTTAATGGTTTCAGTACGTGTGCATAGTAAAAATTCATCCTTTTTTGAATATTCTGTTTATTAAAGTAAGATACTTTCCTTGCAGTACGGCCATGTTTTTCGACTGCGTGTAATCGCCGCCTTATTGTTTGCATTAACGGTGGGTTCCGGTCTTCATTTTGAAGTTGCACACGAATTTTAGGTGCTGACATGAATGGAACTGTTAATGAAATGTTTACTATTCTTTGATCCATTCGATTATCCGTAATTCGAGGCCGTCCTGATTTGGGTGCAGCCGATACTCTTCCATTTTTTTCGACAGCCTTAACTATTTTGAAGATGCCTGCTACAGATTTATTAAAAAATTTAGCGACTTGCCTATATGAGCTGCCCTCGTCTTTCATTTTAATAACAATCCTCCTTTCTTCGTTTGTCAAATGTTTGACTTTAGCCATTTTTCAATAATGATTTTGAAAAAACAGAATACGATAGAAAACTTCTTTGAAATTTACAGTTATTAATGAAAATGCACGCTGAAGCCATGGCTGAAGCTCTTCACAAAATAATAAAAAGACCATTCAACTATTATATGTAAATAAAACATTTCACGAATATGTGTTGCAAATTGAAAATCTAATGAGGAATTGAAAGTGTTCACTTATTTTTGTAACCTCTATAAAATGTTTATATGCATAAACTGAATAGAATCTCACACAATATGTTTGTAATGAGTGTAGTGACTGTTGCAAACAATAGAAGGGTGTCAATGCAATGTATTCTATTTTTATTGTAGGTGGCGTTAAATGTATAATAGAATAAAATGAATTTTGCCGTTACGCACCGTAGTGTTTACTTACTTTTGTTAGATACTGTATTTTGTCTTTAAAAGAAGAGCTTTTCCTAAACAGCTCATTGACCTGATAAAAATCAGCTGCAGCGGCTCTGATCTTGTAAATCAATACCACTGAACAACATCCACCCAGAGTCTCAACTTTAAAATAAATATTTCCAGCTTCCGTACGATTGAATTAAACGTCCATTATTCGCTCCACCGTAAAACAGGCAGCTGTAAGTGAGTTCACATCTAACTCAAACGAAGTTAATGTCGGAGCACGTTGAATCCGGTTCGTACGTCGCTCTGACGAATTACTAAAGTAAATATTAAATGTTACGAGCAAACATTAAACACGTAACCGATGCTCGACAACAGCACCCGGTAACAACAACACCAACAACAACGAACGCGAATTTACTTAATAAAACTACTGCTCGGAGCGGATGAAAATATTTCAATAGAGTTCCGTGTAGAACAGAGTTTCGATTGGCGTCGAAAGGTTCGCGTTGTTTTCGATGGATCGACCGGCCTCGAAACCACCGAATCGAGCTTTTCCATGGCGAAGGTATAAAATAACGCGGCCGCAAAGGTAGCCAGGATTAATAGAGCAGGAGAGGGAAAAACCTTCCCTGGATATCGAAAGGAAATTAAAACCGCGGTCAGCCGAGTTTCATCCGACCCCCCCCCCCCCCCCCCCCCCCCCCCGCACGAAAGTCACCCGATCGTCAGGATCTCTTTTTTTCTCGATAAATTGCCAGGGAGGTTCGGGCAAAATTAGTTTATTCGAGTGTAACGTCATGCGCTCCTCTCTTTTCCCATTTTTTCGCTCGCCCGACGACGAAAGCGGTATTGGTTTCGTCGATTGTGCCCGCCGCACAATTCGTCCCTTTGCAGACGCCCGGCTGTACCTCGCTCTCACCCCGATGAAATTTAATATTTGAGACTTTCCTAAAGCTTAATCGCGGGGCTCACGCATCGCTACGTCCCGAAGAACGCGATTTTCATTAACGGATACACGCGAAACGCGATTCCACCGTACTCGCCGGCACGAATTCGCTCAAGATGCTGCTATCGACGGTCTCGATTCACTATCTGCTCGAAAGTTGGTTAATTTTATGGATAAGCCTTGGAAACATTTAATTATTCAATTTGTGGTCGTTACGGTTTATTGAGAACCGCAGTAAAGTACAAAAGTAATGGCTACCTTATGTACAACAGATTTTAATTATCATGATTATTTTGGCTTAGTTTTATTAAGTTGTGTTACTTAACCCACGTACGTCGGATGCACGGTCATTTTGTGTCGACTACAGAAATCGTACATATTCAAAAGTCAGACTCTTTAAAGCACTCCGTAAAAATAGTAATTTCAAATTACACTCTGCGATAAGTCCCAAAGTTCGTTCAAAAAATAAAACTGTTCTCTGTATCAAAAATACATGAATGTAATACATATTGTATATTCTTTCTTTTTGTGTGCATATAGTTAGTTATACTTAAATATAATAGTTATACATGAAAATATATTTTACATTTTGTACACAATTCACCTTTTAGACCCGCATACAATGAAGGTTTAATTATGGGTCAAAATGACTCTATCAGTCTACCGCGTCAGTTTCAGAGCATCCGTATTCGGAGAGTTAAGTGATCTTTGTATATTCTTCATATCTTCATATATTCTTTGAAAGCTCTTCTTGCTCATCAGGATCAATCATCGCAGAGAACTGATTCTTCAAATAATTAGCTCTCGATTAAGTTGGCTACTTAACATTTATCAGAATGTTTCCACAGTTAGCCACGCAACAATAAAATTGTTGTATAACGAAGAAATGTGTCTAGCATTTTGTCGTGAGGTAATCTTTCTTAACTGTTATTGTCATAAAATACGTAAGGGTAGCGATCGATCGAAGGAAGAACGAACTAGGCATCGTTGCTTCGCGTTGGCGAGCTGTTTGCAAATATGAGCGACAGCATTGGAGCAACGCAAATGTTTGCAATGTATTATGGGCCGTGTACCGCTCCTGTTTCCGCAGTTATGTAATAGACGAGGCTGTGTATTCGTTTCGACACGGGTGCTTTATGTGTTACAACTGCCCCCGTAAACGGAAGCAACTGCCGATCTATTAACTGATCCATTGTCTCGCCTCCCCGTGAACATGGGATTAACAACCACTCTCTAATTAGAATAAAAGATCGCTTCAACTACCGCCGACCGTGTTGAAAAATTAGACGGTCTTTACCTTTTCCATTTAATCACTTACACCTCGATGTTTCTCTGCCTCTGCTCGATGAATTAGAGTACAGTTCATTGATTTTCTGTGTACAGACAGTTTTAACACTGTATCCATCACAGATTGGAGTACTCCAGATACACGCATGTGTACTATATAACTCTCCCCTTTTTTCAGTTAAAGTGCTTGTAAGTAAATAAATAACTGAAAAAGGTGTGACGGTGTTGTAAACGCTATGGAGAAAACAAAGAGAGGAGGAAAGGAAACTGAGAAAGAGGGGCCTGACGACGCCATATTTAGGATTAGGTTGAAGGATGTACTTACAGTGAGTTGCTGGAAAGATGACGAGCAGAAGGAATGCGGGTCTGATTGGTTACAGCAGGCCTGGTCGAACACAATCATAAAAACAAAACACATGCACTTTCTTTATTGGCTGAATAGTGACATCCACTAATCGGATCATATAGCACCGTGTAACAAAGGCAGAGCGTGTGGAGTACCCCTCTTGCCCCTGTGCCGTCCCGCTAGTTATCTTTCCAGCAACTCACTATACAGTAGAACGTTTATTTTCGAAAGTCGATTATCTGAATATTTGATATACGAAGAACCAATTATCAAAACACAGATTCAATCATGTATCTAAACTATATAAGAATGTTTACATTTTAGAACACGTGTCCTTTCTGCTCCAAATAACCGAGTTTAGTGTCTTGTCTGTGTTTCTGCATGTAAATACGTCTTATTTGAAATCCATCATAATGAATTGGAAAATCTATCACTCGATATACCTGGATTTGAAAATTGTAATTTCGACGATATTCAAGAATAGTTGAAAATACACCAGAATAATCCAGGATATAAAGTTATGAATGATGATCATATTGTTTTATCCATCATTGCTGAAAAAAATGATGAAAAAAATAAAGACATGTACTAACCCACTTTACTGTGAAGCTGAAAATGCATTGAATGTTGCATTATGATGGGCAAAAGAGCAAACGGAAATAGATGCAGTACAAATATTTATTTTAGAAGCAACTCGTCATTTGGCTATATGTAAAACCGATTAATTTACTTTCTATATTTCGTTTATCATGTACCTTTTCACTGAATGTACATCCATACTTGAAAATTGTTTTATTTCCAGTCATTTTATCACATATTCGCAAATTTGGTTCCTCTAGCCCGATTATTCGAAAAACCGCTTATCGGACCGGGTTTATCTCCCTATTAGTTCGGACAATCGACGTTTTACTGTACATAACAGAATCAAAAGAGAGTCGAGGACTTGTGGGAAACTCTTGCGGCGATGATCCCTCTGGTGGCGAATGCTGGAAGTGTCGCCACAGAGGAAAGCGAATAATGTTGAATGTACCAGTATCGGTGCGTCCTCAGACCCCTAATGAAGTTAGCCGCAATGCTTGCGAAGCATAGGGAACATTTTCCTCTGAACGCTTACCCTCTGAAGCCTCAAACAGTATTAATCCTTAAACTGTAAACATTTTACACTAATCACAAACTGTAAACGTTGGTCTTTCATATCTGATAGTTTTCAATGAGTAATAGTTTTTAAAGAAATCTACAAAAATTCATATAACATCTTTAAACATTCGAAATTAAGATTATCATAAAAGTTAACTTTTTTTGGGCGGGGGAAAAAAGGTTTTCTACCTACTCGCTTGCGACAAACCCAAACCGTTCGAACTAGCTCGAACATGAAATACCCACGTTTACAGTTTAAGAGTTAACTGTCACAAGAATCAAATGCATCTAAAGAGTCCCTATGCCCATTAGTAGGTTGCTCATGCTTATGCAATTTACCTTACTCAGATATCTAAAAAACGCACATTTAAAACCGTGAAAAAAGGAAAGGTATAAGAGTAATAAAATATACTTTTGCCAAAGTTTAATTTCTACCTGCATTTAATTTCTATTAACTGCATTAACATAAAGAATATTTAACTTTAAGAATGAATATTTGCATAAACATCCGCAGTCCACTCATTAACTGACAATGGGGAACAAATTCTCATAAAACGGTGTGTGACCAAACACTACAATTCTATTTTATGTCTGCCAATTTCTTGCAATTCACTAACACTAAAGCTACCATGGCCGGTCAAATGACTCTTTTTAAACTTTTGATTAAACATTCTGCATTCATTGCTATCGCTTTCGTCACTTGACTTCACGACTTTTCCTATAATATACATATAATCAATTTTTGCCCGTGCTAAATTGACTATTACCTGCACTCAATTGCAGAAAATATAACTTGTATTCGACCCATTGTCGCAAATAATGGCTATAGCCGTCGGATTTCTGTTGATGTGCTGGCAAATTACGGCTATAGCAGTCATCTTGTAGCAACAAAGGAACATTTATAAAAAAAAGTATGTTTCTGAGGCCGATCTAGAAAAAAAAGGTGTGCGTCTGTGGGTTACAGACCGGTCATTTGACCGATTCGGTAGTAACAGGTGTATATTAATTGTCGGTGGGTTTAGTGTTAATGGGGGGCGTCCCTATGCAAGTAGCTTCAGGTGAGAAAGTTGCATACTGACGTATGGGAGCGCGTGCGTCATTAGAAGCGCAGATTATTTGTGCGTGTGGGTTCGGTCGAATGATACCATAGTGTATTTGCGATGTCATCGTTCGACGGTCGGTGAACGCGGCGCGACAATCGAGCCGCAGCGGTCGGACGTCATTGTTTGCCCATTCCCTAAGGCTAACCACCGTCACCCGCAATATTACAGAATTACTACACGCCCCCTCTCCCGTGCGTCTCTCGTTCTGTCCAATATCGTGTACATTACGTACGTACATCGGCGAGCCTCGTCGCCTCCGATATTAGTTCCGTCGCCACCGCGGAAATTGCATTGACAATGCTAATTAAATTGCTTCGTTTGTCAATCGTCAGCCACAGAGAGCGGCTTCGCGCCGACACGAGCGCGTCTCCATCGGAATTGCGAAGCGGTAACAGGACGTCGAGATGCAAAAAGGGAGCGTAAAGCGCCGCTGAACATCTCTCTGTCCTGCGTCCCCCGGCCTTTTAGCTTATGGAATTCTTAAGTCGACACGACGATCATGCCACGTTCACCAGCCATCTTGTAACTTCGCTGGAATATTGAACAGCGGAATTTCATCTCTCAGTGATCGCATAACTGCTATGATAAATGTCTATTTTGAAGGTTCTTAATTTTTCTGTCGTTTCAACAGGGACAAATGTTGATTTCAGTTCGTTTAGGGATGCTACTGTAGTGGATATGACGCGTGTAGACGAGATTTTGATAAGTATATTCGTATAGGAAGAGTCGATCTTTATCCTCGTTACAGTGGACCGTGTCTTTCGATATTTTTCATTTTGTTTGTGTCGATGATCTCCTGGCATCTGCTCGTTTATTTATGTGTTAGATGTCGTCTTTGTTTATCGTTTGGTCGGAAAATAATCCAGTCAACGGGTTAGGTGTCTACTGATTTCTCTGATATTCAGAAAACACTCACATTACAATGAATGTATAAGAGCTTATTTAATTGTGTAAGAGTTTCCTAATTTTTATTTAATTTAATTTAATTTCAGTATACGGGAGAATCTCCTTTTGTGCAATAATTGAAAGTGTAGAGACAGGTAGTATACATAATACATGAAAGAGACTGTTACAGTATACACTAACAACTCATTTTAGACATATTACAGTAATAGTGAAACGCTACATTGACGCAGTGTGAGCGTTCAGAAATTGACCTAGCGATTTATAAACACTGTTTTTGAAAGTATCAGGTGAGCCAGAAAAAAGTCCAATTTAACGTTGAAATTATTGGTTAAATTACAAATTCTATGTAGTGGATCTGAATGCCCAAATCTGAAGGTGTAGGTGGCTGAACGATATTGTTGGGCATGTCTAAAGTGATGCATAGGAGCATTGAAGTTCAAGAAGTGAAGAAGGCTAAGATTATTAGAGTAGTTATTAATGATTTTAAAAAGAAAAAGCAAATCGTTGATCAATCTTCTATCCTTCAAAGTATGAATATTAAATCGGCGCATAATATGGTTATAGTTGTAGTCTAAACGAGGTATGGGATGGTCAGATTTATAAACCAATAATCTTAGAAATTTGTGTTCGACTTTTTTTAATTGGTATTTATGCTTGGAAGTGTGTGGAGACCAGATTACCGACGCACACGCAAGGTGCGATGAGACCAAAGAGGAGTATAGATTTAGTAAAGCATACGAGCTTTTAAATTTAGAGCAACTTCTACTAGTGAAACCAGGTGCTTTGTTGGAAGATGCGATGATATGTGAATAGTGATCATCAAAGTTGAGAGAATTGTTAAAGCTAATGGACAGATTTTTTATTGTATTTACAGAGGATAATGTTATGTTACTAAGCTTATAATCTGGGCAGACTGGGTACTTGCTATGCGAAAATCTAAAAATTTTATATCAAGAAATTTTCATGAAATTCTGGAAATTCTTGAAAGTCAGCCTGTGTCAGCGGTATTCAAATCCACCTAGTACACTGGGCGGTTCCAAGAATCCCAGTTTATAACTTTATCCCACAATAATTTTTAACGGCGAATGACCTCCTTACCTTCTACTTAGCTCTGCTTAAGAACAAACAAAACTTGGGCTGCAGAACGCGTTCAAAATTTCTCTCAAGAAACCTGTGCCTCTGAAAGTCTGGATTCCAAATAAATTGTAACGCAATCCTTCATACACGCAGTTGCAATTGTCGTTGCACGAATTGCAACTAAATTCCTTCTCAGGATTCAAAATCATACTGCCCTATTAGGAATTTATTTCAATGCAATTTAAATTAGTTTTATAAGTTCCAATGTTTTGCCACGATTCAGTTAAGTACATCGCGATCATCCCAACACCGATCGTCCGGAAAATGGTTATCCTATGTCAGTCACAAACTGGTAATATCATTAATGACACTCTGTACTTTATTTTGTACAACTCAGTATTTTATATTATAAAATAAACTTATCATTTTTATGTAAATTTGAATTGCAATGTGAGTCATACTGTTATGAATTATAGTTCAGATAATCGAAGTCCTACTGCATTTAGAAAATTAGGAACTATCGCATCATCCATATAATATAATCATATTTCTATCCTGTATAGAACGTCGAATTTTCGAAATATTTTATACTTCGCTGAGTCATGCATCCCTTATCCACGTGTTCCAATTATTTTCAGAATCCTACAAATGCAGTTGATCCGATTATTTCTTACGACAGTAGCCAAATAATCTAATTTTCAATCACGAAGAGTGGTTAAACTCTAACCGATGCCAGCCTCGTCGGAAAGAAAGTGACGAAGAAAGGCAAGAAGGAAACGAGCAAGAAGCAGCGGTACAATGGATGCACAGGCGTTCCGTCGTGCAGCCACTCGGATACGTATTGCGGTTGTTCCCGCGGCCTCGAAAACAAAGATACATGCCCGATGATATTCAATAAATCCAGGGGTGGAAAAACACGACGACACGGCTCGTAGGATATTGCGGGGGCTGACCTTATTTCGAGGGAATTTCAAGCGGTAATTGTTCGTCGTCCGTTTCCCCGCTTTGTGGCAGCCTCTTGGATAACGATTGAGAGGCAGGGAGAACGAGAGAGAGACACACACACACAGAGAGAGAGAGAGAAAGAGAGAGAGAGAGAGTGAGATATGGAAGCTGGAACGGAGAAAGAGAGAAACGAAGGCGGCGCAGGAGGCTATTCATTCTACATCGTCGAGTTGTCCTTGTTTTCCAGTTTCAATCTTTCCATTTGGACTAGGACGTGTTCCCCTTTTAGGCTGTTCACAATCACCGGACAACAAACCGGCCAACGGCGACCGCATGCGAGAAAGAATATTCCCCGAGAATTAATGCCACCAGGACGCTCCGCGTTGTTATGCACGCGGATGCAGCTCTCGCGTCGCCTGTTTCTCGTAACATCTAGTACGGGATGTTTAGGCCACGCAGAGAAGGTACAGTACAACAGGGAAACTTTATGACACGGTCGCAGAACAATGGTATTTCGAATTTAGCTTTAACTGGTGGTCAAAGCATGTTTTAGGATGACTAATGTCACCCGTAGAAGGTCGGTTTATGCTCTGACAAATTTTCGCTTTTCCGAGACTTAACCCTTTGAACTCCTTTGTCGAGTGTGATTCGACATCGATTTTATTCACAGGTACTCCTATGTCGAGTCACACTCGACATTTTTAAATTGCCAGTTTAAATATGTATTATATTTCGCAATATTTTTTTTCACCACAAATATCAGATGTTAGCAAAGTTCCAATGCTACTTTCAACGTATTTAGTAAAAAAAATTGTTTAAATTGGTTCCTATGAACCAACTGTCATTTGAAGTACATTTCAAACAAAACACAAAATAATACGGACTTATTGAAACGAAAATGAAAAAAATATATCGAAACTCACAGCAATCTCTGCAACTTAAGTTACATCATTCAGTCAAATTTTTCGAGAGTCATTTTCGCTTGAACTTTGTCTGCGAATTGAACTTAGGGATTCCAAAGTTATCAATGGAGTTATACCTGAACTACGTAAGATAAAAGCTGGTCGACAGGTACTTCTTGGTTCTCAGTGTCACTCCTACTCAAGTCTGATGATCTGTAGGTGGACTGAATTGGGTTTTCCGACCCACAAATGGTCTTAATTAATTCCCCAATTACCGCTGGACGATGCCGATCTGCATAGCTCCTATGAACTCCGATTGATCCATCATTCCAAAGTAATTCAATAATGGTTGATACGATTCGCTGTAATGTACAAGCTCCATAGCTCGTACAAAACATTATTTAATTAACTGCGACAAGCGAATACGTTCGGCTCTGGGCAATACTCGTTCGATCCGGTCGCAGCTAACCGTGTACGTACCCCTTTACATACAAAATTAGCTAAAATATATATGGTTTCGTTGAAAGGAAACATCGAAGCGAATTCCCAGCAAAGAAACAGATAGATGGGGGGGGGGGGGCTCTAAACATCGTTAATTAACGCACGAACGACCGGTGGCCAGGACATTTAGAAGGCTTACGAACTTGTTATTATTTAATCCCTGAAACGCGGACGTAAGTCTCGATAATCAACAGCGCGAAATCGTTCTGTGTTCGAATAGGACGCGCATTGTGATCGAAAGTAGGCCAACGTCACACAATGGGACGGCCTGGTCACATTGTAGGGATCAATTATTCGCCGCTTATGCGGAATCGCTCGGCTACGGGCTTACAATACGCCATTCAGGCCGAAACGCGCGTAACTCGACCGGCATGCGAATTGCCCATCAAACGTATGATTTCGCAAATGAACTATATACAGGCTTATACGTAATACGGAATGCTCCAGGATAGACACTGTTGCGTGACGCTCGTAGAAAACGCGACGTCTAATTTCTTGGATCGACAAGAGTCTTGGACACCCAGAGTACGAGTTTGGGATAAATTAGTTTGGTTTTAATTCTGGACGAAATCGAAGAAACGTTCGGTTCGATAACCGGAGAAAAACTGATTTTGAAGATTGTGAAAGATTGAGAAGTCGACTTGATTTTAGGTGAGACTTAAGAATTGTGAGGTATTTTTCGGATTTCGTTTGTTGTAGAGCATAAGTTCGAGGATGAAGAAGGCTGAGGAATCATGGAGTAAGATGGTTCTTTAAAATTAATATTATTTGAACGTTTAGTAGTTTCGAAGTGATTGGGAAGTTCCTACGCTAACTCCTTGTTTGTAAATTAGGACGATCGGTACCTCCAAGCCGGGAGATAATTTTTATGAAGGCACATGATTCATAATCTCTCCTTTGCAAGGTCTTCAAATTCTACGTACTACAACTAATAAATATGAGTTGCGATTTCCTTTTCCTGTAGACCAAATAATTTATCAGAAGATATGCATTGCTACAACTTAAGGATACTACAGGAGCAACAACGATCATCCGTTAATAAATCGACAATAACTTTAAGTAGAAAAATGGGAAATTATTTACGACTCGACTGAACATATTATCGATTCACATTTTCGCGGTTGTATTACATGTATTACCTTACATTCTGTAGAACGCGAGATTATTTCCTTTGTACTCGACGAAGAGACTGGAAACTCGTCGCAGAAAGCCTGGAAACGCGATTAATCCGCTCGGTCGGCCAGCCTTATTGAAATCAATTTCTCGAAGATACCGGGAGGGGAGAAGCCTCGCCGGTTCGATCGACGATTTCGCGTTGAATAACAAGCAATCGATGATTCCTTTTAGTCTAATTGCTAGAACGTCGGAACAATAAACTCGGTCGGAGGATTGTAACGCGGCAAATGCGATTTCGAGGATCGTCCGCCGCCAGAAGTTAATGCGTTTCAATGATTACGATATTCCATCTATTTCTCGGTCGTCGATTAAATGTTTCGAGATATTAAAAGTTTTAGTTGTTCGACGGTTATGTATTTGCAGAGCGCCCGGCTATTGTTTGCCCGGTCGAATTGCAAATTCATATCGGCTGTGCGCTTTAACATCCAGTATGTAGTAAAAATACTCCGGATATTGTACGTAGAATGACATTTTAAAAGCGTCACAGGATAACATCTTTGATGCTCAGAGATTAAAAAGAAGGCAATGTCTTAAATTCCTTGGAGGGTTGAGAATAATTATAATTTGATTTAATTGCGCAGAATTTTGAATTAAAATATGGGTCGTCCTGTATTATAACTTCTACTCAAGTCACTGTTTTCTTTATTTTCTTGAAGTAGTTTGGTTGTATTCAGGGGATTTTAATGGAGTATGTTCATCCTGTTAGATATTTTCTAAACAGTACTTATAATGAAGGGGACGTGTGAAAAATTTGATACATTAAGTATTAAAGTATAAATTAAATCTGAATAATATTTCTTTAAATAGACAAAGTTAGTATTGCAAAAAGTTTCAGTTACAGCGAAGAAGAATTCGAAACTTTATACGAAGGCGCACGATAATAACCCCCACAAATACAATTCTGAACAGTGCATACAAACATGTTCATCTTAAAAACAAAACCAATTCGAACATACAGCCAATATTTACGCAAACCTACTCTTTCATTTTCAACTATTGAAACCACCACGCAGTTCATATATCAAGTTACACCCTGTACAATGTTTCCGTACGGACGCAAACGGGTGCAGAAAACTAATATACTACGAAACACAATAACTTATCCCGAAATGGGGATGGGTGGGGGTTGAAAAAAAGGGTACGAAGGTACACGAAAGAGTTATACGACCAAGTTGCTCGCTTAAGTCGCACTCAAAGAATCCCGAAACTTTGTCCTTACAACTTTTCTCCCTTCCGCCCACCACCTACCACTCCCCCTGTTCATCCCCCCACTCGGTGCAGGTTCTCCAAAGCAGTTTTTGCCATTATCGTTTTTCTTTCCCATTCGATCTCGCGCGGCGGTGTTCGCGACGATATCCGTCGGAATAAGATATTTTTAAAGTAAAGATTATTATCCGGACTCTCATTACGTTGCCCGCCCCGACGATGAAGATTACGGAAGTATCTGCGCGATAAAATAGCACAATTTGCTGGTCCCCGGCCTGAACCCCGCAGCTGCATCATTGTTGCGCAAAACGAGCAAGCCGAAGAAGAGGACGACGAAGAGGGAGAGGCAGAAGAAGGGGTAGAAGTCTGGAAAAAAATGGCGAAGGAAGAAGAAGACGAGGGAGAGGAGAGAAAGACGGAAACGGAGGAGCAGCAGATAGCCGGCTTGATTATCCGGACTCAACCAATCTTCATCATGCAGCTGTTTTTCCCATTCCAAGACCGCGTTATCTCGCTCCTCCGACCTGGAAGAAAATTCCTGGCGAACCACGCCGTGATCCCGCCTTTTTTTCTCTCCCTCCATCCACCCTGAAATTAACTGACCTTAACAATCGCGGTGTTCATAAACACCGGGATGAAGCCGGTTCCCACGCGAGAGCATAGGTGTAGGCGGTAGCCTGGGAAGTGGAAAATCGAGGAACCAGGGACAAGAGAGGAGACCTCTTGGCCATTTTATCTTAACTGTCGCAGCTTTTCCCAGACTCAGCCAGATCTGACTCCAGCTCGGGAGGATAAGAAGGTAGTTAGTATGAGGAGACATTAGTGGCAGTAACTGGGGCGGCTAAAGCTTCTCCATGTGACCCAACGTATATTTCTTCCCTTCTATTTTCTGTCGGGTCTGTTTGATGCCTTGGGTAGCCCCTCACCTTCTTTCACACGCTACCCTTCGTACACCCCCTCGCTAGGACCAGCCTACACACGGGAATCGATAACGAAACGCCAACAGAGTACCGGCTGGTACGTGCTACGTTTTCACACCTCCAGGTGCGAGGATGGAGGGAGGTCTGAAAGGCTGAGCGAACTTTAGGGGTATTGCTGTGGACACCTGCACTGTGCTCCTCAAGGTCACTATTCCCTGATAGCCTGTGACACTGCTCTCAGACTTAATAGTGAAGCGTAATAATATCGTCTCACTAATCAAGCAGTGGTAGTCAATGCGGTAACCATGAGTTCTTAAATATCATTGTCAGTAAAGTGTCAGTCGGTAACAGCTGTGAGAAGTCGAATTGTTGGAGGTTTAACAGTATGTTGTAGAACGTTGGACTTTTAGATGGGAAAATGTGCGCAGGTCAGTAAACTTACCTTCCATATATATGTCTCAGTATGTAAGTGATATGCAGAGATGAACTATGCCTCGGTCTAACATGTCTATGTCAGAAGTTGTACTTATGGGGCATCCTTGTAAGCACAGTAGTTTCAAAAGCAGCTGCAGACATTTCGTTCCGACTACAATCTGTCGAACGTGACTCCGCTGCTTCGACAGCGTTGGAAAACATGTTCGTGCTGACAAGCTGATCGACCAGTCGTAATCTCTGAACGAGAGAATCAGACGATCGGTCTGACATGTTGGAACACGATGTACGCATTGCTGGTATGCTTGTCGCGGAAAAGGACTCGTTTCTACCTGAAGAACCCACTCGGATGACAGAAGACATTGGATCTGTTCGCTGGGTAAAGGCTATACGTCTTGGAGTTTCTTTCGTCTGCGTCCAGGAAAATCAATAGGTGCCTGCGTGGGAAAATAAAAGACGTTGTGTTGTTTGAAAAGTTAATTTTTCAGGATCGTTCGACTGAAGGCAGCTCTAAAGACTATTTGGTCACTTCGGTTGATTATAACAATATTCTACTTTGTTCTACATTTTTGCGGGAAGCAATTGGTATTATTTAACTCAGAATTTAAATATATCAGGTATTCTGAAATTCAGTTTACCCTTAGAGTATTTGGGAGAGTTGCATAGGCCACATGGTCGATTGGATAACACGGTTACCTTTCAAACATGAATACACTGAATTCATATTCGGGGGAAAGGTAAAATATTTCAACAACCTATAGAAGATTGCGGACGTATTCAAAAAAAATCCCAGGAATTTTCATACATATAAAGCGAACAACAGTGAAACTTCCATGAGTTCGCATCGAGATGAAACGCAATCAAAGCGGAACACGAGGGTTGCTGTAACTCAGAAATAGGGTCAATCTGTTCGTTCGTTTATGCGAACTTTTTTACGCGCTGAATACAGGGCTGATCCGTTTTTTGAAAACTCAATTATTTCGGTACGGATCGATGCGAGTCTATCGATTCCACGGCTACTATGAATCGTCGTAAGCGGCACGGACAACTTCCAGTTTCAGTATCCGCAGGACATTTCCTGGATAATCCCATAACTGTGTCGCAACATCGGTCACGCCTGACAACCGTATTTTGTCTCGATAGGTCTTTCGGTGTGCCGCGGCGTTCTCCATCGATGTACACCCGGAAACGGTTAGAGAAATATTTTTATGCCTGACGCGACGCGACAAGGGAACGTCAGGGGACCTCGAGGGGGGAATGTCTGGAAATTCTGTCACGTTCCTGTCTCGCGTTAGAATTTGATGAAACGTTCGGTACTGGTACACGAGTTCGTCCGGATAGATACGATGTACTTTGACAGGCTTTTCGTTGTGGGACCAACAGAAAATCGGCAGCTGCGCGCGAAACGTTGCGTTGCCTTGGAACATTATTCATCAACCATCTCTATCGCTCTCACACTCGCAGACTCACTGCCTCAATAATTTACCTGCTCGCTTACTCAGTCACTACACAACTGATTTACTTATTCATTCAAACTCTGTCTCGCTAAATAGCCTACTGACTCAGTATCTTACTGCATTGCCTACTCACTCGATCACTGCTTCACCTACTCACTGTGTACATCGTTAACTTAATTAGTTAGTCGGTGAGTCAGTATCTCAGTAAGTCAACTGTATGCATACTCAGGCTGTGTATCACTAATTTAACTGTGAGCCTAGTCTCTCAGTATCTCACTAACTCGAATACCTAACTCTTCACTCACTCAAGTGTTCAACCACTCAATCAGTACCTCAATAATTATTTCAGTACCTCGCGAACTGAACTACTTACACATTCGCCACATATTTCACTAACTTAACTACTCGTCTGTTCATTCTGTAGTTACGTAACACACTTACTCACTCACTCCTGTAGTATTTATCTATTACATCTACACACGTGCTCACTAATTGTCTCATGAATTTCACCGATTTACTTTCCCCAACAATCTATCCATCTCTTTCTAACTCTCTCGCTTAGTCATTCTTTCACTCGTTCTCTCCCTCTTCCTCTCTGTTTCTGTCTTTCCGCGCCTCAGTTTCTCTGTCCTTGCATCTCTAGGCCTGTTAGCTCGTTCGTTCGTTCTCTGCGGCTCGTTCTCTCGAACGAGCGCGGCAAATATTAAACTTCTCCTTTGTTTCGGGCTTCGTTGTGTTATCCTATCTGTAATTAACGTTATTTCTGTGCGAGCGACATTGAATACCGCGATATTTTGCCGTCACAGGCTGCAGGGTAACAAAAGGAACCAGTAGAGTAAGGCAGTATCGTGCCAGACAGTAGTATAACAGGCGATCGGCGCGACAAAGGATGAAACGAACGAATGGGACGTTGTGTAAAACCATTTCCACCGTTCTCTTTTTATTATCGCTATACTGCATTGTTTACGGCGAACGTTACACGCTGGTTGTTTCATAAATTCAGTTAATTCTCCCCCAGTTAGTAATTGCGTTACCTGATAAATTGACAGGAACATTGCGCAGAATATGCGACGTTTTTAGGTGTAATAAAAAACACGATAGAATAGGATTGGCACAGCAATGAGTGGCATACACGATTATGCAGTTTTAATATTGTTGTCTATTTGTTTCAGGTGAGTCGGATCACTTCACTCTTCCTTGCTGGGAATACTGTGAGTACTGCCATTATATTAAAGCCCTAATTATCTGTTTATGGCTTCGTCTAAAATATGTGTTACCGCTGAGAACTTTGGACACGAAGTTACAAAACGTTCAGCTTCCCTATTTTTCTCAAGCTATTGTATTTCTCTCGTTGAAAGTCATTTACAGGTCAGTATGAACATAACTATTTGTAAAAAAATTTATTCATAATTTAGAAGAATGACCTTGACGTGTATGCATAGGTGGTGAAGGTAAATTATACATTCTGCATAACAAAGGTGTCCTTACAATTTGAACCATGGCTTACGAGTAGCATGTTAGAGTTTCATAGCGTCAGTCTTTAATCCTCCCGAGCATGTCAAAACATCATTATTACCAGCTATTTTTCATAACGTTTTACGGCCTTTCCTACGCAACCGAGCAACCATCGCGTCCCCCCGAATAACATCTCTGGAAAATTACAATCCATCGATAGAATCAACGTTTCCACGGCTTTCCCTCCTGCCGTTTCCAAGAATAGAACTCTCCGCTTTCCTCTGATACGTTGTTCAGATAAGGGAATGCGTTAACCATCCGTTAACACGCTATCGTAACTCCTCGCTGTATTAGAACGAGTACTATTTTTAAAAAGTACCTAGCGTATTTTTACATTCGGACATAATTGCAGCTGGAAATGCGAGTTAACGACACGCTGCAAATGGCTCGTCGCGACTTGGCATTACAGCAGGGGCGAACTGAAAAGTCAAGGACAGTTTCGGATGCTTTTAGGTGTGCTATGAATAAATGCATCACTTCACCAGCTTGTATGTTATAGTTGTGAATGGTTAATAATTTTTATATTAAAGTTACAAGCAGTATAAATTCCTTTCTGTTGCAATTACAAATAGAACTACACATAATTTGTAATGTTTATAAATTTCATAATAATAGAAGGACTGTGTAAATATAAAAATAAATAACAACTTACCTCCAGGTACATTGATTTGAAAATATAAAATAAAATTATATTCTAGTAGAGGAGAAGAACTAAAGGCAAGCCAGAGACTGTAACATCTGTAATATAACAAAAATAATAATTACAATAATTCGTAATTTGAATGTAAAATTGATTGACGACTGAGAATCCTAATATAGAAATATTCAGGAAAATTTTGTTCATCATTAACACACCTAGAACCGTAGAAAACTGCTCTTGACCTTTCCAGTAGGTTTATACCAATTTCCAACGAGAACCCCACGTCGACGTAACAGCAATTTCTTCGAGTTCGTGCCGTAGGCCGCTCAAAGTTTTTCCGGGCACCAATCGCCGACCATTTTCCGCGTAATCGGCTGACACGATCAACGCGAAGGGAGTTTTTTCCCGAACAGATGACTCGGGGAATTTTTACGTTGCGGCGATCGATCGATACCGTGGAGATTAGATAGAAACGAGGCCTTATATGATTTACAGTGTCGATCGAAACCGTTTCGGGCCGACCCATTTCGCGAAATTCGCTATAACGGAAACCGTGCACGACCACAGCTATGCTGCGACGGTGATTGATCTACGCGCGACCATGCTTCTGTGTGCGCCGGCACACACAGGTATCTATGGTAATTAATCGAAGGAGAAAACGTGGTTCAGTAATAGCGTCGAGATTGGCGGGTTCGAGAGCTCCGGTAATTTCTGGTTAATTCGAATTTATAATTAATTCTTGGTCGCCGGTGATCCGATTCGAGCGCGCACCTCTATTGTTCCTGGAATGAATTTCGTGAATTTACTTACATGGATGACTCGCAGCTGCTGTGTGAACGATTTCAATGAACAATTTCGTGGGGAATCTGCTAGGAAAATTTCTGGACCCTTCGAGAGATGCAGTATTATCCCTTTCTGCGAAAATAGCTTGTAAGAGGGTTAGAGAAACAAAAATAGAAGTAATATGGGGCTGTATGTTGTCAGACAGGCGACGTAATGCTTACATAGAGACGAAAGCGTTAACAGGCTTCTACAGCAAGGAGGACAGATTAAGAAATAATCACTCGCAGTTACTTCTTGATAAATGACAGGGTTATTATATGCAATCTTATGTACAGAGGATCATGTACAGAGTGGTAAAAATTATCATCCACAGGGGTTGTAACTGTTGGATACCAAGGCACCGAGGCTTCTCTGATGGCTGATCAGATTTTATATCATTCAGGGACAAAGAGAAGTTGGTACAGGTCGCAACGATTAGTCAGTCACTCCTGTGCCCATATTTGAATCGAGATGTTGCATCAGAGAGGGTGTCGCAGCGGATGCAAGATGTTTGGAGCTTTTAGGTTAAGACCCGTTGGTTGATCTTGTCTGCGTGCCAGTGTGTCATCTCATAACACTAGGATGTTTATATAAACAGATACTTGACGTAAGGTTTGTGTATCCTGATAATTAATATACTATTTGTATAATCAGACAAGTAGGATATGACTCATAGAGGCAGACGAGTAATATAAGACTTTTAGAGCCAGACGAGTAGTGTAAGCCTCAAGAGAGTATAATGTTAAAGTTTGGCTCCAAAGGTGTCAGACTTTTTACAAGTCAGTTAATTTCCATTTTATAATTCTCGAGCGCTCTTCGTTTATTGCGAACAAATTAATTCCAAAGTTTCTTACCATCCCAACGTATGAGTGCCGCCGTTTCCGAAAACAGGAAAACGCATACGTCGCAGTCGATTTAAACTTCGACCTACAATTGTCGTAGTGAAAACTCGTGTAGGACAATTGTTTCCGTACCGCACGGCCCCACGTACTCACGAGACCTTTAAATCTAACTAGATTAATTGTTGCTTGAATGCCTCGTTCATTACGGATACAGTAACGTTGCTGTAGCTATACCCTGAATTCGTATCGAGTTCTCAGCCAGCAACATTCAGCGTCTGCAATTGTGTGCACTTAGTATGTACTCGGATAGCATAACCGCTGTGTTTAATTGCACGTGCCAGACGCGTTGCTCGTTAAATAATACAAACGGCTTTCTGGATGGATGTGAATCGAAAACCATCTTCACACGATCAACAAATAAATTAAATTACGTATAGACCACGAATATTTGTACGGTTTAATATAGCAATGTAGTATTGTTTTTCTGATGATTATTTTACAAAAATTCAAAAAATTTACTTTCAAAAAATTTATATTAAAAAATTATTACTTTCTGTTTACTCATATGGGCGTTATTAGCAGAACATACTGGGGCGGGAAACATCAGATACGTTTAAAAAATAGTATAGAAAGTTATTTCGTTGTATGTTATATCAACTTATTTTCGAAAGCCCTTTGTTTGAACGTCGCAACAAAAGTATGCAAGCAAATATGAAGGAGATATTATGCTAATAGTATGTTTATATAATTTTATTTAGCCAGGAAATATGTTACCAAAGTTCGGTGGAAAACATATCAGGCTCTTTCAACAATTTTAAAACAGGAACAAACAGAAGAAATTGAAGAGGAAGAATATTTAAAAAATACGATTGCAATCCTTTTTGTTTGTCGGTATTCAAGCACAAGGATACTAAAGAATATAATCGTATATTTGCATAAATATTCGCGGTCTATTTATAAATACCAGAAACAGAAGGGGCAAAAGTAAACAACTGGAAACAAGAGAAATGATAATTTTGTGATAATTGCCTGCAAAGAATCGCCCTAGTAAGATGCAAATAAATGGAAATGGAAATAGGACAAGATTAATTTGACAATATCCACGTTCATAAAAATCACGGTCGTGTCATAGAACAATTCCATGCTGTCCTTAATTATATCCTGTCATACACAACAGCATTTGCTTCACAGTTTCTTAATATTTCTTCTTCGAAATCGAACGGTTTGTATATTCGAAATAGCCTCGCTGCGATAAACAGCAGAAGTATATTTCTCGCGGCGGAAGCACGTTATCGAGCTTCTCTGTTGCATCAACTCGATATTTCACGCACGTGAAAACCGTGGAGAGTCGCAGCAAACTGAAAAAGGGGAGAAAAAAACATCGCCTGGGGATCGGCGTGTCTGACAGTATCCAGTTCTATGGGTATTATCGGTAATTACAGCCTTCATGAACGGTAATACAGTCGATAGAGGGCTCATTCGTGGGCGGCATGACCGGACAGGGGATCACTAAAGTGCGAATCGGGGACGAGGCGAAGGGAGTCCCTCTGACACGCGATTTTCCCTTCCATGAGACTCCGTGGAGCCGTTCGTCGTGAAAGCTCTTAAGTTACCTTCGACGCCATCCTTCTCTCGCTCTGTTACATCGTCTTATCTATCCATCTTCCTAAAAAAGTTTTACATCCACTACAAATCAGATAAAATAAGAGCTACACAACAGTAAGTAGAATATTTATCACACACGCTCCTATCACTAAGGATCATAGAAATTGCCATATCTATTAATCGAATGCGTTTATAATAATAAAAGTGATATTAGAATCTAATAAGATTTGAGCGATTGTAACTTTGCCTGATTTAAGAGTGGCTTGGAACAGAGTTAGTTGAACAGCATGTATGTTCTACATAGTTCACGTAAAAAGTACTAAAGACACATGTACTGTAAGAGGTGTAAATTGATCATAAAAGTACCATAACAATGTATACGTTCAGACTGTACTAAATGGCGGTGTATGGCGAGACCAATAAAATACGGTGATATAGATCAGATATGTATTAGAGGGCTGTCGGTGACCAGACAGGTATTATAGGAATATAGTATAGACTTGCCATGGTCAAGCAAGTAGTACAACTCGGCCAATGGCAAGATACATAGTGTATGTTTGTTTATAGCCAGAGAAGTGGCGCAGGTTGATAAATAGTATAGCTCAGGCTATACCAGACAAGTAGTGTGTGTCGGTCCATGATCACACAAGTAGCATAAATCGATTTGTGACCAGGAAAGTAGTATAAGTCAGTCTACGATCGACCGAGGCGTGCAGCTCGATCTATGGTCAGGCAAATAGTAGATGTGTCCAGGTAAGTAGTGTATGACTGCATATGATCAGACGGCTTTATTGTCTGGGATTACATACAGCTACATACGAGCTGATTTAATCTAATATTAGCATATATTTATTATATATAAATTCGGAACATCAGTTGCTGAAGTACTAGAACGTATGTAAGTCGAAAAATTTCTGCAAAGCCCAGATAAATTATCATAATTTACACTTGACCTTTATTTTCCATTCGACCACCGCAGGTGCTTTCCATGCTATAGATTCTCGAGTTTAATCGTGAAGAATGTTGCAGATGAGCATTAGCTGCTCGTAATACGTTTTATTTCGACGAACGAGTCGAGCGAATCTTTGAAGCCTCGAATGAAAGACAGACGATATAAAAGAGAGCTGTATACACGAGCAGAAAAAAGGGTTTCGTCGGTTCGTAAACGCGAGCGATGGAAAAACCACGGCCTTCTCCGTGATAGCGGTGCAATTAAATTTAGTGATTTGGTTGTTCGATCGTGGAGGACTCGGGAATGAATACGGGTCGCGCCATTTGATCTTGTTATCCGTGAATTATCGGCGACCAACGATTTTCCTTTTAACTTCTCCTTTCCCCCGTCGTACTGTTTTCTTTTTTCGCTCACTTTAGGCGTCTCCATTTTAATGACAGAGACGTAAGATGGGTGCAGCGACGACGCTGGATAACGAGATCGTCGTTACACCGGTCCAATTATTAACGATAATCGATACTTCGATAATTGTATATTTTGGCGCTCCCGCCGCGTCAATGGTAAAATCTGAACAATAGCCGATAATAAGACGCATTCGGTAATATGCATTATCGTATCGCTTGTTCGATGGTCGCTGCGGCCCAATTATAGCTCTGGCCTGAACAGATAACGCATTATTAAATACAGAATATTTGACACCGGAAATTCTCGGTTGAATCGTTGTATTGTTTGCACTGAAAACAGTTATCGTCGTTGCTAACACAATACAGTAGAGAATGTCCTGGTTATAGGCTCTTTACTTATTAATGGAACTGCTCAAAATAATTCTGTTTGTGTATGAATATCTATGGAGAGACTGGTTCAAATAAAATTACTTTGTCCATTCTTCGCCCGGAGAAGAACAACAAGAACGACAGAATTTTGGGCAGTGTTTTGCGTGCTGATATTTAGCAACGGGAAACGTAGTTACGCCAGAATAAGGTTGTTTTTGACAACCCAGGTAGACGTTCTGGTTTAGAGGGTACCAATCTTGGGTTCGACACAACATCACATTCTGTCTGAGAAAGACTAAATCGACAACTTCGTATACATTAATCCTCTACTTTATAAAATTATATTACTATAAATATGCTGTACTATCATGTAGGTTCTGCGTAAATATTAAAACAAACACAGACTACACGCTATCATCTAAAAGCCTAATTTACACCGTCCAGCTGGGACGAGACAACGTGAATACTTCGTACCGCAAAGTGTGAAATATAGCAAATGTTCCTATAATATCGAATGTACCCATTCTATGTACTCTATGCTGCCATAATATTGGATGTCTGTTCACTGCCGGTTCAATCTACTGTAATGAAGACAAAGGTCAACACTAGCGGTTTACTATGGACCCTCCTAGTATAGCGTTACTAAAACTGACACTAAGATTTGTCTCGTACTTTGTATTACATTACAACGAAGCACACATCCTATATGCGATATGAAGAAACTGTAGAGGTCAATAAACTGCCGATGAATGTTGAAAATGCTGAAGGTAATAAAAATCAGTACGTCGTAAATAAAAATTTAAAGAATGCTGGTAGCAGACCCTTATGCAGAATGGTGGTAACAAAATACGCAAGCTGTGCACACATACTAAAACGAGTAATAATAGCTCCAAAGCGACATAGAGCACTGAGTGTCAACACAATGAACAGCTTGTGGAGGGAAAAGGATTTCTCACGTGCCGAGGGAGTAACTTACGCTTGTCGCCATTAATACAGACCAACGAAACGACGCCATCTTTTCACGAGCAGCCCCATACGAGGTGACTGTTGCAGGCTCGTGGTCGGCGCTAATTTGAAAACAGTTGACGGACCGAAGCTCCCGGACGGGAACACGGCAACTTTTTAGATAGATGAAGGATAAAGCTAACAGCGATGCGAACACCGGCGAGCGTGTACAGTTTTCTCGAGGTACACGCGAACCTTCTTCACCGCCACTTCTTCTATCTACCTCTCTGCCGTGGGGTTCACTTATTCCCCGGGGACAGAAGTGTGACATTTTTATCTTCGCCGCGGCCCTCCGGCAATTTCCACCCGGCTCCTTCGCGTATTTCCCTCTATTTACTTTAACTAAACATGAGAAACTGCCCGCTGGCCCCGTCGCCAGCGTATGAAACTTACGCGAATTAAGTTAAATGAAAAAACTTTCGAGTGTCTCGGATCCCTCCAGGAATTTCGACGCGGCGCGTTTTACGAATTCAGCCGACCCGTGAAAGCTTATTAACGGCCGACCGTAAATTTCCGTTCGATCGAGTCGCTGCACAGTGGTAGAAAAGTCCGAAAACTGTGCTGAAATTCATTTTTCCAATATGCGCGTGAAACAAAATTGAATATAGGAGGAGTTAGACATAATATTGCAACTTCTATTCCTCATATCCTTAAGTTCATATCTGTTAAATACCGCAACTCCTGAGCCTCTATATCGCAGCTTTTTAAAATTTTAGATTCTGTCGCAATGAAATTAACTGCTTACTTTTGGCTTAATTAGTATTATTTAAATTTCTATCGTAAAGTCTAGGCATAAGTAATGTATCTAAGGTGATTTTTAAACATAAAAACGAAAATTTAACATAGGGAACATTTAACAGACATTCATTATTTTATCTGTGTATACAATTAAGTATTTCATGAGTTATAAAAATTGTATGTCTGAGTATGTTCGCAATTTTTGCTGGAAATAATGATCGAAAATGTCAAAAAATGACTAAAAAAGAAATTTTTGTGGAGCCTTGCGGCTGGAAATCTCTGAGCAATTTTTTATACATGGTGTGTTGCATTCGGCGAGCCTTGGTCAGACACCGACCCGGGAATACCTATTGTGTTGCACCGCTGCACGTATCTTGTCGATACCTGCAGTATTTTCTGTATGAGCTTTTATGACACCTTTACAAAATATTTGTATAGTTAAACGATGTATATTCAATAAGGCATTTTTATTAATACTCTTATTAGTTCGACTGAACGTACTTAGTTCAAATGGTTTACGATCTTGCTTATTTACGGAACACGTATACTGGTAATTAAAAAAATGTTCTCCTTAGGAAGTTTAGCATTTATATATGATTTAGATTCTTTTTACGATCAAGTTGTGAAGTACTTTCCCGTAAATAGGGTTAAATGAAAGAAATGGAAATTCTGTCTTCGACTGAGGATTCAGTGTACGGTACAAATGGCGTTGTTTTTCCTGTCGTTCAGGTCAGATTAATTGTTGACTAATTGTAAGTCGTTTTCAGATCCACTACATATGGTGAATTTGATCTGTTTTTTTAAAACATGACATGACATTTAAAAAGTAATCCTGTATGATGCATGCAATATATAGCGTACAAAAAAAATTCAAACAGAATTTTCATCTCAAATTATATGCAAAAAGACTGAAAATATAAAAAATATGTCCTTATCTATCGGTTCCTGACAAAAAAATGCGTTTTCAGAATTTTGCCAACATTTCCGGGTTTCTGAACCACCGTGCGCTGCGTTATACTTCGAATCCAATCAGCATCCTTCGAGCGTATAATCAGTGCTGAAACACAAAATAGTGTTTCGAATTGATCTGATTTAAAGTAAATGCATCATGGAAAGATATTAAAGAGCTAATGTTCAGAATACAGGGAAAGTACGTTACCACTGCACCCCGGGTGTTTATGGAAACATGAATATTACATTCGTATGCTAAACTGCATAAAGATACACAGTCTAAATCAGCCCGAACCTCCTGAACACTGTCATCCGGAATAACGAAATTTCGAACGGTTCGTTAACAGCGAAAATAATAGGGGTGCACAGATGAAGCGATTCACCTTGTATATTATTAAAAATCTAAAAATATCGCGGGTGTCCCATTTCTGCAGCATGAACAACCTGCTGTGCAAGTGAAAGGCGGAGTGACGTCGACAACAACTGGTCGCACTCTTAAAGATCATTGTACCAACATCCTGACGCTTCAGTTTCGTTCTGGTGACGTGTTTATGAATAAACCGTGCCTTTTTTATCCGGTTGTCTCATCGTGACGTAAATAAACCCGCGGTCGGCCGGCGGGTATTCAAAGTTTTAACAGAAGGCAGAACTGCGAACAATGGAATTACATATCTCGGCCCCCGTGGTTAACACAGTATCGCACGCGCGGGACGCACGTATTTACATTGTTAATAGATACCGTGGCACCAGTATACAGCAGGGGCGGGGTAATTTGCCGGAGACCCTCCACCGAATCCCCCGTCTCGCCCGCTTTTTGTTTCCGAATTTACTCGTACACGAGCTGCGAGTTAGTTATCAGCCCGAACAATGTTATCGTGGACAGCCGGTACTCGGAAATTTCGAGAGGAGGACGGAACATAATTGACACTGATTCGACGACACTGACAATACTATCATTTTTATATGCTGCACGATGAGGAATACAGGGTGTTAAAAAAGGGTTTTGGATAGAGATGACATCCAAGTACATTACATGTAGGTCCGAATCTGACTAGGTAGTTTCGAACAGTTCATGAATACTTTAAAAAACAGAAGCAATACTTTTGAGTAGACTGCAACCTAGTCGAGGTAGATTCGACGTTTTTATAAATACATTGAGAAATGCAAGCGGTACTTTGAAGTATAATCGAACCTGGGCCAAGTAGATTCGAACCTTGTATGAGTACTCTAACCAGAAGTTTTCTATTGTGTACAATTGTGTCATTTGTTTTCGGTGAAAATTGTATCACATGATTCACCTACGATAGTTTTCTGTTTACAATATTCAATTCGATCAAAATCGCAGTGCATGTACGTTGTATTGTATGTATGTAAATGATATCTGCAGTTTTTATTTTCCAGGGTTCGAATACTACTTTTAAATGATTCGAGTCTTTCGAACTACAAAATACTGACAAGTACATTCTCGAAACCTACAGGTACTCTTTGTATGGTTCGAAATCAACGTATACAAGGTGTTTCACCACCCCTGTCAAAAATTTTAAGGGGTGATTCTACAAGCCAAAATAAGACGAAAACCAAGAATAAAAAAATCGCGTCCGAGGCTTCATTTTTGAGTTATCGATGTGTAAAAAACGGGCTAAAAGCGCCTGTCCAGCGGCAGCACTCCATACACGCGCAGTGTCTGCCATCGCGCGCCAAGTTCCTCGTACAGAGTGCTCGCTTACCGATGTAACAGAAACTATGACATACCATACGATGCGACAAGACACTACATTCTTGCGACAATTTATGAAGAAGCACACACCTTTCGTTGACGGCATTGAACCTGCCTACTTGAAAAAATCCACAAGGGCATTTCAAAACCCGCCTCACGGGATTCTCAAGCAGAGAGGGTGAATGCAATTTCTAATTGAAGATTTTGTCCAAAAAAATCACCCACACGCGCTTCGCCCAACACTGCATTCATGTCGGCAAATATTGACGCTTTTCTGTTTACATGCCAGTGCCCTTACATTGTCTCATCTCTCGGTCGTTGACCTCGGCCTCTCGAACAGCTGGAATCGGCAGGAAATATTTCTCGCGTAGAAAGCAGTCTCTTTTTCAATTTAATGTTACTTTCAGTCTAAGGATTAGTTTTAGCTTTTTAGATTTTTTTCGTTTGTACTATTTTTCTGTGCGTGTTGGGCGAAGCGCGTGTGGGTGATTTTTTTGGACAAAATCGTCAATTAGAAATTGCATTCACCCTCTCTGCTTGAGAATCCCGTGAGGCGGGCTTTGAAATGCCCTTGTGGATTTTTTCAAGTAGGCAGGTTCAATGCCGTCAACGAAAGGTGTGTGCTTCTTCATAAATTGTCGCAAGAATGTAATGACTTGTCGCATCGTATGGTATGTCATAGTTTCTGTTACATCGGTAAGCGAGCACTCTGTACGAGGAACTTGGCGCGCGATGGCAGACACTGCGCGTGTATGGAGTGCTGCCGCTGGACAGGCGCTTTTAGCCCGTTTTTTACACATCGATAACTCAAAAATGAAGCCTCGGACGCGATTTTCTTATTATTGATTTTCGTCTTATTTTGGCTTGTAGAATCACCCCTTAAAATTTTTGACAGGGGTGGTGAAACACCCTGTATAATCCAAGCACTTTCCAAATACATAAAAGAAAACATCACTTCTTACGAGTACTATTCGAATCCTATGGAGTGAAACTTTTGTATTGGAATTGACTTGGATTCGTGAGTACACATTGAACTTAATCCTATCCCTAGTTCTGGAGCCGCGAAGTGCAGAAGTGGATCGAAAAATTAATATTGTCGGAGTTGTAAATGATTTTTCGTTTTGGCTTAAGCATGCCATTCTTTGGTACGAAGATATGCAGTGTTTATAGAAATTGGAGGACGACATGTCGAGAACCTTCCGTAAATTTTGGAGTTTACAGTATCCTCGTTTTTTCTTCTTTTGGAAGAAGGAATGGTATGATAATCTGTTGTTTTCATGTCGCGCCAGAAGCAAGCAAGTCACTCGGTTTAACCAAAGCGAAAAACTGTTTATAAATGCAACAATATTAAATTTTTGACGTGTGCTTGTTAGGAATTTTTTCCCTTCAGTTAGCGAGAACTATCTACCAGGATTCTATTTCTACATTGGTTTTATATAAAAATTCTTAGGTGGTGTATTCCGCGCTGAAGTTCGGACGCTCTAAAATAAATCCAAAGGTATTATTTACACATCCACAGCTATTTCTGTTCGGAACTAATGGATTCGTCTGAACCTGGGTTACGAAGAAGTAACATTTACAGTCGTCGTCATTCTTCTCCCTGGTAATTACTTACGCGAACTCACGCAATCGATAAATGCATGAAACTCCGTCCATAAATCACTGGGTGCGCTAAAAAAAATCCTGAAACGCATCGGAACGAAGGAGTCTCGACTAATTGAGGCGAGAAATTGTTATCGATTCCTTACCGAAGGAATTGAATTTATGCGGTCCGTCGTTCGGTCTCTTCGTTGTTTTAATTACGCTGCGGAGGAAAATGGAAGGATGGACTGGTGGAAAAAAGAGGCATGGAAACGGAATCCGTCGAACGAATAAACAGCGAAAAGGTGCGGCCTCATTGGTGGATTTGCTTGGGTATTAGAGCGGAAGGTCTGCAACGAATAGCGTTAAGTGGTGGACAGCGAGCAAAAAGCGTGGATAGGGAGAGGTAACGCCTTTAAAACCACGGACGACGTTTGGAATAAATATAGCGGCCATTTCATTGAGTATCCGCTAGCGGAAATGGACTAATCATGCCCTCGGCACATGGTCGCTTCACAGACGAGCAACATGAATTTTAAAAATATTTCATCGTAAATAAATCATAAATACTCTGGCAATTTGCATTCCATTCGTTATTAATTCCTTCATTCTTGATCGCGACACCTAGATGAACTTAACCCTCTGAAGTCCTTTGTCGAGTGTGATTCGACATCGATTTTATTCATAGGTACTCTTATGTCGAATAACACTCGACATTTTTAGATAGCCAGGTTAAATATGTTCAAATATTACATTTCGCAATATTTTTTTTTTACCACAGATATCAGATTTTAGCAAAGTTCCAGTGCTATTTTCAATATGATTAGTAAAAAAAATTGTTTAAATTGGTTCCTATTAACCAACTGCCTTTTGAAGTACATTTCAAATGAAACACTTAAAGTAATAGGGAGTTGTTGAATAGAAAATGAACAAAAAATTAGGAGTTCAAAGGGTTAAATCGTGTACAATTGTAACATCAAATTATCTGACAACATCGTCTGTCTGAACACTTAACAGACTTTTTAGAAATGTTTTCAAAATTACATTTACCTGGTGGATACCATAAGACTGACTAAAGCCATATAAGGAGTATACAGCAGTGCATAGCCAGACAACTGGCGTGGGATAATACACTGCACGACAACAGAATTCTTGAATGCTGTATGCTTAAACAAGTAGTGTGACTGCACATGAACAGACACAGAGTGTAGGACTCATATTGGGCAAGGAAACAGCACAATCTTGTATACGACCACATACGTAGTAGAAGATCGTATGGGATTGGATAAGTATCACATGGCTTTTGTGGTCAGACAAATACAATATGTAGGGTGTGATGTCATACAAGTAAAATAGGTCCAATTTATGGTCAGAAGAGTGGAATAGATCTGCCCTACGGTCAGGCAACTGGTACAGGCCCAATATAATGACAAACAAGTGGTATGGGCCTCCCCGATGTCAAACATGTAGCATAAGTCCGGTGTATAGTCGGACAAACGAAATTTGACAGATTCATGATCGAAGAAGTGGTACGGACCTGGTGCACTGCCAGCCATGTAGAACAGGTCTGATCCATGGCTGATATATCTGTGCATGTATGCTCAGGTAAAACGTACATGACCCGCACAGTTGGTCAAGTAGTGTAGGTCTGTATGTGGTCGGACAAGTAGAATCTTGCTGTATACAGGGTATCCCAGCTTGTCAGTTACAAGCTTATATTTCCTACCTTATTGAAGATAGAAAAAATGTTTTATATAGAAGTTGCATGGTATGAAGGGGCACATCTTTTGGCGAAGGCGAATTCTTTTTTTACATTATTATTTTAAGAGATATGAAGGTTGAGTTCGTTTTTTTAAATGGGACTATGTATTTTTATTCAGATGATTCCATAATGCTTTTCAAGACGAATTCACTGACCTTTAATGTATACACCCGATTTTTAGTGATTTTCGAGATATTGCGCTCCTATACTATTTCCGAATTTCCTATTCAGCCGAGTTTCTACCGTTGAAAATCAGTAAATTTGTAAGCGCAATATCTCGAAAATCACTTCAAATCGGGTGTATACATTAAAGGTCAGTGAATTCGTCTTGCAAAGCACTATCAAATGATTTGAACGAAAATGCATAATTCCGTTTAAAGAAACGAACTTGACCTTCATATCTCTTAAAATAATAATGTAAATAAAACTTCGCCTTCGCCAAAAGATGTGCTCCCTCATACCATGCAACTTCCATATAAAACATATTCTCTATCTTCAATAAGTTAGGTGAATATGAGCTTGTAACAAATAAACTGGGACACCTTGTATAACCCGGTAAATCCTTAATATAGAAAGGAGCATGACTGAGGAGTGGTATAACATACATTATGATCAGTCTACTGAAATTTCTGAAAAACAGAATATTGTGGAAATTTTTATTAATTAAATGTCGTAAAAATGACCATCAACCGATGATCTTTAAATCTTTCTCTATCAAGTATACGATGCGGAGCATCCGTCTAAATAATGTTGAATGCTTAACAGGTCACAGAATTTCAGCAAACAGCGGACGTTCGATTCTGTTAAGTCGTACATAGCATACGGTCACATGTTCGATGATGTTCGCCAGGCTGTAAGCGTCCCAGCAACCGATCGTGAACACGCATACATCAGTAATAAAGTGAAGCAACTGTAAGCCCCTTAGGTATACCGTGTGCCTCGGTATAACTGGAGATTAAGCCATCACAGAACGCTTACCATAAATTGATATTAAAGTCCCATTATAATGCGAAGCTAAACGTCACACCCGGCCATTTCGTTGCGCCTTGTAAATTTACAAGACCGATTTCGCGTGTCGTTCGCCGGACGAACTGCGGCTTTATCGACCGTGTTAATTATTACATATACCGCCGGTCTATTTCTATGGGTTTCTCTGCATCACAAAGTATGATACAAAAGCTTTCTGCCGGGGACATTGCTACTTTGCTGCAACAATTTTCCTTTATTTCCAAAAGTGGGTCAACTGGCGACTGTGTCCACTTTTCGAGAATTCTACTTTATCTCACGAAAATGTGAAGAAAGTATACAATATCGCATATAAAATTCGCCGGAATGTATCAATGATCGACAGTAAATGAGAACGTTATATATTTTTGTGTAAAAAATTACTGATGCTTAACAGATCATGTAAAGGATCGGATAGTATTAGGAACATATTTCATGTTCTGTACAAAGTGAATTTCAGACGTTTCGAAAATAAGCTGTCCGATTGTTTCCAGTTACCTCGGTGGAATTGATATAGCTGGTATTAGCAGTTTTCTCTGTCAGGAGTAATAGCCAGTATTTTTCTCTCGTTACGGGTAATCCAACGTATTGGCCACATTCATTCGTCGACCTTCCAGCGTAGATTACCTTTAAATTGTCGTGGATTTTTGTATGATCGAGGAGAGAACTCTGAAGAATTATTGTCTCGGTTGTTCGTGAACCACTGCGGCCTCGCTACGGAATTTAAAAGAAAAATCAACTTTACTCTTTCACAAGGTAAACTGTTCACTTCTGGAGCAACACGCTTGTACATATTACAATTAATGCAATCAATACTGGGGCTATGGACTGCTAACGGACTCTTGCATTTTCAATACTGTACAAACGTCCAACGTTAATGATGCAGAGCTATCTCTGATCATTCTGATCATCTAAAATTGATCAAGCACGCCATTTCAGCTTTCTTTTGTTGAACACTGTTTCAAGATATCCTCTCTGAAGCAAAATTATAATATTCCTAACAGCCTGCTTCTATTTCGTCAGCTCCATTCAGAATTAAAGAAGACAAGTACTTCCGAAAACATTTAAATAATTTGAGTTACTACGTGTAACATTTTCGTGTTCTTTATAATCACAGAACTCACATTGCTTCATCTCGAAGAAGACAGCTCCTGTCTTCAAGCTCTTCGTTTCTAACCAATTTGACAATGTCAAGAATCACATGGTTATGAACCCTAACCTTTGGCAGTTCACACGGAATCAAATCGGATCGTGCGGAAAAGTATAGCCCCAAGAGGTTAAAACGACGCCAATTGTCGGCTGCATCATTTTCGTCGTTTCAACATTGACTCCGCGTATCCACTGTCCAGATATTACTTCTCTTTAAGTATTTACTTCGCAATGTTCTTCGCAGACCGTTTCGAAGCGTGTTTAGCCGTGTCGCTGAATACCTTACAACGAAATGAACAGCGTGTTTGCTTTCAGTCCCATGAGGACAAAGTGAATCCGCCGAAGTAGAACCAATTACCGTGAACGAGGAGTATCAAGTTCTCCAGCATTTTCTTATGGCACGCTGAATATTAACGCTTTGTCGCAGCGCACGCGGAAGAATACGGGGAACGTCACATTTTTCGGCTAAACGCATGGCATGTAGTCCGCCATTGCCATTCGACGAACTGAGATTTGCTAATATGACGTTGGCACGAAAGGTTCGTCGCTTGTTCAGAAAGCTCTGTTTTAAATGAAGCGACTCATACTCATGTGCACAAAGTTTATATAACATTTTAGTGTGAGTTATTATATTATAAGGCCCGCGGCTTGGACGCGGGATACTGAGGGCCAGGTCGTAGATGTATACTAATCGCAGGAAGGTTGAGGACTTACGGGAAAGTCGTGCGCTGTCGATCCCTCTGCTGGCGAGTTCGAGAAGTGCCGCCATATCATTATGTTCCTCTGAAGAACCGATTACTTTCACTCTGAAGTTCAGTCGACACAAAGGTCGAATTTCATGCATAATTTAATACATTTCTACATGTGACAAACACATTTAAGTGAGAACATTGTATATACTGAGAAAAAGGATAGGTGGAACGACACAAAGATCAATACCAATGAAATCGAAGTTCCAGACTATTTTATTGCAGATTTAAAATTTTACCTCTTTTCAGCAGGATAGTATACAATTAAATGTAGAACAGTTTTTGCGGTAACAAGCGTGATTACAAGAAAATAGCTTTCAGTGAGAGAAACAGTAGGTATCAACGAGAAGATAATTCTCAGAATTAGGCTACGAGGTCACAGAGCACGTCGTGGTGCCATAACTCACAGTAAGGGCACAAGTGTGCCTATATAGTGCTATTAGTTCCTCCAAAAGCCTAGTCCAGCATTTACAATCTACAAAAATCCACAACAATCCTTAAACATTGTATAATCTATACTTCTTAAAACACTGTAGATGACAATTAGATATATTCTTTAAAAAATGAAGAGTACTTTCAGCTGTCTCCAGATCAATTGAAAAGTTTCCGTCTGTAGAAATATCATAATAGCCATTATAGTTTCAAATATTATTGCATGGCAACGTAGCCAACATTAATTATTACATATAATTTTTAAAAACGGTATCTACTCTCAGTTTTACTATAGAATATTTATTCATACACGTTTGCGTCTTAGGACGTTGAACGCTACAGTGAAAACGGCCATATCTAATCAGAGACGATATAATTTACTATTTCTTATTTAAATTGTAAAGAAAAAAGAGATTTGAATACTCAGCCGTGTTCTTCTGTTTCCACATTATTGTTTCAGTATGACGTTTGCTTAGAATTTTCTGACAATCAATATTTATTTAATTTAATTAAATTTGAGGTGTCGGTCACGGTGACCGCCACGGCGTTCAACGTGTTAAATAGAAGAAATATTGCTTCTGGTTAAAATAGGGTTTCATAGTTTTATATTTAACGTCCCACTTCCACATACTTCTCTGACCACCTGAAATCTCCTGACAGCTGAATGTTCCTACACTATGTGCTCTATCCGTCTAATTGCGGGTATCTATTTTCGCGACGGTGCCGCCTCAGTCTGAAAATTTATTCATCCGTGATCAGTTCGGCCCGAAATAAAACCAGACACCTTTCAGAAATTCAAATCGGTCCCCGCGTCATCGGTCGCAAGTAAAAGTTCTCCATCTGAATTATTACCGACGCGGTCAACCTCTCATCTCTGTCGCTCCAGCTGCCGCTGCCGCCGCCGCTGCCGCTCCGGCGAACCGCGGCTTTTAATAACGTGCAAACGATTCTCAATACTCGTATCGCACCGTGGAGAAAAAATATTGCCGCGGGATTAAATTTTTTTTTCTCCCGCCGCTTCCGCCGTCGCATCCTCTTTTCCACCCGAAAACGTCAAAGCGTCCGGTATTCGGGTAAGCTGCCTCGATAAATAATTCCGATATCATTTTTCAGCGATCGAGCAAATCGATTACGGAGCTGCGAGTGCGATAACGAAGGAATTTTATGATACGTTAAACAGGAGAAATGGTGACTCTGAAAGCTCCGTTAGAAACTTTATTACGACTGATGATGAATTAAATGAAAAGTGAGAATTTGGTTGCTTATTCAGATATGTTTGAGATGCGTAGATGTAATATAAATTTGGTATAAGATAATCATTTTAATATTTTGGAAGTGATGTTCCATGTCTGTCGAATTTTAATTATCACATTGAACGCCGTAGCGGTCACTGGTGACCGACACTTCAATTTTAATTTAATTAAATAATTGTTGAGTGTCACAAAATTCTGAACAAACTTCATACTGAAACAATAATGTAGGAACAGAAAAACACGATTCAGTACTCAAGTCATTTTTCTTATTACGATTCATACAAAAATAGTTAATTATATCGTGTCTGATCGGGTATGGCTGTTTTCACTGTGGCAGTCAACGTGTTAAAATACAGAGCTCACATGGTATTAGGTATGTATTGTACAATGTTTCAGGGAATAAGTCTACATATTATAATGATTAAAAAACGATATATGAACATTGGTTGTAGAGAGCCACAGTGAAAACAGCCATGTCTGGTCAGACGCTGTACAATGTGCCGTTCTTAATATAAACCATGAAACTAAAACATTTTCAACTGTTCAATCATTCAATTTGTATGGAACATTATTTTAAGGACGATAATATTTTAATATCTGGGAAGAGGAATGACGTTGAGTGGCCCAGTTCAGATGACTGTAAAACATTATGTGTCCCCAATGTGTCCCAGAAGTAAACCGAAAAAACATTTTCAACATACTCAACAGATTAAATCAAAAAGTTCATACATGCTGTATGTCTTGGCCAACCAATTATCAGTTTATTACAGAAAATAAGATTCTGAACGAGCAATTCTTTTATGACACAATATAGCGACAAATAGTATTAACGTTTGTTCAACTCTTTGGTGCTCTATAATAATAGTAACTTTATTCTGTACCAAGAAAGAAATGTCACAATAGAGCTGTGCCCCATAGTAGCAGGGTGTGTAGTTCGTGTGTCAGGAGCAAAATTTGTCTTCGATTCACCCGAGTGGCCTGATCGCCGCTATCGTAATTCCCGTCCGTCTGGCAAATCTAGTAGAATGACGCGGGAAAGATTGGGAGAGGCAGAGAGGGAGAGAGAAAGAAAAAGGAGAGAGCTGCACGCGATCTCTAGCGATTTTACGGGGCGTATAAATTTTTTTACGCCTCGGGCTGCGTCCTACTTCGTCAGCGGTGTCGCACGAAGGAATATTTCACGGGGTGGCGTGTGTCCAGCTCGAAATCCTCCCCTGTTTTTCACCCTCCGGTCCGGCCGCTGCGTGTCAGCTGTCATCGCGTACAGTCAATCGCGCAACGAAACTTCCGGGACGATCGTCCACGCTTTCTCTCTGTCCGCCGGACGGATTTACGTCTGCTCGCTCGTTTTTCTTCAGCCCCTCGTCAACTTTCAACCATGAACAACCCTTGAAACTCTCTGCACCGCAGCTGGACACGTGCTTCACCTGTTTCGCTCGCCTTTCACTTCAACATTCCACGCTGGAATCATCGAAACATCTTGGAAAACGCAGCTCTGTGCATGCATTCGCACAGAGTGACTAAAACAAGCCTATTTTAAAACAGAAGCCGGATGGTTCGAAGATTGTGCCATTTAAACAATTTAGGGTTGTCAGTGATAGCTTTGAGAATGTAAAGTGTATGAAAAATAAAATGTTTCTGTCAAATGGACCTCCTTGAACATAACATTCTTCGGTGCCCTCGTTCTTTTTGTAAAATCTGTTTATTTAGCTACCAGTTATTTTAGCTGGTAGAATCTGTCACTGTCTACATACATATACATATATCTCAGTACTAAATGCACCTACAGCATTACCTATATAAAATATGAAATGAAAATCATTACATAAAGTGGTTCATTCAATTTTCTGCTTTATTGCGATGCTACGAATCTTAATTTAAATGTATATTTAACAAGTTGAGCATGGTGGGGTCAACGGTGACCGGCACCGAAAATTTTCTTTTATTAAACAACTAGGGTAAATGTACCAGTAGTTGACATTATAAGACTCATTTCTCGTTGTAATTATTATCACAGAGTTTCATTTTTAGTAAGCAATTTTGTAGGTGGATAATTTGATTCGTCAGCTGTTTTTAAATGAATTAAATACATTAGTATTGGCAAGTAATGCTACAATAAAGTTTTATTAAAAAAAAAGATTGAACCCTCCAAACTGCACCAGTAGTTGACACATCAAATTTCTAAAGGCACTAGTAGTTGACAGGTTCACGAACTAGTAATTGATACCGAACAAAATAAAATACAATGTTTATTTGAAAACAAAAATACAAGATTCAAGAAATGAAATACGATAAAATTACATATGTAATGCATACAGAGTATCTTAATACAATAATTTTTATAAAACTTGGGGGTAATATTAACATTGTAATAATAGCATAAGGTGATACCTATGCGTTCAAAAAGTAAAATATTCTTTTCCTTCACGATTTCTGTTTAAAATAGGAAATTGTATACTGTCTGACTAGGTATGGCAGTTTCCACTATGTCATCCAACGTGTTAATTTTCTATTTTACTACAGATAAGGAATTGGTACCTGCTTTAACGTACAAATAATTTATATAAAACATGCTCGCGCTACTATTCAAACTTTGAGGCTTGTACATCTTCACTTCATCAAGCATGTACATTTTGAAATCACCCCGTTATGTTTTCGTAAAACGTTCGAGTTAACCCTCTGTAACGCCATGTGACTTGGAACTTACTTACCTGTTTTGTATGTATATATCTATATTTTTTAAATCTTCTTTCGTTCATTTATTGCTGTGTACAATTATATTCTATCACTATAGAGCGACCAAGAAGTCTGTTCATTTATTATTATGTTTATATCCAGAGATACAAAGTTTATCATTTATCTTTGTCATTACCCAATGTATCATTTTCTTCACACGCCAAAAATTCCGGTTGTAGAGGGTTAACGCATCGCTTGAATTAACGTTTCCGTGTAACAAGTCGGACGTCCAGAAGCGCAATGGCCATTTTATCGGTAAAAGTATTTCCTGTAAGGAGTCCGTAAAAGTATTTTATTACGTAGCGCGGATAACGCGAACCAGCAAACCGAGACTTAACTCAAACCAATTGCGCGTAACGCGCTCCTAACAATTACTTTGGCCGGGCGTGCTCGTACAAATTTCCGGGAGCTCGGTTCACGGACAAAGAAAGAGCTCTGAGGCGGCATCAGGAACCTCGGCCGAAAGGATTTCTGACTCCGTCGTGAGTTTATGAGATGTATGCTCGCCACTTAAAGCGGTAACTTTTCAGGTTTCATTAAGGACTCGGGTTAATTAAGAGGAAGCGCTTCCGTCCGCCGTTTGCAAACAGATTTTTCGCGATTACCTTCAGTCAAAACTCCTCCGCGCCGTCTGGCCGAAGAAGAAGCTCGCCTTCTCGAAAGGAAAACGGAAAAATGCTTGCAGGTTCGAAACTGCCTCGTAAGTTTCTTTGAAGTTAAAAACAGGCTGGTTCGTCAGATTTAAAGTTGCTTAGTGATGCTACAAAGAAATATGCATCAATCGCATGGATTCGAAGGAAAAATAAGACGTAACAAATAAAATATTAAGGTGAGACGTTAACACGTTGATTGCCGCAGTGAAAGCAGCCACCGCTGGTCAGACAGGATATAAATTTCTCTTTTCTACATAAATCGTGAATGAAAAAGGTGTCTAAATATTCAGTATTGTACATGCGTGCCTGTGTTAGTGTTGCAATGTTGAAGTTGCTTAGAATATAGTAAAAATCAATAGTTATTTAGTTAAATCAAATTTGAAGCGCCAGGCCACCAGTGTCCGCGATGGTAGTCAGTGTGTTCGAGTTACTCTGTGCAATATTATTGCACGTCTAACATTTCGTTACCGTGAGAATCCTCTAAAAATCCCAAATTTTCTAACCATTCTCGTAAAAAAATATACTTTGAACTATTCGTTTTGCATTGTTATCGATTGCCTTCTGATCGTGTCAGGAGTTCAGAGGTCACGCTGAATAACTGAACAAGGGTAGTGAGAAGAGTATGATCTCGAAAAAATGCTGCATCAGGATTGTCATTTCTCTTCGAGTGTAGGTGAAGGCTTCAGCCGAACAATTACTTGAAAAGGATGTACAATTGTCATTCTTCGATGATATAGCGAAATTAAGGGCACGTAACAGCGTATCCAGCGAATATATTGAAGCACTGGAGCGTTGGAATTATTGATACCTGTTATGGTTACGTCGAATGATTTACGAGCCATGAGCACGGTATGATGTAGGGTTTACGATTGAATTTATTGCTGTGCTCGCGCGATCCGGCCTTATCATTGAATTAGCATTGTCATTCGCAGGCAAACACCTTTGCGAATGGAAAAATACGCTCGATGACTGATTACTATGATCGATCGAATTGTACGTTCTTTGCAAGCGGTTTCTTCTGTTCCTCGATGTTACGGTAACTTTGAAAAATTATTAAAAGAATTTATTCGCTATTGATTATTTGAAGGTTGTACGTAATGTATAGCATGAAATTGCAGGTTTTTATTACAGGTTCCGCAATATGGAATATTCAACAACAAATATACAGTTAATACAGGAGCGTGTAAATCGACGTTGCTGCAATATACGATTTTTTGCTCTGTCTTAATCAAACAAACCGAGTTGAGGCAGAAATATTTGAAAATTGCGTCGATCTACGATTCAAAGGGATAAAAATTTCAAGTAAATAAAAAATAAACCATGCAAATGTGTACGCACCGTCGTATATTAATTTACAAATGCATATACTTCAAAAGATCTGTTGATTTGAATCGAACTCGAACTGATCAAGGCAAAGGAGAAAGTAATTGTTATAGCAGCTACATTGACTTCATAAAAGTTGATCAAGAAATTGTCGATGATTTAAACGACACATCAACTAATCTCTTCTAAATAAAATCAAATGATGGAAACAAGAAAAGCAAACGTGTGGTTGATAAAATTTTTCTGTAGGCTCTTAAGTTTAACAAAAATTCTCTCCTCGGTCATTTACTAAACACACTAGTAAACACGTGTAGGCTATTTTCTAGACTTAAGTGACCCTCTGAATAAACCCAGCCATTTATTAAATAAACTAGTAAACACCCGCGGGGTATCTTCTAGGCCTGAGTGGCTCTTTGAATAAACCCGGTCCTCGAGGTACACTTGGGAAACTCTCACTCATTTTTACAGCGATGGTGCAGGTTTCGTGGGTGGTCGGTCGGCAAGAATTCTGTCGTGTGCACCCTCAAAACCTTAAGAAGCTAGCCTCGCATTCGAGGCTGCGTCACTCTCGTGCTGCGACTCTGCGTCCGAGACCTCTAACCTATTCACACGAAAATTGAAAAGGTGTTGAAAGCGAGTCTGTCATTCAGAGTTTGTCCACCTTTGCAGTCACTGGTTGATCGAGTGTCTTCTGATTTCGACTTTAAAATCGTCCCCAAGATTTGCTCGCGTCAAGTGTACAAATAAAAATTCCAGAGCGTAACTTAAATGTCTCGAGCACCACGCTCATCCTTCATCGAGCAATCATCGATAGGTCGGGGCATAGATTGCTATCAAAGTTTCCCGTGAACGTAAGCATGTGATTCGCAGTTCCTTATGGCACGATACTGAGGCTGGAGACGATGGGAAGGCTGGAGAGCGGAAGGGAAACTTCAAATTGACTTACGTAGGTACACGCTTATCGCTACAGCTCGAACAACTTGCGGTCGAAAACAAATGGTTTCAACCGGAGCAGCAATGTCATATAGTCAGAGTAGAACGGCACACAATGAAACTACATCTACTTCCCCCATAGATATGATCCCTCGATGCGCTTTAATCCCAGTGAAACCCACGTACCCGGCGCGCGGGATTGCAGAAGAGAAGCGAAGCGAATGCATTCTGTTGCTGCAACCGAAGCAAACCGGCAACCACCGGCCGAATAATAATTCCAATTTGTGAGTCGTCGCTGCCGAAATGGAGGATACGCTCCGCTAATTGATAAGCTTAGTCTCTCCATCGGTTACGTCCATCGAACTTTCTGCCGCTATTTTCCACGGCGTTAACGCGCCTCTTCGTCCAATCAGTCGCGATAAAGCTGATTGTAAATATTTCGATTGTTAGAGCAAATAGATACGCAATGGCATACCGATTGTCAAAGATGTCACTGGATATGGTGTGAGTTGGCTATGAACGTTCTAAACATTGATATTGCAAACTTTGCAAAGAAAAGTAGTTAGCTGTGTTAAGGGCGTCAAGCTGTCAAGAGGTGCGAAATAAGGAATGCGCTTTTTGCGTTTGTTGTGCTCTACAGGGTTAAAATTATTATTTTCATACTATTGCTTGTGTGAATTTTTCTATATTACGGGATTTCGTCAAGAATATTGAATATTTTAGAAGGTTTTTAACACATTGAATGCGACAGGGAAAACAGCCACACCTGACCAGTCACAATAGAATATACTACTTTTAATGAAACTCCTAAAGGAAAAAAGTATTCAAGTATTCAGTCGGTTTTTTATGTTCCTACATTATTGTAATAACGTGAAATTGGCACAGGATTGCAAAATAATAAATAGACATTAAATTAAATTAAATTTGAATTGCCGGTCACTGGTGACCCCCGCGGCATTCAACGTGTTAGTAATGTAGTCTTCGTAAATAGTTGGTTTGTCAGTATACAGTATACAGTATTTTAAAAAACGGTGTCTAGAGTGTATGATATACAGTATTTTGTAGATCAAATGTAAATTATCAATCTTTTGATGTGTCCCGGCTAGATATTGTTTATTCGGTTCAATGAGTACTACATATAAATTCTGAATAGTATTTTTAACACTATACCTACCGACACTTTATATATAGCTATTTCCGGTCAACTGACTGGTTTTGAAATAAAAGTTATGTTTTTTGCAATTGAGTGCAGGTTATAGTCAATTTAGTACGGGCAAAAATTAATTATATGAATATTATAGGAAAAGTCGTGAAGTAAAGTGACGAAAGTGATAACAATGAATGCCGAATCTTTAATCAAAAGTTTAGTAACGGCCTTTTGACCGGCCGTAACAGCTTTAGTGTCAAAGACACCGTACGACATGAAAATGTAGAAATACCTTGTGAAATATTTATTTTCGAGTACCCGATACAAAATTAGTTAAATGTTCCTCTCATACTGCGCCGAGTCCATCAGTGTTTACTTTCATTTAAATCTCCAAAGTGACTAGACATCAAGGTGAAACTTTACCCTTGTGATCCCTTTCGATGTATCTAACTGAATGGAAGGTAAACCTGAAGAGCCCAGTGTCAGTGTCCATAAATCGTTATTACTTTATTGTCCTGTACCAATTCACCTAATAAACTTGACACCAAATTTCTCCGTGACTCAAAGTTATTATTTCCACCAGAGGATGTAAGTCACGTACAAGGATATCACTCGCTGGAATTTTTAATGCAACAAGATTCCTCGGAGAATATTGAATTTTCTTTTCAGCTGTTTAAAAATGTATTCTCCTCGATGCTTGTTGAACTCCATTGCCCGAGTCCGCTAGCGAAAACGCCGTGTAACAGAAAATCTGATATTTCATGTTTATCGATAACAAACTACGAAATCGAAAAGTAATCGGTCGTTTAATCAATATTTTTCGCGTATTTCGTGGTAATTCCGCTTCCATCCTGATTCGGATGCAATTAGACGTTATTGCCACGCGCGCCGGATTTACGGGAGTTCCGTAATTTCGTTCGCTCATGTAATTCCCTTGTTACATCGGCTAGCAAAAAGCGCTTCTTAGTTCTATTTCTTTGTAATTTGACGTTGATGGAACGGCGCTATTAGCAAAACCCTGGCGAGATCCACCTCTGAATACCGGCCTCTGTTTGCAAAGCAATTCCCTGAGTGCCAGCTCTTCTTAAATTTCGTGTCAATCGTCTAATGTTCAACAAACCCTCTTAGATATCCGCTGCACTCGAAATGTTTTAATGGATTCAAAGGTAGCAGGTATTCCAGCTTAAAAGCTGGTTCCTCGTCAGTACGTTCAAATGAAGTTTCAATCGAATTGCACAGAATTTAATTTCATTCGCTGCAAGTTTATGTTTATCTCTGTTCGAGGTTGACGAACGTTCGAAAACCGAGTCTACTAAATTTTCCGCTCATTAAGTGGATTATTGTTCATTAACCAGAGAAAACTGGTGGTAGAACCGTCTAATTGCCTGGGACACTTTTTGGGAAATTACTGGTGAGCCTTATAGTTAAATAGTTCTGTAATAATGATACTTAATTGAGTTCTGAGTACATCGTAAATTATACTCTACTTTCATTTCAAATATATGAATTTTTTGTATATATTTCTTTCCTTTATACGATTTCCGCATTTCGTCAGTTACTGTATGACAGTTTGCATCAGTTAAGCTGGAAATGAGTGACATTTAAAGCTATCAACAACTTTGATACTCTGTAATCTAAACGGAAGTGTCCAAATAGTATTCGACAGCTATTCCACGTACTTCAATCGAAATATAACCTTCTTTTCATCAGCTAAGGTGACCTGAATGTCTTCATAAAACAGTTTCCACCGTAAGTTTTATATGGACAACGTTCCAACCGAGTAATAACCATCACGAATCATCAAGTCGACTTTCGAAGCCAGAGGGGGGTTCGAAATTGACCTCCAAAATTTCCTGCAGCTTCGAAATCGTCTTTCGATTCTCGAGGAACGGCGGATAGATTTGTCGAGCGCCATCGCGATCAATCCGGGTCGGGGACGATTTGTTGGTTTATTGGACGAGTTTGTTCGTCGCGGACGTGGCCGGGTCGGTGATTTTCAACGAGTCAAGAACAAGATTCATATCGAGAAGTGGGTCAATACGCTAAGCGCGTGGATCGTTTCCCAATGGTCCGCACAGGCTGGTGCTGGTCAGTCTTGCACGCGGGTCACGTGCCTCGAATACGACTGCATGTGTCATTTTAAAAGTTCCACGATGCTCCGTCCGACGGTTCCATTCGGCTCCGCGTCGATACAGGGTTTGTTCCGAAAAAGGGTCAGTCGTTATTACTTTCGACGCGAATTATTGGCCGTTCGCGCGATTCATGGCGTCCAGGCGACCCTGTGACCCACGATGCAACTTTTCCAACGAAATCACCTACGCTCTGCAGCCATGCCGCCTCTAAATATACATTTGCAAAGCGGACATATATTTTCTGACGCTAACAGAGTATTGACTTGTAGACAGTTTGTGTGGCAGAATTTCGTTCACCTAGTGACACTAAAAATTGCAGAAATACTGTTTATGTTAAGAGTGTGTACTGTATTCGGTTAGATTTCATTAGATTGGGGTAGCTATAATATTTGGAAGGCTCTGTATGATGTTTCATTTATTCTCGCGGACGTGGTCTAGACTTGGAATACTTGGATCGAACACATACCGTACTTTAAATTATATACTGACCGTCTAAAAATGTCGGGATCAAAGTATACTACGTGGTAATGAGGTTGAGTGGGTAAAAAACGTTCATATAAACTTATGTCCGAAAATGCTTTGTTGAAAAGTTATAAGCGTTCAAAGATTTTTATCAATTGTTATTGCAGTTCTAATAAATGTTCGAAACTTTTTTTTTCTGTACACGACTGAAAGTCTAACAGACGTCACAACGGGTGATACAGGTCTTGAGGCTATAGGTCAGGATATATAAACAATAACTGTCAATAAGAACAATTTTGCCTGTAAATCTTTGAATGCTTATAAATTTTTAATAAAGCATTTTAGACACAAGTTCATACGAACTTTTTTCATCTACTTGACCTCATTAACACGTAGTATAAGTTTGGCCCCGACCTTTTTGGACATCCTATATACGCCGGGTATGCGGCACATGGATTGGACACGCACTGGGCTTGGGACATTTGCGTTCCTTCGTTAAATTGCCTAATTCATGATTCCTCCCAATCTTTTCCTGATCAATATCCACCTGATCTCACACAGTAATAGAGCGCATTCAGATCTTCTTGCAGCGAAATTTGGAACACGTAAAATCCCGGTGTCAGGTGTCCACGAGGCCTTGTAATCCCGCGCCAATGAACTGCAATGGTACAGAATGCAGTGTAATCATTATAAGCGGGTTAACAGATCACGACGGACCAACCGCTGGAAAATTGCATTGCGGCGGTTCATTGCGTTCGATTGAATTCAATGGGCCAAGTAGCGTCGGGGAGTGTCAGCCTGTGGACGTCAATATATTCATAACCGAGGGAATTTTCAGTCCGTGCTTTTTCTGTTCCCCGTGTCGTTGGTATTCCTTCGATTCGATTCAACGCGTCGAGAACGTACGATTCCCTATGCAGCCGCATATTAACACGATTCCAGCGGCTAAAATTCGAACGGAAGAATTAACACCGCGGGCGGAATGGGATTGAGGATTTGGAATGAATCTGAAAGTGTTATATGAAGCGAAATATGGATATCCGTATACTTCTCAGTAAAAAGATAGCAAATGTATGGTGCAATCAGATTCTCGAGCATTCAATTTTCGACATGGAATTTTTAATAACAGCAATTTTAATATTTTTGTCTATTCCCTTTATTTGCCATGAAATAGAATTTAATCAGACGACAACTAATTTCATGCAATTGTAATTAAATATCAGACCATAAAAATAATTCAAAATAAAATACGAGTGTTTACCGTGGAGTATTAAATTTTGTTTTATTTGATTACTAGGTGTGTTTAGAGCAAACGATTTATTATATGTCACGCTGCTACGGTCATTTTTCTTTTAACATTCAACGTGCAAAGCTGAATGTTCCACCTGTGCAATTTTTTCAGATAGGTACAAGGGACAATATCGGTACATTAGTGCGTCACTGTTGCATAGTGTATTCATAAAATTGCCTGCATTTAGAAAATTGCCACTACATCATTGAAAACTTAACCGCACAGCACGCGCGTGCTAGCGTTACGTTCGGAGTATTTCGTGTCTCCACCGTGTCGCGGCTGAATTTTTATTTCCCCGCCGGTTTTTCGATAAACGTAACGTTTTACACCGACGCAGGGTGTATAAATAATTGGACAAAACGGCGTGAGTGGGCGCGAGCGAGCGCGCGAATATCACGGCCGTCTCGCGATAATGAAAGTCACGCAATAAAATCATTCTACGGCGAGAAATTATTTTCGCAGAACTTGTTGATCGCGTACACGCACGAACGAAGATAAACGAAGGGGACACGTTAATTACCATAATGTTATTTATATATTTTCGTAATACACGGTAAACGCGTGGCTCGACGTCGTTCAAGATGCGTCGATACCCGTGCGAAGCGAAGCGATCTTAACCAGCGGCTTTCTACATTTTTTGTATTACTCAACTCCATCGCTGTGCTTCGTTGCAAGCGCCGTCGAAGTAAGAAAATCGTGGATGTTGACTTTGGTGAGAGCAGCTAACTCCATTTCACTCATACTTAACTAATGTACAAACAACGAATAGGAAATGTTAATTTTGATATTGTAATATCCACAGTGATCAATATATACACAATTCCACGTGTGCAGGAAAGTGGCCGCTTGTGCACAAGGACAGTTTCATTTACACTGACTCGCACAATTGCTCAAATGTTTTCTAGAAATATTTATTTGCGAATATTACAGTGAGAGTCAAAAGTGAGTATACACCTTACAAAAATGAGGTTCGTATAATACTTTCAATTAGATATCTTTCAATCAAATTTAGCTGCAAGTGTTGCAGAAGTTCAGTTGCCGGATTCATGGTTCTTTCAACAAGATGGAGACCCTCGAAGGTCGTTAAAGATTGGTTGCTACAGAACACTCCAAATTAATTAAATCCTCCACCACAGTCTGCAGATCTTAAAGTAATAGAAAATTTTGGGGAAATATTAGACTCAAAATTATGAAAAATTAAAATTACGGGTAAGGAGAACATTAAAACGGAATTAATAAAAACATAGAATTATATTTCTCTTCGAGCAACCCGTAACTTGGTTGCATCAATTTCAATGCGATTAACTGCTGCAATTAACGGTAAAGGCGAACCGACAAAATATTAAATATACATAATTTTATTAATTAATAATAATAAATGATTCTTAATTATTCATGTTTTTTACTATTAATTTGCATTTCTACGTACTTTATACCTTTTCAATCAATTTTCAATTTATTCAGCATGAGTTTTTGAATAACTTTCGTGCCTTCAAGGTGTATACTCACTTTTGACTCTCACTGTATATGCTCATAAGAGCCCATGTCGTATAAAACGTTTCAGAAACACGAGAAAAGGTAACAGTTCAATTTGATCAAATATGAAACTTGACTAATATTTGAATTTTTCGTAGCACATGAACAGTTGTGTGAGTCACAGTACATAGACTGTAGTGGCCTTTCGTATACAGAGATACCTTCTTATACCTCCTCCATACTGGCCTTCTCTGCACATAGGTAATTCTATAGTAGTCTGCTACACAGCTCGTACACGAGGGCGAGCTACGGATATCCACTACAACGATCATTCGTACAGAAGGATACCTCCTTGTATCCCTACTATACTAGTCATCCACACACAATGAACAACTCATGGACGTCTCCTACAATTCTCCTACACGAGGTCTGCTAACATCTACCATACTCGCCATTCATACACGGCACGTCCTCGTATCTCCACTAGAGTGGCCTTTCGTACCGACGGACTACACACTGTCTTTCACCAGTCCAAAACCAGTAGTCAAAGTCGTCATCGCGAAACGAATGCTCAGTATAAAAGTTGTCCTCGCGTGCGATAGAGGAGCCCGTTCCTTTGCCATGCGAAAACGCTCGCGCTGCAGATAGACGATTTTCGCTCGTTCACTCGCTTGTGCGCGCGTGCGCTCGCGGGGATGTAGGTCGTGAGCGTAATCATTCCGCGACGTGCCGGAAAGGTTAACATTCGGCTGGCACGTCCTAGATCCAAAGACATTTTCACGCTGTGCATGCGGTTGCGACGTCGCTCCGGCTGGCGTCGATGGGAACGACTGCGCGGAGGGGAACAGAGGGGAAACAGGCACACGAAACTAGACATTTTTATGCATGTATTCACACGGCTCCCCGGTTGCACACTCCACCTTTCGAACACGCCCACATACGTGCACACACACGTACACGAACGGCACACGTGTGCGTCCGAGAGTCGTGAGATTGTAAATGTAAGTGCTGCATCGCAGCTGTACACGTACGTACCAGCTTGCACAGGTCCCGATACTCCCGATAAATATTTGCACATGGGGCTACGGGGAAATTTCCTGAAAACGCGTCTCTCCATCCGCCATCAGGAACCGCGTACCTCGTTCCGCAGTGCTGTCTCGACCGGACGGAAAAAAAGAAGAAAATTTGTAATGCCCTGTACGGAGACCGGAGGAATTTATTCCACAAATGCTCGAATGATAAACGGGAATGTTACAATATGTACTCGAGTGCCGTGCGGTGGTTGAACCATTGACGCGTACATGTTACAATTTTTAGTGTCCTGGGGACCATCATATTTGATTGGCGCCTGAAATTTCATTTATTCGTACGGCTGGTAGGTTTTCATACAATTGTCATACACCTTTACGTTGAAATGGTGATGGAGGAATGACTAAATATTTTTTTAGACTGATAGCTCGATGATGTATGATGTACTCTTGTTCAGAAGTAGTAAATTAAAGATACACGGGATGTTTTTTAAATCTTCAATAGGATTTCATGAATGTATTATATTCTGTATTAAATGCTTTATTTCCCACCGGTTCTGAGACCCACCCGCTTCACCAACACGTTCAATCTCACTGAAAAATTATTAAATTGTATAAAATCTGTGTGATTTTTATACTACAATGAGAGTGCAAAAGGTAAAAATATACCATTGAATAATGAAAATTACTTAATTTTCAGCGAATTTACTGACGATGAGTAAGGGTATTACAATGCATCAATTGTTCTCCGTGTTATACGTATTACAAAGTACAATTTTCAAAACAGTGTTTGAACATGTACATACTTCCACCTATTCAACTAATTTTTGCGCCTGAAGTCACATCCTTCTCGTTTGCACTCAATTGCGCAGAATTTCATACATTTTTATCATTTCCGCAGAATAAAGTCATGGAAAAGAGATTGAAGAAAGATGAGCTTTGAAAACTTTTGGTGGATAGCGTGGTTCGGTGCATGAAGGCGCAAGGATGGCATGCGCCGGTGTCGAAAAGACACTTTCATCGACAGCCGAGGAATGGTAACAATCGATGTTGGAACTATTGGGAAACACAGAGGGGAAAAGGCGAGGACGGGGATGTCTACGTAATTCGCCGCGTGCGAACACATTTTCGTGCGGAAAAACGCGGCTGTCCGACGGCGAGGACGACGACGACGCCGCCGCTCTGTCGATGGGGATTCCTGTGAATTCACCTCGAAACTTTCCGCAGAGATACCAGCTGGAAAACCGGGGTCGAGATTGCATCCGCGCGGATCCCGATTATGCGGAAAATCGAACTAATTTCAGCTCGAACACGCAACAATTGCATGAACGTATTAACGAAATTGAAGCAGAATCCTGTACAACAAATGATCAGGAAATATATGGTATTTACAGAGCACTTGGTGCCGCGGTTCTGAATTTCAATGTAAAAAGATTAAATTAACATCATCGGGGATGTTTGCGGACATCTACATGTAATTGTTTTAATTTAAATATTGTTGATAAGCATAAAGCAGCTAACTATTAAATAAATGCGTAGAATTTGTCTCAGAGATATTCGAATTACTTTTTTTTTGTTTAACAGCTGTGGAAATTAAATCATTTTTGCTAGGTTTAGTAAATTCGTTCCTGAAGAGGTTAAAATATATGTTAAAGAATTATCAATGTTAATTAAACGCTGTCTAGACTTTGACGGTCTACAAATTCTTAATCGAGATTTCTCTATCAGGTTATAATGATTGAATATTATACGTCATTAAACCTATTAAGATATCAGAGTTACCGAATATTCTGGAACATATAGGTCAAAATGAAAAATTTGAGAAGCCTCCAGGAAGTAACTTATATTTAATGTCTTAGGGCTGTATTCTGAAATGGTGCTCAACGAGAGTTTAATAAAGCATAGTGTGCTTGAAACTTAATGTCAAGTGTTAAGATGCTTTTTTTTTTAAATGTATATTATTTCACTTTTCTGTTGTACCTGCTGACCTTGGCCAGCTCACCAATCATCATTAGATTTGATGGCGTTATCTTCGTTATGTACAGCAAGCTAAGTTTGGAAAGGTTCAGAGGAAGAAAAAATTTTCAAAAAAGGCTTCGACCTGATGGGTGGAGAGTAGAGGGAGGGTGGTGGAATGGGAAGGGGGGCCAAGTGTTAAGATGCTTCTCGTGTCCAAAAACTTTAACCCTCTGAGCATTAACAGCGCAGGTGCATGCACGTTAGAGAAACGTTTCAGACTTCTGTTTGGCATTATGATGTCTGTTATAGGCTTTCTGGGGTTTGAAAAACAGACATAATTTGAGGTAACTTTAAAAGTAGAGTACTTAAAATCATTGGGGCGTTATTGTCCGTCTGTTATGTAAAATTTTTCTCAGGAAGAACGTAGGTTAAACTTTCGAGGTCGGAAAATTGTGAAGTAGATTAAAAGCTCAGCGAAATTACTACAATTAGGTCACCAATGAAAATTCCAAAAATAGTGCATATGAAAGGAGCAACGCTCACGAAGTCCCTGTTTTAAAACAGTATATTTGAGCTAATTCTTTTCTGTTAACTATTTCTTGAAATTCTCCCCCTTTCTTTGTATCCTACAAAATTAAAGTCAAAATATTTGGCAACCTAACAGTTTTCCGGCATAATCTCTCCATAATTTCCTATAGAAAATAAAGAGCTGCATTGATCAATGTATTAAAAAATATATGATTCTATTCAAAAAAACGAAAGGCAGCTTCACATCTCCTTAACGCATCGAAATCATTTATTTCGTTAGTAGTTTCGAAGATATTCGCGTGGAAATATTAAAACGGAAGACCCTACATACGGTTTTTGGACTCTAAGCGCGAATGGATTTATCCTGTCACCCCCTAAGTGTACTTGGAAAACCCGTATTTACTAAACTGTTCGTCTAACTAGATTCACCTCGTCAGCGACGTTGAAACCCCGTTTTCCATTTGGAGTACCGTTGGTTCTAAGTGCGCGTGTTATGTTTCATAATTAGTAATTGTGTTCAATATAAATAAAGTAAATTTTATCATAGTTATATACACCATGTTTACCCTTTGAACCCCTTTGTCGAGTGTGACTCGACATCGATTTTATTCACAGGTACTCCTATGTCGAGTCACACTCGAAATTTTTGAATTGCCAGTTTCAATAAGTATTATATTCCGCAATATTTCTTTTACCTAGATAAGCAATATTACATATGCATGACCCTCTTTGTACCAAAAAAGTCCTTGAGGTAATTGGTTCCTATGAACAAACTATTTTTTGAAGTACATTTCAAATAAAACACTTAAAATAACAAGGAGTTACTGAAAAGAAAATTAAAAAAAGTAAGAGTTCAAAGTTTTAATATACAGTGTTCGCTGCTATCCGTGGTTTCAGGTATCCGTTATTGTGTTTGGAACATATGGATACGTATGTACTAATGTAGCTGTTTATTTACTAAACCCTGAATCATCCAAGACTGCTTGGCTCAAACAATACTTTACATGCTTCCATTAAATTTTTTCCATGTTTCAATGTTTCAACAGTATTTTCGCTCTCTTCTCGCGCGTCACCGTTGAAATACCTCTTCGCGCTTTCCCGGTGCGTGTAATTCGAAGTGCGAGAGCACGAGTGAAAACCGACGGCGTCCCATCTCTCCGCGCTTTTCCTCCTTTTTCAAATTCTTGTCTCGGTGATTCGTCTGGCGCGCGGTAACGCGATAACAGCAAGAGTTACTCGCCGGAAGCTTCGAGGCGCGCCATGTAAATAATTCAGCCGAGAAGCTCTCCGGGAAGTTCCGACGTGGAAACTCCGACCGGGTCCGTCGCCTCCCGCCGAAAAAACCCCGCGCTCTCCTACACCTTTCATTTCGTTAAAAAACTAAAATTGAATGTCGCGAGTCGACCCGACGCGGATTCCGCCCGAAGATTAGCCCCCGGTGACGGAGGAAAACTCGTCGAAGGAAAATTCTGGCCAGGTGTCACACGCGCCTTCTGACGACCGACCGGTGCGCTGGATTTCACGTAACCTTTCGGGGATTTAGTTTTTCGAGAACGGGATTTACCTTCTGCAGGGAATTTTATTTTATTCCCTTGCTCGACTGCCTTTTGAGAGGTCGAAGTGCTTTTCGCACTGGCGGACTGTGTGAATTTTGAATGGAGTGTTAAAAGGAGGTTCCAGGGCTTGTAGGTCAGATCGTAATTACTGAATTCAGTAAAAAGTAGTTTGAGAATGTAAGTTGAAGGACCAACCCTTCTAGAGTTAAAGGTGGTTCTTTGTTTCGGTGGTGAGAATTATTAACTTACAATTAGTATAGAAAGAAGATTATTTCATATTATTCTCATTTTCAAATTTGCAAAGAACGTTTTACACGCTGCCCTTAATTTCTACAGTACACAACAATTTTCAAATATACCACTATTGATATTGTTCTTTGGGGGGTGTAAAACCTGCATCAATCAGCGCATACAAAAGTGTGAAATCCCATTAGAAAGGATGTATGCAATTATATGTACTTTCCAGCTGCATCACTACAATTCATCCTCACAATACCTTTTCTATCTCTAATCATTTCAAAGACACATCTAGTCCCAGTTACATGGAGCGTGCTATGCTTCCAGTCAAAACACAAATCGTTCCTCACGCAATCCTCGTACTCTTTCTCGAATTATTAGCGGTTGCTCTGGGGCCAGGAATGTAAATGGTCTCGATTTGAAGGCAGGGATGATTCAGTCGGTCTCGAGGAATTTCCACGACAGCCCAGTAACATCGGGGAGGGAGTGGTGTGGGACGAGTCCGAAAGTAGGTCTGCGACAGAGAGTACGAGGCGGCGAAAGTACTGAAGTAAAAGCCTCTGGGTAACAGTTGGACTCGCAAAAAGGGGAGAAAAAAAAGGGTGGAACAAAAGCTGGCTGGCGTCGAGGGGTGGGTTCGAAAAAAAAAGAAGAAAGGGAGGTGGAAGAAAGAAGATCGTCCGGAAAGGAAGCGTCGCGTGGAAGGGCAAAGCTTCGGGACACGGACCAACGAGCCTCCCAACGCGAGTCTAACCTCGTTATCGTTCGAGATGCATGTCAACATCGTTTAAACGTTCGTGCTCGTTTGTTGCTGAGAAATTAATTGGCGAGAAAGTTATATTGCCTGTTGCAGCACGGCCGAGACACGCACGTTTGTACACACGTGCACACGGTCGCCATTGCTACCGCAGGCGGATGGTAAGCGGCACTTTAGTATACCCTGAGGAATCAGCTGATCGATCTGAAACCTCCTGGCTGCGCCTCTATCCTTCTTTTCGCTGGAAAACTTCGTTCCGAATGGAACGACTGGCTGGAAAAACGTTTTACTACTTTCGTTCGCCTGAATGGAGCGACACAGTGAAATCGTAAATTAGGCAAAACGTCCGGAGTGGGACATGCGGAGACAAAATGAGACCGAGAGGATGCAGACTTTATGCGAGGGAGTTGGTGTATCGTATGAGTCGCGAAGGATGATCTATTTGATGACCTTAACGTAACAGAGATCAATTGTATCAGCACCTCTGATTTCAATTTCACCAATTCTTGTTTGTGTATTTTCTGGTAGTTAAGCCTATCTCTCGGGGCACTAAACAATGAAGGGGAATTATGAAATTAGCATGTCAAAGTTTGTCGAATATGGAGGAGTACAGAACTAAGTATTATCTCTTAACCCTCATCCGTCCCTCATTTTCCCAACTTACTTTGGCCCTTGGTGTCAAATTGACACAATGGTAACAAATCAGTATGATGGAAAGATAAATGCTTAAATTTGCCAATTCTTTTATTGAAAATAAAAGAATGAAATTTCGGATCATTCGATACATTCAAGCGTAAGATTGTTCACATCATTCACAAATAATAAAACAATGTGCAATGCACACTGCGTTCTTACATTTATCGCATTTTTGTGAGATAATGTGTCAAATTGATACGAGGGACGGATGAGGGTTGTTTCTTTAAGAATACCGCGTTGACTGTTACAGTGAAAACAGCGATCATTGGCCAGACACAGTATAAATTGCCGTTTTTAAGATAAATCATACAGAAAAACAATGTTTACGTATTCAATCACATACATCAGTTTCTGCATCAGTATTGCAATGTTAAAGTTGCTCACAGTATGTACTGTTAGAATCAACAGTTATTTAATTAAAAAATCGAGGCGCTGGTCACCGGTGATCCCCAACTCAGAGGATTTAAAATATAGGTAGTCTACAAACATTTTGGACAATGAATTCTAACAAATCCCGCAAAATTACGTGAGAACATTATTTAGGGAATGAAACTTTATAATTTTGTTATAAATTGATTTGTTGATGAGAACGTGTGTTACTTGGAATCCTGCAAAATGCGCATGATCGTGTACGTTCTCGAGAGCTCTGACCGATGGTTTTTCATTCGAATCCGTTGCCTGACCGACGCGAATAATAATGGTCGATGTTAAACAGTCCGCGTCGATGTGCGGTAATTACGCGTATTTACAGTGCACGGAGAATATCAAAAATTGATCTCGCAAAGGCCACGTCATTCGTTAAATCGCGTCGATGGCACATATCTCTCTGTAGGACGCTCGGAAATTTCAAGCCGCCCGCGTTCATTAATTTGCAAACTCGTTGTTTCCGTGTATAGTCGATCGTGAGCACTCGTCCCGTGCTTTCTATGAAAAATTCTCTGCCTTCGTAACGGATAATGCGAAGCTCGGCCGCTTAAAACGCTTCTAAAAATAGTAATACAAAGGAAATGTTATGAACAAAAATCAGTCAACACTTCATCAACAGCAAATTACATTATTAAAAATTGCCTAAATTCTTTCTTTTCAATAAAACATCGGGGTCCCATTCACTTTTTTCAATGACACCCTACACTTTTTTCCATCCAGCACTGTATGCAGCATCGAAGCAATTTCAGCGATATCAGTATATGATAACTTTCGTAGAAAGTCATTGTTACATGTAATAAGGTTCCTTATTGTAGTAAGGTGGGGTAAGAAGATGGTCCGATTGGTATATTAACGAACACGCAATTAATTATAGCATATATATTATTACATATATATATATATATATATATATATATATATATATATATATATATATATATATATATATATGTAATAATATATATGCTATAATTAATTGCATATATATATATATATATATATATATATATATATTTTTGCCTTAGTTCTCTTAGTTACAGTTCTTTTCTTTACGTTATTTTATATTACTTCTATTTTCATTTCTACACACACATATATATATATATATATATATATATATATATATATATATATATATATAATATATACAATATATATTTATAAGAAAAGAACTGGAACTAAGAGAACTAAGGCAAAATCACTTTCGGCGTCTTCGTACGACCAAATACATAACAGGCTTCTTAATTACTGCCTTACTGCCAGGCTACTTAATTAATTGCTAACGCACGCACCTGCTTCTTCCTGAATCGGCAATATTCGGTTTGTATCGTTTGTTTTCGCACCTTGTCACGCGACACACACACACACACACACACACACACACACACACACACACACACACACACACACACACACACACACACTGTTATCTTAACGGTTGACTACATTATTAACAATGACTCCTACAGCATTAAATGCGTTCACATGAAGTCTTGAAAAAATTAAATTAAAATTAAACCTGCACGTCCCATGAAACTTTAAGGGAGTTAGTCAGCAATGGCTTTAATTTCCTACACCGTGTACCCACAAGTTCATTAAAAAATCGTGATCAATCGGAGAATTCAACGCGGAACCGAAACGGTAAGCAAAATGGCCTTCCGGAGCGGGGTTCGTTCCGGTGAAACCGGGGTGCAGAGGTTCGCCGCCTTTCAGAATATTTCATAACGCGGGCAACGATCCGCACAGCGGAAAAGCGGGTTAATCGACGGGGCCACGGTTGCACGCGAAATCCAATTGCGAACGAAAATCATTATTCCCCGACACGATAACGCGGAACGATTTGAAAATGTATCGCGAGCTGATTCGATGGTCGCCTCGCAACGCTTTACGGTTTCCTATATTCCCGGGGAATTACGAGCGTCAGCCTGTCCGTACGACTAACCGAATCTCATGAAATACACCGTTTAACGCGTAATTAATGAGCAACAGCGTGCACCGGCTCGAATGTAATTCATTATTTACACCGCTCGCGTGGCATCGTCCTTTGGGAGCCGAGCTACCTGCTGATGCTGTTCAAGACGTTTCTAATCGTTGCGAATGTACACAGTGTCGTTGAAGTTGGGTGTTCTTTGGATGACAGCGTACCAAGGTGGGGCGCAAAGGGACCAATAAGGAGTTGGAGCAGCTTTTCCATAGCATACCCCTTTGCATAGTTTCAATTTAAGAGAAATAGCCAAAGTCTGGCGCGCACATAGATTCATGGTGCGTCAATTCAAGGACAGGGAAACCTTCAAAGTGTCCAAGTTCTGACGAAACATAGAGCTTTCGGCCAATGAATAATCAATAGTTGCAAACTATACATTCTATTCTTTACAATCTCAGAAATAGTAGAAGGCGCGTACATCCCCGTCCATAAGTCATGGGTCACCTTGCCATTTCTAAATAAACCTGGATTACGATATAGTAGACTTGGTTACTCATTTCGATATGAACGATTATTTTAAAAACATTTAAATGTACACAACATATTTTTAATGATACGGTTAGTGTTCTGTTATAATTAATATAAAAAAAACTGAAATATTTGCAGGAACTGAAATTTGAGCGACATTTGTTTCGATTTTATAACCTGTAGACGCATTTGAAGCGATTTCGGACAGAAATCCAAGAAGAAACACCAACAAAAAAATTACCGCAAGACTTCCATGATTATTTTGAGTTATCATCTCGAAACAGAAAGCATACATTAGTGAACATATTTTACACTTGATATATATAAATTTCAATATATTGTAACACTTAGAAATTGTATTCAGTGTAAATAATCTGTAAATAATTGTTTGATTCAATATAGTGGATGTTTTATAATTTTAATTTAAACGTAAATCTAAAATTATGCATGGGGGTGTACCCATCTGAACTCGGTCCTTGTCGCTGTCTTTAACACAAGGAGGATCATCCGAGAACAGTCGTAAATACACCAACTCCCGAAGTTGATCATACATTGTCATCACTGCTTTTCTTCCCCAATTCTAATGCAATGGATTAACTAACCGATCGTTCGGTTACGCGCGAAGCGGAAGCGGCACGGCCGAATGAATTGCTAAAATATTTGCAGGAACGAATGGAATAGTCATCAACGGCGTCCGGTAATCGGATTCGTGCTATTCGACGCAGAACGATGGAGTAACGTCGTAAAAAAGTAGCAGCAGATTCGGTTCGCGAGCGAATTGATTTCGCGGCGCATGGAATGCATCGATAAAACCGTGCGAGGCAGACGAAATCGGCGGCGGGTTCGTCGAGGGAAGTTGACCGAGATCGTTTCCCGGGCAAAGCACAATAACTCGCTACATCAGGCAACAGGATTTTTCACGGCGCGACTGACTAACTCGTGTGTACGAGCAAATACCGTTTCCCGAGCATTTTCACGCTTCGACAGACTCTCTGCTGTCCCATTGAGTCGAGATGCAGCCGTCGCTGGCCCGTTCACGTGTCCCGAGACCGTAAACGCGCGATCCAACGATAACCCACACACATACACAACTACACACACACAGAGAGAGAGCACATCCAACCCCCGATTCTCCAGCGTACCGTAATTATGTGCGACACGGCTACACCGAACGACCCGACCGCCGGCGCCGTACGTTTGCAACCTTCTTTTTCACAGTGACATCAAGTAGATCCGTCAGCTCGCGGAGAACGCGATTTGCAATTCTGGTATCAAAGAAATGTTAGTAGTTGTTAGGGACTGCGACAGAGAACTTCTGTGACACGGTCGCAGAATTCTTCTATTTTTCTAGGGTTTTGAACCACCAGTTGTCAACAGCATCACAGAAGCTCTAAAGACCAATCGTATCGCTGATCCATAGCCGTCGTAGCTTAACTTCGGTGATCGGATGAGGAGCGGTGGTGTTTTTAAATCTGTTTATTGCCCAGTACATTACTATTATAAATGTTTGCGCAACACCACAATAAACTTTTAGAGAAATGATACTGTAAACTCGATGGTCTAATTGAAGGCTTCTTAAAGTTGTAACCTTGTTATTAGTTAGGTACAGAGTGTAACATACAGATGTTTCTGTTGTTTTTGTTTTAAATCACAATTGATTGTACAGGCTTGATTATACAAGGTGTCCCAGGCTTTTTCCACTAAGCTGTGTCATTATATTCTACGAGAGCAAATAAACGAAAAATGTTATACAAATATCTGCCCACAAATGATGTGTAAAATATTAACAACAAAAATATAAAATTTGCAGTGAAGGTCTAATCAAAGAATTAAAAATGTATTTAGTAAAATGAAACAGAATCAAGACAAACTTCGTATGATAGAAAATGCATTAGTATTGATCAAAATAGTCGACATTTTGAAATGGAACATTAGTAACAGCTTATTAATAGGCTATGGATATTTCTGCAATTCAGTATACAGAAACACGTGGCAAATGTATATTTTATAAAGCAGGTGAAAGAGGACATAAGTTTCTGAAATATTTAAACGGTATCTCTAATCTCAGGATTGACAAAACTGATATTGATTATCTACGTCAATTTCAATGATTAAACTTAGATATATAAATAAATTAGATAAATTTTATCAAACTGCTCTCACATTGTAAAATACTATTATTATATCTCATATTTTTCTTATTCTTTTGTAACAAAGCATGTATCAGCCTACGTCTGTACAACAGTTTTTGCTTACAATTAGTTCTATTCATAGAACATACTGGTACTGTTTGTCGGTAAAAATTTGGGACACCCTGTATTTTTAGGGTATCGGGAAAGAAATAATGTACGAGTAAGAAATTAACTGTCGTTGACACACTGCTACTTTTTAGTTTGAATTGGTCGTCAGATTATATTTTAGGATGACTGATAAGTCACCCGATGAAGGTCAGTTTATAGGTCGTCCAACTTTCGCTTCCCTGGGGCTTGACAGTTGGACGTTTCGTATGGTCATCGTTCCGAATGATCAGAGAGACTCCAGAAATTCATTTGACACCGCTGTAATTAAAAAGATGGCAGCACTTTTGCGATCGACGCTGGATAATCGTAATCGTGATCAGATATTCGAGGCAAAGAGAATGAAACTCAAGCTGGTCATTATCGCGTTCAACGCCGCTCCGCGGACGCTTTTAATCTCGTTTTTTCCATTTTCCTCCGTTGCGTTTCGAAGCTGTCAATAACTGCGATTTATCTGTTGATATTTTAATAGCTCGCGCATCGCGGTTTCAATTTTGTAGATTGTTTAGCTGCCCGTTCTCCGTTCCCAGCTGCTGGGAAAATTCGTTGAAGCACATTCTTCGGTGCGTACGCGGGTTTCATCATGACTATTTTTTTTTGAATAATAATAATCTGTAGATGGATCGCACGTTGGCTCACGAAATTCTCAATGTGTTTTCAAAGTATTTTTATTAAGACACTTCTGACGTTTCTGTATCTTAAGTTAGTATACCGGCGTTTATGATGTAACCATATTTTTGACAATGCAAACTCACCAGTAGCCATTCCTTTAAGCAACATTTTACATGCTTCTCCGCAATATTTCGAGGATAAGTAGTACAAGGCAATAATAATCAGACAGTATCTACAGCTTAGGACATTCTCCTTAACATCTAGAAATATTTACATCCGTATTATGTAGATTTCCAGGTAGGTGAATTTTACACTAACATTTAGACTAATTCAAAATACTATTCTATCCCGTACAGCAAACAAAAAGAATCAACATACGTAAATATATGAAAAATGAATTATAAAATTTCACTGAAATGCCTAAAAGACGAAATAAATTGTAGCGAAGTCCCAATATAAACACGTGCATGTCTATAAAAAACTGCAGTCTAGTAACAATATTCGATGGCAGAGTCAACAGACAACAGAAAATAGTACACTAAAAGGTCCAATCTCTTATAATAAGCAAACTACGAAATATCACTTCCTAATTTCCCCTTTCATCAAACAAACTCACTTCCGCGGCACTGCGCGATGTCGTCGACCGTAAGGCGCGTTCTCAAGGCTGTTTCCACGTAATTCGTGAAAGCTCGTGCGGTTAGCGGCGAGCATCGTGTAGCTCGATCCATAGTGAGGCAGAAAACGCTGGTTGGCATCCTCGGTGCCGTGCAACCGCTGATGAAAGCCGCGTTCTCGACGAATATAGGTCGGTGGGGAAAAAACGTGTACAAATAAAGGGTATACTTTTTTTTTGTTAATTTCTTGTTACCGTGGCATCATGCGAAGCGTGGGACACAATTTTCGAACAATGCCGCGCTGCACGGCCGCGACGTAGGTACTAAAGAGGAACAGTAATATTCTTCAAAAAAAAAAAAGAAACCACACACAATCGCGTTTCAGAAACGCTCACTCGACGCGCTGTTCGTTTAATTTTGAGAAAATTACGATTCTCATGGGTCGAACGGTGGATGAAGGGAGACGAGATAATTCCGGACGATTCTTCACGAGACGTTAAAAAGCAGAAAGAGGTGTCAAAAGTGGCGCACAATGGCGGCTGTGAAAACTCGCATTCTTCACCAGCAGTGTCAAAACCATGAGGACAAGATGAAAAAGGGACTACTTTGTTCCCGGCTCTGCGTTCAATTAATTAGCAGCGAAGGAATCGTTCTCTCGTCCGGGAGGAATCTTTTATTCCGTTTCAAGCTCATCGTATCATATGCAAACTGACTCTCTCTCTCTTTCTCTCTCTCTCGCTCTGTCGGCCGCCGTGAACCGGCGTGCTCGAACGTTAAACGCGGCTCGCGAATATTAATTAACAGTGTCGCTGCAAATTACACGCGGCATCCGTGCTTCCCCTGTTGCGATGCTCAACGTCATTCCTTCGCTTAGTCAAGAGGCTGCGATTTTTCGAATTGCCACTCGACGCGCTCTCCCGCTTCCATGATGAATAAACTCGAACTTTCACGTTTCACGGAGCATCTTCGTTGGCCAATAAGTAATGTCGGATTTTTCGATAAGGAACAGAAGTAATTTTGGTTCTCAACACTGGATTTCGATATTTCTAACATGCCAGCAATCTTTGGTGTGGTATAACGTGGATTATTTTCAATTAGACTGGAGATTTGATCGTTATCAATCTCGATATATCTGCCAGAATGTTTATTATCGGTAAGATTAAAATCTGCCTCACGAAACTTTTTGAACCATCCTTGCGCTATTCTTTCATTCACAACATCATCACCATATACATCAGAAATCTTTTTTGCAGTTTGTACCGCATTTTTACCTTTGCGAAAATAAAAAAGCATAACTGCACGAAAATACATCTCGATGTTCATCTTCAAGTCAAAATAAACACTAAAAACTTTAACCAAATATAATGAACCTTTTTTTAAATTACATGTTAACATCTCAGCGTTTAGACTATATATGCGTTTTATAGGTTACGAATAGTCTTTCGTTTTAAAAACAGCAGAAACGATCTCTTACGGAAAAATCCGACATTACTTACTGGCCATCCCAATAAAATACGTACAGTCTAAATTTATTAAAATGTGTTCAGCTACTCAGAGAATTGAGTGGACAGTATGCAAGGAATATAATAATGTGAAAAATTGAAATAAAGATAAATATTCGTTGAGAGCTCAAGTTTGGGAATTGGAGAGCCACGTGATTTGCTAAACCGTCACAATTTCCTCGTTCGATGATCGTGAAAAGTTCCTTGGCTCCCCGAAATACTTTATTTATGTGGTCATGTAAATCATCAGGGGCTTCGTCTGCTGGAACTACCCGAATTCGGTCTAAACGCTTTTCTGCGTCGGGTATCGTGTCTTCGATTTCTACGACCATTCATCTCTTTCCCGACTTGTCCGCAACTTGCATGATCGTCCTCTTTTCCTAATGCTTAATCCTTCTGAATTTGCCTTCTGAAATTGCCGCGTGGTTACGTCTACTTCCGCATTCAATGAAAAATTGTACTTTTAAACCGAAGAACGTTTAACATGTTTCGTTCGGTTCAACAGTGTCACGAATGGCCTCAGAACAAATTTCGTACATTTATTTCTTTTACTTTTTTATACTTTAAGTATTTACATCTGCTATAATCAATGATCCTATTTATTTATTATTGCTTTTTAGCAATCAGTACACATCTATTTTTGTTTTATATGTTTTTTTCCAGTAGAGGACCCTAATTTGTGATACAGTATTTCTTATTTGGATTGAAGATGAATTACGTTTCATATAATTTTTGATTTAAATTTGATGTACTGTATTATATCATTTTATACTGTATTTATTATTCATCAGCATAAAGGTATATTTACATCCGATTTTATGAAACCCTCAAACATTTTATCTCGATCCACCATGAATTCCACCAGCGAATGCTGATAAAATGGAAATAGTAGATCGTACATACTTTCACCGGAATTTCACTAGTCGAGAGTAACAATATTGGTTTAAAGCTGCGTTCATCAGAGCACAAGTGCACTAAAAGCATTAGGATGTGCAGAAACAGTGATTCATTTTAATCCACGTTGAAACGTTTCATTTGGTTCCCACCATGGGGTCAATTAAAACTTCATTTCGAATCGTATCCAAAAATGATGATATTTGGGAACGATATACGTTTCACGGCTAAAACGTTATCAGTAACCAGCGGTCGTTACCAAAAAATATACGATACACGAAGCTTACTGGAACAACGAATTGCTGTCGTAAATATTTAAATGTCGTAACGATTGTGCATTTGAAACGACAATAAAAGTAAAAAATGGAGCTTATTTTGAGTAAACAAATTTTCTAAAAAATAAAACAGTCTGCACTAATACATGAATTACTCCAGGGACACAAAGTGTAGGCATCTCATGCTCATCTCTAACCCCTCCTAATTTGGTCAAATCCTTTATACTTTGCGTCCTAACTTACGACGATCTTTATATTCCTTATTCGTTCTAATTTTCAATATATGTACTAAGCCAGTGATGGCCACTGGAGCGGCGGCCTTCCACCAATGTAGGCCAATTCCCCTTATTTCAGTTCCTTCCAGTTCGCTCCTTGTTCCCCCTCGGTCCATCGTTGTCCCAGATCATAGCCTATATGCCGGGAGGCCGCAACTCCCCTGGCCATCACTGTACTAAGATTTTGAAAGGGACACCCCGCATGTCTTATACTCTAGTACTTTTATGTGAATGTGAACTGGCCTTCGGGTATCTACTTTCAACGCCTATACTATACTCAATCTCTATTATTACAAAAAAATTTCTGAAAATGCTACTGAACGCTAATTAATGTATTTAAATATATACACTGCCTCCACAACGAGATCGACTGTTCCGGAAAACATTATCACCCATATGTGGACAAATGGCCACGTCATTCGGAGTCCTTCAGACTGAACAGCGTATTCCTGGAACGATTATTATTGAAACCCTTGAAACAAGTGGCTCGTGTACAGATTACAAGTGATACGTCACGGTTGCATGCACAATCACGCGGGCTTTCCGAGAGACCGCTCCAGGAACAACGAAACACGGTCTCTCGGCGATATTTCACGGTCGGTCGGCGCCGACCTTGGCGTCACACTCCATCGCTCGTATATCATTATCTCTGTCTCATTTAAGCCGAATTAGTGACGAACCGCTGCGCACGAATCGGACCGTATTCCGGCCGCGTTCAATTTTCGCGCAATCGCTTATTTTCATGGCAACCGGCTGGCGCGATCTACGACAAGCCCGCGCGATAAGCTTCGTCTTATCTTCGACGCCGTTCGATTAATCTCGGCCGATTACACGCAAGAAATAAAGTCCTCCTTCTTATCGCTGGCGGCCCACTGGGTCTGATCGGTGTCATCGGAGTATATCGTCCGAAATCAATATCGAGACGACGTGTTTATCGTGGCCAACGGCACGACCAATAAATTCGCGGATTCCGACCCGTTCGAGTTCGTAAGCGTGGTCCAATATGGCGCCCGCTGTGCCTTCATTCGGAATGATCCTGGCTCAGGATCTATGCGTGGATAGTTCTAGGTTTTGTATGTGATATTTGTATTCTTTTTGGAGAGATATAACCATCGATCTTGTAATTAATATTTCACTGATGAGACATGTAACTTTTCTCACGGAATACTTGAACATCGACAATCAGTGGTTTGTTCACTGCCAAATATACGTAATACGACAACCATAATGAAAAATGTCACACTTGAAACGGTGCACCAAAGTATGATGTTTTTATTATAAATCTTTTGCTTTATTCAATCTTTTGTACCTTATTACATTATATACAATTTGAATCTCTGGACGTTGTTGATCAACAGGGCTTCCAATGCGTTAAATATGAATCATGCGGTTACTAATGCGTTAACATGTTGAGTTCCGCAGTAGATGTAGTGTGAAGAGTGAGAATAGTCGGGCACGCCAATGTACTCCTTTTAGTATAAATTATGATTGGAATAAAATATTCAGCTGCTCGATTTTACAAGTAGGTTTTGGAGCATTCAGTATGTCAAATATAAATCGTGTTATTAGTGTTGAGCGTCGCAGTGGAAACAGCCATTTCTACTTAAACACGCCAAAAGTAATTCGTTCTAATATATATTATTGAATTACTCGATCAGGTGTCTCTTTATATAATTGCTCTCAGGTTTGGTTTCCTCATAATGTTCTTAAAGAAAGCAATTATTTAATTAAAATCGATGTTTCAGTCATCTGTGCCCTTAGGGCAGTCTATGTTTTAAATGTAAATCACATGGCTAGTAATTGAACTGTCAGAGTAGAAACAGCTACGTTAGGTCAGACCCGCAAAAATTTACTCCTATTAACACGTTGAACGCCATGGCGCGGGCGGCCACCGGTGTCCGACACCTCAAATTTAATTTAACTAAATAATTATTGATTGTCGCAAAATTCTGAGCAAACTTCATACTGAAATAATAATGTAGGAATAGAAGAACACGAGTGAGTATTCAAATCTTCTTTTTTCTTTACGATTTATATGGAAAATAGTAAATTATATCGTGTCTGATTAGGTATGGCCGTTTTTATTGTGACGTTCAACGTATTAATACAAACAATGAACAAAATAAAACATTTTTCTACTTCATCCTAAAACTATGGTTCTGTATAACTACTGTAGGTAAAATGTGTTCAATAATTATTCCAAAAAGTCAACAATTGAATTAAAGTAAAATCGAGGCACTGCTGGTGCTCGTAACGTGCCAACATGGAAATTTTATATTAACGGCCGTCGTTGAAGTGCTAATTTGTTGGATGGAAGATGTATGTATAAGAACGTATGTATGTATCGGTCGTTACTCGATGCTAATCTGGCATCGACAAGCGAAACGAACACGGTAATTCCATGGACTGTTTGTTTTCCAGGACGCACGATGTCTTAACTGCACGCCGCCCGTAAACCTCGGCTTATCTGGAATTTATAGCAAAGCGGGTCGTTTCTTCGGGTCGGCCAGGAACTTCAGCCTGTACAGCCATTAAAACCGGCGCTAGGTAATGCTTGCTTTCCTCGGGATCCGCTTCTGCGAAGAAGATCGCTTGATGTCGCGACAGGAAATACTCTGCCCCTCTCTATCCCTCTTTCACTCTGTCTGTGTATCCTCCTCGTTCGCTCTTCGATTTTCTTTCCTTCTGCCTCAGTCTACTTCCGGTAGAGAAACGCTTCGAACCCGCCTGGGAAATAGGTTACGCCAGTCAAACAGAGAATTGCTGATCACCGACAATCTTTAAGTCTGGTTAACCTGGGTTCGGGATAAAAGAGACGCGAAATATGGAGATGCTGCTCGTTACACTCGAGAAAGAATAATGGTTGTCATGGAGAAAATTGCGTGAATGATATGACGGTGCTGTAGCTTGAAAGTGGACTGCTTAAAGTTCAAGAGGACGATGAAACAGTGAAAAATCTGATAGTAACAGTGTTCTTTAAAATTGAATACGTCCAGATTAATTCAAAGATTCTATTTTGGAAGTCTCGAAAATGGGCCACAGTGCAGAATGCTCGACGATTATGTGACCGTAGTGAAAACATTCACCATTTTCAATAGTCTATCGCATTCACGAAGAATTTCATGTAAGCAGTAAGAGCATACTTGTGAACTTCATTTTAAATTGACTAGAATTAGAATGATAGTATACTAGTACCAGAGGTACCAATCGTTTTCTTTTCTGCAGTAAAAGCGATAATTTTCCTGAAATTGACAGTTATTATATATTTGAGAACAATAGATCTGGCGTGTGCTATTGAGGGCACAGGAACAAGACCCTGCAAGTGGCTGCGGCAGAAACTTCAGAGTTTGTTGATAATAAATCAATTTCTATAGCTGCTGATTCCATAGCACATGTCCGTAGGTTGTCTGATGCATTGACATTTTCTCCCGGAACTTTCTCAAAAACATCCATACATCAAGAGTTCGCGCCATAAAGTCAACCGGCGAAATTCTTGGTGTGATAGGGCCAGGTTAGTTTTCCACCAACAAATTTTCTGCTCGTTTAAAGTCTACGCTACCATCGACAAAGTGTTTAAAATCGATTGATTGCAAACATCGATGTACTTCAGTAAGTTTTTAAAAATCCACTCGATTTCATTACACTGCGCAGTTAACCCTTTGAACTCCTTTGTTGAATCTGATTTGACATCGATTTTATTCACAGGTACTCCTATGTCGAGAGTAACTCGACATTTTTAAATTGTCAGGTTAAATATGTATTATATTTCGCAATATTTTTTGTTTACCTAGATAAGCAATATTGCATGTGTATGACTCTTTTTTGTAACAAAAAAATGTCCTTGAAGTGTTCAGGTACATGATTCTCTGTACCTAATTGGTTCCTGTCAACCAACTGTCTTTTGAAGTACATTTCAAATAAAACACTTAAAATAATAGGCAGTTACTGAAAAGAAAATTAAAAAGAAATTAGGACGTACTTCACGTACAACCGAATTGAACGATTCATTTAAACGAAATTACTGAGGCTCTACACAGCCCGAATCTTCCCCAAAAATGTTGCAGCCGTTTAGAAACAGTACGATGACGTTCGGAACGTTCGATCGTGATTAACCAGCGTGTCGTTGATAACCGAATCGCGTAATCAGCGAGCGGGTCGATCGTTCTCGGATCAGGAGCGATACCAAAATGAAATTCGCCGAGTGTACCGTTTCCTGGATAAAGGAACGGCACTCTCGGTAATTGGGAGCGATTTGCATGCTGCAGATTTCGAATGCATCCGGCGTGGATCGATGTCCGTGAACGGGGACGATGCTGAAACGTCGCGACGATCTTTAAGGTCGCGCGCAAGCTTTTCCGGCTGATTTACATACGCCTCTAAATAAACAGAAAGAACGGAATGCGATTTTCATAACGCGGCAGATGGTACTCGTTTGGCTCGCGGATTTTGCGCGACAACTTGTTTCCTCTGCAACGGAACAGATATGAATTCACCGGCGGAGAAAGAAATTACCCGTTCCCTCATTGCATATACAAATTTCTCTTGTCTCCGGAGCTTTAATGGGCCTTTTCTCGAGATCGTTTGGTCTTTTCACGGGAAATTACGTCCCGCCGGTAATTGTATCGATGCCTGACGTCACTCAGAGATGAGACCTGTTTACCGAGTGCGACGCAAAAAAGGGTTTAATGGTATCGTTGAAGCGTTCTGTGAGGACAGAAGGATACGTTTTTTAGAGGAAAATGATTTTAATGATTCCGTTTGTCCCAACGATACTAGAAGAGAGGTACGGCTCAAAGGACTCAGTAAAACATGTTTAATAAATGTAGATTGGAAACTCACGATTTCTTCGACTTATAAGGAATTTTCTGAATAGTTCTTCCAACACAGAATTTTTAACAGCTCCAATGATATTCATTTTTCTATTCACGTCCACTAGAAGTTTTTGTTTAATTATCGAGTACAATCTATCCTGTAAGTCTTAAATAATTGTTTTGTACGTCCTATACATCTGTAAGATTATTATTGCTATGTGGTTATTTATATTATACAGGCTATTAAAAAAGTAGACAGCACTCAACAAGCTAAATAAAACCGTCTTGCAAATATAATTCGAAAACTCAATATTTTCTGAAGAATTTCATTAACACAAAATCATTGACAGTTTGAATAATGTTCATTCTTAAACCCACATTCATTAGACTCTTTTTTATTCAATTTCTCGAGTACACTCTGCTCCTTCAGTTCTGAATACTTCATTTCAACGGGCCGTGCAAATAAAATTGCAGTTAATGTAGCATACAAATAACATAAATAACGGAAGCTTCGCAATTTTCTACGTTACTCAGGAAGCCGGACCCGATGTTCTACGAATTTCGTGAAACTCGTGCTTTAATTAGGGGAATCCTGTTTTCTAAGAGAATTCCGACACGGGCCGCTCGCGAAAATTATTCGCGTACGTGTAAAACGGAAGCGTTCTTATTAAAGAAACGAATTTAACGCGAAACACCTGTCTGGCAATGGGTAAACTGTAGCATCGCGTTTGTTTCGTTCCGTCGCGGAAGGGCGGATAATCACGGGATTGTTGAGCGACGCCACCAAGAAATTAATTGTTGATCGATCCGGTAATCAGCGGCTCGGTATTTACGTTCGTCGACTGATCTGCGCTTTAATCACAAATGCTATTAGTTCATTGTGATCCAGCGTGCAGTGTACCGTCGGATATGCATGTTATATTTGGTCAGGTGCGGGACGGAATATGCTAGAAATTAATTTACTCTCGAACTGAAAAAACATCGATCATTGTTCCTTAATTTAACGAAAGAAGAGATATGAGCATCCCATTATACACAGTTAACCCTTTGCACTCCAAACATTTTTTGATACTACCTACCAGCAACTCTGGTACACTTTTGCAGTGAAGCTCATTGGAAAAGAAAAGTTGTTTTGAAAAGAAACAATTACAAGTCCTTATATATTTATATATTTTTATATCTTTGGTAAATCTCCTTTATTCTAATGTAAATAAAACCTGAATTTTACATTAAAACGAAAAATAAATAATAATTTGCGCTCAAAATTATTGAAGTAACAGATTAAGTACAGATACACGTTGCGCGTCCCCATAGTGGAGCCAACGGAGTTATGCAATATATTATGAATGTCCGCGTAGCGGAGCCAACGGAGTGCAAAGGGTTAAGTTACCTTGAAATTATTACAATACTATACATGGCTTATTTATTATGTTTTTTATATACTCATTGAACGTGAAACTGACTTGACTCAGTTCACGGGACCGTGAACATGTACAATCTCAAAATTAATTGACAGAAGGTTTTGTTATTAAAACAGAGACAAAATGTAGAAAATTTCTTCCTGGGTATCACATTTCTATACACTCGTTATTTGAAATTATAACAAATATTCTAGTTGTAACTGCAAATTACACAGAAAGGATCTTAGATCTACCAACTTAAAATTCAAAGAAAAAAATATGAAAGTCGATAACGGTGCATACTGCAAAGAAAGACTTTAATATTACCTCAATGGCGGTGAAATCGTTAGCCATAGAATGAAGGTAAGCAACACGTATGAATTTATTATGTTGGAAACGTCCATTTCGGAGAGAAACTGGAAGTTTCTCGGTTCGATGGAAAAACTTGAAGAACACCTTCGAGTTCGAGGAGTTCCATCGCCTCGACTCTATTATTGATAAGTGGCCGTCGATGCAAATCTCGCTATAAGTCGACGGCGAATTGCAATATGAATGAAATGAGTTCGAGGGGAGGAGGGGGAGGTCTAACGAAAATGATTTGAATTTTTGAATATCGAATATCTCTGTGGTGATCCGAAGAATACTCTGCATGCATTCCTATTAAATTAATGAATAAAGTTCAAATTAAATTAATAAGCATGGTCGAGCTACTCTGAACGACGAAACAGACCGAAGGCTTCGTTTTCGAGAAAATCGATTGCGAATGTTTGTCGAGTACACATACACTTATCTTTGACTTGATCTGTGGTAATACTTTTAGGATAGACATAGGTGAGTGTAGTAAACGTCGTAATAACAATAATAATAATATATTTAACAAATAACAATAACGATATACTAAGTAAAAGGTAATAAACTAACTATTGTATAAAATGCGCGTAACTATAATGGATGCTAACGGTTCGAAAGTCGTGAAGATTCTGCCCTTTTGAGCCCTTGACTCCAGCCAAGAAAATGCTCGTGACCCCCCACGCCCAGGGTAGAGTTTCCCTGATTCTAGGAACGGTCACTTGCTAGGTCCTTGAAGTGCCAGATGTTTGTTTTCGCTTCGGCCCGACAATTCAGCGGCCGAAGCTACCTAAATGCATCCACTATATACTCTTAACTAATTCTGATAATATTACATTTATTAACAGGTTACTATAATACAGGCCAATATAAATATATTGGGTAGGCCAAAAAGTTTCCTCGGTTTTTTAAAGGAAATTCGACCACAAATTTAAACTTTATAACGAAAACTATGTTATACAATGTATTGTCTTTTATTTCCTACTATCTTCTGCCATCTTTCGCGTAACTTCATAATAATATTGGTAAAGATAGAAATATTTAATTCTTCAGTGATATTGTGTACGCTATAAAATACTATAAGCGTGGATAGTTATTTGTTTAAGCATATGTATTTATCATCTTGAGTATCACAGTGAAAACAGTCGTATTTTGTCAGACAAATTATGCATCCTGTTTTCTTACTTAAACAATAAAATAGGAAACTATGTAACAATCCTATCATACACTTTAGTTTTCATACGCCGGTCACACGTGACACCTGTGGCAATCAATATGCTGCCAAGTGTTAATCAATCATAATCTTTCAACCATAGCATTGGACACCTCAACAAAATTCATAGCACACAAACCAGAAAAAAATCCATTGCTATCATTACCCCAGTAAAACTAACTGCAGAGGAACCTGTAACTAGCACGGTTTAAAACCCCATGTAAAACAGAGAAGACGCGTTTACAGAAGATCGTTAGACGGACGGAGACTGCGTGTCAAGCGAACAAACAATTTTAATTTAAACATTCCTAGCTCAAAGCTTTCGCTACCCCTGCCACCGCCTGACGGAGAAAGAGTGAGAGGGAGGATCGAGGGGCCAGGAAGCTCGTTGAAAAAGCATCAAATTTCCCGAACGATGCAAAGGATCTTACTCCGAGGCGTCCCCGGTATTCTCCCGTAGGATCTCCGGGGTCGCCAGCAAAATCGATTATGCTCGAAGCTGCAAGCGGTCGGACATTCGTTCCGGGAACAAACAAAAAAGTCGCTGAACCCGTCGACGAGCCTTCTGTCTCTCTGATATGCAAACGTAAGCTTCGGTCAGGTGTACGTATGTATAATAAGAGGGTTCCAGCAGCCAGATGCGGGGATTATTGCTGCAAGGACACTATAGCGTACTTCCGAAAACGACGCGATGGAAGGGGCAGGGTAGTTTCAGCTCGAATGGAACGAGGACGACGAAGAGGAAGAGGAAGAGGGAGTTTCACTCGAATGCATCGATAGCACTGTGCCCCAGTTCTCCGCGTTTCTCCCTCTTTTTTTGTCCTCTCCGCGCCCTCAGCCTCTCTACCTTCTCCTATTTCTCACCCCCTCATTCTCATCCCTTCCTCGAGTTAACCCCTTTGCTCCCTACCGCCCTTGTCTTTTCCTTCGCGCACCCTCGGATTTATACCTTATCGCTACATCCCCGATAGACTTACGATGATGCGGACGCGGTTTTGAAAGTACCAGTTGGAGACACGTGTAGAACGATCCTTGGTGTTTCATTGGATTGGGTTCTGACTTTTAAGATTGATACTAAAGTATAGATGGTGGTGTGGATAATTGAGACCACTCGGATACTTGGTCATTCACCATATTTCCTATTACTGTCATGCGTCGCATGATGACGTTACGGTCAACAACGGACCGCATGTAGTGGCCCTAGGACGTTGCAATATATCGGTACTGTATCAGATCTGTATTTAGATACGTTTAGATACACGAATACATACCATTGCGTTGCAACTGCCCACAGCATTCCATACAGTAACATGCTGTACAGCTTTGTAGTCTAAGTACGTAGGTTATACCATCTTGGTTCGTGTAAGTAAACTCTATGACACTAAAAAAATTTTTAAAATATTTCATTTTATTTTTATCCTAAAAACCGACAGTTCTCAAACCCCCCAATTGTCGAGAAGCTTTCAAAATTTACAGAACAGCATCACCATCATAACACAGAGTCTCCAGTCTCTTTACAAGTTCGCTATCCGAACTCACAAGCGGTACAGCTCTATTCATCCCACCGTATCCGTTTTCCAAACAACTGCATGCAGCTAGTCGCGGGGGGTACCGTTTCCTCTTCTTTTTGGCGGGAAAAACGCGTCAGCCGGCGTTGCACGGTGGGAGGGGAAATTAAGGCGAGCGTTTCAAATTCAAATGAACGAGGCGGTAGCGAGAAAACGGGGTTGGAGCACAACGGCGCTAAATATCCGAAGTAAGGTGATTTGGACGGTGCATTCAGCGAAGTAATTCTCGCGGAACGGTCTCGAAAACTCAAGAGGATATACAATTCGAGTCTCGCGAGCCACGCGTACGGAGGAGGAGCAGAGGAGAGACGGAGGAAGAATGGGAGCTGGCCGGAAAGAAAAGAAAGCGGATTGTTGCTTTGTAGCGAGGTCGGGCCACGTCGAGCGATACAACGGCGTTTTTAATTCGACTAACGAATTTTGCTTCAGTTGCCTATTCAGCGTTCCGTGAAGATTAAAGAGCTTGTTAGGCTACGGTGATTCGTTGTTCGACTGTGCAACGACAATGAAATTCGAGAAACAGCGCATTCTTTTCCCTTCCTTTCGCGGTGATCCTCAAAAGTGGTAATCAGAACGGATCGCAAAAGAAACTCATCTTTTCCCCTTTGATGTGATTTATTAGTTTCGTACGGTCCCCTGACAGACCGTGCGATATTGCACCCGCTTTACTTCCGTGCGAACGCTGGATTTAATAAGAAGCGGGAACATCGGACTTTTTTATACGCGGAATAATTAAAATAGTGCGCCTCGGAGTTCAGAAGCTTTCAAAGAAGCTTTGATACCGGGAACAATGCGCTCAGAATACTCATGACCGTCCGCAAGGCGACTTACACCGTTCAACGTGGAACATTCCGTGTTTATCGCGTAGAAAGAATGCTGCTCCATGTCATCTCGCAGAAAGTGATTGTCGAACAATTTTACTGCTGTTTATTAAATGCAGAACGATGGAGTGTGCGTATCGATCGTTATAGAAATTAAGGTACAGTAGAACCTCGATTATGCGAACACTGGTCATCCGTAAGTTGGTCATTCTATGTCAGCTGCAAGCTAAAATTACCACTAATGACACTGCGTTCTTAATTCTATACCACTGTGTATTTTACATTCCAAAATCAAATTATTATTTTTGTACAAAACATAGTCACAATGTGATCCATCCTGTCATTAATACCGTTCGGATAGTCGAGACCCTACTGCATCTGAGAATACAACATGCTGTATCTGGTTGCTCATATAGTTACGAAAATGAAAATTAATTCAGCGTTGAAGAACTTGCTGTTATAGTTCTGTAGCAATAGTACAACGTGTATGTATTTGTACTCATTGAATATATTGAGAGACTTTGATCAATTAAGTCTAGTACAGAATAATTGAAAGAGAAGAACGAATATCGCGTTAATAAAGAAAATCCAATTTTCGGGCATGAGAATATGACCTTGAACAGCTTAATCCGAATGTCTCCGCCATAGCAGAGATCGACGCTGAGTTCTACAAATTCTGACAAACGGTCGCGTTCAGTCATTATTACAGACGATTTCATATTTGTCTCTTTAATTTTTAATCACGAATGTAATAACGAAATTCCAGTTCACATTCGAACTGCCCTCCTATCAACGTGGAATGCATTCGAAACACTCGTGGATGTAGAATGTGTTGTTAAGGAGGAATCTTACAATTTGAGGCGTCGAGGAATGCACAGGCAATGAGAACGGCATTCATTTTACCGCATTGTAAAGAAGATAGCGGTTTTCTCGCGTGAAAATATGAATTCCAGCGTTGAAAACTTACTGCCTCGCGCAGTTCGTATATCTTGGAGAACGTCAAGAAAGACGCCGGCGTAACCGAATTGCTTTTTACTCGCGTGTCCGTCTACGAGCTCGTTCATTTACAAAGGAACCTTTTCATTCCAAATCGTCGTGCACCCATTATCGTTTTAAAAAGATAGACCACATTTCGCTGATAATTTTGATAGATTGGCTGGATGTTCAAGTTTAGATGGGATGTTTAGTCGGGTTAGATTGGGTTGGGAAAGGTGCTATCACCGGAACAGTACACGATTTTATAATGAAGAAATGTTGGATTGTAGAATCCAGGTAATTTGGCTGTGACATCCTACTGAAATACAACTTTACATATTTTACATGCCAATGTTCCATCGAAAATTCATACACACTGACTTATTTAACACTTAAAGTGGCAAATTGAATGTAATTGGAAATCTATTCATTTTTTCAAAATTCAGAGAAAATTTAATACGTTGTAATAACAATATAGAAATATAGTATAGACTAGGTAATTGACAATTTACGTTAAATGTGACCAGTTATTTCATGTCTGGCTAGATATTGCTGATTTCACTTCGCCACTGATTTCACTTGACTTCCACAATGGAAACAGGCGTTCCCAGTCAAACACAATATAAATTGCTGTTTTTATTATAAACTACAGAGGCAAAAATGTTTAAGCATTCAACCGTGTACACGTATCAGTATGTTGGTGTTCCAATGTAAAATTCGCTCAGAATATTGTCAGAGTCAAGAATTACTTACTTAAATAGAATTTAACGTGCCGGTCACCAGTGACCCCCGTGGCAGTCAACGTGTTAAAGGACAAGGTGCTGCACTCATCTGCCTTTAACAGTACTTTCTATTCTATCGTATATTTTCTGATACATCTGCCTTCATTTAAGATAATTTCTTCCCTTTCTTAATTTCAAAATAATTTTTGTCCATTGAAAACATATTGATTAGATTTTTGTAATATATTTTCAAATCGTTTCATGAACCGTATTCACGGTTGTGATCCTCACTAAACCGTACCGTTTGATATCGTCTTCTGGGGGATGGTTTTCCATTGAAGAACGACGGTGTTGCCCGTTGCCCTGGCGTGAAATGTTTCAAATTTTAGCCAAAGTGTAAACGAGCAACGCTGGACGATGACACGATGCATTTGTGGACGTGTTTGGATTGGACGACGTTGCAGTCATAAGTCACCCTTTCAGCGATCTCGATACCGTACAAACAGAACACCGACCTGCGAACCCGAATTTCACCTCTTCTCCCGGTTTTCCGCGTGTTTCCTTGGCTGCGTCCCGTTGCTTCTCGTGCACGGGAAATGAAAACGTCGAGTGTTTGAATTCTTTCTGAATTTCAGCTGCCCCACTTCTTCCACCTTCGAATCATACTTATCGCGGCATCTCGATTAACTTATTTCGCTCTTAACGTTTCACCGAAGTATATAGAGTGGTTACTTTTCCCCTGGATACTCGACCTTTTAATTTTCTGCCGAAAGCTCGCGATACGCTTAGACTTACGGTTATCAGTATGTCCAATTTTATTTTTACTTATTCAAGTTTAATGGATGATTAATCGTGTTAGTACTTATGTGTTACTTCAGCTAACGTAAGCGTGAAAATAGTACTACGAACTGGTTTTCCGGACAATTTTAAACTTCTACTAACCATTAGAGACATGTTACTGTTTGTTCAAATCGACTAACCTGTTCAATAAATTAACAAAAATGTAGATTAGAATGTTATCGTCGATCCAAATACTTTATATAATCTCTAATACGGATCAAAAAACATGGAATATAAAATATTAGGTTGGTGCGTACGAAATGTCGTTTTATAAAGTAGAACGTTCAAGATTATAACTTCCATATGATTCTTTACCCCTTTTTCGACGATTAACTGTTGCCATTATTCCATTATTGTAGAAACCAAGAACAGATCTAGAAGGTAAAAATTCTTCGAATGGAGTTTTTACATCGTTTGCATTTCGAAACAATTTATTCTTTAAAAAATCGTCTAGGTATTTGAAAAAATTATGAGCTGTAGGTGAAATGTCTGGGGAATAGCGGGAATGTGGCAAAATTTCGTATTCTAATTGAGTAAACTTTCGTATTGTCATTTTCGTATTGTCATTTCCGATACCTAAGATCTTGCGTTCTCGTAGATTAAAATTGATTTCCATTTATTCACCAATGTAGGTTGTTTCACCGTTAATTTGAAATGCATTTCCTTAGTTTTTATTTTGTTTACACTTCTTACATTTGCATAACCTTCTGTAACTGCTGAATTAATTTTGCCAGCAGTTTTCACAGTATCATTGCCAAGTTTATATTCGCAAAGAAAGATTACTCGAAAATCCCGGTTGTTCATAGCTTCAAGAAACAATTTTTAAATAATCAACAACATATATAACTGACAACTAATGCGCATATATTATTAGGAAATCGTTCTTCTATAATATAATCTACCACAATTGACTATCAAACAATGTTTACTACATAAAACAATCCCATGAAGTTACAACTTCGGAAAAACGAAATTTCATGTGCACCAACCTAATATAAGAAAAGGCGACTTTTATTGCATCAGTCGATGCATAAAATCTTATCAACACCTTGATAAGACGTTTAATTTTCACTCTCTTCCAGTGAATCGAGCATAACAATTTTTCGTGCCTCTGAGTCCCCGTGTTCCGTTCATTTCCATACCGCGTTCGCCAGAAGAAGCTTCTCCATGAAGCCACCGTTTCCACCAGTCCACTTCCATGGCTCTCGGCCAATTAACGGCTAAATCGCTCAGCGAATTTGATGGTCACGATAATTTTTTTCCAGCCGGGAGGAAATTGTTATCGCGGCCTCTCGAGCGGAGCCAAGGAATCCTTGTCGCCCGGGGTCCAATTTAATTTTATGTTTATTTCATAGTGGCCGACGAGGGCAGGCAGGAGGGTGGAGAAGAGAGGGAGAAACGGAGACAGCGGGAGGAAAATCGGCGGGAAAACGATAACCGTGGTTACGGTGAAATGAAACCGAGCGTGAATGTATGAGCGGAGATCCCCGAGCGTCCTTGTTACCGCTGCCGCGTCGCTGTAATTGCGTTGAAACTTCATTTGGCTCGCGCAGCAGACGACGAACGCGCGTTAAGTAGTCGAATAACAGCCCCGGCTCGTCCGCGTTGATTGTAATGTTGTCAGGTTACGCAAGAGACGCACGCACGATCCCGTGACAAACAACCGGCTCGCCACGTCTCATTAAACTTATCCGCTCGCGAGGATATCGAGCGAATTCGAGCGGGTTCCGCTTCCGAAATGCCTCCGACACGGTGGCGGAGTAGGTTGGAAGGTTGCAACCTCGTGTTCTACCGGTTCAACGAAAACGGCCTCCTCTTCCGGTGCAGAGAGAATCGTTCGTTTCGCTCGAAAATTGGCTATTTCTTCGTCGCGCGGAATAATGCATGGGATTCGTGCCTTCTCCCTGATACGCTCGATCCCTCGAACGCAACCAGTGGAAACGAGCGAATTTCAGGAATAAGTAAAACGCTCCATTCTGCCTGAATACCTTAGTTAGGAACACTGGGAAATTGACCGGGTTCGCCTTTTCGTTTTGGAGATTTATAGGTTGGGTATTAATAGTTTAACTAAGATTCATTCGTGCGGAGGTCGTTGCGAGACTGCTCCATCACACAAATAGATATCAGTCATTATGGATAATCCATAACTGTACAATTTAATTCAGATTACTGCCCCACATGTCAAAATATAATAGACTGAAAATAGTGCTTCGACTTACGTATCAAATTTCCGTGAGTGAAACCTAGTACCCCAAACGTTAGGCTGAGGTATATACGTCATTTGAATCCAGGCGGTTGATAAAACGATGCAATTTTTTCAATATACTGTAGAACCTCGATTAATCGGATCGTCTCCTCTTTACCAACAACAAACGCTTGTGCATATCTTACGATTCTATTCTGTTTATACGTAACCTAACAGAAAGTTTAGTGATGGTGAAAAGCTGACGTAATAAAGCACTTATAAGTGCAAAGTTAAAAATATAGATGAAATTTAAGCAGATATACATTTGTTTATGATTATATTACTACAACTCATTTACTTTTATGCTCCCACAAGGCATTTTAGAAGAAGTCACATATTTCATTATGCTGCCGTAAAAACTAAACATGGTTCTAGTGATCCAATTAATTGAATATTAAAATCTGCCAGTACAGTCACGGATAAGGTTGATTTTTTCAGTGGCTCTATTCATAGATTTAAAAAATCTGTACACATGGCACTGCGCACTCTTTAGATAATGTTTAATTATAAATTCTTTCTAATTGCATTTTTGTTTAATATTATATTATTGCGACTGTTTTTATTTTTCCTATTTTTCGTGTTAATTCTCACTTATGTATACACATTAGGTTAATACCCGTACAATTTACAAATAAATAAATAAATATTATAAAAGGAAATGCATTTTATAAGAATAAGGAGCTTACTTTGATATAGAAAATACGCTTTTAGGTACTTTCCCTCGGGCCTCGATTATCAATTGGGCCCCGATTTATCCGGGCTGTCTGTCCCCCGATTAAGCCGGTTAATCGAGGTCCCACTTTTTTTAGAATTCAATCTTCACCAAATTTTCGTCACTTTATATTGTATTCTAAGAGGTGTCGTTGTAATAAATATTCCTCGTTGGCTTTCAAGTAGTCACGGACAACTGAAAGTCAACTAACAATAAGTGGGGCCCCCTGCGCTACACTTTTCCTACGAAAGCGAACGCAAGAAAAATGATTCTTTTTCGCTGACACTGGAAACATTTTTCTATATTTTTGCGCTCCTCGATGTTGTTCTATGAATTTGCTCGTATCGATGGATTATAAACAAAGTGATAACACGTCGATTTATCTTCCAACCGGCGAGAGGGAAACCCGCAATCTCGGCGGTTTCGTGAGCTCCCTCCGATATGGATGGGGTACATATCTTTAATGGCGACGGGTGCCGTCGAACCGTGCCGCGTTTTCCTCGTCTGGCAAATTCATTAAATCATCCTTTACGCGGTCGGCGAGCTCGATGCAGGGGAAATGAGAATTCAGGATTTCGCGAATCCGAGGCTTCGGCCGTAAACAGAGTTTCTCGGTATGCTGCCTCCGAGATTCACGGCGGAACCGCACTAGATTTAGACTGCCGCCTTCCAGTACTTCGGGTCTGAATCTATGGTGTCTGGTGATGCAGTAAAACGAACATTTCCTTCGATTCTTTCAGTTATAAAGCGTGTAATTTACCGCGATAACCGTACAAGACGAGTCAACTCGTTGGTTTAAAAATTCTTCTGCAATTGACAATCGCTACATGAGTTAATCCGACAACTTGAAAATCCGTCTGTGACAGCAAAGACGAGTCAACTCGTTGATCAGAAAATGCTTTTGCAATTAGCAGGGCGAGTTAACCAGTTTTCACCCTTTCGTAACTACCCGCACAAGAGGCGTTTAGCAGTATTCGTCAGCTGTCCAGAAATTCATTTACTATTTTTATTACACTCCGTTACGGATGGACGGGTTTGTATCATAGACAGATCAAAATGTAATTTGACGAATGAGATACGATCATGATTGTTGAATAATGAATAATCATATTTAATGAATAACAGATACTATCAAAGGCAATTTGATCATCAGTTATGTATAATTTATTCGTGAATCACGAAATCATTACACTTAATTACTCTAGAGTTATTAAGCTAATGGAGCGGTCATTCTCTATTTTGATGTTCCATTTTCTAATTACAAATCGACACCCAGTAATTAAAGATTTCAAATTTAATTAATTATGACGGATTAATTTCAATGATGACTGAGCAGTTAGTTCCACTTTAACTACATTTACATTAAATTCTATAATATACTACGAACTTCTTTGTAGAGAGTAGCGAAATTCCTTATCACCCGAACAGCATAAATCGTTGTCGCGGGTGTTACTTTAAATTGAACAATCGAAGCGGGGAACAACTATAAACGATAAATGGTACGTAACAAGTTTCGAAATAATTATGAACATCTTCCCGTGGCCGGGGTAATAAATATTCATAAGGCGTTTCAAGATATTCCGGCTAACGCGTAACGCGACCATGGACCTTGTCCTTAATTAACAGCTTTATGAAATAGACCGTTGACAGAACCACCGGAGGTTCTTCGGCTTTAATAACTTCTCGAACGGAAACAAAGGTGTCTGGCGAGGAGAATACAAACGTGAAGCGACAGACATTGTCCATGATTGAACAAGGGCCCCAGAAATGTTAGACTAACTACCAAGAATAATTCAAGAGAAACCATAATTATAATATTTACATTATGTCCTCATTAGCCCTTCTAATTAACCATTGATGAACTGCTGTTTCGCATGATCTTCATTTAGTAGTTATCAAGAACAATCCAAATACTGAGACACTACCGCTATGGATTCATAAATAACTTTGTATAACTCCTTACTTGAGGTATACTATTCTTGAGACATCGAGGTCATTTTTCGTTAACTCAGATACAGAAAAACAACCACAAATTTTACCATAAAGATCATACGATTTTGAACGCTGAACGTACGTCACCGATAATAAGAAAATTACAGAAGGGTAGTGACCCAGATAGGTCTAGTTCCAGTGTCCCTGATATAGAATCTTCTATCGAAACAATTCTACCAACCATGAACTGTATTCGTCTCAGTAAATAATATTCTATCGATTCGCTAAATGTTTCATCTGCGTGCATAGTTGAAGGAAACGTTAACATGTCTGTAAAATTGGTTAGATATCAGGTAGTGCGGAGGCGATCGTTTTCGAGGGTGCGATCATAGCGTTTGCAAGACCTCGATACCTCGATATATGGATTAATGCTGGAAATGCCTAACGATCGAACGCGAACTCCTCGCAGAAATGCTTGCATCTCCGCCCGAAATTGGCACGGATGTCCGACATCTCATAAGCCAGATCCGGTGAAATGTATGCTATCGTGGCATTCGATGCCACGACCCCTCGATGCCGTAATTATCTTTGATAACGGGTCGAATCGCTGCCATACTAATTGTCCGCGTTCATGCCGGCTGTCGGTTGATCTAAACTGCGATCTACATCAGTTAATCGGGATACGTCATTGTTCGCGCCGCGGTATATCGTTGTCGATGTTCCAGCTGCCTCGAATTTACGAGCTACCACCGGCTTCTTTCGCCTCCATCTTGTCAGACCCTCGCCTGTCATGCGAATAACATCCGGTGCAGGTCAGGTTACTCGCACCACGCATTCAGTAATTCCGTGCCACTGTATATTGCAGAGGGTGGCTGGAAAACAATAACTACGGTACTTCTGTAGGATATAAATGGCACTACGGAAAGAGGGAAGACGTTTTAATATTTTTTTGTTGTTGCGGTGCTAGAAACTTAATATTACTCATACTATATGGTACTTTAGAAATTCGTTTTTAACGTGTTTGTCTGTACACTTATTTATACTACTTGTAACATCAAGAATATGTTTTCGTGAATGTTATGGCATATACAGTTTTCACATTATTTTACTGAATGTTTTATATTCGAAATCTACCGTTGTTCAATCGACTATTATTGTTAGTCAATTTTAGTCTTGAGCTCAGAAGGATCAGAACTTTTTAACGACGCCAACAATGGTAGCGAGCATATTATATATTGTTAAGTCTGAACTCAAGATCCTGTATGATAATTATCACCAGACTGCGGAAATTTATGCAAATATAGATTTTATTTTTTAATATTTTCACATTGAATAAAGATAAACAAATGGGATATGAAGAATAATTAGGTCTGTTTTGAGCAGATACCAGACATACATATTTTATCTACATTATTTGCTTCGAACAATATATTTCATGTACCTGGATGTGTTAAATTGCATAAACATCCGCAGGCTAATTATCCCAAACCAATTGACATTCTAATTGTCTGCTGAATGTAACGTAAGTCGAGATGACGTTTATTCTTGCAATGCTCTAACTATTAGAGTGTATTGACATATAGCAAAAACATAGCAGTGTATTTGAGCTGAGTAAGGCAAATTGAAATTATTCTGGAAAATATTAAAACAACACAGGGCATAAGACGGATGAGTTTGTACAGCTATTTTGTGCAGGATATACGGGTAAATTTTAGACGGTCGATCAGAATAAAACGTTCGTTATATTTGTAGGACAAAGAGAAAATGGGAGCGCAGATAGCGCGGGAAACGGAGTTGTTGCCTCAATTTTGAATAATAAAGGTATCCTGCGCTGGCTCGGGTCGCATGAATAATGGACACGTTATTTATTTATGTAACGGTGAATTAATTAGCGCAATATGCAAAGCTTGTTATGCCTCGCGCGAATCGCTATCCCACTGACGTGTAACTTATAACGGGTATCAACAGACAAAATTTCTAATGGTCCTCTACTAGTCATTTTTACAGCTTCGCGTTCAATGTTCACGTCTCGTTCAACCGACCTCCGTTAGCACGAAATTACGTGACATGCGTTTCTAATTAGCCGTGACAACGAGTACGTCCATCGTTTGCTTCTCCCGAAGTGCCCACGGACTTACAATTTTACTCGAAGCAATCAATCTTAACCGATATTGCGTTGTGCATAAGAAACTGAGAAAAATTCGCTCGATTTTTATATGATTGATTGTGTTTGACCAGCATTAATGCTGGGAGGTATTGCTGGGCCCGACGTAAGGTGATTTTTTGTATAATCACATTAACATTCAACAGTAAAGAGTCAGCAGGCATACTAAATTACAGCAACCCTATTGCCATGTAGTCAGTAACATGAATATCGCAAGAGCATCTTAAACAAATTTTCCAAAAGGAATCAAAAAGCAACATTAGAATTTCATGTCTTTCTACTTAGCAGTCGAGTAAACTATTCTCTAGATATGATGTAGATGCTCAAAAAATGGATTACTGGTCGCATCCGGTGTCTACGTACACCTTGTTCGGCTGATAAACCGTATATCACAAACGTATCATAAAAACATATTCCAAAAAGTATCAGAGAGGTACTCTACAATTTCTAGGATCACCTGACATGGTAGGCAAGCAAACTATCCCCTAGACACGATATAGACTTTCAAAAAGAGGATTACAGGTCGCATACGGTGTCTGCGTACAGGCGTCGTCTTGCGAGCGCATGCCGCGTGTACTTAGCAGTCGTGTGCAGAATATATATTGCATCGATGAACAGCAGAGGAGGATCTCTCACTAGGGTTAGCAGGAGCGGCTTGTGCATCGTGCAAGGCAAGTTGAGGCAATTGTCTGTAAATGATGAATGTCTCCGAGGTAGGCTAGGAGAACCGCGGATGCTACATATATACCCGAGAGTTACCGGGATCAAATGACAATTACCACCGCAGAACACCCGTTGGACAATGACGTATGTACCGCTTCATGCTAGCCGGAGGCCAGGAGGCGCCTATTCCATCCGAGGGAACAAAGGATAATGCATGCTCTTCGCGGTGGTAACAGGACGCCCTGCGTCGTCGCCCAAGGCTCTCCAACGGAAACGATTCGTGCCTGGAAAATTCTCCTTCTTCTGCGTACAAACCTCTGCGTTTCGTGAGAACAACCGCCCTCGCAATACCTTCTCTTTCCTAGGACTACCTTTGAAAATTACTATTTTGCACCGAAATATTAAAAATTTCATCTGTGTTAATTTTACAGAAACACCGTTGATTTACTTTTTTGAAGATTTCATGAATTTATGAAGGTCATCGCAACTGGGTATGAATATTGATTTTATCTAAGCTCAGAATTAATATGTGAGGGTAGTTTTAGACGTGTAATATAAATTTGTGTAAATACGTGTTCCATTGTTTTATAAATTTTAGTTTGTGTATATTTACACTAGGTGCCTGACACTATGCGTTATGCTTTTAGTTATATCGTGGTTACACTGTGAATAAGGAACTTTGAGCTACTCAATTGGAGTGTAACCATGGTGTCGTGTCCTTCTGAAACGGAATTAATATTCAACGCATCTACAGGCAACATACAGTTTAATTATAATTAAGTTAATTACAATTAATTAAATTTTCTGTACATATTCATTTGAACGCTTCCTGTCGCAGTAGAATATCCTGTAACTGGCCAGACATACGAAAACGGTTTTTATGTTATGTTACACAGTTATTAAAATTTGATAGGACATCATAATTATTTCATGAAATTGAAGTTTCAGCTTAATAGAAATTTGTAAACAGCACGTTATTAATTTTTTCCATATTGGCAGATTTACGTTTTAATTGAATTTATTGGAAGCTATTCGATTTATTGTCAGAGTAAATACTCAGTCGCAGTCAGTTATTCGTTAGTTTATGAAATCAAGTACTATAACACAAAATTCTTTGTAACTTAGAGTTATATTCATTCGAAATGTTAACAAACTATACTGAAAATACCAGTTCATTAAAAATGGATACAGGTGATAGCATTGATGGTAGAATTAACGACGCTGAAAACCGTGTTTAAATAAATTTTTAAATGGACTTTACAGCCTCTCTGTATACGTTCGTAAAGTTTATAGAAATTTCAAGAAGGTTAAAACATAGTATCGTTGGTTAATCGATTTCGATCCGTTGAAACGTGAGTCCCCGCGGAATAAAGCCCCTAAGTACATAGATCCGATGTAAAATTTCTTTTCAATAATTCCCAACGTGAAACGACATTGAGTGATGCGAGAGAACCGGAAACGCGATTTCGTCGGGAGATCTCGCGTTCGTCTCGCTAAGACCTCCGACAGGTATTAAGTAACGAAATTAATCAGACTGGAGCGCTTAATTCGGCTGTTCGATCCGCTATGAATATCGAATGCCCGTCAGCGACGATGAAACGATTTACGAACGAAAGGGTGTCGATTTCTGAAAGCGCGCTCCAAAAAGCATTCCAGCCGACGCGTTCGAACGTGCCGAATTTCTCGTACAGTCAACTAATCCAACTACAAAAAACCGCACGCTGTTTTCCACGATGCATGTGAAACCATACTGTTTGATATTTTTTTTCCGCCCTGCGAGAACTTTGTACGGTGTGTACTGTTATCGTGATCTCTGATTTCGAAATACCTGGCGATTTGATTGAATTTTTTTCCCGCGGAAGAATTTACGTCGTCGGTGGATTATTCAGAAGTTTCGACAAAGCCGTGCGGTGGATGAATTTTTCAGCGTTACCGGGAATAATTGAAACCACGAAAATCGACTCTACCCCGTACTTTATTCAGCGACTCAAGGCAGCCACCATCTGGCTGCAAATAAAAAATAGAAGGCACGACAGATAAATTCGAAACAAAATTCCGGGAGCGTTTCGAATTAAAGATGTTACATGCCGGCACAACCCGGTCCTCGTTAAACCTTATTTATCCGCGAGCGTGTTTTTAGTTCTTCCCTTTTTTTTAGAGAGAGAAGGAGGCCGCAGATTGGTATGGTTCTTTTTCGATATCGGTGCTCGTACATCAACCGCTATTCAATCAACGTATCTTGTTCTAAGCCCGGATACAAACCTCCCTTAAGCATCCAATTCGTGATGGCTGAACTTGATAGATGGATTCAATTCACGGTACAAGGATACCGAAGGATCTGGAAATTCGGCGACCACCACGACAAACGCATAAAGCGTTCATAATCTCTCGATACATCAATCAAACCCATCGATCGTTTCCTCGCGCCTACTTACACCTCTGCGCGACGCTATAAATTTTCCCTGACTATGCCGGGTTGCCCGTGGAGACAAAATCGAATGGAGTTGACGGGGATCAAGGTGTTCGGGTTGAATTTTGCGGAAAACTCCTGCAGCATGCTGAAGAAAATACCGAATAATAAACAGCGAATATTTAAACGAATATTTGGTTTCAAGCTTTCACACTTTTATATTTTGATACAATTGTTGTATGCAATTTACGTACTAGAATATTTTATATTCTATACGCACTTGCAGTCTGACGATTGTTCTTCGTTTCAGCTTATTTTTCAGTTGGTGTGTATTCTGTATTACTGATAGTTTATCAGCAACAATACCACCGGTAGCAACGTTATATTTCAAAAAATAAATAACTACAACGATAACAAACCCCCACTTATAAAGTTCCATTCAAGAGTAGTGACATAGAAATCGTAATTTCATAATAAGTTCCACCCCAAAGATACAGGTCCTTATGAGTGTCAGAGTCACTAACTCCATCTCTAAACAAGGAAATAACAATAATAATAATGATAAAACCTCAGTAAAAAATTCCCATCCCGGTGCAGTAACATAGAAATCGTATCTTCATAATATGTTCCACCCCAAAAACATAGGTCCTCATGACTGTCAACGCTACTATTCCCGTCTCCAAAAATAACGAACAATAACCACCATAGAACCTGAGTCATAAATTCCCATTTCGAAATAATGACACAGAAACAATAACTTTCAGCCAGAAGAACATCGGCCCTCACGGTATTAAGAACGCTAAACTACCTTTCATGATCGTTCAACCGCGATCTTTAGCGGAGATGCCGAAAGTGAGAGGTTATCGTCGCGGACCAACGACCGTTCATCCTGTTTAGGGCTCTTAAATTCCGTTGGACGCGGTTTTATCCATATTAATCCCGTCGGATGGCAAGCTGTCGCGCTTTTCGCCCGGTCCCCCGGCTGCTGCTCCGTTTGCAACATATTGCAAATCCATTACGAGCCGCGTGCTTCGGCTCGTAAAGTTTATCACGTTATCCATGGTCAGGCATGCTCGAAATGCACGCGCGCGATATCCTCGTCGCAGAGTGCATTTCTATGCAGCCCGACGCCATAAAAGTGAAAAACTCCCCTTTTTCCGAAGTGTCCGTAAAATTTCCCGCGACGGTTATATACCGTCCACCACTCGCTCGCTCGCTCGGTCGACGCCGAACGACGCCTCTCCTCCGCGATCGGCTCGATCGTCGCGGAAATCGCCCTTCACGCTTCGATTTACACCGATCATTGTGCGTTCCAAGCATTGATATTTCATTCTTTCGTTCTGCATTCATTGGGTTCACTGCGGAAGCCATAAATTGATATTATGAGAGCGCAGTGATTTCATGACATTTGAGTTAGAATTGAAATTATGTAAAACGTGTATTCTGGTATTCAAAATAGTTTGAAAACACAGGGGGTGCATTAAAGGATTCTTGGATGTATGGAGTGAATGAGTCGAAACTAGAACTGTTGATTTATGAGATAAACGTGAGGTAACTGGGTGGAAAAGAATTAGCCGATAACCCGGGTATCCATAAGATACCCGAATAGATGAGATAGTCGAGAATCTCGGTATGGAAGACGATCATCTTTCGTACATTTTCGACCAATATCGGAAATAAACGGAATAAACTGTAAACAATTGAATATGGTATTGAGCGCGTCACGATTGTACTGGAATGTCTTTTAATAAGAATGAGAAAAACGCAAAGAAATGCCGATATCATGTGAACAAATTTTAGTTTTCCGAAGTTAGCCGAAAATGACTGAAAAATGTTTGGCTTCCAAATCGAGATTCTCGATTATCTCATCGATTCGGGTAATTTTTGTCTACCTGGGTATCTCAGATATCCGGTTCAAATCAATAGCCCTAGTCAAAACACTGTAGTGGTGTTTCTACAAAATTTATAATACATGATAATTGTCATTTCAAAAGTCCTAATTTATAATCTACTTTATGCATAGAAGGATGATATACGCAGAGAGATCATACAGCCTCGTGTTCCTATTTTGCGTACCAACAGAGGACCTTAATGTCTCCACTGTTATCTGGTACATCAACAATGAACGTACCGATCGATCTAATCCATTAGCAGCGAAAGCATTGCTCGAGAAACAACGCTACTCTGCCATCGAATTTCACCGTAGTCACAGTTTGGTTTCGATCTTTCTTTCTCTCTTTTTTCCTGTTTTCGAGGGCTCACAATCAGAGCGTTCGGGGACCGGGTCCGCGAAGCTCGACCTACTTTCATATCCGAGCCGCAACAGTGACAGAGAGATTCGGGATCATCAAAGGGCGTTACGAAAATCCGAAGATTTGGAATCCAGATGGATGGACATACAGATAGACGAATCGAACGTGCCAGGAACAAAGAGTGTGCGCTGTGTGGTGATCGAGAGAGTGAAGAGAGAATGATGAGCCTCAACACACAAAGAGAAAGAGAACATGGACACAGATAGGCGTGGACCCGGTCGAAAAAATGTGGCCATTCAAACTCACGTGCGAACCCGTTTTACGATAGCTAACTCAAAGTGCCCAGTTTGGAGGAAACGTTCATCCATTTTGCTTTTCAAACAGTGCATTGATTTGCACTGAATGTTTTTTCAAAAAATATTCAGTCAGGGTCAATATGATCATTTTGGGGTTGAAGCAATTTTAAGTTGGTCCCTTTATAATATAAATGTCAGTGAAACACTCAAAAAATTTTCACACATTTATAAATAACTAACTACGATGTTACTGAGTAATATAAACTATGGATAATTCACCCAATTCCGATAAAATATCAGTCAGTGACAGCTTTGGCGTTTCGTACCTAATCAGGGAGAAATTGGACACCCATCAGCCAGGATGATGAAAATAGTTTGAAAAACTTTCACATTGTGCATTAACTCACCTTCCTCGTTATTAACCTTTGTATCAAACTCTCCTACACTTTGTATACATTTGATACTTTCATACTCGGTGTCGGTACCATTAAAGAAAAAAAGCGAATGAATTACGCCGATCTCGGAGTACCTGGACAAACTCTATCAGCAGATGGATGAGCTGATAGAGACAGTGAATGATGTAGAGGATGAGACGAAAAGGGAGCCGCTTGTCAAGTCGATTCGACTGCTCGACCGGATACCGTGATCCGTCATTTACGAGCAATTAGGTGCGCCTAACGTAGTCTATGGTCGAGTGAAGCATCATCTATACGTTGGTTCTACTTATCTATTGACCGTTCGATCCCCAGCGTACCAGTATTATCAATCTAGTAAGCATATCGAGGCCCGGCAGTCCTAGTCTGTGCCACCTATCAGCCTAATCTACTCACGTATCTATACATGCTCGTACGGTGCAAACATCGCCATTGTGTCTATCTGTTGAACTGCACTGCAGCTGTACTCAGGATAATAGCATTGAAAATGATTCTATTCTCGGAAATAATGGCGTGGTCGAGCGCGCGCGCGCGCACCTATCCACGATGTGGGTTGCAGGCTCGTGCGGCAATGGGCGAGCATTCTTACAGTGGTTACACTGTGGTTCCATCTGTGTGAATCCCTTTTTCCGGGAACGAAACGCATTAGGCAGATGTTCTCCGATAGTCGCCGTGATTTAAGAGCAATTAGGTGAACGATGGAGCTATCCGGAGGGTATTGTCTTTGAATAATTCGAGGTTATGCGGTGGTTCTTTTTAGCAGGCAAGGTTCTTTCTGTTTAGAGTGGTAGGTTGGGTCTAAAAGTGTTCCTAACCGTTTGGTTGGATGGATATTTTTTAATAGATTTCTTGAACACGGAATGTTTGAAGATACTTAACTGTTGCTTCGGCGCCTCGCCGCTAGATGGGTTCACATGCTCTGCTTTCTCGCAAGTAGCGAGGCAACCGTTCCCGCATACATAGCCATGTACGTTTGATATTTTTTTATAGGTATTTGATATTACAAGTTTCTAAATAATTCTGGATAATTTTGCAAGTGGTAGACAGGGATGTATTATGTATTTATTCTTGTTATATTGTTACTGTCTTTCATATCTTTAGTAAGTGGAGCTAAATGTTTGATTATTTATACTAAGCGTGATAAATGTGATTCTATAACTATCCTGAGCAACCGGTTAGGTGTTAAATTTTAGCTGTTGTGTCATATTTCTTAAATTTTCTTATTCCTACTCAGATTTTCCAAAATTTCATCCCTTTTCTTTGTTTGCGATGATGTCTGAGTCACAATTTTCTTCCTTCTGACGCTGCTGCATCATCATCCTACACGTTACGGTTATGTGTCCTCTCATTCCTTCATATTTAATCATCCCTTTCTTGAGACTCTCATTGTTCTACTAAAACCATATATTTCTGTCCTTCCAGTTCCCCTTCCTGATAATCCAATTACACTATATATCTGGAAGGATTAATCCTTCGCGTGATTGGAGATTTCAGTGCATGCGGGGACGTGGCAGGACGAGAGTGGATTAAGAACAATTAAAAGAATAAAAATAGCGCACCGCAGGGACGAAAGAAATTGACGAGACAGAAAAAAATCGAGGAGGAAGCAGTAGATGTGTTAATCCTCTTTACGAAATAAGTGAACAAAAAGACTTCATTGACAACTCAAATATGCAGCAGAATTTCAACCTATACACTCTCACGCAGTGGAGACGTATGTATTTCAAAAGCTAACAAGTGACCGATAACACCATGCGACGTCCTAAGGAAAACAACTCGCCTGTGGATAACGAGAAATTTGCAGTTGTAGGAATGGTACCGCTTTGTGGTCATGTCTGATACGCGTCTGCTTTGACGCAAAAGGTTGCTGAAGTCTGACAGTAGCACAGCCGAGGCGCGCCGGCATTCTAATTACTGACAATAGAGAGCCGGACCAATTGGAACAGGGATAGAAACTGTATTAGTGACAATGGGGTAGATACGCGCGACGCCGGCACGTACCGCTCGGAGTTCGTTTGTTTCGACAAATGGAATTGGTAACAGGATTATGACCATTACCTCTTTGCATCGCAAGTACCGTTGCGACGCCACCTCGCCTCGCCTACCCTCGCGCATTCGACACTCGCTTGCTTTCTGCTAATGTCGTCGTTATTGCTTTCCCCTAGCCTCCCTAGCCGGTGATCAAGATGAATTAAATTCTACAACACATGCTCCCATTCCCTTTTCGTCGACGTAACTGTCTTCATTTATTAGAGAACGAACATAGAGGGTGTATTTAAAGTAATGTGTTGTCACAGCGTTTATTGTTCTCGTTGATGTTGGTGTTGTTTTTCCCTAGCGTTTTTCCGTCTAACACGGGATATCACCTAAGTGTAAATCGCTGATTTTAATGAAATTTACGTATGACGTAGTGTTTAAAAAAATATTTGACAAGTATTTTTTTTTATCTGCAATCATCCATATTTAAAGGGTGAAAGCAGCCCTCAAAGTTGGGGATGAAAAACATATTTTCCTCAATATTTCGAAAACTGTTTCGACCCTCTAAATATGGATGATTGCAGATAAAAAAAAGGTGTAAAATATTTTTTTAAACACTACCTCATATCTAAATTTCATTAAAATTGGCGATTTACACTTAGGTAATGTACCTGTAAATCTACTAAAACTTTTTCCTTCATTTTCTTGTGCAGTATATGTACCTAAGACTGCAACGACCAATTGTAGAACAGCTAGTATATTGGACCACCCTTATGAGGCAGATAAATTTGTCTTTGTAATACTGAAACTGTTAATTGTTCTACCTATTTCTACTGAAACTTTTTTGTTCATTTTATTGAGTACTACAGCCGCTAACCATCGAATTATGACCATATGCAAAAATTTCACTTTTCTATCTATAATGCTATGTCATCAATGGTAGTTTCTTGTTGGCTGCCCAAATTATAACTAATTACGTGGATGACCAATGTATATGTTGCAATTGATTTACAGTCGGGGACAAAAGTAAGTGGACAGGTAGTGGAAATAGGTATCAATGAAGTTTAATGGAACTAGTACCAGTGTTATATACTTAAGTTTTATTTATTATATATCCTTGTCATACATAAATTATTTAGTAAACAATTGAAATTAATAGTTACATTTTTGTATAAACTAGCCATATTTAACGAAATAGTAAGCTATTTGTCGAGAGACAAAAATAAGTGGACATGTAATAAAATACGTAATAAATAAAATACATAATAACATTAATACTTGGTATTGCCGCCTTTTGCTTGAATTACTGCTTCCAAACGTCATGAAATATTGTTTATTAGATTTTCAATATAATCTTTACTAATATTTTCGAATGCTGACTGTACACTTTTGAAACAATCGATCTTGTTATTTCGCTCATTCGAGGCAACTTTCGCGTCCAATAAACTCCATAAGTTTTCTATAGGATTCAAGTCGGGGCTCTGTGCCAGCCATTCAAGTAATTTAATACTTGAATCCTCAAAAAATTTCTTACTGTTCTTGGCAGTGTGTTTAGGGTCATTGTCCTGTTGGAAGATAAATCCCTCATCGAGACCCATTTTTAATACTGCCTCTTCTAAATGTTCATGTAGTATATCAATATACTTGTCTGCATTCATGATTCCGTCAATTTGTACTAAAGTACCAATTCCATTCCATGAAAAGCACCCCCACACCATCAATGATCCGCCGCCAAATTTAACCGTTGGCGTAATAAACGCTTTCTTGTACGTTCCATTTCTTTTTCTCTAGACTTGGTGCTTCTTTTTTAATTGCCGCAACTCATATTTGCTTTCATCACTCCATATTATATTTTTCCAGAATGATAGTGGCATATTCAAATATTTTTTAGCAAAAGCTAAACGTTCTTTCATATTTGTTTTATTAATATGTGGCTTACGTCTTGCCTTGCAACATTTTAATCCAGCTTCGTGCAATCTTCGTTTTATTGTTTTTGTTGAAATGTTTAATTCTAAAGTTTCTGAAATATTTCTCGATGCGTTCGTTGGATCCTGTCGACGTTTGCGAACAATTCGACGGTCTTCTTGTACGGTGGTACCACGTTTGCGTCCACGACCTCTTAAATTTTCCACAGTATTACGTAGTAGATATTTTTATGAATTGTTTCTACCGCACTTTTAGATATATTGTATTTCCGAGCTATCACACGATAACTTATTTTATTACGATAGTCCGAAACAATTAAACGGCGAATTTGATATGAAATTTCCTCTATTCTTGGCATTCTGCAATTATTTCACAAACGATCTTACTTTTACAAAGTTTGAATTGGTACTAAAAAGTTTATTTGGGACTACTGCGTGTAAGCGTGACCTGTGCCTAATGTTTGTATACATTTCTTGCCTCACAATAACATTGTAACCAAGTGTCCACTTATTTTTGTCCCTCGACAAATGGCTTACTATTTCGTTAAATATGGCTTGTTTATACAAAAATGTAAACATTAATTTCAATTGTTTACTAAATAATATATGTATGACAAGGATATATAATAAATAAAACTTAAGTATATAACACTAGTATTAGTTCCATTAAATTTCATTGATACCTATTTCCACTACCTGTCCACTTATTTTTGTCCCCGACTGTATTACTACTGTGAAAGTGATGGACGGAGATTGATGTAACAAAGCCGAATCCGCTACAGACTTTCTTTTATCGAAAAACATCTCCGTACTCCCATGGCCAGGTAATTCAGCCAATTTGGATGGCATCGAAAATGTCTGGAGCCTACGTAAATCACTCGTCTACTCATCACTGGTCACCACATTACAGGATTTAAAAACAAAATTTTTATATATTTGGCAAAATAATGAAGGCATAAAGGATATGATAAGGCAGTGCATTCGGAGCATGCCAGAAAGAATACGAGCTGTAATTATTAACATGTATATGTGTCACACTTTAATTAATAAACTTTGTTATTAAAGTTTGATCAGGTCTTTCAATTTGACTAAAAACAGAAAAAATTTTGAAAATTATGAGTGGTCCTTATTTGACGGCCAGAGGTAGTACATGTGCCCGCAGCTGAAGCCGCCACTTTTAGAACATGATCCTTGTTCACTGCACCTTTTTTGTTTATTTTCTTTTAATACTATATCTGTAGAATGTTGACTCCATCAATTTTAGTAGACTTCGCACATTATATTCTCACGATGGCATAGAAAATGTACGCGTATTGAAAATATACGTATAACGTTGTACGTTATGCAAGCATAATACACTGGCGGCGATTATGCGAGGTGGTAAATAAATTTATTTTGCGAACATCGTGTCGAAACTGTGTAAGTGGACTTCTGTATATTCCGTACGGGCTACTTAACGCTGTGATTTATGAGTTGAAGTTTACTTCGCAAGCTAAACGACGTGTGAGCGATTATGTTCACGCTATAGTAAGGAATTAAAATCAGCTTCTTTCCGTGCACCGTACCGACAGTCCTGTCATAAAACACGCACGTCTATCGTTCTGCAACTTAATTTAATTCAAGTGCCATTGATACTACGTAAAATTACTGAACCAGGTCAAGGGTAACACAGATTCACCTCGAAGAGACTGATTATCTAAAAATGAACCTCCACTTCATTATTGGATTATTTTCAAAATAAATCGGTACGTTTACACAGATATTTGTAATACTGCCTTTTTTTAATCAACTATATTAACGTATACTTCTTTGTATAGTTCAGAGAATTAACTGGATTTTTAAAATCGTAATCAATTCGAAAAAAACACTCGATGAATATGCAGCAAGTGATAAAACTTCAAATTTCCATTGATTTTTATGCGTTGCATGATCGAACGAGGCGGTAAAATGTTTATTAATACCAGTCGGAATTTTGTGAAAATTTTATAAACCGGCGTCGATTGTCCGCGTCCCGTAAATCGCTTTCGCTTGATTTTTTCAACGGTCGTTAATATTTCTTCTCGAAAGCGGATTATATTCATCGCGTGTCGGCTATAAACAGCGAATCTCGTTCGAAACGGATCGGAATGTTTCCGGGCGGAAGAATTATTTAAAAATCGACTGTTAGCAAAATATATTGTTACGTATATTCGAGCATTATAATCCGTCGATATTCTGAGCTCACCTATATGAAATTATTGCAACTTAAAATCCGTGTGTTACTATTCTTTTCGAACCATGGTTTCGCATCCTATGTCAATGATGAAAAAAATAAACTTCGCCCAGTCGATTAGAAAATTACGACTAACCGGGAATCATTTTTTAAAATTAACTGTTAGCAACTGTTACTGAAGCAATTATTCTAAATGGTCACGAATTGTAGTCTTTCGATTGAAGTTCAAATTCAGATCCAAATAATTTCATGAATTTTTTCTGAGTTCTAAAGAAGTGTTACATCACAGAAAAAATGTTGAAAATTATGAGTGGTCCTTACTCGAGGGCCAGAGGCTGTATATGTGCCCGCAGCTGAAGCCGCCACTTTTAGAACATGATCCTTGTCCGAGTAACATGCTCACTCGATCAATTTCGCAAGTTACTACAGGCCTTACGCTTGTTGAGATTAGGAGAAATGATGAATGCACAAACTTCACAAAAATATTCGCAACAGATCCGGTACTGCTTCGCATTCATGAAATGTCAGTAATAATTTTTGCAGGAAATCAACAAATTACAGGTTAGTTAAGGTAGTCGAAATCAAGTTTGTAGAGCCGGTGCACAGATGAAATTGACGTCATACTCGATGAATTCAAACTCTTCTCCTCTTTGTATTCTATTTTCCAGTCTATATTCCATGCGTGCAGTTTTTTCTTTCATGTGTACGATTTAATTAACGAGCATCGAATTTTCGATACGGCAACAGAATTCGAGGTCTCGAGCACGATTGAAATTTTCACGGACACACACACTCACACACAGGAACGTATCGGTGTGTAATTGTGAAGGAAGCTAGTGTTTCGTAGAGAGCGTCTTCCCACGAAAATGGAAGAGCTTTATAAACGAATCCGGGGCTTTCGCGTGCCGTTCCGTTTTATACCGGAAGTATCGACATCGAAACTTCATTAGCTTATACCGGTTTCGTTGCGATTGTTTCACTTCCCTAATGGCGAACGAACTTGCGTAGCAGAGTCACGAAGTCCGCGAATTAAGGGCTCGTTAAATAGCACGGCTTTTCGCTCGTTATTCAGCCGCCTTAATCCCCTTCTCGGATGTGGACAATTCGACGACTTAGCCCAGGTTCATGAACTACCGCGTTACAAGCTCCAGCTAGTTCTACCTTTCTCCGGTAAACGTATGGACTACACTTTTAACTTAAACACTCGATCGTTCTACACTTGCACCGACGCGAACGCGAACTTCCAAGGTATGATCTCGCGAGAAATTGTACGGAAGCTGAAAAGTATACTGCATTATTCATCAGAAACTATCGTTTAATATAACTTTTTGTTCGGTACTGTCAGAACAGAAATTGTTGAGAATGAGAAGATGTTAATATTTGTACACTTCATACTTCTTATTTTACCGAGTGACGTGAGTAGTTCTTTGTATCACAAGTGTAATATTTTGGTTATAGAAAGCTCTCATCGGTTTTACAATTTTACACCCACTGAGACATGCTCCCAAGATTTACGCCGAAGTCATCGAACTGTACATATAAATATTCATCATGTATGCTTCTATTCACATGACAAATATACTTCCAACAAAATTGTACACCACGAGGTATCAGCAACGGAATTCCATTGATTCCACCTCGAGCATTCAAACAAGAAATCACCAAATTGAACCCAGTACTACGGAATACATCCGAACAATTCCATTCACGGAAACTGATCAACTTCGAAGTACTTCCTACCGAATAGATGAGATCACACACGCGAGTAATAAATCAATTCAATAAGAGCGTCGTCAGGAATCGTCACGTGGACGATCAACAGCCAGCGGATCGCGATCGCGTCGCTTTAATCCGGCTGGTACAGCAATCTCCGTGAATCGGTGTCGTGTCTGAGGGTATTGAAGGTATGCAGGTACATTCAGGTGGAGATATAGGTGGGGCTATACAGGGCGTTTGTAGGCAGATAGCGCACAAGCAGCACCGCCAGCTAATGAAGATGTTTGTCAATACTGGCGCGTTACAGTATGCCGTAACTGTTACTCTCTCTCCAGCTCGCTGCATCCTCCACCGTTTCCTGTCTGTACGTTGCTTCTGGCTGGTGCACGTGGTGGTACGGGTCGAGCATAGCTCGATATAGACGCACATACGGGTTCTTCGTTAACCCGATGGTGCTTAAGCCCGTTGGAGTAGGCAAGACGTGCTTCGTTACAGTTAATATCGAGTTATAACCGAATCATACCGCGTTGCACCGAGTTAAATCTTACTTAGCCGAGTCCCTGACGTTACTCAACGACAATTATCCGCGGCTCCCGGGGAACTCGGGACCAGGCCAGCCCGGAACACACGGCCGAACTGCGAGACACGACTTTCTTGCGAACACGTACGTACGCTTTGTTTGCGCGAGCACCGCCGTAAGACGCGTTGGAAGTCTGATTGCAACGGGATCATCGCTTGCGGAGAAATAAGTTAGAATTGGAAAATGAAACTTTTGGATAGATGCAAAGCGGCGATCTTAAAAGGAACCTGATATTTCAATTGTTATCGAACGATTTTACCTTTTGTGACACAAGCGAATGTCTTAAAAGCACGTTAAAATTGTGAGTTGCGTAGGCAGAGAGTCACAGAACTACTGTTGAGGTAGACTATTATATATAGGTTTTATTTAACTAGTCGAATTACGGAGACTGCAAGTAGAGTTGTGATGAGGAAATGGTTTCAAGTATTCGTCTTTGTAGGTGGAACTTTCATGTAGAATTCAAAATTTGGATATTTCTCGTTAGATAGAAGAATGTTCCTATATTTGAGAATAGGGGTTAAAGACAGTGCTGGTCACCGCAGCTGCCTTTCCCCACTCTAGATCCATTCTCCTCATATAGGCTGTGATCTGGGACGACGATTGGCCGAGGGGGAACGAGGAGCGAACTGGAGGGAACTGAAATGAGGGGAATGGACCTAGAGTGGGGGAAGGCCGCAGTTCCGGTGGCCATCACTGGGTCAAAGTGCACCAAAGGAGGGTATCTTTCTTCGTCGTAAACTTGAGAAGACCCCGAATCTTCTCCTCTGAAACATTAAATTATTGTAATTAATTTCTTCCCCTGGTAAATATATGATTCTCAATACAACGACGTTAGGGTCTCTAATTGAAACTGGTGATATGTTTCGTGAAAACTGCCAGACTCAAGGGTGCAAACTAATATTGTGAAGTTCCCTAGTTAATAAGAAACATCGTACGTTGCTTTCGACGTTCGATAGGTCACGGAACTTCATTAATATTCGAACTCCATTAAGGATATTAAGCTAAAACGGACGTCTGCATTTTTGTTAATTCGGTTCGCCTTCATTTCTAAATTGCTGAATATATTTATCCCGTCGTATAATTACATTCATATTTAATCATTCGAGTCGCTCGAAAATTCAGTTACCGCAATTCTTCCGCCGTTCCTCGCCGACGTTCCACCCGATGTAAATAAAAATGCAATCTAGTACAAAACCACCGGATACCGACTATGCAATAAACTTAAATAACAGGTAAGAATTTCAGCGGTGTTCACATAATTGTTAGGCACACTTTGAACCGCGTTACCATTAAACAAATGCGTTTTTCAATGTTATTTCATGTTGTGCTTGCATTAATCTCGTACAGGTTATTATACAGAACTTAAAAAATTATATTTTTTATGTATTTTTAATTTGTGATGTGTACTTCTTTAGACTGTAGGTGATCTTTTTAATTTTTTAAGTTTTCGGAAATTTTTCGAACATTCCATTCTAGTAGCAAAGGTTAACGTTCGAAATAAATGAAATGCACCCTCTCCCCGATTTAGTTCCACGTGACCCAGATATCTTGTTCCTGATTACTCTAATTAATAATTAAGGATTAATTCATGTGATATTTATACACATGTATTTGTAATACGGCATCCTCCACATCTCGGTTTATTTTCAACTTATGCAGTCGTTTCGTCATCGATAATCGATAATCAATAATCCATCGGGCTGCCACCACGTTCTTGTACCTCTAAATTAAAATTGCTACTTTTAGTCATTTTAGGAACCGTATGCATACTATTTCCACTATCGCCAAATTTATAGGGATATTAAAAAATTCTCGCCATAGGCCATTTATATTTCTTCATTTCAAAATAAATAGTCTGTACTTAGCATTAGTATCGCAGAAAGCACTGCGTTTCTTTCTCAATTTTACAAGAAAATTCGACAGGAATTCATCCCAGGATATATGTATGTATATTTATTAGAATTTTTTCTATTAAAATCATCTGTAGAAGACATGGTTATGTTGTATGACATTTCATACGTGAGCACTCTGTATAATAAAATAAAAAAGTATGGTTTGAAGCTTTGTTTATGTATCCAGCGACCAAATACCTTAAAAAATGGTTATTCGAGTAACGAGTGTTCCGATTCCTTCGGATAATCGGTATTCTATAGCGATCGAGCGTAATTATGTTAGAATTCTGGCGGATCCGGCGCGTTTATCTTTTCCTTATCCCGTTTCCGGGGAAATTCGATCGCCGGAAACGACTCTCGAGTGCAACAGCCTCCGTAAACGTCTCGTAAAACACATTCCCTCGCTAGGCGGTGCTCGAAAATGGGTATTTTCGCGCGATAAATCCCTTCACCGTTACATGTAAAAATACCCGTCGTAAATGGCGAACATCCTATATCATTCGATAACCCCTGTAATTTCCCGAAATTTCGCGAAGTTGCAAATATCGTAACACGATGCGCGACAAATATTCAACTTCTGTAGCTTTCACTAGGAACTGCTCGATACTCGTGAATTTTACAGGATACCCCAAGACTAGCTGCGTATTGTAATGAAATTGTGTGGAATTTGAAGAAATGACTTAAGTATATTGTTACTGGATTATTTTTATGCAGAAAGAAATGTATTTACCAAAATTCTGTTACAGAAATATTTAACACTTTCAACATTTCCTCCCTCAGTGTCCAAAACTGTAGGAATTACATACGAAACATTTTTTCTACTGTCACAACTACATAAATAAAATACTTGGGTGGCTTGTTTTACTCAGGCTATTCTGTATAACCGAAAAAGAAAGGCGATTAAATCGCTTAAGAAATCAGGGACGCATTAAAAAGTGGGAAGTCAATTCTCAGATAATGACCCTGACCCGTCTTTTCAATTCGCCTCTGCAATAACGCTCAACCCCTTAGACGTACAAATTAACTCAGCTCGCGGTACCATGTTTCACAACAAAATACACGAAAAATACTTCTTCCACTGACTTATCGCAAAAACGGACCCTGTGTATAATTGATTCGATGAGTTGAAGAACCGTACAAGTCCAAACTTAGCTATTTTCAAACAATGTCGAAACTAAATGTAAAATACATAGAACTACACGTTGGAACCAAGAACAGTGCAAAATAAGTACCATATAGCCATGTTTCAAGTAGTTCCTTCAGTTTAATGAGTGCAAAAGCAGTATCTGTCATAGATTTCTACTGTTTTAACAAATTTGAATTTATTCTACCAAGAAATTTGTTCTTGGAAGACTATTACTGACCAACAAGGCCATGACTAACTTTTTTAATACCAAGCTGAATTTAGTTTAATAATCACTTTCTATTAAATAATTTCTACTTCAATTATGTTTAAAGCAAGTTAATAAATATTCTTTTTACTACTATAAAGTGGTATGAGTTGAAAAACAGTACAAGTCCAACGGTTCTATTTTAATTACTGAAAATGGATGAAAAAACTTTAACCATAGTTAGGCACGTACATATGAACGTTCATCTGGGTTAGCATAACCGTGTTTCAATCGAAACAGCACTATAAAATCAATGGCGTTAGTGATACACGACAATTAATACTATTTTTTCAAATATCTTAAAATGCGGTTTCTGAACTTGTGCTGATCTTCAACTCGCCGATTCAATTACTATAACATTTCCTCAAATGAATTGTAGTAGCCCAAACGTTACAACGAGTGCAGCTCGTTATTGTATGCTTCGCCATTAGGTTAAGGACGGCCTTGTGTGTTACAATTTCATTCCCATTGAGGGTAAAGGGGACGATAAAAACAACTCATGTATTTTTGCAACGTCCGATGGTTTGCGTAGACGTTGAGTGGTCGTGGTAATTTCAATCGAACGCCAGAGAGTTCGTCGCGCGGTATCTTCGCGGTCGATCTTTAATTCCCGACGAGAAATTACGGCGTAATTGGGGCGCGCTCGGCGACCGGTGCACAACTACTATTTATACTCAATTTCGTAACCGTTCCGCATCCGTATATTTGCCAGCGAACTTTTCCCATCGCATGCGTAACCGTTTCCGCCGACAAACACATCCCTTTCGTGTTTACTTTCCCTTTACGCGCGGCGAAGTTTATTTAGCGGGTCAACGAACGCGCGACACGCCTATATTTCCGCAATTTTTCTAAACGATGCGCCGTCATAGCGCACACGCTTTTTAGGTAGGAAAAAAACGCACGCCCTCGCGGCCAAGCTGAAAGCTTTACAACCACCATCGACAACTCTCAGAATTCTTCATTCTTTCTGCGCTGCATCACCTTTAACGCGACGAGGTTAAAAATACTGTATATTGCGGTAGCCTGTTTTCTTTTATATGCATTGTTAGGATTCTCAAAATTGACGGTGTTCATTGGTATATTTGTTATTTGGTATTGCTATCGCAGTAAGGAGAACGTAAAATTCGAGAGATATTTCATTTCATTTCATTTCATTTCCATGTCACTGGCGTGCTCGATGAGAATGGATGCGGCAAATAAAGTGCACTGGTGTCCCATTTATGCGAAAAGATTGATCCCGATCACTTTTTCGAATCAACTGAACTGGTACACTTTTTAGTTTATATTGTTATTTAAATACAAATGTTCAATTTTGAAAGTACTCAATATGTTATACTCACTGTATTAACAGTTTGACGACCGCAAATATTTGGAAAAAATTTCTTTCTTTAGCCATTTTTGCAAGACTTTAGTTGAGTTTAATAAAACATTCTGCGTTTCTTATTTTATACTAATTAGTTTACAATCGTAATAATATAAGTATCTGGTTATTTATTTTTTTCTAGTAATAGGTAGAGTTATTTACTTGCTTTACATGCATATTATTTACAAAAATTAAATCACGTGTATGAGACAGCGGCCATCAAAGCGTTAAGTATTAAGTATTCAGCTCCAAAACTTGGAACATCATCTATAGTGCAATTTATCAAGTTACACCATAAGCAAAAAATACAAAGCGCCGTATTAAAATTTTGAACAAGCCATCAGTCACTCCTGATGGCTACACCCCAGCAACAACTCCATCACCTTCAATATACAACTATTACTAGAGAACTTGTATAAAAAAGTAAGGAGTCTGAACAGACGTCGATCATGAGACCCATGAAAAATCGAGATAGTTCAAAAGCTAAAGTTCATCTATTGTCTCCCGTGGAGAGTTTTGAGAGGGTGGTAGTTTCGCAGATGTAATCACGGTGACACCGAGCGGTCGAAAATAAATTCTTCGCGGCGGTATCCTCGCGTCCCGTGGTCGCGATAAAGCTCGACAGTGACGTCTACGGATACACTTACGTGCTTCCAGGCGAGATCATCAATTTTAAAGTTACGCGGTCGAAGTTTATTCCGCGCAAAGGCAGAGCGTCGGCCATTGTGAAGTTGTTCAAGTTGTCGGGGACTCGGCGCCGACTTGTCCCCATCCCTCCGAGCCTCAACCTCCCCTTCAGACCACCCTCCGTGACCGAAACCGCACATTCGCGTTCACTTCGCTCTCCGGCGAAATGCAGCGGTGGCCTGGTTTAAAGCGTACGTGCAAAGGAACCCATTCGGGACACGAACTTGTGTTGCTGAAACACCGGTTACCTTCGTTCGGGATCATTTGTTCGCCACCCCCTCCCCCGCGCACCGATGCAGTTATTGCGTTTTAATTTGTTGCCTGCCGGCGCGGAGCTTTCGCGAACCTGTGGCGCTCGCGTAGTTCGCCCCGCAGCGCTGTCGTTGGAATTATGACGCAGAATCTTACACGAATTTTCCACGGAAATTCTTTGAATTTATACGGATCGTTCTTTACCGCGGGTATGCTTGAGTCTCTGCTATGCCACACGATTTGGAAGTTGTGTACTAATAAATTTAGGATACACGAAATTTACAGTCGATGGCATGTGGAAAGAAAATGAAATTCAATCGAAACAATTGTTTTAGAATATTGTAGAAGCATTCTTGTGAACCGAGCCCATCCTCAGCAGGACGTAAAAATGTAAATACATTGTTTACAGCTAATTTCTCGTTCGTCGCATCTTCAAAAAATTCCAGACAATATGTTTGCCCGTTGAAACCGACGTTTCCATTCCCTCTGGCATTCTTTTCATCCCGGAATTCGATGCTTCCGTGCTGAACCTAAATAATGCTCTTTCACTCTGCACGAATGGTATCCGCGTTCATTCGTCGTCATGAAACTCGCATGAGCTGTTTCAAACGCTATAGTTTCACGTTACTGCGAGCAGACGCACGATTTTTCCCGCTTTTTATCGACGCGGCCGTCCGCACGCGTTATCCGCGGCTCTATCGAACTAATTCGAACGAAACCGCCGCCATGACGGTGCATTCATCCGCGATTTCGTGTCGGGCCCTGCGCCACGTTTATCCTCGATGAATACGTGGACATTTTCGAAACGGTAACCCACCATTTTCGTTTAATACGCGCGGGAGAATTAGCGCTCGGTGAATCCGCGCTGTTCGGCTATTTCCGCGTGTCTTTTGTCTCGCGCGGGTCGTTTGTCGCATAGCACGCGCATGGGAGACGACCCAATGGACCACCGCCGCCATTATCACACTCAATGGGAATTGAACGGATCGTCCGGCGAACGATCAAAAATTCTGCCCGATTAACGACCGCGTCGCGGACGCGGAACGAAAAATGCGCGACGATTTTCTGGTGCGTGTGGCGCGCGACCGCCGGAAAAGTTATTCATCGATGCATCCTCCGTAAAATTGAATACTTAATGAGCGTCCAGGTCGCCCTGGGCGCCCTGAATACGTAAACAGCGAGTTTGGTCTATGTATGCTTCGGCGGATTGTTCAGGAGGCCCGTGAGAATAGGATTCGTGCATTTTCCAGGCTTTCCTTCAGTGAAATGAATATACGGGATGTTTCATATAAGAATGATATGAGATACTCATTATATGGCCATATTAACACATTATTGACCGGAGACGTATTAACCCTTTGCACTGCAAACGATTAGGCTATACGTTGGTAGTCAACTCCAAGGAGTTTTTTCTTAGATTTCTGAGTTACACAAAATGATCACGCGAAAATCTTGGCAATATGTTACATTATACGACTTTTTCTCAAACCTTAAATTTTTAATTTTTCAATCTTTAAAGTTTATTTACTACGTATTAGGATAACAGTAGAATAAACATAGAAAAGTATAAACACCCGATGACATTGTTGAACGAACGCATATACATACTTCTATCTATAAATGATAAAATGTGGACAATAACATTGGCTATAGGAGTACAACGTCTGTAAGTGCCTGGGCAGTACAGCTGGCCTTAGGATTGCAAAGGGTTAATATGTCTTTTGTTACCAGAACGTTATTGAACGAGGACGCATTTAGACGTTTTTAGAGAGTCATTCAATTCAATTCTCCGTGCGAAGTTGTTAGAGCTTAAACTTGATAAAGTGCTCATTATACAAATTATTATTGTGCTTATCATTCCCAATTTGCCCCGTTAATTGTTTTTTCTGACCTTTTGTATGTTATAAACACAATTTTGTTTCCGTAAAATTTTCAAAAATGGTGCATCGCGAATTTTTGAGTGAAGAAGAACTTTTCGCTGAATGTTATTGTGTTTTTCATCCACCTTGCCGACTATCAGGTGAAATAAAGGAACATATCCTAGAGGAAATAATATCGACAGGACTAAAAAAAAATGCCTCTAGGAAGTGTAGAATCTGCTCCTCGAAAGGAAAGCGCACTGAAACATGGTATATTTGTAATGTACGATGTTGTGTACCTCTCCATAGAGGTGCCTGCTATACAGCCTATCACACTCTAAAGAAATACTACAATGCTTTAGCAAGACATTTACAAAGTTTCAAATAAATACAATATGTTCCAAAAAAGTTATTGTTTATTTACTCATATGCGGGTGTTTCAATATTGACTTGTGTGAAAAATAGTCGGCCACAGGCGTTAGTTTCTGCAAATATCTCCCGGTCAACAATGTGTTAAAATATTCAAATTCAAGGCAATGTGAATCTGTTTGACTGGGTACATCAGCTTTTACACTGGCACTTAGCGCATTAAATTTATTCTAGTACTCTGCTAGATTTCGAGCTTCTTTCTCTCGTGTGTCCGTTTGTTGCAGCAATTCTGTTTGCACTTTTCTTGGTACTATATTTGTTTCATTTATAGGATTAAGGTGAGTCTGTAGGACAGTTAGGCTTTAATCTGTTAAGCGGATCATTTCTCATTGTCAGCCAAAAACTCCCCGTGCGCATGGAACTAAAAATGAGTAAAGGAGAGTTAACCCGTCATGCTTGCAATGTATGCGATAATGTCTTAATTTATTTCTAATAAATAAGTAGAACGTTGGGAGTTATCGTTTGCAATTCATTGGTGTTGTTATATAACTGTAAAGAGAAATATCGCAGTATATAGATTACTCTAACGAGAGCGAAAAATAAATTCTACTCAACCCCTCTTACACACATGTAGTATATTTCATGCAAATTTATAAAGATATAAATTACGAATAGAAAAATTAAAGAAGGAAATTCCTAAAATATCCAAACAGTCTTGAAATGATCAATAGTCTCAAAACTAAAATGATCAGAAAATTAACATGTACGCTGATACGTTCACATTCCACTTTTCTGAGCCAACCACAAAGCGTTAAGTAGATGGCGTCCCATGTAAATTCCTACAATTCGAACACCGTCGTATTATATACAGAAATTTCCACAGTTGACGCGGTAATGTCAGCTGTATGCGAACAAGCGCGACTGGAACGCATGTGAATAGTTTAATCGCGTTCAGAGGAGTCGCCTTAATCGGATATTCGGCTGCGTTTCGTTCCAGTCCTTATCTCGTTTGGCGTTTCACGCGGAATTAACGGCTCCCGCGCCGTAAGCGCGTCCTATATCAATTCGACTCGATCTTGTTGACGTATTATCTCGGCCGATGCGTTCTGCATTGAACAGGCCAGGTGTGTGGTGTGCGTGCATATCTCCGGGAGACGTGACACAACGAATGCGCCGTGCTGGCGGTAATTCAAGTTGAACGGCCAGGGTCGAGATCATTAAACCCCCGAGAAGGGCTGATAATGATTTTGACCCAATTAATTGCCCGCCTGACGTGATTTACCGGGACAATGCCGGCCGAACGGAAAAACCAGCCCCTGAATACATTACGAATACATTCATTCGTTACAACCCGTTTATTTTGCAATTTTAAATGCGTCAGAGGAATATGAAATTGGATTTTATTAAACACGGGTAACCGATTTGAATATAATGAAAATTAAAAAATGTGGACAGTCAATTGTTGGGCTCTGCGACGTGCCAATAGGCAATTCAGTGAATATCTTATTTCGTTAGAAAATATTTTTTCAACAGTTATGCAATTTATTACCGCGCTAGCAAGGGGTATGCTGTTCTGTACAATGGAATAATAAGTATAAGCAATACGCCACATTATGATCGTTATTACTGACAACTTTACTCTTCCTTACGGAGCAATCTCAACTTTCATATCCTTTTAAATGTCACATAACACAGTTTCGATGGGAGAAACTTAACTATGAATAATTCATGATCTCTGGGAAAAAAATTAGACGTTCTCTAAACCGTATGATTATAATTACAGTAGGTTTATTTGCACGATGGATGATGAACAAAACTGTATAGAATCCTTCAACTTTTACAAAGTGTATTTTTCATCACGTTAATGTCCAGAAACTCTCGTAGTCCAGTTACGTTATTCAAAAATCCTCGACAAATAAAATTAAAACATCATACTACGAATATGTTTTTAAACGCGGAAACTACCAACAATATTTTCTGGACTACAATATTTGCAGTTCGGAACAGGTGTTTACGAAATATACGCGTGTTACACGGGGATGGTTTAAACGTTTGAAGCTGATACGTATTAGAGTGCAGGTTCTCGTAATCCTATTGACGGATTCGGAGTGGCGAGAAAAGGCTGCAGGCTCGTTTCCACGGTTCTGTTTCAGCGACAGCAGCTTGCAACGTACGCGCACTCGAAGCATTGACATCTTGTTAGTGAATAGCCCCTCGGGCCGTGCCGCTGCGACAAAACCCTGTCGATTATTCACACGCTAGACCATCCAATTTGCATCGACACGGATACCCGTTTGGAAAAAAAATTTGAAAAATGCGTCTTCCACATCGACGCCATTCCATTTTCCTCCGCGACCCGTGTCTCGTATGAAATTAATGACGTATCGCACCGAGGCTCCCTTTGTAGATTGTTTAACGAAAAACGTTCTAATTATTCCAGATCTTTCATTATTCTCTTTGTGCGAGGTGAAGTTAGTACTTTTCGTTCAGATGTAATTTAATTACAGCATTTACATGAGGTGGAGAACCTTACAGGATTCGATTTGAATTATTCTTCTGTGGTTTATAGTCACAAAGCGCTGAAATGTTTCATTTTGATAATTAAAACAGACATATTCTGCTATTTTATGCCTTTCAGACGTTCTGTTTTGTCTGCATTGTTTTATAAACGCAGCTTACATACCGTAAATAATAATTCTGCAGTGTTTATACGTATTTTCGAATTTTTATTAATCTGAATTGTTCTTATTTGGAATAATTTTTTCAACTAATGCACGTAAGAGAGAATACGAGAAGATGAAGTACCTATTATATGAGATTGAATGAATGTCTGACTACTAACAGTCTTCTATCACTTATACCGATAGTCCCTTGACTTCCACAATCTTCACGCAGTTAAATATGTAACGAGAGAAATATTTTCTGGCAACAGCATCATCATTGATGATGCAATGACGTGAATTCAATAAATTTCAAGATGACAGAAGTAACGATATTTGAATTTCCGCTGCATTTGCTTCGAGGTGCAAATTCATCTCTCCCTACATTTTGCTCCCGTTTCTGCAAACTTTCGACTGATACACCATTTTCAAAATTATTCACCGTCATAAAACTACGGTGAACTTGTACAAATTTACCAACGATCCTCGAAGAGCAATTTTCAAAATCTACCTCCAATCCAGGGGTTTTATATGAAACTTTTTATTGCGCTTCTTTGAATCCCTTCGATATGAAAATTTCAAAGGAATCACTGTTTCAACGCCAGGGAGATACGAAGAGAGAGAAAAAAAAAGAACTTCGTTTGCAGATCGATGGTTGACTTTAAATGCTTTACGCGGTCGACGCGGGATGTCAGCCATTTTGTTGCGAGGGACCGTATTACGAATTTCTCGAGCGTCTTCCGTAGGGAAGCACATAGCTGCGACGTCGTATTTACGGCGAAAAGAATTACTTTTAGCGGGAAATGGGATACGTAAATGGCTTTATACGCGTGGAAGTCTAAAGTGCCGCGGAAAAAGTCTTACTTTGCGTACTTCGTTCAACGATATCGCAAAGCATCTCCCGCAGGTGGATTTATTCAAAAGCAACCTCACGAGTTCGAAAACGACCGCACGGTCGACCTTAACCATCCATCGAACTTCCCTTTCTTTCTACATCTTCTTTTTATCCGTTCACGTTTGTTGACTGAAATTTATTGCCTTGCAAAGAAAGAAAACGATTACTAAATTTCTACAATTTTTGTAATGATTTATTCAATGTTTCATATTTGTATTTAATTATAATTCTTGAAATTATTCTCTTATTCTATTATTACTCTACCTTTACTATAATTTTTAAATAGTTTTCATGATCATAGTAATTAGAGATTGGAACATTCTGTGATTGATGATGACGAAAACCATTTATATCATAACAAAACAAATGTAATCATCACATAATGCCCCCTTCGTACAATGTAGTTTTCATTCGAAGAATGTACTTCTTAACTGTTATAATTTTCGAAGTAATAAAGATGCTAATACTGATCCACCCTGTATACACGACACTCTCAATTTTGTATACATTGAACATTATTAATTCACGCAAGCTCTCTAAGTTGTGATCTTCGTATGGCTCAAACAGCATTCGCTCTGGTTATTTTTCAGCTTGAGGTTCGTTTAAACTTAACTTCTTTTTCCCGTTGATAGGAGGTCACCGTTTCTGTCTTCACGTTCGCTAATGGTCGAACGATCTCGAAAACGCTACTCCTGTTTCTCTCCCTCTCGAACAGTTAGCTCGAAGTTACGTTTAGATAGCGAGAAAACAATATCCTGTCCCCTATCTTTCGTTGAGTTTCAAGGACTTTGTCTACAAAGTCGAGGAATCGTACTAATCTACGACAAAGGCAGCCGCCTTTCTGAGCACATTGTCCAGACGCAAGGTAGACCGTTATCTTTCTGCCACTTTCGAGAGCTTGTAACGTTGTTGAACTTTCAACCTTCTCCGAACCCCGCGAACACTTCCGTCGAAATGTAACGCGTTATCGAGTTAGAACGGTTTTAAGGAAGCCATTTGCAAGGGAACACTTCGAGTGTCTCCGCTCTGATTTAGTTGTTACGTCGGGTTAGGACGATTCTCAGTATTAACACGTTCAGTCTTGCAGCAGGAAATTCTGTTCTGAGAAATTCGTAGCTTGTACAGAGACAGACTCGGTTTCATTCAAATTTATTATCTTTTTAATAGTCAATATTAGACGGACATTGACTAAAAAACCTAACCTCCGTTGTTTGTTATACAGGGTTTCCGATTTTAATCTATAGATGTGAATTACTGGTAAACTACTCGTCATATAAAAAATGGTTCAGACAGGAAGTGAATGGTATCGAGGGAGTCATAATCTGGTGTAATTACTTTTTCTGTAGATGGACGCGTAGAGGTCGTATGAAGGTGACATACGTTTTCTTAAATGGAATCATATAATTTTTAATGCATTAGTCGCTGCAGCTCTTTATTTCCTATGGGAAAGTATTAAGGTATTTATGTCGGAAAACCATTAGATTAGGAGATATTTTAATCCCAATATTGCAAAGTATTGCATGTGGGAAGTACCGCAGGGGTGGATTTCGCATGCTAAAATAAGAAAAAAAGGTCATGTAAACATATGCTCGACATGACCTTGTTTCGAATTACTGCTTGCTTTATGTTGTAATAGCAGCTTATCTACCTTCAGAGAAATTGCTCGAAGTGACCACATCTAGCTTCAATACAGGCATGAATACGTCTTACCATCGTTTGTCGAAAGCGTTCGAACAGGCCGGTGTTTTACGGATTTGTAAGCAGCCTTGATCAACACGTTGACGGAGTGTCCAAATTTACGATTATCCGTAATTCGCAATAAGTAATATCTCCCTTCACTGAACGTAGTCTGTATACTAACTTCTCCATTCATAATACAATACCTGATACTGTTTACAAATTCGTCTGATCTCATGACCCTGAAATCTTGCGAAAAAAACCGTAATCCAATATCAAATTACGTTGTATATATCTTATACGCGGAAAAGATTGTTGCAACACGAAACAAGGTGTAACTCGAAAACAAGGTCATATCGGGTGTATGTTTATATGACCTTTTTTTCTTATATTAGTGTGCGGAATTCTCCTCTGTTGCACTTCCCATATGCAATGGGACACCTTGTATGAAACTTGTCTACACACTTTTGTGATTGACTGTACGTTAACTATATAAAATTTTCACTCGAGTCACAGTCGTTACCTTTTTAGAGGAAGGAGCAGAACGGAAACTGGTTCCAATTCCAGAACACTTGAGTCATGTTGAGCCCTAAACAGTTTTCACATGTTTCCACGCGTAAACTGGAACGCATGAGAGCTGGAAAAAATATCAAGAACTTCGTTTTTCTTGAACATCCGGAGGTGTCGTACGCCTCTGTCTTGAAAACTCACACTAAATTTCCACTCAATGGAAGGGATGAAAATCTTTTTCAAAACCGAGTACATAACCGCGATCCGACACTAGATCCTCATACTTCTCTATTTATACGACTCTCTCGACCGTCGACAGCTCAAATTTGTTTCTCTTTGTATTTTAGAACAAGTTTCAAGTTTCCTACATTTCGTAGTATCTTCTCTTACACTGTCATTAACTCCAGATCTCAGGGTAAATTTCTAAAATGAATTGACCCAAAATAGGGAGAACCAATCCGCGAATTGAAATCTCCTAAATACGTAGTTGCCTCTCATAACACTTGCAGCGTGTCGAACTAAAACAATTAACCCTTTGCACTGCGTTCGCTCCGCTACAAGCACATTCATAATATATTTCATAACTCCGTTGTCTCCGCTAGGGGGACATTCGCAGTGTGTATCTATACTTCACCTGTTACTTCGGTAATCTTGAGTGCAAATTACTATTTAGTGTTTGTTTACTGTAAAATTCAGGTTTCATTTACATTACAATAAAGGAGATTTACCAAAGAAATAAAAGTAAATAAATTCATAAGCACTTGTAATGTCTTCCTTTCAAAACAAAACTTCTCTCTTCCAATGAGCTTCACTGCAAACGGGTGCCGAAGTTGCTGGTGTCAAAAAATGTTCGGAGTGCAAAGAGTTAATAAATTACTCCAAACCTTCAGTAGCTGGCCAATACCACCTACCACGTTAGAAGCAAAAATCAAGACAATTTAGAGCATACACATTCTTGGAGTTTTCATTCCTCGATCCCGGTCGGACGAACCACAGCGGAATCTCATTTACCGCTGCAAAATTTCCTTGACAAAACAGATTTCCCTTGATTCGCGAGTCTCGAAACCGCGACGCAAGGGTCTCTCGTTTTCCCAGCGTCGCGCAAAAAGTATTAAGACGTCTGCGGAGAGAACCGCGGCTCCGCGTCTTGCGCGTATAAAATATTACCGTATCATCTCGCGAGTGGAACGAAAGCAAGGAAATTACGAGGAGCTCCTTGGCGACCGCGAAGGATACTTTTATTAAGCTCGTCTCGAACTCTTTATAGCGGGTCCGGCGTGATAATGGAGTTCTCGAAACTTCTGTTATCTTTTCCACTGGTGCAGGGTCGGCGCTGCGAGCTCGAAAAAACCGGGTTACGGATGTTAAAAAAGGAAAAAAGAATAGGCCGGCAAAAAGATGGTCGCGGAATATCGTGTACGCGGGATGGCATAATGTTCGCGTGTGCGTGTAAACGGGAACAAGAGGCGTAATGTATGACCGCGTGGTTTTTATGCGTCTGCGGATGAATCGGTAAAGGGCATTTTTCGCGAACGCGAAGTGACAATAAATTGTGTCGGACGCGTGCAGTTAGCCGGGAGATATGCACGCGATAAATTCGATGGATAATCGTTCGGAACAGCGGCGCCCACGCGTTGAAAGAAATTATCGTGTTCCTTCATCTGTCCGCGTCTGCGTTCCCGACCATTTGAATTCCCCGCTCGATTGTTTCAGTTTGATTGCGCTTTTCGTCGCGACTAATGACCCGACGACGGATAATCGCACGTCGTTCGGACACCCAGGGATATTTACGCGGTTGAAATTAATGGACAGTCCGCGATCGACGACCCGGTTCTGGAAACTGAACGTCATGTTTGTCCGTACGGTCTACAGCGTTGCTGTAAGTGGAGCTTTAGGGTTTTGTTTCAAACGACTGCGATTAGACATGTTCGAACAGTTCTCTGGACTGATACCAGAGTATACAGGATGGTCCAAAATTCATAGTATATATGGGGTTAGCGAGATTCTATGGCTCGAAATAAGACGAAAAGCAAGAATAACGAAATTGCGTGGGAGGCTTCGTTTTCGAGAAATATGTATTTGAAAATTAATTGAATACGCGTGCACTTAACTAATAACCGATATTACGGATTTCACTGCAGACTGTTGCTGTGACCGTTTTTACACAAGATACAATGTCGGGCACTGTTTACTATCAATACATACTTCTTAACGCTTATTAATTAAGTGCACGCGTTCTTGACTGATTGTCAGATACATTTTTCTCCAAAACGAAGCCTCCCACGCAATTTCGTTATTCTTGATTTTCGTTTTATTTTGAGCTGTAGAATCTCCCTGACCCCATTTGTACTATGGATTTTGGACCATCCTGTATGTGTGCGCGAGCGTTACTCGTGTGATTGTGTGTGTTTGAAACAACAGTTTGGAGAGACTTTTCTGAGGCACTGTGAGAGGAAGACCTAGCAGAAAAGTGTGTTGAGATTTATTATTAAAATGCAGAGGAAGGGGCCATATTATCGTATACTTTTATATGACATCTCGTAGTTTACTGAAAAATTGGGTTAGATATTTTTCTATTAAGTTAAACGGAAATATGTTTACTGGTATTGGGTCTATACAAAAAAAAATGTTACATAAAAGTAGAAAAGTTCTTATGTTAGTATTTTTTGTTCTTTTCGGTAAGTACAAAAACTGGTGCAGTCCAATATTGCCTATGCGGTATTAGGGAATACATACGATACGTCACTTAACATTATTCTTCTAAATTATCCTACGAAATGAAAATCACAAACATAAACCTTGGTTTTACCAGAATTAGCACATACTTCACGTCTTCACTTACAGCATATAGTACACCTGATCTCCTTTTCGCCCAATTGGCCTCCTGAAAAAAGACCCACACAAAACATTCATTCTGCACCGTTATCATCATAATCCATATTGGAATCTTCACCTACTTTCAAACTTTCATCGCCACTATTGCTAGTAAAACTATCATCTTCATTTCATTCCTGTTGGCAAAAAGACAATTAAATAACCGAATTAGTCAAAGGGCATGCCCCAATATCGCACAGTACAAAATTAGGGTACGGTTGGTATGCGATATTAGGAAACTTTGTACCCGTAGGTTATAAAAATATACATCAACTTTTAACATTCAAAAATTAAAATGCTATTTGTACAAACAATAATCTGGGCCCTTTACATTGCGGATGATATAGTAACATCGAAAGTTTATACCTACTTCTGGGCAAAAAACGCTTTTCGGTAGCACGTGCACAAAACTTGAAAAACATGTCAATTTACTATTCACAGTAAGGGTTATTCGGTGTTCAAAGAAACTGTTTGCTTTTTAGATAGAAATCTGTGTTCTACGAAATCTACTTTCTGATTAGCTTCTATAGGTATTATAATTTTGGTAGAAGTCCAATGTGCCATATTAGGGACGTATGCAATAATGAGATACTTTCTTCTATCATTATGCAGAAGTACAACCCCTCTGTTCACGTAAAAATTCCTATAGAGTATCATAGTAATACGTTAACTTTTGTTGCGATAAATTCTTTTTAATTCTCGTCAAATTCTGGTTGGTGATGATTTCAATTCATTTTCACCGTCAAGTGTCAACTCCAAATTCGCTGGTAAAGTAATCTGGACACCTGTAGATTACGTGCGCATGAGTATGCAAAGTGACATTGAGCAGGTTACTAGGAATATATATTTGAAATTTTCTCTGTTTCTAATACTGTTAGGAAATTTTTGGTTGCACCAGCTTGATTGTGCAAAGATAGGTGTTTTTGCTAAAAATCATACAACTTTTATTGATCATCTGTCTGGTGACGCCGTGAGACATTATCAGAGTTGTATGAATGAAACAGTAATCTTCGAGATATGTAAAATTACACGAGGGATGTTCCAGACACTTTTTCGTTCCATGTTCACTATGAATTCGAAAATTTTCCCTTCGTAATTTTATTCCGACCATTCGTTAATGCTATAAGCCTCTTATTCAAATTTCAGCCAGAATAGTTAGATTCCTCTCTTCAGCCATTGTACATAATTTTCCACATTAATAGGCTTTGTTTATTCCGCAAACAAAATCGGAATTCTCATTATATAAAGTATACTGCTACAATATTGTTGCATCGACTATGCAGTGGTTGTATATTACAAAATTGAGGTGTACAGTAGTTTTCTAGAAAATTAATTTTGATAATTTGTCGTGTTCTCGTATACTACAACGCAGGATAAAAAAAATGATGCCTTCAGAATGAAACTATTAAATCGTTCATGTTAATAATAATTTCGTAAGTTTCTCAAATATTATAGAATATTTAAAAATAATTTTAAAATATAAATAGTAATTCGGGCAATGACAATTTTGTGGCCAATTTTTAGTAATAGAATACGCATACGTCAGTGATATTACACGCTATACTACTTCTCAAGTAGTACAAGTCAATAACGTCACAGTACTATCGCTACAGTATCAGCGTCTTACAATAAACCCACGTGTAAACTATTAATACTGCTTGGTTTTCACGTTTTATAATTAAGAACCGCATAATGAAGTGCATTTTCGGAGGCTCGTTCGTTAATACAGATACTCGAACATGCAGTGGTTTTCCGAAAGGAGGCATCGTAAATTGAGTTATGTCACGTGGTTCGAAAACCGAAGTGGCTGATACGAGCTCTCGCGTTTACTAACCCAGTTGCAAGTTAAGTGATGAAGCTAGATTAGGCGCAATAAATTATCCTTGGTCAGCTTTAAACTACCCTAATCTCCCGAATTGATGCGGTAAAATTCCGCGTTGCACCGGAGCAACCGGGAAACGCTCAGAAATTTGCAAAGTATCGCAATATATCAACGGCCGCGTAGAACCTGAAGTTCATCGTTTTAACATTCTTACGTTAGTTAAACGCTGTTAATAATTTTTCAGGTTCGAACGCTTAAAAATCATTACAACTCTAAGAAATTTATTGGGTCAGCGTATATACGTTTGAAACAAAACAAAATAAATTTTAAACAAAAAATGGCTACATGCATGTTAAATAACGATTGTTAGTAAACCCAGATCAGTTGTTGCGTTTATTTCAGTAATATGTTAATTATATTTTCTATGAAAGAGCTATTTATTGAAATCGAATTTATTTTTCTTGCAGGACAATCAGTGACCTCTCCAACGTCAAGAACAATAGGTGAGTTACTAAGACGTAACGCTTTATGCTTTGTCTTCATATTGCAACGATAATTGAGCAACCAAAGAGTCGTGCTACGTTAGCTCGGTTCGTTGCGACGTCACAATGAAAACAGTGCTTTTATGGTTCCCATAAAGGGGTTGGTTTCGTTGCAAATACATACTCCATTAGAGTGTTTGCGAAAAGGAGCCAGTATGCGACGATTAGCATGTCTGATGCTAATGGTGCAAACTTCAACTCTGTACACTAAAATATTTCTCATTGCATTATTTCTCTCAGGATTTTCTAAGTTCATTTTACATAAATGTAATTGAAAAAATGAATTTCTATTGCTTTGTTTAATCAACCACGCACGGCATAGAAATACAAAGAGATAATTGGACTCAAAAACAAATTCACTTCGATTTAAGACACAAATAATATTTTGCATCCGGTCAGTACTTGTGTATAAACAGAGACGAGGGAAAATATTTGGAACATTTCCGGGTTTTATTATTTCGTCGGCGTGTGTATATTTTTCCAGCGAGACAATCACGGTGAAACGATAAAATGCCGGCTTATGGGAGACATTATGAGGAATATTTGATTGAAACGAACCGTGGGATAGTTGTAGAACGAACCTCGACTCGGTCCACCTGTTTGCTCCTACATTTAACAAAAATTGTATCGGACCGCTTGTATTTTTTCGAAACGACCCGAAACACGCCGCCCGTTCTATCGGAAAATCGAACACCGCTGATATCGACGCTATTGCCGCTATCAACATTCAACCATCAAAGCGCTCAGGTTACACTGCCCGTGAAAAATTCTAGGCATCTGTACACCGAAGGACTCATTCATGAGAACTCCCCATTATCCTCTCTATACAGTGCAAAATATACGCCATTCTGTATTTTTATTTGATTTACTGTTTACTTTCATTTGTTCGAATCTTTGAACAGTTAAATGAACTGCTACTGCAAACATCTTCAAACTTGAGCAAAATGCCAGATTCAAGTTTTAGCCCCCGTTCATTGTTAACCCCTGAACATACAAATAAAATAGGACTCGATGTGTGCTAAAAATGCCATTTAATATAGCTCAACTTAAAGTTATGTAAGGTGTACCAAAAACAGAATATTTACATAGCTAAATATCATAAAATAATGTTAACAGACAACATTAATGAACAATAATTATGTAACAAATTAATAAATAACTTAATATTCCTGTAGAGTATGGAACTTTTCAAAACATCAGCCTATAATTCTTGGCGTTTCTGAGACATCAACGTCTAAAATGACATACGAAACAAATTATATCTTCCAGACGTCTTTATATGTCAAGGGGTTAAATGATCCTATGTACGACATTCTTCATTCTGAACGAATTGTGGAAGAATTACCCTTTCTACTTCTGCGATCGTCGTTATTGAAAGTCAGTAATAGCTTTTAAACGAGACGATTATATCAACGCGCTGAAACTGTGCTACAGAACATAAATTGATCGATACAAACGTCTGTCATTTTTATCAAACGTTGTCGCACAGCTTCAGACTTCCTAGTACACCTGATTGCTTAACACTTCAATCTTTGCCATTTTCACCAAAAATCTGCGAAGGTGAAAGTTAGCAGGTCGGCGTTTCAGAATTTTGGAGCCCTCTCAAAAAACTTTGTTTCACTTTTTCATGATATTTGAAAAAACATACTGGTACCATTGTTTAGACTGTCAAAAGCTAATTCTATAAAGTTAAATAAACAATGAATGTCAATCAGACTTAAATTTTCGACCCCTAATACACGGCAAAACTTCAAGATCGCGAGAAAAAAGTAACTTTAAATAAAAAGATTTCATTAAAAAACATTAATTGTTTGTTTAAGATATCTTCGATCAAAGTTTCAAACTTTGGCGCCGTACAGTGATCTGAAGGCGGAAAAAAAAAACAAAATGTGAAAGTGTGATTTTGATGTATAGATTGGTATTTTCTGATAACTAATGAACCAATGTATGAAAAATGCTATTATATAAACAATATTATATATCAATAGTAATAGTTGCTTTATGTAAAAAGTAGTATTATGTAAACTACTTAATGTAACGATCAAAATAATTTTGTAAACATTGTTTCGGGTAAACATTATTATTATATGCACATAATTATGTAACAACAGCAGTGGTATTATAAAGCTTGACTTTAAACAAGTAATATAAAATAATAATTATTCAAAAATATTAAAAAGTACAGAAGTTGTGAGGTTTTTTCTGCGATTCTTACGTACACCGCACCACTGTGCGCCGTCCGTCTCCATGACCAAACATTTTCGAATGGAATGCCTTCAGACTTAAGCTTTTCCACTGTAAACCGACAGATCTGTAAAAATCTCCAGCAACGGGTGTCCGGTACAGTTTAACGGCTCGAACGTGCACACGGGTGTTCGAAAGCCTTAGGCAGTCGGGCATAGGCGTGAAGGTTCTCGTTGCCTGTTTCAAGCGGTGCTTTGTCTCCGTTTCGTCTTACCTCCTCGCCGGTTCTGTCGTAAAGCTCTTCTCTCTTCTTTCTCTGTCTTTCGTCCGACACACCCGAGCCGCAGCGCCCTTGGCTACGCCGCAGCACGCGCTGTTTGTCTTTAGCCGTGAGCTTTTGTGTTTGCGCAAGCTCTGCCGTGCCAGCGACCGCGTACACACACGGATGGGCTCCGGCTGGCCGTGTTTCATCGCGCACACAGACGGTCCAGCGAGTCGTGTTTCGCCACGAACCGGACTTCCTCTATTTATTTAGTTTTTACTCGCAGTTTGCGGGCCGTGTGCCGGCAAGATGCTTAATTACTGTGAGCCCGCGCATCGTTGGCCGCCTTTTAAAAATGTTTCCTCAAGGAGAAACGGCCGTCAGAATTTCTGGTCACCATGCGACGATGGAACACAGGCAACGCGGCCACCAACAGGAAAGGGGATGGGTGTTGTTCTGTTTTCTTCCTGCATTTTCGTGCCACGGCCTCCCTCCTCCGCGGTAAATCATATTGTCGACGGTACGTTTTGTTCCCATTGTCGTCCAACCGGTATTTTTGGGAATAAAGAACCCAGAGACTTTGTAAGGAAACGGGAGGATTGCGAAGAACTATTTTTCACGGGAATTCGCGCAGCCGGACAACCGATGGTGACGTCAGTAGTGTAGATGGTGATCAACTGAGTTATATTTGAGCCATTTAATGCAAAAGTGGTTTAAGTCAAACAATTTTTATTACTGGATAATGAGGGATGAAGTAAAAGTTGTATAAAATGCAATAATATCAAAGAATGTTACATCTCTTTTATGTAAGCCACTGTTATGCAACCCAACCTTAAGATAATAATACCGTTTCCCCCCGAAAATCAAGATACATAAAAGATAATTAGTTAAACCAAATAGGCAAAAAATTTACTTACTTCACTTTTGCATTAAACGGCTCATTTGTTCTGAATATTTGTGTGGGGCTTCTGCGTGTCTGGAATTTCGTATATTCGGGAAGATGCAGTGTTGAGAAGACATGTGCAATTGTATCTTAATTCATGATTTATTTTTACTTCGTACATTTCTAGTATAGAGGCACTGGCCTTATACTTTTAAAATTAGTTGAATTGCGGTTAAGAAATGAATTTTTATAAAAGAATTGTCCACCACCAGTTATCGACCACCATTTCTAGTAAATTCTGTTATCTTCTTATATAGGATTGCGACATTAAATGCGACGGCTTATATTTTTTAATGTATCTTATTATAATCTTCATAAAATTATGGCGATTAATGTTAATCACGAAGTTTTATCGCTGTAATCACTGACCAGATTTGATTATCACTTTCAGCATGCAAAAATAAAAGCAACTGGTTGCTGATATGAACGTTCATCTTACTGCCTTGTCAACAGAATTTTCAAGTCTTGTTAAACATTTTAATAATTATCACAAAGCACGTTTATGGAACGTCATGCACAGCATATCGCAAAGAGTAACTATTAACCGTATTAAAACAGGATTTGTTGTAAGGGAAAATCGTTAGGTTTCACGAAACACTGAACAGCTTTATCGCGTACATGTATCATAAGACACGTAATTCCATATTTGTGTGGCTGGGAACGATTCACGTTCACGAATCCGCTGTACAAAAATAGCGTTCACGGTTTAATTAACAATATTAGATAAGGGTAATTCAAACAATTCACTGATTCAATTACGTAATCATGATTTTATATCCGAACTACCCTTCTACTGCAAACTGTACACTTTCGTCCAAGTTTACTTTGTACATTCAACGTTCTCCTTGTCTGTATTATCAATTTTGAAATAGTTCAGGAGCATATAAATTTGGGAACGTTCCGCGTACGCTAACGACACTGTATGTGGTTTCATTTATTAGTCTGAGTTTAAAAGGAACAGCTCCTCAAATACACTGCCCTGTGCTGAAATACGGCAAAAATCAAAATATTCAGAATTACGTCAAGTGACGTAGGAAGGTTGTTTTAAATTCGTGTCAGAACAGTCTGAAATTGGTCGACTGTTACTGTATCTACGACATTTCACTTCTTGGATCCGTCACACCGTCCAAGAAATTCTGGTACAAAAGTGACCACAATTTGACAGCGATCGTTCTCAGAATTGTATAGTTCTACACTCATAATCAGAAATAGAAGTGACATCGGTTGAGAGACATCGTTAGGGTCCGATTGCAGATAAGAATATGGGAAAACACCGAAATTACAAGTAGGTTAATATTCTGATGATTTCTAGAACGAAGTCGGAGCAATATAGAAGCTACATATTGTTCGACTCCACTTTATCGGCAGTAATATAATAATCTGACAGATAATTGATATGAGTACTTAAATGAAGATTATAGTTTTTAATGATTATGCCACACAACGTTGTGTAAATTTACACGAAATTTTTCCATTATTACGCGTCTATTTCCTGATTTTATATTACTAAGATTGTTCTATTCTATTGAACTACATTTTAATAAGCCACTTTTAGAATACAGTTCTGTACATAATTATTGAAACGAACATAGGAACTGTGAAGTATATTTATTACTTTAAATACCTTCTCATTAATTATTCAGTACAGCCTCCAAAATAAACTATAGATTCATCAACTGGGAACTGCCAAATAAATCTCGGTATTTTACGAACAATTATAGTCGCGTGGATGATAGCCGTCATCCATTGTAATTTTTGCAATTAAACTTATAATATTCATATTTTTTTTACTTCTAGTATCACTCTGGTATTTCTAAAGCTCTTCACAAATGGAACATAATAAAAAACGTTTCATTTTTAAGTTAAAAGTTTAATAAATGACAGCAATATTTGGTATCACATTTTTAGTTTCAGACTCTTGGGATTCTAATAATACTATTTCATGGTAACATTGCTCAATTTTGTAACTTAATGATTAATAATGTCAGGTTGAAACATTATTTATGTAGGTATGATGTTGGAAAAGAAAGTTGGAATAACGTGTTCGTTTGAACAATATCCTGAGTCACTGTATACTAGTTGGTTGGGTTGCATATTATACAAGTGTTATACGGTTTTTTAGTTTGTTTTGTTTTTATTATGATTGAATGTTGAGTATGTTTTTTAAGTGTTACTGTTAACTCTTACTGTGTAACGTGGGTCAATTTTGTCCGACCTATTTCCAAAGGTAGATCTACGTGTTTCACTTCATATGTTTACAATAATAATGTATTTGAACAAATTATTTTGCAAATGTATTATGATGATCTTTATTTACAATGTTTAAAGAAGTTATAAGAATTTTTTCAGATTTTTTCAAAGACGTTCATCCATAGAAGACGCGTCGGATATAAATTTGCGACGTTTACGGTTCAAAGGTTCCAAAAATACGTTTACAAAGTTGGGTTAATTTTTTAATTTCAATTCAATGTTGAATAATATATAGATTAACCAATAATTGAACCGAGAGACAGATTCAATCAGCAGGAGTAAACATTCATCAGAACTTGCAGCGTTTCAAGTCACAAAGGCAGAAACATGACTGCGCCAACTTTGCAATAAAAATTTGCACTGATATTTCACTTCAAATTCTTTGTAATTGTGACCGTAAATATGCTCAAAGGTTCTAGAATTGTGAGAAAAAATTACAAAATTGAAAAAAATTATTTACATGATTTAGTGCAAGGTGTTTTAAAATGTTAAAGAAACAACTGTTATTGGCACTTAAATAATTAAAAAGTACACTCATTAAAGAGAAAAGAACGCTCTTTAATTTGGTTTTTGTTTGAACCAAATCGGACCATTTTTCAGCGAGCTACAGCGGTTTAAGGTTGACGTTTCATTGACCGGCGATGACCTATATTTAAAGAATCGCTGACCTACCTCAATATTAGAAAAGTTGGGAATCGACAAGAATGCGGAAGTAAATACTGGTGACAATGCGCGGCGCTTGGTGGCGTTGGCGCTAAGACCGAGTCATAGGCGTAATTACCAATTATTCAGTGCTTTTTTAAATTCCCGTAGGCGTAGATATCAATTTTTCTTCTCAAATATTTTTTCTTTTTAAGGATTAACTTGATTCACCTAAATTTGATGTGCTGGTTACAAATTAGATCTGAGTTATGTTCTGGGGTTAGTTGAATGTAATTATGGTTAGATTTGGGTTACGTCTGGGTTAGGTCTAGCACATGTACAGTGAGCGAAATTCGTGTAAGCGCATTTCAAAATTTTCGCATTTTCCCTCCTAACTAAAAGTAAAGGTAAAATAATGTTGCGACGGTGGTATATTTTGCTTCCTTCATGTCCACTTCTGCCATTCCTATATTGTTCTCCGTGTTTACACGTAAGAGCAGGTAACAGAGAGAAGTGTTTACAACAGCTAGTACGTGTCCGAAATTCGTTTAAGCGAAAGTGTATTCGGTGTTCTTTTTTCATTTAATATTGCGTGGAGTTGAAAAGTTAAGTATTTAATATTGTTGCCCCGTGTTTAAAGTTTACTCTAAAGTGTCTATTTTTTGTTTTCTTTGTCGTTGAAAAGGAAAATGAAAGAATGGCGAAGGGAAAATATTTAACTGAAGAGGAAAAATCTATAAAATATATACTACATCAACCTCACATTTAAATTATATTTTCATTATCTCTACATTAAGTCTGCTTCATCCCTAGATTAATTTCCACTACCCAATGATTCAGTACAAAACTCTACTACAAACATCCAAGAAATTTTTCAAAACCCTCAAGCACATCCTATCTACCATACAAGATAGCATCTGAAACGTTCCCAATCATTCTCCACGAAATAACTCTTAATTTCCGTGTCCGCTGTATGCAGATATTCTTTGCATATTACGCCAGAATGATTCAGCTCACCCACTTATCGCACTTTCTACAATTTTTAATCATAGTTCTAGAATAACAAGTAGAACAAAGAAAGTAGAATAAAAAAAATGCAGAAAAGAAAAATGTAAAAAAATGCATGAAATTTACAAGATTGTAACATGGACATTTTTCCTTCAGAAACGTAGATCTAGAATATTTTGAGGTGTATTTTTAGTCAAAAAACAGCGAGTACTAAATCTAAAACGAAATAAAATACTAAGAAGTGAAGTGAAAATATAAAATAATGTAAAACATTAAAAAAAAACTTCGAACACTATTTCTATGAAAGGTCGCGTGGCTGACAAATATCCTCCAACAGGTTTTTAATAGTTATAAGATGGCTGAACCGATGCGCACAGAGCTAATGATTAAACTGAGATCAAAATTACTACCCTAAAAACAGACTCTCGGCTCCTCAACCTTACTCCTGCATTAGAAAGAAATTAGCTAACATTTTAGTAAACGTGAAAACATTTAATTATACAGCAGTGTATGTTGCGTACCGTGTTCTTCGCCGCGATTGGGAAGAGTACTCGAGTACACTCACTTCCCGAATTAACGGCGCGTGAGTAAGTTGAATGTAGAATTTATGAGTCTGGTAAGAGTTGTTGTCCGTTGTATTGTTTATTGATGCGACTGGAGACTGCTTGATGTGGTTTACAAATTTGGGCAGCGTGGAGACCTACCTCGATGTGATGTTGGTATGAGAATCTTTTGATATGTGCAAATTGCGGGTGCTTATACCGTTTTTGGTAGCTTGGTGCAACCAATCAACGTGCAGTGCGTCGCCGATCGTCTAGAGTCTAGGTCGCACTCACGTACCTGAGGGTGTGGAAGCCGGGCGGGAAAACTCAAAGGGTCGCGCAGCGGTGACCGCTTGCAACGTTCTTGAGGCGTGTTTACCTGTGATTTCTGGACACAGTCGTTGAAATGATAAAGATTACAAACAGCTTGATGTGTCGTGATATTTAACTGTCCAGAAATCTCAGCTTACAAGGTAAAAGGTCAGCATTGCGCCTGTGCAGTATACCTTATATTTTTAGTATATACGTGTGTTATTCAAGCGATTAACAGTCTTAGATTCAGAATTTGTTTGATAAAATTACATTTTCCACGACGACGCTCAGTGGTAACTCACATTCTAGTCAACATATTGAAAGTCGGACATCAAAAATATGAAAACTTAAATTTCTCACCGAGTTAAGAGTTGAATATAACTTCCAGTAACTTTTGCTCGATAGAATTTTTGATATAATGCATACGTTTAGAAGATACCAGAAGGTGTAGCGGCCGATACATTGGCGGGAAGGTACGTCTGACTATAGACCATCCGCTGTCACTCAACCACCCAATTTTTTTCTCGCACTTTGCTATTCCGGCAGATGCTTCAGTGCAGCTTTTTACAACTTTTGACGCTTCCATTATTTTGAAAACTGCTTTAAAAACAATTCATGCACCTTAATAGTAGTATAAAAAATTATATAGAGAGATTTTCTCTTATCAGTCGCCACTATTTTTGGGCTAATTTCAACTATTTGAATTCCACATCATTAACAAACCTCAATTATTATAACTTGAAAGTAGTTTCTTTATAAAAAGTACTAAAGACCTTCAATTTTATGGAGGCTTTAAAATTAACCACGACTGACATTGACGTCGCTTTGAATTTTTAAAACTGAAACTTTACAACGACGCGTTAATAATCCTTCGGATACAATCTCTATGAGGGTTTCAAGGGTTGCATTTTCCGAAAAAAAAACTTATGACGCGAAGCAAAGGGATAACGATCGGACGACGCGTTAAAAAGTTGCCGTCGGTTGCCAGAAACGAAAGGGTAGTTTTTGCAATTAGCGATATCAACTGCGTAACCCGACACGTTGCTGACCGAACGCTGTATAACCGTCGGTTGTTTATGCGCACCTTCGCACACCACCGTCCTCTCACATCTGGCGTTTCGCCAAATTTCCACGCAGCTTGGCCCACCCCCGTCCACCCTCTATGCACCGTTTTTCTCTTTCTCTCTCTCTCTGTCACCCCCACTGCCTCTCAGTCTTTGTCTCTCTCTGTCTGTGCCGTTTCCCTTTTTCCTCGACCGGCGTGTATATCGACGCCCAGGGCCAGACGCGTTATCAAACGATTTATATCGGTGTTTTGCAAAATTTGTGGAGGCCGGCTTGCGACTGGCACCGGCCGGGGAATGCACTAAACGTTACTGGGGGAAAATGGATAACGAGAGTCAGAGAGAAAGAGAGAGAGAGAGAGAGAGAGAGAGAGAGAGAGAGAGAGAGAGAGAGAGAGATGGCTGGGTGCATCGGTGCCGAGCCAAAAGATATCGGTACACCATATTATCGCGTTTAATCTAAGCCACGCCGTTCCACCGGCACAGGGATTTCACCTCGGCCACCCAGAACCACCGATTATTCTTTAACATGGTAAAAACCGGCGTCCGTGATATCGCGTGACCGTGCAAAAATAATGCCCCCCTCGTGACGGTGCACGGAACGATGCTTGGAGGGTTGATTTTTAGAAAATGTTGAAAAAGGACGAAATTTTGGCGAAAGTCTGAGGTTCTACTCGCGACGAGTATTCTTAAAAACACGCCACTGTTGCCGGAAATAAATTTCAGCCACGAGCGACATAAGTTTTCTTATGTGCGTACCTAATGAGCAGGGTTTCTGGGTTAAACAATTATGAAGAGGACCAGTCATATACTTTGTCTATTTCTACTGTTCGTTGTACAGAGATTTCTGCTTTATAAATTATAGGATCTATACTAAACACTGCAAAAAGATGCTAATATTAACTAAATACTATAAACCTTCAGCCCTTTACACGTGGTACTCCCTACCTTCTCTGTACAAGAGGAAATGATAGATTAACTTTCTTCATTTATATTGCTAGCGGATCAATCAAAATTTTTATGTAACGAATTATTTATGATGCGGAGGACTATCAAAACGACTGTATTCAACTTTGTTACGTTCTTTCTGTACATTTTGAAGGTTACTTCGAAGCAGAAAGTGGCCAGATCACGTATAGTACATGAACAGATATTCGTAAAGAGTATAATAAACAAACCTAAAGTTTCAAAGTATGATGAACTGAAAAATAAACCTGCAATTGGGAACAGGAGTGAGAGTTAGCAAAATAATTTAAAAAAATGTAGGTAAACAATACCACAAAACATTAGAAGGGGCTGGTTAAAGTTTCGTAAACAGTACAACAGACTTACAGTGAGATTCTTCGTTTCAACCCGGGCCAACTAAATTTTTCCAATACTTTTCTCAACACTCCAATCAGCAAAAGGCAAAAACAACAATGGTTAAGAGCAAACTCGGTTCAGAGAGTCATTGCAGCACAAAATAAAATAATAGCAGACTTCTAAACCCTGAATGACGCCGCAGTGCTGTCCAGAGTGGGAGTCGTCGAACGAAGATCTGCCGTAGACGTTGAGAAGATCCAAGGGAATTTCACAGGATGCAGAATCATCAACCCGGGTGCCGTTGGTCTGGCCTAAGCTCCTTCGAGGAACAGGTCAGGTCCAAATCGTAGCCGATTGCACAAGAGCGCAGGTGGTGGACGTTTTCGAGGACTCTTCGGGGAATCCTCGTTAGAAATAACCGAGGCGGGAACAAAGAGCGGTATAAGCTGAAATAATTGGCAATTACAAAACCGAGCCGGATATTAACATTATCTCGGGGACGCCGGTCTCTTCGACGTCGCCTTTCTTTTGTGGAGAACGTTTTCCGCGTCCGTAGAAATCTCCGGACCGCGCCAGTTACCGCGTACGTTTTCTCCTGATAACCGGCAGCTGAAACTGTGTCGAGATAAAGGATATTGTCCCCGCGGCCAAAGGAAACATCGAACTCGTTCCCTTTCGGCGATTATCGTTTCAACTTTGCGTTCTCGATGACGAGCTGATGCCTCGAGACCTCGAGTAACCAGGCGGATATTAAAAGTTCAGACGGAGACCGGAATTTTCTGTCGTCAGCCTGCGTCTAACGCAAACATGTTTGGGATAAACAGCTTCGAAATGGAAACACGAGACAGGTTGTTCTATAGGCTGAACGAACGAGATAAGGAAGAAAAATTCTATCGATGGCAATGTTAATTCGCTCGCAGTGCACCACGGTTTTGTGGTGCAGTAGAATTGAATCGGTGAGCTGAAGAACAGTACAAGTCCAAAGACCACATTCTGAGATATTTGAAAAAATAGTGTCACTTTTCGTGTACCATCAACACCATTGATTTTATAGTGCTGCTACAATTTAAATACGGTTATGCTAACGCAAATGAACGTTCATATATGTCTAACTATGGTTAAACTTCGTTCATTCATTTTTTATAATTAAAATAAAACCATTGGACTTGCACTCTTTTTCAACTCAAGTCACTGTTTAGCCAGGAAATTTAAAAAATAACACAGTACTAAGAAAAATATTTATTAACTTGCTCTAAACATAATTGAAGTAGAAATTATTCCATGAAAAGCGATTGTTAAAGAGATTGTTGAAACAGTACAAATCCATGATAGATGCTGTTTTTACACTCATTAAACCGAAGGGACTACTGAAACACGGGTATAGGGTACTTTTTTGCACTATTTTTGGTCCCCACTAGTCTTGAGATTGTTTAAAAATGGCTAATTTTGGAATTGTACTGTTTTTCAATTCACAGATTCAATTGTACTCTTGAATGGACTAGTTCGGGTGATGAAGAAGAACTGAGTCTACTGTGCTTGGCAGATTTCTAAGAATAATCAAACCATAAGGTAGGTCGTGGGATTGTAGGTTAGCTGTCGCTCTAGAAATTGCAATTGACTCGAAAACGTCAACCGAGTTTCCTAGTTGCATCGAATGCATACGAGATGATGGGTGATTGGTGAAACGCTGATTGATTGGGAAATTCTTTCCTTTCCAACTGTCGGTTCACCGTCGGAGTTCAGAGCTGTCCACCAAGGGCTCTTAGAATGATAGAAAAATGAATGCTAAGAATGTCCTAGAGCAGTGGTGGCGAACTTTTTTATGTGCGCGTGCCAAAAATTTATAAATAATATGTACTGAGTTGCTGACGTGCCGGAAAATTTTTAATAGGGGAAAAATTTAATAAAAAATTAATTATTGTATAATTTTATTGAGACCATTTTAAAAGTTAACATAAAATTTCATAAAGATGTACTCATAACTTGTCATATAAAAATCAATATAAATTATTTTTTAATGAGACTTTTGCTATTGTACATTGGATGCCAAATGCTTTATATCAGGTTCATATTTTGTCACTTTTAATGTTAACATAAAATTTCATAAAGATGTACTCATAACTTGTCATATAAAAATCAATATAAATTATTTTTTAATGAGACTTTTGCTATTGTACATTGGATGCCAAATGCTTTATATCAGGTTCATATTTTGTCACTTTTAATGATACACACGGCGAACTAGATCCATCGGTGATTCTATTTCTTAGACCATCTTTTATAAAATTCATTTCGGAAAATAAAGACTCACAAGCATATGTAGAAGAAAAAATTGATATAGCTGTCGCTAGTGCTTTAAATAACTAAAGGTTTCGGGAATGGCATTCCAATTCCTCATTACTTCCTCTTCCGCATTCTTTTTAATTACACCCAATAATCGATCATTTTCAATTATTTCCAAGTCATTTCTTACATCGACAAACTTTTGTTTCCATATAGAACTGGATTGAAAATCGATTAATTGCATTTCTATATCTTCCAAATTCAGCCACTCGCAAATCTCCAAATTGAGTTTATCTATTGATGTTGTGTAAAATAAATTTTGATGTTTCCGCAAGTTGCCTGAACTGTGTAAATCTTGAAGAAAATTCGTTGATTAGCGACTGAATAACTGCAGAAAACTCTTGTGTCAATTTAACTTGACCAGTTTTTTAATGAGATTCTAGATCTGCAAAGAATTTTTTGTATTCGGAAAACATTTAAAGGTATTGGAAATATCGTCATGATTGAATATTTGTAATTTAGCTTCGAATACTTTGATTATATCGAACATGACAACTGTCTTGTTAACACCTTGCAGTTTAACATTGAATTCATTTAAGTGTGAGCACAAATCAGTAAAAAACATTAATTTGGAAAGTCATTCGACGTCCATTAGTGGATTATATTTTTCAATGATTTTCTCATTATGTTAAAAAAGTCTAACTTCATCTAAACACTCAACGAATCTTTGAAGAACTTTTCTAAGATTTAACCATCGGACATTGTTGTACATAAGTGAACCATTGTACACTGAGTTTGTCTCATTTAATAATTCTCGAAATTTTCTTTTATTTAATGCATGTGCAGATTTAAGGTTCCGATTATCGGCGATACCATAGTCTTAGGAGTAGGCCGACGCCGCCTGATACGACGGTTTTGACATACGCGTCACCTCCGCAAGAGAACTGACGCTAACCGGTTAGTTTCTTCCGTGTAAAACCAAATTTTACTTGTACATATTATAACAATTAAAACAAATCTGAATAATGCATAAGCGTGTAAAATGATATTACCGGTATATAGTCCACGTGCCAGGAACATTTTCGCGTGCCATAGGTTCGCCATGCCTGTCTCAGAGTGTTCTCGGGCTACCCGTCCAAGGGGGTGGTTTCTGGGTTTGTCTGGCGAAATCCGGATGAGGCTGGACTTGCTACGTAACACAGGTGTGGTGAAGAAAAACGAATAGGCTTTATTAAATCTGTTAACAAATATAGACAGGTGTCTATAGGTGGTATTAAAAAGTTTTGTAACTCCTCTATAAAAAATGACAGGTTGACTTGAGATTTTAGTAGCCACCATCTACCTTAAAGTAATTCCCCGGGGAGTTGATGCAACGGTCCCAGCGATTCGGCCATTGTTGGAACGCTTTCTGAAAGTTCTTTTTATTTCATACTATTCAAAATGATCCTCTTCTCTTCCTGAACCTTCGCAATTGCACCAAATATCCCTTTGAACTTCGCCTTCATTCTAAGGAAGATGAGTACAACATGGTTGCCGATCCTCAGCCTCCCTATTCTCCTGATTTGGCCACCTGTGACGTTTTCATCTTCTCTCAGCCCTCCAAACACAACATATTCCGCTCTACAATTTCCTCCTCATATCAACGGGCCAGAAGTTATTTTAGATAGTACTTTCTAATGACTCGCTGTGTATAATGACTTTCAGGTGGCCCATGGTACTATGACTACGATCGCGGAGCGTTAAACAGAACTTTCTTATTAGCTGTGAACTGTACAGTATCCTTACAAAGTTTGTAACAGAATCTTGACTTCAGCTTATACAATCTTTTCACCATGCACGTGTCGCTTCGGTTAGGAGAATGGCCACGATTTCATGGTAGAAGCTGAATAGCCGGACAACGGTGAAAAAGGTTACAGGAGAGGGTCGTAGAAGAAACACGAAGAGGACGAGTTGTTCTTTTAATTTCGCGCAAGACAGCTGAATTTAAGCGATACCATAATTTTGATCCTCCCTGGCCCGTGTCACTGGCTCCCACCCCTGATCTTTCATCAGCCTTTTAACCGGGATTTGTTTCGTTCTTTTTATATCCTGCGGTTCTTCCTTTCCGTCTCTCTTATTCTTCTTCGTCCGTTGCCTTAGGCACGTAATCTTCCAGAACCCCCGGTGCTCCCCGATTAAATCATAACGTATTTATTAAATTCGTCTCGGTTTAACTTCGATAAATATTCAAACGGGTCCGCGAAGACAAAGGGTCCGCATAAATGGCGGAACAAAAAGTTCGTTATCGGCGACGATTAAAACCGGTTAATTGGAGAATCAAACGCTAGGAGACTGCGAAAACTCGTTGCGCAGTCGACAGTTAAACGATACCGTAAAGAGCGGTTTAGTAATGTCGGTTTAAAATACGGACGTGACCGAACCTAAGATACTTTACCACTTTTAGGATGAGGATTTTTGTGTACTCTGCATGTTATAAGGAAAATTTGATAGAATAGAACCTCCATTATCCGGACTGAAGGTAGTAACGGGATTACTCATATTTTACCATCGATAATTTACAGTATAGATTTATCACTGTATGGGACTTCGTGTCACATGGTCTGAACTACCGATTTCTTGAAAAACCACTGGTTTTCTTGCGTCCTCTGCGTATACGCGCGGCGATTTTGGGAATCAAATATAATCAAATGCAATACGATTTGAAAAATCCAGTATTACCATACTTTATGGAAGAAAGACAATCAGAAAGCATATTTAGACGATTAATATGTAATAATTAAGTTTACATATTTAAAAAATATGACTACTTCAATTTTGTTTATATAAAATTATTGGAAATAAGTACAAATTGTTTATCTACGAAAATGTATTAGTAAACGGGATTACGCAACATATTCTTGAAAATTAGTCGTAATATTTAGATCGTTTTAAATTTTAAATGTTCCCCGTAACATTTAATTTTAATTCCTGTCAGTTATACCGTTGTAATCTTATTTTAGACTGAATCGGTAACGTTGGGTGTGACACGAAAATAGTATGAGAGCTCGCGAGTCCTCCGGACGTGTGACACAAAAATACATTGGATGATAGATCTATTCTGTAGTTTGTCGATGATTTTACATACGTTTCATGTAAACCTCATAATTTTTTTTTAAAATATAAAATACGCTGTGGTATAAAATTAAGTGCACCGTATCACTAATGATAATTGTAGTTTGTAACTGACATAGGGTGACTAATCGTTGGATGACCGCTGTTTGGATAATCGAAATTCTACTGTATTTTGGTTGGGATCTAGAATGACTTGGAATTTTTATTTGTATTTCGGTTTGAGCATTAATGTGCCCATAGCTTCAAGAGATTAATGTTGGAATGTAAAACTTGGTATCAATTTATTAGCATTGGAATATTGTTGTAGTGGCATCATAATATAGTATTTCAATGTTCTGACTCTGTACGTAGGCGTTTGTGTATTTATTCTTATATCGAATCGAAAAATCGCATTCCTTTTTGAAAGGTCAATCATTGTCTTTTTATTTACATTCGTTTGTTCAGTCGTGAATGAAATTAACCAGGAGCCGAACCCGCTCGACGTTCAATCGATGACGAGATTTTACCTTTGGTCGCGCGTTTAATAATGCATAAGAAGTGGGCTGTTTGCGAGCTTCTGGTCCAGTCATCGGTGATTGTGAAAAGCACGTTCGTATTAATTAAAAGGTGGTAATCGGATTTAAATGGACGTGTTTAAGCAGAATGAAAACCGAATAAGGGAGATAGGAAGATTCAGGCAAAGAATCTTGAGGACAACTTCTCCTCAGGATCACGATCTTCCTTTCCTTCTGGACAGTGTCAATATTTAATGGATCGACGATTCGTTGAAGAGATCCTGGAATTAATACGCTAGGAATCTTTCATCTCAGTGACGATTCGTTTAATTGAGAAGAAGGGAGATGCGGTTCACCGGTTTCTCGATTGATTCAAATGTTTTACGTGACACTTCGTTGAAAATCCGAATGAAAAAATTGTAAATTTAATCAGCTGCATATTTTTGGACTGTTATACATGACGTGAACTTGGACAGCCCAGCTTTTATATTTTTCTTGTTACACTCTGGTAACTTACCCTTTCTTCCACACGTTTTTATTTACCTTCTATTTACTACAACATAAAGATTCGAAGCTTCCAGAAAACCACAGAACACAAAGGAAGTGCATCGTTTTTGCGATAGCTGAAGTCGAAGGACACGTAGAATTTATGATCCCCTGGTCCATTCTCGAATGAATCGCCCGATGGCAAGTTTTTCGTAAGGCCCGCGCAGAGAACAAAGCTTCACTATGGATCCTGTGATCGGAAGGACAATGGAATTAATGGACGACGGGCGAATTTTTCCGTCCTCTGGCTGAAATAACGGTGCCACGAATATAGGACAGAAAGAGGGAAAAAATCCAGAAGAGGATGGTCCATGTTGGGAACCGTGAAACTTTAGTCAAAATTCCGTGCTGTAGTCACTGATAGAAGCTTTCGGATCTATCCTAGGTTTTCGCCAGCATTGCAGCTAGCTTGATCAAATGTTAAAGGATAATATAGCGTGTCTATTTACGCGAGAGATTCATATTATGGCTCAGCGATCACCAGTGTTGTGGAATGACACATGGTGGTTCGTTGTACACCTAAAATTGTAGGTACCAGACTGGGTTACATCGAAAGAAACGGACATCGAAGAAACCGAAAGAAACATGTCTAAAAGAACGTAAGAGCTGTATCAGACTGGACCACGTGAAGTCGACTGTAGCAGAACATTAAACACCTTCAGAACACAACGTTATGTTCGAGGGGTCCAAGGTACTATCCGGGTCAAGGGGATATTTTCCCAGAAAATATCGAGAATCGTTTGAGATCATGAAACAGACAAATAATCTCAGCAGAGACAGGGACTATCACATAAATTACTTCTAAAACTCCAGCATAAATAGACAATGTCCAAAAGACGTGCTCCATGCTCACCTCCTGTTTGACTCTTGATGAATCTATCTGCAATGCTGACGAAACGTTGGGATACCGATCCTCCTGGACACAGTCAACACCTGGAAGCCTCTGTCAGTGATAACTGTGAGATATGTGTGAGAACTGTTATCAGCGAACGGCGTCCGAATACAGAGAACAGAGGGATGAACACCGAGCATGAAGACGTATAGTCCAGATTGATCTGATGTATAATTAAAAAGGTGTACAACTCGATCACGGAGGAACTTTGTCTAAATCTAATGTTTACAGAATGAGGTGAACAAGTGAATTGCATTAGAAGCAGGGATGGATTTGGTGGAGGGTTATCTGGAATTGATCGAAGAGATCCTAGTGATGACCTTAGGTTATAGGGTGTTGTTTACATGAAAAGGTTACCACTAAATCGTCCTGCGAGTAGGGTTACAGTGTACTATTAGAAGTTTTGGGTAATTTTATAGGCGAGTAGAATGTGTCAGCGTGTGGTCAAGCATCACTCTTCTGTTTCTTTCAAAAATTCTTTAAATGAGTGCATTGATGACATTAATTTAACTGTTTTCTGTAATTAAATGTAGTTTTGTAATATAAATGATACAATTGATGTAAGCAACGGTGTACTCCGAATTTCGTCTACTGGCGACAATCTTCTTTGTTCGATATTCATACGACATTCATCCAAAGTTATATATTATTGTTACACCAATTGGTAGTAATATAATTAAATTTTTCATTGGCACACTGACCATGTATGTTATTAATACGTTAGCTTGGATAAAAGCTTCATGCGAATTTGTTGCGCTCCGATGAGTCAGATTCGAAGAGTTCAGCTATTGTTCGGATATACCTAACCCTTTACCACGGTTTGCCAATGCATTTCAACGTAGTTAGTGGCTGTTGCGTAAACGATGGATTTTAGATGCCTCTGCAATTAATAATGGAATGGATTCAGATCCGGGGATTGCGCGGGTCAAGCAATTGGTCGTCCCCGTTCTATCCATTTAGCATGGAACCGCTGATAAGCATAGTTTCTGAGCCAAAGGGAAACCAACCATAAATTGAATTACTCTCGAATCAGAAATCGTAATCACGGTATATTTAAATCTGAATTTAAAATCGAGTTACAGTCCAATTACCGGAGTCACAATTTCGATTCCAACTTAATAACTGTAATTTCGAAAATACAAATGACCGATGTTCGCAGTAATACGTGATTTTCGCAGAGCTTGTAGTATTTTTATCAAGCTGATTATTTCATGCGGAGAGTTCTTTAACTCGTGGTCCACGTATTTATTTTTATATGAAAACCACAGCGTATAATATTGACGAGTGTACATATTTCTGCTCATTTTTATAATCGACGGAACGTCCTCAATTTCTTTTCGTGTGCTCGTAGAATTGAATGAAAAGATTAAATGGGAAAAGGTACAGGTGGTATCGATTTCATAAAAGCATCATGTACAATTAAATGAAGACTGAAATAATTAATGAAGCAGAGGAATGAAGCAAAAGGCGGAGTGTTTTATATCTTCTGGTATACTAATGTTCATTCCCAGGCCATTAAATATTCAGAGAAATTCTGTTTTAATCATCATTATAGATGATTAACTCGCGAACAAGGCAATCCATTGTACCGGATAGAACTCGTGCCATTTGTACAGGTTGGCTTAATAAAATCATTTCATTGAAATGCGAACGAATCTCACGGAGTTCAAACTAATTTATTATTTTTTTATAAAAATCTGTCTTAGAGTAATTAGGGTACGTCAGTAAGCCTGTATGCCTTATGCATGGCGTCGTCCGTATTGCCCAAAGTTATTTTTTAAGCTGTCCTTAAATCTTTTAGGGAAATCGTAAAAATATACAAATATCTAAAACAGTGACGACGTCAACAATAGTGTTATATTCGATAAAAATAACAGTTCAAGTCCATTGTTCAGCCTTTATTGTGTCAGCCTGCATTACTTGTTATTTTATATTATTATTATTATACAAAAATAAATATCTGCCTTGAAAGAGACAACTGTGTCTCATCTTTTATCAGAATTAATTTACATACAAAGTTCATATTGCTCAAAGAATTTTGGCTTGTTTTAATCAGTATTGTATGTCTCGAAATGGTTCAATACAATTTTTACATCACTCTATACATGTAACATTTCCAAAAGTCGCATCGTTAACAGCAACGATTGCGGTTTTCGCCCTGCAATTCGATCATTCCACGGAGAAACACACGTTCCAATAGGCGTATCCGATGTAAACTGAAATTAACGAACGGGAACGATGTCACGTTCATTATCTCGTCGGTGACTCTCGATATCGATTGATTTCAAGTTGCTGGGCGAGCCGTGAATATTCGACCAATTACGGGGCGCGGAGTGAGCGAAAGTCTTGATTACCGCAACGAACAAGCCGAATTCTTTCGGTTGTCGATCGGCCGGACCTTTCTTCCCGTTTAAGAAAACTTTGCCCCCGATCGGAGGCAGCGACGGAAAAGTTTATTGATGAAGGTAATGGAAGTCTCGAAGTAGGTCGCCGCGAGTATATAAATAAATGTCACACAATATTTCAGAAGTGTTTCAAGAGCATCGACCGAACCCGAAACTCGAACGGTCCAATGCCGACCGAATGTTCGACGACAAATATGTCAAATAGCACCGACGAAAAGTTTGCCGGCGAAGCGTTCGTCGGTGGTTCGAACAAATAGTTTCAGCAAATAATCCGAAAAGTAGTTTCTGGTGATAACCTGGAGAAATAGCTTCAACAAATAATCCGAGCGAGTAATTTCAATAAATAGTCTGAGCTGATAATTGTTAAAAGTCGCCTGGATAGATAAAATAATGAACAATCTGAACGAGTAAGTTGAACAGATAATCTGAGGATATCGCCTCAGGAAATACGCTGAACTCTTAAAAAATACTTTCAATTAGTAGTATTTACAAATAGTCTCCACAAAATCCAGTTAAAATAACAAGAGCAATACATGTAATAAAATAAAAGTTCTTCCAAGTGGCACTCGTGACTGATATCGCTACATTCAACTCTGGCGCATTGTTCGGTCTGTGCAGTCTCTAAATGTGTGCACGTAATTTCGGTCATTCCAGTTTTTTCTCTAATTATTTATTATTTATATCACACCACTGAACACTATTAAATGACAAAAGATTCAGACAACGTATACTATGTATTATATGTCATAATGAACGTTATAAGTTGAAATATAAAATAACTTTTTAAATCCAAAAATTGTGGAAAAGAATATTTGAATCCCAGGCCCAATGTAGAAATTAACTGATCAACTCTGGCGTGCACAGTAATGCGAAAAATCATAAAGCAATGAGTTAATCAGTTACATCACTACATATGAACACTAAAAATGTGATCCAAGTATATTACAAGTAAGTTCGAATCTGACTGAATAGTTTCGAACAGTACATGAATGCTTTGAAAAAAGAAGTAATACTTTTGAGTAGACTCGAACCTAGTCGAGATAGGTTCGAACTTTCTATAAGTACATTGAGAAATGTAAGAGGTACTTTGAAGTATAATCGAACCTTGTACAACAAATGGATTCGAACATTTCATAAGTACTTTAACCAGAAGATTTCTATTCCCCAAAATTCTGTCATTTGTTTTCGGTGAAAATTATATCACATGATATACTTACGATAGTTTCGTATTTACAATATTTAATTCGAGTGAAATCGCAGTGCATGTAAGTACGTTGTATTGTATGTATATACATGATACCTGCAGTTTCTTGTTTTCCAGGGTTAGAATACTACTTTTAAAAGATTCGATTGTTTTGAATGACAAAATACTTACAAGTACATTCTCGAACCTTACAGGTACTCGTCGTGGAGTTCAAAACCAAATTGTACAATCCAAGTACTTTGCAAGTATATAAAATAAAACATCATTTCTTATGAGTAGCATTTGAAACCCATAGAGTGAAACTTTTGTATTGGAATTGACTTGGATTAGTAAGTACATATTGAACTTGATCCCATCCCTACTGAGAACCGGCAGTATTGACAATAGCCTCAGTGTCAACCTGTCATCATCCCTTCGGTGCCCACCGCGTGACAGAAAAGATTCCATCGATGTCGGTGTCGACCTGGATCAGTTCAACGATCGAACATGCGCCGTTTAATCCGCAGAACCACAATCGGATTTCGCGGCGAACGATTATGCCGCGCGGACCGCAAAGGAGCTTTTGGCCCGAACAGTGGGTAGCGTATGGTTGCCGGGGAGTTTCGTCGACAAGTGGAGCGAAGACACTTGAAGCCTCGTTCGCAAGCTGACGAGCGGAGGTACGTTAATGACGGTGTTTTGCCGGCAGCCGCGCGAGAATCCGTGTGTATGTGTGTACAGAGGTGGACAAGAAGCGAGCCCAAGCTTGCATTACGGATAATTATGCGGCAGTTTCCAATTTAGACGAACGCTCGAACGAGCCCGTCAGGAAGCTGCCATCTTCTCCGCGACACAGTCCTGCGGCTCTTTCGAGTGACTTGCTGCTCTCTTGGCAGAAACTGCCCTCTCCTCTTCGCTCAGTTCATAGTTAGAGAGCTGAACCGTCTTCCACATGCAGAAATCTACTTCAGATTGGGTTTGTCATAAGTTCGATGAAAGTCTGTTTTTGTTAGAAGCGTTTGTGTGGCTAGTAGCCAAGCGATAGTCTTTGGAATCACTCGCGAGGAAGACTTTGGGAGATGTTCAATTATCTGAATTTTTAGTTTCTGGAGTCCGCATGCGCACTTAATGTCTTATTTCATTGTTACGGATAGAATTAGAGACTAGAGTGCAGAATTCCTCCACCTATGGCATGCCTGACATGTACGCAGCCAGATACTGGGGAAGTTGGCATAAACTGCAGAATAAGCAATAGAGCTAGAACGGTACGGTCATTTCAAAATTTACAAAATCACCTATCTTCCATTTTGTAATTCCCGTTCACCCTGAAAGCCACTATCTGGAAGAATTACTCCAAAAGTATGACGGTAGCGCCAGCATTGTAGCCTTAGCATGGGTTTATGCTGCGACAATTAGTATTATGCTTGGAGAAGGAAGGCACTCAAAGCACATTTGGATTCCATACGTACGAAGAAATTCATAACAATATTCGTTTGGCCTTACTTCCTCGTCCTCAGTAAAAATGCTAATTTCATTTCTATCTTGTATCAAAATTCAGAGGACCTTCAAATTAGCGTCATTCTGACGATCGTGATATTAACGCAATCCTTCGAATGCCATAACATTCCCGTTATGTCTGTCAAAACAGGAAAAACATAATACTGTATCAGATTCTCGATGACCAAAATGTCAAAAGGTCTAACCGTGTGGTCTACAAGTAGTTACTTGGTGATGCGGTTTCACGAAAATAATTGGAATAATCATCCTCACCGATGTCAAGGTGATTATTTTAACTCGTTGAACGCCGTGGCGATCACTGGTGACCGACACCTCAGATTCAATTGAATTAAATAATTATCAATTGTCGCAAAATTCTGAGCAAACTTCATACTGAAACAATAATGTTAATGTTATAAATTTCGTCAAAATCGGCGTGTGCGGGTTGGATATGTTCCCTTTGTGAGTACTCAAATCCTTTTTTTCTTTACGATTTATACAAAAAATAGTAAATTATATCGTGTCTGATTAGGAATGGCCGTTGTCGTTGTGACTTTCAACGTGTTAATCGCCACGCTCGATCCCTGAAACTCGCGCCGTGTGATCAGCTTCAGGTTGACGCGGGTTTTCGCGCTTTGCAGGGAACCGTGAGAAATCGTCGACTCGTTTGTTCGAGGTGAACATTCGTTCGTTCGCTCGTCGAGTCGAAAATAATCCCGGTTGACCTGAATGTGATTTCACTTTCCTCTCCGCGGCTCGTCTGCGTGCTGTTAGTCGAATTGATGCTTCCTGCTCGAGCTGAAATTTTAGGGACGTTTTAATTGCTTTCGCCAGTCTCTTTCTTCGCGGTCTCGATTAAATGTTGGACGTATAGAGAATATTTTGCGCGATATTTATGGAATATGCCGGATGGTTCAGGTTAGGGAAGATCGTTAGACGCTAGCTCCGTCTACTTGTAATATCTTTGTGTGTTCGGATAAAGGAAATGATCAAAACAATTATTCATTGTTGTATGAAGAAATTGACGGTTAACTTATTGAATTCCTTTTTATAGACCGTAGTCTTTTAGGATGGTACACCAGAAATGTCGTTTATGATAAGCATTATACTTCGCTTTAAAATATAATAGTTGATTGCAATCTGAGAATATCAGTTATGGGATGGGACAATAATTTCTGTTGACCAATACAATTTAGTATGAATATATCTGCTGTAGATACACTGAAACTTGATCTCCAAAGTCATTTCTCCTTCTTAATCTTAACAAGAAGAATTAATTATCCTTTCGTTCGTCTTACTGTCAGGGCTGTGGAGTCGGAGTCGGAGTCGGGAGGAATTTCTAATCACTGGAGTCGGAATTGGGAGTCGGAAAAAAATATACCGACTCCGACTCCATGTTAGTAAATTCTATAAAAATGAAAAATGTGCTCAAAATAATTGAAAGTTGTAATAAAACTAAATAAATACTAAAATGGGAGTTCGTATCAAATTGTATATTTAATATTAGTAATTTAGTTATAAACATACATATACTTATTAGGTTGACAATTTTTTATAAAAGCAAGAGTTGGGGTCGGGGTCGGAGTCGGAGTCGGAGTCGGAGGTCAAAAAAAGGGATGTCGGGGTCGGGGTCGGAGTTGGGAATATTGACTGCCGACTCTGCAGCCCTGCTTACTGTATCGCATCCATTGTTTATCACTTTTATGACGAAATATTCAAGTTGGGGCTTCGCCTGTGTCATGTTGAGTGTGTTTAACTAGATGTAGAGTGACCTTGAAGGGTTTCAGTGAATCCTATAATAGTACCTAATATAACGTATTATGATTCATTTCATTATGAGTTTGATTCTGTTTGGTTTATTAATAACAATAGACATTAGACTCAGTGATTCATATTCGAATAACGTTGGCGCCTTTATCTCGACAAGTTTGTCCGTTCGTCTCTTTTGTTTCTCGCACGGCATACCTTTAGGCCGTCGTGCAGGTGCATTAGGTCAAGTATCACGTGATAACCGCTGAAAATGAAAGAAAGAGGAGGAAAGATGCTCTCGACACTGTTGGTAATTTGGAGGTGCAAATTTAACGCTCTCGCATGAACTTCCTCGAATAGCTGAACCATCAACTTTCTAAAAGAGTGTAAAATGTTGACACCTTGAAGGCAGGTGTCTTTTATGACGCTTCTGTTATACCTCCTCGAAATATGAATTTATATTTTTAATTTGTATCCAGGTTTTCGTTCATACTGCGTCAATACTAATAATTTAAAAAAAATTGTCCAAGTGGACCGTGTGTGTACAGAATTTTTCTTTCGAATGTGAAGAATTCAACTTTTTGATACTCTTATTGCAGTGACATTTAAGAGCTGCATGTAAAAGCAATTACAGTTGCGCTGTTACGACCGTGTACACGCTCCCGCCGGATTAAAATGATACTTTGGAAAATCCTGTTAAGGAGTATGTTGGTTTCAATTAACTGGCCGCCCGCCAGCTCCTCGTTAACAGTTTTCCAACTTCTGATGCAGTTTCTTTAATCTGCGACTTCTCTCTGTATTGTCGCATTGCGAGAGTCGAGAATTAAATGGGAAAAATGATAAAAATGTCGCAGACGCTGTACAAAGTTTCAAGTACACGATTTTACAAACAGAACAAATTGTTACTCGGAGTTCAAGAATATAAGGGGAAAGATATAATAATGAGTCGCGTCCAGAAGAATGACTCCGTTCTGACCATACACGGCGTTCAGTGGAATACATCTTCTATCTCTTTTCAAAATTTTAATTACTATCTATCTAGGTCAATATTACAGAATAATGATTGCTATAAATGAAATCACAGCTTTTCTTCATTACTCGGAGCATCTACAGGGTGCGATGAAAGTTTGGCAACTGTTTAGGCAACTGTCTCTTAACAAAATTTTTATTAACTCGTAAGGTTTAGCACAGGTCTCGCTCCTTGAAACGTTTAATAGCTTTTGAAACCACAGATTTTTCGACATTGAGAAAATAAACTTTGTCAACGGGAGATTTTCTTCGCATGTACAAGGGAATTATAGAGGCATAAATTTCTTCACGTTTGTTCAACATCTTGAAATATAACAAATATACGACATCTGTACGCCATTAAATAAACAATTCAATAGCGAATCCAACGATAACTAGTACTTTTAGAAAACATTCATTTAGATGAGAAGTATTTTATTACACAAAAAATACCAAACTTTCATCGCACCCTGTATTTCGACAAAATAATGATCGAACACATTTTCAATATACTTTTTCCATCTTTCTAAACTATGGAGACATTCGCTACAGAATTCTTAAATATACAATCCTGGCATTCTATACTAATCATTATTCAAGTAATTCCTTTGTACTATTGTTTCAGCTCTAAAAAAAATATTAAAGCGCACAAGTAGTGTCTACTTTCAATTTAAAAAAATATCCAACGATCTCGTCGGTGATACAATTTCACAATAAAAGATGTTTCATCAGAAATGACAAAAGCATTGATGTCTTAATTATTAAATCGACTTTACACTTTCAAATTTACTAAAAGTCAAATTCACGTCTGAGTGGAATCTCGATTGAACTCGTTTTTGCAAACCGAACGCGACTAATCGGTTCCCGGAACACCGCCACTTTATTTCGTGTTTTATTTCACGAAGGTGGTTTCCGGCTGGCGTTCCAATTTCCCGGAACTTTGTTCGTTCTCGCGAAATTTCTGCATCAACTTCGATCTCCGCTCATTTCCACGCGACTCCGCCTCGCACCGGAAACTTTCGGCGAGAAATTGTCTCCGAACCGCGATCGAACCCGAGCGCTGCAAGGAATTCGAGCTTTTCGGAAATTTTTGACACGGTCGGGCGGACGGGGAGAAAGGAACGAACGAGTCGTAGGCTCGTTAATAACGCGCGAGCAATCGATCGATCAATCGACCTCTCTCCGCGCCGATTCAATTCGTTTGTCATCCTTTCTCGTTTCCCTCGATCCGATGATGGATTACGGATTTTCCAGCCTCTTCACGGTGGACACTGTCGCCCCGCTCTCGACAGAAAGTGAGTCTTCACCCAGTGAAATACTGAAACTCCGTTCCCGAGTACAGATCACCTCTCTGCTCCCCGAACAGAAGAAATTTACTGCCGTCGTAAAGCTGCGTTACGTTTAAGGCAAATCCGACGACGGCTGATCAACTCCGCGCGATTTATTCAGTCGATAGCGTTGTAATCTTAGGAAGAGTATTTGGTGCCCTACTAATTTAATACTTTGACCTTTGGAGCTTCAGGGTGTTGAGTAGTTGAAGCAGTGAAGCTTCATATACCGTTTGGATCATAATTCAAAATTAGTTTTGTTTTTATAACGGTTGAACGGAGTTATTGGATGTCTGATAGCGACTGCAAGTTTTGAGAGGCTTCACAGTGAAAAATTCCGTGTCTGGTCAGACGTGTTACAGTGAAAGGTATTTACTTTACGTTAAATATTTGATAGGGCACTTTTTATTGATAATCGACTTTCTGAATGGATGAGTTGCCGGTATTTTGAAACATTTCATTTTTAAATATAGAGAATGTGTAGTGAGCGCACGAGTAGAAATAATTTAACATGTATTGCATTACATTTGAGATTTGATCTTTATAATAACGCATCGTTAAATTTAATGCGAATGTAAATTATAACAACATTCCATTACGCTGTTTTTTAAATTTTGTTTACCCAAGTCACATCGTAGAAAAAATTTGAATTTAATTTTCAGTATTTCATATAATTAATCGCTCAGTTGAAACGCCAACCGTATTCTAATAACGACGAAATTTATTATTTTAATAAATAATACAGCATTAACTTTGATGTAAAGGTGACGACTAATTTAAAAGTTTCCTTCTTAGATTTTCAGAGTATGTTGCGAGTAACGTATTTGATGCTTTCGCAGAAATAAGCTTTTCCTTCGCGACACAACCAGGTGCTTTGAGTTCAGCAGTTTCGGGTTAGCGAGCGCATAAACAAGTAAAGTATAACTCCGTCTACCAAGAGACGCGAAATTTACCTTAATAACGAAACTCGACGTAAATTTGACAACAAATTAGAAATTTTTCACGGGTCCTTTTAAAGAATATCTCAGCTCGTAGAATTTGAGGCTTGCCGGGAAATAAGCTTTCGTGTCATAACGCAACGAGATGCTACTTTTAGTTCAGAAATTTAGGCTAGCGGGCATATGAGGCGGCGAAACTGTAGCTGGTATTTCTGAGACAAAATTTACTGCTTTAATAACAGTGTCGGGGACTTTGTACAAGACTTTCGAAAAATTTCACAATTTTCTACGTGTCTCCTTTGTAACGTATGAAGGCCGATTCTCGTAGATTCGCCAAAAATAATATTATATTATAAACATAAACGTATTATTCAATTTTACTAAACAAAATTTACCATCCACCTGTTGAAACATAAGATGTATACCGCGTTTGGAAATTAACAACCAAAATCAAAATATATAATACAATAGTAGCAAAGATCTGCAGCAATAATTTTTCGAATGAAATGCAACTTTGTCAAGAAACATCATGATAATATTCGAGTGACACAATCATCACGTTCTCTGAATCTTTTCAAGTTATCAATTGCTACCTATCCTTTCAGTTCGAAAAGTGATTACTCGACAGATAATTAAATGATCGTTTGAAATCAATTTGCGAGACATGTTACGTCTGGAAACAGCAGAAACTTTTTAAAAAATGAGACAGATCTGGGCGATGTAGCATTTGCCGCGTTAAAAATACTCCGTCTAGGCGTCTCAACCGTAGCAGCAAAACACAAGACAATTTGTCGATGAGTTAGAAATTTCTTCCAGCAAAATTGTAGCACGTGATGAAACGTTAGAGTTGGTACGAGCAACCTTTAACCCGGGGACACGGCAGGAAGTAGCTTTGACCGGAGAGTTTCCGTTTAGCCGGTGCACCAGCTAGCGAAGTCTAATCCATATCCTAGCGGGGATGAAATTTACTACTTTAATAACATGGAGCTCCGTGCGCGCTTATGCATAGGTGCTGGCACAACCCCACGTTCTCCAACTTCCACTGTCCGACAGGCAGAAACGATTTCGAGTATTCGGGTCAAGTTGCACCCCATTGTTTGCCATTGACGACCGACCCCAGGTTGCGCAACATTGATTCGCTTCTGTCGGAAAAGTAGTGTAGGTAATTTAACATTCCAACGCGACATCTTGAGTTTCTTGATGATATTTCTGCCAGCCGACCGTTTTTCGCCGTTGGAATCCTACGCCACTGGAATTTGGCTGTGCTACCAGATGGTCCAATGTCGCCGTAATTTCAAACTGAAAGCAACTTGTCGCTGTGGTAATAGGAACTCGGTGCTTCTGATAGAATACTTTCGACAGATGCGTTGCGAAGACGGTTGTATTAAAACTGGGTCGTTCAAGGTTACCTTATTTCCCTAATTTTGAGAAACATCTGTCTTTTATGGCAGGTGTCATCAGACCAGTCTTTAAAGTGACGAGGTATTCAAACTGGTGTATTTATATGTAAGGTCTTCATAATTTTTCTACTAGACTGTAGTTTTCAATTGCTTGGGTACTTAAAAGCCTGGAGGTAGGAGCTGAAGGATTCTTAGCTGTGTCCAGCTGGAAAATTTCTTACGAATCAAGGTGTCAGTTAATTACAGAACTATTACTGTTTGAACAAGAAATTGACACTCTCAACTCTTCCCCTCGAAATTATTCACTCTTTCAAAATCTTTAAAGGCAGTCATATTCTGTACATTGCATAGAAAATCATTTAGAATTCTCGTGATATTAAACTAGTCGAGAGGAAATAAACAGTGTAGGGATGTTTTAGTGAGTTTACAGAAGGAGTTCAATAAGGCTAGGTATTCAGGTATTATGTTCTTTAATAGTATAAAGTTTAAGGTTAGAATGATCAGTTTAAAGTTCGCACTGAATTGATTAAAAATATTCGGTTTATTGTTAATTTTTCTGGTGTTCTTCTTTTCACATATCCTAACACCAGGCGAACACCGTCGACCATAAATATTGAAGAATATAATCCGTTGATCGACCATCACGAACATTGCGTTTGCCATCAATATTGCACGAAAATAGAACGAGCGAGAATTAAAATGCAGATTGTTTGACGTCCGGTTTCCAGATTTTTGAATTTGTTTTCATTGAAAAAACGTCGAGGGTAATTTGAAACGGACCAGTCGTTGTTTCAATAGATATTCCCATGCGTGTACTACAGTAAAAGAGTTCCATGTTGCAAATAATACACTTCGCCTATGAATAATGCATTTCGGACCAAAAATAAAAATCAGTTAGCATGGAAAGTAGAACACAGTAGAAAGAGAAGTTTTCATCAGAGAAAAACACGAAAATTCGAATACTACTAAACTCTACTGCGAGTCACCCTCACAAGACCTTCACCAATCTCAGAAATAATTAAATTGTTGTAAGTTACGTAAACGTTTAGTATATAGAACAAGTGCACCCTTTATGTGAGTGCTCTACGTCAAGCTGATCTCTACAACACGAACCTGTAGGTCACAGAATAACTCTCAGCATCAACGACAATACTACGTCCCACAGAAAAATTTCTCCTGAATTATTTTATCTATAATATCAACTATGAAAACAGTTATTTAAGATGTCCTAATAACTCGATCCTGTATAAACAGTACACCAAATATGATCAACCGATTTAATCGAAGTTCAAGCGCATGCCGCAACCTCTTTTGGCATTACAGCCGTTTGATCGATCGAAAGGGCGGAATATCGAGGAAGATGAATTAAAAAGGATTGAAGGGAGGGCGTGTGCCTCATAATACACATGCATAAACTGCGAGGGTGCAGATTGGGCGGGGGTAACCGCTCCTTTATTTTCTTTACCTCGTGGGACGTTCGCCAGGGGAGACGACAGCGGAGAAGGGAAAAAGAAGGGAGGTAGGAGAAGGCAGTCAGGTTAGGGTGGATCCTGGATACATAACGTAACGGATGGACAGGCAAGCTAAGGCTAGATAGGTAAGACTATACTCGAAAGCTAAACTACTTTGCCCGGAGCAAGGCGGGGGTTACGGAGGCTTGAGTGCTAGCCGCTTGTTCTGTAATCCAATAGAGACCCTAAGACCTTTCCCACTCTACACACGGACACTGTGTACAGGTGTACACGTGCAGGCCTGCTGTACGTGAGCCGCTACACACGACGGATACCTATGTAAATTTCAATATGGCGCGAACCGAGTCTGCGCGTTTTTCTATTGGATCATGGTGAAGGTAAAAACAATTCGAGACACGCCGGGGATCCGTGGTGGAGGATGTCTCTCTTGGGCTCAGACCTTGTTTATGATGCTTCGCGGGAATCGAGGGCTGACCTCGTGAACCCATTACAAGGGGAAGGAGTTAACGCGTTCAATGTCTCAGTGGAATCTGCCGTGTCTGGTCAGACAAATTGTACGGTGGGACACATTCAGATCATCTGAACTGGAATTGGTAACGGAATGAGTCACATTCTAATTGTTCTCATAAAAATGATAATTTTAGTATCGCAAAATGCGTAGAGGTATATCATTAGGTATACACAGCCAGTATGATAATTTTAGTTTTTAATTGGCATAGAATGACAGAACGATGACTGAGACTTTACGGGAATATTCTAGAAAGGTGAATTATTTTTATGAAATGAGTTTTAGAACATCCAGGAAAATGATGTGTTATCTATTATACGTTTTATAAAAGCTGTACAGTGGACACTGAGTCTGAAAAACATTCACAAGGTAAATATAATTGTTTGTTGTTATATATTTCGTTACAATCATCTACTTTCTCGGTAACTGAACATTACAACATCCTATATTGGATATAAATAATGAAAAATGAAAAATTCAACTTCCCTACGTTATACCGCCATGAAAATATTAATAGGATTTTAAATTTTAGCATGTCAGTTATTTGATTAAATTGAATTTAAGCCACCAGTTGAAGTATGAAGCATGTAATATATTAAATATACATGTGTGCGATGGATATGATAACGTTTGAACTTCAGCGATGATAAAGGATGATAAACGAGTGGAAATGATTGGACGTGTCTGAGAATTTGGAAAATATGCTTCCCCCGGGCTTTGGGATCATTTCAATTTTGCCATGGAAAGTATTCACGCCACTCTCGTGGATGGAAAAGCGACGTAACACGAGGTTGTGATACGATCACTATTATATAGCTTAGGATACAGATTTTCTCCTTATCTGTGCAATACGAGCGACAGTTTCCACGGACTTCTGTTTTCTCGGTGAAATTAGTTGAGAATGTCGTTGTTTCCGCTTAAACGTAGTATTTTAACAGAACAATAAAAGTCAGTCTGTGTGCAAAGACATCTGTTTTCTTGATGTTTCAATCCCTTCAAGTGACGACGAAAAGCCTCGTATCGGAATATCTTGAAATCATTCTAAACCTGATTATTGTTTCATAAACTGACAAATACTGTTAGTCCTCATTCCATTATAGACGAAGCATTAATTTCGAGTATCACAGAATGCCATTCTTAGAATCATATATTTCCTACTGTAGTACCGTGGGTGGTAAGGATGGTCCGATTGTATATTAATGGACACACGATTAACTATAATATATACAGTTAAGAGTAGGAATGAATAATAGAAATCATATAAGATAACATAACGAAAAAACCTGGAACAAAGAGAACTAAAGGCAAAATCACTCTCGGCGTCTTCGCGCGACCGATTACATAAGAGGCTGCTTAATAACTGCGTAATTTGCTTCCGCACGCTGCTTCCTTCCCGAATCGGATATATTCGGTTTTTTCTGTTTATCTTCGCACCATGGCACGCGACACGCACGCATTGTTATCCTAACAGGTGACTACACTACATTGTTTATTATTCTAATTCTATTCTATTACAAGTTCATTCTCGCGTCCTTGAAGTTTCAAGAAATTTCATTGCACACTCTATACAAATCATCGTGTATACTATGTATGCATGTGCTACTCGTCTGACTGCAGGCTCTACTTATATCCCTTGTCTGACCACGGCCCTGCTTATATCACTTTGTTCAAATCACCGTGTACACTATGTAAGCATGTACTACTCGTCTGACTGCAGGCTCTACTCATATCACTTGTCTGGCCATGGCACATGCTCATATCACTCGTGAGATCATATGCCCTATCCATACTACTTGTCTAATCGTTGGGCCTGTTTGAACTACCTGTCTGTCCTTATGCTTCCCTCGCAGTACTTACTGCTAATATAGTTTTGTTGTACTTATTCGTCGACGTACATTGCTTATACTGCTTTCGCGACAAAATACGATTTCTTACAGCTTGCCTAATAATTAACTCTGTTATATTCATTTCCTTGGTTTTCTGGTTATCGGCGATCTTATACTACTTCTCTATTGTAATAGATCTTGCAGCAAGTACATCGTTGTCTAGTATACAGAATATGCTTATACAATGATAATCGATCTTAAGTCTGATCTACAATATTAACGAAAATACGAGCACCGATTAAGCTGATAATTACTCCCAGCATACTGCACGGCGTACTTGAAAGTTTAATTCATAAACGGTGCAATTTCATTAGGGACAACAAACATCGAAAATAGTTCGACACGGCTAACCGTTAAACAAACGGCCTCCGGACGATTCGGGAAAATCTAGCCCGCGGAAACTAATTTCCATGATAGGTTTCCTAAATACGTGGCGCAGCGGTATTTTAGTGATAAATAACGTCACATTTGTAAGGTCGTTTCGTGAGAGGAATGGTATGCGACTACCACAAAAGAGATAATAACTCTTTAATGCTCAGTCCGCCCGCATACCGCATAAATCCGCCGGCCCGCTCCCCGGATATGCAAATAATTCCCATTATCACAATGTGTGTTCAAAAACGTTCGAATCACCCGTATCAGCCGCGTTCTCCATCCTTACGACCCACTTCCCGCTCATTTTTTCATCGTTACTCGTACGTTCGATGGCCATTTAAAGCTTCGTTTCGATCTTCGCCCTATTTCCTTCGACTGTTCTCCTGCGCTGATACAAATTTAATGCAAACCAATGAGAATACTGATAATTCTGCTTCCGTGAAATGTTTCAAGCTGTCTGCAATTAGCAGTCTTATTTTCACGCCAATATTTGTTGGCGTTTAAAATATTTTCTTCTTCGCTGCGCTGGATACAGCAGTTGTTTCATTTTATGTAATGTCGTTAACAGAAACATATTATTCAGTGCTTTTGAGAATCGTATTTCATACAATATTGTCATTTAATTTCACAACTATTTGATGCAGCCGAATAAGCCACTACACTTAACATTACTTTAAATATTTACCAAATAGTAGTAATATTAGTTCTAATCTGCCCCTTTCAATGTTCACATTAGTTATGTTCAAATTAATTCACTTTAGGTTCAATTAATTTTACTGTTAAATCATAGTTTACTGTTTGTGGCGATCTTCCATCCGCGTTACACTGTTTGTCCAATTCATTATTATCTAATCGAACCAAATCATGATGGACTGACCATGTTTGTGTGTGCTCTAATATCAGTAAACCAATATTATACTTCGTAACTGTATTATGTCTGATATACCTCATAACATTCATACGAAATTATTTACCTTGCTTCTTTGATTAACGAGAAGAGGAGACTATTGCACGATTTAATCAAATTATCTATAATTCCTAACAAAATTACGAATTTGTAACCCAGAGCAGCACAATTCCTGTTACTCAAAGCACAGATATGGCATATTCACTTTCAAATTTTCTTTGCATTAAATTTTAAACATTTAACAGATTCAATTTTTTTATCCATGCAACTCTCGATTTTATTATTCAGCAAATTCAATGCTTCAATTTATCTATTTGCCAAGTGTAAGATTTTCTGTAGCTTTGTCGGTACGGTTATTGATCTACCAGACTCTCTGTTAACAATGGAGTCTTTGGGACAGAGGAACGACCAAATAATTCCCTGTCACGAATGGCGGATAGGTGTAACCGTGCAGTTGCTTGTGAATCATATCTCAATTGGTCGTACAGAATGAAAGACGCGGCGAATTCCCTCTGAAGGGATCGAATCTGAATTACATAGACAACAATCAAAGTCTCGGTGGTAGATTCCCGATAAAGGGGTTGGGGGTCTTTCGTCGACAACTGCGCGGAATTCCTGGTATTAGAGGCCCATCTCACGTACCAGCTCATCAGCAGTTGAATTGGCCACTCTGGCCTGGCATCGAGTTTTCTTGACCTGGAAAGTTCAAAACGGTACTTCGGCTGCTACGTGTGATTACGGCACACGTCATACCGGGCTAATTTATTTGCCAGCTCGTGTGCCATGCGTGTTTCTATTTTTTCACGTCGACCGAATCTTGATCTATCCCGAACTTTGCATGTCGGGAAGAGAAAAATAGTGTTTCCCCCGTATCTTCCAACGAAATCGAGCTTTTCGTTCGAACAATACATTTTTCAATATTGTAAATTCAACAGAGAATTTTATTTCGTCGCTCCAGTACAATTCCCAGGGGCCTGAAAGTTTAAATGGTGAAAATGAGGAAAGCTGATGAAAAAGTCATCACACACGCTCCATGTTTTAACATACAAGTTTCAAGAGAAAGCAATACCTCCAAATTTAATTTAAATGCCATGACGTCAAGAAAAGCTTGAATCATGCAGACTGTTTGAAAAATTGGAATTTTTTTTATTTTTTCCATCAATAGATGCGAACATGTACTGTGAGGATACGATTTTCCAGAGGGTCGTGCAGAATAGCTTCGACGGTAAAACAGTGCAAAGGGGATGAACCATCTCGGTTGCCCGGCGGGTGTCGATATTACAGAGGGTGGTTTTACCAAAAACCGCCGGCAAGGAAGGAAGGTGTCCGAATTGGGGGTGGTTATTGCCGATCGAGTCTTCTGGAAAATGTTCTGGCGAACAAAAGCTGAGCTTCATATCATTGGATGGAGCTAGTTGTACTGGAAACGCAGCTTGAGGTCAACGGTAGCTTCAAAAATGTTACTTGGACCCTAACGTTAGTCAATAACTTAAGAACATTTAGCATTCTAATAATGACCTCAACAGAAATACAATTCAATTATAATTAGTTTCTTTAACAAAAATTCGTTGCAATTGTACCATTGTATCAATTTTAAATGATCAATTCTATCAATTCATCTGCTGAATAGTTGAAAACTGGTAGTGATAAGGTAGCCTGTATCCCTACTGAGGTTATCATGACATTTCATTATTTCCTTGGATACCTCTGTTTTCAAAAAGCAGTTTGTTTTGGCATCTAACAAATACACGAATCTAGTTGCATCTATCTAGACTGGAAACAGGGTGCTTTTGAAAAGAGTAGCCAAGCTTTGTTTCTAGACTCAGTGTGGCTTGACTTTGTTATCTTTATGAAAAGTCCAGTGCAATAACAGTGTCATCAGTACTAACTGATTTTTACTAACCGAACCCATCGAGCGCTATAGACTCATGTATGCGTTCTCCGAAGTTGATCCGCATAGACTATGCACGAAGATATGCACCTTATAAATTCCTTTAGCTTATATTTTCCACACTAGCAAAATCATCGGCTACTCTGCCACGTACACACACTTGTGATCATCCTATCTCAACTGCAATAACCAAGATTATTTTCTGGCCTGATTCTTCTGCTCTACAGAAAATGTTTAGCTTTGAAAAGTTCGGTAACCATGCAAGAATCCTCAGAAAACGGAGTCTTTGACCAAGCAGGATCGCGTATGCGCGGTCAGGATTGTCGCGGGTGTCGATAAAAAGCGGCAGCTTCGGTAGGAGGGTTCGGATGAATCGATCGGCAGTAAAATCGGCGGGCTGATTTCACGCGGCGCCTTTTAGTGCGGCTACGCTCATAAAAGCTTGAATACGAACGCCGTCATTCCGTGGTATCGATCTTGCATCGCGGTTGCAGATATTCTTGCACGTGTCTCGTAAACGCTACGATTTACCACTCCGCCTCCCTCTGTTTCTCTTTTGCTTCATACAAGCGGAATCTGCCGGTGTCTGGTCAGACACGGCCTACCGTTTCTCCTCACTTTTCCACGTTTTCGCGTACGGAAGCGCGTGTGCGCGAGAACGAAGGAAATAAGAAGGCACGAGACACAGAGGGGTAGAAATGGCCGATCATTCTGACAGGTGCGCGCGCAGCACAGATAGAATGTTGTGCTATAGACAACCATCCCCATTGTGTCTTACCCTTGGGTTATCATTATCGTTCTGTCTTCACCTACAGTCTGAATTATATATGTGCGACGTAGACGCCGGCACAGACGAGAAATAGCGCCGGCTATCGCCTATGGAATATGCATCGCGTAATTGATGGGGTGAATATACGCGAGGGTGATAATTTCAGTCGGGTTCTTTTTTTTCAAGCTTGAATACTGGATGAAAGACAGACTACTGATACGTTCGGTTAGCGCATTAATGGAAGGAGGATTTTGCTGTCTTTTTGTGGTGTGAGGATATTTTGTTTTTATTTCAAGGGAATTCATGTTTGAATTTGATAGAAATTGTGAGCTTGTTATGATAAGAGAAAAATAAATCGAGTTGCATGAAGTATAATATATTGTCAGGGTGTGCCTTACATTGTACTGAGAAATGAAGAAAAGACATTGAACGAAGAAAAGGGGCATCTGAGGCAGAAGTACGGCAGGATTATTTGTGACGAGTTGCACAATGGAATAATATTTCCTATTGTACAATAACAACGCATTATGAAATGTGACAAGACTTAAGGGTAATAGAAAATTCAAATACAGTATCCATGAAAATAGTAGATTCTTAAAATTGACAAAAACGCATGAACAAAATTAACTTATCTATGTTTTGATATTACATTACCCGTATTTCTTGAACAAAAAAGACACCAATAAACAATTTTCAACAGAAAAAATGCTGACAGTATTTCCCAACCAACCCAACGCAACTCATTCTCACCAACCTTCTCAATCAAACTCCCGCTCAAAATCACGAAAGCCCTGAACAAACCTAAAGAACACAAACGGAGCGACGCAATCCTCGCAACAGTGATTCGGGAAATCGCAAAAGAAGCGGACGGACGGTCGAGTCACGTAGCGGAAACGGAAAACGGCTGAAAATCATATCCTCGGAGGAGGTCGGACATTTGATCTTGCTCCGCGTAGATGAAGCAAAAAAAGGGAAATATCTCGGATTAAGCGAATAAGATGAGAGAATCAAGCTGGCGAAAAGTCGCGGGGCGGAGGGCGGATGGGGGTATGGGTCGAGAAGAGCAAATTTACCGAGCTTTCAGCTGCGGATGCGAATGTAAATCCGCGCTGGTAGGGGGAGACGCGTAATTTTACGGGAGCAAGCCGGGTACACATTATGAGAAATTCGACTCGCGAATAAATCTCGCCTCATTGACCAACGTGTACACAAAGTCCCGTGATAAGACGTCGGCCATTTACTTTACAACCCCTGAATGGCTTCTGATTGAGAAACACCGGCAGGACGTTTTATTTCACGTGCAGAGACGTAAAAGCTGTTCCGTACCGTGACCTTTTCATCGGCTGGCAGATCTGACGGTTGTCTCCAGCAAACGTTGTATCAATAGTTGTTTGCAGGTGTTTGACGTTGTTTGAAACTGATTGAATATAGAATTTAAGCAGAATTTCGTCGTAGAACTAGGTTTTTGCTAGCTACAAGGTCGCACCAATAGCCAATTGGGGGAGGGGCTAAGGTTTTACATTTTAGATAACCACGCAATCTCCAATACCTTAAAAATAGCAAACAGCTATGTCCGTATCATAAACTCGGCGAGATTGACTGTGTTTGCTTTACCGTGTCTTTAAATACGACAAAAGCACAACGAGCATCGGAGAGAAAAAGGTGGAGGAGGAGAAGGTAGAGGGAGTAAACGCGAATATAAAGTTAATCTGTCGAGTAAAGCGATAACGGCAGTCGTTAGTTATTATTATTTTATGGATTCGGGACTGCGTAATGCGACATTAAATGGTCGTGTCGATAGTAATGTACGAGGTTCGTCATGAAGCCAACATTGATTTCCATCTACACAAACTGTTCGATATAAATGTATAGTCGTTGCTTCTTAATCGATTCCGTGAAGTGATATTTGAAAGAAACACTTTCGAGAATGATGTTTTGCTGATACGATGGAACTCAGGTTTCGTGATGAATGTACAGTGGCGTGCGAACTAATTGAAATTGGTCTGTCGAATACCGCAGCGGAAGCGGACACACACAGCCAGACGCGATTTACGTTCCGTTTTAAATATACATTTCGATCGATATGAAATTTCTTCGTAGTTATTACAGCACAAGAATAAGTCAAAGATACTTATGCGAACTATTTACAGAGCTATTCATGTAGATGGTGTAGAAGTATATCTATCGATATGCAGAGTGTCTAAAGAATAATGCCTTGAAGGCAGGCAGTAGTTCTCATAAAATGGAGAACAAAGTACTCCACCAGTACGTTTATTCAAATTTTCTTTACAAAACTGAATATAACAGCTAAGTTTCCTGATAAAAAAACTGCAGGATATTTAACAATCGACTGATCAAACACAAATTGCTAAAGCGTTTATCATTCGAACGCTTTTCCAGATACGTTTGGCTGATCCTATCCAGGGCCTACCTTCGCGTCCGTGCTCGTTCACGTCGAGCTAGCTGGCATTGTACTCTCTTTTGGTATTTCTAATAACTTCTTCCTCCTTCTGGTGGTCCTTCCGTCTCCTAGTCTTCCGCCGTACTTTCACCCCCCTCCACCCTCTTCCCTCTTTCTTTCCTTCGTCTGGACTTCACAATACCGCCAGTAATCCGACACTATCGGACCTCCTTCCCTGTCTCTCTCTGGATCCTCTGCTTCGAATTCTCTCCCTCTCTCTCGCTCTTTCTCTCTCTGGCAACCTCCCGCCGCGAACGTCTACCCTAGCTTCCCTCTGAACAACAATTACTCCGCCATATTGTCCGCTCTCCTATATCGTAAACGAAAGAAGCGGGTGAGGGGCAGACGAAGTCGAAAGACGAAGAGGCTGGATGGATAAAGACGGAGTGGGATCAAGTTTTTAATCACTCTCCAATGTCGGTGGAAAAAGAAATGCGAGGCGCGCGAGCCTTTTTTTTCGTATATCAGAGAAAGCGTAAATATCGTCGCCTTCGCTTCTCTCCCGTCTGCGTTTCCTCTCTCCGTTTGTCTCCCCTGCGTGCGCTTTGCATCTGATGCCTCGTCTCTTCTGAATTTTCAGACAGGAGAAGACGTTCACGCGGATGAAGAAGCTTTGCCTCCGTGCGTCAGCGTTTTTTCTATTTTATCAGATTCTTTATGCACGCTTGAACCTTGCACGAACGTTGTTTAATAATCGATTTCTGCAGAATCGATGTGAAGATCATCAGCAGTCTACTGCACCGAGTGACCACGTTTAGCATGTCACATAATGAAAATACAGTACATTGTCAGTACAGAACATTGTCTTACGACTATTGTAGAGATGCATGGACTAGGCATTTCAAGGTCACTACTTTCTTCTAATTTTATCAAACGCTGTTCAATTTGTGCCCTAACGTAAAACTTACATTACTTCTCACCGTCATTCCAAATTCCAAATCGATAAGACCTTCAAAATGGAACTTCACTGCGTACACCAGAAGTGACCTCGAAGTGATTATTTACGGTGCCTGTACTATACCAACGACTAAAATGTCCAGCAATTTGAACTTCAGACCTTCGGTTTAGGAATTACACCATCTGAGCCGGAAATTCGAGCTGGCTCGCCTGCACGTACAAAATATAACCGCTTCAGTTATTAAAACGAGCGGCGAATACTTCATTAAAACGTTCATCGAAATTATCATATTAGAGTGGACTTAATTACGTGCTCGTGGGGGAGCGCAATTAACGCACCACTGGATCCCAAACCCATACCCCTCGCCCACTCCCGCCCCCAACAATCGCCGTGTCCGCCTCTCGAAAATTATTTCGTCGATAGATCACCGGTTGATCCCATCTCATTTCAAAATAAAAAAAATGGTGGTTGGGGCGCGAGCGGTGTAGGAGAAGAAGCGTGCAACGCCGAGAAATATCGCAAATTGGTATTAGCGGGCAATCGAGCACGAAATAAACAATCGCATTTAAAGGTAGATCTCTGCCGCGAGCCGCCATCGTCCATTTGTCAGGGAATATCACGTTTTTCCGCTCGGCTAGCCTCGTACGTGCGCATCGTAAAATAAATCGCGGCAAATAAAGGAAGCGGCAAGATACGAATTCCTTCCTCCTCCAACCCGTTGGGCCGCCATGCCCGTTTCTCTTTTTGCTCAGACGCTTCCACTCGCAGTAGACGAGACTTTCGTTGTCTCTGGAAAGCCTACGCCCTCTTCGTTCCTCCAGGATCCGAGGAAATGGGATGGGGGTTGGCAGGGAACCAAGGGCGAGAAAAGCGAATTTTAAAATGAATCTGAGTGAAAAAATGTATACATTCTAACGTTTTATCTTCAGCGGATGATCATTGTTACTTTGCATTTGTTTGCTGTACATTTTCCACGGATTTAAGGTGGCTGCTTCGATGGCTCGCTGCTAGATGGCTTCGCGACTCTCACGTTCTCGCTAGTACTAGGACTCTCGTCCTTTCTCCGTCGATTACGCTTCAAATTACGCGATGTATGAGAAAAGTCGTGCAGAAAATAGTTAAAAGCATTGAAATTCTTGCTTCTGATGCCGTTCTAAGGACCCTCGAGCAAATCGAACGTTCTTCCACCGTTGAATCGCGGACCACCGTGGAATTCGTGTTCCCCGCGATTATAGGCGAACATCGGCGTTATCGGTTGCCACGGAATCGATGGATTCGCGTAAATAATATATTCTGTGACGGTACGCCGTCGACTGGAAGCGTTAGGCGTGTTCTAGCCGATCGCAAATCCAATTATAGGTGAAACCGTTCGCGATGACGTCACATCCATCCTTCGCGGCAACCCTTTCGGCTCTCTCTATCGGATAACAATTACGAACGCCGCCAATCCGTCGATATATCTCGTCCAACCCCCTCCACGGTTTGCTCTCGTTCTCCCTCAAAGCACAACACCCCTCGTTCGAAGCAACGATTTCCCTCGTTTCACACTTACCCGCCTCTCCTTCGTGCCTTCCGTTCGGTTCTTTTGTCGCAGAACGGCGTCGACTTTTCAACGGTCGCTTGTATCTACCGAAGGTGGCAAGACGAAAACCCCAGGCGCTACTTGTTGACACCGTCTTAACGAGAAAGACACGGAAATAACGGTCGTCGTGACGCCTGTTTCGTACGATCCCCCCCCGTTCGATTCTGTTTCTCTCTCGACGAAACGGGAAATCAATGCGTGCCGCGGAATTGAAAAATTCTTTGTGCCTGTACAGACTGGTCCTAAAGTAGATACTTGGGAGTGTACACGACAATTTTGGAAAACATTTCATCCACTCTTGGCAAGTTTTAATACAAGAAGAGGAGTTCCCTTTTTCATTGCAGCGTTCTGTTTACCTCAGGTACTGGCATGGGGTAGAAAACGAACTAACGACAATATCGGCTATTAATAACGACGATATAAATGTTTTTCAACACCCGTTGAGTTGGTAATTCGATCAATTGTTTTTGTATTTATATCGACGGTTAAATGTTTGCACGATAATATTTGCACCCCTCGAAAATATTTTTTCCCGATTTGTGAACGACGGGGCTCGATTACGAGATTAAATTTTGTCAGTTATCGAAGCATCATTCGAACCTAATAGGTTAATCGAATGATGGATTGGATGTAGACGGGGAATATGTAAAAAATGTTTAAACGTTTATCGATGAGTTCGTAATCGTTAAAACCTCGCCGAAACGTTCGTCGATTTGTCTGTAAATAGGGGATGTAACTGTGTTGCAATTTGGAGTAACAGGCGAGAGTGGTGAATAAATACTTTTCAGTAGAAGTGTTTCAATTTTGTAGCCAGCAAATGGACGAATTCAATAAAAAACAATTGTACATAATATAAATTTTTCATTTTCTTAATATTCTATATATTTCTGTTATTTCTATTTGGAATCTTATGTAACACTTAACAATTTCATTATAAATTTCTAACAAAGCTTCAAATAACTCCTATAGCAGTTTCTCTTGCTTCTCATTAATCGTTGACCAACGCTTGTATTTGCGAGGAATTCAGGTATTGTTTAATCCAACAAAAGAAGGATAATTGATTTCGGTTCGTCGACTCGACTAAAAATCACACGTCGACACACGTGATTTCGACGGATCGGAAGAAACGGTCCGAGCTGCTAATAACCGTGATTCGAGATACGAGGTTCATTCGCTAATAAGATAAATTAGCCCTATTCAGTGGAGCTCTTCCACTGTACGCTTTGCCACTCTCAATCACCGGTTTGACTTATCGTTACGTATGCAGAGAACACATTTCACACTGATACGCTCCGTATTTGCGGCCACTGAATTGCACTGATTGTATTCTCATGCAAAATATGTCGTCCATAATGGCCGCGCCGCTCTCCCTCTATATCTCCAATTACACCGGACTGTCGTAATTACTATCGCCCGCGTTTCGCATCTTGCCGTCCCTTTTCAACGCGTTTCGAACGGTTTTACAGAACAAATTCTTTGAAGGCAACGATTCACTCGACCCTCTGAAAGTATTTTCCTCATCGAAAAGTTATCAAATCTTTTCCCATAGAAAACATTTTATTGTTTGTTAGGTCACTAGTTATAAATTTTAGAACCACTAATACGCGAGAATATTATTCGTGTCATGACACCCCCCTGACACCCCCTCGCACTACAACAAGATTCGTCCAAGAGGTATCGCATGTAAAGCGTTCGGATGCACCCTTCTTGAGGCCTTGAAACTCATCCCTTCGAATATTGTCAAATGCTTCCACTCAATGAAAATTTTAGACTGTAAATTCGAAAAAGACCAATCGCGTCTGACCTAGCAACAAGTACATATCTAAAACATCATTAAGATCCTTCTCCATAGTTTCTAACAGTTACATAAAACCAGTCTGCCATAATTCAAGTCATATTTTGCTTTCGTAACTCACAATTTCAAACGAACGATTCAAAAATTTCGATGCAGATACTGAAATATAACTTAACCCTTTGAACTCCTAATTTTGTTTTTAATTTTCTTCTCATTAACTCCCTGTTATATTAAGTGTTTTATTTGAAATGCACTTCAAACGACAGCTGGTTGATAGGAACCAATTTGGTCCAAACAATCATGTACCTGAACACTTCAATGACTTTTTTGTTACAAAAAAGGGTCATATGCATATAATATTGCTTATGTAGGTGAAAAAAGATATTGCGAAATATAATACATATTTAAACTGACAATTTAAAAATGACGAGTGTGACTCGACATAAGAGTATCGGGAATGAAATCGATGTCGTGTCACACTCGACAAAGGAGTTCAAAGGATTAAGAAAGATTCAGTTCTGAAACTAGCCTAGTAAGCCACAAAGCTCGAAATATTTCATCGAAATTTTATTCCTTCGTTCGTCCCTTGTAATTTATATTTGAAATTTTGTTAAGATTGTTCGGTGTACATCGATGCGACTAATGAATTTGCCGAGACAGAAGGGAGCACGGATAAATTCGTTTAGCGAAGACGTGGTTATCAGAGGCTCATTCAACCGGCCGAATATCGGCAGCCTAATCTTTTTTGGCTGCTAATAGGATCGAGACCTTAATCAATCAGACATGGCGCAATTAACGCAATCTTTTGACAGCCGTCCTCCGTTCCCGAGATGAGAACACCCGACGTGGATTTCTTTAATCAGTCACCTTCGTCGGAATAAGGGACGACGCAAGGGACGGACGACCGTGAAGAATAGACGAGAGAGACGAATGAGAAATAAGTTGAAACGCGAAATGAATCGCGCAAGTGAGACTGACAGGTAATTTTTTAATCATCGAACACCGCCTCCCACTGAGCAGCCTCACCTTATTGCAAGGGACTTTCCTCCGGGATATGCAAGATGTCCTATCTAACTTCATTTCGCATCAAGTGCTTTCTCTATTTTTTATAGATCAGAATATATTTGTTTCTGAAAGTAAGAGAGCTCGATCATAGAAAAGATAGTCTATCATGTCGTTATAGTGAGTCGAATTACAATTGTGGAATCTTATAGTTTGGAAACAAAGTCTATACAGGGTGGTTCATCAGAAAGGGGACTCCGAACCCTACTAACTTGTGTGGAGCTTCTTAGGCAATCTACTTGTTTTTCAAGTTGTCCATTTTGTGCAAATGACAAAAATGATGTTCCATTTTATAAGTTTTACAATGCACACTTGTTAGAAAAGTTCCGGTACTAAAATAACTATGTTTGATGTTCAACTAACTCTCGTTGTGAAATAAACTACAATTGCGTTCCTAAATCACATATATTACGTATCAAGGCGTTCAAGTATAAAGGGATAAATGCCCCTAATGAAGATGGCAAGTATGACGATGTAAAAAAATATTTCGCCTAAAAGTCACCTTCAAGACTATTCGAAAATTAAATGTCCTAGGTGGGTGAACTCCTAACATTGTTGTGACGCTATTCAGTAAAAATTGTTGCCTTAAATAACTTTTTGTAATTTAGTACCCTTTAGTAGCATTTCTTTGACAAAGTTGTCGCACCATCTATCAGTCTAATTTCTGTGTATAAAGCATTTTCAAATAATTAACACGTTACACGTTTTGTCGAGCCCTGTGGACCGACAATATCAAATTTAAAAAATAATACTTTATAATTCATATAATATTAAAAAATGTGTTTACACTTTTTTAATGGATTTTATTGAAACATTTTAAACAAAAATGAGGTTTTCCTTTACAAGTACTACAAAAAGTTACGACTTACTTGGTAAACTGTCTAGCTACTTTTCTTCCACATTTTTTTAAATTGGCATTTTCTGTATTTACGCACTGCCTGAATGAAAAGTAAAACATAATTAGCTCCGTGTTTCACGTGTTAAGGAGTGTTACCACATATAAATGCATCCATGACCTAGATATAACCTTAAAAGTGACCTTGATAGAAAATTTCTGCACCACCGGTGGTATCACTTCACACTTATTTCTATCTTCAAACTGACACATATTAATGGCAACGATCGAGCAAGGAAGTCGTGGCGTTGAAAAACGTTTACGTCGCCGATATTAATGGCGGATATTGTTCGCGTAATCCCCGTATTAATAGACACTAGCAATTAAAAGTTGCCGTGGAACGACTGCTGACGTATAGCGATATGCAAGTTCGTTCCGCTTGTCTAACGGAGCCTTGAATTCTCGCCATTGCGGCAGTTATGCGAATTGATACCGGTAATTAAAACTTTCCCTCCCCCGATCGTGCCGCGATTTCCCCGTAATTGCGTTTCGCGTTCGAACAGATATCGGAGAGAGATTGAAAGAGACGCCGCTCTCGTTCCTACTGATTCTTCGCTTTGTCTGTTGAATGCACTCGAATGGACATTTTTTTCACTATTTCGTGTCATGGATAGTGGACACTGGGCGGAATAATAAATAAATTCTGCCGTAGGTGGCGAGTTATAGTTTTTCAAAACGGTTTGAACATTGCCGGTGATTCCTTTCGCTTTTCATTCGGTGCCTCCCATTTTTTAAATAGACATCAAACTGTGAATGTTAGAGAAAAGTAGCTAAATATGGAATACCTTTTCGTTTTTCGAATGTCATTCTTAAAAACCAATCGCTACAAATAAAAGAGTTTTAGTGGTATTCAGTCATATATTTGCGCTCAATTTAAGAGCAATCTTATATTTTTAACGTTATGAACAGTTTTTAATATGAAGCTAACATGAAAAAAACATAAATTATACCTAATATGGATAGGTACCCAAATATGGAACCCTGACCACTACTGAATGTCCATATTTGGAATTTCACAAAGTCAAAAACACGGTGTTCAGCTCACAAATACTTATGAATATCACAGGCAGGTATGTCAACAATAACACCAAAAAAGCAAATAAGCATGGTAAAATAATAACAAATACGGAAAGCACATCAAATTTACGCACCGTCAAAGGTTTTTGAACAGCAGCAAAACAAGGTGATCCTACTACGTCACTAACGTTCGCTTAACTGACGTGTCACAACAAATATACATTTGTCAGATTTTTCAAAATGGCACTATTCCATATTTGGCCACTTTTTTCTATTTTTTGGAAACATGATTTCAAAATTGATGCAACAGAGACCTTAATGGGGATTACAAATACAAACTTATGGAAATTAGGAAACTATCCGGAGTTACATTTTTATACCCTGGTTCACAGAATTCAGTATTCCATCGTCGTAAGAGGAATATTTCAATTTTAATTTTATGAGATCAAATTGTAACCGTAGAACATACTCGAAGATATCGAAGGAAGAAGTATTCTGGAAGACCTATTTATAGTCAAATTAATTTTGATATCGTACAGTTTTTAGTTGTAAGTTTATAAACTTTTATTTCAGACAGTACTGGTGGTTGATTTGCACGTGTATGGTGCCCTCAGAGAAGATTTTGTTTTCAGAAAATCTACGACTGTCCTTGGTGCTATAACGAGCCATTACGGTGACGACTTTCTCGCATTATCTGTCAGACTCACCGCTCACTTTGTTCTCACCCTTCGACTCTGATTCGTCCCTAATTTCAAGATCGTGCCCAGCAATTCGGCTTTCTCGCATTCCGCTTATCCTCCAGCTAAATTACCGCTCATTTTTCTCCGTCATTTCACCCTCTTGCGAGCAGAAACTTGAAACTTCGCCCGATACAACCAGTTCTCTCTTTTATTTAACCTTGATAAACCGTAGCTCACGCAGCGATAATATAAAATCAAATTAAGGAAGATTTATGCTAACCTGCATCATTCCCTGTAATAGACGTCATAAAGTGTATGTTAATTGTGTGTGTGATTCAATAGCTTTAGTATAATTTTTTGCGATTCTGTGGTGCTTCTAGAGTACTTTTATATATGACTCTTATTCTAGTACCGTTAACAATCTTTAAATGAATAAAATTTTATGAACAATTAAATACTGTACCAAGCACCGTATGTCGTAAAATTTTTTAGCGATACGATGATAAGTTTTATTGAAGATACACCATTTTTGTACACAGATTAGTACTTAAATCGTATGAAATTCTAAGCTGATAGTGTCTGTGAAAAATGTACTTGATGAACGAAGCATGATATACGTAGTAAATATATATATATATATATCGATGCTTTTAGAATGCACAAATTCAATTTGTGAGCGTTTTCAAAGATCGTGCAGGAACTTTTGAATCCAGAGCATGCAGTACGAATGAATCCATTCGTATGTGAGTCGTGTGGCTTGAAGGGTTAGGTCAAAGTTAGAGTGAGGTCAGAGTTTCGGCAGAGTTCCTAGAGTTAGTTAGGATTTTCTAGAGAATAAAGTTTAGGAAGTTTTAGCGTATAGAGAGGGTTTAATTATATAGCGTAGGGTAGTTTCCTTGGAGTTGTCGGGCATTTAGTATTAATTTTAAGCTTATATGCATGATGCATCCGTATCAATTAAGCAACCAGTTCCATTGTGTTGCGACTACTTGTCCTGATATATAACATAACAGGACGTTGAAAATTATTATTGCTTCAGCTGGGATAAAATTAAATTTTATGTGAATAGAAAGGTGTGTATACTAATTATTCATGAGCTTGTCCTTTTCACAACCGAAGCTAGAAGGCTTGATATACCTGAAAATTTTCATTTTCGAGCACATGTTTACTTTTTCCACCGCATTCTATGAAGTCTAATCGATTTATGTGAATTTTGCAACTCTCCTCAGGTCTATCAGACGATTAAAATTACTTCTACAATCTTCGACTGATCCCTTTCAGTAAGTACTTCCTAGTATACAGGTTGGTCCAAAATTCATGATACGAGAGGGTGATCTGCATCTGAAAATAAACTTTGATTTTTAAGTCAGAAAACGAACAGACTAATAGTCACCTAATCTTAATAATTACCTACGAATTAATTACAATGTAAAAGAACCCAGATCATTACGTCAGATACAAACGAAAGAACTCTAGTGATCTAGAACAAAATTCAAAGAAAATTCTACTCCATCACTTCAACCACCAATTGGATTTTCAAACGTTTTCCGGGTTTGCGCCGCGACTTTCGGTCCATCTAGTATTCGCAGAACAACAATACAGCGCGATGGTTCGATAAAGGGCGCGTTTCATTACGGTCGTGAAATAATTCGTGAAAAAAAAAAGATGAAGAGAGTAAGAGTGCGGAGGAGCATGAACGTTCGAAGAAACAGCGTGAAAGGAAACGAGCGGCAGACACGATCGAAGCTTTCCCAGGGAAAATGGCATCGCTTCGAAGGAAGCTTCTTTAATTTGTAGAGGGAGCGAACAGCTCCGGAATCTCGCATCGGGATTGATCGGGCCGAACTATGAAATATCGCCGCACTCGATGACGTATTTCATTTTGCCCGTCACTCTTCCCTCCCCCGCTGCTCTCTTTTTTTTAAGGACAGGCATCACGAATATCGACCACTTTTCAATCGACCAACAGATGTCCGAAGAAAAATATCTGCTCGTATTTCAGCGAGCTGAATTCCCGAGTTGGCATCGTGAAAGTGTTAACAAACCAAACACACACACGTGCGCGCGCGCACACGGGGGGGTGGTGGAGGTAAATAGAAAATAATGTGTTTGCCGTTGAGCAGCAGCGGCTCTAATACAGCATGTAGCAGAATTTAACGAAAACCGAATCTTTTGAATTTGCTCATGGATACTCAGTGAATTGTAATTTTTTATCCATTATGGGGATGAATTAGTAAAAGGCAGTAAATTGGTTTGAAGAAAGAATATAGTTTGGGTGATATTATGAAAAAATTAATTGTTAGAAGGAGTGCAGGGAGGAAGTTAAAAGATATTAGGTAAGATATTGGGTACTTTTGATCAAATTACCCAGTTTCGGTTAGGTTATGAATAAATTAATACAGAAACGGTACTCAGAAAGAGTGCAGAGATAAGTTAAGTTAACTTGATGAATAACTTTTCATGTACATTTTGTAAGATCCATTTCTCATGTTGTTTTTCGTAGTTTTGATCCGATGAGATCTGCTGCTATTTGATCAGTACTGTAAATTTTTATAAACTATGTAATGAAATGTGCACAGGTTAACTTTCAATTTTTAAAAACTTAATTTCTTTTGCAGTTCATTTCCTCATTTGTACATACATGTAAGCAGAAACCGACCTGTTCATGCTCAGACTAAACAATCGAGCTAACACCTGCGCATATAGCGCTCAATAAAATTTAAAAATCATCGTGTTCTATAGTAATTACAATTTCTACTTTAGAAATGTTTGAAATACCGTGAATTTTCAGCTTCAGTACATCTCTATAACCTCGCAATAAAATTGCAATTCAATTCTACTTGAACTTCATTTGACGGTACAATGTCTTTCATCTTCATCATCCAGAAGCATTAACACGTTGAACGCCATACTGCATTAGCTGAAAATGACAAGAATTCATAGTTTTTATGCAAAATGAATATAACCACAAATTTTACTTTTTTAATCAATAATATCAGTACCTCTTGTTATTTTTTTTACTGCTTCTATTAGACTTCATTATGTACGTTTATTAATACTATATGCAGTCAAGGAAATAATGATTGATTCTATGTGTCACCCAGATATGGGAGGCGTGGCACTCAAAGTGTTAACAAACATAAAAATACTGAGAATTTTTGCGTACATCATTTTATAAACATACGTGTATCAATAATTGAGCTTACAAGTATGAATGCTGATGTGTATTTTAAAATTTTTTGTCAAATGTAAATTAGTGAAAATTCTAAGCTCTCGTTTCTGCTTTCGCGAGTATTACCAGAAACGGAAGGACGGGATGAGCAGAGATGCGAAAGGGAGTTGGGTTAATTTTTCCATTCAAACGTTTCCGCCTTTCCGTACTTTTAGCCTGATGAGCTCTAGACAGGGTGCGGCAGATTCTGTCAAGGAAATTTAGTGGCGATTCTGGCGACCAGCAATTAGAGAAAGTGAGGCGCACGTAAAGTTTCTTCGGCCCGTAACTGGCAGCGGGAGTGGCGGGGGTAGATTTTACGATCGCCGCCTCGCTTATCCGGTGGAATACCGAAAGGTTAGAGAAGCCGTCTTAATTTGAAACGTTTGAGCTTCGTTTTACGGGAAGATTTCAATTGGAACGAGCCCGATGTCCCGTTGATCGCGCGATAAACTGCGCTCACGGTAATTACCAACACAAAATCGCTTCATGGTTTCATCTGCGCATCGACAACCGTCTGCAGAAAACCTTGGCTCGAATCGAAACGAAGAAAGGTCTCTTTGGATACGCGGGAAGACGGTGAATCCAAGAAGCAACCAAAAATCAACTTCACGTTAGAAACTCCAGCTCTTCTTGATCCTCACCGATTCTCATCCGAGCTTCCAAATTGAAGGCTCGTCTAACTGTCCCAAACTCGAAAGTTCTTCCACGCGGTCATAGGATCGCATGCACGGAAGTTCGGGACACATTCAGCGGCTAGACAACAGATATCGGAGGCTAGTCCTTTAATCGAGCAGATTAAAAGGTCGCGGGCTGGTTGGCGGCGGGGATTAGCCTGGCGTACGAGCCGGCGCTCGTAAATCAAGAGGTAATAGTCGTCGGAGTCGGAAATATAGTTAAACGTCTCAATTGCACCGTCAGCCGGCAGTCCGGTTGGCAATACTAATTAAGTGCTAGTGTGCCCTCTTGAAGGGAAGGCTTCCCGAATCCGGAAACGAGGGTAGATGTAATTAGGATGAGTTGTGACGTCTCCGGCAGCAGCCAAACCCTTGGCTTCCTTCAACAACGGCTCCTCGTCCCAGCACAGCCTAACCTCACGCGCACGGTGCACGTGGTGTACGCACACTCTCGCGATCGCGTGCCTGCCCGTGTAATCTGTTTCGAGCAGACCCCGAGCCGGTTATTATTGTCGGCCTGATCGTTTCTAGCCTGCCTAGCATTAGCCTGCAAACAATGCACCTGCAGGATCCTCGATTTAATTGCTCGACTCTATCCCCTTGGTCAGCCCGTGTCGTGCAGTTGAGAAGTATAGTCTTTTTTTCATTATTGTTAGTTGAGTAACAGGAGAATTTACTTTTCACTGTGCCGGTTGTATCCGTAGGTCCTGAAGCGTAGATAGTACACAAGAAATTGAAGAAAAGGAATCCGGTAGACATACTTACACTGACGTCTATAAGTGTTTTAGGACACTTGACTTGTCTATTGAAAATACGATATCTTGTCTAAATTATTGCAAAGGAAATAAGAATGAGGAAATGCAGTATAAGAAATACAGTGGGACGAACAGAATTTTGTCTTCTGTTGAAGAGCAAGGTTAATGAAGTATTCGAGAATTTAATTGAAACGAACTGAAGGTGACTAACGAGCTGCTAAGATATGCATGCACAGCGTGGAGCGCGGTGGTCCGGTTTCGCGAATCATTTATAACGCGTCGCTAAAAGATTCTTAACGCTCTTGTGGCGTAAAAAATGAATCAGCCGACCGACTCGAGCCCAACGGCAATTTCATCCTGCTGCTACATTATTTCTAATTACCAGAGATTTATTAACGTTGTCGCTGCGACGTCCGTTCTCCGCTCGGAGAAACTTTCGCGTGTTCTCCGGTCTTGGGGATCTTGTTTTTTATTTTCTTTGCAAACGTAATCGCATTTCGAACGATTTCCCTTTTCCACCGAGAGCTTTGCCGCTAACGATCTTTTACAGTGGAAATACTTTTTGGAGAATCGTTAGTTTATTAAATAAATATATTTTTAATCATATTTATAACCGTGCTAGCGACGGAGGATTTTTTTATCATTTTAAGTGCAAGTAGATCGTTCTTGAACGTAACTGGATCAGCCATAAGAGTAATTAGAAGTAATGGACCGAATCTTCTTGAAACTCGCAGCTCTTCTTCGTCCTTTCCTTCCGCTGTGCCAACCAATCCACTTCATTTAATATCGTGGTATATTTAACCATTCAACTCGAAACTTTTCCATTCGGGAAGCCAGAAAATATCGAGCTGTCTGTATTTATTGTTACGCGCGGACCTTTGAAGGTTCGATTTCTAAAATAGGATCTTTATCGAAATTCCTTTATCGTATCAAGCAGAATAGCGTAACACAGATATTGAATAATCTAAATATATTCAAAGCATGTTTACAGTACCTACAAGTGGATCTTAAAGTAAATTTGAGTACGATATGCATACCGTCGAGGACTTTAAATGAAAAGAATCACTATAGTGTAAAGAAAATGGAACAGATAAAAAATTGTTTTAAATACTGAATGGCCATCATTGACTTTCAAAACCAAACAATTACTTCCCGCCTTAAAATACAATCGAGGAAGTAATTATATTAAAATTATAGGACTCAAGTATCAATAATTTTTGAGAACATCTCCATAAAGTTTGCTGACATGAATTCCACAATTTTAATGTAGTAACTTGTGCATGAACTGGTACCATTATGAGACCTCCCAAGCTCGTAGCCCTTTCGTAAAATATTTCAGCAATTTTCGGTGCGGCTACACATTCATCAACCATTTTCATTAATAAATTAAAATAAGAGCTAATATTGTCGCAGATTGTTCAAACACACCTAGTTTTTAAGATACATAGTAATTAACAAGGAGCAAACGCTGTTTCACCTAATAATATCAGTTAAATATTAGCTAAAACTTCGAAATGTCGGGTGATCTGAAACTTGTTTCTAGCAAATCCTCTGCACGCTCCGAACGGACCAGCAGATCGAAAGTCGCGAGGATTATTTGAATTTGAAGAATGCCACGGGAGTATCGTGACTGCATAATACCTTGATTTCTCTTTGTAGTTCCAAGCGTCTCGTAAATTCCGATTACGTCTCGCATTTATTGCCTTTTTCCCGGCGCTCTCCGGAAACTGTATAACGTAACGGGGCCGGTTTCTAAGGAATACCTTTTTTGCGGGCGTTTTGTCGCATAAAGCGCGCAGGCCTTCGATGGTACGTCAACGCGGCACGAAAGGCGAATGAATTCCATCCAAATAAATTCCCTGCATTATAACATGTTTGCCATAATCGTATTCAGCCTCCTGTGCCAGGCTCCGCCTACAATACGCGTTGATGATGAAATCTCTCCCTCTCCTATTCTCTGGCTCTCTCTCTCTCTCTCTCTCTCTCTCTCTCTCTCTCTCTCTCTCTCTCTCTCTCTCTCTCTCCCTCCCTCACTCTCTCTCCTGGTTGCTTCGACAGCGTGACCAGACGAAATCAGACACATTCAAATGCTTACCTCGATTCCACGTATCCGAAATTACTCGCAAATTGCGAACGAGTGAATTGTTATTCCGTACAGTAGATGACATGTCCATTGTCCGGGGCAGCTTATGTATTTGGTCGTTTGGTAGCTGATGCTACCAAGGTAGAGGACCACTATCTAATTCTGTTGAATTAGATGTGTTAAGATTTTTAACAATTTTCAGAACAACTCCATTTAACACGTAGAACGCCGTGGCGGTCACCGGTGACCGACACCTCAGATTTAATTTAATTAAATAATTATTGATTATCGCAAATTTCTGAGCAAACTTCATATTGAAACATTAATGTAGGTCCAGGAGAACACGACTGGGTACTCAAATTTTTTTTTTCTTTACGATTTATATAAAAAATAGTAAATTATATCGTGCCTGAATAGATATGGCCGTTTTGACTGGGCATTTAACGTGTTAATTATCCGCGATCACATACCGATGTACACATTGTTCCTCCTTTAATACTTTGGCTGCCATGTCACCCATATACTTCGATTCAATCAGTACTCATTTGATTATACGTAGCATTAATATGGAACCAATAGAAAAATTATGAAATCTACTAATATTATTGATTAAAATGCGTATTATTTAGGGGTATGTTCATTCTGTATGAAAACATAGAAAATTTGCAATTTTCAGCTAACACAGCGTTGCAATCTTTCTGTTAAACTTTCTGCCAACTATATTTCTCTACTGCATCAGAGTGATGATCAGACTGCGGATGCTTATACGCATGTACATTATTAAACTACAATATTTTCTGTTTTAATGTAGTTGAAAAAACAGACCTTTGTCGAAATTATATTTAGTGCTTCAAACATACTGCGGATTACTCCTTATTTTATTTCCTTTACAAATTTGCATCCTTCAGACATTTGAACATGTCAAAGTGCATAATATTCCGCAGGATAGTTGTAATGTGACGTCCTCCTGACTAGAAGTTCCAATTACACTCGGTTAATCCCGAAGATTAGGTCTCGCAGGTCGATCAAATTTCAATTTCTTAAAACCGAGTCTCCCCGGCGTGTTAATCTATATCCCGGAGTGCCAGCGGGGGGTTCGTTCGAATAATTAGCGAGATGGAGCGCTTATCTCAGTACAGCGTCGGCAGTAGGCCGCACAATGGCTGCGAACCGGGCGAGAATCTTCGAGATATCGGGTGGGTGGAAGACTTGCCAGCTGGTTTCCTCTCGTGGCTCTGTAATTTCGATAATTACGGGTTAATGCGTTTAGCTGCGGCGACACACGTACCCCCGTAACACGATTTCGGTGCCACCGGTCCTCCCACTTTGGCGGGCCGCGTAAGATACCTGGAAATTAATTAAGCGGCTGCCATGGTTTGCCGAATAGTATGTGTTTATCGGAAGCTAACGCTGGCATGTAGATCTTGTCTCATCGAAGAACATAGTGGCTTGCGGAATTCACCGACGTTTGCTTGTTGCTCGCTCGGTCGCTCGCGTGCTTGTAATCTCTCACGTGCGTTTAATAGCTGCTATACGTGGATACCTGTGGATACCGTATTTCGGGAATCAACCGTCGATACACCTGACAATTAGACGGAGAACCGCTCATTAGAATATTTGAACCCTTCTCGTTGATGCCGGCTGATATGGGCGCCAGGCAAACTCGTTGGTAGACCTTAGGCGTCCCAGGAAGTTGCTAATTGTGAGCTACAGACTCTTATAATTGTTCAGTGTTCGTTTGAAAATTTCTGGGAGATTATTTTCTATTACATATGGGCCATGTTTTAGGCCTGAGAGTCTCTTTGAATAATCCCAGTTCTCAAGGCATTTGAAGATTTGGGTTTACGATGCGAACGTCAGAACTTCAGCATGTAGGGTCTCCTGAAATATAACACAAGGTAGAAATAAAATTAGCAATTCGTGAAAGTAGGAGGAAGTCAGGCCAAACGAATATTTATGCATTGAATAGTAACTGTCGCCTTATGAACATACTAAAACGTACAGTCAGCGACCCAGACGACTGGTGATTAGCCGACCCAGTTCTCGTCATGGATTTTAGGATGTCCAGGAATAGCAAAATGAAAGATCGGTGATTCTTGTCTCTGATAATTGTACAAAAACAGTTTCGAGTACCAAAGCACGATGAAGTGCCGGTAAACAGGCATAGTTTAAATGGCACACGTCGACACGCATTGAATTTTCGGCGGCATTTTTGTTTTTTAAAAAATATTCCCCCGCGGCTAGGAAGCTTCCCTTTATGATGAAACAATATCGTACGTTGCCTTTTCCGGGTGCCCTTCTCCTCTCTCATCCGCCCTCACGGTTTTCGTCGCCTCCGCCCTATCTGCATTCCTAGTCCCAACGAGCCGCAAAGGAATTCCAATTTTAAACAAAAGTTTCCTGACGGCGGCAACCTCTCTGCTTTCTTTCCCTCCTCCCACGTTCGCCCTCCCCATTCCGCCATCTCTCTTCTCCTCCCAATCTTCCCAATCTTGTTCCCTTTTCGCGTCTCTGCTATACTTTACGGAGTCCCTGGAACGACAAAAATATAAATTCTTTTTTACGTAGATCGATATTGTGACTGCACAGATTATTCGAGTTTGAAAAACACCAGATAGAGAATGGAACACTTCCGAGCGGAATTCTTTGTAGGCAAAACATGTTTCGATGTACAAGTTCGTATTTTTGCGAACAGAATTCTTTTTACGGTTGGTAGTTACAGGAATATTAACCCTTTGCACACCAAGCAATTAGGCTATACGTTGGTAGTCAACTCCAAGAAGTTTTTTCTTAGATTTCTGAGTTACCCAAAATGACCACGAAAATATCTTGGCGATTTGTTTGATTATACGACGTTTTTTTTCAAACTTTAAAGTTTATATACATACTACGAATTAGGATAAGAGTAGAATAAACATAGAAAAGTATAAACACCCGATGACATTGATGAACGAACGCATATAAACGTTTTTATTTATAAATGAAAAATGTGGATAGTAACATTGGCCGCAGGAGTAGAACGCCTCTAAGTACCTGAGCAGTATAGCTGGCCTTAGGGGTGCAAAAGGTTAATGGGTACTGATAATTTGATTTTGCATTGAGAGCATGAACTGAAGAAACTAGCTTGGTGCACACAGTCTGTCGGATATGATCGACGTGCCTTCACAGTGCCTGCAGATAAATTCATACTACTCAAAGGATAGACTCGATAACATACAACCAATAATAAAATGTTCAGGCAATGAATTCAAGAACCCAAAACACATCTCCATCCTCTATACCCTCTGAATACACGTAGGTCTGATCTCTCTGCGAATGCAACCCCAAGTAAACGTATCCCGAATGATCATTTCTCAAATTCAATTACCAGTATAAATAACTTAAAATGAAGAAGAATCGTTTCCACCTTAAAACGTGTCGTATGAAAACAATCGTATAACGTATTACATAGTCAGACCTTGTTACGTCTTTTCCGATCGTCCTTTTTAAATGTCCGGCGCAGTGAGAGGGCGCGCGTAAAAAAAAGCGTCGGTGGAGAAAATGCGAGCAAGGGCGACGATAAACAAACGTTAATCCATAAATCCTCTGGCAAACGGCAGAAAGCACGCGCTATATATGCGGCTGTGACTCGAGACGTATCAGTGCCGCGTCTGCTGCAATATCGATAAAACATTGATCCCCCATTCGTGCCTGAAGCCTGCCGTATAGGATTCACAGTGGCTGGTAGGCAGCTACCAACACACAGGTGCAGACACACACGCAGACGCATGGAGACCGGCTGTTCGTGCATACGGAACACCGCGTTTCCACGGGATTATATTCGACTGGCGTGCGTGCACGATACTACCGCGTACATACATATTTACCCGTCTATGTACGTGCAGCTACGCGTCTGCCCGTATCGCGATCCGCACGCGAATCACGAAACCCCCGTCAGGAATTCGACGATGATGGAATTTGGGTCGACGGCTGGCTCACCTTTTTTCCCCTGGTCCTTTTGTTTCGGACTAGATCGCTACGACGAACGCGTCAAGGACGATTTTACTTTGAATCGGCACAGGAAATTGTCTTTATAATTTGTGCATTCAGTTTCCATGTGAGCGTTAATTCCAAAATTTATTTGCTTGCGAACTTCCCTGCGAGGACTGTATGTAATACGGTTACGGGTTTGTGCGAGCAGCAGGTCAACAGCAGGGTAACGTGGTTGGTGTTGAATCTCGCCGCTACGTGGCTACGTGTTTTGATTCGTTTCTCACAAGCACTCAGATTATCGTCTCCTACTGGACAAGTATCCTGAAACAGGTCAAATCAAATTCATCCACTGTATTAAGGATGGTCGAGTAGGTGAACTATGTTTGTACGAAACGATGCTCGAGAATGTTCTAGTCAATAGTTTTATACGTTCAAAGTTTTACTACAAGAATACTAAGCTTTAAAGTGCATCTATGTATTCACGGAAAATGTAGACGTATTGTGAACAATAGATGCTAGCCTTCTAGATGACTTCCTACGATATCCGAGTAGCAGGATGTCAATATGAAATAAAAAATGTAAAAGATAATCAGGCATTCCATCAAACAAACGCTTCAAAGGATTCCCGCAATTTTGTCATTTCTCGTTAGCTAAGCGGATACTCCATTAACCACGGAACACCTGTAATCCGGCGCAATAAGACAGAAAAGCGCATCAGACCAAGGAGCAATCGTTCCATCGTTCATTCGCGGCTTTCCCACGGGACTCGGTATTTATTCTATGAAGCGTGAAATAATCCGAACATCGCTCTATCATCGAGCGTGGCAGATCCGTCTGAGCCCTTTTCGTCGGCAGGATCTTCGTCCCATTGACGTCAGATTAGTTCGAATCGTCGTCTCTGTGCGCGATCATCTTTTCCGCGTTTAACATGGGATCAAAGCGACGGAAATCGCCGGGTGGCATTATCGTCTCGTCGCGATTCCGTACTCGTTCGCGATCAAAGCGCGTATTTCTTGTACGGGGCAACGAATTGGCAAACTTCACTCACTCTCTCTGAAGATAGAACAGTAATTACAAGGTCGCCGGACCAGACGGCAACGGCAAAGTCGTAGGCGAACGATGGCTCAAACAGTGCGCCGCAAAATTCACAATCTAATCCAACTAAGCAAATTACTGGCAACTTCCTGGCCGGTAGCACCACTAGCTGTCCCTTCGCCCTGCATTTCCAGAAACTTAGATCAAAGGGACCCTCCCACCCTCTCTTCGTTCCCTTTCGCTTTATCCTGTTTCGGAATATCGTACGAACCACACCCCTCCTTCTCCTTTCATCTCCATGTTTCATACTTCCGGGGTCTCTGTCGCGACGGCTACTCCAGGAATATCGAATTCTGTATCCTTGACCAGGAGTCTGTCCAACACTGACCCTACGAGATGTTGGTTCTCCTAGAATATTTTGGTGGGCTCTGTGTAACAGGTCAGAGGGTTTCGGTTTTGCTCTTGAACGAACACAATTCGGTGAAACGGAACAGCAATACCTTTGTAGGTGGTTAAGTTTGTGCCAGAGATATGTAGGTACGATCCTGCTGCACGCTGCTTACTTCAAGTGTCTGTATACTGGTTGGAAGTACTGCGACAACGGTTGCCTGGATCCAGTGCTTGGCAGAGTACTGTCTCTGCATGTACTAATCGAATCTACTGCCTCACCATACTGTATCTGGTCACTAACAGTCTGGATCTACTGCATGACCACGCAGAGAGTGGTTCTACTGCCCGATAATACGAAGGCTTGATCAATCTGCCCTTATAAAGCCTGGTCAGTCTGCCTGACGATTAATGACCATCTCTGGGTTCGAGTAAAAGACTAAATCTACAGTCTGGAGCTAATGCCTGGCGATCCACTAGATTGACACTCTGATCAACACTATCTGTATCTACTGCCTGATAGACACTGCTTCGGTCTACATCGTCAAGTCAATAGGGAAGCCAAAAATTAAAGAATTTCGAGGAGATGGATCTACTGTTACATCAGTTGGCTGAATCACTTACCAGGATAGATTTTGTTCTCAACACCATGTGCTTTCTACAGACTATCTCACACTGAAGTGTCAATTTAGATTTCTTTGCAATTTTTAAAGCAAATCAGCATGATTCTTGACACGAGTTCAATACACTCTTACACAATGGATACACATATTTCAGATCCACTCTGCGTAATAAACCTTCTCCCTAAACGGTTTAAATTTCCTAAAATCACGTTAACATTGTATGCAGCTGATATACTAATGTGCCACATAAATATCAAGAAATGTATCCTTACATTAATTCTTCTCCCGTAACAATAGACTTATAGCAATTCCATTTTGTGTCGCGACTGCTCGTAAATAATATGTCCATGTCTCCGCGAACTGCACCCGTCTTATTACACAGAGTCGCTCGTAAACTCTCTGTCAAACGATTTTTGCGTATGAAACGATCATAGCTTCCATATGAAACGCGTCATAAACACAACTCATATGTCTCCTCTCCTTATATTTCCCAATACTCCTTCTTTTCCACAGAATTCTGGAAATGGAAACTCCAAGGGAGAGACTCCCTTAGACCACCGCGGGAATCAATCGTCGAAAATAAAAATAGTCGTTCGTTTGCGTCGCAGGCGGCAGCCATTATGCGTTACAAACACGCCGACACGCAACGGCGAAGAGGTGGAGAGGGAGGCTGACGAATGTACAGAGATTGGAGGGGAGCAGGAGGATGGGCAACACTTCCGGGACGCAATATCATTCGGAACGAGGCAGACTGTAATTCCCACTTGCTTGGTCTTCGGAGGCGCACCAGCAGAAGCTGCGTTTGTTGATTATCCGGCCGGTAAACATGGCGCATTGTTATCGATTGGGCCAACAATCTGCCGCCCCCATATTGACGCAATACTGCCTCGCACTTGCATAATGAATGGTTGGCTAATGACCCTACGGAGGTTGCGGAAACCGCAGCTAGAGGATGGTAGGTAGGCCCGGGCCTCGAAGCACTTCCGGTATCAAACATGCACCGCGGACCTCGGACTCCAACGGTCTAACCGGCTCGTATCGTTCTTGCTGCCTCCGATGCAAGAGGAGATTGCAAATCGAAGGTTAATTTTTCAGCGATTGTACTTCGAGCCCGTGGGCGAAGTCAACGCGATAGACACTGGGATATCCAATGTTTCATACGCTTCAACGTAGACTGATCGATCGTCTGTACATGCTTAGAAATGTTTCTTTGGGCGCAAAGTAGTTAGAACGGGTTGTTTCCCGAGTTAGAATGCTGCCACCGGGTTTCTGTTAGAAAAATATGTAATTCTACACTGTTTGGCTATAGAGTCGTTTCGAAGTCCACCCACAGGCGACCTGCTGCCCTGTCCGACCAGTCAGTATCTAGATTCTACTGTCTTATCGTAGGTTGTCTCATTCTACTCTCCGGTCCCCTTCAGGAAGTCCGTTTACCACCTGTCCAATGTGTTGGACTGCCCCATTACACTGCCTAACAATAGACTGACTGTAATGTATGATGTAGATCGTCTTACTCATCTGTCTGACTGTAGATAATCTAGCTCGATTCGAATCTTAGTTCAAAGTGGTCAAATTGTTCAATTTGTTGTAAATTGATCTAATACCAAAGTGTATACTGTTTGATCAACATGGTCTGGATCTACTATCTGATCCTATTCTGCCTGGCCATACATTGTCTGTACGTACAGTTTGATCATATATCGTCTGTGCCTACTACTTCACCATATATGGCCATCTGACAGATAACATCAGTCTTCATATGTATTTATCATATATCGCCCGTGCTTCATATTTGCGTGCTATATTCTCTTTATAATTTTTCTATCGTACCTCTCAACAGCAAATTACATCAACTAGCTACCTGACATTTCTTTCGAATGCTGTGAGAATGTAATGTTTAGTTTGTGTAATTTACCAGTGGGACTGGTTACGCGTGACACTGTACACACCGCGATACGTACTTTCGTCAGAATCATGTGTCTGTGAATGTTATGTACACGCCTTTGAAGCTCCGTTTTTTTCATTTTCAGCGCTACCGAGTACGCGGACGCTAACAAGCAAATTCTGACCACCAGTCTGACGCGTCACTGTAAGTATCTCCGCATTTAATACTGTATTTATCCTCCATAACCGCGACGCCAATCTTAAGTCTCAAAGTACAACTTATTTAAAGAAGCTGAGCGTATTTAATTCAAATTGAACTCAATGAATCTGCACTCACATGTCTCCATTAAAGCGGCAGTGGAATATAAATCGAAAACAAACATAGGAACAAACTCGCAGAGTCATCTACAGACATCTCTGAATTAAGCCTAGAATTCAACTACCCAAATCGCAGACTTTAGTTATTCAAATTTCCATACTCAAGTTAGCAGAACCAAACCTATTTCCTTTGAACACTTCTAATCAGTAATTCTCTACACTTCACCACTCTTCACAAAATTAACCGACACGAATGACAAGAACAGCGACACCTTAGCATCCCGCCAAGTGAGGCTCTTAACAAGGGAGGTTCGTTTCGACGAGAGGACAGAAAGAAAGACTCTGGAGCTTAACGATCCCTCTCTCTGATCTCTACGCGGATTGCATTGTTTTTGTGGCGACTCAATGTCGCTCTCAGTGCTATATAAGTTGTACCTTAATTCACGAGGCGGCTGTGATTCTTTTGTAGCCAGCTTTCTGTCACTTTCCACCGGTGTCGAAACGAAACGCGTCGGGGGTAGCAGCGGAGGTTGGGCGCGGGTCGCGACTTTCGCATGGAACTTCCACTTTTGTCCCCGTCCACGCAATAACGACTCTAATCTCCTTACGTTCCAAGCTGTTTTTGCGGGGCCGAACGAAAGTGCTTACGGCGTTGACCAGTCGGCTATAAGGGACTTACAATTTACTTCCACGTAAGAGGCTTTATGCGCCGCGCGACGCGTAAAACGTTGCGCTACCAGGGGACTTTACTTAACGTTCATTCCGCTTTACATTCAAACCCCCGGGAAAAGTAGCGCGGCTTTATTGCAGACAACACCTACTTTTCGCGATAGCTCCTGTTCTCTCTTCACGAGCGAACCCCCCAGGCCGTCATAATGCGACCGAGCAAGGGAGTCGGGTGTTTCTCACGGTCGAAACTCCTGTAAAAAGCGATTTAGATGTTCCTAAGATGACTGTGCTGAACGAAGACGACGTATTCCTTTTCTTAGATAAATTTGAACCTCTTCTTCGGGTAGTATATCGTATCAAAACTCCTTCTGATTCGACTTGCATCACTTGGATAACATCCCCAGCATGTTGAAGTTATTTGTTGATTTATAATTAGTTGTGTACGTCTCGAAGTTCTGATTATTCTGATTTCCTGGAAACTCGATTCCACGTAATTTACGTTAAAATAACCGAGCGATCAAACTTCTTTGCCGCACGAAGTAAATAAATAAAACAGAGAACTTTTTAAGCAGGATTTTCTTTAAAAAGAAATACAGTAACACGAAGAAGTTTGATTTCTCTTTGACTTAAAAAATATTGTTTGCAGAAGACGATACGGTTTAATGTCTTCGCTAAGTTGTTCCGTCCAAAGTGCAGTTCAAGATACATCAATTTGCAAATAAATTGCGGGACCCTCGAGGTCGCGAAAGCGATCTTTTAAAAGGTGTATTAAGCCCGGCGGTTTCGAGCTTAAGAAGGTCCGCGGGAGAAACGGGGAACGGGAAAACAGTTTTTACGACGGCTAAGTATTTCTCGTACTCGAGAGGCGGAAAATTGACCATAGCAGGGAAACACATTTCGTTATTAAGAAAAACTAAATTGCTGAAATGAAACGACGTATTCGGTCAACAGTGCTGGAACGTCGAACAGCCGCAGGCTTCGGAGAGCTTTCACAAGAGACCCCAAGATTTACATTTCTGAAAGAATCCTTTCCTGTTTTCGAGCGCAGGAACGTTTAATCAAAAAATGATCGACCGTCAACCGAAAACATTTCCTTCCCGTTTCTCAGTGTTCTCGAAAGAATTGGATGTCTTCGGGAAAATGTCAAAATTCCGAATGTTTAAACAATATTTTCGCGCTGAAAAACTCGTCGTCGGCCGGACAGACATTTAAACATCCGCCGATGCACAATATTTAATTAAATCGTCACGAAGGCGTTGAAAAGTGGGACAAATGATCAATTAGTACGGGCGCGCGGTATGTCGGATAATTCTAGAAATACGATTAATTTTTGTGATTACGCCGAACACGCTTTATCGCGCGAATATTTCATTATACGGCGCTAATAAATCCTCATGAAGCCGCTAATTAAAGATTGGACTCGGAACAGTCGGAATCGGGATGGAGGAACGATGTTCGAAATTGGAATCGAGTCGATATTGTTTACGGCGTACGATCGCGGGACAAGTGGTTGGAAAATCGAGACCTTCGGTCCTATTCGAATTCCCTTGAAAACAATATCTTCGCAAGGTAAAACCGGCCTCGGAAAATTGGATTGTCCTTGAAAAGTCCCCGGGGTGTTCTAAGAATGAACACGCGATGATTCACTCGATGAAAGACGTTTGTGAAATGTGCTGAAACGTCTACCTCCCTTAGGATACACCGAAGAAGATCAAATTTTCAAAAGGGGATTCTTCTGATAATCGAGCCCATTTGAAATCCAGACTGTAATTAAGCATGTATATATAATTTCTTTTGTAATAGCCTGTGTCGGCTTATGGAGAATTTTTATGCTGTCAGAATATAGAGATATTTAACTTACCTTATTTATGTCTACCGTATTTTAAACAGTTCATCGTATTCATTAATTCTAATTATTCAATGGGAATATTAAATTTCGGTACGCAGCCAAATGTGTACGTCGCACTTGCTGCTAATAAAATTCATGTTTACATTCTTGTGACAATTATATGGTTTATACGGGGTGGCGCCTAGCCGACTGACATATTGAAAAAAGTCATAAACAATTGATGCGGTCGAACGAACCATTGCAACTAACAAACACAACTCACCAATTCACAGTTTTGTTGTACAACGAGTAGTTTTCAAGATATTTCCTCAGCTATATTCAGTCCCTAGATATGAACCATTGCAGATAAGAAAATACATGTCGAATATAATCTCGAGTACTACATTATATCCAAGTTTCACCAAAACCAGTTAAAAGCTCGTCATCTCATCTTTCTATTGCAATCTCGGCATCTACACTGCGTCATCAACGGCCTAGCCAATTTAAATTTAACTCTTTGCACTCCAAGTATGCCTGTCAGGCACTGACAATGTCAAGCGTTCCACTCCAAGTATGCCTCTCAGGCACTCTCATGGTTTGTCAATTTTGTCTACTAATTTTTGTATACCACGTCAGAAATGAAATATTCCTTAATACGTAAAATTAAGTAAAACGTAAATATCTCATCTCCATGAAGTTTTCTTGGCATATGGATCATTGAAACTTAACATTTGCTTACAGTAGATCGCAACCGTATCCATTGCATTTGTGGATGGCGATATACAAGTATATAGGTCAATTTAATAATAAAAAGAAGAACAAACAATGGATACAAAATGAATCTGTGACAATACACGGAATCTGATTTTTGAGACAACTTCCTCTCAATATTCTAGCTCGAGATCGACTGCCACGAAAACTGTTCCTCGAGCCCTGCGACGGTTTTTTGCTGAACGCATGACGTCAAAAAACAAAAGACTCGCAGAAGATCGACAGCCATCGACCTCGTCGACGAACAGCTTCAACGGCTGATTTCTTTTCCGTTCAAATACGTTACATTTTGTATGTACAATGTAACGCTGGACACACTTATGGCGCACCTGTGTCCGTATAAAATCCCTACACATCATCACATTAGTTATGTTAGAGTTGCTGGTTTATCGTATCAAAAGAAGCTTGGAGTGCAAAGGGTTAAATTCGTGCGGCGTACAAATTCGTGTTGCTCGAAAGTCTCGAGGAACAGATCAGGAACGGCGGTTGCGCGGCACGTAATCCCAAAACAGGAGAATCGTTGAATAGCCAAACCCGACTCGCTGTTAGTTAGAAACGACGCCGCCAAAGTGGGTTCGCATCGCAGTTAAGTTTCGCAGTAACGTCGCCCGTGTGCCAGGGAGATGCGACACTAAACCGTCTTCTTCCCTTGCCCCCGGTGACGGCGATACGCCGCGCGGATTTACCGACCATTTGGCAAATGAAGACGAAACTCCCTCGTAGATTACACGACCGGCGATACACCGACAGGATGAGACCCCTGCATCCGGTCGAACGGAACTTCCTTCGATTCGATGCCTTGCCCTTCGATTCCTTCCGCCGCGTGATCAATTCTTGCCGTTTTCGAACGATTTCGTGTAGATTTTGTTAAATAGTTCATTAACGTTCCAGACAGATTGTTATAACTGTCAGCAGAAGATTCAACTTGTGTGAAGACAGAATACCGGAAGGTGTATGTTAGGTTGTAAAAGTGATTTCTTCGCCGATGCATAGATTAGCCGACACGGAAACTAAATTATTTTATGAGCGCCTTGCTGGAGCACTCGCACACACCTAGACACCACATGCGTTAGACCCAACCGAGGAGGACTAGGTTGAACCACTAACAATAGCGTTACTTGCCGTCCAAATTTTGGAGGCAATTTCCCACCTTTGCTACAGGAGACACACCCAGAAGACAGGAACACCAATGGAAACAGCCTTCACACACCTTGTACAACATACATCACCTATAAAATAGCATGCAGAGGCGATTTTCAAGGATTTCTTCATCAAGGATTGCTTTGACATACTTGTAATTCTTACAAAGTTATAAGTCCATTTTTTTATACCAATTTTCGAAAGGCTTCACTAGTTCCAAAGCTAGTCCGAAGTCCGCGTCATTCAATTATCGCGAAATATAACCGTCGACGCTGTAACGCAAAACAGTGTACAGAGTGAGAAGATGGGTACCATATGAGTTCATCGATGATAAAAACGCCATAGGATTGACTGCATGCGTTTCGCTTCATCTTCGACACAAAAGGGAGACACTATTGGACTGTTTGCTGAATAGGTCACTTATGACTAGACTGTGAATCTGTATGCAATTTAACATATCCAAGTTCGTGATGTAGAAACATTTTGGAGTAAGCGTGATAAAAAATGTACTATCAAGCATTTAAACCTCAAAATGCAGTTCTGCCATAGTTGCGTTCCTTTAGTTATATTTAAATTAAAACTATTGGAGTTTAAAAATGTATGTTTGCATAAAATTCGCAGTCTGCTTATGGAAACAAATGGTAACCACATTATTGGTTCTCACCTGGAGGTTCAGGTGCATCCATAACTAAACCCAAACTTCACCAGAAGACTGTGGTCGTATTAGGTACGCAGTATTTTCTTAAAGTTCAACATTATACAAAATCACAAAATTCCAATTATTTTGAGCTGAATATTGCCACTCTTAGAAGTGCTTAATTACATATTATTCTCAAATACGTAAAAATTCTACATTAAATATCACTACATCCAGTACCATGTACTAAAAACATTATATGTCTGTCATGATTATAGAACATCAAATTAGTATTAAAACTGATGCTCCAAATTTTACCAGACTTATCATCAGTGAAACATTGATCTGAATGGAGTACATTGAACATCAGTCATCGATGACCATGTCAATAGATAGTATAATAAAGAAGAGATGTTCGTTTGGGACATCTAACGGACACGTTAGTTCTAATGAATCCGTGGTAGCCGGTCGACAATCGAACGAGACCGATGAGATCATCTTCAGGAGCAATTACGAGTCTCACGGCAGCAAGAGACGCTGACAATCGACCTAGCAATCACGGCCACGTCCTAGCTCTTCTGATCTCAAACGAGTCCGTTCCGAAAGGTCCAAGCGATAGCTCCCGTTTGCCTTTAATCGAATCGGGTGCTTTGACCTCCGCACCAAACGAACGAATGTGGAAATTCTTCTTTGTAATCAATTAAACGGTAATTTCCCCTTTCATTTTGTTCCTTTCCATCGATTCGCGTGTCTTTTCGACAGATCACTCCAATCGACGCCATTACCGAAACGATCCGCTCTGACAATGAGTGTCTCTCGTCCTTCTTTGACAATGTTTAATTGCATTATCTGTAGTAAAATTTCAGAAATTTGGAAAAATAGAAAATCGACGTTTGTTAAAAAGTTTTAGGTCATCCTATAAATAACGCGGTTTTTCTGAGGGCAGAGTTTAAAACAATGGTACTCTTCACGATCATCAATTATCTGGTTGGTATACATACTACTGTAAACAGGATCCTACAGACAATGTTGTTCCGAAAGCACACAAGTGTAGATCGAATATTGCAATTATTATAAACGTTTAAATCGAACGAAACGGAAGACCATATTCTGTATGTTATGTTATATGAGTTTAATAATGGAAATAATGCAACTGTAGCAGTGAAAAACTCATCTGAGGTGTATGGACAAATTATTAGCGTAATCTAGTGTCAAAGATTTTCGAGTTGGGAAGTAGTCTTAAAAATGAACCTCGTGCCAGACAGCACGACAGGTTCGACGTAGATGTTTCGCGGGTTATTGTTGAACAAAATCCAATCATACCTGTTCAAGAATCAGCCTAAACGTTCAATTCGACTCATTCTATGATTCACCGTCACGAAACCCGTATTAAAAAGGTTTGCAAAGTTATGCGTACCGAAAAGAACATATGGGATGACCCAATATGTATTTCTGTTACTAAGAATTATATTAGCACTCTGTGGGGCGCAGTGGAAACTGCCATACCTAGTCAAACATCATATAATTTACTGTTTTCTATATAAATCCTGGAACAACGCAGGTTTGAACTGTTCGGTTGCATTATTCGTATTTTACATTGTTGTCTCGCGATTAATGCTATCCAGAATATTATAAGTCGTAATAGTTATTTAATAAAATTACATCGGTGGTGCCGGACCCCAACCACCCCCACGCCATTCAATGCTTTAACTCTGAAAAGTATAGTTAACTTGAATTTACAGTGAGTGTAACTCGTTTTACTGTCACTGAAAGGAAATTTATTTTCGAAGCATAAATATCTGGGTTTATTCTTCTCGAGTTTTACAGTAATTTGGTGTATTCGATTTACATGAAAACGAGCCAATACGAAAGAGAGCTTTTTATCCACGTGTATTTCTGTATATCGTTGTTAGCGCATCGTTGTGTCGCGGTTTTTCGATTTCGCCTGAGCAAACAAAATTTATGAGTAAATCGTTTCCGCCGTAACGTTATAACCTCATCCATCCTCATCGATTATCGTTGCTTTTAATATCCACCCTCTCGACCGCGTGAATCAATGTCCTCCTCGTGGTAGCTTTTACAATATATTCGCGGTGCGGTTCAGTGTCGTCTTGTTTAAGAACTCGCACGAAAGATTACATTTTAGATTAAACGAAATTTCACCGAGAAACAAAGTCAAGATACTTAAGTCAAGATTTATTGTTAGTTTGAGTGAGCATAATAACGTGCAATCTTCTAATTTATTGCTATCAGATGTTTAATCATGTAAATTCCTATTATTACATCAAATTATGATTACATTCATAAGATTACACTCCCGTCCAGAAGTTACCGGACTCTTACAATTAGTAAAATTAGGAAATGAACGATTTTACAGTATGAAACGACCTACATTATGAAGTACAGTTAGTACCTTTTAATTGCTTATAATGTAGAGAGTATGTAATTCGAATCATATGTTAATAGTTTTACCAAAGATAAGTAATTAATCGTATATAACCACTTGAACGAATAGCCGCATTCCTTCGATCAAAGGTTTTCATAATTCGGAACTAATTTCTTTCTAACTTCTTCCATAAGTATTTGTTTCATTTTGAGCAAAACTTCCAAAAGAAACGAAAAGTGTGTAGACATTATCGTCTGACGGAGTTGGAGATGCATTAGAAACATACTTACACGCATAGTCTTGTTTTTTCAAATATGTATTTAAATTGTACGTGCATATTATTAATATCATATTCAGGTATTATATTAACGTAAAATAGATAAAAATATAACAATATAAAATATTAAAATGAAGCCAATATATTGTATCCACGTTCTAATAATCATTTTGCTGAAAATAAGCAAGTGTCCGGTGACTTATGGACGGGGGTGTACGCTCAGTAGACATTAATTTGAATATTCAAATCTTTTTGTTAATGTGTAATACAAATTTCAAAGTGTACAACTCGAAGATATTTTCATTTTATGGTTTCTTCGATGACTCAACAACTTTTCCTGGAACTTCACTTTAGAAACACCCTGTACATCCACAATTGAATATACATACGTTTATCGGAGTAAAATTGTTCGCTGTTCAAAGTTCAGTTACTCCCGAGCTTCCGTCATCGATCGATACACAAAAATTTCTACACAAACGGGACGGCCGAGAATTGCGTGCAGAAACAAAAAGCAGTATCTATCGCGAGTGAATAAAAAAATGTTTCCAAGGTTCGACATGTTTCCCTAACGAAGCTGCGGGTCAAACTAATCAGAGATCCGATGGACGTTCTCGATATTTAAATTCATCTTCGTCCTGCGATCGGATCGGAACACACGTCGGTCCGTAACGAAAGTTAACGAGATGGTGTTAATTAAATCCAACATGTAAAATCGGAGGGTGGCGGGAAAATTTGACAATGGAAGCTCGCCAGCCGATATGCACGCGCGTACGTCGAACGAAAGCCGTCTGTTCTATACAGGGTGTCTTTCGAACAATGGTGTAATCGACAACAGGTAATTCTGGGTCTTCAGGGACAATGAACACTTTGCGATTACTTAAATTTATCTTTAGTGCTGCGTTGACAATCATGTGGAACATTGTCACTGTGCTACTTGTGTTTAGTATAATTTACAATTGAAAACGTGACCTTGAATGAGAGGAATTATAATATAAAATGTTCAAACAATTTCTGAATGCCTCTAGTACTTGTGTTTGATGAACCCCAACATGCATTATAAGGCAAGCGGTTGAAAAATATATACAGGGTGGTTTACGTAACTAGATCTGGTTCAGTTACTTCATAAATATTAATGTTAACAAAAATTGTTTTGGATGACTCTTACGTAGTTCAAACGAGATTGTGTAATCCAGTATTTAGATTGTTTCTGTTATCTTCACTTTTTAAGATTTCAAAGTCACCTTCAGTTTTTTAAATGGAGGAGCTTATATATCTTTCAAACATCGAAAGAGTGTTGCATGCTAGATAAAAAGGTATTACCTACCTTTATCATTAACTATTTTCTCTATGTAACCTCTCGTCCATCATTCATTGCTTTTTCGAATTCGGTAAAATATGATATTTCATTTAATACACTGAACGTGATCTTGAAATCTGAAGAACTATAGATAATGGAAAAAATTGACCATATTCCACCCTGTAGATTAATAACTTGTATCTTAACATTGAGCCTTAATTCTGAATACAAACTCGGTATCGTTCGAATATTTGTGAACGATCCTATAGTCTACTTTTCTCAATCTTTTTTTCTTCGACACCCTGGACATATTTTCCACTATTCCTACATTGAAATCGCTGGCACGAGTTAAAATCCTCTGAAAGCATCGTAACGTTCGATGACACCGTGTAGAGGGACGCGTTTACAGGCACAGGAGGAAGAGAGATCGGGTCGAAGGTTCGATGAATCGATGACCGCTTTTAGTAATGATGTGTACATGGCAGTACTCTCCCGTTGGAGCGTCCGGGGTCAGCGTCGGGACGCCGTTCGTGTGTAGTGGCAGCCAGAGTTTGCCAAGGGGGACTTATTACGTCCCTGGAATTACCATATAAATTATCGCGTGATGAACCCGCCGGAGTGCGAAACGGTGAACGCTCCGGCCTTTGTCGAGGTTTCGGTTATGGTTAATCGGCCACGCCGTTTAATTGACATTCTGCGCCGCAAAATACCGCACGTCCTCGTGCCCTGCAATTTTCTTCGTCCATCCCGCGTTCTGACCAGCATCCTCCATGTTTCGCCTGTGCGTTCGCCAGCCGAATCCTTGCAGACGACCATCTACTTCATTTTAGTGAACACGAAAGGCTTAGATAATTTGATCTGTGTTGCGTCGGGAATACTAGAACTTGTTATCCTGTAAGGGATCACTTGCGATCCTCTCGAATAATTTTCTAGTTAATGCAAGTGTTCGGTAACTCCCACGCATTTAGCGTCAGCCGAGTTCCAGAAGTTTGCAATCACGAAGAATGTTCGTTATTAACTGAAATGCTCTGTATAATGCAACTTGATACTAAATATGATTTCGTCTGGCGGTCGGAAGGCAGGAGCTTCGCTCGATTCACCTCAATTGATTAATAGTGTGTTGCCGACCCTAAAGGAATTTACTACAGACAGTTACGAACAAGCCAGATTGCTTCTAGACTGATAATGAAAAATTAAGTGAACGAAGCCCGCCTGCTTCCTCAATTATTGATTAAAACTGGCCAACTGACTGACTCTTGGAAACCTACTTGCTTCGAAGAGTGTTCGAAAGCTAATTAAAAGCTGACTGAAGAGAGCACGATTGCTTCCTGAACGTTCTAAAATTCATTGTAGAGTGTCTGATAACGACTTCTTCTTGAATGGAAGGAACTATCCTATTCCAGTTTTAATTGTTCAGGTAGTTCGCTTCTGAAGTATATGCGAGATCCTCTTAAAACACAAAATGATGAATTCTGAAATGACAACTAAAAATTTTTCAATTTCATCGGAAGTACCTAGGTTCTAATTCTATTTGCACTTTTCAAGGAAGATGAAAGTGTCAATAACCTGGACAAAAAATCCAGCTGCAAATCCCAGTTTAGCAATTTGACCCGTTGTTCTGATTTTTGCAATTACAGAATTGATAACGTTTGTCTTCACATGTCTAAGAAAACTGACGTACGCTTGATTTAATTCTAAGAAGCTGTGGCATCAAGGACTTAACTTGATACCCTCTGACACCTACTCTCCAAAATTTCATGTCTTCTATTATGATGTCATTTAAGTCAACCACATCTCATGTAGAATCCAAAGGATCTCATTCAAAAAATTCCAGACGTCTCGTCAGCAGCGTCCTAAACAAGCCACTCGACGAACTCCGGCGCTCAGAAATCCGTTAGCTGTTATTGGCCCAGGGCTGTAGCGATTTCCGTTCGGGTCTCGACGCCATTAGCCCGGCATCACGTACGCTCTGCTCGTATTCAGCTCGCGATGGCATCACATATGCATAACGTAATCGCGAGGACCTGGTATCATGCACAAAGCAAATTTAATGGCACACGTAATAGGGGTGCGTCGTGATTAGCGGGTATTCAAATTTTCCTCGGATCGAAGACACGAGCCAACATTTTAGACGCCGGGACGCTCAGATCGGAGACATAATTATTCCTCGCGGCGATATCACGATGAAACGAGCGAAAGGTGTCTGAGGTTTAAGAGCCAGAGCAGCCTGTTGACGACTATGGCGGCCGATGAATATGCAAAACTACGTCTTCCACTCGCGGAGGCGTCCGGAGGGGTCAGACTCTATGTTTCATGCATTCAGATGCCCTTCTTAGGACCCTCCCAGCCTGGTCTGGATTTGAACAATGTCGCGTTCGTTAGACGGCCGTTTAAAAACTCGGTGTACGTTTCTCCCGGTGAATTCCCGCCACGACGTGCCATGCAAATCTCACTCAATTCGCGCGAACACGGGGAAACTCTTAAAGCCTTTTATAGTATGGCTTCTCTAAGACTGAATTCGTGGTCTGAAAGTCGGAGTGCCACTATATCCCGGCGAGTGCCAGTATTACCAGGCGACGTTTCGCTGTTACGTCTATATACACCGACGGCACAGGTGTCTGCGTGTCCGTGCACGCGACCACGTTAGCATGAAGGCTTTTTAACCCCTTTCCAAGGGGCTGCTTACAACTCCTGTCGACTGATTTATGTTTACCAGAGGATGGAGACCGGAGAAATGGCATCCGCCAGCTGGCTAACTTCTTCGTGACCTTTGGAAATCCATGAGATCCTCAATAATCTTAAGTTGGAGAACATTTGACAGTGGCAGCCCCAAGATTTGATTAGAAACTGTAGAATCTTCAAAACCTTATAGACAAAAATGGGAGGGAGTTTGATTATATGCTGAATAGTTTATTTTTCTTCTTGGTGACGGGGAATATAACTCCTGTTACATTGTGGAAACAGAATCCACAGGAACTTGGATATCGAACATCAGTGACAATTAGAAAAAATTGGTAAAAATGAAGGAACTACAGTACCTTGATGTTAGAGAAAATATTTTGTACATTAAACACCACGTTATTATCTTAAACTCTGAGGTAAGTCTGATTTTGAAGACAACAATATAATCTATAATTGATCTTACTACATATTTCCGTTTCTTCTGTAGTATATTCATATACCAGGATATTCTGTAGCAAATGACAGACGCAGAGAATTGCTAATAGTAAATACCATAATACATTGGAGTGAAACAAGTAATGATGTCTATAACAGGTAGTCGAATTAAAATAATGAACATAATTTATAAGATCCAGTCATCCTATCATCTACAATGAAGGACATAACCTACGATCCATCAGAATCCACTGAACGATTGTCATAGAAAATTTGTAGAAATAGAAGAACTATGGATCCTAGATAATGCGTTCGGTTGCGAACGAGACGAACGCGAGTTCGTCGTTGAAGAAAGTATCGAAAAAGTTTCGTGTCTCCGCTGGCGGTACGGCAACTTCTTGGCAATAATATACACGTGTGGCCCGGCTTAATAATAAGAATAACTTTTTCCCTAATGCTCGTGGATCCTCTTCAGGTCGGATGTGTCCGACGAATCTTCTTCCACCCTAGGTTCAATTACGATTCTCAAGTTTCACTGGTGCGTGAAATATGACGCTCTCGCGTCGACGAGCAAACAACCTCGTGATCGCTCTAATTTCCTCGACGAAACTGAGGGAGGACTTATTAGATCGAGTTGATCATGTTTCCAGTCATTCATTTATTTATTTAACGACATTGTTTCTATAGAAAACTGCAACTGCACAATGAAGGAATAAGTTTAATCACAATGGATTTACCTCCCTCGGCGCTATGATCCACTATAATGGCCTTGAGAGTTGCGCAACAGTTGCACATAGTATACGAGAAGCCGCGATTCAAAAGGAATTGCTTGAGGGCATAAAAATTACTGACACTTTGACGACATCAAATGTTTTGTAAACACTAGTTTGCTCCACCATTTCTGTAAGTTTCAGTGAACTAACAGAACATTCTACGTTCTTCCTTTTATATCGGTTATTTTATTATTTTAACCTTATCAACAGTTGGCTATTTTTTGTTAATGATAGCTGCAAAGGTTCATTAACAGATACGATAAATCTTTTGTAATTATGTAATAGAATCGCAAAGGACAATGATGGAGAGTGGCCAATTCTGAACCTCGCAGGCAACGATTTATTTTATATAATACATTTCTATGGACCTCAAGAAATCCCAAACGCTTTAAATCATTCAAAATAGCCTGAAACTTGAAAATGTGGTAGTCTATAATTTTCACTAGCTCGTAGATTGCATTTCTGTTTTCCTTAATTGATAATGAGTTTGTAAAGTAATCCTTGAGAACGGGCAGATATAAGTTCACGATAGATTGGCGTTGAAGAAAACACAAAAATAATCAAATTTTTTCTATTTGGAAACAAAAAACTGCATAGACTTCAAAAAAGGTTACACGCATGCATCAACTTAAATATTAATCGACGCAGTATTCCTTGCCGATCAAAAATTTCATTAAGAAGCTTGCATAGTTCAGGCATACAGTTACAGGGGCAACGTATTCATAAAAGAACGGTCCTTTTTCTTTTTATAAAGCCAAGATTTTATGTCGTGGAAGAATGCACGATAATGTCAGGCACTCGGGCGTATAGTCAGCGGCTCCGTGACAACGTTTCACGGGGAAGTTTTTATATTGTAGAAGACTGTCGTATTATCGGCCGTTAATGCCACGTGTTAGAAGTTATAGCAATAAGAATGCCCTACGGCCGGGTGGGCCGCGTTTATAGCTTCTTATGAAAGTGTTCTATTAAAAGGGCGGATGCTGTTCTTAATACGCGAAACGAACAATAGGAGGTCGGCCTGCGATCGTAAACGATGCACCATAAACTGTCTAATTTGCGATATAATTGGCCTCTATCTCGATCGAGAAGAATTTTCGTTCATACATGTCGATCAACGTTGTATTGAAGTTTTAACAAATCTATTTTCTTCGAATTCTTATGAATTAGTCTGATTTAGAAGGATAGAAAACTTGCGTTCTTTCAATCGTACAGTAGAACCTCGACTATCCGAAAGTGGGACATCTTATGTTAGTTACAGGCTAAAGTTAGTTTTTGTGACACTGTGTATTTAATTTAATGGCATTGTGTATTTTATTGTAGACTAAAACTTACACGAATTTTAACCATTACGATAAAAGAAATACATTTTCATAATTCAACAGTGTAGTTCTCTTACAAGCGCCCTGAATGTTTTTCAACCCCTTCAGAAATTTCTCCAATATCAGCAACCGTCGAATTCGAATCGATATCACGCGATTCCCGAGAAAGTAGAGTAGTAGAACTTTAATCATCATACCCTTCGTTTCGGGGAAAGTTCGAGAGCTTTCGTTAGATTCTTCGTTAACGGAACCCAACGGAACGCGGAGCTTTCCGATTCGCTTACGGTTTGACAAGTCTCGCCGGTTCTCGACACGCGAGAACGAAGGAAGGAGAAGCTGAAGGGCCCGACACGAAACAAAACATCAAGTAGAGCACCCTCTACTTGTGGAGGATGCGACCTGTTAGCCGCTATTGAGGCAAGTGAGAAAAGTGGCTGTGAGAGGCGATGCATAAGGGCGCGTTTCCAGAGGACGCTTTATCCCCCGCCCCTCCGCTCCGGCGTATTGAAATTTATTAACGCAACACCAAGCACCGCGGGACGTTTCGATGGCAATTTTCCTGACACATTGAAAACGTTTCCACATATACAGTATGTCCTGTTTAAATCAACCGGAGCGAATATCTTCAACACCCTTTTAGCATTCGAGCTTTTTATAATCGACCAGCACGTTTTTGCTGAGGTACTTTAAAATCTCCATCGACGAATTCTTTTAGAAGTTCTGCAATCAGAACTTTTAATTCTGTGAGATTGTTCTTCATCAAAACCTCCAAAGAAAAACTCAGGAATTATTTTTTAATTTTACAGTTTAAATTTACTTTAGAAGCGATTTCACCTTTCTGTTTCGAAATGTAGATTCATTTTGTATATTTAAATTGTTGTTTGTTATTTATGAAGTTATCGTGGTCTCAAGAAAATCTTTCTTGTATCATGGCCCGATTTTAATTTGATTCAAAATTTTCGTATATTATTTACAACTGCTGACTAGTTCTGAAAGTCCTTGTAGCAGCCACTATGATTAAAATGGTTGCTATCACGTATATTTACAACAGGGAATACTTCTTCAAATAAATAATTTACTGAATTGCGCTGTGACAATGTCCTGCCAATGAAATGTTGTTAGAAACAAAAAGTGATTGAAATTGACTCTCAGAATGAGCTGAGACATAATCACAATGAGAGCCCTACATTTTACTCAAAATAAATACAGAAAAGGCCTCCCATTAACAAATAAAAGTACAATAGAACCTCGATTATCCGAACACCGATCATCCGGAAATTAGTCATCCTATGTCAGCTACAAGTTGGAAATACCATTAATGACACTGTGTAAGTATTTAACTTTGCACCACTCTATATTTTATATTCCAAAATAAATTTGTCATTCTCATGCGAAATTTAGTTGCAGTGTGAGCCATACTATCATGAATTGTAGTTTGGATAATCGAGGTTCTACTGTAACTTGGATCATTTCAATCCCTGAGTCTGATACAATCCGTCAGACTGACGTTGCAATGGGAAAAATGGAACGATGCGTGTCGGGTGATTAAGCCAGGATGTTCTGGATGTCCGGAAGGCGTGGTCGAAGATCGAGTAGACTCGTCCAGTCGATGGTGGCGATTCTCGAAGCGAAATTTCATAGTCGAAGGAACAGCGAGTGGTCTTAAGGCTGTCGATTGTAGCCCGAAGCATCAATCAGCTGTCTCCGCAATCAAGGGAAAGCTACTCACTGTGAGAACATCTCCATGGGAATTTCGAGAGGTATCCACCACTCAATTATCCGACCCCGTACACACTGAAGATGTTATTGATCTTGGTCGACAATGATCTTCGTGAGCCGTCTAATGAAATACTCGGAACAAAGGAATCTTTTTGCATCGACTACAAGTATCTAGACACGTTCAATCGTTTTTATTTTTTAGATGTCACTCGTCGAATTTTGCAGAACGATAAAGCCGCTTTCAATTTTTCGGACTTCTATTCGCGCCGTCGGGATCGAATATTCCGGAAGTTTGTTTGTTCTACGATGATTTTGCAATTCGGAAAATTGCCAACCATCGAGCGAAGCACGAGAGTTAACAGCAATCAAGTGTTCCATTTAAAACAGTCGAGCGAAAGAGGAAAGAATTTGTTTCGCTTATTAAAAACAGAGTGGTGCGTTCTGACAAGCCACGGTTAACGGTGTTGTATCAATTAAATTATACGCGCGTTCGTTAAACAAGATGGATATTTTGTACGGCAGTTTCAGCGATCATTCCGCGCGATTTTCAGCATTGAAACTGAACAACGAGAGAAATAAACGAAATTATAATATCGAATTGTACGGAATTACCACGTGGAATTGTATTTATTTAAATGTCGGTCAACGTTGCTGCGATCCTCGTTCTTCCTATCGCGTCGAGCTGTTTGCGAATTAAATTTTGCAACCGGTATTTGCCTCATCGATCGTTACATCGAATCGACGATGCTGATTGTAACTCGTTGTTCCGTTTCAATTATCGTTCGATGAAAAATCGTCACGTTTGACGCGTCATCGTTCGCAGTAACGTCGCTGCAACATTATAATATATTTTAATTATCACTGGTTCTTTATTAATTAATTATTACAACTGAAATGAACATTACTCGTCTTTTCCCCAGTATAGGATTACTGAAATTGTCTGCATAGAACCGTCATAATTTTAACCCTTTCGTTACTAAAGGTGACTGTAGTCACTCAATGTCGAGCGGTCGCTATATCCTAAAGGTGACTATAGTCATCCGCCAAAGCTTCACAGAATAGCTTGTTACGCCTAGGTTAATCGACATTCTTTTGTCAATTGCACTTCATGTGTATTCGTCTTTAATTCGTTATATATTAATTTGAAATAACTTGAATAAAAAAACAATAGTGTGCATATTACGACAAATTAGCAGATATTACACTCTGCGGCAAAGTGTGGACTTGCGGCTCAATTGTCCCATAAAGCGGCAGCATACTGGCGGCCAACTCCGCCGTAGAGAAAGGGTTAAGTGATCCACTCTAAAACTTGCGCCCACCGTTCAACCAGTCAGACCCTAATACACTCCACAATTTAGAAAACTCCTACAATCTGAAAAGACAATCTCTTCCGGATATCAAGGCCGTCGCTAATGCACTCTATCCGGATCTAAAACTAAAACAGACACAAGCAACTTATCTGATACTTGCACCTCGGAAATCTGCTTCAGACTCTTCTAGACCGCAAGCAGACGCGATACGCGACAACGTGAACATTTATGTGGGATTATTTTTATGAGATTTTTGTAAGTGTGCATGTATGGATTGCGAGTCCGAGCGAGTGACGACTGGTAAATTATGATTGGTGAATGTTTGGAAGCTTGAAAGGTATGGGCGCGAGAGACGAATGTTTGGAACAGAGGGTTCAGTCTCTCAGAGAGAGAGTCAAATAGTGAGTAGTGTGAGATTGTGAGTTATATTCCTGCGAGTTTTATGATCAAGTTTTCATTTAATAAACTGTTTACCAACCCTACCGACAATACGTGGGATTTACTTAAAATAATTCCTGCAGTTAATTAGCAACTATCGACTAAAATCGACACGGTATAATTGCAGATGCTGCAGTGATGGACAGCGAGGGCACTCTGGGTCGCGGTCACGGAAACGGGGGCCGTGGACTGCGCCGTCAACGGTCCCTGGAGTGGCGAGAGCGGCGCGGTTACGGACCCAGTGCCCAGTCCAGCAGCGACGACGAAGAAAACTCCCGTCACGTCACCACCGCTTCGGCAACGTCCACTGCTAGAGGCGCTCGAAGTCCTGGTCAGGTCTTCGCCTCCCTCCTGGCGCAACAGTATGGAAGTGAGTGATGATATAATTGATGTTTGATACCTTGATCGAAAGCCCGTATCCTTGTACCAGACGTATCAGGGAAAGTTTCGTAGGCGAAGGTTGCTGCATCTGACCATCATTGACTCGATCATTCTTCGAAAAGTTGTACGATAAAAGAAATTGATAATTGCCCAAGCAGGAATCAGTTTTGATCCGCTGATTGCTACGGGACAGATTTAATCTCAAATTTAACGTTTTGTGCGGTGTTCCAAGTTGAATTTCAGATTTATATTGTCCGATGTTTTATGTGTTACATATGTGTGGCATTTTCGTGAGATGTTTCTAATTTGATCAAATAATAGCGACCTAATAGATTATGAGTGTGGACCTCGTGCGGCGCTGACGAACATACATTCGTCGCAAATCTGCCCAGCACGGAAGATGTTGTCTTAATTAAACATGGTGTGACTTTTATGATAACGGTTAGAATGAAATTAACAATCGAGTAATAATGCACAGTGACAAATTTACGTCGGAGCTACTAAATAATTTTTCTTCCATAGAAGTCGTAATATTTATAAAATTTTTAGTGAACTTATACTTAACCCTACAATGGGCGCGTATATTATTTGGTAAACTTTGGGTGCGTCGGTCTGGGAGACCGACTGATATTTAAGTGGAAAAAATTATTTTTATCAGTTCAAAACATTGAAATGTTAGTAATAGCAATTAATGTATAGAATAATAACTCGTTAACCATAAAAAATATATATTTAATAAAAGTATATGTAAGAAAAATATTCTGACGCAAATAAATGTACATTTCTTTATAATTTATAAGTTTGTCTTTATTTAAGAAGTCTGAAACATAAAAAAAGAAAAATTTTTAAACAAATCAACATACATTTTTTCAATTTTGGTTTTCGTTCTAATTTGAGGTATCTGATGTAGAACCATTTTCAAATTAATTTTCACACAGTACAACTATGTGCTCTAGGCACATAAATAAATAAATAAATATTGGGTTCGTTCAGCCAGCCGATGAAAAATGTTATTTCTTAGGCTAAAATAATCAGCTAGAGCGATGATGAGCACTGAAGGTTCAGCAATAACTAAAATATTTAACATTAATGACAGCGTCGGCTTGTGAGACCGTACGCGCCCACTCTAGCGTACAACACATCGTACTGTGTCTGACCCAAAATCGCTATTTCCACTGTAGCAATAGACGTCTTAGAAATAGTATATGAATAAAGCCGTGGAGAGACTTGTGCGACCTTAAAGATTCCCATGGTTTGTAATTTAGATTTAGTTGTTTACCGCAACAAAGATGTCGGAATTAAATGTCGACACACACGTAGCAATGCAGAGAGTGCAGATACAAACGAACGCTAACGAAATGATTAACTTCGTTAAGCGGAATCCAGCAACCATTTCGATCTTCGTTCCCTCAAATAAAAGGAATTAACGTAACGATTCGATTTCTAAGGCGAAACCGTGATTGGATGGCCCTTCGTTCGTCGATTCTTAAACCGATTCAAACGAAGTTTAACGAGCGACTGAATGAGGAACCTATGAACTCGCAGCTGCAACAATTAAATGGCGACGCGGCTACGTTCGACGCGGTCGTTAGCCCCCGTGCAAAACAACCGAAAGAATCGTTGTGTATCGGAAAGTGGCTTTTGCCTCATCCTCTCGAATGTTGGATTATACAGGGGTGTCCAGAAAATAATTTAAATGCCAAAAAGTGCATATTCTGGAACGCATGTCCTGTAAACTGTTGGAACACCAACGGATTGTCAGCAACCAGTTCTGATCGTTTATATGATAGCTGAAACTTCATGCAACGAGTTCATCAACTCTCTTGGCCTCGGTTGATCGAATATGATGGATAATGATAGAAGGCAGACTTGGTTTCAGCATGAAGTACAATTTGTTTGTCTCATTGTCAGTATTCTAATCTGAAGTGTCGTAGATTTGGTATGCAGTTTCTTGTCTGCCCTGGAAACTGTTTGAAGCGTAATTTATTATAATAGCCATGGTATCCGACACTTTTTAACCCAGTACAGCACAAACTTTTACATAAAGTAGATTCATTGAAACAGTCCTTGTAGCCTTCATTTAAAAAACAACCTCATTCTTTATATACAAATCTTTAAACATTCATCTAGCCTCAATATCGCTTTCTTCCTCCTAAACTTATGACTTGAGGAAAAAGGGGTTCATTAAACTCCATGCAAACATTGTAATCGTGAACCTTTAAATAACTACGTTCGATCTCTCTGTAACTTTATCGTTGGACCAAGAAAAAGAAGGAGATCGGCGAACGTTGAGCGTGTCGATGAAGCATCGAGAACACGATACATCTCGAGCGAAGGGAGCGGGAGGGGCTGGCGCGAACTTTTTTGTTTCGTTCTGCTCGATCTCCCGCCACCAATAATAAAGTTCAGGGTGGCTCGTTCATCATATTCCATCAAACGGTGAACGGAGGCTGGCCCATTCAGTTCGCCTCCCCTTAATCTTCCTTCGACTCGCCGGCAAACGCGTAGATTAAAGGATTTACGAAATTAGTTTTACTTCCTCGCGTCGTCGACGAGCGCGGCCGGATATTAAGTTCCCGGCTAAACTCCAGATTGCCTCTTCGTCGCTGACGCGAGCAACCTGCAAACAAAGCCTTAAAAATAATACCGCGGAGTCTGTCTGTACCCTCGCGACTCGAGCGTTTAAAAAGGTTGGCTCGAAAATTTCGGCTGAAACTTATGGAAAGATTCAGAGACGTTCAGTTCAGAAATCGACGAGAAGTCTGATGAGCTGTATCGGGGTGTATAATGCAACAAGAGGCTGTTATTTTGATTTCCTTCGATTTAGGTAAATACAGTGCTAAGACTTAATCTTGAGATCAGAATGTGTATGAAATTATTGGCGGAGGTTTTAAAGATTGGTGTAAGACTGTTGGTGTGTTCTTGTCGATATAGTGGATGCACGAAGTGTTAAACGTTCAAAGTTGCTTACTGGATTGTAAACGACATTAGATATAACCATGATGTTTATAATTTCTCCGGTTAACGAGACGATAGAATCAGATGGCAGGGAATTCTTTGAGTAACCTTAAGCAAATACCAGTACTCGTCTCTGCTATAATATTTTTATTGTTATAGGATTAATGAGGACGAGAAAATTTATCTGTCGTTGCGAAATGAGTCCAATGTATTGTGTCTGAAGACAAAGTTATGGCATTGTAGTAGTTGATACACAAAATAGACTATGTTGGGCATACGCTTACATGAACAATTTTTTACTTTTGTATGCGGATTGCTTTATTGCAATATTTTCCAGACGACACGAAACAGTACAGATGTGTGTTAGACGGATTATTCCAACGATTAATCGCCCCGTTCCTTCGTGTATCGATTACGGGAGACTCGTCCGCGGCTAGCCGAATAAATATCGCGTGCCACATAACTGCATCATCATTGACGGCTTATTTGGATTACTACTTATGCAAATAATAGTTTAATATCGCACGTCCCTGTTGCCCAACCATTATTTGACCTCGCATACGTCCGGTTATCCTGATTAAATCTACAAACTCGTGCAACCCTTGCTGTATGACGTCCGCGAGTTACCTAGACATTAAGTAGATTCGACAACGGAAAAGTTAATGACTGTCGATTATTATTCCTAAATAACCGTTTCCAAATTTCAATTGTTCATCCTTACACAGAACTTCAACACACGTTCGAAGAACAACGTGACGTCACCTACCACTTCTATTTAGTCATACACAAATTGCAACTGATCTTGTTCAATTAACATCACTCAGGCCTACTTTCTTGACAGTTCACGTCTCAGCTACCAATTCTAATCAAACCCTCTTCATCTCAACTCACTTTGTAGACTTTCTCACCGTTGATCGAACATAAACACGGAACAATCTCTAAAACTCGGTCACCGAAAATCGTCTACTCAAAATCAAACTTACACTATCAACAACTTAAAACTACAAACTGCCATTCCTGATTGCTCTAACCCAAACTTCACCCAATGATCTGTAGAAGATACCTGAAAGTATGATCCTCCAAAATCATAGAAATTCGGTCGCGAAATCTGTTGAGGCGCAATGCTGACTTTTTACCCTGTGAACTGAGATTTCTGGACAGTCAAATATCATGACACATTAAGCTGTGTAATTATTATCATTTCAACGACTGTGTCCGGAAATCTCAGGTAAACGCGCATCAAGAACGTTGCGAGTTATCACCGCAGCGCGACCCTTTGGGTTTCTCCGCCCGGTTTCCAGACCCTCAGGTACGCGAGTGCGACCTAGATGATCGGCGATGCACTGCTCACTGATTGGTCGCACCAAGCTACCAAAAACGGTATAAGCACCCGCAATTTGCACATACCAAAAGATTCTCACACCAATATCACACCGAGGCAGGTCTCTACACTGCCCAAATTTGTAAACCACATGAAGCAGTCTCCAGTCACATCAATAAATAACACAACAAACAACAACTTTCACAAGACTCATCATTTCGACATTTAACTTACTCACGTGCCGTTAATGAGTGTACCCGTGTACGTTTCCCAATCGCAGCGAAGAACACGGTACGCGACAAAATCTTCGTCTCGACTTTCCCGTTACAGCGGTTGTCTTGAAGCCGGACAAAGCAGTCTAGCGAGGGGTAGTCCAGGGTGGAGTGACGAGGGACATGTTGCATGAAGGAGAAAGGGGGTGAACTCAATTAATACCGGTGCTCGGCTTATACTATATTTCTTGGTTGCGGTATCAAGCGAGCCGGCAGCCCACCTCACGTCTGTCTGCATTTGTTCCAATTCACTTGCTGCCGATTACCGCTCCCTCGAATCCGCCGACCCCACGTTCCCCATTTTCATCCCTATTCTCCCATTTCCCCTACACCCCCGCGCCTCCGGCCCTCTCCCTTCGACCCTAAGTTGCTCGACTAGACTCGATTCGCCGCGGCACCGTGTCACGTAACCGCACTTCCAGTGTATCGAAAGAGACGATGTACCGGTTGCGAAACGACCCGACTTACCGATCCTCGATTCAGTTTCTCCATCTCTTTCTCTTCTCGTCCTGATGTCGATCGAATGCACGGTGCGTCCCGACGATTTTCGTCGATTTTCGGCCATCAAACGGGAAATAACTTTCTCTTTTCACTGCTACCATTCTTGTTGATGTCTTCGTTTCGTGATGATTTACAAGATTGTTCAATTACTAATATAAATACCAGTGTGATGCCTATACACATTTAGCAGGGTCCAAAAGTAGTGCAAAAATTCGTGATCACAGGAACTGATACCCTCCATGATAAACTGAATAATTATTTTTCTATTAGCTCCATTAAGGTCCTCTCGTTTTCAGTAACGCCAAATACCACGTGTTACTATTTCAGCCTCTAATGTAATTGACGAGCCCTATCGATTTCGTTCAGTGAAACATGGAGACCCGTCTTGAAATCCGTTCTTCAATGGAGGGGCTGGTTTCATTGACGGTGTTATTTTTCCTAGGGCTCTTTCACGGTGTCTCTTGTTGTATGGTGTCCAGCTCGAGGATTATGTTGCGTTAATGGTAACGTCGATTCGGTAGCACCGGTCTCTCCCTTTTTCTCTCCGGGTGAAAAATAATCCGACGACATTTTATTAGGTATCGCCATTACGTTCCGTTAAGGCGTAAGTGGTGGATCGCGTTACCGGGCGATTGGCAGGCCTGTTACGAGAAGCCGCGTTCGTAAAACCCTGCATTGTCGCGGCCACCTCTCGTCTTATGTCTCTCGTATCGAAATACCTTTTACGATCTCTCTCGTTCGAGAAATACCGGCTAGGGTATAGCTTTAATAACGTTCCTTGACGATCTGCCTTGCTACTTGTATACCAGCTCCTGTCAATGTACACGATATTTCGAAATTGATGTCACAAAAAGTATGTTCCAGATTTTAAAACCTACAACGTGGTCAGGCGTTGATAACTTGGATTCGAATGAAAATTTTGTGAGGTGGTGTTCGTGTACAGTATTGTAAAACCTTTTAAAAACCGTGTTCTATTCCTTTAGACCCCCGGAACTGCGGCCTTCCTCGACTGTATAAAAAATCCTAAGTGTTCTTAGGAAATTGTGATTCTTGTGGCGCCTTATAGAGCAAAGTATATCTTTTGTGTAGACGGCAGCCGTTCAGTGTGTTGAGTTTAGGGAGATTGAATTGGTAGTGGGTTGGATAGCTTAGTGGGATAGCACCTGCTCGGAAAGCGGAAGGTCCCGGATTCGATTCCCGATCTAGTCCATCCAATTTTTTCTCCCTTACATTTGATTGGTTGGACACTTCAGCTTGTCTATATGCAGTCCACTGATCCCCGTCCAGGCTAGTCATCAATATATTGATGTCTACTGGTGTCTCCAGGTTTCCCTGGTTCACTCGGACATTACATTGTCGGCTCATTACACCGGGAACTGTTTCCGCAACACGCCCGGCCGACTTTCGTATGGAAAATATTGACCGTCGAGATCGGCCGGATAATCCGCGCCGGTGTTGTAAGTGTTGATTTTCCCCGTTGCGTTTGTATAGACGCCGTGAACTATTAATTCGATGCGGTCAGATATAGCTGCAATGGTGAATCGCCGCGGAGAACTCGCCACTGACGCTGCTGCGTTAATTACCGCGCCGATGCTATGCCATACCAATGTCCGTATGTACACTTCACTCGAGTAATGCTGAAATCATTTTCAATTGAACAGAAATATTTCACGCTGATGGACGTGTCGAAAAGGTCATAAATTTGTTGCACAAGGAGTTACGAATTTTCTGTGTATACGCGTTACACGGTGCGGGGTCCAACGGTCACCAACATCTAAAATTTGATTTATTTAATATTCAATAAACGTATTAAATAATTACAAATTTTTGCACAATTTTGTGTTGTACTAATATTGTTAAAATATCTTAAGGCAATGAGTATACAATGAAAAAAGGTAATCATGTATTTTCTTTATTCGTCATTCATATTTGAAACAGAATATTACATTGTTTGTATGGACGATAAATTGGCTGTAGGAAAACGCGAACTGAAGAGAATAAAGCAGCAGTGGAAAGGGACAGCGTATGGCCAGACGCGAACTCTTCTCCTATTTCGTGCATGAATTATTTTCAAAAATGTTTCAAGTAAAGTATAAACAACTCTGAAGATCCTCTACATACAAAAATTATATTGGCATGCATGAAGGCACTTTAAACCAAGCTTCAAGCAATCTTCCCCGTAATATTAGGTAATATTTAAATGAGACACTTCATGCAAACTGCATGAAAAGAGGAAGTCAAGGTTTGAACGACTTTCACAGTCTCCAGACTGAAATTACATCCGACCATAGATACGAGAAAAGTTTAATTTACACGAATGAAGTTGATGATGCATCGCATTTACAACGACGAATGAGGAAATCCTCGAGGTGAATTTTTCAGGTTGCACGTCTTTCTGTGTTAAGATCACGAGATTTTATTGAAACGAGAAACCACGAAAAACCTCTTTTAAACCAAATTTCAACGAAACAGAAGGTCCAAATAAAAATTTTCTTTTGAACTTAATTCATTTGAATATATGCTTCAATTAATTAACTGCTTCTTTCGTTTAAACTATCGATCACAGAACTGCTCTCCAATTTCGAAACAATTTTTTCATCTATTCTGTACAATATAATGAAACGTTCAAGTTTCGATTTGCATGACAAAAGCACGCAATTTGCTAGTATTTTTTGGTTTTAACCCATTAAACGTCCGTTTTAAGATAAGAATTTTTATTTTATACTTTGAAAGGAGTTCACCTCGAATTTTCTCAACTATTTGCGAAGTGGGTCAGGGGTCTTTGTAGTCGGACCGCTTTCGAGCGAACTGGATAATAGAATTCGGAAGATTATGTAAAATAAAGGAACGTTAGCCGGGAAGTCGGTCGTTTTAAAATAGCGAGTTAGGAGCGGTGGAGTTGGGGATGTTCTGGCAACGATAGATCAAGACGGTCGCCGATTTCGTCTTTTTCATCTCGAGTATCTTCGAGTTGCGTCGCATTACGGTACGTTCTTACGGTTCACGTGAAACGATGTTAAGCCGAGAATAAATTTTTAATGGGCCGCCGGAGGTTCCGGCTTCGTGAAATACTGCCGCGATACATGCGAACGTTCACGGCGAAAAATTAAACTCCGCGGTTTTTCCTGTCGCGATAACGAATTCTAGCTATCGATCCGCCAAGAAACGTGAAAACTTCTCTGAAAACGATTAAAAATAATTGTAACACAGTTATTGTTTACTGCAGGTACGATTATTCGGTTTAATCGCAATCAGGTTCAGCTTCCTTCGGTTGAATACTATTTTCTGTATAATAGAAATAAAAATAATTATCCTGCTGCTATGTAAAGATAAGGGATTGTAATTAAAAGAAACTTGCATAGATTACTTTTTCGTATCTTACTAATAGGATTGAAAATAATTGTTACAGGGCTCTCTATGGCGTTAATAAAGTGAAAAATACGTAAATATAAAAGAAAATAACATGGTTCGCCTTTGTGTGATTCTGTAATAGAAAAATTAATGAAAAACACTACCGATGTAGCTTCATACCAAAAGTTCTGTATTGTCATTATTTTCGTATTTATTATAATCAAGTGAGTGCTTAACATATTTAAATATGATTTTCAGTGCACACACATTTTTAATACAACTTAGTTACACACTCGCCGTTTTCTGTATAATAGATTTCTCGTGTATTTCACATAAATTCTTTTGTTCTTCTCCGACCTAAGAATATAGTCCGAGCATGCAGTTACTTCAAAATTAATAAAGATAATCTGTTTCATTACATTTCACTACAAAATTCTCCCTCAAATTTCTGCAGGTGAATGGACAACAAATTTAGGCAACAGACTCGGTTCTTTGAGTATCCTATACAAAAAACTGCTGAAACTCTAGAAGCTGTTACTGCGTCGTCCAGTTATTTTCCCACGTGAACCCTCGGTAATTGGTTAATGCGATCTCTCACTTCGTCTATCAGCGTTACGCCTTTCTTCGAAAAATACTTAATGGAATCCTAACTCAAGATTAAACTTAACGGCGTACATGTGAGAGGTCGAAGACACTAACGCGCGAGATTAAGTAAAGTAAAGTTGGTCCAGCGTGGATGGGACGGAACAGCGGTCATTAGAAGGTAATACGAAAGTTTTCCAGGGGGTCGGAGGAAGAAAAGCTCGGTTTCCACTTATTCTTTTCGCCGGGCGACCCTCTCGGGAGAAGGATGAATAATTTAAGTATGTCTGATCGCGCGATCGAAATTCACGTGTCTGGGAATCGCTTTGAACGTCAAATTACAGGGAGCCCCTCCTCGGCCGATCTTCTGAATAATTGTGTTACAGACGGACGATCCATTTAAATCACTCTATTGCCGGCGAACGGTTCATTAAAATGCACCGGATCGAATTTCCGTCGGCCGACCGCGATGGGCCCGTTCCAACAAGAAAACTCTGATCAATCTTATCGGCGAACGTGCGTATCCGCCTTTATGCAGCCGTCGACGGGAGGGTCGCTGTAAATCTCCGTGGCCTCTGTATCCGGGGGCCGTGTTTATCTCCTCCTCCGATCGCCAATCTGTTCCTAATACGTTGCTTTCACTATGGAACCCTGAATGTGATTTCTGAATATGAATTCTACAGAGTGATTTCTGTTGAAGCTATTGTAAATTCTGATTTGTTACTGATGTAATAAATTATAGCCCTTAACAGGAGTGTTTTGACAGGCAACATTTTGATATATTTAGTGACATAATCACCTTCGTATGACCAATTTTTAACCTTAGAGTAACTAGAATATGCTTCTGCACTTTGGTTACTTGTATAATGGGAAGGAATGGTAGTAAGACTACTAGTGAGAAAGGAATGCTCGAGCGGCCACCTATCGGTGAAAGAACGAATTTCTCAACAGGGTATAAGGAAACGAAGCATCAAATAGAAAAACAAATATTTTATGAAAGTTATTGAACTGTATAAAGCTTAATAATACTATCTTGAAGGACCTTTTAAACCGTTTCATCCATAATAACATAATCTTAATCGTTCCATTAGCAAGTTCATAATTACTCTATCATTCACCTCCTGTCAATTCTAATATTCTTCGACACGGTTAGCCCGTGAAACTCGTACAGACACAGAGAGTGAACGAAGATTTTCCTGAAATCCGGTACAAAGACCGAAGGGTAGGCGAGTTCACAAATTTGCGACGTAACGTTGCGAGCAAATAGTTAGGCGGTATGCGGAGACAGCTCAAAGGGGTCTCGCGTAATATTCGCATGACGCGGATAACAGATGAACGAGGTAGGCCTACATAACCATAAGCATCGAAGGTACACGAGGTCGCGTTAGCCGGCTTGCGTCGCCCTATATCGCGCACCAGGCGCCACCGCAACACGGTCCAGCACATTGTGCCAGTACATATGCACCTGTATGTATTACCAATAAATTTTACCTACAAATCCTTGCCATGCTTCCTTACACGTCGCTCTACGACACCACCAGCACGCGTTCTGTCGTCATTTAAGGGGCCGATGTATACAGGGGCTCCACCGATCACCGAGGCCCGATTGTTGCTGCTTGCTACAACGCTGCCAGTTGCACACGGTTTAACAGGATACATCAATCCAGTGGAAATAAAACGTCTATGGTGTCCAACACCTGCCGTTAATACCCAACCATGTGTGCAGAGTGTTTCTAAATACAGTTAACACTGTTTGAGGTTCCGCCGGCGTTGTAGCTAGCTGCATCAGGGGTCTGAGGACGCAGAGATACTGATGTGCGTCGGGATATTCACTCTTTTTATAGTAACAATGTTCATTGATCAGTCAATCAGTTTCTAATTGGTCAAATAACCAACTGAAGAATGGGAGAGGAAGTTCCAGATAGAGTTAAGGTATAACCCCTACCCCTATTCTGGCGAAATGTTGGGAGTATTTTCCTCTTGGACACGGCTTACACTTGGAATCCTGAAACAGCTCCAACTGTAACAAATTGGGCCGAGGAAGCCTCAAAACTCACATTCGGATTTCTAAATTTCTCTGACCAAATTTGTAGGCGTATTCTGCGGGACACAGTGAGCGTGAAAGTTTTAATACATACAGGTGGTAGAATTCGTAATTTTTTAGATAGATGTAAATGAAGTCTTTGATGAGATTCATTCGAGTTCAATGGAGTTCAATAATGAAAAGGAGAAATTAAGCACCTATTTCGCTTCAGTCCACAGAAACTTAACCAGAAACAATCGACTTCGAACTGATTTGTAAAGGGTTGCACCAAACATAGAAAATTAAGCAGACAGACAATTAAAACAACTCGACGCGAAGGCAATACAGATGTATCAACAAAGGATTTTGATTTCTCTCCTGTGATATACACCCATTGAGACAATGACTTTCTCGCAATGCGTTCGTGTGCCCTTTCGCGCTGCATCTCGCGTAGAATCGAGGGCAAAGGAGACACGTCATCGTTCTCGTTCTTCTCGAAACATTAGCAGAATGGCGATGGGGGTTTGGCTGGCAAAAATAACACAGCCGGTATTCCCAAAGGCGTGCACAGAAACACGAAGGTTCGTTAAACGCAAGTGATTTATTGGTTTTTCGTTCGGATTTTCTCGAGCCTCTGGAGTGTTCTCGTCCCAGAAATCCGTTTCGTTTCCTCCCTTTTTCTTCCTGCGCCGCGATATCGACGAGCTCGCGATGACGTAAATGCCTCGAGTGCATCGCTCGTTAACGATACACTGCGAAACTATCCTTGTAATCGTGTAATCATCCTGTGATCGCGGCGAACGAGCTCGCCGCCGGTGCATTTTCAATCTGTCTCGAGTCTCGACAATGAGACTCTTGTCACGAGACAAAGTTCGACCCGCCTTCATCAACAAGCGCGTTTGCTCTGTTCGCTTGAATCGGTTACGACGGGTTATTATGAATTCTCTTCTCTGCCTTTCAGATTCAATATTTGCAGTTTCTGTTGAAAGTCTCCGACTTTATTGCTATATGTTCTGCTTACTGTATTTTTTAACGCTCATGTTCGAAAGTCGTTAAACTTAACATTCCCTAGTTATTGCTAACATTAACTGAAGGAAACTGTTAAAGTACGAATAAAGTATTATTTTCACTCTAACCCAACCTAACCCAACCAAACCGTGTATTCTCTCTTTTTTTATAGTGAAAGTATTTTTTATAATAATAAAGAAGGTCTGACTTGTTGACAGCAAATTATATCCCTAAAATATATAACACAACATAAAAGGTACTGTGCAGAGATGACAAGTTGGCTAGCCTAAGGAATGCGGGTCTAATTGGTTAACAGTGGAATAGGCCCACCTATTCCGACACCATCATAAAAACAGAGCACATGCACTTTCCTTATTGAACGAAACGGTCACATCTACTAATAAGGATTATATAGCACAACGTTTCGGAAGCATCAAAGGCAGAGCATGCAGAGTATTATCAACAAATATAGCCCAAAGGAGTGCACAAAAACAAGTACCCTTCTTGTCCTTGTGCCGTCCCGCTAGCCAACTTGTCATCTCTGCATAGTACTTTTTACGTTGTGTTATATATTTTAGGGATACAATTTGCTATCAACAAGTCAAATCTTATTTACTATTATACAAAACACTTTTACTATAAGAAAGAGAGAATGCATGGTTGGGTTGGAGTGAAAATAATACTCTATTCGTACTGTAACATCTTCCTTCAGTTAATGTTGACAATAACTAGCGAATGCTTTAACGATAATTCGCACATTAACGTTCACATATTCATTAATTTCAAACACGAAGCCGACACTTTGATTGGAAATTTTTGGAAGGCAGTACTTTAGCGACTGCGCTTTGACTACTTCGTATGTGAAAATTGGTATTCATTGAATTTCTACTACTACATGCTTCCTTTGTATTTACGAAGAAAAAAAAATTGTAATGCAGGTGAACAAATGACGCTGAGCAGTGAAACGTGGGAATCCCTGCTATAGTGTCTCTAAGCGAGTAAAAGTTTGTCATGCACTAGCATCTAAGTTTGAGTCTCTACCTTCAAACAAAAGGTATCAGAAATTGTCCAATAGAAGACCGCAGGCCCTAAAATAGTAAACAAGTTGACATTTACAATCCTGAATCATCAGAACAATTATACAGAGCAAACTAAAGTCTCTTTATGGCTAGAAAATTAGAATCCCGTACATTCTCGTACACTTTTGACTTCTTCTCAACTGTCCAAAGAGGACACAGAGATTTCAGAACCAGTACATTCTTCCAATTCCGAAATTACAATTCTACGCTCGATCTTCCTTTGTCGATGTCTCTATTGTGCGTTAAACATCCGATTCTACGGAGTTTGCAAAGCTTGGGGCAGTCTTTGTGCCGCGCGGGTAACGGATCCTAAACTCGACTGTCAGGTCTAGTGGAATTTCACGCACAGTGTTGTAGAGGTTTATGCGGAAACAGCGTCAAAGTGTGCCGTTCGAACATCAAAGCATGAGCCGACATGGTGGTGCGCGATCGTAGAAGTAGATTCGACTGTAAGTGACAAAGTGTCCGGTGAATGATAAGGGATAGAGAGGCTAATATCCAAAGTTATGCTATGATCGTTATTCGATACGACGTAGCTATCAAGCAATAGAACCGAAACAATGCACAACGGTCTAATATTTCTCGAGGATGGTGCACGTAACGCGACATTCTGCACGCCTGTGCACTGCAAATGCATTCGAAATAACGTCTGATCGATATCGGTTTGCTACTTGCTGCCGTGGAGATGCAGAAACTGGACACTTCAAAGTCTCATCCTTCACTTACTTTCCTTAATTTTCTTCACTGTACATCCTAGTGTGCAAGCTATATTATTTTTTGTATTTGCATTCTAATTTTCACAATCATAATATCGTAAACTGGTCCGTGCAAACGAGAAGGAAGCATGAAGTGCCTACTTTCGGTGTCCGTCTTTCACACGTGTTTACTCTATTCCAACTCTTCAACTGTTTGAAGACTTAACAACTTAACTGCATCTTGCCCACCGTAACTAGTAGCGTGCTTTACGATTAATAAACTCACTATCCAAGGGGTTCAATGCAATTACAAAACTTGTCACCAATCAATCGCGTCAGATTCAATAAAATCAACCAATTATGAAATAAGTTTGATCGATTTCGTGATTCTATCTCATTCAACGAGTCAGGAACAAGAGATCGAAAAAACAAGTTAACAAAATCAGGCTTGACCAACCGAAACACCGAAGACCATGTCGAAGACACTTTCAGCCATGGCTCTGGTAAATACCTGAAGCTGGTAATCCATTAGACGGCGTGGCGTTGGTGTAATGGCGTGCAAAGTATGAAATCCGTTCGACGAGGGAAGTTCGTTCCATCGTCGGTCTCGTTTCCACCTCGGATTCGATCCTTGAGGCAGCAGTAGCGGCGGCGGCGGCGGCAGCAGCCGCAGATGACGGCAAACTGCTAATAGGAGGCAAGTTTTAAATGCGTGTAACGTAATAACGCGTGCATTAGGCGACTAGTATGGCGTCGGTAGCGTCTGCGGCGGCGACAACGATAGTAGACCCATTCTCTGTAAGGGGTAGTTTGCCTGACAACTCGATTATACGATACCGGGGCGAGCTGAGTGGCAAGTGGTGATATATGGCGCACATATACACGCCGGCCTCTGCCTCTGAAGTCACTTAAAATAATGAGAAACCCGGTATCGGGTGGCACACGCTCGTTTTCACTTTTCTTTTTGTTCAACGTCCTTATTGGCGGACGTCGGATATCGACGCCAACCTCTCTACCTCTGTCTCCCTCTCTGTCCCTCTTCCTCTCTGTGTCTGGTTCTCTCTCGCTTTCTCTGTTGGCCTCACACTCTCCAGAGCAACGTCGTTGCTCCACGCCAATCACTCTCCTAGTCATCTAGCTGCGACGAGTAATTACGCCACCGTGGCTGCTTTTTAATCTTAATAAAAGAGAACCAACGATAGAACGGCCGAGACTTCGTTTCCCTGGCTAACGAATTCACGCCCGTGAACCGTGTAACGACCGCTCCAGCCGAGACCCTTTTTCGCGTGTCGAGCTGCTGGCCAACTTCCACCCGTGGAAATTGTCGAATTGAACGAGAAATTTAAGGGAGTCTTCATTGATGGAGGTTGAGGACGGACGGATACGGGACACGAGAGAATTCAATTTTTCATAGCGACTGGGCTGTTCCTTTTTGACTGGTTTTTCACGGACTTCACGTTTATTACCATCGTTAGTATTTATTTATTTTCTGGAGAACATGGCCTGTGCTGTTCATTTATTTTTCAATTGGAATCGGTTGTTGAATTTATAATTTGGAGCGGCTCGAATCCGGTTTAGGTGGTAGAGGCTTTTCATTCTGAATAGCAGCGTTTGACGTATTAGAACGTACATACAAACGGAGAGACGATTAGACGAGCAGATGGACGTAGAGACCTGACCATAACGGGATGTAGAATTAGCAGACTGCTGTTTCCCATATTAGCTAGGGTTTTACCACGGTGTATGATTTTACTGCTCTGATTTCAGTGGAGTATAGACGTGTTTGATTTTCTGGCATTGTTCATTCTAAAATAATATTTCGACCGACGCAATACTATGACTTTCATTCCTGGTATTTTACATTTAGAACGACATACAGTTATTTTAAATTCAGGCAATGTTTGTCTTCACTGTTAAAGATTCCCATTTTCATGTCTCGCTGTTCAATAAAAATAATGGCAATAAATACAAGTTGAATAATTGTACAATTGGTTACTAAAAAATTCACTGAAAACTTGTGACACACTTATGATATAGAAACACAGATATATTTCTGTTTAAGCATCAATTTATGGATCACATGGAGTACCTAATGATACTGCTATGTTCCATACTTCCCTCCACAGTGAAATATTTTGTGCCCGGCCAGACTCGCAGTCAAACATCCTGAACACTTTGAATGCGACAGAGAAAATAGCCCTGCTATGAGATAGATCATTAATCAGAAATTTATTCAACTGTTCAATAAACACTTTCATTATTCACTCGTCCTAACAACAAACCGAATAACGAAGACTCCTCCTAAAATACAATCTACATTTCCTTAGATTACTACAATATTGTACAAGTTTCATTCACTACATCCGTCTCTATGCAAGACTATAACACTATTCGTATACCCGGATTTACTATATATAAAGGATTCCCTGTATAAAAATTATCGATTAAAAAATTTAATATAAGTGAAAAGTGGTCAAAAGCTTATTTTGCAGTAATTATTACAACTTCAGGGCACACCAAAGGAAAAGACTTGAAACTCGTTGATATAACGAATGGACATAATATCAACAATGGCCTTTAAAAACAAACCCCACGAAAAATCCTAGCGGACCAATGGGGTGGGCGTCTGACTGAAATCCACCGGCACGTAAAACGGTTTAATTACTCGACAGCAATAATAAAGCCGGAGAAACATCGTCTCTTAGGGATCAAGGGGCAACGTTTCCTCGTTAGGGGGTAACCTTACCTCCGGCGTGTTTGTTTTGCCGATGAGAAGCCGCATCTACGTAAAACGAGAATGATATTTACGAGGAAGGTCGGTATGTAGGGAGGCGGAACGAGCTTTATGATCAAGCCGAGCTTCGGCGGAAGGAAGGGTGGAGAAATGGGAGATGCGTATCCAGTTCGTAATTTGTGTGTAGCCAGTAATTTCGTTCTTGCGCCAACTGTGATGCCTGTTGCTCTATATCATATTCGAATCGAATTTTCGAGTCGGCCCACCGCCGTGTCGCTCCGATTCGATCGACTGTGAACTTCGAGTCGTGTCGAGTCGCTCGGATTCCTCGATCTGCTCAAAATCGTCCTGCCAGAATTTTGAAACAATTATTTACTTCACACAGAGTGTAGAATTAGTGAAGGAGGAGCGTATTGATGTTATAGAGACACTTTGAAATGTTAACAAATAATTTGATATAATTGCATGTGAATATTGTTCTTAACTAAAAAAAAAAGGGCAGACTGAACGTCCATCAGTAATTAACATACATTTGAGCATCAATCTTATTACAATCGCTTAGCATGTTGACTGACATGGTGGTCACCGGTGACCGGCGTTCTAAATTTTATTTAATTAAATATCTATTGATTTTTACTATAATCTGAAAAAATGTAATATTGCAACGCTAATATAGGTGCGCGTGTACAATATTGAGTAATTAAACATTTTTTTCCTTCGCGATTTATATAGAAAAGAGGCATTTATATTGTGTCTGACTAGATATGGCTATTCTCACTGTAGCAGTCGACGTGTTAAGTAGGGGTTTTCAATATTGGAAATGTCTGCATTGAATATTTGATACACTCTACTGTTGACGTGTCATTACTGCTCGTTCAGACTCGAATGTAAAGTTTGAAAACTTTGGACTTCCTAAAGTGCAGAATAATAATGGTCAATGTACTCCAATAGAAGGAGTGATGAGAACTGAAATTGCAGAGTCCTTTCTGACAAATTCTTGGCCACCTTACTGGTTGAATTTCGTTCACACGACCAGAAGATATCACGAAGTTTCTTAGCAAACCTGTATCCTTCCAGTGAGAGCGTTCGTAATTTTCGAAAATTAGATTAAACTGAAGGTAGATTCTCTTTGTAAGTACGCGGCCATTACTGAGTCTACAGTTAAGCGTTACGAACGGGTGTGGGACTATTTGAACCGAGTACGAGAAGGGAAAGATGTAAAAAAGCATCGCGAATGGGCTTTCTGAAGCTGCTCGAACGACGTAACAGAGAATTGCCAATGATCTCGTTTAATATTAACATGACGGCGCACAAAGAAGAATTAAAGTCGCAGTATACGTAAAAATGAGCAATATTAAATCTTCTAAATTACAACACGAACTTCTCTGACGTAATACGATATTTAATTTTGCACAATGTTTGAAATATGACGTAAATATTCGTTTTTCTCGAGAAACACAGGCAGAAAAGGCACAACAGAATCGTCTGGAGTATACCCACGGTACTTTCTACATTTATTACATATAGCATTTTAATAATTGTTATGATCCAAACAGGTACAATAATCCTCAATCCTCGTTAACCCAGGTCATCACAGACTGTCTAGATGAGTAGTTAAGCACCCAAGGTTCTTCCAAGTTACCCCGAACAGTGATTGATTATAGTGACGCAGGCTTACCACCCAAAAAGACTATAGAGATGCCGCATTATTATATATTCAACTGGTCCAAGTAAAACCAGATATTATAACAATCGCCAACATACACACACATGTGATTTAATATATTTTTCAAAACACAAATCAACCCTCGATTCACTGAACTCCAATTCGTACTACTCACGCGAGGTTAATTAGGTGTGTGAGGTTCCCGTAACAGCTTCGATAATTGATTTCGAATAGTACGCGTACGCAGTAATAATTAATCTGTATACCACACGTAACGCATAGTATATGACGCTACAACACTCTGCTTCCCAAATTAGCTCATTGGTTGCAGTCAGGTGCCACGAGTCCGTCTCGTTATATCGGTCGAACGGGTTGAACGTAAAAACGGAAGTATCTGAGTCATTTGTATCGGTGAATTCATTCTGAAAGAAGGAGAATCGAGGCGATCGATCGTAGAGCACGAAGCGTCCGCGAAGAAAAATGTTTTGTCTCGAAGAAGCTCGTCGATCCGGTAGAATTTTCCTCGGCCGTTTGTTCGCATTTAATTTTCTTTTCTTCGCGTGGTATCGACTGGCGATATCGTCTCCGTGCGTGTTTTCCAACGCGGAAACTGTCTACCGCCGGGCAGAATATCAAATAAGGGAGAAAAGAAACGGACGGGCAGAAAGTTTCGCGGCGGTGACCAATGGCACGCCCGCACGGCGAACAACGGAAGATGTCGATAAGTAATTCATAGTATTCGATGATGATGAGGGAAGTTCTGATAGCGTTCGCCTCTATGAAATATACAGCGGAACGGATGTAGCAGCCATTCATTACGCTTGAAAATAACGCGGTACGGCGCAGCGTAATTTCAACGGAAGATACAGACCCCTGAAATTTCAATTTTTCTCTCCCTCTTCCACCCTCCTTGTCTCTACCACTCTTTTCTGCATTTTTTATTATTTCTCTCGTCCGGTGGAATGCATTGAAATATTTTCTGGATACTTGAGCTCAGTGGAGCACAGAGGAAAACTGATGCACAAGGTGCTTCAAAATTATAGGTCAGGGGTCAACTGAGTGCTAGAACTCGTAATGATAGAGTAAAAGTATTCGAGCAACGTATACATGCGAATTCATCGTTTTTCGTGTTATTCGACACGTTGAGCGACATAATTATTTGATTTAATTAAGTCCTGTTACTTCTGAGAACCTTCTGGGAATTGTTAATATTGCAATAATTGCATAAACTGTAAATTGTATGACTGAATTCTTGAACAATTTTTTTCTTCATGATTCATCTATATCAATCGACTGTCGTGGCGTCTTAAACTTGTTTTAATTGAATAACTCCTCATTTTCTTAATATTTAAGCAGATTTAATACTATAATAATAACATAAAATAACAGTAGTATGATCAAACAGCTAAACAATTTTTTCGTCGTGATTTATATGTAAAATATAATATTACGAAGTGGCACGCCATGTATGGCAATTTCCACTCCGCCATTCAACGTATTAAAATTAGCAATTTAAATCGAGTCTGACTAGGTATTGCAATTTTCAGTGGAGCAGTTAACACGTTAACTTACAATTGCATTGTAGATGATAAATGTACAGGGTTGTCCTGCTTTTTTCACCAAACTGTCCAGTAGGTTCTGCAACAGAAATGGAAAGAAATCTATCAATATAATTTACAAAATGAGCAGCTGAATATTACCATACAAATAAATCTTTGATCAACGTTTATCAATGATGTTTCGTTTATTCCTGAGAGTTCTATGGTCCACTGAAGTATGGGTCTGTACATTTGAAGCACCCAGTGAATCACACCGAGCTTCCGTTCGTTCTCCGTTGTAAGCTTCTCGAACGATTACGCAATCGCCGGTGACGTAAAACTAATTTAAAACGTGAACGTTACGGTTATTGGCTGCGAGGAGCGGAACAACGCGTTGCGCGTTTCGTAATAGACGTCGGAACCCTTAACAGGAAATCGAGAAAGAGAAAAAAAAACAGATTGCACGCCAAACGCACCTTCTGTCCATTCGACGTGCCTCCGTGTCTCCTCGATGCTTTACAAACTTCGACACGCGATCGAGTAATGAACACTCGCTGGATAGGAGCTTTAAACAACTTTCAGTGAGTATCGTTGAATCAATTCTGAATCGTTTACATCTCGAAAAGAGAACAACAGATCTCAAAATTTGAAAGGACTCTTCAATTTGCTTTTGGGACACCTTGTATATTCGATAAACATTATAAAACTGCCCTTACCTTGCATCCTGCTACTCTAAATCTGATACCTTCCATACAACCTTCTAACAAATCATTTATACGTCCAGAACTTTTCTTATGTAACATACTGTCACAGTTTGGGAATGACCTAAATCACGATGTATAATACTCAATCTAGTACTGACTTTAAAAGTGTAACACATTACCATTGAATAGGCTGGACAAATAAATTTCCATTCAAGGCATTCGAACGTGTTACGTCAACACGTGCCGCAATGAAAGTAGTAATAACAAGTTAGGGGTGACTGGAGGGGGTGGAAGGGAGATTTAACGGCGCCTTCCTGACACGAAACAATCTCAGTTATGCGGCGAGCAATGTATCAAATAGATTAGAAGATCTAAAGCTGCGGCATTACGGGACCGGAAACGGTGGGCTCGTAACGTATTTCAACCGGTTATCGTTCGCAGGCGGAACACAGCTGCGGTGCCGAGATGTGCATTGTTAAAGGGCGAACTCGGTAAATTCATTATAACGCGAGTACTTCGCGGCGGAGCTGCTTTTAGCCGCTCAACAGGGATTGATTTTACCCCCCGCTTCACTTCCGAATCAGCCCCGAGCTTCGTGAAAGCTCCTTCACCCGCCCACTTCGTCATACTTCCCTTGAAACGCGGCGACTTCTTGATTCGGCGGTTCCATCGAAGATTTTCGCCATTTTTCATGAATTTATTTTTGTAACAGAAGATCACTAAATTGCAAGATATTGTTGTTTGAAATGAATTGCGTTTGACTGACTGTGCGACACCCTCTTCAAGTTTTTACAGTGTCCGCTATTTACATGAAGAATGTGCCACGTGCTTCTTCTTTTCAGATTTGTTTTGAGCAGAATGTTTGAACTACTGCATCCCCTTCTCAATTTAGTTAAAAATATTAATCGACTTTCACCCAGCATGGAATACTGTAGAATTAAATAATTACTAATTCTTGTGCAATTTCGACCAATGTCAGTGTTAACACAATATTTAGTAAAAATGATAATCGTATTTACCCTTTGCACTGTGAGGTCACCTCTGGCGTGACAATACCATTTTTCCCGAGAACTCTTGAGACACCTCTGACGTGAAACTTCATATAGTTAATAAAACAAGTCAGTAGGAAACAGTTTTATTAAAAAATTGCTTTAAAGGTATATGCATATGTGCATGAAAGCCTTGTATTATACACTTCTCAGCACTGAAATATTAATAACATCAATGTTCTTTATCAAATGTTTAAACACAATCGCATACTTTCAGATTGTTTGGAGAGATCAGTTTACGTGCAATTCAATTATTGCTAGTATTGGTTTTATTCTTGTGCTTGAAGATTCAGTGCATAGTAGGTAGTGTAACATTGTAAAATTGCCCTTTTTAACCATCAAAAGTAAAAGCATAGTATATAATAATTAAAAGAACATTTAATCTTATTTAAAAATCATTTCAAATGGTGTCTGACCAGCTACGTCAGTTTCCACTGTGCCAACCAACACGTTGAAGAATTTTGTACGCGCGTCTCACTATATACTGACTATTCTACTGTGGCATGACCTACGAAATATAAAACACTTACATACGATAAGCAAACCTATCGATCGCTATAAAATTTTGAAACAAATCGTCTGAATAATAGAAGCTTCCAAACCACGGAGTAAAAAAATCAAATATAATTCAATTAAACCGTTCTCGGTTCCTACAAATTATTATTTAGCCTTATCAGAGATCCACAGACTTCCAAAGGTATCGAGCAAAAAAGCTAGTCGTCACTTCTGGAAGAAGTGATAACAGCCTCCCACAGACACAGTTTAAACAACTGAGTGCCATAAGGATCAACGAAAACATATGCCAAAAGTGCCACGCGTGCCAGCATTCTCAGTGCGAATATGTGTAGCCTTCCTTAAACTTCTGAGGATTCTGCAGTTACACTAAGTCAGCACTTGCCTTGTGCATACAAAATTGATGAAAAAATTGTATAAATATAAAGTCTTTCACCGACTTTTCGCTAGTTGCAACATTTAAAGAAGCAGAGAGAGCGCAATCGCGCTTCGACACCGAATCGGATAACATGTTGACTGGCGCAGTGAAGACAGCAATATTTACTCAGACGCCCTATAATTTGCTGTTGGTAATAAAAATTACAGAGCAAAATAGTAATTAAGTATCTAATAGCATACACGTTCTTCTGTCCTATTCGTGTGACGTTACATTTCCTTAGAATTATATAAGCATCCATAGGTGCAGAATTAAATTAAATGGGAGGTGTGGAGTAGCGATGACAGCCACGCCACAGATCGTCAAAATTTTTGGAATGGAGAACAGTGCACCGGGTCCAGCGTAGACACGCAAGCGGACGGCACGGAGCAGTGAGTACGCGGAGCGTAAATAATTCCGTCTGCTAACTATTCATGCCGCGGGTCGATATAAATTATTGCCAGGAACGCATTAATTTCCTTTGCGAATAATTAACAGCGTGCCGGACAACGAAGCCTAGGCGAACGTTCCACGGTTTCGCGATGGTCAGTCTTATACCGTGCACCCCCGTGAAACCCCCATAACCTTCCGGTGGTCGACACCTGAAATATTAATCATGACTTACACGCGCTGGCGCCGGGTATTCTCTATCTACATTATTAAGGGACCCCGTGCCCTGCGAGGTAGGCTCGGCCCTTCTCCTCGCGAAACGAATATGAATGGTCGGCCTTCGGCATTATTATACTCGAAGAGCAGCGAGCTGCATCACCAGAATCACGTGAAAGGATCGTTTCATAACAATACTCTCCGCGCTGTTCCATGCTTTCGATATTATTTATGCATAAACCCCGTAAACTTAGGTTCCTGATTACGTACGAGTCGTTCATTCGATTATGTATTTTGTAGATTCATTGTTGAAGGAATTTTCTTTGTGCGTACGCTATGTGGAATTGGTTTCATCCTTCGACATTTGGTCTCTTGAATTTTAACTCTGACTCTCTTGAGGGTATGTTTTGGGTTAGGTTGAAGAGTTCGACTCTTTGTGAAGTAGCAGTACGAAAATATTTGTGCTTTTCTGAATTAAGTGGGACGTAATTTGGGATTGAAATGATTCCGAAAATATTTTAATTTACTTTTTTAGAATATGCTTGCGTATATGGAAAGGCATATTTTCGACATGACTGTAGTAAAAATTCTATAAGTCTACCCATAGAAAATTCTAAAACTAGTGCTGCCATTACAGAGGTATTGCAAAGTAACAATTCTATTGGCACATAGATAAATATTTGTATCCTTAACGATGCATGTTCATAAAGAGCGATTTTCGTATTTCTGGTCAATAACGAATTTTTCTACTGCGGCACAGAACGTTCGCTGGCACTTATAATTCTAATTCTAATTATTCTAATGTGCCAAGATTGCTTCTTGCTAATGGTTAGGTACAATTCTTTAATACAACTATACTTGCACACACTTGGAAGTTTGAAGGAAAAACGTACTGTCGTTTAATTAATCACAGACGATGCTTTTTGAACGTTCGATCGCAATTTTCATGCGAAGTTCCGAACCCGAACACGAGGCAACATTTTCCACGGGAGCTCGAAGAGTTGTCTTATTTCCACGTTGATCACGGCCATGTTAATTTATACGATGCGAAATAAAATTACCGAGGTCGTATATTAATTATGATGATTTAATGGAATGCAAATTCAATATTTTTCCACGGCCGATCAAATCAACCGTCCGGTCGACGATGATCGTCCACGCGAATAAATATTAAAGCGCAAAAATAAATTTAATGATATCGCAGCAGGCGAACCGGTCGGCGCAGGGGCGCGATTTTTACGATTACCTTTATCGGGAACGCGTACGAACAGGAAAGGCGACCCCCCACGGGGGTGGGAAATGGTAATTTCTGTGTTCCCATTCGGGGGTCGCATTGCCGTTGACAGCGACCATGTTTCTGATCCGACGTTTAATTTTCGTCGCGGTTCGCTCACCCCCGTAGTGACTCCCAAAACTGCCCTGAAAATTGCTAAATTTTATTTTCATTCGAAAGGTGGACTCTCGAAACAAACGATGGCTTGTTGACACGTTGATTGCCACAGTGAAAACTCCCATACCTGGTCAGACGTACTATAATATTACATTATCACGAAGAAAAAGGTATGTAACTATTTAATTGCGCAATCCTGACTTTAATTCACCCTGTTATCCCTACGAGGTCACATGCCTCAATACCGAAAAATAACAAAATGCCGGCACCTCAAATTCACCCCTCAGTTTTCGTCCAAAAATCGTTGTTTCTGGAACCTCCAAAAAATAGCAATTTCTGGAATTTTAAGAACACAGAGGGTGGTGCATCTGTAGATGCACCAAATATGCGAGTTTACGGGAAAATTAGTTGCATATTTAATTACATGATACATGAATTTTAAAACATCGATTTCTATTCTCCGTTGCGTATCGATAGGAAGCTCTGCGGGTACGCTCGCAAGAGCTGTAGCCAGCACGCACAATGTGTCTTTTTGCTAACTGTCATATGCATAGGGAACAACGGGGTCCGTCTACAGAGGCTGCTATCGAAAAGCAATTTCCGAGACGTCAAATGGAATGGAATCGAGTCGGGAAAGAAAGTTCGGTGACATTTTCGCCGGTAACCGACCTCTCCCCCTCCCGCGTTCGAGATCACTTTCAACGCGAGAGTAAGACTTCACACGGAAAAAAAGAAGAGAGAGAAGAGAGAACGAGGTGGGAGGGCAAAAAAGAGGGAAAGAAATAGCGGCAGGAGAAGCCGTATCTTCAACAGGTGCAAAGTGTCGTCCGTTGAAAGGGCCACTCCTCGTTTCGACCTCCCACTTCACCCCGTTCCTCTTCCTTCCGCTTCTTAAACCGTAAGCTCTTTTGATAAAAGGCCTAAAGCTCCGGCGGCCACCGCCGGGGGGAGAGAACGAGCCCGGAGGCTCGTAATAAGTCGATGCTCCGTTTGGGAACCTAATAGATTCTCTAATGAGACTTTAGCCTACGCGTGACACGCGCTTTCTCGATTCTGTCGCCTCGTTGACTGTATATTTTACGGTTCAGACGACGAAGGGGAGTGCAGAGCCGTCTGTTTCGGTGGATCCTTGAATTGTTTGCTGACGATCGTACCTTATGCTTGTTCGAACGTTGATGATTACTACTGTTGATGTATAAAGTGTAGTTGAGATTTGTGTTGCGCTTCAGACTACAGTGTTGTGGGTGGTATAACATTCACTAGATGGGCTAATTTGTTGCATGAATAATGTAGAATATACAGATGGAGAGTTAGTAAGCAGACTTCTCGATTTTTAAAACGGACATATCGGACGAGTCAGCGGAAACTGCCTAATAAAATAGTTCTTCCCTTGTTCATGATAGTAATGAAATTGTCTAATGAAATGTGGTGTGCGTAACTGAGTAAATAAGAATTTTCAGGGCCGATCTGAAGTGTAATTTGTTACACACACTGCAGTTTTGTTTCAAGCAACAACGTAGTGAAAAGTGTCTAATAAAGAAGTCAAAATCACCTACTCGTTTGGTCAATTTTGTGTGACTATATGATTGCTAAGTGACCTTGGAATGACTTTCATTTTATGAAATAGTAGCTTGTTCACTAAGATTATTCAACTCGGTGTTTATTTAGAGAATTCCTAAAAAAAAGTATTGAACACGCTCTCCAGGTTAAACTACGTCAAACAAGCCTCTGAAATGGACCCTCCTATATACTTGAGATTCTAGAAAAATTCGAATATCTGCTTCACTTAGAATCGTTCTGCTGTTTTACGGTTTCTCCACCGAATGTCTCGGATTAGTTTAGTCCGTCAATTTGATCAATTTTCGTAGCATCTTTGCGATTCTCGCTCTCTATATTAAATTTCGACACGCATCCTCCCGATGAGACCCTTCTCGTGGACGCGTCCTGGTCTCGATGGCTTCCCCTAACATCGCAGGGTAAAAGCCTCATATTGATTTAGCTACCGAGGGTAGGGAAAAGCTAGTCTCGAACGCGTAAATGCTATTCAAATTTCGTGAATCCATATTTGTCAGAACATAATTTCTCTTCTATATTACGGAGATGGGAACGCAACTAAATAATATCACAAACCGAATGACACGGAAATATTGTAGAATCTAATTCGGTTTGCGGGTCGGAAAAGTCATGTCTGATCAAAATTATTCGGTATCAGAAGGTTAATCTCTTGCATTATGACAACGAGCCACACACGTATACAGTTTTGCACCGATTTATAAAAATTAAGCTGACAAATGACGCTCTGGTTATTGTGGGACTGTTAAAGGCAAATTATACATTTTAATATCTGTTATTTATGTATCAGAGTACTAGGACCCTTAAACAGCAAACCATTGCTCACTTGGCGACAAATAAAATCGTCAAGCAAGGGGTTAAATGATAATTTTAAAGGTTCCAAGTCACCCGTCGCCTTGACGAGCGTCAACAATACCACTGCTTCACGATTCATCAATGTCCCTTTTGTTTTCCCGCCGTACCATCGACTTTTCATCATCAACAAATTACATTAATCACGAAGGAGTACGGAATAGGCAAGTTCTGGGAATACGAGCAATTTGCCATAAGCCCAATCTATCCGGTGTTCGTCATATTTCATCGGGACCCTCTTTGAACGCCCCACGTTCGTTAGCTGAAACGCATAAAATTACCGACGCTTCGAAATTAATCGTCCTGTTGCGAGATCGAAAGGAATCTTCTTGGAAACGCCGCTATTCAGTAATAATTCGAGGGACTATGTTGTGTACGGCGTCGCTGGGACGAACGATACAGACATCGAGATTAGATTAGAGTCCGTCATCTTTGCTGCGCCTTTTGAAAGCACAATCGCGAGATTAAGACTCCTCGTGAAACCTGGACCCCGGACTTGATGTCTCAGACTTTTAATTGGAGGCATGAACAGGAAAATTTTGTACAACTTGCTATTCAAAAGTTGCATAGGCTTACAATAAAAATTGAATACAAGCGTTAATTGCGAAATGAAACTCTTTGAGCGCGACCCTTTGATTGGCATGGTAACAGTAGCAGGATGTAACTTTTGTAAATAGTTTTGTGAACATCTGACATAAATAAGAGAAACTATAGAGGCTAGCGGTAACATACATTATATTAATATGATTTTTATATGTTTAATTATATATTACAATAAAAAGTGAGAAGTTATTTTCGAAAATAATAAAATAAGCTTGAAGAAAAGAACCATGTCTGGAAAGCTGATTATAATGAATATGATATTGGCTTTGTCTACAAATTTCCCAACGTATTAGTGACATGCTGTCCAGCTTTCGTAAGCTAAATTGGCATGCCGGCTGTACGGTAATTCAATTGACACAGCTTCAGTGGACAATACACGCTAACCTATGCCAAAAATTAATAGGTATTCTTTACGATTCTAAAAGCGTGCCAGTTGACCTGAACGATCGTTAACGAGATCATCCTGGACAACACTATCGTACATACGAACGGATTCAAGCTCGTTTGAACTTTCACCGCAATCCTTTGCACTCTGAAGCAAATGAGTAACATCGTTATGTCACTTATGCTAATTATACGAGCATTTACTATTTTCTGGCAGAAAAACCGAATTAACACTTTAAAAATACACTCTGTCGGTAATAGTTTTGGAACAGCGAAAATGGGTCAGCGTGCAGAGAGTTTGAATTAATGGTCCCCGGTGGAAACTGTCGCAACAGAATCGCCCACGCGAGCGGCCCTCTCTAATTGTTTCGAGCTACCGGGGAACTCGAAGAAAATCGCGAGGAAAAGCGTGTGCATTTGCATCTCGCTGCCGGACGAAATTCCCGCGGAAAATTGATGCGGCCACGTAGGAAGTTGCACGCGACAGAATTAACGGGCCACCTGGAAACTTTTCCGCAAGCTCGGTCGGCCGTTGAAGGCAAGGTCCAGGGTGCATTCGATGACCGAGCGAGCTGCCATGGCAACCGAACGAACCCCTACAAACAAAATCCACCCCCGGATGGAGAGGACTCTGTCCTCCCCGCGTATCACGCGCGGAATTCTCGTCGCCTCTGGAAACTTTGAAAGCTCGAAGACGCTGCACCGAGTCCCTTCATCGATTCTAGATCGATTCATACCGTTCGGCCGGATGCATCGATCGTCCGGGGAAAAAGGTTTGTTGCGTTCCGTGAATGAAATTGAATGTGAACGCTGTTTCGGAGGAATTTTTGTTAATGCAAAGGTGGAACAATAATGCATAGTGGAGAAGTTCGTATTTTAAACAGGAGTTTATACTTTATTTAACAATAGAAGACTGATGGGGTTATGTAGAATTAGGATTTATGAGCGGTAAACTTCAATATTATATGTGTACTTATGCGATTACAAACTGTAATTGAGCAACGGAGGTGTGTGTCTATGAAAAATACTTACGAGAAGGTAGAACACTTGGTTGTTCAGAAATACAGGTGTTATTCTCTACCATGAATTTTATGTTGATCAATAAGTTCTGTAATTCCCTAGTGTTATGTTTTTACTAGTGAACTTAATTTGTGCAACAGCCTAATAGAATGTTAATATGCAGTAGAACCTCGACTATCGGAACTAATAGGGAGACAAATGTGTTCGAATAATAGAACGATAACTTTCTCTGTATTAAATTTCATACATATTAGACCGACTGATACAAACAAACAATGGAACATTACATAAAATCATACGAGTTCCATATCTTTTTAGCCGCTAAATCACACACATTTTTTAGTATAAGTAATTTCTTGGAGTTGCACTCCTTTGGTGTTTCAAACCATCTGAGTCCATTTTCGAGAGCTACGAATGCTTTAGAATGAAAAGGCTCATCTTCATCGTCGTCGTCAGTGCATTCGTCCACTTCTTGATCCAGAGTTTTGTTTATAAGATTTTGAAGAATTTCATCGGCACATGCTTGTGTCCTGCTATTATTTTTCTTATCAAATTCAAATCAGTTTTTCACATCAGCTTTGTCACAATCTTCGCATCCTAGTATGCTATGTAGTGTTACAAGCGTTTCATCTATGTCGTTTCGTATTGTTTCTGACTCTTCCGCACACTCTGAGTAAGTGTAAGTAATTTTCAATTGATCGTTCTTTATTTTTTATATCACTGATGGTTGATTTCCCAATACCATATTCTTGTGCTAAGTTTGTTGCACACTCGCCATTCTTCAACTTCATAATCATTTCACATGTAGTTTCAAGTTATAACACTACCCGTTTCCGTTTCGTCGATATTGTAGTTCTGTGAACGCTTCGAATGTAAATACCATGCCGAAATACCGTGATGAGATGTTGTTTTGATAGTTAACTTCGATAATTATGATAGAAGTGAGTAAATACTGCATGGACTACATACGCACATAGTACGAAATGTACTGTAGGGATAATAGAACATTCCGATGATAGAACATGCGGATAATAGAGTGTACGAATAATCGGTGATCCGATAATGGAGGTTCTACTGAATCTCAAAATATTGTAAGAACCAGTAATCCTTTAATCGCATTCAGTTGGAGGGGTTACTCACAGCTGACCTCCAGTGCGGTAAACGTGTTAAAGTTTTAATTTTCCGTCGAACTTATAAAATAAAAATTACTCTAATTAATTACATAAAACCACAACGAATCCAATGAGAATTCAAATAGAAAATAAACTAAAATCGACGTATGTCTTACGAACTCTGAAATTTGTTTAAAAAAAGCTTTGGAAAGATATTAACCTAAAGAGGACATTGAAACGTCAGGTTCGAAGTATTATAGTACGTCGAACATAATGAATATTTGACGAAGCAATAAAGTGATTCGAAACGAGGGATCCCCTAATCGTTTCGATGAGAGCATTATGTCCCGGTGAAGACGGAACCGAAGAAAAATGGTTCGGCAGTTTTTCATCGGGTTTTGATATACGCCACCCTTCGTCGACGGGACAAGCGAGCTGGGACGCAGGGAAAAAAAATATTTCTCCAAATATGACGATAAATTGAAGTTCGATAGGACGCGCCCGCTGTTATTTATTTCGATCAACGCAGCCCGGCGCGCGTATGTAAATACAGGCATGGTAATTGACGGATTTCGATAGGCGTTCGCGAAATATCCTACGATATTCGACGAACCTCGAATTCGTTCGACCCTGCCCGTGTGATTTGCTGCAACGACCGACCTTGTTAAAAAAAATTTCAAGCTGCATATAACCATTTTAACCCTTTGCACTCGAAGTCTTTTTCATCTGATGTATATAAGCTACAAATACAAATGTAAGGAATCTTAACAGGAAGATTTCTTTTGTTTTCAGTACACTTGTTCCTGTAGTTGAATACTTACATAAAACGTGCATTGTAGAATACGTGAAATTGAACATAATTTTTAGGTATTTATTTAAAATAGGAAATTTGAAACGTGAATATTATGGCGACTGAGAGTCGCCACTCGAGTGCAAAGGTTTAACCCTTAAAAACTACCATACAAAAATCACGTTAACCTTAAAGGCTATCGTAAGTGAAATTTCACGCCTGGTAGTCTTTAAGAATTAATCCTCTACTGCAGAGACTCCGTACTCGGGCATAAAGCCCTAGGTTGGGTCTACGAGACTCCTGAACTTCCAGTTAATTTATACATAACTATAGAACATTTCTGACAATTCTTCTTACTGATTTACCTTTATTATACATTTTTCTAATAAACAGTTATGTATTTATTATAAGAAGGTTATTAGTAAGTATGAATAACAAAATATAATGTTATATGGTATGTATTATCATATACAAAACAGAAAAACTGAATACAAAATACAAATGCTGAGTTATAAACAGAATGGAAGAGAACAAGAAAGATACAATCAGCGGAATCTCTGAGACTCCACCTCTGCAGTAGAGGGTTAAAATAAAATTAATACAACGGACCACTCTATTCTGTTATGTTTATTAGGAAAGTGTATAATAAAGGTAAATCAGTAAGAAGAATTATCAGAAATGTTCTATATTTATGTACGTTTAAATTAACTGGAAGTTCAGGAGTCTCGTAGACTCAATTTTAACAAATGTACCAATCTACCGAAATATATCTGTAAATTTCAACAACCTTTACATGTTGAATGCCACAGTGGAAAATCCCGCAACCAGTGAGACATGCGAAAATGCCTTTTTATTAACATGTATCGTTGAAAATATAAATATTTATTTATTTGATAATATACTTCTTTTTTTGCACTATCATCGTAACATAGATGTAACTCAAAATTTCGTTGGGGTAATCGGTTATTTGACGAAATCAAAGTTGGTAAGTAGGTCACCGGTGGTACATGTGGCGCCGGTTGTGTCAAAAATGCTTTCCGAATACACTGATACACCAATGGACTGAAGTTTGATAAACACTCTGAATCAACTTTATCGTTTCTAGTATACCAGTCTCAAAAATTTCCGAATATTCAGTTAGGAAAAGAGTTCAGGGTACGGTGTAAGACCGTGATGCGAAAACGGCCTTTTGGTCAATGTCCCGGCGTGATCGAAAGCGAAACAAAAGGCAGATATTGGTCCCATTGTGCGTGACGGCACAGCCGTTGGAAAGCGTACAGCGCTGTGAGGACATTGTTCTGAGACACTGGCTGCTCGGTTGCTCGTGCTCCGGGAATAAAGGTAAACAACGAACCAATATTTCCAATCAACAGCGAAGCCTATAATAAACTGCGCGTACCGTTTCTATGCTCGTGGGCACCCAGTGAATGCACCCGGCTACGCGGAACAGTATTATTTTTCTGCTCGTGGCCTCCAGCCAGCCGATTTAGTTTCCAGTCCGGAATTGTGACCGACGGACTATCGATTTTATTACCTCGCTATGAACGCGTCAACGTCGAATAAGGACTAAACGAGAACTGAAGAGCGTAAGAAAAGGGAACAGAAAAACTGAAATACAGTTAAAATTGATTCAAATTCAAGGACTCTGTTTTATAGATTATGAAGTATTTTCAATAGTTAGGTGCAACGTAGGTTAGTCTATATTGCAGTATGTACCAAAGAAAAAGTGAAAAATTGTCTGACTCCTTTGCAGCCATCTAGAGAAGCTATAGCCTGGAGACGCAGGAAAAGCCTTTCACTCTAATTCTAAATTTAGATTCTAAACAAAATAATGGTAAACGTAGAATAAAATGTCTTTGTGTAAGGCTCTGTGTATGAGAATATCGACAATCGATAGACAACCCTAGTGATTCCATAAAAATAGTCAAATACACAGCACAAGCTACACGAACACTCTTCAAATCTACGACACCAAAGTATACAGTCAAACAGACAGAGAAAACCTTGGCCAGGGGCGAATAAAAAATCACACCCCTCGAACGAATCACCGCAACTTTCTCGAATCGGTTAGGCGGGAATTAGAAAATCCAATCTATAGAAACGCGGCGCGAAATTGCGCCCACGAAGCGTAAGAAATGCGGAGAGGAAAGTTCGCGGCGCGACAGTGGGCAAGCGCAAGAAGAGGAAAAGGAAGAGGTAGAAGAGGAGAGGAACGCAAGAAGGAGAGTTTCGAAGGGAGAGAAGAGGGCATAACACAATTACATGTGGGGTTGATGCCGGGCCGAGCTTGCTCCCGACCTTCCGAGGGAAAGAGCCGAACGGTGGGTGGCAAGATTGAATATGAAAGTTTAATGCGAGCAATATCAGCCCCGGCCCTCGGCTACTCGCTCTCTCAGACGTCTCGACTATCAGGCTGCCCATCTTGCCCCTATCTCTCTTTATATCGTGAACGAGCTCGCAACCTTGCTTCTTCGCCGCTCCGTAACGCTTCCGATCTTTGATGTCACGAGGGAGACCTGTCCTCGTTGTCCACGCACTGTTTAGCCCGTGGGGTTCAGATTCGAGCCGCGAGGGACTCTCCTGCTTCCTCGTTTGATGGCGAAGCCGATTACGGTGACTGTCCATTGTATGATTCTCAGGAATTGTGGGCGTACAGGGTGTCAAAATAGAAGGTTCTGAGACTTCCAGGGCACCCAGCGGTTACAAAGAAGGGTAAACAGTTTCTAAATGACTTGGCTCCTAAAATCAACGGCAGCGCGAGTAACCCCTAGTAGGCGCTTCTAAAATGATTTAGAAATTTTCGATGATTCTCAAATACAAGAATTTTTAAAATTGAACGACACTGTAGTTTCTAGTGCCTCGTTTTTTGGTCACCGATAGTTCGACGAAGGAAGAGGTCGCAATTAGGGAAACAGGGAAACGGAATGGCACGCTGATTATTGTTTATACCGGGAAAGATAATTATCAATTAAAAACTAACTTTCGCGAGATATTTTGCTTGCGGATGGAATTCACGGTCTCGCTAAGGCGTTTAGTGACTGTGCCTTCGGCTATTTGTAAAACTTTCCTCATTAATTACCGACAAGATTCAATCCCTTCGTATCTCCCACCGTCCTCTCTCGAACCCCTTTGTGTCCTTCGCCGCGGAAGGAAGTTTAATAGTGAATTAGATCGCGCGTTCTTCCAACGGGCAATTATCTGCCAATTAACGAGACTGATATCGCGCTGTTGCTTTTCCGTCGAGTCACCTTATCAACGATTGAGCGTGCACTCGGTCGAAAAGTGATCGGATGCCATGGCTTGTGAAAAGTCAACTTTACGGTTCGCTTGATACGAGCATTAATCCAATTCTGATCTGGCTTTTAAATAAAAAAAACTACTTTAAACAACTAATTATGACTTTAAGCACTTTGTTGAAGTACAGTGCCATGTAATGAGGATCCCTTGCATCCAGCACCTCCAATTTCTGTCAACCCAGATCATTGTGTCCTGCCTGGACAGGGAACTAAGCGTCAGGCATTTCCCAAGGAGGTTTACACAGTGATTATCTTCACTGGCGATTAGCATCGAAAAATCAGAGATTGACAAAGAGTTGCTTTACACTAATTTTCAGTGCTGGCCTCGAGATGTTAGCCTGAAGTTTTCTTTTCTTCTGAATCCCATTGATTTGGAGGAACATCAGCTAAATGCCCTTGACCATCAAGGAGGTGCAATTCCTTCATGAGGCTTCCGTGTGACAGCGTCGATACCCCTAATGGTTTAGTAGCGAGTGATGGCTTATCGTGGTTTATCGCGTATTGTAATTTCTCACTAATTTAGTTGGTAGCAGTCGATGGAAACTTCTAACTCCAAATCCTGACCTTAGAAAAGAGTACGGAACAGTTTTCGACGGGAACGTAGTCAATCGTCCATGAAGTGGTGCTCACGCAACGCGCGACATCGTCCCATCCTGTTTACGTATCCTGCTCTCAGCAGGTTGCTGATCGCCTGGAACGATCGTGTTGTCACGTCGACGAGGGAACGATACGTCACGTGAAAATATTCTTGTCGACGATGTTTGACGTTCCGTGACGCGAGAATGACAGTGCACCGATTTGGAAGCTGAACACCTCTGTGTAGTCCGGCATTCGGGTCACACGGTTCAACAGGCGCAATCGCAGCTTAATTTGGACCAGACTAAACGCGTGTCCCCGTTTCGCGATGTCAATGGCGTGGAAACATCTGAAAACTCTGATTCGTCTTTCGTTCTTGTTAGTATAGCGACGCAATGCACTGTACGATATAATTGAATCGGCGAGTTAAAGAACAATACAAGTCCAAAATTAGCCATTTTCAAACAACCTCAAAACTAAATGTGAAATGTTTAGAACTATATGTTGGGAACAAAAACAGTGCAAAAAAGGTACCTTAATACTCGTGTTTCAATAGTCCCTTCAGTTTAATGAGTGTAAAAACCGTATCTGTCATGTATTTGTACTGCTTCAACAATCTGTTTAACAATCACTTTTCAAGGAATAATTTCTACTTCAATTATGTTTGAAGCAAGTTAAGCAATATTTTTGATTACTACTGTGTTACTTTTGAAATTTCCTGATTAAACAGTGGCTTGAGTTGGAAAACAGTATAAGTCTAATGGTTTTATTTTAATTATTGAGAATGAATGAACAAAGTTTAACCATAGTTAGGCATGTATCAACATTCATCTGGGTTAGTATAACCGTGTTTAAATTGGAACAACACTATAAAATCAATGGCGCTGCTGATACACGAAGAATGACACTATTTTTTCAAATATCTCTGAAAATGGCTTTTGGACTTCTACTGTTCTTCAACAGTATCCGGATCCACCGAAACATTGAATAATTTGCAGAACAAGTTCCTGTGAATCATTGAAAAGATCTAGAAAAGCAAACAGAGTCACGGTGCGACTGAGACGTTAATGAAGGGGACTGAAATTACAGACAATCATATTTGCAGCAAGGGTTGTTTGAGATCTTCAGGTTTGAGTCAGGCCATTTAGGAACAATTCTCAATAACTTCTCAGACTCTGAATATTCTCTTACGATTACGAGCGTTGCGTAGTAACTCGTTACTGCTGAAAACTCTTCTTCACTCTTTCCTTAATTAAGCTTCAGAGTTAAATTTTATAACATCAACATATGCTATATTTAGCCATTCACTACAATCAGTAGTGCAAAGAAGCAAGAAGTAATCTGTTATGGGAGAGTAAGTAAAAAATTTAGATCTTCGTTGTGTACCGTGTTCTTAAATCTAAAATTATGAAGAACTGATGGATACCTCACATTCAGGATTCACTGAACCTGGCTACTTAAATTAAATTATCTATCAATACACCCAACCTATTTTTAACAATATGCTGGAGATCAAACAAACTGAAGCAGTAGCATTTTAAAAAATCAATATCAAATAGAAGCCAGTGTATCAACACACAGATCATAATTTGCTCCTCTGGCGTGATTCGTGATGCTAAGACAGAGAGTTAAATCCGAGCGATCGTTACTCCGAGGCATCCTCAATCGTCTTTTATTTCCCAAACATTTGACTTTGCCGCCGCTATAGCGACAGCAAAACGTTGCTTCGTTGCTCATCGACTGGAATGTCCGTCACGGTTAAAAAAGCAACTTCATCTCCGTGCCGTGCGCGATGGAGAAGAATCCGTGAAGGCTTTTACTCGGGCATCGAGGAACGAGTGCGCCTCGGCGTCGAGGAGTTTAGCCCCGCGACGACTTAAGCAAATGCGGGTCAGAGCAACGACGCATGTCGAAGTGCTCCCCGGTTCCGAAGGAGAACGGAAAAGAATGCCTGACCGGGATGAAACGGGGGTTTTCAACACGGCTCGCTAACGCGGAGGCCGGAGAGCAGTAAAACGAAACGATGCTTGCATCGCGAGAGTACGCCACTCTCGAGATGGCCCTCGAAGATGCGCGAGACATGCACCTCCTGCATTTGCTATGCATGCCCGGATGCATCGAGAATCACCTCGCGGACAGCTGCCCGAAACGAGATGAAATCTCCCAGCGCTGATTTACGAGTCGCCTCCTTCATGCGCCAGCTCCATTTTTAGCTATCGTCTTCGTTCGGATAACGATTCGCTGCGATCAGCTTGCGTTGAATACTAAACATTCTCAGAGGACAGCGAATTATCGCTGTAATTGTTAGCGAACAATTGTGCCGATTCTGACGCAGCTTAACGCTAAAGCTACCACGGCCGGTCAAATGACCTTTTTAATCTTTTGATTAAGAATTCTGCATTCCTTGTTATCGCTTTCGTCACTTGACTTCACGACTTTTCCTATAATATACATATAATCAATTTTCTCTAGTAATAAATCGTCTATTATCTGCACTTAATTGCAAAAAATATAACTTTTATTTAAAGACTGGTCATTTGACTGGTTCGGTAGAAATAAGTACAACTAATATCCGAACGTTCCATTATCGGAATGTTCTGTTATCCAAACAACCGTTTGGTAGCGATGTTTACATACGATATATGTATACTTTATGGGATCCTTAAATATTGAAACAAACTGTCAATTTTGTTGATTTCTATTTGAATAAATGAAGTTTGATATAAAAAAAAGTGTTTGTTCTATTATTCGAAAAGTCTGTTATCCGGCCACATTTGTCTCCCTATTAGTTAGGATACGGGAGGCTCTACTGTATATATATAAATTATCGGTAAGTTTAGTGTTAATGGGTTAGAGCCATGCTTGAAGTGGGAAGTTACGTAGACAAAGGTTTCAGTTATTGCGGCCCAAGCAGACGAAAGAATCCTCAAAAATTTAGAAAATTAACTCATTGCTGTAACTAGACAATTTGCTATCATGACGAAACGAAATACTTTACTTCAATAGAAAAAATTTGCTTGTACAGGTGTTGGTGAGAGATCGTATCGTACGGGATCAGACACCGAAGGTGCTGCAACCACTGATAATCCAACGACGCCATTTCCAACGCCTCCGCCGACCTTGACACCGAATCATCGACAAGCTTCCCCGTTTCCTTTGGAAAGTACGAATTCTCGTCGCCATCATTACAACGGGAGCATATCATCGGAGCGATCACGCAATGGCAATAGTACGTATTTCATCATTTCATCATTTTGTTTAGTATCGTGTCTACTAGAATTAATTACACTAAATTCCGGTTATTTGGGACACATCGAGACTAGCGTCTTTTACCCCGATTAAACGGTTGTCCCAATTATGCGAAGTATCTTAGAGGTAAATACAGTAGTTAAAATGATATAAAAGAAACAAACTGTAGCTTAAATGAGCAATGAAGTGTTTATCTAAATATTTTTAGAATAAATCACAGGCAAATATCTAATACGTACACAGATATTCTTCATGCAGAACTTTCTATTTTCATTCTTTGTCAATAACCATCAATATCATTAATGGACTGTCCGCGGATACGCACGTTGTCCTTATAGTTTTGCTAAAAAATCCAATTAAAGCAAAATGCACAACGTATTAGGAAAAATAAGTGAACATTAACGCTTGCTATCTTCTCATAGAATATTGCAATCGTCTGTCCCAAATAAGCGGTACGCTGTCCCAATTATGTGAAGAAAACTAGGGCTATTTATTTGATTAGGTTTTGTTCTTTGACCTTTGTCCCAAATAAACGGCTACCTCGATTAACCAATGGCTCAAATAAGCGGAATAGACTGTATTTAATTTTTTGTTTTTGTCAAACCATGTGGCGACTCAGATTCGATATATCCATTACTCTGAAGGCTGCTACAGCAGCTTGTACCCGATTCTGTCGACTTTACTGAAAGACCCACTACAGTGACTCGTATCCAATCATGATTGACGCTTTTGTGGCGCATACTTGACGGTTTAACTGTGCCAGTAACCGCTTTATTGACAAATGTCATTCTAGTGGCTGTTTTGAATTGATTTTGGTAAATGTTGTAAATGCTACTGATACTACAGTATCATCTTTCGTTTTGACTCACTAGTATGAGGCCAGAGGTTCATTAGACGTTCTGACAGTTTTAGCGCGATACTTCCAAACACCGCTAGACGAATATCGATTTGTTTGACACAGTATCGTACAGTTTCGATTGGTTTGATTAATGCAACAGAAACGGTCGCCATAGATTCAGAATAACATTCATGCTGCCAGTCTTCGGGTCTTGTCAATATTAACCAACCGTTGTATCGACAACGGTTGGATATAGTCGAGGGACAACGTCGCGATGGAACAGACTGATTCTTCGAAGAAAAACACGCGGAAATTGTGGAAATATCGTCTTCCACATCAATTTTCAATTTTGGAGTTACATTGGAAACCGGTTCGCCGTCGATAAGATTCAGTAACAGTAGTCACGAGAAACTTGAGGACTCTTTTATTTTTATACGGTCAACAGTTAACAAGATATTTTACTATGTTTCTATTCAGTTTGTCGTTCAATTCCGTGAAGCGCCTCCATATAGTTTTCCAAGGAACTCCACAGAGTTTCATAGGAAGCATAATTTAGAAGTTATGCAAAGTGAGCATGTTGACAATAGATTTACGGACCCGTCAATTTCCGTCAAACAAAAAAAAATAAATAAACCATAGTATTATTTCTAAGCAATTTATGCTGACAATTATTAATGTAATGATATAAATACATACCCAAATTCATGTCCCCCACAGCCCTCTAATTTCAAAGATCTGTACATAGTATATCTATTTTTCCGAAAACCCGTCAAATTGATGAATTGACTAATTTCATAGTCAATGGTAATAAACAGGGTTTATTCATGAAATAATCACTCTAGTGAAATTCACAATCATTAAACAATCTACTGAGTCATGTTGTGTGGTCCTTAGAAAGCAGATACCAAGAATAATAATGCAGCGGAGATATCTTTCCTGCTCAACACCCGTTATCTTTAAGTACGTCGGAACAATGTAATTAAATATCGAACGGGTCTATCGCCTAAGTGTTTATATTTTGTGCATGCACTGAATAAATATATGTTAATAATGGTCTATTAATATTGTATAATTAAATTAATTATATTTTATTTCTAAATTAAATTAATTAATTTTTTAACGACAACATGCATTCTTTTATATGACGGGTGTCAGTAAAAATAGATATACAAACAATGTCTGAAAATCTAGTGTTAAATGCATCACTGTGTACTTATATCAATCCTCGTACTGCGTTTTAAGCGTTGAACCCGCCCTGGGAGCGTCCCATTAATTACCAGGCTATGTACTTGGGAATTCTGGTCTTCCAGTTAGCTCAGTCGTTCATCCGATTCATCGCGAGAGCCTGGAAACTTTCAACTCATCGCGACATTCCCTTGGAAATCGGTGGTTCCCCCGTCAGAAAGTGGCTCCGCGGCGTCCCCTTATCTTTTAACAGAAAGATTCTTTTCGCCGAGGCGTAGACAGGGAAATTTATATCTCCTAGGAGGCACCAACTGTTACCGCGGAGCATACCGTTCGCCTCGGCCGTCGCGAAATTCCCGGCGCGCTTCGGGAAGATATTCTAATGTAACCAAAGATATTCCAAAAATTCTGATACATCGCAGGTGAAACGGTTTATGCGGCACCGTCGAAAAAGACGAGCACCGGCGGCGGGACCCTAGGGCGGCGAACACGTCGGGGTCACGCAAGCGCACTGAGCAGCAGCTCGACCGCCAGCGATCGCTCCGAAAATGTCTTCCCCGACGAGCATAATCGCATGCATCTCACCAACGGTAAGCCTGACATGTTCTCAATTTTCTGCACCATTTTCTTTTTCTGTATGATCACCGTACGCCACCCTTCATTGCAAGTCATTAGCTTACACGTCACCTTCATCCTCATCGACACACTTCGTCATACGTTAAACCGTTTCTAGGTAATTAATCGTACGGTTGAATCGTTTTCGGCTTTGTGTTTTTAAACCAGTCGATTCAGAAATCTATGCATAGTATAGACCACCTACAGTATCGGCGATAAATTAAAAATGGACAGGGTACAGTGTTGCTCGGTTATGAAGCAGCGACCCTTGATACTTATTCATCACTAGTAGCTGATAATTGATTCCAAAGACATAAAATCTGAGACTTTTCCAATTGAAATGGTACCGAACACGACTTCGTTCACATAATCTTTAGGTAGATGTTTAGGATATTTAGACATGGATAAAATAAAATTCAAGGGGAAGTCTATATAAACAATATAAATTTTATCTTATCGTCATTCACCTATAAAAAAAATAAGTGGCGTGACATTGCACCACCCTCTTTATCATACTACTTTTGGTTGAAATGTTTATCGATACCGCGAATAGTTTCGAAGATACTTGCGTGGAAAGATTGAAATGAGTCATCCTGTATATTTTACATATGGATTTCTCAACCTGTCTGCTTCTCCGGTGAATAATTACTATAACTTAGGTGATAACAATCTACAAAAATTCACGAATGGAGGACGAATACATAAGAATAAATCAGCAAAGCTTCACAAAAACGTCTCCATTAGTTTCTTTAAATAAAGTTCCTAAAGTATACCCTCGAAGCAGGCAGAGAAAGGATATTTGACTACCACACTCTATTGGTACAAAATGACAAATTTTTTAAATTTCTATACAAAGGAAATATAATCGCAAGTTACAATCTATTTAATCAGGAATATTAGGAATACTCATCATTTTTGTATTGGTTTCATTAACCTTTAGTAAATAAATGTATGAATGCTAGAAATGATGAAATAAATAATGGTTGAATCGAAGTGTCACCCATACCATGTAAATTCCATATAAAACATTTTCCCCGTCTGCAATAAGTTAGGAAATATGAGCTTGTAACAGATAAGCTGAGACATCCTGTACGGGTGACGTGGCAGTCAAAGTGTTAAGGCCGGACCTGACTCCAGCCTTATGCTGTGTTTACATTGATAAGTTATTTGTACCAGTAACTGGTACAAGTACTTAACCTGGCTAGTCTACTTCCAGGTTACTGGTACAAGTAACTTACCAATGTAAACACCTACTTGCCCCGAGGTTGGGGTCTGGATAGCTACTTGTATTAGTTACTGGTACAACTAACTTACCAATGTAAACGAAGCCTCGTACGCGATCACTATTGTATTTCGTAAACACAGAATTGTTTTCGATGCGTAATATTATGTTCCGCTGAAAATATAATCGAGTTTAGGTAAAGTTAATTGATTGGCAAAATACAATGCACTTTGGATAAAATTAATCGATTGCCGTGAGCACGGCCGGCCCCGGAAATCACAACGTAAAATTTCCCGCGGACCGATAAGTTAACGATCCGTGCCTCAAATACGATTACCGGACTAACAGGATTACCGGCTGGTATCGAGCCCCTGGCCCGGAGTTAAATCAGGTTTCGTGTAAACGTGTTCCTCGTTAAAAGCTTAATATTAATAGTCACCCTCTTCCGATACGCGAACGGAAGGATCTCCGATTTCGCTGTGCCATTGTTCCGTGTTGTCTTCTCTGCACGATTCATGAGATTCTCTCGCGGAAAATAAGTTTACTCAGATACGAACGGAGTCGATTAATACTTTACGATAATATCCCAAACTGTTTTAATAACACCGACTAACCGATGGTTCTCGAATGGATTAATGTTGTACGATAGGTTTGTCCCTTTTTGTAAATACTCATTTGGAATCAAATTGGCAATCTTCGTTCGTTCGAAAGATATAACATGACTTTCGTGTGTGAGTTGTACGTGAATTGTATTGTTTTATTAATGAAAATTTTGTCGATACTGTGTGATGTCACTTTCAATTTTATTTGATAAATAGAACATATTTCTGTGCCAATCTAGTGTATGATACATGCATGATACACCGTGTGAATATTCATGAAATATTTCGTTACAAACGAAAGTATGTTTGAATTTGATCGTTCAATAAACAAAAAATATTTAAATATTACAAGTCATATAATACTGGAAATTTTTGAGGTTCCGATAGATTACTGTATTTATTAGACTCTCAGTTGTAAAGGACAAAAGTCTGTGTACACACAGCGTGCCACAAAAGATATGATTACTCTGGAAAAAATAGGTTGAAGGTACAGAATATAATTTTCTTATGTCTCAGATATAAATCTGTTTTCTCGAAAACGAGGGACGGGACAGAAAGGACGTCTCTGAGAGAAATGGTTTTCCTGTGGCTTGGACATCGTACTTTGGAACATCCTGTATTTATCTGTATCTCCTCGCAGTATTTCTAAATTTCAAGCTTTACTTCCCTGTGCGATCTACCTCTATTTGAATTCTATCCCTGCCGTCATACGTTCCTTGCAATCTTATTCTCCTTCAAGTGAGCTGTCCGATCCTTTATCCTTAGCCACTTTTCATAAATTTATTCGTTCTAGTTTGGAACTTAGTATTCTTCCTTCAGTTACAAGTTAAATATATTTCCTGGGATGCTGTCGTATGCAATTTTCGGAATATCTGATATTACTGACCTAAAAATCGGAAGGTATCTAAAAGAAACGGTGCGCATATTATTTCGTAAAGTATGCACCTCTAATAAAAATCTTACAATGAAACTATCCCTAAACTACACTACGATCTCTCCGTACAATCTAATGCATCAGGTCGATCGATAAATTTAAGGTACATTTATGCGATAAAACTTAAGCACCCGAACAATCGGATCTAAGATTGAGCATAGCAACATTGAGCATAGCAAACACAACACAGGACAATTAGATGCAAACTCGAGCGACGACGCTTCGTAATTGCGACGCTCCTCTGAACGGCCGAGGGCGAAGGATCTCGAGCAAAGGCAAACGTTTCAAGCCGGCGTCCTAACAGCGTCGTAATCGGCAAACCGCCTTGTGCGTCGGCTCATTAAATACCCAAGAGAATCACGGGTTTGAGAGTTAAGTGCGTTGTCGTCGAATCCAGCGACCTTCGCCGTCGTTGCACCCCGTGGCTTCGGTCGCCGAACGACGCTGGCGCCCTCTAGATCGCCGTAACTCCAACGGTTGAAAACAACTCGCGCAGGAGACAAAGGGGATCGGATGGAAAGAGAGGAGAAGCTGTTCAGGGTGGAAAGAGGAAAAGAGGGGAGCTGAAGAGGGTAAGCGAGTTAGCAGTTGGCGTAGTCGGGCTAGTTAGAACGTAGGTCAGCGTGGAAGTTAACCGAGCTGACTATATTGTTTTGGAATGCCGTGGGTATTTAGGCCTGTCCAGCAGGTTCCACGGTGGGCCACCTAACGCAGTTTTAGCGTTACCACGGAGATGAGAAAGTAGCTTTGCGGCTTCTCGAGTTCTCGGGACGTGCGCTGCCACTGTTCCTCTATCCCCTGGGCAAACTTTTAAACGAAATTTCCACTAAATCTCGTTTGCCGGTGTTTCGTTGACGCCAGGGTGACCAATTAGCCGGCGCCGATATCGCGGAAACGAACGAGCCGGCTTCGAAGGAGACCGGCAACAGGGTAAAGATCGAGGTCTGCCACGCCTACACGGATCGTTGCATCCTGGAATTTCCTGCTCAGCAACCCATTGCCTCTGTTTGCTCGAGTGTGATCGCATTGCGCGTACATTCCCTGGAAATTAGCGACGCGGATTAAGATCCGTCTAGTGTTGCTTAGCGGACGTGTATATAACGGGGTGTACAGGGCGTTTCGTGAATCCCGGATCAAGGGATTTCATCGTGCCGGAATGTTGTCTCCGAGACGAAGGGATTGGCAAGTTAAGGTTTTCTTAATACGTTCACTGCTGAACTAGCTTATCTGGACTGACTTATTCGATAAAATAACGTGGTTTAACGCTTTGAGTGCCACGTCACCAATATTTGGATGACACAAAAATTCAATCATTATTTATTTGATCATGTATAGTATTAATGAATATATTTAATACGGTTTAATAGTAGCAGTAAAAAAATTATGAAAGTTATTGATATTATTAATAGAAAAAGATACAATTTATAGTTATATTAATTTTGTATAAAAAGTTAGGAAGTTTGCCATTTTCAGCTAGTGCAGTGTGGTCAACTACCAAAATTCGTAAGGTATTGTAAACTATCGTTAATTGTTTCGAATGTAATTTAACGGACATGCCAAATTCGAACGAGGCAACTCAAATGGAAAGAGGTCGTCCATGGTCAGACATATTTTGCACACAGTACGAAGGCAATTATATTTCTTCACCTCGACACTTCCATGTTTCTTAGTAGACTGTGTCAAGCAAGAATCATTTGAAATAAATATTAAAGAAGTCTTTATTCATTTCGAAATTGGAATTACATCTGATCATTACATTTACACGAGAGTATTTGAAACAGACTTGACTGAACGCCCTGTATGCAGTGCTTTCTAGACGGGTACGTGGATGAAGCGGAGGCCCTCAGGGTGCATCGGTTGAGGGTTGCTGTTGAAGCACATCGCTGGATCGAACTTCTCGACGTTGATGCATCAGTGACACGTGAACGACGACGTAACCGGTACAACGTCGTCTTTCGACGCGTGTAGCCTCAGGTTAGAGACTCACATCGACCTGCGATTTTGGTCGACCGACTAATTCGCTTTCGAACCGTAAAATGGGAAATCGTGAAAGTCGGTGCAACGCAGGAGAGAAACGCTCACTGCACAAAATTAATCATTAACACGTTAACTGCCATACTGTATTGGTTGAAAATGGCCATCTTCTAAATTTCTGTACAAATAAAATATAATCTGCAGTTAAAATCTTTTTAATCAAAAATATTAAGAATGTTCATAATTTTTTAATGGTATTATTAAACATTAGTAAATAAATTTCGGAATACTAGAAATGAAATAATATCTGAAGCTACGTGTCACTCATGTATGGGTGACATGGCGGTGAAAGTGTTAAGCGTTACTTCGTGGAACAAAAATAGGTTTATTGTGATTTGTATCTGGAATCTTCTAGATTTTTAAATGACTCTTTTGTTACTGTAATGGTTTATTATGCGGATAAATATTCTCTGATGATGACACGTAAATGAACAACATTGCTCTAAAAATAATCTGCAAAAATAAACATTGTTCCTAAGTTTCTTGAAGATTCACTGAAGTGATCTGATCACCCAGGAAAAATTCGACAAGTGACATTGACGTTGGATTTCCTAGAACCTAACGAAACAATCAAAAACAAAATAGTTGAATAAACATATACCTTGAAGATCATTAGCTCTATGCACATAGTTATCACGAAGTGTCAGATAAAAAAGAAGACAGTTCGCGAAAAAATAAAATGACGTAGAAAAGGCGATCAGCTGAGGACGTTTTAGAGGCATTATTCTGTAGGGGAAGAATATTCTATGTGTGACTGGCGTCATCTTGCAGCCGGTAATTCGAGTCTGAATCTTCGAAGCTATATTGCCTGCTGGAATGTCCCTGTGGTCTAATGGAGGCATCTCGTGGCATCTATTAGCAAATGGTTCCCAACGGTCAGGGCTTACCCACGTTAACCCCCGTTGTCGGCCGCCGCCAGAAAGACGATTGATATTACATTAGATCACCGTAGTCTAATATGGGCCAGTCGAAAACCGCGTTATTGAATTGTTGGCCACCGGGGACACGGCACAATTGCGCTCACTTGTCCACGCGAACTTCCTGCTGAATCCTGTGCGCCGTGCAACTGTATGGAACACATGTGTACGAAAGTCCTCTGATATTCGTGATGTTCGCGGGACCTACTGCTCGTATTTGCGAATTAGTTAAGGTCTCTCATGATGAAATGCTTCATTTCCGTGGTTTGGAGACAGAAATGTGTCATGAATTATTTGTGATCATTCAACAAGGTTCTTGTAATATTGCTGATTACTGGTACGCTGCTAGAGACAACAGGAAAAAGGGATTTTTAAAAACAATTTCACAGTTTCTTCAGGTTTCTTAAGGGTATCCAGTATTGAGATTTCTTCTGATAAACACCCTGGTGGAAATTCCTTTCACCTAAGTTTGTCGTTTGATTTTTAAAAACACAGGACAGGCAAAGGAAGCATTCGTTCGTGCCTGTTACATCCTGAATATTTACAAAATAACAAACGTGTACAATTGCTGAAATAACTTGGATATTTATTTAACAAAGCACATTTAGTGAACTGTGTACTAAATCCTACGGACAGGAATGTAATACTTTTCCAGGAGTTTTAATATGTTATAATGGGCATGTAACATATCTGAGAGATCTGAATTTGCTTTGTACATTTCATGCGATACGTTTATCTCGTTTATTTTCGAGCCAGTTTTATACAACAATAATACCTCTACTGTTGCCCTGCAGTAGAAACGATCACGCTATAATCCGACATAACGTGACGTATGCATGTTTTCATAAACCTTAACGTGCAAAGGAATACAAATTATAAGCTACAGAAAAAATATGGGGCTGTTAGTCAGATGATTCCTCTCCCTTATAACTATGAAAATGTTCAAAGAAATAAAAGCAATCCAATCTTCTGTATTCACGACAACACGTTCTCTTCAACATAAAAATCGCAATTCAGTATTACATCCGTCATTCCATAATATTTTCAGAATATTCATATTATTCATGATGTTATACGAATCAGTGTCCTCGCAAACGCCGCGACCAAATTATTAATTAATTCACAAAAACGAAATCATTCAATTAATGTAATTTCATTAACTTCGGAAAGTGAAGCCCACGAGCAGTGTCAATAATGGCACACGAAATATCCTGTCCGTGCAAAAATCATATTAATTTTCTCTTCTAAACCGGACAAGAACAGAATTTCGAACAAACGTACAAATTCGAAATGCGCTTGTTTGTCTCCATTTCTGTTCAGTCCGTTTCAAGAGCGTCCCATTACCACGACCAAAAACAAAAGTAAAAAAAAAGAATGGAGGACGATTAAGGCAGTGAATCAAGGAACACGTGTTGGCCAGGTCGCGATCGCCGAATTTAATTTCCTGAAACGAGTCCGCGGGCCAACAAATATGATATCGATTAGCGCGATTGGCCTAGAAAATTTAGGTGCACCCCTGCGGGTCGACGCAAACACGGAAACTTTGCGATGGCGCGGGGGGGGGGGGGGGGGGGGGGGGGGGGGGGGGGGGGGCAATGTAAATCGAAACGAGCCGTGATATTAGCTCACCCGACCGGGAAAAGTGTTGTCGAACCGACCGATTAATCACCGACCCGTCGGATTATTTAAATTGCAAATAATACAGGTAACACCGGCGCATCCTTGAATCGGACGGGTCATCTGATCCCTCGAGCGGCGATTTAATGTGAAACACGATCCCTGGGAAAGCGTATAAATTACGTGGATAACGAAACGAAGAGGAAAAAGAGCGCGCAAAACAGATCGAACGAAGGTAGCATCGATCGTGAATACATTTTGAAGATATTTCTTTTTGCTTGATCGTGGACTCGCTTAAAAAAGAAGAAGAAAAAAACAGAAGGTAGCGAGCTGGATGGTAGCCAGTCTTTTCGAAATAGGAATAATTTTAAGCGCCACTCGAAAACTATGCCAATAGACCATGTTCGCCATTATCGTTACCGTTCTCTGCTTCTTCGGCTTCGTTCCAGCTGAAAATCTACGAGCGCGCGGTAACGTAATATCATGCTTAATCGTTATACGTTTCGGCGTGTAGAGTATCTCTACAGCGGCTATACACTCTCTAACTTTATCAAGTTTTTCACTGCAAAAAAATTATTGACGAAATGCTGCGATTTTCGCAGTTTTCTCCGGGAGTAAAGAAGGGTTTATTGCAGGGACTGAGAGACTGGACATGTAGAGGTCGCCTTTCCTTATTAACACTTTCTTTTAGCATTTTTCGCTGTCTACTTAACACGTACGAGAAAGGAATGATACGACATGTATCAATGAACAACCTACTTCTTGTAAAATTATACCAATATTTCATAAAACTTGAAGGGTTAAGGGAAAAACCGAGGAATGTCACAAAACAGATTCGTTGAGAAAATCAATTTCTAATATTTTAGTGCATCAGTCAAGAAATGAGGTTCAATGAATGTGACTGTATTGCTCATGACATAAAGTTATACTGTAATTAGACAAAAGAATAAAAATGACGAAAATATAATTGTTTTAGATTATTTTAATTTTTCTTTCAAGTTGAACACTGCAGAATACAAATGGACAAACCCTGTTCTTTCCCCTTACCCTTCATTTGTATGTTATGTTTCTGTTTACAATAGACCATTGTACTACTATTTTATACAGTTTTTATTATTATTAATGTAAATGCTCATTTTCTGAACAAACGATTGAGTAGAAGTTGGCCTGACCCATATGTGGCTCATGAGACCGAACGAGTGAATATATTGAGTGTTCCAGTGAAAACAGACTTACTTGACCAGACTAAAATATGCCAGTTTCAATATAAATTGGAGGAGCAGGGAGAATAGGATCGTCAAAGTCTCTTTTCCATTGTAATGGAACGACTGCTGCAGTGATACCAGACATGCTTGGTCAGACACACCACAATTTGCTACAATTATTATTAAATTTGATCTTCATGATACGCCGCATAAAGCGATATTCCCATTACCTCTAACCACATACAATCCTACATACAGGGTGTCCAACTTATCTGTTACAAGCTCATATTTCCTAACTTATTGAAGATACAGAAAATGTTTTATGTGGAAGTTGCATGGTATGAGGGGTCACATCTTTTGGCGAAGGAAAATTTTTTTTTACATTATCATTTTAAGAGATATGAAGGTCAAGTTCGTTTTTTTTAAATGGAACTATGCATTTTTGTTCAGATCATTTGATAGTGTTTTTCAAGACGTATTCACTGACCTTTAACGTATACACCCAATTTTTAGTGGTTTTCGAGATATTGCTCTTACAAATTTACTTATTTTCAACGGAAGAAATTCGGCCGAGTACATTATATCAGCTTCATGAGTCACTGTATCTTTTGAGTATTCGAATTCTCCGTAAGCCTTAACGTATTAGTTTGTTATAGAAACGCTTTAGAAAATCGACATTGCAAAAACGGGCATTTCATACGTAACGACCTAATATAAAATTTTGTCTGTTGACGAACGTTTCGGCTACGTAGAAATTGAATCGGTGTCGCGGAGACGAGTCGAAAGGAATCGATCTGAAACGGTGTTCCGGTGGTCAGCGAACATTTCCAACCGCAGCGACGCCGGTCTATCCCGGGGAAATAATTCGTATTTACATGAATATGTACGGTCGGACGTGACGGAAGCATTAGACCATCAAATCGAATTACCAGCGCGAATCGCTAACCGCATCAAGTCACTGTCGGCCACCTTGCTCACCCTTGCAAGCGTCTGACTAACTCCATCCCGCCGAACACCGGGGGATGGCCCCGCTAACGCAACCCTTTTGTCCGCGATTGCTTCGCCACCGATTCGCTAAACTTCCACTTTGCTGCTGCCCCTGTCCCGCCACCCTGCCTGATTAAGCGTGTAAATAAATAACGAGAAATCGCGAGGCGACCCTTCCCGTGGAATGCATTCGTATGCACCTTCGTTGCAGCTAATTTGCATCGGTTCAAAGTGTTCAGAAAGGAATGAAACTGAATTATTTAAACGGGCGAGCGATCACTGTACTCGCGAAGTGTGGTGAATTGAGGATTTTCAGAAAATGCAAAGTGTTAATGAAATTTTAATCCACACAGACATGTTTACAGCTCGAATCGTATGTTAGTATTTTATTAAGTTTAGGAATTCACCAGTTGACTGCTAATTAAATACTCGTTCTTACAAATATTTTAAGAAAATTAATATGGTAATAATAAGGTGGTGGCATCACCATTAAATCGATACCATATTAATTGTTTTTATATTCTACTCATCCATCAGGGAAATATCAAATTTCTATTGTAATTATGCTGCTATTTTCTTGAATGAACTACAGACGTAGATGTGCTCCGTCTCTTATACGTTTTTGTAGGAGTTTCAAGCTTTTGTACTCGTCCCTGCTCATTGTTAATTACACCTACAGCGCTTCTAGTCGAAATATGACCCACTTAACAGTGTAAATTTATTCAACTGCTTTGTGAAACATTCTGCTTCGATTCAGGTCAATCAACGCTTCAATTTAATTGAAACTGACCCTGTGTACAAATTTGATCAAAATTTAAATCACATGCATTCGGTCATACGTTGATTGCAACACCATCCAGTGTAGTAAATTATATTATAACATAACTTTCTCTATAGAATACATTAAGTATCGAAAACAGTTTATTATTCACTAGAATGTTCGTTATTTTATACTGCTACTGTAATGTCAGGTTTAATCCGTTAGATCCTAGAAATCATGGTCGGAGGTATATAGAATCTGGTATAGCTTATTTCGACAAAATAATTTTTTCTGAAAAATACATATATTCTAATCACTACCGTACAATTTGACGTTCCCTATGCGCGAACACTAATACAAAAGCCTACGCCGAATTTTAGTATCGTACAAAATTCGAGGGCCATGATTAAATTTGATTTTCAACCCCCGGAGCTGTCAGCGTATCAATAAAAAAAATCAGCAGCGAAATGCCGGTATCGAGGTGCACGAGAATCTTGTTCAGTCTCGTTCTCATCGGTTATCACGATGAAATTCCGTTATTTACGCGAATAACTTACGGATGAATATTTCATTGAAAGTAATTTCCGAACGGTGGAGGAAGAAAATTGATTTCGATTGCATGTACGCTTCGTTATAAACGGTAATCCATCACGTATCACAATGCGATTTGAACCGCGGTCAATGATGTCGCGCGTACCATCATCCGCCAATTGATTTAACTCGCATGCGACCGACGTGTTCCCCGTATTATACATATTTCAGAGAATGTTTCCACGTAAAATATTCAATGCATCCGAGGGGCCGGGTGAAAGATCGAACGAGGCGAACAATCGGGAACCCCGACGTACGCAAACTCGACGTTGACGCGTCTATACTAGGAAATTCGTCAGCGTCAACTTTTCGATCTGCTCTACACCGAATTACTGCCGCCGTGCTCCAAATAATTAGAAGCGAAACAATCGGTTGCGAATAGATGATTTTCACTGTTAAACCTTTCGGCCACGGCTGATCTAGACGCGAAGCTGTACCCCTAAAATCCAACAAAACGTAATGATATAAAATATCAGACGTATTTGTATTTAAAACTCGTAGTAACCCAAAAATATCAAAATGAATGAGTTTGTGATGAGTAGACTGTTGATGTTTATGCAACTTAGCATACCCAAACGTCAGAAAAACGCACATTTAAAACCGTGAGAAAATAAAAAGTATATTATTTAAACATTTAGAGAACAAAGTACAGTTTTGTCAATGTTTCATTTGTATAACTACATTAAGATGAAGAATATTGAACTGTAAAAATTGTTTATTTGCATAAACATCCGCAGTCTAGTGATGAGTCAACAGACAATTAGTTGTAAATACAGATCTTAGAGTGCGCTAAATTCAGTCATAATATAACGAATGTATCATTGTCGAGTAGTGTTGTTGTTTGTATAATGAATACTTTGATCATACATTAAATATAAACTAAGTAAATGAAAACATTCAACCGAATGTCAATTCAATCTGAACCCCACTTATTAATATTGTGACGGCTGCGCTGCGGAGGTAATTGCGAAAAGAATTAGTATATTAGGATCGAAGGAAGGTTGAGGAGTTGCGAGAAAGTCGTGTACTGACGATCCCTCTGGTGGCGAGTGTGGGAAGTGTCGCCACAATATACAGTAGCCATTTCTCTAATTAGTCAGTTTCATGCCCCTTCAGGAGCACTTTTACACTTTCTTGCACGCGACTGGAATTTGTTAACAAACTTTCAGTTACGACTAGGAACAATACTTGATTCTCGATTTGAGTTTGGTACGAACTTTCAATTATAATCAGAAATAATACATAATTCTCAATTTAGACTTCAAGGTACGCTTGAAACCCTTAACATCATAACGATACCATTACCTCCGCATAATAACTTTATCACAATCTTCAAAAAAATCAACGTTTTCTCATAATCAATTCGTACAGAAACCTATGTTCGTGCGCCATCAGACGTTACACTCCTAAATATTACAAAATCCATCAGAATGCCAAACGAAAGAAAAAAAAATGCTCGAAGTTCGTGAGTCGGATGCAATCGTTAATTCATTTCAGGATCACGTTCGTACGATAGAACGTCGAAGGAAACTGTAGATCCATTCGCGTCGTTGGCAATATACGATCCCGTTAGACGGGAACGAGGAGTCGAAGGAAGAGAGAAAGAGACGGCGAATCGTGAAAATAACTCATCGTAAATTCACAGAAGGGCAAAACCAGGGGTCGGACATTTTTCTCGTTCGTCGTCGCCGTACGGGAGAATATCGACTTTGTAATTGAGCGTTACAGGTGTTCCCAACGCTGGAACAATGCCGGGCAAATTGTTCGATATGACTGCAACGAATGTACATTTCGACGGTAAAGTTGTCCAAGATACGCGACGGACGCGGCTGGCGTTGACAGGAACGCATTGCGCGTTTCACCGTCCGGTTTAATTAAGCAATTATGACCGCTTATTACGGAAAATATCGAGGCAGCCGGCGGAGAGAGAGCTACAGTCTTCCGTTTCGTAATTCGCGACCCTCTGCACCGACAATGTAATCGTAATCATGCTACTGATCCATCATTTCTCGTTATTTATTCATCAAGAGCGTTGCAGAGGTTCAGAAGAATGGAAGAAAGACTCATTTATACATGTTTATAAAAATATAATTACGCAAGATAAGTGATGAACGTGTGATGATAACGGAATTGGCTAAATGGGAACAAAAAACAAACGAATAGGACAAAAGGAACGGACCGGCAACGTAATCGTAATGACGCTACTGATCGATCATTCCACGTTATTTATTCATAAAGAGCGTTGCAGGGTTTTATGACAATGAAAGAAGGACTCATTTGTATACATTAATAGAAATATAATTCCACAAGAGAGGTAATGGACGAGTGATGATAACGTAATTGACTGAACAGAGGGAGAGACAAACGAATAAAACAAAAGAAACATTGTCCACAATTTTAACAAAGGGAGTCCTCAATCGAATTTACTTTATGTTGAAATACGTAGGGTCTTTTGTAATTTGTGGTGTAATCGAAAAAGAGGTGATTCCGTGTGGAGAAATATATCGAATTTACAGAAACACATTTACAAACACCTTTCGCCTCATTCGCCATCGCTGACGTCGCGGCGCAGCACGGTGCGCTTCCGTTTCAATTATCGCGTCAGCATCGGTGATTTTTCGCGTAAAACGAACCGGGTCTCGCGTTAATGAGCAAAGTTTCCAACCTGTCAACACGGACAGTTCGAACGGTCTAATTACCGACGATACTTCCGCGGTGAAATCCAGGACACGCATTTCGTTTACACCCTTCCGCGGATCGTTTCACACGGACACGTCACTCGGCATCATTCGCTTCATTCTTTCATGGTTATTTAGTCACGTTTTCCGTTGTCATCACGAAGTTGCTTCACCGTAAATTAGCACGTCCCAATTTCTTTTCACCGCCACGTGCACAGGCTAGCAGCACTAATGCACTTTTCTCTCTGCACATTCCCCGACGCACAGGTCTGCCCAGGCCTATTTACTTCACAGGTATGTAAATCGCCGTGTGTCACTGTGCCTAGCTGTTCTGTGTTCGTTTCGTTTTTTTGTTCGACAAAGATGTCCTTCAGTGTCTCTGGGACGGATAGCGCGTTTGCGAGTACTGAATGATGTTCTTGGCGAAGGCACTTGAATTGAGCTGTTCAAGGTCATTTCCTCATTTGCTATACGACTTCTGGTATTCTAATTTTGTGGATCTAAAATCAGCTATAGAGTCACATACAATTACAATGAATTAAGTTGTTAAATTACATTATATATTCCAATATTTCTATGAATTATCAGTATAATTGTGTAACATCTTTGCTTTTATGTCAATTCTATATGTCTGTATGATTCAAAGACGAAGACGATTGAGACATACTGCTAAAAGTAGGAAATGGCAGATGAGTGTGTGACCTTGAATAGCCAAAGCTGGATTGCTGTGCAGTCGTCTTTTTGGTGTCACAACTTTTCAATAGAAACATGCATATCGCACTTAGAAATTTAAGAAACTCAATGTTACACACAGGATAAATTGGGCTAATTATCAGCTAATTACTCAAATACAGATATTCAGGTTAGGTTTATAACAGCATACCGTCGTACGTTGCCTGTTACATTACTTTTGTCTTTTACATTAATTAGCGCCTTTCACATTCTCTCACAGGTTATTCTGAATCTATGTTTACAGTAAGTGCTATACGAACATATTATTATTATACATGGGCGAATAGAGTCTGGTTACAATTGTAAAGTTACCACTTCTCGAACCAGATAATCTATGGATGCCAGTGTGTAAACACCCTTATGTACACACGTACACACAGACGCGAAGGCAAGTCGCGATTGTTAAGTGAATAGATTTGAATCTACCAGATGGTCGAAGACAGAAATTCCATTATCTGAAGTTGCCCGCGACCAAGTTGCACAGTTTCCCAAGACCGTAATAAACCAGCGTATTGCAGTTAACTTTGATTTATAATAATGTGCTGTGCAACATTAACAATCCCTCTAATAGCAATACATTGCACCAATCACACACACACACACACACACACACACGCGCGCGCGCGCACACACACACGCGCACGCACGCACGCACACACACGCACACGCAAACACGCGCGCGCGCGCGCGCGCGTTTAGCACACTATCGATTCGCCGCGTCATCGTCCCTTATTACATGCAGCTTCTATTATGTTCGCGCGTTCTTGCCCTGCTCGTGAATTACCTGGATTACATTTATGCAAATTGCAAATTGCGCAACTCAAGTGCTATTAATTCGTGCAAAACTCGCTAATTAGACCGAGCAAACAACATCGATAATTCCGCCGTTTTGACGCCCGGCAAACCTTTATAAATTACACAATTAAAACACGGGGATCGTATAGTGTAGGAAAATGGACGGCCGGGCTAATTTAGATGATTCGACACCGCGAAAGTTCACATGAATTTTAATAAAATTTTAATTTCATCGCTCTCGTAATTATTCATTGGCCGAGCATTTTCGTCCGTTTTTCGAGATAATTTCGATGCGAACGATCGTGAGAAACTGTTTACTCTTCGACCGCACAACCGGAGGAGGAATTTTCATGAATACGGAGCCTCGAAGTGTTTGTGCTGCGTCCAGCATGCCTGCCAGCCCTTCTTTTGTGCCCTTTATATTTTAGGTAAGTTTAATTATTCGCCGAGAACAGCTTCTTACGAGTTTGAATAACTTCAGAGACAACTTGACTGCGAAACGACCGCTACACGGAGCCCTTAGGGTCAACACGGCGACGCACCACCGCCGTAAATGAAGAATTTTGCAAATTGCCGTTGCGGCTTTTAATACCGTAATAAGCGTTTGCAGTTCGGAACAAAGAAAAATACGCTCACTGGGCATGAAAATTAATTCACATTGTTTTAGATGTTTGGTTAGGTAAGGTTGTTTTTCAAATTGTCAATTGCACCGTGAAAATTACCCACTGCGGCCTTGCGAATACCAGCGCATTGCTGTCAGATATTGTTAATATATTTTAATTTATATTCGAAGCGTACAGAACATTACAAATGGACTAATTACAAAATAATTTCAAATACCATTGATGTATTTGATACAATTCTGGACACTCGACAAAATATTTCAGTAGATATACTACAATTTTGATGTGATTTTCTAGAAAAGGCTAGTTCACACGTGGACGAAAATTAATTTATTTGCAAATAAAATTATTAGTTTTTTAGCTTCGTCACCCTTTAGACAAGTACCTTCTATTTTTCTACCATCTCCGGCCTATATTTATTATCTACAACTTACCCTGCTTCAATTAATTTTAAATTAATTAATAAAAGTTTTCAACACAATTGCCAGACACTTCAACGAATTAACAGAGCAAGGCACACAGAAAATCGTTGGTAGATAAGAAAATCGATACCACCGTGTCCATACATACCTGAAATGGTGCACGTACACACTGGCACACTAGAATACAGACACACGCACACGCGCGTGTTCAATATGCGCCGTAGAAATACACTTGCATTTGCATTTTGCGTGACGCAGCTAGAGTAGCTTTTGATGTTCACTTTTGGATAATAAGATCGCCACTATAGTATGCGTTTAATACCTCGATTATAAGGTTTTCTCGTTCACTTACTAAATTTTCTCTCTCTTCTTTTTTCTTTTTGCCTGGAAACAATCGAACAGCTCTCCTCCACGTGAAACAGATTTTTTCGCAGCCGCATGCATGAAACGCAATTAGGAGGCTGTTAATTAATGATGCAGCTTAATTGCTCGCATTTTCGGTGGTCGATTATCTGTATTACGGGAGCGACAAGGAATGGATGTCACTTCAGAATGTTTTCGAACGAAAGGACACTATTCTAGAGACATCAAAATTGAACCATGCAAGGACATTTCTTCTTTTTGAATATTATCATTTAATTATAAACTAGTTTCTACATTCTACAGCATTGTGTTGGACTTTCATGTAAATTTTCGATAAACCAGACATTCACAGTGAAAGATGAAACGACTTTGAAAGACCTACTTTCGTTGGCTCAATAATAACTTCGAATCTGACAGAAAATTTCGTCGTAAATATGTCAAAAAATGGCTATCGACGAGGAATAAGCAATATAATAATAAAACAACCCGTGTTTGTTGAACGGCTCACGTATAAATATAAATACAACGTGACCTTCATAACTTTGAAGCAGGTATACCGAGAAAACGTTACGCTGACCCTTCTATAAGATACTGTTCCTATATTTTTTGTTGAGTACGCGATATGAATTTGATCGTTTCGCACAGATCCCCACCACAAGTGTTTACACTTGATGGATATGAAGGTCAGTTGTAAAGATTTTCGTCAGTCTCGCGTCTGTTTGCGCTCGAGGAACATCGCGTAAGAAATCCAAGTGACAGAAGGGGTGAATACTTCGTTGCGTTTGCTCGTTTTTATTTCAACCGAATTTTAAATATTAAATTTGAGGACTTTTACAATTAAAGTATTGCTTAAATACATAATAAATGAGTAGAGATATAGTGAGAGTGTGATTTTGAAATTTTTATCGTTAAAAATTAAATCAACGCCCTAAATTAAACATTTTGATATATAAATATTTATTTTGTAACTACAGTCGCGTAGTAAAATTATAATACGATAATCTACATGGTATTAACATTTTTCTATTCACGATAGTAGACAAATGTGTTCGATGCCTCTAGTGTCTAAACAAGCTACTAATCCAAATAATTATTAAGAAAAACATAATGATCAGTTTTATATACAAGATATTCCTGAAAATAAAATTGTCCTTTCTCGTGCAGTCACCAATGAAACTTCGAAGATCGGTTGCTTAAACAATCATGTGAGAAAATTAAAATAACACAGCCTTTTTCGTCTATATGATTTCCTATAATATTTACACAGAAAAATAAATAAAAAAATTGTTGGACCTAACATTCCTGCACACTACACAAAACCCACTGATATTTTCATACTCTTCTTTACACTCATAAATTACTAAAAAAACTACCAAAAGAATTCCATTCACTACCCATGTCTTAAACAAATACCACCACAAAGGTTCTTTCTAAATTCGTACTTGACTGTCTTCTGGACCGTATACTACAGAGTGAACAACGTAACTTGATCACCATGAATATCTCACTTATTTTTCACTATACAGGGTGGGCCACATAAAGTGTTACAAGCCGTTTTCTCCGAAATTACAGCAGATGTCGATTTAATTTCTTTTTACATTAATTGGGGCATAGGAGCTGATCATTTGGTGCGCAACAAATTATTTTAGGGCAATTACTAAGGGGTTAAAGAGGAGCCTCCTCGCTTTTTTCAAATAGAATAGCATAGTAATTTTTCATTATTCGGATACCTCTTATCGAACTGAACAACATTTACTTAAAGTATTTTTTTTATTCTGCATAGCCAAAGGGGTATAGCGAAAAATTAAATTCAACTGTAAGTACTTTTAGGAACAAGTATGTATTCGAAGATATTTTAATTCTGTTTACAAACATACTCTTCTAGCTATTTGCTCGATGCTGGCAACATGACTTTTTGGAATATTTTATCAACAATATTATTAGATTTTGTAGAGAGATGAAGAGACATAAAACATAAAGTGATTGCTACTGCTCCTACAACAAAGGAAGATATAAAAATAAGAATACGTACTGCCTGTGCATCGGTTCCTCAATTAATGTTATTAAATTTTCGAAATAATATTCGTGAAAGACTTAATAAGTGTCTAGAAGTCCAAGGACATCGGTTTGAACATTCAATAAAATAATTCTCAACTTAGAATACGTTTATTTTCATTTATCTGACGCCTCCCCAATGATTACCTTGAGGAAAGTATTCTTCGGTATACCACTTTAGCTATGCAGAATAAAAGAGAATACTGTAAGTAAATGTTGTTCAGTTCGATAAGAGATGTATGAATAATAAAAAATTAATATGCCATTCTATTTGAAAAAAGTGAGGAGGTTCTTCTTTGACCCCTCAGCAGTTGCCCTAAAATAATTTGTTGCACACCAAATGATCTGCCCCATGTCCAGTTTAATGTAAAAAAAAAAATTAAATCGATAATAATATGCTGGGGTTTCGGAGAAAACGACTTGTAACACTTTATGTGGCCCATCCTGTATGTATGGCGTAGTTGTTTCATTATTCACATCTATGTATTTCCAAAAATGTCTGAATTTTTCGTACTCAAAATTACATGAAGATCACTGGATTCGTATTGACCTTAGCTATTACTCCATGATGATAAAAATATGCACTTCCATTTAGAAAAACATTGAAAACCTTGAAATCTCAAAAAACATGACACTGAGACAAATTTTTTGCATACCATAATATTTGCCCCTTCAATCTCAACCGACAAGCTTTAAAGTTTTAAACATTAAAACAATTAAAAGTTATGTAGCTTGAATGCATCTGATTACTTGTGGTTTATACTACTTTCCCCTTTCATACCTCGAAAACGAAGGCGAATCGATCCATGGTATATATAACATTTTTTGCTCAAAATGACCTCCCAAACATGTTGGCAAAGTATGTCGGTTGAGATCTCGAACACCCTGTAGTTTTCCTATCATCAAAAACAAGTGAGATATTCAAGGTAATCAAGTTACATTCTTCACCCAGTATATCTCGGTTAAAAACATATTTTTACATTCTATTTAACCTTTTGACTGCTGGCTCTTCGGACACGAGGCGAGCGTTGCGTGCGGTCCAGCTGCAGGAGTACATACTGAACCATCACACCGAACGCCTACAGGCGTCGACAGTACACTGTGCGCGACTTTGTCAAACGCCGATAGCAGTCAAAGGGTTAAAGGCACGTGTAGTTGCGTGTGCTGTGCGTGTATGTGTATTTTCGGCATCAGGACAGTGCGAATTTTCCATGGGGTTACTTTGCAGACACGGGTAGAGATTCGCCGCCGGAACCCGCGCCACCGGAAGTGCCGCCGCGTGGCCCATCTCTCCACGCAACCCATACGCTCCGCACGCAACAAAATCGAAACGGTTGCCCGCCGAATTCTACAGGAAACTTCGCCGTGCCCGCCGAACAGATGCAGACGGAAACCTACTCGGGTAAGTTGCATTTTCACTTTCCCAGCCGTCGCGCCAGGATTTTCCCGGACGTCAACTTGTCCTGCCGTTGGACACCTTTCTTCTCCCGAGAGTAGAATAATGGAATTGTAGAATTGTATTCTGCAGTCTGATGGACCTTCGCGCTGAATGCGCGCGAACAATCGGATTGTGACGTCAACGGTTGCGTTGGACGACGCTTGAATAATTTTTAACATTTCGCTTATTCATATTTTTTTCAAGTATTTCATCTTATCATTAGTATATTTGATATCTGGGATATAATAAATTAAACGCACCTTGTATACACTTTGTTCGTGATGAAATGATTAATATACTGAATATTTCGGTGTCCTTTAATATTGAATGTACAAACGACTTCAAATATTGATATTGAATATTTTATTTACGATTGAAAGTATGGAAGGCATAGGGGAAACATTACAACATATGATAGGAGTTTTCAAGTACCGCAGAGAATTGTAGATGTTTCATAAAATATGAACAGGCCTTGTACACACACGTACGCTCGTGACACATATTGAAAATAATCTGAAAAATCCATCACATTTTAATGTCTATAACCTATCGTTTTATTACCCCTCTTTATGCGATTCTCTTGTGTACCGTAAAGAAAATATCAAGTGTTAAGGCTTGTATAGGGCAAGATGTCATAGCGTACTATTAGATGTCACAGGTGTACTACACACGGTGTCTCACAAAATTCATCGAACATTTTCATAATTATTTTTCATTCTTCGTTCAAGTACAATTCAAGTTCCTTTTCATATCGAGAACCTTACGACATCCTCAAGAATCAACCGCACGCGCTTATGAACAAAAAAAATCGCCTGATCGGCCTCACAGCTCAACCTGTTGAACAACAAAGACACGATCACGAATCAGACGTTCAATAAGTTTGAGCGATCGATCGTAACGTCTTCCGTCGGACGACTGTTCATTTTTTATGTTTCCATGCAAGTCGATCGCTGACGCGTCGGATTAAAGTTCTACGCGATCCGTTGGAGAATTAATTAGGGAACGGCTGACGAAGTGCACGCGTCGGCGGGCTCCCTCATTATTTCCGCGGCCCCTTTCCTGCTTTATTGAATCCTCGGAGATACATTACCAATGCAGCCGCCAGTTATGAAACTTTCAGAAAGATAAAATCTCCGTGGAAGCCGGGGGTAGGAAGTCTAGCGGCGAGCCCCGTCCTCCTGCTTTCTAGCTAGAGCCAACGGGGGAGGGAATTTATTAAAACTGATTACTATTTAATTCGTTATTCGCGAAGGAGAGGACGCCGGTGGCTTCCAGTCGAATCGGTACACTGAAAATTGCAATACTACATATTTAGATATTCCACGGTGAATCATAGTTTTATATTCCATGGAATTCCATCGATCAGCATGGAATGTTGCCCCTCAAGTTCAACATGTGGGAATTTCTTGATGGACGACAACTTGAATCCGAATGGAGTTTTGTTTCATAGAATCATATTATTTCATAGAGAAAGACACTGAGACATACTGCAGAAGCCGCAGTAACAATCCAATAAGCTCATCGACGAAATTACAAACACTCAACGATCAAATTATACTAAAACCACACTCAGGACAAAGTGTAAAAAATACCAAAAAACTTAGAAGTTTCCCTAACTGAACTTCAACAAAACTCCACGCCCGCCTGGCCAGAAGCCTGGAGAACGCGGGATCGCAAAATTCCGGAGCATGTTCCGCAGGGTCGTCGGGACATCCAGATAATACGGTTCAGTTTTCACCGACGAGTGTTTAATTTTCTCGCATACAGGCTGCCGTCCGGGTCATATGGATGCGAAGCAGCCCGTAAGCGGTGGAAATCTGTTTAAACTAATGGCGGAGTAGACGATGGTGCAGTGGGTGGCGTGGTGGGGAGGGATTTTGCATTAACGCCCCCGTTAATTCATTGTAAATATACTCGGTGTGTATTCGTTTCTCTATATTTCTATGTACATACCATTAGTATATTGCCCCGGCGACTAAACATCGTTTGTACCGGTCGTAACAACCCCCTGAACACGTTTCCCGTGTATCCGTCCGTGTGCCCGCTGGCTCGCGTTCGCGTGTAGGTGTTTTGCGGATGCACACGTGTACACGGTGTGTTATATGCGCGATTTACATACTGCTGCGTTCGATTCACGTTTGCCGATGCTATAAACACACTTCTACGATAATAGGGACGCGGTATTAACAAGCGCGGTTATCGCCGGTCATTAATCATCGGATGCTGCCTGGAGACGATATTTTCGAGTGTAGAGACCCGTGTTCGACCATCCGATCGACACCGTGAAATCCGACCAGCCTCGACAGCTGTCGTGCTCCTTCCTTCGGGGGATTCGCGTGAAAATTTCACCTAGAATTCCGCCAACCCCGCCGCTTTTCGATCCTGCTCCGCCGCGATCGTCATTTTTCACTGCCACGTGTTTCTGATACGTTCTCTCGACGCTCGAGTGGTACACAACGATCGAAGATTCGAGACTGACGTTCATTTTGGAAAATAGAAGCTGAAGTTGTGGTAATGGAGAATGTTTTTTTGATACGAGGGTCTGTGTCTGAAGAAACTGGTTTTGAGTATTTCGTGGTGAGCGATGAAGATATTTTGATCTTTGAGAGACGGTATTTTTTATAATGTATATGATGTACGATCGTAGTGTAAGTTTGTGTAGTGGTAAAGTTGATTTTTTGTCAAGTTATAAGCGAAATTGGGGCAATTGCGATCAGCTCTGAAGGGACCATTTTACGTTTTCTAGGGTTGAACCGATGCTTCATTTATAGTATAGGGTAAAATACATAACAAAACTACACGAACTTTCTAAACCGCATAATCTATAAAAAAAACTGTACATATAAATATCTGTCTTTCGTCTAATAACTGGAGGAATTTCAAGCGGTATTTGGAAAGAAATATTAATTTCTATTGCTCCGTATCTAATAATTAACAAGACATCAACGAATGCGTATATTCATGAGTTAGCTACTCTATATAAAGAAGCGTACAAAATGGTACTGTTTGACGTCAATGTTTTTGTCTGGTTCAACTAATATTATCCGATGCATTTTCTGGAGTATGTAGTTGTTCATGGGAAATATTTTCCAACTTCCTCGGGGATTTGTTTTAACTGAAAAGTTAGGTTAGACGTTGCTTAGAACTACGTGTAGCGGGATCATGAATTTGTTATGATTGCAGACTGTTCGATTTAATAATATTGTTCGACGTTTTCCCTTCGCGGGTTACGAATTACGGTTTTCAGAGAGTACCTGCTGCCGGTGATAGGAGATTGAACGCTTCTTACAGCACAAATAGCAACAAAACTGTTGTTATTCATGTACAAACTATATTAATAATATAACAGGGAATATAAAATAGAAAGCAAGATGTACTAACAATCACGCATTTGTAATCGTAATGAGGTGAATGTGTGCGTAATGGATAACTCCGATTTGCGTTACACGCTCAATTTATTTACAATTAATATAACAGAATAAGAACAGGTATTGTCTGCGTCGCACGGTCGTACACGTGGTGAGTCGCAAGAGGTTCTGCCTCGTGTTCTCGTATGGTGACCGCGGCGCGCGGTCAGAAAACAACAGAAAAAACTCGTCGCGCAATCGGCAACCGTCGTCCGTTGCCGGTCTACGACGCGCCTGTGTTCGTACACTTTTAAAGAAAGATAGACCGTAAGCATTTAAAGAAAAGAAACTAAGCGAGGGTAATATCTCGATCTTTCACGGCAGGGATGTGGTAGCAGTGCCGTAGCTGCTACAGTAATATACAACGAAGTACTTAAGAATTTTCAAAAAATTATTTTCTTTTCATATTTTATCGTGTTGCTGTATACAATTACATACTAAAGGATATTCGATTATAAATCGAATTGTAAGATATTCGATTATAAGGGTGCTAGAAAAAATTGTAATAATTCAAGAAATATAGACTGTAAATGAAAGAATGAAATACCTTTGCACGACTCATTGCTGACTGAAGAATATCGTGAAATCTTCCCCAGCGTACGACTGTTTATAATTCTTCACACATTTGAGACAAGATTTATCAAATAACCAACCATCTGAGTCGCTTCATCTTAACCCTTTCGCTGCTAAAGGCGTATATATACGATCTCTTATATTCATCAATATTTACGAAAGGCGTATATGTACGACTAATAAAATTTGTTTACTACAATACATTCGCTGTTTTACTAAACTAGTGTAACAATAGGCCTCTTGTTAAATGACGCATAGAAACCGTATTCAAATGAACATCGATTACGATTTCAATACATGCGAAAATAGCGTCGCATAATCTGATGGTTCTGAGATGGAGCGCGCCGCAGCGAAAGGGTTAAATTCATCTTAGTTCACATATCTTTCAAACCGATTGGTTTAATCTTATTCAATGTGTACACCAAACCTGTTTCGACTTTTTTCACGATTGGAAGATGCTTAATCGTATGCAACAGTTTACGATCGCCCTGTAAAGCAGTTCGAAACGATTAGGTGGGTCTACATTTTCGTAGGATCAGCTGAATTTTACGGACAGCGTTTCGCCCTGTGAATCGTTGCACGGTTCGCTATGTTTACACGCGAATTTATAGTAATGCGTTCCCGATAAGCCGTATCGCTTTAACAGAGCGCGAAGCTTCATTGAATACTGCGATCCTTTCCATCCGGAAAAAATCGATACCTTCACTGTCGACCTTGTTCCAATTTATATGCTGGCCTAATGGACAGGTCAAAACATTCTCACTTTTTAATATATCATTTTTCTTACAGTTTCGTCGGAGTTTCACCGGCTTTTGTGTGCATTGAACAGAATTAGCCCTTTGAACTCCAAGAAATTAGGCTATACGTTGGTAGTCAACTCCAAGGAATTTTTTCTCAGATTTCTTAGTTACACAGAATGACCACGATAAAGTCTTGGCAATTTGTTAGATTAGATGACATTTTTTCAAACTTTAAAGTTTATATACTACCAATTAGGATAAGAGTAAAATACACATAGAAAAGTATAAACACCCGATGATATTGATGAACGAACGCAAATACACACTTTATCTATAAATGATAAAATGTGGGCAGTAACTCTGGCCGTAGGAGTAGAACACCTCTAAGTGCCTGGATAGTACAGCTGTCCTTAGGAGTTCATATGGTTAAATTTAATTATTCAGTGATACTGTTATTATTGGATTACTTAAATACGAGATCCTCATCCTTTTGGTAGCGTAGTAAACCATAATTCCATAAAGAAATTGGAATATAAACAGATATGGCAGACTCTAATAATCCACATACAATTATCTACAACCAACAGTGTCTTTGCTTTCTACTGTCTGTCATCAGAACGGTTCAAAAAAGTTTCAGTACAAAAATTACACGAATTCCAGACGTGTTCACTATATCTGGCCGCAATCGCCTGGCTTCGAACGACAGGACGAGCGTGTCGGGATGTCTCGCGAGCAGGCGAATTGAAAACGGGCCATTATCGCGTCGCGCAAAGTGCGTCGATAAAGCGTTGAACGGCGTTAAATGGCGACGGTCGAAAAATCGCGGGCCACCCCGTGTTTTTCAGGATAATACCGTGCATTACGAGGCAGTAACTAACGGAGCAGAGGCTGACGGGGGAATATATACGAGTGACAATTCTTGCGTGGACAATAAAGCAACACCCATCGACCCCAGCGCCACTTGTATGCTCGCCCTGCACCCTCTGCGCCGCCCCGCGTTGCGTTTCTCCTCTCTCGCGTAATCAAGTTTTAGTTGGCGTATATCAAATTATACGCGTGGGGTAATTTTTAGTGTTTTTTAGCCCCGGCGACGCGACGCGACGCGACAATAACGTCGAAATCCTTTTCACGGGAACGCGGCGTATTGGATGTCAACGAGCGCTTTTCCGACGGCAACAAAAACGCCATCGGTGCGAGTCGCATCAGTTTTGCCGGTCAAGTTGAGGATCGTTTATTGCTCGATCAACGCAACTGCCCGAGAGCTCGTACTCGACGCATTGACTGCCACGCTGTGTTGCTTGAAAAGGGCGAACTTTCTAGACTGTTTTGTAGGGCGAGCATAATTTCGAATTTTACCATTTCTAATCAACGATGTTTTGATCGTTATCCTAAACACGTTTGGAGTAGTTGTGATAAATTTCGTATAGTCGCAATCAGCCACAGCGTTGTCTTGTTTATTGCGAGACATTCGGTCAGTCCATTCGCATTGAACGAGTTATACTTGTTTCTTGTAATAATCAAGCCTTTGTGATTGTTTAAGTAAACTAGTCTGAAATAAAGAAGCGTCAGCACTGTCTCATTGATAGACTGCGAATGTTTATGCAATTTAATATACCCAAATATCTGAAAAACGCACATTTACAACCGTGAAAACATTGAAGGTGTATTGTTTATGCATTTCCAGAACATACTACAGTTTTGTCAAAGTTTCATTCCATAGCTGCATTAACATGTAAAATGTTGAACTCTAAAAATGTATATTCGCATAAACATCCGCAGTCTATTCATTAACCGTAGAAACAACGATAAACAAACATTATATGAAAAATTTCTTTTGTAAATCTCTGTCAAACTTTATATAGAATTCTACTTCTGAAAAACATGATACACATTTCGTTACAATCTGTACAAATAATAATAGTTGAATTTATTATTAAAACATCGTCCGCGGAAACTTCCTTTTGCTTTTACATGATTTTGCTGTTCATCTGAATACTTAAATATTGATCTCCTGAAGCCATCAGGCAAAATTCTCTAGGATACCGTTTCGGAATCTTTAAACGAGCATAATTATTTCTCGAAGTATAAAAAAGCACTTGTTCACAAGCAGGAGCCCACAACGAAATCAATTCAACACCGTTCAAACGGCAGAACGAGTATCTCGTAAGTTCCCTTAGCGGTTTTCCGCGTTATTGATCGTGGTCGCTGCTTAGGCACGATAAGGAGCGTCGGATCGTCGAGAAAACTCGCCGAGCTTTCGCCTTTTACGAGTGCAAAAGGAGCTTTCACATATTTCCCGACTTAGCGGGATCGTTCCGCGCAAATTACCCCGTTGCCTATAGTTCGCGGCGGAACGAAATTCACCGTCCCCGCGAGATCGTCTACGGCCGTATTATTATCTCGGGTACTTAAGCTTTACGTATTTTTGCATAACTGGAAATTAGAAGTAATTATTGTTGCACCTTCGGGAATGCTGGAAAAGCCATGGCACGCGGAAGGTCGTAACAACCGACCTCTTGCCTCTCGACCACGTGTCACGGTCGATTTATTTCGGAAAATACACAAACTCGTTATACTCTCAGGGCTTTTTTTCTTTTCTGCTGGAGCCTGCCGCCATTTTGTTGATCGTTCCCTGTTCGTTTCGAGATTCATGGATGAAAGGAAGGACGAGGCTGATCGGCGAACGATGGATTACGCAACAGCCACGCAAATTACGACGCAAACTAGTTACTTAACGACACCTTGTGACTTCCCGGAACTTCAGGTAGCCGAAGTTTATAAAGACGCCTCTCCGTTTCTCTTTGCTCTCTCGCAGAGCTAATTTCAGCCGGCCGCTCTGCGATAATTATGAACTCGACGCGTTAAAAGTCGTTTTAGTTGTTTAGGAATAATCTGTAAGCGTAGTGGAGCGTCGCGCGGCCCTTTGTACTGAGTGTGACGAAAAACGAAGCTTTTCAGAAAGTCAATGAAAATTGTAGAATCAATTTTCTTGATAAGATGCCTCGTGATTGGGGAAAAAATATTGATATCCCTTCGAGATAATAAACTGTTTACTTGAAGTAAAATAATCATAGAGAAACGCTATTCGAGTTTTAAAATATGTATAAATTCAGTCTATTATTAATTTGTTCAGGAATACTCACACGTATGAGTTGATTTAATTCTCTTCTTAAGTGAAATATTGTTGACGAAGATATGATAAATATAAATATTCCCCAAGTGTAAAAGAAATTTCATCAGACGACTGGCAGCTGTTATATTTCTGTGATATCGAATAAATGTAACTAAAATCAGTTTCAATCATTTCTTTCAACTTCAATAAATTTGACACTGAAGAAATTAATGAAATAATCCGCTTCCACCGTATTACTCGAATAAAAGGAATCGATTAAAATCGAACAGGGGATTTAACCCTCTTCACCCCTATCTCACATATGCAGTGACATGTGATAAACTGGGTAATTATATCTGGAAAGGTACTAATCGTTCTGTACATTATACACAATACTATATGTTTTATGTACGTATTTAAAGTCACATCAAGAGCTAAATGGTTATTAGTAACTTGTTTAATTTGTTAGATTTAATGTATTGGGTTGAGTCATAAACAACTTCCGATTCGTATAAGTTAATTGGACAATGAATTAAAGAATGATTTTCGCTGCTTCTGCAGTATGCCTAAGACTCAAGGATGCTTATCCTTTAACCTTTTGAACTCCTTTGTCGAGTGAAACTCAACATCGATTTTATTCATAGGTACTCCTATGTCGAGTCACGCTCGACATTTTTAATTTGCCAGTTTAAATAAGTATTATATTATATTTGCCTCACCTATCAAAATTTTATTATTTTCCAGTGAAAAAATATATAGAAACTCCAAACATATCAGATCTTAGCAAAGTTCCAATGCTATTTTCAATATAATTAGTAAAAAAAATTGTTTAAATTGGTTCCTATCAACCAACTGTCTTTTGAAGTACATTTCAAATAAAACGCGTAAAATAATAGGCAATTATTGAAAAGAAAAAATATTAGGTGTTCAAAGGGTTAATAGTTTGAGAACGACTTGAGCTTTTAGCCAGAAAAATAGCTGCCATGCACCGGAAATTATTTATGAATCAACTCAATACTTGCTTGAAAGTAAATCGTGAAGCAAGGGATTAATACGATGCTCACTAGCACACCTGGCGGTTTTCTCGAATTTTCCACGAGCATAAGTACATCACGAGGATGTCCAGAGCGACCGCAGTTATTATGTTTCGCGAGGTATCGCGGTGGATTATTTCGCAACCGATCTTCCTCGAACTCTCAGCCCTTTCGGTGGTCGTTTCAAAGGGCTGGCTTAATCGTCTCGAGTTCCTGCGGGACTTCCGTGCGCGTGTGAGTACCTCGGAAGGATGAATTCGATCTGCGAGTTGTTTACTCTCGCAAGGGGTGGAAGAGCCGACGAATGTTTGCCTTCTTCTGGCCGGAAGTTCCCTCCTAGTGCCTAGCCGCTGGCAACAAAGTGGACAGAAATTTGATTAATATAATAGGCGAGGCCACCCTCCTCTTCTAGCGGACGGACGTTCGACTTTCTCCCTCGTGTAGTTTGTTTCCTGGACAATTTTCTTTAGTGCTCTTATCGCTCTTTATTCAGAGGTTAACTCTGTTATAGATAGCAGAATGTACAGAAAAATTGTGCTACAGACAAATATAATTAAACAGGAATATTAATGTATTAATGCACAGGGTGATTGAAGAAAGAGGACGAAGAATTTAGAAGAGTGTAGAAGGGCTTAGAATAAGCAAAAAATATTTGAACTATACATAGATCTGTTAATTGATTCTTTTTCTGACCAGATGAGATAAGGATAAACGTTCGTTTCAAGTCAAATTTTTAATTTAATTTTCTACAGACTTGTGCTATGTGGCTACCTTTTACTTTAACACGTTGAGTGTTACAGTGAAAACAGCTATACCTAATTAGACGCGATATAATTTACTATTTTTTACATAAATCCTAAAGGAAAAAAGATTTGAGTACGCAACCTTGTTTTTCTGTTCCTACATTATTGTTTCAGTATGAAGCTTCGCTCAGAATTTTGTAACAATCAATAATTATTTAATTAAATTAGGTTTGAGGTACCGGTCACCGGTGACCCCCACGGTATTCAACGTGTTAATACGAATTTAAAAATGTTTCTGAACTCCTGATATATGTATTTTGAATTGATTTACAGATATTCTATACTCAATGTTGATCGATACATTTTTCAACGATGAAACTCTATACAGATTGTACTGTAAAAATCTTAAACAAAATTTAAAGAAACTCAATGGTCTTGATGGATTTAAAATTCTCGAAAGTCCCTGGCGAGTGGGGAGTCTTGAAAGTTTGAAGCATTGGAAGTTCTTGAAAGTATTTAAGTATGATAGAAATATCGGACGATATCGAAGTCTATGGTAAAATTACTTTCACAACGTGGCTGGTGTAATTGTTCGGGTAGTTTAGAGATTGTTTGGTAAAGGAGCGGTAGGTGTAATGTATAAAATATTATGTCGTAATGTGTGCTCATATGCTAATAATAATTCCTATCAATTTTAATGCTAAATGCATATGCACAGACTTCAGGAACATCAATGATATCTCTAAAAACAAAATGTATTAATAATTATATCTGCAGAGGTTTGTTATACAGATAATCCACACATGAGTATGTTATCTTGAACGTTATATTCGCCAGAAGATGATTAATATTATCATGTAATTTATTACGTACAATAAATATTAAGACAACAGTTTTTTTTTGTAACAAATGAAATTTTATTGTCCTTAATAAATACTGACAAGCGAACAAAGAAAAATTGTTTGCATAGAGTACAAATGTAAACTTCGAAACGAAATTCTGTTTTAAATCTTTGTTACAATGTTTCGAAGCACTAAAAAAACTGTGTCAATGAAACAATAGAAAGATTAATACATACTCCAAACTGAAATAAAATAGAATGGAAGACACGTTGAATTTATGAAGCTAGCTAAGAAGAGGATCGCGAACCGTGTAGGATCGGTTATGACGTTTTGCGCTCGCGCGAGCAGTCTCCTCTATATTAATTACCGGGCCGCTAATTACTATTTATTACGGAGCTGCACGCACGTCGTGCAGCTCCACACAACGCTGCTCTTCATGGTGAACAACGTCGATACACGTTCTGGAGTTACCTTGTTCGCCGATTACAACCCTACCCTCGACTTGAGAGTTTTCCAAGGTCCCAGCCAGGCTTGGGTTCCCGGTTAACTACGATCTTCGACGTGTACCGTTGTTACCGCGACGATAAACCGGGATATTAAACTAATTTCGCTGCTTTTTAATCAATATCATACGCCCGGTCGACGGTTTTCTTCTTCGTTCACCCCGTGGAAAGTTGAAAGCGTAATTATGATCCGAGGATTAAACGGAAGTCGCTGATTATTACGTCACCAGGGAAAAATCTATATTTTGTAATTGTTCTTGCTTCCACGGAGAGTGTTCCTCTTTCCATTCATCCAAGTGCATTGGACTAAAAAATGCTGAAGTCTAGAAACGTGTGTTCGTATAAGCACACGATTCTATTAAAATCTCGAACGAAGAATAGAGAGTTCCAGGTCTTAACACGTTCGCTACCAGCGTCAGATATGTGTGACACGTCGACTCTGTTTTGAGAGCAGGACGTCACACATGTGTGTCAGAGATAATTGATGAAAATAAAGCGTGGTCTGTGGTGGACGTTTTTCTCGCATCGACCATGATAGCGGACGTGTCAATGAGAGTTCTGACATTTTACTGACATATTATAGCGTGTCTGACCGGGTATAGGAGTTTCCACTGTGGTAGTCAACGTGTTTAAAGTTTGTAATTTTTTAAACGATTTATAACTTAGCTTTTTACGTCCTGCACCTTGTACGTCTTTTGGTTTCATTTATGCGTTCATTTTAGCACACATGAAGTGGAAAGAGAAGAAAGCTTATTCTATAATTTGAGTGTGCATACCATAAACACTTTTTCCAGTATGAGTATACTATGAGTAGCAACTGCTCTGGCGTCTGCTCAGGTATGTCTGTACCCACTGCAGTATGAGTGGATCATGAACAAATTAATTTCAGTATTGTAGCTATAACCACTTTTCCTGCACGAGTTATATTCTGAGAAGCAACTTCTCCGGGGTCTGACTAGGTGTGTCTGTTTTCACTACACCAGTCAACGTATTAACCAGCCTACTGGTGTTAACTTTTACTGCATACGATACTTAACTGAATAATCAAGATAGTTTCAGTAAACAGGTAAAAAAATCAATAGTTTCCAAAATGTAAATTATTACAGAAATATTGCACTTCTTATATTATCTCAGAAATTACTAATTATTCTATCTGTATCTAGGGAATCTTTTAATTTATTCCGTTGAGTAGTATACCCATCCCAGTTAAATACAAATTAAAGAACACCCTGTAGAGAAATTCCTTTAGAACGAGCTGATCGACGTTCAGTCGCGTCTGATATCCATATGTCACGTCCAAATTGACATTAGAAGACCAAGTGGTCTGCATTGGAGGAGTGCATATCAGGAATAAGGCTGGCGAGGGGCTAACAGGCGTTTCCTAGTCGCGTGATACGCGTTGCCTCCTATAAATCGTTCGCGTTGGTCGAGCATCCCTTTCTGCGTCCCTTCTGCCACCTCGTTCTTACCTTTTTCACCCCCGCCGCGGCGGCTTCGTCGAAGAGGCCGGCACCGGTTGTGCTTCCTCGTTCGCATAACTCAAACTGTCCTCGCGGAACCGAGCGACACGTGGATTTACCGCGTGATCTTATCGTCCCGGCAACAATAGCGCGACCGTTGAAATACTTATCGTCCACCGCTTGGAAATTTATAAGACGTCCGCGAAACTGGCCTCGGTCTCTCTCCCCCTCTCTCTCTATCTCTCTACCTGTCCCCGTGACACCCGGTACCAGCCGTGCAAACGGAACTCCTCCAATCTACTGGTGTAAAACACTTTCTGACCCGTGCGCTGTAGGAACGTTAACGGTCACCGATAAACAATCGAAAGACTTTCTTTTCGAATACTTCGCATTTTCCAGACGATACTGAAATAGTCGATGGTGGTTTGTAACGGCTGGAACTCGTAAATTTTTACTGAATCTTCACCTTCGGTTGGTGAGCCGCGTGATCGATTCTCCCTTGCGCCACCAGATTCACTACTCAAGTCCTAGAATGTCCTGATAAATGAAGAGTGTCTATCGACACATACGATTTGGTTTTAACAACCTTTTGAAAGTCAATCGTGCTGCAGTGCAAAACATCAATCGTATTCTGTGTTACGAGTGTGACTCGTTATTCTAAAACAGGGGTTCAAAACTGCCTTCTTTAGGTCAGCGAACACTGTGTACCCTGTTCTACTTTCTGAAACACCCCGTAATTACGCCACCGAAGTCAGTCCCGTTTTTATCATTCCAGAGTCTATGGAAGCAACGAAATTTCCAAGGCTCGTCCGGAAACGGGAATTATTCCGTCTAATGCGCGTCCGTTTTCGACCGAAGTTTATTTGAACGTTCTAAAATATGAAGTGGTTTCTCTCCTCCCCGAGCCACTGGAATTCCATGTTTATTTGCCGAGTGATATCTATCTTTCTCGCAGCGAAGATCAAAGTGACTGCTCCAGGACGGCTGACCGTGATTTGTCGTTCGCGTTGTTTGAGCGCTGAAAACACGCGGCGACAACGTTTGCCGTATAGATCCAGCAGGAGAATGAAACCAAAAAACATATAGAATTTTTGGCGAACTTTTTCCCGGAGACACGAACCGTTCGTGAATCTGTTGACGAATTTCGCGCACGTCCCGCTTCCAGTGGTTAATTTAATCAACGGAGCCCAGATATTTTTGCCGCCGTGATTCAGATTGCTTTCGACCATTTTTTCCAGCTTGTAAAATGTGTTTTTTTTTCGAGCAGTTGAATTTTTTTTTAGAAAGGGATATGAGGCTTTAGAATTGGTAACAAAGTAATTAATTCGCTTGTCGCAGTACGATATATTAAACTCGATGAATAACTTTCTGTTTTGTTATCAGCGAGGAGAAGACACTTTTCAATGGCAAACGCAAGATATTTCATTGCATAATTTTCGTTTCTACTGTCAATTAATACTGTTTCGAAATGTGGTGTTATCTTGACTTAGGGCGCTCGTGTCACATGTCAGCATTTTTCGATGCTCCGAGCGACATCTTACCCCGATGAATCGGTAATAACATGTCGGTTCGATTACTCGAGCAGAACAGCTTCCACGTCTCGAGTACGAGAATTTCTGATTACACGTCCGGATAATTGAGAGTCAGCAAATCAACGTCCGTATAATTGGAAGTCCGAGTAATCAGTATCCGTATAACCAGCGTCGCCAGTATCTTGAAGCACACTGACAATACATGAAGTACAATGCACCGAACACCTCTAAATAACAAACTTGTTAATTCTACAAATGTATATTATAAAATGAATTAAAATGAATACATCCAACTCGTGAGATAAAACTAAACATTCAAATGAAATCAAGAGCTACCAAGCTGTTAAAAGGATGCAAAAACCCTAGATGAATTAAAGAACACGACTCGATAAGCTTGGCCAACGGCGAGACAAAGAACGAGCACGGTTACATCCCGCACGAAATTAACGATGAAATCCACGTCCCGAGACGGTTATATGAATTCGTGGTCCGCGAATAACGGAAACGTTTCAGAGGTAAGATTAAATTTAATTAGAGTAGAATGTGCAGAGTGCATTTCAGTAACAAAAAAAGAATGGAAGCGAACGAAGAGGAGAGAAGGACAGAGTGAGAGAGAAGAGGAGAAAAAGAGGCGAGTGGGCGAAGAATTTCATTACATTTCGCGGCACGTGAAAATTAAAATTTTTTAATTGGCTTTATCATCCCTAATTCCGACGGCCGCGAAGATGCTCTAATTAGACGATTATAATTAACGCGAAAAAAAAGTGGAGAAAACGAAGCAGAGGGCTGGCATCGCGGTGTATCGAGAGTCAACGATTATCGAATTTACGCTAGCGGAGTATCGAGGCTTAGCTCCCGGAAAAATATCGCGTACCCCCCACTTTTCCAGTGAAAGCAATTTTCAGCTTAAAGGCTTCCACGGCTTTTATACCGACGATATATTTTTCCAATAATATCTGTGGCCGAACCGACTTGCCTATGGGTTTCCAGGGGGGTAGCGACAGGATAGTTTACAATCAAAATCCAGCCAACCAAGCAGACGCCTAAGTAGTTTCCATCTTGCTGTTCAACAGTGAAATTCAATTTCCACCACCACGGCCGGTGGACCACGACTTTTTTTCGCGAGTTAATACCGTGAGTTGCGAGTTTGAGCTTTAACTCGTTTAATCGAACGAGTTACGATCAGGGAAGGCAATTAAAAAGATAGGTAATTAAGGAACGAAGGGGTTAGCGTGAATGCGATGACTCCGGTTTGTAATACTGAATGATGTTTAATACCGAAAGGGAGGAACAGTGATTTCGCGGTTACAAATTTTTTGAAATCTTAGCATAGCTGCGTGGTGTGTTAACCTTTTATGGCGCTGCTTTAATTTTTATTTCATTTTAATATCATAGTACGAATATCATAAGTGTATCGTGAAATAGTAAAATGTTTTGTAATCCTATCTCCCTATAAAAACAAGTTGTATAATACGTTGTACCAGATGAAGAATTTTTCATTGTACTCAACGTGTTAAGTCTGATTTTTATTACATCATTTCTTAATCTAAACGTCTCGTAACCTAACACATCTATTCGAACATTGTTGCCTCATAATAATCTTCTCTGTGTGTGTTACGTTAGTCTTTAAGCAACGTACTTTCCTATTCGACCTCGTTTCTCGCCTCAGTAGACAAATCAGTAACCAGTCAGACACACGAAAGTACCTTGTTATAAATTCTCATCATAAGGAGCAAGTCTTGTGGTGCACTGTTGGGGGTTCAAAAACTGCCTGCCATTAAAATTCTTTTATAAGTCGGTGAACATCTTCGCATACCCTAAAATAGTTTTGTAAAGGCATTAGATTGTTGATAAGAGGAAGCAACCGGGAGGTCTCTGCATCCATGGTACGCGTTGTCTCGAGTGATCGATATTCCGGGGAACAGATTTTCGTATAATCGGAATTCCGGATAAGCGGTGTTCCGATAATCGAGAGCTCGCTGAGCAATATATCATCGCTGCAAACGTCACTGCGTAGAAGTTTCGACGTTCTACCATACGTTGCTCCACACCTGTTCCAAAGAAAAACTTATTTAATAGCGTGTCTCATCTTCGACAAACTTTCCAAGAGTCTGGGATCACGTCAGGGGACATGTATAATTTTCTTGCGCACACCGCTCAAAAGCTGATGCTCAGGATTCTGAATAATCCAATTTATGAGATACTTATAATGGAAAGAAATATTATTCTGGATAGCATTAACAGCGAGGCAATAATATAAAATACAGACAATGCGACTGAACAGGTAAAAACTATTTTATTCAGGATTCAAATTAAAAGCAGTGAAGTAAGATAAATGTACCAGTAGTTGACACTGTAAGACACATTTTCCATTGTAATTATTATCACAGAGTTTTATTTTTAGTAAGCAACTTTGTAGGTGGATAACTTGATTCGTCATTCGTTGACTAACCTCCTTAACAAATCTGTGAAGGAAAAGAACCATCCAACAGCACGCAGAGTACAAACAAAAGCAATTGTGCTGGCATTTACACCCACGGTGCATTGCAATGAAAATAGTTATAAATTTTCACACTAGAGTGAATAACCTTTCAAACAAGGCATTATTAAAAAACATTTTTTTAGTAGAAAGCTTATTTTTCGAGACTGAAAATAAAAGTGTCAACTATTGGTACACTGTCAACTCCTGGTACATTTACCCTATGTAGGGTCTGAGTAGGTATGGAAGTTTCCACTGCAACGCCCGGCGCGTTACGGTGTTGACCTTAATTAATTCTTGTAAGATCCTGAGCAGAATTAACATGTAAAATGAAATTCCTTTTCTCCGAGACTTACATTTAAATGAATTTGTTATAATGTGTCTAACTAGCTACAATAATTTGAGAACACCATATGGTCTCCCATGATAATTTAAACATCGCATAACACCCAACTTCAGTCCATGTCAACAATTTCATTCAAACTCTGACAACTCAGAGATTTCTTCACCTTTTTCTTAATCTATCTTAGGCAGCCTACAGAATGTGTTACGGGTACCAAGTCTTCCTTCTCCTTGTCTCCTTTAAATTCTGAAATTTTGGAGCAGCCGCGATATCCTTAATCACTAAATAATAAACTAACAACACGAAATGCAGCCCTGGAAAATTACAGTCTCAATCACGTTACGCCATGTAGAAAAATGTTAGTTAGTAGATCGTTGTCGAGGTTCTAAAACGAAGGTGGAGGCGGTCCTTGTTGTCGTAGCTTCCAGCGTGTTTAATGGGCAAAGGAAAGTTGTTTGGGAGATGGGGTTTGTCGCAGCGGCGAGAAGAAAGCGCGAGACAACGGTAAGAAATTGTTTGTCATGTAATTAATTTGAGATTAGGGCAAGAGGGAGAGCACTGACAAAGGCAAAAGATAGACAGAGCGAAGAGAGGGAGGGGGAGAGAGAGAGAGAGAGAGAGAGAGAGAGAGAGAGAGAGAGAGAGAGAGAGAGAGAGAGAGAGAGAGAGAGAGAGAGAGAGAGAGAGAGAGAGAGAGAGAGAGAGAGAGAGAGAGAGAGAGAGAGAGAGGAAGGGCGGGAGAGAGAGCAAGGTACAGGTATTCATCAGAAACGAGAGAAGCTCGCAAAAAATATAAGCTCGAGCGGTGGGAGGAAAATGGAAGTTCGCTTGTCGGTCCTCGAAACGTTCTTCCTCTCTCGAGTTTTCTTTTACTTTCGTCCCTTTTTCTCGAATCGGCTCCGTTTTCTCGCTGAAAGTAAAACCCGACAGCTTGAATACTGCATGACTACAGGAAGAACGGAGAGAGCGAGACAGAGAGAGAAAAAAATAAAAGAAAAAAGGAGCCCCATCGCCCTGGTGGGAAGCGTAAGGTCACTTTCGTTTCGAGCGGTGAATAACGTATTAAACCCGTAAACATAACTTTCGCTGGACGTATCGTCGCCGTTGCATAAAACGAAAGCGATTCAGAGGTTCGAGAATGGAAACGCCGCCGGGCGAACTTGTTGCGGCTGGCATTAAATCGTCCTATCTTATTAAAGTTCTTCGACCGGCAAGTTTATTCCACCGGATGCCGGTGTTCCGTGTAACGAGCTATCGCGTAAACGCGTCGACTGTTCGAGATTAAGCGAAATGAATACGCGGAGGAAAGGAGGCAACGATCCATAGTTTATCGTTGAAAAGTATTGCAGTCTATGGAATTTTGTTCATGTTTAGAAACAGCGATTCTGAACAAAAACACACAGGGAATCTTTTGTTTATACATTGACTGGTTCATCTAGTTTAATTTCTTCGAATAATTACTAACTTCTATAAAAAATGTTCGGTAACATCGGTGTGAACATCAAGGCATCGTGAAACAGATAATAAACAGATATTTGTTTCCTATATTATGTATTTTTATGACATTGGTACATATCTGACTAGTGTCGGATTTTTCTACTGCGTCGCAGAGGGAATTAAAGTTAATATTAAACGGAGTAAATTTTGCAGCACACATATTATAATAAACTTATATACGATAACGTTTTCTTAATTTTCAGTATTATGTTAGTAGTATAACTCCGCCGTTGGTCAGGCGCGGTCAGTCTACGTCACAGTGTTGTCAAACTTTAGTACGACATAATATGTTATACATTTTCCAACCATCCTAGATGTTTTCAAGTAATTATATACAGATTATGTATATCTTACAACATCAGAATTAACAACTTAACAATAATCTACTCATTTATTTATTTTCTATTCATCATTAGACTGTATTAAATTTCGGAGTAATGTTCATAATACCTGCGTGAAAATTAGTTTATGCGAATATACGTTTCAACATCTACTGTCTTGTAAATATTTAAAAAGTCACTATTCATATTTCATATATTATGAAATGTTCATCTTTTTACCTGTAACATGCAACACAGTTTAATAACATTCAACGGCCATTTTTGCATTCCACCTTGTATATTACTCGTACATTATTACATAGAAACCCCGGAATAAAAGAAGTCATTGAGGCAGAACTAACATTCGCGCGATAGTATTGGCACAGTTATTTGCAGAATTGTACGAAGCATGCAATACGGCGAATGGTTGTTCGAAAATTACATTTTTTAACCATTCTCGTCCGGGTCGCGAAAAAGCTGAAACGTTGAATATTTCCAAGGAAACCAGGACACCAATTCCATTCGATGGCCTCGCATGAACACAACTAAAATTATCGTCGATGCGGTCAAGCCGGCCCAGGGAAACCAATTCAGATACGATATCTATTTTCTATCGAGATAGCGGGCCGATCTCGCGGAGAAAATAAATTCCGAGCTTACCGTATCCGTGTGCATACCTGCAGACACCTTACGTAATGGTATTGCTATCCAGCAACGATTTCTGATATTGCTTCGACTCTGGCGCACCGGATATCATGACTCGATAGTTCCGGGAAAAAATACTCGGACGATTCAGTCGCCCCTATTACCCGCAGATTCTAAAACGCCGCCATGTTCTTTTCGAACGATCGTCAGAGAGGACTTTGTAAGCGAAAAAACCGAATATTGTTCGTACTCCTTTGTTACCAATGCGACGATGTTGAAACCGATTGTGTTCAGATGAAATAGTTTATATTTAATCTTAAAGTCACTTCATCTCAAATTTATGATTAAACTTACAATCTTCATGCTAAATCGAAATGATAGAATGCATACAATTTTCTCCACTGGAGTTTCGTTTTCGAGGAAATGATGTTTTAAAAATAATAGGTTACGAGTCCATTGGACAAAATTTTCGGACATTAAATTTTATTACAGCCACTGTTGTGATATATGTATTTTTAGTGTTGACTATCGCCTGACTATTCGAAAGAAGTGCGTGTTAAATGTGCAGCTTCTCGAGTAATTTTCAAATATTTTTCAAAGATTAAACTCGACGGGAAAAATATTATATTATTATATATAATATTACATTTAACTTAATTTTAACATTTCTGTTTATTTGAGGGGTGGAAACAGAATTCGATTAGTTGTACCACGAATTTTGGATCAATTCAAAAATAATTGTTTGACATTCGGTGATATTCAAGGATGAGAATCCGCGAAACAAATTGTTCGATTAATTGCAACGAAAGTTCTCGTGTTTAACGGGAAACTTATTAATGAGTTGTTAAGTCGAAAATGTCCGTCTGAGTTTCGTTGCCTCCATAAATATTCATCCGGTAAATGATTCAGCCTCTCGGTTCACTCCCTTTCTCTTTCTCTCTTTCTCGTCGCTTGATCGTTGTTTCTAGAACCGGCGGGGAGAGAGAACTTACTTTTCAATATAACCGTGTTTGCGAATCTCGAGAAACGGAATTTAATAAAATCGTTTATGCGAATGAAGTTTACCGGAGTCGGACAACTTTCCGAAGAACAACGTCGAGAGTTGTACCACCCCCCGTGATTCTCGTTTGCACAACGCTGTAAATATACCGTGAAAACGATGAATATCGGAATTGGAAATGCAACCTGGCGAAAATATCGGGTTTCTTTCCGGCCAAACTTCGCGGACATTCCTGAATTGCTCGGATGAGGGAAATGACGTAGCTTGATCTTCCCGTTCTTCGTGAAAACGAGCATCTCACAGGAAAACTGCTACCAGATCCAATCATTCTTTAACGTACATGCGATCACTTTCAAAGAACAACGATGCAGTTGGAGTTTAATTAATACCATGGAAAATTAAATTTCATTTTGATAGTCGCTAGAAATTTGTCTGTTTTTGTCATCTTCTTTTTAATAGAGAACTTCTGTGAATACTGGGAAATCATAGAGATATTACAAATTAGTTTAAAACATTTTCCAGGGGACTAACACAAAATATCTTCCTTTCATTTTTAAATAAATTCTTCAGGATGTCGGTTTGTTATAATAAGTGAACGTACACCGAACCAACATAAGTATCCAACCTGAAACAAATGTACCACGATTTAAAAAATATTAATTGTACACCCTTGACAATTAAATAACAAATTCTTTCAAAATAGTTGCAATACAATTTTTTTTCCTTTCTCAGTCTCGCACGAAGGGATAAATTCGTTTGCACTCTACACACAGTTCTGTAGGATCGGCAAAAGGAAAGCGACTGAGTGTTGCGCTAAGAAAGGAAAAATCGGCTGGAATCGGCAATTGGCTGGTGGCTCAGTGGTTAGAGCGCACGCTTGCAAGCGGAGAGGTCCCGGGTTCGATTCCCAATCCCTCCGGTCTGATTTTTCCTATTTAAAATTCCTACAGTTCGAAACGAGTATTCACTATAATGACGAGTATAAAATACTCGTATTCACCGGTGGTTGAAATCGAAAATATAGCAACAATAATTTTTCTTAGCGAATGCGAATGTACGTGGCGTCGGGAGAGGCAGAGTCGACCTAATACAATTAGTAACGTTCCAGGAAGATTACAGAGGAGTTAACAGGTCCGGCACGATAGGAAGGTCCGTTTTAAATAACGATTAGAATGAACTATTATGCGCTTATCGCGGCTTACATAATGTTCTGTTAGTAACGATCATAAGTTGCATGCGAAAGCCAGCAGAATCTCGGTAGGTGATGGCGTGACCCCGCCATCTTATAAATGTGCATTGCTCGCGTTCATGTTTGCGTACACGTGCAAACTTTACCGTCCTGTGTATCCCAGGCTATTTGCGCAACGTGTTTTACTTTTAGAAACGGATTAGAGATTTTAGATTTCTGTTTCAATTTTCTCGAAAGTGAAGGGACAAACGAACATCATTTATTCCACCATTTTTTATACGTTTGTTCATACAGAATTACCTTTTATGCAATTGTACCAATTCTTACGGGACACCCTATATACTCGATGAAAGTTATTTGAATATTTTTGCAATTGAGAAAACCCGCTACGTTGGCAGTTTCATTTTTAGGTAAGTGAAACAATCTCTATGAAAGTGGATTAAAGAGTTCTTGTGCGGTTCGTTGAGAATGAAATCGGAAAATATATTTATACACCATGTATATTCGATGACAATTACGTGTATATGTTCCAAATTGAAAATATCCTACATCATCCTCATTTTTATAACTGAAAGTAGATCTATGAAAACAGGTCAATGAAGCTCCAATCCAATACATTGAGAATGAAATTAGAAAAATATCCGACGACAATACTTTCATTATTCTGTAAATGTAACAACCTCTCAGAAAAAGGATTAAATAAACCCCTGTCTACTCACAGAACATTCATATAGATATTAGAAGTACATGTTTTACATCTTATACAGGGTGTCCCAGGTTTTTGCCGACAAACTGCAGTGGTTTATTCTATACCTAAAAGTAAGAAAAGAACGTTACATAAAGTTCTGCAATAAATGTTTTGTTACAAAGGTATAAGCAAATAAATATTGTATGCATGAAATATAGGTAAAAACGGATTTTCCATTGAAGCATACGGAAAGTCGACTGTGTTTATATCTTGTTTGCGTAGTCTCCATTACTACCTATGTTTCATGCATACAATATTTATTTGCTTATATCTTTGTAACAAAACATTTATTGCAGAACTTTATATAACATTTTTCTTCTTATTTTTAGGTAAAGAATAAACCATCGCAGATTGTCGGCAAAAACCTAGAACACCCTGTATAATATCCTCTATAGTCGTATACAAGAGAATCCGAATAAAATCAAACTTCCTGTTCCACCAGTTTCCAGGAACAGCAACTCTCCTCGCCCCGTTTTGATCAGCCTATGCATAGGAAAAATCGAGCGCGATTTCACGAGGCCCGAAAGTTTAATGGTGGCCGCCGAAAGTAACCCGAAGCTGTTACTTTTTCCTGCTTGCAGGAACTTAGGCGATTCGTGGCTGTGTACGGTGTATAGGGTCGAACGATTCCCGCGATTAAATTACCCGTTTCGAGGGCGTCTGCGCGAAGGAGGGGCTGTTTCGCGTCGTAAACGGAAACGAATGTTAAGAACGGCTTGTGCAAACTCGAGTGGTAGAGATAAGGATTATAACGTCTGAGCCGGTGTCAGTGCGAGTCGCAGATTTTTGCGACGGGAAGAAACGGGATTATGCATTATGGATATTTTTAAAAGGACTGCGCGAACTTTCAGATCCTGCCGAAGCGAGCCGCGGAATAAGGAAGTTTACGTGAACACGGTTCCGGCGTTTCTGTTCGTTTTATCGCCAAGCTTTATTGAATAAGTAATGTGCCGACGGATGGATACGACGCGTGTGATCCCTGGCGTTCACTCAAGGGGAACGTACGAAATATCCGAAATTGATTTTTACAAAATTTTGTTTCGCTTCCGAAGTAGGAACAGTTTCAAGAGACGCTTGTTTCTTCTACCTTCGGTAACTCGAATGTCAGAGCTGAAGGTTTTAGAAAGAACGTGTACGCTGTGCTGAAATTTTCCGCGGTTCAACGCCCGTTCTGCTGAATATTTCGTTAGAGTAATTTGTATGATTTCGATTGTTGGGTAGTTGAGTTCGATACTCGGTGTAACTCATAACGTTAGTGCAGGTTATAACAGAAGTAGCAGGTTGAATCCGCCATGACATTGCTAATGTTCAATGGATGCAGTCACTGGGTCACAGCATGTTTACAACGTTGTGATGAACAATTTGAATAACACCTGTGAAAGGGTGGATATTCTACCGATTGTGACTACTAATGTAGTGATTGCAGTGGGAATGTAATTTCATATCGATAAATGATAATGCAGAGCTTGCATTATGAAGCATTCTATGACAAAGTGAACGATGCCGAATCGACTCATGGTACATGCTAGTGTACTCATCAGTAACGTTACCTTACATAGCATAGGTTTTTTGGGGTATTCGCTTAGATCTGCTGCAATATCTGAGAGGTGAGGTATTTCTCATAGTAGAAGGTATTTAGAATAGTGAAAGTTTGGATTTATTGGGGACGATACTTAGGATCAGATCAAAGGATGTGTGTAATATATTCAAATCGAAGGAAAATCGAGGACTTGCGAGAAAGTCTTGCGCAGGTGATCCCTCTGGAGGCGAAATGCGGAAATTAGTGTCACAGCGTCCATTAACCTTTGTGCTCAAATAGACCATCCGAACACGCTGGTAACGTTTGTCGGTTTCCTGGCGGAACAGCATGCATAACGTAGCAACAACATTATTTATGGAATAACAGTGGATAATTTTGTTTTTAAAATAAACAATTACACGTCTGTCATAATATCGAAATGCTTCTTAGTGTTAACGCCTGTGGTGTATTAAAAAATCGTTCGGGCCTTGTTGGCGTTTGCACGTGGTGTGCCGACTAAGTATTATTTCCGAGCTAATTCGAAGGACCACCTTCCTTGTGGCGGAAGGACAAAATGCAAAGTTGTTACTAAATAAACGTATATTCTACTTTACAAAGGTGTGAGCGAGGTGCTCGCTTAAACTATGCTGTAGTACTTGTGTGGAAGCTACGGTTATACAAAATCTAGTATGCTGCTCAGAGCGTTCCAAATACAATGTATAACGTGCTGCTCAGAGCGTTCCGTGCTGCTGAGAGCGTTCTATGTGCTCCTCAGAGCGTCCTATGTTACTGACTAATGTGCTCCTCGGAGCGTTCTAAACAACTATATTTTAAGATTTACAAAAATCAACGATGAAGGTTCCTCCCTCTTTCCAATGAAATTTTCGTGGAGTGGAGGGGACCGTAGAGCGAGGGAGGGGTTGTCGTCGGTGGACGGAAGTTTGGCAACAGCGGGGTTTTTCCTATGAGTGCCGGCTCGCTCGCGAGTTCCGTTGAACCGTCCCGAGCGGGCCTACCGATATCCTTCGGGTGGTTGCGTTTATGACACGGCACTTCGGCATCCAAATGCACCGAAAATTAGTCTTTCCTGGCCGCCCTGCAAATTAATTTTGCCTAGCCTTTGGCGAACAGATGTGGACTTCACGGATGTTCTGAAGCACATAAAAAGATTTGGCCGTGCCATGAACCAAGCCTGCCGCTGGCGTTAACACTTAGAATATTATAGAAATTAGCAGCTATTTTCATTATTCGGAAAAACAATGAAGCTTGCAGCAAGAGGATTCTCTGAGCTTCTTCTGGCTGGAGCCTCGACATCGGCTGTCCAATTTCATTTTCTCGAGAGAAGAAAAGGCGAATTCGACAGGTCGCGTTTCTATGGGGCCCTCTGTATCCGGTTGCAAAGGGTCGGCCGTTGATTTACCGGCGCCGACGTATCGGAATTCGTGGCGGCGAAAAAATAAAATAACGAGCAATAACGACAAGCCGCGTTCCACGAATGCCCATGCTCGCCCAGATTCTATGCCACCCCATAGAACGGCACCATGCACTATACAAATACTTCCACGAGGAGACGTGAAAGCACGCTTTCGTTTCTCAATTATCTAGCGAAACTTCCGATGCCCAGGATGTTTCTACTAATTATCTCGTATCCCTTTATCATTTTCTATATAGGCTTTATCGGTATGAAGGGTCGTCTGTTTGGGATTTGACGGGAAGTTCCGAGTGATGGATGATATGATGAATATACAGGGTGACTCACCGAACACTAAAAGCTAAAATATCTCTGGTGCTTTTAATGCAATGACCGAATGTCTAACGAAGAGAATACATACAGATTTTTCATTTACAGTCGCGTTTTCGAAAGTTCAAGGTCGTTGATATTTTTTTTAATTGGAACAACATATCTTCATTACTACCGTCTCGTAGTTGAAAGAGAACACATTTGATCGTACATATATGTTAAGATTTCTTAAGAATAACTCCTCAGAATTTTATTTGGTAGTCAGCGTATCTTACATGGTTGAATTTATCAGCCATCGCCATTTAGGATCACTTGAATCGTGGCAGATTGGCCTTATTTAACTATTACAGCTATGAAAGATATACGAGACGATCTTCGCCTTCGTAGGTGAAAAGGTAGGAAGCACTGCAACGCTATGACCAACGATAGTTAATAAACCTTCTTGAGATCCAAGAAGGACTGCCTCCGTTCGTGGCAGGACTGTCCTCAGCTATTTTCTAAAAAATATTTTCGAATATTCACGATATGCTCTTTAGATGTTTCGTAAACCATTCGAGAACAAAACTATATATAGTAAACTGTATAAAAAATGAACGAGTAATTTTGATGATTGTAGGACCTTTCCTGTTGATCAGGGCAAGCGTCGACAGCGAGATTTCCAATTTTAGCAAAAGCCTCCAGAGCAACCGTGAACGTTATTACGTAGCAATAGTCCTGCAGGAAGCTGTACCAGGGCCGGTGCGTTTTCCTTGGCAACGCAGGATTCACAGGTCCCTCCCTATATCGGAAGGGAGGTCAGATAATCTGTATCGAACGGTCTGCACCAGGCGTCCCCTTGGGCGTAGCCGAATTAATATTCGTTGGCTTATTTCATTTCGCGCCGATCAAGGTGTTGCGTTCTTGAAATTCTCGGCAAATTGTCCCTTCGCGTTCATCCCTCCACCGGTCCTGACCTTTTCTCATTCCGCTCTCTCGGCTGTCTCGACATATTATTTCCGCTGCCGGAGTCCCGATGATGTGCACATTTTGGGAGACTCCTATACAGGTTGCTTCCAAACGAACGGACACTTTAGTAACTTGGAAACTGATTGGAAAATACTGAACGAAAGTGTCCCAAGGGATATGCGTGTCACAAAATTATTAAGAATGAATACGAAATATATTTAACAATAGATAGTAGGCGTTACGTAAGCAATACGTAAAGGGTTGCGACGAAGTGGTTTGACGACATGGGTGTCGAAAAGTTGGATTGGCCAACCCAGAGTCCCGACTACAATACTGTATCAGAATCTTTGTGATGAATTGAAGCGTCGGTTACGTGCACGCGAAGACCACCCAAGGAACAAAGCTGAACTCGTTGTTGTGTTGAAGGCTGAGCAGAGGAACATTTCGCTGAACATTTATCAAAAATTTGTGGAGTATGCCGCAAGGAAGAACTTTACAAAAGCCGAAGGTTCAGAAACTGTGTACTTTCTTCCTCCACTTCGTGAGTACTATCTGCCCTTAAACTTCTGATCCCTGCTTTTAACACCCTGTACATTTCGAGAGGAGAAAATAAGCAGCGTACATGTGCACACCTTAGCTCCACTGAAACGAACGTAGAAAAATGAAATACTCAAAAACTCGTCCAACAACTTCTCATACTACGTTAATTCTCACTATGAGGTACTCGCGGGTTCTTCCTAATTATATTTCAAAGAGCACGGTGTGGAACGTGTGGAAATATTTGATCAGTTTCGCGAATCGGTGTATTTGGAAGGCAGAGGATCGGTGTCACAGCAAACATGGCGCGCGGAGAGACCGCACCGCGAAGAAAATCGATCGACGGAGCACGCGAGCGCGAATCGTCGAATAATGCTCGCCGCGCAAATTCTTCGGCAAATATTTGCGCGATGAGAACTCTCTGCACGCTAAATGCACCGAGACGAGGTAAACAACGCCGTCTCCGCGGCGAATTTCAATGTGGTGCGTTTCGAAAATTTTATCCCGCTCGTCGTCGGGGGATAGGCCAGCGAGCCCGCGCGCTTGCTCGAAGGAGATTACTCCCGGTATTTCTTCGCCGGTGTCGTTACGTAAATATTCATTAGATGGGAAAACTAGCGTCGTCGACGACGAGGATGACGACGGTCCTTTCCCTCGGGAGAAGAATTCCCCTCTCGCCCGGATGTCCTGCACAGTCTTCCGATACAACGTTTCAAACGAGCCGCTGAAATAATCTCCTATGCATAGCCTCGGACCTCTTTCGCTTCGGGGATTCCTATTAAATTCGGATGCAGACACCCACGGCCAGATACGCTGGTAAAATTGAGGTGGTCTATCGTTTCGTACACGTACTCATTAAAATAAATGACCGAAATTTTTGCGTATACACCCCCGTCCATAAGTCACCGGACACTCGCTCATTTTGAGCAGAATTATTATTAGAACGTGGATACAACTTTTTATATTTATATTTTATTTTATATTTATCCATTTTACGTTAACATACAGAGTGGTTCTGGCAACTGCGCCAGCCTATAGCTCTGCTCCAAGCAAAGTTAGAAAAAAATTGTAAAGGAAAATTTTCCACTATTTAACAAGCTTTATAATCCGACTGTATGACTTTTTTTCACTAGTGCACCGATGAACCTGCAGTTCTTTTTTAAATGGAACGCTACGAGTTTTTTGCATAAATTGATTTCTCGTGTCACTCTGCGTATGAAAGGTATTTTAATGAATTAGTTGAAGCGGTCATGTCCGCACGAGGCGATACATCGATAAGAAGAAAGTATAAGATTAATTACTTATTTTTGGAAGGTCTTTAACATATGACTTGAATTACATATTCCGCACATTATGAACAATTAACAAGTGCTAATTGTATTTCATAATGTAGGTAATTTCATACTGTAAACTCGTCCGCCTCCTAATTTTATTAATAAAGTAAGTTGTAAGTATCCGGTGACTTATGGGCGGGAGTGTGCCTCATACGCATAACTGACCTTCCATGAGTAGTTGAAGAACTGTCTAAGAGTTGCATTTCCATTTGAAGAATACATTAAGTGCAATGTTTGTATCGGCGACTAGTGCAACATGGTATCTTGGTTGGATCTATTTGAATGAACAGACATGGTCGAAGTTTATAAATCTTTTAGATTAAATTTACTGATCAGGCAGTTGAGGGTGCTAGCAATCTATTTAGGTTCTGATAACCTGGGTTGTTGAGGATTGGAGCTGTCCAAAGGTTCTTCATCGGCTACTTATAATGCATCAATTGAATTACTTCTAAACTACTCATATTTGAGGCCTGTTTTATAATGAGACTGTATGGTTTGCTTATCCCAGGAGAATAACCATGCAACGTCTGCGTTATAAGTCGCGACAGGTGTCGCAGACATAGAATGACAGGGCACAAAATGGTAGACCCGACAGAATGCTTGACAATGTGTTAACACTGACTGCCATGTTCCCCACCTACAAATGGCACGTAGATTTGGGAAAAAATATATCTGAATACTTATGATCACAAAGTATTGTGAGTCTAGAAGGTTAATTGTGAAAATATTATTTTGAAGCCTCGTGTGTTTTTTTCCGTGTTAGGCCAAGCGTACTGACATGAGTTACGCGCCGACCTGTAGCAACCATGACAGGTCGAAGGGCCGAAGCGAGAAAAACCCATGAAGCGACGTTCAACCTCAGTAAATTTTCCTGAGCGCTGATTGATCGCAAGCTAGCTACCGAAAGATGTATAAATTATGCGCACCTACACACACCACAATCATTCGTTGTTACCACTCTAACTACACCGTTATGCTGACACTCTGGAGCACTGTCGAATAAAACATACTTTGCATCAGAGTAACCGTCAATTTCTATATTTTCAACCACTCACACAATTTTAATTATGCATGTGAAGTTCCGCTGACAATACGTTCAAACGCGAACGGATCACGATACGCAACGCAAAGCTATGGAAATTGCTACTATCATTGACTATCAGAGGTGTAATTCAAAGTTGCATTCATTTTGTGTCAGTCTAAAAAATGTGTCGTCTTTGCCAATTGAAGTTGGCAGTGAACGTGTTCAGAGAGATCGTGCTTGTCGATTGTTTGACGCAACAGAATCACGCGTAGGTAGTTTGATAGCTCGCGAGAGAACAAATCCATACGCATGAAGGAAGAAGGGGATCCTTAAATTGGTAATGGCGGTGCACGAGGAAGTCAGAGAGCCAGACCCAGCCCCCGTTTCCACGTCTGTTCCCGGCTACGAGGGCAAACATCCGGTAACCCGATGTCGAATGTCTCGTGTGTGCCGAGATACTCGGCTTCCGGATTAATTTGCAAATTTAAATGCACGCGCACGACCCTACTCTGCACACCGGCTTGCAATTGCCACTGTAACTTATCTCTCGCGAAGCGAATTCTCCGTTTTGAAACACTGTTTTCTCTATTGTTTCTATCGGTTGAACACGTTGTTTGCCTTGCCTTCGACATCTTTGAAAATTGCCCATGAACCCTCTGCGCGTTGGAGTTAACAATTCTAACTGTTTCTCACAGTTTTCAGTCACCCCTGGTGTGATATTATCTGCTTGGATGAATAGAGTGGTACCTGAGGTTAGAGCACGATGTTCATCATGTAATTAGACAAGGTGTTTCCTCAACAGTCTTGCAAAATTTATTGGTATATCTTGAGATTAAGAAAAAGTGAAGTTAACTTCCACGAGTTAATTCAGTTCGAGCTTCTGACAAGAGCGTTAGATGTTATCAGTTCACACTATCGAGACACGTTCCTCAATAAATCCAATTAACATTTGTACGTGTCCTCAGAACAAAAACATAAATGACTACAGAGAAATCACAGAAAGCATGTTGACACCCGGTATATCCAATAAATCTGTCCAGAAGAAGCAGAGAGGGATGAGTGCAGGGAATCGTTAGCTCGTATATTCGGTCGTCAGGTTGATCGGCGTCGGTTGTCGTCGTTTCATCCGCGACACGTAGACACCCAGGCCAGGAAGTCGCATCAAGTTCGCTAATGGGATTTACATCTTGGTTCGCCCAGTCAGCCAGCGGGAGAGAGGTATCCGTGACGCATCCACGGGAGGCACGGAATGACGGTGTCTGGCCTGTGCCGTTTGACAAACTGAATAATAATAATTACCGTGGCGAATCCCCCGTATCCAGCGGACTCGTTATTCCAGTTAACCCTCGGAATCGCTGTTCGTCACGCACCGGGTTTCACCGGTTCCCGGTGAACTTTCGCCCGACCGTCTTCGATTTCACGTCGAAGAAGACGTTCGTTTAATTAATTCCCAAGCGCTTCCGCGAAAATGGAAAACCGGTGGGAGGGAAAGTGTCTATTCTCGTTTTGCAGTTTCGTAGACGCGGAACTTGGGAGTCTGAATGTTTCGATTCAACTGCGAGGAGTTTGCTTCTTCACATGTCCCCGAAACGTTGATCGGCAGCCTATTAAACTGTTCAGGGAGACGTTAATGAACTGAGGACCTTCCTGCACAGACGATGCTATAATTACGCGTCTATGCTTTGCTCTGATTGCGAATTCGTAATCGATGCGCTTTAAATCCATCACTGAATGATTGAAACTTTTTCAAGAGATTCTTGAAATCGTTATTCAGTTAGAGCACACTTCTCACATGTGCCAGCATCAGAATTTTCTTTTGTTTGAAACGGAATGTCTTAATCTCAATGTCTTTATATACAGGGTGTCCCACCAACTTTGTCCACCTGGAATATCATCGTTATTTCATATGATACATGAATATGTTACTTATCAAAGTTGTGGGATATGAAGTAATACATAATATAGTATGAATAGTTTTTTAGAGGTGGAGGCGTGGTGGAGATTTAGAGCTCAATTTTGTTTTTTAAACGGCCTGTCCAATTTTTTAGTATAAATTTCGGTATAACATCAAATTCTGAGTATAAAAGTAAGAAGGTACATTTATCCTAAAACTTACCATTCCTGAGATATTTGGCTTTGTTCGTCCTATTACTCTCATTATGACACATGTTCGAAATATCGGTCATTTGCATCAATACCTGTGAGCATAGATTCATAATGAGAGTAATGGGCTGAACAAAGTCAAATATCTCAGGAATGGTAAGTTTTATGATAAATGTACCTTTATTAGTACTTTTATACTTTGAATTCGCTGTTCTATCGAAATCCAGCCTAAAAAATTGGACATTCCATTTAAAAAAACAAAATTGACCTCCAGATCTCCTGTACGCCTCTACCTGTAAAGAAACTATTCATACTACATTATGTACTTCTTCATATCCTACAACTTTTATACGTAACATTTTCATCTGTTATTTGAAATAACAATGATATTCCAGGTGGACAAAGTTGGTGGGACATCCTGTATATTATATTTTTCATTTATTCGAAAGACATCCAAATTAACACCATCCCGAGAAGTATGTGAATCAGTGAATATTCAGTATGTTACTTGTGACATTTGTTTACATGTCGAAGTAAAAAGATGTTATCAAAGACTTATTACATTACTGTGTGCACACGATTTGTGTAATACATCAGTAACTATAAATAAAAAATAAATGTCCTTATAATAACCAGCCAGAAAAGAACGTAAGAAACAAAGGAAAGAAATACAGTGTATCAGATACGATATAAAAGACAACGAAACGCTAATCCCGGCAGCTATCGATCGAACGACTTGCCTCGTAACAAAAAATGCATAGTATCCGAACATCTTCCCAATCGAACGAACGAAAATTCATCAAGCCGCGGCAGCATCGGAGAATAATCAACATCGAACAAGCACCCTGAACAAAAGCAACAAATAAGGGGTAGCAGAACGCCTCGAGCCAGCAGGCTCATGATAATGAAAGGATTATTTAATTAGAAGTTTCAGTGAAAGGAACCGGCCGATTGTACGGCCGTGGATAATGGAAAACATGAAATCGCGTAAGATCGTCGAAGTCACGGTTTGAAAAGTCGGTCGGTTCTCTCGTTTCCGTTCTCATCGAACCCCTAATTAGCGTCTTTTCCGCAGCGATTCCGGCAAACGGTTACGAGATGCTGTACATATTTGCCGAAAGTCTAAAGAGTGCGCATGCATGCCGTGTGCAACGTCACTTTAGCGCAAACACGCGAACGTGTTCCCGGTGTTCCTCCTCGTACGGATATTTAACAGTCGGTTGCAAAAGCCTCTCTCTCTTGCTCTTCAAGGGACCCGGAGATCCCCTTTTTGCCAGCATATAATCTCCAAAGCTCCGTGAAACTCAAGAGCCGCCTTTTGCTTTTCGCGCGAGAAGGATTAACGAACGTTCGTCCGTTCGACTCGGGCTTTTTCGAGCTGGTTACTCGCGAGGGAAAGAAAAGAGAACAGGATGTAAAGGAGAGTGAAACGCCAGGAACGTGGAAAAAGGAAGAGCAGCACGGGGTGTTTCTGAAAAAACTGAAAGTTTGATAGGAATTCGAGTTAATGAAGGAGATGCTGTTGTCCAGGCAGACATCCGTAGTTCAGGGCATATTGAAAAGAATTAACTTTTCAAACAAAAAGAGGTTCCAAACTTCGAGACATATAGTAGGGTAAATGTACCAGTAGTTAACACTATAAGACTCATTTCTCATTGTAATTATTATCGCAAAGTTTTAGTAAGCAATTTTGTAGCTGGATAACTTGATGTGTCAGCTATTTTTAAATTAATTGAATTCATTAGTATTGACAAATAATCGTATAATAAAGTTTTATTAAAAAAAAAATTGAACCCTCAAAACTGCACGAGTAGTTGACACATCAAATTTCTGAAGGCACTAGTAGTTGACACCAGGCTAAATAAAATACAATGTTTATTTGAAAACAAAAATACAAGATTCAAGAAATAGAACAGAATGCAATGCGATACAATTACATACATAACAAATACAACGCATTTTTTTAGTGGAAAACTTATTTTTGGTGACTAAAAATAAAAGTGTCAACTACTGGTACATTTACCCTACTTTCACAAACCTAAAAGTGTCTAATGAACATGGGTACTAAAATTTAATTTTTAAATATTATGGCGTCTTTCAAGTTTTTCATGCAGTATACTTTTTTCAGCTCCAGGCAGTATGTTCATTGATTACAAAGCCATATACAGAGCCATCGTATAAATTCCTGCGTGTAAAAGGATGCTGTATCGGAGACTTCCGGGTGTCTCGTGCGGAAAGTCGTAAAACTTGCTTAATAGTTACGGCATCTGAACACCCATACGTGTTTTTCGTATGAAACACCTTTAAGTGTTAATTGTACAACATATATTGTTTAGATATTTTTATTTCTGATTGAAAGTATGCTCCTGAACTGCTGTTTTTAGAAACACTCCTTATCTTACTGTCTATCTTGTTAATCTGGGGAATAATCCGTGCGTTCTGTCTAGCAACCCCCGGGTCTGTAACTTTACCAACTTCCTCGATTTATGGCGAAAATTTCCAGCATCGCCAACCCAAAAAAGAAAGAAGGAAACACGGTATCCGTAGTATACAAGGTCCACGTAATTTCTTGTATCGTTTTTACGGTTGCAATGAAAAGGAAAGTGCTCCACAGCCCTCGTAGTGCGAGGTTGTCGCTTGTTACGAAAAGGGCGAGAGCGGGAAGACTGGAAGCCCTTCGTGATTTCCTATTAGCACAGATATTGCTTCACCAAGAACGAAAGTAATAATTTATCCGTCCGTGGGTTCGTAGGGTTGCCGTTTCTCTCTCTCTCACCCTGTGTCCCCCTTGAGCAGATCTGTCTCTCTTCCACTTATTCGTGTGTAACTTTTCGACCGTCTTTGTCTGGCTGCAGAGAGTTAACCGCCCCCGAGCTTAACCCACCGCCACGTCCGCTCGGTTCATTGTAGCGCAAAAATAAGTGAGTGTATGATGCACGGGTGAGGGGAAATTATACGGCCTGTAAGTGGAAAAGAAAAAGGGGGTTGCCACGGATAGCCACGGGGTTCAATGCTGAGAGAAGAAAGAGAATTCGCTATTTCTCTGAGCCCTCTTCGGACGACCTCTCCATCGCACGCAAAAGTTGAAAAAAATTGTTCCCTCCACTGAGCATAAAAATCACAAAATTTGCAAGAGTTATTCTGCGACACAAGACTAAATACAGAGAAGTATTTTATTGTATACAGTAAAACGCGCCTGCAGAGACCTGTATCTACGTCAACATCGCAGTTGAAAGGTTTGACACTTTCAGTGCCATGTCATCCACATACATATAGGTTACACTTAGATACAAATAATATTTATTTGATCATGTATAGTACTAATAAATATATTCAATAACGTCTAATACGACCAATACAAGAATTAGGAAAGTCGTTGATAATATCGATTAAAAACAGTATAATTTCAGGTAATATTCATTTCCTATAACAATTCAGAAGCTTTGTTACGTTCAGCTAATACAGCGTGGCACTGAAAGTGTTAATTAGTCTCACAGAGACAGCCCTAAAGAAACATATTAGCTTTTTGCACTCTTAGGGGCAGCTGTACCGCCCAGACACTCAAAGGCGTTCTATTCCTACGGCTAGTGTTACTCCCCACATTTTACTATTCATTGATAAAAGTGTTAATATGTGTTCGTTCGTCAATGTCATTGAGTTGTTATACGTTTCTATGTTTATTTTACTCTTATCCTAATTCGTAGTATATAAACTTTAAAATTTGAAAAATTAAAGATTTAATGTTTCATAAAAAGTCGTATAATCTAACAAATTGCCAAGATTTTTCGTGGTCAGTTTGTGTAACTCAGAAATCTAAGAAAAAATTGAAAGGAAGAAAATTTAAAATGAAAAGTGTGCCGTTGGAATCGGCCAATTTCTCTCTAATATAAATCGTGCAAAATAGTCGTGTAACGGGACAGTTCGTTGATACGTCGCATATGGTTGTTTTACAGCATTACAACGATCGGGTGGATGATATCGAAGGGGGTTAGTTGGAATGAAATTTTTTCATCAGCGCTGCGATTAAGCGCCTACGGGAATCGTTGCAGGCATTTTAACCGGTTCGCTTCGGATTCTATTATCCACGGCTCGACTTATGACTCACGGCTAGGGGATGGCAGAGCGGAGAGAGAGAGAGAGAGAGAGAGAGAGAGAGAGAGAGAGAGCGAGTGAGAGGGGCGGGGGGAAGGGGAGGTCTCCCCGACAAATTAAAACCGCCATGGTTAAATTAACGGTACCCTCGGCGCGATGAGCGTCTAATAAAACAACGTACCGTGCCGTGTAATAAGAGGGATGTCCCGGATTTAATGTTTTCCACGAGCCATAGCTTCGATACAGGCCATTTCGAATTATATCCTATAAAACGTGTCGGCTGAAATTTTAACCTGAGTGCCGTTCGACGAACCACGCCATTCCAGCCGTTTATTTTCCTACAAATTTCCGATTCCGATCGGCCCACGTAAAATCAGGGCACTTGCCGCGCGATTTATCTGACGGGAGGTACCTCGAGGACGAACCACCAGTTACGTTAAATATAATATTTAAATATTCGATGGTGAAGTTGATAAATTGTCAGGGCGTTTAAAAACCAGGGTGCGTATTTGTATTGGTGCTTCACAAGGGAATGAAATTGTATAGTGGAGTCTGAATCAATCTGCGACTGTTAATTTTAATAAAAAATCAAGCATACTAAATTTGCTATACGCAATAAAATTATACAGTTCTAACATAAAATAAATATTCTATGTTCTAAAGTATTCTAACATGGTAATCTTTCACATAGGATTAAAATGCAATTTAAAAAGTCGAAGTTATACATAAAATACGTAGTACTGATATTAACTCACCTATAACAACGACTCTGTCATGTGATACAAGATATAATTCATATGTCAGTAACATAGCTCCCACAGAAATTTGAATTCTAAAGGACACACAATCGGTATCACAGCTCCATTGACTTGCAGAAGATCTTCAAAAGCAAATTGTAGGAGCTGTATACTGAGAGGTGCTAGAGTAATATGCCCTGGGGCATTTGAATACTAAATTTTAGCAAACTACATTACAAAGGTTGTGAGTGAAGGGGTTAAATTGCTGTGTTCACGGTGTACAGTGAGTACAGTGCTCATAGAAAAAATGTTTGAACGACTGGAAGGAACTGGCGACGTCTCGCGACACACAGTAGACCAGCTAATGAAAGCGGCGAAACCAGCGTGGAAAAAGGAGAAAACAGAGGGAGGAAAAAGCTGTCAGGAAGTTTGCGGACATCGAAATAATTCCGGCGCTTGAAATCACTGGGCAACTGTCAGCTGGACTGACGAATCACAGGCTGCCTACTTTTTGCATTCGCGTTTTGAGACGACGAAACATGAGTAACCTAAACTGTACAGGCTGCTTCAAAACCATGGTCTATTACGAAACAACTTAATCCTTTGAACTCTTAACTTTTCTGTAATTTTCTTTTCAATAACTCCCTCTTATTTTAAGTGTTTTATTTCAAATGTACTTCAAAAGACAGTTGGTTGATAAGAACCAATTAGGTACAAGTAAGCATGTACCTGAACACTTCAAGGACTTTTTTGTTACAAAAAAAAATCATGTACATGTAATATTGCTTATCTAGGTAAAAAGAAATATTGCGAAATATAATAAATATTTAATCTGGCAATTTAACCCTTTGCGATCGGTGCCGCCATAGTGCCGGTATTTCAATTTTGTTCTAGAAATCGATGTCGCCGCTATGGCGGCATGATCTTTGTTTTGTGTGCACATCTGTTATTTTATGATCGACAGGTATTGTATATATTAATTACTCTTTACAATCCCTCTCTACGCATTTGTGTGACATTTCACAACTTACTTTTTATCAAATTTTCTTAAATTTGCGGAAAAGTCTACTGTGGCATATAAGAAAAGGAATACTTTAGTCCTCGCATGGAAAAGCAAACGAGTTGTAACTTTCTTGAGCACCTGCGATGCAGCAAACTTCAAATCCGTTACAGGGAAAATGCGCGGTGGTGGTACAGTAGATGTAACGAAGCCAGTTATAGCTATAAATTATACAAAAAAAATGAGAGCAGTAGATCGCGCCGGCCAATATGCAGCAACGTATTGTTTCCTCAGAAAAACTCTTAAATGGTGGAGAAAATTATTTTTTTAGGGTATGGAGATGTGCGTTGTTAATTCATATATATTATATAAAAAGATGAAAGAAACAAACAATGAGACACCACTAACGCATTTAAATTTTGGGAAAAATTTAATTGATTAATTAGTAAGAAATTTAAGAAACGATACATCATCTAGGGCGCAACCTTCAACATCATCTGTAGAAACCAGGTTAAATAATAAGCTTCATGTACTTCGTTCAGGAACTAAAAAAGTCTGTGCAGTATGTTCCGACAGGAAAATTCCAGAGAAAAGACGAGAAACACGCACGTATTGTGATACCTGTGTTCGGAAGCCAGGGCTTCATATCGGTGATTGTTTTGTCAAGTATCATACTTTGGAAAATTACAAAAAATAAAACGTTTTATTTTTATGCACTATAACTAATATTAAACAAAATATATCAGTTTCAAAATATTCTATGTTTTTCAATATCCTTATATATATATACATCAACTATGCAAAAATAACTTTAAAACTCTAAATTTGCTCCGACTAGCTGGTAGTCCCACCAGAGAAATGTGCCGATCGCAAAGGGTTAAAAATGTCGAGTGTGTTTCGACATAGGAGTACCTGTGGATAAAATCGATGTTGAGTCACACTCGACAAAGGAGTTCAAAGGGTTAACAGGCATGTGTAACATAACTTTATTTTAAAAGTTGGAACACATGAAAGTCTACATTATTCAGTTAATATTTGTGTATAAAACTTCATGAATTTTTTTTATTTTAGGTTAAATATATAAAGGTTCGGTTGCAACGCGATTTAGCATGGCGTCAAAGAGAATTTATTTTCAGCCGCGTGAACATTTCGCGAGAGACAGGACTCGGGGTAAGTTGGCGAAAATAATAACCTCGCCTCGCCTGCATCAGATTTCCCTTCCGATGGGGAAACTTGAATCCCCCTATGTCTTTCCCTTTAAAAAAAAGGTCGCGACGACCCTACATTTTTCACACGCACACGGAAGTTTTGCAGGTTAGAATTCACAGAAGTTAGGGTACATAAGTCGGAGAAGATTTCCCACCGTAGCCAACAATATTTCGCAAACTCTCATTGCTTATTGATACATCAGTTTTTCGGTGTATTAACTCTTAAATTTCGAGCAAGTTGGAAAGCATAAAAGCTGAGGCCTCCCAAGGTTAATTTTAATATAAAATAATAAGTTCAGCAAGCATACAGTCACTCACGAAATGGATCAAATGAATATATTATTTCGACTAACTCAGGTTACAGTATCTGTTACAAATTACTTTTCAAATGGACCTTAACCCATAGATGCCTACTTTTTTTTCTAGATCGGCCACAGAAACACACTTTTTTTATAAAATGTTCCTTTGTTGCTACAAGAAATTAGATAAAAAGACAATGCTTATAAGGGTTAATTAAAACATCAAATTTCCTTTTAAGTACTACCGTTATCTGCCGATAACATGTACGGGAATTTCGCCTGGTAAGTTTCTTGTCGTTTTTTAGCAAAAATATACATGACTGCCATAGCCGTCATTTGTCAGCACATTAACAAAAATCTGACGGCTGTAGCCGTCATGTGCGGCAATGGGTTAAAAGTTTGTGATTACTCAGCTGCATCTGAATTGAGGCAGAAAATTGATCAATTTTATAAGTCCCTGTATTTCTCACTTTAATCTTTAAGCATTATAGTTCGTCTATTTATACAGACTCTATTCCACCAAGATTACAGTAAATATTGCATTGTTATCCCTTATGTTCAGGCCGCTCTAACAGGCCTATATTGTCATAGGTACTTCGTAGAAAAAACATTGTACCATCCTGGCGAAAGAGAACTCAAATTCTCATCGGAGTTAACTCCTTCCGTCTCTGCACTCTGACCCGTTTTTCGCTTCTGAACTTCCTCGTTTTCTCACAATTCAGCTCGGAAATGTTCATTTCAGCGACCACGCGGGAAAACTATCGCAGGTGGACAGATGTAATATCCGATAGAACGTTACACGTAAACGGTTTCAAGTGTCGGCGCGTTTCTCGTGAGATATATCGAGTTAATTGCGCGTGTACGTGGCGTGCACCGATTTCATTGCATAGTCGATCGAATCGCGTTCGAGAAGGACTTCTTACCGATGCACATGCACACGCCGTCGAGTTACTTTACTCGACCATTACCGTGTGCCCCGTGCATCCCTTTTCCTTCTGCTCAATATGCGCGAACACCACCCCCTGACCCCTCGACTCTCTTCCTAATGCAAATAGATTTCCACAATGAAATTGGATTCATGAATAAATTCTACCTTTCTCCGATAATTTTGTTTTGTTCCCTCGGATATTTCCCCTTCAAGGATTTCTCTGAACGCGCGTTCGATCTGTTGCGATTTTTCGAACGCCGACGTCATCTTGACGCGGACCGACTGAAAGCCTTTCATGCTATGCCACTCTAATATCATGACGACTTTTGAACGAAATAAAATCGAGTCTGCTGTTCTAAATAAAACGCGAAAATTTAATTTGACCCCAATAGATTGCAACATCATATTTGTTACTGCATTACACACTTCTGAACGAAGGCGATTTTACTCTTTCATGAAAAAGTTTCTGTCGATTCTCGCGTGACAATAAATTATTGCAAGCGGAATATGCAAGTCCATTAAAGCGGAGTTACAGTAGTGCTCGACATGAAACTCTTCAGACAAATCATTGCTAGACTCTGTCTATAAATCAACGTGACATTCCCATAACCCAGCCCATAAACAATATTCATCCACTCGCTGTAATTTCACTGATTTACAACTCATTGCGTGACATACGCTCAGTGGTACATGTAGTTACATGCTCTTAATTAAGACATCATGGCCCTCATGAGGGACACCAGACAGTGGACACGTCAATCTTCGTCAGACCTAAATTTGCTTCCAGTTAAAACGATCCTCAACGCGTCCGTTCAATATATTGGTGTCATCTTGAAGATGTTGTCACAGGTTTTAGGGCACGACGCCCGTATAATCCTTGATACAGAGCCGATGTCCGCGTCGTTTATAGTCAAGTGCGTCCGGTTATTCACGATCCTATCTGTCCTCTTTAAGCGTTACGTCCGCGCGAACCCGTATCGTCTCTGTAATAACCCGAGCATCCAATACCTGAGAGCTAACCTAACCCTGACGTCGTTCCAGCAAGATTTTACCTTCGATATGGACCGTGATCTCTTGTATTTTCGCGTCGAACTTCCACCGGACGGTCGCTGGACGATCGAACGTTGAATGTTCCCTTTCGCAACAGTCAAACGATGAGATCGAAATTGATGTGCAATTGTGAATCAGAGTCGTTTTTGAGGACTGTGATTGATTCTAACACGCCGACTGAACTGTTAAGTCATGCAACTAAGGGAGATAAATAAATAACTTCTTTCAAACGGGACACCTTGTAGAATTTAATACGAAATATCCCATCACAAGCACGAAGGGTTGACAAGTTACTCACGCGCAAATAATGACTCGACATTAATTCAAAACGATTAACTCCTCGCGTTGTAACAACGAGACACACTTGTGACACAGAATATGATCCAACTGTTACAAATAGGAGTTCAAATTGCATAACAATTCTTTGAAACTTTATATTATAACATTTTTACTTTCAGAAATTGTTGACAGCGAACGCTGCGTACTGATAGACCCTTAACGACTTTATCATTTATCTAGCCATTCCAGGCCGTGAATCGTAAACTGTGTCAGGCGAAGTAAGTAGAAAATTAGTAAAACAAGGGGTTGAACAATCTCGTCACGAGTTGTTCGTCATAAAAAAGGGGTACTCTGATCGCGTGGACGAACGGTAGAAAATTCGACCAGATTTTGATAAATGGTGCGTCGAACGTTGTCTCGGTGGAATAATTAGCGGATGGGGGTTGATTAAAGTTTCAGCAGAAAAATCGACGACGCCGGGAACATCGGCGCGGATAGCGCGGGGTTGCTCCGAAACACGGTGATTGGAGGAGAAAATAATGTAACAACGGCGACGGTGTTATATTCTGGAAGCGTTGCACAGGGAAAGTAGTTTCAATCTGGAAGTTGCCGACATCATAATTTCTGAACGTCAAAGGAGCAACCCGTGCAACCGAGGGCTTATCCTTCAAATTACATTCAACGTTAAACATATCATACGGCCGATTGGGCGAAGAAGGATACACCGAAGGTAGAGAGGAAAGACCGATGAACAGCGAGGGAACACAAGGGACCGAAAATGAGCCTGCGAGACCGTCGGAGATGCCGACGAAGAGGCAGAGAAGCAAGGTTTTCGAGGTTGGAGGAGTGACTGCTCAATCTTTCACGTGGCAGACTACCTCCAATGATTAATACGAGACTCCTACGGCAATTTACGTAACGTGCTACCAACCTGACGCAATTACTTTCTGATATTTATTTATTTATACAGGGTAGGTCCGACGTCATGTCACAATGTTTGAAGGCGTTGTTTACAGAACAAGTATTGACAAAGAGGTTCCAAGCAACGTGGATAATAGTAGCAGTATTGTTTGAGATGCAGCTTTGAATTATACAATAAATGTTTTTCTTACGAGTGTTGTGATTAATAGTAGAAGTTTATAAGTCTAGTTACGCTATTGGAGAGAAGGCTAAGCACAGTTGTTGGTAAGGTTTCAATACATTAATTGTACCCTGTGTGTCCGTTTAGGAATTTTGTCTATAACAGATAGAATATCTATACTAGGTTATCTAGATAAAATATAATACGCGCGTAAGTAAAGGGAAATATCTGTAGAAAGGTAGAACTGAAATTAAAACCTTCTGCGAATATTTACAATCCTTAAACTTAACTTAAACGAAAACAAATAAATTTATAAAGATGTAGAAGAATACTATAATATATAAATTATAGAACACATTAAACCTATGAAAAGAGGGAAGTACTTATAGTAGAGGAGCACAGTAATGAAATAAAAATGTTCTCTAAATGGAAACTGCCCTTAGACCGAACCTAGCTTAACAGAAAAATAGCATAAGAACGCAGGAAACTAATGCAATATGCAAATAAAAAAATATATTAGAAAAGACAATTAGAATTCGAGTCCTGTGAACATACATGCAGCACACATTCATAAAAATGGTGGTCAACGATACATTCTAACTGCATGCTGAAACAGTTTTTTCACGATAGTTCACGCGTAATGTATGCGATTCAACGCTGTATACTCCTCGATGTATGTACATGTCGAAGCATCGATATATCGATGCTGACGCAGCTCGATCGAACGATACCCGGCAGCAAGTTCTTGCATCGAAGTTGAACGCATTAAGCGGCGATCGGCGTTATCGTTTTCCGGCTGAGCCAGTTTTAATTGCGCCAGCAGCATTCTGGCAGAAAAATTCTTGTTAATATAAGGGCAATTGATAGAGGCCGATTAACGGTTCGAATCGAACGATTAACCTCCCCCTGCGACTGTATATTGAATCCGCGGACGCGTAATTTCTGCTTTTTACTCGAAATTGCGATAACCGCCTCGATAAGCAACGTCCTGGAACTGCCGCAGGCCGTGTCTGCAAATGATCCAATGAAAGTGGTGATATCGCTCCATGAAAAATTTGTATTTCCTTTTTACATCCTCGATGTGATGTTAATGAAAATGGCAGAATTGGACAGGCATTTTATATTTATTACAACCTGTCTGTGTATAAATGATTGGCTTTAACGCAATGGTTGCTTTTGGTCCAAACGTTTGATAGTGCTTTTACATTAGCATTATTTATAGGGTCACAATAATCATCTGATGCAAAATTGTTCACTCTGTAAGTTGTTGAAATGTTAAATTGGTTGTTAAATTGACGTTAAACCGCCGCTTGGATTTAATCTAGTTAAATAAGTAATTCTTATAAAATTTTAGACAGCATTATTATTTTATTAATGGTACGAGGTAATGGTGATACAGTGAATTAAATGAATACAGGTAATCCTCGCGTTAGACGGTTAATTGGTTCCCTGTAAGTCAAAACCATGTTAGTCGAGACTCAGTCATACACCTTTTTCACATTTTCCTAGAATTTGTGTTTCCCTTATCAGGGCGAGTTGCATGTGTAGCATATGCATTAATGTTAGGGTATTTTTTTTTAACTTTCTCATTAAATAATATCTGTTTCTTTTTAAAGCAAAATTTAAAAAACGAGAATCGTGTAACTTAAGTGCCGTGTAACTCAAGGGTTACCTGTATTTTTTTCTCAGCGGATTATGTTGAAAATAGGACACTACGGCGTGTCCGAATAGGTACGATCGTTTCCACTGTAATATTCTACGTGTTAAATTTGAAGGAAAGTTTACGTTACCACGGGAGTGTACGACATGTATATCGTATAACAATTGGATACTTAAGCCTACTTTCAGCGATGAGCATTTATGAAGATCCGTTTGACTGTGCCTGACCACATACGACTGCTTTCACTGTCATATGTAGGGCGTGAATAATATTACGCAAGAAATTGTAAATACACTTCTTTTTAATTCACTCTTTTACTCATTAATTTCATACAATTAAACGAAACCATGTCTCATTAATTTATGAATTAATATCCTTTTTCATCGAAAATACTTACAAATTACTGACACTATTTTCAGAGTCACATAATCACCGTGACCTCTTCAGAACAGTGCACCTAACGTTTATTTACTCGTCTGTTCAAAGCATGGAAATGACAAGTCTGTCGAGGGTTAAATCGACGAAAAACGAAGTGCAATCGTCCTCTATAATATCGGAGCGAGTTTTCTCCTGGTCGAACACGCAGAACTAATTAACAATAACTCGCGTTCTATCGGATGATCGAAGATCACGTTGTAAAAGTTCATCTCGGACCAGCCGGAGTGGATTCCACTGTACGGTATCGGTAGTAAATCGCAAAAAGCGCAATTAATTTAGATTTCCCGATGCAGCGCCACGCGCTCAGTTCTATCGTCGAGTTTCAGCGTACATAACACTGACCAAACGCTCTCGAGCGTGTTCACGTTTCCTCTGGATCCACGGAAATTGCGTTATTGTTGGTTACGATCGAGCGAAAAAAAAATATATGTATATATGTATATAATATACATATGTATATATAATACGGGACGGCGTATGCATCGGGCGCGCATTCCTCGCGCGTTTTAGCGAAATTCATTTTCCGTCGGTTCAACAATACGCGGCCGGTTTAAAAATTGAAAAACCGGTCCCTCGTGCCAGCAGTTAACAAATTACTTTGTGACGCGTGCCGCTCGTGCCAGACGGAAATTAATATTTTAACAGCTGACGGGATATTAGCCCGCGCATGAGCTAATAAAAAAAAGGAAGAAATAGAAAAAACGGGAACTACCGACGGAATCGGATTTATCGCTTATTGATCGGAAAATATTTCGTACGATTCTTTTGCATCGATCGATGTTCATCCGCGTTCGATACCGTCCTGACGGAGTTTCATTTTGACACCAGGACTGGCTGATAGTTTTAATTTATCGTGATTGTTGCGAGGGAATTGGGAACTTCGAACGTTTGGGATCTATAATTTAGTACGGTAGATTGTTCAGGAGAAATTGAAGGTAATTTTGTTGCCATGCTCACACATTAATTTCGACAGAATGAAAGTACTATCTGTTATTGACCTCTACAGAGACCTCTAAAAGCTATAATAGAATTTATAATCACTGACCCAGGAAAAGAAAGTAAAGGAAATTAAACAGGTATTGAGGAATAATAATAAGAACTGAAAAGTTTAAATGTTAGGAATATTTGAACATTTGCGCTCTTAAATACATATGTGTAGAGATACATGTCAATATGTTTGACTCGGTATTGAATTTTTCTATGTGACATGAAACGTACGTACAAACGCAAATAAATATAAATATAAATAAACGGCTGTAAATATAAGAGAAGGAATATCAGTATAAATTAACAAATACATGATTAATCACTATAAACGAACGAATTTTATAGAATAAATCTATTAAATCATACGTGCTGCAGTCCTAAGGGCTACACCTTAAGTCTGCCTTTTCGTAGCAATTTTCGACGACTCGTAAGAAGAAACAGATACGAAAGAGTCTCGAGAAATAATCGAGAGTATCGATTGAACGATCCCATTAAAGATAACAATGTTTTCGTTCGGTTTTGTTGGGAGAAGAACGCGGAATCTCATGATACGTCATTAAAAATACGAACACGACCACGTTTGCAGAGGGTATTCTTTTCCTCGTTGTTACGCGACTTCGGTTGAAAAAGAATATATTTCTGAGAATGCAAATACATCGGAATTCGAGGCACTTCGGATCGTTGGGTAGAATACAGTTTGTCTAAAGAAAATTCAAAAAATAAAAATTACAATCCAACGTACAATTATTCGAACTGTGTTCAAAGTATTTGAATATTATATTTTTCAGTCAGAACATTCTACATTCGATAGAATTTTGTAAATAAAATACCCTGTTATATGTATACGGATGATTTACATTCTTTCGGAAATATGAATATTTTCATGAAAATTTATTTTGTAGTTGAAGAGATGTGCTTATGAAGAGTTTTTTGGAAAATGTAGATTGTTATAGCAGTGATGGCCACCAGAGGTGCGGCCTTCCCCCACTCTAAGTCCAGTTCCCACGTTTCAGCCATAGTAAACAAATTCTTCACTTTATGTTACACATAATTGCATGTTCTTCTATTCGATGTCGGTGGTAACGTAGAGTATGCTACTTTTAAAGCGGGGAAACTTAAGGCTGGTCAGCGACTATAAAATATCTCCCGGTCCTTAAAAGAATTTTAAAAAGAGAGAAAGAGGATGACAGGATGTGGGGATGTGACCAAGGCCGTAATATGGAAGATTAAAGCGCAAAAAGTAAACCCTGCGAAACGAAGTGAAAATGGGACGACCGGCTCACTTATGCGCACAGGAAACTGTTATTACGGAAGTTTATAGCGGCGACGTCATAATAAAGATTGCAATCTTTAATGTAAGCACGAATATGAACATCATTGCGCTATATGAGCGTTTCCAAAGAACGTGCCGCGGCATTTCCCGCGGAGAATGCAATAACCCGCCACGGTTAATGTATTATTAACTTTTAAATTAAAGAACCTCGGAAACAAACGTACTCCCGATGAAATTTCTAGCTCGAAGCTACACGAATTTTTCAGTCTAATTTTCTGATTAACCCCTTGTCTTACGATTTTTTCAACGGCTGTGTGCACCGCAGTTTATTATTCAACATGTACAATTTACTTTGGATAATCATCTGGAAATCAAGAGTGCTGTAATACAACATTTTTAAGAATTCATATTTGAGTGGAACTCATATTTATAACGTCTAGACTCTGCATCACGAGTGTGACTCGTTGTTATAAAGCAAAGTGTTAATGTCCACCACTCACATACAAACAATCTGATGTCGAATTTTGACTGAAACACAAATATTCCAGTCCATTATTAGCATTGTTAAGATTTTCCGGTCAGAACCTTCAAGAACGACACAGTGCGTTTTTTATCAACAAAACTTGAACGTAAATCGGAGCAAGAGTGGTATTGCTGTCGCGAGGTCAACGGAGAGGCAAAAATTTGAGACTATTCAAGGAATGCAATCTCAAAATGTAGAGCTAAAAATGCACCCTCGCAATTTCACACATATTACCGCAAGAATGCGAGGGGTCTTCGAGGGGGTGGGCCATGGGGAAGGCACGTGCGTTTTTACATTCCCCTTCTCGCACGACGTAATGCACATCGTAAAAAGCCCCGATATCTTCCTCTTAATATCACGGTTTAACGAATTTTTTCATTACCGTGTTTATCGTTCACCTGCTCGCGCGTGCTCCGTAGCCCGCGTTATATGAAAACACGAACGCCTGAACCAAACCTAGCCCGATCTTCCGGATCTTGATTTCCAACGCTCGACTGATGGCCAAATATTAATACAATTTTTTGCTATTTTTGTAGACGATTTTCGAATACTTGGTACACAGTAATACGAAGTCGAAAGATCTTTTCATGAGCAACAGAATTAAAAATTTTGTGCTTAGGTGGAAGACAGACTTATAGGCTTTAACAATTATATTAACCAAGGGGTTCGTGGAGTTGAAATGTGACCTAAGTCAAGAAAATTAAATTGGGTGCATTATACATGAAAAAAAGTATTAAAAATTCTTTTATTCGTCAGTACATCATGCGTTGAAAATTATGCTCTGGACTGTTAAGGGACAGAAATTATTTTTTTATGTTAGCTGAAATACTTGTAGAATTTCCTGGATTATTGGCATAACTTTATTACAAGGACATATTAGGTTTACTTAATTTTATTCTTACGACACACTGTGTACTTTTTGAATCCCAAAAAGAAGTGGAAGCAAATAAAGAGAATGGGTGTTTGTATTTTAATAAATACCACGTGTTTGTGTGCATGTGTATAATATAAGTGTATAGTGCACCCACCACTTTCGAACAGGAGCATCAATATTAACGAGAGAAAGCGTTTCTAGCGTTGTCAAGCGAGCTGTTGATCCATCGAGCGTTGTATACGCAAGGACGAGAGCGCGAGTGTGGCAATAGCAGGAAATTCAGAAGCATTGGATATTTCCGTTGAAACAACAACAACACTGGCAGAAAAGATCGCGCGCACGCGGCACGTTCGACCGATATCGATAATGTTGTTCAAACACCGGACACGGCTCGTTCAACGAGTTTCCACGCCGGCCAACAACTCGGAAAATATTAACACCCGCCGAAACATCGAAATTAATATTTTGCTTCCGTTGCCGCGATCCACTCACGTTTCCCGGACAACTACTACACTCCATGGGAAAACGACGCTCAAACTGTCGCTCAGTTATTGTGAAATTGAAACTGAAGAAATAACTCGCAAATAAACCTCAACTTGAAGGAACAAATCACTTTATTTGAATCGGTGAGCTGAAGAACAGTAGAGGTCCGAAAACCACAGTTTAAGATATTTGAAAAAATAGTGTCACTTTCTGTGTATCATCAACGCCATTGATTGTACGGTGCTGTTCCAATTTAAACACGGTTATGCTAATCTAGACGAACGTCCATATATGTCTAATTATGGTTAAACTTTGTTCAGTAATCTTCAATAATTAAAATAAAACCATTAGACCTGTACTATCTTTCAATTCAAGCCATTTTTTAGTCGGGAAATTTGCAAAAAAACACAGTACTGTTAAAGTTGGATAACTGTCCGCAAATCGGGACCCGAGGCGGGCACTTATGCAGTAGAAGAATCGATTCTAATTATAGATTCGGCTCGAGCCGAGGTTCGGTTTTTTGACAAACATAGAAAAGGGCAGCGAGTAAAAGAGAAAGAGGTCCGAGACACAAAAGAATGCGAAAAATACGTATCGGTGAGACAATACTAATGCAAACAAAACTTTTTTATTTTTTATTTTTGTTGAATGAAACTTTTACCAATGTAATTGTAAGGTTTTCTAATTAAAATAAGACCAGACACGGTATAATTTGAAGCATATTTGGCTTACAATTTAAACCTACAACCTGGCACAATTAATCAATATCAATAAGTAAATATAATTCAAATTATATCATGTTTTGTCTTATTTTAACCAGAAAAAGTTCAGAAATACGTGAGTAAAAGTTTAATACAAAAAAAAATTAAATTAAAGAAGATTCATCGTTAAATTAGTGTTGTTTCACCGACATTCGAGTTTTGGGTCAGGTTACACTAGTCGACCGTCGAACTTCCTAGAGCATCAAGGGAAACCCCTTGCCCCGTGGTGGTGATTTCTAGCAAGCACTTACGCCGTAGATCGTTGCGAGCAGTTATCCAACTTTTACCGTAGTAAAAAAAATATTGATTAACTTGCTTTAAACCTAACTGAAGTGGATATTATTCCATGACAAGTGATTATTAAACAGGCTATTGAAACAGTACAAATCCATTACAGATACTGTTTTTACATTCATTAAACTGAAGGGACTACTGAAACACGACTATGTATAAGGTACTTTCTTTGTGTTAACGCCCGTGATCGATTAGAAATCGTTCGGGCCTTGTGGGCGTTTGCACGTGGTGTGCCGACTAAATAACTATTTCCAAACTAACTCGAAGGACCACCTTCCTTGTAGCCGAAGGACAAAATGCAATGTTTGATACTACACAAAACGTGTATTTCTACGTTACAAAGGTGCGAGCAGTGTGTTCGGCTAAACTATGCTCTAATATCTAAGTGTGAAATCCACGGTGTCTAAGAGTGTTTTATGTGTGGAAGCTACTGTGCTATGGTTGCTAGGTATAGAAGCCACATGTCTAAATTGTTCTATGTGTGGCAGCCACGGACTCTAAATTCTTTCTGCGTTATTATGTGCGTCCAAGAGCGTTCTGATCTGGAAATTTGCAAAATTCAACGATGAAGGTTCCTCCCTCTCTTCCAATGACATTTTCGCGGAATGGTGGGGATCGTAGAGCGCGGGAGGGGCTGTCGTCGGTGGATGGACGTTTGGCAACAACGTCCTCTGGGCGCGAGCCCGCTCGCGAGTTTCGTTGAACCGTTCCTAGCGGGCCTACCGTTACCCTTCGGGTGGTTGCGTTTATGACACGGCACTTCGGCATTCAAATGCACCGAAAATTAGGTTTCTCTGGCCGCCGTGCAAATTAGTTTCGTCTAGGGTTTGGCGACCAGATGTGGACTTCACCGATGTCCTGAAGCACATAAAAATATTTAGCCGTGCTATAAACCAAGCCCGCCGCTGGCGTTAACCCTTTGCACTGTTTTTGGCCCCAACGTATGCATACTTCTATGCATTTTACATTTAGTTTTGAGATTGTTTGAAAATGCTTAATATTGGACTTGTACTGTTCTTCAACTCACCGATTAATTTCAACTGTTGTACTAATCAAACAAAATTAATTCAACGTGAGAGACACTGTTGGTATCGACCTCAAACGTGGACAGATCACGGTAAGAGTCAGAGACAAAGACAGAGTAATTGAGTATAGTCACACACGTAATTTAATTGAAAGTGAAGTGTCGCTAATGAATCACCCTGTGCTCTATACTCTCGATCTGATTTCCTCATAATATACACCCCACTCCTATCGGGTTCATATCAAATAAATCCTACACACTATGCGTATATTAACCAGTTAGAACTTGATCCACAGTTTATTCTGGACGACCCAAAGTTTTCGAACTTACGAACGACATTGCTTCTGTCCCTAACCCTTCCACGTTTGTTCCGCTGCTTTCTACAAACCGGTCAGAACTTGATTCGCGGTTCAGGGACACCGGTGTGTAACAATGTCGATTTATCGAACATTACTCGATGACCCGCGAGGACGGGGCGATAAGCTCGAAAGTTTCGACAGCTCGTGACGCCGCGCGGATGTTGATCGAATTCGCGAACGATAGTCGACGTGCAGGGATGATGGGAGGGGGTTGTAGAAGGAGGGGTGCGTTTCTGGCGGGCGCAGCAGCATGCGGGCTGGTATTCGAGCTCGAAAACGCGGCTCGATCGAGTGTGCGAATGTTTCGGATGACGAGGCGGCGGTGAAAAGCTTCGTCGTCGTTCCGTTGGCCATTTACGCATTCAGAAACACGCACGCGGAACCAATGAACGTTTTAGCCCCCGTTCGCATGTCAGCGACTTGCTCCATCCCCCTCGCCCGTCCCGTCCATTCTTTCTGAACCGTCGTTCGAAAAAAAAAGCTCTTCACAGTTTGCCGAGCACGATTTCCAGCCGCATGAAAGACGAACGGACTTCCTGTTTCGATGTACTCGCCTTTTCCTGTTCACTCTTTGTGGCCGCACCGTCGACGATCGCTCGAGTTTGTCTAACGCGTTCCCTACCGTGTGTCACTTGTGCGTGACGTAGTAATTTTTGGGAGAGACGTCACGTACGTGTGACTAATTATTCCGTTACGGGTTACCTGTTACGCGTGTCAATATGAGTGCTTGGATATGTGACATTGGTTCTTGCGGCTATGTGAATTAGTTGGGTTAGCTTAGAGGTGAGTGTTGGGCAACTTGTATGTATGTTCTTTCATCGAATTAGTCATCAATAAATTTTTAGAGTTTATGTAAATTAAAGTATGTAAAACAAGCTTCTTATAATTTAGTTAAGTACAAGCTCTCAAGTAGTATGTTTTGTGAAGGGTAAAAATATTGAACTACCCGACTGTACAGCAGTACAGGTTGCAAGGAAATTATTTGTCTCACATCAAAGCGTGATTCTACACCTTTGTATCGGTGGAGATTTGTTAAAAAAAAAGTTGCCGCAAAATTGATCTTGACCTTGAATTTCAAATCTCCACCGATCCAAAGGTGTAGAATCACGCTATGATGGTCGTGACAAATAATTTCCTCGCACCCTTTACTTTTGTATGATCAGTACAAGGCTGACGTTTCTGAGAATTCTATAATGAGTTACCTGTGACAAGTGGTTAGTCAGTAGTCGCTTTGTACCTGAAATAAAATTACTTGGAATAAAATTAGAGGTCCATTGATTAAATCCTATCACTATCGAGAGAAACCAAATTAATACCGTTTAATATCAAATATCGATAGAGAAAGTTTTAGTAAATTTAACAATTCCAGATTAATTGGTACCGAAGCTGGCTTAGTGAACCGAAACGTGAGATGATGTATATCAAATTTACAGTGCCGATTGTAAAACCTTGCAATACCGTCGAGATATTTATACGCCTTCATGTAATCAGGCAATTTAATTAATTTAATTAATTTAATGGGTGATATATGATTATGCTGCATTCAAGGGTACATTATAGGGAGGTTGCTCAATATAAATAGTTCCGGAATAAATTACATAGTGTACAGCTGCACGAATTTAGTTATTGTCTACTACAGTAAACAATTTCTTTCTGACATCGAGTCGGAAATTATTTCAAACAGCACGTTCTATCGACTCACCCTCTAGTTACTGTACTATATAATTTAAAAAAATTTACAAATATTTATTTTACTTGAATATATCGTTGCTTGTATAGTTCATCTTGTTCCTGTATATAATTTTCGAACAAATTGCGTGACATCAAAAAGAGATCCCACATTTCCTGACACGTGCCTCTGTATTTTCTCGTTATCGCGGCGTGTATAATTCGCGAATCCAAGCTTGCAATGGCGGTCAGCGTGACGAAACGACGCACAGGGGCTTCATTCGAGAAATCTTAACGCGCCTAATGGCGTTCGTGGCCATTTTCCGGGGAAGAAAACGGGCGAGAAGAATTGGCACGCGTTGGCTTCGGCAAGTGGCGCGGTCACCTTTGACCCCGGCCGTAGTAATTTGTGCCTCGACAATCGCACCCCCGGGAGCTCTACAACCCCCGCGTCGAAACGCGCGCAAACAACCGGCGGGGAACAGCGCGAGCGTGGAATGGAAATACGCGAGGATAGATAAGAATGAAAGCGGCTGGGTAAACAAAGACGGAGCAGATAAGAGGAAAAGACTGGTTGAAGAAAAAGGAATTGATTAAACGACGCGGGAATTGAAAGGGGAGAAGATTTTATTTTTGACACGATAGAGTTAGTTTATATAGTTTTATACGGTTTTTTATATTATATAATACCTTGTACATATTATATATTCAAGGCAAAGAAAATCGCAGGTCAAAGGCATTCTTATTAAGCTCTTGAGATTATAGATGCTGTCCTTTTTTCTGAAGTACCTGTATATTTTTTTGTATCATTGTTTTGTTGCAGAGACTTATTCGTTGAGGCATTTCTTTGTTTTCATCTTTATTGCACAGTTGCAGTAATAGATGTAATTGGTTCTAGCTTTAGAAAAATGTAGAAAACTGACTAATTAACCAAAGAAAACTTAATTACCATTAGAAGTATCTAGCATTAAATATAGAGTCAGAACTAAAGAAAATACTACTAATATTTCTAAAACTATGAAAATGAATGTTGGATAAGAAAATTTATGAATAGAGATGTTTGTATGAAGGGTTTACAGAAAAATTATGTACGTGTGCCAAAGCATGCAATATAACATGGAACACTATATTTTAGTTACTGTTAAACATGATTAAAAATTCCATATTATTAGGACCTTAATATTTTGTTCACTATCGATATCCAACAAACTACTCAAAACTATTAAAAATCAAGTTTTATTATAAGAGATACAATATGTATATAATTCGATATCGATATGTCGATAATATCGAAATGTTATCGATAATTCGATATAACGAAATGTCATCGATAATTCGATATATAGAAAGATCCTGCTGAGGTCCCGACACCCAAATGTGGGTGACAGTTTAATTCATGTAATTAGCAGGATTAAAAATAATTTGCTATAGTATTTAAGAGTAAAAAAAAAATATTTATTAGTAATAGCACACTAAATTATGTACAAGGGCTTATAACTAATTTATACATAAAAAAATTATATAATCTTATCAGTAGTCTTTTATGGTATTTTTGGAAACAATTTAAGCAGAGCTGGGCATTTCCAGGTAGGTAGGGCAGTAAGTTCTGGTTGTTTTGGACATTCTTTCTGGCTATTTGACGGTCTTCAGTCTGCCTACTTTTTATAGCAAAAAACGCACATGCGTCTAATCGTTCTTCAGAGTTTTTTCTTACTATTAAATTGTTGTCTGCAGCTTATTTGAACCCCGCGGGGAACATATTCGATTTATGTTAGGCGATCAACGTGTTAAACATCAGATAGAACATCGAACTGACGTTTACAAGAACGGTGCAATGTCATTGATTCCAGTTAAACTGAACAATCGGCAATTCCGAGGGTCGTGAAATAAAATTTTCAAAGCCGATTCTCATTTTGACGTTAGGATTCTGTTAAAACGGATCGAATTGAAATGTAGATACAGCGTCAGGTGTGTCGGCTGTTAGAACATCTCGACAGACGTGCATCTTCAATCGGGTGTTGCGAAGGTAGATGTAGGTAAACGACGGAAACGGTGTGTCTATCTGTTAATGGCATCGCCAAAGTGACGTTAAAGGAAATTGATATGCTGCGTAGCACACTTCGGAGAAGCTTAATCGTTCACGACCTCCTAGACTTCTCTCTTTAGGGTACTTTCGCGAGAAATACGAATACACAACAACGAATCCCAGAAATCTTTGCTATCGCACAGGCCTTCTGTCCATACATTTTCACATTGAAATCGATATCATTAAATTCTCATATTAGTTACAGATTTATTATAATTTTCTGCATACATGAAGACTCTCAAGAAAACTGAAAAATGGAATCTATCCAAAAGGCTGATTTAATAAAGTTTGATTAAGACACGTATTACGGGAAGATATTTCTTAATACAATTTTAGATACGGAAAGCTTAAGATAAGTATTAATAAACTGTCAAATATTAATAGAATCACATTTTTACTTTGTCTGCATCTGAAGTGCAAAAACGTCCACTGTTTAGACCGGTCACTGTAGGATAACTCATTAATTCAAAGCTTTCTACAGTGTACAACGGGAGAAAAGTGGTGTTCGGATAAACCTAATCAACTTATTGTTAGAATCCCGGTTAGGATTCAGTAATCAGTTACCAAGAACTTATAACTCATTAAGCAATTCATGTGACCGAGTAATAATTTCTCCTCTCTCTCTCGTCTTGAACTATAATCAATGTTTATAAAAAAAATTCATAGCTGTAAACCAAAATAAATTAAATGAAATCCTAATCGTTCCCTGAAAAATGAATAATACTGTGATATATCTATACGTATGTCTAATATATATTACTGTGTCTTTGAATGATAATATTTTTCTTTATTAGATTGAAATTATCATCGTACACTTAAAGACAATATTGGCAATAGCAAGGAAAAGTAACAGTAAACTCGTCTTCGATCGTCTTTCGTGTTCGCCTAATCGTCTGTTCGTCGCGTCTACTTTCCTTTGTGTCTTTCGTCTATGATTCGGTTGTCTCCTCTTCTTTTCTACAGTTCTTCGCTTCTTTTATTCTTCTGTCGTCTATTTGTCTACCGTTTATTCGTTTATGCGTCCAATCATCTAGCCGTCTACACTCTTCTAAACTCGTTTACTTTCGTCTAACGTCTACTTCTACCATCTAAGTTCGACTGTTCTTGTCTAACACCTAACGTCGACTGCTCTCCAGCGTCCTTTGTCTTTTGTCGTCCAGTGTCTAATGTCTTTTTGTCGTCTTTCTGATTTGTCGATCGTCTCAGTCGCTAAGTGATGTGACCTCTCACGCACCAATCACGCATCAATTAACAAATCATTCGCACGCATGCGCTCATCCATTCTCTCTCTCATATACATTCACACTCATTCGTCTCAACATTTTCATCATTCCACAATACAGTATTATGTGGTTCCCCCTTGAGCAATTCTTATAGTACTGTAAAACCTCTCATTCAGCATTTTAAAATACGTACTACTTCCAAATCAGGCACAGAAGAGGGGAAAGGGTAACAATTGCTTCATTGTTTCGAAAAAAATGCTCGTAATTAATTAGTTCCTTTAACGAACGGCGAAGCGTTCGAGTAAGGGTGTTAACAAGAATTATGCGTCCTCTGCCTTTGGAAACTTACTAATTGGATCGTGTAATGGAACCGAGCGTGATGATAAATTGAATAGGTTCATTAACCAGCCAGTATTTTCGTCGAAGATGTATAATAACTGTTCTCGCGGCTTACACGAACGATCAGTCTTTTCTGACTGTCCGTCGGAACGATTCGAATACTTTTTCTTTATTATATTGTTCTTCCCTTGCGAAACTTTCTACCGTTTGCTTGAATATGCAATCTCCTGCCACGTCGGCCATCTAAATTTTGTTTCTTGCGTGCAACGTATTACGAAAGTTTGATATTACATGCATACGATGTATTGGAGGGGGTAAGTTTGCGCGCGTCTTCCGGTCGGTTGCGTAACGTCTGTCAATACGCGTCCTGTTTGTTGGCAGGACCACAGGATTCTGCGAGAAATATATATTTACAACCAAGGAAAGCAACATTAATCCAATGACAACGAACAGAGCCAGTAGGCACTCTTCATTTGTTAAAAACAAATGAAGGGTTACGGGAAAAAACAAGGAATGTCACAAAACAGCTTCATTGCGAAAATCAGTCTTTAATACTTCAGTGCTTCGGTAAAGAAACAAGATCCAATGAATGTAACTGTATTTTTCATCGCATGAAGTTATACTCTAATTAGGCGACAGAAAAAAATGGGTGAAAATATAATTGCTTTATATTATTTTAATTTTTCTTTCAAGTTGAACACTGCAGAATAAAAATGGACATACCCTGTTCTTTATCCTTACCGTTCAAATGTCACAAGCGATGCAATTGTGACGGTTGCTGTCGCCTCTGCGCCGTATACAGGCAATGTCTTGCCTCCGCGTGATTCGCGATCAAAGGGTTAAGGTACTGTAAAATTTATTTAGGATAAACCCAATATTAATAGGATGTGAATTATGAGGAAAGTAGATCGTAAGTATGGAGCACCAAGTAACTGATAAACTGTGTATACTTAACTATAAAGTATGTTACACTAAATAGCTTTGTAATCTCTGACTCCTAACTCTTAGCTCTGAACTTTGCACTCTTGCAACTTTCAACCAACTAACCCGCTTTCCATTCGCTCTCACATATATCTCTCACCCTCAATCGCTCTTCTTCATTCTCACCCTGAACCATGCATCCATTCCTAAAAATCACTCTGTCACGTTTCCCCTACGACCATTTTCCTCGACCACACGATCCTTGACGCTCAGCCCCAAACACTCCATTCACACCTCAGCCTCTCGATCTTCCTCGCATTTCACAGTCGCTGTTTATACAAATCGAAACATCCTTCGCCCCAACTCGTCTCGATTACACTCGGTTAAAATATTCACATACCCTGCATAGTATTGTGGTATCCCGTTTAAGGGTGATATTGGTGGCCTAAAAGAGGAAACCTCCGCGGTGCGACATAATAAACCGCACGAGTAGCTGGCAAACGGAAGCTTGGAAACGGTGGGAGCGTAATGAACAGAAACGCTGCCGGTACACCCCAATTTCCACTCGGAACAAGAACCGCGTGTACGTCGTTGATCACGCGAACGGTTGGACCGCGATCGAACCAGCCTGCTTCGAACAATGCCCATTGTATCCGGAATCTCGGAATTAGCCGTCAGCAGGTCCGCGTACGTTTCAAGGATCACGGCCCCGCGCCGTCGACGACGACGAGGACGACGACGCCACGTCAAAAGGCTTAATCGCGATGGCGTCAAAGCGAACCGCCGATACCAGACGCAATGTCCACGTTATCCAGCAATCCCAGCAACCGTCCGCACGGGCCACACACCTACACCGAATCATACACCGATCCGTCTATATCCTGCCTTGCCATATTTTGATATAATGCCGTACGTTACATCCTGTCCAACCAGGTACAATGTGTGCACGAGCTGCACGGTAAATCCGCTTCGCCCGATACCGTTTCTGTCTATCCACCGGGTGTCTGTGATGTTCACCCTTTCAGCTCGTTTGAAAACAACTTGGAGATTGTAACGTGCAACTGGTTTTCAGTGTCGAATGGGGCGTTGAATAATGAGTTAAGGTTGGTACAGTGGAACATTCTGTAACTAGCCAGACACGTGGATATGGTTTTTCTGATGATTGTTGGGAACAGAAATGTTTATTTAAAAAGAAACTGATAGAGACACTAGCACTCATTCGACATTTATTTTACGACTGCACACTTTTCTATTCCCAAACATCTCTATTTTTGGAAGAGAGTGTTTAACACACAGTACGCCTCAACACTGCATTGATGAGGAAACCAATGATAGTAATTAACACGTTGAATCCCAAAATGAAAACTGCCCCACCCAGTCAGGCGTAATATAATGTCCTATTTGACGTATAATTCCTGAAAGAAAGTAGCCTAGGTACTATCTGATACTATTACAGTAGGACCTCGATTATCAGAACACCGATCATCCAACGATTAGTCATCATATGCAAGTTAAAATCTAAAACTGTCATTAGTGCCACAATGAATTTCATTTTATATTACTATGTATTTTATATTCTAAAATAAAATTATAAGGTTTAAGCAAAACATGGTTACAATGTGAGTCATCCTTTTGCCTATTATACATACTTCGGATAATCAAGGTTCCACTGTATTAAGATGTTAATATTTTCCTGGCGTTGGTCACTAGTGATCGCGGCAGTCAACATGTTAATAAGACGGTTGTAATTAATAATCAATCCCTATACCCTGGTTACCTTATTTGTCGCTGCACCGACGTGTTAATAAGTTTACAATCATTTTTCTGTGACACTCTGTATACAGCTGCAGCTGCGTTGTCACGGTCTTGCGGTACAAATGCAAAGTGAGCTCTGGAGGAACAAACGAGGACAGAGAAGAGACAGAGAGAGAGGGTTAGAATGGGTTTGGAACATGTTCGCCTGCTCGTGTACGCAAGGCCGTCTAAAGCAGTGCCTATCAATGCCACTTGTGCGACAATATGACAATGAACGCTCGCGGCACGGATCGACTAATACGAAAGGAGCACGATGCGAAAGCTATATTACAATCCGTTCTCAATGGCTCGTCACGAACGATTATTAATATCGTCCACTATACACCCTTGCAAACCAGTTTGTCATGTCTCTTTTATATACGCGTTCCTTCTCTCGTCGCTTCGAATATTACATCGTTTTTTTTTACTTTATGTTCGCCCGTTCCAAAAGAAGAACAGCATCCGGACGAGATCGTGCTAGGAGCTTTTTTGCATGTCTTCATTGCACGATGACAGGTCTATTGAGTGAATCGTACAATTGATCAGAAAGCTGGCTGTATTATTATCATTATTCTTGTTCATATTGTGGACCTTCGAGATTAATCGTTTGATCATGAGATATTCGACGATGCAAGCGATGTTTCTCACAGAAATTTATTTAGTTTGTAATTTTGTAATTCGTTTTAGAGCGTATTCAGCGACACAGTTTACTTTGTGGAAAGGAACTAAAGCGATTTGAATAATTACAGACGGTGCAGAAGTATGCAATCGTGCAAAGAGCACAATTCGAATGCATCGCAATTCCGCGAACGTAACCACAATTCTTGTATAACTTCTCGTCCTCGTTTATTCATCATGCATATTATGAATATTTGATGAAAGTCAGTAACAACGCAGCTAATAACCCAGCATTTATTTCATGAGGCATGTGGTTTGTAACAATCCACCATTTCACGTACTGTAACACAATTTCACGTTGTTTACTAGGAAATTAGAAATAAAAAATGTCACCTATTCGACGCTTAAGGAAATTCACTTAATAAATTACGTCTCCAAAACCATTTGTACCTCTGCAAACATTCGCCTAAAACATGAGAAACTAAAATCAATGTAACACAAGTTATGATGTAACCTGTCCTCAAACTTTGTCACCGATCTATTCATTTCACCCTGTCGACAATCATTTCACTAAAGAAACCTGTGTTTCAACAGTGATTCGCTGCATGCCTGTGCTCGTTCACCAACGATTTCGAGCAGGCAAACATCATGTAAACGCGACTGTCCACCGTGCGTAATCACAGCAAGTAAACCGGCAGGCTTGTAACACCGTGTACTCTAGGAAAAAATTGTTTTCGGTGTTGCAACAATAATCCACGGCCACCGGCATGCTGTTTTTAACGTAGCAAGCCTTTCGAAACATTGCACACGAATCGAGTGGAATTTCCCGGGCATTTCTACCGTCGGGGGCAACAATTCGTTCTTTTCGGCATAGAACGTCACCGTTTTCACGTGCACGAGCAGCGAAATTCCGTGAAAACGGGTCGAGGGATTTTCGAGAGACGAATTCTCGGGAGACGGAAGAATTTTCGCGTTCCTTCGGTAATTAATAACGAGGTGGCCCGTTTAACGAGAGATTCGAGATGATCGAATGGAATCAGGGAAACGGGTAACGAGCGTCAACCTTAAATTGAGCGCCACCATTCCTCTGCAACGGAGGCAGCCGCGTCGACGATGAAAAGGGCGAACACGATTCACCCCTTTTTTTTCTCTCTGCTCGCTCACTCATCGTTCAAAAACGATACAATTAATGTCAAGCTCATGCTTTCGTGGCCCCTTAAAAACGAGCAACGGCCAACCGCCCTGAACTCCCATCGATCTCAGAATGCGAAAGTTTCCCGAATAATTTCGCCTCGTCGTTCTGCGCCCCTGCACACCCTCGTAAACGGGCATCGGGTCAAGTGTGTTGCGACTGCAGTCTGTTTAGATTGAAGATCGAATTTTTTATTATTACTTTGAAGAAAGAAAAAGTATCCTGCAGTATTACCAGTTTAGAATATGCAACTCAATACTACTTTATTATTAATTTATTACTCGTTGAAGAAGTTTGTACTATCATTTTGTGCTTGTTTTCAATTTATTTGCTTAAGAAACGTGTAATTCAAAACTGGTTAGGAATGTGGTTCGCCGAACTGTAAACACGTCAATACCAGAACCAGGATATTTCAGTACCTATACTGTCTCCAAAGTTCTGTCACAATCTCTCACTTACTGACTAGTTGTTAATATGATTGACTTGTTAATTAATTGTGAATATCTATCTCTTCATAATTAATTGCTAAATACTACACCGTCAAACTTTTTTTTCGACGGTCTTTCAAAATTACCGGACTCCGTACCATTTGATTTTCATTTTTTTTCTGTTTCATCGAATATAGTACATTAAAATGACTGCAGGGTATCTTTTTCAACTAGTTCCACGAGTATAATATCCATTTTGTTTTACAATATAAACAGATCTTAAAACAAGGGGTTCAGCAAACGCACAACCGTTACACGGAAGCATGGCACGCTCTCGATGAATCCTTCGTGTCGGTGTTTCGCCGCGTGAATACTCTGCCGATTAAGCTCTTCTGAAAAGCGAGAAGAGGTGGTCGGGAGCTTTCCTGTAGCAACGTGTGCGTGTGGAATCCCGACAGGGTGCGTTGTTCGTGCACGGTAGACAGAGTGGAGGAACATTGTGCGCTCGGGGCGCGTGGAAAAATAAATCTTATTGTTTCTGAAATCGAGTTTACCCGCGCGGCCCACCTGTCACGCTCGTCAAGCGCGACACGACAAAAAGTTTAACGATGTTATCGCGCTGTCCAAACAGAGCCGGCGACGCACGTGAATACGTGCAACAACGCGACGCTCTTCGTCCCCGTGATTCGCCTCGACCAGAACGGATGCTGCCGGCGCACGGGAAATTACCTTACCCCCTGACACACCCCCGCAGACTCGAGGAATACTACTCAAGTACCGGCGAAATTCCTCTAAAACACCGGACGACCATTGTGGAAATTACTGTCAACCCTTGCCCGCCACGTTCTATTCATCCGCGCGATGAATGGACGCGCCGGTTTTTATTTAGACGAACGCGCGAACTCCGGTTCCACGGTAAACGCGAGGTTCCCGACACAGTGTGTAAAATTTTTCGTTTCTGTAGAATTTTCTCTGTGCAGGAATTAGTCACGCTTGTCTGGCGAACGTTCACCAGAATGATCCACCGTTGGTGCCCTTGTTCTTTGTGAGACAGGGAACGTTTCATTGTCGTCGGTTGGAGCGAGTCAGATGTTCCTTTGAGAGGGTAATATTGGAAGTTGATTTCGACCATTCTGTTTTACTTGGTTAACATGTTGACTGCCGACTACGAGTTAACTCGTATTGAAGAGTCAACGTGTTAATTAAATAATTATTGATTTTGACAATATTCTCTGGAAATTTTACATTGCAACATTAACGTGGAAGCTTTCTATTAGAAAGGCATGTATACGATTAAGTACTTAAACATTTTCTTTCTCTGTGATTTACAATCAGAACAGCAATTTATGTTGTGTCTGATTAGGAATGGTTGCTTCTACTGTCGCAGTCAACGTGCTAATTGAAGGTTACGTTACAATGTTAGTGTAGTATAATAAAATTGGAGATGGTTTTGAATTTTTATTTTTAGATTGTCCGTGTAGTCCATTGGTATAGTTGGAATACAAAGGGTTAACGAAATGACATTTAATTCTTATCAAATACTGAGGCATATTAACATTGCAGAGGTAAAGTACTTTTTCTTACTGATTTAAAGTAAAAATAGCGTGCTTTGTCTGACTATATGCGGAATTTTTCACTGTGGTACCCAACGTGGTGAAATTCTGCCGCAAAGTACAAAGTAAAAATCGTTTGGAATTATGTAAACCGGTATTACAAAAACTAACTGCAATGGAATACTTCGTAGCAAATGTAACCCTGGTGAATTTCTGCTATAGCGCTCTATATGCTGTTTTCCGTGAAGCGGAAGTAGAACATAACATATAATTAGAACATCTGCTGTGAACTGAAAGCAGGAATATAGCAATAATAATGCAAATTAGAAAATTTCTCTCCGCTTTAGAAATACAATTTACAATTATCCGGGAGCAAGACCGATAACTGCATGATATCTGAGCATATCTCGTTTCGAATGGAGGCTAATTAATCGCGGTACTATTAATTAGATGAAATTCGACTACGACGTATCGTTTCCAGTTGTTTCTGATTGTTCAGAGAGAATCGAGCGAGGGTCCGGTCAAATAAATTACCCTATAAGCTTCTACGATTGCAAATCAATTAACTGTAGCTCGTGTAATTCGATGGTCGAGAGGTTTACTTACATCGAATGAAAGTTCTGAAAAAACACGAAAATTTATCACCTACTATGAAATTGCAATTGCTGAAAAATTAATTTTATTTAAAGCATGATTAAGTTGAGTTAAGTATGCCTAATCAGAGATGCTATTTAATACGCGTACTACAGTGAAAGCAGTCATACCTAGTCAGACGCGAATTAATATGCAGTTTTTAATATCAATTATAAAAGGCAAAAATATTCAACTTCCACATCGTTTAATTTGCATTTTATATGATTATTACAACATCAATGCATTTCAGAGTATTGTAAGCATTATTCTTTAATTAAATTACGGCAGTAAACAAGTTAATTGATTAACAAATGTTACACAAGGCTCAAATACTTTGAATGTTCATTCTTTCGAGCATAATTCTTTTCGGAACTGTCCATAAACATTCTTTAACACTCCGTCAATATAAATTAATATTTTCACACTTTCAAACTCTAGTACCTCACGAGTATAAAAATAATTAAGATGAGTTATGGAGGATTTAAAAGAATAATTGAATCGGTGAGTTGAAGAACAGTACAAGTCCAAAGACCACATTCTGAGATATTTCAAGATCATCAACACTATTAATTTTATAGTGCTGTTCCAGTTTAAACACAATTATGCTAACGCAGATGAATGTTTAACTATGGTTAAACTTTCTTAATTAATTTTTAATAATTAAAATGAAACCATTGGACTTGTACTGTTTTTCAACTCGTCACTGTTTAGTCAGGAAACTTAAAAAATAACACATTACTAAAAAGCATATATATTAACTTGCTTTAAACATAATTGAAGTAGAAATTATTCCATGAAAAGTGGTTGTAAAACAGATTGTTGGAACAATACAAGTCCATGACAGATACTGTTTTTACACTCATTAAACTGAAGGGACTACTACTAAACCACGGGTAAAGGGTTCTTTTCTGCACTGTTTTTGGTCCCAACATATAGTTCTATACATTTTACATGTAGTTTTGAGATTGTTTGAAAATGGCTAATTGTAGACTTGTACTGTTCTTATAACTCATCGATTCAATTAAATAAAATCCATCGTGCACGGTATTCAGCTAAACCGACGGAGAAAGGAGAAAATTGATAAAAGGACACCTGGCGGTTTCGCGGAAGCTTATTGTCGCGAAATACTTTGGCGTTCCTCTGCACGGCTGACATCTCGTTCGAAGCTGTTCCAAGGAAGTTCCCGGAACGGGGGGCATCCGTGCAGCCGACGTTATCTCGTCGCCGGGTAGCAGCGAATTGGCCAAGTTTGGTAATACAATGATAAACAGAAAGTGGCGAGGGAAGGGGCACGGGTGGACCGCAAAATATCGCTATACGTCATCTCCCGGCTGCACAACTCCCAAAAGGGTGGAGCTTCCCGTACTCCTGCACCGAACTTATCCAATACATATTTTTCTTTTCAATAAAAGTAGATTTCCGTCCGGCGAACGGAAATGGACTGGCCGCGATGCGGTTTCCAAGGTGTTCCCGTCATTGTTTCTTTGCTTCTGAATTTTGATCAGCCGCCAGGGTTCTTCGTATTTTGACAAGGTTACCATTATTTCGGGGTTATTTGAGTATAGGGAGGGATAGTATTAATTGAAATGTTAGAGTATATTCTTCTAAGACTCTTCATGGGTACTTATTAGGTCATTTCATAAGTAATATTGTTTTTAAAGGGTGCATTAATTAACAATTACAATTGAAATAGTTCCTTAACACAGGCCTTAAAATGTTTCTACTTTTTTGAGCCTAAAATTCATCATAAGCTGAGTTTCAGTGAACAATATTAAAGGATTATATAATCAACTACAACATTTTTTAGGTACTTGAATAAATGAAGGATAAATGTACAGTGAGTATTCATAACTGAAAGGGTGGATTTAATCATTTTTTTCCAATTTCAGTAAATCCGTGCCTGAAGTGGTTAGGCACTCACACGACGTAGGTACTATTCAAACTATATACTATAAAAATTATACAGAGTATATTTACTATATTTGAAATAAAATGAAATTAGCACCACATCTGACTATAACAAAGTGACAGGAGATACAGTCTGTGTCTGGCCAAACATGACTGCAATATTTCTGACTGTGCAACTCACACACAAAGTAGACAATGAAATTTATACCGCCGATACTCTGTTTTCGAAAATTCATCGTGTACACAGCCACCTAGTCATATCCAGAAAATATGTTAAATATTTAATTAAATCATTAAAATAATCAAACTCCGTAATAACACTTACTGAAAATATCTTGAGTTTACATAAAACTAGTCTGACCACGATTTATTGATTTCCTTATTATCGAAAAAATTGGAATCCAGTGAACTGGAAATCGATGCATTCTGAATGGCCGCACTAGAGTTCCTCTGACAATGATTACGCGAAAAATTCGTTGGCATCTCCACAGCAATAATAAAATGGCGGACGACGTGACGGAGCAGAGGGGTCGGCATCGAACAACATCTAGGTATAAGCCCATAAACAAGATGATACGATCTAGGTGTAACGATGTTTCCAACAAAATTAGAGGGAAACTGCAAACAACCCCGTCTCAGTTCTCGTTCATCCCCGTTTAACCTCACACCCCCACGGTTTCACCCCTCTCCAGCCAGCCAGCCAGTTCCACGACAACCCTTCATTCGACTCGTTAGGGTGGCTGGAAACACGATACCAAACAGTAATGAAAAGCCTATCCTCCACTCGGTTTCTCCTAGAGCCGTTTATGCCCTGCCGTCCTATGCATAATGCGTACACAAACCCATAGTGCGCAGCGATGGCTTCAATTGTGGCCTCGACGTGTTCAAACATTTCGTCAACGTTGTGCCGTTTATCCAACGTTTAGGCTTGCGTTTGGTGGCTAGACTGAGAATGTTTACGTAAACATGCACCTACGTGGTTCAACATTTGTGGACGTTAATACAAATACAGAGATAAGGGTTTAACTAAAATACATTTCATTCCTTGAACATCTTTCTTCATGTGTCTAGACGAGTGGTCGTTAAAATGATTGTTAAAAAATAGGAAACATGACAAAATTTTATAAAGACTCCTCATATTTTTTTATATAGAATGTAATAGTAAAAAAAAATTCGCACTCCTTTCTGAAATTTGGTGTCAAGATCATTTTGTGTTTCTTTACACGGGACATTGTATTTTTTAAACAATCATGAAACAAGTCCAAGTGAAACAAAAGGAGTGACGTTGATAGGGCTCTGAAAAGTCAGTGTGAGTTGTTTAACCTATAGGGTAACATTATTATTCTTCAGTGTACTCTCATTAAATTATAAATGATACTCAGAGCATAAGCGTGCTATTATCGTGTGAAACACTTGTACACACAAAGAGATTGGAACATGGTTTGTGCAGTACTTGAACCCATCGCTAACAGGGCGCGTTATCGGTAGCTGTGTGTGACAGATAAACCGGCCTTCACTAAATGAGCAACGTCACTGCGTTGTTTATTCGATTATAGGCTTAATCGTCGGTTGTTCTCGTCCCGAGACGTCTTTGTGTCGCGACACGACCCCCTGGAGGGTTCGTTCGTTCAGACGCAAATTAAATATCAAAACGTCGATTCGAATGTGTCAGGCTACACATGGACCTGACGCCTGTTGACGGTGTCTAATTTCGTATGGATCACCGATCACCCATGCAACGAATTCAATTCAAATACATATGCAGTTACCAACTCTTGTGTCCATTTAACTCGTTATCCAGGATTGTTACAAAACGAAATGGATTCGAAAAAAGTCCATTAGAATGAATTCGTTTCAACATCGACGCTGTCCTAATTGAACAATTAATTACTTTAAATGGAAATATGGAAGACAGGCTATTGATTCTCACAAAATTCTAAACAATTTAATAATCGAACAATAATGTCGACAGATAGGTTTACTGTTATCTGGCAAGGGCTGCATGTTTCCACTGCGATTAATTTGTCACCTAGAAAGACACGTTAAAATTCATCTTCATAAATCGATGTCCTTAAGGACACAAACATTCGATTATTCCATACTACGATTGTAAAATTAAGATTTCTCCAAATTTAATGACCGTCTGCAGTAATTTCATCAAACTTCAGTTCCATTGGTTCAAATATTCTATTTTCATTGTTCGCATAAATTTTAAACTGAATTTCCAACGAAACCGTGCGTACCAAAAAGTATACCAATCGATTAGTGATGAAAGTTCAAAGTTCGTTGATGTTTCGGTGCCAGCAGGTATCCGCTGATATATCCGTGCCGCCTTTAAGCATATTTAATGAAATGTCATCCACACTGGCCTGGTTCTACTTACAGCCCCGGCTTCTACTCGAACTTTGATGTAGTGACTCTCTTCCGCAGCATGCTCATTGTTCCATTGTCACTTTGTTGGCCGATGACGTAGCGCTACGTCATACGAGAACCATATGTTGTTTACGCAGCACTACGTCATACGTGGAAATCGATTTGTTTACGGAGGCTATTCGTATTGCATTAGCCCCGTATCGAGTGGAATAATAATGCCTCCACTCGTGATCATCGATACTGACATACTTCCGAAACGAACCTCTGCAAATTTATCAAAGTCTCAGGCGTTAAATATTGGAGAAAATAGCAGTTCATAAAAAAATCCGTGTGTACAGGGTGAAAGAATGTTTGTGTATTAAAATTGCAAGTTCTACGAATTTCGAAATACCTAATGCTTGGTAGAAATTGAATTTTCGATGAGTTGATTCTTTATTAAATATTCTTTTGCGGAGATTCATTTTCTGGTAATTTACTAATATTTAGAGTAGAACTGATTAACTTTTAATTAGATTGAATTAGTTCAAGACCTTCGAAATGTATATTACCTGAGGTCGTAGAACTTTTAAAGTTTCAAATTACAAGTTCCACGAATCTCTACCTAATTTCTCCGACAAAACGGATTTCTGAAAATTTTTAACAGCGCACAGAATTCTGACAATCCGTACTCTTCACGATGAACTATGGAGTTCACAAAAATCCTTGTCCGTATGGATGATTCGGCTGGAACTAATGTAGCCGATGAACTTCGTCCGATCGAACGTCGCCTCGTTCACATGCGGGGCGAGCGGCGAAACTTATTTTCCGGTTTTTAATCACGTGGGATGTTCCATAGATATGTAACTTAAGAAGTTCATTTTCCTGGGAAACTCACAGCATAAAGGGAGAGAGCGAGAGAGAGCGCAGGGGGGGGATCAATTTCTCCGCTCGTGAACAAGCGCGTTTTCTCGTCCATCCCGTGAGCAGAATTTTTGCGAACTTATAACTTCTATCCGGAATGCAATAACGAAACGTCACTTTCGAATCAGTCGTCTTATTAAACTTCTCAATCGACACATCGATAACGGGACGAAAGATCTCGTAAAAGCGCTCCACCGAAAGTAGCAAACGTAAACGCAAGAAACTATTGTTCATGGATTAGGTTGTTTGCTTTTATAGTTGGCAGTAAAGAATTTTTCACGACTATGAAAGCTCTCATCCACTTTAATGGCTGTTAGCACCGCCCCACTAGCGCAAAACTGGTCAATACGAGTGATATACATTTCAAAGATCGTAAACTAATTCGATTTATTCAAAGGGTGCTCAATACGAATGATATAGGGTGTAATTTCGTATGAAAAAAATACTTTAGGGGTGTGTTCAGCAGTTTGAAAGATTAATATACATTTATAGAAACATGTGTCTGATTGGTAAGTTTTTCATTGGAGTATGTTTGCAAATGTTTAAAATTATTACTTACATTTTAAGGCAACTTTGTAAGCGTCCGCCATGCTTCTGTTTATATTTCTAGCACGTTAAAATGTTATTTGAACTTTGAAATTGTAAATTAGTGTCAGTTGTAATATGTTAGCGTATAAAGAAAGTATTGAAGTACAAAATTTCGTGAGAACTTATAGAAGATACACACTGTACCTGTATGCTCTTAGCTGTGTAAAAGAAAACAACTAATGCAATAGCATTTCTTCAGAAAATTCAGTTTCCACAGAAATTCGGGATTGGTTATGACGGTTCAGATCTTGTTAGGTCATAAGACATGTAACCGGACGACGAATACACGATGACCGTAACGCGATGGGACTTGTAATTCGATTAGCTGATAAGTGAGCGATGACCGTTCGTCAAACTGAGTTATATCGTTGTTCTCCGTGTAAAGGGATGAAACTTAAGAAATTTCGCCTCCCTCCGTGTTTCGCACCCTCCGTCATCGATCATCGTCCCCGTCGAACGAAGAAAGCTATGCGCATAACTCACGATTTTTGCATTAAAACATTAGATGTTCTTTATTAAAATTCAGAAGAGAGTCGAATATCGAAACGTACTCGTTCAGGTACCGTTTGTGCAAACAATATTGTGAACGATATTTATTAATACTGGAGAATTTAATAAAAGTCGCCGGTTATATCTTGAAAACCTTTTCTTGCAGAAAAACTCTTATTACATCGGACGTGTAAGTGAAAAGAAAGTTGGGACAAGGGATAGAGAGCAAATTTACGAACTTATAAAGTATACGAGAGAATTTACAAATTTATGGAGGATTTGTAGGTGAATTTACGACTGCCTTGTTTCATTTCAAGGACAGTATCCTGATGCATTTGCAGGATGAACCGTATCTTCTGTATATACTACATAAGGACCAAATTGATTAGGAAAACAATTACATTTAGCTCATATTACAAATGCTTCTTATTAATGAACTACAAGGAATTGTTGATTGTATTATTTATTTCCTTTTCCTACAACCGAGTGTTTACACGGTTTATTTAATTTTTATAATAATCTGCAATCCGTATGGACGACTTCTATATAGGTCAGCTGACGCGATATGATTTGTAGCCATCTTTCAGTAAGCCTCAATGTAGCATGTTAGCAATATAATTACAATTATTCAATTCCCTGTACTATCATCTTAAGTAATAGAATTAAAACCTGGTGAATATGTTGGACTATTACATTGTTTTAATTCATCAATGAACTGTAACTTAAACGTTTCACGATTTTATGAATCTAAGACTGTTCTAGCAATCATAGAATTCATCCGATCAGTGCAAACTGATCAATCAAAAACAACATGAACGTTCCGTCATAAGAACGCAGGGGTGCACAAAGGCCAACATCTGTAAGTCCTAAAAATTTCCATCAAAATCTACCCTGTTTTAATTCCAAAACCTATCAGTACGTCGCCTAATTAGAAACCATTAAAATCGTCTGAAAAGTCCATCCAACAGGCATCCTCCCTTTCCGAAAATTCGATGACGGCGCACCCTCGTCAGGACACCATCGCCGCGTTCAAAAAAGAGCAGCGAGGCTGGTGAAACGAAGCATTCTCTTGTCGCCATTTAAATTGTCTTCTCACCATGGAACGTGCTAGGGGCGCGAACCGGGATTTATTAGTATTTACGGTGAGCAATATGCAAATGCAACGGACGGCCCGTAAAGGTTCTTTCGTCGGCCGCGTGCGTCGCTCGTAATTAATTCGTTTGATTTATATCGGGCAAAGGACTCGGAATGCTAATTCGTATTTACTTATTAAAGGCGCGACGCGACGGAACACGGGGCCCTATATTGTTTCACCGGCTCCAAAGCGACCCGACAGGGACACGTTCGGACCGAAAGTCCCTAGCCGCGTCTCTCCCTCACGCAACTCTCGCAGCCCGCAGCTCGAGCTCGCACAAAGGACGGCAAATAATCGAGTGGGTGTGCCGGTAGACGCGAGATACAGTCGATAATTAAAGTAGCTCCTTTGTTCGACTTAGATCGACTGGCTCTTTGACGTTGCGACACCGAAAGAAAACTATCCGTCGTTTCGCGCTGCTCCGGTCCATTTCTTCGGCAGCTGTTTTCGGTCCGCTCGATAGACGCGCTCGCTCTCATCTTTATTCAGCTTTTTGCTACCCTACCACCGATGTAATCTATCGTACGATGAAGAGGTCGGTGTTTGGCAAAGTGGATACAACTGAAGCCATGAATTCTAAGGTACAAGGCTAGCAACCATCATTTCGAGGACCGTTGTTTTTGTTTATTTTATATCTGCCTATGAGTAGTATTCGTAAAAATATTTCCAAAGAGTCTAACAGAACTAGTAAGAAAGTATAAAGAATTACTAACATCATTGACTGAAAGGGGAACAGTTTGAGTTTACTTTCATGTTGCATCAAAGTGTAAGGTGTAACATTTTCTGCCTATGTAGCGTGGCAGTCAACGTGTTAATTCTACATTAAACTTCTTGGTTTTCCTTGTGAACACCGTTTGTACATGAATTTTTTTGATGTTTTGAATGTTATCAGACAGATCTGAATGAGGTGTGGTAGAAGTCGTACCAGGAGCTCGTGCAGTGTCAAAAAGTGAGTTTGTGTAGTTCTCTTTTGGTGTTGATGCTATAGATTTTTTTGGATATGAACTTCGTTAATATAAAGGATCTCAGTTAGGAAGAATCTGATGGTTTATACAGTGGAAGAGGTTGAAATGATACAGCTACTTAATACGTTACATGCCACAGTGAAAACTGCCATACCTAGGCAGACACAATATAATATCCTATTTTAAGTATAAATCCTGGAAGGAAAGAATATTTTACTCTTTGAACGCATAGGTATCACCTTATACTGTTATTACAATATTAATGTTGTCCAAAAATTTTATAAGAATTATTAGTTATTTGGGGTCATCCCTACGACAGTCCGAAATGATATTTATGTGCAAAAGTGTAGAATGAAACTCGACCACCTTGAAGATATACGGCATTAGTTTTTAAACAGACGATGGTACGAGTTTTTGAGTGCATTACAATTAGAATTTTATATTCTGATGTGAGAAAGATTGATATGTCGTTGCTCCCTCGGAAAGGTAAAAAATGACACCAACGCGCGGTGTATGGTTAAAACATTAGAAACGAATCAGCCAATGGAACTGATTCGATGAACCACGTTGATTTCACACGAATGGAACGCGGCTCAACTTTCATTGAATCGGCAGCGTCATTCGAAATGAATCACAAAATGATTTTCCATCGGCCGAGCGACGCGGACGGGTTTATATGCAAAATAGTTTATGATTGCTACGGTCTACGGTTAGCTAAAATAGATTAACGTCGTCATACATTAGTTAATGCCAGCGTAGTTACGGTGACGTTTAATATTGACGGGAATATCGTTCCAATATGCGAACTATAAAATCTGACTGCATCGTGAAATCCGATATATCAGCGTCAGACTGTTTGCAATTATGGCTGAGCAAAAAATTGCTTATTTTTCAAACTATAGTAAAGATACAATTTCTAAATTCTTAAGAATCGAAATATTTCTTTTCTTTTAATGTAATACTTCCTTTAACCCTTTGAACTCCTAATTTTTCTTTTTTCTTTTCAATAACTCCCTATTATTTTAAATGTTTTATTTGAAATGTATTCAAGAGGCAGTTGCTTGATAGGAACAAATTAGGTACAAACAATCATGTACCTCATGGACTTTTTTGTTACAAAAGAGGGCTATATACGTGTAATATTGCTTATCTAGGTAAAAAAAAAGATATTGCGAAATATAATACATATTTAAACTGGCGATTTAAAAATGTCGAGTGCGACTCGACATAGGAGTACTTGTGAACAAAATCGATGTCGAGTCACACTTGACAAAGGAGTTCAAGGGGTTAAAGCTCATTCGTACCTAAAATCTGAAACCTACTTTCATTCTTCAAGCATGGATCAGGATCAACAGAATCTCGAAATTTTACAGAAGCATTTCCATTCCTTAAAAATGCGAAGATACTCAGGGTTCCACTTGATCGATACTTGCAAATGACTGATTTACACATCGTTCGAGAGCAATCTGCGCGTATCCGCTCCTTTGAGCGGCGCAACAAAGCATTTTAAGCAAACTGCACGCTGAATCGTACGGGCCGACGGGGCTGGGAGAGGGAAGGAAACGCCGTAAGGGTTAATTAAAGTATTTCAATGGGTATTCCTGCATCGGACTGCCCCTGGACTTTTATCTGCCACCCTCTGCGAACGGACACGGCAAACAAGCTTCCCGGTATCGAATCTATACATATCAAGGACATTGCAAGGGAGTGGGGGTGGTGTGGGGGACAGTTTCACGATGGAAGTTTAATATTGTCGACAATCCGCTGCGTTTCTTCGTTCCTGTGTTCCCGCTGAATTACCCGGAGATCGTGAAAATGGCCTCTGAAAATACGATTTGAATTCCAATGGAACGGATACACCGCTGCCTACAGACTGTCCTAAAAAGAAAGGACGCTAAGTTGGATCGTTTCGAAGGTATTCGTTCTACTGAACTCACTTGGTAATATTTATACCTTAATTTTTTTATATGAAGCTTCTTATATTCAGGAAGGATTATACTCTGTCGTGTAGAATCTCCTGTCTTCAGAATTTCGAAGTTTTTTTTATCTGAATGTGTTAAGAAGAAATGGACGTAATATATACTTATATTCAAGGTCGAACACAGACGGAATCTTAAGAACAGATCAATGATCTATAATTCGAGGTCATTCACGATTATGAAATATCATGTTTGTAGATTATTCTCCCCGTAATTTTCTGAGCTTATATTACATTGAAGGACTATTGAACCCGAAATTATTTTAGACGATAGACAATTATTATTGTCTAGCTATATTATACAGACTGTCCCATCTGTCACAAATAATGTTACAATAATTCCTTAAAATCAACGCAGTCCTCATTCGTCACGAAACACCCTGTATAAATATCCAGTTTTTTTGCTCTGTCCATTTTCTTTGTCGTTGAGTAATTGCACGTCCGATAGTCGTGTAATTGGAGCGATTTCGGCCCCCGGTGGAAATGACCTACATAGATGGCAGCCGATTCGACATGGAAAATGCGAGGCGTCAGATTTGAAATACGACTGTGCACGGACTATAGAGGATGTATCTGAATTGATGGAACCAGATTTATAGTCGAGTGCTGCGTTTGAACAGAACGAAAAAAGTATTAATATACGTGAAATTAGAAGTTTATTATAAAAACTATAAAATCCAGCAGCAACATGGGCGTACATACTTTCTTTCAGAGATTCCAAAATTTTTACAATATCGGATTGCAGCTTAATATCTATAATTGTTCAACCCGCTCCCACTTACAAAGGCTACCAACATTGTCCCTCACCGTTACAAAACAACAGAGTAACTTAACATTGCTCATTTAGAACATCACCTAAGGCTTTCATGCCATTATCATGCACCTCACCCCGTTATCAGACACGCAGGAGCTCGGTGGACGCTCAAAAATCGAGCATAGCAACTGCTGGAAATAAAAAAGAAATTCGCGGAGCAAGTGCAAAATCTAGCTGGACGACGCGATTTAACCGGAGACAGTTTCCGCGGCGCTGAGATCCCGGAAGTTGCGACGTCGCGTTTCGCGTCAACCCTCTTCCGACTTGTCGCGTAACCGCGCGAAAGCTGCTGAATAAACGGAACACCCTTACTTACGCCGCCAAACTAACCGTTCTCCATCCTGAACAGTCTGTATACATGTGTGTGTGTGTGTACGAGAAACGCGTGTACCACGTACGCGCGCGCGCGTGTGTCCGTACAGACACAGAGGAATGCGTGGATGCACACAGGAGCAGAGCAGAAGTGTATATTGGTTGAAACCCTGCGCACTCAGCGCTCATGAATATGCTCGAGCACGATGGTTCAACCCTCCACCCCCTCGAACTCCGCTCAATCTCAGCCTCGCCGCGTTGTATCGAGAAAGGGGTAAGTCCGTGTTTATATAGAACGATTTTCGGCGATAACGTCACCGGTTCTGCCTTTGTGTCCAACGAGCCATCAGCCTTCCTACCTTTCCACCCGATAATACGCCGGACTCCTGATAACGCTCGCGTTCGGTAATTTACGATTTCGCTAAATTGACATCGATGTTTTACGTGCACGGTATAAACAAAACACCCTGCACGCTTCATACCGGAAGAATCGTATCAAAAATCTAATAAAGCATGTATATAAAATATCAAAACACTGAGCGATAGAATAATAAGAAATTATTGATGAATGGAATCGACAGGTTGGAATTCAAATATTATTTCCGATCAATGGAAGTTGCGTATCAAACTATCATGTTTTGTTTGAATGTTTATTATGCAAATAATATTCAGTTGTGCACAGAGAACAAGTTTACGCTGAGATAACAAGCGTATTTGTAAACATTGTGTTTATTTATGGAACATATTGTATTTTTATTTAATATTGATCTTGTATTCCGATAGCTGGTGAAGCTTGAAACAACCTTGTGAATTTTCAAGCCCGCGTGTAAATGCTTCGAAAATACATTCATCATTTATTGTACAATTACAAATTGAATTCAAATTAAAATGTAACAGATTTTGTGCCCCTTAGTACCACAAGAATGAGTCAATAGTTACATGAAACAAAAGTGAAACGAAAACACTATCACTAATTGTAAGCCACAGATCACAGAAAGAAGAAGCTACATTTACACATCAATTAAAATAGAAAGAGGAAGCTTCGAGTGGGCTTACGGTACAAGTAAAAAAAATTTGAACGAAAACCCAGTCCGTTTCACAAAAAACGAAGACCTGAAGAAGCCGAAAGCTCCGAATGGGGATGTAGAGAAATAATTTTTCGAAAAGGGTGTCGAGCATAAATTGGAAGCACGTTTCCATCGGTATTCCGTGGATACGCTGTGTCACGTCGGTGGGATGTATGCCAGTTTCAATTCGTTAAGCCCGACACCTACGCCGAGAAAATCTCTCGAAAGAATGAAGAATTGCATTTTCACGAGACGGGGGGTGTCTCGCCCTTCTTCTAAATTCACCGCCGGTGTTCCTTACGCACCGCGGAGCTGAGCGATTCGAAATGGCGCTAGAGTATTCATCTTCGGAAGATCGGACTACATTTCCTTCGCCACGCAATAAATCTCACCCCTGAATCTCTGCTTTTTTTCGCGAGGTTCCGCCGCGACCCTGCCACCCGCGTTTTCTCGAACTTTGCACGAATTTTGCAAAACGCTCTATCGCGCGTCGTGCGTGTCCATTTTGAAGCGCGAGACGAATCGCATGCAAATGGCGGCGAACGTGAAAAGCCAGATAAATGGATAAGCGAGTGGTAATGCTTCCTGCTCCAACATCACGGAACTTCGCAAGATTTTTCATGTATAGTCATAGGCGTGATGGGTGGAAATTATAAACCGTTGAATCGTGTACAATGTTCGACCTAATGTATACTTTAGACCAGCAATTCTTGAACTATTGTCCGAAGACCCCTGGGGGCCCCAGAATTAATAGTCAAGGGTCCGCAAGTGATTTTTCAAACTAAAATTTGAATTGTTATTTAATTTCATTATGAAAAATATAATAAAAATACTATGCAATCCCAATGAATCTTTCGTTGCAGTCAACTGCTAGTATTTCTTGTTCATGTAAGCGCAATAAATTTAACCAAATCAAATGGTTGGGGATCCGGCAAAATGTGCATCATATGAAAGGAGTCCTTGAACTCATAAGTTTAAGAACCGGTGCTTTAGACTACGTTAAGATAAGCCTTCTCTGCAAGTATATATGAACTTTAATATTAAATATCTTTTAAATTATTGACCAACTAAGCCAGTGATGGACACCGGAGCTGCGGCGTTCCCCCACTCTAGGTCTACTCCCATCGTTTCAGTTCCCTCCCCGTTCCCCCTTGGTCCATCGACCACCTGGATCACAGCCTATATGAGAGGAATGGACTTAGCGTGGGGAAAGGCCGCAGCTCCTGTGGCCATCACTGGTATAGGCCCAAAACCATGTACAGAGAGATTCGAAACAACATGATTTATCAGCGTGCAAGAGCTCATTAAAATCTGAAACGACCACATCGGGAGCTCTCTTTATAAGTGTATACACTTTCTAGTAAATATTTACTAACATTAGTAATTATTATTTCATACTTCTTCTAAAACCATGAGCAAATCTGTGCACTCACAGTTCACGCTTTCTCTGTAATGTGCACACCAATGCACCTTGAAAGAATCCCATATTTCGCCAAGTGGTCAGTTCTAAAATGGTGGTGAGTAGATTGAAACGAATACAGGGGTACGGAAACGTGTGGGAACGGGGAAAGAGAGAGGTTGAGAGTGGTCGTATTCAGAGCTGTCAGCAAGGTCTTCCGAGACTGCACGTACACACGGGGGCATCATCGAGTTAGCCAAAACGGAAGGATGAGATTCAGCAAAGTGTCTGCACGGACCCGAGCCCTCTTTGAAAAGGGGAAGACAAGTTCTCTCGCGTGCACAAAGGGCCGCTTTGTAGGCTCAGACGTCCTTCTCCGCATCCAGGGCCAAAACTACTCCGAGTATGTCCCGTGGAATTCACGTGGGGGCACACGAGCACAACGTGGCCAGTCTCTTCTCTCTCCTATCTCTCCTGTCTCCTCTATATCTGCATTCGGAAAACTTAAAGTGCCTGCAGTAATTCTATCGGGCTTTGCGAGCCAACTCGCTTCTCAGCGGACAAACGTAAATATTGCATTGTCTGTGAAATCTGAAAGCGTTAAACTGTGTATGTATTGTACCCGGCTAACGTTTTGCGGACGAACAATGGACACTGAAGTTTCAGCCTGGAATTCGGCTGCCATTTTATTCGCTCGTGCATTGTCGAGGAAATTTGAAAATTTTGCTGCGCAGGAAAATAGAATGCATTGTTTCCTGTTAATTAAAATAGCTTCGAGTATATATATATATATATATATATATATATATATATATATATATATATATCCTATAGACCTGCTCGGTCAGGAAAGTCTATATGTACTTTATGAATTTTGACATCACATAAGAATATTTTGGAGATGTATTAATTTTGAAGGATGATGTATCGTTTTTCACTTTGTACCAAAATGAAAGCGAAGACTTCGTATAATTTTCAAAACTTGGTTGAAGGTATTCACAGATCGATGTTTTTATTTCTTTTTCAGACTTTTTTATAAATGTTTCTATGATATATAATATCGTAATAGCCCTTAAAGGTTAACGAGAACGAGAGCGAAGAGGCAGAAACGAGAGTCACACCTCGAGACGTGGAGTACTCGGTGTTACTTGACTTTAAAACGGTTAGAGACGCAAAGCTGAATAATTGCGTTAAGCCGTAGCGAAGTAAGAAATACTGTGATATTTCATGCAATAAACCACGGCTATATCGCGGTAAGCTCGGCTTTAAACTTTCAGACGAGTCTGCGAAAACTTAAGCGACATATCACCCCCATGTGCAAGCACTCGAACCGAAAACACCGTTGCTACTCCTGCTTCGAATAACGCATCCTGAGTTCATCGATCAAGTCAGACATTGGACCATTGATTGAAGAAGATCTTCTAAGCATATATTACGGCAGCATATTGATTATATGAACTATTGTACGTATTGCATGCCGTGTTCTTCGTCGCGTTTGGGAGGAATACACAAGTACACTCACTTGCCGAATTAACGGCGCGTGAGTGAGTTGAATGTAGGAATAACGAGTCCGGTGAGAGTTGTTGTACGCTGTGTTGTTTATTGATGTGTATGAGACTGCATGATGTGGTTTACAAGTTTGGGCAGCGTGGAGATCTACCTCGGTGTGTTGTTGGTGTGAGAATCCTTTTGTATGTAAAAGTTGTGGGTCTTTATACTGTTTTTGATAGCTTAGTGTGACCAATCAGCGTGCAGTGCATCGTCGATCGTCTAGGTCACATTCGCGTACCTGAGGGTGTGAAAACCGGGCGGAAAAACCCAAAGGGTCGCGCTGCGGTGACGGCTCGCAACGTTCTTGAGGCGCAGAAACCTGAAATTTTTTGATACAGTCGTTGAAATCATAAAAATTACGCAGCTTGATGTGTCGTGATATTTGACTATCCAGAAATCTCAGTTTACAGGTTAAAAAGTGAGCATCGCGCCTCAACAGTACAGTAGTATTCTACATACGAAGAACAGGTCAACATACAGTGACCCACGAAACCGATCCAATGAGCTTATTTTACTTAAAACCTTCTGAGGACGTTCTCATCTTCAGAGAGATTAGGATATGCCTCCAAAATTTGCAGGTAGCCAGTTGCATAAAAATGAAGGAACTGCAATGATTACGGAAATATGTAATTAATTTTGTCAGTCACTTTATACAGAGTGCTAAAAAATATTCACACATCACTGGATAGTTGATACTGAATAAACTAAATGAAGTTCTTAAATAAAGACAGATTGAAAACACAATACTACCCTAGTGTATAAGCAATTCTTTCGAACTAAATTAATTTAAATCTCAAAACATATTCATATTAAGACTCTGTTGAGCACTATATATCCTGTCAATTCATAATACTTTTTTCAACAACTTCTATATTTCTATAACTATTATTATTACAGGAGTGGTTACAAAATATATTCAAGATTCACAGGGTAATGTTCAACGAACTGAATAAAAAACGTTTGACAAACGTAGATCCAAATCTCCAAATTTTCTGACTCCTAAATAACTTTCCAACCAATTCTTTCCAACAGAAAATAGTTTACACCTTGGATAATATTTATTTTAAGACCCGAGCTCATTAGACATTTTTCATTCGGTTTGATGTTCTTTTTACGCGTACTCGTTCATTCGCAGAAAGGACAGGAAATTTTTCTGGACAGTCGCGCCGACGTAACAGGAAGAGGAAGTTCGAAAGAAAAACGTGGAGGACGCATGAAACGAGACGGACGTAAAGGGACTTCGTTAGCGCGTTTTAACGCGGAAAATTCGCCGCTTTGAAACCGCGCATCCGGCGAGGGTGCAGTGTCAACACCGCTGTGCTTCTCATTCGTATTTAATTCTCCGCCGTCCGGTTTGCCTGCTTAATATTGGATCGGTCGAACCGGTCGACGCTCCGAGCAACAACGCTAAACAGAAGCACAATCCACTGTGCAAGATCCCATTGCGGCCACGCAAAGTACGTTGCTGTGGAAAATCTTGGGAGGTCGGTCCAGTTCTCAATCGAAATGAATCCCTTTGTACCTGCGACCCTAATACAAATACTTCGAAATCAACAAACGTTGAGTGCATATGCTGTTAAAGTCATTGCAAGGTCTACGAACGTAGGTATTTGAAACTAAATCTGCTCTGTTTGAGATAAAACTTAAGTTGACCTTCAAGAGGCCTTGTCTCTTTCACATGGATTTGCAGGCTCTTTTTAGAGGAACATATGATTCTAAATAAGAATTATTTAACTCTTTCAGTACTATGAATATACATACACTACCGTCCGAAAATATCTAAAGACTTGTATGTTTGCAGATATCTGTTTATTATGTTGTTTTACAAATATTATATTATTGAACAACACAAGCGATGTTTATTATCAAATAATTGCGGGATCGGGACCTCCAGACCCATTAACCTCTTCAGGGACGAATTTTTTACAATATTTTCAAATCACTGATTGGCAAGTAGTGTAAAATATTATCAGTGCTGCCATACAAGTTTTTTGTTTTTATTGTTGAGAAATTCTGTAGTGAATAGTTCTCCACCAGATTTTAATTCTTTTTCTCACTGAAAATAATTTTAATTTAAAAGAAAACTATACGTACTCATATGTGTCAGTGTCCCTGAAGAGGTTAAGAAGAATCGTGGAAGTAGGGATGTCGGCGGACTGACGGTGGCGTAGTGGGTAAGGTTGCCGGCTATGAACGCAGATGTCCCGGATTAGAGTCCCTGTTTTTCACGATTTCCTGCATAATGTTCATATGACATTAATTTTATTAAGAAATAGTTATACTATTATAGCGCTAATACGCTATTTATTTGAATTTGATAGGTGTCCGGATACTTATGGACGGTAGTGTAGACGTTCAGATACAGCGTTCATCGTAGTGAATGTAGCTATTTACGCTTATGGATAACACTGTTGTTCACTTTATACTATGAATCCATGCGAATGAAAGGTTTGTTACATCAACTGCTTTGTGAAAGTGGATGGTTCGCGTGTAATATTTCTACGGGGCTCTTGTACCAAAATTGGAAGCTACACCTAGCCAATCAGAGGCTAGTGGTATACAGCTTGATGGGTAGGCGCGAGGCGAGTTTCACCTATCTACATACGTCCAGCTGACCTATAGTACTAGAGTGACCACTGACCTAGCGTTTTGCGCACAGTTTTGAATCTATAGTACGTCAATTGCTATTGAATTGCACGTAGCAAGGCCCTGGTACAATAGAGATCGGTCCAATTCACCTGTTGCCTGACCGCTTGCTTAATCAAGCATTTATACTCTTATCACAAATTCTAGTGTCTCCTCAGTACCATAAACCCGGCGACTGTAATCAGTCTTAACATTCAGAAACAGTAGAAAACGGGTGAACGGGGCAGGAAGTTGAAGCAAGTATCGAGGGAGGTACGCTCACCTGTGCAGAGCGCGCGGTGGCTAGCTGTAAGCTCATTCTGCACGCGATTTCGACGTCTCTAATCGAGCTTTCGTGTCTACTGTACTCGGCCGGTATGATGTCTGTGCGGATGACTACCTCAGGGCTTCGTACGGTGATTAGGAAAGTTACCGTGCGCCACTGAGTCTGAGAGACCGAACGCCTGCGACCATCCCTGCCAACCCTCTCCTCAGCATTCTCCCTTCAACTCTGTCTCTCTTCAACACTGCCCCTCTCTCTTTCTCTCTTCCAGTTCTCATCCTCGCCATGCCGTTCCTTCTGCCTCTAAGTCTCCCGTATCTCGTTGCTGTTGTAATCCTCAATTAATGCACAAGTAACGCTAACTACGCAAACTCGCGAACTTCGTGCACACATCGGAGGAAGCGAGGAATACAGAAGCTGAGAGGACGCTCGGTTTCACAGGGAAACACTGATATGTATGTATTTGAGGGAGTGGGGAGGGAGAGAGATCGGATTGCGTTATCTGGATGAGCGCTGGATACGTTGTTTATTATTTTAGAGAAAATTAAAACCAGAGAGGAGCTCTCTCAGGCTGGATTAGTCTGAGCGCGTCTTTAGGCTTTACCCGGGAAACTGGATACGCTTTTGTAGAGTTTTAACTATCGATTGGAGGGAACGGGCATGGGGTTTAGCAGGAGAAAGTATGACGGTGACGTGAGCTGAATGTTGTGATGTGTAAATTTTGTCTGATAGTGGTTAGCTGGTATTTTGTCGGGATCAGGATAGAGCTGCGGTGATGTTGGGTATACCGAAGATCTTCAAGCTTTACGCGTCTTCCACTTTTTTTGTACATTCGAGATTTTTATGACTTTCTGCACTTGGTTTAGGGTGATAGAAGGTTTGGTTAGTTAGACTTCTTTGAATTTGGAGATTATTGTTAGAATGACACATTGAAAGCTATCCTATCCTTTCTTTTAAATTTTTTAAGTACTTTACACTGCAAATTTTGATTACGTTCAAACATTTCGTCTGAAATCAAATACTAGTTATATTAAACATTACATCTGTAAAATGCATTTAATAATAACAGTAACTAATGGAATAATGTGATCTCGATTATATTAAATGTAGAACTATGGAACCGACCCTCGACATTATATACACCAGGTACATATTTTACACGGTTAGTTCAGTTCCCCCAATTCTATGCTATACAACCCAGAATGTAACAAATACTCTGTTCACTGGCAATCAAAGAGTATCCCAGCTAAATATTCCGCGTGATTAGCTCAGTCGGCCAATTTCTGACGGACCAATCGCTCCCATCGATCGGTTAACCGATCGGCGACCTCGAAAGCTCGTTAATGCCTGCCGTGGTCAGGATCAGCCTGAAATATTCAGTTCGCAAAGGCATCGTGTAACGCGATATTTAAGGGCATCCAGGATTCAGGATGAACCACGGGAATTTCGTCGCGGATTTTATGTGAGAGTTTCAATTTAAAACGTTTTCTGAGGCCCGTCTGTCTATTCGACTGCATTTAACAAGCGCCACCCATTCCAACGGGAGTATAATGAGACCAGGAAACAATGATACGATCTCGCGATCGTTAAAAGTTGTATTCCCTAACTGGTACTATCAGAGGAGTGCATAAGTAACATCATCTACTATAATAATCCAAGAGACCACTTGCATTCAAAGTTTACTTCAAAATTCATAATAAATGAGACCTTAATCTTCAGCTAGCCAAATACATAGTTAAAGAACAAACACGTATGCTACAGAAAATGCAAAATAACAGAGGTTATACATTAATGAGTGCTGTTCGTTCCTGTGAATATAACGCGAAAAACCCGTTAAACGTAGAAACTGCGGGCTAAACTGAAATCAAAAACTCGTATTAACTGCTGAAAGATTCGCGAAATGAAACTGTTAGAATGGGGTCAACGTTGCACGAAGCAGAAGAAAGAAATTCGAACGCTGGGAAAGGTGTAATGGAATCGTTCTTTACAATGTGTGCAGGCCAGCCAGCTGGAAATTTGTAACAATTAAGGAGTGTTATTGAACGATACTCCACAATGCGTTTGAAACATTGATGTGAAATATATAGCTACAAATGAAACAATACTAAATTAGTGAGGCTAATGTTCCTGCTATTTCTTCTGAATCACTTATAACTATCTAGTGTTATTCATAGTTGCTATTACTTAACAGTATGTACATAATTTGAACATAGATATACTGCTAAGGAATTACTAACGACGCCCTCCAAACATTTATTATTATAATTACATCACATTAACTCACAATATGAAGATAATAATGATACAATCTCTTTATTTACACACCTGCTTCTCACGACTGACGAATCAGTATCATCACTCCTTATCGTTAAAGGTAGCAATAAATCAACCTGCAACAAATATTATGTGGCCTTCAGACACTTCCAAGCATAAATATCTATTAGAAATCTAAGATTGTTGGCTTGTAAATCTGGCCACCCCATGTCTCGTTTAGACCACGACTATGAACATATTATGTGCCGATTTAATATTCATACTCTGGAGGATAGAAGATTGGTCAACGATTTGCTTTTTCATTTTAAAATCATTAATAACTACTCTAACATTCCAAGCCTTCTTCACTTGTTGAACTTCAATGCTCCTATGCATCACTTTAGACATGCCGAACTACATATTTCGTTAACGCATCTACATCTCCAGATTTGGGCATTCAGATCGACTATGTAGAATTTGTAATTTAACCAATAGTTTCAGCGTTAAATTGGACTTTTTTTGCGGCTCTCCTGATACCTTCAAGAACTGTGTTTATAGATCGCTAGGTCAGTTTATGAACACTCAAGCTGCGTTAATTTAGCGTTTCACTATTACTGTAGTATGTCTAAAATGAGTTGATAGGTTACACTGTAACAGGTCTTTTTCATATATTATGTATACTACCTGTCTCTACATTTTCAATCACTGTACAAAAAGGGATTTTCCCGTATAGTGTAATAAATTAACCCTTAAACTGTAAACATGGGTATTTCATATCCGGGCTAGTTTGAGCGGTTTGGGTTGCTCGCAAACTAATAGGTAGAAAATCTTTTTTCCTCCGCCTAAAAAAAGTTAATATTGATGATAACCTTAATTTCGAACGTTTAAAGGTGTTATATAAATTTTTGTAGATTTTTTTAAATACTATTACACATTGAAAACTACATTAGACATGAAAGACCCACGTTTACAGTTTGAGAGTAGCGTTAAAACGTTTACAGTTTAAGTGTTAAAATTAAAGTTAGAATTAAAATTATAGTCTGTCAGATAAGTCCGAAAAAACTGATGTGTAAATGCAACAGTCCAACCCTTTCTCCTGTATAAACTGCTTTCGTGCATCGATCACCCTTTCTTTGTCGTCCTGCGAAAACGTTCGCACCCGTGAGGTACCCTTCGAACGGCAACAACGGCCATTACCTTTTTCCCCGACGACAAGAACCGAAAGGGGAACGCGGAGTCAAGCTCCCCAATTTCGAGAAGCCGAGCGTCGGTTCGCAGAAAACAAAACGGCGCATTGTTCCGCAATCTCGAGTGGAGAATCGACAGCGAAGTGGATGAAGGAGGGTGGTCGGGGGTGGTTGTGTTCGAGTGAGTCGAAGCACGCGGGACCCACAGATCGTATCGTCTCTTACGTAGAAAACATTTGCTTGCGTGAACGCGCGGACGCGTTCGATAAATTCGAGCCGACGAATCGGGCCCGACAAAGGGCAGCGGTTGGCCAAAGGGCCGATGGACGCGTACATAGATGGAAAAACACATCCGCGGACTGAAACAGAAAGCGAGAGGCAGAAAGAAGGGGCGGGAGCAGCGGCGAACAGAGGAGCGGAAGGGGATGGTGACAGGAATTCGACCATGGACAACTAACTCGCTGATTAACCGAATACCGGTCTACAGGACAAACGATCGAGTAAACATTGGACAGCCTGTCAGTGGCATGCCACGGGGGATCAAAGTTCAAGGGATAAGCGAAACGGCTTTTTTTTTGTCGTTCGAACTCACCCCTTCGTCGGTGCACGTCGAAATTATTTTCCACGGACTGAAGTTCCGGCGCGGTGTTGCGAGCACGCGTGGATTTATAGGTTGTTACACTGAGTAGTTGGGAAAATGTACTATTTTAAATGTTTGGTTGATGAAGTAATATATGGTTCATTTCTTCATTAGCCGTTCCGACCCGACGGCGTTTCAAGTATTCTCTCCTTGCGGCGATGACTAAGAACGAATTAAAGGCACATGGTCGCCGAAAACCAAAAACTGTGTCTGTAGAAATAAGGAAGGTATCCTGCTGCGATATCGTGTGAAAAAGACATTGATGCAATCTATATACGAATCGGTTACGGCGTACCGATGTTGGGTCGGAAGGGTTAATGTGTTTGTTTATGTGGCAAGAATTCGATCAGGTACTAATCAGAACACGTTTCTGAAGAAATTTTATTCCTACATTTGTTGTGGAGTGTCTGATGTAATTTAATACGAGGAAGAGAGTAGTGTTGAAAGATTTTAGATCCTGTATGAAGTTTAAATTGTCCGAGAAGCAATACTGAACACCATGCGTAAAAATAAGATGACAAATATAACAGTCCCCTTTTAGAGGATTAATAACTTTGCTCGAGACTGATGAGTCTTTTAATTGCGATGTGGGGTCCAAAAACGGAAAAGAAAGGCATTATATAATGTGTCTGACTAGGTATAGCGATTTTCACTGTGGCAGTCAACGTGACAAGAACAGTAAATAGTGTGTTCGAATAGCTACGGTAGTTTCCACTTAAGCACTCAACAAGACAATCCTGATGGTACTCACGCCACCATGCTGCATCATTCCACTAAATTTCAACGTACGCCTAAACACTTTATTCGAACAAAAGTAATTTATAAAATCCACTTCTTTTCATCCGTAGGATTTACTTTCTTTTCCAAACCACCGATTCACCCTGTATTCGTATACAGTATATACTGTATCGTGCTGCTGCAGGATCTCCAAGGATTCGTAGAAGCGCAAGAAACAATGGTTTGATCGAACGAGCGCGTTAGCAGCGGGTCGATTCGTTCTCGTTGTTTCGATACAACTGGTTAGACTCCGGGAATGGGCCGTTTAGGCGAGCGTGGAACGAGCGCGGTTGTTTGCGAAGCTTCGGTTGAAAAAGGGAGGCCGTGCGGGTTTCGAGAAAACCCGGTGAAAACATTGCTCCTCCCCGAATGCGAATGCATTACCATATTTGTTGGAACGAGCGTATGAACGGCCCGTGCACGTAGGCACGCGCATACGTGATAGGATTGCTCTCGACGCCGTTTCCTGTTTACAGACGCCGCGCCGCGACGCGACCGTCGGAATTCCCGCCGCAAATAAAATAAAAACGGATTAACGTGAAAACAAATAAGCCTCGCTGGACCGTGCTTCCGACCCTTCGTTGCTCCTCGCGGACAGACAGGGACGAGTGTAATCGCCGGTTGCTTCGATTTCGAGATTGAAGCCTGCGGTTGTCCGAGATTTTGGTCGATTTGGAATTTCGACGATTCCGCAGGGTTCTGTGAAATTGTTGGTGCAAACTGTAGGTTAATGTGGTATACTTTATTCATGTCAGCGTACAGAAGCCTTATAGGAAGTAAAGTACTTATTAGAGTTTTGACTGTAGCAATCGGGGTATATAATATACAGTAGGACCTCGATTAACTAGCTTAATCGGGAGACCGACAGCCCGGATAAATCGAAGCCCAAGGGGAAATAACTAAAAACGTATTTTCTATACCTAAATAAGCTGTTTTTGCTTAGAAAACGTATTTCCTTTTATAATATAATCATAACCAAATGTATATCTGCTTATATTTGATGTATTCTTTTAATTTTGCACTTACAAGTGCTTTATTACGCCAACTCTTCACCATCACTAAACTTTCTGTTAGGTTAGGTATAAATAGAAAAGAGTCGTAAGATATATACTTACAAACGTTTGTTGTTAGTAAGCAGGAGACCCTGGATAACCAAGACCTCGGTTGATCAAGACTACGGTTAATCGCGATCCGGTTAATCGAGGTCCTACTGTACTATGTACAGTAAAGAATGTAGAGTATACGGTGTACTATATACAATATGTAATGTGTACTGTGCAATAATATAAAATATTCATCATTACACGATCTAGAAGTATTGCTGCATTTCATCCAGAAGACCATATTAACTCATTCAAAGAGAAATGCCGAATTTTAATAAATAGAGTACGTATATCGCTTTATAAACTAACTTTCCGGTTTTATAAATAAAAATGTATCCTTAAAAGTTCCGAGAATAGAGCACAGTAACTTTAACTATAGCCATGCGAACACGAGTAATTTAGTTGTTGAGCACAAGTTTCAACTCTCGCTGGAACAATTATCGAACAATATTCAGCTACCAAAAAATAGACCTGGCGAAAAATAGGGCCGTAAAAGCGGCGAGTTCGACGGCTTTTGTCAAATATAGAACGCGACTTGTGTTTCGTGGAGGGTACGCAAAAGACAGAAGCTTCAAAACCGGCGGTTTAATCATCGGCGTAGCGGCGGAGAGATAATCACCGAGGGTACTCGCGGCGGTGATTCTAAAATTACGAGGGAGAACCTAATTTTCCACTTGCTTTATTAATTATGCCCCGAAGCGTGTTGCGCGATGACCGGAAAACGGGCTGCAAAAAAAATTCGATTTAGAAAGCATACGGTTCGTAATAAACGTCGGCGCCCTGGAACATGTAATAGGTTCGATGAAAATCTGTGAAAAAGGCGCCGCGTTATTAGTAATTCCGAAATATTCATGTAACACTGAAATCGCCGATTAATTCGCAAAACATTAGTCCAATTCACGAACACTTGGTTCTCAAGAATTATACAAGGTGTTCCGTTGTATGTGTGAAGAAAAGCAGAGTTGATTCTGCACACTACAATAAGAAGAACAGGTCATATAAACGTATGGCCGATATGGCCTTGTTTTCAAGTTACAGCTTGTTTTGTGTTGTAATAGCTACTTACCTACTTTCAGAGAAATTGCTCGAAGTGACAATCTCCAGCTTCGATACAGACGTGAATACATCTTATCATCGATTGTGGAATGCATTCGAACAGGCCGGGTGTTGTATCGATTTGTAAGCAGCCTTGATCGACACGTTGACGAAGTGTCCAAATTTACGATTATCCGTAATTCACAATAAGTGATATCCTTCCTTCACTGAACGTAGTCTGTATACTAACTTCTCCATTCATAATACAATACCTGATACTGTTTACAAATTCGTCTGATCTCATGACCCTGAAATCTTGCAGAAAAACAGTAATAAAATATCCAATTACGTTGTATGTATCTTATACGCGAAAAAGATTGTTGTAACACAAAGCAAGCTGTAACTCGACAACAAGGTCATATCAGGCGGAATTCACCCCTGCTATACTTCCCACATGCAACGGGACACCCTGTATATTAAAATTTTCTTTTCTTAATACATTCCAACTTTAAAATAAGATTGCATATTTGCAAATATATATGTAGAAGCTATTTAGGGATTAAAAATCGATTAAAAATCGAATTATCAATATTATCTAGTGCAGCAGGGTTAGCGTAACTTGAGAACCAATAATAAACCGCCTGGGATGTTGCAGAAGCACCGTTCCTGACCCAGGAATAATGAAAACCAATAACAAGGCTCCAGGGCATCTCATCAGCGTTAGTGCAGTGGGAAGACGGCTTCTTAAATACATGTCGGGCCTAATCCAGCTGGTAATTCGCATAGGGCAAACGCGTGCCAGCCAACAGTTCCGTCGGTTGTTCGTTAGTCACGCATTCGTTACGGAGATTCAACGGCGGCCAATAAAGTAATGCCGATATTACCGGCGCTATTATCCTAATCGATGCCCGTGATATCGGCGCTGGGCTACGCCAATTGGAAAGGCCATTGCCTATGGATGGATGCTTTCGCTGGAACCGTTCATGACCCTCGTCCCGCGATTATGGCCGATGATCCGTGGCCGAAATAACCCTCACCACCGAAATCGTTCCCGGCCAGATGGGCCGACGTTGCTCGCGAAATCCTCCACTAATCCTCGCCGCGATGCATTTCGACTTACGTGCAGTCCGCGAGGATCTTTCGATTCGGCTAATCGGGAATTCATGGGCCATCTGTTCTTACCGCCCGCACTGCTACATCATCGCTATGAATCCGTGACTACGTGATCTCGTGGATGATGGATCAGATTACTCGAGTCCTCTGGGTGCTGCTTACTTTTTTCTTGCAGCGGAGACAGTAGTGCACCCATTGTTCGAACACCAGACAAATTTGGTCCAATGTCAGTTGCAGCCTGAATTATCATTTTTAGGTGAAACGTAAGTGCAGTAAGAGTCATCCTTTTATTACTGTGGTTGAGATAATCGAAATGCTAGTGTACTGGGACATTGTATCAGATACAAAACTGTGAGGATTGGTATACAGTAGGACCTCGATTGTCCGAACTGTCAGCAGCAACAGGATGACTCACATTGCAACTACGTTTTGCATAAAGATAATAATTGTATTTTATAACATAGAATATACAGTGATGTAGAATTAAGTATACAGTGTCACTAGTTAGAATTCTAGCTTCTAACTGATATAGGGTGATCAGTTTGGTGGCAACAGGTGCTCAGATAATCGAGTTTCTACTGCAATTCTGAACAGAAATGTCTGAATTAATGTTTCATACTTAGTAGTGTTCGAGGCTTCGATGTACGCAAAGTACCCATATTCATTTTTCGGATCATTGATCATTTAATTGGTTGGCAGATCAATTAAAAAACGGGTGGACGGTGCACCAGATGGGATTAAGATAATAACCCGTATCTCTGTTGATGGTAGGGTTTGTCAACGTTGTATGTGTTGGTGCGGTTGGGTCAACCAGAAAACAGAGCCTGGCCCTGAGAAAAAGTGTCAATCCATGTGTTCACTCATCAACTTATACGGAGTAAATAAAAATGTCCATTTCGATCAGGTGAGTTATTTCTGAAGGCAGCAGTATATTTTCTGCAGCAGATTTTCAGCCTGAAATCACAGTTCCACCCTTCTAGTCCAAGAATACTTCGCTCGACACCAAGCATCCAATTTCTTCCGCTCGTAGTGCCCGCTCGACTATCTCATATCCCACAATATTTTATTACCAGGCAATCAAGGCTAGCAAGAAACATTCTGGTTGGTAGCTTCTTTTCCATGCTCGGTGAATTGCTAATGAGAGAACTCGCTCGAGCATCGCATGGCAATTTAAGGTGCGTTTGTATAGAAACTTCTTTCGCACCTTTGCATAGTTGATCTTGACCCACTCCCTATGGCGCAAATATGAGCTGACGTTGGTAAATAAATTTCAATCAACCAATTCGAACATATAATTTTTACTTCCGCGTTTCCGCCAGGAAATTCACGAGCTTAGGACACGTAAATTTTTTATCTAGGATGAGAGAAGTAAAAATTCCAAAATTCCACGGAATAAATCGTAATTTCTCCCGTCAGAGTGTTCTCCGGTTATACCGAAGGAACTTTTCCCCTTTTGCTCGCCATAAACTCTGCCACCCAGTTCCCGAGGTTTTAAACTTCCGAATTTTGAACATCCTTCTTTTATGCAGCCACTTCCCTCGCTCTCATATTTTTTCTAGTATTCCATATTCCATTTTAGGGATATCCCTGAGAAACATTACCTAATTAGAACTAATATTATACACGATGCTTCAAACGCCTATTAAAAAGATACTCATAATTCTGTCATATTTGAAAATTGAAAAAAAGCCACGAATAATTTTATTACCAACAACGATACAAGAATACACGCCTCACACCGAACTTCCACATATTCAAAACTTTCTTCACTATCAACTGTCACGTATTTATGATGAACCAGTTCTCAGTAGAATTAAATTTGAATTACATTCCATATTAAATAATACGAATATAATTAAAAACAGTTGACACGTGTTTCTTTAAACAAACGACAGAACCTTTCAATTAACCGGAATTTAACCTGTTAGCTGTGTAGCTCTATTTTAAAAGTGCGTATCTACGTTGCGTCGCAAAAATGAAGAGATGACAAGTATACACGTCAAACACAGAATATATGCAGCTGCTGTAAAATTGAATTAAATTATAACGAAATGGCAGCTGGTTTTTTCGAAAACTGAATACTTTACTGCTCAAATTTATTGATATTATTGACAAAACTTAAACGTTCATTATTTAAAAAAAACAAGGAAAATCAAATTCATGGAACAAAAATTTTTTTTTCCTGTTTCGTACTTGTCTCAAAATATTGTAAAATATCTGAAATTTACGAACATGTTTTGATTTGCACTACAATTTTAATTGAAACAGCAAATGTTAATTACTTTTTTCGCATGAAGGACTGGCAATGTTTTTTGTTACGTTGAGTATACTCGTCAAATGCAGCTAACAGGTTAAGAAACGATGGAGCACTAGTCTCCTTCTAAAATATCCACAACTTCCAGCATGAAGACACATCTGCCCATTCTGGAAGAATACAGCGGTAGAAAGAAAGGGTCCCAGTGTTCGGTGCGTGCAAACGGTTTTCCGCGGGGCAATGAATCGATAATATCGAAAACAGGGGGTCCGCGGTAATTCGCGGAGGATTATTTGATTGGGTCCGGGCGGCGGCGCGCGGAATATGGGCCGCGTCATTAGTCGTCGTCAAACGGCGAAGTTTTATCTGCGATGGAATAGCCGTGTTTACCAGCGCGAGCTGCAAAATTGACAGGGCAACCGCCGAAGCATATTATGGTGATGGAGTGCGGCGGGACCGCACGATCGCGGCTATTGTGCTGTAGCCCGTGCGTTACACCGTGGTCGAACCGAAAAAAAAGCACAAAGCAACGCACGGGCAGAAAGTGGGCACCGGGGGTGGGTGGAGGCGACGAGGAGGAGGAAAAGAAGCGTTATACAATCGGTAATCAGGCCTCCATTGACAGATGAAATGATATCTGAATGGGTGAAATTAGCGTCGGTGAGCCGTGCGATAATTGGATGGCCGGGCATGCACCGGGTGCGTGCGCCGATTCGCTGATTCGCCACGCGTGTTTCCGCCTGTCAAAGGGTTAAATGCGTGTAAATGTCCGGCCTCGTGGCTCGTGTGATCGCATCAACGCTCTATGATACGCGCTGGACGGACACCGAAACGGAGAAACCGCGTGACAGTCGCTTTCTGGCCTCCCTTTCTGATTTTCGCGCGCCGATCCCGCGATCGGGAGTCCGGTTTGCCTGTGAACCGATTCAAAGGGCCGAGCGACACACGTTTCGGAAGATCGTCGAAAGGCTGGCAACGGTAGAGGCTTCGTGTGACGTTGTCGGTCAGCGTGATGGTTTGCAGGAAAGCGTTGGAGAATTGTGGAGGTCTGTTTCGTCAGCAACGTCGCTGAGTTTATTGTTACGCTGGGTGAGGCATTCAACCAAATTACCCGATAATTTGTTTGGTTTGAGTGATAGGAAATGTTTTGGATGACCGTTGCTTAGCTTTGAGATAGAAATTGTGCAGTGTAACTCTTTTCGTTTTCTGTCTGAGGGTCTGGGTCATTTTAAGATGATTAGCACTTCTTTATACATATAAAAGGGTGAATATAAAAAAGTGTTCTAAAATAAAAATATAAAAGGTCACTTACGAAGGAAAACGTATTACAGAATCACGATTTAAAATTTGCTACATCTCGCGAACAGTTATGTAGGGCACATGTTTGTCAGAAGTGTTTTTATTATTTTCATGTACTGAATCTCTTCCTGATCGTATACTTTATATAATTCTGAAGTACCCTCCAAACATGTGCTCCAATGATTAATCCCCTGTAATTCTTGCAGTCGTCTAATTAAACATGGACTTTACTGCTTTGTTGAATTCAGTAGAATATCCCAGTATTGAGTCGGGCGGGGATCACGAAAGCATCAAGCCTTTATGCTTTAAGACGCTTCCAACGTGCAATTACGCGGACTAATAAAATTTAATCTCCGGAATGAGAGGACGAATTTTTTATCGTTCCGATATCGAGGCTAAGTGTATCTATCGATCGAGCGATCGAGCACGACCAATATAAAACGGAGTTAATGTTACGAGTCGCTTGAAAGCGATCACTGCTATATACCTTTGGTAGTACGACAAATAGTCCCTTTGTCGAGCAAAGAAAGGTATCGATTCTGTGGAACTCTATAAGGATAGAGAACCGCGTCTCGATTCAGAAAGGGCTCAACCGATAACGAGTAAATCGAGCAACGATACCAACACGTTTCTTGATAACGACCGAATGATCGCTGTTTATAACTCTTGATTGACAAGCACGGCGAAGATGGAGTTATTCGGCTTTTTTAGAATCCCATTTTTATTTGCACCTGTTATACATAATATTAACAAATAGTTGTGTAATAAGTAGATTATATTTGGCTTTCGCTACATTAAGCGACAAGCTCTGCAAGAGTCATGTGTGTGTGTTGTTATTCACAGTTATGTTGTTTGTGCAATGGAGTTTCAAGTTATATTAAATCTAAAGGGTGTTTGCGTTTTAGTCTCCTAGTTATGCTGGTGTTGCAATTTAACGCTAAGGGATGTATGCGTGATCTTAAAGTTTGAGAAGAAAACAAAGGTGTGCGTAAAGAGTAATTTTGAGATAACTACAGTTCATCATGAATTTATACTGAAGATCTTTTAGGTGTCACTGTTTCTTGCAACTCAGAGTTAGCTAGACCTAATCCAGGTCTATGCAAACCAATCTAGACATAGGCAGACCTAACCCAGTCTAAGCTAGACATGGACAATCCTAATCTAGACCAAGTCAGATTTAACTTATTTCTATCCAAACCAAACCAGGTGTAGTCGAACTCAAGCCAGGACAAGCTTGACAAAAAGAAGCCTAACGCAGACCAAGTCAGCTCTATCCAAACCAGGCTAACATAGTCAAACCTAATCCAGGCTAGGTCAGACTTATCCAAGGCCTATCCTAGTCAAACCAAAGCAAGGCTGAGCCAGATTTAAGACAACCTATGATTGACTAAACCAGACATAGTGAAACGTATACTTATCAAACATAGAAGCAACGAAGATCCTCCTGATAATTGACAATCGCTCCCAACCTACTTAAATCCGTAGATCCCTAGGTAATGACCACGTCAAAAAACAAATAAACTTATTTAAATACTCCATAATCACCAACGACTACCGGAACAACGGAGGACAAGATCAAAGTGTTAAAGTGCTTGAAACGGGAATGGTTACACGGTCTGTGGAAGAAGTTTTCCTCCGTGGCGGCTAAGCCCATTTCCTTTCGAACAGGTTCGCGCAATACATCCGCCCTCGAGGAGGCGGCACGGTATTTTCCCGGTTTTCCTTCGTCGTCGAGCTTTTCTTTTTTTTCTCTCTCTCTTGCTGCCGGTGGCGTCGCCTGGCTGCTCTCAGGGAATGGTCTAATAGCAATACGAGTAGGTAGGAGCGAGTCACCTTCGCGAGGTATTCCTCTGTGGCGGAGCACGGCCGGATAATGAAATTAGAGTCGTGTTCCATTTGTGAGTCTTGCGGGGCAATATTCTTCAATTATAGCCACCGGTGAGTATAGGGGGCCACGGTAGTCGTGGATCTTGCAAATAAGAGGGCGGCTTTTCCAAGCGCGCCACTCGGAAAATGCGATTGCGAGACGCGACGCATGGCGCGGCGGAAGAGGGAAAACCGTGGCTCGTCGAAGAAAGCAGAATCTCGTGCGCCTCTTTTACCTCGTCATAGTCGAAAGAGGTCTCGTGTATACGTTCCTCGTGCCCCTCCACCCTGTTGTCCCTGTTACCACACTTTGTGAAACTCGTTCCGAAGTCGAGAAGCTTTTCTGTGGAATACTTCGATGGCTGCATGCAGGATCACTCGCTGCTACCATCAAAGCTTCGAATAGTTTGCAAACTATTAACGTTAGCGAACGACGTTAGACGAAACTCCCCTGCTGCCGGGCTTTAAGGCAATTTGTGATACGGTAGCGAAATGTGATAATTTTAGGAAAAGGAAATTCGATATGCAAAATAAGATTCTTTTTATACACACTGACTGATGAAATTAGGTTCGAGTATTGGGCATCGTCGAAGGGGATGTTTCATACGTGTCTTTCTGAAGAAACTATTTTATAATATTGCAATAGAATTAATTAGAATGTTACATACAGCTAACGCGTGCCATAGTGGAAAACTCCGTAACTAGTTAGACATCCGAAAATGACACTCTTAATAACCTCTTAACTGGGTCATTCTTAGTCCTGGAGCACCTAAAGTTTGTAGATTAAAGTGAATAAAAATGAGGTAACTTGTCTTGTTTTCCGATCTTGAGGTTCTCTTACATCACACTGTGAATTGTCTCTTTTTTCTCTGCCATATATTCACTGTAGCATTCAGGACAAAATTATCCCACAGACAAGGAAATAACATTCCACCATCTCATACAAACGTCTCCACTATCCGACACATAAATCGTTACGAACAAATGCTAATTATTGAAACATTAACATTACCAAAAACATCTGAATCAACAGCGACTCGAATGAAACATCAGGCACCCCGTTTGCAAGCGAATGAAATCAATGTCTGCTCGGAATATTCAGTGATGATTTTCTAGCGATTTCATCGAAGCAGAACACGCGCTACAGCGCGGGGCAGATAATTCGAGGGGACTCGATAATTTCTCGAAAGGGGCAGAAGGTCGAGCGATGCAGCGGACGTGGCATCATTGTTGCCGCGATTTCGCGGTTATCGCGGCGCGTAAAAGTGATAGCGGCCGCGTGTAATTAATTTCGAGCATCGGTGGCGTGGTACGAACGATAATTTATAAGGTAATAGGCGGGCGCCGGTGCTCGCAAAATTATCCGCTTTTTATCGGTCCATAAATAAACACGGACACGGTGTATCGAGCGTTGTCCAATGGTTGCTGCGCGAGCTTTAAATAAGGAGACTCCGTGGTGTGTATGCGCGCGCTTGTGTGTGTATGTGGAAACGGGCGGCAAGAACGGCCGTGGAACTCCCCCGTAGAATAATTTGTGGCCCGATAACGAACGCCAAATAACGTTTTGATAGAATCTAAACGGGTTAGTAATGCAAAAATCCCATTAATGTTATGCGGCCCGTGTATGGGTGAAATATCTCGCAGATAGCCGGTCGGCCGCTGTGCTGCAGCAACGTGGATCAGAGATAACCGTTCGAATGGGATAAAACAACGTGAAAATCGATTGACGCGATTACCTTGTAAGTGCTGTCGAATTATGTAGCGTTCAACAGCGAACGCACTGTTCCACTGATTCACTTTTGTGATTTGCGCCGGTTCAAGCGGGGGCGCATTTAAGTAGACATTTTACGGACAGGTTCTTGGCTGATGAGACTATTTGTGATTGATACAGGCGGATTGATAGATTATATACAAGTAGATTGAACGATTGTTCACCCCTTGCGGACGAGATCTCTCGCGTGTCTTTTCGTTGTACTATTTAAAGATCCTGTACATAGGATATTTTATCATTGGATATATTATCAATGAGAGAAGAAGAAAACGGTATACAGTTCTTAGAAAAATTTGTATTTCTTTCATAGCGCCTTCATTGCTACAGCACGGAAGATCACATGAAAACTACAGTTATACGCTCTTGTATACGCGCGGAATATCTCGTTCAAAGCGTTCGATGAACGACAGTGAGTTGTAAATATTAACAGAAAGACGAGACATCTCATAGAAAGCATCAATTAACCCTTTGCACTATGATGTCACTTCTGGCGTGACAATACTATTTTCCCCTAGAACTCTTGAGTCACCGCTGACGTGACACTTTATATAGTTAATAAAACAAATCAGTAGGAAACAGTTTTATTCAAAAATTGCTTTGAAAGTATATGTGTATGTACCTGAAAGCCTTTTATTATACATTTCTCAGCATTGAAGTATTAATAATATTAATGTTACTTATCAAATGTGGTTTTATTCTCGTGCTTGAAGGTTCAATGCATATTAGGTGGTGTAACATTGTAAAATTGTCTTTTTTAGCCATCTGAATGTAAGACGAAAGTAACGGATGTAACGATATTGAGATATAATATAGTACATACAAGGCGTAGGTCGCGCGGACCATTACACTGCAAGATACTGTTTTATGCGGAAATCTATACAATGGTGGAGAAAATTATTCTTTTGGAGTTTGGAAGTGTGCTCCATTAATTAATATATTTTATATAAAACATAGTGCAAAAGAGATAACATCAAATCCATGAAGCATGTAAATTTTATTCGCAAACTAGTGGAGTCATTTATGGGAAATTTCCGACAAGGTGCGAAACATCAGACCACGAAAATCGGCTAGATGGTAGATTACATATAATAATCGCAGATCCTCAAGGCAAACATAATGACCGCTTGGTATGTTCGAATCGTAAAACAAAAGGTGGAAGGCGTATAACAGTACACTGTTATGAAACTTGCGACAGAAAACCATTTTTACATATAGGAAATTGTTTTAAAAAGTATCATACTTTAAAAAAATATAAATAACAATAAACTACATATTTGTATTTTGACATTATACATTCTTTATAAATAAACGTTTTATTAATAAGGGACTAAACTTTAAATAACTGCAAGCAATTTCTTCATACCTAAGATGAGATATCAAAACCAGGAAAAATAAAATCTGAGTCGGCCGAGAACAAACTAGGAAAACAATTATAGTGCAAAGGGTTAAACAACTGGAGTCCAAGGGATCGGATGAGTAAAAATCAGTTTGCAAGACATCTCGTCCAAAGAATCGAATGGATTAACTTCAGAGTAAAGCTTTCTGGGTATCTGAAGAATTTGCATAATGGTTTCGTAAATTTGGAGATGGTTAAGTAACATTGATACTTTACAAACGTTACTACATTTTTTAAAATGCCGTCGCTCTTTTCGCGTGCTTTGTGATCGTTTAAACGGACACGCTGTACAAAAACGCGATATAATATAATACATACAGCGATATATCGATTGAAATATTCGCGTGCCGGTCGAGCGCGGACGAACGTCGAATTCGCAAAGCAATCGAACGGGTCCGCGCGATCGGAAACGGCACAAAGGCAGGGGCCCATGTAAAAACGATTTGTTACCGCGTGACGTAGAGATTCGTTTTCGAAAATAACGGCGTAATAATTTCTAACGGAAAAATAAAAAAACAGGAGAACCAAAAAAAATGTAGTCCGCAGCCTCGTTCACCGTTACATTTTCGCTGTTTCCGCGACGATTAAATCGACGCGATGAAATAAAAGCTTTTTCGGCGATCTCACAGATATTTCCATTTATTTACGCCGGCAGACGATAAAAGAAATAAAACGCGGCTCGTATGTTTGCCTATCAAAGTCCACGATAAAACGATTGTACGCGAATATTCGCGATTGATAGTCCTTATTTTTATAATTAACCCGAAGCGGAATTCGGATGTTACATGTTCGTTCAATATTTTATACGTAAATGTTATTTACAAAGATAAAACTATCGTGTGCGTTCATACGGCGCTTCTCAAATGTTTCCGAATTTTTTTCACGTTTTATTTCTTGTTTAATGTTTATGAATTTATGTTTCAATCATTTTCTACGGATTGCAGTAAATTTGATTCTGAAGAGGCTAAAAGAAGACTTCAATTGTTTCGTGTGTTCTTTCGTTTAGATTAACATCGTGATCGTCGGGCATTTGGAACTGGAAATAAAAGAAGTCGAGCGCGGCCTCGACATAATTAAGGGTCAGAAATGCGAAAAGGTTGTAGCCGAAAAAAATACATCACGCGGCGGGATTGCAACAACATCATTGGGAAGTAGGTTAAACAAGTACGAAATTTAATGTAACTTTATGAGGAAGTTTAATCAGCCTGTGTAACGATACGAGCGCGACTGGGCGGCGCTTCCTTTCGGGAAACATGCACCACCAGAGATTTATAATCTCTAGAAAAATTTTCCAGTGTAATTGACAATCTTCCCGTGCGGTGCCACCAAAGTTGTAAAAGTGTACTTTCTGGGGCAGAATACTCGCTGGAATGTGGACCGCTCGTGTTTCAAATTTATTAGGGTGTCAAATTCTCATTTCGTTTTTTGTTTATTCATTTATGATTGGGATGCAACTCTTATATACATAAAAAGAAACGATTTTAATAATATTTAGGCAAGGGTATTATCATATACAGGAAGTAATATATGTTTAATTAATGTATGGTGGTAATGTTTATTCGATCTTGGAGAATATTTAGAACCATGTCGTCCATTTTACCAAAATTCTGATTTGATGGTGACCAACGGCAATATTGTATTGACGTACCTTGTGTATTATATTGTAACAGTAAAGGAACAAATAAATTTATTAACCCTTTGTCCTCGGACATTTTCCACGAGTAAATTTTCCAGTGACTCTGCCTTTTTGAAAGCCGTAACTTTGTACAATGCTACCATAGTTATACAAATTACTAAAAATTCTCAAGCGTATGCTATTTTATAAAGCAAACCGTGTGCTTGAAAAGCACACTTTAGTATACAGTACAAGTGCACAGAGTTGAAATTAAATTCCTCTCATCAGATGCTCTCACAAATTTTCCAACAACCAGCAAACGGCCACAACTTATAAATACATAAATATTCCAGTTACCTATACTTGACATAAATAAATTCATCCAAAATGATTTAATAGAAGTACATTGAAAAACACATTCATGAGGTATAACGTTTCTTTCTCCACTCCTTGCGAGCCACTCTTTCCAAAAGGGTCTAGCCGAATAAGAGGGTCAAAAGTGCCCCTAAACCAAATTCGATTTGCGATGGGTTATTCGATAGCTTATCAAAAAATACCTATTTGTGCCACGTTTCAACTTTGTATCTCGACTTGGGGGGTAGTAAAGGACAAAAATTGAAAATCACGTTTCTGCCCAATTTCTCTTATACTATTCCATGCAATATTTTGAAAAACATCAGAGACGTTTCAGATTTCCAGACACATATTATGGAATTTTTTCAAATTTTTAAATTGAAAATTCAAGTTCTACAAAATAAAAAATGAAGAGAAATTCCGGTTTTGTATTGAAGCAGTCGCGGAACTAGATTCATATTTTTACTGTGAGTACATATTATTATTACTATTATCTTGAATTTTTTCAGATTATCAGTTTGGTGCGCCGTAGTTAAAAAAAATTAAAAACCGATATTTTCGTCGTTTTTTACGTGTCAGAATAACTTATACGCCGAACTTTCACACGCTCTGTTTCAGATAAGTGCTTTATGTGACCTTCAATGTCTGTACATACAGCAAAACAGCATAGGAATTAAATAAAACTAAATAAATCCAACCAATTGAAATTATGCCGTGCCTGTTTGCCTCTAAAATCTAAAGAATCTACCATATTTTCGACAGCGTTGCTGGTGCAGCGGTAAGGTTTCGAAATGTTCAATCGCTTCGAACTTTTGAACGTAGGTTCGAGCCACAAGACGAACGCAAGGATGTAGCAACATTTGTCGAGTGGAAACGAATGGAAAGTTGCGTTGAGGCCGTCGAAAGGGCCGCGCGATTCGAATACGCCACGAAGGAAGCTTAATTAAGCAAGTGTACGTGGTCTGGTGGGAAAAGGTCCGTATGCCGGACCTACGTACGGGCCGTGCACATACTCGCATAATAACGTAGGTAAGCGTGGCACGTAACCGTGACGAACAACAGGAGAATGGCGACTGATTGCCACGTCGTGCGAATTTAACGCGAAATTCCCCGCGAATTGCGATGCGTGATATCCAAAGCGTCCGTACTTCCGGCCGCAAATGCTCGCCTCCGCAATAAAATCCGCGAGCCACGCGGCTTCATCGTCCGCCTTGGAAATTGTTATTGAAATCGCGAAGCTGCGCTCATAATTAAAGCAACGACGTCTTCGTCTGATCAGGATCGATTTATACTGTGAGCTATCGATTGAACAGATTGAGAAAAATTTTGCAGGGAGTGGCAAGCTTCGATGATAGTGATGAGACGACTTGTAAGGTGACTTGTTAGTAAGAACTGTATGATTCTCGTCTCCAAATTTATTGTGTAATAACACTTATTACTAGACTGCGGATGTTTATGCAAATATATATTTTCAAAATTCAATATTTTTTATATTATTGCTGTTACAAAAACGAAACTTTGCTAAGACTGTGCTTTCTTCTACGAATGTTAATGAAATGTACTTTTTATTTGTCCACTGTTTCAAATGTTCAATTTTCAGCTATTTGGATATGTTAAATTGCATAAAAATCCGCAGTCTACTTATTACACTGACTGTCGTGAGAATGTTCAAAGGTTCTTGAGTTCACAAGTTTGAAATTCTTAGATTCTCCTTAGATTCTAACCGAAATTCTTCTGGTAACTTCTTTTATAAGTTTGTTATTTTCCTCTCCTAGACTTCGGAAACTTCGTGAAGGTGGAAAATGTGTCAATACTCGAAACTCATTGTGGTTTACATTTTGACTCTCCACCCTCTCGAGATGTCTGGGAAATGGCAATGGAAGACGTCCTGGAGTATCTGAGGACCACCAAGATTTGAAGTGCATGTCAGGGCTGAGATGGAACGCGAGCTGAAATTTGAGATTTCTAGACGTCGAGGCATCGGGAAGTAATAAATAACTATATACAACTTTAGGTTCCCGATGCTCAGGATGCCTGGAGTCGTCCCATGTCGCCCAGCCAGATGGCCCTCAGACCCTTCCTGAAAAGCCTTATTGTTTGGAAAACCAAACAGATAGAGCAATGATTCGTCTATTGCGAACGATTTGAGTCGTTGATTCGCAACAAACGATTGAGTAGATTGGTCTTCGACCTAGCGATAGTAGGTATATTGTAAACGAGAGGTAAGCTACTCTTTTCACAGTCCTGAAGAAGCAGTGTATCTTGGTGTCAATAGTTTTTGATGGTTCGGACGTATCTAAAGTTTATTTATATAGGGTGATCCACGCAATTGTTTCAGGTTATAACTCCGTTACCAGTGCAGTTACAGAAAAATGTCAAAGGAGAAAGATAAATGGTTCGAAGGGTACTACATCTGTAGGACCATGTTTTTTTTAGAAGTGCAATGCTGCATGTGCAATCAACAATTTCATAATTTTTTTAAATTGAAATGCATACTTTTTTTACGTAGATAAATTCCACTCGCCATACTACGTAAGAAACTAGGGTGGTACACAGGTAAACAAATTATTAGTTATCGAGATATTTAAAAAAAATGTCTTTATTGAAGAAAATGCTCAAACGCTTCTCCATTACACTGTACACATGTCAGACAACGTTTTTCAATTGTTTTCGTAACTGAGTTAGGGTGATCTCTGGTTATTGTTGCACATTGCACTATTATCCATTCTTTTAGATCGTCTACAGAATTTATAGGATTTGAATAAATCCTATCTTTTAAATAATCCAATAGAAAAATGTCAAGAGGACTTAAATCGGCTAAACGGGGTAAACAAGATAAGTTTGAAGTGTGTACAGTGTAATGAAGAAGCGTTTGAGCATCTTCTTCAATAAAGATATTTTTTTAAATATCTCGATAACTAATAATTTTTTTTACCTGTATACTCCGATACTTTTTCACGTAGAATGACGAGAGGAATCTATCTATGTAATAAAAATTATGTAATTCTACTTAAAAAAAATAATGCCATTGTTGATTGTACATGCACCATTGCATTTTAAAAAAACATGGTCCTACGGATATAGTACTCTTTAAACCATTCATCTTTCTCCTTTGACATTTTTTTGTAACTGCACTGGTAACGGAGTTATAACCTGAAACAATTGCGTGAACCATCCTGTATATGCAATACGATATTCACGTTCGCAGGTAGCGGTTTCATATAAAATATTCTAAATTGGTACACTTTTCGTTGTATAGAGGGACGTGGCAATATTCGGGAAGGCGGGTATACAGGGCTTCAAGAAAGGAGACATTGCGACGCTATACTTAAGGATAGTGAATGAACCTTTTTGGGCTACGAGGGGTTGTCCAGTTGCAGGGCTGTTCAAACTATTACCAGAAAGAAAGGTGCGCAGGAAGCCGATGGGTGGTTTATATTGTTCTAGAAGCTTCCCACCTAACCTGCTTCTGATGTTAGTAGGGAGTATAATTTTGTTAGCTAAAATAATTCAGAGTGTTCACAAAATTGCACACAGCAAAGAGTTCTATAACTCTACAATCGAATCGGCAAAACCTGATCCAAAATACATCCTATTGCGATAGAATCTGCCCCATCTGCACTTCTATACTCTTTTGTCTACAGTTGATTAAACGTTTCCAAACCGTATCCATCAATTCCACTAATGCACGATATCCGAGCGTTTCTTCCGTCCAGTGTACAAGAATTCTCTGGTCGTTGGACTGGTCGGGAAATCGCGGTAGGACGAAAATTCCAGGGACGAAACCCCGCTGGTGAACGTGGCAGAGTTGGTCCGAGTAACGAGCTCTCGCGAGCATGTGATCGGACAAAAATGTCGACGACCACCGGTCGGCCAATTACGTAGCCGCGGCTAATGCGTCCGTCAGCCGACGAAATCATACGATCGAAAAGCTGAATAACAATTAATTCGATTTGCGGGGCGGTCGGACGGATTAGGCGTGAAAGGGACAGCGGTTTTCGGGCGTGTCGCGCACCGATGCAGCCGGTTTATCGTACACGTTTTGACATCCATCTGATAACGAGCGGAGGGGTCGGCCAAGACCGCAAAATTCATTTCGCCTATGTTATATTCCGCTGTCGCCCGTGTTACACGTCCAGTTTTTCGCGTTTCACCGGACATGTTTTTCGCGCGGCCGTACGTACATATGTACGCTCGTACACGCATCTCATAATTGGCCTGCGGCGTTTTCTGCGCTTGGCACGCTAATGAGCGTTATTGGCAGGCCACCTAATTTTATCTGTGCCGATGGGTTGCGTGCCTGTCGCCGCCGTTACCGTTGCAACCACCTCGATCGATTATCCGGCTTAACCGCCGTCTAATGGCCACGCTCGCTTACGTTACGAAAACCACAGATCGGCTGCTGGAAGCTAACATAGCTTTTTTGATTTAATTTGTTCTGCAATTTCTACGAATATATAACATGCTTTTGTTCGACACTGTTGGATAATTTATTTCAAATTGTTAAATGAAGTAGAAGTTCCAACGAGCCAGAAGTTGACCTTTGAAATACAAATTCCAGATAGATAAATTCAGTAGAATTGTAGCGGCTGTTTCTCTACTTCGCCGCCACATGGATTCTAGCGTCTTTGTTTTTCTGCCAAGCAGTAACACTACTCCGTTTCGCGGCTACCAAGACCCAAAGAAATCTAACTATTCATTATCATAGACGGTGATACATTGACCGTGTTTTCTTTTAATTTAATATATGTATATTGTCTAAATCGACGGAAATTAATCGGCGGACATAAAAATTTCTTAAATCCCCTGTCTGTATTCCTGAAACGCTCCATTGTCCAAGTTCCTTGTTAAAACAGGATCTATTTTTTATTCATAGATCCTCCTGTGATCCAACGGGGAAACAAGGATGATCCCCAAACACGGATGGGGATGAATTTGAGGGGCTGGGGGCGCGGTGAGGGACGCGTACGAGTCTGTCAAAGGAGCACAGGCGGTGAATTTTAAAACGCACGCGTTCTCGAGCGAAAGGGAAAAAGGAGGAACGATTTATTTCGCGTTTAAAAGAGCGTCGCCGCGTATCCGCCGCGTAAATGGATATTTCGAGCGGACGTTTTTCAGCGCGAATAATTAGGCTATGGAGAACGCTTCACGGTCGCGTTCGAGTGAGCCCGCGAACTTCCGCCTCGAAGATTTCGCTTCCACGGAAAAGCTCGACGCTTTTAATTCCGCCGGCTTTTTTCCCCCAAATGAACTCCTTTCGCTTGTCGTCGAGAGAGAGGAAGAGCAAGTCGAGCTTGACGGTATTATCTTCACATTGAGAAATTTCGAAACCAGAACGGTCTTCAATGGAATTCCATTCGTAAATGTCCTTCGTTGAAAGGATTCTGGATCGCTTTCGCTACTTTGCAAGCATTCTACTGTGTAAGTGGCCCAGTTACAACGGTTGCTTCCAATTTTGAAGGTAGTATCACCGATGGGAGTAATATTCTGATTTTGTTATAATATTCTTAAATTTTGTGTTAAATGAAAAACTCATTAACCTCTTCAAGGATACATGGGTGCGGAGACTTCCTGGAACTGGACCCCTTATTGTGTCTCCCTTATATTTACGAATCTAAACGTTTTAAGTATTTTAAGACAGTCAGAAGTATTTTGTAATTTTCACTAATGTTATCTATTGTGATTGTTACAATCTTCAATATTTTGACTGCTATTGTTGCATTGTAGTGTATTCAGAGTTTATATTCCAACGAGATCGTCAATATACTTTTTCATTCTTGTTCCATTTATAGATCGTATTTGAGTACAGACAAACAAAGCTTCCCTCGAGATCGACAGAACGAAGGGAAAATTAAAAGCGGAATCCGCTTCCGGTGTAGAAGTCACGCGTGAAGAATCAATCGAAATACCCTCGCTGATGGAAATATTTAATTTCTAGACCCCTAGCCAGAATATGGCGTCGAAAGCAATTGCTTTCTCACGGTGTGGAATACACTGTGTCATCGATAGTAATAAATTGCATTACAAAACGCTCCTACATCCTACCGTATTATCTGAAAGAGTATTGTACCTACAGAAAGTAATTGAAACAGTCTTCTATCAAAACCGACTGACATGTAAATGTAACAATCTTTCATTTATTAGTTTTAATATTCAAAAATTAATCCGTGCCTTCAGCTACGACTGACCTAGACATAGATTTTTATCGCATGAGTCATTAGTTATATTCTTTGCGCCACTGTAGTATCATTTCCACAGTCTAAAACACTCTGCAGACAACCTTAACAATCACTTTTGAAATTTCTTAATTATTCCCATCTTATATGTATATATAGAGGGTAAGTCACCTAAGACTGGAAACTGAAATATTTTCGAAACTGTTAATTATATCGAAAAATTTTTCAGACAAAAGTTGTACGGTTTCGAGGGTGACATTATTTGATGTAGTTAGCATTTTTGTAAGTGGACGCGTAGGGGACATTTGAAGGTCAACTTTCTTCTTTTAAATGGAATCATATATATTTCAATGCATTACTCAATTCAGCTCGTTATTCTCTACAAAAAAGTAATAAATCATTTATACTGAAAAACCACTAGTTTTAGTTTAGGAGATCTTTTAATTCAGATATTGCAGAGTAGTACCTGTAGAGGGTCGAATTTATCTATGCCCTTTCATGTATGATTATGTAAACTAGAGATGACCTATTGTCAAATAATTGTTATAAAACTAGATTTTATAACGTGTACAGGTCATGTACAAAAATGCTAATTATATCGAATAATGCCACCCTCGAAACCATTCAACTATTGTCTGAAACATTTTTCGACATAATTGACAGTTTCGAAAATATTTCATCTTCTAGTCTTAGGTGACTCACCCTGTATATACAGGATGTCCCAGTTTTTTCCGGCCAAACTTTATCAGTATATTCTGTAGGCATTAATAAAAAAATGTTATATAAACACAGGCCGTTTGAAGCTTTATTAAAAAGGTATAACAGAAATACGAAATACGAAAGGAACGGCAACGAGCTAATGGTCTAATGGAGTATTAATTACTTCTAAGAGTGCTAGGTGTATTATGATACCTTCAAAGACTTCAGATAGCAAATACAGTTTTCATAAACAGATAGATGTAAATATCGCTGATTTATTCCTATTTTGTGTTATAATAACCGCAAACCCGTTACCGTTCCCTTTACATTCCGTATTTTTGTTATAACTGTTTAATAAAGCTGCAAATTACCTATGTTTACAAAATATTTTTTTCTTACATATACCTATAGAATATACTAACAGTGTTTGACCGGAAAAAAACTGGGGCACCCTGTATATGTACATAACGAATTCCATCCATAATTATACAAATAACTCAACAACTCAAGGAATCATGCAGTCTGAATCCTTTACGCATTTTTCAAACCACCGTAGGAGAAAATTCTTCAGAGCTGCTGGTCAGAGGTTGTCAGACAGTAATTGCCATTTAAAATTTCACGCGGGCCTTTTCCACCGGATTCAGACTGTTTCGCGCGTTCCTCCGTGTCCAGGTTCGCGAACGGAAGAAAAAAAAGTGGGCAACATCCGAACGGCGTTTATTAAATTCCACGCTCGCGACCTTTTTAAGGGAAACGGCGTCGGCGTCGCTCGTGTGTGTCGCTTTATTCCGCTCCCTTCTCTGCGGATCGAAACAGGGAGAAGGGAACAATGCTCGGGGAACCACCTGCAACAAGGGCCAGGACAAAGTCTCCTTCGACGCATACTTATTCATTTCCAGGCCGGTGAGCATCAAAGCGTTACGCACCACGACAACCTGTAATCTCCTGAATATTGCCAGGTGCGTCGTTTCTGTCCTTCCCTATCATCGTCACCGACGATTCGACGGCTAGCTCGTGTTAACGTCCGCGCTATTCTTTCGTCGCTATCCTACGCAAAAATCCGTCGCCAGTGTTTGAGAGTCTGTCGCGACCGATCAGGCGAAATAGTCCTCGAAGATTCAACAAATTATTTAATAGATTATAAACCGTTGCATGGCCGACTTTGAGTTTCTGAACGTGGTCTCCAGTAGTTTGGTGAATATCAGATTCCACCAGTGGCTGCAAAATGATCCGGTCGCATACGCGACGCACTTTCAACATTTCCTACACTAGAATGAAATTTTTCGAACCAGTTTCTGACTGTTCTTTCGGATACGGTTCCGTCCTCTAATAAAACAAAATTGCCCTAATCTGTTCCGGATCTAGATTTCCAAACATGCTCCACCAGAACGCTTTAGGGACTTCTAAACACTCTGTATAGGAATCCATACCAGTTTGAACAATTCATATTCTATACCTAGAGCAAATATGAAACAAAGAAATAGAAAAATACAATGTAAAAATTGTGCTCCCCTCGGTTAATTAATACAAATATTCTGTTCTGCAACAATTAAAATATAACAGCCGCTCATTTACACGGGAATAACCGCGTAGGTTGTTATACGAAATGAAAGTTTTATGGGTATTCCATTCGCAAGCAAATAATCGCATCGGTTATTATACAAGTACAAAACGAGAGTTTCATGAGAATGTGCGTGTATATAAATTGATTTAAACAATACCCTTTTAATTTTACTTCAAAACCATTTTACAAGCGGATATGTAAAGGCATTCAAAGACTGCATGAAAAGCACTGAAATATCTGCATTCATAAAAAAAGTGTATTTGAAACGAATCTCGACACGAGCACGTTAATTATTCACGGAACGCTTATACATTTTTTTCATCATTAAAGCAACGAGCACAAAAGTATAGAATGTTAAAAAATAGGAAGATGCATCTCATCGCTAGAAGGTTGAAAAAATATTTGTTACAGTCGTTAAATATCATTTTGTTTTTACGAGTACCTTAACCAATCCATCCAGCATGCTCGAATTACTTTCAGCTTCGTACTATTTTCAAAAATTCAACCACCTTCCAATGCAACTAACGAAATAACAAGCTTTCACGGAAAGCCTGGGCCGCGGCATTGCTTTCAGTGCAGCCGGAGCTTTCGAACTTCGTCGATTTTTCTCCTAAACGAGCTGTAACTAATTTAAATAATCCGCGAACGTTTCCACGAGATTCTGTAGCGCTCGTTACGGTTATACATTTCATCGACGAGAACTGTATTTATTTTTTCATTAAAATATACGAAGTTTGCCACTATTCGGAGACGATACAATAATAGGATAATTGTTAGGTACTTACGAATAGCAATAATAGGGGATATAAACAAGATACAATACATATAATGCTAGAGAAACAAGGAATAGAAAATCAATTGCGTAATTACTGATTTAAAATGGCAATTAAAGCAGCCCTCTTATTTTAATTTAGTTTACTGATATTTAGTTTCCAACGAACTTGCAATTTGGTAGACCACTAACACATGAGAAACGCCAGCTGCTGGATAAAGAACATTCTTCATCTTGTACCCACAAATTATATATTTAGTACAATTAATTCATTAGTAAAATACCTGGTTATACGAGACGCGTGCAAGGACTTTAAATAAATAAGTAGAAATAACAAAACAACCGTCTTTTAATGTTACCAACTGACCTTTAACACTATTTCTACCGCGGTTTTATGTTTACCTATTTCGACCAAAAGGTGTCGTTTGACACCTTTGCATTGGGATGCAAGTAACTGTGGAAATAATAGTTAAAAAAAATATTTTCTTAAAGAAAAAAAATACCGCTAAATTAATTTAACAATCATTATAGGAAAAGTTAAAAAGTCAATTGAGGAAAAATGATTACCTGAGAAAATAATTTAGAGTTAAAATTTTAAAAGGTGTCTTTTGACACCTTTAGTAGAAATAGTCTTAAACAGGCATGAGAGCACCTACAGCATACTTAATGAAATGAAGATGAAAGAGTGGAATAAACTATTGTTGACACATTAACTGTTACAAAGGAAAGTGCCATTCTGCACTCATTATTTATACCATTAGAATATTAACCCGTTGTGTGTTATTACAGATTAATAAGATTAGATTAGATTAGTAACACGTTTTTAATCTTTATAAAATTCTAAAAAGTATCAATATCTCAATAATAATATAAACTACAAAGTATAAAATTAAATAACCACAAATAAAAACAGCAAATTATAATATGTCTGACTAGATATGGCTTCACTGTGGCAATCAACGTGTTAATGTATCTGATAAACGTGTAAAAATTAGCAGGTCATGTATGTTATGGGTATCGTTCGATTTCCCATGGTCGAGCACCTTGCAGTCCAAAACAAAATCGTGTGCACGTGTGGATCACGGGTCCATTAATAATTTACGGTGGAGGCGATAGGCATATGGTCGGCATAAAGCGAGTCGATCGAACGAGAAACGTAATTGCAGGCTACCCCAAGTAAATTCGGACACAGGTCCCTCTTCTGACAAAGTTTAAAAGTGTCGCGTGACAGAAGAGGATCGGCGATCGTAGTTAGACCGAATTGAACCTTCTCTGGCGTGTAAAAAAATTAGGGGAACCCTCTGGTGGCGTGAACACAATAAAACTCGGTGGTAGGGGACTTTTACAAAGCGATCGTGACAGTTTATAATAAGAGAGATACGGGAGATACTGATCGATCAGCTGGAACAGTCTCTGTTAGGTGTACGAAAATAGTCGAGGACGTCTGGGAGTTTCGAATCGAGTAAAGGTGCAGATCCACGATGAGATATTTCATAAGATTTTTCTGTCATGAATTAAAAATCTCAGCAATAACTAAATATAAATATATATGAGGGACTAAAAGTTATAGTGGTGTAAGTCATATAATCCTCATTTTAAGAAACAAAATGATTTTATTAGAGTAATTGTAATGAAATCCAGGGTCACATGTTAATGGTCACATCGTATTGAATATTGCAATGAGGTCTTGTTATAAGTAGTTGGAACCAATGTTTCTTTCAATGAACAAACATTATAAGTTTTATCTATGCACGCAAGTCAATATCTTAAAAATATGATTTGTACCACTATGGCTTTCACCTCCTCATATACATATGTATGTACACTACCGTCCAAAAGTATCCAGACACTTACATGTTTGCGGATATCACTGAAATATTTTACAAATATAGTTTTATTGTTGGCTCGCTATGTTATTTTACAATTATTATTCTATTATTGAACAATGTAAGCAATATTTATTAACCCATTGCCGCAAATGACGGCTATAGTCTGATTTTTGTTGATGTGCTGCCAAATAACTGCTATAGCAGTCATCTTGTAGTAACAAAGGAACATTTACAAAAGAAAGGTGTTTCTAAGGCCGATGTAGAAAAAAAAGTGTGCGTCTATGGGTTAACAGATACTGTTGCCAAAATTGGTATAACGAAAGTGAAGCAAAAATGTACATATGTACATATACAGTACATGTAGAAGTGTATGAAGGGATACAATTTTAGACGACTTTATTTCCCGTTTGTTCCTTCTTCATATCGCAGTATATCTAATATGTTTATTTCTGTCCAGAGTTGGATATTTGTATGAATTTAAATGTGTCTCAGCCACTTAAGATTGGCAGGATTGACACCAGAACGATACAGACGTTCGGTTGATTTTAGTTTGAGTTTAGCAGTGCTAACGATCACAACCATGAGTTCAGGAAAGGAATTATCGACAGAAAAACGTGTTGCTATTGTAGTGTTGGCCAACAAAAAGCTATTCGTTACATAAATATTAGCGAAAACCGAAATGTTAATAAGTATATTATTATAGCATTAATACGCTACTTCTCTGAATTTGCTAGGTGTCCGGATATTTATGGACGGTAGTGTATGTATATGTTAACCCTAATGTTCGAAAGTCGCTAAACTTAACATTCCCTAGTTATTGTTAACATTAACTGAATCAAGCCATTAAGGTTCGAATAAAGTATTATTGTCACTCCAACCCAACCCAACCATTTATTCTCTCTTTTTTTATAGTAAAAGTGTTTTTATGTCTAAAATATATGACACGCCATAAAAGGTATGTACTCCATAGGTAATTTTTATGTGTTTCAACTGAAACTGAAACTGTATCTAACAATTTTTAGTTATGTGTACATTAACTAGTTAGTTGGAACATTATGTAGTGACAGTATTGAATTCATTTTAATTTTTCAACTCTAACGGGAAGGTCCAGTTAATGTTGATAATAATTAGCGAATGTTATTGTAGTATTGGCCAACAAACATTAATAGCATTAACGATATTTCGTACATTAGCGTTAAGATGTATATAAAAGTCTGGTGCCAGGAAAATCTCATGAAATATCTCATCGGACACCTTAAAAATAATCAGCACGCGACAAAGGTGAGTCCGAACACGGTTTCCGTGGAGCGAAACTCGAAATCGGATTTTCTATCAAATTCTACCTCGCCCGATCGCGAAACGGAGTTTCTGCGCGTTCCGTTCGCGAGTTCGTTCTACAAACGAACAACATATTACTGCGTAAAATAGTTCGAGCCGAAGGAAACAAATTCCGTGATAACGGAGCTTCAGAACAAAAGTGCTGCACGCTTTGTGTTTGTGTAAATCCTCGTCGAAACGCAACTAGCCAACGCTAACGAAAACAGAAATTGAAGTTACGCGCGCGGAGCTTTCGAACTAAATTGGTCGTTTAGGTGGCTGAATTTATACTGAGGACACTCGAGACATTGTATGTAATTTATTAAAAATGATTACTCTGATTTTCGGGGATAATAATGTTCTTAGACACTTGGGTACAGTTAAATAGTTTTAGTGAGGATTTTCGAGAAACTATTTCAGTAATCAGACTATTCTACGACTTTCTAGAGACGTTATGCTTGAACTATTTAATGCGGGAATAATAATAATGGTCAGAGTCTTATAAACAGTTAATCTAAGAATACCTATGCTGTACCGTTTCCAATAAAATATCAACTTTCACGCGTTGCTTGCCACAGTGAAAAATGCCATACCCGATCAGACACAGAAGAGTGTTTCAAATACAAATTGTATTGTGTTACCTGATCGCATAGGCGTTGTTTTACAGAAATTATAACAATATCGTTTCGATTTAGAATGTTATAAAACTTCCATTTAGTAGTTAACATAAGCATAACGTTGCATCGTATACTCTGTATGGTTGTGGAGCTGCAGAGACTCATACGTTTTAGAATTTCATATTCAAGCCCATCTAATGCCCTCTGCTGCTCTTCTACACACAATATCATGTTCAAATTAAAGTTATGTATATATTTGAATTAAAGTCCTCGAGCTATACAATTCTTTTCCTCCTCCTGCATAATTTTTAATTAATACGGTAACTGCCACAGTGACAACTCCCATATGTGGTCAGGCATACTGTGATATTCCATTTCAAGCACAAACCACGAAGAAAAAAAATATGTAATTATTCAGTAGCATAGTCTTGGCCTTCTATGTTCAATACAATATTAAATCTCTTCAAAATTTGAATAAAATTAGTAATTATTTAATTAACACGTTGACTGTCCAATAACTCGTATTAGGCAAACAACGTGTTAAATCAAATCTGATTCCCATGACAGTTGACATATTAATTTCTCTTTACTAGGAAATGCTCATTTTTGTTGCTAAAGGTTCATATAATCGACTGCCTAAGATTCGTGCACCCTCTGTTTTCTTGCCTCGTCTGTTCCCGTCTCGATCGTTTGTCTCGAAACTATCAGGGACGCAGGAAACGTAATGCAGTGAGTCGGTTCGAAAGGAGCCGTGTCTCTTTGCACGCCGTTTTATTCGGCAACGGAGCCAAACAGGATTCTTTCGTGAAAGGGACGATCGTATTTCGCACAATAAATGTTCTCCGTTTTCACAGAGGGGGGATCCAGTTGAAGGCACCTTCGCCGGATGCTGCAGGCATCCTATTATAGACTCGCGATCACCCTATCGAATGAATTTTCGCCGGTGATATAAATGAATGGCGGCGACGTAATAAGAGATGAATTTTTCAGCGGTACCGCCGCTCCTGAAACACCGTCCGATGATACTCTTCCACGATATTCAATCTCAGACCTTCCGAAGGAATTACGCTGATCGTTACATGAATAATCAACCCTCCTCGAGGCACTTTCCCTGTTTCGTTCCTGCCGGATAGTAAAAGGTACAACAATATTTTTTTGAAGTAGAAGTTTAATGTGTAAGGGACGACACGCGATGTCGACAAAGGGTTACAAGCGGAGGAGAATTTGTTTGAAACGACTTGGGATGTAGGACATTTTGTACTTTCTTCAATAGTTTTGAAATAGAAATAATTGTTTAATTAGTACACAATGTACAGAACAATTCACAGAATTCCTTGCTTCCATAAATACAAACAATACTCTTCTTTCTCTTATCGCCGAGGAGCCACGAGGTTCTCGAGCCACCCCATTCTCAAACGGAAGCTAAAAAAATATTTCTCTCGGCTGGACAGTTAATCACGACGGTATAAAACTGCTGATCAGGACCCAGGGCGATCAAAGAACCGGTTGGGATCAGCATGAGCGATGACTGTCGCGTCACCCTCGCATTTGTCGTGTCTCTTCCACCCCTATATTGTACATCGTCAAAAAGTATCAAAGCCTTCCCCCTCTTTCTCGTAAAACCGTCCTTGGATCTCTCCGGATACTTCCTCAAGGGATGACATTCAGACCGTGTTGCCCTGGCTCGTCCCAAGCCGTCTTTCCGACATTTTGATGAGGTGGGATTTGGCCGGGAGCCAGTGCAAATGCCATTCTCCTCTCTTTCTCCCTGTGCTTCCTCCTTCCGTTCCTTCTTTTCTCTTTCGTACCGCGCGACAACCCTACTCGGATTCTCGTTATCGCTAAGCCACAGTTTGTTCCGATTCGCATAATACAAAATAGAATCTACTGAAGCAGATAAATCGTGGCCCCGTCAACGGTATTAGGCTCCGTTTTGATCGAGTGCCCTCCAGTTAGAGGGTTTATCGTCGCTCTGTTAGGTGATTCGAGGAATTTTATCTCGTGCAGGTCTGTCAGGGTTCGTTTCACGGTCGTTCATCTTTCTCTTGGTTCTATGAAAATTTTATGAAGTTTCTGGTGATCTTCTCTTAATACTTCTTAATACTTTTTGTATTGGAAGTTCGTTAACAGAGGTTTAAAGACGTATCATTATTATTATTTTTATTCCTTCCAAAAACTGCATCTGAGGAAAATTGTATAAAATCCTAACAACGCCCTCGCAGATTCACAACTAGTCTGACAAAGTGTTCGTCATCGGCAACACGGCGAATCCCATTCAATTATCCTCCACCACCGAAAGGTTAAACGAAAATGACCTAAGCCTCTCCTAAATTATTCATTCGTCTCAGCCATTCGATCGACAGATCCTCCCGGCCCACAAATAACCGCAGAACAGGGTAGCCCGGAGCTAGGGGGTTCGATAATCTTCGAAAAATCATTAGTACCCCGAAGAAAGCGGGGAAAGAGTTCGCCTGGACCCCCCACCGTTTTATTGGCGCTTAATCGCGGGAGAAAACGAAGACACCCCGCGGCATCGGGTCGCGAAATAATTTTTCAGCGGGTATTAGCATGATGAGACACGTGTCGCCTCCATTTGTTCGACACACCCTTTACAACTCCATCGGCGGGTGACGATGAAGCAATAACGGCATCCGGTTTTACAAACACGCCAGCCACGTGTTTTAACAGCCTCTGCACGCCGCTGGCTTTATAATAATCCCGTAGAAATTTATTAAAACTCGTAATCAAGAAGGGGGCCATCGCATCAACCCCGTATGCGTGCATGTGTGTGCGATTCAAAGTTCGTAATGTAATTTTAATGCGGTTCGCGTTAGACCGCTCGGCAAATACGTTTTGTCCAGAAGATACACACGAAAAATTGTAAATTTTTAATCCCAAAATTGGATGAGTCAAAATAAATAAATTCCGAAATAAGAAGAGTAAAATATACAAAGTTCTGTAAAAAATCTGAACATATCCTACAACTCTACAAAAAGTTCCAAAAACCGGATGAAATTTTACAGAATCGACTGTCCTTTAGGCTCCTGTCTATACAAACTACTTCCAGCTGCACAGAACTCAAAAGTATAAATTGTTCGCAGCATCATGTCACGTGCATAAACATTCGCAGTCCAGTAAGGACCAAAGCTCAAAATCCGTCTGTGGCACGAATCCGCAATCGAATGATAGGTGGCCGGAGATCGAAACCATTCTCTCGCACGTTTCCACGTCCATTCGGGTTAGGTATTAATCGTTTCGCGCGGATTTGCGGGGGCATCAAAGAACATCCCGGCCGTTGGGTCCCATGAACCCTCTCGGTTCGCAACGACGTGTTCCCGGCCCGTATCGGGGGATAATGATCTAAATCCTAGGAGAATCCGAAACCTGATCCGTGTCCGCGGTGAAACCGGTCGAATATCTCGAGCACCCTGCTTTTTCGAACTCCCTTGTCCGTCGCTGTGATGGGAATCACGCGGGAGGGGCGATCAACCCGGATTTTCCTGAATATATTTTCACCGGTACGATAAAATACACGACGAATAGGTCCGAGGGGGGTAGAGAAGGGCACGAGACCGTAGAGAGGGGGTGAAAGAAATCGGGGTCGCGTGCAACGTTGCGGTCGAAATTTATTACTCGCTCGAGCGAGACCGATTACCGATCGCGCCTCCGCTCGAAAACTTCCAGTTTCCGCCATTATTGACCCCAGACCGAACCACCCAGCCGTTTCGATGTCTCGCCCCCGTTCCGAACTCTTTTATTGCGGTTAGGAGGCGACCGTAGGGGGTAAGGGCTGCCTTGCAGCCGCCTGCAACCCCCTGCGACAATTCTAGCTCGTTGTCGATACCGAGTTAGTTATGGGTTTCCTTAAATAAATATTGCGTTCGGGATTGAGTGAATCAGGATGGCATGACTTTGATGTTTCTTACGTGGGGAAAGTGATTATTTCTGTGTGGTGGTTTTGTATTACTTGGAGGACTTTTTGACGCTGCTTGCAGGAGGATTTGTTTGGATTGTTGACGTGTGCCATATGTCATCAAGGTTTCTGGAATATGATGCATTAGACGTGATAAATGAATTTAATACAAATTATGAAGTATTTTTTCGACAAACCTATATTTTAACATGCCGAACTAAACGAGAAAAACAACCCTGAAAGGTCTTTCAGTGTTCTTACAATAATAAATATAATAAATAAAACTTTTTGTCAATCTTGAGCTGCATGAATGTTACCAAATTTTTTGATATTGTTGCAAACACACCGTACATTTTGAAACGAAATTCATGCTAGTTTCTAGAGAGGTTCAGAACGAAACAAGACATCTGGATGAGGGTACGCTAATTGAGATGAAATGGGGTTGTCAACGGACCCGGTGGAAGTTCGCCACGGGGCCCGGAAGTCAAGGGTTCCGTTGGCTCCACCCGGCCCATCCGGCGACCTCAGCAAAGCCATAACTCTTCCGACAGTGGAGTGACGGTAACGATTTCCGTGTGCGCCGATCCCGCTACATTTGCCATTTATGAGAACGAATCAGGATTGTTTGGTTTCCGGTCGCGTGCGATCGTCTTCGTGAAATTAGTATCTCGAGAAAAATATATGGTTTCATGAGGGTTGGCCCCTGAGAATCTTTCGTCGGTGCAGCCATACAACTTGTCTTCGTGAAGCTTCTAATTAGTTCTTGAAATTTTCTTCTGTGAAATGAGTAAAACGTATAGCTAATAAAATTTCAAAATCATGACAGTGCTTATTTTTCAACAATAGAGGAGCAGGTAATTATTTGATTGTTTATTTAAAGCGTCATAACGATCACCGTTTCGGGAGAAAAATCGTTATGACACCAGAACTTCTGTTTATAATAATTTGTTCGTGGAAGAAATAGACATTGAGTCGTTATAGTTGTCGACGACGATGCAACGACCGGTGGACGTAATACAAGGTAAAATATAGCGTTCAGAGTTGGCCAGACTGGTGTTCTAATTAGAGCGTATCGCTCGGCTGTCCTGCAGGTCCAGCAAATGGGAAGTTAGTGAGCAATACTTACTAATCACGGCTAATCAGAACGGTAATCCGTGCAATTAATTGATATTCCGACGTGGATGATTGAAATCGGTAGTTGAGCAAGTTTGGTACGGCTGTACGGCAATTTCCTTAAGTTCGCAGCCCTACCACTTACATTCGTTAGAAACTTAATGTAAACTTGCAGTTACCATTTAGTTTATATCACAAATGAAGAGACGAATTGGAAGTAAATTTTTAAAAACGTTAGAATATTCTGTTGTTAGATCGTTGATCTAATAAATAGTATTAAAGGGCGTCTCTGCTTCAAAATAATTCAAACATAAATTTGCAAAAATATTCCAATTATACAGGGTGGCGCCGACCCGACTGACATGTTCTCAATTTCTCTTTAACCCGTCCTTAACGTGTACTTTTTTAAATTACGTCAGACGGCTCAGCGCTACCCTGTATGTTGTTACAAACAAAAAGGTAGAACACAGTAGAAAGTAAACCACCTACATTATGAACTCACACAAGCTTGAACGAAAAGTGAGCCAACCTCGCAGCACGAGTTTACTAGAAGGCACGTGTTCCAGGCGCGAGCGTTAACACGCCTACGACTTCCTGTGTAACACAACTTCCGGTGCACACCTGTCCATTTTCCATCGACCCAGCGAACATTCTTCGTTATCAGGTGAATTAAGGTCGTTGCCGGTGAACGTCAAACCGCTTGCTACCCTAATCGACCCGAAGAGTAATTCATAGCCCGTGTAGCTCCTAATACCATCTCTGTTGTTGCGATTGCATTTCAACATAGTGCACAGTTGTGCGTTTGATGGCCTCATATGAGCTCACGTCGACATGAAACCGAATGTTATGAGCAAGAATATGGATAGAGGTCGAAAAGGGTGACGGACGAAGATAGGTTATCCTGAATAATGGAGTAAAACAGGGATAGGATATAGAGAGGGTGACCGTAGGAAATGGAAAGGGGACGGACAGGGATTTCGATAATTTTTTACAATTCGTTTCGCGGCGACATATGCACTTTAATTCCTCCGGATTAAGGAAGAATACGATTTATAAGGATTTATGGGCAATCGAACTTTCGTGCGTCCATACGAGTGCACAATTGTGTGCAATGCATTTTAGTGCCTTCTTTATTGTCACATTAATTTTATTATATTACAGTCATCAGCGATATATTTTACAATTTTTATAGGAACTTAATGAAGGATCAACGTATTGACTGTCATGGGGGTAGAAGTCGCAGCAAATATTATTTAATTAAATAATTATTGATTTTGGGAAAATTCTGAGTAAATTTAGCATTTAAACAATAATGTAGGAACGCATTTGTATGTTCGAAAAGTGAAATATTTGTCTTCCTTTAAACATTATATTTATTATGAGGAATTAAAAAAAAATTCCAAATCATAACACAAAGAGTGAGGTACAGTTATCATCATTAGTTTAATGACTTACAGCGGGTGTTAACAAAAAGGGTCCGATACTTAAAAGGCTAATAGTATCTTACATTTGCACGGCTGATTTGGTATTCTTGGTAATTCTTTACAATAATAATAATAATATCGTCTTTGTTACACCATGCACGCGTCCCTCACAAATCTTCCTATGTTTCAGTACTTCTATGATTTACACAGGGTGTTAGAAAAAAGTGTCTTACACTTAAAGGCCTTATAGTACTCACCGAGAGGAGTAAAAAATATCTAACCAACATAGATCCTAAAAGCAATCCTGTCGGTGTAGAATCAACTTGTATTATTTATTAACGTTCGATATCATGAGTGAGTCTTTTCACAACATGGAACGGATATTTGAAAATGTACGTGAATCTATGATCCGCAGATGTGAGGTTTGTATACCAGTGAAAGGAAGACGTATCGAACATCTACAATTATGAAGATTCGTACTACAATTGCATCTATGAAGTGTGTAAATCCAATGCGTTGCGAAAAGACTCAGTTATGATATCGAACGCTAATAAATAATAAAAGTTGATTTTACACCTAAAGAATTGCTTTTTGGACCTATGTTGATTAGACATTTTTTACTCGTCTCGGTGAATACTGTAAGCCCTTCAAGTATCGGTCCCCTTTTTTAAACACACTGTATAAATCGTAGCAGTACTGAAACATAGGAAGATTTATGAGGGAAGCGTGCATTGTGTAACAAAGAAGATATTATCATTATTATTATAAAGAATTACTAAAAATACCAAATCAGCAGTACAAACGTAAGGCACACTACTCATTGATAGTTCTGTGAGGCGTACGAATCCTGGGCCGCTTTTTGGAGCACCCTGTGGATGTTCACGAAACGATGAGACTTATGCGGGAAGCGTGAACGTCGAAAACGGGATCGCGTAACATTTACCGAAGGTTCGTCGAGCCGAGAGGAGAGCAAACTTCTGGCAAAAGGATCCACGGCAAGGATCCAGAGAGGAGAGCAGAAGCGACAAGCTCGGAACTCTTTTATTTGAGTTCGAATTAGCCGCCTCGATGCGGTTTAAGAATGGATGGCAGAGAGTGGCTGGCGTTTCCCTTGTTCGTGCTTTGTTTAGAAATCGCGCACTTATACACCTCGGTACCGAGTGTGGGCGCGAGTGCACGCGGGCGCGGGCGCGGGCACACGCTAACTTATTCCCCGCGTTAGCGTAATTGGATCAGCGAGAATTACGGAAACTCGGTTTTAGCAAGCCCCAAGGCGGCGGGGAACAAGGATCGAGCTGCTTTTCCGCCTGCAGCCATACGATTTTTTATTCCACCGATAATGTCGTCGTCTCGTTGTTTCGCAATCTGAAAATTCCGCAGAATTGTTTTCTGAGGGTTTAGAAAAACGGAAGCTATTTATGATCCTTTGATAAGCATACAAAACGTTGCATGTTACCCATTGTTTCAGACGGCGATTGGTATACCGTGCAGACTGAAAATAACAGGTCCCATTGGACTTCGATGCAGCATGAAAGTAATCTGATATCATGCACTTTTTAATTAATAATGTTAGTAATTATTTATAGCTCTTGCTGGTTATATAAGAACTTATTAAATATTTGATTAATGGTATTCGTGTTTAGATAAATAACAATTGAGTTTAAGTGACACTCATACGTGGAGGACATGCCAATGCAAGTGTTAATCTTTTGATGTACGCATCTGACGAAGGTACACACGACAGCATGCGTGTACTTACGAATTTCTAAGTTCCATTGCATTGACAGTAATCGATATTCCACTTACCCTGTCTTGGTTCTCTAAGAATTCTGCTGAAGTTTCTAAAATACGGTATGGTACACCGTACGTCAAAAAGAATTCCGCCTGAAACTGTTAAGATCTGAGGTGTTTCGTACTCAAATGATTAACCTTGAGATACTTAAACTGCAAACTTCTGTATCTTCAGATCTCCATTTGTATTTGGTGACTTCAGTTAACCCATTGCCGCAAATGACGACTATAGGCGTAAGATATTTGTTGATGGGCTGGCAAATGACGGCTATAGCAGTCATGTATATTTTTGCTAAAGAAAACGACCACAAACTTATCAGGCGACAAATGACAGCTGTAACCATCACAATTTTTTGTTTAAAAACTAAGAGAAATCGTATTAATTAACCCTTATAAGAATTGTTTTTTCATCTAGTTTCTTGTATTAATAAAGGAACATTTTCAAAAAAAAAGTATTTCTGAGGCCGATCTAGAAAATAAAAGTGTGCATCTATGGGTTAAATTCCTCTATTCCACGCACTGTCTGTCAACAAATAAAATCAGATGCAAGACGAGCGTATGAAGCAACGCTGTAGGGCGTCGAATTCAAGAAAAAGCGTCCTGGACCTCTTCAAGGTAGCAAACATTGATCTCGTAATTATCTGTATCGTTGCACTCGTCGCGGATTTCAATCGAAGGATCCGACAGATGAAGTTTCACGGAGAGAGACGGGAACCGTCAAATTGGAAATCGGTCGATCGGAGGTGGCCCCGTACATATTCAGAGGCGCACGGATATCGGCTTGTATCAAGGCGCATTATTGAAGGGAGCAACGCGGAATAATAAAACGGATCCGTCGTTTCGCTGCTCGATAAGGAACGGAACGATAGTTGGAGTGGCGGGTTCGTTGCACAGTCGCTAATAACGCGGCAGATCACAGACGACGATCCTACGGAGGTAAAACGCTTAAATAACCGTTTATTCCGGGAAATTCGTTGCGACGAGCCGGAGAATATTGCGAACGTGTTATTGGAAACGACGCGCACCTGTACGACGCGACGGAAAGGACTGGATGATTCCACGGAACGGAGAATTTCGGTGGGAAAGGAGAAAATGTTTGGGAACATGTGAGTCTTCTATGGGAGCAAAAATCCAGTCTCTGTTCTCGTATATTTTCTGTTAACTGTTGGAACTAAACACAAAGCGTTTGAGCGCTTAGGTTTCTTCTTTTTCTTTATGATTGTGACTCAGTATCAATTGATGTGGTTATTTAGCTGGAAGACTTACAGTTCTAGATGCATGATGTGTTAACAATAACATAGAAGCATTGAAGACGGTTAACAATCTTAGTGCTGACCGTGACAAGAGTAGCTCAACTTCTCTGCTCGTGTGGCTTCTTTTTCTTTTGCAAACAGTCCAGAATCAATTCTTATGGTGATTTAGCCAATGACTAAACCAATGGCAACTAATGTGTCAACAGTAATGTATTGACCTTACAGTGAAGTAAAAATTAAGCAAGTCTTCAACATGCAGAGAATAGGTTTATGATACGTTCGCCGAAAGTCTGCTATTTTTTGGGAAGCACTTACATGTTTGCCGGAAAAATTGCCTTAAAATCACTCATTAGGGTCACGGAGTATGCGTGTCCTGACACCTCTGTGCAACGCAACTATATATTGCTACTGAGATTGAAGTAACGAAAGATTGGAAGTTTAGGGCTCATGGCAATTAAATGCCCTTTAATGTCGTAACTCTTTGAACCCTGAGAATTCCGAGAAAAAACATGCACTGTGTGCTAAAATATTTCGCGGTAGAGCACGTGTTAAACCGAATAGTTCATTATAATAATATATATGATGTCGATTGTTCGGTTGTTCTGGCTCTCTAAACTGAAAAATATGTAATGAAAGATATTGTGGAGTTGGTGGATGCTTTCGTGTGTATTTGTGCTAGCGTTTAGGCGAGGAGAAATTCAGCGCCTGCTAGTTTCTTGTTTAGTCTCGAGGACAGTTTAGTTAGGCGAACTGTTTAGGTGCATGAATGAAAAGTGTGGAAGGATTGATAGGATGCGTGGTGTGAGAGGTGCGTGTGTTCTCAGAAGTCAAGTATCGAACGGATCGTGTGACTTTCTGGGAATGCATCTCCTCTGTATGAATCTGGTGTGGAAATGCGTGTGGAATGTGTGTGTGTGCGTGTATAGATTTTTGGGACCTCCGGGTCAGAGTGCAGAGGAGAACCGTTAGAGTTGTTGCGTGGAGAGTATTGTGTGGAGAGTATTGCGTGGAGAGTTTTGCGTGGAGTCTGTTTGTAAGGAGTTATATATTGTGCTGTCTTTTATTATTTTAATATATATATTAGTTTTATTATTTTAACTCACGACTCACACTTTGTGTCATACTTTTGAATCCCACAATTGGGAGCTCGTCCGGGATTGAAGTTGAATCCCACAATATTGTATATTTTAATAACATAAGCTGAGGTGATAATTCATTCGAATACATAGGTTTACAGTGTACAATAAACAGCTGTGCCTGAGCCAGTAAGGTGACCCGTAGCACACGATGCACGATTTTTTAGAACGCATATATGCGTTCATCGTCCTCAAAAGGTTAATTTCTCGGCTGCAACGGATTCTAATTGTAAATCAATTACTGTGCCACCTTATGTACATGTGCTTCTAAAAAATCATACACTCTCCGCACATATATCATAAACCTGATCCGCAATCGATTTCCATGTCAGCAATAAATTCAGCAACGTTGAGAATGGAACAACGACCGTCAGAGCTCGCCAGTTATTAACATCGCCTTTTTACGTTTCTTCATTGTATTACCGATCTCCTTCATGGACATCCCGCGCGCAGGTGTAATTAATAGCAGTCCCGTCGCGGATGCGACTAATCAAAAAACCATTCCGTCGCGTCTGTCTCCTCCCGGTACACCGTGTCGGTCGCGCAAAGCTGTCGAAAAAGAGGAGAAAATTAGACTGCTTTTATTACTCCGGCCCTCCGCGTTCGACAAATACGAATGCAAATGTAAAAATGGTTCGGACTCAGCCGGACCGGAAACCCTGTTTCATTCATATTCATCCCGGCCCCGGTGTCGGTGCGATGTAGCTCGCGGAATTTTCTTCCATCGAGACACGGTCGCATTCAATCAACGCTTGAATCCCTCCGCTCGCGATACGCTCGCGCGCTCGAGCGTTCACTCACGGGCGCACACACGCGCACGCCCGCCGTCCTATGGAAATAAACTCGCACGCAATTTTTTGCGTTGCCGTCCATACCGCAGGGAGTTGCGAAATCGTCCCCTTCCACTCTCGTTTCGAATGTTTAGCGAAATATTTTATGCGTTATGGGATCATCGCGAATTACGCGATCCCGTCGCGGAAAAAAATTCAGCGGCTTTCTGTGCGGATTTTTCGTCCCTATCTCCTCCTCCCTTTATGATTTTCATTGCTCCGCAGTTTTTACCGAGCAATCGCATTATGTCTCGGTGCACTGTCGCGCGAATTAATGTTCAGCCACCATGGGACTTCAGTTATCATTGTTGCGTACACTTATTTAGTCATTTGTTAACACTCTCAACCGTGAATCTTTCGGATATAAAAGTGCACAGTTTGTTGGAATTTTATTGGAGCAGCAGTGCTCTATAATTGCAGATATCCTCAGCTACCTCCAGCTGTTTCTCATGCACTCTTCAGATTTCACGGAAATCGTCATAGTGATTGCCGGAGTTTCTATCGACAGCATGGTCCGCCAGAGTTTTCCGTCGATTATTCTAGTTTCGTCGAGGGCATTGCCAAATCGTATCGAGCAATCTCCCGGCGGAAACGCAGTCGAAAAGTTGGCCAGAGCGAATATAGACCGACCAGATTGATAGAGTCCGATAGAGAAGGCACGGACCGGTCTGAAGTTGGTAACGAATTTGTAGACAATACTTGAGACAGCTGCAGTCACGTGCAATCTGATATCCATCTTTTATGACACCATTTGGATTCAATTTGCTTCTCAATATCAACCAAGTCGAGCTGCTTTGGCCCGAGCCTGAAACCTCCGTCTCACTTCCACTTTCTTGGCTCCCATGGCCTACAGATTTTCTCTTTTTCCAAGATTCGAGTGCTCCGCTCCAAACAATTCGGACTCGGTGTTGCAATACATTTCTCAAACTTAGAAATATTACCTCGAGGCCGAGAGACATCGATGGAAACAATCTTTATCCGCCGTCAGAAAACGATCCTGTCCGATGGCCCTTGACCTCTGTGCCCTGCCATCGACGAGACGCAACTGACGGGATGCTGCAGGTTTCTTCTGACTTTCTCTGACTCGTCTAGCCAGTCTTTACGGGTACTCCTATTTTTCAGAATGATAGGAATTGCTTCTGGTAACTTGGGAGTAACTTCAAGTTCTAGGTTCCTAGCCAATCATATCAGTGGATGCTAGTTAAATTAGATACATTATTATTTATGCATTGGTACTTAATCTGAATTGTTGAAAGTACACTCCCGCCCGTAAGTCGCCGGATACTTACAACTTACTTTATTAATAAAATTAGGAGGCGGACAATTTTACAGTATGAAATGACCTACATTATGAAATACAATTAGCACTTGTTAATTCTTCATAATGTAGAGAATATGTAATTCAAATCATATGTTAAAGATCTTAGAGAAAATAAGAAATTAATCTTTTATCTTCTTCTCATCGATCTGTCCGCCTTGTGCGGACCTGATCGTTTGAACTAATTCATTAGAATACCTTTTATACGCAGAGTGACTTGAGAAATCAATTTATGCAAAAAACTCGTAGTGTTTCATTTAAAAAAGAACTGCAGGTGCACCGATGAACTAGTGAAAACAGTCATACAGTTGGATTATAGACCTTGTTGAACAGTGCAAGATTTTCTTCTACAATTTTTTTCTAACTTCACTTGGAACAGAGTTATAGGCTGGCTCAGTTGCCAGAACCACCGTGTATGTTAACGTAAAATGGATAAATATAACAACATAAAATTATAAAATCAAGCCAGAAAGTTGTATCCACGTTCTAATAATAAATTTGCTCAAAATAAGCGAGTATCCGGTGACTTATGGACGGGGGTGTGTGCCGAAATCTGGGTGTCCTTTGTTAAAATGAAAATAAACTAATATTGCTTCATGAAATATAGTGTTTGGAGTATTAATATGTTACTCGTATGCATTGTTGCATATGAGTCCAGGGATTCCATAACTGTTAAGTCTCTTTTTTAATTAAATATGAATTCTGTAATCCTTAACTACACGACGAACAATTGTTTTAGTGACGGTGAGTATTTTTTAATCCGGAAGACATCCAATGAGACCCGCGTGCAAAAAGTTCGATAATGATTCCGTCCCTTTTATTGTCATCAGAACTTTTTTAATGAGCCTCGAGCGGCAGATTTTCCAATTGCATTTTGCTATTCATACGCTTGGAGCGAGCCGGTGAAAATGACAATTAGAGTTCCGGTTGGAATGGACAATTCGAACGGATGTACGCGTACGTTATTAACAGCAGCTTGTCGATTTTTCTGCTCATTGGAGTGGAGTTTCTGTAACATTTGAGGATATTCCGGAAGAATCACCGAACAAAAAATTATTCAGGCATTACTGCAATCGCTTCGTCTCCAAGTATCTCAAATCAGCCTCCAGCAGTTTCTGATCACCAAGATCTACTCAAATTAACCTTGTACCAAGAATCGATTGACCTGAATTTTCTAAAAATTCAATTATTGTCCATTCACTTCTATCAGCTTTGGCATAAAAAAATGTCCGAAAAGAAAATTCAAGGCAATAGGGGGCTGCATTCACATATTTCGCCGTTGTGGACCAGTTTCGAGTATGTGTGCAGCGAAGATCGACCTAACCCAACCATTTCAGCTGTACGTTCAATTGCAAACAACATATTGCGCCTGATACGCAATTCCGGCTTAAATAATGCAGGACAAGTCTGTATAATTCGTGGGGGACCGTCAACGTCAACGTGGCTCCCCCTTGGAACCAGAGGGTAGAGAGAGCACGGAATTTCAAGGGGTTATAGTGATCGTTGATCGGTCTATCGCGAAACGGCGAGGGGGGGGGGGGGGGGGGGGGGGGGTTTAAATGATCCATGGACGAACCTTCGCGCATTTCTCTCCTGGATAATGCAACGGGAATGCCGACAATGTGCAGCTGGGAAAATTAAAAATGTAAGTGGAAATCGATACTGTAAATTACCAATGCCCACCATACACGTGGCAAATTTTCAATTTCAGTTAAGAGCGAGAGACGCAGCTGGTCCATTCTTACGAGAACATTAATAAAATACAATCCTAATCAAGGAGAAATTATTAGAACATTTTTTCGAGGGTTCCATTTCTTGGTCTTCTGATCAGGGGGTTGGTATTCTTGTTAAATTGAGCATATCTTTGGAGTAATTCATTCAAATGGATAGTATAAAAATAAAACAGATGTGATGAAAAGGAGGAAAATAGTTAATGTACTCTGCTTATGTTTTAGTGGTATCCTTATTATGAATAGTGCATTTCCAAGAGAATAAAAAGTAGGTAGTTCAATATTGTTTTCTGTTATGTGTTTTTAAAAGAATAAATTTCTTGGTATACAATATTACGATAATGTATGAATCAAAATACGTCAAGTAATTAATTGATTCAAAGTTTGAGGCTTGAGGTGTAAGGTTTGAAGTTCGAAGCTTGATGCGCGAGACTTTAGGTTAGAAATTGGGAATTTGAAAGGTAAAGTGTGAATTTTGCGGCTTGAAATTTGATTTTTGAAGTTTGGGCTCTGGTGCGTATAAAATTCAAAGCTTGAAGTCCGAAGTCTGTGGTCTGAAACCTGAAGTCCGGAGTCTGAAGCTTAATCTCCAGAGTTTAAAGTTCAAAATTCAAAGCTTAGAAGTTCAGATAGGAATTTGAATCTCCTTTCAAACTACTTCCAACATATTCGAAACCTTGCCACGTAAACAGCACTCGAACGGCCTCCATTTAACCAACAAAATGCTTCGTTTGTATTGTGAAAAACGGAACATGTTCAATTAAAATTCTCCAGAACATAATCAGCTAAAAAGCACCATTCCTTGCAGTACCACCAACCATTTCTCTCGCCGAATGAACAATACAAACCCTCGTCGAGCGTTCGATCAAGAGCTTTCGAGAAAAATGAAATCTTCTTCGGATCTTCGGGTTATTACAATCAACCCGATTGCTTGCTAGGACATCTGACCGGAAGTAACGGTATCGCGAAAAGGTCCTTTAGATCTGGCATCTCGACAATTTCCAGAGACTCTCGCAATTTCTTCGCCGTTTAACCGCGGTGACCAGCTTACGCGCTCAAGGAGAGGAGAGAAAAGAACGAGAAAACGCAAGAACGAGGGTAGAAAGAGAAACTGTTGGTGGAGGGGTGAAAGTAAACGGCAATCTACTTGCTTCCATTCAATCAGCCATCGATTTCTTCGATTTATTGGTCGGTTTAGGGAGAAGACGTATGGCCGGTGCCGGCGTCGGCTGTCGTTACTTCGGTTTAGGGGATGACCGCCTATATTTCCATCCTTCCACGCGTATACGTGTGCTCACGAGTATGTGTCTGTGAACACACAGAAAGAAGGATGGCTCTGTCCAGTCGATTTTACGTGGCCTGCGACGACCGACTTTTCGGATCCGCCGGAAACTCGCTGACGGCCCCTTTCATTCCTGCTGCTCCTCCTTTTCTATTTTTCTGCGTTTCCTTTTTTTAGGAAACGGAGAAAGTTTTTCGAAAGTCAGCGAACCGTGGATGTTCGTAAGAGGCCACGTACGTACTTGGGAATTCGAGAGAAGATTCGACGATGGAGAACCGTGGCTAATGTACATCGGATCTACGTGAAAGTTCTGTGTGGTTTTATAGTTTGATAGGGAGAAACGGAGACTCGCGTAATTAACGTGTTGTTTTAAGATAAACAGTGATTGTATTTTTAACACAATGAATACCGCGGGGGTTCCCGGTGACCGACACCTCAAATTTAATTTAATTGAATAATTATTGATCGTCACAAAATTCTGAGCTAACTTCATACTGAAACAATAATGTAGGAACAGAAAAACACGATTGAGTATTCAAATCTTTTTTTCTTTACGACTTATATAAAAAAGAATAATTTATATCGCGTCTGATTACATATGGCTATTTTTACTACGACATTCAACGTGTTAATGTATATAGTATAAATAGAATCAATCTTATGAAAAATATTTCCTTATTACTAGTTGAAAAACGTTGCATGTTTTCTCATTGTCTAATTTAAAAAAAAGACGGATACGAGTCATAAGAGAATTTTTAAAATATTATTTGTAGAAATGTATGATGAGCTTGTAATAATTAATATATTAAACTCCGCAATCTTCAATCACTCTCCTGAATATTTATGAATCGACTGCCACTGAAAATCGCCGAATTTACATAGTTAATACAGTCCGCCCTATATTTCCGTTTAGATTTAGCGGTTGGAATTCGCATAAGTAAAGCGCGTTTGAGCATTGATCCGTCATTCAGGACACACGGGTTTTCGAAGTATCGAAACAGTCGACCAATAGGATTACCGATCGTGGCGATTGCTAATACCGATATAATTACTAATAATACAGGCTCGTTAATATGTCACGCTGCGGACGCACGAGCATCGTAAAATCGCATTCGCGAAATCCACGCGAATCACACGTGTCCACGTTTCTGTAAAAACATAATCCGTGCTGTTGTCATATCTTCTGATTCGCTCGCCTGCGCGTTGTCACGAAAATAGCTAATTTCTTTGCTTTGCTATAGGTGATAGAGTGAGAAACTTTTGACAATTACGCTGTTTAACCCGTTGACGCACACTTCATTTTCTAGATCGGTCTCAGAAACACACATTTTTTTTTAAATGTGCCTGTGTTGCTACCAGAAATTAGATGGAAAGACAAGGCTTATAAGGGTTAATTAATTAATTAAAACAATTATGACGGGGACATGTACAGGAATTTCCCCTGGTAAGTTTGTTGTTGTTTTTTTAGCAAAAATATACATGACTACTATAGCCGTCATTTGCCAGTACATCAACAAAAATTTAACGGCAATGAGTTATCTAGAAAAACTACCCTTACGGTTGTAAGAGAATATTGAGTTCTGATTTAAAAAATTATAGGCCCATATGAAAAATTAAGGTGACCTTGGAAGCTTATAGGAAGACATCTAAAAAATTTAATGGAACCCAGAAGAAGCTCCTGAACCATGATACCTAGGAAGACGAAATTTTGAATGATCTACTAAAAACGAAAGTAATAAAGATCGATAAGCTACACACTGCACATTTTTTTCCATGCAAGTAGATCCCTAACATTCGGCCACAAATAGAGAAACATTTTCCCAAAATAAAATTAGATAGTATATTTGTATTTATTCAACATACATTTCATAAGATAGAAATCAACGTTAATTATAAGATGCAATTACACTGCGGATATGTATACAGTTTAACATACCCAAGTCCATGAAGAATGCACATTTTATAAAGTAAGTGAAATAAAAAGTGTACTTTCAAACATTTACGCCGCAAAATGCAGTTCTGCTGTAGTTACGTTTCAACTACATGGAAATCAGAATATGGAAGTCTAGAAATGTATATTCGTATGAAAATCCGCAGTCTACTGATAATTGTTCTTTAAAGAAAAAAGTTAATACCTCTGTCTAGTCATTCGGTGGAACAACTATATAAACAGTAAAAAAATCCAAGGCATATTAGCATCAACCACAAAAGCTCGAAGGTTCGGTCTTCACCAACAACCCGACTACAAACAACTTATTCATTCCTCGAACGCTTTTTCAAATACACTTTGCTTCATCTCTGCTTGCAATCTGACATGGAGACTGGAGGAACGTTTGCTTCCACGAAACGCAGCTCTATTTCTCCTGCTTCCGGTGGGCGAATCGACTGTTCGAAATAAAGTTTCCGGGCTCGGTGATCTCCGCATTAGCATTCGAAAAATTTACGAACCCCGCCGGATAAGCGTGCAAAGGGGGGAGAGAGAGAGAGAGAGAGAGGGCGATAGCTATGGAAACGGAGAGGAAGAGAGAGATGGGAGAGTCAAAGATGCGCGTTTCCAAGAGAGAGACACGCCAGATAATAAAGAACTCCCTGACGAATTCTCCCTCGATGTCCCTTTATTCCTTCTCTCCTCTCTTCCTCTCTCTGTTTCTCTCTCAGTTTTTCTTTTTTTTTAGCGCACCGGGTTTTCAGCAGACAAAGATTACAGCGGAGCGGCACCCAACAAAATATTCATGCCCTCCTCGTATCCGTACAATAACCATTGTGCGAGACTGCCAACCACCATAATAATACTGCCCGATATTACTGTCCTCTTTTTTTCTCCGTCGTCCCCCCTGGGTGCCGTTTCAACGGGTTCGAAACCCACCGACACCGGTGATCCATCGATCCCGACGCGGTTCTCCTTCTTCCCGCGACGTTACAACTTTTATCGCCGCTTGTCGATTGCTCGTCGCGAGAATGATCGAACGATCTGTGTGGTATGGAGAAACGAAAATTGAGAAATTGATTCGATATGCGAGGTGAAAGAATGCGAATGTTTAGTATAGGTTTTAAGAATTTCTGAAGTTTTAAGACAGCGATGTGACGTAAAGGTTTATTTTAACCCCTTGGCCTGAAATGAGTCTGGTTCGTTGTAGTAACCTAATGCCGAAGTAAACAATGACAAGCTGCACTCGTTGCAACATTTGAGATACTAGATTTCACTTCCGGGGATTTTTAATAAATATAAACAGGGGTCAGTTCCTGTTGAGATACGTGGAAGCAGTATTTTTAGTGTATCTTATTGTGAAATATAAAACTGTAATGTTTGAATTTTATTGCACGTCAAGGGGTTGAATTTATATGAATTTGTATGATAGGATGTTTCTGTAAAGTGAATTGCTAGAAATTGCCATCTAAAATAGTCTCTGATTCGTTGGTGGGAGAGAACAATTATTTGAGAAACTTTATATGATAAAATGTTCCATTTTTCAAAGTGTCATGTAGACCTGATAACAATGTACAAAAATTCATGCATGTAGTATAAACGTATATGAATCAATCTACAAAATTGCATAAAGATATTTTATTTAGTTTTTAGAAAAAGAAAAAATTCTCAAAATATATCCTCGATACAGGACTTACACCCTCGCGACCAACGACGTCCATAGCATTGATAAAGTACCGTTCGTTGCGTTTCACAATTCTTCTGTGTCTCGGAAGACAACCGATCTTTCGTTGTCTCTTTTCGACGTTCGTTTTTCCGCCACGGATCGATCCGAGCAAAACAAAAACGTCACGTTAAATTTCGTTGACCCCTTTCGAAACGAACTGTGCACAGTGCGGTTGTTACAGCAGGCAATTCTGTTTCTTTCTCGAAAGCGAGATATTTTTTAAAGACCCCACCCCCATCCTGGGACCACCCGTTCGACGTGAATTCACTCGCAATTAATTTTTTAACAAACCGTATCAGCGGCCTAGGCAGCTGGCTGGCGTTAATTGCAACGGCATTCATCGCGGCCGGAAGTTGAAACGCATTGTTTTCCTTCTGCTGCGTGCACCGCCGACTTCTCCGCCATCATTTGTCACACCTATCGTACGGTTACGCGGTTAGGTTCGTTTCATTTGCAACCCTGTTCATTAATCCGGCGTCGTTCCGTGCCGCGCATGAAAATTGATGTCCATTCACCCCTTTCGACCCTTTTTTTTATTTCTTTTCTCCACTGTCAACCCGTCCGCTGGCCTCTTCAGTGCAACGCCGCCACGAAATATTCTCGAGAACTCGGAACGGCGAATTAAATAATGGTAATAATTTTTTGTTCGGAGGGTGGCGATTAAATAAGTTAAACAGACTATTTAGGTATGTGGAAATTGTAGAAATAACAGGTGCATTCTTTGAATTCTGAACTTCTGGTAATTTTGTGAAAATAAAGTGTTGTTGTTTATACAGAGTGAAGAAATGAAAAATGTTCAGTCATATAGCTCCGCAAATTAGGTCTTGCTTATTATTTTTGAATACAAGTGCTAATCATACTCTTCTGAAAGAAATAGAGTACCCTGAATAAGTTCAGCAGCCTCAGGTATTAATAATACTTTGAACAAGAAGCGTTAGACAAATTCTCCTACCGTTCTAACTTAAATATGCAGTCACAATATCTTAAAATTAGTTAATAAAAAGTTTACATTATCAACTGGTTAAATTCGTCTTACACTACACAATAATATAATCACAACACAGTCTCTTCAAACGGAAATCAAAAGAGAAATTTCATCTTTGCCTCTTCGAACCAATTAACTTTTCTGTAAAAAATGTTTGCGTCTTCAATGGGTGGCGGACACCGATGACTCAGTTCACCGACTCCTCAAATTCGATTCAATTAAATAATTATTGATTGTTGCAAAATTCTGAGCAAACTTCGTACTGAAACAATAATGTAGGAACAGAAGACCACAACTGAGTACACAAATCTTTTTTTCTTCACGATTTATATAAAAAATAGTAGATAATATCGTGTCTGATTGGGTATGTCCGTTTTCACTGGGGCGTTCAACGTGTTAAATCGTACTGTAGCTATAGCTCTGAAAGGGTTAAAGGATCAGAATTTCGTAGACAGAAGGTTTCCGTTCCACCGTGCTGAGGAACACCGAATAAAATAACGTTGCCAGCGATAACGAGAAATCCTAGCACACGGATTGTCTACGATAGACAGCAATATGCATCTCTGGCATGAAGTGAAAGGGGGATGGCTGTAAAATTCTGCTGCGCCACGCAGGTTCTGTTCGCCGGCAGTTTGATAGCGGCGCGCCACTTGTCGAATTCGGTGTTATGAGGTGGAAAACAGCTTTTAAAAATAGCCGAGTAACGCGTTTCCGATGCGCGTTTTACGTAGCTGCAATAACTTCAATCCGATTATCCTCCGGCCGCATATTTCTCGCGAGACGTCCCTCTTCCCTCGACACGACGCCTCGTGCAGCGTCGCTCTGAGGTGTCGTATAAATTTTCTAATGCCATCTCCATAAGTCTGTCTCCGTTTCTCTTGCGGCTACCCGTGGAAAATACCGACGCTGCTAACGTTTCAGAAATAGAAAAGAGGATTTCCGGCGAATTCGCTCGTGTACGCTCTTCTATCGCGATGAAATTTAATAGAATATCCCTGCCAAACGTACATTCATGCATACGCCCGGACCGGCTGGCATTGTTTGTTACGATCGAGCCATCCTGAAAGTTTAACAGGAAGCTTCTGTGTCCCGACTCGTGCATATTTAACGGAAGCTTCCGGTATTAACGCGAGCCTGTGATACATCGTTTATCGTGCAGCACGGGACACGGATTTTCTGTAACGCTGATGCTGGTTGGCCAGCTCGATGTAACCGGGTAATTGCAAAATTCCTCCACCGCAAGGAAGACTGTGATTTTGGATTGAGAGTCTTGTGGTTGTTGGTGAGGTTTTATTAAAGTAATTTTCAGGTATTTAGAATATTTATTGTTAAAGATATTTCGGAAAGATGTAAGCGGGTAAGTGCGAAATTCCTCATCCGAGGAGGCTTTGTGATTTGGAAAGTGAATTTTATTCTAAATTTTGTGATTGTTGGTAGGGTTTCATCGAAGTGGTTTTCATTTATTTAGAATACTTATTGTCAATAATATTTTCTACGGATGTACAGTTTTATTAATAGATGAAATTTCCATACAAAGCTGTCGTTTTACCGATTACGCTACCAGCTCCCTTCGTTTGAGACTTTCATTTTATAAATTATTTATATGTCGATTTAACTGATCAGATCCATACGCATTCCTCAGCAATTATACCTGAAAGCGAATTTTGGTGGAATTATTACGCAATTTGTTATTTAAAATGGGAATATAAAAACTTATGAAGCTATATCCATGGCATATACTACTCTCAAAACAGAATAGTCGAAAACATTTTAATTTTCGTTCAACTAAATGAATTTGTTCAAATTTCGTTCCGAACACATTTGTTTAAATCAACGCAGCACATACAAAATTTTTATATTCACCCTGTCCACAATTATTAAAAACAAGCTCACCAGTCGAGCGACACGTTTTTCTCGATTTCACATTCTCCCGACAGGAATAATAAAAAAAACTGTCAAACGCAGATTGCCCGAAACAAGACGAAACGTTAATAAAATGACAAGGCTGATGCTCGGCGCATTTTAATATGATCAAACGACGACGAGGCGGAAAAAACAGACGCGCACACACACGCACACATAAAAGGGACGAACGCGAATCTATTAGATATTCATGGCGACGAGTATAACGCGCGATAAATGACCAAGAAAACAGCGCAGCAAAGGCGCACCGGAATACAAAATAGCAGCCAGTGAATGAAGAATCCATACGAAGTCATGCGAAGCAAGAGCGGAGTGCGTGTATTGATCTTCTTCGGGGTTCAGGCGGCTGGGACACATCGGAAAACGGCCACGGGGATGAGGCTGCCAGAGGATGAGGTCAACGAAGAGTTACAGTCAGACGGGTCGTATCATTTCCCAACCTGTATGACCGCGACAAGATCCAAGGATGACCTTGGAAATTGACGTCGTTGGAAATTATATACGATCGAAATAGAGGATGTTGAAAAATACATAAGATTTTAGGAATAGGAAGACTGTATACAGTGACTCATGAAATTGATCAAATGTTATCTGTAATTATATTTCGTTGACGACCTCTGAGTCAGCTTAAATTGTATTAAATAATCATTAACTTCTATGAAATTTTGATTATTACTTATAATGTTAACCGACATTGACCAAATGTTATTTATAATTATTATTCACTGTTGACCCATGCAGCAATTTTAATTTTGTTAAATAGATATTAGGCACCAATCCCACCCTAAGATATTTTCCTTTATTCTTAAAAACAACGAAAATATTTCAAGTGGCAAGGATAAATGGATCACTCAATGTATGGAATATCTGATTAAATAATTACTACTGCTCACGAAAATAACGTGTGCAATCATATATTTCAATATTTTTGTTCTTAAGTATGCATGTCTGCCTCTCTCACCAGTCACGGGATTTTCCCCTTAACGCTCAACGTGTTAATAAAAATGTACTTCCATGTGTCTCACTAGCGACATTTTCCACAGCAGCATGGAACCTGTTAGAAGCAGCAAATTATAACGTGTCTGATTATGCATGTCTGTTTCCACTGCATGTCGTGCTAACATTTTTAGCATTCGAGTGGCCTTAAAGAAGATAAAATTAAATTCTTCACATCAATAACATAAATGGTATTGCAGTCTGAGAAAATATAATTTCGAAAATTTATCATTACTCTTCTTCTGTTTTTATTGTATTAATCAAATAGAAGAGACATTATACCCAGTTCGTAGGAAGTGCTGTTGATGTTCCGAAACTTTCGCCCCGATGATATAAATTCTTGGGAGTTCCCGAAATTCGAGGAAATTATTGTAGCAAGTGTCGTGACGATTCGAGGAAGCCCCAATTATAGAAAGGGGAGCAAACATTTTGCGAGAAAGAGAGTGACGGAGATAGAAACCCAACGGCCAGGCTGAAGAACACTCACCAACCCCAACTTAATCGTGCGCATACCATATGTCCGGAAACATCCGGTACGGTTATGGCAAACGTGTCCACATTCTTCCAAATTGCCTCGCCACCATCTCCACCCTGTGTCTCCGAACATTCGTGCCCTGTTACAATCTCTTCTCGTTTTTCTTTTCGCTCGATTATCACGCACACTGCCAGATACGTATCTATGGAAATGCTGGACCTTCGTGTGTCAAACATATTTTGTCAGGGATCGGAGCAAGTGGAATATATTATACTCAACGGGACTGCAAAAAGAATGGGTCCGTTGGCAATGTACCGGATGATTCATAAAAAAGGATGAAGAACTTGGTTTTTTGGAGAGACTCATGGCACTCGCTAAAACGAATATAATAAGTTCAGTTGACGTAGCTTCGCAAATTCTAATTTTTGAAAGAAGTAACTAAATTATTTGTACGAACACCGCACTTCACGTATGGAAAATGGCTGACATTGTTTAACTGACACATTATCTGAACGCGCGTACAGTGGCGTGCAAAAGTATCCGGACGGTTCATTTTACAACTATGCTTTGAAAGGGTGGTAATAAATTCATAGTTATGAATATCCTGAAAAATCAGGGAAAGGTTGATAGTGCCTGGCTTTATCCTACTTCTCACTCATCTGCAATCATATATCCCTCAGAATTCATTTTCATTTTCCAACCCCAAAGTTATATTGCAAAATTGACTGTCCGGAAACTTCTGCACACTACTGGAGGTGTTCGCCGCACGGAGTGTAACAACATATTACACCACAATTGGCGATTCATAAAATAGTAAAGCAATTAGTTAAAAACACCCCAAATTCTTCAAACTTTCATCCTTGTGCAGACCCTCGCGCTCATTTAAAAAAATCTCGTGTTTGCAGCACGCGTTGTCTTCTCGCTAGACATTCTCCTCGAGCGGGCCCAAGACGACGGCCTTGTGCCGACTTTCAGAACTGTGTTTCAAGTCTTCCTCGATTTTTTGATAAATTCAGAAAATCCTTATTATAGAGCAGCAAAGGGAATGTGCGGTAGGTTAACAAGATTCTTCAACAGGAAGCGAAATGGACGGGAATCCAGCGATACGGCGGGTCCACGAAGGATATCGAAAGCGGTAACGACGTTTCGGACACCGGACGCGGCCGATGTTATCTTCCGGCTCGCGAGAATTACTTCGCGCTTCGATGGCCCGGCGCCTTTATATGTTCGGCAATATCGACGCGTGTTACGATCGCTGGCCACCGATAACGATATTCCATCGATGCCGGAGCGACCGCCCTGGGCCGTTGCAGGGAGAAAAAAAAGGGTCAGGGAACCCGTCACGTGCGAGGAACACGTGCGGCTGGAAATCTTGATCGCGTCACATCGTTGACACGTCGACGAGCGTGTTATTCGCGTTGACAGTTATGCAGCGGAGATGTCCTCGTGATTACGACGCCGCGAGGATAAATCTTCCGATGGGGTGCTCGACTTATGGCTGCTCGAATCCGGTCACGGATCGATGGACACGGTGGTGAAACGCGAATCGACGTGAAAGTGTCTACAGCAAGGAAATACGTTGGGCGTGGACGTTTCCTGGACCATCTTATTCGTCTGCCTGGGTATTAACTGATGGAGTATACTGGATGCTTGTGGGATGGGTGATAGACAGTGTATAGGGTATATAGGAGTCAGGTGACGGTAGATACTGTGGAGGATGATTTAAAGTTTATCAACTGGCAATGAGTACTATTAGTAAGTGACAGTAGATGATAGTACGCACCTAAAAGTTAGTTAATTAGTTAGTGCACAGGGTACGTGGGAGTCAGGTCGCAGTAGATACACTGTGCAGGGTGATTTAAAGTTTGTCAATTGACAGCGAGCTACGAGTGCTGCTTCCTAACGCTTTGTAGGCAAGTTAGCCTTCCATGCGGACATCTTGTGTTCAAGATGAAATATGATTTCAACGAAATCGGTGATCTGAGACACCCGAAGTCTTCTCATGAATTCTCGGCTAGCCTCGAAAGTCACCACAACATCTCAATCACCCAAAACATTTCCGACAATCCCATCGAATGAAGTGCGAAACGAATGCTCGCAGCATCCGGGCTAGACTCGGTGTACCTAGAATAGCTGGTGTATGGAGGTGCATCGGAAATGGGGCGAGCGTGAAGCGAGGCGTAACGACGCAGCAACCTGCAGCAGGGAAAACGTAAACAAGCATCGAGCCAGGTCACCGGTTAGAGGGCCCGGTAATGACGCGGTACATTTGAACCCGTCAGATATCAGGGAGCCAGCCACGAGATAACTGAGCCGAGGACTTGGCTGGGCGAGCGGGAATAAAAGCAACAGCCTGGAGAGAGCGTTTTCCAGATATTCCTATCTCTCTTTATGGTGGCCGATTGCGCTCGCGTGCTTTCAGATAGCCAGCATAGGGGAATGTGCACGCACGCACACGCGCACGCGCACGTGTGCACGCATACACGAGGGCCAGCGCGCAACTACACATACCTGAAATAATATTACAAGCGGAGGTTATCCGATGGCGGCGTCGGCGGTCGTGACCATGGGGATGCTACCGATGGTGGTGGCGGCGTTGATGGCGTTGCTGGTGGCGGTGGCGGCGACCTGCTGGTAGCATGAGCTGCGATAGTAACTGCAGTAGAGGGTAGCCGCCACCCCGTGGTGTTCCTCCGAGCCAGCCAAGCTAATCGTTCACGCGATATTCCGGTTATTCTCACGGATTTAAATAATATTCGCCTTAACAGCTTTTTAAATCGCTTTCATTATTCTCGTACTTTCCGCGGCGATTCGTCGGGCATATACACCGTTCAGAGATAAACGGTGTTTTACAAATGGTATTAGGAAAGTTTTGAGGATATTCTCAACTGTATAATTGAAAAGATGTACGTAAACGTACAGAGAATGGTCGTGGTTCAGACGTTCCTTGATGAGCTCACCACTGACCGTAGAGAAATTTAATAATTTCGTGTAGAATTTTGTGTAATATTTACCTTACAATGATTATGTAAATAAGAAGTGCAATACCAAATAGGACCATCCCTCGATAAAAACATAAAGATTATTTTAATATTCGTTGAAAGGAGTATGGAAATAATTTCATTTTTTACTTCTTAATATCGGTTTTATTTAATATCTTACAAAAATTCACATAACATCTTTCAAACTGCCAGTGAAAAATTAAATCCGTTGCAGTCATTTTTTATCACTTATGCCATAAAATGTAACTTCAGACCGAGTGGTCCTATACAATCAAATGTTTCCTAATTAAATAATTATTAATTCTCATGATTTTCAAACTGATCAGTGTTGGAATAATAGTAGAAAATGATAATCATGCGATCGTACAGTTCACTATTTTTATTCTCCACAATCTGTACTCAGAAAAGCATTCTATAACGTGTCTGACCATGTGGGCCAATTTTCACTGTGGCAGTAAATACACACGAAATAAAATACCTACCAATTTTTCAAGTCAATTTTATAAAAGGTTTCACACAAACTACAGTGCCAATCACCGCGGGGTCTGAATGCGAGGCTAAAGGATCCGCAGCAGCTTTTAAGAATGTCCCGTAAAGTATAAGGAGGATCGTTGCTTCGGAAGGTTCGTGTAAAAGTTAGGTCGAAGGTGGAAACGAGGCGTTTCGCGTGCTTTTACGTCGCAGCAAAAGTTCGACGCGCCGCGAAACAAAAACCCTGTACAGTGGAGCATGACCAGTTTGGGCCAGCCAGGTCCGAATGCCAGCGTGAAACGACTCTATCCGTGCCATTTCCTGAGGGAAGCACCCATAACCGGGACGACGGGTCAGCCTGAGAGCGGGAAACGCGCGGGATTTCAATTTCATAGCGCGCGAGAGCCTCGTTCGATCCTTATTCTCGCTTATAAACGTGAACGACGCCGCGATAAAAGTTACTCGACCCGGAGCACAGCCTTCGAAACGGCCGAGTCACGGCTGCTGATGAAAAGGACCGAGAAAACGCGAGGAAAAGCCGGTCTCTGATAGTCAGGGATGACCGCTTCCCTCCATCGCGAGTTTTCATGCTATTTCATTTATTTATTTGGTATTTTTCAATCGGACAAACACTGAAGAATCTATTAACACGTTGACTACCGCAGTGGAAACTCCCGTACCTGGTCAGACACACTATAATACGTCAATAAAATGTCAAAGGTCTCATTAACGCATTCGCTACCATGGTCGATTCGAGAAAAACGTCCACCACAGACCACGCTTTATTTTTATCGATTATCTTTGTCATACATGTGTGATGTCGTGCTCTCAAAACAGAATCGACGCGTCACACATATGTGAAGCTGGTAGCGAACGTGTTAATTCCTTCAGAATGAAGTTACGCACAGGTAAATATGAGATGTGCGTGTGACGTAATACGTGTTTGGAATTCACTTGGTACATTAAAATAAGCATTTACAAGTATATCATGTTAAAAATACGAACATTGAACTGTCTTACGCATGTACTTTTCATCCTGTCATCTCATAAATAATGTGCGAATGTATTATTCGAGTTTATCTAATAAAGATTTGACTGTGCATGCAATGGAGTGTCAGAGATGTATATTTTTTTGAATTTTTCGATAAAAGTTTGGATCAGCACAGCGAGGCCAAGGTTTCGGGCATCCACGTTCAATCCACTTCAACGGTTTGGGACGCGCTTGTTGAAGCAATTTCGAACAATGAGGCTATAATGACATGGTATCTTATCCTGTTGAAACAGTACGCTGTCCGAAAAACTGCTGAAGCATATCAAGTAGCCTACTCTACCTCTGACCGTTGCTTCTGCGGAAAAGAGAGGTCCATAAATCTTTGATCTCGTCATCCTAAGCCACAGGTTCACTTTTGGGTAGTCTATTTGCAATTCTATAAACTCATATGATTGTTCATCAAACCAGATAACGATTTGAAATACTTCTTGAAAAAGTACAAGATCTGCAGATACACGGACACTCCGCATGTTGACAGTGTTAAATAATTTTGTGATAGAAACTTTTCCTAATTTTTGTTAAACATATTTCTTTTTGCATAAAAGTAAGCCAGTAACAACGTACTTAAATAATTTGATAAAAATTCACTCGATTTCATTACAATAGTAAGCAGTCAAATTTGGAGCACCCTGTATAGTAGCTGCGTGCCTGGGAAATCGTTCTCCGGATTTCGTGGGCGGCACACGGTTTCGGTAACACCGGAAGAAGAGCAGGACAGTCGGAAGAAGGGAAGAGGGTGCAGAAAGGCCTTATCTTACCTGAACTCTTGCTCGCCACGGGCATTCATAAAGTCTGGGGTTAAGCTTCTCCCTCTCTGGCTATCTCTGCGGCTCCTGGTACAGTGGCTTGTAGCGGCTTGACCGAGAAGGTATAATCCGGTGCACACACTAGTTACAACCCATTAGTTGCTACTCCCTCTCCAGGACTCTATCCAGCCCTCCAACCGGTCCAGCCACCCCTCGTCTCTCCCTTTGCCGCGCCCTTTAGCCGGTACCCTTAATAATGCATCCGGAAGATGCTTAATCGAGTCTCGCAACTCATTTGTGATTCGGTGGATGTGCTCTGTTCGTTGTCTCCGTCCCTGTCTGTCCGTCGTTGCGCTCTTCTCCGTCTCATGCTACCCTCCGTGAACAACCCCGGCACCGTCTCCGTCACTCTCAACCCCTCCGCAAGCTTCCAGAGAACTTTTCGCTAGCAAGCTGTGCCAGCATCGACGAAAGCCTCGGTAGAAATTGAATGACCGCGACTCGCCGTGAAGTTTCGATTCGTTGATCTAATCAGCTCCATCTGGCCGCGTGACCCTGCCGGGAATTTGATTTCCGCCAGGTGGAATCCTGTTACGGGCTTTTTGTCGCGGCCGCGTGAATTACGACGAATTCACGACTGAGTCGTTCGAGCACAGGCTTCAGCTTCTTCTGGGGAATTTTCCCTCTGTTTTCCAGCGAGATGCTTTTTGCAAACGGCGAGCATGTTCGCCTGTTGTTTGAACGCCACGGCGAGAAGGCGAGAGCGATATTTTGGGGGTGGGTTGGTTCACAGCGACGTCGTCCTGTACCCTGAAGGACAAAAAGCTGGCAAACTTTCGTCCACGAGTAACAGGGGTTGAGAGCGGGTGAAAAAGGGAGACAGTAAAAGTGGGAGAGGTAATTAGCACCGGTGAGTCGCAGACAACGACGCATACGTGTACACGAAGCCAATTATACGACAGCCGAATAGTTGTACAGGCTATTTCAGGAAACTTGCGTCTGAACTGTGTCCGGTGCTTTCATCGACACAAAAAAAAATGTAGAAGAGGAATATTTATTTCGAGTAAGGTGGTCGTCCTTATTGTCAACCGAGTATCAATTAGCGACAATTTCAAATAATCGATAAAAACGCAGATAACAGTTGAGCACTGTGGTTAGTAAAGGAGGCCCGAGGTGAACTGTGATTTTCAGTATAATTTTTTCATAAAAATTTATCTTCAACAGCAATTGTCCTAATGATAACAGTAAAAGACCCAGTATCTGTGTACTCCCTGCCCAATACAAGGCCATTTATCTTACGCTAGTGTCTATCACGTAGGAAATCTTAAAGCGTCAGAAAAATGTCTGACTCACTGAATACCGTTTTCATGCCGTTAAAAGTAGCAAACAAGTACTTTGAATGAGAATATAAGCGACGTGTACAACAGCGAGAAACGTTTGCGCGCGTTCTCTCGACCGTTTGTTTGTATCTATCGAAACGCAACGATATCATCCGCGTTAATTGGAGATGCTGCATAGGTGATTTATAGCATCGCGTCTCGATACAGCCATGATGAACCGCGAAACAGCACGACATGCCCGCCATTAATTTGCAAAACGATGATTAGAGTGGCGGAAGGGTCGCCCGGAGAGGTTGAGAACAATCAGCCGGTTTCTTTGGCTATTGCTGGGACAGAGGATCGTTGAAAAAATCCTCCGATGAATATGCATAAACCGGCAGGACGGCGACCTTTAACGATCCAGGCAAATTAGAACGTACAACCTCGTGAAAGTTATGTAATTTAGCGTCCCTTGTAATTAGTGGGCCCCCGACACTCGGAGGAATCCGTCGGCAGTGGTTTACTTTCGCCGGGTGTATATCTTTGCAAACATCAGGGTGCCGAAGGAATGCGCTAACGTTTACGTTAAACACCGAATTATCCGTTAATTGCTCGGATGAAATTCCACGGACGAAACCAACGCTATGATTTTTCGACTGCTCTCTCAATTGCAATTCTCGACTGGCAGCTCAGTAGAAATAGAGATCATTATTCACCAATTAGAATTGTAGTGGAGTATTGCAACTTCTTTATTGGCAGTGTAATTCAAAATACATACAATAGTTTAGAAACATTTGCTTTGCTTATTAATTTTACCATGCCGTAGACTATCAAATGTTTTGGAATTCACCTAATTCCGTTTATTGAACTCTAAATAATGAACCTCTGGTACTTTGTAAGTTTAAATTTAGAGAAACTTGAACAAAAAACTATTGTGGAAAACGCACATTCATAAAAAAAGGGATCAACTAAACGAAATATACAGAAAACTTTGGTGGCTGATTGGTAACAAATCACAATTATCAACTTACAACAAACTACTGATGTACAAAACAATTCCAAAACCAATGTGGACTTACGCCTGTCAGGCATGGGGCACAGCCACGGACTCCAACATAGAAACAATAGAGAAATAGCAAAATAGAAAACTATGAGCCGTAATGAATGCAGACTGGTACATGCCGAACAGACAAATAATGAAAGAAACCGGCATTCTCACAGTAAGAGAAAAAATCGCTCGACAGAGCAGGTTGTACCAACAGCGGTTAAAATACCACCAAAATAACATAGCCACAAACCTACTGGACACCTCCGAAGAACGCGAAAGACTAAACAGATGTCATTTTCTGCACCTACCATTCCGGTGTAGCGATACAGGCTAAATAATATCATTGTGCTACACTATTGAGTGTCGTCACACTCAGGCCAATATAAGCTATCACACTCAGTGCTCAATATTACAGTTAAACGTCGATTATCCAAACTAATAGGGAGACAAACCCGTTCCGACAAGCGGTTTTTCGGATAATTGAATTAGAAAAACCAAATTTGCAAATATGTTATAAAACGATTGGAAATAAAACAGTTATTAAATATGGATGTGTATTGCATGAAAAGGTACATGATAAACGAAATATAGAAAGTCAATTAATGGTTTTTACATATAGCCAAATGCCGAATTGCTTCTGAAATAAATATTTGTACTGCATCTATTTCCGTTTGCTCTTTTGTCCATCATAATGCAACATTCAATGCATTTTCAGCTTCATGGTGTAGTGGAATAGTATGTTCATGATTCCGCCATATCTCTATCCTTGTTATAATTTTGTTCACCCAGGACGGATAAAACAATATCATATTATTTAATATATCTATTTTCAACTATTCCTGAGTGCCATTGTAATTGCAGTTTTCAAATCCAGGTACATATATTGGGTGATAGATTTTCCAATTCATTTTGATGGGTTTCAAATGAAACGTTTATGCACTGAACACAGACAAGACACTAACCTCGGTCATTTGGAACAAAAAGGATACGTGTTCTAAAATGTAAACATTCTTACGGATCATTCCACGCCAAATCGATCACTTTTTGACGTCGATGTCAGGGATTTTGTTCAAAATGAAATATGATGTAATGCCCGTGAAATTAAGGGTGGTTTAACTTTAAAGACTCCATCCTGATCGAGGGCTTATTTTGTAGGTAAAATTTCATGAAATATGGTCGTACTTTTTTTTAATTTAAAACCTGGTGGCTTTCAAGGAGAAATTTATAAAATAAAAATTTGTTTATAACTTTAATGTTACAAAATTAATTTTTTAATTCAAAAAAATATTATTACAATAAGCCAAACCTTCTCGATTACAACAAAAAGGAATGAACACAATCGGACAAATAGTTTCCAAGATAAACATTCATAAGTACAGCCTGTTTTTGTGAAAATTGGCAAACATTGCAAAATTCAAAGGTTCGTATTTTTTAAACAAATTCGAAACCAGGAAAATGATTTCACGGGCATTACATCATATTTCATTTTGAACAAAATCCCTGACATCGATGTCAAAAAGTGATCGATTTGACGTGGAATGACCCTTACATAATTTAGATACATGTACGTGGCTTAATCTGTGTTCCGATAATCGGTCCTTCGGATATCCGATATTCGGATAATCCTTGTTTTACTGTATTGCATGATAGATTGCATAAATACAGATGACAAAAACAGTTTCGAGAAGTTTCGGGTGTCGCGAGGTCAGAATTAGAAATACCCAGACGCGTTTTGTACTTCAGAAGCTCGAAATTCAAACGGTTCGATGCTTGACAAGTTTAAAAACTTTTCAAAAACATTCTGGTCAATTATCCAAAGTACCGTTCTCGGCCCATCCCACGAACTCCCTTTCCGCACGCTTTAACCGAAATCATAAAAACGCGAATGGTCAGGCGTGAAAGAAGTGGTGCGAAGAGAACGGGGTACGCTGGGACGAATGTTCGTCGCTTTAGTTTCGTTATTTTCCAACGATTTCACCGGCGATGTCCGCGGTGTTACGCGGTCCGGTCCTCTCGCATGAATGAAATCAGTAACGTATGATGCATTGCCGAAGATCCCAAACTCCCTGATGCATGTTGAACAGGGACGGCTCATTGGACCGTTTTAGGGAAACTGCTGCCGCTCCCGTGGTCGTATTTTCCCGATGCCGCCGTTTAGCCCTCGGTGATATTGGATTCATCACTCAAACATCTTCGAAATCGTCCACTCGTATCGATGAGCCAGCTCCAATAGATACACGAAACACGAGGAAACGATGATATTGGCAGAGATATCGGAGCGTATCGCGATATGGGACTTCGCGAACTATTTACTGCTGTCGTTCGTGCCAGCTGAAAATCGGGCAGTGTTTCTTCTAAGCGCGAACTTTTCCTCCCGTCCTGGTTCTTATAATTGAACCACTCTCCAGGTCAGTCGATCAGATGGTATCGATGAAACAAAATGTGAGAGCGATATCGCGTCGCATCGTGTGCGATCACGTTTTTCCATGGCATTAGGGTGGAAGCTTCATATTTTGGGGAGAACAGATTTTATGTCTGCAGCGATTAGTTGGAACTGCTGCTCTGTTTAATCGGGAACGCGGTTACTGAGTCTTCAAGTGTTCCACTTTCACAACGGACCGATGTAAACCATCGCTTTCGAGCGATGATTCCTTCAAAGACTATTTTCACAGTACCGAAATACCCGCGAAAAAACGTCCACTCGCGAATGGCAGTCGGAACGGTAGCGGATTGTCATCAAGGGATTGTTTTTCAAAGCAGAAACTTTCGAAACTGTATTCGAGGTAAAAAAATGTACCTGCTCTCGACAACAATGTGATTGTTGTTCCATATTTTTGCACCGATGCATATACGAAACGAGGAGTCAGGCTGAACCGGATCGTTCGCTTCTACTAAATTTCTAAAGATGAAGTCATTGTACCGGCTACACGCTATCCAGACTTCAATCGTCATCCGTAGATATCTCGAACAACTTGCTCCTGAGAAGTCTCTTCTAGCAAACTACACAATCTCTCTACACGGTTGTTACGCGATTCAGAATGCAGCAAGAACTTCTGATCGCTCCCACAAATCCACGACACGACTATATGCGCCCCGAACAAGGATACGTCAAACATTTACCCTGGTGTGCAATTTTGAAAGTTTCAACCGGAAACTACCGGTTTCGCTGTATCGCATTTATGTAACCTTCTCTTACGACAGTAAAACACGAATGTTCGAGTTTCTGTATCTTGTTCGATCATTTGTAACACTTTAGACTTCCCATCGTCGCACCACCCGAACAACAGAGGAAACGGAAATTCATAACGGAATGATTGAAACATAAATTCGTTCGTAACTTCGGAACGAGGTCAGACATGTTTAGACGAAAATTTTATATACCGGGTGTTTAATGATAAGTGTCGTCTGATACAGCGCTGAAGTTATTGAGTATTGAAAGCAATGGTAACGGACGTGTGTGATTTTGAACGGCACTAATCTTGAGACACTCTATATGGTTGAATTCTTGACAATTAGATACTGCATGCAAGTTCCGGGTTATCTAAACAATATTGTGTCGCACAGGAAAAACTCAAAACGGCCTTGTAATTTAGAAACTTGCAGACACGAAAAATTCATTTCAATTGATTGTATATTATTGAAACATAGGCTGCTGCTTAAAATATAGGTTATAATGGTTCATCCAGTACAGAAGTCGTCATAAAATAGTACGGCAAGTGTACTTCGACATAAAATCGATTGGAACGATATATTACATCGAACAAACCTGAATGTAGAACCGTAAAGGGTTACGTCTTGTGGGACAGTGAAATGTTCCGTGTCTAGTCAGACACACAAACACGTAAATATTCCATTACTTCAAACGACCCTTCTCGTTGCATGCTATCATTGTGAAATTAATTTTACACAAAATTGAACACTTTAACGTCCTCTACCACATACACACAATATAATTAATTTAAATAATACTCATATGAAACAAACAAATAAGTCATTAAAAGTCAATATAAAACGACTAACATAGAGTGTTCTGTAATTGAAGTAAAACCTTTCAAAGATATTCAAGGCAACTTTCGCAAAATATTTACAGACGCCATGGTGTCAAGATGAACCATTCGATTAAACAGAATTTTTTCCATGGACCGAGTATGACCGACGAGGCGATAAACGCGTCGGTGGACTGAATTTTGAAATTTTTCCAAGAAAATCCTTGAACGCCGGGGGAATCGCGCAGTTTAGCCCGCGGTTTGGCCGGGTTCAGGGTTTTTGCGAGAAAAGCCATAAGGAGGGAAGCGAGAGCTCGGTCGGCGAGAATACAGGGCAATGGCGATCGTGACTAGAGCGAGCCAGAAAACAGGAGGGCGCATAAACGACAAAGGACTCCGGCATTATTATGTGCCAGGGCTGAATGCATGACAATGCCAAGCGAGATTCTCTCTCCTCGTCAGTTTCCCTTCCCTTATTCCTGTCTTTGTCCCCCGGTTAGTCCCGCGGGCGCCGCTCAAGCACCGTTGCGGGACCACCGCTTCACAATGCTACGCTAACAAGGTCAGCAATTAATGAATCGCTAGAAACGCGTTGCCAGAAAAATACGGGAACCTATGGGGACCAATGTATTATTAATGAACTGACCTACACGACGCTCAGCCCTGTCCCTTGTTTCCTCAATCTACTTTTCGGCTTCGCTACCCACGATCCGCCGGAATATTCGAAATACTTCCTTTCAGATTTATTTCGGGGAGTCTGAGAGGTTTGTTCCCGGAACAATCTAGTAAGAAACGTTTAAATATTTGTAATCCTTTTAGAACGAGAGGGTTAACTTCTTGGTCAGACTGTTGGGTGTTCGTTGTTCTGATACACTTGGTTGATTGTCGAAGCAGGCACTTCACGTTTCAATTAAGGCTCTGTAATTTGCAACTTTTTAACCCTTTGAGGATGATGAACCATGTATGCGTCCCGATAAATCGTTTACCATGTGCTACAGTCCACCATACACGTACAGGGAAATTAAAAAGTTTGTAACACGTTGACTGCCATGGGGGTCATCGGTAACCGCAGCCTCAAATTTTCTTAAATAAATAACTATTGATTTTTACTGTATTTTGAGTAAATGTAACGTTGCAATATTGTTACAAGAACGCATGTACTATTTTAAATACTTAAACATTTTTTTCATTGGCGATTTATATAGAAAAGAAAAATTTATGTCGCGTCTGACTAGTGATGCCTGTTTTCACTGTAGCAGTCAACGCGTTAAGACTGGGGAGACAAACTCTTTCCAGCAATTAGATACGTCCAAAGACTGCCTGTGCATGGTGTCCCATTTCTACCTCTTGCCTTACGATTTTTTTAACAATTTCCTCCGATAAAGTGTACCATTTGAATTCTCGAGTGCTGTGATAAATCTAAAGCTTCTATCAGCACACACAGTTCGCTCTTAACGACCCTCTGAAAGTCAAGGGTGCAGTGCTGTAAAGTGTTAAAGACTTCATACGCAGAGTGGGAAAAGTGTGTGCAGCATACACACATCCTCGACAACAGCAAAAGAATTTTTCTAATCGCTGTTCACCGTAAACCATCCTTCCGTACAAGTCTTCCACACGCGACTCGGTGCTCCCATCTTGACGCAGAAGAAGAAGAAGAAGAAGAAGACTAGGATGGGTCTGGTTCGGCTGTTGGAGCGACCGCGGCGTTCTGACGAGGGACAACTGGGCCAATCGATACCGCAGCGTTGTCGGTTGGCGGGGGTGGATAGGCAGGGTATTTCGGGTGGTTGTAGGCAGCGGTGGGTGGGTTGTCGCGGGGGTGGCGACGACTACCGCCCCTGATCGACGCTACCTTAACCTGCTGATGGCGCCACCGTCATCTCTAGCATGTCCACGCGATCCAGAGCTGTGCGCAGAATCCGTTCGCGGACCATCGTTCCTCCACAATGTTGTCGGACCTGTCGTTTTGACCCGTGTTTCGATTGTTGTCGCAACCGCGTTTCAACGGAAAAAAGTTTGATCGTTCGTTCGATTGTTTCGTCCCGGGACCAGCCGTGTCTGGCCGGTTGAAACGGGCCGCGAGTTTCTCCTCAAGGTTCCAGCATCCTCCATCGAGCATAACCTTAAAACCGGGGCAAGGACCTTGCGCGTGACCGCGAAAAGCGACTCGCGATTCGCGCGTAAACAACGTTGATTCGTCGATCGATTCGTTGTGAGTTGGGACTTGCAGTGGCCTTGAGGACCGAGGTGTGTCGGTGATCGCAAAGCGGATTCCTCTTCGGCATCGTCTTCGGGGTGCGCTGGCCCTTTTTCGGGCTGAAAGTTCGAGCCGATTAATATTCGGAGGATTCGATGGGAGTTTCTCAGTCTCCCGGTTTTTGAGTTTGCCGTGGAGGGGTCCGTAGGAGTGCGGAAGATAGATAGTACAGTGTAACGTTCGAGATCGTAGGGACAATAGTGCAGGAAGTGGCGAATGGGCGGTCTCGCGACTGTTTGAGATGGAAGTGAGTAATAGCGGAGTAAAGTGACCGCTGTATTGGTCGTGATGATCATCGTACGGCCATAAACTGTCGTCAGAGTGATTCAATTGCTACCGCAAGCCGACCCAGCAGCGACGATGCATCACTATTATACGCAAGAAGACATAGATCGCGTCGGTAAGTGGCTCTGGTCTCCAGCAATCGTTTCGTATCGATAACATATCATCCTGTCTCTACCAAATTTAACGAAGACACTACAAACACGATTTTTTATTTGAAAGCATGTTTTTTATTTTCATTTTCATTTTAATATACATTTGAGTTCGACAGTTTGGAGTCGGGACCCTTTAAGATCTTCACTGGAGTGCTTTTAAAAGCACAGAATGTAGGAACAGGACGGCCGAATTTCTGAATTCCTTGTTATTTGTTAAAAGCATTGTTCTCTGCATTATAGTACTGTTACGTGGTACTGCAAGAATTCAAGTTCTTATGCAATGTAATGGTGACTAATGCATCCAGCGGGGACGCATTATTGCAGTGCTTCATATAGAGTAAATAATGGAATTCTTGTTTCCTGCGTGGCATAGGTATACTGTAATATTCTAGGACAAACTACAAATCATCCTACATACTTCTTATGCAATAAAACGCTGAGCCTTGGTAGCGGGAAAGTTAATGCCAACTGTGGCAGTGACTTAACATTTTGACAATCGTGTTATCAACTTCGAATTTAGGATAAATTGCATTTTATTCAGCAATCGAATATTCTCTCAAATTCGAAGATAAGTAGCTCTTTCAGGTTCATATTCTATCTGTTATACAGACCTTCAGACTGGGCAGGTTAAGGTGATTTACTCTTAATTTTAAGAAATGGTCTTTACGTTTCATTCTACCGAATCATACCTATCATGTGTTATTTTTCAACAAATTTCCAAAATAAAGTGTTGGAGATAATATGTAATTTGTTAAAATAATAAAATTATTATTAACTTCAAGTAATTTATCTCAGTTATAAGACTCCTTCAGGAGACCATATTTTTAAGGGCACCCGGTACTTGGAAGTAAATTTGGGCAGATGAAGATCAGACTGAACTTCGATTACATTAACTTTTAATATTTCATTGTTATAACGCTTTCGACGTGATTCAACTAAAAAATTACCGATATAGAGGAAATTTCGTTTCGAACTTTCTCAATTTATCCTTCAGATAGCAAATTCCAGTTTTGAGTTCGATCGAAGTTGAAACGGAATTGTAAATGCGTTGGAACGTTGGCGACAACGGCCAGGAAGGACGACGATGTTAATAATTATTCAAGAAAAAACCGGCACTCAGAGAATTGTATACGATTACAAAGTTTGTTGGCGTTCCTTAAACGATCCGAGCCTCGGCGACATCTCGACGATTTAAAATGCAAATTCGACTGGCGCATAACTTCGTTGAATTATCGGTCGAATCGTGAATTTCGTTCACGAGCCCGGCCTGTGAATTGTTCTGCTCGCGTATTTACATGGAAAAATAAATAAATGTACGAATACTACAATACTAGTGTTATAAAACAATACCGCTTTGCTATTTGTATTAAATTTTAGCTTTTGCAAATATTTCATTCCTGCATATAATCATAATAACGTTAAAGCATTACATTATTTTATAACCAATACGAATTTTACAAGAAGCTTACGTTCTGACGTAAACGAAATTTATTGTTCGCAATGAACAATTTTTACATGCTCACAGGGAAGTGTTTATTACAATAATTTGAAGCATTATTTCTCAAGTGAAATTATACGAATTTATTTTATGAAACTGTTGGACGCTGATTAATTATTAATAAACTTTTATGTATTTTGCTGGACTGATTCGCATTACGTTCACGCGAATTATTAATTAATATAATTTAATTATATTCACTCCTACCGTCTGCTAATAACGAGTCATCTTGTGCCAAACTGATAATTATGTGAATACAATCGATTTTAAACACGTCATTAACGGGTTTGTTATTATTACGTTTACATGCGCTTACATAAATATTCACTTATTTGTATTTACATAATTCTATAAAGTTGCATCGATACAGATCTGTATTATTAAATGCGTATTAATTAATAAAACACGCAGGAAACATTATCAGATCTGAGCAAATTATATTTCAAAATGAACGTAAGAAATCAATTATTTATGAAATCGTGTAATTTTTATACGTTTCGTTGTTTCTAGCAGTGTCGATTGTGTTGAAAATATGAAACGAAACAAATATTTGTTCGAAATATCAAGGATTTCAAATAATTCAATACTGCGCCCTTTTTATTTTACATGTCAAACAAGAAATTGCGGAATTAAAATCTGCCAATACTGGGAGTGGCCATCGGTAGTTAGCAATGTGAAAACTAACAAAAGTTTTTTCAATCAAGTAACTCCGCATATTTATCAAACACAACACGGAAACAATCTATGTCTGAATTAAGCAAATAGTCCCCTTTGAAAATTGCAAAACGTAGAATATAATACAGCATTATCTTTCCTGGAGATCTTGTGAAAATCTTCATTAACACATGACAAAATAAAGCAACGTCCTACTTAAAATATTTCAAATGTAGAAAGAAATCGATATACGATAGCGTAACGATCATCAAATGCATCACTGTATGATATGTGTTGGCCATGCACGTTTCTAATATTGATTTTTATAAACCATAACAGTTACTTATATTAAGGACGTAAAGCTGTCGGGACATGCACAATGGAAGATACGTTTTTCTTTCTATCGAAGACACCTTGAACAGAAATATATACAAGGTGTGACAATTTAATTTCCGGAACAGCCGCGTAGTGTCACCTGTGTAGTGATTTAGTTGTAATCACGCTTGCAATCGTGTTTGCACATGTTTTAACTAATACGTGCGTACACCTCGAGTCTATAGAGTCATTCGTTAGTTAGATATTGTGAAAACAACAAAGATCTGCGTGTGATCTGTGGCATAAAAATGCGTGTTCAAAATTTAGAGCAGCGTATTAACATTAAATTGTGCTTAACTAAAATTCGATTACCCAATTAGATTATCCTGTCTATTCGCTCGATTTAACTCCCTGTGATTTCTGGCTTCTCCCAAAATTAAAGATTGCACTAAAAGGACGAAGATTTTGTGATATCGCTAATATCCAGCATAATGTAATAAAGGAACTTAACAGTATTCCAGAAAACGAGTTTCTGGACTGTTTCCAGACATGGGAACACCGACTAACACACTGTATAGATGCACAAGGGGACTACTTCGAAGGCGACAACAGTCACTAATGTATAGTTCCGAAAATATATTTTTCATAGGTGCATTCCAGGAATTCAATTGTCACACGCCGTGTAAGTTACTGTGTTAGCATTTACTTTAAAAAAATAATGTATTTTCATCGTCGAAGGACACGTTCAGGTGAAAAATGACGTGTGGATGGCAAGAGATCATCGAAAGTCGGATTTCATGCAGCCTTCCCTTAGACGAGGAAGCGATCGGACATTTTCGTCACGCTCTTGTCTTTTCTTTCGTTCCCCACGGCGTGAAAACACGCGCACGGTATTCTTAACATTAACGCGCCTATTTGGGAAATGTATGCAGGTTAGATCCCGGGCTACCCCTTGTACCCAGGATTATATTAGGTCCTTCCAGGCTTTCCGCGCGGGTCTCCTGCGGAATTTAAATTGCTCCCCGGATACGATAGCGCAGGCCGAAATAAAGGAATGGAATAAAATTTGCGACGCCTTTACCGGCGGCCGCTGCCGCATCGATTTCGTTTTCGCCATCGAGAATGAAACGTTTACACACGTCCTGAATATTCGATGCATAAGTGAAATAAAACGGGAATTTGTTAAACCGATATCCCTGCATGGAACAGAAAAATATTTTTAGCTTTCGCTTCGTCCGGAGATGGCGTGTCTACTGTTTCTGTATAGATGTTTTCGGATTTTCCAATGTAGTAAACAACAAACAGAAAATGGTGCAGCATGCTATTGGCGAAACAATAAGGCAGAAGGAGAATATTCGATAATGTTCCATATACTGTACTTGTAAGGACAACTGCATGTATAAAATCTCGGATGAATACATACTTAGCTGATTCTATAATAAGAATTCTTTCAAAAATGTTACTGACACATCGCCACAGAATCCAGCATACAATCATTTAAACCACTTTCGAAACTTAACCAGAACATGAATCACTTAACTTCGATTGTCATACTGTTCAACGGTCCCACGGATCGAGTACGCGCGAGATGACACTTGACTAATTTATTTTAACCCTGCCAAAGGAACGAATATAGAAAACTGTGTAGAGCATGGATGATGTCCAAAGCCCTACTTCGGAAGCAACAAGGAAGATAGACTGACTTTGATATTGATCTACACTACCATCCATAAGTGTCCGGATACCTAGTAAATTCAGATAAATAGCGTATTAATGCTATAATAATATAACTTTTTCGATTTTTGCTACCATTTGCCTAATGAAATAGTTTTCTTTGGCCAATACTATAATAGCGACACGTTTTTCTGTCGAAAATCCCTTTCATGAATTCATGGTTATGATCGTTAGATCTGTTAAACTCGAACTAAAACCAGCCGACCTGGTGTCCGTTTCGCCAATCTTAAGTGGCTGAGATTCGTCCAAATCTGTACAAATATCCAACTCTGGTCAGAAATAAACATATTAAATACACTGCGATGTCGAGGAAGAACAGACAGGGAATAAAGTCATCTAAAACTGGATCCATTCGTACCACTTGTCTATGTACGAACGTTTCTGCTTAACTTTCATTATAGCAATTTTATCAACTTTATTTGTTAATAAATACTGCTCATGTTGTTCAATAATAGCATAATATTTTTAAAATAGCATAGCAAACCAATAAAAAAGCTATATATGTAAAATCTTTCAGTGATATCTGCAAACATGTAAGTGTCCGGATACTTTTGGGCGGTAGTGTACCTATCGTAAGACCAACTGTGTGTATAAAACCACATACAACTACTCATCTGATCGGATAATAATAATTCGTCCGAAAATCTGACTGGAGCCTCCCCATGGAACCATTTAAATCACTCTCAAACTTCAACCACAACACGAATCCTTCAACCTGGATCACCATAGCGTTCACTAGTCCCACAGATCGAGTTCGCGCGAAACGCCACTTGACTCCTTTATTCTAACCCTACCAAAAAAAAAACAAAAAAAAACACAGAAAAAACACAAAACGGTGGAGGGAACGGATCATGTCCAGGGCCCTACCTCCGAAACAATAAGGAAGCAGGACAAGGGCATTGTTCGCACGTACGTACGTCCCCGTAACGCATTCTGCTTGAAGGCCCTGCTCGTAAGCAAATTAGAATGGCGCACGTGGCTCGCATAAGTCGGCTCGGTGTCTGCGTGCTCCGTGTGGGGCACGTCGGGCTGGATTTGTAAGGCCACCCCTTTTCTCCTGTTCTTCCTCGCCCGAAGGGCACCGACGCATCGCCAATTACGCCACTTTATTGCTAGGGTTACGTGTCGTGCGCTGAATTAATGCAATCCCCTCTTCGAACGTTTTTACTCTCCTTCCTTTTTCTCATTCTGCCTTCCCTCTTTCCTTTCTTTTTTTCCATTTTATTTCCTCGCGACGAACGTTTTCACGGACCGCGACCGCCCGTTCGAATCTCTCAATGCGAGACCTCCACCAACGGCTAATTGAATTCGAATCGATTATGCACGATCGCGACGGGAGACGTTATATTTCATAGACTGATTACCGCCGGATGATTTCTCTCATCGATTTTGTTTATTTACTCGTTTCCGATGGAACCCTCCAGGCGCCTTTGCCTCTTTGCGCGATGAAATATTGTGGAATTCTTTAGAATCGAGGGTGTGTAAATATATGGAGCGTTATTTCTTCCAGTGTCTGAAAACGAGCTTTTCTATTGATCGTACTAATGGGCACGGAATATTCTTTCGTTTGTACATCGAGTAAATGATTAATAAATAACGGAGCGACGTGATCGTTCGAGTGAAGTGATTTCTAAGTTCTGTGACAATAATTTTAGAATGTCGAAAGCAGCAGCATAGTCTTGTAAGATAAGAATTTCACCCCTTCCGATGAATAAAAGGAATCCGGACGAGCAGCAAGAGCTGGTGATACTGAATGCTTAGTAAAAGATAAGGCGAGTAAACAAAAATATCAAGCTGAATAAAAATGTAAATGTCCGGATTGGAAGGGTTAGGTGACGGGGGACTTTTATCTAAAATGAAATTACGGATGGTAGCTGCGTAAATATATTGTAGACGCGCCACGGCGCAACCCTCGCTCAATTTGACTTTTATTTATATCCTCTCGGGGATAAAATGGCCATTGCTATCGCTGCTGCACGTCAATTGCGCCCTGTCATCCCCCGTTTCGTCTGCAACTTTCTTCCAAGCGGAAATGCACCGCCAGCTAACAAGTGTCTCCATTATTGATCATCGTTTTTTTTTTACTGTACTGTATTCATGAATTATAGACTGAAGATTTACAGGAGAGTAAGACTTATTTATCTCGACGCACAGGTAATAGAATAATCGAAATGGACGATTATATACTCAAGCGACGGACCAATGAAGTAATTTGCATATTATTGTATTAGGTTGGTGAGAGATTGCTGGAAATACTTCAGCTACATTGTTAAAATCGTTAAGTATCAGGAATTTTAAAAAAAATGCGATATATCGTCTGCAATTATTGGTGAAATGTATAGAATCAAGTGAAACTTATTTCAATTAAATAGATAGTTTCTTTAAAAAAATGTGCTGGCCTAGTCATAACTATACGAATCAAACGTTTGATTCGCCAAACGCCAAACCTAACTACATATCACCGTGGAAAACTGACTTTGATTGGATATAATTCAGAGAATTTGTCTGGTCAGTGCTGGTTACTTCTACTCGCAATTTAATTTTACTAATATCTTATTTAACAGTCACACGGCTCTCAATTTTTCACGAGTGTCACACTTAAAAATACAGTAACTCGCACGATTGATCGAATGAATATTTTTTTCTTCTTTTTAATTTTTCCTTGGACAGGGCCTGCTGTCGTTAAACAAAAATCCTCTGAACAATAGAAACGTAAGAAACAAGTGTGAGGTAATTTACTTGAGAAGCTAAATTTTTAAGAAACTCAGTCATTTAGTTCTCCAGAGAAAATTTTTATACAGCTCCAGTAATAATAAAACGAATACGTCACATTAACTTCCTTTTATTTAGAACTTTTTCAGACTATCGAAACTCTAAACCTCAGAGTCAGTCTTTCTTGAACTGAGAAGAAAAAATAATCCCGAAACCATTCGATCGATCTGACGAGTCGTCTATGATCACTTCGATCACCGTAAAAAAGAAAAGCTGCGTTCACAAACCAGCAGCGAAGCTCTCCACGTCGCTACAAGTGGGGCAGGATGAATCCGGCGAACTTTCTATCGATCCTACGAGACAGCCCGCCTCGTCTCTCTCCTACTGTAAAATTTACATGGATCCTGCGAGAATCCAGCTTCGTTCCTCTCCGACTCCGTACCCTCCGCTCTTCCTTGAAACTTTTTTTTTCCAAGGAACTACGGACTCACGTAGATTGAAAGCGCGACGCGTATCTGATTACCCGTCAGGTCGAGATGAAGCGACGAAGCTGAAGAGTTCTCCATCGACAACGCGCAATTAACGTTTTTCACGGAGTGATGTGGGTCGTCGTCGAGGGTCGGACAATTGCGAATTGTCCCTTTCTCCATTTCTCGCCGCCGTAATCGCGGGGAACCGATACTCTGGAATCTTTATTTTTTTTTTTTTCAAACAGGGAATATCTGAAGGACCACGCACCGGCTGATGAATGAAAGTGGCTCGACGCCTCTCTCTCTCTCTCTCTCTCTCTCTCTCTCTCTCTCTCTCTCTCTCGTATTGAATTACCGTCAGCCACTAACGATGGATCGATACGCTCGGATTAAAAGTTTAGATTAACGGAAAAATAAAAAAACAGAGGGAGAAAGAGAGAGAGAAAGAGGAGGAATATACGTTTGACGGATATGATTTGTACAGCGGCGAAACGAAATATTTAACGATTATATCGGTTCGCGTAGGACGCATTGTTTCGCGCGTCGATTCCGCGCCGTATCCAAAACGAACTCGATATCCAGTCTGTATTGTGCGCTTGATGGGATTCCGTTTCTCCTATAAAAGTCATCCCTCCAGCTAAATATAAACTACTTTCCTCCGTGGAAACGACACGACCGGACGGAAAGTCGCTTTTTATCTTTCGATGGATCCCCCGAAACGGAATACCCCGGTTGCTTGATTGGAAAAAGCGGTTTATGCCAGCACGTCTAGGATGTTTCTATGTTTCTTACGTTGTGGGTGTTTTGACAAAATTAATCAATATTTAATAACGAGATTATTAATATTATTGTGATATTTAAGGTCGACTGACATCAACGTTGTATAATGTGGTATATTTTACAATGTTAATGCCCCAAGTACTTGAACACTTATATTCAAACGAATTGAATCACATGACAGCGGCCATCAGAGTGTTATGACTAGTATAGTGAATATATGATAGAAAGAGAGAAAGAAGAAAGACTTAATACAATAAATATAAGGAAACCGAGAAAAAGTCGAAAGATGAAAGTACCTGGCTTTAATTGGCACTGACCATTTAAAAACTGATTTCCTGGTCAATGATCCCGAACAACACTATCAGTACTTTACAAAGTGTAAACATTCTAACGCACGTCAGTATTAGTGCGTCCTCACACCCTTGATAAAGCAAAAATGCTGGCGAAACCTCAAAGGAAGCCTCAAACAGTATTCACACGTTTAATGCAACAGTGGAAACTGCCACATCTAGTCAGACATATTATAATGTCCTGTTTAAAATATAAATCGAGAAGGAAAAAAACATTTGCTATTGAAACGTACAGGCGTTGCTTTACATTATTATTAGTAGACTGCGGATGTTTATGCAATTTAATATATCCAAGTTGGTTCATGATGGACATTTACTAAGTTAGAAAAATAAAAGCTACGTATTTTGAACATTTCAAGGAGCAAATTCAATCTTGTTGAAAATTCATTTGTTTAACTGTATTGACATAGGAAATATGGAAGTTTAAAAATGTATATTTGCATAAACATCCGCAGCCTAATTATTACAATATCAGTATCGTCCAAAATCGCATAATAATTGGTAGTTATTTAAGACCCCCACGGCAGTCAACGTGTTAACTGTAACTAACCAAGTTATGAAAACGTCAGATGTCTCAATATTGTTATTCTGAAGAATATTCTAGTGTTACTGTCAGTTGTGACACCCCGTACAGCGGATACTAGTTAAACAGGTCTGAGTTCTTTCTGCACGGAAATTTCGTTGTAATTCCAGCGAGCAATATATCGATATTATTCGGACGACTCATTAAAATGACATCGGAGGCATTAGCCGGCCTGTTAAATCGGATAATCGTTTGTCTGCTATGGTGGTTCGCGACTGCATTAACCGGATCTGTTCGTTTGCCCGTTGTTTAAACGACTCCTCTCCATTCGAGTCATTACATTGATGATATTTTATTTCCCCGACGGTATCGCGGCTCGTTTGTCTCCATTACATTTAGAATTAGGCCGAGCTTTGTGCCGGGCCGTCGATCGACACGCTGTAATTTTCCTGCGGAACGGTGTTTATCGAATTTCGCACGTTGACGTTGATATTTTCCCGTCGATTTTCCTTTTCATCCGCGTTCACGATTACAATGAAAATTCTGCGCCTATGAAACGGACCAAAGTATTTTTTTTCTGCTGCCAATTCGATAGATTTTTCGTTCGGAATTAGAAATTAGGGAGATCTTTTTTGCATTTGTCGCTTTCCGTGAATTGTTTTCGGCAAATATTGCCGAATTAAGAAAGTGTTGATTCTCATAAAACTCTGACTGATGTTGGAATTAAAATAACAGTATACGATCGTAAAATTCAATATGTTTATTCCGAATAATCTGTATCCGAAAAAGCATTTTATAACTTGTAAGAAGTAGCCATCAATGACGAAATGAATCTTTTTTAAAAACTCAAATCGACTTATGTGAACACTACACAGTGAATACTTAATGAATACTGTGAAAGTATTCCCCACTTGTGACATTAACACGTTGAGTGACGCAGTGGAAAATCCCGCAATTAGTCAGACACAGGTAAATAAATTTTTACTAATATATACCTCCTATTCTATCCTATGAGTGTAACATAAAAGTAAGCCAAACTTTCATAGGAGTAATCGGTTGTTTGATGAAATTAAGACGTTGATAGTCACAGTGAAAACTTCCATCCCTGGTCAGAAATACTGCAATGTCCCACTTCGTACAAAAATCATGGAGAAAAAGAATACATGATTATTCAATTGCACAGTCTTGGCCTTCTATTCTCAATACTATATTAGTTCTATGTAAAATTATCATAAAAATAGCAGTTATTTAATTAAATGAAATTTGATGCGGTCATCGGTGAATCTCGCGACAGCCAACGCGTTCAAATTGATACATTGGCAATTAGTAGCGGTATTCAACATCCTAAAAATTCGAGTTGCCGAACTTCAACTACAGGGTGCGATGAAAATTTGGTAATTTTTGTATAATAAAATACTTCTCATATAAATGAATCTTTTCTAAAAGTACTCGTTATCGTTGGATTCGCTATTCAGTTGTCTATTTAATGGTATATAGATGTTGTGCATTTGTTTTATTTCAAGATATTGAATAAACGTGAAGAAATTCGTGCCTCTACAATTTCCTTGCACATGCGACGAAAACGTCCGGTTGACATACTTCGCTCGCTTAATATAAAAAAATCTGTGGTTTCAAAAGCTATTAAACGTTTCAAGAAGCAAGGTCTGTATTAAATCTCATAAGTCTGTGGAGTCGTTAAAGCAAGATTTGATGAAAGCGTGGAACGAAATAGATGAAAATACGCTGCGCGCATCGGTCAACTAATTCCAAAAGCGTCTCAGAGCCTGTATCAAAGCAAGTGGCGGTTTCTTCGAAAACGACCTGGTCTAAATAATATTTTATGCTTTTTTTTTCAATGTTGTTAGTGTTTTTTAGTTTTTGTTAATAAAAATTTTGATGGAACACCGTTGCCCACACAATTTCCAAACTTTCACCGCACCCTGTAATTACATTCGATCCCAAGCGGACTTATTGCTCTGCAATCGAGCACTAGTGAAATTCGGTTCGAGCTATCTGGATCCGCCATCGTTCCGGATTTACTTTTTACCCAGAGATCTCGTTTACCATGAACTTCTTATCTTCTTATCAAAATATGCCCTGGGTCTGTACATTTCACGTTACACGTACGTAGCCGTGTGTACAGTCGCGGCTCCAGTGTCCGCTATTAGGAACAAACCGGAAATAGAAGTGGCTGAACTTTAACTAGCTTCGCGGCGGAATGGTCCCGTTCTCTTCATCAAGTGAAACTGCGGGAATTAGCTTCTGGCCCCCGTCCAGATTACTTCTGTACGCTCTCTTCCGGCCTTCCCCATTTATCTCGTTCGCCCCCAAAACTTCTTCGTAATATGTTAATTATGAAAACGATAAGCGAATGATAATCGGCCGCGGTTATTTCGAACCCTCCCGACCATTTCCCCGGCTTCATGTAGCAACCGGATGTGGCTGTCGCTTCTCTTCAGGTTCGTCAGAGTTCGAAACGATCTCGCTCGCGATAGCGTTCATTGCATCGTTTGGAGGACGTGTTTCTCGTTGAACCTAAATTCGGTCGAGTTGTATATTGTTGACAATTTATTGAAGAGTAAAGGAGGGAATTATTTGTTGACCACTGCGTTAGTATGCCCCGTTTCAATGCTTCTAGATTATTAGAGATATCGAAAAATATTGCAGATGTTGAATGATATCAAGAGGGACATTGTGTGATTTTAATAGTTTGTTCACTAATAGGTGGTGTGAATGTATGATCTTTTTGTCTGTGAACATCTTATTGTCAAATCTCTATGCAAATATATTTATTTTGAAAGTGGTTTGCGTTGATTTTGCAAAAATTTGGGTATTGGACAGATTGTTTTAAGTAGTATAATTTTAACACGCCACTAATGCGTGCAAGCAAGTTGGTAGCGTTGAAAGTGGGAAAAACAGAACTTAAAGTATCTCAAAATAACAAAATAGTAACTCACTCTCAAAATAGACAAATCACTAGGTCATCTGTCACATCACGTTTCAAACATGACTTATTGAAACATTTATCGCTTCTTAAATTTTTTCAAATTTTTCTGAAAATGTTAAGCTTTCTCGAAATTAATTTTTCGCGGAGTCTCTATGAACGGTGGTCTAAGGACGTCTACACGATGGTTCTCTCTAATCCTCGGAGAGGCGTCGCGTCGATTCGTTTCCGCTCGCGAACTCTCGAGGCAGCAGAAACTGACGAGCGGTAATCTGGCCGCGTTCGCAAGACGGGTCGAGGTTTCCGTAAAGCCTGTTCACAGTAAGATCAACCGTATACCCGCGTCTGGATTCAGCTTCGGTTAGCCTGATTCGCATAGTTTTCTTCCCGCTAGCGCAACGTGATATCCGGTATCCTAAACTCACGGTTTCACTCACTTTCCGTATAGTAAATGTTAACCCTTTGCGATCGGACACCGCCACTGTGGCGGCATTTAAAATTTATCTTCGAAATCGGTTGTCGCCACTATGGCGACATGATCTTTTTCTGTGAGTACATGTGTTATTATCATACTTTACAAAATTCCGAAAATTAAAATTTTTCTATTTGTATATTCTGTAATATGCAACAAAATATGTTCGCCTCAGAACAATTCTTTTTAATATCTATATATCCACATATAGAAAAGTAACTTTAAATATAAACTTGCTTCGACTAGTTGGTAGTGCCACCAAAGAAATATGTCGATCGGAAAGCGTTAAAGTCGTTGACGTGGTATTGCATACTTTCAGATATTATATTCTAGTCTATATTTTGTATATTTTACTACGAAAATAAGAATGAGTAGGGCTAACAGTCTGTCTGATGCTCCAACACAGTAATGGCCACGAGAGCTCCGACCTTCCTCCATCACTGCTCTAACACAATTTGGTCCTCAAAGTGTTAAGAAGTGTGGTGCTATAATAAGAATATATTATCATATAATCAATTTATTTAACCCTCCCATATAAACGATTTTACACGCATAGTCGTCAATTCCTGCAGCTCTCCTTTCAATTTTCGTCGAAGACTCTTCACTCCGTAAATTGCTAGCTGCGATTTTAATTTGCAATTTGTTCGCCACGAACGCTTGTTTCACGGTTTTTTCGATAGAATAAAGTCTCGTTGAAGAGTAAACGGAATTAAAAAATCGTGTACACGCAAACGGTTGGTTCGATCGAGTGGATACGATAGAAAAAGAGTTCACTGAAACATTTCGTTACGCATCATATATCACGAACGACCATTCCAGACGAGAATGAGCTTTCCCTTTTATATCAACAATCGTCTGCTCGTTTCGCACCCTCTGTACCAGCACACGTTGCCAGTATCCTCAGGATCCCATCGATTTGCCGACTAATGAATGTTTATTAGTACAGGATTCGCTGACGTATCGCTCCAGACGGATCGATAACCGAGACTAGACGTTTCGGCCACTACAGAACTGTTTCTAATTTGATTAGAAGATTGTTCGGTGAACACGTAGAGTGTCTTAAAGATGAAGAAACGAATCAGTTTATTTTCCAATTAATTTTAATCAGCAGCTTGTAACAAATAATCGATTCGAACAATAAGAATGTTGCGACTTGGACTCGCCGTAAAATTGTGGTTCCTCGTAGTATCAAAAAAGCCACTGCTCTTCTGGCAACTGAATGTCGTCAAAGTTCTTCGTTTGGGATGATCTTTAAAGCACTTCCTGAAATTTTTCGTGAAACGAAATGTCTCGATTCTTGCTCGATATCTGCCGCCTCGACATGCAGTTTACACGATTTCAATTCCAAGATTTTAATCGAATATATGTACCTGAGTACGTGATGTTTCTTTGTCCGTATAAGCTTGTCTCTCCTTGACAATGCATCTCTCGTTCGTCTTGTCTGTGTCTCTCCCTGGAGCCTTCTTAAACACAAAACTCATTTAAGAAGGCGTGATGGGTTTCGGCGAATCAGTAAGCAAACTCTTGAAAGACGGATGCTTCTTCTTTCATCATTCACGCGCTGCTTTGAATTTGCTATTCCCGCCTGACATGCCAAGTATGAGCTACGCCTTGGTTAAGAGGATGGCTGCAAGAACTCTGCACCTAAGGGCATCCCTTTAGGTCAACGATCGGATGCGCTAGACTGAGGGTTTACAATGCTTGGACCACACAAACTAAACAATTTACCAAATTCGAAACTTCATTTTGAAAAGTTCCACTCTCACCGCACCAACATCCTACAATTGAAAAACCACTCTGACGGTATGAAATCACCGGAAGACCAGTTTCCTCGTGCTGCGAGGAACTACAGTTCACGAACACGGAGACGAAAATTCTAGCAGGGCGTACAGTCCACAGAAATTACAATAATCCGGGTGCCGTGGCGCTACTAACGTACGATAATGAATGCGAGTGCAACTGCTAATCCATATAGTTGTCCGGCAGGGAAAATAGGGACCGATGGAACCGAGCGCCGATCGACGATTAACCACGGCCGGTCGACGGACAATATCCGCGGCACTTCAACCCGGCAGGGTGTTAACGATCATAACACATCATGCAAACCTATAAGGGGTAAAGCGCTGATCAGAATGCCTGGGCACGCAGCTCCCTTGGATTACCTTCATCGTCCACCCGGTTCGTTGCTTGTTCTACCCCGTAACGTTTCGTTGCTGGTTCATCCCCTTCCCTCGGCTGCCGTCCACCTCGCCCGATTCGAATCCCGCAATCGAGTGGCGGACTATCGGAAATCGCCCTAGATCGCCATTATCATTAATCAAGCCAGTGTTTACGGAGTCTTAAGCGGTGCTGTTTGAACGCATCCAGCGACGAGGACACGCATATGGTCGATGGTTTACGAGCGAAGGAACGAAGAACTGGCCCGGGTTACGAGCATGTTTCCGGAACGATAGACACATCTCTACGAGCTCGCACTGTTACGTTTTATTCGCGAACGCCTTCGAGATCGCCCGATGGATAGCGATATCGGCCCGTTCCTCTTCATCCAGGATGAAATGGTTCTAGACACCACCTGGCACACCTGCCTGGGGGAAGATAATCGAGGAAGATATGCTTTCAGAATGGTTTCCTCACGATTTCATTGACGACTCATTCGAGTGCGTGTACGAAGTTCACGGATTTGTTGAGTAATCATAGGTGAGCGATTGTGAATCACTTATCAGAGGAAACTTGAACGTCCTGATATTTCTGTTTCGAGTTTTTATTCCCTTCTTATAATGTCTATATAGGGTGGACCACGAAGCGTGATCAACTTAGATTATTCTGCTGTTAGCGGTTCGATCGGAAGTTTTTTTAGCTAAAATAACATGGTTCAAGGGGAGCTTTAAGATGATTGTACCAAATTTTTTGTCAACTCTTTTTTTCCAGAGTTATCAAGGTCGCCTTCAGTTTCTTATAGGTAAACCTACAATTTTTTTACACCCATCTTTTAGGAGATACGGAGACGAATTCGGCAAACATCATAACAAATATTTTTTTCTGAATCTAAAAGGACTGAAGAAAACTCCTAGTTGGAAGAATTTTGCAAGCCACATTGTTGTACACTTTCCAGAGCTGTTGATAGATTAGTATTAGTCATTATTGACTTGATCTCTCGCGTACTGTTTGTAAACATTTCGTTCTGTACCTTGGAACACATTTAATGATATCGAACGTGAACTGTTAGTAGTCTATGATGATTTACATTAGCGACGTAAAGATCGTGATGCTCTTGATCTACGGAGAGTGCGGGTCGTAATTCCGTGTTGGCTCAGCAATTATACGCTGAACGATTTCCTAATAAGCGTCATCCTTCACGTTGCATATTCGAACGAATAATTAAAACTCTTCGAGAGACTAACAGTTTAAATCCGCGAAAGAAAGTTTATCCGAAAACTAAAACAAATGATGCAAACACACGTGATGTTTTACCTACAGTGGCAAACAATCCGCAAATTAGTTCCTGGCAAATTGCATCTGATTGTAGTATGTCTAAATAAAGTGTTTTACGTATTCTCCATCGTAACCGTTTTCATCCTTTTCATGTGTCACTACATCAAGAACTTCATGGAAATGATTTTCATAATCGTGTAGTGTTTTGTCGATGGGCGTTAGAACAAGTACAAACTGATGCTTTATTTTTTGATAAAGTGCTGTTTACCGACGAATCGACATTTACGAATCATGATCAAGTAAACACCAGAAACTTGCATTACTGGTCGATAGAAAAGCCTCATTGGCTACGACAAGTGGAAAGACAACGTCCATGGAGCGTTAATGTCTGGTGCGGTATGATCAGGGACTGGATAATTGGACCTTACTTTATTGACGGTAAACTAAACGGCCAGAAATACGCTGCAATCCTTGAAAATGAATTATAATTTCTTTTCGACGAAGTACCGATATTGTATCGTAATGAGATGTGGTATCAACATGACGGTTGCCCGGCACATTATGCAATGACAACACGTCAAGTACTCGATAGGAAATTTCTTAGACGATGAATCGGTCGTGGCAGTGTAGTCAATTGGCCAGCTCGCTCTCCCGATCTTACTCCGTTAGATTTCTTTTTATGGGGCGCATTGAAGGAAAAAGTTTATAAAGAACCTCCAACAACGCCGGAAGATATGCGACAGAGAATTGTAGATGCATGCTTAACCATCAATGCAGACACCATAGAAAGAACTAAGCAGTCATTTCTTAACCGTTTACGCGAGTGTATTGCTGCTAGTGGATACCATTTTGAGCATCGACTTAATTAAGGTAAATGATATTTTTTTAATGTTTCTTTGGTTTAGGTGAAGAAGAAATACTTTCTATGGTGCTTGCCAAATTCGTCTCAGTACCTCCTAAAAGATGAGTGTAAAAAAATTGTAGGTTTACCTATAGGAAACTGAAGATGACCTTGACAACTCTGGAAAAAAAGGGTTGACAAAAAATTTGGTACAGTCATCTTAAAGCTCTCCTTGAACCATGTTATTTTAGCTACAAAAAACTTCTGATCGAAGCTCTAACAGCAGAATAATCTAAGCTGATCACGCTTCGTGGTCCACCCTGTACTTTTTCTCTTGTTCGTTAGGGTATTAGAAGCGTGTAACGCACTTGTAATATGGATATGATAGTAAAGTAGTCTTTAGCATACCGAAAACAGGGAGTCTGAAATAATATATGGTATAGAGACATCGAAATATCTCGAAAACGAAGCCGCAGATCGCAAAGTGGTAAAGAATTTTTCAGTTTGCTTTGCCATGGACAATCTGCAATATTTGGATTGTAGAATTTTTTTGGGTCACCCTGTACGGGTTCATCGTCTCCAAAGGGTTCAGTTGTAAACCAGAGATCTTTAATCCTTTCGTTACTACCGGTGACTATAGTCACCCAACGTTTAACGCTCACTGTATACTAACGCTGTTAACTCACCCGTTAAAGTTTTGCATTGATTCATAACTTTGGTTAAGCACAGCATACTTATTATCTCCATGGCTACCGATTATCTTTATTTTCGTAACTATTTTGTTTTGTGTTATGAGAACTGTGCGATTAACGATATGAAAATCAGTCTCGAAGTATCAAATGTTATACTTACCATCTAATCATTGAACCAAGTGTATGAGAAGCGTGAAGACCTAACAGTGTGACAGAAAATTTCAAAAACCTTGCAAACAAAATATTGAGCTCAGTCTGAATGGCAACATGCACAGAAATAACAATCAATTCTCAAGTGAATGGGACATGAACTCTGCAACAGCTTTAGAATAGATGGCGCGCAGAAGTAATCGTCTAACCGCCTAATCGCACCGTCGCATAATGGAAACCATTGAGTCGGTTGACGAGGCTAACAGCAATCATGGCACTCGAGGAAGAAGTAGACGCGTCTTCAGGCGTTCGTGAATCGAAATAGATGAAATCCATTCATTCCAATTGCCGTGGCGGTGCGTGGAGGTCGGTTGAAACCGGCGAGCGGAAATCGACCGATCGTGTTCCGGTATAAATCGTTTAGTTGTGACCTTGACGAATGACTGCGGCAGAAGGCGAAACAGCGTGGAACGAGAAGTTCCAGCAACAAGAGGAAGAAGTTACGATGCTCCAGTTCGATGGAGAAGATTTTTCGAAGGCGACGAATCTTCTTCGCCGACTGCACCTCGGATGCACGCGTGTATCTGTCCAGTTGACCTTGAGAACATGAAGGGTTTTCTTTTCTTTTTTTAAATGGCTCGAGAATGATCGAGCGTCAAATATTAATATTCTAGGATTTGTCTATACACGAGGGTACGAACATTTTGAGCTATGTTTCATTCAAAGAGAAACAGTTTAAACTGGATCAATTGTTTCTTGTTTTCTGTATCGTAACCCTACCATATACTGCTATGATCACCTAGCCGGGGATCTACAGTTTTAGGTAGATTAGGTTGGCTTCATTGCACCCCAGTGCCCAGTACATGGCGTACGTCTATTATTAAACATTTCAGAGGCAAAGAAGTTAAGGCGACAATATTGCCAGATGAGAAAAAAAGTGGAAGGTGCAATGATTTTGTGTTGGAGTGTAGGTACAGTAGCGTGGAGATCTCCCAGAGGAGAAAAAGATAACCGTCGCGGTCCAGAGATTCTCTGGCGGACAGCCAAACACCCAACAACCAAGGAACCATCGGACTCAACTGTATCCACTCTATCCACGGACCTAGCCATCTACCAAACCCTTTTCTTCTCCTTTTTCTCCTTCGCCCTGTCCCCTGCGTCCCTGCACCTCCACCTGCGGCTCTTTACTTCGCATCCCTTCCCACTGAAATTCCATTTTCTAACGTCCTCCCTCCTGCTGCTAGCTCGCCCTTTCGAATGTCACTCCGAACTGCTTCGCCATCGTTCCAGTTATCACTCTCCCGATCCTCTCTGCTCAGCTGCATTTCCTACCGCGACAGCAATCGTTCATTCTTGTTTAGAAAATCCCGCGCACGATTAAACAAGGAGCAACCGTGTTCCGGTGGAAAGCAAAGACGGAGATTGTCGATCACCTCGTCGCAGGATACTTGTTATGAAGTCGCTACTGCAAAGAGCTTGGCGTTGTCTTTAGTTTGGAGTTTCTTCAATTTGGAAAGCAATAAGAAAATATTGTTAAAGTGTTTTTGGTAGTGCAGATTGAATACAGTTTTTGGATGTTTTGTAAGATGATGAAATATAGTGATTTGTAGCTCTGGGTTATTTAGCAAGTTAATTGTGTGGTTAGCCATCTTTCTAACTGAGACTACCTCATAGAGCTACTCTTGGGGTTCTGAAACCCCTCTATCGTGTATGTCTGTCGAAATTGAATTATCATTGATTTCAGATTGTTTCGAGACTGTTCCTTGATATTAGAAAATTGTATATTAGCCACCTAGAGGATTTTACATTTGAACTTTGGAATTTTTATGATTTATTAATTAAATACTTGCAGAGTCTTGGTATTTTTTAATATGTAAATTATACTAACAGATTTGATGGATCATATTATGGATAATACACTCTGTAAACTTTTCAACCCTCAGTCACCATTTCACTAAAATATTTTCTTGTCTACTGGTTATACTGAATTAATTATATACGTGAAAGACTTTTGCAACCACTTATCATCAAAGTGTAGACAAGATTTACGATGCACCATTTTCATATTCCTCAGACGAGCATGTTTGTAAGTAGATATATTTTTCGTTACGTTGAAACTTGACTTTAAAAGATAAAGTTTCATCCTTCTAACGTTGCCCAGGAAACCACAGGAGATTCAAAAAACTTCGTCGAAAAAATTTGCCGTATGTATCACAGTTAAGAAGATATACGCGGCCTTTAATTCCCCACGCCGAATGAATGCGCAGAAGTTTCATTAAAATTGTTGTTGGACACTTTGCAGATGCACAGAGTAAATCGTCGTATCATTCTATTGTGACTCTGGATTCTTTAAGTGTACAGTAAATCAGGAACTGTTAATTTTAAAATTAAATATTACAACAAGAAATGTATGGAAATCGTCTGGAATTAAGTATTGTATCCAAGGAATGTCTCTATACTTTTCGTTAGCATTAGAGCTAATTTCATGAAGAATCTACTTAAAGTACATCTAAAGGGCCATCCACTTTTCAATCAGTCAGCTGACCAATTAAAGTGATTAATTTCTCTAATCTGTAACACGAGCAATAATTATAGTAGAGACATCTAGATTAGACCATTGAAAACCATAAAATAATCCTGTAAGGAGACTTTTAATCTTTAGAACGATTGTTACACGTATTTCATTAACGAAATGAAAAAAATGGACGCTATGCAACACATCAAGATATAAGTCCTTGAGGGACCTAATTTAAGTGTCTCTGCTGCTGCCATTTAGCTCGAGAAATGTTCAAACACCTATCTCCTTGGACGTTGCGCCTGGAAACTTCTAAACAATGACTATAAGTCACCGTACGAGGCTCACAAATGCTATTTCACTTGTCACAGTGAAATAACGTTCATTTCCATTCAAATCGGCTAGGGACGCGGTGGAATGTCAGTCAGGAGACATCAGATAGATCAGAACAGGAAGAGACGATCGTCAGCAGGTAGCAGCCGTGTCATTAAGCATCCAGAGTGCATCGACCTAGTTGTTGCCGCGCCATTAGCAGATAATGACGGTTTTTCAAGCGAGAAGACTCCAGTAGATCGATGCCGATCGTTCCGCTCGTTTTCCCTCCAAACTCGTCTCAAAATGGCACGATTTCCCTGAAATCAGCTGGCCCACGACCCACCGGCACGAACAGCAAAAAAGGTCCCGAGAAGATGTACCGGTAATTCCGCTCGTTGAGCTGAACCTCTTCAGGTACTAACACACGTGTGTTCAGGTTACTTTAATTTAAATTTTGCTGACAGAGGACCTTAACACTTTTGCGCAATCAATGGTATATTCATTAATATTAATTTAATTAAGCAAGTGCAAACTGTGTGAAAGTTTGAGGTACATTTACGTTAGAATGAGAATACTATATACAATTAATGTTTTCACGGGTCTGACTACTGCAGAGACGCAGATATTAGATACTTCAGGGTTACATCCTTCTCTCAATTTTAGAGCACATTCTCTACTATGTGTCTCAGCATAGAATGTCCACTGTTTTGCTTTCATTCAATTTTCAAAATGACAAAACCATCAAAACAGAACTTTGCACATATCTTACTACAGTTACAGATTTTTCTACTGTCACACGGAGCATTTTAAGGTCCAGTTTGTACATTTTTTTAATTTAATCAAATAACCACCCACTCTTATAAAATCTTGAGTAACATCTACGTTGCAATGGTGATAAAAATAAGATGTGCAATATCAAACAGATATATATTTGTACATTTAACCCCATGTATTAAGACGTTGAATACCTTGGGGGTACCGGTGACCGCCACCTCAAATTGAATTTAATTGAATAATTCTTGATTGTCACAAAATTCTGAGCAAACTTTATACTGAAACAATAATGTAGGAACAGAAGAACACGATTGAGTACTCAAATCTTTTTTACTCTACGATTTATGTAAAAAATAGTAAGTTATATCGTATCTGATTAGGTATGGCTGTTTTCACTGTGGTACTCAACGTATTCACAAGGAGCTGCTTTTGCTTGTCTGTCTGGTTACGGAATTTTCCACTGTGGCACGGACCGTGTTGATAGCAATGCCTGAATACGTATAATTTAATAACTTTGTGGTTTGAATTCTTAGAGATTTTAAACACATTCACGATAAATGATTGATCTTTTCTGCTGGCAGATGGACGCGTTCACTTTTGAAAAAAGTGTCTGCCGTCCGGTGTATCGGGCTGTGGACAATTTGATCGATTCGAGAAGCGTACTCGAACGTGGCGTTTCAACGTTTCCACGGGGTTTCGGGTCATGTATCGCTTTATAATTCCGAGCAAAATCGTTCGACCGTACCAGCTTTAAAATATTGATAATTTTTCAGCGAACGAAACCGGCGGAACAATTGCATATTAGCGAATTACCGGGACAAGGATTAAAATATATTTCGAACGCACGGTCGTTTTTAATGCGTTTCATCATACAAAACATTGTATCTTTCACTGTCACGTGTTTGTGAATGTTCGGTACCCTTTAGACAAATTTACAGACTTTCCCACACCCGTTTGCTGTATTCTTGAATTTCTATGCGACGACCCCGAAGTGCTTGCAACTTTATGCAAATTTATTTAAGTTTCTGGGTCACTATACCACAGTAAATCAGTATTCTTTATTGTTCAGAGTCGCTATCCTGTTCCAAGCTGAAATTATGACCGCACTGTTCTTCTGCTATCTCTTTGCAAGCTTCTACGTTAACAATATCATCGATTTTCTTGATGTCTCCATTACCGTTATCGTCGAACGAAAACGGTTTTCTGATAAAGGCAGTGTCCTCCCGGCTATTTTTAATAATTTACGTTTTACGGTAACACGATTCCGTTCACTGGTCGTACATTTGGTTTTGAACGACCTATTTTATAACCTCTTAGAGCATCAATCGGCAGAAGGATCAACGTGACAAATTAATTTTAGTCAATTCACAGTAATAGACCCTCTTCCTTTTCGTCTAATACATACCCTATTTTAAGATTTGAAACAGATTCCTCATATCTCGAACTGTCCAATCATTATTACAATTATTTAGTTTCCTACCTTTGAACGCTGATACTCCGTGCCTCTAACATAACTAAAACTAATAGCTTCCTCAACACACCTCAAACTTCATGTTGATCATTGCACGATTTCATGAAACCTAATAATTTATCACTTAATTCATTTTGGAGAGAAAGTATCCACAATTCAGCTCCATACAAAGATGTCAGCAGTTAAATATGCACAATTCAGCTTCAAACAAAGATGGCAGCAATGAAGTATCCACGATTCAACTCCAAACAAAGATGGCAGCAATGAAGTGTCCTGATCCCCGATAAGTGACAACAAACACCAATAATCCAATGAGCGATCGTGTCAAAATTCACACGAATTCGCGTGTAGAATTCGTTTCGTAGCGCCGAAAAACACTGGAAATACCAAAGCATTCGAAAGGAAGGACGAACGCGGTTTTCGAGCTCTTCCGAAAGGGCGTTTTCCAGCCGGCAATAACATTCCGAAAAAGACAGCGATGGGAATTTCGGTTCTCCCCCACATCGAGGAGCATGAATACGTTCGATGAACGGACACCGCGAGGAAAATCGCTTCACCATGGGGTGGCCAGCGGAAAATATGAGATATCGAAGTCCCCTTGATCCGTTCCCGTCACATTCTCCGTATCATCGTCATGGCTACCGTCAAAGGGCGAAACAATCGGCAGATAGTCACGCAGCAGCTGGTCTTTCGAATTTCAAGCCAAACGAGCCTGATCTACTCATTCTTTATTCTAGCTGATCCGTTACAGTTAATTAATTGCTACTGTAGGCGCACCTTGTTGCTATGGACACGGATGTACATTATAGAACTTCAAACAGTTTATTAACAGAAATATACTTTCACGGATAGTTTGAGAAAATTTACGCTATTTGACTTTCAGACAATTTATAACAGGGTCAAGTAAGCCAGATTTAATTTAATTATACTTTGAGACTTTTGTACTGACGAGTCGACAGTTTTTGGAAACACCAGATTAATTCTAAGTAGAATGGCAGTACAGAAGCTGGGTTAGATTGTTATAATAAATTGCTTCGCGTAGAAAGCTTTACTTACAATTAGTTGACCTATTGACCCATTAACTATTATTAAAGGAAGTATAACTAGAGAAAACTGACTAATAAAAATAGTTTGTATACTATCACAATGGACACAGAACTATCCAAACTGTATAAACGTATGGACACTGTCGGTTGGTGCGCCAAGAATGGCCTCTAGTGGATAATTTGCGGCACGCGCAATTTCATGGTCCCCGTTACAAAGGAAACCTAACTCTCACTGCCGCGCGATCCGTCACGGTGTCTCCCACCTGCGTCGACGCGTGATAAACCCTTTGATCTCGAAGATCCGCGTGCCAATGACGATGTAATTCCGATCACAAATCAAGCGATCGTAAGGTTCGCGCAATGCGTCCATCTCCTACGAGCTTCCAACAGTTTCACCGTGTCTGATTCCGTGTGGCAGAAGTGACAGACATCCTGTGATTTCGACGATTGTCTTCCGTTGACACCGAGGGCCTCTGGTGGGTGAGACTTCGGGCCACGGGTCGCCATGTTGGACTTCAGAGCATTTTTCAGACCTTAATGCTACCTCGCGTTAAGTAAAAACTTTTATGAGAAATAATTTTTCATGTCACTAATAGTTTCGGAGATCATCGCGTAGACCTAATTACACTCCCGTCCGTAAGTCACCGGACACTAGCTCATTTTAAGTAAAATGATTATTAGAAAATGGATACAATTGGTTAGCTTGATTTTATTATTTTATGTTGTTATATGTGGAAAATGTTAAGAAGCTATTGTGACAATTTCATAACCATCGGTTTACTAGCTTTTGAGATTTTTGAGAGCATAGAAACGAACTCTGTCTCTTGATTATAATAGTAAGACTTTGATCGTTTAGCTGGAGAACACTCTGTATAATCGTTGACAGATAATATAAATTTCTGCTATAATTGCTGACCATTCCTTTCCAGTTGCAAAACTCTAATTTGAAGAAGAGAGAAAGAAAAAATTCTGACGATACCACTCGTTGTTTCGCAGCGTTCGTCCGTCGCGTGTCCGCTTTATAAACAAAAGTAGAGAACCAGAGGCTAAAACAGACACTCGAAGCCCACACGAGTGTGTAAATAAATAGGGTTGCACTGGCTGGCATACGATATCCGCATCGATACACGTATTAGCGCACTGATAGATAGGATAGCCGGTTCATCTTTAAGCTTTCTTTCCCGACCTATGGCAGTCTGGCGTTGCAATTCAATTCTGGCTTCCTTCGAGCATGCTCCCCATCTGAAACGTCATGCATATTCTAGCTGATGGAACGTCGCGAACTACCTTCCCTTTATCTGTATAGTTAATGAGTTCATAAGTAATGTAGCTGCTACTGACGTCCTCCCATCGATCGATCCAAAAGTCTGCACTTTTTGTTGCAAGGAACTCTAAAATGCTGGCTAGGATCAAGTCGACTCACCGCTCGAATCTCTTTGATACTCGATGTCCTGATTGCTGAGAAATATACACAGTTTAATAAAGTTGTTCATATCGAATCGAATAGTCTATTGCTTTGGAACTACATAGCTATATCAGGCTGGATTATTTGTGAGTTGCATAAATCCGTTTACTATACTCACGTAAACGTCTGGCCAAATGTTTGCTAGAGTTGCACTCGTTTAAATTGTACTTTATCCTAAGACCGTTTCTGCAAAAACGTGTAACATTTAAATGCAAATCGCTGAAGCGAAAGGTTTCAGCTACTTACGACATGGGGTTGTAGTTTCACTTGTAACAGAACAATGGCGAACAGTTTCTCTTTCGTCGAACTGAATCCACGGATTCGAGCGTTGGATGGAGAAGGCTACCAATTAAGCTGAGTGGTCGAAGGAGAAAACGCGAAGTTACGTTTCGAGAAAGAGTAGCAAAAAAAATTAGTGAACCCGAACGTCGAGTCATTAGCGAGCTGAAGAAACGAGCTTTCTTCCAACGCCTCGAAGTTTCGTCTTCATTGTACGTTTGTTCGAACCCTTCCCTTTTATTCGTTCGGTGATTCGTCACTGTCTTCGCTTCTCACGAGTCCCCGCGATGTTCCTCTTTCACGGTTTGGTGCACGCGGTCCAATCGTCGCCATGTTGGATCGCTGACTCGATGATCGCGATCTCGAGCAAACATCTGGCCGACCGAAAACTGCACGGCTAATTTCCAGCGGGTTCGCTTAATCCAATTTACGAGCCGGTGAAACATTTATGCCGCGTAAAATTTGCTTATGCAAATCACGAGCGGTACTTACGGAGCCAGCATAGTTTTACACGGCCGTGCTCGCTGGAGTACAGCGTTGCTGGTTTTAAACGCCGTCTCGCGAAACAGTTCGACTGACATCGAATTTTAATCGACCTCCGAGTTTCCACACTGAACTCTTTTTAATCTTTTCCTTTTGCTACTTGTTTCATGGAATATTGTTTGTGGACAAAAATTTTGCTATCCGTCTATTCGGGCAATTCTGATCTACAATTGTTAATTCCTTAGCAGCTGCAGAAACACAATAATAAGGTCTCGAAACTTTTCCGTACCGTGCAATAAATTATTTAGAAACATTAAAATTTCTCGTTTTTCTGTTTGAAAATGTTATCTTCTATAGGTACTGTTTGTTTTTTTTCCTGCTTATTGTATTTCTATGCTAACTATACATGTACATTGTTCGGTCCCAAAGACCGAATTTCTTTAAACTTATATTAGGCGCCATATACCTACCGGCGCGGCCGGACAAATTATTTTATTACCGTCCTGGTTTCAAGACCTGGACATCAGGACGCCACATGCGCCAGACCAGGTGCAGGGAAAAACCGTTTTTTTTTTCACGAAAACACCGTCTTCGATGACCGAAGTCAAAGACAATACCGGGGAATGTCTAAATTAAATTCCCATTCTACAAACTCGCAGACACACCTACAACTCACACTGACCAATAGGCAAACATCAGCATCCACCACGTACGCTTCATACACAGCCAATCACAGGCAAACCAACCAAATATAAACGGCAAGCACAGGCACGGAAAAATTAGATTTTCAACCAAGTCGCGACATTACACACACATCGAGAACCTCACATTTTACACGCGATCATACACATTATAACATTGCATCATCGAGCACTTCCTGTTAAGTTTGAATATACAGTTTAAGCTTACATCGAGTGTTCACCTATCTATTTTATCCTGATCTAGGCTGATTATAATTAATTGTATATCAGCCAACGTCCCAATAACATCGTCGCGATCGAGCGTAAGCGGGATTTACGATCCCGCGAAATTCTACATTGAATTGCGGTGTGCGGGACGTAACATACATATTATTATTTTTATTATTATAAACGACTACAAATGTGAGTACACGAGGTTCAGCAGCCGACTCATTTAAAGTTATGGAGGTACCGGTTGAAATAATGTTTTTTTCAAAAATTTGTATGTCTGAGGACAAGGTCCGCGTTAAAATGGTGGTTTTAAAAGCGTGTTTCGCGTACACGCGAGACACGTAAATCGTGGTCCAGGGTGTGTAACGATAATTCGTAGACACCGGCAGGAAAAGTCAGGCAACTCGTATCTAATAAATTCAATTATCTCGTCGCGTAACGCGGGTCAAGTTCCTGCTGCCGGAAGATTACCCAGTTCATGGGTAGCTTGTCCTGCTAACAAGACGCTAGTTACGATGTCGTTACTTTTACGGAAATTCCTCGTTGTTAATCTATAATGGCGTGAAATGTGGCGAGCGTCAGGTTCCTCTCGCTCGAACAGCTGATTTTCATCGTCTCGTTACGGGCCTTCCGATCGAATCTGATTCCATAGACTATGTATCTATCGTTATCTCGCTACTTCCAAATCAGAGCAGAGGAAACAGTAAAATAAAGTAATGAGAATTATTTATCTACAAGTATATGAACGTGGTAGCACAACGCACAAAAGGGTGTTTTTATATGACTAAATTAATTGAAATGATGAAATAAATTTTTCACATAGGAAGACTGGTTTTCGAAAAAAAACTATTTTGAAGATTTGCAGAATAAACTGAGAAAAATAGAGACGATAATGAGAACTGTAAGAAAATTATATGTATTGACTTTTAAAAATTCTTAATTTTTCTCTAAATGAATAGACTGAAATTTTTAAATGGTATTTGTTTTGTTTGTATGATATTTCTTGTGGATAAGACGGACTGAATTTTCTGTTTCGATTTTGTAGAATACGAAGCATAATACACGTCTATTTTATACTTCATTGTACCAAAGTTATTTACTTTCATTGAATTTCGTAATAGTTACGCACTCAATCCTGTAGATCACAATCTCTGATATTCTCTCAGCATAAACCTCATACTTTCTGCAACAGTTTATTTATAGTTTCATGTAATATTGATACATATACGGTAGCAATACCGTAATGTGAAAACCAATAAAATCAGAGATTTCAATGCTCGGTGTGAAGGTACACTGAACTCAATCATCCATAAATATAGTCTCTCTCTACCGAACCTAATCCAATCTCATTCGGTCGAATTCTGCGCTCCAAGTTTGTCAAACTAATCGAATTTATTTGAAATAGTACTTGTCACCTGTCGACCACTAAATATAGTGTAAACTCTATGTAATAGGAGTAAAAATTTGATTATCGAAGAACATCAGTGCAATGCTATCAAAAGTGCAATTCGACTTTATGTTACATTAACATATAATATCAAGACTATTATTAAATAACAACAGTATTCCAATAATATTTTTTAGATTCAACAAACGCTTCATCGTATTATAATTAATAATGACTCAACTATTTTCTAATAAATCAAATATCCTGTCTGTTTTAACCCTTATTGCAAATTCAGCAGCTTAAAATGTCGTCGAAGCGATGGCTACCGAAAATTATCGCAGCCCGACGACATTTTATGATACCCGAGTCGGTTTCCACGCAACGGGGCATTAAGAACAAACGTTTCTGTGTATGTTACAGAGTACTTGATGTCCGGAAGTCCACGGAGTTATCCAGCACGGTCTCCAGGGGTAGCTTGCACGCCAACCGTGACCAGGTGAGTTAGGTGTCCGCGAATTTCCGTCTGTCTGCGTGCCAGCCGGCCGGTCGCCGACGAAAATCTCGATCGCCCGAAATTCTGCCACGAAACATCCATATTCCAGCAGGCAATAACACAGATTTCCGCGTAAGCCAGATCACGTAAGCGGATTTTTCGCACGGTAGCCTGACAAATCCGGCAGACTTATCGGTTTACCTAGTTGCCGGATTTCGCGCGGTTGAATTAAGCCGCGAAAAATCGACCGTGACCGCCTCTGTTGACTCTGCCTCGATATATGCGAATCTCGTTCGATTCATCGCCCATTGTCTCGCCGTTAACCTAATACGTACCATTTCGTTTCCTTTCGCGCGACAGAATAGATATGACGTTGTTTATAGGTAGTACGCTGCTCGAACATAAAAGACGGTTAAGTTGTTTAATAACTTATTGTTTATTGCAATGTTATTACTGTGACGCTTAAAAAATTATACACGGTACAGATTGAGTGAATATGTTAGAATGTTAGGTACAGAGAACTCCTTTATTAGTGACATTTGACAGGCTATTTGAAATTATTGAAAATTTTAGATATCTCATATATGTGTAATATGCGCTATGAATCACCTAGAATAGACCTGGAACTGGAATGGTCTAGTACAGATGTGATCCAGATACTAAACGATCTAGTGTTACAGACTTAATTTGATGGTTATGTGATCTACCACAGACATCATGTAGATTACAAAATTATTTTACACATACGTGGCATAGACCTAAGGTAGACTACAAGTGATCTAAGCCATACCTAGCACAGACTTAATGTACATAACAAATGGGCTAATCCATACCTGATACAAGAGTAATATAGACAATATGCATCTAGTGCAGTTATAATTTGGACTATAATTGAGTTAACTCAGACCTAGCACAAAGTTAACGTAGACTATAAGTAATCTAACCCAGACCTAGGACAGATCTAATCTAGTCTACGAGTAATCCACCTCAGAGCTAATATAGAACTAATGTAGACTGTAAGTATTCTAACACAGACCTAATGAAACCTACAAATGATCCACCTCAGACCTAGTATAGAATTACTGTAGACTGCAAGTAATCTAACGCAGATCCAGCACAGAGCCAATGTAGATTACAAATGAGCTACCACAGACCTAACACAGACCTAATGAAATCTACAAATGATCCACCTCAAACCTAATATAGAACTAACATTGACTGTAAGTAACCTAACCCAGACCTAGCACAGAGCCAATGTAGATTACAAATGAGTCACCACAAACCTAACACAGACCTAATGAAATCTACAAATGATCCACTTCAGACCTAGCATAGGCCTAATCTAACGTAGACTGGCAATATATAATTTATTTGTATATAACTTTATTTTCATTATACACACGACCTTACTACACGACAAACTTACAAATAATCTTCAAATTATCAGTATGGTTCCTCATGCCGTTGATATAAATCCTAACCTCAGCACTCTTAAGTTATATAAGTCGTATCTGATGAACGTTCACGGGTCACGTGATATTGTATAAGACTGAACCATCGTAAAAAAAGCCGCAGCGGCACAGAAAATCAGCTAAATGGAACGATTAAACGCGTTTATTCGCGGGCGTTTCACTTAATCGCGAGTATAATTCCATTAAGTCACTCTTAAATATCACTTAAAACGCGCCGCGCAATTCGTTGCCCGCCGCCCGCCATTATTCTCCGCGGCATCCCGTGCAAATAATAAGAGAACGTGTTTAAAGTTCCGCGGAAAAGTGATTCACGGGGGCGAAGGAGGCGGTCTCGCGGCGAATCGGACGAGAGAACGCCGGGCTGGAAATAAAAGGTGAACGAGGCGGAATAAAAGGCCGGCTAATTCGATATTTTCCGTGCATCGGTGACGAGGAGGAAACCCGAACGGACGACGCCCTAAATATTTTAAAAGTTTCGCCTCATTTGAATTGAAACATCCTACCACCCTCTGTCGATCGTCGCGCTATTTTCCTTCCCGGTTATTATGCTTCTGGCCACGTCCGCGTCCCGTTCAACCGATTGATTTAAATTTCTTCGAAACTTTCTTCCGTCTCCTCGCCGTTGGAAAAACGACGGAACGTACAGGCTACTGAAAAGAAAAATTTAGAAACTGAGTCTGACCTAAGACCATTGAGGAAATATTGCAAAAAACTGAAGTAAAATACGGGGTGTTAACCCTTTGCGCTACAAGCATCTTTTGATAGAATCGACCAGCAACTTCAACATACTTTTGAAGTACAAATTTTTGAAAATCATAAGTTTTGATTTGAAAAGGAAAAATGATAAATGTTGATGAATTTATTTACATTGATTTTGATGTAATTCTAAAGTACCTTTAAAAGCAATTTCCAATGTGCATTCTTGATATGCTGGACTGTGATGCAAATTACGAATGTCTCAATAGCGGAGCCAACGGAGTGCAAAGGGTTAAAAAAGTAGACAGCAGTCGTTCACTCAATATAGATTTTGATACAACCCCCTTGTATTTATTATAAACAGGAGAAGCTTTAGTTTAAGAAATTCACACAGTTGCAGAATTTTTCCACGTTAGAACATCAGTGTATCAATCTCTGTGTACAAAAGCTCATTAACGTATCGGTGCATTATTCGAATATCTTTTCTCGTTAGAGAATTTAACATCCTGTACATGATCCGTTTTTAGTGAAGAATGGCAACGTGCGGGAGTAAAATTTCCATGTCGATTTTATCGCGTGCAACGTTGCCGGGCCAGCGAACTTGCTAATGACTCGCTAATTGCCAAGAGTGCTCCATCGAAGATTTGTAATCATTAGGGAGACGCTAAACGACAGCCCAGAGCTGGATAATGGCACTTTCGCGGCTCGATACTGCAAGTTTCACTCGTTGCTAATATCGACTATTAATGAATAAAATACCGAATGAGATATTGGGCAATAATGTGCGCCATCATGTCTGCGTTCAATGGCAAAAACGCAAAGCTATTATTAGCGTAGAGAGACAGAGACCAGGTTTTTGAAGGTCACATCCTTCTATTACTTTTGAACAACGAAATGATTTTGAGAGGGGTGATTCAAAGTCTCTTTATTTTTCCACGAGGAATTTTCCTACTAAAAATATTTCTGTATCTGTTGCTTCGCCAATCGACCAACCGAATTAATATGTTCCACGACAGTCGATTATAGTTGGAAAAATTGCACTAGGACGTTCGTGTATCGGTGGTCTTCGAAAACAGTAGAACCACTAAGAATCTCAGTACCGAGGTGAAAGAAGTTAGGTCTAAGTTGCACATAGAAGTAACCACAGGAATCTTGAAAAACATTTTAGAAGAACAACGCGTGTTCTTGTAGTCCGATGACCCGAGCAACGAAGTACTTCGATTTATTTCTTCATGAAAAACGTTTCCAATAAAGGTATTCTCCTATCTGTTGCTTTTCTTGCCAGATAACCGAGTTAATGTCTTCTATGAAAATCGATTATAGTTTGAAAAATTGCATGAAGACGTTCGTGCATCGGTGGTCGTTGGCAGCGGTCGTCGAACGAAGTGGGTCGTTAAGAATCACGGTACCGAGGTGGAAGAAGAAAGAAAAAAGGAAAAGTTAGGTCCAGTTTGGACGTAGAAGCAGCCAGAGGAAGGATGGAGACGATTCTCTAAGGGCAACGCGTGTTCTTTTAGCCCGGTTGCCCGAGCAACAGAGTACCTTCCGTCTCGCTGACCCGCCGTTTCCGGTGACACGGATGGCCTTCCCTTTCTTCGACGATCTGCCCGAAAAGAACAAAAAATAATCCGAACGGAGTTAGGGAAACGGCAAAGGACGCCGCGGCCATTGTTCACCGATGACCGAACTACTTTTCGTGGCCGAGCCAAAAAAAGGGAAGTTCCACGATTGCTCTTCGAATTATTCGCATCGCAGACGAATCGAACATCCCTGGAAACGTTCGAGTGGTACGCTCCGTAAATGGAACTCGATTGTTTGTTTTTATTGGCTATGTTATACAGAGTGAGCTATAGTAAGCGTCACAAATGATGTGTAAAATGCTTTAGTTATTTGCTCGTGTAATAGCCTTCGATATTGATCTTTGGACCAATGTCTACAGACTTTGCTTCAATTGTGTATCATTATACGTCCCAAAGTTGAGAGTACAAACTTTTGAGCGTCATGTACACCGGCCACCCGCAGGACGAAATTGAATATTTCCCTGCCATCTGTAAAACATTGACTTCTGGATAAATTTTTGTTTAAGTCGTTTGCCACTATACGTGCTTAAAGTTAAATCCACGAGTTTTAAAACAGTCTATATTATCATAAAAAAACGTTGGTACATGAATACGTTTCTCGAAAACAATTTATGCAACCGATTCCAGGAGAACATAACGTAGCAGGGCGAAGTTTCATCGCGATGGCGGATCGATACAGTCTTTATTTCGTGTCCCCGTCGGTGCGGGACAAAGAAGACGTCTACCGTTGGCATTTATCACTTATTAACTGAAGCAATTCACCTAAAAGAACACCCTCCGCACTCGACCGTGAGTAAAGGCTCCCTTCCTTTTTTTTCCTCCCCCTTCCCCCTTTTCCCCGCCCCCATTGATCGTTCTACCTTATCCATCCTTACCTCCTCGATATCGCTTCTCCACGGACTACCGAAGTGTTTCGAAAACAAAACATACACGTCGTTATATCGTACATGTGCAAGGGATATGGGGAAAAAGTTTTCATGTGTACATGGCCACTGTATGCTCTCGTGTGTGTATAGTATATTTATTGCCTTCTTCCACTGCAGCAATGCAACGAGCGATTTAACTGAATTTCTCTTTGTACGGACGTTGTTTTGACTAACCGACGCGTCTGAAATATTTTTATTGTTTTTATGTAGCGGACTTCGGTGCTTCGTGAGTTATACAGCCATGAGAATGAATTGTAGTATACTATTTTATGGCAACATATGACAGGACGACGACGTAAATAGGGAATAGAATAGTACAGACTTAATGTACATTTCAGTGATTCAGTACAGGCCTGATCCGGACTGAATGGTCTGATACTGCTGGATCAACCCAGAGGTTAAGTGATCTAAACAGGTATGACTCAGACTTGAATAATCAGTAGTCTTGGTCGGACTTCAGTGTCATCGTTAGCAACTTTAAATAATTTTCAGTTTTGTCTAATTACTTTGATCAAACCTACTTTGGTTTACAGTGTCCCTGAATGGTCTTGAGTGACTTTAAATGCTTTGAAAATTTTAAATTTCTCTTCTTAAAATTCGGTTTTCTTTTCAATTAAAAAAAAGACTTACATGTAGTTCATGTCTGCAGGATATGTTCCCTGAAATCAATCTCTACAGGGTTTCCCCGGTCTCGAAGCCCCTCATGAGAAACGTCAGAGCACAATCGTCCCATCGGTCTGAAACGTCTGTAAATTCACATGAACTTGGTAAAACTTTATTTAACTCGGCATCGACTCTGAAAAGTCACTTGTTTACTATGTGTCCTTTCTGTGGGTATTCAAGTACAACCTCGGGTATGCCCTTGTCTCCAGCCTGCCAGAACTATTTAAATTAATCAACATGGAAACCTTAATCTCTCCAGACGTCTTAATCTCAGCTTCAATTTCTGTGACTCGAACCGCCCGCCGTTTCCCGCATCCCCCGAAACTTTCCGTCCCTCACAGGCCTCGCAATTTTCGCAAATCCTACGGTACAATAATACTGCAGGAGAGCTACGTCCTTGAGAACTATATCTATAATACTATTGTAAAGAAAAAGTGTTTGTATCTCGAAAACAAAGCATTTTTGCACAAGCGTTTATGTGACTTTCTTTCACCTTTAGGATGGGTGGAACACGTTTTTAAAATTAACCATCTATTCCAGAAACATCCTGTATAAGTAGATTCGTTTTTCTGGCAACTACACTATGTTTCGTTCAATTGATTATACTAATACTTTACGTGCAATTCGTGCAATTTTAAATACAGTAGAATCTCGATTATCCGAACACCCGACATCTGAAAATTGGTCAGCCTTTCTCTGTTACAAGCTGAAGTTACCATTAGTAACACTGGGTATCCAATTCCATAGTGGTCGATTATTTACATTCTAAAATAAAATTATCATTTTTATAAGAAACATAGTTACAACGCGAGTCATCCTGTTACCAATTGTAGTTCAGATAATCGAAGTTCCACTGTATAATAAATTCTTTGCAGACGTTCTAGGTAAATCTGAATTTCGAACATTACTGGATTCTGTTAATATTGGTTCACAAATAAAATGTTCATACAATACTTAAATATTAAAAATCTTTTCCTGCACGTGCTTTTGGTGCTTTAGAAGTTCTGTAGACTCGTCTTGGCGATTTCACGACTTCCCGAGCGGTTGATACCGATCGCGTTCGAAATTGCGTTCCGTTGTCGCGGCCGAAATTACGCGCGAAATTTTACACAGTCTTGGACTGTGTAACCGGTGGCAAGTGGCAGCCAACCAAGAGGCATTCGCACATTCGCCGAAAAAATATTGCCGACCGTATCACCGACTGTCACGCGAGCCGCCCGCGGATTTTTATTAACACCGCCGTACTGTCGTGTTCGCCATGGCCGTCGCGTTTCTCTTTTTCACGGCGCCCGTCCATGCAGAGCCTTCTTAAATCAGAATGCACAATCCTCTCGCGTGATCTTATAGCACCTTCGTCCAGGATTTATCCAAGATTCCTTCTGCACCGCTGAAAAATCGAGTCAACGTTCGTTCGCCAGACGGACGCAATTTTTAGCACATTTCGCACACAACAGGAGGCCACAACAGGTTACGTCGATTTTGATAGGACTTATTTGTTTATTAAGAGTTCATGTAGCTAATAATTTATTACAGTATACGGGAAAATCCTTTTTTGTACAATGATTAAACGTGTAGAGACAGGTAGTATACATGAGAAAGACTGTTACAGCATAGCCTATCAACTCATTTTAGACACACTACAGTAATAGTCAAACACTAAATTAACGCAGTTAGAGTCTTCATAAACTGACCTAGCGATCTATAAACACCGTTTTTGAAAGTATCAGGAGAGCCGGAAAAGCTGAATTTTACGCTGAAACTATTGGATAAATTACAAATTCTATATAGTGGGTCTGAATGCTCAAATCTGGAGGTGTAAATGGGTGAACGAAATAGTTGGGCGTGTCTAAAGTGATGCATAGGAGAGTTGAAGTTCAACAAGTGAAGAAGGCTTGGATTGTTAGAGTAGTTATTAATGATTTTAAAAAGGAAAAGCAAATCGGTGACCAATCTTCTGTCCTCCGGGGTATGAGTATTAAATCGGTGCAAAATATGGTCACAGTTGTGGTCTAAACGAGGTATGGAGTGGCCAAATTTATAAGTCAATAATCTTAGAAATTTGTATAATAATAATAATAATAATGTGGTATAGTGACTGTGACTTTATTTTTTCAACAGGGATAGACTCAACTTGTTCAATGACTCGTAACACGTTAGCTAGCCACACTGTGTAGGCTGAAAACGTCACGATTTTCTAGACTTCGGTACAACATGAAAGTAATCTGAAATTTTTCCTTTCTTTAATTAATTGTGTTTGTAATTATTTGTACCTTTGTAGTTTCTGTTAGATTTCTCTAAATATTTTAGTAATGGTATTCATATTCAGATGAATGACAACTGAACTTAAGTGTCGTCAAAATGTTAAATGACAAGGGCAGGGCTTTTCCAAGGCAATCTGACCTGGTCCTCCATCTATACTGAACGCTCACCTTGCAAGTGCTTTTACAGAAAATACATTTTGCAGGCAAAAGCTCATTTCTGGGGAGCCTGTGGGTGCGACGCGTCTGCTCGGCAACGAGAATCGCCGCTTAACTCTAATTTCAGCTTCTTCATTCATTGATTGGATGAAGAATAACATGTGGCGTTTTTTTATCTGAACGGTCAACTTGGAAACGATCATAGTTCTTTGATTCCTAACTAAATCTCACATAGGGTACTGTAGGAATTTTAAGTGACTAGAGATAGTTTTACTTTTTGAAACAATAATCTTTAATAATAAATGTCAATTCGCTCTTTATATACTGCACACTCTCTCAATAGATGTTTCTCCCACGAAGTCTCACGGAAAACTGACGCCCTGCCATCCACTCGACATCCGAAACTGTCTTTTGACAAACACACGTTCACACAGATAACAAGCATGCAGTCCTTAGGGTCTAGGAACACTTCGACGAACTCGTCGTACGCATCAACTCGCATTCCCTTAGGACAAAGATCTACAGTACGTATAATACAAGGGATCAAAGTATCGAATTTATCGATGTGATTCGAATTTAATCGCAGACGAATGTTAAAGAATCTTCAAAAAAATAAATAAGAGCACAGTCTTGCTCCGTGCACCCGCATGCACATCACCGTCGCGTTACATCATTTATTCGAATATTTTTCCTCGGTGTGTGCATTCTGCGACTTCCCTCCGAAGAAAGCTGGTGCGGTCGGTTGATTAAGCGCTCAAGCACCGACCCGTTCTCACCGATTCGTAAAAATCCCATGTAAACCTCTGACTCCAACCGAGATCAAAAGCTCGAGCAATGAAACGTTCAAAGAATCGGATAATTAACCTTGGGTGCCTTTTCGCTGGATGGTAACCGTAATCGTGAGCAACGCACCCCCGTTCTTATATTAACTTCCACGACGCAAAGCGAACGCTCCTTTCCTCCTGTTACGCGACTCGTGCCACGGCATTCGGCCCAATTAACCTCACCACGCTTCGATTCAACTGAATTACGCATTACAATATTATGGAGTAATAATGACGGGGACATTGTAACGCGATTACCGCTGCGCCTTGTCGACCGAACTAATCCCGAGGGACCCTCGAAGAACAGGCCTGAAGAGGTGGAGAAAAATAAACTGTTTCGTTACGCACACCATGTCATGCTTAGTCGAAATATAGAAAATTCGAACAGCATTTCAATTGTACAGTTTTAATGTATAAATTAACATGACCAATTGTAATTAATAAGGTTGTTGTATTGTGCGTTTTATGATTTAATGGTCCTAATTGTGGGTGCATACACAGTATTCAATTATTGATATAAATTTTACAGGCTGCTGGAGCTCGTGAGAAGAAATAAAAAATCGAGTATTAAAAATTTTGAATTGGGCCGCGTCTGACTAGATACGACTGTCCCTACTGCGGCACTAAACGCTGATAATAACTTTATTACTAGTTCATATTATTTCAGTGAAAAATAGGTGCTTGAATGATATGGATACTCTATCATTCATAAAAAACTATTATTTAATATTTACTAAATTGTAATCTACCTAAAATCTCACAAACTTGTCTGAATAATTTACTATTCAATTAACGTCCCCAATTTTGATCCACTACAAATACAAGGTACTTTTTTAAACATCTTGCAGTTATTTAATCAAGTACATTCTTTTTACATGTTACACCGTAACATTCGATTGCAACATTTTCATATTAAGCTCTGCAGGATACTTTTCTTCGTGCAGAGGGGAAAAGCGGGAAACATTTTTGTGCAGTATTTTGTCCTCTTTCTCTCTTTCCTCCTTCTCTCTCCTCTTTCTCTTTGTCTGTCTATGTCTGTCTCTCTGGTCCTTCTCGTATTTCCGTTTTTCAGCGGCGCGTCAGGCGTCAACGGGAACGCGTTAATTTTTGCGCCCAACGGATATCCCGAACAAGAAGTTTTATTGTGCCGTGGCGCGTAATTAACGATTAGTTACGGAAGTTGTTTAATTACGAATTTAAATTACCAATATGACAGAAAGTTCGCGAAAGCGAAAATTAACCCGCGATTCGAACGGCGGACGGCTCTCTCTCTCTTTTTCTCTTTCTTTCTCTTTCTCTTTCTCTCTCTTTCCCTCTGTCTCTTTCTCTGTCTCTGTTTCGAAGGCACTAACGAATCGACCAACGACGAATATCGTTTCACGTCGCAAAATAAAAAGCTCGCAAGAACACCAGCCGCGGACAACAACCAAATTTTCGTGCGCACGCGAACACGTTCACCGCGAATGTTCGTTTGTGCAACCGACGTTCGAAGCTTCCCGTTAATTGCTACCCTACTTCCGGTATGGTATCGTTCGACTGCTCTGCATCTTTCAATTTCGTTCACGGACCTTCCTTTGTCGTTTCTGCTCTTTGTTTCGATCTACATTCGCGGACGCAACATGCCATTTTCAATGTATAAGGCGCTGCGAATTTAATTTAACACGTTGACTACCACAGTAAGAACAGCCATCTTTAGTCAGACACAATATAAATTTCTCTTTTCTATATAAATCATGAAGGAAAGAAATGTTTAATTAACCAATATTATACACGCGCACCTATATATTGCGATACTAATATATATATATATATATATATATATATATATATATATATATATATATATATATAAGTATCGCAATATTGCATTTGTTCAGATTATAATAAAAGTCAATAGATATTTCATTAAATAAAATTTGGAACGCCGGTCACCGGTGACCACCATGGCAGTTAACGTGTTAACTGAATAACTAATAATTTTTATTCAAATTCTAAATAACAATAATATTGCCGCAATAATATAGAACGACAAATATACACACCATCCCCTAGTAATATGTTTTATTCACTTTATAATTTATATTGAAAGTTAGAAACGTCTAGGAGTCCATTGCGTCTGACTAAGTCTGACCGTTTTCACTACGACACTTAAATCATTGTTAAATTAAAAAAAATTGGTTCTGAAGGATTAGACTCGTCAGAGGAGATCATTACAAAAATTTACAATGTTCTGCAAGAACTACGATTTATTTTATTAAATAAAATTTCACGACAATCAGCGTGTTACCTTAATGAAAATCTTTATTTACGAAGACAGTTTGCGTTACTTTCAAGGGCTTGAATGGCCCACTAAAAATCGCTGATTTAAAGACACCACCTTTGGTTGTCAGATGCTCCTCCGACGAGAATATTTACGGCGACTCCGAGAAACCTCATCGTACTGATAAGAGATTTACGGCTGTCGATACAAGTGCACTATAAACTGCAGTAAACCGCGTCATAGGACGAACACGCTTACGTTCTCTTCAAGTTTCGAACAGAAACTCCCTAAACCCATCAGAATTCTCTAAAAATTTATCTACCATAGAAAAGAGCGTCCTATAAAAAAAAAAGAATTTTTGATCAGAAATGCTCCGTCGATAGATAAATTGCATTCTCAAAACTTCCATCTTACATTAACTACAGCAACACATTGTCAATCTAAAATTACAGTGCACATTGTATTTATTAACCCTTTGAACTCCTTTGTTGAGTGTGACTCGACATCGATTTCATTCACAGGTACTCCTATGCCGAGTTACTCGACATTTTTAAATTGCCAGTTTAAACATGTATTATATTTCGCAATATTTTGTTTACCTAGATAAGCAATATTGCATGTAATATGACCCCTTTTTGTCAAAAAAAAAGTCCCTGAAGTGTTCAGGTACATGATTGTGTGTACCTAATTGGTTCCTATCGACCAACTGTCTTTTGAAGTACATTTCATATAAAACAGATAGAGTTATAGGGAGTTATTGAAAAGAAAAGTAAACAAAAATTAGGAATTTAAAGGGTTATCAACGAATTGCAGACGTTCGAACATTTTCCTATACAACCGTAAGTGAAACAGTAAAATTGCATGTTGGTTTCAAGCCTCTTAGAACAAATTTGAGGCACAAGTTTGAACAAAAATGAGATTGCTTCGGTAGTCGAGAGTTTATTACGGAATAATGGCCAACACGCGACGAATTCATTTCTCGTCGACGTGCACCGTTCACGTGAGGGCCCTATTTTTGCGGTGAGGTTATTGAAATCCAAGGATCTCCCGATAATAATAGTAATTGCCGCGTTGCATGCGAGATGCATCGTCGGGGTCACGTGGCCCGTTGACATAAATCTTTCACGCGAGTTAACTGGAACCGTCGATCGCTTGTTTACGGAGAATTTTGCATTCCGCTCGAACCCGTGCTCCTGTGAACGAATTCGTCCAATCTGATCACAATTCAAAATTATACGTCAGACTTCGGAGATCCGATCAGCTGCATTGCACGCTTTTAACATTTGATAACAGTATACTTTTTATATAATATTAAATATATAAATTAATACGTAAATTATTTGATTGAATTTCTGATTACTGTAATAAATGTTTTGAAAAGGACGTTTAGATTATGGACGATAATATATAGTAAAACTTGTAGTATTTGGATTGATAGAAAGACATAACTGTTGCCAGAGGAGAATGTTTGGTTAGTAGAGTATATTTATATTTATATTTAGTCTAACGCGTGTTCCATCTTTTTTTTCGGAAGTCTCAAGCCTGAAAGGGTTAAAATTTTATAATGACTCCCGGTATTGCTCTTTTTTAAAATGTTATCGTCAATGAAGTTACGAATACACCGAATTATAGTCCGATCCGCGGTGTAGTAAGCACTACCGTTCGCGTTATTCGCGTCCATAAAGCTCTCAGCTCGTAAACATAAATCTGCCCAGCCACACGCGTGTCTGTCGTAATTATAATTGATGGTATGTTAATTACAATTTACGCAAAAACCTGTTCACCCGAGTGGAGACGTATCATCTCATAATTTAGGCGAGCATAGCTGAAACATCGATGGCGCCTAATCATTCTCATTTTCAATTTTCAACCTGCGTGCATTTTCTACAAATGTTTTATAACAATCGCAGAACTTACCATTTTAAATAGATAATAATTTAGAGAAACATGCACATAAAACAAATATAGGCGCATACTTATCCCTGAACAAAATTAAATACCCAACTAATTATAAATTCAAAATGATAAAATATTCTGTATAAAAGTATAATGTAGAATATTTTTATCTTAAACATTCTTGCAAAAATGGCCTACTGTGACTAGTTTTTTCAAAGTATTTGCGGTCGTTAAAATGTCTATAAAAATTTATTCTCATGTGTCTGACTAGTTGCGGGGTTTTCCACTGCGGCGCCCATCCACCGAACAGAAATTAAGGTGTGAAATTTGTCTCTTAAAAAATCATGGAATTTGAAACAGAAGTTTCAATAAAAAAAAACTGCATTCACATCGACGTTAGTTATTTTTCATTTTATTCGTTGTCCTCGAATTTGGAAACTCGACGAAGATTACTTTTCCCGTCGTTCGACGTACAAGTGCTCGAGCTTTGATCTAGACTTTACGATAAATAAATAGCTCGGTAATTCGATGCCAGGACATTAGAAGAAAAACAAAAGGGCCGCGCACTCCAAGAGGGTGGAGCTTTCCGTCGGATAATTGAAATCGGAGCCTTCCTCGTTTCGCGCATTTTGCTCGCGAGCTTTCTTTTACGCCTGTCTTCCCGTTACAGGCACCCCTTTGCAATTTTTTCATTCTGACGATGGACTGTGAAGAACCTCGGGACGGTGAATTTTCGTGTAGTTTTTATTAAATGGAATATATGCTGCTTTTTCAAATTGACTTTATGTATCTTTAAAAACGACAAAGAATAAAATTTATTAACAGCGTTTCAGTCTGAACTTCCTTCGTCATATACAAATTTATAGGTACTATATCAACATTTTGACTGCTGAATTGTTTATAATTCTGACAGTATTCATTCTTCGACCCATGTTTATGCGGATCTTTCTCCGACATTTCGCGAGTAATACCTACCCACATAGTCCTGAACCGTTATTTCAACAAACTGGATATCATTACTCTCAAATGTCAATAAAATTTGCATAAAACCAACGTTCTTTCATTAATTCAAAAATATCTAAGTCTTCAGTGCATAATCTCGTAAATTTAAAACTACAGTAGGACTCCCGTATTCGGAGGAGTTAAATTCCAAGCCCCACCACGGATAACTGAGTGTTAACTAAAGTTTAATTTATGAATTAGTCGCAATAAGACATCAACAACAGTAACTCATAAGAAAGTAGAAGAATTCTTTTACATTATGAATACTGACTGTATTTCTAGAATTTTCTATGTAACTTTTTCGAGCCGCGGTGGATAACTGAAACTACGAATACGGGAGTTCCACTCTATTTCAAAAATATAATCCTCGATCGCCACGGTCCATTCCTATCGTATAAAAAAATCTCGAAAAAAGCTCCCCGTTGAACAGAATCGAACGCATGGTCGCATCGTTTGATCGTTCACTGGATCGTCGACAATGCGTTCTTCCGGAACTATCAACGATCGAGAGCGCAATCTCGTTTCGCCCTCTATATAGTATATTTCTTCGTCCTTTTCGCTCACGATCGAGCGAAAACACTCGTTGGCAGACGGTGGAAGGTCTGGGTTACCGTATTTCTGAACGGAAGCAACAAAACCGGCAAAGAATAAAGGGCCAGCCTTGGTGGACGAGTTACGAGGGTATGCAACGAGAGCCCCCCCCCCCCCCACCCCCCCCCACCCCCACCGCCTCGCTGCCTTGTCTCCGCGTTCCTCGTCGGGAAGAAAAAGTTATGGCGCAAGAAACAGAAGAAAAGCGGGGAAAGGAACGAGGCAGAGACGCACGAGAGATTCGCGAAAGCCGATATGAAATAGCAGGAGGGAATGGTTCGTACGAGCGTGCGTCGTGTACGGAAGACTCTCGGTCTGTGCAGTCAATATTATCGTTCCGACGGACCTCGAACGAACCTCGAAAGAAAGCAATCGATATACACACGCGGTTGCTTGCCCGCAACCTCGAATATTTCGTATAGAAAAAAAAGTTTGTTGGCAGGGATGCAAGGATCATCAAAGTAGAACGAAAAAGCGAACTATTATTAAAATTTTTTTGAAAATTGCGTTGTCACGTTACACGAGGATTTTAAAGCAGTCGCAGGAGTTTGGGGAAACTTGGAACTAAGAAAAGAAAAAGTTTCATCTTTGGGAATAATAATATTATTAGAATTATAGTTGTTGAATTTTTGAACAGAATCATAAGGGGTATTCTCCTTTCTTGCCGTGTTTTGAGGGTATACTTCGGGGATTTTTTTTGGATAAGCGAAACAGCACCTCATTATGAAACTTTGTTGGTGTACTCGTTCATGTGTATACTACATTCATGAATTTTTGTAGACTGTTATGATCTAAACCATAGTAATTATTCACCGGGGATGTAGAAGGATTGAAGCAAAGTTTCTCTACTTTTTACAAAATATTGATCTGTTAAGCATAATCTTAAGGTACACAGAAAAATTGTGCTCCCAGCAGCGGATATCGAAATTCCTCCGCTCGAAAATGCAAATTTTCCTGATACTCGTTATCGATTAAATAAGATCGAGTTGCAAGGAATTTGTAACGTAATATCCACGAAGGAATCAGTCCTGCCGGGAAATTGTTGAGAAAACTTGTTCTTCTGCTTCGTGGTTGAGTTTAATTTTTCAGGAAATTCTTACAACGAATTTAAAACATACAAAAACAATGATCGAGAAGAAATGAAGACGCAGGAGAAGGGACACGTGGAAAAACAGGCGATCTTCAACTCTCGAACCGTTTCACCCAACCCCCGGGTGATTTCGAGTCGCGTAGCAACAGGCCAGGGTCAAACGGAAACAGCGGCGAATATTCAAGCGAATCTCCGGTCATAATAAAACTCGATTCGCCTCCGTTATAAAGATACATTAGCGGCGTTATTTCGTGCGGGGTTACGGCGTTTCCCTTCTTGGCCGCCATTATTCTTCCCGACAAGTGTGTTTTCTGCCCGTAACTTTCGCCGGGCATTAACCGCTCGTTTCGCCGTTCCGACGACTCACGAAAAACCGACCAGCCAACGTGGACAATTTTTTTTAGAACGCGATCTCGCGATCACCGAAATTTTATTCTTGAAATTCACGCACGTACCGGTGAAGAAATCGAGTCTGCGACAGTACTGGTTAGTTACGACGCATATTCTGGTAGAATACAGATTTGGTGAAAAAGGCAGGAACCTAACAATACAGGTTTATTGTACTTTAATACACTGGATTAAATTTTGTTGTATCTTAATAAATGAACTATACACTGCTAAATATTTGTACTATTTAAAATACTAAATACTCTTGAAGTCCTTAATTCTGAATAAATAATTTTTTCGCTGATTTTTTCATCGTGCGATAATAGTGATATCAATTTTGAAGGTGTCCAAATAAAAAAATTCTGTAAATTGACAGGAATAATTTATTATGGTGAAAGTTTCATAAAACGAAAAAGATCAATTTAAACAGATTTATTACATTTTAATATACTCGATCAGATCTTATAGTATTACTAGAGAAAAATTTCCCTCTTTCTTCATTTGTAAGATGAACTATCGATGTAAATCAATCACATATCACTTTTATTATATGCTTAATAAACCGGATCACAATGCAGTTAAGTAAAACCATAAGCCATAATTTTTCCAATTGTGTAGTCTAAAAGTTCATCTGAGAATCTTCCGAACTCTCAACTTCCCTTGTATAATTAATCCGCACGATAAAGCGGCGACGAAACGCTCTTCGTCCCTCGAGATTTCACAAAACAATTTAACCAGTTTTTACGTGGCATCGAACAATAAGCGGTCGCATAACGGGTGTAAAATCGCGGAAACGAGTGAACAGCGGAAGAAAGATTTCCAAGCGGGGGTGGTTTTCACGAGTGTCGTGAAAGTTTCGAGGGAGGCTGTGTGCCGAGGGAGAGAAGGAGAGGGCAGAGCCTGTAATGCATCAAGATAAATGAAGAGAAACACCCCTGAATATTTAGATCGTGTAACCTTCCATAAATAGAAATGATCCGGAAACACGGAATGGAGAAGTATCTTGCAGTTTCCTCGACGAGATATCGGCCCATTCGCCGACTAAAATTCGAATCAGACGTGCTCGACGAGTTTACGAGGGGCTGTTCTCTTGCCACGTCGTTAAGTCTTATTGCCTAGCTCGAGACTTACTTCTTACATTTTTTTTCTTTCTTCTTAGAGATCGTGGATCCTGCAGCCGCCTCGAGTGTCTCCGTACGAGTGCACTCTCGAGACTCTTTCTGAGCTATTAGAAACAGACGCAAAGTATGAAACTGTGTAGTGAAGGTTCAAGGTGTTAGTCATTCAAGGTCGTTTCTGTAACTTGAAATTGTGAGGGTTGTAAGCATTACTGTTATGGTTTTCCATGTGCTTATTATTGTGATACGTGTTCAAAGTGGTCTGGAGGAATGCAGTGAAGGTGTAGATTTCAGATAATTAAATGACATGATGGGGAGAATTTCTTACTGACCTTAAATGGCTAGAACATGATGCTTCTTCAGTAGGCCTTACAAAGTATAGTGGATACACAAGAAAAAGTTTTTCAACATGTGAAGCGTCGCATGCCCACGGTGGCCCACGTATTAAACTTAATTTTATCAAATAACTCATTACCCCTATGAAATTTCGAATAAGATTTATGTTGCGATGGCAGTATAAAATAATAAGTATATTATCAAATATATAAATATTTGTATATTTAACGATGTATGTTAATAAAAAGCTATTTTCACGTGTCTGGCTAGTTTTGTGGATATTCCACTGCGGCGCTCAAGGTGTTAACTATAGGAGTTGTAAAGATTAGAGGTATGATTTTCCGTATGCTTATTATTGTGAAAAGTAGACTGCGGATGTTTATACAGTTTTACACATTCATATACTTGAAACATGTACATTTAATTGTATAAGATAACTAAAAGTACATTATTTAAGCATATGAAGCACAAAATATAGTTATACCAAAGTTTAATTTCTTCAACTATATTAATATAAAAATTGTTTAACTCTAAAAATGTATATTTGCATTAACATCCGCAGTCTAGTGATAAATGTTCAGAATACATAGTTTGGAGGAATGAAATAACTGTGTATGTAAATAACTTTAAACACCGCAATGAAAAGAGCCATACCCAGTCAAACATACTGCACTTTGCCATCTTTCTGTAAATAACAAAGCAAAAAATATTTAGGTATTCGATGAGATGTATTTTATCATGTCAATAACTCCATGCAGTCAATGTGTAAATGGCATGAAAATCAAAACTATTTTTTAGTTGTTCCAATGATGAGAACATCTAGAAAAGAACACTTCCCTACCAGAACTTTTACATATGTTATTTAATAAGAAAAACATGATAATAATCCAATTTTAACTATTTCGAGTATTGAAAAAAGTAAGAAAAGCGAGACGTTGAGTTTATTTTGTTTGGTTAGGAAAGTTCTGATAGAACATAGAATTATTTTTCGGGCATAGTGTCGAAATTCCCGAACTGAATTATTTATTCAAACGATTATTGTTAGCCATGGATACCTTCGAACCGTGCACGCTAATTTCCCCAACAACTCTCGATTCCCAGCGCTACAGTAAAAATTATCGTCTGCCCTTCGAGGTGTCAATAACAGCAATTTCCGTCGACTGCCACGTGCTAATGGATCTTGGAATTCAGATGTCGATCGTTGCTGTTCGCTGATAATAGCTTCGTGAAAGGCTAAGTGGCTAATTACGTTCGTTTAATCGCACGTTCGCGTGTTCATTAGACCCTGAAGTTTTTAATATTCGAATTTCAATGGGATGGGTGATTCGAGAAGCAATTTCATAGATGACGGAGTAGTCGAGCTGCTGTTCTTCTCGTTAGCTTAAATTAATTCGTTCGATGAATTCGTCGTCGTCATTTATGGCGACTGCTTCATTAATTTGAATATTGAAGTGTTTCCAGGTTCTACCTCCGATAGATATCTGACTTATTTTGATATCTTCTAGTATTAACACTGTTAACACAGTCCGTTTTCAGTCGAACGTCGTACATTGCACTGCTATCGTTAATTCATTGGTTTATTTTTGAACTGTACGGTCGGGTAAAGTAGTATGTTGTTCCTTTTTGAGACTCGTATCAGTTTCTGTCAAATTCTGACGTCGATAGCGGATTAATGTTATAATGCTTCTGCAATATTGATCACCTTGTGCTTGGAAGGCTATTTGGAGAGTTTTATAAAATTCTATACCAGAGAAGAATGGAACGTGCTGATACTATTTAAAAATTTTATCATTTTAGACATTATTTGAAATGCCACTTTAATCGATTAATGCGATGGTGACGTCATTTCAATATGGAAAGCATGTGATATAAATAGCATAACTTCGAAACTTGAAGTTCACAATCGGCACTTATTAGTCTGAATTAACTCTAATTGCATATTGCAGGTAGAATTTCTGTTCGTTTGTAGTCAAATTCATTGGAGGATATGCATATTTGGTAGCTGAGTACTAAGGTGCCTAAACTATTTTCTTATCGAATTCTACCTAACGGCGTTTCGATTATCCTAGTGAACCAACAATTTACAGGTACTTTAATGTCCAACGCCCCTAGAACCTCGCGAGCACTCAGGTACCTAGTACGTTAACTATTCTCTTTGGAAACTTGTTAATACTCAGGGGCTTTTGTCCTTTGGAAGCTCGCCAGTACTCAGGTATTCAATTGCTTCAACCAAAATACGCACACTCGGTCTCGCGTGAGTAGTCAGGTACCTCAAAAGCTCAAATGGGCGAAACAGTCCGCGTTTATCACGGGTACTCAGGTACCCGGGAGTTCTGACAGCAGTCTCATATTTTACCAGTACTCTAACAATCTCGTGATTCACAAGAACACGAATGGTACTCGGGTACATGCCATGGAATTTTTATAACGCGATCTCGGAACCTCATCCGCATATCGTCGAGCAGCTTGAGATCACTCTGAATTTTCCCGCATCTTGGCGTTCGCCTGTACTCGGAATCGAAATATTCGCAGGAAGACGACGAGACTCACCGTCGAATTTGATTTATATTTAATACGAGCGAGGTGTCAGCGGGAAATGATGGTAAACGAGGCGTGAGAATGAAGATTCTCGTTCGACGAGATCGAAAGGACCGCAGAACGCTCGGTGACAGTCGTCGTCATCGTCGAGCTAAAATCGCGAGCGGGCCACGAACCTCGAAACGGCGAATAATTGCGAATAATAGCCCGGAGGGCGGGTAGAGGGGTTGCAAGGGCTGGCAATCGTTAATATTTCGAAATCCAAAACGATGCTCGTTGCGAATGGGTCGGTGTCGCGCGTATAAACGGCCGTTTACGCGAGCCTCGCTAAATAAATTGCATTCCGGATTACGTACATTAGACTCCAGGATTTTAAACTCGTTTCGTTTAATCGCGAGCCGTGCAAGCCCCTCTTCACGACCCCTCTTGATTACGCGACACGTTGACGTGCTTGCAACCTTTGTATCCGTCGAAATGCACACGCGCCAGCGCGTACCCGCACATACAACTTGTATCTCGTAATTTTGTAAATTCGACTCGTTCGCTCGGCTTAAATACAATTATTATTTTAATTATCCGCGAGAACCGGGTTAAGCGCTCGTTTCCCAAAAAAACAGAAAAACGGTCACGCGGTTGCTCGTCGTTGCTGACGTTTCCCGGATAATTTCAACAATAAAAAGTAATCGGCCGTGTTTGTGACGTGCGTGGAACGCTAGGTGTTACAGCGTAACGACGTAGACGTAATTAATTTTCCTTTTTCGAACTTTGGGAGCAACTACTGGACGGTTCTTGTCGAAAATCTTTGACAAGTTCTCAGGTACTTGGATCTCTTGTGAGCACTAACCTTTTTATTTGACAAGTACCAAGATGCCTACATCTTCGGCGAATACCCTGGTGCCTAGACTCTATATCAGTGCTCAAGTACCCAGTTCGTTGATAAGTGCTGAAGCCCCGCAATTTGATAAATATCTGGTACCTCATTTTTTCTGAGTACTCAGGCACCCAAATTTTGTAGTAGTACTCAGGTACACAATCTTTGTATGTTGCTCAAACAATTTACATCCTGAATGTAAAAGCATTCTCATATCCCATGGCCATACAGATACTTTAATGTATCGCAAGTACTGAAGTAAGTACGAGTTATCGAGGATTCACGTTCTCGGTTATTTAACGAACATTCAGATAGTTTGGAGTACCAGAACTACTCAAACACTCGGTCACTTTAGCTGACAAGTATAGTTAGTCACTTTCTGACGGAGCAATTATTCATGTATTATTAACCCTTTAAACTCCTAATTTTTTGTAATTTTCTTTTCAATAACTTTCTATTATTTTAAGCGTTTTATTTGAAATATTCTTCAAAAGACAGTTACTTGATAGGAACCAATTTAAACAATTTTTTTTGCTAATTATATTAAAAATAGCATTACAACTTTGCTAAGATCTGATATTTGTGGAATTTCTGATATTTCTGATAGGTGATAATATAAAATATTGCTAAATATAGTACATATTTAAACTGGCAATTTAAAAATGTCGAGTGTGACTCGACGTAGGAGTACCTCCGAATAGACTGCATGTCGAGTCACACTCGACAAAGGAGTTCGAAGGGTTAATTTGAAATCGATTCGAACTAATGTGTACCTCGCAATTATTCACATTAGTGTCCGTTAGCAGTTTTCCAGATGGGTCGACCCTTATTGAATTATTATTAATTAAATAATATTGTATGCTTTTGATCGATCGATCGCTCTCCTGGCGTTGCAGTGAATACCTGAGGAAGTTATGGAAACTGCTGCAAAGGTTATATCGAACAGACGGGGTTCATTTACAGGGAAACAGATAATTAGAACAATTCCATTGGTATCGATGTTACGTGACGTTCAGCGATTCCATCGTGGAGAGAGGGAGGAAGAGAGAGAGAGAGAGAGAGAGAGAAAGAGAGAGACAGTAGCTGCGTCTTGTTCGATCGGTGCTCTGTGCCGTGGATACTCGTTAAATAAAATTATGCAAAGATGAGCGTAACGAAGGTATGTAATTAGTGGAAGGTACAAACACCCCGTTAATTGCTAAACGCTCGACATCCGCCGGCATTTTAATTGAGATTATAATTGCCATGCTCTTATTGTGCCGCCAGTCAGACACTGAATTCTCTGCACTTTCTGCGATAAAAAGTGTAGTTTTTCCACTGCGCTGTTGCAAATATTCGTGTGACAGAGAAGAGGGTGTTGTTTATCCGTGGAAAAGGTACGTCGTTAACGTCCTGTAAACGTCAATACATTCCACTCTCTGTGTTTTAATATAAAAAACAATAAACGAAAGTAGATGCAGTCACAATCTGTTATGAATAGCTCCGTTAGAAATTTCTTTGTCCTACAATAAGTGGAAATTCGATCAATGCAATAAACTCTATTCTGACAAGTACACAGAACAATATACTTATATTGACTTAAAGAAATTTGTGGGACACAATTTTCTGTTCAATTTTAGTTTTTATTGTTTTTATGAATACTGAAAGATACTGAAATGTATATTAAGCTTTTTATATTATTTTAAGTTACAAATCATTGATGTCGTGAACATCACTGTTAAATATGCTACGTACACATTTGTATGCATAAATTGGTGTCTAAGAATGTCTGCAATATTTTTATTAAAAGAAGCATTACTTTGGATCCGTATAAAAGAAATATGTTGTTCTAAAAATCCTTTAACATTATTCAAATCATTTTTCGAGATCTCTAATATCTTCGAAACGTTTCACACTGATGTATTCAAACAACTCAACCTGTAGGATCACATTACGTAATACCATCGCTTGTCTCAAAGCCAGAGCTCGCGAAACAAGAACAAACGACACTATACATCCCGAAACCATATCAAACGCAGCGGAAAATCGATAACAAGGTGAATAAAAGACAAATCAAAGCGTTTTATTAAAACAGTATTACCTCAGAGCACGTACAAAAGAAACTATCGCCGTCCGCTGGAGAGAAAGCTCGAAAGCAGACCGACCGAGTGTGTCACGTGTGAAGCCGTTTGTTCCTTGACGCATCCTTGCCCTTGCTCTTGTCGTCGAAATCGAGTTTGAAAAAGCTCGTTAAGCCGAGCTCGCTTCTTTGGCCTGAACCCCCTCTCGTTCGAAGGGATGAACTGCAAAGCCCGTGCCGCGTGCTCCGACAATCGATACAACAATGGAGTTATGCAGCTGTATGTGAGTCAGGGGTGGCGAGCAAAACGCGAAAAGCATCCTGTCTCCCGTTCTACCCACCCCCTCCACTCTTCGCCGCCCCCCTTTCTCTATAGACGAACGATGAGCCTTTGCATAATCCGCCCATATACGTATTCCCCGATATACATCGAGGGGTGCATAATTGCATCGAGATAAAACAGGTGAATGGTAAATCAAACTTGGATTTGCTACCCTTCGACTCGTGATTACCGTGGCTAATTAAGGTAGCACCCTCTTCCGCGTCTTCTTCGGTCCCGACGGAGTCAAGGAAGAAACGTGATCGAAATTTGATCGAGAATATGTTCATTATGATACTTAAAATCGTACTTTTATTTTTTTATTGTTAGCTCTTCAGCTGAGGTAGTTTTAGGCCACAGAAAGTAAGGCTCTCAAGGTCACTTCTGTACTTTTTGAAACAGAGAATCGGGATTGTAGAATGTTTGAATAGCGTTAAGAGAGACACTGGATAATGTTTGAATACTGTCAGCAGCATTCTCCTTGTAGTTTTTAATTATTGAGTCGAGTAATTAAACGGACTGATAAAAGATAGTACTTGACATCAGCACGTTCTTTAAATAGCTCTTTCTATTCAAACGGTGCGTCTCAGGTACAATAGGTTTCATTTTTCAAATTCTTCTTAATTGTAGTAACTTCAGAAAATTTTCAATCTCCAAACATTCGCACACCACTTTTGGTATGTATGACTTAGCGTTGAATCCATTCCCTAACTACTTCCGTGATTTTAAGTTACAACTTATTATATATTGTAAAATAGCCCATATCATAATTAATAAAACTATCTGATCTAAAATCTACCACCGTTTCATTAAAATAAACTTTATAATTCAGTCCACGGCGTTGTCACACGTGAAAACCTCTATCCAGGGTCAACTCTAACATGGATGACCGTTTACTATCGACACTTTCGTCTTCCTACTGATACATAGTGTCTCGAAACCCACCTAAAAAGAACATTGCAGGTCCCAGGCTAAAATGGTCACAGCAGTCGATGCTGGGTTATGTAGAAAAGAAGAAAACCGTGATCTTCTAGGGTGGATCGAAGCTCGAATGTTTGCAGCAATTCGATCGTGAAGAATTCTGGAAGAATCAAGGCAGGGAACAGTTTCGCGACAGTAAACAGAATTCAGAGTCGCGTGTGCAGTTAGCTCGCGAGATTCGACGGACTCGGTAGGAGGGAGCTGTCGTAGAATCTCGAGGTTGCCTTCGTGAAGAACTCGCTGGAATGCAATTGTACCGTGAAAGGAACAGGTCGAAGCAGGAAGCATTCGAGGTAGTTGAACGCGTATCGCTGCAGAGTCCGCGGTTCCGATGTTCTACTGGTGTGGCTGATATTGTTTCCACTCTTGAACAATATTGCAGATCCTGTTGTGTAACGAGGTTACGTGCGAAGACACTCACTGTTTGCTGAACACGTTGATGAGAACTCTTAAGACACAAATTTTGGTCGGTACTGAACTGTTTGAACGGATCAAACTTCTGAATTTTAATCGTTCGAATACTACGCGCCACTGTGGTGGCTTCCTCTAATTGTGAGCGATATTTTGGAATGAAACGCCAGAATAGTGGCACTCTTCTGCACCTTGCATTTCCTTCGATTTCCTTTATTTTATCAGAAGAATATTTGTGATATCACACGCAATCGCGATTCCAAGAAGTTCTTACTTCTTCACGTAGAACACGTTCGTAACGTTTGGTCGTTTCACTCAGAAACACCCTGTGTAATTAATTAACCCAAGTGCGGTCTTCGGGTCTTTTCTGACCTATCTCGTCTTCATTTATTTAAAAAAACTTTCGCAATGAGGACTTTATCATACATCCTGATGACTGATTATTTCTAGGTTCCTTGGTCTTCTCATTATATTATAAAGTTGAAAATATTAGTTCCATACATTCGGGGCATTTTTTACCCAAAAACCTTAAGTGTGTAGTCTAACGAAAGAACGCACTAGGGTTAAATGTAGAAAGACGAGACTCAGTTAGAACACGCATTAGGCTAAATACATTATTTCGACATGTATGATGTGAATTTATAACTTTTTCCCGTATTGCAAGAACATGAAATATTCAACAATTTGATATAATGCTTGATATAATGATTGTTTATTGAACCTTAACGGTGTACATAAGCAGATTTACAATAATATGATTATAGATGTTCCAGGGACTTTTATATCTTCGATCGCCATTCACGCTTAACACTAATGTATGTTTCTTTAAAGTATTCTGACAATAGTTGTTATAATAATCTTAACATTTAAAATACTGGAAAAGATACAATAATACAAAAGACCAGTAACATTCATTCAACAATTTAATTCTTCCGAAAATACAGGTTAGTAGCGTACAATAGTGTTTCATTCAGACCACTAGAGCGGTCCGTAGCACACGCGGAACGATTCTCCTCAACCCGGTTGAACTACAAGATCTGTGTGCTGTACGTATTCACGTGAGTCATCTTGGCCCTTAATATCGAATTTCTTGCTTCAATTGGACGTGCACAGAGCCTATGCATAAATTAGCTCGCTTTTCATTTTTCCCGAAATCCCTCCGTGGAGTTTCGGTTGCATCTATGTATTTACATAGCGTGTGACGCGAGCGAACGTATAGGGCACAAACCGTGCCCTTATTATAATGTATTCCCATCGGCCGCGGCCGGAATCCATCCCCAACGATAGTCCAGGGGTAAATCCGACGTTGTAACGTTTAGCAGAAGGAAATCCCGTGGGGTTAACCGGTCCAGGTCGCTTCTATATTGGGCCGTAAACAGAACGGCAACCGCGATCACGGAAAAAACTCGGATTTTCCGCAACCATAGCCCTAGAATATTTTTTATGGGACCCGCGCAGCCCTGGAAAAAGTTACGACACCATTGTCGTGGTATTTCCGGTGCTTTTGGTAATTGCATCATTGCTTCAATCGTTTAAGAACGGAGGTGCGTTGGTATTCTTACGCGACACGAAAATAATTTATTTGCAACTTTATAGAATGGATATCAAAATTCTAAAGGATCCAGTGTAAATGCCTGCGCTCTTGACAGATATCAAAGGATCTTGAAAGCAGCTTCCTATAGCGTCGCAGCATTATGTACAGGTTTTGGATGCTGTAGGACCTCAAGTAATCGGCTTAGTCGGGTGACAGACAGTCCGGATAAATCGAGGCCCAATGCATAATCGAGGCCCAATGCATAATCGAGGCCCGAAGGGAAATAACTAAAAACGTATTTTCTATCCCAAAATAAGCTCTTTATTTTTAGAAAATGTACTTCCTTTAATAATATAATCATAAACAAATGTATATCTGCTTAAATTTTATGTATTTTTTTAATTTTGCACTTACAAGTACTTTATTACGCCAACTTCTCACCATCACTAAACTTTCTATTAGGTTAGGTATAAAGAGAAGAGAATCGTAAGATATGTACAAGCGTTTGTTGTTAGTAAACAGAAGACCATGGATAACCGAGATCTCGGTGGATCGAGACCACGAATAATCGCGATCCGGTTAATCGAGGTCCTACTGTATTTTCAGGTATCTCTATTAAATGGTAAAGGACTAAAAGAATTATAAAGGAGCCCTGAAATTAGGAATCTAATTTCGAGTACTTCGTAATGAATCTTTGTCTTCAATTTTCATTCCTAGCAGTGCTATTCAACTTTGACACACCCCATGTGAATATAGTATTCACATAAGTATAACATCGGAGTTATTTATTGAAATTGAAATCGATTGGATACGAACCCTGCGAATCGGTGTGCGTTCAAAAACGAATGTTGGTGGTGCTTTTAATTTTGAAAATTCTGGAACAATTTTTCGATTTACCGTGGTCGCTGGTCAATCAGTCTGCTCTTGAAAATCAGACAGCTCGCGAATATTTTCGCAGCACGAGGAAAAAAACTCTCTAGCCGTTGATTATTTCTCCCTTCGAGTGTGGCGACCTTTTGATATCTCGCGCGCTAATTAGCGGGAACAGAAGCAGTCAGCGATCGAGCAGTGTTCTATGGCTTCAATGCTGGCGCAGGCACGGCAATTCCACGCGAAATTAACCGACCGCCCACGGAAAGCCGAATCCAGATAGATAGCTCGCATTACATCGGGAATATTATGATCCATTCGACGTTACAAGATGTTATATTACGTCGACGGTAACCAATATTGCACGCTAAGCCAGACGAACAGCGCCGGCCAATCTCGAGCTTACGCTAACTTCTACGCGAACCGATTCAGCATATCGTCTTCAGGACGGACCACTCGTAATTCATCGTGACGATGCAACTAATTCGAGCATTAGGTAGGACATGATGGAGTGTCTGAGCTTTCGGTTACGATAGACGTTTAATTGTTAGTGATGAGAAAGTGAAGTCTTTGGTTTTTCATTATTGTTCTAAAATTTTTGAATATTCAAGTGGAGGTACAGCAGAATTATATTGGAATCCATTCAGCTCTTCAGGGATGGATGTAGTAGAATTGGAGAAATTGATAAGATAGTGATGTGTCTATGAATCTTTGATCCTTCATTGTTGCTGCAACAGACAACCAAAATTATAAATACAATTTTTCACGTTTAAGTGAATTTAATCTAAAACTAAGTCGTACTTTATTAACATTTTTAGAGAGCAATTTATTCAAAGTGGAGTAAGTGATATCCTTGTTAATACTTGAATTTTAGAAGATACTAAACGTGTCTATACATGCCAGTGTCCTTGAAGAAGCTGAACTTTGAGATGGGGAAAAACATACTTCATTTCTTCATCCTACAGATAAATCTCTTTGGCAGTATGAGTATCGCAACACCTTTCACTCAGTGCAGTACTTGAATCTAAATCCTCTATATTCTATAGACCTAAAACAGAGTAGTACCTATACTCCATTCCGTTCATGGTGGCCAAAAAAGCTTCAAAAATAAAATAACAAAATAATATTACAACATATCACACCGAATCATCCAAATTCTCATAAATTCCACAGTAACTGGTAGACGATACCCAGACAATCGAACTATCGAACGAAGAAACAATGAAAACTCCAGAACTCCTGACCTGATCATCAGAAAATCTTTCACGATCGAGCAAACACATCTTCGAGATTGGTCTAACGCGGGTGTTGATCGTTGGTACGAAAAAGGGCCATCCTGGTGAATGGGACGGGTCCGTTATCGAGGGATTCGAGGGTTGGCAGGGGGGCTGGAAAGTCGTTCTGTAAGAATCCCCTTAATTATAACCGATCCATCAGCATTTCCCGACGGGATTTAAGTAATTAAGTCCGATTTAACGAAAAATGGACGCCGGCGACAGGAATAAGAGCGGAATAGCCGGAGCGGCTATCATCGGCGAGGACGAGAACGACCGGAAGAAGCGGCTGGGCTGAAAGGAAGGCGGGCAGGACAAGGAGGGCAAAAAAGAAGAGGTGAGGGCCAATGCCGAGTGGTCCCGATATCAAAATAATTGCTCCATCAAGAGACCCGGCTCTCCCTGGCTGAGACGAACGGAAGATTTATGCTTTGTTTGACCGTCGTTACGTTGCGTTAATGAGAGGAAATTATTTGGTGGCTCCGGAAAGCAAGGTTTAGTCGCAATTACGTCCGGAATCTCTCTCTCACCCCTGCCTGGTACTCTGGATGCTCCTGGAACGTCTATTGTATCCTCTAGAGACGCTCCTCTCTTCGCTTCGTTAGAACATCTCGCTATTCGACGGATGCTAACGACATCGCCGACAGAAGACCGGGATCAGAGACGCGACGCTGTAACTGGCATCGATTAAATAAACGTTCCGGCCGCTCGCCCCGCTTTTCGACCACCCTTGACGCTTTTTAACCAATAAATCAGGTGGCGTGATGCAGGATTGACTCGATGAAAATTCAACATTGAGTGGATGCATTTCTGGAGACTGTTTATAGAGTCTCAGGAGTATGTAAAGCCACGACTGACAGTGTAGCATCAAGTGTCAAGAATTGAAAGTTAATTTAGAAGCAAAGTTAAGATTTTGATGTGAAAATGGACAATATAGAAGCTACTAACTCACAAAAATAGGAAAGTTTCTTGAAATTATTTCTATAGTTTTAAAAATACGTGAAGTCAGAGTTTATCAGATAGGATCAGAGTTTAAAAACAGGAAGTGACTTTGTTGGCGAGGATATGATCTTGAAGTGGCCTGAATGTCTACTATAATGCTAGCAACTGTATAAAATATTTTTATAACCTGTTTAACTGATTATTGTCCTGGTACTAAAATAGTTCCCACAGCAACTGTACTAGCCATTTATTTCAAGGAGTTAGCTTAATTATACCATATAGGAAAGCCGAATAGTACAAAGCATTATTTTGTCGGCTTTTATAAATTCTTTATAAGAACCGGACGTGTATTTTCTGAGTTGGAAAGACTTCTCGAACGATTATGATTAGTGGGCGAATTTTGGCACATATTGCTGCTATAAATCCGGACTTCAACGTATTAAGTGTAAGATACAATTTCAGACCCTGAAAGGCCTTGTCGAAATGTCACTACGTTAGACCTAAAAGTATTTTTCATGATAGTTATGATTGTCATCTATATGCAGTCCAGATAACGAACTGCATCAGAATGCTTACCCATGAATACCCAAACGCCATGAAAATTTGAAAGAAAGCTTAGAAAGCTCTGAGCTTCATGCAATATTTTATGAAAGCTTCCTGGTCCCAAGGTTCAGAAAATTTTCAAGAAAACCGACAGAGATTTAAGTCTAAGCAAAATTTCAAGGAAAACTGTGCAACTTGAAAGCTTAACCAGAACATGAAGTAAATCTCCGTCGTCTTAAGCTTACATGAAATTTGAAGCAGATCTTCGTAGCCTTAACTTCATATGAATCTCCATACTTTGGAATTCGTATCCAAAATTCAAACACAGGACAAGGATGAACTCCGTAGTTCTAATTTTCACGAAAACTTCAAGAAAATCTGCATTATCTTGCGTGTGAACATTGAATTTTCTATTATACAGTGGCGGTAATAATAGAGGATTCTCTTCCTTTGGTGGATCATGAGCAACATTTTGTTCATCAGCAATTAAAGACATCTACATTCGTGGAACATACCGTAACAATACTATCATAACAAATTTGTGCAACTGCAATACCAAAAAGGATCAGGTATTTGCCCCCTTGAAGCCTAAATTATTTATAAACACGTTTGGCCACACAGATCATCTTACAAGAATTTTTTATCCATCTAATCATCACGAAGACTGCTTAGATATATTTAATTCTTCCGGTACGTCCTTCAAAGCCAGTGCAATTGTTTAAGTGTACTTTGTAGGTAGTTTGTAACTCGTATAAACGTCTCCTAAAATTAATTATTTCAGTGCAATAATCACGGTCTGTAATTCTTGTAAAGTATTTCAAATTTTTCTATGATCAGAGTTAGAAGACACGATTCGATCAATCGCTGACCGGTTCATAATTCACGTTCAGAATCCCGGCTGCTTTTCCGAGGAACGTGCAAACAGCCGAGCGCGCGTTGCCGTGTAATCGAGTAATTCGTACGAATGAGAAACAATTTGCACCGAGCCCGTTTTAATTTCAATTTTGATTTCCACGGACCGCCGTGCCCGTGTACACAGCCCGGGATGCATTTCACCGCGGCAAATGTAAATCGCGAGCAAACAAAGAATCGACGTAGATCCGTGTGTACGCTCGTACGTGTCCTTTTCGTGTTCGTTATCATAGAGCCGTCTGGATTTGATTTAACTTAATTCGAGATTAAATCTAAATTATTTGTTCGTTTGAAGATTACATACCGAAGGGAAGATTACTGACCAGAGGTCAGATTACAATAGGATTTCACAAGTTTGCGATTCAAATGAAGATAAGGTTCTGCAATACGTAAATGTGTAGCTGACGTTCATCAGTAATTGTTAGAACAGGTAAGACGATTTGTAGATAACATTGGTACGATTGCTGCGGGAAACACTGGGGACCGATATATCAAATTGAATTTAACTGAGTGGCTTTTAAATTTTACGCAATATTGGCACTACATTGCATTGTCGAATAATAACAAGTTCAACAGGGTTAGTTGTTCTAAGTTACTGTAATAGATATTTGATTTTTCGCTGTGGCAGTCAACGTGTTAATTTAAACTTAACCCAACCTTCAAGGTACACGTAGTAGTAAAAAAGTAAAAAGGTAAAATAAAAATAATCACCGCTTCCTTCTGCCTATGAGGGTCCAGACGTGTCCCTGTATTCATGCCTAATTCAATAGAATATTCCCGGGTTTTATAACCCTGCATCGTAAAACTCACGATAATGAAGATTTCAAGGCGACAGAGTCCGTTCGAATTCCAAAACACAATTACTTCAGATCCTAAACACGTCAGAAACTCCCGTGTACCCCTTCGGTCTGATCCTATTCCTCCAGCATCGCAAGAAGAATTTAAAAAAAAAGTCACGATCTACGATCTCCGTTCTCCCGGTTCAAAGACCATCCCCCCGATACAATTTCCCCGACTCCGTGTAATCAGATTCCTCCCTGTCGCGTTTCAATACTTTGCAGCCTCGTCCGGAGGGCCTCCAGTTTCCTCGGAGAACGGATTCCGTCTTGTTAATGGGGTTACGTAAGCGTTAATCGTCGATTCGCTCGGTTGCACCTGCTGAACACCTCCCTCCGAAAGGTTTCGTCACGTGGTGGGAAAGTTCCGTCGGAGAGAAGCTTCGAAACGACTCGAAGCCCGATCACGTGGCTTGCACGCGACTTTCTCGTACTTCGTTTCGACGCGATCGCACGGAATGCGAAAAGGCTTGTTTCATGGGGATGGTTACCATGGGTACACGGGCTATGATGCGTTACCTGGGTAACCCTCGTGCTATGGGGCTCTTCCACCCCGGTACACAGCTTTATACATCCACGATTCTATCTGTATGTGCTGCTCGCAGAGATACATACGGCCATGTGCTCGTCTGATGTATATAGCGTGTGTTGGTGTGGTGGTCCAGGCAGGTTGAGCCACTTGAATGACTCTGTAAATATTAACTTCGGTGAGAATTGGGTGATTCGTTGGGGGACCATGTAACGCGGCACTCGAATTTTTTCCCGGCCCTTGCAGATTTTAAGATTTCAAACTGGGCGTAGAGGCTGTTTCAGAAGAAGGGGCCGCGAATTTTGAAGACATATGCGACTCATAGGAGCTAGATTGATCACGTTTGTACAGTGAAAGATTGAAAAATTGGTCACGTTCTTGCGTGAAGTATATAATGTATGTGCGTGGTCCAGGCAAGTGGGGCCACTTGGATGACTCTATAATTATTAATTTCGGTAGGGGAGCATTTAATGCAGTACTCTAATATTTTTTCTGAATCTTGCAGATTTTAAGATTTCAAGCTGGTTGTACAGTATGTTCCAGGAAAGGGTCGTGAATTTTTAGGAAGTATGAGACTTGCAGTAAGAGACTTATAAAGTTGATAAAGTTATAAAATTGACAAATATACAGAGCGTGAAGTTGGTCGCTTAAGTGTCTGAAAAGCTAATACAATACATACTTACCAGAGTGAGTAAAGATAAACTCTCCAGAAATATGCTTGTTAACACCCAAATGCACAATCTACATAACGTCACCAATTTTCTACATTTTTTATTTGATGTAGTTCATGAATCTGACAACCTTAACGATTGCAGACAGTCTTTAGACACACCCTGCGCCTATAAAACATCCAAGAATCCCTACAACCATAAAAGACTGAAAGAGATAATGAAGCTCTGATTGGTGCACCGGGGAACCCCTTTGAATCACACGACTCTCTGAAAATCAAACGTTGTTAAGATCAACATTTACAATGTCATCCGAGTGTATCCGATTGCATGGACCACACTGTACGCATTGTATGCACGCTTCTGTACACGTATGTACACGTAGACGTATAGTCATTTCAGCATCTCCCTCTCTCGTCAGCTACGGCTCTTATCGTCCTCCCTTTTTAACGTTCCTCTGCTCATCCTATTTCTCTCTGTTCCCTTCATTGCTTGTCCAATCACATACCATTCATAGTGACGAGACTTCCAACCCTGCCAGGATCAGTTACGAAGGACGGAAGTGTTCCTGCCGGAAGAGAATTTTTAATGTATTCTGGAAGACCACGATGTACGTGGAACTCTGTTTCGACTGGTTCAATTACTATCTCGAGAAATACTCTTTAAAGCAACTTTACCATTAGAATAACATAAGTATTTCACTACATAGATGTATCTATAGCAGGCAGGAGCAACGCGATAGCTCGATGGTGGCTTAACTATCCCAAAGAGAGTTTGTGAAGATCAGGAAACCCATACACTCCATTTTGTCAATAGTGGACTGTTTATTATTTCTTACGACTCCTGGTCCGCTTTAAAATGGCGTTACAGCGATCGACACATCAGAAACAGCAATTATATTCAGAGCACTTGAAGCTACTATTCGTCTGGAATCGGCTGTGTGTATTTTTCGCCAGCAATATGGAAGCAATCAATAAACCGATTGCTAATCCATAAGTAAATCGGGGTGGCTCGTAAAAAGGGTTGAAAGCGTGCGATTTGACACGAATCAAGAGTCGAATCACGAAACGAATTCGAGGCTACAATGGACTCCATCCCCCGCGTTTCATCTAAAAGTATTTATTATTGGATTATTGGAAGACTTTAATGCACTCCCTTCGATTCCCTCCCTTTTTATTTTGCACCGATACGACCGCTTTTACAGACACGCTCGGGCTTACGTAGAGAAGGTTCATGAGTTGGTGATCCAAGCGGCAAGCATGAGATTCGACTATACCTTCGTCATTGGAGATCTGCAATGGGCTACAGTAACTGAAAGGACCTTTTATGTAGAAATGGAACAAGATAGATAAGATTGGATTGCAACCATCAGCTACGTAGCTACCAGGCTAGCGGAAAACAGCCCCTATGACAATCTCAATCGCAAATTCAACATTCATTCTCGTCAGATGTTGACACGAAATCTTCTGAAGGTGACAGGACAGACTCCTGTGGGTCTGTTGGAGCAGTATCCTTAGTTGGCTGCCACTAGAATTAGAATGCCATTAGAATGGCTTTAAATTAGGATGCGGAGTCAGATTTCAGGCGTCTAGGCCCGAAGACTGTTACGCGTAGCGCTCACAACTCGATTTGTTCCATTTTATCGGCGAAGTGCATTTACGACGAGCGTTATGCGTGTACGGGTAGCCTGTAGTGTATACGTGTATCAGGTGCTTGCGTGTGTACACAACGTATACAGACCTTCTATCAAGCCGACCGTGCTTTCACGGCCGTGCAAATCACTTTTCACGCGCAATGCCACCGAAAGCCAACGGAAACAACCGCCCTCTATCTGCCTGCATCGATCTAGATTTCGAGGCTACCGGGAATTCCATTCGAGCCAGCTGATTATGCTGAAAACTGGCTCGTCCGTTCTACACAGACATCTTTCACAGCCGCTTCAATCGAACGACCAGGCGTGTTCAGCGGCGATCTTGAAAGGAACCGGGTATTTCAGATTCACGCTTTCTATATTACAACTGTTATCGAGCAGTTGCTCTATCTCTGATACGAGCTAATGTCTTAGAGACACGCTGAACTTGTGAGTCCTGCAGACAAAAGAATCATTTGAATTGTGGTAGACAGGTTTTAACTGTTGAAACTATAGAGGGTGTAAGTAGAAATGTTATGGTGGTTGATTAATTAATTATTACACGTCACCACTGTAATGGCTTTCCTCTACGACTTAGAGTCTAACAATGTAAGTGATCGTTTAAACACACCGTTAAAGGGCTCATCTATTTCGCGGTTTGGCTTAAGAGGTTGTGGCTAGTTCGTGGTAACCAACTGTTTTTTAAGTTGTTTAATATCGCTCAAAGAATATTTTGCACGGCATGGTCGAGGAATTTTATATTATTATTTTATATTCTGTCCTGCGGTAGGGATGTGTATAGAATAGCCGTAGCCAAAGGATTGAATTTTTCGATCCACGTTTATTACACATCCTGTATTTTATAGAGCACAGTGCAATTGAAGAAATTCAAATTTACCTCGACATCTTGCTACGTTTGTCTTGGCAATTTTAAGTATGGAATACCGTGCATGCGTGTGCGTTCGATCCACAAACGAGATTACTATCGCTGGGAAGTATACCGGCGCTATATATTGCTACCTGGTCCCGACACTTCGCGAAACATTTCCCTCCCCTTTCGTTTTGCACGCGTGTACGTTCGGTAATTTGCTTCATTGCTCTTCCAATCACGTGCCATTCAAAGTGGCAACTGAATCCTCGAACGAGCGACCTTCTGAAAGCGACCGTGTCAATTACGATCGACAGGGGTACGAAAAATTTCGTCCCGGCGATATTAACACGATTTGAATCGAGCCCCTCCGTGAAAGACGTCAGCAGATCTCGCGAGCCACTTTCGAGAAACATCGCCATCTCGAGTCGGGGAAGAGAAGTAACAGGTCGAGATCAAGATACACTTACTGACGTAATAAAAGTTCGAGTGGAGCCCTTTCGCACCCTGTCAGAAAACCCGATTTCTCGCTGTTCAGTCGTCAGAAGGCGAAATTTAGTACTGTAAGTCTCGAAATTGAGTACTTGAGAAAATGACGTGCTAGATAGCGACGTACGTAAGTTTTTATACTTTAAGTACGGGTTTCTTAATTATTACTACTGCTTATAGATTTTTTTTAAATTAACTCAACTATATATGCAGGGCGTTGATGAATTGTTAACGAACTGTGCAGGTTGGTAGAAGTAGTTCCTATAACAATTTGTATGAAAAACTTTATTACAAACTGAAAGTACGAGGGTTCAAATTCTTCTTCTTCGCTGACCAGTCCTTTCCACTTTGTATCATACTTCTGAATAATATAAACTTAGAAAATCTGCACACGTTATAAACGTCTTGTATTATTCAACACGACTTAAAAAATAAATATCCTCTTAAACATTTTTTTAAACACTGGACACGACCTTTCGTGAGACTATTTTTTTCTTTTTCTGTGTCGACGTTTCAGCAGCACTGTAAACAAAAACGTGCAATTTCTCTGTCGATACAGTTGTATACATATAACGTTCGAAATCGTCTACCATTGTCAAATTTATACAGGGCTTTATTTCGCCATTGTCAACAGACAGAGAACGCAATAGAAATGTCACATGGTGCACTCTTGGGCCGACTTAATCTGATCCAAGGAAGATGCGCCTTTGATTCCATGATCCTTGTACCTTGACGAACATCACAATATATAGCAACAACGTTGTATTTTTCTCGGGGGGCAGCAGATGTTGGAGGGAGCCGCAAGAGGCTCTCTTTTGTTGCTGTACGTACACTCAATTCGAATGGAATTCGTGCTCCTTCAGCCGAATGGACGTGAAATCTCTGCGACCGGACGTCATTCAACAGCGAAAAAAGATTATCCCTATAACAAATACACGGAGACGATCGATGAATAAAAAGTATGCTGCATAATTCCGTTTATTGTGTCTCTCTCTCTCTCTCTCTCTCAATTTATCTGGTTCCAGCTAACAGTATTTGAAGCATAAATACTCGAGATCGTTCGCATTCTTTTTTAAATCTTAGCTCTACGTTCCGTTGCTAGAAGGAATCTTTTCCCTTGAAATATTTTAAAGAAATTTGAGTTAAGAATAGTGGTATAGTTCTGGTGCAATTTGGGGCATTTGGTAATATTTATTTTTTCTAGAGGATTGATTTATTTTCAAAATTACCCATATTTATTGACAATCTGAAGAGCAACGTTTTTACAAAAAAAATGATATTTACCTTCTGAAACAATATGTTCATTGATAATTTATTTTTAAGCTGAAGCTAATTGTATTTAATAAATGAAGTTAACTTCAAAATATCCATTGCACCTTTGCGTAAGAAGCCATAGTTTGCCCATAATACATTTTTTTGTAAAGGACTATGTAGGCTCGGTTTAAAATTTCTGAATATTTCTATGAATTTCAAAATTGCTTCTCAGCTTCGCGGTAGAAAATTGACTTGAAGTGAAAACCACATCAAAGTCTCAATGACTCAAGTCCAGTCTTCGTACAAAATAATAATATAAAAAAAAATACGAGTTCCGAACGCCGAACGCACAATCATCGAGCGTATCCAGCATCGCCATATTTTCAAAAGGATTTCAGCCATCTAGGTCCCCGGTTTAATAAGGTGACAAAGTGTCCATGGAGCCATGATCGCGGTATCGGTCAATCGTCCCTCAAAATGGCCAGTTTCCCGTAAAAGGGGCTCAAGCTTCGGATGAAAGGGACTACACAGGAGTATTTTTTTTTTCTCCACGCACGCGAATTCGAGTTTACGGGGATTCTTTCGATCAAAGATAGACACGTTTACGGTTTCACGGAGATATCAGACGCAGGGAACAGGGACTCCAAGGACGTGGAAAACCGCCGAGTATCGACTAGACTTCGTTCAGGACGATCGAAACTGTTGGAACTGGCAGCGGGTTCGTTAAAACTTCCTCGAAGCCGCTCCCGTTCAAATTAGAATCGCATTCTTCGACGCAAATTTCCTGGACGGGACTCGAAAGTTTCTGTGAACGTGTCAAAAGATTCGTTTTTTTTTTTATATTTTCAAAGTCTGGGAAGATAGAAGAAATATAGTACTCAAGGTCGTTCCCTTGTTTCAGCTGCAACTTCTTTTTTTCGACTCGAAAGTGTCATAACGAATACACAGGGTGGTACAACTGAACAAACTGCTTCTACATAAAAATTTCAGTATAAACGTTCTTTATTTGAAACTTTTAGAGTACACTTGCACTAGTACAGTGGCATACATAGAGTGTACTATGAGAAGTATATAATGAATGCTTATTGTACAATATATACAATTCAATTCAAAAATGTAACTCGACAAGCGTACAATTACATTCTATAAATAATGCAATAAAATGTTTTGGTAAGTTTTACTCAGACATTATTGCAAAATATATTTTAAAACTTCTTTTCTTGAACTCATAAATCAGTCGACTTCGTCGAATTTTAAAAATCAGTGGGGTATTAGATATTCCGGACTATGTACAGATATTTCGTTACAGAAATAAATCAGTGGATACTATTAATCAGCATCGTCTGACCAAACAATCGAGAGATCTTAATTCCTCCGACTATTTTGAAATATCATCGTTCAATGTTCTCCGATAAAGATCACGGAACACGGAGGAAAATTCATTTGCCCTTTCCACTGGCGACTCTGGAAGAAGGTTATTTGAACGTGGCCGAAAATAGTGGTGAGAAAAAACGTCGATGACACACTGGAAAATCCAAAGAAAGCTCGATGAAAGCGTATCGATTACACAAAAAGAGAGAGAGATAGAGAGAGGCCGGTGTGTACCGGTACGTAACGAGATGTCGCGTAAGCGGCTGTAAAGTTTCATGAGTGTTTCCCTTCTATCCACCCCTCTTGTTCCTCGCCGTTTTTTCATCCCTCTCGCATTTAAATTGAATAATATACTCCTCCGTCGCTCAAAGTTAAAGACTTTGCATTTAGTGGCGTGCACATTTTATTCTTACCTGATCTAGCTAATAGAAGGTTAGCTGGACTATTATTTATTGGATTGTTCGCTATATTGATAACATTCGGAATCATAATAATATCACAGATGAAAAGAAGAAAGAAAACAGTCCAAACTACAAACTGAATAACAAAACAGCCTTGAGTGAAAATGACGAGTGCCGCTCGCATGAGTTTTTACAGCCAGAATATTTAAACTATTTTACAACTTATTCACTTATCATAAATAACGGTACTGTTTCACAATACAACAAAATCATTACTAATACTCTAACTCGTTACCCAGTTTATCCGCAGGCTTAAAGTACATTAATAAATACATTAGTCTCTCTTGCAACAATTACGCGCGCAGAATCGCCATAAATTAAACACAGCCTGACCAGAAACACTCGCTTGGAGATATGTCGTAAGGCAGGGGGTTGATCGTTAAATTTACTATAAAACCGAGAGAAATCGCGATGGGATCGAAGCAGCCGCTCCGGTCCACGGACGGAGCAAACACAAGAAAGGGATCGACCAGAGTAAACGATGAAGGGTTAACCAAAAAGAGGGGGTGATACACGTTGAATGTCGTTTCGAAAACCGAAAGAAACCACCCCGTGAACGCCGTGGACCGACAGAGAGGAGACACAAGAGGGGTGTATGATCGGTGCGTTGAACCATAACGAAAACAAAGGGTCCATTGGTTCGGTGCAGCGCGGTGCATGCACATAATGCAACGTAGCCGGCATATGGCTGGCACTGGAGAACAAACAAATACTCTTGAAACACACACGCACGTGCATGTACGCGTAAACAGACAGAGAAAGACGAAAAGAGAGACAGAGAGGGAAAGTGTACGTTCGCCAGACGAAAATCGAGGAGAACCGTTTTGCACCTTATGGCACGCGATTTCGAAAATCATATTCAGTTCCACCTCGTCGGGGGAGGGGGTGCAGAGATCGGGCCCGGTTTATTGTTCGTTGACGCCTCGCGTGAATTAATTCCCGGCCCGAGGATCGCAAACAATCGACGATGCCGCGTATCTCGTCCGGTCACACCTCGCGTGCAACAACGAGATTGCAGCCCCGTGCACTCTCGCGTCGGAAATAATAATATCGCCAACGTTCCGCCACCCCCTCGCCGTCATCCCCACCTCCCGCTGTGTCTGTCTTCCCCTCTTTCGCGTCGTTGAATTTTCTGCGATACCCGGTTCGATCCGATCGATCCACGAAAATCCTCCGATATATCGAGGCCTCCCGTGATAAAGGGATTTAGGAAAATCGCGCACCCCTCCCTGCTCGATGTTTTCGCAATCTCCCGGAAAAAAATGAACGTATACCGTATTCAGGGGCAAATTAAGCGTTTTGCGTAGGCGTGATCGGGATGGATCGAAGTTAAGGGTGAACGGTGGTTTTGAAGCAGTGGTTGATGAGATATGAAAAGGGCAGAGATAGTTGAGGAGGTGATCAGAGAGTAGGGTGCGTGTGGCAGTCACTTGAGATTATGTGATGGATTCAGTAGTTGAAGAGACACCTAAACCTGTAGGGGTCAGAACAATCGAGTTTTTTACATTTCTTAATCGTATGATGTTGCAAATATTTTTTCCAAATTCTATGTTACAATTTAGACCTGAACTTCGAAGAACCTTGCATGTATACGGAGTAGGTGATAGCTAACAAAGTATTGTACGCTATAATAGTAATAATAGCAATAATATCGACTTTACTGCACCATATTTTGTAAATATACTGGACAAATGCAAAAACTATATGTAAATCGTTCAATACGTCTTGTAACGCCCAACGAAATGACTATAATAAAAAATTACAGTTCTATGCAAAAAACTAAGCTATCTAATGGCAACTTTCCAACATACGGTCAACATTTGCTCTGAAAGTTACAAAGCTCAAAGTGTTAACAATGTCGTCCAACAAATAATACAACCTCCTGTATGAAACATGAACCAAAGTCGAAAAATGTTCGAACACTTTCACAAGCCACCATGTATCAAGCTATAAATAACATTCCATTTCAAAATCCCTATGGTCCTGCTAACAATCCTATTCACCTACCAGAAGCTACACTAAACCGATTTTCAAAAGATACTTCACAATCTCCGCCCATTTGACAGCTAATACCTAGCCAGCCTCTCCAGGTGTGATCGACGAATCATCGCGACAGATAATACCGCTAATTGCAGAGGATATTTAAAACCGGAAGCGTGTTACGTCACGCGTGTGCACGCATAACGGAACAGCGAGGGGGCAAGCGGGTCAGGGGTGAAACGTTGGAACGCGGGGTTCGCCGCAAGGGTTGAAATCAGCTGGCTGCGTGCCTGCCTTCCTTTTTTCGAATTCGAGTGTAGGGTGCTTGTACATATCGGTCTAACGAGAACTCATGCAAGGATTCGGCGTATGCGAGGTAGGCACAGCCTGCCCCTCGACAGATATTGAATAAACGTTTAAGGGCTTGTAGCATGTTAGCGGTTTGGGGCGGGAGAGCGAACGCGACGATGACAGAAGGGTAGGGAGTGGAAAGGGGTGGATAAAGGTGGTTGCACGTAGGTAGGTAGGTAGGTAGGTAGCCAGGTCGATAGGTTGGAAAAGGTACGTACACGTCGCCTGACCGACCATCTATTACGTGCTGCTTTGAGAACAACAATGACCCCGCTGGATCATGCTGGCTCTATGCAAAGGGGGAGACACCTAACTGCACGTTTAATAGGAAATGCAGTTTCGAATAGGAGCGTTTTAGAGAGATCCTTCGTTGCCAGACGACAGTTTGAAATCGCTTTCAGATGTCTACCGATATCCTATCCTTTGTTCCAAATTTCTGATTGATTCGAAGTTTGCGCAGCAGCCACTGATAGGGAGCGACAAGTGAGTCACATGTTTCAATGAACTTTTTCCCTGAATGTGTAAAAAGAATCAGCAGGAACAAGTTTGAGACTTTTAATCAATACGCATTGTTTATGCAAATGTTTAATATTCAAAGTTTAACAGGTTCACGTAAAATATGATTATAGAGTATGAGTGAAATAAAATAAATATTGAAGCGTTAGAAATGGTAATGTATTCTTGACGAGACGGTGATTCCATGCCTTCTAAATTACAATGCATGCTTTTGTAATGATAAAGACCTGTACAAACAATATCCATTGGCGAAAAAACAAACAAATACATGCCCATAAATTTTTCTTCTGTGGCCTCTGCTTATGAGTCTACGACAATTGACTGTGCTTAAACGTCGGTATTCTCTTGAGTGGATAGTTTGTGTGTACAGTCTAGTAATTGTTATAATATTCTCAATGTGTCACACCATTTTCCACATAGCAGAATGAAAAGGAGACATTCTCAGGTGACAACTTAACTTCTGTTCCCTGATTATCAAAATTGGTCTATAATTACTTTATATTGATAAATATTCTTTAACGGTTCATTTCTATTTAATTCAAAGAATTTCCACTTTCTTCCTCTTCGAGGTGGTTCTTCACGTCCTGCACTCTTTTTAGTGTACTTTCTGTGGTTCCTCTGTCTGGACGCCAACTCTTTTTACCAATAACGAGAACGACCTTTTTCCGGTGCCCTTGATTCACTTTTCCTCCCGATGAACAGATTTACGAGTGCGAACTGCGTTTCGTTCCCGGGAAAATCGACGGGTGTACACCGCACGCCCTTTTGTTTCTCTGGAGCCCTGAACCCTTGCGATTTCGAGTGCTTCCTGAACAATTTGCTCGCGTGAAACGTCCCTCGGGTCCATTGCACCCAGCGTACAGCGTAATTTTCAAGTGAACCATTTTTCAAGTAAATAATACAATAACGTTATCGAGTGGGAGACTGCAGTTGGACATTTGTCAAGCAATAAGGGGTTGTTCACCATCACAGATTCTCACAGTATTTAATATACTGCTGAAATAATTAGGGAATTAGGTTTCTGAGCGATTTGGACCGACTGTTTCGTGTGCAGAATGACATTATGTGACACGCTTAATTTAAAAAGAAGATGACAATACGTACTTTTTAATTGGTACGATTGCTACCCGTCTCGTGGCGAATAAAAGGGCCTTGCACAGTCAAAGCCAGGCCGAGAAGGTAGCAGACGGTCGGATAATAGAAAAATATACATATTTCAATTAATAAAGAATGTAAGTTTTAACAACTGCCACGGCGTGAAATACCGTGTGAATTAACGTCCGATATGAATCCGACATTTCGCATACACCCACCCGCTACAATGTTTTCACTGAACACTATTACGTATGCCGAACTTTTGCAATATTTCATACTTTATGGAACCGTGCATTATTTAACAATGCAATGTACAGTCTGTTTTACTTATTCTTGTAAAAAACATTTAAAAAATATTCAAAGCAATGTTCCCATTTGTCAGATGTACCTTTGAAAAATCCCGCACAAAATTTGTTTTGTTCTCAATAACAAATAAATTAACAAGTGAAGACTGTTATTAAATATCCTGACATAATACGTTGAATTGCAGCAGCTGTGTGGGATAAAAACGTTCAGATGAACCAGAGGCGCATTAAGCGGAGGTATGCGGAACGAAAACGAAAACTAATATAATTTCGCGAATTAAAGCGGCGCCAGAGTTTTCACATTTTTCACAAAGATGCAGATTGGCCCTTGATTTTCACTGTGCCGGGCGTACTTCCATATAGAAGTCTCATTCCATCCACATTATGCACTTTAATGCAAACGGTCGGCCTGCACCAAAAGAAAAAGAATTTTAAGCGTTAATGAATCCCTTATTGCGCAATCTACGGAGTGAAGAGATGAAATGTTTGAAAATTCTACGGATATCGGATCCCTTCACTGTACACACATAATACTCGATCAGAGTTGATAACATTTGCCCGCATTCGTACCGGCGATCGTTCAGAGCTTGTGCAAGAATAGTGTACAAATTTTCCTGTAACAAGCGTGTAACGATGTTACAGTCTATGAGGAGGAAGAAAACGAGGGGTACAATGAATTAAAACAGAGTTCTGTTGTATTAGACTGGGCTATAAATAATGTGAACATTTGTCAAGTGCGTACCAAATTTGGTAAACCATTAAAATACACGGTGTGTTCCTTAGATCTCCCAAATTCGAATATCTGCGTTTTGTACGAAAGAAGTAGCTTGAATTACTGTCACCGATACTATTGTTATGTAATTGTGTAATTATTGTAGGACACAGTAAACACAAATTATAATTTTCATGTGCAGAATTTGATTTGATGCCACCGGGTCGATTATAGCAGAGATACTGAAATTAGGCCGCTCGAGATCACTTCCTGAAACGTAATAAAAGTTCTTTTTTCATTGTGTGTGTCTAACCATGAACATATGAATAAAAGAAAAATGCATATAAAGTATAATAAAAGTTGGAAGTCATTTTGCAGGCCCAATTTATGACCATGAATGAACCGTTCTACCAATATGTAGTATAACGTTGTACTAGACCCTTATCTATGAAATAAATCTCAAAAGTTCAAAAGTTCCGTACTGTCGCATCTGATATTTTTGCTAATGCATTCAAGTCGGACAACTGGAAGGACCATACCGAGATTTTTATTTTACAATTCTCCTGCAGCCGTTCTAAATAATTTTCACTGTCATTTATAATAATCCAGGGAAGATATATTTTCAACATAAACGGGAAGTGTCCAAAGACGTATGGCCGGCGGTGTACTCGCGTGTCCTCTCGAATCACCGTGTATAACACGGAAAATAACTTAATTTCCAAACAATGTCGTTTCGAAGGCAGACGGACAAGGGTCTAACGGGGGGGGGGGGGGGGTCAGGGGTCACTCCGTGAGCAAAAATTTGACGAAGCTTTTAGCTCGTAATTCTATTAGCCGACGCTTTGGAGTGCATTATACACGACGCTGTGTGTGGCCCTGTCATTTTCAGCAACTACCGACAGGCTTTAAGAGCCGACCAAGAGCAAACGAGAGAAACGAACAAGAAGAGAAAGAGAGAGAGAGAGGGAGGGTGGGAGGTAGTGTGTGTGAGACGGAGAGAGACAAAGAAGGGTGGTCTGGCTTGCTTTTACTTTTTAACTCTTACCGCTCATGCAAACTTGAAGCGAGTTGAGGCATCACTCGTAGATAGTGGCCTCTTGGAACGTGTCATCTATGACAGGGAACAAAAACGACGAGTCCGGCAAACCTATCTCCGTCTCTGCTGCGGGACAAAGAAAAAGCGCGCGGGATTTGTTGCTCAGCCTTCACGCCGCTGAAACGTTTTCTTGCGTGTTTTCTGACGAAAAAAAAAGGACTTTTATCTAATCCGTGTTACTTCGTAGAACGAACTGAATTCCTCCGGTCATTTGAAAAAAGTCCATCCGGGAAGAAGAGGAAACGAGTTTTCTAGGTGAAGTGGACAGACACTGAGCCATCAGATCGATTTTGGAGAGGAGTTTCTGAGAAGATTCAAACCTCTCTACTTTTTCCTTTTCTTGCTGTTTTAAGAACTTTGATAGTACCGCCTTTGATGTAGTAGTTAAACCTTTTATTAATTAAGTAGTTTAAACCTTTCAGTACTGACTGGACGTATACTCCGAACAAAAGTGTTAAGGCGCTTAGCAACTCACTAATAAGTCCAAAAAGTGTTATGAAATTATTGGAGGATTTGAACACACAGGAAATATACATTCAATGTGTCACTTTCGCCATGGTAATGAACAATCCATGTTGGGTTACATAGAAAAAGAAGACAACCAATCGCCAAGGTTAGTCTACGCAGGGCACAGGCTGACCTAAAGTAGGTGCTCTTTGTCAGTGCTTCTGTATTGCTGTTGACACATGGTGGTTCAGACTTTACCTAAAACTGTAGAATCCCTGCTAAATGACCATAGCAATCGACACTAGGGTGTATACATAGAAAGAAGAAGAAGAAGCGATCCAGACGTCTTCAAACCCAAAAACAGATCCCTCAGACCGAATCAGAAATCTCACGGTCGTTCCAACCGAACTCCATTCGTTGCAATCATCCGACAAAAGAAATCTCTCGCGCGTTCGCAAACACAGTTTTTTCTTGTAACAGAGTATTCCCTTCGCCACGTGATTGGTGGTGTATAGAAAAAACACTCGTGAATAACAACGGGAGCTGGGTTTCAGCGAGGCCAGCAAAGGAAGAGAGAAAGAGAGAAAAAAAAAGGGAAAGCACTCGTAGGAAACCGTTACAAAGAGCCTCCGTGATTCCCGAGGAGAGAGGGCAGGCTCTCTAATAGGTAGGCAAGCACTCGAAGAGGCTGCGGGAAAACAAATTCGGGGCAAAATTTTTTCGGGAGCCCGGCGGGGCGCCGTGACACATGCTTCGCAGATGCATCCCTTGTTCGAACGAACTGGCCTCTGGAAATAGTGGAAATTGGTCCCCTAGAATGCAATATTTCAGCGTGCGCCATTGTGTGTGCACGGTGAGGCCCCTCGACCGACAGACAGCCGCGAACCGGCAGAATATATCGATTTGATGCGCTTGGTAACGAGCTGATGCAGTTTCTGCTACACACCATCTCAGTCTAACGCGATTTACAATCGCTTCTGGCCCTCTCTGATTGTTCCCGCGCGGGTTTATTATTTCATTAGCGCTTCGATCACTCTGCTAAACGACGGTTGACCGGTTCAGGTCATAGATCAAACCAGTTTTATCCACCCTGAAAATTAGAAATCAAAACTTTCTGGCTTACGCCGATGAGTACAGTCTCTGAATACAGTGGAATGTCCAGTGACTGAGTTAAGAATAAGCAGATAGAATTATTCGGATAATGGAATGCTCATTTCTTTCCTATTGAGAATTTCCTGTATTTTCAGGAATATAACGCAAGTATCGATGACAGAATTCAAAGCATTATAGGAACAGCTGCTTTTCTGTTTAATTTAAGAGTTTTGAACATAATTTATGGACTGCATAGAATTTTCGCTTTGATGGATGGAACAGGGTCCAATATGTAGGGTGCAGATATAAACTATCCTAACGTATTAACCGCGAACGATCGGTAATTGTTATAAAATATGACATTAAACATTAAAATTCTAATGTTGTTGGAGTCAGTTAATTTTCCAGCAAGTTGTAGGTCTCGATGAAGTGAACAGAACCGTCTCATACAATATTGTATAAGATCAGTAATACATTGCAGACGATCCTTTCTATTGTCTGAAAAATTGAAGTATCTTAAATGGAATTAATCTGGATCGTCACAAAAGCAAGTAAACATAATTTTAATTTCCATTTAATAAAACATTAAACCTGCACCCTGTATAATTATACGTCTATGCGTCGTTTCTTTAGTTTTAACCATTTGAACTCCTTTGTCGAGTGTGACTTGCCAGAGATTTTATTCACAGGTACTCCTATGTCGAGTCACACTCGACATTTTTAAATTGCCCGGTTAAATATGCATTATGTTTTGCAATATTTTTCTTTACCTAGATAAGCTATATTGCATATATATGACCGTTTTTTGTAACAAAAAATACTATTTTCGATATAATTAGTAAAAAAAATTGTTTAAATTGGTTCCTATCAACCTACTGTCTTTTGAAGTACATTTCAAATAAAACACTTAAAATAATAGGGAGTTATTGAAAAGAATATTAGAAAAAAGAATAAAGAGTTCAAAGGGTTAATCTGCAGTACCTGTAAAGAATGAAACAATAAAATCGTCATTATTAATATCATTGAAGCAGGGTTTACCACACGTTAACAATAACACTCATATTTCGGACCCTGTTCAGAACAGTGAATACCGCGCAACAGTGAACGCAATAATAGTAAAAAAAAAACAAGATCCGCACGAAGCAACGCGTTCTATTCTAACTGTCGTGAAAATTCGCATTGTTATTATTCTTAGCATGTTAAAGAGCAATCGACACGGCGCACATGTTGCTATTGCTTTCGCGTAAATAATGGTCGCCACTTACGTTCTAATAGCATCATTCATCGCAGCTGTCAGACGCACAAAACCACGCTGACGCAGCCACGTTCCACCGCGCACAATGCTCCGAATTATCGAATAAGTAATTGCAACAAAAATGATTGCCGGCTATTGTGCGCCAGCTAAGCTCTGTTTAATTTCGCCGTGAAGGTTTATTCAATTGATCCGTCGCTTCCGTCCCGCCACAAAACGTACGACCGCCGTGCTTCTCGTGTTTGCACGACCGGAGCCTCTGCTTGAACGAGATCACAATGCCGGTCGCGAGCTCGGGCAGCCGATGACAAACGCTAATTATTCCAGTCTGGATCGTTTCGAAACTTTTTCCTCACGATTCGAATCGATTGGTATCGAGTTTAGTCGGGTGTTCAATTTTGAAGATCTGTAGCATGGTTGACAGGTTTGTTGAAATTTTTATTTTTCGTTTTTTGATGGATCGAAGGTTTATATTAACACATTGCGAACGGATCACGAGAATTCTCTTGTTTTTATTGTTTTCATTTAAGAACGACTATTTAGATACCCAATCTGTGGGTATAGCCAGCGATAAATCGATTGGCGTCGATTATAGACAATCGATCAATTTTCGAAGACGCATATCATGCCTGACAGATACGTTGAAATTTTTATTTCTTGTTTTTCTGATGAATGAGGGTGTTATGTTGTCTCATTTTGAAAGGGTCACGAGAATTCTCGTGTTTTCATTAAAGTACGACTATTTAGGTACCCAATCTCTGGGTACAACCAGCGATAAATCGATTGGCATCGATTTTAAACTGTCGACCAATTTTGAAGACACATTTCATGGTTGACAGATACGTTGAAATTTTTATTTTTTTGTTTTATGATGAATCGAGGTGTTATATCGACACATTGCGATCACAAGAATTCGATTTATGTCTGTTCGATGAAATTCGTCAAAATTTATTAGCCACGGTATTTGTATGAAATACATTTGTCAGTGATGACGCCAGTCTGAACCAAAACCAATCCCTGTTAATCACACGTAAATAAAAGGGGCTGTTCGCTAAAGTTTTTGCGACTTTGGTGCGGTCTGTTATTTCGTCGACAAACGTATTTAATGAAAATGTTGTGTCGACGCGACGATATCGATGTATAGTCGCGACAGAAAATATCGCGGCGTCGGGATAAAACATAGCGCCGGGCACGGGGTACGAGACGTTCCCGTCCATTCGATTTAAAACGTCGTCATTATCGGAAGTAGCCGTGTAATTAAACAATTATTTCGATCGATGCGACGTGTGCCCGATGTAAATCCGAAAGCCCCTGCATTTCCATCGTTTAATCAGCCGCCATCGTTGCCGTTTGTCGTCTGCCGCGTAATTCATTCCGCGATGATAATTGAAAAACAAAAAACGCCTCTGCTATACCTGTATGTTCTAACTTACGCCAAATTTTACAGTCAACAATACATACAGGGCGTCCGCGCCAAAGTGATACAGGCCCGTAATTTCTCAAGTATCAAAGATATAAAAAAAACTGTTTGTATGGAAATTGCATGGTACAAGGGGGCAAATTTTTTAACGAAGACGAACTCTTTTTTACATTATTATTTTAAGAGATACGATGGTCAAGTTCGTTTTTTTAACTGGAACTATGTACTTTTGGCCAGATCATTCGATAGTGCTTTTCAAGACGAATTCACTGACCTTTAATGTACACACCTGATTTTTAGTGGTTTTCGAGATATTGCGCCTACAAATTTACTGATTTTCTACGGAAGAAACCCGACCGAATAGGAAATACCGGTGGTAGTTCTGTCCGCGCCTGAAGTGCCACGTGTTAAACATTGCCTCTTGAAACAGATACGAATGGTCTGCACCAGGAACGGCAGGCCCAAATCTGGACAATTGTTGTCCGGCCACAGATTTAGCATTTACTTACAGCATTTACAGTGTCGAGAAAGGTGTCGTTGATACTTTACAATGGAAAACTATTGTCCAGAGTTTGGGCCTGCCGTTCCTGGTGCAGACCCTTCGTATCTGTTTCAATAGGCAATGTGTAACATGTGGAACTTAAAGCGCGAACAAGACCACTACTGGTATTTCCTATTCGGCCGGGTTTCTTCTGTTAAAAATCGGTAAATTTGTATCTCGAAAACCACTAAAAATCAGGTGTGTACATTACAGGTCAGTGAATTCGTCTTGAAAAGCACTATCGAATGATCTGGCCAAAAGTACATAGTTCCAGTTAAAAAAACGAACTTGACCATCGTATCTCTTAAAATAATAATGTAAAAAAGAGTTCGTCTTCGTTAAAAAATTTGCCCCCTTGTACCATGCAATTTCCATACAAACAGTTTTTTTTATATCTTTGATACTTGAGAAATTACGGGCCTGTATCACTTTGGCGCGGACACCCTGTATATGAATAGTAAGAAACAACTTGCCAGATCATGCAGAAAATTGCAAATTCAAAAGTAACTTTGAAGCGACCGAATATAAGTTACTGTTGTGTGCTCGGTAAGAAAACGGGAGACCGAATCAGATACGCGTATAAGTATATAAATTTTGGTAACTATTCCTTAAGTCTACACGGATCACAACTTTCGAAAATACAACGCAATAAACTGTACGAGAAGTGCTGACGTATTCAAACCGCCAGTTACAGTGCCCTCAAACGGAAGAAGAATCTATTCTGATTCACAAATTCTTATGTAGATACATTTATACTGCCGTAGGGAAAGGCAAGGGCATAAATGGTGAGTCTTGACGAACTTTGTCCTTCATGACTATGGGTAGGAAGCGTTCTATTTGGTGAATCTCGCAGAAACAGGCTGACTCATTGTCAGTGTAAACGCAGAGTAGGACATAGCAAACAGTGGTTGGTCATTCAGCACTACACTCTTTTAAAAAAATAAATTGTTAAGATCCTCTGAATAGACTATTCTACCAAGAATCTCATCTTCAACGTTGTCTTTACGACTTGTGTGCGTCACTGTTAAATTTGTATTTCTTCAGTGTCTCTAGCTCTCAGAAGCATCTTATGTGCCTCGTCTCCTTGGAGGCTGATATCAATCATTGTCTGGGACGTTGCAATTAAAAATGACGTCGGTAGCAGGCGAGTTCGTCAACAACGTTGATGAATTCAAGGGAAACGTGCACTGACCCCCAACAGGGTAAACACAAAGAGCAGAGCGATGAAAGTACGGAAATTCCGACACGGTAAAACTACCACGATAGACTACCAGGCCGGCAGAGGGGTATGGTGAGACGAGGGGATGAAGAGAGAGATAATTACTCACAGTATCTTCTCATTTACATTCTATTCCGGACGGCTGAGCGAAATCTCGGTTACACTTTTGTGCGAAGGTAAAGCAAGGTTATTATTTAAATAACTCTTTACTTTCAAAAGGCAAACGGAGGGATGGTCTTACCAGAAGGGATTCCCATCGCCCTCCACCTTGCAGACAGACGAACCACGTAGGTATCTATAGGGTGGTCTGTTTATTTTTCTTGAAAACGAAGCTCCAACATCATCATGAGCCTCCTTGGACAGGTTTCGTACTCAAGTATGCTCAACAAGATCAGATAGATCAGGGAGAAGACGTAAACACTAGAATTAGTTAGACACAAGCAGACAGAGAGACGACAAGCTGCAATCGAACTTTGTAACCAGTTATTTTGTATCGCTTAGACGCGTTGTTAGGACATAGACATGCTACTATGTACTCATACACACGATTAAACACAAAATGGCTGTCTCTATCACACATCATCTTGGATCATATACCCTTAAGTACACATAAACACAGATTTAAGCGAGCTTATATTCAAAAACCTATAATTTAGAAACATTAAGACTTATGAATAGATATTTGCACAAACGTCTGCAGTCTAATTACAACCTGCTTCAAATAACAGTGCTGTAAAGAAGTGTTGAGCAACAGAATGTTGGGATGTCGAATTCAGTTGATCAATTTCCTGTGACTGTGGTCCTTTCTATCCCGTTCGACGAACCCTTGCATTCCGTTACCCCCAACCTCTGAAAAGCGAGATTGGCATGAAATGCAGCAGGAAAGGCTGTCTGTGCAATAAGTGGCACGCAGGGCGGCACATTTGATCGTGGTTGACAGCTCACAACATATTTAACGCGGGCGATGCACACGGTTCAGTGGAGGTGGTAAGTGCGTTGTGCTCGCGGGGGTTGTTTTCCAGCTTTTCACCCTCTTCTTCTGGGTCCCTGCGACCGTCGAGAGGCTGTGTTCCCCGGGAAATTGCATGAATTCCACCTGCACCACGCGTGTACATACACACACGCGTACGCGCCACTCAGGAGCAATGGGACATTTGTTTTTAAGGTAAACTGTGTTTTCTAGTATAAAAATGATCTTGAATGCGTAACAAGGGGGTATAGAGTTTATTCAGAGCAGGAATAACGAAACGGTGAATAAATTTTGGTGATTATGATCAGACATTCTTATCTGGATCACATTGAAAATTGTGCGATGAGTTAGGTAGGCTCATAGGAAAACGGTTGCTCAAATAGGAAGCACACCTGTGAACGATTTTGAAATTGATAAAAGTTGCGTTTTGTATGTAAACTTATAAGAATGGAATAAACATCATGTAAAGTCTGATACATGATGTACTGTTGTGAATCAGAGGTTGGGCGTATCAAGGTCACTTCTCCCTCTCAATCTTGTCAACTGTCCTTTACTTTGAACACTATCACCGATATCTATCATTTTTTATATTTACTTCTATTTTCACCATGCAACATGAAAAATGACCTTGAAGTTTCGGTGTCTGTCCAAAAAGAAAAAAATATTATTCGAAATAATACTTCTATACGCTTTTTTAACATTCCAAATTTTTCTATTCGAGCCTTGGATGAAATTTAGTAAGTATCCCAACACTTCTGAGCGCCAATGTACCTAGATACATATGCAAACATACATACAGTGCACTCGAGACTAAAATAAACTGACCGTGCAGAGATTTTCACGTTCAGGGGAACTCGAATTGGGGAACGTTGAAGGAGAAAAAAAAACAGCCGGAAACTCGTGGGCGGTCTTTTCGATCCTCTCGAACGCGGGTCCATTCACCTTCGACCACCGAGTAGTATCGACTGTTGAGCACGCTTTTATTTCTGGCCCAGGCTTCGTTCGATTTGTGAACGTCACTCCTGCCCGCGCTTGTTTTCGCTTCGTGTTTATTTATTCTGTCATGCTTCCGTTTTCTTCCATCTTTTTTATTCACTTCTGCATTTTCGAAAGCTTCTGTGCGGTTGATTTATCCCGTTGACTCAACCCGTTCGAATTTTTCGCGGGAGTTTACGTTAGGGGTACGACGGTGAACGGCTTGCTGCTTTCGCCTAACGTCGGATTTATTTGGGAATTCTTGAGATTTCCACAGATTTAGATCGATCGGGAGAGACGTGGACTTGTCACATGGGGCGAAAGATTGTGTAACTGTGAGAGGTTTCAGGGTGCTATTTATTACGGTTTCTTAGAAAGGAATTCTAAAAACTCTTAATACGATTTTTAATTCTGTCTTAAGTTAGAATCATACAATAACTATTTTAAGTATGAGCTGGACACATGTTCTGTCTATTCTGTTCACACTTTATTCTTCATTTGGCTCACCGTGTTGACACACGTGAAGAAAATTGCCTCACGAGACCAGTTTCCATCTACAAAATCATAAATCTTCAATTCTGTTTCAATCTATTTCAAAACAGAGCTATATTGACACAAATGTCAGAATATGTCAGATTAATAAAAAACTTAATTAAATTGCAGTAATAACTATCGTTGATTGGCTGCGTCTGAACATGTTGTAAAAAAATCTGTCTGCTAAAAATTTAAAGACATCTTTACTTCGACAGTTCTGTTCGAACAGGTGGTTCTTAAATAGTATTTCTTACAGGTATACTTCCAATCCACTGCACCTTTTTCGGTATAAATGTCGTCTAAAGACGTCTGACCAAGTTGTCAATCCCTGAAAAGGGAAATTCCATTGAAGCTGTCAACGCTAGAGATGACCAGTGAACAGAATTTTAACTTACCTTTCGTTAATCCTGTTTGTCGAAGAAAGAGACCTTCCTCGTGACAAAAAGGGAATTATAAGGGCCGTCTGACGTTTGACGTCCTTTCTGTCACTTTTTTTCTCGTCCAAAACATTCTTTATATTTTCACTGCTTAGTAACAGTCAAGCAATCGGAATCGAATCACAAAATGTATACAATTATTAAATAATTCTGCCATATTGGTATATTTCACATTTAACGTTCTTTCATGTAACACGAAGGCGCTTTAACAGAAATCAATATCGAACTCATTTTCCAGCACACGCGTGCACACGTAATTTTTCCGTGCAATTCGAATTGGTTACATAATTCAACTTTACAGAAATTGAAATTCCATCGTGCACCATATCCGCGTGCCGATGAATAAAATCACGAAATAGTATTCGCAGGCTGTTCGAAATAATTTCGTCGCTCGCGTGGATAAATCGGGCAGATTTCGGTCGGAAAACGATATAGAATCGATCGACAGAAATCATTAATAAAGAAACTGTGTCGATCACGTGATTCCGGGACGATGAACATTTTCGGTCAGCCTCGAAATGAAATCGCCCGAAGTTCGAAGTTCCGGCTCCCTGCGAATAATTTTTCGCGGACGAGCGGACGGGGAAATTCATATCGGAAAAGACATTAGACGGGTCTCTTTAAAATTCTAGGTCAACGAAAGCACCAATTAGCATGCAAATTGTACATATTAATCCAGCGAGTGGCCCGTTCCGGGTCGGCAAAGCGGAACCCTGTAATCAAAGTGCAGCAACGATTACGCGTTACCGAATGTAAATTCGATCCGACGCGGCGGCTCGTAATGATTCGGATCTTTTCGATGGAATCAGAACGATAATTTAAGGAAACGTCGTGATATTTCGATAATGTAAATAGATACTGACAGACGTGCATGAATGCGCGTCTCAACGACTTCAACGTGAATCCTTCATGAACTCAACGTGTAGGTCAGTGATGGCCACGGGAGGTTCCGGCCTTCCCCCACTCTACGTCCATTCCCCTTATATTGGCTGTGACCTGGGACAGTGATGGAACGAGGAGCGAACTGGAGGGAATTAAAACGAAGGGAAAGAACCTAGAGTGGAGGAAGGCCGGAGCTCTCGTGGCCATCATTGATGTAGGCTATAGTCGATAGAGGGGATATAGGACTCAAAATTAAGTTGTCGAGCTGTACAAATATTATCATAGTGGACCTGGGTGAGTGATACTGTCGAATAAAGAATGAATCTTTGTTTAAAAAAAACTTTTAAAGAGAGAGGTTTCTTGGAGGAAACTCTAGTTCCGTATGTTGTAGTTGTCGTATTTGACAATTTTTATGAATCATACGGAGTGTACGATAATAATTTGCGGCGAAATAGATTATGTTTCGTTTCAGAAAATCGTACTGTATCCTTTTAGAAGATAATTTTAAAGTTCTCGACTAAAACTTCTGCACCGATTCTCAGTGGGCACAAACTATGCTAGGGTAATATTTTTATTCTATAATTCTTTGATACCTAATCGCCGAGTTTTAGTGTTCGTAGAATCGTAGGAGCTTCTAGAGAACGGCGACCGGTGCTGGTGCAAGTAAACCGTTTCTAGAGAGTGATTTGTACGAGTGAAGGGATGACACGCGAATCGTACATTAGGGCTGAATTTCTATGTAAAGAGGAAAGGGCTCGGATCGATGACGTTGCCTCACGAACAGCTCGCTAGAATAGAGTCGTCGACTTCCCAGTGAAATCGACTGTAGGAGGGACAAATAATATTGATCATTCAAGGCCATCGAATAGTTTCTCAAAATCATTTCATCACTCAAAACTTTACTATTATCCTAGTTCTCGAAATTATATACACGACGTGTCAGTAGAGTATCCGTGCATGAAGTAACAAATAGATTTCTTAAGCATTTGAGGCACAGCATTGATATACCTGGAATGTACGCAATAAGATGGATGAAAGTTGCAAGTAAAATAGGCGAAAGTAAAAAACGCAGTGGTGGGAGAAGTTAAGTAGTAGATTCACTCTACCACCATGTTCTCCCAGTCTATTCTACCAACCACCATCACAATCGTTGACAGAGTATAGTTGTAATTGGGTTTTTACTACTAGCTTTACTTACTCTCCCAGTTACTCTACCAATGTACTTCTGAGACGTTCATGGCTCTGTTCTCAGTTATCATTGACAGAGGCTTCCAGGTATAAATTGTGTCCTGTAGTATCCTAAAGCTTTATTCCTTTACATGAGCTTCAGTAGTAAGTAGCTGATCGTAATATTTATTCTATAATCTTCGAGTATAATAACCAGATTTCTGCTACTAGCCTTACTTGCTCTCCCAGTTACCCCCAATGTAAACTGGGCATAAGAAGTACCGAGATACCAGGATGCATCTGGGATTACCTCTGCTTGACTGACGGTTGTCTCTTTGTTCATAACAGGACTGCTGTTTGTTTTGTGTAAAAATTTTCCAAAATATTGGTGACATCCCGCCCAGTCGTCTTAAACTAAATTGCCGTGTTATACGTATAAAGCAATTGACGCAGCTTGAGCGAGCAACAACAGCGGGATTTTCGCCGGTGGAACAGGCAGGGTGGCTTTAATGAACACGAATCGCTACACGGCGGTATTACGCGTATTTTTATAACGTTGCGGGGTCCACGGGACGACAGGATACGACGACCGGCTCTCGTTTGAATAATGGACAAGCAAAACCTCGTAACTTTGGTCAATGTTATCTCTCAAAGCTTTGTCCCGTTGCCGTGCCACGTCCAAACTCATTTTCATAATTGCGTACTATGCATACCTTTTTCGCGCTCCCTATTTCCTGCCACCTCACCAGACGCTCTCTTATTTTGCCCTGGCGACGGTCAAACATTTTTAATTACTCGAAATTTTGTTCACGAGCGTTTGCTGCGTTGTTATTGGATGGCAGACTATGACACGCTCCAAATAGAAATAAAAAGAACGTGGCATTGAAATGTCGAGCCTGTCGAGCGAGTGTTCTGAGGAGACAATTGTTTGTACAAAAATGTAGAATTATTTTTATTCCATAAAACTTTGTTGAGTACTTTGGAGCATTGTTTACTTTGTTCCTGTTAATTTTCATTTATAAAGGTGTACATGTTGTGTTTTTCTGGGCAGCAGAGTATCGAAGTCTCTCTACCAGAGTTTTTTTAAGAATTAGGGAACACTGGCGACAATCTATGTATCTGTATAAAGCAGGGGAGGTAACAATTTATACAGTTCCTTAATTAATAAAATAAAAACGATCTTCTAGAAATTATAGAAACAGTGTACATGATATGTTATTATTAAAAATCGATTTTCTCGAAGACGATGTCTCGCTCGAACAAAAATTATTCTGCACTTTTTACTCATATTCTTATGCAGAATTAATTGTTAAAGATTTTTATAAAGGTTTTCATGCAAAACAGTTCGAAGTTCACGAATTAATTCGCTGGCCTATCGATCGATGCTCCCAATCGCGACGATCGTTTCAGGAAATCTGAAAAATGCCGTTTAATAAGCGCCTAACGAATTCGAGAATCGAAGAAATAAACTCGAACTACGACTGCGATCCGTTCCGAGGGGAGCAGAGATTTTTAATCGAGTTTCGTGACATCAAAGTGCTGCTGTCATCGTATCCTCTCTCCTGCTCTCTTTCTCCCACATCTCTCCCGCTCATTTTTTCGTTTTGTACCTCGTCCTCGCGTTCGTCTCGTTTTCATGCTCCGCTCGTAGCGTCGTTCATCAGCTCGTTCGGAGCTGGAAATTAATCGTCGCTTCTGAAAATAAGGGAGGGAAAAAAATGTCGTACGGCGACAGAGGGACATCGAACGGTGGCCGTGAAAGAAACTCGACGCTGTTCACTATTTATGAACCCGGTCGAACCAAATTCGAGTGAAAGACACGGTGACAGGTTCAGAATCCGAAGATTCTTCTACTCGCACCAAAGAAAATAACGAGCCCCTTTATGCTCACGATTTATCACTCTCGCTTCCTTCCTCGAGATTTACAATTTCGAAAAGAAGGAGATCCAGCCGACGATGTCGAAATTTTAACGTTCGAGGAAATGGCTTTGATTTTATAGAAATACTAGGAGTTCTTGATATTGTAGGAGGTGTTTGTATCGTTGGACGACCAACTGTCTTTCGACTGAACTTGTTTTCCCAGTTTCAGAAAACAGAACAACCCCACCTCTGAGTCATCGAGGGTAGAATTCAGAATGACGTGTTGAGTGACGTCAATCATACCCCCTCTGTTTACCTAAGGTAGTACGTACAGAGGTATCTAAAAATCATTAACACGACTTTTTACTTATTTTCGATGTTATCTGGTAGTTGTGTGAACCTTGTATTCGCGGGAGCGAGCAAATACCCTTTTTGCGTCCCTTCAACAAACGTAGATATATTAAACTTTTGTACTCCAAGCAATTAGGCTATACGTTGGTAGTCAACTTGAAGGAATTTTTTCGTGGATTTCTGAGTTACATAAAATAACCACGAAAAAATCTTGGGAATTTGTTAGATTATGCGATCTTTCTTTTCAACCTCTAAATTTTAATTTTTCACACTTTAAAGTTTATATACTAGAAATTAGGATAAGAGTAGAATAAACATAAAAAAGTATAAACACCCGATGACTTTGATGAACGAACGCATATAAACACTTTTAGCTATAAATGGTAAAATGTGGGCAGTACAGCTGGCCTTAGAAGTGAAAAGGGTGAAATTCTTTAAACGCCCACATTCTACGCGTAAAACGAGACGAATAATCTCGTCGTTGATTATTTTTCACGAGATATTTCTCAACGATAAACTCTAATACCGACGAGCGGAAATTTTGATGCAACCACGTGAAGGGGTGGGTGCGGTTGTAAATCTATTTAGAGCGGGAAAAAAATTTGCAGAAGGTATCGAGCGTGTCTTCGACACACGACAGAATTACTCGCGCGCCCATGAAACTTTATTGCTACGATATTTCACGCGGGGGTTACCGCGATTCGGCCGGGAAAGTAGCGGCCGCCATTTTGCGGGCAGCTCGCAATCAGTAAAGTGCCATACGGCCGCCTATTGAAAACTGCTGCTAATGAAAATTCCTGGGGACGCAAATAAAACTGACCGGCGTGTTCAGGTATTCCAATAATTAATGAAATAAAAACTCCCCGGCCGTCGCCCGGGGCGAAGTCATCTCGCGACCGTCCGATGAATTTTATATCCGACGCAGCAGGAATGAAGTGAAAAAAGTTTGTATAAAATAAAATTAAAAAAATAGAGTATGTGTATACATATATGTATACGTACATGAAAACGGTCCGGAGATACATTCACGCGGGTGAGCGTTGGGGACGTGCGAACAATTTTTCATTACTGCCTCGCGAGTTATTCAGTTCCGCCGGTAGTTAACGCGAATTTCGGCGAAAAAAGAGAGAACCAGGCCACCGTGGAAATAAAATGCATTCATCTGGAGTCGATCGCAACGAGATATCGTGATTGCGGTTCGAGCGTTTTCGCGACGGAGCGAACGAGAAGATAACTGCGATGGCTGATAAGTAAGAACGAGTTTGTTGAATGAGGTTACGAACTAAGCAGTTTCAGCGTCAGAAATTATCTCCAAGGAAATAAAGCTACTTCTGATTTCAACCGCTGAAAAGTCCACCCAAGAATTTCGTCCAATTCCACCGAAAGCAAACAAACTCCAACGCGACTGTTCCTCAAAATCAATCTGACTTCCTAACAACGATATCAAGAATTAGCTACTCAGTTACAGTCGACGTTCATTAACCCATTCAGCCTTCATTTATTTTGTGCTTCGTGTGGACGAACTGCGATATTTGTTTAGCTCTTCATGTGGAAAAACTCCGACATTCGATTCGCGCGTCATGTGAACAAACTGCGACGTTTGATTTCTACGAGTAGAATATGTTTAGACGGCACGGTGTATATCTGAAATGAATTACAGGAGAAGAACGGCACAGTATGAAAGAAATACTATCTCTTGGTCCATCGTTTTGGTCCTGGTCATGCACTACGAGTTAGACTCGTAGTTTAGGCTGAATGGGTTAAGAATCAATCTGTCTCCAGCCACGTAACATACCCCAAAGACTCCCTATCCCAACTTTGAAAAGTCCATGTATTTCATCTAATTTCAATCAAAAGCAAATGAACTCCAAGCTGACTGTACTCAAGAGTCATCTAACCCACCTTCATAACGACGCTAACAAGATCTATTCTTACACGAGGATCGAAACGGCGGAAGTAGCGAGAACAGGCGTTAGGTTGACGTCAGATCACTCCGCACCTGTTTCACCGAGGGGAACAAAACCTCGTTCGGTTCCTTTCAACGCAATGGAGGAGCTGTCTCGTTCGCCGTCGCTATCCAGCATCTGCAAGGTATTAACCGAGTGCTCGGGAGAGAGGAAACGCCGGACACGCCAGCGAAAACATTATTTCCTAAGAACAGAGGTCGCTTTGTGAACGGGACAGACTGAAGTGCGTCCGTCAGGCTCGTGGATGCTTGGGGAGCGCACGAGTGCCGTTGAATCATAGATTCCTAGATTACAGAGGACATGGCTGCAAGGAAAGCTGGAAAGGACCCCGCGTCGTCGAGAGGAAGGGATGCAGGAAGAGCGAAAAGAGGAGGGTGGAAAAAGCCGCTTGATTTAACGGAGCCTGTTCCTGACGAGGCGACTCCTGTAATTTTGTTACTTCATTTTTCCCCCGTGCTGCGAAATCGCCGGACGACAGACGAGCGTCGCGATGCTCCAGATTTGTCCGAGAACCGTAAACGCTGCGATTGAAATCAGTACTAGATTTATTTCCTGCCTCTTCGAGGCGTAGCTTAACTCCGAACAGAAGAAAATCACCTTTAGCCGGTGAATTTTGTTTTCATCCTGCTAGCGTTGTCTCAGAGTCATGTTGGATGATTTCTGTTACGGTCGCTTTGGAATTTGTTTGCTTCCGATGGAATAGACGACATACGTGGATAGACTTTTCGAAGACGAGATAGGGAGTTTTTGAGGCTCCGTGGTACGTGGCTGGGGATGCTGATCGATTTTTAATGAATGTCGATTAAGCGATTGCTGACTCTTATTACACTTTTCTAAATTCTAATACATTCAGGTAATTCCTAAGGTTTTTAGTTAAACATTGAAGACACCTGTTCGCTTTTACAGTTATTAGTACATCAGACTTCTAGGTGTAGGTCCCGTTCAACTAGGATGAATATCGTTTTGAAAAAATTCTAGCTTCCCAGGGTGTCTGAAGATAAACTGGTACTAAAATCCATTTCATGGTTGCTGACTGTTTATGATATCGTATTTATGTTATGGATCAGTAATCGATGATCGTTTCTAACTGATCAATAGAGCGATGTCAATAAAAGAGTACTCCAGGTTGGTTTACAACTCGAAATTGTTAATTCAGTTCGATGAATGGTACCTATGTATCTAATAACCCCTGAATATATTTTCTCTGACACTCTGTATAAATTGCATTACGTGTTTCGTCGTCATAGAACACGTAGAAAGGCGATAACGAGGAAATATCGAAATATCGAAAAGAACTTAATGTTTGCATTAGCGTCGGCTCGATATCAGGAATCGTCTTGAAAGGGTTCATTCAGGTCGCCAGAACTATTTCTTTCCTGTCGTTACGGCTATCGGAAGTTGGAGAGTCGCCTTTAAAACGCAGCCAACTTATCGGAACCCTTCCTGACGAACTAATTCATCGACTTTACCGGCGAGACTGTTCCAACTTTCCCGGAATTACAAAAAACTCGCTTCCATTAAACCGTGATATTAACAACTTTCCATAAAAGTCATCAGGATTCATTAAATTTATATTTGTTCATTTGATTCAAGAGGATGTCCTCTTCTGACGTCCATTTTAACACTAGGTTTACGGACATTTCTTATATACCTATCTCTATGGACACGCGTCAAATTGACGCGTAAACGACACCGCACATTTTCTATAAAAACAACTTATTTTATTTAAAAATAATATATTATACACTATTAACTTATAAATGAACCTATGTGATATTATAAATTAATGTAAAATGTATAATATTTTTCATTATACAACATTACATTTATTTCGCACATTTGTGAAATTCGAAATGCGTGAAAATGACGCGTCCCGTAAACGTAGTGTTAAGTACCATTTTTTTAATATAATTTGTTCTTGTTATAAACCAGGCAATCTTATTAACAGGAAGTGTTTCTCAACGAAGAACATAAATAAAATGTGTAAAATAACTTTTTTGTTTGATCCACCGATTTTTGGAAATGTGTCAAGAATTTTCGCCACGAACGTCTCTACAATCGATTATTTTTCTTGTGAAAATTTGTAATCATTCCCAAGATCATACCTGATTATTTTGTTAAAATGAATGTTTAAATTTGATATAAAAATCTGTTGTTTGAATTCCAGATCGTATTCCGAGAAGATCTTTGGCGATTAGTAGTGAATGTTTTTCGAGAAAAAATCCGACTATGATTTTTCGCGATCACTCGGAACTTTATCAGCTGGAAACATAAATAATAAAAATAATTATCGTATAAAAATCTGCCGTTTGAAGCGCAGACCGTATTTGGGGAAAATTCTAGGCGAATCCCAGTGGAAATTTTTCGGCGAAAAATTCGGCTACGATTTTCCACGTCCACTCGACGGAACGTCAATCTTCGTCCACGTGATCGCGATACGTTGGAACGATCGAAGATTTCGTCGGACATACTCGAAACTGCCACGGCTATCAGAAATGCAATTTTCGACTGAGTAATGACGCGTCTGATCTCGATAAAAGCAATTAGTACTTTAAAAACCGTCTCTCTGTATCGTTGCCGGATTTTACAAACGGTTTTCGATATCGTTTTTCACTCGGAACAAATGTAGATCTTTTACCGTAAAAATTAGATCGACTAACGTTCATACTATCTTTGTATCCGATTGTTCTCTGTTTCAGGGCGATTAAAGATTTTGGCTTTCCTGGTGTCAAATGTTTTTGAAACGAGGAAGTTCTTGTTAACTTCAATCTGGTTACGTGCTTCATATTTTATGCAGAATTTGCATGGATGGTAGCACTTACATTGTTTCATTGAGCTGCTCGATAATACATTGCTTAAATAATTAGAGAGTTTCGGTTTTCGGTAACTATGAACATTCTGTTGAATGTTAGAAATGAAAAATGTATAATGTGTCTAATATTAGAACATTTTTCTTCAAAGAGCAGAGGCCTTGAGGCTTTGGTGAACGCCAACTAGAAAGCCTGTTAAAAAGAAACAAAACATAATTAAACTTTATAAATGGTCGCGGTTAGAAACTCGGAAATAAATTTCACGAATTTTATGATGAACGAACTGTACCTTTAAAAATTCTGTACCAACAATGAAGAATAATCGCAAACATATTTCGAATGCTTTGTTTTCAAAATTATTTAACATGGTTCTCTGCTGATACCAATTTCCATTTTCACGTAAGCTACTCGTACCAAAAAAATGACTGAACCACATTTCCAAGAATTATACGGGAATGGTGAAGTATTATAATTCACGAACGAATATTCTCCAGTATTCCGTTCCCAGATTTCCAAATGAAATCACTATGCAAAAGAACGGTGTTTTATAAGCGATGTATAGCAAAAATGAGATTCTGCGATTGCTGACCCACATTTCCTACAATTATACCACAACAGTGAAGCATTATAATCCTCGAACAAATGATTTTCCAGTATTTCGTACGCAGATTCCAAAATGAAATCGCCGCGCACAGGAACCGTGATTCACAAACAAGTCATTATAGAACCATGAAAGAACATAATACCGCGAAAACTAGGGTGCAACGAGTTTCGGCTCGCATTTATAAATGATCGTGACATGTGTCCGGCGGATTCTCGTGTTCGTCGAAACCGAAACTCCGGTCCACGGCTTTGAAACGTTAGAACGATTCTTCAACGGGATTTGATTTACAAAGAATCTAACGTTTCCATTCGCTCCGACCAGAAGTCACTGGCTTTCGCCCGCTAATTCGTCTGATTAGAGGATATTCTGTTTCGCGTGACGGTGAAAAATTGTAATGAGCCTCGAATTTCACCGCCGGCATCCATTGTTGAATCCTCGCGAAACGAACGAGAGGAAAACCAAAGAAAAGAAAAAGAAAAAGGGGAGAACAGAGCCACGATAGGAGGAAAAAGTCTGTACATAAATCGTTCGGAAGCCATGTTCCGGCTATCGTCATCCTGTCGGTTTTGAAACTGGGTCGTTGCAGCTTTTTTCCACCAACTTGCTTCCGACACTGATAGCAACCTGCTGTACAATCGTTCCCTTTTTCCTGTTTAAAGAAAAAAAACAGTTTTGCAGTAACGTTCGTTCGATGCCTAGGAGAAATACTGAAAATTCGGAAAAATGTAGCAAAAACTAGAATGAAGGAACAGTTGTGCAGTTGCTATTATACAGGATGTTTCACAAGTAGAGGTCAATATTTTGGAGAATGATAGTATGGGTCATTTTACAAGAACAAAAGTTCTGTTTTTTCTACTGCCACCTATCACATATACTTGCTCCTATACGTGCAAGTTTACCTGTCGCCTCACACGGTCTGCTTGCAATTTCTTTACTTTGTTTACAATGTACTTTTTCCTCAAATATTCCTTTCCTAAACATTTTTTACATCTAGGTTACTGACCTATATATTCTTTTGTTCTGAGCCTCTCGTTACCTCCCATCGATCGTCATGTTTCAAAGTGTTCTTGTCGAATTCCTCCCTCCAACCTTGCTAAACTCTCGTCCATTGACCTGCAAATTTTAACGCACAGTCTGCTGAATGATTGCAAAGTGCTAACGAGCGTTGTGAAGAATGAATTCTGAAAATTCCTATAAATCCTTGATATTCTCCGGATTATCCTTGACACTTAGAAGAAAGAAATCCTTGAATCTATTCATACAACAGCAGAGGTGTTAGAAATCATGCACCTCGTTTATATGAATCTTGATAAACCTAATGATAAAACAAGGTGATGGAACGTCTCGTCTTTCCCCTATCGTTCCGTTGCAAATGTATCGTGAAAGTATACTTTTTCCATTAATTTGCAATTGCTTTGCAAAGTAAATGTAGTAACAACATTCGTTAAGCTGACGAATTGCAGAGACGGAAAATCTTATTTTACTGGAAGATCGAAAAAATAGTCTTCCCTTCAAGGAAAGAACTCGAGGGAAAGCTGATTGAAAAGCTCCACGGGTTAACTTTGGATTCTGAAAGCTAGATTCGGTGGAAAGTAGGTCGATCTTTTTAACCGAGTCATTGTTGCCTCGATCTTTCACGAAAATTCGCTCGCTGTTTCCGTGGACCCTCATGTTCGTTGTATCGAGAGACCGAGTGCTCGTAAAGTGGGAACTATAATCGTGAAAAAGCTGGCATACGCCGAGCTTTGCTTCTTTTCTCGTTTTATCACGGTACCGAGGGTTGGTTACGATTTTGAGCTCTAGGTGTGCTTTGTTATTTCCGTTTACTTCGTATTTACTAATTTATTACTCTACTTTAGTATTAGTACCGGGGGGGGGGGGGGGGGGGGGGCATTTTCACACACATATACGATTAACTCTTTTTTTTTAAATTAAAAGATTATTGACAAAACTCTAACGTGTGTGTACACAATATTCTCAGAGATTGTTAAATTCCTTTCAGTTTTCAGTTTCTGTTTGATATCTCTGGATTCGTATTGTAGCGGCACTTCCCGACCTCGCCAGCAGAGGGATCAGCAGCGCACAGACTTTCCCGCAAGTCCACGACCATCCTGCGCTCTGTATATATACACCTACGACCTGACCCGCGTCTAAGGCACGGGCCTGCTAGATAGCCTTACTGACGAGTCCACTAGCAGGCCCCGGACGAAACGCTCTATCCTCTTTCCTCCTCCATTCTTCTCGCAATTTCGCAGCGCACCGCTGCAGTATTAATCGAATATTGTTACTTTCGAGTTTTCAAAATAAATTTGTACATGATGAAGTTAAAAATAATTTCAGGATGTAAAAGAATAGTAAAGATTAATATCAAGTTTAGTATCATCAGTCACTACTAAACCTCATATAAACGAATGAACTTTGGGATGCACGTCCTCCTGGACACAGTTTACACCTAGAAGCCTCTGTCAGTGATAACTGTGAGAAGAGAGCCATGAAAGTCTCAGAAGCATATTGGTAGAGTCACTGGGAAAGTAAATAAGGTTAGTAGCATGAACCCGTTTACTATACTAACGTAAACGATGGAGCAAGTGATTGATAGTGTACTAAAATTAGTACTTGGTAGAGCAGAGTGGATAGCGCTGTGGTAGCGTGCCTATACTACTAGCCTTCCCCCACACTGCATTCCTTAAGTATATACTTCACTATGCGCTCTACCGCCTACTAGACCTGTGTGACAGATCTGGGATCACTAGAATATAGTTTTCGAACAAAATATGTAATCAGAGCTCCAATTGGTGTTCATTTTGCCGTGCTCATTTCTGTACTATCCTGTCTAGTATTCTATTTTCAATTTCTGCGGAAACTGTCTTCACTCAAAAATGGAATAATAGACCACGTAGACAAAGTACTTGCACCACTATACTATACCGTTTACTCCACCAACGTAAACCCAGCCTAAAGGTTATGAGAAACAGGAGACGCGAGAGTTGAAGCCGCACGCGTAACACAACAACGTTCAGAGATAATAAAAATGGACAGTGAAGCTTATCACATCTGTATGTTATCAACGAACCTGTACTTCGGTGACACACTACGAAGGGAGCAAGGAGTTATGACAAACAGATACGCCCGGGGGAGAGATGCCCTCGAAAAATCTGCGTTCTATTTGCGCCTCTGGCAGGGAGAGCAGGATGCATCTGCGATAGAACTAAACTCGATGACATACATAATATACACAGGCGGAGGATAGAAAACTGGCGACAAGCCGACGGGGAAGCAAACAAGCGACGGGATGATGAATTTTTGATGCGACAGTCGCGCGACACCGCTCTGATCTTATTCGGCCCACCCCTTTTTCTCTATTTCGCTCCTCCGCCTCCTCTTCCATGTCCTCCGACGAGAATCGACCATCCAACTCCTCGGAACTTCGCCCAGGACACCAGCAAACGAAAAATTTCTCTTCGATATTTTCCTTTGGACCTTCAACGACGCTCGATAGAACCCACAGGGTGTCTGAAATATATCATCTTCATCTATGGAGAAATTATTGTCGCCGTGTTACGTATCCTCTGAAATTATTCCTGTTAGACTGTACCTCTAGAATATGCTAAAATTGAGGATTTTGTCTGTTCAGTCATTGCTAGAGTGACTATAGTAGTTAATAACATAGTAGTACATTCAGGTACAGTCAGACATTACTAAAGTGACCGTAGTATAACAAGATAGCGATATGTGAAGATGAAATCCTCAATTTCAGTATCCAAACAGCAATACAACACTGTATAATCAATTTTCTCCACTTTTTATTTCACAAAGTTGAACAGTCCAACTTCTGAGAGGTCCATACGATTAAAATGACACGCAGCAGGTGACAATGTCCTCCTTTTGCAGGACGTTTCTTATTCGCGTTATATATAACGAGCGTCAGCCTTATCTAGGAATGCAGAATAATTGAATTGGTTAAATTCGCGCGTGCAAGAATGAAATCGGTTTGATGGGACAAATTGTTTAGGGCCCGCTATCGTTTCGCACCAACAGAAGTAGGGGTTAAAGTAGCGAAGTCAGTGCGGTTGATTTATAACGCCCAGGGGTTGTGTTTCATGGCTGATTCTGCTTTGGTCAGCATGACGAACATTCCGACCAGTCACGCTGATCCCTTTTCTTCTATTAATGAGGTGCAATTGCTATGCGACAGGTTGGCGCATGTGTTAAACGAATTACGAATCTGATGCATACGTTTTTCTACAGTATAAAATGTCTAGAAAATAATTATTACAGAAAAACTGTCGGTAGGGTTTACAAGGTCGTTTCTCCTCCTTAATTATGATGAAGTAGACTAGTGATGGCCACCGGAGCTGCGGCCTTCCCCCACTCTAGGTCCATTCCCCTCGTTTCAGTTTCCTCCAGTTCGCTCCCCGTTCCCCCTCGGTTCATCGTTCTCTCTGATCACAGCCTATATGAGGGGAAGGGGCCTAGAGTGGGGGAACGCTGCTGCACCTGTGGTCATCACTGTTGTAGATTCTATTGAATATCAGTTAAATCTATGCTTATATTTAAAACACTCTGTACAATTCTATTTTCCGTGGCCAACCGATATTTGTTGTTTAGGTTGTCTCGTTGCATGTGGGAAGTATAGCAGGGGTGGATTCCGCACACTAAAATAGGAAAAACAGTTCATATGTACATATGCTTGATATGACCTTGTTGTCGAGTTACAGCTTGTTTTGTGTCACAACAATCTTTTCCGCGTATGAGATACATACAACGTGATTGGATATTGGATTACTGTTTTTCTGCAAGATTTCAGGGTCATGAGATCAGACGAATTTTTAAACAGTATCAGGTATTGTATTATGAATGGAGAAGTTAGTATACAGACTACGTTCAGTGAAGGAAGATATTACTTATTGTGAATTACGGATAATTGTAAATTTGGGCACTTCGTCAACGTGTCGATCAAGGCTGCATACAAATCCGTCCAACACCCAGCCTGTTTGATCGCGTTCGACAATCGCTGGCAGGACGTATTCACACCTGTATTGAAGCTGAAAGTGGTCACTTCGAGCAAATTCTCTGAAGGTAAATAAGCAGCTATTACAACACAAAACAAGCTGTAACTCGTAAACAAGGCCATATCGGCCATATGTTTATATGAACTTTTTTTCTTAGTTTAGTATACTGAATCCACCCCTGCTATATGTAGTTCGCACATGCAACGGAACACCCTGTATTTCTCTCCGGCTCTGTGACGAGCTTCAAGTTCGACCGCAATGACGTCGTCGCGAAATTACCCGACAGCTTATTAAATTCTATAGTCGTTTAACGTGGTCAGATGATTAATATTAACGGCCCGTGCAGCCTCTTATGGCGTTCCGGGATGAACGTTCATCGATTTCATGCGCACGGTCATCCGCTAATTTATTAAGGAACATAGTCTCCTCCATTAAAGAGATTTGTTGCCGATAAAACACCCGAACGACCGTCGTATCTTATTGCTTATCCTTTCTGCTTCTGACTAGCCCCGAAATTTCCACCGTCGAAGATTAGATTGTATGGAGATAACGACGCAGTTCCTGCGGATAAGTATTGATGGCTGTTCTGGGAGGATCGTATGCTATCGTCCTTACATGTGAAATCAATGAACTGCCGAGTCAATTAATACATTTTCAATGAATATATCGTCTGCTGGGTGATCCTCTTACTTCAATACACTTAATTGCATTTTCTGAGAAACTATTGCTAGCTAATTGAACAGTCTGCAGGAATATACTCCACTGTCTAAAAGAAAAGGAACTTTTAGGATTATCAGAAGTCCAAAAGCTTTTTATTGTCGTCCAAGGTGACTTTTTTTCCATGCCAGGTGTAACAGAATCTGTCGAAGGTCTTCCATAACACGTATTCGCCATTTCGAGACGCAGAGAAACATAACCTCAATCGCACGTAGTCATCCTTTCGAATAGTATTGAAATGTTCGGTTCGTCCTATTTCTTCGGGCGTAAAGGTCAAGTGTTTCGACTTTTGCGCGAGAAAATAGGCTGAGGCAGACGCAAGTGTTCTCAGATTGAACGAAAGAACGTGGAGACGCATATTCCTTTGATCATGTACCTTGAATCGTTTGTTCTGACAAATTTTTAAGTTTCAATTTCTGTATTTTTCCTCTGTGAAATTTTTGAGAATTTCATTTTTATTTATAGATACAGAAATCCCTCGTATCGTTGATAAAATGGATGGTCCATTTGTGATCGGTGATAAAATTCTTGGAGGGTGGTGGGTTAAGATTGGGTACTTCGTATTGAACATCCCCATAGTATGTCAAGGGTTCTCGACATTGTATTATCGAAAAAATCAGTTCCATTTATAGTGAACAAGGCAGGATGAAAATTATTGTACAGGATGAAACTACCGGAACAATTTTTTAATTTATTTACCTATAATATTGTTTTTTTCTGTTGCAAAAAATAGAAAATTTATTCAGGTAGTCTGTCTTATGTATGTTACCCTGCATAATAACAGTAATGAACACATGAATTTCAAGGTTGTCCTGAAGTCATAGCTTACAAATTCGAACAAAACACTGAACAAAAAATTTTGTTTTTCCTATAATCGCTCTCTGAACCACATCCTCATTACAAAACTAGAGAAAACGACTAGATACCGTATCATTTAGACTCCCCATAAAATAAAACAGAATCTCAACAGCCACTACAGAATTTCCAAATTCACCGCAGCAAAATACTCAATCTTCCCCGAAGGGTCTCCAGTGATTCGTGTCCTTTTCAGATTACACGTAAACACAGGTTGATCGAGTCTCGGGGTGCAGAAAGAGCCCTGAGACGGTCTCGCTGTGGTAACAGGGTGACGGAAGGAGGTTAAAAAGAGGAAGCCCGGCCAAAAGTGGAAGAGAAACAGAGACGAAGGGAGCAAGAGGGTAAGAAAGTGGAAAAAAGAAGGAAAAGGTTCGCTGTGAGTGGTTAGGGTGGTGGTGGTGGCCGTGGAGGAGATGCTTCCGGGAGCCAAGAAGTACTTTCAACCACTTGCGTTCAATTACTAGTGGCGAGGTTATGGCGGGCTTCTCGTGTCGAGGCCGTAGGAGTGGTCTGTTCTCTCTCTCTCGCACCCCCCCATTTCTCTCTCTCCCTCTCGCTCTCTTTCCCCCTTTTGTCCATGGGTATCGTGGCGAATTCTGTCCAAGTTTACCTCGAGACTGGACGCCATTTCAAGCACATCTAATTGACCGGGACTTAATGAAAATGATCCCTGGGACAACTGCAACCGACCACCCCTTTATGGCGCTTCTTCCTCTTCCTCCATTACTGCGCCCTCGACTCTTGCTCCCGGTGACTCTTGTTCACCGTTGTTCTCCATTCGTCCACCGGAAATACACCCCGATACCGTGCCTTATCGCAACGCTCTTAGACGAATGCACGCAGCAGGAACATAATTAGGCGAACGTTGTCTACGAATGATCGAGTTTAGTAATCACCCGTGGGTGATCGTGTGTACCGGATGTTTCTGTGGAAACGATGTTGGATGATTTAGAGGTAATTGGGCTATCGAAGGTTGGTTAGTCCGGCGGATCTCAGCTTTTGTTTGCTGGGATTTAACCCCTTGCAGTCGAAGTGCCTGTTAGGTGGAGCCTGGGCTAGACATACTCGAAACGTTTCCATAATTACTATCAGCTTAGCATGGAGCTATATACAGCGGTACAGGAAAGCAATCGAACTGCAGTGTATTCACAAATAAAATAGATAAATTGAAAATAGTGAAGTTACGTAGTATAAGCTTCATGATGTGTTGTGCAGGAATTTAGGGCAGGCCTAGGGAGACATTATCTGATGTCAATAGTCTTTATGTACGTGGAGGCGGACGGGACATATTTTTTTATAATGCACTAACATATTTTTAATTACCTTCTGATCGAGTGTTTTAAGATGTGCACAATGTCAACTATAATGTAAGATAATTTAGTTTTTAATTCTACTAACTATTTGCAAGTGTTGCAAATGGTGACCCATTGATGCATGGTCTTATTCGATTCCCTAGTTTATCAATGGAAATTTTATTTGAGAATGTAAAATACATAGGTATATACAGATAAGTATATAGTGTCAATAATAATACTAATTTTGGCTCGTAGCGGACAGAAGATGTCCGATTGCAGGATAATCAAAGTTCTGCTGTAAATATCTTTCCTAATTTCTTTCTGCTGATAAGCAAGAAAATATTTCAGTGGGTGGGGAACGAGAACGGAAAGGCCGTTCGTTTAAAATTAGAGGGTAAGAAATTTCGGGATGACTCGCGCGGCACGTTCAAACGAACGAAAAATTCGGGGACCGAGTTTTCTGCCCTCGAAACCGGAAATTCTGCCACGATTACGGTAATTCCATCTCGGAATCTAATAAGCGGTTGACAGAAATTACAGAAGCACCTGCCCGACCTACGCGCGCGTCGGCGCTAGCTTCCCTGTCATTTCTCGAAATCGGACGCTCTTCGAAGAAAATTCTTCGTAATGACGCTACAAATTTGGCTCGTCCATTTTTCGTCCTGTAATTTGTACCGTGTATGTATTTACAGGTGCATTAGCGATAATTAGGTGCATTAACCTTCAGTTATGGAAAGAATCTTTGTCAGGATCGATAGACGCTGGCGGCGAAATAGTAGAGTAGATTTTATATTTTTAACTTTGTTTTATTAGTTTACAGATTAATCTTACGATAAACAAGAATTCAATCAATTTTTGGGATTTTTATGAAAACCAGATTCAAAATGTTCAAGAAACTCCGATATTCAGGAGATGAGCGATGAGGAGTGTCAATGATCGTCGATTTATTTATAGAACGATGTTCCTTGTTTATATCTTCGTCGAAGTCCGTAATTAGGTAGTGGAAAACGATTCTTCCTCGAAGCAATTTCACGCGAGTCGAATCAGTGGCGTAAGAGAAACGGGGTGGAGAACGAATGAGAGAGAAAGAGAAACGGAGAGACACAGAGAGAGAGAAAGAGAAGGACGACTGTGCAAAAGCAAGAGGCCATTCAACGGCAATCACCGGGGCGTAGACTGGTCCCTCCCACAGGACCAGGATGTCCAGTCTGTCATTCATTCAAATTAATCTCCTGAATGTTTCAGCGACCGTCGTCCATGCCGTAAAACTCACCGGTTTATGGCGCTCCAGCTGAACAGCAAAACGCTGCGGCAAATTCGGGTTCATAAGTTTCGGACGTCTGTCGACGGGTCGCATGCCCTTTCCCTGATCTCACGCCATTTTTCTTAATTATTTCAGCTGTAAGAATTAAGAAAAAAAATGAATACCACGCGTTAAAATTTTGAGTACAGTGGAGCCTTCCGTATCTGAAGTAATAGGGAGACAAATGTGGCCGGATAACAGAATTTTTGGGTAATGGAACAATCACTTTTTTTTATATTAAACTTTATTTATTCAAATAGAAGTCAACAAAATTGACAGTTCGTTTCAATATTTAAGGATCCCTTATGTTTTTGGCTGCTAGATCACATAAGTTTTCACGAAACGATTGTTTGGATAACAGAACGTTCGGATATTAGAACGTTCGGACAATGGAGGTTCGGATACGGGAGATTCTACTCTACTTGCATCAGACAGGAACTTATACGAGGGGAGGTCTAAAAGTCCGCTTAATTTTATCTTTTTCTTTCAGATATCCGATTCTGAATTCTGGTAAATGAACTTCTGTACTTCCTCTCGTATATTACAACTGATTGATGCAGAGCGTTGTTATATTTTGTAATAATATCGAAATAAAAGTTCCGCTGGGTAGGCGGGAGGTCATAGATTCGATCTTGGTCTAGTCCACCCGATTTCCTCCTTCCTTGCAAATCATACATTATATACACGTATGAGTCTCTGATATCACATTGATGTGCATGTAATAGATTATTCTGAAGGAACTGGTAACTCATTGCTATCGAACATATGTAAAATCGATCTCTCATAAGAATCAATGCGTCACGCACACGCGACAATTGGCAACAAACGAGTCAGTTTCTCAATTCTAATTGACAAGTGTATTCGAAGCAGAAGAAAATCGCTTCCGTACTTGTCGGATAAACATCCCCCACTAATCTGGACGTGACACCCCGAAGCAAAGCTTCGTCGTCTTCAATCCTTTGTCGAACCCTTGTACAGGCACGACGCACAAGAAGTGGCGGCCGTTATCGTAAATAAAGAGCGGCTAAATTAGATTTCCAAATCAAGATGGCGACCGTATTGTCTACGACAGAGGCTGAATTAATTGGATTTCAGCGACGAACTTTGTCGCGTCTCTCAGCGAACCCCTTCTGCTCGCTCCGTCCCTCCCCGCCTCTCGTGTCTTCTGTTCCTTCAGCCATCCTCTTCCGGTTCTTCGACGTCGGGAACGGCGAAGTAACTCGAGCGAGGATGCGGTTACGTCGTTTCGCGAACCGATTACGCCGCGTTTTCTATGAATCGGTGGCCGTTGAATTGAAAACGGGCCCCGGCCTGGCCACTCGACCGACGGAGAAGAGGGTTCGCGCAGGACTGCTTGAGGATTATTAAGGGATCAACGGGTCGGACAGATGGAAGGATAAACAAACCGGTCGTAATGAACGAGCCCGGGGAGCAGTCAGATATAGCCAGAAGTACTTATTGTCGCGGAGATCCCGTCACTTCCCTCGGGAAAGATATATTAAATCAACGAGCTAACTACGGCCGCAGGGGTTCGACGAGCAATCATCCTAACGTTCGGACACTCCTTTCTGCGGAGAAATAAATGAAGATCCCTGCGACACGACTGGCAGAGATAACTGTTGCTTCGTACCTCGATAAGGCCCGTGTGCGGACTAACGTTTAATGTAATTAACTTTGGTTATTGTTCAGTTTTCGTGGCAAAGGTAGAGGTTATCGTCGATGCCGGCGGAAGTCTTAATTTGATGGCGCTGTTGTAACTCTGATCTCTGGGTGAACTGTACAGGGTGGTCGTTGACAAAGGGTGGTTCAAGAGAATTGCAGTCGGTCGAAGGGATTGTGCTATTGGTTAAATGTTGGTGTATAGTTAGATTAATACTATATACTTTATATCAAGTTGGTATTGCAAGACAGCAGCATCAGTTTAACGAATTGTTAATGCTAAACTTTGATTGTTTATTATATAATGTAGGTCAGAGTATTAGGTATATCTGCTTGAATGAACATTTATCAAAACTTGCAACACTGTAAATCAAGTCTGCCTTGTTTGCTGCATCATTTACTCACAGGAGATCCTCGGCATCTCGAGAATTTCGATTTTCTTTTCAATTTCGCTGGTTTACAGAGACTTTCACCTGACCCAAAAGTTTTTGGCTTGACGGGCTTTAAGCAATAAATTGAATCAAAGAAATCAGACTATCCTTGTAAGTAAAAAATTTAAAGAAACTAACATTTCCGAGTTATCGAAGTTGTCAGTAATTTCCAAAAACGAATCTATTTCATTTGCCAATGTTAAGCTATGTGAACCTCCCTAGCATATTAATTCCGTTGAAACGCATTTTAAACCCACGAACCACATTCTACACGAACGCCCACGTCATCTGAACGATGAAACTTTCGATATCCGAATCCACAACGTTATCAGACGAAATCCCATTGGAGGCCAATTAAAACCGCTCAGAGTGTCCAGAGCTGCTCGAATCGTCGAAAAATCGTTTCCTGGACTGGAATTCCCAGTTCCGCAGGATTAAGTTCCAACGGAACTTTCCAACCGATGATATCTGTTCCTCTATCGCAGAGGTGGACACTCATGTCCAACGGTTTTGATGTAACCGCGATACTTGGGAGTCCACCGCCCCATCCGGATTAGCACGTGGAAGCTCTGGCTCATTACCGGAGCACAGAGAGACCGAGCGGATACCTTGAAGGGACGCAGAACTTCGAAGCATAGGGGCTGAGGACGGCGTGAAAGGGGATTCGAAGGGACGAAGAAGGGGTAGCTTTAGGTGGGTGGCGAGAGATCAAACCGCGACGAAACGTAACCAACCCCCTCGTATGCATTACCGCAAGGTAGATAGAAGAAACAAGGAGGGTAGGATGAAGGAGCTGAGTGATTCCAAGTGGCTCTAGTTCTACTTTGCCACGCTCCACTTTGCTTCTTTTTTCACTTCTCCCTCTGGCAACCTTGCCCTCGTCTTTTTCACCCTGTGCCCCGTCGCTCGGATTAGAGGGTGTGCGACGACCACGCTCCCAGGTTGACGGTCTTCTTTTCTGAAGACTGTTCAAGATTCGAGTGTTTCGTAAGGTTTGGAATGTTCGAGTGTGAACATGGAGTGTTCGATGAACGCGATATGGTCAAGTTTTAAGGCACAGCGTGTTGTAGAATTTGTAAAAATTAATTACTCGATTTACTTGGCAACTTAAAAAGAAGATTAAATTGTATGTGTAACACAGTAGCGACTGCTATGATCATTTATTTGTGGACCTAAAATTTTAGGTGGTTTCTAAACGGTAACAACGTCAATAAAAGCACTGAAATCGGTCACCCATCCCACTTTTATTCCGTAACTTTTTTTTATCGTCGAATTGATTGTTAACACATTCGCTGGGTTCAGATAGAAAACAGTCCACCACGGATCATGCTACATTTTTAGTAGTTTTAATAAGTACAATGTATCTTTTGATCATGCACGCGTTCAAATAATCTGTTGACTTTAATTAATTCTGTTAACCCGAATATTCAGAGGAACGCCATTTCAGCTTGATTTTCTAAACGACGAAACCTCCTATGAACAATTTTATTGTATATTTTCGACTCATTGAGATACCCTGTGTGATTACTGACACCTTGGCCCGAACTCTGAAAAATTCTAACTGCAATTCGACAACTGAAACTATATCTAATCATTGCTTTTTTATCATAAAAAATTCAAGACATATGTATATTACTAAAGAAACAAATGTTAAACATGATGAAGAGCTCTTCAAAACTTCAGGAAAGTGTAATAACATCAAAGCATCCATATTCCCTAATAAAGTCAAGTAATAATCAACAAGAAAGGAAACAATTAACATCAATAAACAGAAATTTGTCAACACGATCAGAGGCCTTGAATCGTCTAACCTAACCCTGTTTCGAACCTTCGTGAAAGTCTCGTTCACGTCCCATTTGAAACATCGTTCGCGCGGTTTCCGAAGCACTCGAAGAGAAATCGATTGTTCCGCAGTCAGGTCGACGCGTTTTTTCGGGGTGGCTCTTTTGTGTCCCCGCAGCGAATACGTCGTAAGGATTCTTCCGGAGTCCTTGACACGAGTTGCCTCTGATCCCTGGTACGTGGGGCACCTTAGTCACGGAATCATCAATGCAACGTAATTTTTGCGAGTGACTCCGCAATTCTCGAAACGTTAATCTGCCGTGGGCTAGGGGACCGAACCAAAAGGCGGCAAGGGGTTGAGAGAGATTGCGTTTACCGCGTCTGGGAAGATAGGGGCTCGTATAATCCTCTTGATGAGCTGCCTTCCACGAGAGCAACGCCAGCTTTGTGCTCGCCTCTAGAATGTATTTATCGCGGAAGATCCCATCTTACGGCTCACGACGCCCTAAACAATTTGCTTCTCCCTACAACCGAAATTCCCCGCTAAATAGTCTCGCTTCTAATCGATTATTTACGAGAATTTATTTTTACACGTTCCCTTCGGCACTGAACACCCGTTTCACACGCTTTGATTTATGATATTGTTGTTGACAGTCTGCAATGAAGTACATTAACCCTCTGGTTGTGATACAATAATCGTGGAGGCATCGACAATTAATTTCTTTTACTTACTTATATCGGTATGCTCCTTTGATTCAGTATACAATTTATTTACTACAGTAGGACAACTTGTGACAGCGTAACTCAAATTGTAATTCTGTTTCGAGTGGAAATGATAATTTTATTGTGGGATGTAAAATACACAGTGGTATAAAATTAGATGCACAATGAGCAATTTATAGATCACAGGTCTACCGATAATCGAGGTACTACTGTACTCTTATGTTCCCAAATTGATTCCATCTTACGACTCACGATGTCCTAAACAATTTTTTTCTCCCTACTATTAGTAGATACTCTAGTCTGCATAGATACATGAAATTTCTAACTTATTTCCAGTATTTTTCATTTTTTGTTCAACAGTGATAAATCGAAGAAAATCTATTCTTTTGACTTTAACAAGATCGTCCTCAAAAAATTTAATCATTGAATATTATTTTTTGGAATAATTGTTCATGCGTATAGAAGAAGGACCACGATTATATAAATCTACTTATAATCAGATCGCCAGAAAGTGGGATAATCACTTCAGATTTAATATTCTCGTTTAACGTGATAAATGGATATATTGCGTGCCCGGAAGTACTTTGTTCTATCCATTTATATGCGTCGTCAAAAATAATTAAAAACGCCTCCCCTCCTTCCGATCTTGCCTAGTTATCTCTGGATCGTGGTATAATGACTCGATGAAGGGATAACGAGAATTATAATCACAAATATATTCTATTACGATCTTGATGTTTTTGTCGATAGAATTAACCCCTTTCAGCAAAATACTCGTACAATATAAAGAATGTCCTATTTAACCACTGGGGTTGGAAAAACGTCTCTCACACGTGATAGCTACTTCGAGGTAAAAGTAAATTGCACGTGCCCCACTCGTGGTCTGACCTTTTCACTTTGATAACGGTTTCGCGTATTAAATAGATGCTTAAAACATAAAAAATACTTCATATAACGAATATGTAACAATGAAAGTTTTTGTCCATACTCTTCAGGGCTATCAATAATTATTACACACAAAGTTTATATTTTGTTCTATGCACAGAAATATCAATAACCTTGCAAAATCCAGACACAAGAAAATAGTCCAAAATATTATATTCACATGACTTATGAAACATTTTTCATATCCTCTCAACTAGATAATTTAATTGGATGTCCCGTTTAAGATAGGACACCCTGTTTAAGACGTTACACGGAACCAACCCTTTTAGGGCTGTAAATCGTTGGTGGCCGTGCACGAAACGCGAAACAATCGAAGAGTGTCGCCGTTCGTTAGACGATTGGTTGGTTTAGGGTAATAATTTCATTGCACTCATTCGGGGATGATTACCGTTCGAATGACGTAACAGACGAGCGTGACGGTCACGCGATCGTTGGTTGAACAACCTTCCAGACGATATACGACTATTCGATATTAGCATTTACAATTTCGCTGCACGCTAAACAAGCCGTCCCTTCGTGGTAATTCACCTCGCCTGATATCGCCGGGATTGCGCATTCGGGTAAAACTCATGCGATACCTGAACTTTAGCTTTCGATCTTTCAGGCTCTTTTAAATCGATTGGGGAGAGCTAAAAAATTTTAGTTGAAATAAAACTGGGATTTTTAATACCGAGATAGTACAGTTTCGATAAAGCTTCTTAACACTTACAATTAGAGTGCCGCGTCAACCATACCTGGGTGGCAGATAGATTCAATCATTATTTATTTCATCATGTAAAATATTAAAAATATACCTAATCAGCTCTAATAGAAGCAGTAAATAAATGACGAATGTTACTGATATTATTGATTTAAAAAGGTAGAATTCATAGTTACATTCAGTTCGTATAAAAATTGAGGAAGCTTGTCATTTTCAGCTATTGGAGCGTGGCACTCAAAATGTTATTATAGTTTAAGAAATAATTTAATCTAATACGAAGTGGACTTAAGATCTTCATTGTGTTTTAATACTTTGATGGTCGCTGTTACATACATGTGATGTCACTCATTTGTTTGATATTCATATAAAATTATAGAGTTTGTAAATTAAAGTCTTGCAAAGAATGATCAACGACAACCAGTTTTCTCAAAATGTTTACAGATGTCAGAGTGTTGACAGGATATCTTGCTAAACCTACATCACTGATTTTTACGAAACTATGCAGGAATTAACGTAATTAAGAATTTAGAAAACTTTTTTGTTCAAAGAGTAAAACTCTGAAATAAATTCCTTTTAGAATAAAAATTAAATTTTTACTTTAAAATAGTACCTGAAAATTTAAAGTGTAAAAGTTTCTTGAGGTAGTAAAGTTTTCATGAAGATTGTTAATATAGTTTAACAAACAATTCAAACTGACATGCAGTGGAATTAAGATGCTTCGTCTTAATACATTGTCACGCGTAGCCCTGAATAATTGCTACAAATTACCCAACGTTATCAAATTATTGGTAACTCATGTTTTATTTCTTCATTTTCTTGCAAAAACCTTCCCTTATAAACGATCGTTTCGTCGATGGTCGGTTCACGAGTGATTATCGATGCCGTCTGTGAATTTATTCGATAGGGCAGGGTCGTATCGAATGCCGAAAGAAAGCGTCAAAGGGAGGCGCACCTGACCCTTACGGGTATTTATTAAGGCTGCGAGTTTTTCGTCCCTGTGTTTGCACAGGGAGAAATAATTTTTGTTCCCCACCCTCTTATCGAACCGATTCCGCGAAACGAAAACCGACGTGTTCCTTTCTTGTTGCTTTCCACCGAGGTACCGTATTAATCTGATTTTCCATTTCTTTTTATGTTTCAGGTACGTAGCTTACCTTGCGAGGCGCTTTGACGTTCGTTAGGATATATCCAAGGAATCAAGTTAACGAATTCTAACGAAAGAGGTAATCCAACGATGTTTTTGACCTTTTGTTGCTCATTCCATTCATATTTTTTGATCGTTACTGGGAATTGGATTATTTGGAGCTCATACGGATGCACGTACGGAGACTATTGCTTTGTACATTCAGTTGCGAAGGTTTAAATATAATTACTCAGTCAAGCATAATTCAAAGTTAATAATCTATATTTGGCGCGCGTTGAAGAAAAAATATTGAAAAATACTATAAGAACGAAAAGTTAGCTCTGAAAAGTAAATTATAAGTCATCGATAGTATCAGTGCTAAATGGTGTACAGAATATTATATCAGCGCAATTGTGTCATTTATTTATAATAGACACTTTTAAAACTGTGTAGGATTTTATGAATACTCTGTGTAATATAAATATTCAATATGTATGTGTGAAATTGAAAAGACTAAGCTGAGAATATATTTTATAGACAGCAAGATAGTAGTGTAATAAAATAATTTGGTGTTTACGACGAACAAGAAGAAGAAAGTTACTTCAGTTACAAAAATAAAGAACGATCTCTAGCTGTGATGAAGTTAATTTCTTAATCAACGTTGTTAAAGCGCTTTTTGATCAATTTAGAAAAAAAATAGTAGAACATCCAATATCTGAACGTTCCGCTATTCGAGTGTTCGATGATATTATTCGAACAATTATGTTTCCTCATTAATTTGGATATTGGAGTTTCCAGTGTATATACCACTAGCATCCCCCGAATAACAGAGTACTCGTATTGCACCGAGTCACGAATAGCATGAACCGCAACTCCCAAAATATATTGTTATTCACAAGCTTTTTTTTAAAACACCCATGGAATCAAGTGTCCAATTTCATATAAATCTGTAGTCTCGAATTGCACGGCTTTGATTCGCACGCAACACGAAATCCCCAAAATTCTATGAATCCTAGTCTCGAATAACATGGTTTTAAATAACACAGAACCAATTTACCGTATTATACAAAGATCACCTGTTCATTCGTCCGTGATTCAACCTTGATAATCGGATAATTCCAAAAATTCCGTAAATACCGCTGTTCCTCGTGATTTCAAATTAATTTTCCCGCCACGACAGGCCCACAGGGCGAATCGATCTGAAAGGGGGATGCTGAAAAAAGATCGAGGGCATGTACGATTTTAAAATGGCCGAATGGGCGCTTATTACGAGAGGTCGTCACCGATAGGTAAAAAGAAGAATTAGCCGAGAAGCTAGGGAAGGGAGGAGAGCGATGCACGATGAAGGGAATGAAATTTCGAAGGGACGGCAGATCAAAGGGCGAGAGTAGAGGACAGAGAGACAGATTCTCCGCGTAGAAATCTCTTTCGCACATTTCCAGGCGAACTCGATTCGCGCTCTGCTGGATCGTATATTATCGTCGGCCGTCTCCTGGATACACTCGAACGCGAAGGGGACCGGCGCCCGAAATTTATTAGCTCTAATTCCTTTCATGTTACACGGTCAAAGGTAAATCTACCACCGTCCGCCTAGCCAGCCTTTCGACAAAAATTCACCGGATCTTCCTATCTTTCCATCCCCTCCAGGTTTTTAACAAAAATTCACCGCATCTTCCTATTTGTCACCACCCACCCTGTAAGAGCAAATACAAAATATAATATTATGTATTAGTAAATCGTTCAAGTTTTAACAAAATTGAAGAAGAGTATGCGGACAAACATTTTATCAAAGAGAATGGTTCCTCATGGTTGCATGTAGTGAACTACTTGAAGGACTGCCGTAAATTTACGACGCGTACGGCGCCAGAGACTTCGAATTTGTCGCTGCCCAAAATCTTTGGCTTGCGACGTGTCTGAGTGTGTACGAACAGCACCATCAATGGCGATGACAGTGTCTCCAGACTATCTGAGCGTTATATACATTTTCTTGCAACCCCATATTTTGTACTAGCTGATGTGTATACCCGTTTTTGCGCCGGCAGTTTTATCAGAGGGGGGGGGGGGGGGGGGGGGGGGGTCTTTCTCAATGGTTACCTACATTATAAAACAAAAGTGTCCGCCAAATTTCAGTTTCCCATGTTCAGCGGTTTGGGCTATGCGTTGCTCGTCAATGAGTCAGAACAGTTCATTTTATATACGTATGTATATACAAGATGTTTCATTATTGCAGGTAAATATTTTAAGGGGTGATTTTACAAGCCGAAATAAATTTGAAAGTCTTTTACTATTTTGGAATCTACGGCTTCAGTTTCGAGATATAAGCGATCGAAAATTGTGATCTAACTTCATTCACGACCGTGATCGTGATTTTTTTATCTTGAGTGAATTTGCTCACTGTGATCGTAATTCTTGATCATGAAAAAAAACATATTCAATATGATTTGAAAATGAATTACTTATTATTTTGTAGTAGAGTTATATTTATATTTTGTAGAATTAAGTTTAAAGAAATTTAAAATTAAACTGACGCTTGTAATTTATAGTCATTAATTTATTCATTATTCTTCATTGTTCCTCATTATTCCTTTACTTTATATAATGCAAGTCGCATTTTTGTTTTGATGTCGTTAATATAAAATGTACAGGTTATGTGATGCGTGCAAAGAACTATTATTACGTTCTCTACCAATCAGAAACGATCACAAAAAATCACGAATCACTGCGAATAATCACCGTGATTGTGAACGAATTGATCGAATCACTCGTGATTCACAAGTAGCAGTTCACGCCATCTCTAACTAGAGACGCACACGCACACGGAGCAAAGACCCAATTTTCAATCGCTTATATCTCGAAAACGAAGCAGCAGATTGCAAATTAGTCAAAGACTTTCTGATTTATTCTTGCTTGTAGAATCACCCCGTAAAATATTTACCAGCAGTAGTGAAACACCCTGTAGAGGATTTCGTATAAAAGCCGCAGATTAGGTGAACTGATCTTGAGATGTTCAATTCCTACGTTTATATTTTAGTATTTTAATTAACTTCAACAGGAAGTAACCTTTCAGCCAGCTGTATCACCAAACACCCACAATATTCTTTGAACGAAATGTGTTCCGGAACACACGTACAGGCTTCCATCTCGCAGACGAACGAGACTTAAAAATAAACATTTAGGAAAAGATAATCCTCCGGGAACAATAGGTCTCTGTTTGGAATCCCGTTATCACTCCGTTTTTCCGGCGTTCTCGATAACGAACGGATTCACCGAACAACGCTCCCGTTCACATGAACTAAATACAAACGTGTTCCACTCTACAAATGCAAGAATAAGTGTATATAGAAGCCAAGTTGCAGCGGCAGGCAGGTGAAATTCGAGATTCCACAGCGAGACCGAATCTTCTGATGTGAGCTCCGTCTATTTAGGCCATCGCGTTATCTACGCGCAGGCTACCATTGTTATTACTTTTCTCCTCGTTTACTATACTCTACATTGTTGTCGGAATCTTTCTTATCCGGCCAGCAGCTGGCCCATCGGGGGTTAAGTCGCGTATCTTGAAAATCTCTGTCCGTATCGAGTTGCTTATATTTTTTTGGCGCAGGGGTAGCCCTGGTAACCCGATAGTTTTCAGGCTGATTCGGCTCATCCCCGAAGAGCCGGCCTGCAATTATTCGATTTGTCACGGAACGTAGCTTCCCTCCGTTGTAAACATCAACCCTAACGCGACCCAATTGGTCCAGGATCAAATACAGCGACGTGACCCGGAAAAGAAGCTAGTTTTTTTCGTAAAGACGTGTTTTATGCTGCATTAGACTGCTCAAAGTCCTAACTTTGTCTGATAATTGTTATATAATTTTTTAACGCGATCTTCAGTTATGATTACGTCACACTGTGCTGCGGCAGCCTTTATTTCTTTAAGTAAAAAGGCCTTCCAGAGGCCTGAATTGTGTATAGCTACTATAGATGACCTACGTTTTGTGATAGTATAGTAGTGACGCGTAGTATTGGGTGTCTAAGGTCAATTCTTCTAAACTTTAATGTCGAACATATATTTTGTCTGCCTTTTAAGCGCACGATGAATTAAATTCAAGCCCTGTGAAGTTTTCATAAACCAGAAACAAGTTTTTCGAGGTAATTTCTATTAAAATTTAAAGCCGTGACAATATATTTTGTCTTATTAAGCGTATGATGAATTAAATTTAAGGCCGAAGAAGTCTTCATAAACGAGAAACAAGTCTTCCGATTCTTCTCCCGGCAATTCCATTATTTTCACCAGCGGCACCGCTGACGCTGCAATTTCCTTTCACAATTTTTGCCATTGGACAAATGCCAAGAAACCCGGTTATCGTAATTGACAATTTACCTCGAACGTCACATAGGTATCGTTCCCTGAACTTATCTTTTCGTCTTGTAACTAGATGTTATTAGCTTTTCATGGACACGAAATTGAAAATCCTTTCAAACAGCAGGAAACGAGGCATCTGATCTAAACTCTATCGAACTTTGTTTTGCTATCTTTCACGTATCATATAAATGTCATTCAACCTTTTCAGAGACGAATTTATTAAAATTTGAAGAGAGTGACACAACTTTTTCTTAATTATAATTATTCCGTATAAATTCAGAGATCTAAAAAAATTAAAAATATTAAGCCATTGACAGAGTATTAATAATATTTCACTAAGAACCCCTCGTACTCTTCATTGACACGTCCAGTGACTTATAACTAGACTGCAAATTTTTATGCAAATATATATTTTTAAACTTCAGTATTTTTGATTTGTACGTAGCCAATGAAGCGCAAGTATAATAGAACTGCATTTTGCGGTTGAAATGTTCCAAAGTACATTTTTTGTTTCACTTGCTTGATAAAATGTGCATTCTTCACGATCTTGTATATGTTAACCATTTCAACTCCTTTATCGAGTATGACTCGACATCGATTTTATTCACAGGTACTTCTATGTCGAGTAATATTCGACATTTTTAAATTGCCAGTTTAAATATATATTATATTTTGCAATATTTTTGTTTACCTAGATAAGCAATATTATATGTATATGACCCTTTTTTTGTAACAAAAAAAGTCCTTGAAGTGTTCAGGTACCTGATTATTTGTACCTAATTGGTTCCTATCAACCAACTGTCTTTTGAAGTACATTTCAAATAAAGCACTTAAAATAATAGGGAGTTATCGAAAAGAAAATTAAGGGTTAAATTGCATAAAGATCTGCAATCTGCTTATAAGAGATCGTGGCGCGAGGATATAGAAGAGCCACATTCGTTGACAGGGTTTCTTAGACGCATCGTAGCTAACGCACAAATCCTAAATGCTCACCTGGATTCATCCTTCATGTTAACTCTATTTTTCAGCTCCGCGCCGTGGAAACCGAAGGATCGACAGGACGTCCGTCAATCGAGACGTTCAGCTCGTTGAAAAACGGAAAAGCGCGGTTCGTTCCGCGAAATAAACTCCAGACGGGCGCATAATTGCAAACAAATAGAAATGCCAGTTTTCCCCCAAACCCTCCGCGAATTTCTTCTTCCCTCTTGCTGTTCCAGCAGCGGGGGGGGGTTTGATCGAAAGAAAAAAAGAAAAAAGAGGAAGTTTCGCGACGATCCACGGGATAAAATGAAATGTTTCTCGCTTGTCAGTCGCGTTCGAATCCTCTCGTTCGTATTTTCCCGCGTCGAGAGGGAGAAACGGGTGCGGATGGGGGCGGACTCGTTCGGCGGATAATTCCGCGGAAATTAAATGCCAGCAAAGAGATGGAAATTACGTCTAGATCGTTGTTGGGACCGTTGCACCAGTTTTCGCGCGGGCTCGTTCTCCTTTTCTTCTTCTTTTTTTTCTGTCATCGATCCCGCCGACGCGCCCCGTGCAAATGGGAAATTTCGCGATTAACCCCCTACGAGGGTGGACGAGACCACGGTGTAACGAGATACCGTGCGTTCGCTGTCGAAATTTATTTTGAAGCAGAGATGCACTTTTTGGGGAGGATTTTATCATCCGTAAATCGAGGAAAAATGGGTCGAACGAGCTCTCGTCCTTTTTTGAAGCTTGAGAGGAATGGGGAATTTTTAATGGTAGGAGTTTTTTTTAACTTAGAGGTCCAAAAAATTGTGAAACCTTCAGTATTGTAGAGCATTCTAGAGAGCCCTCCAGTTTCTTTGGAAAATTATGAACACCTTCAGAAATAATCTTGTGTTTCATTAAAGAATGTTAAATATTATTCTATAAAATCCTGCGTTCTTAACTATTCTCTTATAATTAATTATATCTGAAAGTGAAAAGAGTTTTTACAAATTGGGAGTCGGTTCTTCTAAAATATTTAAGAACTGATTCGTCATCATTGCTTTTTTTAACCTTTTAATTTGAACAGAATTATTTTTATTTTAAGATTGGAAGTCCATGCATATTCTGAAAATAATTTTCAGAATATTGTAAATTTTTAGTTGTAAGCGTCCTTGTAATGATTGTAATTATATAGAAATTAAATGTAATAGAATGTTAAATCTCAAGCATCCATAGTGGTTATTCATTTTCCTGGTTGACGTTACAATATTCAACGTAAAGTGAATCAGTGTCTGATTTCGCGTGACGAATTGACCAATTTTTACCTGGTCACGCATAATCCCTCTCGCGTTTCCAAGAGAGCTACAAATCGTCGAAAATCTTCTATAGAATACTTTGGAACACGTTTCGGACAGGAATTCGTACAGAAAGTGGACACTTTTATGCAACCACACGCACGGTCCCCTGACAGGAACGTGCGAAGTTCGATCGCTATGAAAAATCCAATTCTTCGTTGACAATCCTCCACCTATTATTTTCTGCATAAAGGAAACCTGGAGACAGCACAGAATACATTAAAAAATTATTACCATGTAAAGTAGTATTAAAAAAAAGCTGCTCGTGAATTTTCTCCACTAAATACTTCAATAATAATAATGAGAACATTCGAAAATAAATCTATATTGCACCCTGACAATACATAAAAGATGAGACAGAAAATTACTAAAATAGTACAGAAAACAATATTATTGCAAAAGGCGTGGTACACCTGTTTCCTATCATTAACATAACCTGATTAATAATGCAGTATATCAGCAATTACGAGTATTTCATGCAATTAGGACGAATTTTCGCAAAAGTGACTCGTTGGCAACGATTTATTATTTCACATCGACACATGAAAATTGTTTATTTGACAAACACACCTCTTCACCAACGCCCTGTTTCAATCCTCGCAGTCCTGTTGATACGTTCGACCATGAAGAAAGACACTCGAAGGGGTTGAAGGAACTCTAACACGTGGCCATGACAGTCTCACCCCTTCGATCCGTCGAACTATCGTGGCCCATTCTGTCCGTCATTTCCTACGAACTAATTCAATGGGAACGATGATATCGAGCGACAATAATTGGAAAACTTATTAAACCCTTTCCCCCGAGCCCAGCGTTATTATTCTTCGGCACGGAGCGAAGTATAATCATTCCCAGCGAATACTTTGATCCTTTTTCCCACGTTTATTGGAAGTTCGATTAATAAATGTAAGAAGAAAGTTGTTCGATCTCTTTATTTATTTTATCTCCGCCGGTCTTCCCGTTCAATGATTCCCTGATACTCGTTGTTCTTCGTGTTTCAATTATTCTTTTCCGTTTATACAGATCGACTTCAGTCGTGAAAGAATAATTGGAATGCTATTACAATATGTTTCTCGAGAATATTTGACCGACTCAAGCGGTAAGAGAATTTTTCGTATGTAAAATAATTTAAATAAATCCTGTACACTAATGATTACGTTTTTTTTATATTCAATGACTTCTATGAATTTCGAAATTTGCTTTTGCAGAACAAATAATGTCGTTGCGGAATATTTACGACTGTAGTAGACTGAATTTTAATCTATAGTTCAATTTATTTACTACTTACGAATTTCCTTTCCAAAATGAAAATATATGAGCATTCTAAGTAATAATGATCAACATCACAAGTTACAATAAATAATCTATTCTTTAAAATTATTATAGTTAGCTCTGCGTGGACTGGTCTGTCATACAGGGCCCTCGTAGTGACAGGGTTAATATCAACGAGTCGTACGCGTCACACTCATGACAAAAGCTATGATTGATACGTAACAAATACAAGTCTCACTCGTGTATCAGTTCTTTAAAATTCTGCACTAAGGCACACTTGACTTTCAGAGGATTGAAAGCGAATTCTACGTGTTGATACACTCTTCATTCAGCAGGGTACTCTAGGGATTAAACACTGAATTTTACCAAGGCAAGATGTTAACGTAGCCCCAAAATGAAGAACCATAAACCTTATAAGAAACTTTCCTGGCAACACAGTTGCATTAGAAGTGGAAAAAGTTTCTATTCCCGGGATCCCTGGATCCCTGTGTCCACGTGTTGTCCGGCACGTCTGTTTCGCGTGGAAAATATGCAGCTCATAACCCAGTTCCAGCGTTCCGTGGCGGAAAACCGAAAATTCCCCGTAACGCTATAAATCATGGGAATCACGGGGATGGATATTGGTTCTGGTCACACGAGCACAGGCATTTGTCGATACGTTCGACGTATGAGCGTATCCGGGAACCACCGTTTCTTATATTTACCCCCCCCCCCCTCTCTCTTTCCCTTTTTTCTCTCTTTCTACCTCCTGGACCGGCTGCGTCCCATCGGAACCACCAAATCACGTCCCTGTCCCGCAACTTTTACTCTTTCGAACTTGTTCTCTGCCACTGTGCGGTCGCTGGACGCTCCTTCAAGAACTGTTCGCGATAAATCCTCGAAAAATTCTCTGCCATCTTCTATAAACTCGTATCATTTTCATTTGAACGTCTTGTGTGAACTGTTTTTTTAGTAAAAGCAATGCAAAAATGTAGTTTCAATTGTTTACCGTGTATTTTAGAGGTTTTTGGCTGTATCAGGCTGTTATAATGTTGCGAATTACTTCTTATGAATACATAGTAGAATTTGGGTAAGTTTTGGTTAAGTGTTTAGGGTTCTCCATAGCGAGAAAGTGATTAGTATTAAAGAATGTGAGTGTGTGTAAGGGTAATGAATGCGTATGCTTTTGGAAAAGGAGACAGTTGAGAGTTCTCGGGTTTCTTGAAAATTTTTTGCCAGTATAATTTCTCATTAATAAAATGACTAGTACATGTGTCTTTAATTAATATTAATTGTAACGGAAAATAAAGAAGCAAGAGTACCCAGGCATCTCTAATATCTCAAAATCATCACAGCCTGCCCCCAAAAAAGGGACAGTCGAATTATGTTACGGGTGTAGTTATATTTTTTATTTTTAATGCATTGCGTACTTTTTATGTTATGTAACTTCTATGAATTTCTCAAAAGATATACGCGTTCTGAAAATCTAAAAAAACATGTGACTTCTAAGTAGATTGCGAAGCGTTGCAAAAGCGTCGCCAGAATGAAGAAAAAGCAATACTCTGCGAGTTTCTTGCACGTAAAATGACAAAATTTATAAATATTCATTACAAATAATATGCAAATATGTCTTCTTCCTTTTTGAGTATTCACGTGCCTTTATAAAAAATGTATAGAGTGTAGATGACCTCAGGTTTCAAGTCGTGACTGAGTAATTTACGAATTTCCTTCCTGACGGCAAGCGTTGGCCTCTTCAGCGACAACGTACGTTCGTAATCTTAATTTCTACAAAATGTAGATTCATATTTGCTTCAAAGGAAGAAGTGACCTTGAAACTTCTGGTGTAGATGACCAGTCAACGTGTTAATGAGATATATCATCCAAATATGTTCGTGAAGTTGAAAAGGTGGCAAGCTAACTATTCGGTAGCCTTGGGCATCCGAGATTGCTCCTCTCTGCTAGAGTCGACATAAAAACCGTCTAGATCGCATGTATCCACGTAAAAAGGACAGGATCGTAGTAAAGTGTCGTATACTGCTTGACTTCATAAATAAAGATTCCCTTCGTGACGTTCCATATCAGGGGAGCTTATTAAAATCTGCTCTCCACACAGAGAGAATGTGTAATACAAGCGAGATGTGTTTCTAACGTACCGAGATACGATCTTCAAACGTACCAGCTCCTGATTCCTTTTACCGTGCAGAGACTTTCTTGTTACCGTGCCCTAGTGTTTTTAATTTCCCCTCATAGAAGCAGAAGCACCTTGGCTCCCTTTCATGGAAAAGAAAATTTACTCCAGACCGAGGATAGGTACGAGTGTGAAAGCGTGTTAGGGTCTTTTTAAATGGTCACTTTAGATTCAGGTCCAGTTCTAGTTTTCAGTTGGCCTGGATAGATGGTTTCGTTGTACAATCGGTTCACTGTTCGGTTGAGGCTGTTTCAGACTGTCTGATCATGGTTTGGAAACCTCTTAAAACTGTAAATCTTTTGGCTAAATGACCATAACAGTTGATGCTGGATCGCTTAGAAAGGAGAATGAGAAATAGACTGCTGGTCTAGGTTCAGTTTTGAGGGTTTGGTTCAGTTCAGGTTAAGTCTGTTTTATTCAGTTATGTCAGTGATGACCACCGGAGCTGCGGCCTTCTACCACGCTAGGTTCATTCCCCTCATATAGGCTGTGATCTGGGACAACGATGGGCCGAGGGGGGACGAGAAGCGAACTGGAAGGAACTGAAACAAGGGAAATGGACGTAAAGAAGGCCGCAACTCCGGTGGCCATCACTAACAATAAGTTATATGTTTTTCTGTATAGTTACAGCTCTACTAAAAAGACCAGTCAGTTTCTGTTTGAATTCCAGTTACACCTCAGATCAATTTAGTTCATACTGGATTACCTAGAGTCTTTGTTTTGTGGTCCAATCGCATTTTCATTTATCTCAAGCCTCTTTAGACTGTTCATTAAGTTCAGTTTAAGCGTCGGTTCGGTCCAAGTCAGCTTAAATCTATTGTTATTCTATAGAGACCATGATGAGGCTGTCCTCTTACTTTGAGCCCTGTTTAGTTCTACTAGAATGTTTCAATAGCCTGTTTACATTATTTAGAAAATCCTGTTGCTCTGTTAGTACCTTTTTAAACACATTATTTAGTTTCTGCCACAATCAGCCTCACAGTTCAATCTACTTCAGTTTAATTCATAGCAGAAGGGTTAGATGATTTTTTCAGTTATTTAATCGATTTTCTATTTATTTAATTGTCAGTGTACAATTGATTATAAAATCGTTTCATTGCACCTACTTAATCAACTAACAACCGATATATTAGTATAATATTTCTTCATACAACTGAGCTGAACCTAAAACACAGACCATCTAAAACATGTTTCTATCACAAAATATTACTCGAAACAAAATTTATCGACTCATTGGTACAATATTTCGAAATTCAAGAGGAATATCAAATAGGTCTACACGATTGTCCCATGTTCCTGGAGTCCAGCCAAATACAGTACACACCGAATAGAGATATTAAAAAGCCTTTAGCTTTCTAAACAAAGCGTTCGAGTCTCCAAAACGAGCATTCGATCGTAATAACGATTAGGAGTTTCCCGTAAATTCTGAGGATTTCTTCCTCGTGTGCATCGGAAACGTAAGCGCAAAGAAGGGAGTCGGAAAAAATACGATGAACGAGCAGATATAATTCTTCGAACGTCCTGCTGCGAACTATCTCTCGATCTCGTTGGTTCACGCTGTTCACCTACACGATCGTGCCTAGATTTCTTTAAAAAATAGTACCCAGCAGGTCGATATTTTTGACGAATTTTCGGTACAACGACGAACGTCACAAAATGCATGAGTTGTAACCATTTTAATATTCATACAGTCTGTTCAGGAAGAAAAAGGTTCTCTAAGATGTTACATAATTTACAAAATTGTTGATTTTAGTTTTAGTAGATTTATGTCAGATTGAAGAATACAGTGACTCAGGCAATCGATCAAACGTTCTCTGGAATATTTATTTGCAGTAATACAATTGTACTCACGCAGATTGCAAAACGGTGAAGGACTTTTCTATTTGTTTTTGGCTTAGGGAATTTACAGTTTTTACGGTGCACATCACTTTTGGAGCACTCTCTATATTATACAATTATATACCATATGATTAAGTTAACTGCATATTGAAATACAGAATCGTGAACTACAATTTTAAATAACGAATGGTGGCACTAACTAACAATACAATACCGTAGTATACCAGCAATATAATTCAATGCAATGAATGAAAATATTTCAATACGGAAACTTCTAATAGCGGAGGCAGAGCTGAACGCAGACAAAGAATTTTTGAGTTAATTTGTTTGTATGTTTAATCAATTACGTGAGCCACTATTTTAATGTACACAAGCGGCTCAATCTGTTGTTGTAAAAAATTATACAGTTACTCATGAAAGGATTATATTAACCAAGGTAACAGAACACAAGATGTATCATACAGTTGTATGCAATATTATTAAATTAACTGTATAATAAAATACGGGAACATGGACATTTACATTTCATTACATTTTAAATAACGTACAATGGCACTAATGAACAATCTAATACAATATTGTACCAACAATACAATTTATAAAAAATTGAAATATTTACATGGGACAACTTGTAATATCGGAGGCAAAGCTGAATACAAAAGACCCTCTATCTGATTATGAAGAAATTGAACCGGTTACTTCAGACGGCAATTTCTCGTGACTCTGCCAATATCAGGGATAAATAAAAGTTGCCGTGTACTCCAGCGGAAGTTCTACAGGGTACCGAGTGATCGTGCACGCCGCCTACGTTCTACGTAGCCACTCGATATCTCAATACCTCTTCCGCGGGAAAGCTTACACACAATTATAGAGATTGTTTTCCGTATCGGGCATCTTCTATTTGCAGCCAATCAATCGAGAGCTCCGCGGGCGTAATTAGAAACTTCGCGGCACGAAAAAGAACGCGCCCTTTTATCGATGAAATTTTTCCACCGCCACCCCTTCCACCGAACCTCTGACGGAAATACTCTGTACATTTCCGGTCGAACGGCGAGCAAGTTTATTCGTGAACTTCCGCGACGATCTAATGAGATAATCGAATGTATCGATGGCTATCGATAGCCAACGGATCATAATAAAGCTACGAATAATGTACACGATATTTCATAAATGCGTGTCCAGCGAGTCACGGTGAAATACATTAAAATAACATCTATTTGTGTTTTTTTAAATAAAATAATCAATAAAACAAAATAAATATAATTGATACAATAATATCGACATTAAGCTCCAATGGTCACGGATCAGCGCTAGCATGTGGAACCGTCTTCAGTGCTTCTGTAATACTCTTGACATATGGTGATTCAAAATCCACTAAAACTGTAGGTTTCCTGGTTAAATGACTATAACGGCGGATGCTGGATTTCATGTAAGAAAGAAAAAGAATAAAAGACTATAGACGTTAGGCAATCTAGGAAAAGCACTTCCTGAAACACCATCTTTTGGAGTGACTCCAAGAGAAAAATCTAAACCTAATACTACGTCAATGATGGCATAGACTGAAAATTTCTACTGAATTCCCAGGAAACCTTACAAGATACCGTGTTGGATGACCAACCGTTTTCTGACTCAACTTCTTCTCCCCCTTTCACTAATACATTTTCTACAAAACAACCTCCACCCTTGAGTCACCAAGGGTAGAGTTCACCAATTTCAACCATTCTTTGTGGTCAAGAGAAACTGCGCGCCTGAAATCCTCTCTGTCAATAATAATAAACAACAGACAGCAATAAGTGGTCCAAGGACTGGCACGTTCTATTCCAAGACATGGGAGGACGGCTCATAGGAAACAGATAACAAGTGAAACGGGAAATTTCGTTAGACAAGGCCGGATATCTTTGGAACGGTACGTAGAGGGACGTAATGGGGACGAATATGGCGGCTGTTTCTCGGCCGGCCCCGTCGCATTTTATGCGAAACGATGTCGCGCGACTACAGACAGGTCTGTTTAAAAGGATGAAACGCGGCGTGAGACAGCAAGGTGTGTCCTCGACGTGAAATCAATGGTACTTCCGGCATCGTCGAGGCGAGAAAGAATTGTCGTTGGGTTCGCCGCTTGTTTTCGATAATGTCGCCGACCGTTTCGATGGAACCGAAACGGGACACCCTTGTAACACGTCGACGAGCGTTTCAATCTCGTTATCATCTGGTCGTTGCAATTTGCACTGTTTCATATATTTACAAACGCGTGAAATATTTTGATGGAGCAAAATACTTTGACAGTTACTGAAACGAGTGTTTTCGCCAATGTCTGCAGATAAGACGTAGCAGCTATGGCTAGTTTTAAGCACGTTATAGTAAGATTCAATAATTGTATACTCTTCGACATGGAGTTACTGCATCGGCCCACCACATTGTTAAGTGATTGTCCTAGTAACGATCGCATTATAATTTATTTTAAGTTCTACTGCAGTTAGTGTGGTAGAGATGAGGAACCCTTAGCCATGCACACCCGCTTCCCGCCCACCCAAGTCATCGTAGCTTGGCTAAACAAGAATCTGATCGCGTAGGATTTTTCCAAATAACCTTAAGCTGTGATTGGTTACATTGACTCGAGCCTAGCATCCAAAAACTCCAGAAATTCCGATCATATAGATTCAAACAGATCCAAGCGAGACACGAAACTGTGACAGACACCAACACACATTTTATTCGACGTATAAAATTGCTGATACTCCAAATAACCCGATTTTATGCATTTCCAAATATCGAAAATGATATTCCAAATCGCTACTATTATTTGCACTTCAAATCAAATTTGCCATACGTGCCAGGAAACATCCCTTCACAATCTTCAAAGCTAAAGAACTGACCCCAATTTGAACCACCCTTGAATTTCCAATTTCCAAGCTCAAAGAAGACGCAACATCAGACACGTTTTAATAGCACTCAAAATTAAACAAGCAAGTTACTCCACACTCGAATTTCTGATTCTTTAAGTGGAAGACTACCTAGTATTTTCTCGTGCTCTGTATTCTTGCAAAAGAATCGCCGAGACGTCGCAACAGGGAGGTTGAAATGAACGCGAGAAAGAAAGAGGACAAGGTAAAATCTTGGTCTGTCTTTGACGCGCTTGGGGGCGGGATAAAGTATGACCTTCTGACCTTCCTTCGTCCTCTGTTTCGCGAAGGAAGGTGAAACGTGGCCAGGAAGTAGCCTTCCCTGTAATTAGCGTCTTCGTTCGCCTCTTTGACAAAGCTAGACCTACCTAACGAGCCTCCGGAACAGGTAGCCTCGAAATGCCCGCCCTTTCAACCTGCCCGCCCGTTTCGTTCCTCAAAATTCAGTTTTTGGGCTCCGTTTGCCTTTCGTGACGGCGTTGGATGAAGGAAAAGTGTCATCGACCACACTTTGGTGTGAAAGTCCTTGAGCGAGTAGGAAGAATGTACAGGTTGTCCCGCAGCGTGCAGTGCAGACATGTGAAGAGTTACCCTACACGAAGAAACAAACTGGAAATTCAGAATAAAGTTGTTTTATTTGAGTTTTTGCTTTCTAGCGAAATTGAGTTTGAAAATTTGTCAGGCACAAGTGCAGTTGACTATGGAAGTTTCGTCTAGCTATGACCATGATCAATTTCTTAAAAAGTAGTCGAAAATAAACAGTAGAAGAAAATATTTAGCTTTTGATTCAGTTAATTCATTGACTGTATTTTTCGACGTGTTTCCACGTTTGTGACATTCAAATGGCAAAGCATTATAGTTGGTTTCTTTGGGAAAAAAAGCGGATGTAGTATGTTATTAATAAAAATCAATCACACCTATTTTTGAGATAGTTGTGTTCAAATTCTAACACGATGAAAATACAAAAAGAAATTCCTTCTGCACCCAAAGCAATTAGCTTGCATTGAATCGATGGAAAGCTTAGAAGTTCCTTCGATTCTCGATTATCGAACTTCTTTGGGATGTTCGTTAGAAGTCTCGCGAGGCAGACTTCGGGATCAAAGTTCGGGGCGTCTTTTAGCATGGAACTAGAGCACGCGGAGGGTCGAGGGATGAAACGACACAAATGCAAAATCGCAATCGTAAAAACAGTCTCAAGGCAGGCGGGCTGGAGAAAGAAACCCAGCTCGCTGCGGAGGTGAGAATAAGGAAAAAGGAACGAGCACGTTATTATGCGAACCGTGTGATCTACATACGTTACATATTCACGACCGTTCCACGTAACTTGTCCGTAATCCTTTACTTTACGCTGCAGGATACCGACGCTCCGTAAAAAAACTTCTCGACAAATATACTCCATGAATTATACAGGGTGAGCCTCATAACTACTCCGCTCGCGTTATTTTTCATCGTCGCTGGACTGATCAACATTTCATTATCTCGCATTATTTCGGCTGGGAGAGTACTTTGAGATTACATTACGCTTTCGTGAGCTTTCAAGGTCATTTTATAATACTAATGTAAGCTTATAACCTTTGATTCTCCTGTGGCTCCATTAAAATAATTGTTTGGTTAGTGATTAATGTGCTTTGAGACGAAGTTAAAGGGTTGAAATATTTGTTTTTAAAGTTTCAGTTTAAGTTTAGGTTCTATTATAGTGTCTGTGTCAAATCGCAATTTTATACAATCCGTAAAATAAATATTTATACGTCAATAAAGTCAAAGACCATTTTATGTATCCTTTCACGTGCCTACATCATAGCATGTATATTGTTAATAAAATTGTTTCTGCAACTGTTTTCCTTATTACTGTACAATAAAGCGCACAAAAAGGAATTGCAAAATGGGTGTAAAAGAACTTGAATGTTATTGAATAACAAAATTTAAGAATTGTCGCTGTTCTTTTCACAATAAACTGAAATTTTTAATTGACAAATTTATACATTCTTTAATATTGGAAAGAATAGGGATGTACAGAATATATAGATCACCCTGTAGTGCTCTGGTAAATGTTTCATTCAGGTACATCCGAGATCGAAGGCTCGATACCGCGTGGAATATTTAAAAATCTGCTCTGCGCAGGTTTTCGCGGAGAATACGCAGGAGAATAATTTGTTCTGAATATTCGAACGCAACCCCCAGCATGGATGTTTATTTAAACAACCGGGTCGCTCGACGTCCCCGTTTTAGGACTTTTGATTTCTTGCGACAGCCTCGCGAAAGTTTTCGTAAACGCGACTACCGCGTAAACCTTTCCAACTTTATCTTGATACTTCCGTTTTAACTCGAGGAATCTGTTTAGACTTCCGGGGAAGCCTCTAGCGAATTCTCAAGCTGGGCTACTTAATACTACTTACACTATTACAACTATTTTACAACGTTTACAATATCTCCACTGTTTGCGTTATTTATAATATTTATAATAAGTATAGCATAGTAAACTGATAAACTGAATACTTAAAAGATGTACAGAAACCCCCAAAGAGCATCCAATCACGTTAGGCTAACTGTTCCTTAAGTTCTCGAGTGTCCTCAACGTACCAACCCCCGATGGCTAATCGATTCATTAAGTACCCTCTTAATGAAAACGCAGAAAAGAAATCAAAGCGAGGTACTCACGTTTGATCTCAACATCCGAAGAACAGCCCCTCGCAAAGTTTAGCTATTCTTTTTGCATTGTGACAACCGTCCTGTACATCCCGTCTGCTGAAGAAATTTTACTTCGTTCTTTTTCTTAATTGTCTATTTATTCTAGTTCTTTTATCTAACTATCTTTTTGCTTTACCGTTTTCCTCATTATTTTTTAATCGTTAAAGTTTATTCAATGTAATTTGCTGCAGAATAAATAGAAGGATGGGTATTTAAATTTAACTATGCCACCGTTCAATTTTTCACTTGTCACAGGAAGTTTATGTGAAACATTCTTCTTTTTATACACGTATAAACACAACATTATTCCTTAAAATTTTATATAAAACCTATCCTGCAATTTTCACAAGTACACCATATATATATATATATTTTAATTTAAATAAAAAGAACAGTGCATATCAATCAGTAACAAAAATACGGGAGCTGATCTCTGAGTCAACCTCTCAATATACCAGCTCGGGATCGACTGCCGCCAAAACTGTTCCTCGAGCCCTGCGACGGTTTTTCGTAAACGCGTGATGTCAAAAACAAAAGACTCGCAGGGGATCGAGAGTCGTCGACATCTTCGACGAACAGCTTCAACGGCTACATATATACATCGTAGGATCTCGTCGACCAATCGGCAACCGCTGGTTGTCGCCGGCTTATGACGCACTTGTATCCGTACAAATGCCTACAAACAAAATAATTCTATCAATTACAACCATTTTAATCAAAATGTACACATATGCTCATCAAACACTGTAAAATTTGAGCTCACAGTCAGTCCCGTCATCAAAATCTGAGGTCTTCAGCGCGATTTCTCCTTCCAGGCAGAAGAATCGAAGCGCAAAGGGTTAGGTTGGGCCCGCTCTCGCGAGCTCAGCCTTCCATCATCCCGTTACACCTCCTCACGGAATTCCATCGAGTTTGGGGTTGAACGGGGGGGGTGTACCGCGGTTGTTTGAGTTGCACCACCCAGGCCATTATATACAAGAAGCGTCGCGGCCCATCCAACTTCTCAAATGCCGCCTATTTGGATCTCTATCCGCGTCTGTTTACAGTGTCTCCTCTCGGTGAATCCGAGGAACTTCGCGGCCACGACTTCCTTTGCGGTTGTCAACTGTAAAGGGAAGGTCACAGGGCTCAATCGACGAAAATGAAGGGCTACGGGGGATGAGGATCGGCGGAGGCTGCGTTTCTGCTCCAACCACCGGCTGTTCTGCATCCGGTGTCCGCGAGTTCTCTTCAGGCACCAGCTGCCTGGCTAGAGCAACGGCTACCGCCTAAGTGACTGCGTGTATAGCAAATTCGGCAAAACTGGCAACGCAATAAAATCCAACCGCTGCTGCATTTGCGAATTCAAGCGGTTTCCTCGGCAGACCATGCCGCACCTGATCTATTATCGTCTGTGGCCTGCAGAGCGCAGTTATTGCGTAATCCTAGAGAGTAATGGGAGACCTGGAACCACCGGCGTTCCCGGTATCGCGATAGTAAATATTGATAACGGTGGACAGGTTATTAGGTGCACGAAAGCCTCTGATACTGTCCCTTATCGCGATGGAATTCGTGGACTTCTGGGTAATTCTTGATCCCTTTTCTAAGGATACAGAGTGGGTCTGTGTATTTGAAGCGAAAGCTGATCGCTTGAAATATCTGTTCAGTATGAACATTTAGCATACTGACGTTTAGCAAACGCATTAAAGTATGATTCATAAAAAAAATCGAAAATTTTTATTACAATTTTAAAAAACAGTTTGTAGTCTCAAAATGAGCATACAAAAGGTCACACGTGGATATTCGGAAGATTCTTCGAGATACAGCGTTTAGAGTGCACTTACGTAGCTGCGCCAGGTAGACGTTGCTTGAAATTGTGTTTTCCAAAACGGTATGCATAATACGTCAGGTTACAATCGATACAATATGTGTATCGAGTAAAAAATTGTAACGTATTTATATCTAACAACGTATGTTTTACTTTTGTTTCAGGTATGACCGGTTCTGATACCAGGGTTCAGTGACAAGTATTTTCTCTAATGTCGTAAGTCGTCAACAAATAGGAATAGTATATTCATCTGGCGAACTCTTACGAACTTCGCACATATCCTAAATTAAATATTAAATATTCACCAATCGCGTAAATATCTTTCATAGTAATTTAAGAATCACCCACTACATTAGTATAGAATATTCTTACAGTAATTCGGAAAGCAGCCCCAGAATTTGCAAAAAACCCTTGATAATGTTTTCGTATACCATTCAACCGAACATCACACCATGCAAGACTGAAAAATGGAGGCTATAACGTTGTTACAAAATCTGAGGTATCACATCGAACGAGCTGAGCGTTTAATCGCGAGATACGACGCCAACGCTTGACACCTCGTAAAAACTTTAATCAAACCCAATGACGGTATTAATTTCGTGCTATCCTCGCGTTTCACCTTTTCTCATGGATACGGACCATCGAGTTATAATAAACGACCACCTTCGTGCTCCTGATGAAATGTTTTTTTTTAATTGCTTCGAGATTCAATTAACCGCCCTGAAACAATTCTTGTATCAGGTCATCCCGTAAGGAATACAACAATTACATTCAATTTTAATTATTATCGATACAGTGAACATTAATTTTGGTATCCTTTCTTCTACTCAATTTTCAAAAAATTTCTATAGTTTTAACAGTTCATTATTCAATTGTTTGTCAACTAAAAAATTACCGAGCCCCCAGAACAGGTAATAGCTGAGACGCGCAACAAATTTTCAGTAGCTCAAACGCCAAAATGACATTTTTTCACCAAAAATTCCGTCCAAAATGGTTGACCAGAGGTTTTTGTAAATTTTTATTGAAAAATTCCACCACGCGCCCAGTCATCTCTATTAGATAAAATCGAATAATGTATTCATACTTATTTAAAGCATGTTTTGTAAGATGCCGAACGACATTGCTTCTAGGATGACCTGATAAGTCAGTTTCTAGGAGGTTAACGACGCCTGTCCGGATACTTTTCCCTTCGGTTTATGTTCCGTTCAGCGTGTCTCGTGATTGACCGTAAACGCTTTATCTCTCCGAGGAAATCTTCGTCTGTACAGTACTTGATAGCGTGTACCGTATGCCTGCGAGCATCTTGCATTTTTATCTTAATGCTGTGGAGACGCAACAGGCTGCAGATGATATCATGAAACGAGGGTCTTACGAACGCGCGCGCGCACGCTCGTTCGTTTAAATTAATAGGATTCGAGTATTGTCATCGAAGATAGCGGTGAAAAAGTGCTGTCGCGTTGTCGAGTGGATGAAGAGATCCCGGGATGATCTTATAAGGTCGACGATTTATCTCGCAACCACTTTGTTAGAGACTCCAAGATCCAATCTAGAGAAGGATCTTTCGATCGTAGGGAGAGGTTAATCGGAACAAAAGTGTCTGTAGATTCTCTACTATTATTTGCGAACTGGTACGTGTTGATACGAATGTGAGTTTTCATTAATAAACTGAGGCTGGGATTATTTAATTCTTAAAAATTGTTTAACAGGTATTAAATTTACAGTGACTCACGAAATTGTATTACTGTATCTAATGTGTGTTAGCCATGAACGTTTCAGATATTGATTTTTGTAATGAAAAATAGATAGTTAGGACGTCAAACTGTCAAGAAATGTGTATAAAATAGAGGTTACGTTTTTTTATTAGGAAATTGTGATTTTTGTTGTGCCCTATAAGATTGATAAGATCAATCTGTTATTTCAACTTCCTTTTGCTTGATACCTATTCGGGGTACTATTGTCTGTTTATTGGTGTTTTTCTTATTTGTATATTCTGATACGTGTGGTTAATTGTACGTTAACTAGTAAAGGTGATCATGGAAGAAATATTTCAGCAATTCTGTGAGTCACCGATTGAAACGAAAAACTGAAAGGTGTGTGGTGAGTTTGCCCAGAACGACAGTAACTATTACGTATTATTACGTTACTGTTTTAATGAACCCCCGAGTGACAATAAATCCTCGTCGCCCTCGAAATTCGCTTTCCAAGAACGGTTCGGATCAACATAAATTCAAATCGCCGAGGGTGAACGATATAGGGTGGACCAACAGTTATGCTACGATATAAAAACCCCACTGTTCCATCTTGCTGTAATAAATCGAAATAATAGGATCAATTTTCACAGTCGAAAGTTCATTTTGAGGAGAGAGGGCAATTTAAATGCCAATGGAGTATCAGCCCTTTCTGAATGAGATGTATTAATTTAATTGGCGAATTGAGTGGCAGCTTTACAGTCGAGTACCATTAAACACTGATAATAATATGGAAATTACATGTGCCTAGAAGGTATGATGAAAATTTGTAACAAATTCGTGAGACGGCTTATGACACATAAATAAAAATTCGTGTACTCGTTGACTAAAAGAATTGACAATTCTCTCGCTTTATTAACATTAAAATGTATTCTTCAACGATGGAGTAATAAAATGTAAGTAGAACGAGTCAATGAAATTACCCGAAAGCTAGCTTCTAACAAGAATTCTAAAACTATTTTTCAAAGAAATTGTGAATTTGAACAAACTGAAGGAAGGAGACAACAGTATGCTGTAGGAATGATTGAAAACTACTGTTAAAGCGATTGAACAAAATTACAGATCGTTAAGCGATCTTTATGTTTGTATTTTCAAGACCGAGGCTTCGCACTTGAAAAAATTCCCCACGATTTCAATCTGTTTCTCCTCGAAGAGTCACTCTGATGTCGACCACCACACCATGATCTCCGACCACCCCATCGCGGCATTGATACAGTACATTAAGTAGTCGACCACTGGCTGTTTCATTCGACGGAATCAATGCACCGTGCATACTCGCGGCGTGTGCTCTTCGGGGCATCCAGTTTGTGCATCATCGATTTCACGGCGAATGCCACGCGTACGTAGGAGAAAAATTGCGGCCGGTTCCATTCGAGATCATTTTAAACGGCGTAATCGTCCGATGGCAAGCGAATCGTGACGTTTTTACGGTCCATCCTGCGTGGAGAATCCCTATGACTGTCGCGCGCCATAAAGATCACTCGCGAAATCGGAGATAGAGAGACAGACGAAGAAAGGAAGAGGGAGAAAGGGAGAACGACAGTGGAAAAAAGAAAAGGACCCCTGGTAAACGTGAAAGAGCGAAACGGGGAGCGGCCATATTGAAAGGGAAACTCGGTACGCGGAGAGGGGTGTTTATTAAATCCGTCGTTAAAAGGAATGGAATTAATTCCACGGTACGTTCGGGCATTCGTTCGCAAAAATTTCAAGGGCCGATAAGCAACTTCTCCTTCCAGGCCGTAGCTTATTGTTCGAATCAGAAACTTTCCCTCTTTCTCTTTCTGTCCGCCTCTGAAAGAGACTTTCCAGCCGATCAAAAGCGTGAAAGGGGTTTTACACATGGGATTATTGATCGAAAATTCATTTTGCTTTATCGAGAGCTGCTTCTTTGTTTAGAAGTGCTCCGTCAAGGTCGATAATTGAATCGGTGAGTTGAAGAACAGTACAAGTCTAAAATTAGCCATTTTCAAGCAATCTCAAAACTAAATATAAAATGTATCCAAATATATACTGGGACCAAAAGCAGTGCAATAAGGTACCCTATACTCGTGTTTCAGTAGGCCCTTCAGTTTAATGAGTGTAAAAACAGTATTTGTCATGGATTTGTACTATTGCAGCATTCTGTTTAACAATCACTTTTCATGGAATAATTTCTATTTCAATTATATTTAAAGCAAGTTAATAAATGTTTCTTTTACTACTGTGTTATTTTTTAAATTTTCCGACTAAAAAGTGGGTTGAGTTGAAAAACAGTGTAAGTCCAATGGTATTATTTTAATTGTTGAAAATTAATAAACAAAGTTTAGCCATAATTAGGCATATATGTATGTTCATCTGGGTTAGCATAACCGTGTTTAAATTGGAGCATCACTATAAAATCAATAGCGTTGATGATACACGAAAAGTGACACTATTTTTACAAATATCTCAAAATGCGGTGTTTGGACTTGTACTGTTATTCAACTCACCGATTCAAATTTTTAAAAGTATACAGGGTGTCCTGTCAGATGCAGCACTGACAGGTACCTGATTTGACATGAAAATAGGAAAATAAATTTGAGAAAATCTATTTGGACTATTCATTAGATATTTCCGCACTTATTGCTGGCACTCGAAAACCTTGACGTTCAGGTGCTTCGGCTAATTCAAACGCATTGGTATTCGAGCATTTCTGACAGAACAGGTACATCGGTATTTAGGTACTTCGAATAGTTATGGCATATACATCGTTGTTCATGTACGTTGGATAGCTCAGTACATGTTGACGTATATTAGGTACACCAGGAGACTAGCTGTATTCATATTTCAGGTACCTTGGTACAGTAGAACGTCGATTATCCGAATATCGGATAACACCGAGTGAGTCACTTACTTACCTAAACTATGTAAGGATGTTTACATTTTAGAACGCGTTTCTTTTTTGCTTCATATGACCGAGTTTAGTGTCTTGTCTGTGTTCAGTGCATATACGTTTCATTTGAAGCCCATAATAATGAATTGGAAAATCTGTCATCCAATATACTTGGATTTGGAAACAGTAATTACGACGACAATAGGAATAGTTGAAATGAGACCAGAATAATCCAAGATGTAAAGTTGTGAATGATGATGATATTGCTTTATCCATCCTTACTGAATGAAATGGTGACAAAGATAAAGATATGATGGGATCATTTCCACTACGCCGTGAAGCAGAAAAGGGCAAACGGAAATAGATGCAGTACAAATATTTATTTTAGAAGCAATTCGGCATTTGGCAACACGTAAAAACGATTCATTTACTTTCTATATTTCAATTATCACGTACTTTTTCACGCAATATACATCCATATTTGAAAATCGTTTTATTTCCAGTATGACATATTCGCAAATTTGGTACAAATTTTACTGTATTCAGATAAGTCGGTACAATTTGTACTGTATTCAGACAAGTCAGTTTCCTCAGTACTCAGGTACTTCTCAATTATTTTGACTTACTTAGATAACCAGTAATTCTTTTGAAAAATGTCTTTCATTGGAATACCATCAGTCAAGCATGCTTGTAATCAGCGATTAGTTGTACGATACGTCGTACCCTAATTGACTTACCAATGCTTATCGATTTATGCAAACTCTGAGAACAGTGAATTTTAACTCAATGAAGAAACCTCATGCGAGTTTCGTTAGAAGTTCACGATGTACTCGAATGAAACGACGAAACTGCTTCGAATCGGCCATAAAGGGTTGCGTATTCGCATCGGGGCGAGACGCAACGGCGCGGCTTACGAAACGAAAGAATAACATGCGAGCGATCGCAATCGCGACGTCGAAAAGCGGTTTCGCAGAACTGATTCATCGCGTCGATGGACAGCGGATTATTCGGTAGTCTTCCCGCTGCGCGGCTCCATCGTGCTTCGATGTACGGAATTCATTCCGCACGCAACGAATTTCAAACAATCTTTAATGACACGTCTCGGAGACGGCCGTGCGCGAAAACAGACAATTTCGACCGCCACCTGTTCATTAGGCCCCGCAACCCAACACGAAACAAACGGACAGGTTTTCTGAGTACCTTGGTACTTTACACGCGACAGTCGTGGAATAATACGCCGGTGTCTTGTCGGGGAAACGAAATTGCCACATTTTACTATTCCAGACATACCCAGAACAATAGCCTAAATGCATTGCTTAAATTAACAAGGGATTGCATACTAAAATTACTTGTTGCTGAAATAAAATTTAAGAGGAAATCTATTGTTACAATGACATTATGTTTATTACAAGAAAAATTAATGTGAATACAAATAATGAGACGACTTGTGGTAATGAATAACTCAACAACTACGTCGTTCTGCTTTAGACTAACAATAAGAGACGCGCGCAAAACTACTTGGACAACAGCGCACTCATATTAACATGTGTGACATCTCTACGTAAGCGACAAAGTAATAGAAACCAAGGATATAATCATATCGACAAATGTTGACAGCATATCTTAACATCTATGTACAAATATTCATATTTTATTTTATCGTCAGGATACAAGCAAGATAGTAGAAGTATAATACAGTAGAAACTGCATTATCCGAATATCGGACATTTAAAAATAAATCAGTCTGTGCCCGATACAAGCTAAAAAAGTGACGCTGTGTACCTAATTGTACATCACTGTGTATTTTAGATTCTAAAATAAAATAATCATTTTCATATGAAACAGTCAAAATGTGAACCATTCTGTTACTAATTCTAAGTCGGATAATAGAGGTTCTACTGTACTATTGATTTTTGTTTCCGCTACGTTTGCGTCTATAAAAAAAATTATTCACACCACATTATGTCACCCTTCAAATCATTCGACTCTTGTCTGAAATGTTTTTAGATATGACTAATAATTTCAAATATGTGCACATGGAAAGGCTAAACCGAAACTCCCTGTATATCTTCTCATAGAGAAAGAAGACAGATCTGAACAATAATTTACAGTGTCCGTTAAAGGTTTTAAAAACCCATTTTTCATGCTGTTCATTTTACATATCTACTGTGTATGGTTTACGTTAATGCATACGCTAATTTAAACATTTCTTTTTCTTGGAACATGGTATACAGAGTGTTTCGGAAATCGTGGTACATCCGAAGAGGAAGTGATTACTGAGGTAAAAGTAAGTCGAAAATATCGAATACAATTTTTTCATATGAGGCGTTGTTTCTGTGAAAATTGACTTTGAATATTCGGCGGGTATGCGTGCACTTAACTATGGCGTGGTTGAATGGATCTCGATACACACCATATCTCGCTCACAAATGGCATTAATATCATGTGCAATGCTGATCCCTTAGCAGTCTTTGTGTCTAGCTGAATGCTAATTGCCTCCACTAATGAAAAAATGAAATATAATGTGAATACAATCTAGTACACTCTCGTAATATTACCATGGTCCAAGCATCATATTCAATAAATAAGCTTGTCGATTCCCCGTACGGAACGTAATGTATTCGGCACACTTTTAAACTTAATTTTCTCGAAAACAAAGCCTCATATAAAAAAATGTTATTCCATATTTTCAACTTACTTTTACCTCGGGTATCGCCTCCTTTTCGGTTGTACCACGATTTCCGAAACACCCTGTATAATCGGTGTATTTAGATCGTTTTGAACGTATCCGTTGTAATCTAAGAAGGAGAACGCCTCCGACGAAGTAACCCCATTCAGTCTAGACAGCTAAAAGTACTCAAGATTTTGAAAATTCATGCCACGAGTCAAGTAACTTTGATTAACAGACCCTGTAGAAATGTTCCTTAACCCTAATGCGGTCTTCGGGTCTTTTTCGACCAACTTCGTTCTTATTTTTTTTTAAGTTTTGTTGTTATCGAAAAAATGCAATGAAATTAGTATCAGTATGTTTATTTCCGTGTCCTTGATGTTATACTAAAAGTTTATTGTCTGGGTTCATGTGGCGCGCTGATAACAAAAATTGTTACACATAAGATTTTTGGGTCTTTTTTGGCCCAACGTAAACGAAACACAATCGATTAACGGAAATCAATCAGGGTCAAATCTTACAAACAAGTGGGTGATAGTGTAATCGAAAAAAATACATATATAGCATAAAATGAGCAGAATAGTTTTGTAATGGACACAAGAAGGAGACGAACTACCGTTTTAATAATATATATTTATAAAACTAAGATCTAGAGCACTACAATGTTACTGCTGTTACGGATCTGGACTGTGTCATTGTGAGTCTGGTGGCTTTTAGAATACTAATTACTGCTATGCAGAAAATTCAGGAGGTATTAAGGAGTTTCAACAGTAAGAGAGAGGACGGTAGGATAGGGCAAGATTTTGGTACTATGTCACAGCGGTTAGGATGACGTAGTGTTTACGGCGGTCATGGGTAACGTAGCCTATGACAGACTTTGATTGTTTTGTACGATGAATATTTGTGATGACGGAGAAAGTAGAAATGAAACAATATTTGTGTATGCGCGGAGTCACGAATAGGTAAGGTACATTACAGTTCCATTAATCCAAAAAGAATGATACTGCTTTATAGTGGGATCCGAATGGGGGGAAATTTATGTGCAAACAACACTATTACCAAGTGTGTAAAACCTGTTATAAATAAACAATTTCGACAAAATGTGTTGTTCTTTTATAATTAAAGCTATTATGATAGATGTGACTGAATGATCTTACGCTTTCTTAATCCTCAAATTGTATTATGAAGTTGAAAACATGAGCTTCATGCATTTGGGTCATATTTGACCCAAAGACCTTAAGTGTATAATTAAACGGAAGAACGTTCTAGGGTTAACTAGAGTTAAAATGAGTGTCGGTGTTTCCTGCGTTGATGCGGTAGAAACGCGACGGAAACGTCGCTTCCGCAGGCTCGTTGCTTTTACGTGGGGCCGGTTAGGCGGTTGGACGATTTCGCGTGAATTCCTCGTCACGTTATTACCGTCGCTGGGGTCGCGCGACAAAGTCCCTGCGAGGAACATCAAAGCCACGCGGTGCGTTCGTCATAAAACGTTCCCCGATGCCGTTTGTCCAGGATGCATCAAAAATGTATTCGGCCGACCCGCGAAACGGAATACAATACACCACGTAATCGACAAGTATCCCATTTCCGGCGCCGATCGAACAGACGCGAACCTCCATCCGCCGACAAAGCTCACGAAACGGAGTCCAGCCCCTCCGTGTGCACGCGCCTTAAATTATTCTCTATTTAACCGATTCGTCGGCAATGAAACTCCGTTTACAGAACACCGAGGAACCCTGGCACATCAACGGTGTTGTCTTCGGTGATGTATACCTTGAACTGTAGAAGCTCCTCAAGTTTCTTCTATAACGAGATAAGAGAGTGTTGTTTGGGTAATTTTAAAGAAATTTCAGTTTGCTACATGTTGACGGGATTTTTTTAGAATGTCTGTGTTTCGAGATTATTGTGATTTACTGTAATCTGAAAGTAGTGCAGCGTTAATTAGAGTATTTTTGCAGTTTTAAGTTGAACTGTAACTGTTGTACAATTTGTCTCTTCCTCGGTGTTTCGTGAATTAAAACTATTTAGCACCCTTTGGCACAACATTCATTCTTATGTTACAAAAATATTCGTCAATATTTATATCTACAAGAAAATGTTCCAGTTTTGACCAATGTTGGTCACTTTACCATACGTAAAATCGAATTCGATTTTGTAGAATTTCATTTCATCAGAGAGTTTTATTTTAACAAAGATTCTCATAAATCTCCCCCTAGAAATCATATAGAGATTTAAAGCGTGAAATCATCTTTTAAAAATTCAATTGCCGATTAAATTCGCCCTCCTCGAAAGTTCTCGTATGTTATCGTTTCGTAAGTTATCGTTTATTAAAATTCTTGGAAAAGTTTTTTTACTCAAGTTTATCCACATTTGAATTTCGTATGTTCTTTCGTTATAGTTCTGACAATTTTTGGACTGCGTGATAGTGGAGTTAAGGTAATTTTGAGGTGAAGAAATCCAGAAGATCGTAATTTTAGTTGCCAACCTAACAATTTGCAGCGCAATGCCTGCGTCGAATCTGCAACGTGACTTTCAGTCAGTCAGTGTATTTTCTTGACTGTTCTCAGAAACGCGAATATTTAAGCGTTACTTTCTACCGGAGCTGCTCATAAATTCTCCACGTGACCCGAAGAAAGTGGTTCGTCCAAGCGGTTCTTCCGCTTCGACAAAAGTATCCGAACGCAGTCAGGTTTCGTTCGCCTGTTCTACGATTACAACATCCAGGCAGAAACACGTGTTCCTCCTGTTTGGTCCCAAGAACCCGATATTTCTCGGGCAACGTGTATCTAATATTTCTGCCACGGTTTAGGTATAGCTCGAGGTCAAAAGAAGTCCGAGGGAGGTCCATTCTTGACCCGGACGCGCTCTCCTTTTCAAAGGACTTCCGTCTGACCTTCGTCCGATGCTGAAAACCGAGAACACATATTTTTTGTCCACCCAGGAGGCGAAGAATTTCTGTCGACAACACGCGTGAACGAGTGCCCAGTTTTCAACGTTTTTTCGAAGTCGCTCTGAATGAGGAAAAGAAAAATGGAGAAATGTAGAAAATAGGAGATCGACTAAAGGAAGATTGGCACTCTAGGCTGTTTAAAGTATTCCGAGATTTTAACACTTTCGCATTATAAACGCCTAATTTATAATTATCTGTTATTAGAAGTTGCAATCAATTTACCCTCTGCAAATTATGTAGTGGAACTACTAAATTTATACGCTGCGGTAATGTTAAAGTTTAAGAAACTTTTAAAATTTATTAATTGTAAATCTGACAGCGAGAATTAATCAGAAGAGACAACTTATACCCTCGACCGTGATGCGAAAATGGAGTTTTACTACATCGACAACCAGATATATCTAATGAGAAACCGTACACGTTAACTGCATAAAAATAAAACACGTTTAGATAAACTGGTAATAATGAACCTCCCAAAATCGAAGTCGCTCAAAATCGTCAATTCCCAAATTTTCTGCAGCTGATATACTCTATTTCATTTCCAATGTGAGAGTTAATGGCGGCCTCTGAGCCAACGCACGCATTTAACGACTCCGGTGCGTGAAACGACTGGCTTTATTCAGGCTTTGGCGACAGAAAAGACAAAAGGTATCGAAGGGGGATGGCGGAAAGGTAGCCAAACGTCAGATAGGTAATGGAAACGCGAAAGTGGCGGTCAAAGACTATCGAAGCGATGAACGAGCAGCAGGAGAAGGATAGAACGGTAGACAAGAGTGAAAGGGAAAGCACGAAACTCGTGGAAGGGAACAGAGCAGGTAACACAGGCTATTACCGTGGCTCTTTCTAGCCAGAGCCCTTTTATTTTCCGCTGCTATCTACCAGAACTCCTGCACACGTGGAATACATCCATTCATTTGCCTTTGAACCTCAATGGTAATGTTATTGCATCGTTACCGAACCTCCTCGGCTACTGTCTCTAACCCTTCTGATTTCTCCGCCACCCTTTTGCCTCTTTTCTTCGTCTGATAAAATTGATACTTGTCAGACAACGCTGCGATGGTATTTTATATAATTTTTAAAAATTGTACAAGGTTGAACGTTCAGATACTTCCAGTGTGTTCTGTCAGCAGAAATAAGAAAAGAATGATATATGATTGCAAGGTCCAAAAACCATATGTTCTGGAGTTATTAAAGAGGAAGTTGTTCCTGTAAGTCTTTTTGAAGATTGAATTAATTCTCCATTTCAGAATGCAAGAGGTGAAGTATTTCCGTGTGGAGACTTTAAATAGAATGGTTAACGCTGTTCGGGCTTCAGACGCCATTCATTAAGGAACAAATGATGTAGTTTCTATTGCAAATACCTGGGGAATATCTATTTTATGCCTAGCACGTTGTGATACTATTTGATCAATATCCAACGCACTTTCGATTTTTATAAATATGTATATGTGCATATATGTATAAGGTGTGTCATGCAAAAAACTGAATCTAACTTTAGATCTAGAAACCTACAAGTGATATACGAAAATTAATGTGTGTGTTATATTGCCCCTTTCGAACTATGCATTGCATTTCAAATACTTTCGTGAATTACCATGTTTCCGTCAAAATTACGTTACATGAATCAACTATTTTATAATCCCAATTTGCACCATAGTATCAGTATACCAAAGCGTGGACCTTGTACACAAACAATAATGATTAATCCGACAATTTCCCGTGTCCAGCGGTTGTCACGATATTTATATCGCACAGACTCTCGATTTTCGATGTACAAACCGAACACTCTCGACCAAGAGTAATTCGCTGGCAGCAATGGTCATTATTCCATCGTTGCATCCAATATTTCAACATCCGAATAGCGGTGTTTCATTTTTCCTCCCTTGAAGCCCGTCGCTCTCCAGCTACTCGATTCAACGCGATAATTGGCACTCGCGATTGAATTTCCCCTCGTCCGTCGTCGAACAACGCGATATTCTTTCTTCGGGACGCCCGTCTGGGATCCATCGTCGGCAAGGGGGTGGAAGGACGCGATTTTCCCGTGTTAAATTTGCCGAACGCTGCTTTGCAATTCAATGAAAGAATCCAATCCGTGGGAAGGCCGGTCGACGCGTCTCCTATTCTCTTCCATGTGACGGCTCTCCAACGAAAGACCAACCCTGTAGCCTTCTTCGCGTCGAATTCCTACGCCGATCTCCAGCTCGTACGCGCGAGACGGCGAATTGGAATTTCGTGAGGATCGAAGCATGAACGCGAGCTCAGACAGAACGTTTCGAGACTCTGAAGAACGGTACCGATCGTTATTGATTCGATTCAACTGCAATTTCTTCTTGGAAATTAATTTTTAAACTGAGATTTTGGGGTTGCTGAACGCGAGCCCCGACGGAACGTTACGAGACACTGAAAAAAGGTCGCGATTCTTGTTGCTTTTTCATATATTTTCTATTTTTTTTGTTCAACATTTATGACCTTACACTAAAGAAATACGTTTAAAAAGATTGTTTATACTTTTTAAATAGAAATATCTATTTTATTTCGGACAATGAAGCTACCTTTTCTAATTATCGAGATAACAGCGCTTAACGGATAACGCGACCCACCCCTATGTGTATATAACTTTACGAAAAGTTACTTTGTTCTCCTGGCATTATATGTACACAAAAGGTGACTTCCAATGTCACAATTTGTTTTAAGCTTTTTGAAATTTGCCTTCAATTCAATTGCCTCTATGAAACTGAAACAATAGGTGTAAAATTTGAATTTAATTGGCGGTCTGCTTGGACCACTTTCTAGACAGTCAATGGCCAAGGTGTCGAGAGAGGGTAACGCAAGCACTTGTAGGGGTTCGCAATTCTAAACATAAGCTTGAGTGTTTCGCTAGCGGTGCCATATTGCCACTAGTCCGAAATTGCTAGATACATTGACACTCGAACACCTACAGTCAAACTTCACCCCTTTTGTTTGAAGGACACAAAAATATAAAGTACAATTACAACTTCACTTAAGAATCTTTTCAGACGGTTCCTTCTGTTTAGTTCTTTATATTTCTTCTCATAATATTAATTGTTTCTGAATACAATGTTTCATTGTAATATTATTATAAAATCATAACAAATACAAAAGTTTAAGGGCAACTGGACGAGTTTCAATTATCCTGTTTGAAAAATTAACTAAGACTATAGGTTCTTCAAAATCATTTCCAGTTCCTATATTGTTACATACTGATCATCTAGTGTACTCAACATTATCCTAATCCATATCTAGTTTATACGAATGTGAACATGTTAAAAAGAAGAATTGACCTTGTGGAGATCAGTTTCGGTGTCCCTATGGAGCCTGTGGCTTTCACTCATCCATCCCCACCTAAAAATACCCTGAAATATTTATTGGAATTGATAATTGAATCGAAACTAAAGATAGGGGTACGTGAACCATAAAAGCCGCAATTAAGAAGCTTTCGACATCCAGCCTCGTTGACTCCAGTTAAACTATCATTCACGGGCCCCCCAAGATGCGAGTCCATAATTTCTCATTAACCAAGATCTCCGTGTTGAAACCCGGCGATCGAGTTTCCATGAGAAACCATACGGTGTCTGCGTTTGACGTTCACTGAATAAGCATGCGACGTTCTCGCCTCTATTTGCGCGCCTGAAAATCATTAATACCTGTGGCGAGCCACGAAGGGACAAAAAAACCTTCCGATGACTCTGTGTCCCTTCGACTGCTGGGCACGAGGCGAAATTCATGGAAGACGATGAGGGGTGAGTTCGATCAACGATGGAATAAAAAAAAAGATCGATAAGTGAAAGTACAAGAGGTGGGCGAAGGAAAGAGACGAGGAGTAGCAGAGACAGGGACAGAGAAATGTGCACAGGGACAAAGACAGAGACTCGGAGAAATAAAGTCAGAAGTAGAGAGAGATGGAGATGTAGAGCAAATAGGGACAGAAACAACGATACAGAGAAATGAGGACAGAATCAGAGATACAGAGAAATAAGGACTGAATGAGAGATACAGAGAAATAGGGGCAGAGAGAGAGATGAAGGCAGAGGCAAAGACAGAGACACAGAGAAGATAGGGAGCGAAACAAATGTGCAATGATACAAAAATATAGGGACAGAGGCGCAGAGAAATAGAGAAATAGAGCAAGAGACAAAGAGACGGAGAAATAGGGACAGGGTCACTGACAGAGAGAAACAGAGACAGAAAAATCGGGACAGAGGCAGAAACACGCTGATGGTCAGGGACAGCGAAACAGAGCGAGGGTGGGAGAGAAATAAAGAGTCTGACAATGAGAGAGCCAGAGGGAGAAAGAAAGATGAAAAGGGGGTAACAAGAGGCGGCAGATGTTTTATTGACGGCGGAGGTGTGATGGATCGTTGCGATATTATTGCGTTGCGACGAATCGAATACGTATGCAGGGTGCAGGGTGCAAGGTGCACCCCCTCGGAGCTACGTCATGTATTAAGGGCATGATTCGATCTGCTCGCATAATACGTGGACGGAGAAAAAGGAGACCAAAGCTTCCCGATCTTCCTTCTCTTTTTCTCGAACGTGATTCTTCTTTTCATCAGCATCCCCTCGCTTTATGTTTCTACAATATTCTACTTGAAGACATGATCACAGATAGTTCATCTTTCCTGAGAATTTACAATTTAAGTTTGGCGAAATTTAAAAAATTTGTTTTAAATTAATGAAAGTCACTGGCATCATTGATTTAATTTTATTCAACAACTATTATGTTTACAAAATTCTGCAAATCGTTAATATAAACTTGAAACAGTACGATGGAGGAGTTAAAAATTATGTTGCCTCGTGACTTATATTAATGATAGCGTGTCTGACAAGGTATAGCACTTTCCACTGTAATCAGTATTCAATTTTACAAATACGTTTTTCAGAACTTAATAGAATTTTAGTAAATTTCTTTTATACATTTACATTTTCATGCTTCGTTCTTTTAATTTAGTCAACAATTTGTATAGTGTACATTATACTTGAGTGCTGTCAGAAAATCTCAATAACAAGTTACTTTTCCAAGGAGTATACGTACATCTCCCAAAGCTAAAGGGTAATTGATTATTCGTGGGCCTACAGAGTAGGGCACGTAACTGGAATCATTTCGAAAACTTTATAAGTAATTAGTATTTATTGACTTCAGTGAATATTTCATAGCCCGATGCATACTGTATAATTTGTATAGCGCTTGCGTTTAATTCCAGATCACGATTACCCAGTAGGTCTTGATTCAACTGACACACTTTAGCTTCAATTAAGCCGATTACTCGAAGACCCACAATTCTATCACTTGCTGAAGAAATAAAAGCTGAGACTGCCCAATGGAAATATATCGCTTCTCCACGTTAAAGATCTCAACACGCGTGTGAAAGTTCGACCTTAATGACTTGTTTGGCAAAGATCGCGAAACTTAGAGTTACCGAAAATGCTCGAATAACTGCAAAAGACTTGGCCGGTCGCAAAAGATAACTTAATCATCAAGAAAACTTGTAAATTAAACCTCTATATTACATAACTTGCACGAAGTTCGCTTTAAGACCGCATCTAAAATAGACACGGTGAGTATTTCTTAATACATGAAGAGCTGATTACAGTCTCGAAGAACTTTTCCCTCGCGATTGAAGTGCTCCACCAAGTGCTCTAACTTCGTTGAACGTATTTTTTACTCGCACTGAAGGGTGCGTTGTTTTTCTTTTATGACCAACTCGGTTTAATCTCATTTTAAATAAACGAGGTGGAATCTAGTACGCTCTAAATTCTCTAAAAAATTGTGTCGTATGAAAAAGTCTGAATATACTGGGAATAGTATCTTCACTTACTTGTCAGTATCATTATTGTCGTTTTAGAATTGCAAAATTATCACGAAACTTTTTTTGTTTCGACAGCGTCCCATACGTCCCTTTCTCACGAGCTGCACCAAAAATAGACTTACAAATGCTTTCTATGACCTCCGATAGCTCTAAAAGTGACTTTACCCTCCGCAGAAACATGGATCAGTAAAAAATAGAGTTCGTTGGCCGATGGCCGAAGCTTTTGTCAGGAAAACGGAAGCGGAGCAGGGTAATCGTCGGATATTTTTAACGTCACTCGCGACACTCCATAAGAATAACAACCTCGGCAACTTTTGCACCGCAAGGAACATCAACGGAGTAGGTTGCGTTAGGTTTGCTTTGTCGAGATTCGACCCCTTTCCATCTCGAGCAAGAGGACACCGTGGTTCGTCCGCGGTGTCTATTTTTCCGAGTAATTTCTCTTTACGTGTTCTTCCTACGGCTGTTCCTTCGATCGAGAACTTTTCTTCTTCTTCTTCTTCTTCTTCTTCTTCTTCTTCTTCTTCTTCTTCTGCTTCTTCTTCAACTTGGAGAAAGTGATCAACTTTCCGTGAAAAACTGGCCGGTGCTCCCGAAAGTGTAGGAACTACCGGGAAGACTTTGGAAACAATGAGAAAATGTTTATACAAAGACGCGAAATCACGTTGTTCCCGAGTTACGGTCGCTTTTGTGTGCTCGCCGGGATGCTTGTTTGTTTTTAGGTGAAGCATCGGCCAATTTTACTTCAGGACAAAAGGATGCTGGACCTTTAAGTGGAACGGACGTTCCTGTGTGGACTTCCCGACGCGGTGAAGAAGACAGGGAGATTGCACGGGTTTCTGAGAAACCTTGTTTCACTCGCGATGGCGAAATATCGAAGATGCTTGATAAGGGATTGACTTTAGAAGCCCGTGAAGTGACAGTCAAGTGGACAATTAATGAGGCACGCTGCACATTCAACTGACCTAAATGTCGCTGTATCTGCTCAGGGTGTTAAGTAAAGGATATTTAACCCTTTGAACTCCTATGTCGAGTCACACTCGACATTTTTAAATTGCCAGTTTAAATATGTATTATATGTCGCAATATATTTTTTTACCTAGATAAGCAACATTACACGTATATGACCCTTTTTTATAACAAAAAAAGTCCTTGAAGTGGTCAGGTACATGATTCCTTGTACCTAATTGTTTCCTATCGACCAACTGTCTTATGAAGTACATTTCATATAAAACACTTAAAATAATAGGGAGTTATTGACAAGAAAATTAAAAAAAATTAGAAGTTCAAAGGATTAAGGCTTTGGGAGCATATGGTACTGGCGAAAAAGAACAGAAAATATTTAATCCACATAGTTCCTAAAGTTGAACCTATGAGGGATGTAGGCTTCATAAGGCCGTACGAAAAACGCGTGTGGGCGTTCAAGCGACGCGTACAATGAATATGCTGATAGATCTTCCGCACGATATGTAGGGTTTGGGTAAAAATAGTTTCTGCCAAACGAATTATATTGTTTATGTGCAAAATATTGCCAGGTTCTCAGTGTTTACCATAAACAATGGTTTCCTGTACACAATGGTGTACACGGCCTTACTATTCTATAGACAACTAATTAGGCAGCTCAAGGAGATTTAACCTTGCCTTAAGTACCATTTCTATAGCTTCCATTCACGATTGCAGAAGAACGAAAATTTAATATTCCGTTAAAAAGTCGAAATGAATTCCAGTCAAGGATATGATGACATAGTCTTGATGTCTGTACAATAGTATCAAATACATTTGATCCCCTTTCTGAGCGAGGTATTGTGAGACGTGTCATCCAGGACTACCTGAATACAAAGAGACCAGCCATAGGTCTGACAGGTCTGCAAACAGTGTCTAAAGAAGGGAAAAAAGGGAATAGTTTGTAGAATTGTAGCGCGGTGCGAAACTGCGTCGTGTGGCGTTGACAGTTCCGTCGTTGAAATAAGTGCGAGAGAGGCTGCGATTACCCTCTTTGTTCTGTGAGGCTTTTTTCCCCTTGGCCGTCGATAGGCCGTAACGTATCCGTCAAAAATATCGATTCAGGGTCCGAGGAAGGCGTCTGGACGATGAACAATTCAGTCGAATCGATCGATCGGCCACTTCGCCTCTTCTTGGCCGTGCTTTCGGGTTGGTTAAATGTAATCGACGATCGTGGAACGTCGTGGAGCATCCCGCCCACAGGAGAGGGGAAATAAAAAGGTCTGGCCGTGATGTGGCTGTCACGATATGGACGCCGACGTATTCGTCACGACGCGGGAATATTAAAAGCAGTGACGAATGCGTCGTGCCGCGCTATGAATCGTAGAGCGGTCGATGCCCGGTCGATCCAGCGATGAATGTTGCGGAATTCTGAATTAAAAATTGGAGATTTTGGAGGGAACTGTGGTCGATGAACATCGCATGTGTATACCAGTGATTAGACGCTAACATCAACGAGTTTGGTTGAAGTTATAAACTTTTGAAATGAGTTCGTTGCTGTGGACTGTTGTGAGATGTCGGTGCATGTGTAGATTATTTTAAAGATACCTATGCGAACACGAATTTGACTGTATGTTTTCTAATCGCGCTATGAAGACGCACAAAGAAAAAAAATACTAATGAATCGACTGAAGGTCTTTTCGAGAATTTTTTCTGTTGAAGGAATATCAAGATCGTCAAATTTTATTTTCATATTCAGGAAAACATCGAATTGAGAGTTTCGTCATTATTAACATAAGTAAATGCTTGATCCTGGCAGAGGGCAGCCACTGCATCATTTATAAAGCTTAGAAATGATAGTAGCCCTAAGCACGAACCCCAGAAAGAAATTATTTCCTCCATGGTAAATCAGGGCTCCGGTGGTTTGGAAGTTTGGCCCAGCGGCGATAACTCGCGGACCCTCCGAGCAGTCCTGGGACGAATCTGCAACCTCCAGGATTAGGCACGTCCCGTCTAACACGCTGGAACGAGCCGAGTTTGCGGAACTTCCTTCCCTCGTGTTTCAAGAGTTAGGCAACCAACACCTTCTTCGAGACGTGTTTACGAGAAACGATGCAATAATACACACGGAAATTGGGATTCGTTGACTGACTAGTTTTTCAAAAATATGAACATCACGTAATCCGGTATCTGAGTACCCAAAATCTTTGATATTCTGCCACCCCAAAGGTCTAAGATATAGTGTTATTCAGGTACCACTGTACTCAGATACTTCTTGGACATTCAGGTACATCGTGTACTTCTAAGTATATTTTTACTTTCCAGGTATTCCTGACATTTTCGGATACATCATGTAGTTATTTACATTAACATTTCAGGCACTACCGTAATCCGAGTACTTACAGTAGATTCTGCCAATTCTGGAATTTTCAAGTGTCTTGCCATTCAGGTATTTCAGATATTTTAGCATTTAGATGTGTTGGTATTCAGGTATCTCTTGTACATGAAGCAGCTCATTATTCAGATATATCAGATACTTCTGACCTGATAGATCTGCAATATACAGATACATAGATAAATATAATCGTTTTCAAATAGTCCCCTGAATACTGCCCCTCAGAACATCCCACTCTCAAGAAATAGTCCGTAGGTACATTTACATTAGGGACAATCAGACTATTCAGACAACAATTCAAAATATGAGAGCGAACACTTTAAATAAATATAAACTTCCAAACATCCAACCACCGTTATCACTGTGACCACTTGAACGACGTTAGCTGCAGTAATGACGGCACGTCAGGAGACTGTATTTCCCACACGAACTTAGCGATTTCAGGATAAAAAAAAAGCTGGTTTTTCTTGTTTTTCACGGTTCCTCCGCACCCTATTCTGAACGGCGCCGCGGTGGGGCAAGAAGAATACAGTGAGTCGTTGATGAAGGCGGGAGAGGAGTGTTCGAGACGTAAACGAGCGGCGAAACAGAGGGCAAACGCGGCCGCATTCGTGCCCTGTACGTTAGCCGGGTGACATGTGCATGCAAAGGGGAACACCGTAATCCCGCGTGGCCGTTTGATGTTTGCGGAGAACTTTGACCCTCTGCAGTTCTCCGCAGACTTCGTCGTTTCCACGGTCCCGCGAGTTTCCCTGGCTTTTTCTTTCCGTTCTCTCCGTTTTACAATGCAAATTTATTGCCACCTCCGCGCGACGACGAAGAACGCAAGGCTTGCGACCGGTGACCGTAACTACGCTGAAACTGAGCTCGAAATCTAGGGGGCCCCAAGACTAATCGAATTCTATTGTGTTCGTCTACACTGGACCATTGTCCTAGAAAAAGTTCATAAAAAATGTCAACATTTCGAAATCGTAGGAACGTCCATGTTTTGTTTACAAGTACAGTAGAACTTCCCGTATCTAACCTAACAAGGAGACAAATGTGGCCGGACAACAGAATTTTCAGATAATAGAATAATCACTTTTTTTTTATATTAAACTTCATTTATTCAAATAGAAATCAACAAAATTGTCAGTTTGTTTCAATATTTAAGGATCCCATATTTTTTTGGCTGCTAAATCGCGTAAGTTTTCACGAAACGGCTGTTTGGATAACAGAAAATTCGGATAATGGAGGTTCGGATATGGGAGGCTCTACTCTAGTAGATTTTCTATATGAATTTATTAATACGAGACAACATGTGTGAGTACTATTATATAATGATTATACTATACAGTGAGCTATAATCGAAGGAAAGGAGATGGTCCACCATGATACTATAGGAAATTAATGAGGTCAACAGAAGTTGAATTTTTGTAACTCGTATACAGGGTATTCAAAAAAGTACGAACCAAATGTTAGGGTCATCTAGTATGCATAGAAGTAAACAAGGAAGGATTGATGAACATGGATCTAAAGATCATCCCTCCTGGAACTAAGTGAGATTACATTTGTCAACAACCACTAGCACGAGCTGCACGTACTAACGTACACTAAAATGCACTAACACTTAGGTGCTACATCATAATATGCACTAATATACATATATTAATATGCATTAAAATGTGTTAAAGTGCATCTAATCAATTGTCTGAGTCGTAACACGATGTTAGGAAAGAGCACCTGAAGGACCGTTCATGCGCTGAGTGGATGCATAAGAGTGGGGTTGCACCACTCAGCCATGTTGTTTCCGTTCATCGTTGTGCCTTTTTATCAACGTTCCTTGTATTTAATAACCCCCCCGTACCGTGTATTACAGGAACAGAATTTTTTTTCAAAGGAATTTGCTGAAGAACGAAGAAAAAGTTATTCAGAGGCAGAAGAAGTACCGCTCGCTGGGAGACACCATTATGTGAAACGACCGACTGTCCACTCCACGGTTTATCGTTCATTTTTCCACGACCCCCTTCTGCGTTCCACCTCTATAATCACGATACAAATAGAAGAGTGCCGTTGAAAGTCTCGATCGGTTGTCAACGCGACTTCAGGCGACGCATTAATAAACCAGCCCATAGGGCGCCACGGCTCCATGATAATTTACCTTCGACCCATCGTCGTCGTCCCTCAACACGATTCTCCTAGGGAGAATTACCCTCTTCTTAACCCTCCGCCATCGGGGTACGTGTTTAGGACGTGCTTGAGCTCACGAGACACGTACTTTGTTATGAAATGCGTGTTAACCGTAAAAACAACGAGCCAGACAGTCGCGTGTCACTGATGTCCGAACGCGAACACAGACTCTGTAATTTTCTGTCAGCCACTGGTTTCTGGGTATATCCACTAAAACGAGCTGTTTATTTTTAAAGCTGCATAAGTTGACTTTTAGAGAAATTTGATTTTAGGTAGACTGTGTTGTGGATAGATGAAGTACACGTGACAACAGCTGTCAAAGTGTTAATATCTATGAAGGTTATTATGATGATCGTTATTAGGTACTGCTGTCCCCTGATATCGATGTTAACGAATTAAGTGAGTCTCGATAGGTGAATAAATGTCAGGGATAATGTATGGTCGACCCCACAAGTCGACGTGTCCACATAATGGAGTACCTCGTACACATCATTCAGTCTCAAGTGTCATTAAGTCTCAGTTTCCAATAATTTTTGAAGTATAACTGAAAATGTCTGTCTGAATATGCTATTGGGCAAGTTGAAGTGATTGAACAGTGGTCGGTGGACGAGAAGCAGTCGATTAATCTGTCTGGTCGACATTCGATCATATACATCACTTACCTGTGGATTCGGGTGTCTCCAAAGATTTGCAAGGTCAATTATAATTTCTTTCAGCTTTCTTTGAATATGCCATCATAGAAGTTGAAGTGGTTGGACAGAGGTCAGTGAACGAGGAGCAATCGATTGGTAGTTGAGGGCAAACAGTCGATCGTTGTGAATTGATGGTACGTTCTCGCGAAACACGACCACGCATAAAGCAACCTATCGACCCTGTCGATGCTGGTAGTTTACGAACCCGCCGCTAGTCGAGTCGTTAATAAGCGATATTCGATGATAGGGGTTGCGTTCGTAATTGCATACGGCTAGAATCTCGCTCATCGAAGATGCAGACCCGTGTGATGGAGAGGCGAAGAGGTTAACAAAATCTTCACCGGTGAACTTGCTCTTGCCGCTGTGCTCTGATTGCCTCCATCCCGATAATGGCAAATGTTAAGTTAACACAATAATCCCGAAGAACCAATAGTTCTTGCGTCCACTGTAGCAATGCGGATACCTCATAAACGTACCAACGCAACAAGTCGACAAAATACTGTCGAACAGAGGCGTGTATTGGTCTCGTATTGCTCGACCAAACTCAGACCTAGCCTAAACAGAATAAAGTCGACTTTTTTGGACAGCACAGAGGCTGTAGCAAAAATTTCTCCATACTCTATCTCCTTCGGAAGGAGAATCGTTTCGACCAACCCACTCGCAGTCCCATAAATATCCCAACGCAACAAGTCGACAAGACGGTGTCGAAGAGAGGCGTGCAGTTGGTTTCCTGCGGATGTATGAAGGGCTGGGCCGATCGGAACGAAGGAAAAGGGCGTCGAACGCAATTAATGATCGGGACTCCAACCTCCGGATGGAAACAACGCGTGCTCGCACGATCTCTCGTCTCAGCCAGGTTATATTAGCAGCATTAATTAGAGGAGCGTCTGGCCAATCGTAGGATAGTCTGCAGGGCGCCACGGGAACGAATGGTCGTGGATGAAACGAATGAACGAACGACGGGAGTTGAGTGCGTTGGTCAATCCTTCCTCGGGTAAACAATCCGCGTCTCCTTGCGCTTCTATCAATTACCCCAACTCCTCGCTTTTCCACCCTTGGACCAGGCTGATCCGCCATCGCTGCTGGAGGCGAATAGCGATGGTGTCGTCGAACGTTCCATCTTCGTGTGTGTTCGTAAACGTCTGTTAGAATCGGTATATGTGTGCGTCTATGGGCGTGTGTGCGTGTGCTGGTAGCTGCGTTGTTGAGCGCCAGCCATTGCGTAAGGGAGCCCGGGGTGAAAGCCCTTTTATTAATTGAGTCCGGCTGAAACGAGAAGAGTACGAGGTGAATCTACTTCGAGTCCAGCCTGGTCAGCAAGCTAAGATTGCAACGCGTCCCGATAAAATCCCATTAACTTTATCTGCATCCTAACCCACCCCCTCGACACGGTGTTTCGTCATGCTTTATCGCGTTCAGCCACCGGCGTCTGGTGTTATGAATCTTGCTGTAACGTTAAACACTGTCCTCCGTTAAATGAACGCTTTCAGAAAGCCCTTCTCTTACGGGACGTCTTCGAAGTAATTAATTTTTCGCAGAGTGGTGCGTAACTTGCTTGCAAGTCCCCTCGTCCAGGTTGTTTGATTTTGTTGCGGTTGTCAGGAAGGACGGCAATTTAGTTTATATTAAAAATACTGATTGAAAAAGTTGCTCTCTTGGGATTTTCAGTCATTGTGATACATCTATGAAATGTGAGGGATCATAGAGATATTCTGTTGCTGGTATTATGACATTTTTGGTCAATGTTCACTGCATATTGCATCTGGAACTATGCTTTGATATGGCAATGAAGAATAAATAATTTATGTTAAAGAATCGTAGATCTACAAGAATTGTGCAATTATGACGACACCTGCTGGCACACTTAGACAGTCCGACGAAATCCAATATGACAGAATTAACTCGCACGGGCTTGTCATTTGAACTTAAAGGGTTAATAATATCCTTGTTAGTAAAAATATGTGTTAGGTGTATAAAATATAGTAACCATAAACTTTAATTAAAATTCTGCCGCTATTACTGTTTGGATTAAAGAATCCTCAACTACCCGGTCATTCACAACAGTCTACGCAAGTATGAAAAATCCCAAAAATTGGCTGTACACCAATAATTTCACCCGCTGGAAAATAAGTTCTGAGTTTCCTGTTTTAATTATGAATCGACCTGTCGATGCATCTCGATCATCCCAGTTCTCTCGTAGGGGCTACTCGTTAATCGATCCGTTCGATCGCAAAAATTTTCGACCGACCAGAATAATTGCGCCAATTAACGGGATGTCGGTCGGTCGCTTAACCCCGTGGAACAAACATGGCCGCGACGAACTGTACTTCCGGGATCGATTCCGAACCAAGCCTTTGTTAAAATTAATGGGACCTTGAAGAAGCAGAAGCAGAAGAAGAAGACGGAAAAAGGCGGCCTTAATTGCGTCCAACGTCGAGCCGTAGAATCTGCATAACCATTGTAAAGCATTTTCCCGCAGTGTTATGCGACTTATCGTGTAAACTACAATGATCTCATTTCGCTACGAGTTCGAACATCTTTAAAGATCATAAATTTTAGACTATCTCTTACATTTTTTTATCGCAAATTTTTCGGATTCAAGGTCAGTTACGTCATAGTTAATTCTTTAAATATTCGACAAACACCGTATAAAACTGTCTCGAATGCATTACTGAAACAAACTTTTTGCTTGGAAATAGTTTAGTACGATTTCAGAAGGGGTTGAGGATCGCTGATTTGCAACACGCTGGAGTGTTTTATGTTGATCGATGTACAGACAATCGAGAACGACAAATGATCGGTGAATTCACAGAGTGAAAAACAATTACGGTAAATGTATAACGGCGGTCGATCGAAGGGGAGGGGGCGGTTTGTACGACGAGCGCGTTATTTTATTTATCGAAAGCGAGACGGGGGGAAAAGGAATTCGAATGGTAGAAACATTATAAATTATACATGGCGGCGATTGCATTATCATAATCGCGGAACACGCCGGCGCGGCATTTTAAATCGTGTATTATATGATCGCGCCTGGCGAATGCGAAAAACAAGTCACGCCCTTTATGCGAGACATGGAATTCTTAACGAACGTGACGCGGACAATCGAGTATTTTTCAAACTAGAGGATCACCCGAGACGCCATTCGGCATCCTTGCTATGAGAACAAATATTTTTCACGCGTAGAATATTTTTCTTCGCCTGTTCGATCGGTGCGGGCACGGAAAAATAGAATGGTTTTTTTTACAAACGACAACGAAAAATTTATTTGGGGGATGTTGTACAGTTTAGAACATACTACAGTAGTGTCCGCTTAAGCGTCCGGATTTTTGTCCACTTTAGCATCCGCCGCTATCCCCACCAATTCTTGGAAATAAAGTCTCGAGTCTTCGCGTGAGCTTTAAACGTGACACCTGTCATAACAATGTAACTTTTAACACCGATCCGCTTTCGGCGAGTATCGCAGCCGAGTATCGCTATCTCACTCACACTCAATCTTTCCCTTTCTCTCAGTCGAATTCTCGGAATACACCAATCCCACATAAGCATCCGCGTTTGGTCCCGATTGTGGATGCTTAAGGGCTCATTTCCACTTGCGACTAGCTGCGCGCGATTCTCGGTCGCGCCACTATGAAATACATTGCGGCTTATGGGGCTATTTCCACACGCACGGCTGCGGCTCGAGCCGCGCGCTGCTGGAGAATACAGGCGCGACTCTCATCGCGACCGAATGCCATTAGTGCTTCAGAAACCCGAGAAAGGTTGGCCATTGCCGCCAAAGCTGTTCCTCGAACCCTGCGATGGTTTTTCGTTAAACGCGTGATGTCAAAAACAAAAGACTCGCAGGGGATCAAGAGTCGTCGACCTTCGACGAACAGCTTCAACGGCTGCATACATTGTCATCTCTCGTCGCGCAATCGGCAACCGTTGGCTGTCGCCGGTCTACGACACACCTGTGTCCGTACAAATGCCTAATTGCCTAATAAAGTATATTTATCGACCTCTTCGACAAACAGCTTCAACGGCTGCATACATTGTCATCTCTCGTCGCGCAATCGGCAACCTTTGGCTGTCGCGCGTGGCTGAGTCGCGGCATTTTGAGTTGCGAACACTCGAGAGTCGCGCGCGGCTAGTCGCAAGTGGAAATAAGCCCTCAGAGGACACTACTGTACTTGCTTATTTCACGAAGTTGATAGGAAGTTTTATGAATTGGAGTTCATACGATTCTTTCCAGTGCGATAAAGTGCGTGAGATCGATGTATTTTACGGAAAAAGTTAACTAATGATTTTATTACCATTGTATACTTGCCATTTTAGTGAACAGATTTTCGTTTCAGAAAATAAGTACGAATGAGGAATGTTTAGTGATTAAGAATTCTTAGTTCGGGGATATTTATTTCTTGAAAATATGAGTGCCGTAGATTAAGGAAAGAAAGTACCTTACAATTAAGAAATTATCCACTAGAAAGTAGTACAAGTCGAGATAATATTTTAATGAACTAAAAGTTTGTATGAACTATTAATTTTATGAAGATCTGGGTCAGAGCACTAATTTGTCGCAAGAAAACGAGACACGACCAAACACGTATACTTGCGTGTATGCTACGCTTTACAGGATCCTGTAGACTTAAATTGTAGCTTTCAAACTTTCTAGAGCGTCATACGAACGTCCAGCAGAGCGAATTACAGACTTCAAAAAGATTTTAACCCTCTGTACTTGTCATTTACTCACACCGAATCTTGACACACTTCATCCTGTTTTGCAAACCTTCCGTTAAAGGATTAAGTACATTTTCATTTTTATTCTACCCCGTTTGCAAACATCCCTTTCCGTCCCCTTATAAAATAATACCAGCGGCACAGAATCCAAATAAACGAACAACTTTTTAACAAAACAATTTCACTCGTGCTCGTGGACTCTGCAAACAATTCATGTAACAATAAAAGGAAAAAGACATACAAAATATTCACAGAATTCGTTGCGTAGGTTCAACGATGAATAAAATCATAAAATTTCAAAAACAAAAGAATTTCCATCATACGCGGAATAAAACCGGAGGGTCAAATCGAAGATCCAACGATTCAGAAAGTCGGCGCCTCTCGAATAAACATTAAGAAAAAAGAAAAGAAAGAAAACTTCGTAGGCCATAGTTTGGACGATTTAGGGGTGCTGTGAATTTTTTTCATCGTACTCAGGGGAAACAGGAAGTTCCCCTCTGTAGGCAAGAACTCGTACGGTATATAACCGCGCGTAAATCCACATCGACCTCTTCGCCTCGAGATCGCAGGCGGTGATTTAAGCGGCTGGCCGATCTAATATGGCTTCCTAAGTAGAAGAGTGTCATCGAGCGTGTGATTCCCCTTAATGGTCTTTCGCTTTCCGGGCCGTTAAACAGCAACGCACACTCCAAGGTTAGGCCGCCTCCAACGCGGTTAAGATGTCTCGCTGGAACAACCCCATTGCACTTTTTCAGCTCACGACGGTCGATGGGTGTGTTGAAATCGTTCAGCAAGATCATGCTCACTTCTCATCGAGTATAGACTTGTTGGGTGTTTTGGAAGAATTGAATTTTGGTTGTCATTTAACTGGATTATATTAATTGTTGAAATGCAGATGCACAGTCAATGCAGAAATCAGTTTTGTCACTAAAATGGCTCTTAGCAACTCGTGTATCAGCAATGAGACTATCGCCACACGAACCCTTTTGTACTTTTTTAGAATGTTAGACGAGTTTTGTGAAGCCATCTAACAAGATCATAATTATTTTTAGCTGATCTAGAGTTTCCGGGTTTAGTATTGATGAAAATACAATTATTGTCTAATTGATCTAGTCTATATTAATTCTTGGATTGCAAATGTAAAATACAATCATAAATCAGCTCTGTCATTAAAGTAGCTCCTAGTGCTTGCGGTTAAAATAGTAGGCCTATCGCTGTATTAGGCTCTTTGATTTTTTCAGTTTGTTATGTACTTGTTATGAAGCTATCTAACAAGACCATCCTTGGTGTTAGCTGATTCTAGAGTTGTTGAGTAAGAGAGTAAGCTTTCATTTCAAACGTCGATTGATAATTATGTTTTATAATGAACAGTCCATGATGCTGGATAAGCAACAAAGAAGCGATAATAATGTCCTACAGCAAATCCCTTCGCCCTGGAATCAAGGTTTCATTGAAAGAGAATGTATCTTATCATTTTGCTTATTTTATGGCGCAGAATCATTTATGAAAATTAATAAATCTCAACACTCTTAGAGTTCCAATGCTCCTTTACAATCTTCTCAAACAATTAACTCACTTTCCAAAAGCAGCTCTCAAAATCCATGTCATCAGTATTCTCGAAGGGCATCTGCATCCGAAAAAGAGCCTGTTCCTTGCCATCATCGGTTGACATTCCCCAGAGTCAGCCAGGTCTACTCCAGGATCGACTCACACATGCCCGTTTCATCGACTAATCTCGCAGCAGACGCCATACTCGGATGATCCTGGCCTAATGGACCGGGCCTGTGTATAAAACTTTATTGCGTTATCTCGGGGCAAATGGTTTCGGGGAGGGTGACGTCTGTTCCGAGCCACTTGTACCTCGATGCTCGATTTTTTCTATTAGCTCGTCGCCGCATCTCTATTAATTTATTACCCCGTGCTCCCTTCGGTTATTGCGTTTCTGGACGTTTAATTGTGATTCACTGGGCGAAGCGGGGCAGGGACGTTCGTCGCTCTCAAATAATCATCCTTTCGCATTTCAGACGTACGTCAATAATCCTAAGCGTCTGGCGAATCACTGGGGTTCATTTTCGTACATCCGGATAATTGCTAGAGCCGCGACGACGAGTGTTTCCTCGGGATGTAGGGACGGCTGGGAATCGATAGCATCTCGCCGCGAGCCCATGAATTATAACGGAGGCTTGCAAGTAGCTGGAAGCCACCGTGCACCTGTAAATAACGAATGGCGTTTACGTTGTCGGAAATGACTGGTAGATTGTTTGTGTCAAGATCGTTGCCCGACGAGAGCAAGAGAGAGTGAGAGGGAGAGGCCGACTGTTTGCTGTTCGAAGTCGAGTCAGCGTGTTTTCACAGTTTACACCGACGTGTACGCGATAAACAGCGCACCATGCGCCCTCTTCCACCCCCACACATGCACAAATACTACCACGTAGCATTTGCGTAAACCGTTAAAAGCGCGAAATCGATACGCATTCCATGTGGAAAATCCTGCGGACAATTTCTTTAATAATTAGTTTTGGATACAGTGAGGTGACTTTCGAGGATAGAGCGGGAATTTCAATGTTTCGCGAAGACTGCGGTACGGACGTCGCGGGGTGGCAATTCAAGGTCACTTATCATGACAAAACAAACCAAAAAGTCCCTACCATTTTGCAATCTGAAGCCCATTTTTCGAGATATAAGCAGTAAAATTTGTAGGGTCGGACTTCCGGGCGCCATGTTTATGTCCCAGGGTCCTGAGCAAGCAACTGATGGCGTTATCACGTATCCACGTAGTCATACACATTGTCGATGATGCGTCAGAAAGTTTAAAGTCGATCTTACAATATGTGTGCGCGTGTGTCTACGTAATTCCGTGTTTTTGAGACTTAAAAAGCAGGCTGAGAAGTTCAAACCCTTTAATAGCTTGTATCTCGAAAACGAGGCTCCAGATCGTAAACGGTAAAGGACTTTTCGATCCGTTTCGTCGTGAGGAATATGCAGTTTCCAATTCTTAAGTTATCTTTGTGACACCATGTATAAACACGTGCGCTACATTAATCGATGCAGAGAAAATTGTCATCTAATGCAGTTCGATTAGGTGCATCAGACGGTTCCATTCACCGGTCAGATAATTGGCAGGAAGTTTCGGAAGGGACGATATCGATTCGTCGGATGCAGCCAAGTGTCGCCAGCGAGTTGTACCGTCACGTTCGGGAGGAAAGGTGACCGCTGGCTCGCGTGTCGAACAATAACGTTTTTATATGCCGGGGTTGGGGAATGTCGCGTACTCGGGGGATAGTCTACGTAGAGCAGGATGGATGATCCCTGTAAATGCGCCCACGCTCACCCCTTGGTCGCAATATCGCGCTTAGGGGAGTGGAGAAACCGTCTGATTTCACCGCCCAGCCAGATACCACGCCAGTCGATTCCAGGGATCTCGAAATTGTTCTAGCGACGGACCTCGTACGCCCGCCGACGCGAGTTTTCAAACAATTACGACTGAAATATTTGGAGCATGCGTCGACACAAATAGAGTTTCGATGATTATGGTAGAGACGAGTAATAGTGGCCGTTCGAGGTCGCTGCACTATATTTTAGAATACATTTTGTGTATACGGAATGATGCGTCCCATTTATATGACATACATTTAATTGCATGAAATGTTCCTAGTCTCAAACAGTATTTGATACTTTAGTGGCACGAAGAAAGCGACTGATCGCGACTTAACCTGTTAGCTGTGTATGACGAGTACACTCGTCATGAAGAAATGGCAATTTTATGTGCTATAACGATTATACTCGTCATGCGAAGAAGATAATTACCATTTGCTATTTAGATTAAAGTTTTAATGAAAACTAAAACATATTCATAAATTTCAGACATTTTAGAATATTTTGAGACAAGAACGAAATAAGAAAAAAACAACGAAATTTTTTCCACATATTTGATTTTCTTTGTTTCTTTTTTCAATAATGAATGTTTAAGTTTTGTCAGTTGTATCAATGAATTGTAGCAATAAATTATTCTTTTTTCAAAAAAACCAACTACCATTTCGTTATAATTTAATTCAGTTTTACAGCAGCTACACATACTCTGTGTTTGACGAATATACTCGTCATCTCTTCATTTTTGCAATGCAACCTTCATTTTAGGTACATATTTTTAAAACAAAGCTACACAAATAACAGTTTAAATCTATCAATATTTATAGAATGCATTTCATTTACGATGCCCTCTTCACATGCAATAAACTAAATTGAGTTTCCTAACGTCTTTCTAATCCCTAATGTCGATCGATATTCTTTGTAATTCGTAACCTGAACAAGTTGATTCGACGCGAAGTCAATCCGCCACTATGTCCAGAATGTATTTCGTATGCAAGATCTCTGATATCAAGCAATGCCCGATATTATCGCGTCGCGAACAACCTGACTCGTCGCGTCTTAAATCCATCGCTATTTCCAGCGCGTCCGATGCGTTACATCACATTTCGCCCTTTTTTTCTCGCTATTTCTCGACCGTGTGTTTCCCTTGTTCACCATCGTCCATGGAATCTGACAGGCCGTAACGCGTTGCGACTGCTTATTAAAAGGAACGAGGACGGTTTATTTCGCGAAGGGAAACAAGCACGAGCGAGTAAATATGTCGGGCCGATGCGAGAGAGAGAACATGTGTGCTGTTTGTTGCCGAAATGTGGCGCCCTTTGAGTGGCCTCTTAACAGACCGATAGCCGATGCCTCGTTTCCCAAACGAATTGCTTCTTCGTTTACACAAGACGCCTTCTTCCCAATTTATCGAAGCTTCGCCTTTTATTAATCCACCGCACACTTCAGCCGGAACTTTCGAAGCACTCAATATGCTCCTAGCATCGTTTCAAAGAGCACTAGAGAGTACATTTAGAGGGTGATCGTATCGGTAAAGAGGATCCATATGGGCACGGATGATGATGGAAAGCTGAAAACACACGTTGCTTCTTCGTTCCCGCGTTTTATTACGTCCTCCCTGGTGTATGGTGTCTAGAGTCCAGACGATGTACTTTAGAACTGAGAGGAGTTTCGTTTGGATGTTTCAGACGAGTTCACAGAGACAGAGTCTACGTTTTCTGGTAAAGCATGTTGTAAGGTTAAATGAGATTTCAACAAAAAGTTTAGTCTCTCTAATCAACGAAAGACGATCTCACGCAAATCTTTCAAATAAATAATTAGACCATAGTAGATTGACATTGCTCCTCCTTTATGATAAAGCACACAAAATGTATTGTATGAGTATTTCAATGTTAAACGAAATTTCAAGAAAAAGTCTAGTCCTCCAATTAACGATAGACAATATCACTCAAATCTAGCGAATAAATAACTAGACCATAGTGGACCAGTATTGCTCAAAGAATAAAATGATACTTTCTAACAAGAGTGTCCTATCTCGAAACACTCCTAGACTACAGTACGAGTATTTTAAGGTGAAACGAGGTTGGTCGCTGGCACGAAGAGGTCGTGATTTAAAGAAGAGGAGGACATTAAGGAGGTTCGGTGGAGGAGCACGATTCATTCGTTCACAGGCATTGTCTGCCTCTCGATTGCCCATTAACCGTGCAACCGGCGTTCCTCGAATAACGGATCGACCTTTCAATTGTCATAGGCCTTTCGGTCTCGTTGCCGTTTCGAGGTACCGGTCGCTTAATGTCATATCCTGGCGGATATTATGACGTCTGCATCGAGAGTGGCTACCTTCCGTTGCCCGTCGGCATAATTCAAAGCAAATTCGCGTACATCCCATCAAAACTTCACTTTTTCGCTCGTTTCCCACTTATCCACAACCCATTTTGGCTTTTAAAATTTCTTTCGGCATTTATACTATCGTAATCACGAGTTTTGAATTAAAATATTTATATTAATATTTAGATATGCTGAGGTATTTACTCAAAAATTCTCAGCTTAATGCAAATATGACAATTTGGTAGGTATTACAATTTTAACAATGTAAAATACATCTCATAGCTTCATGCACAGAAACATTTATATTATAATGTTTTCTAACCTAACAGGCCTTCGGGGGATATATTGTAATACCCTTTTATTCAGTTTAAAGAGCTGCATATATTACGATACTAGCTTCAAGCGCCTTTTTCTGATGTAATACAAGACTAAACGTATGAGTAACACTGTGCTGTGGTCCGTAACAAAAAAAAATGCAACGGTTACATAAAAGATCTTTAAAGTACAAAATACAGCATACAACATAGAGAAGTCTAGAAATAGGACAGTACATTTAAACATTATTTGTCAACAATTTTGTACATGCATATAAATTGTTATGTGTCGACATTCTTGGCAGTAAACAATTTAAAAAAAGACACTGGCTCTTGTCTGATCACCGAAATTAACACGTTGAATGCCACAGTGAAAACAGCCATATCTAAACAGACACGATATAATTGACTATTTTTTATATACCTAATAAAACATTAGACCTGCACCCTGTATAGTTATACGTCTACGCATCTATTCTTTAGTTTTAATCTGCAGTGCCTGTAAAGAATAAAACAATAAAATCGTCATTATTAATATCATTAAAGCAGAGTTCATCACACGTTAACAATAACACTCGTACTTCCCACCCTGGTCAGAATAGTGAATACGCGCAATAATTAACGCAATAATAATAAAAAAAAAACAAAATTCGTGCGAAATAACACGTTCTATTCTATCCTAAATCGTAAAGAAAAAAAAATGTGAGTACTCAATCGTGGTCTTCTGTTTCTACATTATTGTTTCAATACGAAGTTTGCTCAGAATTTTGTGACAATCAGTAATTATTTAATTACTATTAACTTTGAGCTGACGGTCACCGGCGATCCCATTCAACGAGTTAAGCCACACTGGACACCGTCAGCATTAAAATGGATAACCGCCTTCATCGCTTCTGTGTTGCTGTTGACGCATAGTATTAAAAGAAACATCGACTAGACGCAGAAAGTGCAAATTCAAGGTATGAACCCGACATTGCTTCGGCAAAGAAGAATCGGTGGAAGTGCGCTAACGCGTTGCTTCTGGGGAAAAACCTGGATCGTTCCACGGGACAGGATCGGATGTTTCGGCCACCACTTCCGCTCTCGCCAGGATGTATTAAATCTCTCGTGACAATGACGTTTGCATTTCTGAAGTGCTGACGCGACCCGTGCGAGCGCGTGCACTCGAAACAAGCGTGCATCGTTTTCCGCGACGACGATAACGCGTGTTTTTTTTGTTTCTGTTTCGCCATCGTTATTGCCAGCGAACGACCGGAAAAACAGGGATACTTGACACCGTGTGTGTTTACTCGAACACGCGACAATCGGGTGAAAAAACGTAACGCGAGATCGATCGCGATGAATTATCCTCTGCATATTCGCGTAATCGCTGACTGAGTACCGACGTATAGTCGGTGGAAAAAAGGTGGCTGTTCGTAGAATACGGTGATGGCACCGAAAGTAAATTCAAAGTCGTTTCAATACATTCATTTCAACATTTATGGCTAATTTTGAAAAAGGATTTATGTTATTCAGCATGATTGTAGATAGAGGTTCTTTTGTACGTATGTAGATTGTTGTGAGGTAATAGATTCTTTTGAATAAGTAGCTCCTAAAAATGATTGGGAACCTGTTTAACTATTTTTTTAAATTCAAGCATGCTATTCATATAAAAACATTACAAATGCCTTAAACTACGTGCTTCTTGAAACTGTGGCGGCACTTCCCGGTCTCGTCAGCAGAGGAATCAGCAGTTTCCCGCAAGTCCTCGACCTTCATGCGATTTGTATATGTACACCTTCGACCTGACCCTCAGTATCACGCGTCTAACGCGCGGGTCTGCTAGGTAGCCTTACTAAAGAGCCCACTAGCAGACCCTGGACTTGCCACAAAACCATAAAAGCACCAAAAGTCCGTTTTTCATGTCTCATTCCATGTAATAGGTATCAGCTTGTAATATTAAACATATGATACGCCCTGGACAAAAATGTTAATAACATTTGTCAATCAAATACATTTTCTTGTACATATCCTGCACTTGCATAACACATAGCAGAAACCTTTGTTCAATGTTAAAGTTCTCCAGTTCAAGTGCTCCGCTCAAGAATCCCGCCAACGTCCTTCCACCACTGTGCTACGTTCCCTCAAACACACCACCGTGCTCCAACAAAAATAATTCAGAGCGTAGCATTTTCACGATACGGCCAAGAAAGTGTTCTCCTTTTGGAATTCCGAAATTTTCGGTTGTCCTTGAGGAAAACAGCACTGTACGTAAAAAGAGCACGCGAGAGATGTCGGGCTTGTAATAGCCCGGCATGTCGTGCAGGCACGACGAGCACGAAGGAGATAGGTCGTCATTACCGGAACCAATTTTCTACGACGAATACTACATCTCGAGTGTCCTTGTCAGGATTTACCCGGCGGAGGAAGACGAATATACTCGGGTTGAAAGGGACACACGAGCACTCGCTCGTACAAGTCGCCAGGAAAGAATGGTCGATTTCATATGAATGCATTCCATGCAAATGCGCCCGGCCGAGAAACGGCGGGCGCGGGACGGGGGGCGAAGAGCGGCTCGATGCGGAGATAATTGGGTGAATACATTTCGGCCCTCTTGTACAGCACGTACACGGGGCGAAAAAAAAGTAATGTTTATAAATTGTCCCATGTACAAGGATTTCTGTAACCAGCCAGTGAGATTTTCAATCATTTAGAAATTAAGCGAATAATTATTTTCTTTATTGCCAAGAATAAATAATAATTAAATCTAAGCGTGATCCATACGTGGTTGACATGGCAGTTAAAGTGTTAACACGTTCCGTGCCGCGTGGGTCGTACGCGCCCCATGCACCAAATTCGATTATTCTAAATAAATGGTAATATTCTTTATATTCCAATTAAAGCGAACGCCACAATAATAGTATCAAATGAATGGTATATCATAAGACAATTAAATGTCTGTGTTTTTATCGTTATGTATTTATAGAAACTTATTTTCACGCGTCTGACTAGTTATGGAATTTTTCACTGTGGCATGGAACGTGTTAAGCAAGGAATCACGTCTGTTTTGATCACAGTACAATTTCGAATGCAGCCTGTACAGGGAACTTGTAAATAAAGGTTGTTGTAAAATCTTGACCTCGAGAATGAGGGTTAAATTCTGTATCTCTACGTATTATATTTGTCAAGTTCTAAAGAAACGATGTGACGTGAATGAAAGTGGCATACACTAACGCTGTTTCGTCCTTCAACTGTTAGATGAATAAATATACTTTGTACAGAGTGACCTGAAAGTTCCAAATAAATCTGTACAGAATTACTACACGCGAAGGAGCACAAATCACAAAATAGTGATCTCGAACAAATGTCTTTGTTAACATTTTCACTACAGTATACTCAAAACAATTTTTAGAAACGCTTTAAGTTTCTCTTAACCATAGTGCTTAGAAAGAAAGACCGCAATTTCAGTGTACACAGTACGGTCAGATAGTGTGTATCGCCTTGTAAGTTACCATAAAAAAATACCTTGACGTCCACGTTGTCCGGTTTCCTTTTAAGCAACGCTAATGGCGGCCACTGAGAGGGTCGCGTGTAACAACCACGAAAGTGCGGCGGGGGTGGCACGAGGGGTGGCGGGGTCGAAGCCCTTAAGGAAATTAGTTTGAAATGAAATTAAAAAACTCGGCAAGATTGGAAGCTGGACGATATCCATGCATATAGAACGGTTTAAGGAAATTAGTTTGGAATTGAATTAAGAGGGTACCGTCAGAAAATTTTTCACAACGTTTACGTGGACTCGATTGTGGCCATCACGTGATGTTTCGCCATCGAGCCGGTAAAATGGCAGACACCCGCGATTTACGATACCACCACCACCGCCGCCATCGTTCCAGGATAATTGAAAGATCTTTGTATTCTAATAGGACTATCAAAGTTCTTCGTATCAGAGGTGCTTTTTCCTTCTAGTTATTACCGAGCGACGTAAAAGCCGCTTCTTCGCGGAGATACTCGAGTGTTTCATGCTTTTCTTTCCTTCCCTTGTAATTCCGCCATTTTCATTTCGTTACGGCTAAAGGAAACTCTCACGAGGATGCAAATGTTTTCTTTTGCCCGTTTGACCTATACCCCCATGGTCGCTTATTAATAATTAAACGCAGGGGAATGCAAATTTTTTTGTGAGTACGTGGTATTGCGGTGGTGGTATTACGCTGTCTCAAATAATCAGGAATTCACATTATCGAATTGTACGATATTATTAGGAAATACTTTTGTATATTACATATTTTCCATTTCTATTTATTTTTAAATATTTAAAGTGATTAAACACATATTTTTATTTTATAATTCACACAGGGTAGGATCACGTTGTTTTGGATTAGGTGCAGATACTCTTATTTCATACTTCAGAGTGGGATAGATCATGTTAGATTCGGTTGAGTCAGATTATACATGTTACAAAGTGCTGTTGTCTTATAAATCAGAAAGAATGAACCGTCAGGCAAACGTTTATGAACACTTCCATGTTCATTTTCGTCCGTAGAATTTGTTAATTCCTTGTCTGCCGAGGAGAACACGACAACAACAAGTGATCTATAATCAAACGAGGCGCAGAACAGTAGGTAACGTTGTCTCGTGGGTGTGTAAGCTGGCAGGTATCGATCTCACCAGTTGTAATTCATCATAGGGTAATTGAACGGTTACAATTCATCCAACTCCGTGGTATTACAGGACGACGTTACGTATACATCTGAGGATCAGTTTACCTAAATCCAGGAATCAATGAGCACAGAGCAGGGGTGTAACGCGTATATCGATTTGCCTCGACAAATGTACCGGACTCTCTCTGCTATTATGTTACTCAAACATTGTCTCCATAAAAATATAAAAAACAACAAATTGAATCCCTCACACTTGACCTTACAAACACCTCAGATACTCAACGTTCTTATCATCACGATTTCGGACAATATTTTTAATCATCTTCTGTCCGACATTTCACTCGGTAGTACCTACACTCCGGACCTAAAAATCATCAGCTGTCGGCTCCTCGTTACATGCACGGACGATCCAACACTGGTAACTTCGTTGAAAAGTACAATAGAGCAAAGTTCCTCAAAAATAATCAGGCTGGTGCAACGGTTCGAGAGGCCAGAACGAAGCCATCGTTCCGTCAGAAACGGCGCTCCGAATTTCGCAGTACAAACGCGGCGCACAAAGGGCGAGTTAACAGGCTAGACCAGCGACGAGGGGTGGGCGTGAGGGGTTAAAATCACAAATGCCAGAGGCAGTCGGTCGGTTTCTCGAAAAACAAGCCGAAATTTCGCAGAATGCCCGCGGAGCACGCACGGTTTCGCTGGATCCGTCGGGGAGAACACGAGTGGTCAAAGTGGCCGCCATGATTATCTCATCTCTCGACGCGCGTTATCGCGATTCATCCGGAAGCTCTTCCAGAACTCGTCCGTTCTGTCACATGCAAATTTCTGATGGTCCATGGCCAAACAAGGCCGTGGAACGGTTTGCACTCCCATAGGCGGACAAGTGCCTATCGAGCAGATAAGGAGAACAAATGAGTGCTTATGGCAGCAGAGGGAGGATATCTTCATCGTCGCGGTTCCTCAAAGCGGCCAGGACTAAAGGAACTGAGAAGATGCGAGCGATAACAGTGCACAGAGGGAGGTAGAACGGGAAGAGAGATTCAAAGACGTCCGACGTGCCGTGAAGGTAGACGGCCGTAAGAAGCTAGCTGGCAGAAAGAAAGGAGGAAGCATGGAAGCAAGGAAGGGAGGACGGAAGGAAGGAAGGAAGGAAGGAAGGAAGGAAGAAAGGAAGGAAGGAAGGAAGGAAGGAAGGAAGGAAGGAAGGAAGGGAGGAAGGAAGGTAGAAAGGAAGGAAGAAAGGAAGGAAGGAAGGAAGGAAGGAAGGAAGGAAGGAAGGAAGGAAGGAAGGAAGGAAGGAAGCAAGGAAGGAAGGAAGGAAGGAAGCAAGGAAGGAAGGAAGCAAGGAAGGAAGGAAGGAAGGAAGAATCTAAGCCGTGGAACACCGGGGGCCGACGTTTTCTGTTTAAGCGACATCAAAGGCCCTGTCGCGAATTTTCCTTTCACCCACTACCACGCCACTTTCGATCCTACCCACCTTACCCTTACCGTCTCATCCGGGAGACTCATTTCGGGTCATAGCCGACGAGAGTATTCCGCGGATTTGCGTGAACGTGTGTACAGGGTGACTCGTAACGAGACGGTGTTATGGAGGGATGAAAGCGGTGAACGTAAAGGGGATGGTTTCTGTAAGAAATATTGCATGCAACCTGACAATGTTTTAATACGCTTTATTGCTTTCGTCGTTTATTAAATATATTTAATTTATTTAATTTATTTTATAGCATCTTATATTTTCGGCGAGGTTAGGAAGAATGGCGCGCAAGTAGTCTCAGTATAAGTACAAGACGAACACTAAAAAACAATGAGAATTGAGTTCGGAGTAAAAAGTTCTAACTGAACATCTTTTACAACGGTAATGTCAACCATACAAGATTGTCATGAGAGGCAAACTGGAACACCCTGTATAGAGGGTAGGACGTTCCAGGCATAGAGTAACGGAGTTCCATAGAGCAGTATGGAGGCAAGAATGGCGGCGGCGGGGGTCGCCACCACTAAAAGGGTAAACGTTGTAGGCTGCCGTGGCAGATTTCGGATAAAACAACTTCTCCATCCATCTTCCTCCGTTCCTTCTTCATATTCTCCTCCCTCTCTCATCCTGATTCCGATTGATGCAATGTCGCGTACGCGTGTGCGTGTGCTGTGCACACGTGCGCGATTGTTCGTCAGTATCAAGGACCAGCAGGATGTACCGAAGGGGATAATTAAACTTCCCAAAGCGAGCTCTCTCACGGAATAGCTTCGAGAGTCAATAGTATCTCTATAACCCGTCTCTGAAGATGTCTAGATAGGGAAAAGGGAGTACCGCAATCTACAGCTCGCGAATCACTCGTACGATCGAATATTTAATTATAAACTCGTGTTTCGAATGGAATTCGCGGTATTGTAAACGTAATCGATGCGGATGGCGTTTTCGACGCGGTCACGATCGCCGTTTGACGTCCGGACACGGATTTTACGAGAACGTTTCAATTACTGCCTCGATTGCACTCGATACTCCCTAGAGAATCGATTCGAAGGGATGGAAATCACGAATCGTGAATGCTGTTTCTTTTTCGAGGTTGAATGGAGCTTCTTTACGCGGTGTGAGTGTAGCAGAACGTTCGGTAGCAGATACAGCGGTGTCATTATGTTATCAGACACTTGTTGGCCACAGTTTGACGAGCGTATGATATATTTTTAATTTTTAAACACAATTGAACACATTTCCTGCGTGTGTGCCATGAATGTACACGAATTACTAAAAATATTTCTATATTTATAGAAACATGATTTTCATGTATCAATTATTTAGTAGTTCTGTTAGGTTAGGCTTCAGTTAGCTAGGTTAGCGGTGAAAGGGTTAGAGTTCAGTTTTGATTATTGCATGTACATATTCCTACGATGGACCTAATTGCTTCGAGCGTTTAACACGAGGTGGATGCAATTATTTTCACGCTTCCGGTATACTAGATCGTCGCAACGAAAGTCACTCAGCCTGGTGTTTCGACGGATGCACGGTGAACGGTCATTGTAAAAGATATCGATTCGGCAGCGCGATAATTGTAACGCGATGTTATTAATTATACGCAGCTCGCAATTAGTACGCTTCAGGTATTACGTTAACGCGACGTTGCTGCCTCCTGTTGTTGTTCGAGTTAACATCCGGTCTTTCTGGTCACGTTCCCATCGCTTTGCGATGAAACAATTATGCGTCGTGCAGTTCACACTCGAGGAAAAATGGGGTTACAGGAATTTGAAGAGGGAACTCTGCGATAAAAAGACAACAACGTGTTGATACTGATGGTAATTTGGTGGTGTTCGTAACTGCAAGTTCGTGCTCGGCGATTTTGGAGCAGTTATTAAGACAACATATTTTGGACAATTTGTGTAGGAATGTGGGAGTGTGTTTTTAGGATACTTTGTATGCTTTGAGGTTCTTTTTTAGGGTGTTTTGTAAGCCTTCGCGGTTCTCATCTTCAAGGCGTCCAAACGAAATGGTTCTTCTAAATTGGGAATCTAAAGAAAGTTTGTTGAGCATATTGTATCTTCAATTTCTTCCGCTAAATTAAATAGTGTAATTCATATATTTTTAAAACTAGTAGATCAAATAATTAATTATAATTCTTGCATTGATACCGTAGGACTTAGCCACGTCATTCTACTTTGAAAATTGTTCAAGTTATCAATGCCTCCATTCTGAAATTTTCAGACACCAAACTGCTAAGTGAATCCTGAGTGAATTTTAAGTGAATTCTAATTGCTCTAGTGTCTACTTAGAGCTCTCGTTTCAAGGACTTCAGAGGCTGTAAAATTAACTACAAACTAGTTTCAGCATCTGTGATTAGGCATTTAAGTTTTCAACCTCTAAATTACTCATTCAAAGTTGATAATTACTGATACACTTAGTACCTGTTCAATTAAGTTCATAGAATTTCTAATTCTAATCTTCTAACATAAATTTATAATTCAACACAGCTCAAGTACTCAAATTTCTTGTCAGGGCAACTGATTTCTTTAATTCCCTTGCATTATCAGATTCCAAACCGTTAACTCAGCGAATAATTTATACAACACTCATTAATATCTCATCAAATTTTCCTTGAACGTTAGTGTGCTATTACGTTTGTTTCAGATTGTCATACACGTTTTTCTCAATAAACGATCAGTTCTCCAAGCCGTTTTAGTGGCCGTTTGCATGCAAGAAGCTGCTTCTTCGCAGGCGTACATATGTACACGCATTTTGCGGCGAAAGGGTTGTTCCAAGTATCGATATTCTATGAAACAACCCCTGAACGCAAGCTTTCGGTACGAGGTCCCTTTACGCGGAGAGCGGCATAGCCTCGAGCATTAGCCGGCCAACGAAATGCGGCAACGTTTCGACGTGGCAGAAACCGAAAGTACACTATTTCGCAGTGTACCTCGATTTCCAGCCGCACTAAACCAGTTCGAATTACGCCGGCGCGATCTTCGACCCTAAATCGTAAATAGAAGGGCACCTCGTGCACGATTCACCGCCGCGTCTCTCTTCGTGTGCTCGGCGGGCGGCAGAAGAACGCCTGCGCAACCTCTTGAAACAGTTGGGGGGGTGTAGAGAGGAGGAGAACGATACACGTGCACGTTCCTGTGCGTGTGTACGGTCCACAGACTATATAGTGTGTTTCGAAAACTCGTCGACGCGATTGTATACGTTGGTGAATTAATTCCTTCGCGTTCAACGAGAACCGCTTTCTGAAACGGAGAACGCGTAAATGATTCAGCCACTTCAATGAAGTTCCCGAATATGTTGTGGGTAGTCGAAATTAGCTTTGCCACATTTCAAGGCTCCCTTTGTAAATTGAACGAGTACGAATGTGTTCAGTACTGGTTTTTGGACGTTTTGAGTTTTCCGACACTTTGACAGCGGTGTGTTTTTTAATGTAGTACGTCGTATGCAATAAGATAGAGAGTACATCAAAACGTCCACGGAGAATATTTAGCTCTGAAGTATTTCGTAGTCGAAGGGTTAAAATACAGAGACGGATGATAATAATTAAAACTTCATATAAGTCGCCTAGTTTTTAATTTTAAATTAAATTGTCCGAAACACAATGCGACGGACCATATTTCGAAGTATCCGAAAAACCTTTACCTCCTAAGTACTCCTCTATCGAGAGATTATATTAGACTAACGCCTATAAACTCGAGTATAAACCAATGAGTACAAACTGACTTACCTGAATTAACCCCTTGCCTTCCGATTGTTTCAATAACCATCAGCAGTGAATTTTATTGTTCGAGTGATACAAGGTTGAAACTCAGAAATAATATTCATGAACATTAGCAATTTAAGTTAGATAATGCTTGGAAACTCAAAGGAGCTGTGATACAAAATTTTTAAGAATTCCTATTTGAGTGAAACTCACGTTTACAACATATGGACCATAATCTGCATCACGAGTGTGAGTCGTTGTCACAAGAAAAGGGGTTAAAATGCCATCGAGTAAAAGGGTCAGAAAAGAAGAAAGACAGAGCGCATCGTTGCACCCCAGACGCGGTCGCGGATATAGTGAACGCAGTGACCGCGTGGCGGCGTTCTTTTCCAAAGGGTTGCTAACACCGCGACCGGGTGCAGCGGTGGGGGTAGGGTTGAAGAGTCACGTGCGCATGCGTGGAGGTGACGAGCGTGGAGGGGACGTTCAGTGTCACTCGGTGCCGGGCGTTGCGGCGCCGTGGCCCTTCAGTCTTTCATCCGCAGTCGTCGCGGTCGTGCGCGTTTCCTCGACCGACAACATTCGATTCTCCAGTGACATAGTAGTGCATTCTGTCTACGGATATCATAACGCTCCATTCAACCACAACGTCCTTCCATCACGTGTAACCGATCACGATCTCAAGTATTATGCAGACCTTGTGATCCAGAGACCTTTCCAGGGGTGTTTCAGAGCTTTGGAGTCATTTCTGTAGAGCTTCGAGGTTTTAACATTGAGACATTTGAGTTTGAAGGATACCTGACGTGTCACGGTATCTGCAGGTTTTTAGAGAAGGTGTCAATTAAATTGACGTAAGTTTTTAATTGACCGAGTCAGAGTTCTGGTGACGCAGGCCAGGGATTTTCGAGTTCCCTGACCTAATTAGTTCGTCGACTCACGAACAGTGGAAAACATATCGTTGGCCTTAGTGCACGGCAGGATCTGTTAACTGTGTGTTAACCCGTGTGTCGAGTGTGTTTTCGCCGGTGGTTGTGCTGTGATCGAAGGATAAATCGGAGGAGGTCTTTCAGTGATCGTAGAACACGGGACACTCGAAATCGCGGAGCAACGCTCGCGGCTGATAGTTGAACTTTCTCGCTGCCGTTGACAGATCGATAACAAAGTTTGCGTACGCGAGTTTCCCCTTTCGTAGCCGCCGGCTAGCGGTACATGGCCCGTTTTTGATACTGTGGGACGCGTTTAGCTTGGACTTATCGGCGACACGAATCTCACGTTCACAACAGATTATCTTGAATGTCGATTGGAAACAAATTAGAGTCTATAGACCACGTCAGGGCAGTTGGTCTCTGAGGATTTCTACTTGAACTCTTATTTAAGCCTACAGAGGGGAAACAGTTGAAGCATCGATACGCTGGCTGGACCACGTTTAGACTCTTGAACTAGGATTAAAGATCACCGAAATCATTTTTCGGTAGATTGCTCCTGGTCTCCTAGATCTAAAGATTCGCTAGTAAACATTTGAATGCTTGTCGAAGTTATACAGACTCTCTAAACCCATGGACCAAATCTAAACACCGGGACGGTACCAGAGGATCTCTGTTTACATTTATACGAAACGACACTGATCATTATCACACTTCACCCTCGTTTAATCCTCCGGACCAGATCTAAACCCTTGACACCTGAGGATCTAGCTACTAGTTGTACTCAGACCTCAGTCAGTATATTGAGGATTCTACCAACTCAAACATCCTACTCTTCTATGAGTCTAACCTTTTAGAACTCCGTAACCTATCAACAGTACGATCTACCTTTATCTATTTGCTCGAGACATCAAACCCAACGTGTCAGCGTGACATCCTGAACGGATCCAAAGATCATAGACGATCTTTCGTGGAGTTTCTATGAGGATCGTAGGAGCAAGGCTGGAAATCTGACGCCACGTCGCTCGAGTGGACGAGGGAGCCTGTCGTTGTCGTTGTCCAGCAGACAGTACCTGGTGAAATATAAGCGTAAAGAGGGCAGACGAGAGGGTTGCTGCGAGAGGGCCTGCGAGTGGCCCGGGCTGTTGGACGATCGGTCTAAGAAGGGTGCAACGGTGAAGGGTAACGGTGGATTCGGCGATTACTCGGCGGCGGGGGAGTTCGAGGTCTGGGGCGAGGAACAACGTGCTGCGGATGGTGTAGATAGACAGGTGGCGAGGCCGCCTTCGCGGCAGCAACGATGCGAAGGCGGTTCGTCTTTAAGGCCGTTGCTTCACGTCGCACATTGTGAACTTCACTCACCCCGTGAGCCGGAGCTGCTCAGGCTGGACCATCTGGAGGTGCTCGAGCACAAATCGGCCGCGGATCGGGACTCCTACTCGATGATGGAGAACTTTCATAGCCCTGTGCCGCCACCGCTGCCGCGACGACACGTCCGGTGAGTTTTCTTTTCTGAATTGCCAGTTTTCTTCCACGTCGAGATAAGAACGAGAGTTTAAGGTTGGGAGGTTCTTTTCGAGCATGTGAAACGTTGGGCTGAATGGAAGGTTGAAGAGTGGCAATTGTTAAGGTGTAATAGTGTTTTGGATTGAGTACCAACGCAAGGTTGGTTTTAGTCTTTTGTAAGGGTTGAGGATGTGTGGAGTGATCAGGATGATCTTTTCTGGTGTATCGATGTGTGAGAGATACTTTAGGAATAGATACAATATGTTGTAGTTTATATAAGCATACGTTTGACCTTGTCGAGGTTTAGTCAATGTTACCTTTTTAGCGATTTGTGTTTGTCGTGGTAACACACCACCTGAAATAATTAGGACTCTTTTGTCGAATTGATGTGTAAATACAATTCAATATGTGTAGTTTCTGTAAGACTGGTTGGTCTCTTCCAAGTTTAATGGGTCTTACAATTAATTTTTAGCGACTTGTGTCTGTTTATCACGCTGTCTAAAATAATCATACACTTAAATGATTTATTGTTGATTAAATGCTCGGAATATTTCAAACACAATAGACAGTAAACATACATAAATTATATAACATAGGCTAGACAATATTGATTTATTACATTTATTTAATAAATTGTCCAAATGCATTGAAATCCTGAATCTATAATTGTCCTGAGCAGTATATTTAACCCATTGCCGCAAGTGACGGCTATAGCTGACAGATTTTTGTTGATGTACTAGTAAATGACGGCTGTAGCAGTCGTATTGTAGCAACAAAGGAGCATTTTAAAAAAAGGGTATTTCTGAGGCCGACATAGAAAAAAAAGTATCCGTCTATGGGTTACGAGTAAAATGAATCAAGTTGTCCTTCAATTACTGTAATATAGTTCTAAATCAGCAAAATACGTCATAAAACAACTTCAAAGTGTCACGGGAGAGTTTTATTAAAAAGGGTCGAAGTGGCTAAAAGAGTTTCCAATTCCGGTGTGGGTGAGCCGCTGAAGTTTCAGTGATCTTTTTTTATCAGGAAGTTGATTTCTCTGAAGACTGGTGTCGCTTCGAGACGAGATTGCTCGATAACAAATCGTCTTTTTTTTCAATCAGAAATTAAATCGCTTCAAAACGAATAGCTCAGTTTCATTAAAAAATCATAGTAACATACAGTACCCGTCACGTAGCTCTTCAAAGTGCCGCTTAAGTTCGACACTTTTTAAATGGATAGTGCAGGAGAATATTTTGCCGTGATTTGTAAATTTCGAAATAAGTGTTGGGCATTTCACTGGCAATTATTGAAACGTGTGCAACAGTTGTTTTCCTACTCGAACATTCACATGTTTTAATTTTTCAAACAACGGTTGATTCGGACAGTAGGTAACGGAGCCGACCAGATTCTCTCCGCAAGACTGTTTTTTGCTACACTCAGTTTCAGAAACTGACGATAACGGGGTTTCCAAGGGTCTCCGATCGGAAACGCGTAACACCCGGCCGTTAGTTGGAAGTTTTCCGTTTCGAATCAGCGCATTCTCATCGAACACGAATCGATTTCGAGAGCCGGCTTGTCATTAACCCCGTTCTTCGGGCGTGAACCTCCGAAACGAGCTACAATTCCACCACCTATATTGGCCTTCCAGCAGACTCTCGCGAACCCCTCTGCCACCCCTTTAACCCTCGTCTTTCTCTCTCCCTCTCGTTCTCTGTTTCTCTCTGCACCGCCACCCACCCCTTATCGTTTCCATCCCTCGACCGACTCTCCACGGAGTGAAATCTTGATCGTTCGAACATTTACTGCGCGAACTGGCTCGTTCGTTTTCGCGATTTCGTTGTTGCTTTCGCACCTGCCCATCGATAACCCTTTTTGCAATTTATTAGGAACTATTTGATTTAGGTGCAGAATCTCTGGTATCTTTTATAGATTCTGCTGAAAATCTTCATTCTACATATATTGATTTTATTCATTTCTCAATTTTCAGTTGGTTCTAATATACCGTTGACGGAGTATTTACAGTAAAGTAGTATTTTCCTACAGAATTAGTATTTTAGGCAAATTGAGTCAGATTGTTAGCAACATTTAAACTAAAATGTCTTCTCTGTATTCAAATTAAAATATCTTCTAGCTGAATAGCATATCGCCGGCTTAACACTTGTTTCTAAAAAATAGTGAGCTACATCGATTAATGTATTAAAAAATACGATATCACTAATAGCTTCGAAGATACTCATCTGGATCAATTTTAATGCAACACCGCCCATTGTTTAAAAAAGGGATGTTACCAATTACAGTAGAAACATACGTGTGAAATGTTGGTGAAGCATACACAGTAATTAATTTAACAAAGTGTATATTCGGCTAGACCAAACTTCTATTAAAAACCCTACAAGCGTTCTCGAAAACTGTACACGCATTATTAGACTACAAATCTTTATGCGACTACATATTTTCAGACATCAGTATATTTTTTTTAGCGTACCTGAAGAATTCGAATTTCAACAAAACTATATTTAACCCTTTGAACGCCTTTGTCTAGTGTGACTCAACATTGATTTCATTCACAGCTACTCCTATATCGAGTCACACTCGTTATTTTTAAATTGCCAGTTTAAATATATATTATATTGCGTAATATTTTTTTTTACCTAGATAAGCAATATTACATGTATATGGCCCATTTTTGTAACAAAAAACGTCCTTGAAGTGTTCAGGCACATGATTGTACTTAATTGATTCCAATCAACCAACTGTCCTTTGAAGTACATTTCAAATAAAACACTTAAAATAATAGGGAGTCATTGAAAAGAAAATTTAAAAAAAAATTAAGAGTTCAGAGTGTTAATGCTTTTCATTTCAGTATCATTAATTAAATTTGCGTCGATCATCAAAGAAGCTCTTTTTTTTCTCTCGGAGGAGCAAATTACAAATTTTTATTACTATAATACCCACCAATATTGACGTTTGTTGGTTTTATCAAAGCAGTGGGCCATCTTTGTGATTTTTACAGCCGTTTCGATAGCGTTTGTTTGGAAGGACGTGCACAGGGGGTTGCACACGCGAGAAGATCGATGCTCGGTGAAAGGCGCGCGGAAGATGAAACGAGGGCAAGAACTTAGGGGTAAACAAAGTGTTACGAGTGAGCTCGACACCGCTTAAAGTTGACCTAAAGTGTCGGACGAGGTCGCGTGAGATATCGTTCCCACGATTGCCACGTTGAAAACCAACGTGACGCGCGTTTAACCCTGATTTTTTCTTTTCGCCTCACATGTCCCGCGCTCGATATTTGACATCGATCCGCCGGAAGTGGTCGTTTCGGAAACGTGACGCGGACGTAATTAAAAGCGGGTATTAATTACGGCCGAATTCGGCCATTAGATGCATCGATCGTAATTTCGTCGAACTGTTATACTAATTCTATCGGTAAATTGCAGCCGACCGTAGAATTGTTTTTTCTAATGTTAAATTAAATGCTAAGTGTCGGGCGTAAATTAATACGTTTTTATAGTACTTTATAATGTTATTGTTTGAAGGAATTCTTGTCTTTAAAGAAAATTTTTATTATTATTCGCAAAGAAACCAAATTATGCGACGCATTATTATTACAGTTTTTTTAAGATGTACAGTTTCTTTTTATTCCTAATTATTATAGTCTTTTACACTGAATGCACTGTTTTAAAACAATTTCAATGGATTAGTCTCAAATTATTTATTCGTTTGCGTATACAGGAGTATTGAAGAAACAGCAACAGTTTAAACTATCGTTTATTAATTATACAATTCATTAGGGTACGCATGGTCTCTGCAAATGTTCCAGTGCCTCTGTTAATTTATGTGTAAATAATATTTACTTCTGATTCTGTTTATATTCACTGTGCAACGATATGTACAAAATATTATGCAGTGGAAATTGGAGCACGCCAGAGTAACAATACAGAGTCAGAAACATAATATTCGTTTTAAATCAGTATCAGAAAACAAAGAAAAATGTTAGCTACTTCGTTATTCCACTGTTAATGTCTATTATTACCATAATAAGCATCTACTCCATGTTTCAGAAGACTTAGTAGTTATTAAATAAATACCAATTCCAAATTTAAGGCACCAATCACTTAATAATTTCACCAATTAATGTGTTAACCATCTTATTAGTCCTACAGCACGCGTTTAACATGTTTACTACCTTGTAGATAATCATTATCATGTTCTTTGACTTATATTCTACGTTGGTGAAATGAAGATGTATTATGGTTATTATTAATGCAGAAATTCAGTGGATTTTAAATATTCTTCTTCTTTATTTTGCAATTGCTTAGTTATGTCTGTCGGCAGTGAATATTCTATTATAATAATAGAAACATTGATTATCTCGGGAGAAATGGCACCGCGAAAATAGTTTAAACAATAAAAAGAAATAGACACATTCAGACCGTATTCACTGACTTTATTAACTTTTTACAGCCTCGTGTCGACGCTGACTCGACGTTACCTTCAATGATACTCGTTTCTATTCTAATGCAAACGCCGCACAAATGCTTTCCTCTGAATATTACTGGTTAACGACAGAATGTTAGGTGAGGTTCATATCAGAGATTCGGCTTCGCATGAAGAAACATCGTAACCTTCTTTAATAACTTACAGAATTATTCTGAAGCCCTTCTGGAGTTTATGGTTCACCTTGTGACAAGGCAGCTTATGGCTTCGAGCTATTGAACTTTTCCTCAAAACATTCTGCATAGAAAATTGTTCATAAAAACTGCATGTTATTTCGGTCTTTTAATTTGTCTTGCAACATACAATAAAATGGTCAAAAAGAAGTAATTTCTACCATCCGATTTGATCTTCGTACCAAGCATACGTATTAGCATAAACACATTCACGACACTGCTTTAAGCCTGCAGATAAAGTGGGTGATGACTCAAAGAATTCTGAATATTTATTATTTTGTCAAATATTACACTATAACACGTTGGTTGTCACAGTGAAAACAGCCATTGCTGGACAGCCACGATATAAATGTCCCTCTTCAATATAAATCGTCAAGAAGAAGAATGTTTAAGTATTCAGTATTGTATATGTGCACCTATATTAACGTTGCAATGTTAAATTAATTAAATAAAATTTGAGGCGCCAGTCACTGGTACCACCATGTCATCCAATCACCATATGATCACCAAATCCTAGCAAGAGGGTCATGATCGAAGAGATTTGTTCGAAATATGTAGAATACTCGAGGGGGGGTGTAAGATGTTTAGAAAAGGCGGTATCCGGCATCCTGGCCTCTCGATCGATATGCACTCACGGAACGAAAGGTAACGCGGCATACGAAAGGCAAACAAAGTGATACGAGAAGAGAGGAGAAAGAGCAGAGAGAGGAGAGAGTATGTAAAAGGCGAGCAAGCAACGCAGGGTGGCGCCGACATTTCGCGGTGAAGCGACCGACCCCATAGCTATGCATCACCCTGTCCTACCAACAACTACCTACCTACGCGATTCTACCCCTCTGACTTCGTCTGCACTTCCTCTTTTTCCTCCCTTTTTCCACCGTTTTTACCTTCCACCCGGCACCCCTGTCTTTCTCCCGCATCAGCTGCCTGTCCTTTTTCACGTTTTTTCTCCACCACCCCCTCCGCCCCCAACGTTTCCTGGCCCTCTCGCTGCTTTTACCCCGTTTACAATGCCTCGTCATAAAGTGTCCGTTGTGTTTCTTCGAGCAATTTGACCGTTTGTCATCCATTCGCTCCTCTAAACGAGTTCCCTTCACCGAGTTTTTCGTTTTTCGTTTTTCGTTTTCAGAGCTCGTTTTGAGAGCCGTCCCGACCGCTGGACTCTCATTCGACGATGATCTTTTCAAGTCCAGTTAGACATAGAAGCTTCGTTTCCGGTGTTTCGATACTCGGATGGGAGAATGGGGATTATTGTTTTTATCCTTGGAGTTTTGAGCAGCTTCGTGTGTTAATATATTGTAATGTAAGAATTAGATTTTACGTCATAGATTCATGTATGATTTTGTAAATTATTTTGATGTTATAGGTATCGTTGTGTTGGGTAGGCGAGATTCAGCAAGCTGTTGATTTTAACAAATTTTAAATAAAATATTAACTTTGTCTAGTATAGGAGTAAATTAAAGTGGATGGAAAGTAGAGAAAGTGGTAGATAATAGAAGTCTAGACTGTAACAAACACCGTTACAATTGCCATAAATTTCAAACACCAATTTACAAAATTTCAAATAAAAAATAGCAAGTACATGCAGGTTAATCCAAATCTTCCCAAGTACTGGGTCCACCCCTCCTCAAATATGAACGATCATATCCCCCAAACTAAGTTCTCACTTTAAATAGATTCGAACCGCAAAACTCTAGCTATCGGAAAACGTACATATTTCTAAATATATAAAACACCAATTTATATCATTTATGTTTCTCAATGAATTCTGAAGTCTTGCAGCGAGGAAGGAGTTTCGAAACTCTACAATCTGACCTGAAGAACAGTTTACCAGAATCGTGGCTGGTCTCTAAAGCGATTTCAAGGTTCGATCCTCAAACTTCGATATTAGCACGACCACTAACGCGCTATTCGTGTCGTTGACGATGCCACGGGGTGATAGATACCTCTAAAGGTGCAGCAGGGCACAGGAAGGATATACGTGGAGAACGTGTGCGGAAGAGAGAAAGGGAGTTCTCTCGGCAGAGATAAGGGCTTTACATTCTATGTTATGCCAGCATGGATGAGCGATGGTACGACTCTTCTTTTCCCTCGGAATATTCCACTTGCCGGGATATTGGTACACCGACGGTATTTTTCTACGAACGATCACATTTCAAACCTACATGCATATACGTATTCGACAAATCGTGGGCCGACCTCGTCCTTCGTCTTCGAAACGATGGAAATTCGTCTGAATGGGTCTAACTGGTGAAGCATTGTGTAGTAGGGCTAATAAATTTTTAGAAGTATTCCGGATGGAATGGAAAAGAAGGAAAAGAGAAACGTTTGACAGAGAAAGTGAAAAATTCCGTGCATGGTCAGACGCGGCACACTGGATTTCTACTAATGTATCATTAGGAGATCTTTCACTTTTAGTCGGCCGAAACATAGCTGTTTTTGGGTTTTCTTGGCAAGAAAATTACCAGAGCTATCGAAATGAAACCTGGAACGTCTATTATTCCTATAATTTTTTTTGTGGCAGAATATAGTATTCTTTTTGTGTCTAGCGTACCGCACGGAACCCTTCGCTATTTCTTGACGCTGTTTAAACGTCAATGTTGTACAAATTTAACGGGGGTTTATTATTATCATTTAATCAAATTGTAATGCGTGGACCATAGATCTACACTGTTAAAAGAGTGTTAACGTACTGATTGAAACGTCGATCACAGTCAACGTGTTTACCTCAGTCCTGTATTTCTGACACTTGTCCACCTTAAACAATAGAAAACATCCTCTCCTTCTTCAGATTCCTCTTTCAACCTCTCCGACATTGAACCAAGCGGAAATTTCTTAAAATTATTCTATTCAAGAGTAGAAACATCCGACTATCTAAGACACTCGCGTGAAGGGTGCGGAAACCTTGAAATCAGTCTTCTCGGGATCAGCAAGTGACGTTTTCACGATGCGAGAGCACTTAAGAGGCAACGTCTCGGGTTTTCGGTGGCTGGTAAATAAAGCGGGCTGGCTGTTTACACGCTTCCGCCGGCTGAAAACAGTCCTCTCGGTCTGACGTTTCTTTCCAGTTTCTCGCTTGCGATAACATATCTGGGATCTCGACGGGTGCGATTTGTTTTCGCTTCGAGGCTCGTGCCGTGTTCTTTCGCCTCACGCAACTAGACGCTGTGTTGAGGAACGTATCATGACACGACGGATCTCGCTAATTGAGCGTGACGATCAGGCTTGTTTGGGCAATCACGAAGCAAAAGAGGAAAACATAATAGTGTGAAGAATTAAGTATATACAACATATTCAGAAGATATGGCGATGACTACCTGCTTGGTATGCAGACAATTTTATGGAATGCCAAGACGTTGCAGAGCTATAGGATTTATTATTAAGTAAAAGCATAATACTATTTTAAATATAGTTTGAAACTATGCAAAAATTGTTTAAACTAAATTGTTTTTTATAGATATGATATGCACGCTCTTGTAACAGACTGTAAGATAATGACTTTACGATTAAATGGTGAAATATTTCCTGTGTGATTTGCATTTGAAATAGAATATCATAGCATGTCTGACCATGTATGGCATTTTTCACTGCGCCTGTTAAGACAGCTTTTCGACCCATTTCAGTATATACGACCAGATTCAAGTAATTTTTATTATTATTTCTCAAACTCCAAGCTCCCAACCTCAATCTCAGCTTCTCACACAAGGTTAATTTGACATGTGAAGAGAGCTGTGATCGTTTGTTTCGAAGAACACGTGTACGAAACACGATTCTTTAAAACGTTTGATTTCTCCCGGATCGATCCAGCCTATTTCACGAGCACCCAAATAAGAAACAGGCATGTTTTATCGAATAAGAAGCCGGAGAGAAAGCTCACGTATATCGTGGATGACGCTATCTCTGCGTATTTACGGAAAATCGACGTCGGGGAGTGTCTGTAGAATATCCAAGTGGGGTATATACAGCATCGCGTCACTTAGGCGAGCTAGACGCAGTCTCGGCAATTGATAGGTAGTCACGCTAGGCTGACCTCAAGGGACATCAGTTCGTATAGGTGTTTCCCCTAACCCCGACACCCACCCCCTGCACACCCCTTTAACCTTCTATCCGCCTTCAGCTTCGTAAAATCTACTCCCAAGCCGAGCCGCCTCGTAGCTTCCGCCTCGTATCTTTCGCCCCCAACCACTCACCCTTTCCTCCAACCCTCCCACCACCCCTATACACGGTGAGTCCCTGGAAACTACCTTCTGAAATAACTTCTACGCCTTCGTTCATCCTCGGGAAATGTGTCTGAAAATAAAATATAAGATATTAAAAGAATTCGAGACTTGATTCAGTTAATGATGAACACAGATTGCGAGGAGGTCACAGGTTTTATATAATTCTTTCCTGATGAGTTTCGAGAAAATTGTTAGGGTTAATGTCGATTGTTTCGGTAACCATTTGTTTTAGAAATTTTATTGTGAATTACATTGAATGCACAGTATAAGCCTGATTATACATATAGCAGGGACACAGAAATTAACCAAATTCTGTACTCATGCTAGGATGCATAGTAAATAACATTCCAAATTTCCAAAGCAGCAATGTAAACTGCGAAAGTAAATTCTGCATGGTAATAAGCTTTGGTAATAATAATTCTAGCATGCGATGCAGCATGATTGCAACGAATTCCCGCTTCCAGTCATCCCGTTCTTGTTCTTCAAAAAGGCCATATCAATTTCCCTGGACACGTTACCATTGAACGTTTGTTTCTACTACGATATTGCTCAGTTTTCCTCCGTTTTCATACAAACGGAGATAGAGCGGGAGTTTCCTTTTGGCTCCGTTAGTTCCGCGTGGACAAGTCAGATAAAACACCCAGTATAGCAAACATTTCCTCTTCTTCCACACCGTTCTCCCGTCATTCCTTCCGAGTCTTCGCGAACCAGCCGAAGCTCTGGGTCTCCTTCTTCAGCCCTCTTCAGCCTCTCTTTATCCTTTCTGCAAGCTTCGATCTTCGTGTCTGGACGTGTCGATGCTACCCGTCGGATAGCTGGCTGCACTTTTACCATCGCCAGTTAAACCACTCCGTACATCCGTTCTTTAGCGCAGCTCGATTCGAAGCCACCCTCCACGGCTTGTTTCTGCAAGGTTCTGCCGCGCCACCCCTTCCTTTCCCCGATGGGGAATTTCTTCGGCGATCTTTACGCATTTTACGCCACCGTAATATCCGACGAGCCCGCACAGCCTCCCCCCACCACCTTCCGAACGATTCCAACGAGTTTTTCGGTGTCCTTTGATCCTATTCTTCCAGCGACCCATCCCACGCGTCCGCTCCAGGTGAAACGGTTCGACTCGCGGCTCCTTTCGACGTTTTGTTTGAGCGGAATTTTTGCGGGAGAATCGCGATCTACAGGGTGGGACGAAGGAAACTGTGGTAGGAACTTAGGTTTTTTTGAAATTGTAGGCCTTTTGGAAATGTAGATGTGAATTTGGTTAATGATTTTTATGGAGAAAGAGGTTTGTTAGGAAGTATCACGAGTGTCTGTTTGAATTTGATCTAATTATTGTGCAGACTAGAAACCAGCACCTAAAATAATTTTTGATTCATTCATATTAGATGAAGACGTTTATGAGAAAATTTGTTGTCTTTGAAGAGGCTCATATAATGGACTTCTTTTTGACAAATCTTGTGATAGGATCGGTAGACAGGGTTAAAAATTATTCTACGACGCCTCAGGAATTTCTGAAAACTTCTCATGTGACACGTTCCATCATACTGCTGACGCAAATCCTTCAATTAAAATTTCGTTTAGATACTGATTAAAAATGCGTGGTTCAGAAATTTCTGAAAATTCATCGTTATTAATCATGTCAACCGGTGCATCAAATATTAATCCCCCCAAAATTCGGTCAAATATAAATGTTAAAGTAATGAAAGAAAATTAATAAAATAAAGAAGGGTATTTTAAGAAAACATTTTATTATGTGCCTGTATTTTCACTGCAGCACTGTCAAGTTGTGCAGAACGTGTAGGTGATAATTATTTGAGGGATATGTCACTTAAAATTCAATTTTAAAAGTACAGTTTAATATCCCGACTGTTTTACTGGATTTTGTGTTGAAATTTTCATATTTCACAAGATATCGCAGGGTCGAGCGTTATCCAGTTCGCCCTTTATACGGGTTCTCTCATAAGAACGTAATAGCGGGTTGAAGTTGGAGAATTGGAAGGAAAGGTGGCCCAGTTTCGGGGCACGAAGAACGAAATTTATTTCATTAGAAGCGCCTCTGTGCGCTCGACGTAAACGGATCCTTGAGCTGTTTTCGATTTAACCTCCGACTACCATGGCGAACAACTTCACAGGGATGATGAAATTTTTCTATTCGCCCCGATAGCCAGCGATTAATTTACCGGAACGTCGATTCTCCTCGATCGCACGGATCGATCGTGCTTTAAAACGGGGAATAAATTTATCGAAGCTCCTCGGACTCTTCGAAAATTCTCAAGCAGTCTTGTTTTCGTTATATAGCACAAAATAAAAATTCCAATTCAGTATTTTCACTATAATGCACTCCAAATGTTCGAGTTGTTTCAAGGTTCTGTTTAGCAATTTATTTACTGTTTATTTTTATAGATTTCAACAGATTTTTCTATATTATTTGGTAGCAACAGCTTTCGAGCTCATTATAGTGCCGGTTGGTATATACTAGGCTACTTTTTCAGTCCGTATGAATACTGTGGCTCTGAAAATTGAGCCAGTAGTTTCATAATTATTTTATCTCCTTAATTCAGAAACTACAGAGCAAATAGACATTGCATTAGAACGTTGACTAAGAGACGATACTATAACGTTGTTTCAGGTAACAGTGCCCTGAAAAAGTATTAAGTAAAAAACAGTTAAAACAACAAATTCATTTGATCAATTTCGTGAGTCTCGGTGGGTTACTCCCGTATTCAAACGATTAATTCCTAATTATTGCGATACAACAAACGAGTAGCTCAAATATTTATAAATAGATAATTCTTGAAATAGTAAAATAAACAATGATTGAGAAAGATTCATTATTCGAGCAATTTTGCATAAACAATTAACATCAGTTGAATTTGTTAAATAAACCATCGTCAATGCTTTAATTACACCACTTAGTAATTTAAGTTTGCGCGAAAGAATGGGCGCTACTAGCCATCTGACGACGAATCACGGAACTAACCGCCACAAACGTATTGTTTTAATAACCCTTTAAGTCTGCTCTATGCAAGAACATCTCCTTCGACTTGCGTTTTCAATCTCTTCAACTAGTAAATAGTCAATCGCATACAATAACTTACATAGGCTAATTTTAAGATATCGTAAGTTGACCTAAAAAATCGTATGACGAGTCATTCCACTCTAAAGGCAAACTGACGCGTCACAGAGTCTCATAGATTCAATCAACTATACTATTACATGATTACACGATTGAAAGACAGTTAATTCGATTGGAACAGTAAACCTGAAGCGTAAACAAACGGGCGTTGGACAATCCGGTGATGCCGGCGACGAGTAATTTAACGGTCGACAAGATTTATTAAAATTTTTTCGGCCTCCATGCGGGCTCTAAACGGGCTTCTTTGTGCCCCCCCCCCCCCCCCCCCAGCAGAGAGCCCCTTTGTGAGCGAATTTCCCCTCGCGGCGCCTCCAATTTCCACCGTGATATTCTTTGTATTCTTGTAATTATAAACACGCCGGTAGCCGGACTTCTCGAAAACTTTTCTTGGCGATAACGCTCCTTTTGTTGTCCAGGCTTGTCCGTTTAAACGGGAATACGATAAATCCCATTGTGCCCGGCACAAGTCCTGGCTAACGCCATTTTCCTGCGGACGAACGTGCCCGATGGATCTCGCTTTGTGCGATTTCGTGATACCTTCGAATTAAATTGAAAAATTCCTCTCGCTACGGACGACATTTGTTTGCTCAGTTAATGATACACACAGGAAAACCTCGTGCAATTTGAAATTGCGTAAGGGAAAGGGTTCGCAATTTTTAGTTACAGGACTACATTCTAACAGACCCGGACAAATTTTATTCGAAATAAAAATAAGCAATGATTTCATGAAACTTCGTTTAACTCCAATAATTTCGTACCACTTTCGGTATCCTTACTATAGTTAACATACCTCGGTGCCAGAATCCGCCAAGGCACGGCACCGCACTAAACCAGACTAATTCGTAACACGATATGCAGTTCGGAAGAATTTATATCAATTAGCGTTAATATTCACACTTTTACTAAACTGTTTCATTTTCCAATATATGTATGTATACAATCACCAAAGTTCTTCCTTTTTCTGTAACACGCACAAATCGTTATGTCGATAATGGGTTAAGAATTAAGCAATAATTCAATCCATAACGAAACAAATCGTACAAGCAGTTCTAACTGAAGGTAATATTGAAACACAGACTAAACGGGCCACAAAGAAGATCCTGAACAATTAATAAAGCGTCAAGGTAAACAGAGACAGCAGCCTAGTAAGTGCAGAAGAGCAGTTGGACCACCTGCCGACCGTAAAACCGATTTGGCGACGCTTCTGTGCCTGAGAGGCATTCAACGCGGCTGTCTGCAACGGACTTTGTAATTTAGAGTCAATCTCCTTTATTATCCGTAATGCTCTCGCTTCGGTGCGGAGATTCTTGCGTAAAATCTATCCGACGAATTTTCGCGAGGAAAATTCTGGACGGAAACTGGAGTTCACCCCTGTTCGCTCTCTCTCTCTGTCTCCCTCTTCCGGGAGAAGAGATGTTCGATAAGAGACGAAGCTTTCGAGTTACTTAATACCGGAGTCTCGGAGGACCCCAGGTTGATCGAAACTCCTTTTCTACGGAAAAGGTAGTAGTAGCCGGGTGTTAGGAAGCCCGACGTTCCTTTTGTTCTTCCAGCTTTTTCGTTCCTGCTCCCTTGAAATTGCATCCCGATAATCAGCGGACGTTCGATGAACGGCTGCGTCTGATTTGACATCCGATCTCTGATTACCGCGACTTTGTTCTGTCGACGATTGCTCGTTCGACGGAAGATATCCGAGAATTGTTTGTTCCGTTCTTTTTTTTAGGTTTGAGGTTACGCTGAAGAGGTTTGGGGCGACGCGAGTTTGGGAGCTTTGTTCTACGGATTTGTCGAAGATTTTGATTTATCGGCACAAAGGCGCAGCCGGGATTGCTGCATTCTCTTTATACATTGTATATTGGACTCATTTTATGGGAATTTGTTATTCTTAAATGGTGGGTGTAATTTTCGCAACAAAGGAGGATGTTAAAAAATGGCCATTTTTGGGATCACCTGGAAATGAAAAATTCATGCAGGACCTTCACTTCGATCACTATCATATTCACATGTTTGGATTCATTTTTAACAACTTTCCCACCGTGTTTCGGGAAACTGATACGGACATTTTTTGTTCATTGGAAGATACTCTTAAAGGACACGCATGAATTTTTCATTTCCAGGCTATGCCAAAAATGGCCATTTTTTAACATCCTCCTTCGGACTTCGAGAGTTTGGGAATCTGTAGAATTTTAAGAATTTGGGTGTTCGAGAATTTAAGATTAAGTAATTTAAATATAGAGAGAATCCGTAAGTTTTTCTAGACGTTACATTGTAGACAAACGAAAAAAAGTGGTTTTGAAATAGGACGTCAAACGAAGGCTTCCGTCGAAGTTCCACAAAAACAAGTACGTTGAACTGGCTTGTCAGTAATGCCACTCTTTACGGTAATGCACAAATTACAGACTTCGGAACCCGATGTGCCCATCAAAGCCGAAAACATGACGTTTATTACGAATCGCAGCTTCGGAAAAACAGCGGTGACGCTACGAAACAGTGGCGCTGTGGGCGTGGTCACGTGTTGAACACCCCATTCACAGGACGCCGATAATTCTGAACAATTTTACTGTATCTCATAAATTTAAACAAATTTTGTTACTTTCTCTAATTTCATTGTTTCATATCAAAGCAAATCAATGAATTAATTCTAATACTGATGCCTAGCAACTTAATGGCTAAACGACCACACTGAGATTTGATTAAAAAAAGCTCAATGGAGACATAGATACTACTGTCGAATGAACTGTTAACCACATTCATTCTGTCTAAATACAAAATCTCCATACATTTCAATTTTATGAGTATGTACACACAGTGGGAGCTAACAGAGAAGAGTAAAGAGAGACACGGTCAGAGAGAAAGAGAAATGAGAAGACGAAGAGAGGAAAGTTGAGGGCAAAGATACGGTGTCGCGAATGTCAGTTGAGTTCCCCACGCGTCGTCGGTATTTACACGGACCCGGTCTCTGCAGCTACCAGCCGATGAATTACTTATAACCTCTTGGATCTCCCTTCCCCTCTGTCATGCTTGAATCGCGTACGCGTGTCTCGGTTCATCCTCACTCCTCCTAGAGTAGCTTTTCTTTGGCTTTTTGTTGCAAGCCCAGCCGCATCCGTTTCAACGTCTTCGAGTATTTATAAACTTGCTGATACGCGCGGCACGCGTTAAGTTGATTTCACACTGATATCCCGCGCTAGCTACGCCACATACAATTTCATGAATTGGTACTCTACACTTGTTATAAAATTATAAACAGTTATTTTGTGATATTAGCTGGTGTTACTAAGAATTGATAAATCAGTCTCGAAAGTCTCAGGTTTCCATGACGTGTCATCCAACAATGCTACGTTATTAGATGTCCTGAAACACGGCGGATTCTAGGTACAAACGTACTCTATGTAATATTTTCTAACTAACGCACGAATCCGAACTACGTTTTGAACAATTCGCTAGTTAATCAATTTTGCTTGAGACCTGAAGTAGTGATACACAATTATTTAACTTCACTGCAAGTAAGAATTCATCAGAGAAACGACCATTAATACATTTCTTGTCGTCCAACTAATTAATTCCGACTGTCTAATTCGAACACTAAATTATCAGAAAATAGCGTAGCGTACCACATCAAAACCACCGTACCTTTTTATTGTGAAGTCTCCTTTAGTCTCTGGTGACTGGATATTCGGTTTACGCAGTCGATTGCGTTTATTTATTCAAGCTCTCGCGCTCGACGAATCATAGTCAGCGCGTATTAATCACGTTGCAAATTTCACCGGCTCCCTCAACCCCTGTAGGGGTCTTTTCGATAACGTTTCGAAACTCGTTTATTATGGATGATACGGGAGAGAGTTCACGGGTGTCTTTCGGAAGTTTGCAACCGGGAAAACGTTGAATACACCGTGTCGTGACTCGCCTGAGAAATATTTTCGACAAAGGGTAGAGGGGCTGCGTCGCCGAAGGGATCCGAGGGATGTTATTCTCTGATCTTATTTTCTTAAGACGCGCTATATGCGGTGTTAGGGGAGAGTGCGCCAGCAGGGAACGGAGGGGTGTTGATGCTGATGTACGGGGTGTTGATAAATTGTTCACACGAGCTTTGGTTGTCGATCGAAATAACCGAGTTTTGATACGTTCTCTAAGGGAACGTGAGTTTGAAATTTTTCTATGGATCCCTTGGTTGGACAGTGGCTGTGGTTTGGAAATTGTCAGATATGGATTTGTGCTTGAATATTAATGCTTGATAATATTCACAATAATAACATGCCAGTTGATTAAATTAATTACCATACAACTTTATGACGGAGATAATTTGAAGAGTCACCAGACTATAGTACTGTCTATAAACAGTTTTGCCTGTACTAGAAGTTATACGCACTACATTTGAGTGTGGACTCCTAATAATAATATAGTGAAGTCTAGGAGTACTATAATTGTTTGCAATTGAGCCTATAAATATGTAGTAAGGGAGACCGGGGCTGGTTGCCTATAAGGGTAGGTTGACTAATTGTTAATAACTTTGGATCGACGTGTGCTCTACCGCTAAAATATTTACTGTAGAAACACGTTACCACTGCTATGCCATTTATTTTTGAGAGTTATCAGTGTTTGTCGAAAAATTGGCTACGTATGTAAATATTTTTTCTTAAAGATTTGATGTTTTTACGCTCTATATAATTACAGTAGAATAAATGTTAAAGGGATATTTTAAAGCTTGTTTATTAGACGACCTATTGAAACGGAATTTTTTTTTGTACATAAATAATTTAAGATTATATAGAGCATTGAAGTCAAAATGTTCGTTCGGGGCTGGTTGACTAATAACGTCCGGGGTTACATGACTAGCTGGTCGACCAACCCCGGTGATATCAGTTTGTACTAACTTAAGATGTGTAAAAGGAAATTTACTATTTTACGAGTGTAAAAATTGTGTATTGAACTGCGAAGATAGTGATTAGGTAACATAAGAACTATAGGTACCTATATGTTTATATTTCTATAATACTCTAAGTTTTTGTTGCTACTATAAAGGTTTAAATTGTTATTTTGTTGTTAGGAAAGCGATTTTTATGATTTGTCTAAATTTGATTAACTTATACATACATTATAATTTATGTTTAATTTGTCGAAAAAAATTATTAGTTTATTATTAAAATATGAGAGAAAGATAATTAATATTTTATAATGAAACAACTTTCTTGACTTTGTGTTATTTTATTACCACTAAGATAAGTCGTTAATAACATTTTCTTAACTGATTGTACGTATAGTCAACCTACCCCATACTGTAAATCTACCAACCCCGACCGTGGGGCTGGTTGACCAGCATGAAAGGTGTTAGAAAAACATTAAAATACCTTAACTGTTATCACATTAAGTCAACTTTAATCATTTAAGCAGATAGTCAAATACATGTCTTACCAAATGTAATAACCGTTATAATGATATTTCGCCCATATAATTCATTAAAAATCAAACACTGAAAAACTGGCCTACTTGCCCCAGTCTCCCCTACCATTGAGACTGCAGTAGAACCTATCTATACGAAATAAAATTGTCTATAGTGAATATTAAAAATAGTGAATCTTCTGAAGATGTTCCTTTAGATATTTTTGAGACTTTTTATTCGTATGAACGTAAAGAAACAAAGTGTTTTTGCTATCACAAAGTAGAATCCAAAATCGTAATAGAGTGATCATATCATAAATTGTATTGTGACGTAAATTATAGCGAAGGGACATTCTTCTTTCATGGCAGGGTGGCTCAATATTTATCCCTCAGAAAAGCCTATAACAATATAGGCCTTTAAGCCCTATCATTCTAAGGAGATGGGAGATCGATCCCGTAACGTTCATCCCCAGTGCAAAGGACATTCAGGACATTCTTCATTTGGACAACATAAACTATAGCCTGATACAGCTTATTGGGACTTAGTATAGTAATGGCTTATATTTTTAAATTAATGTATTGTATTTTTTAAATTCATATAGCCATTCTGGATGATCTGGATCAGATCGTGAACTACATTATGTACTTACTTAAAAAGTTACTTAAGCAATTCAATTATTGTGCAACTGTCTTCGTCAATCATGTTTCTGGTATTCGCTTACGATTTTTTAAATAATCAAAAATGACTTTGTACGTGTTAGTCGAGAGAATATTTTCAGCAATTTGTATGCTCCCCTGACTGAACCATCAATATAATAGATATTCCACATGGTATACATGAAATAACAAAATAATAATGCACCCCGCACAAGATACAAATAAATCAAACAACTTCGAACAGAAACGACCAAACATTTGAAAACGCCGTTGTACACTATTTTTAATTAGAGAAACCTGGAGAGCCGAATCGAAACAGTTATCGTCGGCAAACCTGCAGCCAACGAAATTATTTCGCGCAATTAACCTCCACTCTGTATATTATACGGTATTCAAAAAATCGTATTGGAACGAAGCGATCACCCCATAACGATTTCAAACGACCCGTGCCGTTTCCGCCGCTCGAAAAAAAACGAGCAAGAATCCAGCTTATTAATATTCCGCGTTTCGTAGCTTATACCGTATTTCCATAACCAATTAATTTGCGTCAGTTTCACGGTTCTCGATACCCCGTCGGGCATCGATCCTCTCCCACACTCTACCCACACACACACACACACACACACACACTCGTCATCAGCCCACCGCGCGTGTCTGTGTACCCTGTCTTCGTTGTATTAGGTCCAGGCATTTTTTCAAATCCCATAGAAACGATACTTGGCCGCGTCTTCCATTGGAGGGACAGCGTCGATTCAATTTCAGCGTTCCAACGAGAGGCAGCAGCGGTGGACCGGAGGGATGAAACCGACGAGAGGGTGACAGAGCAGCAGAAGATCGTGTCGAGGGGTAGAGAAAGACGAGAGAGGGATTTAGTGGAAGGGAACGAAATGTAAGAGGTTAATTGGAACAGATAACTGCGTCTGCGTGTGTCGATGTGCACTCTTCGTTTCACCCCCGTCTCTATCTGTCTTTTTCTGTCTCTGGATCTCTCTGACTCTCTCTGGCTCTCGCCACTTAGCCCAGCTCGCATTTTATCCGTTTCTTTTTCATCCGCTGTCGCATGCACCGCCCTAACCGAACCAACTTCTGTCTCGAGTAAGCGATTTCTCTCCCTCTCGCTCTCGTCATTAACGCTTAACGGCCCTACAACGTTTATTTACGTTAGGACGCCGAATGCCAAGGTACACGAACGGATATTGCTGAGGAATATCCTCGGACCAAGCTGAGAGACGGCTCGGGGGAGTTTGGGGTACACGAATGAGCCGAGGACACGATGAGAATTTTTTTAGGTTTGTCGAGAATCGCAATGATGGAGGGACAGCAGTTCCAAGTTATCGGTTCAGATCGTTGTCTAAATTTGTACTGTGTAGTTCAATCGAAGCACTTTATTATGCAGAGTGAATCCTAATTCTTTGGTACTTCTTAATTAGTCTTGACGAGATGACTACAGTCTCACATTTAATTTAATGAAATAATTACTAATTGTTACAGAAGTTTGAACTGGATTCACGTTGTAGTAATAGTAGAGAGTAGCAATTAGAGTACTGAATAGTTTTTGCTTGAAAATTGGTTTGCCTGCAATTTGTACTTAACACGATGTCCGCAACAGTTAAAACAGATATAGTTAGCCAGCCATCTCATGATATCCTGTTTTAAACAGAAATCGCAGTAAAAGAAAATATATCATTTTTTAAATAGTGTTAATTAATCGGAGAATCTTGGAACAATTATCTGAACAATATAGACAAATGCGTACTAGTATATACACTTAATACTTTCTTGTGACTATCCTCAACAATATACAAGTGAAAGAGTTGTACATAAGTGGAAACGGCTCGAACATAGTCAGACGCGCGTTGCAATTCATGCAACAGCAATTATTTCCTAAATCTCCTCACAATTTCCGATATGTACAAAAGTAATATTAATAAATCGAATGATTGTAGTTCTACTATTGATACAATAAACATTGAAGGATATGTATAACAATATTTTTTTTATTAACGGGTTGAATAATTTTAGTGTATAAAATAAATTATAAAAATTGTATTTGAAGCGATGTATGGCCACAGCCCTAATATATAAATAAATATAAATCGCTTCTGAAAAAATTTAATACGAAACAGATAAATTGCTCTAAATAAAATGGCGGGGTTTAATATACAGAAGGTGTCGCGCGAGAATACATTCAGAAAGTCCACCGTACCTTCCTCCACCGACACCCCATTTATTTCGAAATGTAATTTCAAGTAGAACACGCATAGTCAAATATTGCGTTAAGTAATTGAGTTCCGAGTCCGGTCGGTATGTTAGATCACACCGTATTTGCTAATATAAAGACTAGGGAACTGTACCCCGAAATAATCAAGTGGAGAGAGAATTCAGCCTCAACTCTGTCATGTGCTCCGTATACGGTGTAAAAGTTGCTGCAGACTTAACTTTCCCTATTTTTAAAAAACTATGACACTTTTACGTTTAATAGGATCGTTATAAATAAAAAGGATATTTAGAGATGACGTGGTAGAGATACAAAATTATTGGCTTAGAAACATTTTTTATTTTTACATAGGGTCACTTGGGTGTGACTGTCCAACAACTCACAGTGAATTTTATAGATTCACAGGCAAACAGTGTAAGAAAAGAACTTCATCATGAAATACTTGACTCGAATAATTCGTCTCAACCTAATACAATTAAGGTAACCTTATTTAATCTAACCCCGTCCAACTCAACGCAACATAAAAGCATGTATGGAATTTCACATTTATCTAATCTAACCTTGCGTGCGGAGTTCCACATTTATTCCTCTTGACCTCCTGTATGAAATTCCACATTTACCAAGCCTAACTCGACTGACCTAGGCGCAACCCAATTTAGCCCAATACAACCGACCTAACTTCGCGTATGAAGCTCCACGTTTACCAAACTCTTTACTCAGAAGATCCCACATTATTACTTCCTATTTATTTTGATTGCCTTCGGCATAATGGCGTTCACGGCTCGCGGAATGGCCCAGTAAGATTACCGTCGGAGCATTTAATCTAAATCTTGAAATTTCCCTCGCTGCACAACAACGTGGCAAAATTAAAAATGCAGATGTTCCCTTTGAACGTACCGTACGTACGTACATACGTGTACTCGCTGGCCGGAAATCTCTGTAAAAAGCACACACAGCACACGACGCTTTTTCTTTTCATTCGTCTCCCCGGCGAACGCGTTCCTCTGGCGTGCACTTATGCAGTCGAGACTTACCAGCGTTAACATATTAAGCGGCGTGAGTTGCAAATATGCGGCGCATTAAGTAAGCCGATTCAGTTTTCCCGGTTTTGCATGCATGTAAAACACGCGCCTCCTTCTGGGGACTTTTCGTGCGCGACATATTTCGTATGTAATTCTTATGCGAGATTGCCATGCGGCAGCCGCTAGGGGAAAATTAGCGACGCGACCCGCCGCTCTGCCCGCCGCTAGGGACAAAATTAGTGACGACCGCTGCCCACGAAATTAGTGGATGCTCGCTAGGGATGAAATTAGAGGCGGCCACCGGGGACCAGGTCAGCAACGCGTGCGAGATTAACGATCGACATCGACCGTCAACGATATAAAAATTTGATTCGCAAGACTAAAGGATCTTTAACGTTAAAAATACCATTTACGTCAATTAACACGATCTCTCTTTTATTATGGCTGCAGCTTGAAATATTTTGGAACATTTATCTTCAGAAGTTAATATATTGAAGTCTATATTGGCTCTGAAACCTGTATAAATAAATCTATAGATATATTATAAACTAGAGTAAAGATAGCCAAACTAGACCGATCAAAGTCATATCCCGACCTACAAATCGACTTCCTATTTTTAACACAATCGTCTTCGTATATCGAGCAAAATTTATTTTATACAAATAACATGAAATAAAATGTTCCACCTACGATTAATATAGTATGTGTATCCTTTAACGGTACACATGTTTAAAAAAACTTATTTTCGAATGATTCAGTTGTTATACAGGACATTAAATGAAGCAAATTGAAAGTACATAAAGACTGTACAAGGAGCGTTTCATTGATACCGAGGGACTAATCAACAAAAAAGGCAATTTTCCCCGAAGCTGAACCTTCGATTCAATTCCCGATTAACCGTGGCTGAAATTTTTCACCGACAATGCACCCCAGTGTCCCATTTTTCCGCTGGACCATTCACACGAACTTCCCTTTCGACGAAGAACTCGATCAAACTGGAAGTCTCGCGTCGAAACTTCCTGCACAGAATCCCGTGGCAGGCGAGTTCAAACGAAAATTCCGAATTCCCCGGATATTTTCCGAACGGGGGGAGGGGCAGGCTTCGAAATTTCGATCGAACTTCCGCAGGATTTTCAATGGCGCCCTCGTTGGAAAAACTGGATCGCATGCAAAACTGATCAGCGATCGCGGTCCACGGGCGGAGTTTTCGCGGTCGAAAGTTCTGCGAGGAAATTCGGTGGAAATTCGTTGAAAGCGTCGCTTCGTTTACGCTTCCTTGTCCGACGTTCGTTCCTTCGTTTCGACGTTCCTTCGTGGCATCGTTTCATCGCCATCCCGTCGTCCTCGTCGTCTCTGTTTTCTATTCCCGGCCGATATTGATCCGACGACCTGACGCGGCCGCTCCGTTATTACTTTGTGCCGTTCGCCTGCACGTGGCAGGCAAAATATTATGCACTCGCAATTTGCATACGCCATGACTTTTGTTCTGTCCCACGAAAGAAGTCGCTCCACCTTCGACGGACTTAACAGCGCCACCGACTGACTGCTACCCCCTTTTTTCCTGCCGCCAAATATATTTAACCGCTTCGCATCCGCGGACCAGATACGTGGCGTACTGATCCTTGCCCGTCGGCGACGGGGATGCCAAAAATTGAAGGAATCCGTGGAGGTTCGACTCCCCGTCTAACTACCCGGCTCGCGACTCTTCCAACAACTGTTTAATTTTTGTTTCCGGATACGTCGATGCACCGGTACCAATGTACCTATCTTACGCAGAATTTCACGCCCTTCAAGATGGTATACTGCAATACCTCGTTAACGCAACAAGGAAGCCAAAAATTGAAGAATTTCGTGGAAGTTCGGGGCCCTACCTCGCTACTCATTTCGTGTCTCGTCCAGCAATTGTTTAATTTTTGTTTCGAGAAGTGGAGGTACACCGGTACCACTGTACCTATCTTGCGCAGAATTTCACATGCTTGAAAATGGTATACTTGAAATCTTCGTGTCAGCAACAGAGATGTCAAAAATTAGTTAGGGTCGTAGGAATGGACTAAAATTTCGCTACATGTGTGTCAGTTTTCAACTGAAATATTTGGAGGTTTTTCTTTAACTCTATGATGGATCGATATGCCTTGACAATACTGTTCGCAGAGTCTCCGTGTCGAAGAGTACCGTTTTTTCCGAGTAGAAAGTAAAATCAGCCACAGTGATTCATGGAAGAAGAGAGCTGGATCGTTAGAATTCCAGCGTGCCGAAAAAATAACCTCGTAATTCTTGCGTATCAAAGAGGCGGCGGTCTCATAAAATTTCGTCGCTCGTCTAAGCGCTCAGCGAACGAGCGGCAAGCTAACGGTAGCCGCGAGCGAAAGCTAGACGGCTCAAACTTTCCATCAAGAATTCGCTCAAAGGAAAATCGTAGGAGGTCCGTCGGCTTGTGGAGTGACAAACGAGCGGGACGGCTGCGAGCTTCGACTCTCGCCGATTCGACCGGCGTGATTAATGCAAACCTCTCCGCGACGAGACGTTTCCCAATGGCAGGAAACACAGCTCGGAAATTTCTCGGGACACCACGTAACCCCTCAGACACCAAACGGCCAAAGAAGAGATGGGAACGCGTACGCGACGATATAAATAGATAACGCGACTGAATCAACGACGGTGACTGAAATTCGGGTTGAACGGATCGTACGGAGGATTTATCTCCAGATGCCATCGATGATTTACACTGATTTCTGTTGGAATACTGAAACTGGGACTTCGAGGTCTCGTTTAGACACATTAAATGTATTATACAGGTACAGTTTGAAATAATTTATTTAAAAGAAGTAATAGTATATAAAAAATAGTTTCACACATTAGCACTTCATTTCTTATACTGTTTTAGAAATAATCATTTTTATGAGAAATCCATGTTCGACGATTGTTTCATATTTTCTTTCTACTAATTTCTGCAAATGATCCTGCCGATACAGATTTTTTCAAATGGTTTCAGAGTCATTTGTTACTGAATCTAGAGTTCTGTATTCCCATTGAGTAACCAATGATCTAACAGACCGATGCTGATAACCAATAATAAAAGTCATTCATTAATTTTACTTCACTCGCCTGACGCTATGTGAAGTTTCTAGAATTCGACGGTGCTACCAGTAACTTCGCGCGTTGCCGCAGACAACCGTGAATTAAAAAAGAATGAGTTTATTCTGATGCGACAAAAAAAAACGTGGACAAGTTACACGTATTGAGAAATTGCGACGGTCCTCTCCGTGCACAGGTTAACTAATTACGAGTTCCGAACTCGTTTCTCCTGGAACTTCGAGGCTCGCCGCTCGAATCTCATTTTCGAATTCGCGTCTCTCTGAAGCACGCGATGAAATAAATAGGAAACGGGACGGTCCGTCTCTCTGTATAATTGTCCTCCTATCTTTCACCGCCGCATTGTTAACTTTTTTAACGAACCCACCCTCCACTCCCTGTCGCGTACGAACATAGAAATTCTCGAAAGTCCTTTTCGAGCGGATCACCCTCGACGATGCTAATTCTTCCGCGCACAAATGAAACGGCATGAAATATTTAACGATCAAAAATTGCATACCGTTTTATCGCGGTGGATAGACGCTACCAATTACGTGGTCACGAGGGGATTTAAGCATGGAGGCTATAGTTTATAAACACACGGTGAACGATAAACGAGCATCGTACAGACAGATGAACGGGATTCATAGCTTATTGAAGCATTTTTACGCCACATTGATCTTCGTTCTTTCGCGACGAGGCACAGGAATATCATGCCACCACCCCGTCTGATGCTCGATCGTCGTAGGTCAGACGCTTACAAGCCCTGTACATAAGTATGATCGATTATTCCTTCAACCCCTTGTTTTTCCGCGAAGTGGGTTCGTTAGCCGTGTCACGTTAGCGACCCGGTCTCTGATTTATTCAAAGATGCGACCACCTTTTTTTTCTTCCAACGGCCGTTCGTCGTTAACCTCGTTATGGCGTCACCGGCATCTTCCAAACGGAGACGTTTCGAAATATGGTGTTCTTGAGTGATTTGATTATATTGTTTTTATTTGAGGTTGTTAAACAGTTGCGTTGTTTTTTTATTGGTCCCTGAATCGGCCATGTGCGTCTAATTACGGGCTACAGGGTGTCCCGTTTTAATCCATGCTGTCATAGACGCTGATACGTAGCTAAGATATGAAGGTCACCTATGTTCATTTTAATGCAACTGTATTTTTTTTGTACACCAATCGATGCAGCCATCCAAGACACGTCTATTCCCGCAGCAGGGCAACAAAAAGTCAGCGTTTTCAACGGCTGTTGCATTTATTCGTAGGTTCGTCGAGACAGAGTTAATTTCACGCGGCACGAACTCCGGCAATTGTACTTCTGTCTATTCATTGAGCGCATCGAACGTAAACGGTCGTGTTACTTACTCGGAGCGGAAACGCGCGTTCGACTGCAGCTAGTGGACCGTTTCGCCGACATTAACCGGTCGATCGCGATTACTCGTGTCGCGACTTGCTCGAGCGATTGTCCACCTGAACGATCCCGTCGTAGAAACTGATCTGTGGACGGACGACCTTGAATGGAACCCGTTTGTAACGTTAGGGTTGCTAAAGAAGGAGCCTTAGACAGGACTTAAACACAAGAAAAAACTGATATGCATAAATAACTGTCACTAAGATGACAGTTATTTTGTGTTACAAAGTCGTGATATGCTCCAACACATATTCGAACTCAGGAAATCTAACTCCACCGCATTGGAAGGTGAGGATTACTAAAAGATAGACTGAATATTAAAGTTATATTGTATTAAGTTGTCTGCTGAATTCTGCCTTTGTGCTGTGTGTCTGAGGGTATTTGTACTAATTTTTGTTCCTAGCCCCGAGATATCCAGCCAGAGTCTCCATTTTCCTCGAAGCAACCCAGTATCAACTGCTATGATCATTCAGTTGGAGTTTTAGGTGGGTTCTAAATTGCAACAAAGTTAACAGCAACACAGAACCACAAGACTGTCACCCATTATAGCGCTGACTAAGTTCAGAGTAGCTCAACTTCAGTGATCGAGAGCTGGTGGTTCCGACGTAGCAACGTCGTTGACATTCGCACGCTATCTTGCAATTAGTGCAATTTTCATCGAATTGTACTATCCCTAACAGAAATTAATGGTCAATGTTAAAAATAGTTTCGAAATTCGTTCGCAGAGGCAGACAATTAACGGCGTTGAGAATCTCAACGATCAATGAACGCGAGTTCGCATATTATAATGCGTATCGCGATCGGTCGTCGATATTCGCGGGATATTTACGATAGAGGGACGTGAGTATCGTCGATCTCGGGTGTATCGTCACGTTCGTTGGACGATATTAACGGTTGACCAACCGCGCGTATACATATTGCTCTGGTGTCAGCGAAAGTCACGTGACCTCTCTACAAACACACCATCGAAATCGTGGTTTTCCTGCCTGCATTGTTACCTGTCCTCATCCCCAACCCTCTTGTTTCATTACGACAGAAGCCCCGAAATTAAAACATGATTTCATCCCGTCAATTTTCGAATCGATTTTGCTCGATCAGATCACGCTGTTGTGCGCTTGAAGAATTTTTGAAACTTTTAGTGAATCGTCGCTGTATTTTTATTACTTGGAACCAGTGGCGGCTCGTGGCTTGAAATCGTGGGGGCGCTGCAACTTTCAAAATATACATACACACTGTAAATACAGCGTATACGTGTTTGGGTAAAATACCAAAATTATGGTACAAATTAAAAAAAAATTAAACATGAAAAAATATTGTTTATTATCGATAAAATTATACAGTTTGGTGTAATGTGGAGAAAAATTGGGGGTGCTGCAGTTCCGCAGTGCCTATGCACGAGCCGCCCCTGCTTGGAACGTCAAAATATTACGAGGAGCTTCGCAATCCTTTGGTTGTTCTGAAGTCTTGTTCTGCAGTCAATTGATTGACTGTAGGACTCTAGATCATCAGCATTTGTAAAACGTCATGCGTATATATGCGAGAAATCTCTATCACTCTAATATATTACTTTATTAGAACAAATGATCAACAGATTGTCAATTCTCTCATGACCTACATGTTACATGGTCAGTGTAACGTGTCAACGAGTCAATTGTTGCTAATATGTATATTAAAACACCCCAAAGGGGTTGCAAAAAAATAAAGAATGATCAGCACTGGCTAAATAGTCAATAGGATGGTTTAAGCGATTAATTGTCGAGTTGGATTGGAATTGAAAAGTAGTATCTCTGACGGACGTTGAAGCAGTGTGAAGGATCTGCTCAACAGGCAACAAAAATGAACGCTGGTCGTTAGAGCTTGTTAAAGCACAATTCACATTCCGCGAAATGGCTGGAGAAGTATCCAGCGACAACATTCACGAACAACGGAGTGCAGTTGTAAGTGCCATAGAGAAATTTTATCGTACGCAGCAGTTTTCCAACAAGTTCGTTGGAGTCCTCTCGTTAACATAATCGCGGTTTTTTTCCCCCGCTGTTGGATCATTTCGTTCCTTTTCTTAGCGACTAAATTCGTCGATGTACCGCAGAAATTGTTCCAAAAATGACTCACAGGTATCTACTGTACGTGAAGCTTAATTTCTTCACGAACTCAGGGAACTTTTATTAAGAAATATATATTATTTAAATTAGTCAATTGTAAATTAATCAGGGAGTATTATCTACTATGTTATAACAACTGTTTTTTATTTTTAGAATTATCACAGAAAATGTGATAATTCATCTATGTTTCAGAAATTATCTTATAAAAATTAAGAGGAGGATCTATTTGGTAGTTTTCAAAAGAAAGAAACTATGAAAAGAGGAAACAGAGGAACAGAGGAAACTTAATGAAAACGAATCATAATACGGAGAACTTCATACAATCCGAAATATATATACATCGAACACACCAAACGAAATAACCACATACAAATAATAAAACAACGAATAAACACGAATTTCCAGAACACACTGCAATAGATTCCTCATACAGATTCCTTGAGACACCTTGCCGGAAGTGCTGCCAACTGGCAGTCACGTGACCGTTGCAAACGAAAATAAATGAACGCGGCGCAAGGCAGACGGCTCGGCGTCGCTCGCAGTTTTCTTCTAACAGGTTGAAAATTCTAAGAACCGACATCCGAACGTGAAATACACCCGCACGGGCTCACTTCTCAGACCGAGAGATAGATAAACGAGGGGAAGCGGGATGGAAGAGGAACAGGGGGGGATGGAAAACGGGGGCGCGATCACGTGAGCTCATGGAACGGGCATAATACCATCATTAGGAGGGCGTTGTCGGATTCTTCCGGCATACAAAACTCGACACGAGGGCAGAACCAGGCCTCGTATAAATAAGGTCTAAAGGGAAATCCCCTACTCGACGGTCGATTTTACCGGGTAGCTCGCGAGAATAATATCTGCCGAGAGAGAAGCAGCGAGAGAAGGGGTGAGGTAGAGGCAAAAGAGCGGCTCGATAATTAATTGGCTTCGCATAAGCTTCGTTCTATTTTTCTTCTCGTTTCTCCTTTGGTCTCTCCCGGTGTTCCTCCTCGTTGCGCACTCAGCTTCCTCAGCTTTCTTATCCCGTGGAGAATTCTTCAAACCAACGGCCCTGCCGATGGCGCACCACCCCCCGGAGAAGGAGAGCGAAAGGGGAGCAGTGTCTGTAGCCAGGCAATTCATAATTTAAACGAAAATCTTGGAACGTCCGAGTTTCAGGGCTACCCGTGTCGTTAGGCGTTTAACAATGAACGGAGACACTGATCTACCAGGTGGAACGGAATGTTCAGCTACCTTTTGCAGGGGGATCGTTGGGTTGTTGCGAATTCAGCGAGACTGGGGCTATATTTTTTACTTGCGACGATTTCTTGTTGAGAATTGCATGTTTGAGACTATTTCGAGGGAGAAGCTTCACTTCTTTGCTACTTGTTTTATGTATTTTGAGTTAGGTTTGAATATACCTCGTATAAAGAGATTGGCTTTGAAATAAGCATTTCCTCAGATAAGATCTTCAGTGTTTATTCCTGTGATGCATAAGTTATGTTCCAAAGGCGAATTTTAGTATTTTTGTAATTTTGTAACTTGTAAAATCGTGTTTGTATTCCCAAATTCTAGAGTAATTGTAAGTATAATTGTATTGAGCATTGGAATATTTGTAATCCAATCTAACTTGCTCGTAGATAGTGGCAGAGATCAAGGGACAGTTTTCAAATTCAGAGTAATTCTCGAATAATTCTACGCATAATTGTAATGACCGTTCGAATATTTAAAATTCTAAATGAGTGATTCCATATGTCAAGAAACTCTGGTTATCGCAAAAGAACACCCTATGTAGAAGGAGTTTCGTTTCACCCTGAAACTCTCGAAACTTTAAGATTCCATATTAACCGCGATCAGAGAGTCCATCTTTATTTGCATCCCATCAAAGGGCTTTTGAACGACCGTCTTCGAATCCACTTCTTTCGTAAGAACTTTTTTATCGAACATTATTCTGCCGGTGTTCGGCATACAAAGTGCTTTCAGTCCGCGGCTATACTGAAATTTTATTGTGCAGTAAAGAATTCTGTCGTCGCGATTAAAGGTCCGAGGAAATAGCGAGGGGAACTCTCGCTTTGGATTTAAGTTTAGTCATTTGAATCCTGGATTTATTATTATATTTTTGAATTCTTCAGAAACCTGAAGAACTTGTTGAAAAGATTCGAACCAATTCTAAATGATCTTGACTTAGGTTGGGCGCAGAAACCACCTAACTTTACATAGTTGTAGAAAAACCAAATTATACATATATCCATGAATCTCCCAAGTAGACAAAAATTTAGAAGTAGTAGAAGAATCTCTAATTATCGAGACCGCCTAAATCTACAAAATATCAGAGAAATAAAACCATTTATGACTCCATAGACCTCTGGAAAAAAACACAGCAGCTCTGATATATCCAGACCATTAAAACAAGTTACACTCTAGCTGCACAGATCCTTAAAAAATTCTCAAAACTCGAATCGCGAGTTCCCGAAACGCCGAAGATACTCTACGAGCTCCGCCTTCAAACCACCAGAACCTATGCAAAGCATAAAGCGGCAGGATTACGGACGGAGGCATCGCAAAAGTAAATTCAAAAATCTGAAAGGAATCTTATCCTGTGCATCGAGGAGACTTTCAAAAAATCGAGGACACTCCGTGGAGAGAAATTGAGTAGATAACGATGGCTGTCGAGCAAAAGACGGGAATGCTTGACCGAGGATCCCCGGAGTTTCTCGTCGCCATTGGGAGCCCTTTAGGAAAAACTGATATAAAGTAATGGATTTCCAAGGTGTTCGGTAATCACACTCGGTCGAGAGAGGTTCGTTCCTACTTTCGAAAGGATAGAGGCGAAGAAAAGTGGTGGATGGAGCCCCCAGCGACAGTCTGAGAAGTGGCATTACATCTGTCGATATCTCCATCACTTTGCGATAAAATAAAACTACGATGAGCTTCCTTCTCCCGATCTCTTCCTCTTCTGTTTCTCTTTCCCAGCTGCATCCTCCTCTCCCACCATCTCTGTCTTTCTCCAGCTTTCCCATTCGTTTCTGCCTTCGTCTCCCTCTCTCGGGTTCCAAGCTCGGATGTCTCCGTTCTGTCTTCATCTATCGAGTCTCGACGAAGTAATTACAAGTTCGTCGATTAGATCCCATAGAAACCAGGTAGTGGAAGTGTGCTGCATCGATGTGACAGTGCACGCGGACGAACTTACTCGACGCCAGTCAGACGACGAAATCCGGCAGACGGATTGGCAGCGGTCGTCTCCCGCCGTGAACTTTCATGGTGAAATTGGAAATCTGACCGACAGCTATCTCGAGAGCCTGTGTATGTTTCGATATTAAAAATAGACGGCTCAGGGATCACTTCGGTTGTGGTGCACCGAAGGGAATCTCCGTGAAAGCGAAGTGCTCGGGATAGTTGCAAAATTGACTCAGCAGGATGTACGTAGGATGGTGGAAGAGACAGCAATGGTGAATTTGAGGCACATATTTCTCCGAAAGAGAGACGACAATTTTAGTGAATGTTAGTTGTTAGGCAGTTACACTGAATCAATGTGATTAGATATGCATATTTCAGAACACAGTAAATACAACTGTACCTGGAGCTAGTGCACCCAGAGTTGACCTAATGTACCTAGACCCAGTACACTTAAATGTTGAACTTACCCTTGCAGCAGGTTCCCCTATTTTTCTATACCGTATATTAGAAAAATGCTACCAGTGATTTTAAACCTGTGAAAGACACGTAGCAGTACATATCTAGTTAAACAAATAATATTTATCCCGATCGAGGATAAAAGTCTCGAGTGAAGGAAACTAGGAGGTTGGAGAGGATTTTTATTTGATCGTTCGGTGCAGCTACCTCCTATCCTTTCTCCTAGCGCTGGAATACTATTTTTCCAAGTTGTTTTGGACCGTTCCAGGTAGCAGGTCGATGTACCGAGAGACGTCGAATGGATTGACCCAGTTTGGCCAGCCGGTAATGCCCGCAGATAATGCGAGAGTTTTCTCATTTCTGCGACAGCATCTCCTTCGGAAGATAAGGAGGAAAGCTTTCTAGCTTCTTCTCCTTAATTTCTGATGTCTTTACCGTCTTAAAAAGATCCGAAGAAACTTTTTATCGCCGGTTATCGCTGTAACCACATTTCCTTCGTCAGCCAATAAACGCTTGCCGATCTGTTCACCGGCTGATTGTTTGTTAGACGATCTAAAACGCCGTTATTTCGTCGAAATATCGTCTTCTTAGACAATAGCCTGCACAGCTTCGCGTATCTCGCATGTTCCAACGATTATTATTACCCTGTTCACGGTCGCTGAGAAATGGAGCAACCTGAACTTTGAATTCTGAGCTGAGGTATTTTAAAATCTGCTGGACAGTGCTCCATTGAAACGTTCTGGCTGTCCCCGTCGCTTCAGTCAGGAATGAAACCATATTATCAAGCTCATACATTCAGAGTGGAGAACTCTTGTTAATCAGGGTCACTGAGGTACCATCCGCACAACTTCAGACGCAAACAAAGCTATTTTATTGAGATGGAAACCAGACAGAATTCAAGTAAAACACTACTTGTATGTAGTAACTCTCAAAATGCATAACTCAAGCAACTTGTAAGACGGTATCATTACACATATTAACATTGCTAAATCCCTACACATATCAATTCACCTTACATCACATCTTCAGGATCGTTCTTAAGAACGTAAAAAAGATCATGAAGCAAAATCTCTGGATCCAGAGATCCACACCGCAGATGCACCCTGAAGTTCCAACTCTTCATCATCAAGACTTCTGTTCTTTCTCCAGCAACGTAGCTTTGAAACCTGGTAGGGGACCTCAAGGTAGTATCGGTCGGTGGTCGAATCGCAATTTCCACGGAGATTAGTCGAGCTAAGATCAGACGGTTATATTTTCGGCGGGGTTGTTCGTTACCCCGCGAAACGAAGCGTGAAAAGCTGGACGGAAGGGGTGGCGATGGTAAAGGAAAAAGAGGAAAAAATAGCTGGTGTCGCGAGGAAGCTAATTAAGTCCACGAGATGTCTCGTTAAGATCGCTGATGAAGACGTTTGTCCGCGGGAGAAGTTTCGACTGGGGGGTTGCGACAGGATTGGGGGGTGGTCGAGGGAAAAGTGAGGCGACGTTTTGTCGTGCCCGCGTTTCCCTTCTGTCGACGATAATTTACCGACGCGTTCACAAACAGCCATGGACCAGCGAGTTTCGAACTTCCGGCTGGTAATATTATATTTCCAGCAGCGGAGTCCTGCGACTCGCCACCCCGAGCGGAATAATTTCGCGAGAATTACGTGACCGTTTCGTTCCGCTCCGCTTGAGGTTCCCTCTAGCTATGGCTTCCACCCAACACGCTCCCAGAGCTGTGTATTTTTGATGATGTTTTCTAGGGAAAGTTCAGGCGGTTCCCTGCGAATCCCCTACACCACCAGGAATTGTTTAAATTCGTTTGAATACAGTCTGTGAAGTTTCTAGCTCCCTTCTCTGCGCGGTTTTGTATATTTTTATCGTATCGGTGATATAGATGCATTTTTTCGGACCCTGATTAATTAAATAAATTAATGAATCCTTCAAGATTTTAAAACTTGTAGAAATTTAAATAGAGTCTACCCCGCTGATTCTAGAAAAATTTCTATAGAAAGTCGAAACAAAGTCTTGATCTCTAATTATTGAATCTCTAACTAGTTTCAACATTGTGGAAGTCACAAGAACAAGAGGAATAGAGCAGACTATCCCGTAGAGCATAGAGAAATGTCCACAAAAAGTGGAATAGCACACCAATCAACGATCACAATGAGGAAGAGGCAGCGCTGCATCTGGTGTCATTGTGATTTCGATGGGGCTCGAATAACCGTGAAGACCGTGGCTAACGATAACAATACGATGATGAATGCCGGCTAACTAACGACCGTGCAGTTGCTGTTCGAAAGGTGTTCGTGTGTCGCTGCTTTGTGCCCAGCTCACGAACATTGCTTCCTCCCGTTTAGCGTGTGCATCGTTCGTTCTTCAGCGAACTCCCTGGCTGGTCCCTCGATTCACTTCGAGAAGGGTGTGTCAACGTAACGACTAAAAAGGATACTGATATATTGCTCGACTGACAGCTTTACGAATGATCGGAGTGTCGGCTTGTTATCTTCCGTGATACAGTCGCCGCCCCAATCGACTCCTCCCCTTATATTTCGCGAGCCACTGCCTTGAAATAAATATAGCTGGCCTTTAATGAGCGTCACACCGACGAAACTCCTTTGACGACACTTCTGCGGAAGGGTAAACGATATTTCGAGCGTGTAACGAGCGTACAGATATTTTTGAAAGTATTAGGATTGATATCAGGATGCACGAGGAACAGAGTTACAGCAAAGATATCTAGATTGGGATGCTGGGGGTGACTCCACCTGCAAACAAACTTCCCATTTCTGAAGGTGATTTTTAGCTTCCTGTATCATCTTTTTCTTTGCATGTAACTCAATATCCAGTAAAAAAATGACTTAAATAGCCTAGTTTGACTGGCTCTATTATAGCAATAACAGACAACGGATCTTGATACAATTTAACGTATACACGTGACGAAGTGAGTAAAAAAGGAAGAAAACATGTGTCTGCATCACAGACAAGGAACCAATCTCTGAAAACCTAACTTCTGTGTCTATTGTAGCAAGAAAAACTACATTTCTCTTGGAACTTGCCAATCTTATTAGGTTTTTTAAAGCTTTGGACACATCTCATCTAGGGTTTCCTGTTTTTCTGAAGACAATAGTTTGGATTACCGGTCTAGGCTCTTACCGTCCCAAACAAAAGGAAACTTATTGATCAAAGGACCTGTCCAGCGCTACCCCAAACTTTACGGCGCCTCTGTGACAATGCCATAGAAACTCTGCATGGTGCAGCATTATAGGCGTGAAAAAGGCGTAGCCAATACGATTGGATCTGTCCTTCGGTGACAGAGCACAATAGGGGACAACGGAACGGAACAGTCTGCACTTGTGAAAAAGTTCCTGGTGCCATAGAATCAAACTATGTCCAGTGCCTAACCATCAGCAGATTCTGCAGTAGAGTAGCATCAATCGCTCGACGTCGTCTCTTCGATTATAAATTACAATAGGTATAGCCACCGGATTTATTAATTCTAATGCGACCTTCAACGAACGAAAAACTTCCAATTTTTCTTGAATACTTCGTTCAACGCGTTAATTCTTATGCATTTCTGAACTTATCGAAAGTTAGCTTTCCTGAACCGCGAGAGGTTTCTAGGGGAGCAAGAGGAGAGGGATGTGGAGTGGGACGTGGAAAAGTTCGTTGCCCAAGCGGGAAGGTGAACGACGGCAGATTTCAAAAGAAACTTCCTTATTTCCAGAGAAAATAAATATTTGACAGGACCCAGGCAATAGTTCGTCGCCGGAACTCGAATGGTTTCTTCCATTCTTAACGACCCCTGGCTTCGTGCTTTTTCGTTACAGCTTCTCCGCCAATTAATTCGCTTCCTTGCGTCCCGGCGACCGCGTCGCAGCTTCGATACAAGAATCCCTTATCCCTCTTTTCCCTGTTACAAAGGGGAGGGAAAACCCTGAGTTACGCAACGATTTATTTTCGCCTCGATAGCTACGGGGTTCATAAATCGTGATACATTTTGATTCGAAAGGGGAGAGTAATTTTTTGGAGCTTCGCATTGTGTCACTGACGCTTTTGAATATTCTGGTTGAATGTACTTGAAAGGGGCGCTCGATTCGAAGTTCCTTTTCTTGGAAAAATAGTTTTGCTCGAGTGGCGGGAGTAAATGCTCAGTGACCTTAAACGATAGAATCTTCTACTGTTGGTATACTATTCCGCAAAAGGACTAGTACACTAGTGTGTAGAGTGTACACTATCAATTTTGTATTCAGGTTCGGATTATAATAGCATTTATCTATGTACTAACTCATCTCCTTAGTTCCCTCTTTTCTCTGTTGAACAGAAATCTATATTCTAGCTTTCTGCAATCAAGACGTACTATTATTGTTAATATTATTAGTAAACTGTGTTACTATACTGTACTATGAAAATTCAAAATGTTGTATAGACATAGATCCAGAACAACTTTCTTTAAAAATCATAACAAAATTTAGTCAGTCGCAAAAGAAAATTCTTCTTAATTAAAAAATTATTCTTTGAATCTGTAACAACCTGGCGTCTAGAAGACAATGTAAATCAGTCATCGATTCGTTTGAAAAAAAAAATTCGAACGGATACACTCATAAAACTCGAACGTGGACCATGATATCGTGATTTTGGAAATGGAAAGGGATGGGCGGTGGGTGGACAAAACCGGAAGAATGGCGAGTTCTTTCCGGGTCGCTTTTAAATTCGGATTTTCCGCTGTATCCCGGACTGGCCTACTTTTCCCTGATATCCCGTTTTCTGCATGTAACCGGATGGAACGGTCCAGAGAGAGAACTATTCCAGGACTTCAAAGCGATCCGCCCGGAGAATAATGAAATGTATACAATACGAAACGATGCGGTGCCGTGGTATTTCAGGGTTTTCTATGGTATCAAGAGCGTTAGGCAGTCTGTTCCTCTGGTATATACACGGTATTTCACCAAGGGACCGAGTCAGGGAAGGTGATAAATTGAGCGACGATATTAACCCCCCTTCGACGCCATGAAATTACCGTGAGGGTGACTTTTATCAGAGAGAATTAAACGGCGGTAACTCGACGCCGTGCTGTTTGGAGATGCGACTTGTCTAAACACTAGTGGAAATTGCATGATATATTGTTCCGTACATCATGTTTATAGGCTGTTTCAGCAAAGAGATATAGATCACAAAAGGAACCTTAAAACTGATTGTTCTAAATTGTTGTGTCAGTACCAGAAAGATACAGTTTGCGGAGCTATGGAGGTGAAATTCATTTGCACAATTTGCAAACAAAATCGTTTAAAAAAATAAAATTGTGATTATATATTTGTATCTTTTAAATAAAAACATTTTTTAAATACAATACTAATAAAAATTATTTGATAAAAACACGTAAATCTATAAATTAATCAAAATTTCTCAGGTAGGCGATATTAGAGGCACTTTCTCAAGAGGCCGATGTTTGCTTGTCTTCCATTTTCTTAATCTTGATTAAAAATCTTTACTTTTTAACTGTTTTAAAATGATGTACATTAAACGCAAATAGTGTCTCCTTCGAGACTAATTTGATATAAAAATGTCTCTTACCCTTTACTTGAGAACGATTTGAAATTTGGTAGGCGATATTAGGCGCACTTGCCTTAAATAAGCAGAGGAAACATTATTATTGATCGTTTTTGTGTATTAATCACTTTTAATTTGTTATTTGACATTAAAAAGATATGAATTAGCAAAAGGAACTTAACATCGATTGTTTTTGTAAATGGAATTGAGGCAGTTCAGAATATACCGAACCAAAATTTTTTTAAATATTTAAGGAACAAAGTACATCAAAGTTCCATTACACAAATAGGACTGTTTGTATTTGTCTTCAAATCCACAGTATATTAATGAATAATTAAGGAATACAATTTAGTCAAAAAAGGGTTGCCAAGCCATTTTATATATTATGGAGTCATAAATAAACTCCGATTTGTCTTCTTAAATCTACCGATAATTTATTATAGGATAATCATTATAGCTTCTGCAACATATCTACGTTTTAGGGATTGTCACCATCAACTGTGAAGCAGGAATCAGTAGTCCGTACAAACTATTCGAATTCTTAAAAAGAAAAATTCTGTTATGTGTCGAAAGTCACTTATGAGTCACACTAATAATATTCATCTCGTCGACAATCAACTGTTCGTCACGATCGTCTCGAATGGTCCAGCGATCGCACGATTTCGAAAATGTGAATCGAAATGCACATCGACTGCCGTCCACGATAGTTGTAATTCTTCGAGTTTCCGTCGGGATAGTTGCAATGGCGGGAGTTGCGATCGCGAGATCCAGTGAGTTACGATCGTGCCTAAATTGCAGTCGCGATAATTGCGATCCCAACGAGTCGCGATCATGACGTTGGCAATCCTGCGAATTGCGATCCCACTTCAGAGGCCGCGTAACTTGCGATCGGATGAGTTGCGACTGCTGATAATTGTGATCTCGAGAGCTGAAATCCTTGAAATTCTGATCCACGTGCTCCCTTAATAATCTCGACGGCGCAATCTGGGACAATTCTGCTAAATTGGATAAGCATTTTAAGATTTCCAGGAAATATGTATCATGGGCCTGTTGATCCACAAAAAAGCGCACCATGTGTACTACGGTTTTTGGAAAGTAGATTACTTCTGGTTCTGCAATTTGTTGGATTGGAGATATAAGAAAAGAGAGGAGAAAGACTGGGCTGGCTGCGATTCGCTTAGCTTACACCAGAAATTTTACAGAAAGAATTATAGCAGAGACACAATATATACATATTAATCAGAAAACAAAGAAAATTGATGTTTCAGGGTCTAGAAAAATCCGATTGCATGAAGTAGTCCTACTAGTTTCGAAATTTCAAATTTCAAATTTCAAATTTCAAATTTAGTCTTACCAAAACAATAATTGCATGTCAGAAATTCAGCAAGAAAACCAAATTCTTAATCTTTCACGGAACACCTTCGAAAACATTTCCAATTATTATACTTGTTTACTTATTTTAAAGTAGAGAAGAAGCCCAGCAATGATTTACTCAGCGAAGTAGAAAAGGAATGTCATGCACGGACCAGACTTAAAAGCTTGAACAAATTCAATATAATAAATACCTATATCGGCACCCATAAAGAGTCCAAAAGCTTAAACTGAACCGTGTTAAAGTAATCACGACTCAAGTTCCACATATTATAAGCAAATTCCAAAATAAAAGCCAGTAAAATTGCATTTCCTCGATATTAATTACCAGTGGCCATCTACACGAGATTGTGAAGCAAGTTAGCAACGATTGCAATGTTTAAGGGGTCATATGAGTAGCTGGTACCCGTGCTGCAATATTTATATGCGCTAAAAATTACAATGTTGCATAACAGCTTGCAGGCACGAGAGAAAACTTATCGTCGAGCTTAAGTGCGAACGAATGCTTTATAACAACGAGTCACGCTCGTTTCCCTTACAACCGTTTCCACAAGGGACCACCATTTTGTTTACCAGTCTACAGCCATCATTTTCCTGCTGCTCTTTTTTTTTAGGCCATCGATGGAACAGCGCGATTCGTATCGATCGCTATCAGAGCGAATCGAACGCACGCTGGCTGTTCTGTTTGCAAACATAACGTGCAAATACAATAGGGCGATAAACAAGGAATGCTGCTCGCCATCCACTTACTCTAGAAAGACAAATACATTTAGCGACTGTACAGAGCCATCTTCCAGCGAAACTTCGACGTTTCGAAATTGCAAGAATCACTTTTCCTCTGCGTGGAAACGGTTTAATGTGTTTCCAGCGTAGTTTCTGTTTGCCTACCATTTCATCGGGATTCGAGACGTTCCGGTGATGGCACGTTTTATAGCATAGTATTTGGTAAATCCTTTCGTGTGTACAGAACTGAAATCATTCGCGTTATTATATCCATCCAACAAACGATTTTTTACGGATATGTTCATGTAACAGTTTGTTCTTATTTTGAATCGAAAATATGCTAAGTTCGGCCGGAACTCCGTCCAGCTGAAAGTGTTCATCAGAAACTGAACACAGTTGCCGCATCTACAGGATGATTCTGCTAAGTGTGTCACCTAAATTGCTTGTGAACTGTTTGTTCTATGAAAAAATGTTCCAAACAAAAGTTGTATGGTATCGAAAGGGCTATATGGTGTAACAATTAGTTTGTTGCTATTTCGTTTTTTTACGGAGATACGAAGGTCACCTTGAGTTTTTTCATCGCAATGGGTAAAATTTGACTTTGCAGTTGGAAAGAGTGTTAGATTCTGAGTAAAAAACTATTAAAGTGTATGGGTCCAAAAATAAATAGTTACCGAGATATTATACTTTAAACGATTTTTATTGTATGTGGTGCTCAAATTGTTGTCGATTATGATCAATACAAGTGTGTAGTCGATTAATCAGTGCAAGTGACACACGTTGAAGTGTTTCTACAGTTATGGCATTACATGCTCTGATGATACGATTTCTCATATCTTCAGGCGTCGTTGGTGGCTCGCGATAAACTTCGTTTTTTAAATGTCCCTTACGAAAGTAATCAAGTGGCGTCAAGTCTGGCGAACGTGCCGGCCACGAAATTTGTCCTCCACGTCCAATCCATCGATTAGGGAATAGCCTTTGTAGTACCTGACGTGATTGTTGTGCATAATGTGCTGCGCATCCGTCATGTTGATACCACATTGTTAAAAGAGTTTTGCATGTTAAATCTTCTAATAAAGACGGTAATGTTTCAGACAAAAAGATAGGATATTTTTGTCCTGTTAATGATCCATCAATAAAATACGGTCCGATTATTTTATTATCAATTATACCACACCAAACATTTAAGCTTCATCGCCGTTGGTGATCAACCTCACGAAACCAATGTGGGTTTTCCAATGACCAGTAATGTATATTTTTTAAGTTAACTTGTCCAAAATTCGTGAATCTACATTTGTCAATGGTGTTCACGAACGACGACATTGACCTTGCCGGATTGTTTACATCGTATCATTGGAAGAGTATCTTAATTTCTGCGACAATCGTTAGATATTCAACTCAAAGTTAATAGATAATTAAGTGGTAAGTGCTATACGGATTTTACACTTACGAAAGTTTATCATCATTCACTGAAGAATATTTCAGTAATTATTAGTTTTTATACCCATACACCCTCATAAACTTTTACTCAGCATTCAACACCCTTTCTAATGGCAGGGTCAAATTTTACCCGTTACAATAAAAAAACTCAAGGTGACCTTCATATCTCATTAAAAAAAAGAAATAGCAACAAACTAATTATTACATCGTATAGCCCTTTCGATATCATACAACGTTTGTTTGAAACATTTTTTCCTATATCAAACCGTTCATAAGCAATTTAGGTGGCATACTTAGCAGAATCACCCTTATAATGAAAATATTTCTATGTCCACGTTTCAGAAATATTACAAAAATTTCCTGACGTCAGAACTTTTCTTCCTCGAACGCCCGGCTTCATCAGGGTAAACACTAACGAAAAAGTTTAATCAGAAAAGAGGTTAGGTTTCCTGAATGTATTATCCTCTCAGCGTAGTAGAATTCGTTCATCGGCTCGAGGAAACGAAGGGAGTCCATTTTGGTTAGAATCCCCTCGTAGCTAACCCAACTTGCCTCCCTCATAATTAGAGGAAGCTCAGGTGCGAAATAAACCGCGTCCATCTTCGCGATTCGCTTCTCCGTTCCTTCCGCCGCCGTTTCTTCGACTCTCACCCTTCGATTTAACACCTACGAGTTCTTCGAACCCCCTGGAACTCCCTTATTCATCGAGAAACGAACGACCCTTCGCGTATTTCTCGTTTCCTCTGCCCCTCGCCCTGAAATAAACAGGAACCCACCGGAAGAGGTTGGAGAAAGAGGGCGAAGAAGGTTCAGAGAGGGAGGGAGGATGAAGATGGAAGTGATGTAGCGAAAGGTGTATATAGGTAGACACATAAGGGCGAAGAGTTATGGCGTGCACATGGAAACGTCGCGGCGATGCATGACAGATCGGACGCAGGGGACTAACAAACTCCGTCGGATATATCCGACCCGGCAATTTGTCGATATCGTCGTTGCATCGTTTGCAGTGGCCATCGATTTGTACTGTTCACGCGCAAACTGTCTTTTGGATCGAGGGTTGTTCCTTTGTCTTGATCATCGTCTCATGCTGGATTGATAGAGACGTTCCTTTTAGATATGGGTGCGGTTGGGTGCACATGTTGGTTTGGATGTTTCGACAGACTTTGGTACAGACTCTAGCTCTAGACGTTAGCTGTAGAGTCTCGGTCTAGAATCCAACTCCAATTCTACACTTTAGTTCTATGCACTAGTGTTACACTGTCGACTAAACAGGCTTGAAACTCTAGCTGTATGCTGCAGCTCCATACAGTAGCATTAGACTATAACTCTATGCTGCAGCCCCAGACTGTAGTTCTAGATTATAGCTCTATGCTGCACCCCCAGGCCATAGCCCTAGACTATAGCTCTGGACTCTTGAACACTTTCATCAGTTTTATAAGTCTGAGAGACAATCTCAGAACAATCTGTGTTTGACGAGCATTTCAATCAAATATACTCAATAAGAATCCTCTTTCCTACTGTCATTTTCTAAAACCACCAACTGTAGATGTTCTGAAAAATAAATAAATGAAACAAAGTGTCACAGCGGTAACCAAACTTGCAGAGGGTGAAAATTCAGGGGTAGTGAAAGAAGAATTATCGTTGTTTCGGTCGAAGTGACTTAAATTGCACGGTTGTGTGTCCTAGCGAAACCCTGATTCCTAAAACAGTACACTGGAACCCCGGTGCGAAAATCTGGACGTTCAGTAATCGAAGGGATCTCCAGGTGCAGGGGTTGATCGCTGGATGGTAGGTTCTTCGGGATTTTATTGGGCGATTCGAGGTCCTGGTCACTTGAACCCCTCGTGAGCTGTAATACAAGTTTCTGGATCGCCAGTAATTCTTTTCGATTCAAGAGCTTTTTCTTTTGTATCCCCTATTGTTTCACGCCTCACAGAATGTTCCAATAAAAGAATAATTCAATGCTACATAGGTAATTCTTTCTCTACTTCCGGTCATTGAATTTCATCTTTAAAAACTTTTTATTCAAACCCTCGCGCATAATTGATTGGCTTTGTTTGATAAAAATTGGATTGTAACTGAAATTTTCACAATTAGAACAATCAAACAAAGGCCAGAATAGACTCTCTTAATTGTTCAACTGGAAGTGCTTACTGTCTTCCTGATTAGGTAATTAATTACTTCCTGACCAGATTTCTCGCTGACCCATATTAAAGAACTAGCGACTTATCTGTCACGTAAGTTGACTCTGTACTTTCTTTCTGAACTACGGAGGATATTGTCCGAGTACTCAATTCACAATTTTATTTCTTGGCCACTATAAAAAAAACCTATAGCCTACAGGAAAAATAGAAATTGAATGAAACCTCTGCAAAACGAAGAGAAATCAACAGTGACTACACGCATACTTAGTGTTTCAGTTCAACAACGAGTTCAAGTTTAGGGGTCAATCTATATTATTTATTCTGGTCACAAATACTCCAATACTTTTTCATAAAGAATCAAAATTTACATCGATCAATGTTACAAAAGCCTGAGGATGCATTAAAAAAAACGAAAGTGACCTTCGCATATGCGCCTCCACCCAGAAGAAAACTATTTATATCATCCTTGAAGTCATTCAACTTTCGTCTGAGGTGTTCTTCTGTTTCGCCGATAGTGTCTCGAAGATGTTCCCGCCAATCTATCGAAATGGGACACCCTGTAGAGTGGGCAACGATGCAATGGAGACTAGTGGGTGGTTGGAGGGCATTGGCGCTCCTCCTGGCGGAAGCACTATTTCAACGTAATTGTCGTTTCATCGTTCCCTGTCGTCCGTTGCATACCGTTGCACCGGAGATTCCGTCTTCGTGTGCACACACCGAGACACGCACACCATATTATCGCATAGTTACCTCCCTTTGCTCGATAGACACCTAGCCAGACGAAATTAACCATGCTCGCACGAGGAAGCTGCCAGAAAATGACGAGTACCAGCGGCTATTTACTGGCTTCCGGTGGGTCGTTTCTATTACTCCTCTGCCTCCTACCGTTGGACACCGTGAAAACGGATTGACTGACTTCTCCGGGCGTTTATGGGGAATAGTCAGACAGGATGTTGGACAAGGCGTCTTTGGTAACTCGATAGAAAAGATCCTCGAGTGATACTGTGCTGTTTTAATAAGCTCTTGCGTACTGAGGTTGGTATTCTTTGTGTAGTTGTAAAATCACACATTCTTTTATACAGGGCACGGTAAAAACGACGTTTGAATTATATAGAATAGGAGTTACAAATACGACGAAAAAAATAAAAATCGCTCACTTTCCAAAATTCATTTTATCGAAATGAGATGTAGCTATATATCCTTATATGATGAGTATACTGTAGTTTATAGAAATGTATGCTGATAGATTAGTGTTTATTACTCCATGTTATTCCATTTTTTTCTAATCATTTAACGTTGAATGGCAAGGCATCCATGGATGATAAATAACATAAATTTTGTACTTGAAATTGAAGAATTATAAATCTACAATAAGATGACCGGGTAATAATTTTATTCAATCTCCACTCAGTTAATAAGTAATCCCAGAATATTACCGATGAATTTAAAGAAAAAGTACTTCAAATTTCAAAATCGAAATTTAACCTTCCTTCTCACATACCCCTTGTATAATGCGGCACACTAAAAGTCGCCTAAAGAAGCAGCATTTTTAATTAACATTCACCAGGGACCCCACAATCGTCAGAAGTCGTATCAAGCACGATATAAAGTCCTCGGTGGAAGAATGCGGAAGTAGGCGACAAGCTGAAGGCTCCCTCGCCTCTAATCCTAGATCATGCGTAAAGTGGAGTTAATTATAGCAACGGGAACGGGATCCACAGGAACCGTTCTGTCGTCCGCTCGATCATAAGTGGTATAAACTAATTTTACCAGTCACCTCGTGACGATCGTTGCTCCCCTTCGATGCGGATAATGAACTCGAAAATCACTTGATCGCTACAAGCTTTTGCTCTAACTTCCGACCACGAATACCAACCCCTTCCCGATCGTGTTTGCCTATTTATAGTGGATAGTGGCTTTCTTCTGTGTCACGCGCCATTCATTCCAGCTGGTTGTCAAGAGGGAGAGCAGGCTCGATGATAATTTACAAGTTAAAACGACGGCCATTACTCAACTCGTTACCGGGTGTCGTGATCCGTTGACAGTACGGCCTACCTTCGCATTCGTTCCACGATTATTTCTGCCTTTTTAACTGGATAATCATTAAAATGCTGCACAGTTCTTTAAATATTATACATATACAGGCGTACATGAAATAGCACGGTAACTGAATTGCACGAAGTCTCGAAAGCATCAAACGAAATCCCCAAAATATATTGTCATTTAAATGACAATAGTTCGTTGAGCAAAGTAAGGGAACCTCCTGAAATGCTATCTTCTGGTGACAGAGCAGATGTACTCAGAGTACATTTACAAAGTTTTTGAACGTTTTTAATATCTGTCCACCAAGTGGTATAAAATGCAGCTGATGTCACTGTAACTTTGAGTCTGTGCTTTAAAGCCTGCAGAGAATTGAGTTATTTTTTTTGTTGATTCCAGTTCATACAGGCTGGCCACGGTGAACGTGGAACGTATTAAATAACCTCTTTCGCAAGGATTGCATTGACACGCGAAAGGAAATCCTTTAAACTCTGACCAAGCGCGCGAATCCTTTCTATTTATTGCCGCGAAACCGTGCAGTCGAATAAGATTTATGACACCTGGAAACCCCGTTCGATCCGTCGCAAATCTATCCGCGGCCAATATTTTATCCGAACATGTACTTCGCAGTTCCTTTTTTCCCTCTCCTTCCGGAGCTTGTCCCGGATGTCTGGAAATAAGCTTCCAGGGCCAATCGATACCATTCTTTATTTTTTCCTCCGCGACAAACAGGTCCATAATGAAACACTTCCTTCTTTCATATCATTCTTGCATTCTTTGCGAACTCCGTTTAATAAATAAATTTCGATGAATGTATTTTCCATGAATCAGAACACTGGGGAAGTTTAGAACTTAAATAGAACGATCGTCCTTAGAAATAACACGTTAAACAAGCCCGAAAGGGCAGTTCAGAATCATAGTGTCCGGTACAGAAGACGTAACTGCAAATTGCGGGGCCGTAAATTGCAAAGTCCGTTAGAGCGACCGCTTAATCGCAGCGTCCACTAATTTTTCCATGGTCCAGAGCGGAGGGATGTTAAGAAGATTGGACACTGTCCTTCACGCGGTCCGGTAGAAGACTGATCCAAACAGGCGGCCATCTTGCAAACGGAGCATATATAATGCAACGTACAATCGTGACCCTCGAAATTAGATTTATCTGGGCCGCAGTTGACTCAGGACACGGGAGGTCAGCTCTTCTGGACCGGCGTAGTCCCGACCAACGTGCATCGAATTGAGGTTTTGCGCATTAAGAACTCTGTTGATAGTCAGCAACTTTGGAATGGCGGTGGACAAAAGGTACTTCTAGATAATACACAGTGCTCCACAAAATATCCATTTCCTTTGTGCCATGTTTATTAGGCATCTCTTACTCACTTTGATGACTCCCTATTACGCAAATCACATTTTATAACACCCTCTATAAACTGTGGTATAAAGTTACTCCATGATACGTTACTCCAATATAATAATGAGCAGAATCATTTACTGAAACTGTAGCCCAAGCTATCAGTCCTCACGTTCTTCGACAGATCCTCCTTTCAGACCGTGATTTAGATCAGATACAGGGAAGCAGGATCAAAGGAGTTTTCCATTTCTTAAAGATTTCTATGTTCTCTTACAATTCAATACAAACGAATTAATACGAGGACATTTGGGAGCTTCAAAAACCACAAATGTCCATGGCCAATCCTCATCTTCCTCAACAGATCCTCCCTTTGAAGCTCGATTCCGCGAGGCTTACGTAACGAAGAAAAATCTTAGCCGTCCAAGGGTTCACGTGGATCTAACGACCAAACGGGATGAAGCAGGGGGTGGAAGGGTCGAAGGGTTTGTGGCATCGAAGCGCGTCGTCATTATTTTGAGTGCGACATGGAAGACGAGCGGCGCCGAGCCGAGAAAGGCCGGTGTTTTCTCTAACGACGATGATAATGCCGTGTTTGCACGGCTCGTTCTCCTTTCGTCGTCCACATCGTCGTCGTCGTCGTCGTCGTTGGTCTGGCTCGTCCCATTTCCAACGAATAACAAATGCGGCCGGATCGTTACATGGCACGCGACATTAACGCGTGCGATTCCTCCGCAGCTGCCTTCAATGACCCGAGAAACGGACGAAGTCGACGTGAAAATAAGGACTTCGGGATGAAACGTCATCTGTGACGAAAAATTCTTTCTAACATCGTTCTGCGGTTTGTTACGTTTATTTCTTCACTTCATATTTGGTCAAACGTTCTCTGAAATTTTTATTTACAGAGGCTATACAGGGTGTATCATAATATGCTAGAATCACTTCAGAAATGGATTCAGCAGATGAGTATAATAAAAGAAAAGCTCGAGAAGTATACGATCAAATAGTGAAATATTCTTTTATTTCGCGATTTATGTTTGAAATAGCATATTATAGTGTGCCTAGCTACGTATGGCAATTTTCATTTACACATGCCCAATGTAATTGTTCTTATTTAGAATGTTCATAGTTGCTTACTAGTTATATATATATTTATTATTATGGAGAGCATAATCAAAATATACATGCGCGAGTACATCAGAAATCCTAAATTTACACACAATTTCAAAAATCAGAACCATTAGACACAGACTCGCCAAGAAGTAAAAGCTACTACTAAAAATTCATAAAAATCCTTGAAAACAATTTAGAAAACTGCTTGTTAGTCCAATGAAATTCATAATTATTTTTTCCCTGCATGTAACTACAGTTCGAAAGTATCGAAACATTTAACTCTTCCACCGAAAAAAAGAAACGGGACTGCTGCTCGATCTTCAGGGTAAAAGCATGCAGGAAAAAATGTGGATCAATGGTATTGAAACGAGGTAAACAAGGTAGACGAGATGTTGTATAATTCTGGGAATAGTGGGAAACGATGCAAAAGCGTTTTCGAGGTCATCGTTGGATCGATGTGGAGAGGAGAGACGCCAAAGGACCCGGGCGAAACCGTCAAAGCTCCGCTGGTTTTGTTTCTACGTTTCCGGCGAACCGTACTTGACCAGCGGCTTCTACGTTTTCCAGGGTAATGGGACTCTTGGAGGTTTTTTCGGTGAAGAAATTCGAGCTCGTTCGAGAGCAAGTGCACCGTGAATAAGGCCGAGGCTGACTCTTTTCGGTCGCTGTTCCTCGATGAAAACGTGATTAGTCGCGAAATCGTGTGCAACCGGGATAGAAGTTAGTGAAAAAACTCGGAGAACGAGAGCGGAATCGTCAAGAGCAGACCCAATAAGAAATTAAAACACAGAGTTGGAAAGAATTAGAATTTTGGTTAGTAGGGATACGAACCTACGACGTCGAAATGTCTAAAATTTCAACTATTTTTATTTTAGATTTTCTAAAAGACAAGGGACTGTTGACAGAAAAGCCTTTAGGATTTTACATTACTGCATATGCATTAGCATCTCGCAAAATTTCATTCGAAAGCAAATTATCAGCATCTGAGAGGCCTCTCGGGAGAATAGTCTCTTTAAAGTCTTCGCCGGCGATTGTATGCGTCCTGCAAGGATTCAACAAGTCTCTAAGACCATTGAACTTAATCAAATTTTGCAGTATCGTAACACTCTGAATTCAAATCAGAGTATTAAAATTGTACGTATTGATATTCTGCTACTATCGAATTAACCAGATTTGGAAGGTGTTTCTGTCGTTTTACACGGTTGCACATTAGCACTCATATTTCAGATAATTCTCATCTGTTTCCAATTCATGATGAACACATTCCGTCCTTCGTTTATCTTAATAAAAAGAAGAATAGATGATCGAAGAGTTTTCAAATCAACGATCCAAGCACCGACTGTACCCAACGTAGCTCAACTACCCTTCTGCCAGCTAATGATGTAACGTCTCAACGCCTTACCAGCTCCACAGCTGTAGTCTCTGATCACCCGAATAAGTAAAAAACTAAAAACTAAAAAGTTTCCCTTATTTTATTCCAAGAACACGCACAATATGGCAGTTCAGACATTAGGCCTGATAGGTCCCCACCAAAGCGACCGAACGTACTCCAACGCAACTTGAAACGAGCAAACAGGGTTAATCAACTAGCAGAGAATCCTCGACGAAATTGCAGCACGGTTGTTCCAGGCCGATGATCGCGGAACTAAATTTAAGTTTTCCCCGATGGACGTTGGTGAGTAAGCTTGTACACGCGGAGCAAAAATGAGACGAGGGTAGCGGCGGGGCGCACACAGAGGGTCGAGATAACGAGAAAACGAAGGAAAGCGGAAAGGGAGGAGACGCGGGGGGTGGAACAAAAACGCGATGGAGGTTCCAGGTATTTTTGCATTATCGTCACGTGCGCAGTCTTATTACGGGCACACGTGGTGTAATATTCTCCCTCTCCCCGGCCCGCCCCGCTTGTTCTCGTTCGTTTCGCCCAGCATTGTTAGAATGCGACAGGCGGCCTGTTCATCCGCCACGCCATGATCGAATACTGGCAAAACTTTGCAACGAGGATGATACATCCACCCCCTGGAACCCCCTGTCGATCGCGCGAACTTCGACACACGCTGCGCCGACAGACCGTCTCGGCCATCTTGACCCCACTCCGCACGCTTTTCTTACGGCGCAGTGTCCTGTAATAACGTCTCCGCGCTGCGGACGACTTCTTTTTCGTTTTAGCTTCTCACGCGGCCTCGTTTGTTCCAGCCGCGAACGGGAGCGGCGTACGTGACTCGTTTTTGCAACACCGTGTATGTACATCGACATCGATGGCGTGAAAGTCGAAGCCGGGGGACTTTAAATCCTCCGACGGTCGCCGGTTCTGATGGGGTGATTTCAGGTGGCTCGTTCTTTGGTTTCTCGAGGGGTTGAGTCTTTGGAATTCTACGTAGGTGATTTGTTTTTGAAAGACTTTTGCTGGATTGTTATACAGGGAGAGATTAGGCTTGTAATCATTCGATTTCATCTATTGTGATCTATTGTAAGTCAGTTTTTTATTCGACAATAATCTGTAATGTTGGATGGGAAAACAAGGAGTTTGTTGTGCATACTTGGAAAGAAACAGTGATATTTTTTAGATGCCAAACCGAGGTTCAGTGTCCTAGGTTACATTGACTGCGCCCTGTATACCAGACATTTTTCAAGATTCTGAAAAACCTTCGCGGTTTCGAATGATATTGAAAATGATAGCTGGTGCGTGCACCGGGCGGTTACAAAGCTTTTTGATCCCACCGTCGACTGTAGCCACGTCGCAGAGGAGCTTTTCAGCGAGAACTCGAACGAAAGCGCAGCCCTTCCGACGCGAATACCGTGTGTACCATGCGCCCTGACAATGGGGGATGTACATTTTTGAGGGATGTGTACATACATGCCGTCCGCGAGAAAGAATAAGTACGTAAAGCAACGTACTCGAGTAATTTCGTATATTCACTCACCGCGAAAGCCTTTGCGTTTCGTGCTGCTACGCTACAAAGAGGATTAAATGGTGGATGTGGGATCCATTAACCAAATTTCACGAAAATGTGCCATTGTACAATCTTTTAAAATAGTTAAAGATCTAGTAAAAGAAACACATAGACATACAAACATTAAATAAGGTTGATATTTGTTATAGTAGGGATGTAGAAACGTAAACTATAAAATAAAAATGAACATTTAGTTTTACTACAGTAGGAACACACGGATTGGACCTGTCGAGGTCTCTTCTTTGTTCGTCTCATCTTTTTAACGATGTTCAATTAAAAATAAAATAAAAGTTTGTACGTGCTGTATGCACGTAAACAACTTGAACTTTAAATTACCATAATGATATAAATAGTTAAAACGACCTTATTCAGTGAAAGATAGCTTCAGATCTTCTGAAAGAGTCTGAGAATCAAAGCATTTACATTCCTCTTTAAACGTTCTCATACAAAACCCTGCGTCATCCTAAATCATCGTTGAAAGGGGTAACACCATTCAAATTTGCCGCGCTTTCGCGTAACATACGAAAGAAACGTGTAAATCTCGCTCAACGGATGCTAACTTAACAGACGACCGATGTGAACGTTTGCTTTTTACCTAAAAAGCTCGGAACACGATTGAAGAACGTTTGAAAGACACCAAGCAACGTCAATGACCTTCTTTTCTGTCGTTAACAGCATGCATTCAAAGATGGTGATTTAAAGATAAACTGTACAGCCCTCGAACGCCGAATCAAAGCTCCTATTCCCGTTTTTCGCTGGTTTCGAATCGTTAGTTGTCCGTTGTCGATTCGAGAAATCGTTTCGAAGTCATCGAACGGACGAACTCCCGAGAATAATGCCAGGGAAACGTTTGAAACGCGACGGTTTCGGGAACGACGCGCTAACGAGCGGGTTTAGTGGACCGTTCGAAGGTTTTCTTCAGGCAAAACCGAGGAAAAACTTGGTATCGGTGGTCCGTCTCTTTTTACCGTGGCCCGTGAACGTTTTATTCAGAGAATTCTGGGGACTTTGTGAATATTTCAGCGGTCGGTAGCAGACGACAGGGTTTTTTCACCGAGTTCTCCTCCTGGTCGTTTTGCGGACGATGATAATTGCGTGTGAATAGTTGAAACCATGTATCTGGAGCACGAAATCACGTGGAATATTTTATACGGGGTGCCCGCTTTGGGTCCATTCACTCGAATACCCTGAAAACTATTTCAAATGCTCGAAGTATATTTGTATAAATGAAATTTGTCGGTAGATGGAGGCGTCAAGGTCAGCCGAAGGTTGTAAATATTTAGGATTGTAGTTATTTTCTTGAGATCAGTGTTGTTACGTCCCGCACACCGTAATTCAATGTAGAATTTCGCGGGGTTGTAAATCCCGCTTACGCTCGATCGCGACGATGTATTAAGACGTTGGCTGCTATAAAATTAATTATATAAGCCTAGATCAGGATAAAATAGATAGGTGAACATTCGATGTAAATTTAATCTGTATATTCAAACTTAACAAGAAGTGTTCATATGATGACGTGTTACAAAGTATGTGTGGTCGCGTGTAAAATGTGAGATTCTCGGTGTGTGTAATATTGCGGCTTGGTTGAAAATCTGATTTGTCGTGTCTAGGTTAGCCGTTTATATTTGGCTGATTGGCCTGTGGTTGGCTGTGTATTACATGTCAGTCATGACAGGAGCTGGTGTGTTCCTATTGGTTAAATTGAGTTTGTAGGTGTGTCTGCGAGTTTGCAGAGTGGTAATGCAATTTTAATATTCCCCGGTATTGTCTTCGCCTTTGGTCGTCGAAGACGGTGTTTTCCTGGAAGAACGGCTTTTCCCTATACCTGGCCTGGCGCATGTGGCGTCCTAATGTCCAGGTCTTGAGACCAGGACGGTCATAAAATAATTTGTATATGGCGTCTAATATAAGTTTTCAGAAATTCCGGATGTGGGACCGAATAAGTGGCTTTTGATAGAGAGTCATTCAATATCGAACAGCCATGTCCATTTTCCTATCGTTGATGTTGTTAATTACATAAATAATCGTCGTTGTTATACTGTGAACGTCTGCGCAATTTAACGCATCTACATTTGTGAAAGATATGCAAGTTATAAAAATAAATGTATAATTGCATCAATATCCACAACGTACGCATTATTAATAACGTAAGCAGTAGGAGCTCCCGAATTGAGCTGTACAAGGTCATTTCTTTTCGTTAATTCGTTAAAGTGACATGTATTCTTCACTTTCCAACGTCTATCATTTCGTACAGAAACTCAGGTTCTCAAAATGACTGGGCATTCTAAGCCTTGAACAAACGATGCACTTAAACGCGCAACGGACTAATTATGATTTTCGTATGATTTACAAGCTACAAACAGACGCGTAATGTATAAATATTACGTTATCAACGAGTTCCAAAATTGTCTGTCATTGCCTCTTCATTCTTCACTTGCCCGGAGGAGCAATAATAACCGAACAGAGTCAGACAGGGAAGTGTCTTTCTGAAAATCATGTTATGATCGTTCGAGGAATCGACGTTAACGGGTCTGAAGAGTTTCGAAGGAGACCCTTAGTAACTGGGAGCCGACGAACGAACGCTGAAACGGGGTCCCGTGTCCAGGACAGATGAACACGAGAACAGACGGAGCTAATGTCAGTCGCAACGTTATAAAATGTGACACCAGGCAGCTGCTGGTAATACAATCCCGCGTAAATCCTGTCTCTTCTCTTCTTCTTCTGTAGCCTGTACCAGCTTCCGTGGTTTATTGCTATTCGGCGTCGCGTTAAAAGGATCCACCCAGCTGCTACGCAGAAATTGGAGTCACTGACATTCTGATAAAGCGAAGTTGCGCTGCTCGTTGCTGCACTCAAGGCTTGCCCTGTTGGCGAAGGAATCAACGAATCTGTTGCCATGTCTCATTCGAACGCAAACATTACGTGACATATTGGGACGAGTCCAGTACTAGTTATAGCACTGAACCCACGATATGATACCTTTACTTGTTAGTGAATAATGAGGATAATAAGGGAAATTTAATAAGCAATAAAGAATACTACGAAAAAAGATCAAAACTTATTATAAAAGCATTTTAAAGATGAGAGTCTCATTTTGGACGCTAGAAATAAAGGGTCCACGTCCTTCAGCAACAGACAAACAACATGGGGAGTTTTCTTAGAGGCGGAGGGATCCTGACTGACAAGCTACATTTACTGATGCATAAAAATATGAAAAAAATAACAAGAAAATATGTTGGCATTTGTTGTTCTTCGACCTCTTTCATGAATCACCCTGTACTTAATAAGTTCAACGCATCAGCGTACTCCGAAACGTTAAACGACAGTTATTAACGACGTTTGTTTACAAAATTATAATTGCATTCAGGGAGGGCGGCCTCACGTTTCTTTTTTCGCCTGGAACAAAGCTGCATGCAAATGTATGCAAATGTGGAAGGGAGGACAGTTCTGCCGGAAGGTAATGAATCGGGACGCTATACAATCCCGTGATAACTGATAACGAGTCCGTTTGTATCGGACTTGGACCGTGGTGTGCGACTGGAGGGTGGCTGGTACTTCACGAAATCAACGAAGATGCATAAGCCACGAACTGCGTTAATTTTGATGATGCCTGTCCTTCGAAACAGATAAAATCTCGCGATGCGTGAGAGGAATTGCTTTCCCTTTCATTTAGGGGAGCACACCAGCAAAATCAAACTACCGTCCGTCCAGAATCGATAATAACGTATAAATTAAATATTTCTTAATGGATGATTATAATTGCATCGAAGAAAAATTTCCTTTTTGTATGTAACCCAGCGTCGACAACTATGATCATTACCCAGATGAGTTTTAGGTAGGCTAAGAATAATCATCTGTCAGCAGCAACACAGAACCAATGAAGACGATCACCCATATTTGCATTGACCAAGTCCAGAGTAGCTTATGATACGAACGAAATTGTTTTATTAATATTGAGAAACTCGAACATCGTTCAGCAGTTGTTGTATCGTAAATTTATGAAACGATACGGTAACAAATGAAGAACCCTTGGACTCAGGATCTTCAGCAGGACATTCTTATCGACTCAGGTCGTTGTAGCCAGGCCAGACAAGGAGCTGAGTCCTCAGGGGTTTCCAAAGTCGATGCTTGTATAAATATCAGTGAATAGTGTAAATTATTGCATGGCATCCTGTAAAGAATATTTGAGACCTGTATAATGGTGTATTTTATTTGTGGCCACTGTGTCGAGGGTAGCTTAATTTCTTCAATCGGGCGAGAGCTGGTACTTCCTAGACTACTCAAAAATTTATTTTTCTAAGAAGCACTATATAAATCCTTAATAATTTGAAAATCAATCAGGTTATGTGGAATGGGTTGAAATAACTGTGTAGAATTGTTTGGATAATTATTCGACAGAATTTTACAGCCGTCTAGTTAATTTTCGGAAAAAAGCCTGCGAACCACGCCGTACGTCGAAAGTACCATTCTCTCCCTCCGTCGTCGAGAGAAATTGGTATTTCAGAATGCGAACCAGGTGGGCCGTTGACGATCACGATTTCGAGGCGTCGGAACGAGCGAACGATCGTCGAACGGGTTTTTTCGTTTTGTCATGGCGGTGCAATCTACCGGCAAGCCTGCCAAGTCGACCGGTCGATTCGCCCGCGAAATCTCATCGCTTCTGCCGGCTGCACCGTGTGATCAGCAGGATTAATAAAACGAATAATCCACGAGACCTTCGTGATTTTCCTACGAGATCTCCAACCTCTGATACCCAGCCATTTTAAATATCCCGTATATTCCTGCGCACACACACCTATTCGGGGAGGTTTAAAATGGATGGTTTCAGTTTTAGTTACGTTCTCATTGCCAATAAATGAACGAAAAAGTAAACATAGATCGAAAAATCAAGTTTCAATATTTTTACACACCCCTCAAATGAGTGATTCCTCGATACTTGTTTATTAACACCTTTTTGTAGTTTTTCGTGACTACTATATGCACCCAAAGTCAAAACCTCTAATTTTAAAACTGTCTGTATATTAGAGCACCTATCACAGCTTCAAATATTTCGTAGTAGCTCGACATGTATTCATGTTACGATTCACGTTTATTAATACTGTTTTATCGAATTTATTGAGCACTATGCGCTTCTAAGTTAGAGCATCCAATTTTAAAACGTCCTATATATGAACTACGTAAACCCATCGATTCAGCAAACTTAGACGACGCCCTCGACTTAACGAGACTCGCTGGGTCGCCAATTTTCTTCCTGGAAGAAAACAAATATCTCTGGAACGATAATCACCAGAACCGTAGCCAAAAGTGTAATCAGAAGCGGTGGAAGGGCTGAGACCGGCAAAGTGGCCGTTTCGGAGCAACGTTTTTGCAAGAAGACACGTAACCAACTGACGTATCTGTTTCGCGAACGGCAGATTTATTTTCTCCCCCTCAGTCTCGCGTACTTTTATCTATGTCTTTGACTTGCAGACTGTTATCGGAACGGCAGCGTGTAGGTTGAGGATGTCGAAGCATCTAGCAAGTGAAGACTTTCATTTCATCGAGGAAAATATTGCGTTCCTCCGTCTCTTATTCCGTTTCTTTATTGCTACCGATCAGAATTGAATAATGCAATGGACGTTCTGCATCGAGGGGTGAGCTTTCGTACGTCTGCATGCTGTATAGGGTGTCTCGAAACGGAAAGCTACCATTGCAAGGATACCAGTGTCTTGAAGGTCACTACCCACTACTGTTTTTTGACAAATAACACTTATTTCGCGTCCTACTGTACGATGTCTAATATTTTTCTATTTTACAAAATTATGAGAACTTCAAAGAATGTGTTCACATGTGTGATATTTTAGTGTGAACAGGTAGACGTAACCTTGAAGTGCCTAATTTCGGCGACTGAGCTATAGTTTGAGACAAAAAGTATAATTGTTTTACGGAATGTTTCGTTAAGGAGTAATTCTTGTTGAAAACACACCCTGTCGCATAAAATTCAGAATATAGTTCCTTCTTTTAGAGTCACCCTGTGTTTGTACATACATGTAGGTGAGTATATATCCGTGGTTGCGTGTACACTGTCTCGTAGAATTTACGCACGGCAGACTTTAAGATTTGTTTTTCGATAGTTTTAAGGGGGATTTATACCGTTACGTACGCTGGTTACCAGGAAAATGGTAGACTTTTCGTTGCTGTACGAAGTATGTGGAGGGTGAGACGGTATTCTTGCGTAATGCCATGTCCCTGTTTTGTCAGTACAATTCAATAAGCTCTGAAATGTATCCTTGGTACGAAATTGTGTACTAAATTTCACCCTTACCTTTTTCAACTTGTACTACACTGATTTGTACATCCTACGTAACTGCAAAGTTGTTTCTTACGTCGCTATTTCTTGTGTCCATACTGCAAACCTCTGAAGTGGTTTTTCATGGAAACCAAGTTTCTTCGAAAAAAATTCATTCTATAGTTTCAACTAATTTTTTTCAGCACAGGATGGCCCTGTTTTGAATTGTAACCCTTTTAGGACGCCTGGTATTTAGAGAATCCTGTGTTAAGGCCCCCTCGTGATAGGTACATTGTGTTCGTATCACCCTGGGGTAAGGCCAATCTGTATCGCAGTCACCTTGCGTTAGGGGTATGTGTAAACGCCTAGAACTCTAAACGCCCTGAAGTCGAAACGCCCTGCGTGCCAAGCACCTTGAACTCCAAACGCCCTGAACTTGGAGTTTCTGTAAACTAAACGGAGGTCATCGAACCAAACCAAGAACCAACACCTTCAAAATCACGATAACGTCGACTTTTCGTTGCCTTGAATATTCAACGGTATATCGTACCTATTATTTGCTGGCTCACTGTTTAGGGGCCATGAGCCTCAAAAAGCAAAGGATTAGGTTAGGTCAACCCGTTGAGCTCAAGCAAAACATGTTGCGTTAATCGGTCGATTAAACTGATCTTCACATAATCACGGTGTTTTATCAGAGAGAAGCTCTGCGTCGCTTCTAATTAATATTAAAAGACCGAAATTAATAATTAGCGGAAGAGGGCGTTAATGGTGGTTGGTTCTTACGGTGGAACGCAAACGGCCGCCTCCGCCATAATTACAGCCATACTTGATGCTCGAACTCCAGCTGGAGAACGTTTAATTGCGATTCTTCGGTCGTTTCGGGGTTTACAACGACCGCTAACTGGGTCGCGATTGAAATCATAATCGCTGCTTTACTGTTCTGGAGATGTCGTTTCGGGCGACTACAATATGGCGACTGCTACCTACATGTTTCATACAAAAAATTCGGAGACCCATTTTAGGTTTTACAGTGCTGAACACTTTTGGCAAATGTATCTTGCGGGTGTCAAAATAGAATATAATTTAGTGCATCCAGGAAACCTGCTGCAAATATGTTGTATGTTATGATGCATTATTTCTTCGCTGTTTCAAGGCTGACTACGCGTCCACAGTGATTACAGTATATCACCAACGAAAGATGTAAATCTGTCTATGACATGTAAACAGTGTTATTTTTATTCTTTGGATTATTGTTTCTCTGATGCACCTTCAGAGCTACTTCATATGATTAAACAAAAATCCGGAGACTCATGGTACCGACACTCTTGAATCTGAGTTCAGCAGATGTGAAGGTCAATTCCTGTTTTAATTAAGCATTTTTTTATTCTCTTTAACAAGTACTACGTGTAACAAGTTCTGAATCCGCCTTTTTAAAAATGTCTGTATAAAAACACGTTCGCTACTGAACAGACTATTAAACAGACTCTACCAGCCATGCGTCACAAGAGGACCCTCGAGAAACTTTGTCGTCTCGATTGCAAACACGGTGCAATCGTAATGGTACACTGGATTAAAAAAAAAGCACAAACAGACAGGACGTTTGTTACGGACACGGTTTATCTGATCTCTGGGAAATGCGTTGGATATAGTAGAAAGGCGAGATACGTACAAAGAATTCTAATAAAAATCTGACACCCGTGTCTACGACGAGCTCGAAAGGAAGAAAGATAAAGCGACGCGAGAGGATACCTGTAACTCGACGCGGGGGTGAAATTGAATCGTACTTTCAGCTGAAGAAAAGAAAAAAGAAGAAATCATGACCGTCGCGACGGGAATAATGAAGTCCAGTTGCCTACCGGAAGAAACGTGAAAAGACGCTGTTGCGACGACGCCATTGTTACGAAATATCAACGATTTGGATACATTCTTAGAACCTTTTAGGTAAACATATCATTGCGCGATGTTTTGTTAGGTGGGGCCTTTTTAGGGGAAACAAGTTATTACACGATACTAGTTAGGCTAGGTTGGGAGCTTCTTGTACTTTTTAAGTGAAACAACTCATTATACGATGTAACACGTTCCCTGTCACAGTGGAAAATTCCGTATCTAGACAGACAATTGAAAATAGCTATTTATTAATACACATGGTTGATTGTACAAATATTTGTCTATTTGGTAGTACAATTTCTATTTCTACTATCATTTCAACGTGAATGTTTCTCAACATTTCATAAAGGTTGACAGTTATGTGATCAAATTAAAAATTATGCATGTACCGAAAACGGTATATGTGGCGGAGAACGTGTTAACCAATTAAACAGGTGATTATACGCTATTAGATTGGGTTAAACCCTCTGTTACACAGTACTCTAACGTATTCTTCGGATGTTTTTAGGTGAAACAAAACATTACACGATGTTAGGATTTGATTACCGTTGTAATTCTTCACGCACACGCAAACACAAGATATCTGACTGATCTTGGACAACACAGTCCTACAGACACAGATTCAAGGGAACTTACGCTCCAACACTGTATACGTGTAGCCTTCGTTCAGAAAAGAACGTTCGAGGTCTGACCATGATTTCAGTGGCAATATATGGGGTACTGTTCGCTTGTTATCGACCAACGACGCGTTCGTTACATCATAATTGGATCACACGCTCTGCCCTATCCTTCGTAGCTCGCAATCTTCCACTCAGACAACACTCGAGTCAATATGTGACAGCAACGCCACCCGCAATTACCTTTTTAACTTCCAATATACTACATATCAGACGGACCGGTCAATTCCGTTTAATCGGTGTAGGTGGTGGAGAGGGTGCCAGCGCGCGCGCGCACGCGGACACTTTGAATGTAGGGTGCCACCTGAAACGTCGAACGTGCCTCGAATCGAAATGTTCGATAGGTCCGAGGCAACGTTGCTGAAACGTTGTAGCGAATGTGAGAATTTTATCGTCGCCCCAAGGGATTTCGGAAATCGTTTGAATGTTACGTTTAACGGCAGATCCATGCGTACGAATCCAAAGTGAGACACTTTCTGTTCGAGAATTCTCGGCTGGATTTGATGTCATACCGATTTCTGGCCAGTTGATGCCGCGATCGATTTTTTTATGCAACTCAGCATCGACTGAAGTGAAGAACTGTTTATTGAATCAAAGAGCAGAGGATAATAATATAAAAATTACTGGCTCCTTGTGAATACACCATCGATGATTACTGCACTAGTTCTACGATTACTGAGAGCATTAGAATTGCAAATAACCAAAAAGTGGCGTCAGTCGACTTTTAGATACCCTTAGTCTACGTTACATAAAATGAGGAGACACAGTCCACTTGACGCGTCACACTAAACTCTACCAGTCTTATGCTTTATAAAAGTGGAAAAAGAAGATCGTACTGCGATTACAGCCAGACGATGTATGCCGATAATCCTAAAAACAGCTACCACACTGCTCAAGAATTCGAAACGGCTCCATAAATCAACCCCCTAACAATAATGAAGAACACGTAATTGTTTCACGAGAAGATTCACGTAGCGTGTACATGAAGATCCAACGAAGGCACCATGGAGATAACCTAATCCATCGTATCGATTAGGAAATATAACCCAATTTCAGCTAACTGATTTACTCGCGCAAACGGATTAACCGGGCTTGAAGAGGGGTCCATGCTGTTAACGCGCCGAATTGCTGCTTACTCCGTTCTTCCGCCATGTTTCTCTTGCTTTTCTCTCTCATACACACCCCCTCTGTCTCTCTCTTTCCCTTGCACATTCACTCCCCCGGTAATGTCTCTTCTCTCCCAGTCGTTCATCTTGTTTTCAGCTACTCCCCTTCGCTTCATTTGTCCGTTACGTGCAATCAGGAATCCGGTTGTCCGTAGCGAAACGCTATGTACCAGCTGTCTGAAGGTTCTTAACCTAAGCTGTATTTATTTGTCTCCGTCGGAAAATTCGCCGTTCGCAATCTCATTAAAGCTTTATCCAGCCGCCGTGTGCTGGAGTCTGAACGGTGCTCGCGCGCGCGCGAGCTCAACCGAGCATCAAGGAATTGCGTTTCCGGTGACAATTAAACGTTTAAGGAATCAGACAGTTATTTAAAGAACACGTAGACATAAAGAGGCCACCGAGTATTAATTTGGAACAAATTGGAAAAAGATTATGAAATCACTATGATGGAAATTAATTAAAAATGAAATGCTGTTTTCGTTGATACAGACTATCTGCACCTAAATTTCAGCTTCAACAAATAGGGACGATTTGAAGGCCCAGTATACGATTTTTACTTCATTCTCTTCTAAACAATTTTTTCAGAATTTTCCAGTAATCCAAGTAAAATGGCAGGTGTCCGACAGACAACGATGTATGTCCGTGCAGCGAAATTTTGGTTCTACTTTTTCTAATAAAATTCTATCGGTTGTAAAATTCGGCGTCCAGATGGTATTCGCGTGAATCGATTGAAACGCGACACCCTGTGTACAGATTTTCCCAATGCACAGACGAACGATAAAAGGGATCTCGTTTGCAGGAGGTTTCATAGATGGACGAAGATGTGACTGGCCATCGTCCAACTTCTCACCGGCCCCCATTATTTCGCCATTAAAGTTCTTTCGGCCGAGAATTTTTTTGCCTGGTCCGCCGATACTTTTAGTAAATTAATTTTCTGCCACCGTCTGTTCTCAACTTAATGATCCCAAAGAAAAAGCAATATTTATTGCTCGCTGCTATTCCCTTCCTCGTTTCTTCCCTTTTGCTCGGTCCGCCAAGCAACGACGCCGGGACTTCTGCCAGCCATATTTTCTTTTTCTCTTCCTCTCCCGCTTCTCTACTCCATCCTTCTCTCTTCCTTCCTACTCTCTCTTTCTGCGTTTTTTTTGTCATCTCTTTGCGTCGTGTCTGATTGCTTCCTGCCCGAGGAAATATGAGCGGACGTTTATAGGATCGCGAAAAGCGTCGAGAGTCAGCCGATTATTTATGGTATTTGTCCGGCGTTGTTAAATAACTTATACGTCGCGCGAGCAAGGTGGGACATCTTAATGATCCCCTCTCGGCTAAGACAAACATCGAGAATCTTCCGGTGGACGTTATAAAAAAGTTCGAAAAAGAGAACGAGAGAAATCCGGAAAGATGAAATATGCGAGTGCGCGATTATCCGTGGACGAAATTCCTTTGGAACTACACGTCCCTCGTAAATACTCCGCATTATCTTCACGGAGGTGGAATTCGAGATTGAAACGTTCTGGAAGACGGGTGGGCGTTTCGAAGGCATTTTCGACGAGAATCGAGTCTGTGAGAAATAGGTGAATCGGTGGTTGAATCGTTAGGTATCTGGATCGAAAGAAACTGCAGCTCGATAATTTTTATTATTCTTGGTGGGATTTTAATCCATAACTTTCGAATGATTAAAGATGAACCAAAATATATAAAAAATTCGGAGCTTTCATCAGTTTGCACCACTCATAGCAATATTTTTTATTTTCTATACCCAAAAAAATGGTGTGATTTTACAGCAGTGGCAGTTCTATAGAAACACAACTGGGTTCAAGGAAGATACAAATAGAAGAGAATATCATTGTATCATTCTACAAATAGAACGTTAGGCGTAAAAGTGTTGTAAAGAAGTTAAACAGGAACAAAACGTTATCTAAGAGAAACTCGAATTAAGGGACACGCTCGTGAGCTTAAGTGGAACTCGAATTAAACGAGACACACTCGATTCCTCGACACCCTCCGTTTTCTCATCCCCCAGTTTGCTACCCCCGAATAAAAGACACGAAGAAAACACACTCCACCGACCAAAATTTACAAAATAACTCGTTTCCTCCCCTCCAAAACGCTTGTTTATCCTGCGTTTCCCTCGATTAATTCCCCAGCGGATTTTAACCCTTATTAAAGTTTCCCTTTAACGTGTTTCCGGCTAAGCTAAATTTTTCCTCCTTTTTTTTATGGTTCCAAAAGTTTTCTCGTTTATAAAATTAATGGACTTCATAAATATGCTAATAACATTTATTTGGGAATTATACAATATTCATGAAGACGGTTATTGTTGTGGATTGAATATGTTTCGCGCCTCTTTCAGTGTTTTCATTTCTGCGGCTGGCACTGCTTCGGACTTCCGGCTGAAGACAGTGTTCTTCTACTAAAACTTTTATTTCAATTTTCAAACGTTTTGTCTGTTCTACAGTTACAGTATCTTAAAGAAAATGACCTTGCACAACCTACAAATCAGTTTCACAAAACGAATAGAAATTATTTTGCTTCTACATGTTCTTCTAAGTGTGCTCGCTTTGTATCAATGACTTAAACTTGTAAATTCTCGCCCGTTTTCAGCAGCCTACATTTTTCTTCTTGCGATCCATAGTTACCTTAATGCAACCAATTATGTTTAAATAAAATTTTCTGTTTTTGGTGTCTAAGTATTAAAATTTTCTCTTTTCTGTTGAGTATTTAATAAATTCCATTAAGTCGCGTGCAAATTAAAATTTTACCCCAATATTCGCCTAATCTGACTTCGAAACGCAAGTACAACCCTAACCCCAATTCATAAGAGTACCACGTGAGCGGAACACCTGCCCCCATAGCTTCGTACGAATTTTAATCGGGAAATTCAATATTGACATGGGTGTGTTGTTGAATTCGCCTGTTTCCTCGTGGCAGGCAGCTTTTCATGCCTCTGACATTCACGTTATTCTTCCAGGGGATTTCAACGACTGGTGCGTAGGTTCTAATGCCATTCATGAGCTCGCGTGATCATCCGAAAACTATATTTATCTTAGACCCGCATTAAATCCCTGTTTTTCGTTGCCCTTTTCATTCTGAAAGCTTTTCGATACACACGGTGGCGGACGAAGATAAATATCGCTCGTGATGAAAATAAAATCCTTGACGTAGGTTCGACGGGGCCAGGCTTTAACCTGTCGCCTCTCCTGGACGCCATGCTTTACACGGGGTTAATACCGGCATTTTTACGTGCTAACACCTTGTTGCTTCATTTTTCCATTTTCTTCAAGCACTTTTTTTATCGAAACCTGTCAACCCTGGCAAATTTCATGATAAAAATGTTGTTTGTTGTGTGCGAGGGTTTGAGTGTCATTTGAATAGAAACGTCAGTTTTATTATTATTGAACTTTCGATATATCGATTATCGATTTATTCTTGTTTGAACTTCTTACAGACAACACATTCGTATCTTTTGGCTGCATACTTGTTCGTGCGCCAGGAAAAATCTGTAGGATCTCAATCACATATTATTAAGCGTCAGCATAAAGTTTGACATGTTTTAGAAGTCGATGAATTTTCTTCTTATCATTGAGATTATTTTGAAAAGGAGAATAAAGTCTAAATTGTTTTCTATAAACTGAGGATTTTGGACAGTACAATATCAGATGACTGACTATAGAATTTAATTTACAACTATCATAAACAGATAAGTCATCCTGGTTTAAGATGTAAATATGAATAATCTTAGTGTGGCCTGTTTTAATACGCGAGATAGCTACTTGATTTTTTATTGGAAGACTAGTAAGTATGCTATTACAATAAAGTGACTTATTGACATCTAGTATGTGCAGTAGATCAGAGGATTTCCATTCTCTTTCTCAGGCGTGTTTGGCTATTTTCTTGACTATTTTATTTTGGATTGGTCGAAAAGTTTGTTTCAATCGTTGAATCAGTATTAAAAAGGACAGCTGCTTTCACCAGTTTATGCTCAATCTCTGTTAGAATACAACGATATTCACGCGCAAACATATATACAGCACACACAGACAAGCAGCAGCGGGAAAGTGTTTGATCTGTTGACCTACAATTTTCCAGGACACTTTCCATATATGTCACTTTATTAACTTCTTTATTAGTCACGTGTATAATCCACCGTATTACTTACTTTTGTTTGCATAAACACTATCATTTAAATAAAATCTACTAATCTGATTTTACTCTATACCAACGTGCAACGGAATCTACACGATAACTTATTAATTTATCTATACTGTAACTTCTTTATTACTTTAATTAATTGGTGTAAAAATATTTTCTTCCAAAAGTAAAAATTTTTCTGATTCCATTAATTGTTTAAAAAAAGGTGCAGAAAGGGTGGACCTGAAGCGTGTATGGTGGAAAAGTTCGGACGTAGACCAAATTTTATTGTTGACTTTTTTTTTGAGATTCTCAAAGGGTGAACAAAGCAGTTTGGGTTGCCGATATTTTTAGTTTTAACATGGAAATTTTCGATAGGTGCATGGAATTGTTATTTTTAGGCTCTTCTTTGCCCTAGTTCTTGGGTGTAGCATGAGGGAACTGCAGAGTATGGCGTTTTATTAAGTTCTGTAGGATGTTGTGCAGAACGTTTTGCCGGTTATTGCAATCATTATTGACAGAGTGAAAACTGATTTCATCTGGAACAATTGTTCAACAACTGTAATTGCTCATAGTATTATTAATTGGACCATCAATCTTAGGTTTTATAACAGCAATCTGTACTGATTCTAGCTCAACCACTATATTACTATGAACTCATTAAAGAATGATCCTGTAGATGCCCCTTACGTTTATTTTAATAAAGTCTACCTATATATTGTTACCTACTGAATATTAAATATTGATATTCACTTAAATATCAACAGATAGTAACAATTACTATTTTTCTTGTTGCAGACTTCCACCACCCCAACAGCAGGTGACAGTTGGTTCTCTAGGTGGCGGCCTGGGCACTGGGGCTGGAAATGGGGGAACGGGGACCGTGGGTGCTCAAGGTCAAGCCATGGTAATGCCAGGATTTCCACTTCGTGCAGCAGCGGTGCCACATTATTCACCGTATTCACCGTCACGTTTTCACATCGACAAACGGTGCCAGCACAGATGCTCTTGGAAATGTTTCTCGATCTCCCTGATCCTTCTCGCTGTTGCGCTGACAGCGATGCTGGCTTACTTTGCCAGTAAGTAAACGAAATGATAATTGTTATAGAGTATCTTTGACAAGATGTAAATCAGTTCATTGACACCGGTGGGAAGAAAATCAGAAGGTTAACGAACACTATGGATGCATACATGAGATTCTAAATCCTTGATGTGGCACAGTTTTCAAGACTTTTGAGGGTCCCAGTGACCTAGATCTTATAATTAAACTGAGAGATTTACCAGGTAGTGTGTGATTCTAGATCCTTGTGGTCATTTCTCTAAAGTCTAGAATACTAGACCTATGTTCTTTAATCTCTAGGTCCTTCATTCTGAACAATGAAGTTTATAAATGTTAAATAAGGCTTGCAATCATCGTGAGAGTTACTATCCTAGAGTCTAGATCCTAGATAATAGACTAGATGACCTACAAGAGCTAGAGACTCACCCAGAATTCATTTAGTGAGTTAAAAACCTCGGTAAACCTAGAATCCTAAGTTCTTCAATTTGAATTTTAGACTTTGTGATCTGGAAGCCTACCTAGAATCTTTATTAGAAACTTAGAGATCTCAATAGTCCTGAAACTTGAATGTGCTACCGTAGAATCTTAGGGGCTAGACTTTGGAACTTTGTTTCCAAGTGACAGATTTCAAAGAAATATAATCGACGTTGTCATCCCTCAGTTCGGTTTTAAAAATCTGTGTTTCTAGTATAGAATACCCTCTAACTAGGAAATATTCTATTTTAATATTCACAAGCGTGGAATAAACATGGAGAACAAGAAAACTGCCACCTGTCTCGCTCCTTTCATCGAGTCTTCCATAGAAACTCGTAGAATTCTGTTTGTAATTTCCGAGTTCGCTAAACGAGTAATTTCTTTTCATTCCGTTTAACAGCGTAAATCCAATTGTCGCCAGCTCTCCACTATTTTTTTCCTCCCTCCTGCTGTTTTAATTGAAACTGCGATTAAATGAAATAAATGAAGTAACCACGTGAACCCGACGCTCTTACCGGTAATGATCGTTTAAAGCAGAATTATTTTCCGTGTCGTGTTGAAGGAATCAGTTTTGACTATTTCTAGAGAGTTCATTGCTCGAGAAGATAAATGGGAAGAAAAATCTCGATTATGCAGGCAAAAAGAAGCCTGAACACGTGCCACGGTATAGTAATTTCATGCGACAGAAGAGTGCAATTTCTACGAAAGAAAAAATTTGCACCATCTATCGTTTTGTCAGTACTATTGACATTATTAGGGCTAATGCCATTTTGACCAAAATCTTCAGTGTTATCATTACATTCAATGGAATCGTCGGTACTGTAAAGAATTTTGTCATTTTTTAAAGATAGTAGATTGCAATAATTTGGGCACAAATATATAGCAGTGTGTTTATGTACAAGTGAAACAGGATATATAATGGGATACACACAAGCGATTTTAGTACGACCTTTTGATCGATCAATAATTCTAAACAGTTCAGAGCAACGCCATGAATAACACAAAAGCATTCATTAGTAGGTTAATTTGGATCGTAATATCATTCACATCATTCTGTCTCGTCATTTCCGCCTTTGTAAATATACGCACAAACCAAAGCTCTATCTACAACAAAGTTCAATTTAGAAGCCCGTTCACACTGATGCATCGTTAATTCTCAGATTGAAAAATCATTCAGAATGACACAGTCTGGATCTACATATTGTCTGTGAAATACTAAAACAAATTCATCAATAATTGTTAGTGATCCTCCATATTGAAAAATCTTTGTGACGGTATTTTCGAAATTTGCGTATTGGTAGTTTGAAGATTTTTGAAGAGACGCGGAGTTTGGACATATAGTGCGATTAATTAAAGTTCCCATGGTCCCATTGCATCAGAGAAATCTATGGTCTGGGGTCAGTCGGGGTTGGAATGAAAATACACTTGATTCATCTATTATGTATGAGTAGACTCGTCGATCCCCCGGCTCTTATTTACCAGCATGATCTAGGTACTATAATTTATCGCTACTTGGTCCGGAAAATCCTTCTACCTGTTAATCTGCAATTTACGCTACAATAACTCATTATTAACTTGCAGATTCGGTTAGGGGTGGTTCACGATTCACTGCGGCAGCGAAATTCAACCGGAACTTTGATTTGCCTAACTTCTGATAATCCATGTACAAATAGAACCGTCGCACGGTTATCCGTTGTTTAATTCGTTTCGAAGATTCTGCGGATCCAAATCGGTCGAACGAACCAGCGAGAATTCTCTGAAAATCCTACGTAACCTTTCCTTTTACTGTTTTTTTTAAATTTAATTGCGATTTTTCCTCTTTTTGAGGGGATTCTGAAGTTAAAAGCTGAATTTAATGTCTTTGACATTCCGGTTTCAATAAAAAAAAAATTCTTTCAACTTTATGCATCATTAAAGAACAGTTTGTTGCAGAAAAGTTTGGTAGTTATCAATTATTGTAGAATTATGAAGAATAAACTTCTATATATGTTGTAGAATATTTTTATATTACATATTACATAGTATTAACAGAGTAAATAAAACTTTCTCCAATAATTTCTTTTTAATCTGCTCCCCTATTTATCAGAATGAAAAAAGTTCAGAATTTATTAGAGACAGAATATATTCCAGTGGGCGAGCTTCGAATGGGGTGTTTTACCCCTTAAAACCATTCACACGTATCTAATATTCCTTAATGCTCTAGAAATTTATTCACGCTCAAATGAAAAAAAGTCTCTGCTTGAATATTATCCCGGATCGATATAAACAAATTACAAATAGTTGAAAATTCTCAAATAATTCTTATATTTTAATATAAATTAAAATGCATGATTTAAAAACCAATTTTTTTGGGGGAAGATTTCACGACCATAGTTTTGCTATTGTTAACAGTTTGTATGCCATTCACGCATATATGCGCCTTTGAAAAATCGTTAGTATGGACTATGGACGCATATATGCGTTTTATACATTTTTTTGGCTGTATATCGACATTTGGAAAACTACAAAAATTGTAACTTCAGTAATCAAGATTTCATTTTCTTTTGTCTTTGTTTTCCAGTCCATGTAAAAAGACCAAGACGCAATACAATATGCAATATGGCAACAAAATTTCGTCCACCGAAAATCTCACCCTCTAAGGATTAATTTCTCAAAATGAGTCTGTGTGACGCAGTTGAATATTCAAAGTCATATAATGAACCGTGGACTAAATATAACTTTAAATATGAATACAGAATAAAGGTAATGAACCGTCAGTGAATTATAAATTCTCCTTTTCACACATGTGTTCCATTAACGGTAAATAATACGATTTGTTATCCGATTTAAGGCGAATTTCCGCGTAAGCGTTCACTTTTTCCAAATCTCCGCAGTTCGTTCAACAACGATACCCGGCATCAAAGTGTTTTATGAATGTGGAGTAATGGAGTCGAAATTAAAATACATCCAGCAGTTCACTCTTTGGCGTTTTATCGTGCCGGCGTACCGATGTTATCGCGAACGCATTATGGCGGTCGAAATTCTTCATCGTGTTTCTCGTTTTTCACACGCGTTACCGTTTCGCGCGAAATATTCACCGAAACCGTGTCATGACGCACTTTAAAACTCTTCACCCGGCAGTTTTTAACACAAACCATCGAACCGTAAAATGTTTAATCACTGCAACGTTTTAGCTGCTTGAACGAGAAGTTTTAATTAAAATTGCTAGAACGAATATTTTCCGATCGAACTGATTTTTTTATTTTATTTAAATTATTCGGAGCGAATTGGCTGGATTTCTTCTGTTTTTTCTCGTTAACATTTAATTTGCATCATGGCTGTGCAAACAGGAGAATATTCCATAGTATTGTCGACCTACTTGTTGAACGTGAAGTTTTAATGAAAGTGTCACTAAAAATCGTTTTCGTTGGCGACAATTTTCAATAAACATGCCAGATGCAAGGTAGACACCATTGCGGAACTATGTACCTCCACTTCTTTTCTTTTATCGATATTTATTCGTCAGAATGATGGAACTGTACAAACGTTTCGACCTTCTATCTTTTAATTGAAAATTTTACTAAAAATCGCTAATAAAAAAACTATTGCCCTCCAGTTATGAATATAGTATACGTGGTGTCCCAGAGCAGGGGACAAAATAGATTTGCTGTAAAAATGATTGTAAAAATGATTGTAATAATCACAGTATTTATTAACCCTCGATTTCAATTAAAAAATCTTCGATCAATGAACCAACCAGAGGAAAATAATTTTTCCCAAAACTCGAGATATCGATGAAAACGAACGACATCGCAAACCGCTTAACGACTTGTCTGATTTCTCCCCTTAGCATCAAATTTTCATCAAAACCATCGAGCCACGAAATACGAGCGACGACGAACCGTAGCTCGGTCCATATACATATACGTTTTTTCTTTCCTTTTTTCACCGTGAAATTTCAGTGAAAATCGTCGAGCCGCGAAATACCGGGGGAACCCAGAGTCCGCCTGAGCTACGATAGAGTGAAGAAAAACGGGAACGTAACCAGGAAAAAGGGGATACCCCGAGGATGACGTAGACGGGTCTCTGTGCGCGTACCGCCAAATTAAATACCGTTTAATGACGGAAGTCCGGATCTTCGATACGGAAGTGGCGGGAAACGCAGTGTGTCGTAACCATTACTAGCGCAATGGTTCGTTTAGCCTGAACATCCGGTTTAGGGGGAGGTGAAAATATTGTCGACCGATGTCCAGGAAGCAGACGCTTCGGACTTAACATTTATGTATTTTTTCAATCGATAATAATTCGTCTAGGGATGCGACAGTCGCAATGGGCTTCAAAATGGTTCGAATTGAACCATCGTCCGTAAGCATAATACGAATGATGTGAAAAAGTCTGGTCATCATTTTGAAAAATGACAGGACCTCGAATCATTTTCAATGTACATGTAGCAAGAAATTTATGTCCATTCGAGTCGATTATTTTAATTTGAAAGATGTGAAGTGTCATTCTTAAGTATTCAAAAGATTATCTTATGCAATGACTTCTTGAAAACTTGAAAAATACCTTGATGAGCTTCGCCGAACGTTCATCATGACGTTGACCGTCGTTTCGGGGGTGAGAAAGGGTGAATCGATAGATCGCTCTCTAATAAGATGTCTGGGAATGTGACTATGACTTGAGCCACACGAACGATTCGATGGAACTTTCACTGGCAATAAATTTCGGATTCTTTGAAGCTTAGAAGGTTGATTCAAGAGAAATCCGTCTATTTCGTGATGGACGTTTACCTTGAACGAGAGAGACACCGTGAAACGTGGAGAGTAAAGTGTGGCTAATATTGCCACTTCTCTTATACTTTTCTGTTCTGTAGCAAAGATTTGCTATGCCCCTTCAATAAACGAAGATCCTTAATTTTAATCAAATTAGAGTTTATAAAACAACGTCCACATAGGCGATATTTGCATTCACTCAAAAAATATTGATCTGACACGCTACTGAACACGTAAACCAACACAGCTAAAAATTCATCTACGACAGCGAATAATAACACCCTCTCTACTACAGAAATTATTAAGAACCTTAAATTTATTGTTACTCAAAGTTGCACTCATTTACAATATTTTCACTGTACACAGTTATACACAACTTTAGAATTATCTACAAACTAAGAATCATTCAACGTACCAGTTACCATGTAACCAACAATTTTTTCACTTCGACTATTATACTTTTCCAATTTTATAAACCACTATCCGCTAACAACCTCTGTATCCCACAGTATTCTACCAGGGAGTAGCTATTTTCAGGAGACCTCTAAAATCCAGTGTCGCTCTGATTATACACGGAGCATACGATAGTGCGCGAAAAAAAAGAGGAGCAAGAACAGAGGGATCGAAGAGCAGGTTAGCTCAGGAAGAAAATCCAAGTGTTGGAGGGAGAAGAGTGGCTTAACCCGGGACCGGTAACACGAAAATTGCATCCCTGGCGAGTCGCAAAACCGAGGCGAGGACCGATTAGAGAAATTAACGCTCGCTCGTTATCAGCGAGAAACAGTGCTCCCGAGGGCATCGCACCGGCACATGCCCACGAAATTGTGTTTTTGCATTCAGACGGAGTCGACAAATCCCCGAATCCTGAACGCCGGTCAAGGTCTCCGGCGCGGACTAGCATTACGGTTTATCTTTTGAAGGCGGAGGGTATAAAGGGGATTTGACGGAAAAGAAGGGACCAGGATGGTTGGGGGTTGGTCACATAGTCCTGCAAATACATACGAGCTGCTACACACCGGGTGTGCCGGGAATATCTTAAAGAAGTTTACCGTCTTTGGATTGTTCAGAAGTAATTTAATCTTGGATCTGATGACATTGTCTATATTAAATGCGGGGGATTCAAATATGGGGTGTTTCAGATAGTGTGGTAAAGACTTATTAAATAAAGGTTGGATAGAATTTTAGAGATGTGTACTATTGAAAAAATGTGATAAGAGTGTATGTGAATGTTTAATAAGAGTGATTATTGTTGTACCTTAGTCTTTTTTTAAGTTCTTCATTTAATTCTGCCCTTTGAACAATGAATTTACAGACAGATTCAATTTAGTTCTCTCAGGATTAACTTCAATTCTGTTAGGGTTGAATAAAACTTTTGTTTAACTCAGGTTAAGATTATGTGATGTGTAGCTCGGATTAGTCTAGGTGAGTTTCAGTTGTCTGAGTTCACTTGAACATCGTTTCTTCTTATTTGAATTTTGACATATTTAATTTAAGCACGGTTGTAGTTCGGTTAAACTTCTAGTTAAATCAGTCAATTTATTGATCACTTCGGTTCAGTCTGAGTTCACTCAAACATCATTCCTTTCCTCCAAACTTCAGTATGATTCAATTTCAGTTCTGTTGAGTTTGTTGAGACTTCAAATCAGTACGTTTACTGTACACTTCAGTTCAATCTAAGTTCAATTAAACTTCATTTCATTTTAATTGGACTTCATTTCAAATTATGTTTCTCTCAATTAAAGTATACTTTAGTAATTTTAGTATATATAGTAGTATATAGTATAATAATTAAAGTATGCTAATTTCTATCATTAATCATGGTTTCATAATCATACTAAATTTCTGTGTTTAATTGAACTTTGGTTCATTTCAAATTGAATCTAGCTTGAGTTCGCATGCAAATCAATAACAGTTCAATATAAACGCGTCCCAGCTCCATTATAATTCCCAAAAAATTCCTCTCAAATTTCACGACGCTCCAAAATTATATCTCAATTCTCCATTCCAAATTTCAAATGCCACGCTGTATGCACTCCGCGCAGAACAAAACTTTAATCAAACACTTTAGGACCTCTCTGTACGTAACATTCTCGGCGATCCTCACCAAACTGTTCGTCGAATCCGTCGTCCTTATTCTTCCTCTTCCCTTTCTTCATGGTATTCTCTGAGAAGCGGAAGGAGGAAAAGAGGAAGTGATTGCAAAGCCGGATCGGCCTCGAGGAGGGACCGCGCCAGCTGTTATTTCTGCATTCCGGTAAATCGAGTCTGGAATCCAATCTGCCTGTTTGCTACTGCATCCAAACTACCCTCTTCCACACTCGAGCCACCCTTACTCCAGCTCTGATACAGAGGACCAAGTTTCGCCCCCTGCAGAAACTTTCACGCGATTTTCAGTTTCTCGAATTTTCGATTCACACGTTGCCTACTGTAGAAATTTCCGATTTAGAATAAAAATTAGCATTCCTAACTCTTGCGACTATACCTGCAAGCAGTACATACGACACTACCCTAGGGATATCCAAAACAGACAGCCTGTAAAATGTCTTCAAACTTTTAATGTAAATTGGAGTAACATTTATTCCAATCTTGTACAATGTTCAGACTTTCAAATTCAAAGAACTACCTAATTTATTATCTAGTCACTAGATAGTCAACTTGAAACATAGTAATGGTGTAGACATACTTCGAATACGGTGCAACAAAGGCAACAATAATGATCAGAACGTATAATAAAGTTTACACCAAACGTGCAGAATGTTTAGGCTGCCAAATTCAACAAACTACCCAATATCCTATCTATCCACCAGATAGTCGCTGAATAGTGAATTCAAATAGTAATGATGATATAGACATACACCAGAATAGGATGCTAATAAAATCAACATTAATGATCAAAACATATACTGAGATTGACTCCAAACGTAAACAAACTGCAGCCTTCCAATTTCAACGAACCATCTAATTTATGATCTAATTTCACACCCTATAATTCACCCATTGCAACAACTAATAACCGAAATAGATTACCTTAAGTACAATCATTTACCCGTAGAGATTTCTTCAAGTAATCTGCTGGGGTCGTTCAACCCTTTGTCGCTTTAATTTCGAAGACAGAGAAATAGAAGACGTTCGATCGATCGAACACGAGGTTAGCCCCGGTTTTTTCGCGCACTTTAAATATCGCCCTCGTTACTCTCCAGGTCGGAACTATTTGTTGACGGGACGAGAGTACGAACGACCGGCTATTAATAATCGATTTTTGCTCGCGAGCTTTCTGTGCCCTCCGTGAAAACACGCCACCGATCAAACGTGTACGCCCGGGACGGTTCTCCATCGTTTCTCACGATGTGTTTTGATTTCTCCTACAGAGTTATCGTTGCGTCTGCCCGGGAACTCATACTATTTTCACGGCAAAATACTCCGCGCTTCCATCGAATCGGATTTTATGAACTTATAATATGATCTGCGGTGTATCTGCAATATCCGTGCTCAGCGTTCTTCTTCTGACTGACATATATATGAAAAAAATGAAATAAAATGTTTTACCGTTTTTCGTGAAGGATAGAGAAAATTAAATGTTGAAGTTTGTAATCGATTTTGCAATGTGAAGGTAAACTTTATTTTTTATTGGAACGATAGATTTTTCATATGAGTGAACTAATGGAAACGATAAGCTTTCATGCAAAATACTCAAGGAATATTAAATAAATTCTGTACCATGCAATAAATCTTGTAGAATTTAATAAGCCCTAGTGTTGGACATCAGGACAAGTTTTTAAATTTTGAGGCTTTCACGGGACGGTTTGTTACAGTTAATACTGCTATCAGTGCAACTGCTAACTGCAATGCTGGCGAAACGTTGGGAATGTTTCTGGACACGGCTTATATCCGAAAGCTTCAAACAGTATTAACTGTAACCTAAAGACTTATAAAATAATCTGGCTGTCTATATTAAAAGCACAGTACACAACATATATAATATACGAGCAATCCGATACATTTATTGCACACGTTGTTGTACAACAAAATCCTCAGGGACCCGTGCAAACAATCAAATAATAACGTTTGCGGAGAATTTCTATGAGGACGTGTTCCATTGGGTGTCCCGGTGGATAAGAACGATAAGAACGGATCGATGGTAAACATTTCATTATAACGTGCGGAAAGAAAGCGGAAGTATAAGATGGACCAAGATGGAGGCGGATAATCCTTCGATAATCCGGGAATCATTCTCCGGAATGAATCGCTCTATCGATCCGAGGGAATATAATTGAAAAAGTTGTTCCTTTGCTGTCGTTCCCAGCCGACTTCACCTTTTCCCCGTCTCGAGAGTCAAAGGGTGAACGAAGGTGCCGCAAGAAGGGGTAGTTTCACTGCAATCGCTTCGAATTTCCGGTTCTTCAGCGTCGAAATTTCGTTCGTCATACGTGGCTAAAAGAGACTCTTGCAATATCTTCGAGTTTCTACCAATAATTGGAGGTATTCATAGAGGATGTTGAGCTCAGTATAAATAGATTTCCTGATTCATGATTGTTAAAACATTGGAACGCTTGTCGCGTGCGGGACGAGTAGTTTCTATATTGAACGTCGCGTTCTGAAACGCCCATGAGTGTTCCCCGCGCACGATAATCGTACACGTCGTGTGCTCGCAAAAAACCGGCAACAGCGAAAAGCAATAAAAGTTATAATCCAGAATACGATGCGATGGCATGCATGGGGACCTCAGGTGGCGCGAAACAAGGACGAGAACCGATGATCGCGAAATAAGGTCATTCACAGTTCACTGCAACTCAATTTCAACGATAGTTACATAAGCGGGCAGCGTCGATCCCGTGGGAATGCTGTTTCTTTTCCAGTTATTTCGCGGTGCTCGCAGGCTGAGTCGATTCCCCAGCTGCCGAATGATCGCCACCGCCTCGCATGCGTGAACTTTTCCACGCGCGGTCGGTAATTTGCCTGTCATAGATGTCACGCGAGATCAAAGGGACGATGCTCGTAATTGGACGGACCCATTCTTGCAGGGACTCTCGTTACTCTTCATGGAATGCGTTCGTGAGGATAGAGATCGATGAGCATGATGGAAAAGATAAACGAGGCGATACGGGATGAAAATATTTCCCGCGACGACTTCGACAAATTTACTCGACGTTTGTTCGAATGGTTATTCCCATATAAAATACGAGTGACGAACTCTTTGATACTGATTCGATATCTTCAGCTGCCTTAAGCGAACAATTAAATGGAACTTCAGGGGAAAAATATTGTAAAAATTTGTAACACTTTATTAAGTGCTCGTTCAACAAAAACTACTTAATCAACATTGATACGTAATATGGTGTTTCTGAAGCGAGAAACGATTTACAATACCGGGTATGTAAGTATATGAATGTACCTGGAAATGTGTGCTTGTTCCTGAAAAGTGCCAAGTGCACCTAAAATTACCCGAATGTACCCGAGTAGTACCTAAAGGATCTTTGAAAGGACTAACAAACTGTAGAAGTACCTGCAAGCACCTCAATGTACCTGAAAAATATCTGAAAATACTTTGGAAACACCTACTAGAGTCAGAAGAAACCTAAATGTATCTGGAACTACCTCGTAAGTACCTCGGAGTATCTTATGAGACTTTGGAAGTGCCTAAATGTACCTGAAAGTATTTAATGATGCCTAAATGTACATAGAAGTGTTTCGTAAGGATTCAAATGTACCTACAATGTACCAGGCAGTATATGATGGAAGTACCTGAAATTACCATCTGTATCATAAAAATGTGTTCACAGTACATAAGGTAAAATCAGATTTAGACGCGTCAGTGTCAAGAACCCGGAAGCGAGACTAAAGGGCGTGTTCCTCGAACTTAAATGCAGCGCCGTGAACTGAACAATAAATTCCTTATCCAGCAGGGGCTATCGCGGCTAAATTAATTATCTGTCCCGCGTTTTGCGTCCGCTGCAAATTAATTACGCGAGTTAACGAGAGTTTTTATTAAAAAAAAAAGAACAGCTTGCAATACAACGTGTCCAACGACCTCTTGGCTTATCAACGCGCCGCTGCTTTTCGCGCCGGCTAATTGAATTCGCGCGCGTTACTGCCGCCAGAACGATCTGACAAATAGAGAATCATGCTCCGGTCATCAATATTTCATGTTCATTTTTTTTTCTCTGTTCGTTTCGTTGATTTATCGTCCCCTTCCCCCTTCCGCTCTTATTATTGCGTTCGTTATGCGATCCGCACTCGAAACTGGTGGCGAAACCCGACGTCGAGGACGTGAAACCAAAATTTGCGATCGCACTATATTTTCATTTCAGTGTCACGACTACAGTTTCTATAATTCATGTGGAAATTTTGAATTTTTTCAAATTTAGGATGCTCAAATCATAAATCAAATCAGGTGAACATTTTTTCACACGATGGAAAATTCCGTTATTGGCCAGACATGAGAAAATACCTTCTTATGAATGTGCTTGTGTATATGTACACGTTACTCAAAATTTCGTAAGAGTTCATGGTTATTTGATCAAATTACAATTGTTGCATGCACTATCGGTGCTACACGAATTTCTCTGTTTAGAAATCACTTTGCAATTCTCCGTTTTTGTGACAGTAATTGTTTTGCAGTGCTACGTGACAAACACGAGGAGATATTGAAAATTTAATAAACGTCAACAATCATTTTTCTGCCATTGTTTTCGTTGTGAATCAACTCTACACGAGTATATTTACGAGAAGAATTTCATTCGAAAGCCACCGCCTTCCTTGTGTGCACGTACAAATTCGAATTTTTCCACGGCGAGCCATTTTTACGCGTTCGCGTCGGCGTATGATTTTTACTATAAAATTCTGTCGCCGTATATTCGATGCATAATTCCCGCTATAAATCGTCGGTGAACGCGGCCGATACGAAATCTTCGGTGTAAACCACCGACGAATATGTTCAACGCGTAATTTACGTTATAAATCATTCTGGAATACACGCGACACGAAATCTTCACTATAAATCGTTCTTCTACATATTGTGAGCCATAATTTTTAATACGCACCTCCGGAGCATACACGCAACACCTCATAAGTTACATAATGAAATCAAATTCACGGATTTCAATAACTAGAGGATCATATCTACAGCGATTGATACGAATGAACGACATACCATCTGCCCTGCTCCGAATCAAATAGTTCGTTGCTTCCTAGTTAAAAAATTGTAGTTAATCGACGTTAAAAATGTAACAAAACAGGTAGCAAAACAATAGGAAAAAGAGCTTACATGTTTTATATTACACAATTTGAACACACCTTCATGATAAAGCTACTTGTCGGTACTTTTGCGTACTTTCAGATTTTCTCAGGTACTTTTATGTACTTTCAAATACTTTCAGGTACTTCTATGTACCTTCAGATACCCTCAGGTACTTCTATGTACCTCCAGATACCCTCAGGTACTTATATGTACCTTCAGATACCCTCGGGTACTTCTATGTACATTCAGATACTCTCAGGTACTTTTATGTACATTCAGATACTTTCAGGTACTTGTATAGCACTTCGAAGTACTGCTAGGTACTTGTAAGACACTTCTAAATACTCTGGGCACTCGAAAAGTATTTTCAGCGACTGCCAGGTACTTACAGCTATTAGGCTCATTCTGGTTCTTTTAAAGTCATTTGTGGCACGTTCAGGTACTTTTAAGGTATTTTTAGTTGGTTCTTGTTACGCCAAGGTCTTGCCAAAGCAATTTCGGACACTCTCTCATACATTCAGATCCTTTTAGCTACTCACAAGTACTTCCAGGTACGTTCAGATATGTTCAAACTAGGTTAGGTATTTCTAGGTACCGCCAGGACCAAACTCCCTCCAGGTCCACCTTTTCGAAGTGGCTTTTGTGTGAGAAACATTGTTATGAAAAACATTGGTTTATGGAAATATTGCAAATTTTGAAGTACAATTGGAACGTAGTTCGGATAAACTACTTTAAATCGTTACTGTGTATCCAGTTCATTGTATAGTAGTTTAATGAAGTTTAATTTATAGAGAAACTTTTCCTCTGTCCGCCAGTGTCTTCTGTGATCTTTCCTTTTGTACGTCTTTCGCGATCCTTACTTTTCTGCGTTCTTCGTACATTCGTGAGAGACAATTACTGGCCGCGACAGAAATGTATATATTTAACGCAGAAACACAGGCTCTCTCTCGGTCTTCATCATTGGAACGTCTTCCTTTAAAACACGCGACCGAGGGGAAATCTAGAGTGTCCCATCGTAATTCGAAAGCGATTGCTCGAATTTATGAAGCCATTAGAGGCGGTCCAGGACGTTCGACTAAAGCCCGTTCCTGATTCCTGGCGCAATAAAAGAGTCGCAGTTACGATGCTATTTTGTCTCGAGTGTGACGTTGCACTGTGCATTAAGAATATAACAAATTGATTGCGTCCTTGTTACTTTTCATGACGAGTTCAGTACAATTCCTGATCAACAGTTCAACAGAATTCCGGATCAACCTACAAGTGATTCAATAATTTTCAAACTTATCATTTTTCTTCATGATAGATTGCCTAAATTATAGACAATTTGTATTGATAAGAATATTGACACCATTAAAAAAATGGGAATCATCTGCAACTAAGAAAAGATCGTTGACATACGGTAAACCATTTTCTACCAAAGAATTTCGATTGGGGACATTGTTCTCCAATTACATATTATGTTCGAAGATGATGAAAATGATGTACTGTTCTAAACAATTAAAGGGTCAGGATTTTCAATAATTTTAGAAAATAGTATCAGCGGTGAGGAAAGTATTGTATATTTACTATTATAACATCTTTATTCACTGTTCACTGGTTATAGAACCATAGGCAAACTAATGAACACTACATCTTTTACACGCGTATTTCTATATTTTGTATTCAGAGTAAGTCCTCTGTTATGAACAGTGTAGTCAAAGTGATTTCGTCTGTACAACAAAGTATGAATAGATGAATTCCAGTTCTTAACAGAATGTTTCCTTTCCAGCAGTGAGATCGATGCGGCCGATAGACAGCACGAACTGCATCCTGGTGCAAGATATCAAAGCTGTCACTCACGAAAACGCGCACGTTCACGACCCGATATCAACGCAAATACCCACGGAAGGTAAATATCGAGCAGTATCAATTTGCATCCACTCTGCATGATGTAAATACTCCCGTGTACAACGTCTCATGGTAATTGCTTTTGGGAGGCGTCTGCCTCGTTCAAATGGCTTCCCCTGTTCCTGATATCGTCCTACACTGGCACAATGCCTGCACACCGACAATAATATCGACCTCAACACACACTGCCGCTCATAAGTATCTGGACACTTCCTTACTTTTGAAAGACAGTCATTTGTAGCGGAGACATATGATCCTACGCCGATCTTATTGTTCATTGATATTACAGTTATACAGGGGGTTAAACAGGATTCAGGACTTTAAGAACAGAACATTTGTTGAGTATTCAATCAGACCAACATAAGCGCTTTATATGTATGTTCACACCTTCGCTCTAACACATTACCTACCAGAAGTCAATAATCTTTTTGTTACCAGCGATCATCGATCACAAAATGATCGACAAATTAAGTTTGTATCTTGTCGTGAATAATTCGTTTATTTCTATCCTATGATTCTACTAATATAGACAATAAGGAACATCGTATCTCTATTTAGAAGCAGGATCAACACATATGTCAGCATATAAACCAATAGGTAATGTGTAAAATACACACCTTCAACAACTCTGGTCTCTAGCTCATCCTAGAACTCCTCACATAACGTTAATTCTAAACACCAGTTACCCATGAGTTCTGCATATTTTATCTCGAAGAACACGCTACACAGCACCCAATACCCCTAACAATAAGCTCGATCCCATCGTAAGAATCTGAAGAAAAACTTCTGAGGTCTTCCAAGTCTTCTTTCCCTTCCTTGTCGAGGGCGTAAAAATGTCTCCCAGTGTTCTGACCAATGAAAACGTCTCTTAATTCATCAGAATCGCTGCCAACGAGCACAGCAGAGCACTCCAGCGCATCGGACAGCGCTGGGGACCAACAGAGCGATCCTCAGATACAACAGTCAGCCCAACAATGGCCGGCGGTGCTCGAGTTACAAGCGTACAACGTGGCCCACTCGGCCGTGATACCTCCGTTCCACTTCTGGAATACCGAGTTCCGGAACAAGCAGCCCGCATTCATCAGGTTGAACCTGACGTTGCCCTGGGGCGCGAACTTCGCCGTCTACGGTAGACGGAACGTCGCGCCGAGTGTCACGCAGTACGATTTCGTGGAGTTCGTGAAGGGAGGCAGGGTGGATCACAGGCTGAAGAGAGACGCTACGTCGGAGGCTGTCAGCTTCATGAAGACAGCCGCGCAGGACGCCAGGGCTGCCAGGGACGGCCGCTCGTATCAGCACGTGCTGATCAAAAGGACGCTCGTCGAGCCGATGATGGTCAACGTCAGCTTACTTCAGTATCTCGACACGGGTCGTTGGTTCCTCTCTGTGTACAACGACGAACTGCAGCCGTACAAGGTCACCCTGGTCGTCACCGAAGCCGAAGGCGTCTCGACTACCTGCCCCAACGACTGTTCTGGAAGGGGATCCTGTTATCTTGGGAAGTGCGACTGCATCGATGGGTATCAGGTGCGTAACGTGGGGTTCTTGTCTGCTTGAGGAAACATTCGAACTGTTAGAGTTGTTATAGTTGATCGTCAGGGTATCTTGGTGTTTTGATTGTTATCAGAGACTCGTTCAGGTGATATAGATCAATTGATTGTACAGTATACATGTTTTGTGACGATTACAAGGATTTAGCACTGTTGAGTGCAATGATATGAAGTCTACTTCTTGAAAGGAAATTGTTAAGCTATGTAAAATATAATCTATAATGAACAGCTCCTTTATTAGCAAATTAACTTTCTGACTTGATCATGACAGTGAAGAGAAAACTTATTACAATTCTATTACAAGTGATACGTCCAGATTGTGTACACTTACTTGGAAACGTTCTGTGTGATTCATACAAGGAGGAACTGTAATAGTCAAAGTAACAATTAGGATTTCTACTTGATCAATTCGATTAAGGAAACGATAAGAGTATGAAAAGACCGATGATTTCAGGGTGCCGATTGCAGCAAGAGCGTGTGCCCGGTACTGTGCTCGTCCCACGGCCAATATGGCGGCGGGATGTGCCACTGTGAAGATGGCTGGAAAGGTGCTGAGTGCGATATACCATTAGGAGATTGCCAAGTTCCTGATTGCAATCAACACGGACAGTGCGTTAGAGGATCGTGCGTTTGTAATCCTGGATGGAAAGGAGCTTTCTGCGACGAACGTAAGTTACAAACATATATAATACCAAGTTTGGTTAATATTCATTAGTATGTTGGAATCAGGACTAGAGCCAAGTTATGTCAGGAAGATACAATGTTCAGTGAGGCCAGGCTGGATAAACTCGACGAAACTTTTGCTTCAGCACTATTGATGCTTTCATAGTCAGTAGCAATAACAAAATTCGTAGTTGATTGTTGGTAGGTCTTGCCATTAATTATTTAGTTTGCAACTATCGGGTCATTGCATAGGTACTATCGTATTTTTCTTGCCTTCGTAAACCAACAGATCTTTTTTATATTCTAACTACTTATGAATTCTCTGGTGCTAAAAAAAAAGCTGTAACGTAGACAAGGACGTGAGAGGCCTCATTTGTATGTGAGGATTCACATTGCACTCACATTGGGACATATATCTGAACGCAGACTGCACCTGGTGCAATATTAAAATTTCACCAAGTTGTGGACCCAATAGCGCGATTATAGTCAGCCTTCCCACCGAGAAGCTTAAAATGACCAAGCAGAAACGTGGCTGGATGGGTTAGGTTAGTTACAGAAGTTAATTACAGAACGTTTACCTCGACGTCTATTTCTGCGACGGATGTTATTTCTTCATATTTGTCACAGCGCCATTAATTTCTCCATAATTCAAGCGTACGTCCTGCGAGCCACCCCCACTATCCAGGGAGATTTAACATATTAGTAATGCAGTAGTCCCTACCGGGAGGGAACACAGTCGGCCTGTGTACAATTTATAATGAATGCACGCTCGGTTCCCTGAATTTACATATGGGTCAGAGAGGCGAAGCGCACTCGAACGTTCGACGATTAGCTCTCGCCGTTGTTTTGAATTCGTACAAGATCCTCCCATTCGATACGTTATAATTTCATCTCCAGCTGCAGCGATCCCCCTCCGTCCCTCTCGGATGGGATGGAAAAATGACGCGTGAAACGAATGGCGAAATTATTCGCTACGAAGTCGGGGAATGCTTTGTCTCTGACATTCTCACTCTCATTTTTCGGAAGCCTCCGGGCCGTTCTAGTCGCATTAGCCATGAAATCCGGTCCTGCGGTTGAGAACGCATTTGTTCTAGCGGCTCGACCCCTAAAGAAGGGTGAACGGGAACCTTGAGCAATGGCAGGTCATACGGTTGAGCCGTCGAATTCGTTGAAATAGGAATTTTGTGACTTTCTGATGTACTGGTTGAGAATAAAAAGACCCTCAGGTAGAAACCTAATAGATCCATCGAGCTATAATTATTACTGGAATATTGCTGCGTGATAATTTTCAATTAAAACTCCAATCTAGGAGAGTAGTAAAAGTCTTCAATAAAGTATTCTTATTAATAGTAGAATTATCTTGAGTCCCAAGTGGCTCAGGGTTCAGTGGACTTTTCAAATAAATCATAAAGTTTATCAGTGTCTAGAAACTTCTGGTTATGCTGGTGTCTCAGAAAGAAAACACTATCTAGGGTCCTAATAGTTGCAATTGCTAAAACAATTACCATGTAATAATTTGCATTTAAATATCATCATTTCAGTGCCAAATTCAGTACTCAAAAACAATAAAACAAGTTCACTTGATCGCATATTCATTTATTCCTGTACCCTCGTGAGCAATGGCCAATACATAGATTAAACTTTGCCAAATGAAACCATCGTCCGCGTAGGTTATCTCTATTTCACGAAGACGGGCGGATTCGCATGAACAACGGATCCTTTAGCGTTGTTTTCTCGAGGAAAGGAGGTCGTTGACGGAGGCGGGTGCCGGTGATTGCGCCCTGGGCGCCGACGAACGGGCCAACTTTTTAAATTATGGCATCGGAACAATTGCATTATTCTCGCGGATCCCAGCTGCCCCGGGGAAATTATGAAACTTAATTCCAAAGCGTCCCGGCGACTCGTCGCGTGCTGCCATCCGAGTCCTACCGCGGGACCGCTTATACGTGGACGCGTTTTCCTTCAGACCAGGACAAATTCCTCGTGGTTTCTTCGCCAGTTACCTATGCAACGCTATAATCGAGCTGGGTAATCAGTTTCCTTGCTTTTATTACAACTGGAGTATGGGAAGGCGATCTTGAAAGGAACAGGGTATTTTAGACGCCCCGATAGTACTAGTAAAACTTTAGATCCCACGGCTAATTGATCATAGCTGTCGATGTTGGATCATATACAAAGAAGGAAAAAAAAATTTTACTGGCAGGCAGTACGAAAACTATTTCCCTCTCATGGTCATATAAACACCCCCACAAGACTGCCATCACTCCATATATTCTCCATTTCCTGTGCACTCCCTGGAACATCAGAATTGTCCCCCAAATAGATCAGTCAACCTGTCAAACCTCTCAGACGAATCACAGATTTTGTTAAGGTCCGCAGTCTTCCAGCCACCATTAGCACTTTCCTGGTTCGAGTTGGACACAATTCGTGTACACGAAGTTATCCTGTGAATTATTATTTTTAACTGTTTTTCAAATGGTCCAATATATTTCTCCTACAAATCTACTACTTTCATTTCCAGCCGATTGTTCAGATCCAAACTGCAGCGGCCACGGTGCCTGCGTTTCCGGTAAATGTTACTGCAAAGCGGGTTGGCAGGGTGAACGTTGCAACCAGGTGGACCAACAGGTGTATCAATGTCTGCCACGTTGCTCTGATCACGGAACATACGACCTAGAAGCTGCAACATGTATCTGCGAAGGACATTGGACCGGGGTGGATTGTTCGCAGCCAAGCTGTGGCCTCGACTGTGGACCTCATGGAACCTGTGAACAGGGTCTCTGCAAGTCAGTACACGTTATGTATATACATCATACGCTCTTCTCTCGTATTGCCGCTCTTTATGGGTCCGCCGCGGTCATTCAGACCTTGCTGGAATTGGGTTATCCGGATAACGCCGTATTCAATGAGAAAACTGATGTCCCCTTCTGCCTTTAGCTGGATGAAAGAAACTTATCTCGACCACGATTTAATCTACTTCGGCTTTTTGGTCATGCTACTCTTGTGCAGGGAAAAATTGACCTAGGAATGGAGGGGGATGAATATACTTCAGCATTGAGATAAATTGTCTCTGCTAAGAATTGTAGGGATTACTTGAAATTGCTTTCTGGGGGTAGACGTAGTACTTTAAGTCGTTGTTTAAGTTATTTTTTATACAGAGTGCGGATAAGGTCGTGGTACACGAAGCTTTTCGGAGAGCGGTTGCAAAATAAAGTATCCAGGAATTTTTACACGCGGATTTAACTTTGATTTTGAACTGGTGAAGAAACAATTGATTCTTTGCCGGAGTAATTTAATGATAGATGCAAAAAATTCATTCATCATTGGTAAGATGGGTTTTTGGCTGAAACAACAGGATCGAAAGGACCAGATTCCAAGTCTCGAACCATTCAATTGAACCAACTCCTCGAGACGTAGCTTGAGAAAAAAATGGCGATGCGGCAAGATCCGCGGGGAGATCGTCTCAAGAATGGGCTAAAAATGAGTAAATTGCCGAGGAGATCGGAGTCACGGAAAGTCGAGGCTAAGAAGGTGAAAAATCGCAAGAAAAAGGCTGTGTCTTAGGGGAGGCTGGGCCAACTTATCACGACACGAAGGACCGTCCCTTCTTCCACCGGCCCTTTGTCAGAATCAAGGACTCGAAAGAGGATCTCCTTTCTCATATTCTAAAGCTGACTCCTTTCGTCCCCTCTCTTGTTCCGTGAAACAGCCCCAGTGCAAAAAGTTTCTCCTCCCGACGAGGACAACTTCGAGACTGTACTCGAACTCGCGTCTTTCGATTTTTTTCCAACTTGGAGCCTGAAGGAATCACAGATAAAACTGTTAGAGGTTTCCGGGTTTAAGCCATGTCATAGAGACAGACAGATTGGGCACGTCAAGGTCACGTCTCTCTGTTAATTTGGGAAATTTTCTTTACTTTTCATAGTAGTCCATGATGTGTATTATTTTTTACATTCATTCCAACTTCACCTGCATTGTATTTCAGTATGACTAAATAAGTGAAAAATGTCCTTGAAGTGCCTGGTTTCGATGTCTGTGCTGTAACTTCATCAGGGGTCTGAGAACGCACTGACATCGGTGGTGTTTAGAATCTGAATTTTAGATTCTATCGAAATTCGAAAGATTTTTCGTGTTTATCAGTGGAAATGGAAAGTAAAGTGGGAAGAAAAGAAGGAAAATCAGAGAAAAATCAATTAATGCGTTGGAATTTGATTTTCAGATGCAATGACGACTGGACCGGCACGAAATGCGATCAGAAACCATGTGACCCACGGTGTGCTGAACACGGACAGTGCAAAAATGGCACCTGCGTTTGCAGTCAGGGATGGAACGGCAGACATTGCACCCTGCGTAAGTGACTTCAATAAGAATGGTAAAAATTGACAAAATTAGGAAACATTGTTGTTCAAGCAGAAAATACTTGACAAATTATGACATCGTGTTCAGTTACGAAATCTTGTTTGACTTATTTTGGTAACTTTAGGAAACGTTAGAAGTTTAAGAATTTTCTTCCTATCATTGAGATTATTTCGGAGATGAGAATCAAGGTTAAATTGATTTCTGTAGACTGAGAATTTTGGACAATACAAGATTAGATGGGGTAGTGTATTGAAAAACTAATAATTACGCTAGTACTGTAAAATAACTTCTACAAATCTAATCGTTACGGTGGAGCAGATTTCCGTTCTTCTTCCAGCTGCGTTCGTCTATCTTCTTGGACATTCCGTTTACGTCCATCGAAAAAGGAAATTCTCTTGTTATAATAATAACATCGAAGGGGGTGCTAACCCAACCCAAACCTAACTACGAACTGTTAAGACAATGAACCTTGTATTGAGTCAGTCTTAATTACAACGTTAATTTTTGCAACAGTACTGCCTATTGATCGAAAATTTTCCTGTAGTCCCTCAAACATGTTTCCTGACTTGGGAGAAACTTAATTGAACCGTGTTGTATGATGTTAATTCGCATAATGGAAGTTCCATTGTAGTAGATTTCACGGAGTCTCCAAGTGATGAGGTTTGCTCGCGAAATAACCGAGAGGAGGGACATAGATTTTCAATTAACTCTAATCGTTCGGTTTGGACAGGCAGGATTAAAGTGTTTGCTCTTTCTTGATAGCCGGATGCGAAAACGGATGCAGTCGCAACGGGCTGTGCACTTTGCAGGATGGCGAATATAGTTGCGATTGCTCTACCGGCTGGGCTGGCAGAGATTGCAGCATACGCCTCGAAATGGAATGTAATGATTTTATTGACAATGATCAGGGTGAGTAGCGTCGCTCTCTTGTTCTTCGACATACTCGAAAGATAGAACGAGCGTTAATCAAATTTATTACCTCTGTTTCTCCCTTCGATTCAAACGAAAAGTCAAAAGTACTCTCAATTTGATTTTTATATAGTTTCTATACTGAGTGCTTTACATAATCGAATATCGTGGAAACTGTTACTAACATCGAAAAATATTTCAAACGAAACTGAAATAATTCCGAGGAAAATATATTGTGCTATCAATAGCTTTTTAGATATGTGAAGATGTGAAAGTCACCATCGGTTTTCTAAGCGGTACCATATTTCTTTTTATACACCAATCGCCACAGCTCTTCGAAATTAAAATTAAAAAAGTATATGGATCCAATACGTGAAATCTATTCCAATATTTCTAACAGTTTCGAAGATATTTATACAGAAAAATAACAGTAAAGTTCCCTGTATGTCCTACAAAACATAAAAGTGTCCCAGCGTATGTTCTCATAAATGACACTTGATTCTTTCGAATATTATAATTCTGAAAGCTCATTATCCGACTTATTTTCGAACTATTGCAATAGAAAAATTCAGAAGAGTTGCTCTGCTTTCTATTTAACATGGAATTTCGATGGAAACCACGCAAACCACGTCTTGTTTTCGTGCGTTATCAGGAATAATACGAGATGAGGATGATTTGTTAAGAAGTATTGTTTCTCAGATGGCATGGTGGACTGTTCTGACAGCGAGTGTTGCTCGCACAAGGCCTGTTCAGAGCATATCATGTGCCTTACTAGTAATAATCCAGTGGACGTTTTGCTACGGAAACAACCACCGAGCGTCACGGCGTCGTTTTATCAGCGCGTGAAATTCCTCGTTGAGGAGAACAGCGTGCAAAGCTACGCTCATCTGAACGAGTACACCGAAAGGTAAGATCGATCAATTCTTCTTAATCCGATTACAAACATATATGATCCATTTCTCTCTATATATAGAACGCCTAGTTCTTTATTTTTACAAAGTGTAAGAGGATAATGATAAGACGATCGAGCCGACCGTCGCACGAAATCGAAATTTTTAGACAATTTCAGAATTTTATTGGAGACCATTCACAGGATGAAATGAAGCTTTATTTCATTTTAATCTGTATGAATCTGTAGAGCAAAATTCAAGATTTGGGTTTTTTTTTGTTTTCGTTGACAAGTGTATTTAGGGGATGAAGCAGCCCTTAGAAATCGTTTGTGACTTCTACGTTGAGAATTAAATATAGATTCTTCGTACTTTAGTCTTGTACAATTTGTAACGTGTGTTACAATTCCACAGATTGCTGAAAATGTCAAGAATGTAAAACACAAAATATGCATCTGATATGTGTCGAAGCTCTACAAATTCATATAAGTTTGAATTGAAATAGAAATTTCATTCTGGAGATATCTCCTGTCAAAACTCGAGTCCTTGCAGACTTTTAAAAATGAAATTATTATGAACTTGTCGCGTCAAAGAAGCATGAGTAGAGTATATTTGGTGAATTCGATGGTAGTGATGGGTTTGAGAAACATTCGAAGTAACGGCAGGCTCGACCGTGCTCGATAACGTTCAACAGAAAGAAAGAAGTCTAGTGTATAGTTGCGTGACAATAGTTTGGCCTTTTGTATATTATAGTTCGACGATATCGATTGACGCGGTTACTTTCCTCGTTTTTTATCAATCATCCACGAGTACTGCGCAAGGAAAAACTTCATTGATTTCATTCGAATGATTTTTCGTTTACGTTTATGGCACATTCGTGGTATATCGCAGCTCGGAACGAATAATGTGCAGTATACAGTCAGCAGAGAGACCATTTCAACGCATCATTCGAAGCGCAAAGAATTACGTTTATTCATAACTTTGACAATGCGCACACGGTCACGATTTGCTTTTATTCGCCGACGATGCTTCACGATGGGGTAAAATATTTCAAAATTTACCAGTCAATTTCGAACGCCACCATCTCTCCCGATTCTAGCAATTTCGTGACAGTTTTATATACAACAAAATGATAACCTTTATAAATCGCATCGAGCGTCATGTTGAAAAATTCTTTTATTTCGAAAAAGATTTGTTTCATTATCATCAGTTTCGTGATATCGACGATTGAAGGGTAGAGGGTCAGTTAGAATCACTCAAGGGATGGAATGAGGTTATGTCTTCACGTTTTCCCCATCGTGAGCGATTTTTTAAAAGTATCAAGATTTAATCAGATCAAGTAATACCGTTCATACCAAACAATCCGGTATATCCGTGACAGCTGAATTATCAAGAGAGCCCCCGGTGGGTGACAACCCTGCCAACCCCTAAATATCCTATTCCTCGTGTTTCACCCCCTCCCTCCCCCGAATGCCAAACGCGTCAACGATCATCTCGTAAGCATTGTCGATCAAAGGAGCTTCCTAACCTTCCAGACGAATATTAGTTGCTATCAAAGAATATATATTCGAATAAATTATTGCCTAAATAATTAAGCTCCAGAGAAACCCTTCAGATTTTACCATCTGTTTAGTATTCAGATATACTTATATCAATAAGACCTTAAGGGATGAAATTTGTACTTCAAAACAATTCGGATTGATAGAATCAATAGGTCAGGTTAGGTTTGAACATTAATGGGTACGTGTAAGCTGAATTTTGTTCAACAATTTGAAGTTTTAAAAAATTCTGATATTTTGGGAATGCTTAGAGGGTATCTTGATAAACAATACTGTATTTGATTATTTAGAATCAACCCCACGTGAGTTGAACCATGAATTTCAGGGCACCCTGCATAATTCAATGATATATTGCAGAATCTAGATACTTCAATGAATCCATCTATTTCTTGTACAATTTCATTAATTCTCTGAACCGGTGGACTTAGAACATTGTGTAGCAATAAACATCTACACTTTTATCTAACTTTACATAGAATAGATTCAGATTCACACAAAATAAATGTAGTTCCTACATTACCTGTGAAGTACATCAGAATGCAGTAGACTGTTTTCGAAAAATTGTATTCAGTGAGAAACTTCATTTTGTGAAAATAACACGTGGATAAATTTCATTGAAGCTGTTCGAGGGGGTTAAACAAAATAGGGGTTAGCAAAGAAAGCGTTTCTTTGTTCGACAGTGATAAAGATTTGTTCGAGACACGAAAGCAGCGGCTACAAGAACGCATTTCGGGGGATTCGTGTATTTTGTCTAGTGTTGATCCTCTGTGTGTACCCTTGCCACCACCAGATCACCATTTTCACCCTAACAGCCGAAGACCGTAAAAAAAAGAGGCTCCGTTCTAACGGTACAGACTGAACGACAAAAAAGAACCAGAAAGTTCGAAAAAGTAAAGTCTGCACACGGAGAGAGAATAAACTAAAAAGAGAAAATAAGTGCTCAAGAGACTCGCTTTTCTGTGTCTTTACCGGTTGATTTGAAGTTTCCCGCGCGAAAACTTTCCGAACGCGCTGTTGTTCGTTACTAGACGACAAACAACCTCACCTTCGAAAACTGTTTTTTATATACGTACGCAAAAAAAAAACAAGCGTCGTATCCAAATTTTTTTTCTTGTGGTACCAGTCATTACCTCGGCCATTTGTTTAAGCAATTTACCAGAAAGGAGATTCATAGATGAAGCGCAAAAGGTCGTTCGAAACATGACGTCGTTCCAAAACGCATCAAAATATGACACCGTAAAAAATAGAACGTTCACTGTGGCAAATGGCTGTCTAATGTTTCAAATTCAGAAGAAGGAAATAAAGTCGACGACGTCACGATTCGATCGGCCGAGTAAGAGAAAAAAAAAGAAGAAAAATAATTTCTAGAAATGGCGGACACAAGTTTGAAATTGGTCCGGTGTTCTTTGGGCCGCGCTGGAATCGGAAGTTCGCGTCGAGAAAGAGACGTCGAGAGAGCGAACGCGGAAAAAGTTTGTTTGCCCTTGGTGTTGTGGTCCATTGTTTTCGAGGTATAGATCAGAATTTCTCCGAACACCCCGTGTCTCGCCTTCGAGCGTTTCTCTTCTATCGTCGCCGGGATCGAAAAACGGGATGAAGCCGCGTTTTTATGAAACCGTTCGAACCGGCTTTGTGTACGCAACGGCTTTTGCGGAAGGTGTGTCACGTCGACCAGAAAAACACGCCCCCACCCCCCTCTGAAACCTCCTCCAACGACGACACCGACGCCCCTTTGAAAACGAAATTTACGCTCCCGTGTACACGCGGCGAAAACGAACGAAACGCGAATTAGAATACCAGAAATACAGAGGAACGAGAAGTATACAGGGTGAGACACCGTAATTTGACATCCTAAATAACCGTTTTGTATTCAACGGGGTTCCGTCAACATCGAATAATTGGAGTTCATTGTTTTCTAAGACTCGCAATTTTCCAGGATTTCTAGGTCACTCTGTCTTTTCGTAACACCGCCTTGTAACTGATACAAAGACAAATTCAATGATCCGTCACTTGGTGGCTGTAAACTGACCCTGAACTCGAATATTCTCACGCTGAAGTTGTACGATGTCACGCCACTCGGGTTGCAGGTCACCCGAAGGTCGTAATGTCGTAGGTCACTGAGCTCGTCTTTGTAGCAGCTACCAGACGATGTGGAAAAATGCCACGTTCCTTTTAAGTGAATCAATGTGACCTTGAAATCATACAATAAGATTGGGTGCTGAATATTTTTTTTCCTGCGACATTCTTCTGTAATAGCAAAATTAAAAGAGTTGTTTAAAGAGATAAGTTATGCTAACACACTCTATAGATACAAGTGAGAAGAGGCGATGATTTTATATGAAAAAGATGAATCGAAAGTGGAGAATGTTTGGTCGTACGAGACACTGCTTTTGAGAAAACTGAGCTGAAAGATTGTTGAAAATTGAAGCTAGGATAAAGTGTTTTACTAGGACTTGCAAAAGGGGTACACCAGGCTTTTTAACAGAAGATTGGATTTTTAGTTTGCTTCCGATGTTTAGTTCCAGTTTAGTACTAGACTAACCTGGAGTCTCTGTAAAAACATCAGAACTGAATAGCTTTCAGTTTGATTCAGTAAATATTTAATTTATAGTTAAATTGTTGACTGATTTAATTGGAGATTCTATAAATATTTCTAAATAAGTTATTAACTTTCAAATGTAGGTTAACTTATTATTCTGATCTACAGATCAGGCGTCCAAAGTCAGTAGAATTAGCAAACAATAAATCAAACCGTCAGAAACAATTATACCACAGTGTTAATACACATCTATTCATCGAATCGTAAGATTCAATCCTCCCAAAAATAAATTCTCGTACGAGCAACATTTATTCTACGCCATCGATTTATCTCAACCCAAATGAAATCACCCGTATCATTCTGTATACTTACGTTCACGTTATCAAGGAGAATTCTTATCTCGAGTGTCCTCCATTGAATGGAATCCCCGACCGAATACAAGTATCCGTGTTTGTTGAATCAGAAATTCAGGCTGGCGTCGGGATCGCTCGGACACCGTAATCAATATTCGAAGATTGTCCCTCCAGGACATGGCAGCCGATGGAATCTCTTCTCATTGTCAGTCGAAGGGCTCCGATTCGACCAACACTGATAAGAGATCGGACCCTTCGAATATCGACGTTTTAGGCCGCGTCGAATCCCCTCGATACTGGAACGTTGAATTCCAAACGACGAGCTCCGTTAACAGTACTGATACTCGTATATGTACAGTACATTCAGAAATTAATCCTTCTATCTTAGTGCACGTATAGTACTGAACGGACTAAATGAAAAACTGTCAGCAAACATAGGTAAAAAAAATTAATAGTTTCCGAATTGTGAAGAAATGTTTGATCCCACTATGCTATTTCGGCGCACGCCCTGTGACACATGTTTCCTTGCTGAAATCTTCAAAGGTTTGGAAAAATGATTTTGTTTTAATTCTGGTGAAAAGCTCTGACTCTGAAAGAATCATTGTTTTAAAATTTGAGTACATTTTACATCTGAAGTGTTCACACAAATAATAGTTTGAGGCATACGTCGAAGTGTGAGGACGTCGAGTACCCCTCCTGAGGGATGAAATATTTCATCGCAATTGAAAAATTGTTGATTTTTCGACCCATGTTTACTGACATTTTTTTTCATTTTGTCGAGTACTGTGTACAACCAAACACTGAAAGATTAATTTTAGAATATAGTGTATATACAGTGTGAGTCGCGAAAAAATAGAGCCTAAAATATCTCTGCAGTTTTTGATGCTATGAGAAACGTGTAAGGAGAAAGTATTTGTTTTGAAGGGGAACATTGTGATAGGAAAGATTTCTTTTCTCTTAGTTCTTTAAAGTGTAAGGTTGTCAATAATTGTTTAAACGGAACGACGTGGTTTCGTAACTAGAGTGTGATAGCTAAACAGGAGACGGACTCAAACTATATGAAATATATTAACCATCCAATGAAGTTCTGAGAAGTTATTCGTAACTATTGTTGTCACTGTCTACCGTTTAGAAACAACTTGCAATCAATATTCCTCAATTTAGTATTCTATTTGTACGACTTTTTCAGCTACAACACTGTAGCAACGAAGATACTTGACCTCGAAATCGTAAATACATAACTTTAAGAGAAGAAACCTCTGCTTGCCACAATATTTACCCTTTCGAGTCAAATATTGTCATTCCCCTACATTTTCTGATTGCATCAAAAACAACAGGGATATTTCAAGCGGCTTACCCTGTATACGTGTTGCAACGATCGAGACACTGGTACCCCGGCTCTCCCTCTCTTTCTCTCCATATCTGTCTATACATCATATCAATATTTATATATATACATATACGTATTATATCGTTACAATTATACAGATGTGTGTGTGTAGTTTCCAACTTGTGTCTGTCACGTGTATACCACTCTATGTTGAATGAGTCTGCGGGTGACTGCGTTCATGTTGGCGTGACTGGCGAACACCGTGTGTATGTGATGGGTACGCTTGAATTAGTGTGTGTCTACGTCTATTGTTTCTTGTAAAACGGCGTGCGTAGCATCGAGAAGAACACCCGATCTTCTAAGCAATGTCAAAACTCAGGGGTAGCCACCCCCTGGTCGCGAGACGACTACCCAAACTCCAACCGATCGGTGATAAACATTTTTTCGACAGCAAAGAATCATGAAAAAATTCACTTTTTCGTTGCAAAACGATCGTTCGCGCGATGCTGCGCACGCACGTCCGTTTTTTGCCCACAAACGTGGGTTCTGTGACCGTGGTAACGCCCTTTCTTCTCGTTGGTTTTTTCCCACACGTAGTACGTTCTGGAGTTCCTTTACACCGCGGTAAGTTGCAGCTCAAGCTCTCGCTAAAAATCGTTCATTATCCAAAAAACCAAAAAAAAAATAACGTACCATCTATTGCTCGTTTCGCTCGTACATTCATCTTACATGTTTTTTCGTATGTCCCGTACATGTATCTATCTATATATGTATACGTATGTTATACCTCTCTTTAGCCTGCCAATCTTGTTACTTTTTTACGTTACTTTCTCTTGTCAGCCTGTATTGGGTTATCTTACTTTCGCCAAGTGTTTGATTATACTTCGCTTTATTCGATTAATATATCCCCAACCCCTTCATCTCCATCTATCTTTTATTTTATATTGGCTACCTTGTTTTTTTTCTCTCCTGTCTCTCTCTCTCTCTCTCTCTCTCTCTCTCTCTCTCTCTCTCTCTCTCTCGCTCTGTCATTCTCTTTCTACCTGTGATTACCTACCTGTGTATCTGTCTGTCATTTTGGCGCCCAATGGTTGCATTCACTGTTCGAAAAGATGGAGTTTCACGAAAATAAGACAATCGTTTTGTTCTAAATCCTGTGTATCACTGACAATTCTAAATAATATTATTTCTGTTCAATTTTCGAATATCGTTCAGTCTATCGAATCAGTCGATTTTGAAGTTTCTCGAACGTTGCTGATAATTGGCTAAAGAAAATGGCCGCGAACAGGGTGCAGCGGCCAAACGGCGCCCAATCACACGAAAAGTACAATCGTAATCGACTTGTCTCTGTGTTATCTTTGTGATATGTCGTCGGATTGTTGTTAACCCCTCGCCATCATCCCCAAAGTCTTCAGTTGTACAGATTATCCTCTTTCGTTCTTGTATTGTCGTCTTGTCTCCATCTTTTTTCTTTTTTAGCGCCAAGTTTGTTAGCTACCGGCCTATTTGACCGTGCAACGACCGTGCATAGTATGTTTGAGCCACGTGTACGACGTATATACTCTCTCTCTCTCTCTCTCTCTACATACATATATCTATACGTATATTGGTCTTGTGTTGTTTTTGTGTTGCCAGGCTTGCACTTTGTTTATGTAACGTTTAATTAACCCTGTCGAATTTGTCTCTAGCGATATGTACTTGTTTCTGTCCCTCGCCATTTTTCGCATTGATCACACGTAACGCTGACTTTATTGCGCGCCACCCTGCCACGTTCCGAAGATATTTTTTTCTTTACTTTCATAACGAAACAGAAATTCTTCCTTTTTGTCGTACGACAGAAATTTTGTATACGTACATATGTATATACTACTATGCTTGCGTTAGCGCATAAACGACGACAGAAATGAAAAGAGTAATAATAATAATAATGTGAAAACGTGTCTTTGCGTCACGTTCTGTTTTTTTTTCGTTCGATCGACGAATCGGCAAACGTTTGAACGAGAAAATCGGGAATAATTCACACAGCTATCGAGAAAACACGATATTAACGAAGGACCCGATGGACCATCCCTCCTTGTCCCTTGTCTACGTCTGTTATCACCTGTCTAACAATGTGCCAATTACCTGAACACCAAACGCCCTGTGTCTGTCTTGAACCGCTCCGTGCTATCTAACCCACCGAAATAAACCACACGACAAAAGAATACCCTCTTCTTGAATAGAATAGAAAAAATTAGAAAAAGTTAAAGAATCGATTCATCCGATCGACCGTCCCGCGTCCGACTCCGGGAGCCATTTTTCGTCATGCTGATAAAGTAACTCGCGTTCGTCTTCTTCTTCTTCTTCTTACGAGGAACGTTGTTCAGCCGTTCGAAATCGATTTGAAATGTTTCTTCTCGAAATATGTTCTCGTATAAAAGAATTCGAGAGATGTGTGATTTTTTTTGTTTGGACTCAAGATCGAGTTTAAGGGGTGGATCTTGGAAACTGGAAATTGTCTTCTATAAAGAGGAAATTTTACGTTGATGGACTAAGTATCTAATAGATGCATGTTTTTGAGAAAATATATATCTTCGAAAATCATATACAAGAGAATCAAATATTATTAATTATTAAAAATTCGTATGTAGTATAATATCAGTTTGCTATCAAAACAATATTTACCAGGGACAAGTAATTATTGTTAGCGGCATAGTTATATGATGCTAATGTCCGAGAAATCCTCTTACTTAAAATATTTTTCTAGGATTGACCGATTTACTGTGAAAAAATATTTTAAAAAAATAATAAGTATATTATTTGTTCATATCAAATGAAAATGATTAAACTGTTTTTCTTAAAGAAATAAATTATACAGCTTCCACAATTTTCAGTTTCTTCTCCATCCGACCGTTCAGTCATCTTTAAAATTCATAATAATTGATTCCCATTCTAATCAACAGTTCTTCCAAACTATACTTCATCTGCTAGTAATTTGAACTTCATCAATCTACGAAATAAAACCATAGAAATGACAATTTTCAATTTTTCAGGGATTGTTTCATCCCCTAAATTTCGTATTGAGCATGAACATAAAAAATACATACCCCTCAGACTTTTCCGCTGAACAGCACGTTTCAAGAAGGAAGAAATCGCTTCGCCTGGACAATGTTCTTGAATTTCGTCCACGAGAATCGCGAGGAAAAAAGAAAGTAAAAAACAAGAAGAAACAGAAAGCAGAAAGAGGAAAGTGTCCGGTACGAAGGAAAAACGCGAGAAAAAGGAACAAATAAGAAGAAGGGAGATACCGATTCGCGAATGAAACAGAGAGACAGAGAAATCGGCGTTTGCATGTACCGGAAGTATATATATAGCGCGAGACACCTCTTGCTCTCTTTTTTTTCTTCTATTTTCTCCTAATTCTCTCGAGAATGATATTCTCCCGAGATTGGTATCTCCATTTTGCGCGCGCATTAATAATCCGTTCTATTGTTTCCGTTCTGATTCTTTGAATTTGATTGGTTGACTTCTTTGCGTTTCCTTTTCTTTTTACTACCATTCACTATATACATATATATTATTATATATTATATATATATGGTTTGGACTTACAGTAGTTGACGACTGTGCCTGCAAACCTTGCTGTGCTCGTGCTTGGAGGATCGCCATGTTTGATCCTCAGGTACGCGCAGCCGGAAGTCGGGATCCAGAGGGGCTCGATCCAGCGATCCCGAGATCGTCCGTGGATCGTTTTTAGCGATTATTCGTGGGGGGAATGTGCGATCCTCCAAGAACGAATCATGCCCCCATACGCAATCCCTTAGGGACCGATAAATATTTATATATTTACATAACGAATGCATCTATGCAGCTTGTTAGCCCTTTGCTTGATTTATTGATTCTTTAGGATGCCTAGAATATATCTAGCTGAGGATCGAATATAAATTTGAAACTTTTAATACATAAATTATAATAAATCTGCGCTCATAAATAATTTTTTTAAACAAGATTATTATTGAAAATTTGTGCACTGTTTTTTCAGTATGTGTTGTTCATCGTATGATAATTTAATTTAAAGCCTTGATCTGACAATTTATTATTTTTCTGCCTATGTAAAATACCAAATAAAGTATATTTCGTATAAATGAATGTTGAAAAGTTTAATAATTTTAAATTTTAAATTATCGTTTATTAAATGTTCTATAATTTTTTATGAAAATATCTCTCCATTTTCTTTAAATTCAATCTAGCAATTTCTTTGAACCTGAACATCTCTATTCTCCTATCTATTTTAAATTTCTTCGATTTTGTTCTTTTTTACAGCTGCATGTCAATATTTTGCCGTGTCTGCGTAATAATACTCTTTTTACATTTCTTTCTTTTAACTTCACAAAACATGAGTTGACTCTATTCATACTATTACTATTAAAATAAGGCATTAATTATTTTAAATAATAATCATCAGTAAATATTAATTTTTACCTATAAACAGAGAATCAGAATTTGAAAAATTACAAATGCAAAAGAGTAAACTTTTTATATATAATAAAAGTGTTACCATATTATAAATTTTCACATAAACGACGAAAACAAAAAATAGTGTACATAAAATTGCAATTATTCTCCCATTACTACAGCTCCGAGTCCCGTGATCGAATTTTCTACTGTAACCATGTCATTTGCGAGTTATGAATCCATAACGATGTAACAAGCTGCTTAGATACATGATACACCGCATACTCTATACTATCATCATTATTATTATTATCTACCTACCTATACATTCGATCTCATTATTATTCAGCACTCATACAGAACGCTTCACATTTGTTATATCAAGCTTCAACAATACTCCGAATTTTTTATTCTCTTTAATAACCGCCTTGAAGACGATCCAGAGACCCCAACTGATATCTCATTACGTATACAGACACACACAGACACACGCATATACACTTCTCATTCCGTTTCTTTTTATTACATACTGAATCGTACACGATATGAAAAGAGGCATTATTGCATGCGTTCTCTTGTCACGAAAGTTCAACACCCTGTCAAACGTGATCGACCCCCTTTTTGGATTGATTTTGCTCGCCTTCGGGACGATCTATTTTTTGAAACTCGCTGTATCTCTGCCAACCAACCCCCTAGCCAACCAACCACCCGCCCTCGAACACAAAAAAAAAACAAAAGTTCGCTGGAACGACAAACAAGAACCCTGATACAAGTAAACAGTAAAGTTTGACAACCAAAAAAAAAGATAGTTCAACAGAAAAAAAATACACGCACGTGCATATAACAGAGAATGATCGAAAAAGAAATGTTCCCGCGTCGCTGCCAATACATTGCGTCCATTGCACAATGGTGTCGTCGTTTCGATGGAAAAGCCTCTCTCTATATTCCACCACCCTTCTCTCTTTCTCTCTCTCTCTCTCTCTCCCCTCCCTCGCGTGCATTGTTCTGTTTGTAAAATCAATTTGTATCGCTTCTCGATTCGACCAGAGGCATTAGCTTCTCTTGTGCGAGCTAACGCGACCAGTGAATGCCCGTTCCAATGGAGTTGCGGATTGTATTGGCAGCGAAGTGAGAATATTGGATCGCATTGAACCGTTGACCGCGGAAGCTGATTTGACAGACAGAATCGATTGTTCGCGCTCGCCGTCTGTTCCCTTCTACGGGTAGAACGTACCTAATCCGTGGATACCATGTTTTCGGGATGTCGGTAGCAGTTTGCGTCAGTGAACTTCGGTGAACACCGGGTTTGGTAGCAGTTTTGTTCCGATCATTTTTTGTTCTAAATCATTATTGTAATTAGGCATCGCAGAAAGTCGTTTTGTATGTTTTTGCAGCAGTGTTAGAGGGCAGAGGAAATTTTATATTGTCAGTTTTTCTATTCTAATTAGGTGGTAAAGATAATTATTATTCTCGATAATGGGACCCATAAAATCTTTACACGTTCACGGTTACAATATCATTTTTCTGCCAAGCCATTGCACAAGTTTTTGAGATATTGCTGACTGTCATCGGCGACCGACACCTCGAATTTCATTTAATTAAATTATTATTGATTTTGACAAAATTCTGAGCACATTTAGCAATCCATCAATAACGTAGAAACATGTGTACATAATTGAAAACTTATTTTTTTCCTTCATGATTTATGTTGTAAATGGCAATCTATAACGCGTCTGACCAGGAACAGCTGTTTCCACTGTTATCGTCACCGTGTTAATACGTTCAGTTGCGCAGTAGAATTTACCATATCTGGCCAGACAGAGTATAACGTCTCGCTTTAACGCATTGCGTGCCGCAGTGAAAACCGTCATACTTACAATTAGTCAGACACCCAATAATTTGTTGTTTTGGACATAAATCCTGAAGTAACAAAGTTCTTAAATATTCAAACGTACAATTTGTATTCTATGATTCGAAACCTGACACCAAATTCTGCCCCATTATCTTCACTAAAAATCTGATATCTTTGAAGTACTTTCACCAGTCTTAAATGTAGATTTCAATTGAATGATCTGGCACAAATTTCATCTTTATTTTTTTCAATGCATCATTCCTACCGCGACATGAATGTTTAAACATCCGAGGAACTCAAAAATCGTCAAGCTTCAGGATAGTGTTGAGAAAGGAACGGAACTTTCTGCGAGACCTAGTAGCGTTCAGTAAGTCTATCAATCGCGATATTATTGTTTAACGCGCTTCGTGGAGAGGTACGACGGTTTAGATCAGCGTCTCGTGGGTCAACGGGTCAACGATTCGGTCCAACTTCGTGGAACCTCGATATATCTTTGATTTGTAACAGTCGTGTTGCGGTGATGCGAGGCCAAGTTGTTACCGAACAAGGAATTGGAATAGTAGGCATCAGAGTATCCGTGGACAGAGATGCTCGATTTGGATTCACCTTGACCAGAGCTGACGGATGGTAAGTGCATTCATGTTATTTAATTATCGTATTCTTAATTATAGAGGGTGTCCCATTAGAATCATTCCATAAACTGGCCTCTCAAGGTCAAATAACGCTACTATGAGTAATAAAAATAAAATAGTAAATTAGATGTTCTGCTGTATGTTAGAAGAAAGAACCGGTCCAAAATATTCTCTACACATGTGTTGAAACAGTTACTTGAAAGAGGTATAAGCCTTGATGTTGAAGACATCAAGTTACAGATGAACAAGTAAATCTTTCGCATCTGAATGCTTCTTTATAATACTTGCAAAAATATTAAAAATTTGAGAACAGTACAAATTCTTTGTACATTCTATATACAATGAACAAAGTTTATTGTGCACATAAACGTATGGGAAATATAATTGTCACAAGGTACCATAGGATCATAATAATATAAACGTCTCCCAGACGATTTGAATTCATTGAGGTGAGCAAAGGTCGAGCAATATGCGAGGGACTTATACGCAGAAAAGTGGAAGACTAATAGGGGATGTCTGACAGGGAAAGAGAACATAAGAAAGAAGAAGACAGTAAAAAGGAATCAAATTCTATATAGAAAAGGGAAGACCAATGGGCATACCGCGATGGACCAATAGACGGCAATCGCTGGTCGAATTTGCATCTACACTGAAGAACAATAAAAAGAAAGTACTCCTGATCAACTGACCAATTAAAAACTAAATGGATGATCAATATCCGGATCATAGACACATCAGTACCAATGCGTCCCCAGACCCCTAATGAAGCAGCAACGCTGACAAAACGTTAGGAATATTTTCCTTCTAGAAACAGCTTACCCCTGGAAGCCTCAAATAGTAGCAAACGTGGCCGTGAAAGACACCAACCTCTCAGAAAGAGTATATTTGCAGTTATATTAATTTTCTATAACGATTTCGAATTTTTGCTACGTTCAGCTAATACAGCTTGCCTAGCAAATTCTTAAAAGAAGCGTGAGAGAGTTCAGAGATGGCAGCAACCCGGTGTTGCATAGCCCTTTGAATAGATGCATAGTTCCAAAGGAACTGACCACGAAGTGGATAGAGCTGCGATGCTTTTTAATGAGAGGACCGCGAGGAACAGCCATGCCACACACTCCAGAACCCTAAAGGAGTTTCATCATTTTTCTCCTGACCGTCCTATTAATTTCTAACCGGCATTAGCACGGGATGTCGTAGCAGGGCAGCTTGGACGTCCTTCGTAATAGGATCAAGGCTGCATTGTAATGAAGGGAGGCGGATAGGAGACGCTGAAACACCTATATCAAACATAGGATGAGGGAGGGTATGGGTGGAGGTTATATAGTAATCCTGGCGAGGATAATCCTGAAACAGGGAGCTGTAGGAGTTGGCCCGGTAAACCACATCAAAGCCCTAGCTAATGATGTCGAAAGCTTCCTAATTACTCCGTGCAAACCTGCGTGATTAGTCTGACCTCCGTTGCGATCGCTGTCGAAATTTTCCCATAATGTAGTGAACTACGAATGAGAGATTGTGTGCCGCCGCGCGAAATCCCGCGAAACTCGTCGAAACGACCATGTTAAATCCCTGCTCCAGTTCCACACACAGAGAGATGCCACGGTGTGGAAGGCTCAACCATAACTGCCTTGTATTCAGCCCGTTTCTACTTCGCTTTAATGAGCACGGGACCGGTAGATTGGCAGTTATTACATAGACCACGTTGATGAATACGAAATACATTGGCCGTTTGCTTGATTGCAAAAGCACCGGCTTACGTTAAATCCTTGGCGCGATTCGTACGAGCCGTTTCAATGGATTCTTAACTTGTAAATCGGGTTCGAACTTACCGCACGGGAGTTCCTACGGGGTTAGGTGGAGCTAGGTCTGCCGACGGTACCTTGTGACGTGAACGCAGTTAATTTGTAACTTAAAAGTAATGACGTACGGTATGGATTGTAATGTGTAAAATTTCTTAGAATGTCTTGGACTGTGTTGCTTAGAGTAGAGGCAAGGACATCTTGAGCGTCAAAGAAAAGAAATTAAATGCTGTAGCTTGTATTGAAGTGAAAGAGAGGCGTATGTACACGCTTCTTGCAAATGTTTCTTTTAATGAAAGAGTTAAATAAACGTGAGTCGCTGCTTGAACTTGTTGCATAACTAGGAGCTTTTTTGTTTGCGTGGAATACAGTATTCCATTATGAATTAAAATATTATAACTGTGTTTCAGATTTTAATATTAGAAAGCTAGCCACGTAGCTGGAAAACAATAGATACAGAAATGTAATCCAATTAAAAATTTTTAATAATCATTTGGGGCAATGTTATCTCCACGCCATCAGAACAAATTTTAATCCATAGACAAATTTTGAATGACAGCTTCCGGAGAGATAAATAAAATCAATTTCGTGAAAGTCTAATTATCAAAATGTATGACTCAATGAGAAACATTGATGTTAAAATATTTATATTAATAACAAGTGGAGCACTAAAAAGTTTATTTATTTATTTACACAGAAGTTCGGTTCTTATGGATGTTATCATGTTATAAAATAATGAAATATCTCGCAATTTTCAGAGCATAACATCTCCATAATAGCGCATCATTATCTTCGTTTATATTTTCAACGTTAATGAGTTTCCCGTAATTATAATTATAAGTATAGCGGACAATAAACGAACGTTGCTTTACGCAGAATAATCAGCTTAAAAATTCAGCTCCACGCTATTTACGTAATTAATCTGACACAGAATATACAAACTTGCTAACAATTCGAAGGAATTTGTTATTGTTATGCTGCTGTACTATCTACGCTATTCTGGTATTACTGTGTCCACAGTAAATTCCTAAACTGGCACTACTACCAATAAGTCTAAGTAACGAAACCTATCATTCGAATATGAACAGTATTGAACTTAAAGAAAATATGCAACCTGATAGCTCAAGGCATCAAATACTTTTTCCACTGATGTAAACGTGTAACTTCAAGTTCCGTCGTCACACTTAAACAAAAAATTTGTCTTCGTGAAAAATACAATCTAATTCATGAGACAGCTGTCGTATCGCAACAAATGTACTCCAAATCGAGTGGCAGACACCCTATATAATTTTGCATTCGGAAATCGCTCGAAACCGCGTTCTAGAGGCACTGAATCTAGTCACGGATAAGGAGGAGCGAACGCATATCCTTTATCGATCGGCTAGAGGCGGACATAATGCCGGAAGTGGTATAGTTTGAAACGCATTTACCCACTTTGGCACCAGGTTCGACGTGCTGGTGAACGGAGGCGGTGCGGTGACGCTTCAGTTCCAACGTAGCCCCTTCAAACCTCTGACGAGGACCGTGTTCGTGCCATGGAATCAAATAGTGGTTCTACCACCCGTGGTGATGACCCTTATCAAGGACGGCGAGTCCCATAAGTCCAACCAACCCCCCAGCCCCGCTGTCGGTAAGTATTAACGTCCGAATATTATTTTCCTTTACGTTCTTTTTCGTTCACGTTTTATCGGTGGCGAGTCGCATTATCTGACCGCATCACGCTTAATGGGATGAGATTCATTTGTGATAAGTACAGGAACAACTTCACGGTGATCACTCGGAGAATCATTGTTGTTTTTGACAGGACTGAAATATAGATGATGAGAAAATTGTTTGGTTTGAAGGGAGAAATATATTGAGTGGTAAAGAATCTTTCTTAGAGTTCCATGTGTTGAGACTTCAAGGTCATCCGTACCTTGGAACAACAGTATATTGAGGATGAAATTGCAAATGTTGTCCAGTACTTTCAGTCTTCAAAAACAATGAAGATTCTTAGGGTGAACCACCTCATATATTGTTCTATGTGATTCTACGTAAGTTCGGGAAGTTAAGAATTTGTTCATCGATCATCGCTTTGTTCTTTTAATTTCAATCTGTTTTTTTGGTTATTCGTTTTGTTCACAATATGTGTCGTCGATCGTCGAACAGAAGCATCCAGACACTGGTGAACGTGTGTGCCGTCTTTGTTCCGTCCTTAAGTGTTTTATGTTTTTAAGTTCCTTACCATTTATGGCATACAATATAATAGGCTTCCCAGGGATATCGATGGGACTATTTAGCGAGCATGGACCGTGTCTGGAGCATGATCACGAGCTTCTGCGTCCCATCATTGTCAGCACTTGGATGCCTGAGAAAGTCGGTGGTCTACCTGGCAAGAGTCTTGTCTTCGCTGAAAGTCAGGTAAAGATGCTATCGAATTTTATTTTTTTACAAACAGGAACAAGATTCATTGTTTAGCGTTTCAAGTTGCATACGTAGATTATCTAATAATTTGTCGTACGTTATTAAAAACACCAGTCTCCATGTCTGATTGGCTAAATTGAAAGTGACATATAAAATTGTTTCACAACTTTTGAAAGAGATTCTAAATGTAACCAAAGTTGAGCGTATTCTACTCAACTTAAGGATGAAGACGAGCAATATAAACAATTGTCCTAAAATGTTTGTTATCTGAGTTATGAAAACTTGCGTGTGCAAACGAAATTTACCCACCTGTACATACACTTCTGAAACATCCTGTAGAAACCAACAAGAATGCACCTAATGGTCTGTGTCTAATATAATCTGTTAAATGGCCTTATCTCAAAAACAAACACAACTATCGTCAAAATATTTGTAACAGTAAAAAAACAGTGTAGCGCAAAAGTAACTTTACCAAATTTTATTAACCTTTTTGAAGGACAATTAATTCTTTCGAATTAACAGTACACTTGATGTGGTGTCTTTGAAACCTCTTTAAAGCACAAAATTAAACAATTTTCTGCCACCCCCTAAGTGTTGCCACTAGCATGTGCAACCTGTGCTTGCAAAATAGTACCACCACTTCCAACTGATTTAAATTTCAAATACCCCGAGTTTTCGACCAAACGACTGACCTCTCTTGCAGATCGTTCAGGAGAGCATAGCCATTCCGGACTCGAATCTCCACCTGATGTACCAAAGCAGCCAAGCTGCTGGCTACCTCTCGACGGTGAGGATGCAACTGACCGGTCCGTTCATTCCAAAATCGCTGACGCACGTGCACGTGCACGTGGAGATCGAAGGGTCTCTTCACACGAAAACCTACGAGGCAGATCCAAACCTGACGCACACGTTCGCCTGGAGTAAACGGAACGTTTACAAGCAAAAAGTGTACGGTGTGGCGCAGGCTAGAATCTCGATCGGTTATCAGCATTCCACTTGTCCGTCCGTGATATGGGAGACGCAGACGGCCACTTTGCAAGGATTCGACGTCGACATCTCCGACATCGGTGGCTGGGGACTGGATATCCATCATCATTACAATTTTCACGAGGGTATCCTTCAAAAAGGAGGCGGTACCACGATGCACTTCAAACAGTACCCGCGTACAGTGAAGGTGGTGATGGGTACTGGACTACAGAGGAGCTTGGTGTGTCAGAACTGCGATGGTCTTGCTAAAGATGCGAGATTGTTAACCCCTGTTGCCCTAACCAGCGGGCCTGATGGAAGCATTTACGTTGGGGACTTTAATCTTGTTCGAAGGATCACGCCTGAAGGAAATGTCTACACTGTCCTCATCTTGAGGTAAATTTCAGGATAATAGTAATAATGGATGAGCCTTAATTTAATTACACGCTATCAAGGTCACCTATTTGAAGTCTATGTTGGTATACATTGGAATTTGGAATGTAAAACTGGTAGATGGAGGAAATATTAAATTTGTATTTTCAGTGCAACGCAAGTGGCTTATCAGTACTACTTATGTATCTCTCCGGCTGATGGGCACCTCTACATCAGTGATCCCGAGAAACATCAAATACTAAAAGCCCTAACGTTGGAGGATGTTCAAGATCCCAGCATCAACATCGAACCCGTTGTTGGAAGCGGTGAAAGGTGTATTCCTGGTGATGAAAGTCATTGTGGAGACGAGGGCCCTGCTATTCGAGCTAAATTGGCGCATCCAAAAGGTAAACTTTATCAATACAAGCTGGATAACTCATAGAACTCGAATCTAAGTCACACTTATCCTAGGAACATTACTGACACAACCCAAACCCAGTCACATCTTTACTCAATCTGCCATACTCAAACATTTCATAATCTAATAAAACCACGTTGATCCACCTTTTTTTTCGCCAGGAATTGCTATTGCTGCCGACAAGACCATGTACATAGCAGACGGCAGGAACATCCGCGCAGTTGATCCTCATGGTATCATCCACACCTTGGTGGGTCACCATGGACACCATAACCATTGGTCTCCAGCACCTTGCGTAGGTGCCATACCAGCTCATCAAGCCCAACTACAATGGCCAACTGGGCTAACCTTGAGTCCTCTAGATGGTTCTCTGCATTTCATCGATGACAGACTGGTCCTGAAGCTCACCAGCGATTTGAAAGTTCGCGTGGTAGCTGGTACACCTCTCCATTGCACTAGCAACGCCAACAGCAACGACGGGGAACTAACTAAAGTGAATTCATCGACCATCACAAACCCCAAGAAGTCCGATGAAGTGTTAGGCTCTGTCCTAGCCGTTGGCTTCAGCCCAACTGGTGAACTATACATAGCAGAGAGCGATTCCCACAGGGTGAACTCGATCAGGATTGTAGACAGCTCTGGAAAGATGTCCCACTTTGCTGGACAGCAACAGGAGCATCTGAGAGGACAATGCGAGTGCAACAATACTACTCCAAGCACCAAAGACCTTGATAGTTGTGCATGTACCGATGACACCAGCAGTACAGAGACCTTACTGTCGTCAAATGCCAAATTCACTGCCATTTCTGCCTTGGCGGTTTCACCTGACGGTGTTCTGCACGTCGCGGACCAGGGTAGCCTGCATATACTTGCCCTTCAACCCTATCTTCCTAATCACGATGAGAGCGGAGAATTTCATATACCGTTTCCACCGACCAATGAAGTTTATGTGTTCAATCGTTACGGTCAACATATCTCTACGAAAGATCTAACATCAGGGAAAACTAGGTACTCGTTCTTGTACAGCAAGAACACCAGCTTTGGGAAACTGTCCGCGGTCACTGACAGCGCCGGAAATAAGATTCAGTTCTTGAGGGACTATAGCAATGTCGTTAGTTCTATAGAGAACACTCAGGATCATAAATCCGAGCTGAAGATCTCTGCTGTTGGGTTCCTGGAGAAGCTTTCTGAAAGAGGCAGAGCTGAAATTGCTCTTGGATATGATGGCTCAACGGGATTGCTCACCAGTCGATCAGGGGTAAGTGGATTTAAAAATTTGAAGGGCCTAGGGAGTTGATCGGTCATTGATTTACGGTTACGTAATGAAATTTTATTGTTGCAGGGTGGTGAAACGTACATATACAACTATGATGGCCTGGGAAGAGTTACTGATGTAATTCTACCTACTGGTGAGAAACTGAAACTTTCCTCAGATTTATCCGATAATGAAAGGTTGCTGGTTAAAGTGTCAGCACCTCTGCAAGCTCTGTCGAAGGGTGACAAGCAGAGGGCAGTTGAATTTGAGATGAAGAACGAGAGATCGAAGATGCTGACGATTACTGATGGTGAATTTGAAGTTTATTTGAAGTTTATGAATCAACTCAAACATAGTCTTCAATAATAGGAAGTCTTTAATTATTAACTTTTTTTACCACTTTCAGGCACGAAGATCAAGAAAGCCATTGCGTTCACCAACAGCAGCCTTGAAGTCCTCCTTCCTGGAGGTGGCAGAGTCCTCAGCGCAGCAACAACAAAGCATCCTCTTCTGGAAGCTGCACTACCAGTAGAAGCGGAAATGCTGCCCATGTGGAGCTATCAATTGATGTCTCTAGGCGAACTAACAAACACCATGACAACCACGTACAACTTAGTAGGGGACGTCAGCCACTTCCAGCAGACATTGAACAGGGAGATCTGGGTGAACGACACTCGAGTGATTGGGGTAGAATTTGAACAAGCCTTCAGACGCGAGACCTTCTATGACAAAGCTAGAAATCCTCTTCTGACAGTGACCTTCGATCCAGCCGGCCTACCTCTGACCTGGCAACCACATGAACAAGGTTTCAATCTCAGCATAACGTACGACAGGTTTAATCGGATAGAAAGCTGGAAATGGGGACCTTCTGATGAATCTTATGGCTACGATCGCCATGGTCAACTGGCTGAAGTGACAAACAGCCAGGACGGCACCAAACGATATACCTATAACGATTTTAATATTCTATCTAAGATCACTTTAGCCAGTGATAGGCACTTCTCTCTTCAATATGATGATGACGGTGGCCTCCGTCACATCATTCTTCCATCAGGAACCAAACACTCGTTCTCCTGTCAAGCTTCTCTAGGATTTCTCAGAGTAACCTACACCCCACCAGGGAGCACCAGAGCATATCTTCAACATTACAGCCACGACGGAAACTTATTGCAAACTGTTTTCCCTGGAGATGGAGCTCGTATAGTCTACAGGTATCGCACATCTGGACAATTGGCTGAGGTCGTTCATGGCGACGGAAAGAGCGAGATTAGGTACACTGAGAGTGACCTACCTTCAGAGGTAATTCACTCTGAACGAGACGTCGAGTATAAATGGGACTACCAATACAGTGCTGGTTTATTGGTGGAAGAACGCATAGACTTCGGGGCAAAGACAGGTCTCAGCAATGCTAAGTTCACGTTTGACTATGATTCCAACTTCAGGTTGATCAATGTTCAAGGTAGAATAGGTGGCCAGACTCTCCCAGCTCACACTATGGCTTACAGTCCTAGAACAGGCATGCTAGAGCAGATTGGGCAGTTCAAGGTGACCAGACCTCAGCCTAACAAGACCACAGTGTCTGACGGAACTGGTCTGTTCTCCAGGACGATCGATGACAGGTTCCTGGAGACTCAGGTGACCCTAACGATCCACCAGCTGGAAGTCTTCAGGATGGAGTTCACTCATGACACTCAAGGTCGAATAAATCAGACCAGAACCTACACGCGTAACGTCGCTGTGAACACTTACACGAACGTGAAGAACTACACCTGGGACTCTGACGGTCAATTGACTGGTGTGGAGGCTCAAGAACCTTGGGGCTTCAAATATGACGTCAATGGGAACATGCTGTCGCTTACGTACAGAGGAAACATAATACCAATGGAATACAATAGCTTGGACAGAATTGTCAAGTTCGGTGAAGGGCTTTACAAGTATGACAACAGGGGTTTAGTGGTGCAGAATGCTAGAGAGGAACGGTTTAATTATAATGCTAAAGGGTTGCTTGTTCGAGCCACCAAAAGGGGACGTTTTGATGTTCGTTATTACTATGATCACTTGGACCGCCTGGCTACCAGAAAAGACAATTATGGAAATGTGACACAGTTCTTCTACAACAATCAAAAACGTCCTCATGAAGTCAGTCAGATATACAGTCCACGGGATGGTAAGCTGATGTCGTTGGTGTATGATGACAGGGGACATTTAATTTACGCACAAGTCTATCGACACAAGTACTATATCGCTACTGATCAATGTGGTACTCCCATCATGATCTTCAGCCAATATGGCGAAGGAATCAGGGAGATCATGCGTTCACCCTATGGACATATCGTTTATGATTCCAACCCCTATTTGTATCTTCCAGTAGACTTCTGTGGAGGTCTGTTAGATCAGGTGAGACAAAGTTCAATTATACGTCAGTGATGATTATTGATGACCTTTGTGTTAAATCGATTTTCTTATTACAGGTAACGTCGCTGGTGCACATGCCAAATGGGAAAGTCTACGATCCACTGATAGGACAATGGATGTCCCCATTATGGGAAAACGTTCTGGACAGAGTGGACACTCCAACTCATCTTCATTTATACAGATTCAACGGGAATGATCCTCTTGATGTCAGGCATACTGATAGACCAAATCAACCAACCGGTAAAATTTGAAATTTATCATATTTCCGTTTTCGTCACATGTACTCAATAACCATTTATGTTTCAGACCACATATCATGGATGTCACACCTAGGCTACGACCTGAAGAACATCGCCCCACAGTTATTCCCCAACGAGCTGCCAGACAGCCTGGTGCCGCCATCCTTGGGCCCAGGTACCTCCATCTTCGGCGAGAAGAAAAGAACCAGAAACCTGGGTGTCCAATCAGGTTTCCTAGCACACATCGCACAAAGACACTCTGGTGACGCAATGAGTCTCTCCGCGCCTCCTCGATCAGCCCTGAAGAAGGACACCAGCGAGCTGATACCTAGCCGTTTGGGAGCAGCCTCTGATCCACCGTTTGGCAAAGGAATCCTGGTATCCAGAACAGCGGATGGCCAAGCAGTGGTGTCCAGTGTACCGACAGCAAACGCCATCTACGGCGACGTGTTCACGTCGGTGTTCAATCGTTCTTACTTCCTACCATTCACATTCGTAGTGCACAGTGCTCAGCAAGACGCGTTCTACTTCGTGAAGGAGGACACCTGGCGGGCCAGCGAGGACAGAGGCCAGCTGAAACGATTGGGAGGTCAAGTGAACACGACGTTCCACGAAAATGAGAATGGCAGCGGCAGCAGCTCGCTGATAGACGTTAAGATCCATGGTGCCAGCTACGTGGTGAACCTCCGTTATGGCACCACGGCTGAAAAAGAGAAACAAAGACTGCTCCATCACGCCAAGACCACCGCCATCCGGAAGGCCTGGCACAGGGAACGCGAGGCTCTTAAAGCCAACACTCCAACTACCATAGAGTGGATGGTAGCTGAACAGGACGAGATCCAGAAGTCAGGGTCTGCGTCGAACTACGAGGGAGAGTATATTCACGACGCTCAGCTGTATCCTGAGCTGGCTGAGGATCCGTACAACATCAGGTTCGTGAAGAAGGCAGTGGATCAGTCCAGCAAAAAACGGCGCAGAAGGAGAGGCGTTCCTGGCTGCAAACTGTGGAGGCTGAACAAGCTGTGCTAGATGGTGTCTAGGGTACTCGTCTCCTGTCGCAGGAGAATTGTCCAAAGCAACAGGAATTCAGTAGAAGTCGAAGAGTATGCAGACGGATGACTACGCAACGAGCATGCTGTACATTCAGCGTATACACGCACCGTAAACGTACTGAACACTATCAAAAAGTTTTATACCAAAGTCTATTTGTGTATTTCGAAGATGCCAAAAACATTAAGGTTATATGATTATATTGTACTACCGTGATAGGGTGTAGTGTGTAAGGATATAGAACGCAGTTTAAGGGAGACTGTCAATCCTGAAGGAGTTGGCAGAGGTTCCGGGACTCTATCGTGCTCCCAGAGCACGGCCAAGAGACTAATATCGAATTTAGAAGAGGGACTGGTATCGAAAGAGTGATCGTCAGGGAACGATCCACCATGAAGACTAGGCCATTCGTCGTTGAGGCGAATCGAGTGAGAGAAACTAGTCAATATATAGCTTTACATTGACGTAGACACTTTTTCCAGTAGGATAAGGAGGACGAGACACGCGCGATCATCATCACCCATCGTGGAGAACCGTGTTCACCCGTGTACTTAGCCTATCGGAGGGTACCATGAAGAGACCGTCTGGCAAACTCAACAATGAATAGCCCCGATGAAAAGGGACACGAAAGAGTGTGCAGATGCCGAAGAATGGTGTTTTTTTTTTAGCGCAACGCTGGTGCTTTCTCGATGCAAATTGTTCACGGTGAACGACGGAGGACAAAATAGCGAATAGCTGCGTCGACGGTGTATTTTTCGAACGATGAATGTGTCCTTTTTCTTTTAGCGCTAGCGTCCAACTTCCTCGCGAGAATTTCAAGCGTCAGGTGCGAATCGTGTTGGGATGATTCAGAAAAGAAAAAAAAAAGAAGGGAAGGAACTCCATGATAAATATATATCGGTAATAATCGTAACGATATATTGCATATTTGTGCTTGCTGGATATGAATAACGAACGTTAACTATGTTTCTTCACCGAAAATACTAAGTGTGTAATATCTCTAAATTAAACGCTCGTCGGTACCGATATCGTTTCGCTGTCTTAACTGAACGCCATCGCGCGTCCGCCATTTTTCTTAGCCAACCTAACCTAACCTAACCTATCTTTTAGTAGACCACCATGATGTTCATGGTACTCTCAAAATGATTCTATCCCCGTTTTTTGAATCTCGTATCCTTCTTTGGAGCCTGGTTTCCAGCTCCACCGGAAATCGACGCGATTTAAACTTTCTTTTACCATGTTACTAACCTCAATCTTTTGCGACGGCTTTAACGGATAAATAGTGGCACAACGACATTACTGTCTGGCTAGATGAGGTAAAAAAAAGTAAATGAAAATCACCTATGCGCTGAGTGTATAAAAACGAACAAGAAAAAAAGTATATATATATATATATATATACATATATATATATATTCTATAGAAAAGATGTATATATAGAGTATATATATATACATATATATATAGAAAGAGAGAAGAGAGAGAGAGAGAGAGAGAGAGAGAGAGAGAGAGAGAGAGAGAGAGATATTATATATATATATATATATAGGAAAGCTTCGTAAACGTATTTTTGACTCGTGCGAGTGTTTAGAGCTACAGCGATTCCAAAAATTGCGGTCCAAACGAGCTCTCGTCCCTGATGAACGAGAATCGAAGTTTTTTTATTCTTTTTTTCTAAATATTAAACAAAAGAAACTCGTTATTGATTAGAAGTGTTCGTCCTTTCGCCGCCTTTCAAAACTTTACGCTGCCAATAGGACTTCTCAGGCGGAAGAACGACTCGAAGGACCTCAAGGTCGATTAAGTGGACGTCTAAACACTCATCATGCCCCCCATTCCCCTATAGTCCCCCATCGATTTATTCGTACCCTACTAATCCCATTGAATCGGCAATGGCGTTCAAAGAATCGACTATTTTTAAAGAGAAAAAAACGTATCGAGTGTCAAATTATCCAAGCGAATTAAGAACGCAGACATTAGGTGACCTTGATGGTGTGCAGGGTTACGGCTGAACTCTAGAACGGATGAATGGATACGCTCTCTGACTTCCGTGAAGTTTTTTCGTTTTCTCGTCTGTACGGACACGACGTTACGAACGGATAAAAACGACAGAAAAGTATATATATATATATAAATATAAATATAAATATAAATATAAATATAAATATAAATATAAATATAGATACTTCTGGAATTAATGGGGTAAAAAGCTCGAGCGAGTGGACGTTTCTTATTACCACGATTAATTGATATTACTATTACGGTGACACGGATCTGATACGGGGGGGAAACACAAAAGAGGAACGACGATAGAAAATGAAAGAGATTGCTGAAAACCGTCGGACCACGTGGTGTATTCGCGACTCGAAGGGTCAAGGATCGGGACACGAAGTTTCAGCGCACGGGAGGACGAGAGTGATAACACGTAATTCGATTGAGAAAGAAAACTTCGCGAGCGTGCGTATGCGTGTGAAAATGAACGAGTGAACGAATGAACGCGGAGTAAATGATGCTGCAGCTACTACGACCACACTACCCTAACAAGTAGATTACGCTACTTCGCCGCTGATCTAATTGTTTACTGTCACGTGTTGCTGTAAAACCTAAACTATGATACGATACGATATATTTTATTTATATATATGTTATATATATATAAATATAAATATAATCTAAACGACTGTATGTATGTAAATAGTCACGATGTTTGCTATGATATAATATATATATACATACATATATATATTATCTGTAATTGGATGGAACCTGCCTGAGAAGAAAAAAAACAAAAAACTGCGCCCAGTCCTGTCCTCGATCGAATTGTGTTTCCGAGACACACGTACACACACACGCACAGATACACAATTTACACTCGCGAACAGAAAGACGTTACACGGAAAAGAATTTCTATGTAATATGTACATGTATATTTATACAAGGGAGAGAGCGCGCGCGCGCGAGAGAGAGAGAGAGAGAGAGAACGAGAGAAAGATGGAATGATTTGAGTAAACTGGTGAACGATTGACGATGTTACGAACAACGGGATCAGGTACTCGAGGTACCTGGGCCGCACATGGGAGAGATAAAGACAGAATATCGCGTTCGACGAATCGTCAACTATTGTCAATAATTCGAAAACGAAGGAAAAATGAAACTAGACGATTCGATTTTTTCGCTGCACCCACCCCCATACAATTTCAGCCCCCTCGCCCAGCTAAAATACGCCCCCGTTGTATCGATTGTAATGCGAAAATGCGAGGACGAAAGCGAACGGTCGCAGAGAATTTTTTATAAAATTTTGCGTGCATATTATCCCCCAACGGACCCCAATCGACATCGCGAGAATCGATCATCGAGATGCTCATTCACTAGCGAAAATGAAACGCGGAAGAATTCTGATTCGAACGAACGAACAAAAAAAGAAAAGGTAAAAGAATCTGAAAACGGAAAATGGATTTGCCACGTATGGCGCGAAAACCCAACCAGCATGTCCAATAACTTACAATATTACTATCATAAGTACAATATATTAAGTGTTTTCAGAAAATATATGATCTATATATGATAATAAAAACGGGAAAACGTTTCATACGAGTGTTTGTCATTCTTCACTGATTTTCTTCGATCCTCGTTCGTTCTTTTTGCATTAAGGGGTCTCCCTAGTGTGACGGTTTCAAAAAATCGAATTTTTGTTGTTGAGATTTTCTTATGGTTTTACATCTTAAAAACATACCCCCAAAGTGTTATAGACGTATTACAAAAATTGGCTATAGCTTTGGACAGAATCATTATTTCTGCACTAATTAATTATTACGTGTTCTTCAAACATTGTCTGATACTGCAGCAAACTATTATATTCATACGTTTATTACTTTTCTTCAAAAAAATTCCCAAAGATCGCTTCGTCTTTCGACCCTCACACTAGGGAGACCCCTTAAGTCTGCCTGTGCTTGAGTCTGTTGGTGTGTTATCCCTCATCGGAACGTACCTCCATTCCACAGACAATGCATAGAGAGAGCAGCAAACTGGCTAGCTGAAAATTGTTTAAGTTATATCGAACGAGACATCCAACATTTTTTTCATAATTAATCATTATTCTACAGAAAATTAGCTTCGTTGCGAGCAGAAAATCATTTTCTGCGAATAGGAGTGTTTCAGACCCTCGAAGATGAAGCGTGACGTTTTTTAAATAGAATCTCGTATTTTTCATGGCAAAGATTTAATAAAATGGCTATTAACTCACTATGACCAAGGAAATTAGCAGAGCTGACACACTTATCGCGTGGACGTACGATTTTAGTAAAAGCACGGCGTTCTTGAGGCATCCCGATTTGTAAGACACTGCTTCCGTCATTTGCAGACACTAGAAATTTTCATTTTCATATTTTTATTGTAAAATTGAAAAAAAATGGGAAATTAATCCTCTTTATAAGTTTTCGATTTATCTTAATTTACAGATGAAGAGTATTAAATTGCTAGTGGTCACTATTGACTAACTATGGTTGGCTTACACGCGTCGTGAACGCTATGCTAAGAGCCACTTCAGTCGTAAAGCTGTTTTAGCATCTTTCGGATTCTCTAAAACTCTAAGGGACATGTGATGTGCTTTCCATTGCGTAAGAATTTAGAATTTTATAATAATTAATAAATTCATTAGAAGAACCAACGAAAGGCATTATTCTAAAAAACATACTTCTTCGATCGGTCTGGAGCAACAACTTTTCGGAATAACAATACGATATTTGGCCCAATCCTTCGAGGACTTCACTCCACAGCATTTCAGCTAAAATACAGTTTTTTTTCTTAACGTCTGTCTGAAGTATTCAGAAGAAAAGCAAGAAAATGAGCCAGAGGGAATTTCACAGCCTCGTAAATATAAAAAGAAATCATTTTCTTACGTATCTTTGAGTATTATCCCAAGCAATTTCGATTGTCGATGACGACTGATAATTTCCAATAGAGGTGGTCATGTCTTCCTGTATATTCTTCGTGATTTGTTCAAAAATCCAGAAACTCATTACGGCGCAGATGAATAACACGCAGAGAAAGAATAAATAACACAGTGCATACTGCAATAAAAAAAATTAAATACATAAATAACTATTTTTTTAATTCCACTGGATATTTAAAGTTCTTCAACGTTACTTATCGTGTATATGTATATGAACACAAAATTATACAATCATTTCGTATCACAACTTACGATGGCCAAAAACTTTCTTTTCTTACGAATTAGACCAACGATTCCCAGTAAGGATGCCAGAGACGCGATCAGGCCAATGAACAATAAAGTCGTCAGGAAGAAACGTTGTCCTATCAATCTGGACATTATTTCATCGTCTGTGAGCGACCAAACCGACGCCACCGTTGCAATGATACCTGCAAGCTTTATCATACTTCTTACAAACTCCTGCGTTGGTGTGCACGCGGTACTCACGAACGTGGTCGAATTGATGGTTAAGAAGAGAAACTTAATCCATCGTCGATTGCGTGAGAACTGATGGAAACGTATCCCGAGGATACGAGGCTTTTTATCCGTCGAGGCGGTTCCATTGCTTTCGCTAATTTCCTCCTCTTCTTCCTCCTCCTCCTCCCCTTCAGTTTCATCGTCGTTTCCCTCGTTTCCGTGATCCGTTGTGCCAGCGAAAAATTTGTTCCAGTTCATAGGCATACAAATCGCCTGAACATCGCTACCAAGATAATTGAACGTATACGTACAAAGTGTTTTATCTCTACATATATAAAAGTCAAAATTTCTATGTATGTTCCGTAAACAGTTCTATACTGTTTAACGTATCCTCACCAAATTTGGCATGAATATTCTTCGACACCATAGAACAAATACTGTACAAAGTACAACCAGCCATTATTCACCTAAAGCCCACACTTTTAAAAGCTCGAGCAGGGCGGGCACGCGCAGCTAGTAGATTATATAGCAGAAAATCAATTAGTAGATATAATAGAAAATAAAGAACAAACTTTTCGAAATCTTGCGTCGCACTTTAACATTTTACCTACTCTACGCTGCTATAGTGGCTTCCGTCTATGTCATCTTTTTGGACGGTATGCCTATTCGGTATTTCCTATTTTGCTTGATTTCTTCCGTTGAAAATCAGTAAATTTGTAAGCGCAATATCTCGGAAACCACTAAAAATCGGATGTGTACATTAAAGGTTGATGAATTCGTCTTGAATGGCAGTATCCAATGATCTGAAGAAAAACATATAGTTCCATTTAAAAAAACAAACTTGACTATCGTATTTCTGAAAATAATAATGTAAAAAAAATTCGTCTTCTCCAAAACATTGGTCCGCTTGAACCATACAAACTTCATACAAACAACTTTTTTGTATCTTTAATACTTCAGAAATTACGGGCCGGTATCACTTTAGCGCGGAAACACTGCATAATATACATACAATAATGGTCATACATACACACGTATCCACACGTGTAAGTACATTTTTGCGATTTTGTATCGTTTACTAAAGCATTTATTTTCTATGGTTCATGTGCATTACAAAAATGGTATTGTTCGAAATAGTGTTCGAAACAGATACTTTTTACACCATGCAGATCGCAACAGTGCAGGTTTTCCATACACTTCACAGTGGGATATCGAATAGGTATCTTCTTCTACTATTTTGGAACTCTTAACTATTAGAATTTGTGGACGACTGAAAACTAATTAATTTTATGTGTCAACTTTCTGATAGATTCTTTGAAACGGATCCGAAATTGTGAATACAATTACGCGCTACACCCTGCATACTGATTATGAATAATAAAGTTTGATAAAACGTTGGTGAAGTGTACATTTTTAGCAATAATAGAATAAATATGTTCGTCCACATGATTGTTTATGTCTTTAATTCATATCGTTTGATTAGAATATACTAAAAACACCCACAAATACGTTAGTTACAATTATTTGTTTGAAATCATTTTGAATAAACAATTAAAGTAAACGAATTTCCATATCAATCATATTATTTCCTTTTTAGAAGCATGAAACAAACGTGTGAGCACAAAGATTTAAAAAGAAAAGCTGTGCATTGGACAAGAAATTCAAGTAAGCACAGGCTGCTCTTTGTCTGCTTTGTTTTTTAAATGCCATGTCTCCAACTTAAATAAGAACAAACCTTTCAAAATGAGAACCAACTTGAGAAGAAATCATTCATTACTGCAAGATATTTGAATGCATCGTGGAAATAATAAAAAATTCAAACCTGGTTAAGCGGCACAAAATTTTCACATGAGATTTGAATTAATGAGATGACATCAAAATTTGTCTTATAGTGGAATCACGACGTGAAATAATAGTGTGATGACATTAAAGTCTCATGCGAGACACGAAATTTCTGTATTATCGTGGATTTCCGCCTTAATGGAATTAAAGGGATTCAAAATTGTATTCGAAGACAAAATGAAATAGCGAGTGTCTATCCATCGACAAAGTATCCTACTTTGTTGTCTCTGTCAGAATGATTTTTGCGTAAAGGATCTCGTGCCGTTTCTCGTTTGTGCCAGAAAAGTCGAGAATCGGGATACACGAAATGCAGGGTCTGGTTTCGCGTGCCACTTGACGAGGACCCTGCCATAAATTAGGAAGGGACCAAGCGTGCATGTCCCAGGATACGTTAGCAAGAGGATTTTTCACGAGGAAAAGCTTCCAAAATGTAGCAAGCGTTGCAAGAGAATAAATATACTTTTTGTATTTAAATTTGGCATTAATTATATATTTTGTATTTCACGTTTATCTTACATGTGCTTTCCTTCCTTCTCACTCTCCTAATTTAATCAAACTCACGACTTATGTACGGCAAAAACTTTTTTCACTCGTGCTTTAAAAATTAAAGGAATTGCTTTCTTATATCTTGGAATAATGAAAACAGTGCCATCAGGTCTATCGTTTTGACCTTACTATTTATGTCTTCAAGAAGTTGTCACATATGTATTTAACTTTTAACCTCTTTCGTTATAATTTCTGTTACACTATACGTGCATAAGGTAGAAAACGGAAAAAAAATATAAACTAACTCATTACAAGTTCAATAATTCTTAAAAAAAATTTATTAGATCGATGAATGTCAAAGAGTTCCCAAACTCCTTCATCTTCATTAAAGTTACCAACGTAATAAGATGTATTTCAGTATTTAGAATATATTTTATTAGATAGCAAATTCAGCACAGGCGTATCTCTCGATCATGATAAATAAAACAGTGAAAGGGTGAAAGAAGTGAAATGATTGGGCCGTGTCAACTTTAGGAATTTCGAGCAACGATTCGGATGAATGGAGGATCTGATCGTAATTAAAATCTGTATCCTTGTGTCTTTATGGCGGTAGAAAACATTGTTTTTATTCGTTGAACATCATTAACGTTAGATAGTAGATAGAAAGCTATAATAAATTAACTATTTGGTTTGTTTGTACACGTCGTCAGCATGGTTGAAAATGGTGCTCGTAACAACGTCGCATTTCTAGTGTTAAATAAATTGTTATGTCTTTAGAATATGTTTTTTATGTCAATTATAAAAAAGTATCAAATAATTCTAGCTGAGAATAGAAAAGTTATCGATTATAAATACTTTTTCAGTAACACGTATGATCATGTCTGGAAGTGAATAAATGATAAGAATATAATGTATGATGACATGAGGATATATAAAAATCTTAAAAGTAACTATAATACTATTTAGTTGATGTCTGTTCCTTTACTGGAATACGTAGCTGGCTCGTCTTCTTCCCCAATTTTTTTTAATCTTTGAAGTTCCGTGTTTCGTGCCCTATAAACAGGCTTTAAATGTTAGCACCTGTTCAATGGAGAAATGCAAGAAAGTAATGTTTATACTTAATCGTAATACCTAATGAGCGCTTCTTCCCTTTCCCTTTCTTCTTTCTGTTTCTTTAGAAGTCTGACTGCCCCGAAAACTATTAGTAGCAGAATTGGAACAAGGCAACCGACTATTATAGCGCTTGCAATACCCGCTTGGCGAGAGCTATGCTCCTGTTGACCTGTGATTTTTAATGAAATTTATAATATTAATACAAACAAGAACAGAGCCTCTGATATTCTCACAATAAAAAAATTACCAGTCCATGCACTAACGAGATATATTTTAATATTTCAACGCAGAAGGATAAAGGTACAAGGAGAAACGTAACAAAAAAAATGATGAAAGCAATTCTGGTGGAAATTTCCATTCCACTATAATGATTCTAACTCTTCAAATGTTTCGAGAAAATTGTTAGCGAGTGCATGTGGAATAGAAATTTCCTGAATATTTAAAGGTGTAAAAAAAGTTTATTGAACTATATGTTGTTTGTATACATTAGTCAGCAAATATTTTATATAGTAACGCTACATTAAACTTCTTTATTGAAATTACAAGACTTAATATTGCACTGATACGTGTTCAAAATTTGTTGCATATTGCACTTAATGGACGTGCCAAGCTCATATTATATTCAACATATTTTTCAGTGAAAAGGATTCCAAAAAATGACGAACATTTCTATTCCACAGCAAAAGACAGAACACATAATATGTATTAAACAAAAAAAACGATTTCCTATGCTACAAAGTAAATGCACTTGTCAATTTTAATCGGCGCGAGATTTAATCCATTATTTACTAGGCGAATTCGTTTCTCGTGCAAATGACATACTTATTTAGAAATTATAGAAAATTAAAAATTACGATCGGCGAGTGAAGTTTATAAATACATATTTGTCATGGAAGAGATGCTTCCAAAAATCTGATGATCTTGAACGTTAAGCATACCGTATAAAACTAAGAGAAGTTCATTCGTGAAACCGATTTTTCAACATGCATTACTCGGAAGAAATAGTCAACTCTTAACGAAATCTATATTACAACGATCCTAGGCCCCTTCAGCTCACATCTACTTGCTTTCGATACGAGGTCTCTATTTCGATCAGGCGTTCAAGGTAAGACTTCTCCTATATAACTGACCGAAGCAATGACCTTGAATAGCCTGAAGTCGGTGTCACTGTTATAGTTTACACGTCACTTTCTTTACTGGGGCTTCCAGCCTGTCTAATAGACTCTATCGTGCTCTTTTCAGACTCTGTGGGAGAATTAGGCTCTTTAAGGTCCCAGTCTTTGTCCTCGAAATCGATATCCGGTCTGTTCGGCAAGGGTTCATTTGTACGATACACTTTATCATAACTATGACGCTTTTTGGTTGCACTGGTGGTCGTGCTAGTATCGCTAACCGGTGATATGGGTCTATCGCTATAAGCTTTCAGGGGTGTCGACTGTCTCAGAAACGTAGATTCATTGTCGATGCCAGATCCGCGTTCAGAATAACGCCACGATTTCACGGAGGTTCCCTGCGAGTGATTTTTTCGTATATAGAGAAAGGCGCCCGCGATACATCCTGCCGTCGGGATTAAAATGGCGCATATAATACCCATTGTCGTCCATGCTGTACGCTGAGCATACTCGACCTGACCTATATTTATGCAATAGCAAAGAATTTTTATTTTTCCTTTTCGTGTTCACCGTGGCTGTTGCGGTGACTGGCGAGTTCGTTCGCTGAGACGCGATAGAGGAACTTTATGTAATTCTCGACAGATATGGACTATATAATTATTTATGAAATAAGATAACAATGAGAGGCTAGGGTGGATGACGTGTGGAGGATTTTGTAAAAATCGACTGTGATTGTCGTGATAATGTGTTCGATGAGTCATGGATTGAGCAATATGTAAGAAGTGGCTAGTTTGTCGATTCATGATTAAATGTCGATGATATCAAGGTATACATGGCATCGTTGACTCTTCAGCTACTGCGCGCCACTGCAGTGACTCTTCACTGATCTATCACTTACGACGAGACGACGCTAAACTGGCTCATCTATCTTACGCTTTGCGTATCGTCCAAAGAATATTACATTATTTTTAATATTACACTTTACATTACTCTGCGCCAGAGCTGTAAGCCTAAGCCAGCCATAGCCAAAGAGTTAACGATTATCTCGAGCCGTTTTATCGTAAAAAAATGTGACCGGACGACTCATTTCACTTGCCATAAAATTGTGCAAATACTTACGCAGGCACTCCGTGTATCCGTATTCCGGGATATTCCACCGACCTTCGGGTGTGCATACTCTTCGTTGATCGCCAACCAGTATGAAATCCTGATTGCATTCGAAAGTAACCTTGGTGCCCGGCATGAAGAAGAAGTTACTCTTGCGTCCAAAACGTGGTGTCTCCAATACACCGCAGGACACGACTGAAACGGGTTCATTGAAACGAGAATTCGAGTAAATCGTAAAATTGGTTACAGTCTTCGGTAGTTTTGTTCTACATACATGGTTTGTCCATGTTAACCCCCCTTATCTCGGTGTACGAGTCGTAGTAGTTTTTCGTGAAGTGAGCCAAGTCTCGATTAAGCGACATCGCGTAATCGTACTGACACTGATAGTTGGTTGAACAAAGATCAGCGGCTCGTTGTATGTCGTACGATCTATAACAAAACAATGCAATGTTTTTTTTAAGGGCGGGATCATGAAATTGTTATCATTCCAAAGATGTTCATTGTGCGTTTTTTAATTTTAAAAATTAATATAGTAGAAGATGATCCACCGAAGTTGAAACTGTAATACAACAAACATGAAGACCGTTCGATGCAAAGAAAAAATTTTCTACAGCCTTGCGACAATTTTTCGTCGTTCATTGTATCATAAAATGGTCGAAGCGTATCGTAGAATGCAACGAAGATTATTAGGATGAATATTTTTAGGTAGTCCACCGTTTTAATCGAGGCTAATAGTCACCTGTTAGGCGATAGAAACTCTGCTGGATTTTTCCGCCACTCAGCCTCGAAAGTTTTGTTGGCGTAAAAGCTCGCGGTCCTGCCGAATTCTCTGGTGAACAAAGCGCCGCCCTTCAACTGATCCTCACTGTCATCCAATATCCACCGCACCGCGAAATCCCTGTGAACGGCCTCGAAGTGATTCACATTGGACACAGACACTTGTTGACCTTCTGGACTTATGAAGTCGTCCATTATGTCGAAGTTCCAATTACCGAACAGCCCCTTGGTCTTGTTCTGCAATCAATTCAACAGAATCTGTACCTCGGTTCGCATTTCACGTTTTGCGGTGGCCACGGAACAAGAAGAGTCAATTGAAATCATACCACGTAGGTCCACGGTAGGTAGACTCTGGCCGAAACGAATCCTTCGTTCTCGACCACTTCGACACCAGCCCCGGTGTCGAACATGATGATCACCTCGCTTTGATTCAGAATGTACGTCGGCGTGTAAACGACCACACCGGTGAAATGCTGGAATTTCAGGGACGGCCTGTCGAAGTAGACTCGTCGACCATCGGCGAAAACGTCCAAACGGTACCTCCATTGCGCGTGTTTGGGCCTCAGACGGACTTCTATCGTCGCAGAGTTGTTTCCTCTAGCTGCGGAGGAAATTAGTATGTCAGCGATCTCGATAAATATTCGTCAAGTTCCGATTGCGTGACCACTTAATTTTGAGACCTTACTACAATGACCACGGTTTATACATCAAATTGAATAAAAAATATCTGTAGAAGGGTTGATGAAATTGTTCAGAAACAATTTATATCTTCTTAGACCTCAAGACTAAGTGGTCGCACGGTATGCCAGTGTTAGGTACCTGCTATTGAGGTCAACTGCGTAGCTTTAACTTCACCGTGGACGTTATTCGGTAGCTGCTCGAATCTACCTTGCACATCGAGCTTATCTTTTATGTTATTTACACGCAGCAGAACGAATTCACCTTTTCCGTTGAACGTGTACTCCATACCATCGAAAGTGACGATATGAGGATCGCCAAACACCGTTGCCACGGCTGGAGACTGATAAGCGATGCAATCTTGACTGGGTCGTCTCTCAAATCTGAACGTTTCGCAACCGACTGCGTGCTCTTCTTGCCACAGACAGCACAAGTGCAAAGGTATGATATCGTGGTACCAATGTGACAGAGTTGGAACCTTGTTCGCTTCGTCCCACGGATAGTAGCCCAAATTGTGGGATCTGTGTGGCCTGGATCCCCATTGTTGATCGTACGTCAGCATCAAATAGCCATTTCTGTCGTAGCAACATTGTTGTTCTGAACCGTCCATGCTAAAATCCAAAAACGACGAACATAAAATTTATAAAAGGCTGGAACCCTGTGTTTGATTAATCATATTGGTAGAATATCCTGACAAAGTTCAGCCGAATGTATCCTATCTTCGCTACTCACTTTGGTGCTCCTGTTCTGACACAATGACGAGCGTGTTGATTATAAATACAATCCAAATTAGAGTCCTTATCGCAATCATAATCCGGAAGGAAGCGACCTTTGTCATTCAACGCGTGCTTCAGGGTGCAAGGGCACAAGGATACTTCCGCCGCAAAATTTTTTAAATATCTATCGTTCTTGATCCATGTGTCGCAGAGATGCTGCGGCCATTTTGATCCGTACATTTTCTCCCATTGAGGGCCGAAGAGCCATCCCAGAGGAATGGGTCTGCTCCACAGGCTCCTACAAGTTTTTCTCAAGTTACTATTGCACACGTACAAACTATAATAAACAATTTCTTCTGAACAATTTACGTACGGTGTGATATCCAGTCCAGAGTACTGTTTTGGTTCCGTTAAGTTGATTTGAATGAATCCAAAGGTCATGTCTAATTGGCCGAAACTGTCAAGTTCACGATAATCAGCGGGCCTGATGATGTACTTGCCAGTATTTGTGTAGGCGTTCTATGATATTATTAACAAAACATATATCTGTAATATTGTCCATCAATCCACCTAGATTGTTGTCCAAGAATTTGAACGAACCTGTAAGACGGTGATGTATTCGAACTCCGGGGTGGTTTTCGTCTCACGGTATCCCCATAAGGATATTTGTACCCCTGCGTTCAAATTACTGGTCAAGTTGTAACGATCCCATGAAATTTCTATTTCGGCTGGATTACGGTCGCGAACCGAGCTGGAGACGGAAATCCTTTCTGTTGCCGTGGCTGGGGTCTCTGAAAATGACCAAGACAATTAATATTGGCCTGAATAATTATTTCATTTGTTCTATTCTTTTTGTACACGTGCAACTATCTTCTTTCTTGTCGTATTTCCGATCCCTTTTTCTAATGTTTACTTATATAAAAATATTGTAATATACTTGCATGATCACATCTTACCAATGAAGTATTTCCCTTTCCAATCGTAATTGGCGCTGTTACCAATGCTGATCGCAAACCGAATGTATCCTTGAGCTTTCACGAACGGCTGCACGCAAATCGCGCGATTTTTATCGATCACTGTACCCAACACCGACACGGACTCGAACATGCACCGAATCTTCTCCGATTCGTTGAAACAGGGACCGGTGATGTTAACAACTGTGCCGCCTAGCATGTTCCCGCTCTCCGGCGCGAAGACGAGAGGCAAGTTTGCTCCGGCTACAAATTCCACGATTCAACCAGTGTTGATCAATCTTGAAAAATATCAATTTTCATTGTGAATGTATTTTTACTTCACCTATATCCTTGTTGCAAGTTCCGAGCATTATCTTCTCGTCTATCCTGAAAATATGACGTCCCGGAAAACCGTTTGCCCATCCTCTTCCAGTCAGGTCGCGAATCGTCGACATTTGGGAGTATGGCTTATACTCGTAACTTTGTGTACCGTTTCCACCGTTGAAGCCCACCTGTTCATTAATCGTGATTAGAGATTATATAATAAAATTAATCGATTGTGTTTGGATTGCTGTGTCTGTTAAAAAGACCCCAAAATTAGATTCCTCCTTAATTTGGACAAGTTATTTTTTACTGTCGTTCCAATTCTCGAAGTAATTAAATAAATGAAACATTAAAAATAGTTTGTGTTATGGTTTGGATATACAAATAAACGAAGAGTAATAATAACAATAATATCGCGACACTTACATATGCTGGAACACCACCTTCTCCGCCAGTGGTATCGCCACCGGCTTCTGTATGACTGGTCCATTGAATATCCAGATAATTGAATATAGCGTAAGTGAACACCTCGTCGGTTGCCAGAACCATTTGGAAGGTATTCGTCTTGAAAAGAGAATTATCGATACCACCGGTGAAAGACATGTTCTTCCACGTAACTATAACAGCGTGCTTAGGATTGAAGGAGTCTGAACCAACGACACCCTCGCGAATGTCCCATTTAACTCGTTCTCGCATTTCAACGCCGAATTGATCCCTTCTCGTTTGCAGATCCCTTTCGAGCCTAAAATTACATGAAATTACTGAATAGTTTGCATCGAATATTTACCAGTGGTTCGTCAAGTATTAATTACACCAACCTAAAGTATACTCCCGGTTTTCTCTGATCGATGTCAGTGTCCCTTTTCATACCAATGCGACACTTGCTAAAGAATATTCCTATAAAAGCTGGATCGTTCTCTTTGGGCCAGTCTTTGATTGGAAAGACCAAGGGATAAGTATAATGAACTGGAGGGTCGCTAAATTCTAAGAAACCGTTCATCGATACCTAAAACATGATTAATTTTCTTAACAGATGAATGATAATTTTAGAACAGTAATTTAATCATTTTAAATGTTCTTTCTTAATATCGTTGCTTATCATTGAATCGTGCACTGTGGTGCAGTTACGTTTTCTTGTTTTTTGTTTTCAATGTTATTGCTTTGTATTGAATAACGTACTCTGGTGTAATTGTATCTGAATCCAAAGAAGGGCAGCTGAAAATTGAAGTTCTTGTGTATCTGCGGAGTCGAGGCTTGAATGTCGCTTTGGTAATCGCCCTGATTATTGTCACCACCTTTGTCGAAGAACCAGTACATGAACTTTGACCTAATTTCTTTTAATCTAACGTCCGTTATCTCGTAGTTCGGAACTGAATCATCCGAACGAGGCGCATACCTGTCCGCTTCCGGTAAATCAGAATCTACAAGTAAATTCCAGCATTGTACAATACTGACATCTTTTAATATTAAATTTTAATACAATTCTGAAACCTCTCCCTTCGATATTAATATTATTGAGGATACAGAGTTACATATTATACAGTAGATGAATCATAAAAAATTAGTACACGGTTAAGTGAACGTAAAATTGAAACAAAAATATTCGAGAAATGATTTTATTTCCGATATCAGGTCTAAAACCAACATCGGAGTACTCGGTACTCATTACGAAAGTTACAGCGACACAAATCCAATGATTCATCTCCGATTCACGTTAGAGTGAGTAACTGATAAAAAAGATAAGATCTGATTCTTTAGATGGGCTGTATAACAAATAATAATACGATACTACTCGCATATTTCAATCGTATCGATGCAAAAGAAACAATCTGCTCGCGTTCGTCGAAGTTCATTCTCAAAAACTCAAATAGAAAAAAATTACTTATCGGGTAATCGACACGCAATAAAATAGAAAAAGGTGGTCACGCCCATTGATATCGAAACTCACCGTATCTGACATATTTTCCACTTTTCTCGCCGGCCATTCTGCCGGACAGAGTTTTCGAAAATGTGATTGCCCCGGTTGGCTCATTTTTTCGCTCTGGAACGTCACTGTTATTCGATGGTATTTCATCACCCTTTTGAGTTTCGATCTTTTCTTCGTTTTTAATAGGTTCTCCATCGATGAGGTCCTCCACTTCGGTTAGAGCTTCCGGTGGCTTCTTCTCTGACCCTTGTGTATCGTTCTCGTCGTTTTCCATGTGAACAGGATCCTTATTTTCCGCGGACTCGTATTCGGTCAGTCCAAACGCTTTTTCAAAAGTATCGTCTTCGACTTGGCCCGATATTCGTGTCGCCAACAAGACCAGCAGACAACAGTAAATGATCATCCTCGAGAGGGTGAAACTGCGGTCGAGACCAGGCTCGTTCCGCATTTTTGTAAAATCGAGGATAAATGAACCGATTTGTCTAGTATGCTCAGAGAAACTGAGCTTGGATTCAGGTAACGAACGATGATAACGGTACTGATATCAATTATAACACGATAACGCGCGGTTATCTCCGTACTACAGGTGGATAAGGTAACGTGGAAACTTGAACGAATAAAATGAACGAAGGGCTGCGTGCCCTACATTTCGATAGGACGTGTGTCAGCCCCTTAATTGTACAAATTATTCGATATTTATTGTATTTTATATCAATATTACATCTGGCGTATAATGTTCTTTCTGTTTCGTGTTGTGAGTATTAAAAATCAACAAATTCTTAGGTAAGATGTTTTATTGTACCTCTGGAACGATGCGATATTTACAAAAGAAACGTATTTTGCTTGATCACTTTTCAAGTGTTGCAAAAGACTGCTTTGCTTTTAGCCTAGTAAATAGATAATAGGTTTTACAATAAAACATACGTAGTACGTATAGGGGAGGCGAACTGAGAAGAAATTTAAAAAAATGTTTCTGCTGATTGCATTATCGGAAACAAATGATGGAAGGAGCTCTTTAAGCGCTACTTGTTATTTTTCTGCAGCTGGTCTAAAATTGCACATAGCGTGATTTCAATGAATATTTATTAAAACGCTAAATATAAGGAATCGGCAGGCTTAAAATGTTCTGATCAATAAATGCATTGTATGGTAAATGTACATATGAACACTGATGTACTGAAACAATGCAATCCTGCATTTGCCTTTCAATTCTTCATTCCTTTGCCGTTGCTTTCATCCCAATAGAGATTTTGCAAAAGCTTAAAAGTAGATTTATTTTTTTTTCTCTTTTCTTTCTTTTGTACTGCAATTGTATCGTGTATACCAATATTGTCGTAAACGTTCGTAAAGAAACTATATTACATACTTCACGTTCTTGCACAGTATTGTAAATGTTTTCGATTAACAGCACGTATCACAGAAGAAAACTACGAAAGACTCAAATTTGAGGATACAAAAAATGCACAAATATAAAAAAATGTTCCTATAAGTTTCATTTCTCATCAGTTAATGGTATTTCATAATCTACAGCATGATTTGAATGTAATCGTTTGTGGATATGAACTATACGCTTGATCATTAAGTGAAACATTATTTATAACATTTTATTTGTAATGAAATAATCTGTTCCGACTGAGATGTGATAGTTTTAACATTGCGAAGGCGAAGGATTATCTCCATTAGCGTCTAGGTATCCTCCTGAACCGTTCACGACAAACGATGTTCCCAAACCGTATAAATGACCACAATATTTTGCATCGTCGATGTTGTCCTCGAAAAACATCTGAAATCAATTTTCTTATTATGATACTATAAACGGAATATTATAGATATACATGGGCTGCTATCCAAATTTCATTCACCTCTCGCATTTTGAAAAAAACCATTCCAGTAAGTAACGAATCTGATCCAGCTTGATGTTGTGGCCCAACTCTTTGAATTTCCAATTGCTCCGCTACTTCTTGTAAGCCCCCTTTCAAATTTTTGCAAGATTTCATTAAGTACTGCGTGCAAAAAATTACGTATTAGAATTAGAAGAGACAACTCTTATGATAGGGAATAACAATAGAATATCAATTGCTTGTATAAACTTACTTTTACATCATATATCGTTGGAAAATATATCCTAAGGAGTTCAAAGAATTCACTTTCTTCCTGTGGTAAATTTTGGTCTGTGAGAAGTTTCAATAGATAACCGAAGTCGTAACCAGAATGAAAAGACAGCCACTTTATGTCGTCAACGAGAACGATTCCCGACGTCATTAATAGTTCTGCAAAGTCTAATGGATCAATTCCCTCTTCTTCGTGTTTCTTAAATTGTATACCACTGTTTTGCAGCATGTCTATACTGTCCTGTGCATACATGTCTTCCCTGCATATCAATGAGACATTACATTAATCACGTTTTACATTCTTCAATAACGTAAATGCTGAACCTGTGTTGTCGAAACTTACTGTAAGTTAAATTTGAAATTAAACTGCCACGTCGTATAACTACCGCCAGGTGTATTCCCCGATTCGTCGAGAAACGTAAGACCAAGTTGAATTATTCGCAAGAGATCCACGTTACATCGTAACAACTGGTACTGGTAATCAGCGCTTGTCCTAAATTCACCTGCAACAAGAAATTACGTTAGTTCACGAAGGATCGTTGTAAAATAACATTATTGAATTCTTATATTTTACCGATGGGTCTGGCCACTACACCAGGAAATTCTGTGTCCATAGCAACGTATTGATATTGTTGTACAACTTGTCGAATCGTACGGAATTCCTCCTCGAGATTGTGACCCCATACATCTCGAATCCCGCATTCTTCATTACTGGGCATAGTAGCCCCTCCCTTCTGCTGCCCTAAAGGGTTATTTCCTCCTGTAAATGTTTCAAAATGCATATATTATTTAACATGAAGTAACAAAAGCGATCAGCACTCCACAGATTGTCAATGAATAATATAAGCATCACTTGTACATTTATCAGTATTCTTTGTTTCTTTAGAGCCTATATTTCTGTAGGATCACTGCACTACTGCTGTTGTTGCTATTATTTTCTGATCCTGAGTTTCTAAATGTATGGACCATTTTTGGTTGGTACAATTTGTATGGATATTTCAAATGTCTTAAGTAAGCATTAGTTCTTGGGTAAAAAGTAAAACTGCTCATATTCTTCTGTATGAGCATAGACCAACCATAAATGAAAATCTTAAAAGATTGAAAGCTACAAATCTATAGATGTTACAGACGAACAATGTACTATTTATCAATAATGTAGGTTCAAATAAAATTTATATATGCATATATACTTTGTATTGGTTTTATTTATCATCATCATTTTAAACTAGAATACGTGTAGATTATTATCATCTTAAAGAACCACTATAATAGCTCATACAACTGCACCTTCTAGTATTTGTGCATTCTTCTGAAATTCTCTTAAAGCCCACACCTTTTCTTGCAGCAACAGCGACTGTATAATTCTTGGGAACTTCATTGCATGTTCTACTATATTCTACTATTTTCAAAGAGGACTTCGATTAGGTAGCTCTTCTGGAAAAATGTTTGCTGTACTTTCATCCAACTGAATCCAAAGAATTTTATCTACTTTGCTTCACAGTTCCTGCAATATGTATGTGCCACATTTATTATTTAGAAGTAGAATCTTTACGTTTAACCTTTTGTATCTGTCATAGAGTTCATCAATATTTTGTTCGAACAAAGAATTATCAAGTCCATCACTTCTCAAGGCTTAAGTTAAAACACTGTGATCATTATAATCATTGTTCTCACGTTTCATGGGCTTAAGATAAAAATGATACGCGAAACAATACCTTTACAAATGTACAGATTTCTTTGATTTATTGAATGATTTATACTCACCGGTAGCCGAGGGCATAAGGTTAGATATTCCTATTGTCACCGGGGCAATTTTTATGCTTGACTCCCACCCTCACAGTTTTACCCTCTTCATATCACTGTGGATATACACATAAACAATATCACTTATCAAACAACTCTCATATCACAATATACAGACAGAAACATTGTAACAAAATTTAATCACATAGCGCGAACATTAAATCGAAATAACTATTTACAAGGTCCGAATCACTGGTTGCCAAATAAACATTTCAATTTGAAGGTTAGAATTCTGCACAAACGAATATCGCTCGTCAGGATCTGCATACGATTAATAAAAAATAAACAGTATAACGCTGACACGAGACACGATGTGTCTGTACAATTAAAGAACGAGAAATGATCCAGTGGACTGTTAATTCGCAAGTAAATGATCCAGTAAAGAAATAGGTTATGTGTCTCGGATAAACAAAGGCGATTTGTTCACATGAACATGAGAGAAGCAAGTATGGACATGTACCTCCCTGTGCGCTCGTTTTGCCAGCCGATGTTTTAATATATGTTACACGGAACGAATCTTCATGAAGCTCTAAACGCGCCTTCGAATCTTCTGTCACACTATGAACAGGTTAAGCGAGTATCCAAACTCAAAATCAGCGATTCCCTCTGTACAACTGCCTGAAGTTAGGGCGCCAAAATCGCTGGAGTGGAATTCTTTATGGTCCGTGGCGTTGCCATGAGATTCGTTCGTAAATTTCCTGTAATCCGCAGATGGCACTGCACGCATCTTCCCAAGCGATTACCATGAGAGCACGAAACCATCGGAGCTCGAGAAGGTTCACGATTTTGCCACAATGATTTCCCGGCGTTCCGCAAACTGATGCATTTTTTCAAAAAGTACAAGTTGTCTCGTAAAATTCGATCTCTACGTTTAAAATGGTTAGAGACACAAAATTTCATGAGATGGAATGTTACTCTTATGCATTTCTGTGCATGGACACAGGTGCAAAGTGCAGGTTCCGTTTTACGTAATATTTATGTTAATAATAACATATGCTATGAATTGCATTAACTGTTGCAGAAGTATGCGTTCTTGTTTTAAAAACAATCTAAAATTGCATATTGCAATTGCATCCATACAAGGAAAATGTGAATGCCAATGTTTGAGCGTTAATATTGACGTATCCGATATGAATTGAAGTCTAAATATAAAAGCGAGTGTCATTACCGTCGACGAATGCGATTGTATCGATTCCATACGACCTATTTTCTTTTTTGCAACGCGTATAAATCGGTCACATTGCCATCCACGATGCAGTTACAGCTGTTTACAGAGAAAAATATCCGCCTTGACTCTGATAAAGCAGAAAAATTCTCGTTATCAACGGACATGAGCGATTACTTGAAAACATTAATAGAATAAGCGGAACAACGATTGCAATAACACACTTCTGGAAACAAGAACACGTTTATTTCGTCCAGAAATTTTTTTTTATACACTTTTTACAAATTGCACGGATTTCTTTAGTTTAAAAATGTTAGATAGAATGCTTTTGCTATGTGTCCTAATTTTATTAATTTATCTGCATCTACGACGTGACCAAGTATAGTTTTATGATGCAATCAAGCGCACATTCCGAAGATTAAGTGTTCCCATTAGCCGTAAGGTTTTCAGAGGATTAATTTGATAGGAGCTGTAATCCTAGCGTTGCGTGAGATTTACATACGATATAAGCTGGAGAAATTTCAATAATGTCTTGCTGAAGAAACAATTTCATCGAGTCTTCAGCTTCCAGGATCTTTAGAAAGGGTTCAAAATTATTTTGGTCCTCAACAAAAATACCTTACAGTTACCTGAACAATGTATTTAATTTTTTTCAGCAAAAATATTACGAATACAGTTCCTGTAGATGTTTTATTCCACTAATACCGTGCCATCGCATGAAACCTCATGGTCGTGCACTGTTATTACAACACACGTTCATTTATATTATAATTAATTACAATCATTCTATTACACACATTCACGAAAATATTTAGTAATGTAACAAGTGTGTAATTTGAAGTTTCACGTGGAAATGATAGCTTGAATATTAATGTGCTAAAAACTACGTACTGGAAGCACAGATGTTAATGATAATGATACTTTATTTTAATAATACTGAAATGTTATGTATCACAAAAAAGATACAAGTGACCATTTCTCCGTGACGCGTATGTTGGACAAAAATTTATAAAATGTTTATAGAAAACGTTTTTCGAAACTTTTAAAATAGTAGACACATTTCCGGTGATACAGTTACTCGTACGGAACACTCTACATTTTCATTCGCTATGATGCGTGCAAAGTATGTCACTGACTAAACTTCTCTCACCATTTTAACACAACAAAAGTATTACGGGTGTCCAATTTAATAGCGCTTATACATTGTTCATACGAAGTTGCAATGCTCAACTTCTCAATGCCGTGTAACTACGCGAATAATTTGAAAGGTTATCTGTACTAATGATTGAAAAGTGACAGATAAACGCTTTACCGTTTCGCTCGAGTCGGTGTGCGAACATGTTGAAATATATTTTGGAGAATTGACGTGCAATGAATGAAAGGATTCGTGAAACGATCGAACGATGTTTACGAAGGATATTCTGTAATAATTTGTTACATACGCGGTGTTCCTCCTATCACGGTTATCTGCGATGCATCGAGCGGCGAGAATGAAAAAAAAATACGTCGCACGCGCGTGCGTTGTGTCAATATGGTCAGCGATAATACGATTAAGTGCTGTATCGTGCGTTCATCTTCATGAAAACCCCTACCAACGATCGCGCAATCTATATAAACTCTGGTTCAATCACCTAAAACCGCATAGTTACCCAAGTTGCGTGAACAAGTCCAAGTCGAAGTCGATAAACAGCGCAAACATGAACGGAAAAGTCGTTGCTCTACTCTTGGTCGTCTTGTGTTGTGCTGTGATGCATGGAACGTCCGCCGCCATTGGTCCACGTATGTATCTCACAATTTCCAAAGTTACCGTTAAATTAATTCATAACTTCTCTGCAAGCATTTTCATCGATTGATTGGTGAAAATAAATACATAAAAAGAATTATTAAAATTGAAGAAATGATAACTTCTCGCAGGTCGATAGGCACGATGCTGTGACGTACCGTTCTTATCAGTACACAAAATTATTGTTTGTCAACTTTAATTCGATTCAACTACATTTTTTGAGCTCATTGTGCATTGTATCGTGAAAATGAAAAAAAGTGACGATGCTTTAACGTATAGTAGCATTGACAATTATTCCAATTCTTTCATTCAAAAATAATTTAAATGAACAGTTTGTTATTGTGATCCTAAGTAATAAATTGCGGAGTGTATCAGAACCATAGGTCAAGATTAACGTAATTGACATTAATAAATGTAATAATAATGTAATTGTCGCCTCCAATTTTATCATTTGACCACGCAGATACATACAAAAAATACGTTTATGACAGTTACTTATAATTTTATTTAGGAGGAAAATAAAAACTGAGTATCCTTCGAATAATTATGAATAATACCGCGGATACTATTTCTTACGATTCTAAACAGTGCACATTGTTCACCAAAATTTTTTAAAATTTGCAATTTTATAATTACTAGCGAAGAAATTTTATTTGACCATTACATTGCACTCACAATTTGTGGCTACTTTAAAGATATCGATTCATTTTTAATAATATTTCTTTTTGTCATCGACAGAGTGCCTTTTGCCGCTGGAACAGGGCCCGTGCAGAGCGATGATGGTGAGATACGCCTTCAATCCGGAAACGAACAAGTGCGAAGAATTTCTGTACGGAGGTTGCCAGGGGAACGCGAACAATTTCAAGAGCATAGATTTATGCACTGATTCGTGTTCGTGAACAACGAGGATCGCGCGGACATGATCTAAGCGTTCGAATATATGATAATCGCGATAATCTTGTAAATATTGTATATTAGGTGCTTAGTCTCGGTAAACATATTCCATATAATCTTACTCAACGACCACACCATGTAAAATAGATGTTTGACAAGTCGGCCATTGCCTGACGATCGTTTCGACTCCTTGAGAACATTCTCGTTTTCAGAGTACGCTCACGGAAGTAGTTAAATAAGAGAAATTAATCTGTAACAGATTATAGTAAGAGTTCAATGTCTCTGAGACCAGGATTTGTAATCCGATGGTTATTCTTACTAATATGTGAAATACTAAAAAATAGGGTTGAAAAGTTTTGAGATGTAATACTCATTGACTTAATAAAGGTATTTTAACATAATACTTGTGTAGGCGTGAACTCTTTTATACTACCCATACAGAAATAATATACATTTCTAGACAGAGTTTGAACAATGAAATAAAATTGTCTCAAATGAACATACGTAGTTTGAAGTACTTTTACTTTAAATAATGCTTTTATTTTTGACTACTTTAAATTCGCATTTTAGATAGTGTCGTATACTCTTTATTTGCTTCGATATTTGAGTACAATCTGAAGGATATAACAGCATATTCATAGTAACATATTTTTATAAAGTCAACAATTAATGCGATGTTGAGTCAGACTCTACATAGGACCGCAAAGGGTTAGCATACTACCAATGATACCATTCACACTTGATCGGATGCTGGACATCCAGAGTCTTAACCAGCGATCAATAATATCAAATATAGTGATGAAACTCCTTGTGTCTGTCTAAACGTAGGAAGGAATTTAATCTATTGAAGCACGATATCAATTAACAGGTCGAACGCCGTAGCGGTCATCGGTGACCGACACCTCAAATTTAATTTAATTAAATAATTATTGATTGTCGCAATATTCTGAGCAAACTTCATACTGATACAATAATGTAGGAATAGAAAAACACGGCTGGGTACTCAAATCTTTTGTTTTCTTTACGATTTATATAAAAAAAAAAAAATTATATCGTGTCTTTTTAGGTATAGCCGTTTTCACTGTGGCGATCAAAGTGTTAACACGTTGACTGCCACAGTGAAAAATCCGATACCTGATCAGACATACTACAATATCCCATTTCAAACGCAAACCACGAAGAAGAAAAATATACCTAACTATTCAATTGCAGTCTTGATCTTCTATTCTTATTACAATAGTAATTCTCTTCAAAATTTTAATAAAATCAGTAATTATTTGATGAAATGAAATTCAATGTTAAAGAAGCGCATCAGGTAGACGCTGAACATGGTCCCACTGAAAAAATTCAATAATAGTTCGATGTGTTACACTTAATAAAGAAAACAGATCGACATATTTTCCTATCTATCCGACACCCTGTACGTAGCAGTAAAACGTTCCCGTGGCAGAAATTTCTCGTTTCTGCGCCTCGAAGAGACCGAGTCGACCAGCTCGGAATCGCAAGTATGCATCTTTGAGATTCGTTTCGCGGATAAAGTGTACCGCTTTTGAAAGTGCACGCACGCACACTTCGGCCTGCCGCGATCATTTTGACTGACAGCTCTGAAAGACAGTTCCGTAACCGCGTTGCCGTCGATCGAGACGATGGAAAGTTTCACGACCCCGAAGAGCTGCACCGTCTCGCGAACTGCACGTAATATTCTCCCCTCTGCTCCTGTTCCTCGACTATCATGCGTTTGCTCTGTTTGTCGAAGTGGAACCGTACGTGTCGCCCGTGATCTAAACTTCCAGTCATGCTTAAAATTATCCAATTTCTCTGTTATCGTCGTGGCCGCGTGCGTGCACGGGAATGCTTATTATTGGCCGCACCTCGCGGGGTAGAAAATATTTCAACGACCCAACGGAGTAAGCCGAATAATAGTGATCTCGTGTCATCGTTTACGCGGTTTTTTTGTTTTTCTGCATCGACGCTGTCGCGGTGTTTCGTTATCTGATGCGCTAACGGGACACCATCGATTCCTTACGTGTACGACGCGCTCGAGATCCCTCGCTGACGTGAATGTCCGTCATAAATGAAAAGCCGCGTGCTACCAGAATTTTAAATTTACCCGGCATGCATAAATGCAATGTCTATCTCGGATCTGCATCACCTCCGGCCTATCGGCCGATCTCGCGTGCACCATCCCTGAAATCGATCGAAATTTTCTGGAAGATCGAGGACATTAACCGTCAATTGTTGCTTGTTGCTCGTTTTTCTGTTGCTGACGCTCGTGTACATGGAACGCTGGGTCTTTTAGGCAGTTGGAACGCTCTGCAGTTGACTGAAAAATAGTTTGTTCGATCGATAGGAAGTTTGTCAGTATAAACAATTTTTAAAATGATTCTCCTGGGGATGAACTTTTTTTTTTTTAATTTTGAAACTCTTGGATAGGTGAAGTTATATGGATGGTTCGATATGGTTCTCGTTTTGAACGATTTTATTTTTTAGAAAATAATTCGACTGATTGAAATCATGATAATCCGTGTACGCTGAGTCTAATGAATAAGGAGGTCGTGATAAGATTTCATATTTGAGTTTCTGTTTATTGTCCGAGATGTCTGGTCGAGTATTATCGTGGAGCAAGATTAGCCCATTGCGATTAATCAGTGCCGGACATCATATTTTGCAATTCTTTATGCATTTCTTTAATATGCTTGCAATGTTTCTCTGTTGTCTAGAATATTTTAGCTACGTTCCACCACATTTTCAACAATATTTTTCATACAGTGAAGCAACGTTAGAGCACCAGTATACTTCTTCAAACATTGTTATTGGTGAAAAATCAATAAAAGATTTAATACCAGCTAACTGATACCAAGTAGTTCACAAGTATTTCAAACTGTTTTATTGAAAAATATTACATATATTTTATTATACGTGCACTGCTTGTCAGACTGTTATATAAAACCACGAACAATATACAGAAACCTGTCAAATGAATTAGTTTTAATAACAAACATACTTTTGTTAAACAAATCCAACAATATATTCCCATCGACCTAACATAATATTTACAAGCAATAATCTCTACAAGGAAAAAGTACCAATTTGTCATCAGAATTGGTGAGTGCAGACTCATACCCCATGTTCCCAGGTTACTCTGAATTCGGAACTGGCACCAAAGTACAAACGGTGACTCAAAATTCTTTGAATCTGAAACATCTTATAATCATATAATCTAAAGAACACAATTAGTCATTCTGCCCACTCAACAGATTTCCTAAAAATGATTGCAAGTAGAGTGCCAACAGGGTTCGAAACGCAGAAACGGTGAGTCATACGATAAAATGGTTAAATGAAAGCGTGTTAACACACAATGTAGGCAGACGTTACATGCTGCGATAGCATTCGTCGGACAGTTCGCGGGCTAATTTCATAAAGCACATAAGCGACGCGAGGTGAAACGAATGTTGTCGGTTCACGATAGGACGCGTATAAATTCGTACGGCAGATAAGTGAGTCGTCCGCCTTCCAAATACCTCGTATCGTCGATCTTCCCTTTACATAAAGAGCCCGGATCCCGTGGCGAATGTTAGAAGGCAACCGGTACGGTAATGGATCTCACTTCCAACCTAATTCAATCTAATCGTTAGCGGGACTTCGTCGTGTACGGTTGCGCGCTCGAACAAGTAACTTTGAAGGATGTATGAGACACGGGATGGTAAGATTCGAGATCGTTACACGTATCCAGCCGGAGAGTTACTAATTCGACGAATCCTGGCAGTGTCGGGTCTCTGCTACCCTGATACCAGTCTAGGAGGATAGGGGGATTCACGCAGCACCGACTAGCCGAAGAATTTCTTTCAGCTGCGTGCAAGGAGAAATAAAATAGTTATTAGAGTCTGTAGTGGATTGGTGATCGTCAGTTTTCTGTTTATTTCTTATTTAGAGCGAGCGTGGAAAAGTTCTCTCTTCGGTTCGAGAGGACCAATTTTACTTTCAGATTAATCGTTCTTTCAGCGCGTATTCTTCAAAATGGATATTTCACTGTAAATTCGGTCGAATGAAATCTATTTTGAAAGGACGACGACGAAGCAAACCGTCTCGAACGATCTATCTCCGCCAGGAGCGGCGATTTACATACAACAAGGCACCGCAATGATTGCCTTCAGAATACATTAGCTCGCATGCTCCGGATACAAGGGAACCGGCAAACAAAATACACCCAGTCTTGCCTCGAAGACATATCAAAGGAGTAGCAATCAAATTCATACTAACACCGGGTATAATAGTGCTATTTTAAAACGGTACAAGGTTTCCTAGACGACTCCCTTATGCAGTGTGTTTCTAAAGCACCTATAAATTTTACAAGCCAAATTCCAACTTTGAAAGAGTTGTTTACTGGCTGAGGTTGCCAGTATCGGTTTTATCGACTTAAGTATTGAGAACAGAATTAATTTTGGTCACCTTGACAGGAAGTAAACACTATGTGCCTATCTGTTTGTTCAAAAAAGGAAATGTGGTCGTAAACATATTGTCGATAAGATCACCAAAATCTGATCAACTTTTTTCGAATTTTTGCGAGGTTGCAGTGCATGGATAGCGTTGTAGAGCCTTAACGAGATTTTTGTCAACGACATGTCGTTTTTGAGAAATTTGGGTTCAAGATGCTCTTCTTGTAGAAAATATTACATTACTAGAAAAATAAAATGTTATATACATTAAAGCAGACAAAGAAAAGTGTGTGACAGATAAGATTCAGTGATAAACACTATCTACTATAGACTATCACTAAGACGTTGACAGTGCCATGAACCACATGTATGTGGAAGTTAATTTTTATTCAGACATTTGTTGGCTAACTAAATAATGAATGACCGTAAACGAAATGTATAATAATCTATTACGAAGAAGAATATAACGAATAAGTTTCCATAATATTATAATAATCTTAAGCAAAGTAGATTATTTTTTCTGGGAACCTTTTTCAATCTTTTTCTGTATACAGGGTGTTTCACCACCCCTGTCAAATATTTTAAGGGGCAATTCTACAAGCCCAAATAAGACGAAAATCGAGAATAGAAAAATCGCGTCCGAGGCTTCATTTTCGAGTTATCGATGTGTAAAGAATGGTCAAAAAACGCCTGTCCAGCGGCAGCACTCCATACACGCGCAGTGTCTGTCATCGAGCGCCAAGTTCCCCGTACAGAGTCCTCGCTTACCGATGTAACAGAAACTATGACATGCCATACGATGCGATAAGACACTACATTCTTGAGACAATTTATGAAAAAGCACACACCTTTCGTTGACGGCATTAAACCTGCCTACTTGAAAAGATCCACAAGGGCATATCAAAACCCGCCTCACAGGATTCTCAAGCAGAGAGGGTGAATGCAATTTCAAATTGACGATTTTGTCCAAAAAAATCACCCACACGCGCTTACACACGCATCGCGATTATTTCATTCGCAAGTGTCCATGAGAATTACACTCACTATGATTGTGCCGTCCGCGAATGTCCACAAAAAAATGTTCAAAGCATGCACAAAATTTTGCACCTGAAAACACACACGCCAGGCGATTGTCCCGTTCGCGAGTGTCCACTTACTCACACACATACGCACTGCGATTATTTTACCCACGAATGCGAGATTACTTTACTCACGCACAGAAAAATACTACAAACGAAAAAAAAATCTCAAAAGCCAAGACTAAGCCTACACTGAAAGTAAAATTAAATTGAAAAAGAGACTGCTTTCTACGTGAGAAATATTTCCTGCCGATTACAGCTGTTCGAGAGGTCGAGGTCAACGACCGAGAGATGAGACAATGTAAAGGCATTGGCATGTAAACAGAAAAACATCGATATTTGCACGTGCCGGCAGGAATGCAGTGTTGTTGACTGGACAGTGAGCGTTGAACCTAACCTTAATAAATGTATTAAATCAATTTCTAATTTCATCGTCACAATACGATTTCCTAGTTTGCCACATTAATATCATATTATAAGCACATTAATCGAGTTCAGTAATTAAAAACCGATTTAATATGCCCCACGCATTGAAATCACCTGGTCCACGCGCAGTCCACGTGACTAAATTGTACTCGCGATCGCCATGAATTTTCAGTCGTTAAAAATGACTTCCCTGCAGTCATGAGGCAAAGTTTGCAGAGCACAGCACCTACGTACAGCACCGCTGAAACGAAAGAAAAAGAACTGCTGGTCTCAGTTTCATGTTGTACAAGTCGGCTGGTGTACGTGACCAACTCTTTCCGCGACCGTAGATTAAGTTACGAACGTTCGGCCAGGCCTATCGCGGGTCCCTATTAGAATTACTTTCAAGTACCCATTGTGTGATCTGCTCGTTTCCATAGATCGCCGACACAAAAGAAATATAGCGTAGGACACGACGATAGAGCCTTCGGCTATTGCCACACACGTGGCTGATAACCCGTACGATCCTCCTCGAGCAACACGCTGTAATTGCATGGGTTCCGCATTTTTCCACCCACATACAGAGACCTGGCCTCTATCTCCTGTCCCTTTTTCCTCTTCAGCTTCTCTATACTCGCCGCCTATAGACTCACGGAGGCTCGTTCTGAATCATGTTCAAACGTACAGCGCCTCGTACCACTTACACTTATCGGTACCAGCTTCAGGGCGAATCCTCGCCGAACCCAGAATCTGTTGACCGCTCATTCACTGCTATGGGATTCGGGGATTATAGAAGGGTTATCAGCACAGTGAATGGCAGACATTGAATAACAAAAAAATACATGGAAATCTATATAAAGTAAAAGAAATGTAATACAACAAACGTGTTAGTAACATTTTTATTAGACATGGAAATTTTATGACGGGACTTTGACGGATCCAGTATTTTTGCAGAATGTTCCTGACTGTACAAGCCACTCCATACGAGTCATTTTGAAAATCTAAATGACCCACCATATGACTCATCCTGGATATCCACGACGCTCACCATATGAGTATCACAACCCAATGTTTGAAAAAGTCTCCTTCAAACTGAAGTACTGCCTTCAGCCAGAATTTCCTCCTGAACCAGATCTCTGACAAGAAAAAGCTTACCGCAAAGCGTAAGTAACGAAGTCGTTCCCATGAACGAGACAAGCGTGGATTCAATGTTAAAATCCAACTTACCGATGACTATCTAAAGCAGAGAAGAACATTCGAGAAGAATGCATTGTCCCTGAGAGTGGCAAAAAAATAATTCTTATCGTGATCCATTGAGAAAAACACTCCTCGGCCTACACACATGCGTAACGATCGTATCAAGATTCGAATCACAATTAATCTACACGATATGAATTATTATTCGAACGATATCGAGTGCAGACGGTAACAGCAATAACATAATTACGACAAACACTTTCAATTAAAATACAGATAAGCACCGAGGAGTCTCTCTTCAGATAGAGATCACGGTTCTGTTCCTCTCGGATTTGTGTCGGATCGTCGAAACAGCTTTCGATCTGTAACATGGCTCTGTCTGATAAATCGTCGAAGGGGACGGCAAAGTTCACGTCCTCCCGGCGAGATTCACGAACCGATATTAACGATAAAAGCCGCGGCCGTGAAATTTACGAGTCACGAAAAGTATAAAACACCGTGTCACTATAAAACTGGGAGGCATTATTACCGATAAAACGCACGTCACGAGACGCGGCGGAATCGTGACGGAATCGTGTAATAGAAGCAATTTTGTCGTCTAAACGGATACAAATAGTACGGCGATAATGCAGTGACATGCTCGGTGTGTATCGAGCTGCTCGATACGTTCATGATTTAATGGACGTCGGTGCCGCCGGTGCGCGCACGGCTAACGGGTGTTTTACGGTAATATTATACGGGGTTCTCTACTGCACCATGGCATTGTGCTCGAATCGCTGAAACTAGGCCTCCTTACCTCGACGTACCATCTGAAACCAACGTTTCCGTGTAAACAACGGCCATCGTGAGAACGAATATTAGCCCCTTCAGTGTCCTATCCCGAGGATACGGTCGCTTCCCGATAGACCGGCATCCGCGTTAATTTTCATATTTTACCTTTTAACCCTTTGCTTACCACCTGCCGCTGCAGTTAAAGTTTCTGGAACGCGCTAAAGTGCCGGCCTGTAATCCGACTTTCGGGCGTCGTCGAAATAGTTAAAACGGCACATGCGTGTTCCGACGGAATTTGCATAGTTAGCGGGTGGCAAGGGTACAACTATTAGCACGCGAGAGCTGGCCAGTTCTCTGACTGATTTGCATCGAAAAGCGAGCTCCTCATATCACTAAGACCCTGTCCTTTCTCATCGTTCCGACTTACCGCAGTACCTACCTCGATTTTCTGGACACTGATCAACCGAAGGGAAAATATTGTACATACATGTTATTCATAAATACTAATTCTAGCAAAAACGAATGTTGAATTTTTTGTAATTATTGTTTGACAATCTCTTCTTTGGCGTTGCTGATGAAGATAATGTCAACCTTTTTAAAATAATTTATTGAAGGATGTAGTTTCTTCAACCCTTTGAACTCCTTTGTCGAGTGTGACTCGACATCGATTCTATTCACAGGTACCCCTATGTCGAGACACACTAGACATTTTTAAATTGCCAGTTTAAATATGTATTATATCTCGCAATATTTTTGTATACCTAGGTAAGCAAAATTACGTGTATATAACTCTTTTTTGTATCAAAGAAAGTTCTTAATGTGTTTAGGTACATGATTGTACTTAATTGGTTCCTATTAACCGACTGTCTTTTGAAGTACATTACAAATAAAACACTTAAAATAATAGGGAGTTATTGAATAGAAAATTAGGAGTTCATAGGGTTAAGAAAGTAATGTAAGATTGAATGGAACTGCGCAGTGTATTGTTCAATTTTTTGGCGTCTGTCGCTTCTAAAATCCGTGAGCAAGCTGGGTGAAACATCCATTGTTGCGAGAATCTCATTTGACGGTTGACTAGTTACCGCGTTTATGGAATATGATTTACGCGGGGAACGCCCAAGGAAATTATGGCATCTTGGGTTTCCATAATGCCGAGATTTGCTACTCCTGGAGCCATCTAATCCAGCTGCATGCAAGAAGATCCTCTTATCTTGAGGACACGTTCCCTCGGCAAGTAAGACGATTATCTTTGAGACCTCGCGTGGAAAGGTTCCACGATCCCTCGCGAGCGAACGTCTACGATCATCGCATTTCTGTTTCTTCTCTTTTCCCTGCTCCCATCGAAACTTTTTCCTTTTAATTGTAATCGTTATTGACACGGTATATCGACGATACGTGCATCGTAAAGAAACGTTATTTTCAGCCAGATTGCAGGTGCGTGTAAACCATAACATCGAAAATCGCCGGATAATTTGAAAGATTACTCGAACAGCAGGTTTCGTCCTACGGATTTTGGCGGAAACGAAAGTTCAGAAGAGCAAGGCGTTTCCAAGGTGAACCGCTTCTTCCACTGTATAATTTTATCTTTGTAACTCGAGAGTCTGTCTGTTTTTGCGGACCAGATCAGGATTGACTGTAACCTTCGAAGAATGTTTCGTGTTAAAATGACGAATAAAGGATAATTTGACACTCTCGGTGTCCTCTGTATATGCTAGGAACGCTAAAAGTTATGAATTTGCTTGATTCTTTTAGGACGTACAATTATAATGAAACCAACTACAACAATGTTACGAACTTATTGAACTGTGTAAATATTCTCTGTTGCTGAGGGGATAATTGCCACAGTGAAAATTGCCGTGCCTAGTCAGACACGTTGTAAAACATATTTCTAAATATACTTTCTAAAACCTGAAAATATTAAACTGTTGAATGGTACGCTTGTTATTTTCTACTATTACTTGAACTCTGTCGTTAATCAGAATTTTATGAAGAGTAGCAATTATTTTATTCGATGATATTTCAAGTGTCCACTGAATGAGTTACTTCATTACGAACCGTTCTGTACGATTACGAATTTGGAAGATCTACCACACGTACCTGCATGAAATTCAAAACCGAATGTCACGTGTATGTTTCATCCTCGTCGAACTGTCGAACCAGTCAACGAACGAGATTGTTTTACAGCGTGAAATTATTTTCCTGCTGGGCTGGACCGGTATCGATCTGCGGATTTAATTGCACAGGAGCAGGGTATCTTACGGTTTATACCAGAAGGTTAGATCCTGATCCTCCTTAATCCCTCTTCAAACTGGTAACCTGAGATATTCCAGTGTCTTATGGGAGAGGTTCCTTGGTCATCGGAGAACCCTTTCAAATTTATGTTTGTTTACCTATATACCTTGCTGAATATGCTATCGATTACCCCTAAAGATCAACGAACCAAAAGTGGAACTTTGTGCGGCAAAGACCTCAACCCTTCCTGATTCTAAATGACGTCCCGAACTGTCGGAACGTGAAGTTTGGTCAAGGATAATGAACGTCTGTAATAGGATTGGGAGAGGTAAAAGTAAAACCTAAACGCAACAAAGGTTTATTATAACATTTAAGAATACATATTTATAACTCCATTACAATGCAATGATATTGATAATTCAAACCGCCATCGACCATTGTGATCACCATTACCAGACTCACAGACACTTATATAATTTATGAATCAACTGTTCAAAAAGTACAGGTAGGAGAAGCACATCTACAAAGGTCCTACATACACCAAGAAACGGTGTGTGAAAGTCCATTTCAGTTTGTAACAAACTAGTACCTGAACAAGTAACTTTGACCGTATCTAAGCTGACAAGATTTGAATTAACTGTTCGACTATTAAATGTTTGGGAACAGTACACGTAGCGAGTCGTAATTATAACAATTTGATGGCTGTCGACTGTAGTCGATGATTGTACCGAAGATGATCAAAATGAACAGTCGACCATACTCAACGCGCGGCTGTTCGTATGCATTTCATAGCTGTGGGAGCAAAATTGACGATCGTAGAGAGGAGATTAAAAAATTTCTTCCGCGCGTCAACTCTCGATATTTCCTAGAGACCAGGGCGTTGTCAGGAAGGTTGAAATTTCGCCCGGAAGGACGTTCTCGAAGCATGGCAGAGGGAAGAACGTGCGCCGGCAGAGTTCTCGATCTCGTTAGGAGTGAGCCTTTCGAACGACCGTTCATTTGCTCCGGCAGATCGTCCCTGATAAGTGTGGTGGCCCGGCGAACGTCATATCTCGCGAAAGTTCGATAACGATCTTTTCCTGCAGCATGCACTTCGATACAATGCAAACTTAATTAAATAGAACGCCGTCGCCGCCGCTCTCCAGCCTCTTCTGTTGCTCCTCCGCGTCGACCAGCATCCTCTTCTCCTCCTGTTCGCCGTTACCAGGGGAGCCACTCTAACAGAAAGCGAATGGGTTTCGCGAGAAGGAACACAATGCTGGGTGGGACGCGAAGATAGCCGTGAATATCGGGTGGTTGGAGGATTCTTCATCTTGTCGACGTTCCGACTGGAATCACGCGTTCTGTTTGAAGTCCCTGTTCTCCATACTGGAAAGGTTCTTTGAAATTGGAAATGGCACTGTACTCGACCAGGCGCGGTGATTTACAAGTCTCTTCGGTGAACAGCTGTTGCCTCCAACCCCTGCGCATTTATTGGAACTGCTAAATGATGCAGAGTTGAACGACGGATGCGCACGTTACAGCATGAGCGCGAACTTTAATAAATGTGGAAACTCGATCGAGACACTTGTCGTCAGAATACTTGAACACTCAGAAATTTTACACAGATCCGATCGTGAGACTATCCCCGCTATTTATCTAAAATTACTAAGAGAGGGGTATACATTTTCGTACTGTTCACAAGTAAACGTTTTCTGGGATTCCTGCGATCAGTCGACGTCGAGGTTTAGGTAGCATTCGGTTGTCCACGGACCCAAAGCTTATGACAACCTAGAAGTTTATAAGCACCTAGAACAAGCTCGAGTAAAGCTATCGGGGAACTCATTGCTGTTTCGCGGCTTAACAGATTTCGAAGCGAAGATCTTGCTGCCACTCTTGTCTCCCCGTAACAGAGATTCACGCGATCGTCCGGCTGCGAAAACTTGGACGCAACGAATGAACTGTGCAGCTGGAAGGGTGGTGCGGGAGGTTCTAGCGAAACAACAGTGTTTCCGTGACAATTAATCGTGGTGGAATGGCAGGGAGCAGAGGGCGCAAGAAAAGCTAGACGCCTGGCGTCCCGGTTAGGGAACATCTTGACACGGCCCGAGAGGTATGTCCCGTACTGCCACTCGATTCATACGGTGCTTTACGGAGCCTGTTAATTACCGGTGACCAAGCGGCAGACACGAAACGGCGTCGAGTGGCTTAACCGGCCCGTTATGCTTGCTCCTCCCGTGGGCTCGATGCAAATCACTCGTACGTCGCCTTGCCAGCACGAACTCAGCACAATTCCGTGCACCGAGGAGACGACGACTGTGTGCCGTTACTGCACCTGCCATCGCTGGACCCGCCACTGCTGCTGCTGCTGCTGCTGCTGCTGCTGCTGCTGCAGCAGCAAGATCAATGCGAGAGGAAGCTGTAAATCAACCGCCGCGTCTCTAAAGACTAGTAGCTTATGCACATCGCGATCGATCGCAGTCCTTAACCCTTTCTTCCCTGCTCAATCCTCCTCAGGCTTCGTGTCCGTTCGTTTTTCAACGACCCGTTACAGTCACCCCTTTCTGATGGGATGGACTGGTGATCGGATGATTTTTTGGACTATCTGATTTGAGGGTTTTTGGAGGTTTATCAACAGAGTCGATGTTGGTCACTTTATTCAGTGGAACCGATTTTGGGTTTGAACTGCAGTCGTGTATTAGGAGACTAAGATTTGGGTAAGGATTCTTGATGGGCCAACAGAATGCATCTACAATTGATGTGGTAGTTTGCAAGTAGAATGCATTTTAATCTGTTCGATTTAAGTCCGTGTCTGGTGAACCAAAAATAGGAGACTGGACTCTGCATTTGTACAGCGGTACCGGTCGTCACGTATCTTTGACATTATGATACTGCGACCTTCTACAAGATTGTGTGAGAGTAATTAACACTATGTTGCTGGAGAATCTTGTTTTCTGGAATGAATAAATCTTGCCCGGCGGTTTGACGAAGAAATACTATTTAAAAACGATAGGAAGAAGACGTGTCACCGAAGTTGCTAGTCAATAAGAAAAGAACGGTTAAACAGTGGCTACCAATTACCATGGGGAATTTTTGCAACGATTTTGAAATTCGAGAAACATGATACGGAACGTAATTCGGTCACGTACGTTGAATGAAAAAGGATTTCGAGCGCGTGTCACCTTTTCGTTGCCGCGTATTATTACGAGTTATTAGTCGGGAACGTCATGCGTTCCGCATTTAATCCGCACGGCAGATTATTTGCATTCAACTGGCGATTCTGTCGCGCGCGGCGAACAAAAAAATTATTGAAACTGTTTCGCGATGGAATCGTCACAGAATATTCCGGGAACGCGACACTTTATCCCGACGCGGCATGCATCGCGACGTCTGTTTGAAAAATCTCTATAGCTGTAATCAAAGTCGCCCGAGCGCGCACGCGGATTGGTACGTGCCACATAATCGAACGTGCACAATGAATTTCAGGACCTTTCAGATTCAAATATTTTTGTTACACAAGGTAGATATAATTTAAAATGGCACAAGCTTTTTGGGACAGTCTATTATTCAGATCGTTTTTAGTCATGCATGTTATGTTAATGTAGTTTCAATTGCCAATATCCCTCTTTTAGGAACATTGAAGTTAAGTAGCTCTAGGATATTCTGTGCAATTTATACAGCGTATTTCGGAAATCGTGGTACAACCGAAAACGAGGTGATTCCTCAGTTAAAAGAAGTCGAAAATGTAGAATACAATTTGTTCATATGAGGCTTTGTTTTAGAGAGAATTAAGTTTAAACGTTTACTGAATATTCCCTTACGTCCTGTGCGGTGAATCGACAAACTTATTTATTAAGTACGATGTTTGAACGCCTATGGGCGTTCTCCGCACGGATCGCAGTAATATTACGGGAGTGTACTAGATTGTATTCACATTACATCTTACTTTTTAATTGGCGGATGCAGTTAGCATTCAGTTAAACACAAAGACTGATAAGGGATCAGCATTACACATGACATTAATGCCATTTGTGAACGAGATATGGTCTGTATCCAGATCCGTTCAGCCACGACATAGTTAAGTGCACGCATACCCGCCGAATATTCAAATTCAATTTTCTCAAAACCAAGCCTCATATGAAACAATTTTATTCCATATTTTTGACTTACTTTTTACCTCAGGAATCACCTCCTCTTCGGTTGTACCACGATTTACGAAACACCCTGTACATCTCGTTTAGAATATTGATACCAACTTATTATTTTGTAAACTTAACGTTTCTATAAACTGACATTATGTAGCTCTACGTTTGTATAAAACAATCACCAACAAAAATTCCGCTGCAATTTTAACAAATTAGAAATTTACAGTAAAATCAGATTCATCATAGGCGAAACCTCACACACTGTTGCCGAGTATTTGAATTTTCGAGCGCACCGCGGTGTCGATCAAATACTTGTTAGCCGTTTACAACACGGGAAATTTAATCGGAAAATTTGCTAATCGATGAGGTCGTCGCCCATTATTTTCGGACGATGAATGTACATAGCGTTAATCTATTATAATATGTGCATCAATTTGCTGTCAAACGCATTCCAGCGTTTGCATGTTCGGGCAGAAAACCGGGCGCAGGGGCGTGGCGCACATCACGTTCCCCTCGAATTTCAATTTTCAACCCGTGTAGTATTTATGAACTACATTTATCCCGGAAAAATGGAACTGCGGAACCAACGAATTTCTGTTTCACTCCGGCACACTGTTACTGATAGTCTACTGATTAGTATAATTTTAAGGCAAACGGTGTTTCTGATGAATATTTTTATACAATTATTTGAATCTTTAATCAAAAACTTGGATAAATAGCTTTCGACTTGAAAATAATTTTCCGAGCACAGAATGAACAATAATAAACTTAGGAAGCCTTATTGTTGGAACAATAAACATAATATTACAAGAATTATACTAATACCCTGTAGGAATTTCTTGAACATCTTTCCAAAATTCTGCGGCAAGTAAAAATCTTTATAGATCAGAAATTACCCCGTTTTTCGATAAACATTTTTACGATCCCTTTTCACGCTGAATGTAAGCATAATATTTGCACTTAAAGTAAGGTCTGAGAGATAAGTTTAGGGAGGAATCAACGACCGAAGGATTTTTACAGTGGCGTAAATATCTTAATTAATGCCATCGACGAGCGGATTACTTACCCTTAATTTGTATCTATCGGAGATTGCTGGACGAAAAAGAAGGTACCGATATCTCGACAGGTGATCACGATGATTTATCATTGCTGATAATTTAAAGGGCTACTTTAACGATGTTGCTCGGCTCATTAGAGCGTACTTTTTACGATTCGAATGGCAGATAAAAGTACGTATGGCGTACGTAGGTACGTACGTATGTAAGTTGGATGGTACGCGTGCAGCCGAAACCGAAACACATGTCACCGGGCCTCGTTAAATCGCGTGACGCATGAAAACTTTCGGATTAATCTTCGAAGAAATTCATTACTGCCACGGGCCGGCCATTTAAACGTACAGTTATGACGACAGGAGATGATCTTTACAAGCTACCGCATTACCCTGAATAAAAGACCCGGAAACTTCTGTCGCTCTTATTCCTTCCGTATCTCCAAAACTGTCGGCCATTTTATTAACTTCTTCAATATTTCGCTTCTTCATTTATCGGTTTGTGTCTCGTTGGAATTTTAACACGTTACGTGACATAGTGAAAAATTCTGTACCTGGTCAGACACAGCACAATGTTTTTTTAATTAGGGTAAATGTACCAGTACTCGACAGTGTACCAATAGTTGACACTTTTATTTTTAGCCACAAAAAAGAAGCTTTCTACTAAAAAAATGTTTTTTAATAGTGCGTTGTTTGAAAGGTTATTCAAACTAGTATGACAATTTACAACTGCTTTCATTGCAATCCATCGTGGGTGTAACTGCCAGATTAATTGCTTTTGTTTGTACTCTGCGTGCTGTTGGATGGTTCGCTTCCTTCACAGATTTGTTAAGGAAGCCAAGTCAAAGAAAAATGTCTCCTATTCTAGTTATTAAATGTAAACATGCACACTCTCGATCCACTATATACGTTAAAGGAAGATATTCTTTAATATTTGACTATCATAAATTATATACTACACAATGTTTCGGGAATGTCAAGCACTGGGTACATAAATATTGACTTGCACTAGTAGTTGGCACGAGTGTCAACAACCGGAACAATTAATAATAAAGTAATAGACTTTACTGAATGTGTGCATTAAATTCACTGTTTTCCACAGAGTGCAAATAAATTTGATTTTTCCCGACAATATATCCAAAATAATTTCCAAATTATCGAATCCTGTTATATTTGATGCTTTAATAGGCACAAAATATCGATTTTCTGAGTTCCTTAATGTAGACTAATAAAAGTATTGTAAGTATTAAAAAGTATTATAAGATTCATAATGTAATTCAAAACCTTTTTCATTCTATATGTCTATATGTATATGTTTTTTGTATTAAACAATATTTTTGTATGTTATAGTTTTTTAAAATGCTCTGTATGTGTTACCTATGTGATGTTATCGCATTTCATTTCGTTCTATTTCTTGAATCTTGTATTTTTGTATTCTAACATTGCATTTTGTTTTGTCTGGGGCCAATTACTGGCTCATGAACATGTCGACTACTATTGCCTTTAGATTTTTATGTGTGAACTACTTGTGCAGTTTAGAGCGTCCAGTTTTTTTTTAATAAAACTTTATTATAGGATTATTTGTAAATATTAATGAATTCAATTCATTTAAAAACAGCTAAAGAATCAAGTTATTCACCTCCAAAATTGCTTACCAAAAATAAAATTCTGCGATAATAATTACAATGGGAAATGAGTTTTATAGTGTCAACTACTGGTACATTTACCCTAATATACAATACACTTCTTATTTAACTCTCGTTACGAAGCTGTACATTTCTGAACACCAAGGAATAACATAAAATACCAGTGACAGCTTGGAGGTGGCGTTGTAAATATCCATTCAGTCAGTCTCCATTTTTGGTTCGTCTAAGCTTCGTTTTTCCCAACATAAAGAAATGGCGTGAAATTATGGAAACGAAACTTAATTTTCTGCTATTTAGCAGTGTGTAATGTCCAGCTGCGGACTTTTGATTAGCAACGTATATGGAGGTCACGGAAACGTTTAATTGAATTTACGTGATGTCACCGTGTGAGAGAACGCTGATCTTCCGTGTTTCTTTCGAAATGAAGTTCTATAATTACTTGTGGATACCAGAAGCATTAACGCGGCGGTATCAAGGTTATCCGCCGATCATCGTTACTCGCGTGCTCCCTTCTAATTCATTAGCCACCTTTGTCAGACTCGAAGAAACGGTGAGCGTCTAAACTCATTAAGCGCTTCTGACGGACGCACGGAAGAACAGAGGAGACTGCGCTCACAGGCCGGTTTTACCCCGAGCGTCGTTTATGGTAATTATGAAGGTGTGTTCGTGATATTTTTCTTGGCTTCTTTCTTTTATTTCCTAATTTTCTAATGATCATCGTAAAATTTCTTCTTTTAACTTTAATGACATCTTGAATAATATGTAGACAGGTATCATTTAACACGTTGATGCCGTGGCGGTCACCGGTGACGGACACGTAAAATTTAATTTAACTCAACAATAAATTATTGATTGTCGCAATATTCTGAGCAAACTTCGTGCTGACACAATAATGTAGGAACAGAAGAACACGGCTGAGTATTCAAATTTTTGTTTCTTTACGATTTACATAAAAATTAGTAAATTATATAGTGTCCGATTAAGTATGGCCGTTTTCACTGTGGCGTTTAACGTGTTAACCCTAAACGGACTCATACATTCAGTACTAATTCAGACACACTCCGACAGAGCCAGTTTAACGTTTTAACGGTAACTTCATCGAAAGTGTTTGTAAAATACTTTTTTAACATGCACTGAGCCGTGGGTGTCGCTTATTAGTTCTTACAGAAATCTGAAAAATGTCGATACTACCAGAATAATATAAAAATACGTAAACGAAAGAGACGCAATTTTGATGGACTACCCATGTAATAGCTACTACAATCAATACAGCTGAAATGGTCTCGAAATGTCTTTGACAAATTAACCCCTTCTTGTTCTTGATACCTCAATTGTTTAACTCTCCTTCAAACTATAATAAATTTATTGCACCCTACCCGTTTAAAAATTAAACTATCGTAGCAGTCTGAAGTGGACCTTGAAGTATGATCCCCAGATAAGAAAAAGTAGGTGACATCAATCAGTAGCAAAATAAGTAGTACGGTAATTCCATAAAATCCAATTTAATCAAGATAAAACTGATTTCACTTTAAAAAAAAGGCTGACGCATAGAAGAGAGATATCGCTGTATCTGATCGGTCGTAGAACGAATCTACATCAGCTGGAGCAAAATGTGCAGAGTAGGGTGTTACTTGGCATGAATGACCCAATAGACTTTCCCAACCTTCGGAACAGTGTCAGAGTCATAAATTCGAAGGTACCAGCACGTGACCAATACGCTAGCTTTATGGGGGTGCGTATTGCTTTATCCCCCGTAATCTCTCCTTCAAAAGTACTTCAGCCTCTACATATTGCATGGAATTGACTACTTATGGGAAAAGAGTATAAGACGGATAGAGAACTTAAGGCAAATCGTGAACACGCTAGGAACTTCAAAAATGTACAAGAAGAGGCTCCTGAAATTTTTACGAGGGTAGATCACAATCTGACCGAGCCCTCTTTTTAGAGACCATCGTTCAAATATGGTGTCAATCATAGTTCTGTCAATCACTTTTATCAAAGATGACTTTAAATTGTGGAAACGTGGAAATGATTAATATTCGATTTTTAAATTGCCGAGCTACACAAATGATATTAATAAGTTTAATATATTTATACTTCATGTATAGGCACGTCAGGACAAACTATGTACTTTTTCAAGATTCTCATAATATTATGCAATGTTCATTCATGATAATTTTCTTGCAACAGACTTAATTGTGCTAATATTATTATCGATCGAATGTCTAAGTCAGAACTGGTCTGACACACAGGAGGTTCAGGATGCCGTAGACGCGTTGCCATATACCTGACTAGCAATTTTTTAAAAGAAATTTAAAACTGAAAATTTTGAAGTCGTGACTGTCACCAAAAATAGAAAAGAAGCAATGTGCACGCTTTGTCAGCCATTTTGATGAAACTGTTTAACAGCATCCACAGTGGGAAATTCCGTATCTAGCCAGACACGCCAATAATCGGGCTTCACGTGAGAAATAAAATAGTGTAATGTGTCTGTGTTCAAGGTTGAATAGCTGATGTACGATCTTTACTTCTCGTAAGAAGTGTAGCAAGTTTGCAGGGACATCGATCGGAGTTTCCGGTCCTCGTAGGAACAGTCTGGTTCCGGATGAGCGGAGGCTGGGCCCGATCTCAGCGGGGTTAAGTAATTTGTCGTTGCCGATGGGTTAATGTTATCCATCACTAAACGGGAATTTACGATGTAATAAGGCCGCAAACCGACTTCTACGATCTATCTCGAGCGTCTTCCTCCTCGACCACCCTCTTTCGCAACCTCCTACTCTCGTTCCTCTTCGGTCGACCCTATCGCAGCTTCCATCGACTTTCCTTCGGCCGGAGGTGCGTTAGAACTTCACTCAAAGCGGGATTTCTTGGCCAGCTTTATGCTAGGTCCACGATTAATTAATCTGATCGGGTCACGGGGCTCCGAGAACAGAAAGATATTGCTTGGTTATCGAACCGTCGACTTCCTCCTCTGCTCCCCCCCTTTAAGAACCGCATTCTTCTTCCGCGATCCAGAATTACGGTGTAATGGCGAATTCTTTTCCCGTGAAACGAACGCTCGAATATATTAGGCAATATAATAGCTTATCAAGCTCGGGTTAGATTCCTTAATAAATACGAAACTTGCTTGATGCCGCAGACCTGGCAAATTTTATTTGAAATGAAACTAAGAAATAGCAATTTGAAATAATATTTCAGTCTGCTATTTTCAATACTGATATTTGAAAATATGGAAAATATGAAATAATAGCAATTTCAAATAATAAATGATTTCATTATTTCGTTATTTGAAATTTGGCAAAAGAAATAATCATCAAAATAATTCAACTGAAAGACTTTATTTCAAGAAATTTTTATAACAATTTACTTTGAGCAAAACTCTCTCTTCAAAAAGATCACCAGTAAGAGATGTTTGTCTGTGGCCATCTAATATAGTTACGAAAGAAAATAATCGTTCTACTGGTGCGGGAGGCGGAAGGGAGCTGTTATTTTTCAGGCAATTGTCTTTCCAAGACTGTAAGTGGTTGATGGTTAAAATATAAAAGTTATAACATTGTATCGTATAAACAGAAGAGCGTGAATTGAGTATGATCACACCAAGCATAAAACTATAATGTCAGAAAAGTAAACGCGATACGATTGAAGTATATCATTTGAACTATTGAATGAGTATTTCATTATTTTATTATCTTAGATACAAAGTGATTATTCTCAAAATTATTTCTTGTAATAATATAACGCAATTGTATTTCGAAAACGAAATAATTATCAAATAAAATAACCGGTTATTTGAAATAATATTTCCAATAATGTTATTTCAAAAGTGCCCAGGTCTACCTGATGGTATAGAGCAGTCGTTGGTGTTCTGTGGAACATTTTCGTAGAACGTATGGTATTGATAAGGTATTTTTAATTTTGTTTTGCATGGGATTCATTTAATATTTCTTGTCTAATTGTACGTGAGATTGATAATAATTCGCCCGACCATGAACTTGCATGTTACTGTATGTTTGAAAGCTTCGAAGCTTTGTAAGACAAAAATGTATTATGCGAGTTCAACATACTTTTTCATGTAGAACTACCCTTTTTCGAGTTGTGCCAGCCATTTAGTTTCTAAGGAAAATAAATACGTAGGTCTTAGTGTATATGTTGGAAAGTTACAAGATGTTTTCGATACTCGGTTAAAAAATGAATGTGTCGGTTTTGTCGCTCCGTAAAGTCGAAGAAGACACAGACTTTCTTTCGTGTGTCCTTGGAATAGGATCGGGACACTTCTCTGTTCAGAAAAGTTTATCGAATCGAAGAACTCGGAGTCCCTTAAGCATCCTCGAGCGTCCAACTGAAAACATGACAGATGCTTTTCTGTTCCGATTGTCGCGAGAGAAAAACAGAAAGTTAACACATTGAACGTCATGGCGGTCACCGGTGACCGACACCACAAATTTAATTTAATTAAATAATTATTTATTATTTATCGCAAAATTCTGGTTAAACTTCATACTGACACAATAATGTAGGGACAGAAGAACACGGCTGAGTACTCAAATTTTTTTTTCTCTTTACGATTTATATAAAAAATAGTATTTGTGGCGTTCAACGTGTTAATTGTAGCCGAAGGAGAATGAAAAAGTCGTAGGATAAAATGGTAATTTTATAGTATTACATCGCAATATGACAGATAAAAAAAATGTAATTCCCTATACGTAAACAAAAGGGTAATTGTTTCATGTAATCTCTATGATTGTTGAACCATTTGTCTTCCTTCATCATTTTTACGGGAAATGCACGATAGACACGCAAGCTTAATCGCGAACGCTTGCGACATATTATTGTACGCGCTGAGGCAATTAATCCCATAGCGACGTTCACTTTCCATTTCAATTGAACGCGATAGTAGAGATAAGTGGACAATCGTGTTGTCCGATTATGTAGGAACAATTTAAAAGTGACGTTTTATCAACAGGCATAGTTGAGTAAGAAGCTTATGAAGTATTGCTAGTAATTTGATAAGCGCGTGACCGCTTAATGAATTCCAACTGCAAATGCTGGTACACGTGAGCGAAATTGTTCTTTAGTACTAGAAAAATAAAATTTACCTAGATTTTCCGTTATCATTATACATATGGTGGTGTGACACGTGTGTAATAACACGATTTATAATAATAATAATATATTACCTTCAGATTTCAGCACTGAGGTATCCCACTAGAATCGCCCCAGTCTTACAATTACAAAGATGTCACTACAGTAAATGTATCATCTAGATTTTATTTATTCACTAATTCATCAGTTAACATATTAGTAGTACTCGTGAAAGTTTGAAGTACTTTCAATTCCATCAATATACCTGAAGCAGAGCGAGAATATTTCCCCTGGACTCAGTGGGAGGTCTTCCAAGTCCCTTCTCTCGTCAACCGGACTGTAGAACATGACTCAAAGGGACTCACTGATCAGGTCGTTATAACAATACCAACACTTATCCATTCCAATCAATACTCAAAGTGTGAAGGTCAGGACAATATTACCTAATCATAGATTAAGATCAACCGATCGAGATAACTATATCTGACTCACGATGCACTGCAAACGCAACACGTTGAAAACGTAAAACAACGTATTTCTTGATCATCGCCTCGAGTCCTTCGTTACGAGCCTATCGGACAGCGATTACCAGCTGGAGTTAACTTTGCGTTTATTTCAACGAATAGTCAGATCGCCACGGGGGACGTGGATGCGCGTTAGCACGGACAATAAAGATCATCAAGCTCGACGGAAGCTGGAAGCACCTATAGAAACGTTGCTTCGAAATCGAACAACCGGAGCGCGTGGTGTTGCGTTCGTGAATATCGAGTATCCTCCTTCTAATCCTCGGATGGGGTCAGCCCTCGTTAAGTATGGCGTCGTAGGTTCAGCTCGACACGCGTACGAGCGTGCACAAATAACGCGGTCGCGTGATGATACCACAATTAATTGGAGCCTCGGGGAAGGCGAGTCCGCATCTGTTGCCCCGGGTTGGACGTGCACGAGTACGTTACGAGCATGATAGCTCGTTAGTCCTACTATTCCGCGTGTCACGTGATACGGAAAACGCGCGGCCGACGCGCGCGCGGAATAAAAGGAAAACCGCTCATCGCGTTGTCACGTAGAGAACAGCACAAGCGAATTTCTGGGATTTGTCGTTATTAGTACCAAGTTACTGTAATTAGTCATAAGACCAAAGTCTGTAACGTTCAAGACTGAAAAGATGCTCGTTCATCATACAAGTCTAATTGTTATAACGTATGATAAATTTACTTTTTGTTTGTTCAAAGTTCATTTGATAAAATGTTAGTCGAGGTACCGTGTGAAAAGAAGATTACTTAACAGTTTAACTGAAATTTGGTTTAATGGTTCAGCTGGAAGAGTTTACCTCAGTTCTTAACAATCCAGCCGACAGTTTAATTGACAAGTGAACTAAATCCGAAACGAAACGGAACGAGTTATTTAAAAGCGTCTTAATACATTCTAATGGACGCTGTTTAGGATCATTTGAACGCACTTGTAAATAATGTTTGTTGCTACTTGAGCAAGCAGAGTGACGTCTGTACATTATGAAATTGTCTACTATCCTAATAAGTGCATTTTGACGTCTCTATATAATAATATTAAATAAATTGATTTCAAGAACATAATACTGTCTGCGAACTTTCCAACTATAACTTGACGTACATTATTTACGATTAAATATTGGCGTTTTTGCTCTTCTGCTAACCGTTCGCCATGTAAAAAGTTTCTTCAATTAGATGATTTTCTCGTAGCGAGACTTTCACTTAAAGTTTACCACTCTATAGAAGCGAGGGCTTTTTACGAGCGAGTCAGCTGAAGCAGAAGGTAAAACGCTATCGATTGACATTTATCGTCGCTGTAAAACAATTCGAAATCATTGGCCGGTCCGACGTAGCTACTGTTATTGCTATTGTTACACATGTCACCGGGCGCGTGAACGTAGGGGTGAGTTTATGGTCGTGTCGAGCGGCGTGTTTCGTCGTTGTCCAGCGCGTAAAAGCGGTAATTGATAATAGAAGTAATGGCCATCGTATAACACCATTTTCTGGACCATCCTAGCTCGATCTTCCACACCCACGTCACACCGGAGCAGGCAGCAATAATCCCACGGATAACTAGAATCTGCATCGCATGATTATCGCTATCGTCACGCGGCAAACATGCAATGAATCGTTTTATTATTCAATATTCAAGATGATATTGTTAAAGTTATACGCGGGTACTTGATGTTAATCTGAGAGATTATATCGATGACAAGATTCCACTGACAAGTGTCGAACAGAACTCGACCGCCTTGATTATTCCTGTCGTTAGTGGAGATACAATGACCAAGCATCGTTGAATAATGATTATACACACATTTTTAGAGTCTCCCAGAGCCCTTACGTGGAAAAGTAGTCACTTATCTTGAAGTCCCGCGTCGTATACAGAAAATGAATGTAAAAATATCTTATAATTGAACCTTCGCATTTTCTTTGTAATCTCTGGTTCACTGTGAACAAATGTTGAACGCTCGATTGCTGGAATGAATACTTCCAAAATTATAACACAAAATTTAAATGTTATGAATAGGTTGCGGAGTTTTATGCAAATATACGGTTTTATAGTTCAATACTTCTTATGTTATTGCTGTTACAGAATTGAAACTTTGATAGAACTATATCTTGTTGTGTGAATGTATAAAAAATGTACTTTTTACTTTTTCCCGGTTTTAAATGTGCTGTTTCCAGATATTTGGATATGTTAAATGGCATAAAAATTCGCAGTCTAGTTGTGAATAATAAAATGAACACACCAGAGCATAAATAATTTCCAATCACTTGGGACGTGCCGGAGCGAACATACGCAACATTCAAAATCTAAAAACGTCTCGAGCTCGGAGTAAACATCCCGAACAGATATTGAAAAGAAACGCGTGGCAATCTGGAAGGTCGGCTGAATACGTGAACAACAAGTTCAATCTCTACTGGCACATTGATCTCGTGGAATGATCGGCGAACGTTCACGAAACACCCGTTACGATAAGTAAATAACCCGATAAGATACTATTACGCCCTGTTGTACCGAACGAGTTCGTAAATCCACCGCTGATATCTACATACATATTTTCCGGCTGATGCACGCGTATCGTTTCCACTTCTAGAATAATCAATTCTATAAATCCGTGTTTAATGATCCGCAGTGAGGAGAGACCGCGCGTTCCACGTGTAAAACGTGATTCGCATCGCTTTCACGACGATCGACCGTTAGTATCGTTCGAGACAGAACCGGCGGGAACCGTGAGTATCTGCAACCTGAACCCTTGTTGCCCGTGATTCCCGCCTTTCTCGCCATTCAACTGTCATTACGGTTATTTATCGCCCTGGAAATGAATTACGGCCTGCGTAAAAGTCTAAACCGGCCTACCGATCCTATCACCCGAAGAGAGGCCATGAAATCTTAATAACGATGGCACTTCGCTCCAATCAGATTCAGGACATTGTCCATTTTCTTGGCTTGCCTTCCACGTGACAGGAAATGCGACAAAATATGATCGTCGCAGCAGCACCATCAACGATACCAATTATTTAGTGAAAAACTGACGTTTCGTGTGTATCAGAGTGATAATAAACGAAACGAATAAACGGAAGAGAAAGGCAATCATCATCGATCAAACGTTCATGCTTTCTAGAAATTGCTACCGATCAGCGGAGAGACCCAATTTTCCAACTTAACGGGGATGTCGGGAAAAGAACGATTATCGTTCGATGATTAATGAGGCTTAATTAATTTCTGCTATCTGATTGGTTCTATCGAATGATCGAATGGATTGTTGTTTCGCTCTTGCGAATTATCGCTGAATGTCGATATCAACCGTTCCGTGCATGAAACTATTAACTCATTCGCTCGTTGCAGAGTAGAGTGTATTGGAAACTGATTTGGTACTTGAGAGATTTGAATGCATGTATACGGCGTGTCACCAGACATTCACTTCTGAACTAACTTCCAGTTCGTTGATATTCGAAAGAAATACTCGGAATGAAATATATTACACTTTGAGAGACTTTGTTAATAGACATTTTGGGTAGGGTAAGCCAGAAAAATTAATTCCACGCCTAAAAATAAATCGAAATGGTAGAATACATTTTCCCCGAATCACATTTTATTTTTTAAATGGACTACATAGAAAGTTAATCGTGTATATGTGCAATTTCCTTTGTGCTATAATAAATTACTTTGTTCGTATATTTAAATTTTACATTTGAAACCGTAAAAGCTCAACATTTCGATCCAATGAAGCGTGTAAAAAATAGAAACATTCAGTTTAACGAGCCTTTAGTGGTTTTTAGTGTCGCACCCTGTATGTAGAGCGGCGTCCACCGACATTTTTGCAGATTCTTCGCGAGCGCGATTAACATCGCGCAAATGCGGGCGCTTTGCAAACATGAAAAACGCATTTGCACGGGCGATTTTGGTCATCACTTACACACGGACGAAATACTCGGTATACTGGTTGTATGTTGCTCGTTTCGTGTCACCACTTTTACGCGATATCTGAAGAATTTTCGTGAGGACGAAATTCATGCGAAAATCCGCGACAGATCATAAATCGTAACATGGTAATTAGATTTGGATGAGTTGGAAATTATCGGAATTACATGTCTGGAATTACATGCATTTTATGTATTAAATCTAATGGGAAAATTTAATCCCGTTACTTGATGATGATGACAAGTATTGCAAAGTCATAACCTGTCGACTGGTTAACATATTATCAAATAGTAATTCAAACGTTTATGCAATTTAACAGATACATAAAAATGTAAAGAAGAAAGTAGAAGCTTTACACATTCAATTAAATTATGTTTTACTTATCATTTGTGTATTTGTATAAGAATATAAATAAATGAGCACAGACTAATAATAAGAATAAAATACGAAACATAGTGAATATCTGAAAACAAATCATAATTGGATCAAGAAGAATCTTGTGATCTGACTGAATTTAAATTTTAAAATGAAATATAAAAACATATGTCCCGAGGATTCATTTCTTTTATCGCGAGGTTAAAATTATTTTTCAAAGTGCAATAATATTTGTAATTCCAACCGAGCTACAGTTTCCCGTTATCAGACCTGTAATAGAATACGAAATTCCATTTCACACGATTATCCGAGTTAAAAAGGATTATGTAAAAGGGGGGCCGCCGCCACCATTTCTACGCAATAAAAAATATGCTTATTCAAATTTATTCATAGGAGTTTTCTATCTCGCGGACATAATTGATACGGCGGGAATGAAATTTATCGACGGCAGAAAGGAAGTTCCCGCGAAGAATTTTCTCGCGGAAGATTGCGCGCCAAATTAAAAAAGAAGATGGAGAACAGGTTTGCGTAATTTTTGCCCGACTTCCGACGATGCGCGCGCGTTCTCTTCGTTTCGACTCTCGGGTCGAAATTAATGCCTTGTTTAATAAAAAGGGAACGAATGTTTCCGCGGTATAATGAAAACTTCAACGGCGAGCTCATTAGCTGCGATATTACGCGACTTTTTAATGGAACCGTAACCAAATTTTCTTTTTTATCGTTCCCTTTGACTCGCCACCGGTACACACATGAAATCCGAGCGTGAAAATGTCGAACGCATTTTACGGCGAAACAAAAATGCTCGAGCTGATACTTCTGAAATTGAAGTACCGTAAAGCGTAACCGTTTTGTTCCAAATTGTTTGCATTCGCGTTTCGTCCTCGTTACAGTGCAAATAAAAATTGCTCACCGTGGATTCCTTTTAAATTTCTTGTCCTGCCGACTGTTGTACGGAATTATTCGCGACTATACTGTATCAAAAGTATGTACATACTTTTTAATAATAATTGAAACGGTAAGTTGAAGAAAGGTACAAGTCCAGAAAACCACATTCTGAGATATTTGAAAAAATAGTGTCCCTTTTTGTGTGTCATCAACACCATTGATTTTAGAGTGCTGTTCCAATTTAAACATGGTTATGCTAACACAGATGAATGTTCATATATGTCTAACTATGGTTAACCATTGAGTGGATTATTGGGGCCGTAGCGGCTCTGTGCAACTTCAAACTAATAATTGTTTAACATGTGCTGATATAATCATTTGAAGATTTATGTAATCCTCTATTATCTCATTATGCTTCAAATGCTGTGAGGAAAATTGATTTCTATTTATCTATTCGGTAAAAATTAAACAATTATTAGTTTGGAGTTGTACGGGGCCGCTACGGCCCCAATAATACACTTAAGGGTTAAACTTTGTTCATTAATTTTCGATAGTTAAAATAAAACCATTGGACTTGTACTGTTTTTCAACTCAAGTCACTGTTTAGTCAGGAAATTAAAAAAATAACACAGTACTAAAAAAAACATTTATTAATTTGCTTTAAACGTAATTAAATTAGAAATTATTCTATGAAAAGTGATTGTTAAACAGATTGTTGAAACAGTACAAATTTATGACAGATACGGTTTTTACACTCATTATATCATTTTACACTATTGAAACATGAGTATGGAGTACTTTTTTGTACTGTTTTTGGTCCCAACATATAGTTCTATGCATTTTTCATTTAGTTCTGAGATTGTTTGAAAATGGCTAATTTTGGACTTGTATTGTTCTTCAACTCATCGATTCAATTAATTTTTAGAACAGATACACGTCATATGGAAAAAAGAAAAGGAAGCACATGTTTAATTTAAGTAACATTTTTTTACGTATATACAGGGTGTTTCTACACGCGCAGAAAGTACTGCAGTGGTCAATTGAGATAGCAAGGATAATAAAAAAAGTTCGTACAATAATTCGCCAACTGTGACATATAAGAAATGATTATGTACATACATACAAATATAAATCAATATTTGTATGAAAAAGTTCTTCGTATAGTAGATGATTATACGACGGATATAAAAATGAATTAAGATTAAAGGAATGTGTCGAGATCGATCCGAAATTGTCGGCGCGTCATTGTTCACACATTGCACGGTATTTCGAAAGCGTCCGTAGCAATTTCTGGGAACCGAGACGCGTGTATTTGTCGTAAATCGAATTAGGAACAATTCAATGTGGAAAGTAATTTAAGTTGTTCAATTTATTGCACGGTATTAGATGTTTTCAACTTCCATTACAGCGATTTCTAAGTTACGCGACAATACTAGATCTCACAACAGTTTAATTGAAACTGGGAAATAATCGGGAAACGTGCATGGCGTTCGAGCGCTCTTCCTCTTACCGAGTAACACGATTTCGACGAGTTATCGAATTTGCAGAAGTCGGTTGGTTTCGTCGCAAATGATTTTAGTTCTGTGGTATCGGAAAGCTGATTAAGTTGAAGCAATTATACCGCATCAAAATTTCAACAGCTGGTAAGGACAGAAAAGAATGACATACTCTGCGAAAGTAGCTTTGGGTCTTGAATTCTTTGGATGTCTGAATAGCTATACTTTCACAGAACAAATTGCATTTATTGTACTCTACTATTCTTCTCACAATAACAAATTCAGATATGTACATTATCCTTCGTCCCTCTTTTTAAAAAACAACTCATGCATATCCATATCTAATTTTTTATTTGAACACTGATTAGCAGACGTCACGATTTTACTAGAGCAGATTGTAATAGTATCTCTTTAAATTTTTAGTAACAGTCATCCTTGATTTCTCAGCTCCATAATTAATTGTTCTTCCAAAAACTGAATTGTCGGAATCGTTGACGACCGAACGTTTAAATAATCAAACGGTGTTCGAATAGGCGAGGATCTATTGTACGTTCTTTTGATGGGAATCAACCTGACATTGGATCGATCCCGACGACACATTTGTACGTGGTTCGACAATTGTCAACTAGGGCACAATCGTGATATCTGCATATGCCAATCCGTCATATTCTGGCTGATTTGCCCACTTGCTTTGATTACTCTGTCAATCTGCGACGCGACGATATGTTCATTTGCTAACTGCGACCTGGTAATACCGAGGTAATGATAAACCGAACACACAGACGTGACAGAAAAGAAATAACACTTTTATTTGTCGTGTTCAGTTTCTTTTTCCAACACAATTTTACATAAATACTCTACGATAAATCAGAAGAAATCAATACGTCATTGTTCTTAAAATTTTTGTTTTGTCACAGGAAACAGTATATTTCTTATTCGTAAATCACTTAAAACAGAAAGAATGTCTACTACAAAAATACTAAAATGAATCTTCATAATTGTTAACTAGAAAAAATCACTTATAGAAAGACCTAGTTCTGCAGATCAAACAACCTTTCCGTATTTTGATCGTTCACGAAATAAAGACGCGTGTCAGACACGTCCCGGATAGCAAAAAGGGTCTCACTTTCTCCAGTCAGAATACGGCATTTCACGTGTGTACAACGTAATAACAGTCGTCCATATGTGTAACCTTTTCACCCAGAAGTGTAATATCGCGCGTGTGAATGCGTGTCAGAACAAGGAAAACGTGCAACGACCCTTTGTTGGTCCCCGTGAATCGTCGTTGAACCGTTTTTGTCCCCCCCTGCCCCGGGCCCAGCCACAGCGTTCTTCGTGTAAAATTATTGCTCTCCACCTACGAGTAACTGGATCTCGTGGCTTCCGAGTGGAACAAAGGACGAAGGGGTCGCCGGGTGCTGGAGAATGCTGCAGAAACACATTATGCGCCACGAGCAGCACCTTTGTGACGGAGCCAACCTCCTGCAGCACGGTGAACCGCGATATCGGTACTCGCCAGCAAACATGTATCTCGTTCGCCGTGAAAATGCTTGATATTTCCTGAACATCCCGCAGATTGCGACTACTCGACTCTTTAGAGCGTCTCTGACTGCTATACTGCCGGCAGAGGATCGTCCGGGATCTCACCTTCGTGCAGATCGAGTTTCCTTCAGAAGATTGTTACAAAGTCCCGTGCTGCGATCCAAACAGGCGAAATTATCCCGGAGGGTTTATTTTATTTGGTCATTCAGTTTTGGAATTTTTGCAATTTCAAGATATCAGAATATTGGGAAGGTGGTGTATACGATAGACCGTTGACTGTTGCGACCCAAACAAGTAATAGGGTTATGATACTGAGAAACTCAGACATCTTTCATTTCTCTAAGTTGATAGCAATTCGTGCGGTATGAGAAACTTTTGGACCCAGGACACCCGATTTCTCACAATCTAGATCATTTTAACGTGGCTACATTAGCAACCAAGAGCGCAGGGTTTGTCCGAGCAACCTTTAACGGTGATTGATTATATTCTACGCGTTTATTACTCAATTATCCTTCTTCAAAGTAAGACTACAAAATTTACTGCCCATTGTAAAACCGTGTCCCAACATATCTCGTTTTAATGTGTTGTGTTCCCTGAATGACCCACAGAATCTTCATCGAATGATTTAAGCTGATGCAGGTCAAGTTCCTCGTACAGAATGATTACGAAATCAAGTTATTTGGTACTAATTAGTCGAATGTAGAATAATCGGCGGACCCAGGTTGTAATCGATCGAAAGTGAAATCGAGCCCGCGGCGACGATCACGAATTATCGAGAAGTATAATCTGTCTTCGGTGTTCGGTGATATTTCACGTAGCTCGATCTCGATAGAGTCGTTTCTTCGAGGTGACGTGAAAAAATAGAGGCGTCTCGACGGTGTCAAGATTCGATTTTTCACACGTACAGCTAAACACGAGCAGAATCCTAAAGCAGTTACTAATAATACGTTCGTCCAGCTCCAAACAGAGATCCATTTCGCTTTTTCAAGATTCTTCGAGATTCTCAAAACCTGATGTGTCCTATGCTTCTAATTTTAGTTCTGTCAGTTTCGTTTTTAAGATGATGTTTTTGGGATCCATTCCTCGTTCAAATTCTAATTTTACTTTCTTAACACGGTGAACGCCGCGTCGGTCACCGGTGACCGACAGTTCAAATTTAATTTAATTAAATAATTATTGATTGTTGCAAAATTTTGAGCAAACTTCATACTGGAACAAATTTTTTTTTCATTACGGTTTATATAAAAAATAGTACATTATATCGTATCTGATCAGGAATGTCTGTTTTCACTGTGGCGCTGAACGTGTTAAATTCAATTTCAGTTCTACTTCAATTCCAATTCGTCACATTCGCGTTGTAATTTTTCGGTTATATTCATATATTCTATGCAGCTAAATTAAAATAAAAAACGAGGCGTATTGCATGTCGTCTCAGACATTCATTGCATAAATAAACAATCACACTGCAATAATCTAAATAAAAATAGATCTATTCTTTCGTGTATGTATTGAGCGAATTATGTCACATTCAGAACAAATAGCTAAACTAGAGATAATTCAATCACAAATACTCAGAACAGTTGTTAATGCCCCATAGTGCATAAGAAATGAGGATCTACGTGAAGATTTAACAAACTCAACAATTAAGGAAGAAATTAATAGACACGCAAAAAAATATAGAGGAAAACTTACAACACCCACAGATCAGCTAGCTGCAGAAGCATACGAAATCCACATGAAAAGACGATTAAAAAGGAAACATCCCATTGATTTAACCATATCACAATAACAAGATTGTAAGATGGCATCTCGCTGCGGAGAGCCATCTGCGTGATATTTAAGTTAAACGCCACAAAAATTTACCAAAGGTACAGCTCGACGAATTGTAAAGTTTAAATAAAGTATAAAAAGTAATTCAGACCAAAACCGCTCGTGCTCAATAATACAATAAAATCATAAATATTTGTAAATGTAATTGTCAGTATTCAGTCTTTCATAATGCGATGGTTTCAGGCTGACTCAAACACGCGCGGAGGATCCTTCGCGTCTGATTATTAATTAAGTCGTCGTGCATAGGATAGAACGATTTGATCGTTCTTCAACTCACGGCCATCGAGGCGCATAATATTGTTCCTGTTCATTAATATAGAGCCGTCTCGATGCGAATTCTCAGGCAGTTCTGCATACCAGATGCTCCGCTACGGTAATTGCGCGTAATTAGAAAATTCGAAGAATCCCGTCTATACGGAGAACTTTTAAACCGTCCCCCGACTATCACTTTCTGGAATTCTGTGCTCGTAAAAACTCGTTACGCGTATTTCTGCGTGTACCTACACGCCGTACAGACTTTTCGTGAAAAATGCGGACCAATGAAATACTGTAATTAGTGGTTGTTTTTAAGATTGAATCGCAGCCACAAGAACGACTCCAGTTGCGAGAAGCGAAACTTGCCTCTAGCCGTTCCAGAAGCTTGTATACATTTTTATTAAATATACAGTATCGTTCGTAATTATTCGAAACATTCTGCACTTAGTGCGAAAGGAAGTTGCATGCATTTGGTACGAAATATGTATACTTATTTATTTTTAGCGAGTAAGCTTAGAGATGCGTATCAGTAATGGCTTACGTGGAAAAAAGTTGGGAACAATAAATTACGATGACAAAATCACGCATTGCTATAGTTATCTCTGAATAATAAAATACGTTGCTTAAAAAAAGTGCATAAAGCGAATGGTAAAAAATAGCGTCATGTGTTTTGGAAGAATATAAAAGAAGAATCTATTTTTATGACCGCAGTAAGTCGATGATATGTTGTCCTAATAAAGTTCACAATTAATGTCGGGACTATGTATGCACAGAAATCATCGATTTTAAACACTTTTCTGTTAGAGTATACGCACTAATTAAGAATCATCGAATGTAACTTTGAATAAATTATATCGTACTTACAATTAGTATCTTTATGACAGTGCAATATTCAACCATAAAAATACGGTTGTTAATTGAGTATATATAATCATGCCATTAAAATAAAGATAGGCCATGCTTTCGTTCGACTAATTATGAACGGCAGCGTGTAAGAAGCTATATTCGATATCATGGTCGATAGCAACAACCCCGCCGGTTAATCATGCATAAATCACAATCAATACGAGGCCGTGGTGGCTCTGTTTCATTAATTTCAGATTCGTTTCGCCGGCGTGCGTATTGTGACAAAATTTATATACGCTGAACGCGTAGAATTTATCACCTCAGTTCTACGTGAAATTAGATTCAGTCGCACGGCTTTCAGGAACGATAAAAGTTCGAAGATCAACGCGGACTCCTACAGAGTTGGCCTTCCAAGGGATAAGAAGAAAGACTGTACAGGCCGTTCCATCTGACATGGACTTCCAGCTAACACAATCTCGGAAGATGGAGTAAAAGCAAATAATAGACTGCATGGACCACCGTATTGATCCAGTCAGATTTATTTACTGTAACCTTCAAACCTACGTATCTACAGTTTTAGACTACTAGATCAACAACACCGCAGAATATTCCATCACACGCAGCATTTAATCGTTTCCATAAGATTCACCGTTCAAAAACAGAAGGTCCAGAAAACTGAGTAGACAATCACAAACCGGATGGTTCGAAAATCATTTCCGTAATCTCTAAGGAATCGGATGATCAAATCAGAGACGTTTTCTGTGCACGGGTGATCTGAAGCAGGGTGTACAGGAAGAAGAGAGCTGGAGAGACGCGTGCATGCAACAGAAAGAAAACGCAGGCCGATCGTTCGTTCGTTTTGATCGTTTTTTGACGGGTCGACTATTTTCCCGATGGGTCGACGTGGCCGTTAATTAGACCGGCTGGGCGACCAGCCTCCGGCTGCACTTGGCAATTGCAACAGCGGCTTAAGAATTCAAGGTGGCGTAATCCCTTTCCCATGTGCGTACGGCTTCGAGGAGCAGGCTAAAATAATTCAGCGTATTACACGCATAGTTTAGCACACGCGAACCAACGTCTGGCGTCGTAACCACCCGACCTTCTTCGCCATTTCTCCTTCCGTTCTCTCTTTCCCTTCATCGAACAATTCCTCCTCTTCCCTCGTTCGCGATTCTTTTTCCTCCTGCTTCTTCTCTTTTTACTTTCGTTCTTCCTTCGGTTATACAGGGTGCTTCAAAATGGTTGATCAGAACTTTGGCTGTGACATCTTTCTCTTTTCCGTCTGTGTAACCCAGCATTGACCTCCATGGTCATTTATTTAATCGGAAAGTCTACATTTTTGGATGGGAACCACCATGCGGCACCAACAACACGCAATCGCTTCGGTGATCAGACGAGAGCTGGTGTCTTCTTTAGAATCATGTACATTAACAAAATACAGTGAATTCCGCTTGTTTGAGCCATCGGTTAATCGAGTTACCCGTTTGCTTGGGACGAAGCTCAAAGAACAGAACCTAATCGCATAAAGAGCCCTAGTTTCCTTCACTTAATTGGGACAGCGTGCTGCTTATTTGGGACAGCTGACTGCAGTACTCTATGAGAAGATAGCAAGCGTTAATGTTCACTTAGTTTTCCTAATATGTTGTGCACTTTGCTTTAATTGGATTTTTTAGGAGGACTTCAAGGATAACGTGCGTATCCGCAGACAGTCCATTAATGATATTGATGGTTATTGACAAAGAATAAAAATAAAAAGTTCTGCATGAAGAATATCTATGTGCATATTAAATATTTGGCTCCAATTTATTCTAAAAGTATTTAAGTAAACACTTCAGTGCTCATTTAAGCTATAGTTTATTTGTTTTATATCATTTTAACCACTGTATTTACCTATATGTGATACTTTATATAATTGGAACAGCCGCGTAATCGGGCCAAAGGACGCTAGTCTCCATGTGTCCCAAATAACCGGAATCCACTGTACTATGCTTTATGCGCGAATAAAAAAAAGATATAGATCATAGTTTGTACTCCCACTTCATACACAGATCACTTATCCGAAGTTTCGATGAACCTTCTCGAAGCGTTCTGTACTCTCCCCTGGAATCCTGTTGCACGCGTTCATCCAGAAGTTTTCGAAGCGATCTCGGATTTCGCGTGGATATTCCGGTTCCCGTGCATCTCTCGCCTATTAAGTACCCCGTAACGGTCGTTCCTATACGATCGTATAAACGCTTATTGCCGTTTCGATCTCTCGATTCGAACGGAAACACCGTGTTCGCCGGTATCCATGTTGCACGCCATGCTTACAGCGTCGTTTGTTCGGGATACTCGAAAAAATCAACGTCCAGGAAGTAATCAGAATCTCAACGATGCGCCGGTACGTGGAACCGATCGATCGAACGTATAAACTCACACGAATTCGTCGTCGGTCGATGCTCGATCCGTCCCGTTGCGTAACGCTTCGTTCTTTCCGTCGAGGATGCGTGATCGCGGATGGCCCGGACCGTGGACACGCGTGTATTTAATAATGTGCATTAAAAATATAATTGCGCATTCCGTGGAAAGGAGGCTTTTAAGCCGAGGCATACATTACGGCCGGGCCAGTCGGATTCACAAAGGGTTCCGCGGCACACGGAATTTTTCATGAAAGTTAAACCACCTCTCCGTCGGTGAAATTACTTATTCGCTCCGACCGTTTCGCTCGAACAAGTATGCTTTGAAGTGTTACCTCCGAGCTGCGTCGTTCTATCGTCACCGAGCGCGACGATACACCACCCCGCGGAAAATTTCCATGGAAATCTGGAATTGGTTCTGTGACTCGAGACCTGGCTCGTTCGAACGAAGAGTGTTTTACAGTTCATCGGCGCATTCGCGTTCCGCTTCTTCCTCGATCTATCGGAGGAATGATTGTCTGCATTGCACGACTCAGAGGAGATATTATATTGAATATGTTTATATGTTTGTAGGTATATGGTGCAAAGGAGGAATATATTTTGAAATGTTAGATACGTGCAGGATAAACTATGTAGTGTTAATAGCTTCTTGTGGACAATTTCAGTTCTCCTATTTACGAAAAAATGTGCTGGAAAATATGCAGTTTCAATTAGGACATGATCATAGAGACTAGGGTTCTATCAGAGGTAAGGTACCTGAATCGTGACATTAGAATTTGATCTTCTAAATGGAAATAGTGGAATGCATGAATATTCATGCAGTGTGTCAACACATACTAACGCTCATAAAATTTCAAGTAACAGTACAAAGGTAATAGAAAAAGAACTTGTAGCATGTCTGACTAGTTATGAGATTTTCCACTGTAGCACAGAACCTGTTAAATCTGCAACTCACGTTAATGTCCGAATTTATATGTATGAAACTGTACCAGCATATCGAAGACCATTAAATTTCAACTAAAATTTTACCAACGTCGAACTGCTTTATTTTGCAACACACGTTTTCATCGTCCAACCAGCTCGCATTTTTTTACCCTCCTACAGTCAGTGTTCGCTTTTTTTGGAAATATCATTTTGACACCGCGAAACGGACACTCGATACGAGCGGCTCCGTTTCCCCGTCTGCAAAGGAAACAACAGAGAAAAAAAGAATTGTCACTCATTGGAATCTCGGGTGGATCTCGTTCCGCAGCGGACGCGAGCGAAATTCTGTGGGAAGGGAAAACGGCGACCGCAAAACGCAACGACCGACGTCCCTGGAAGACGAGATCCTCGTGAGAATACGAATGGACCATTCGGTACAATAATATCACAGCCAGCCAGGGTTTACCGAGCGTTATTATCCGCCTCGCAAACGCTCTCCACGCATCCTTTGTCCGCAATCTAAATCTTAGTTACGACTTAGCAAACGGTGGTTATGGGGTTTCGCGGTAATTATAATGACGGACGCCGCAACAACCCCTTAGACGATCCTCCGTCTCCTGCTCCAACGAGCACCGTGACCTCCCACTCTCATCGCTATCTCGTTTTCATTGCACGAACGAAATTTCACAACTGAACGTCCAACAATGAAAGTTTGCTATCTTCAAAGCAGTCTGGGAAATCTGTGTCGGAGAAAGGAAAAATTGTGCATCTCCGCATATATTGGAATTAGAAGCGAATAGAATCAGAATAAACAATAGTAACGGAATCGCGCACTTACACCTGTTTTCCAAAATCTGGAAAGGTCTATTGTTAATTAACAATAAGTTAAGATGAGACTTACGAATAGCGTTCGCTATTGCATATTGCTTCCTGTTGCTACCCACCTTGCAGTAACTTACGAATGTAATAAACACGAAAAGAAATTTTTATTGTAATTATTAGTCGATCAGAATTCGATCTATTGAAGGTCCAGATAAAATTAAAAACGGCACTACTAATAAATTTTCATAAGTCTTACTAAATTTCAACATTGAACACCTCAGTGAGGTCAAAAAACACTAAATCAATCTAATCATAGTTCCTGAAAAGCCTCAACGAATTCATCGAATTCACTCCTGAAAAGAAATAACTGCGTCACATACCTAATTGATGCGAAATTTCTCGAACGCGAAAAAGAAGCGTTGTCCGCAGGCGGTATATGTCACCGACCGGCTCATTTGTCTCATTATCTCTTCCCGTGCAAAACTTCTCGAAACCCTTTGCCGCGTTCTTTCGGCCGCCTCGAAGAAATTAATATCCCGTCGCGACTTTTGAACACGCGGAACTGCCGCATGAACTCCGCATCGAGGAAGTCCCTGTGTTAATTCGACTCTTCCTTGAGAAGCGAAACAAGAAAAAAAAGAAAGAAGAAGACAGAAAACGGGGCTTCAACGCCGCTAACGATACCTGGTCCGCTTGAAAGATGGCCGTACGGTAATGGCGGCCGGCTAAGTACCTTGGTCTGTGCTGTCGACTATTCGTCATAATCTGTTCGCGTTCCCGGATCTCTTTGCGGGGAATCGTCGCGTGAAATGTTAACTGGAGTCCCCGAGGGTCAACCCGTGGCTCTGCAACAGAATTTTTTAACGTTTCAAAGAAGCTTTTCTTGTTTTCTTTTTCTTAGAGTTGGAGGGGGTTGTTCGCGGAGGCAGCGCAGGACGGTGAAATGTCGCGGAGACTGAACGCGTAATTAATGCGTTTTAAGAGGACGTTCGTGAAATTCATACTTGTGAAATTATCTGCAATGGAAACTGATGAAATTGTCAATTCAGCAGCCTCGTCGAGCAGAGTGTATATGGTTGATTTCAGACTTCTACCTTGTCAGGTGGCAAATTCGCCTCGGATCGAGTTTATTTACGTCTGCATCTGTCTTTGTGGGATTTATATACGATTTTGTGTATGCCTGCATACAAGGAGCTTAGTATAATACGCTTATGATATTAAACACTTGACGTACGATTTAATACAGATTATGATACTACATTTCAGAATAAAATACATTAAAAATGAAAGCTTTCACTTGTGGGTCGCAGAAGAAACTGGCCCTGTTTATAATTATTATACACTTTATGAAGCTTATGCAAGTGAAATGTAGTACCTGAAATGTTAACGATAGGTGCGTGACATTTTGACATGCGTGACATTCTGACATGCGTTACATGTATTCAAATATATTAAATTGCATAAACGATTACAGTCTAATAACCACCGATGTTTATTTTTTACGATTGTTTCTACACAGCGGGCTCATTGAATAAATTTTGTTGTTGCTCCCTCCCGCCAGGTCCTTTTAAAAAACTGTTTTCGTGTCTGCGCTTTAGCGGTTCTAATGAATGTAATTTCCGCGAAGCTGGGTGAGTTTAATCTTCTCATTTCTGTTATTCGTCTCTACTAATTTCTACCGTGGCTCGCGTTTCTATTTCCTTCTATTTCGTCTTTCTCTTTTTTCCGTCGGACGCGGAGGTTCAAGGGAAAAATTTCAGAACCGACGTGCCCGTGGACGCGATTAACGAAAGATGAATAGCCCAGTAAATTAGAAGATATATTTATTTCTGCGTGTATTTACCGCGGGCAAGTTTTCTCGCAATTTTCGAGTTATTCGCATGGGAAAGATAATGAATCGCTTAACCCATTCACCGACATGTCGGTCATGTATGAATTTCGGAGTGAGTCGAGTTCATGGAAGTGAAAATGTTGTACGCTAACTTTTACGTCTTCTCGCAGAAAATTGGTCACATATACGATGTGGAACGCTGTTTACTTTAATAGAGTACGGTCAGTACTTTTTGCAGTACTAATGTATGCTTAGCAACTATAATATCTATGTTGATATTGTTGGTAGAGTTGGTTATACTTAGATAACTGAAGTAGCATATTCCGTGTATGCTCGAGCAGCTGCATTGTGTGGTTTATTATAAATTTCTTATTACGTTTGGAATATTCAAATATTACTGTTCCTTGAAACGATTCTCTGTACGAAACTTGATTAAATATTGGAAATAATTTTTAATGAACACAGCCAATTTGCTCGATATTATTTATGGTATAAGTCTAAGATATATTGTTCCATTCACAATTAAATTGTTGAACGAATAATACGACTGACTTATACCATAAACAATAACAATTGCCCGGGTCTCACCACGAGGAAGTTGCTACGTATGGAGACCCACCCTAACCGAGTCCCAATTACACTCTTTTTGCGCATAATTTTGTACCATACTATCCCTTCGATACTGCTTGCAATATGTTCGATCATGGAACCATTTGCAAACGTACGGCGAAAGGAGTTTTATTGATTCAACGTGTCGTCGATTGTTTCTTATAACCGACCTGTTTACACGTAGGTAAAACGAGTGAAAACAGTGTGCGTAGGAGCTTCATAAGGTTTCTTTCAGAGCTGGAAACATTCACGAACGAAAAGGTCACAAAGGATCTTGTTTTTCAATTTATTCGGTTCTGAATCGACCTGGAAATTGCTTTCGTTGATCGTTCCATCGTCTACGTCGATTCTTTCTCTCTACGATTGGTATTTCAGACACACTCCTCGCATTTGTTTAAAGGTTAACAGACATTGTTAATAGAAAATCCATCAGGAGATCTGCGAGTGTATATGCGCTCGCGTGACGAGAAAATTGCGACCTATCGGCGCGCGTTCCGCTAATGCACACGCAGTGAATTTAATTTTAATGCCGCACCGCGCCGGGCTTTGCAGCATCAATTAAACATTCTTTGTCGAAATTTCGCAGACGGCTTGCAATTTCCGGTTTAACGAACCGAAAGGAAAACCGCTTGTAAACGTGGAAACCAACGACACTGCGAACAGACTGAATAAACTCGTACTTGCTTTCCTCCGTGTGCATACAAATTATCGAGTTGCGAGATGCACGGCAGATTCTTCTGTTAAAAGAGAAAAGATAAAAAGTCGATATTCTCGTCGTGACGAGGGAATCGCTGCATGTGCAAAAACGAGAGAACGTTGAAATAAAATTTAATTACTCGATTCATATCGATGATCCAGAAAAATTGTAATAGGTCTTTTTTTAAAAACAAACATTTATTGAATTTCAACCCCTTTCGTTCTACTGGCTGTTCTATTTAGACAAATGGTTTATGTGCTGCAACTTTAGAATTCCTGTAAGTCATACTGAATTCTAGAAAAGTATAAAGAAATTCGATAAAAGAATAATATTCAAAGTTACATATCGTATGATTCTTCTGGAAAAAGTCTAAAACTGTACAGGGTCTGTTAGTCTATCTTATAATAGTATAAATATTGAAGAAACGATTAAGACGAACACCCAAGAAACAGCATTGGGTTACCGATTTATTTTATCTAAAAAATGATGAATATAGAAGGCTAATAGGTTCACATTTTTTTAAATTTTTAAGCGAAGAAATAATTAATTCTTAACGTATCAGACATGTCAGTGGCAATTTACATCGTCCAGTTGCTTTCACACTTGCACTTGTTCAGTTTGCATCCGCACATGGTTCGTTATTTGTCTTCCGGTAATTGAAGTCCCAGGAGTCTGTGATTTCATGAAATCGCAGTTGATTGTACAGGTAGACATTTGAATTACACTCACCGGTGTAGCCAACGATCCCGCAGAATCATACTTTTAACTGCTTTCACCATAATTTATGCTTATTATCTGTCACAATAATAAAAATATTATTCAGTTCTTGCACTTCGAGATACACATGTACGTTCGATCTCATGTTTTTCTTATCACGAGGGCGAAAGGAAACACTTTTCACGTACGATTTCACGACTTTTCCCGGTTAATGTAACCCGATACGTTCAGGCCTAGTCGGGTAGACATTTTCATACGAAAACCACGATGTTCGTGGATGAAGTGGAACGCACACGCTGTTCAAAGAAACGAAAAAGACCTCGCCCCAGTTTGTACTATAGGGAATATTGAAAATCGCTTTCGATTCAATCGCATGAAATCACGAGCCTGTAACCAAACATACGTACGCACGCGTATCCTTTGAGTAGGTGAGGCACGATTTTGCAATGCGAACGCGGACGATTGCGTAAAAATCGTGTCCCATGCGGAGTATCTTCGAATTTTAATTAATCCGGTAACGAGTGCTCCGGCTTCCGACCCGCGGTCGAGAATGCAATTAAACATTCCCGTAAAATAAATTTCGTCCAAAGCCAGAACGTTGCACGGATTTAATTGTTTGAAATATGGAATATTTGACAAATTAACCAAACGAATTCATTACTGTCTCTTTTTCCTGTCTTTATACGATAATTTAATTAGTCGCATCTGAATTGATACAGAGAAGGATTCGACAGAAAAGATACTATCGAAAATCTGTGTTAGTGGTATGATACTCTTAAATGATAAACCACACGAATGTTTTTGAAAACGAGGTTTCGTGTGACAACGTGTGATTTCACAATGTCGATTAATTTAATTATATAATAGGTTGGTGCAAAAATAATTGCGGGTTTTGTTATTTTAAACTTTGATACTTATTATGGGATAAACTTTGATATAACTATGTTCATGTAATATACCATTTTAAAGCGCGAAATTTGCTCTACTGATGAATGCTAATGATTCAATTTTTACTGTTTATTCTTGTTTATTTTTGCATGTCAAATTAAAGATGAAAAAAATGCAAATTCGAGCGATTTTATTATATCACTTAAAAATGGAACGTAAAGCAGCGGAAACTGCTCGCAATTTCAACTAATTGTAAGCATTATGGTTAGAGGACCATCAACGAACGTACAGCTCAACATTGGCTCCAATAATTTCGTAATGGAGACAAGAGTCTTGAAACAGTTTTCCGCAAAACAACTTAACAAAACTACTCCAGAGGTTGCAGAAAAACTAAAAGTTGATCATTCACCAATCGTTCGACATTTGCACCAACTTGAAAAATCGAAACAGCCCCACAAATAGGTAGAGCTTTTTCGATTTTATAATAATTTTATAAATACTACTTTACAGTTGATGGTTAAAAAACGCAATTAGTTTTGCACCAACCTAATAGAATAGCTAACATAGAAATAATTGTATCGATATCACGTTACGAAGAATAACTTTGTATCTATGAAGTCAGACAGCTTCGAGAATGAAAAGCTTCGGTACGAGAAAGATCCAGAGATAGAAAGAGATAACAATTTAATTATTTTATCATCGGAGGTAACTCAGCTGTTACTCGCGGTTTTGGAGCAATTTAATATAAAAAAGGCGGATACAATTAGACGAGATGTTTCTGGATCCTGCAGCTCGTCTATTCTCGACCACGTCGGTCTGTTATTCCTCGACTGACGTATCCATCAATCACGGCTACCGGAGAGTCGGCTCGCTTCTTCCTCCTCGCGATGTAAGAAGTTTATTGTTTTAATTAACCTGCCCTTCTTTGTACTACCCCCGGCGATGTTTCTTCGTTGCAACCGAGTGCAGTTGCGCACGACTGACTCCCCCAATTATCTGAAACTTCCAATCTCTCCGATGAAGATTGCCACGATTATAAAATTTCTGTGATGCCGATAGGAAAGAAACATATTTAATTCAGAAATTTGACAAATTATGGTGTCTTCAGAATGCAATGTTGTTTTGATAATAAGCCGCTTTTTTATCGTTACGTTTGAATTTAATCTGAAAGAGTATGTACCCGCATAATGCAAGTTAAATACAAACAGTTGTATTACTATGATAATCAATGTAGATTTTTATTCCATTATGCCGGCAGGTTTTTAACAGATAATAAAGGTAAAATACAAAGCACACGTCTGAGTTTTTAACTATACATCTGATTTCGTTGCAGATCTCTATTAATCTCTTCTTTCAATTTTAACATTATCGTTGCGGAGCAATTTCGCCAACATATTCTCGCACACCCGCATTCAAACATTACAATTTTCATACTCTTTATTATTCATTCCAACAGTTTTTTATTTTTCCCGCAATGGATTTTAATAGAACTGGGAATAAGTGAAATATAGACTGATAATGAGATTTGTTACTCATACAGAAATATTTACAAGGCATAATCCTCTCGTTAACGAGTTCGTTACAAGCCTCAAATAAAAAATGGTTAACGAGAAAACAAGATCAACCAAACTCGAAACCGTTAATACCGCCGTTAATAAAAGAATCGTGCGTTCGCGTTTCGGAGTTCATTCAGCCCTGCCCGATTTTTCGTTCACCTCTGCATCGATAGCTTGTTATCGAACAATCGCTGTCGGATTTATTTATTTAAAACACCTCTTTTTGCATCGATACGTATGCAAACGTTGGAATATGAAAATATCGCGAAGAAAATGGTTTGATATTTTTCGAAATCCGCGAACCAACGATGAACACGCACGGTGCCGTATCGAACGGGGTGTAAATTGAATAGGGGCTCGCGATAAACGTGGAATCGATGTATCGAATTAACAGGACTTCCGCCGGCCCAGAAAAAAGCGTTGAAATTTTATAGCTAATTATCAGAGGCGACGTTTGCCCGTAACAAATACATTAATTGAATCCGAACGCGCCTGATAGAGTAACGACAGGGAACACGCACGGCTGTGATCAATATTTGCTTATGGCAATAATCACGAAACGCTTTCGCGCGGAGGGGCGGGAGGGGTAATAAACCGATTTCGAGTGTTTACCATCTGCCAAACGCCATTAAGAATATTATGCGCGGGCCATACACGGTTTTCGGTGTTTTAACGGTAAACATTTATCGCGTAAATCCCCGATCGTTCGAAACAATGACGGGTGGATTTAAACAACGCGACCGCGCCGCCGATTTCATTCTTTGTTCGCCGCTGAAAACGCGCGAACCCGCTGAAAATCGTAGAACGGGCTTGACGATTCACCGAGTACAATAACTATTAGCTCGCTGCACGTGGAATTGTCGTTTGTTACGTCAAATTTCAAAGAGAGTTTTGGTAGAGAAAATGGAAAAAATATTAACCCTTTGCACTCCAAGCATCATTTGATACGATAGACCAGCAACTTCAACATAACTAATGTGGTGATGCAACCGATATGGTCGCGAGCTACTGCAAGCAAATGTTAAGTTTCAATGATTCATATTCCAAGAAAGCTTCATCGAGATAAGATATTCACGTTTTACTTAGTTTTACGTATTAAGAAATATTTCATTATTGACGTGGTATACAAAAATTAGTAGATGAAATTGACGAATCATGAGAGTGCTTGAAAGGCATACTTGGAGTGGAACGCTTGACATTGTCAGTGCCTGACGGGCACACTTGGAGTGCAAAATGTTAATTTTTTAAATATTTTATCCTGATATGTTTTTTTTGGTAAAAGAGTCTGAATTGTCTTATCGTTGAAATACAGTTTGGTGGTTTAGACTCGCTGCGGCTGATGCGTTAAGAAACTGGTGATATTTTATATAAAATAAGAATAACAAATAAGAACCATGAAGATGGAACGTCTGTTCCAGAGGTAACAGCCACTTCGCTGGCAAATGTTCAGTCGAGTCGACTGTGCTGAGAACCAGTTTAATGACAAAGCTGTCTAAATGGTTAAAAATATTAACATCTGAGTATTAGACAGCATTTACTTTACATTATTATACTGCAGAATACAGCATCAACCTATCATTTTCATCTGCCAACGACGAAGAGACCACATTAATTTTTTATTTATCAAAATAATTCATTTTGCAATTTCGAAAGCAATGCAAGGTACAGTGCGATCATTAAAATAAAGGAGGATCATATTGGTAGAGTTCCAGCCGCGAAGATACCAATTAAAGATTGATACGCGGCTCTCGAAGGAGCGAAATAATACTGCACAAGAAAGTTAACTGGTGACATTTACGGTACGCTAAACTTTCGTGACGATCGGACCACAGATAGAAACGTAACGACGAAATCATTTTTGCTGTTTAGCTCCGTAACTGTTCGCGAGAAGCATCGTGGTCTGTAAAATGTCACCAACTGTTTGCGATTTGTCACGTTCCACGCTAGAAACCCTGGTTTCGTGCTATTGTCTTGGAACAATGGAATGTTTCCCAATATTTATTTATAATACAGTAGGCTAGGTTAAATTGAGGGTACTTTCAGAAACAGTTCTATCTTTATCAAAAAGCTTTCCAATTTCTTACTAAATCTGGGAACAAAATCCACAATATCAGAAATATCAAGTACAGTAGGACCTGGATTAACCGGATTGCGATTATCCGTGGTCTCGATTATTCAGGCTCTCCTGTTTACTAACAACAAACGCTGGTGCATACCTTACGATTCCCTTCTGTTTATACCTAATCTAACAGAGAGTTTAGTGATGGTGAAAAGTTGGCGTAATAAAGAACTTATAAGTGCAAAATTAAAAAAAATAGATAAAATTTAAGCATATATACATTTGGTTATGATTATATTATAAAAGGAAATATATTTTCTAAGAATAAAGAGCTTATTTTGGTATAGAAAATACGTTTTTAGTTATTTCCCCTTGGGCCTCGATTTATCCGGGCTGTTTGTCTCTCGACTAAGTCGGTTAATCAAAGGTCCTGCTGTACGTCAAAGTGTAAACGTGTTTCAGAATTGAATTAACTGTGAAATAAATCAACATTTCAATGTGTTCATGTTTGACAGAAACTACAACTCAACCATGAAGAAATAGGATGAAGAATTTCTTCAACCTAAAGGATCTATACTAAAATTGATTAAAAAAGTACCTATAATTAATCTCTATATTAAAACTGACTGCGGCTGCAGCAAGAATTTGTAATCATCCTGATGCAGGAACAAAATAAAATAATCGATCGGGCAGAAAATAAAAAATATCAAGGAAACACAGAAGTTGTTAACGATTCATTAAGATTCCCGTCGGTGCGCCGTGTCTTTCAACAGTTTTACACGGCGGATCCTGAAAATCCGGAAATGAAATTACCCTCGATCGAACGGAGAAATTAACGTCAGTTGAAAAGATTGTAACTGACTCGTCCGGGGCTGCTAGTTGGCTAATTTGTTTCCGAGTACGCTGGAAAAGGGATGATCACAAGAAATTTCAGATTGCCGGTCGTTATTTCTCGCATTAAGCGATCCAGCGGTCCCATGGCGGCAGCGTCTCCGTTAAACAGTCCGCTGTTCGCCGGATGAAAAGTACTCTTTCTTCGCGACTTCCTTTTACAGTTGGCAGACGTAACGGTGAACTCGTATCCCTTTAAGCGGACTCGCTCCCCCAAAAGATGAGATATTACATGAAATTAGCGTCGCGCTATGTTTCCGCGAACGTTTTTGGAGGAGCAGCGCTCATTAAAATCCATGATCTCTCGAAAGATCGTAAAAGAAGATCCTTTATATCTCGATGCCGCTGAGAAGCTCGAGCCAGGATTTTCGTGAATCTACCGTGCTTTCTTTTTCATCAATTCCAAAAAAACCTCTGTTTTTTTACGCTCCCCTCTCGTTGCAGTCTGCGATCAGAGAGAATAACGAATGCCTGTCTCGACCTACACGAAATGTTCGTAAGCAACAATTGATCTCCAGATTTTATTCTTGAAATAACCGACCTTTTACTAGGGTGATCAAAAAGTTATGCTCTTCAGCACTCGCGTTGATTCTGTCTTGATAGATTCTGGGAATATCATCGTCTGTCCTCGGATGACCCCATTGAGTTCGAGGAACATGCAAAAATCTCATGAGATGAAGCCACGAGGATAGAAAGGATGTTTCGGTATCGTAATAGAATTTTCAGTGGAAAATATGCCGAGCGTGACAGCATAGCTATGTACAAAAATTCATAAGAAATTAATAGCAGACACTAGAATGTTGTCGCATACACAAAGAAAATTAGACACAGAAGGAAAACAATATCTTCTGCCGCATGGCGTGTCCAAGAAATACTAGAATGAAACGAAGATGACAATTATACGGCGTAATAATCTTCATTCCGTTATATCAGACTGCAGGTGGAGCGGCGGGTACCTTTAAAGAGAAAGTAACTGAGTAACAGAGAGATTCAGCGCGAAACCGTGTCCTAACATCGAACCCCCGGAGAACGTGGCGACGCGGTCAAAGCGTTCGTGCGATTTTCGAGCAGAAACACAGCCGTGTTCACCGAAATTCCTCTAACCGTTTCTGATCGTGACGAGCGTGGAAATAAGGAAATCCGTGTGCGGTGTGCTTAGCGTAATTTATTGCATCAGGCGGTACCGTGTACTCGATGTTTCGAGTTTTCGAGCGTGTTCGACGGCAACTATTACCGAGGCGGGCGCAAAGAATGCGAGAAGTGGCACAGTCGTGGCAGTACCGCATGCCCGACGTGAATACTCGTCCCCGGCGTACACACACGGGCACACACACATGCACACGCGTCGTCGTAAATCTCGTTACGGGCTTATAATTTCGTTCGAGGAGAAATTAGGCACAGAGCTCCTCGCAACTCGAATTTGCATAACATACCCACAGATCGCCGGCTGAGGTTCGGTCGACGTTCGACGTCGTCCGCACGTCGGGACGGAATTCTGTGCTACAAAATGGGTCATCGCACGGATCCTGGGACGGGAAATGCGTTATCTTCGAGTTGCCGAACCGTTACCTTTCAGATGATATAAAGCCTTGCGATTTCATGGCAACTGAGGAAGCTTTATTTGCATTTATGACAGATATAGTTGTTGATACCTTCCGTTGGGTTCTACGACCTCCGGCTGCTCTCATAGATAGTAAAAACTTTGACATTCGATACCTCGTGAACTGTAAACCGTCTACGCCAAAACCATGTATCAATAGTGCTGGTGTTTCATGTACCAGAGTGCAAAAGCTTGTCGATTAACCCCTACCGCAAATGACGGCTATAGGCGTCAGATTTGTGTTGAGGTGCTGGCAAATGACGACTATAGCATTCATCTCGTAGCAACAAAGAAACATTTTTAAAAAAAAAGTGTTTCTGAGGCCGATCTAGAAAAAAAAAGTGTGCGCGTATGGGTTAACTCGTGCTGCACCGATAGACCCTGTCAGTTAGGTCCCTCATGTTCTGAGGGATACCCAGATTACCGATTTATGAGCGGAAGTCGTGACGTGACTGAGAGTTTTTTTAACTGGGTTCAAATGTAGTCGCTGATGAGTATAAACAAGCCTCAGAATATTAGGTGTTTCTAATCTGACAAAGAATATGTAGAGTATGGTGTACTGTGACGAATGGAAGCCGAGCGTACCGGAAAGATTTACCTTGTGGCCAGAAGTTTTTACTCATACAATATTTCTACCGACATTATACGCGTTGTTATTCTCGTAACTCCTCTGACGGGCCCGTCAAGCGTCGCTGAAAGCAGCTCAATAAAGGAGCGTCCCGTTGTTTCGACTTCTGTGCGACAACTCCTCCGCTACACGTGTCGCTGAAGTTTCGCGAAGTATCGATTGAGAATTCGCCTTATCAAGTGGAAGGTTATACCGATCGTAAAAGGATATGAGGCAGCCTGTCCGGAATGTCAAGTACCCGTACAGCCCCGGGTGTGTGCGGCGCCCTGCAACCCGAAAGTTTTAAGACGTTCGTTCTCCGTCGTTCGGAAAATGCAGTTGCAGGTGCACGGTTATGTGGAACAGAAGTTCATAGAGTAGACGTGGCAAGATTTACTATCCGTTTCGTCAGCGTTTCACGGAGGGGACGAAAATTACGAGGATGTCATCCGCAACGGCCTCTGATTAATTATTCAATTAATACGGAGGTATTTAACTCCGTCATTGTCTACGAAGGGGAAATATCACGTCGCTCGTTCGACCGTGGATACGGAGGATCACCTTTCGACCGCGTGCTCGTCGCTCGTAAAGTATTTCGCGAAGCGAAGAACGAAGGCTGTTAGATAAGGCGGCGGACGACGCGACACGGGTTCAAAATTTGTTCTCCGCAAATAGGTATTAGCTGGACTCGCGTACAACTTATTACGACCGTGACGTGGTTATCTCCTTTTAATGTAGCCGTGCGAACGACGACGACCATGCTCGGGACGATTAAGAACCGCGGCTCCACGGGACGGGAATGGATGAAACTGGTAACAGCTAATGCGAACATAACGTAACGTGACACTATAGATATACGTTCGAGAGACCTGTTTGAAACCGCGTACGCCGTTGGAAACTCACGGGCCCATGGGACACGACGAAGAAAGAAGGAAAGAAAGGATTGAACCTCTCTGTAACGGCAGTCAGCCTCCAGACGCCTATTAGAACCAATTATCCATTGCTCCACAACGCTGAGAAAATATGTTCGTCCCACCACCCATCAGTTCTCTTCGTTAATGTCCGTCATATAGGTCACGATACGGGGAACTAGTTCTTCGTGCCTCTGTGCATATACGGAATTATCGGGTCATCCCATGAGTAATGTCCTTTTTAAACGGGACTAAACAAATCAACAACTGTAGTTATTTTTATTTATCAAGATACCGAATATGAATTTCAGCGTCTTTGTTCGACTGGTTCAACGGTTCTTTGATTCCATCTTCAACGAATTGCTATCAGAGCTACCAAACTAGGTGGCAGTTGATAGGTACAACTGATTTCAAGAGTGACGAACGCCATCAGGAAATTTGCTTCCTAACACTGCATGTCTACATGTTGAATTGAAGGCCATTGGGATGTACCAACTATTCTATTAATTATAAATATCGTGGATTTCTGTTTGACAGAAATAACAAAACAGACTATGCGAAAGTTTTGCCTGCAGACCCTAAACAGTCACGTGCCCCGACTCTGCGCGACCAGCAAAAATGTAACACTCACCATCATCCATCAACAGCTTTGTCCGTCAATGTTTTCGGGCAATAAGAAAAAATGGCTGTTTCCAAGTTTCCAGGGTGTCAAGGGAGATGCTGCGCAATAGTAATGGCTTGTCTCCTCGAAGGAAGTCAGAAAGAAAATTTCTCGTCCTGAATTTTTTGCCTGCCATTCGTCAAGCTGCGCGAAGTAAGCGTTATATATCAGACCTATTGTCCTTGGTTTCATTTTCAGAGAAACACGAAGCGGTGCTCGAGAGTTTTACAAGTTCCTCGATTATCGACGCCGTTTTTCCGACGGAATTTCTCGCGGCGTTTCCTCGAGAACGCGCGTACACGGCATAGTTTGCTGTTCTGCCCCTGCTTATGCGTCCTCGCCGTTTTCGTATGTATTCATTCGCAAACAACGCGGAATCTTACCTTTGGCAAAGTAAACAAGTTTATCCAGTCGCGGCGGCGAGTTCCTCGCGAACTTCGCCCCTGCTTTTACATTACAAAACTCCCCCCCCCCCCCCCCCCCCCCCCCACGCGTGTTCGTATTAAAATGGCGAGAGGTCGAAACAACCTGCGTCTCGAAAATAACCAGCACTCGTAGAGTTACGATACTGACACAGTTATACGCCATTTTTGAGATTTTGGAACACTCCAAATAGTTAATAGTGCAAAGCTTAACTATTCCAACTGAATAGCAAGTGACGTATCGTTATGTCACGACACTAACGTGACCAGAACAAATTACCACTCCAAACTAGACTGACCGTAATAGGTAAAGCGGAAAAACCCGCGAACCCAACACTCCCACCAGCAGCAAATGTACCTGACCGCTGATTGGTCACTGAGGTAACAATCTAGCTTCCAAAAGTCGTATGAATACCATCAGAAAATTATACGCAGTGGCACTCTTTCCTGCACCGTTGCTTTGTCGCTCTGTTGCTGTAAAGGTGAACTTGCAGAAACAACTCGAACGTCAACCTTCACACTTTGGCGGCCGCTATTACGTAGACGTGACTTCATTCATTTGAATGACACTTACGTAGAGCAAATAGCCTGGCGCACCTATTATTGATAAAAAGGAAATAACCAAGTACCTACTCACAAAATTGAAGTGACAAAACAATCGACATAAAAAGGAATAACGTAGAATCTAATAGTACTCAATCAGAGTTTTGCAATAATAGCCAACGACAACTAATTTTCGCTAGATATTTCCGGCCATCAAAGTATCAACATAAAGAAACAACTTACTTTATTTCAACTCTAACTACTATGACTAACTGCAACTCGAACTACTCACACAAAGTTAATACAGTGTTTGCGACACTATATCGAGTTCAAATGCGAACAGACCACGATACACAAGAATGGAAGGGATCTTGACGACACGGGGGAAAAGTAATCTCGATGAAAGCTCTGACTCGTTTGTCAGTTTCGAGAAACGGAACGGAAGCCTGATACGGTTAAACAGTCTCAGCCATTCTCTTTTTGCGTTCTCGTTAATCAATCTGCTTTCGTTGCGGTCGCCATGCGATTCAGAGGCATTTCTAATTGGGAGGCCTCGATGCTTGATTACTTTCGAGACCTACACGGTGTGTGGTTGCAACGTCGGTCTTGATGAAGTATACGAGACACCGAGTTTGGATGGTCTGTACAGTTGGAGTCATTCTTTGCGTTCTTTAACATGTGTGACGAGCAATGAAGACTTGGACCAGACTTTTATGGGATTCAATTAAATGTTAGACAAGCTTGACGTTTGTTATATGCGAGAGACATTGTACGAGGGAGGTCCAAGAGTCTGTTCAATTTTTTTTTTTAATTTCACACCACCAAATCACAATTCATACCTGAAACGAAAAGAGAAACTTAAATGGAGTTTTATACCTCCCCTCGTATTATTACACGGAATTGAATACTTGAAAATTCATTATATTGAGTAATATAATAAGTTTTCAAGTATTCAAATGTCTTTTTGCGTGTGTTTTATCATTGCAATCTTAAAATTGCTCGAAATTTTATAAGACTTTAGTTATTGAATTAAATTAAATTAAAAGCCTCTAATTCATCTTCAACCTTGATTCTCTCGACAAAAAATGTATTCTAGCCTTTCTATTTATTTTGAGACAAAATCATCTTCCCTAGATTGTACCGTGAAATTCAGCCCACCCTTTATTTCAAAAAATTCGTCACAAATAATTTTAGCTTTGCCATTCAAATGGTATTTTAATTTTCTTTCAGAAAATTTCGCGTGTAAAAATATTCCACACTTCAGTTTATATTCCTCGGAAAGATCACCCTCTTTTACTTGCTACACGACTTCCGGTTCATCGTACAAACCAACGTGGGGGTTCCAAAGCAATACTCCTCGCATATTCAAATTAATACTTTTTTTAAACCCTCGTAAGATAGTGCGCCATATAAATTTATGAGCGTTCACCGTATTCAAACGTTCTCTTTACGAGCGATGGATTCTTCGTTTTCATAGTTTCATAAAAAAAAGGGAAGGTTTCAATATATTCACCGAGAAACATTTGCAAGTCTGTCGCGGTAGGTTACACCCTTCAAAGCGTACCATCGTTTGAGCGGAATTCTTTTTTAATCTACCGAGCAATCGTGTCGATAACGGTTACCTATGCTTTTCGAAAACAACGAATCATCTGAAAGTGTGCTATGTTATTTTGTTGTTATTTTAACAAATGAGAACCAAATCTTAATGCTTTCCACATTTATAATAACCTAATTTAATAAATTGCTGGACTCACGTCTGTCGTCAACTAGGGTGCTTACATTGGACCACACCCAAACATTTCATTGAATTCAAAGCGACCACAGTCTCCAACAAAGGCATCGCGTCAATCGAAACCGTAATCTGCGATCTAATTAACTCACACGAAACAGGACTCTGCCAATAAATCGAATTCGTCGATCGTACCGTCTGCACGAGAACGCACTTCCGGTTCAGGCTGGAGAACGTTCGAAACCGTGCAGTAATCACCGAATCGAAAATTTACCGAAGTGACGAGATAAACTGTCATTCCAAGTGCCGTACTCTCGAAGTCCGTCAACCATCGAGCTCCATTCGAGTTATCGTTGTTTTCGCCCCACGAGCCTCTTCAGGGAAGCGATTTCGCGTGTTTTTCGAGTTTCGAGAACCGTTTTTGTTCACCGACGAACGTCGATCGTATCAGTCGCCACTGGATTTCTTGTTAACCGGATCGGTTATTAAATTGTGCAGCTGGAACGACTCAGGTCGAAAAATTGGCGCCAGTCTCGTGACCTTGAACGTGACCGTGAAACGCTGGAATAATGAAACCCGGATGGTCAAGAATAGAAGGTAAACGTATGAAGGACATAATCATACGTTTCCCTCGCTATCGCTCCATTAATCGATTTATTGTAATTACCGGAGCACGGAGCGTAACGAAGCTTGCGTTCACGATGATATCATCTTCCTCCAGCTCGAAGAATTTCCATAGAGGCTTTTTCGAGACTGTTGTGCAGAAGAAACGCGTGCCGTTATTACTTATGATTCGTTTATAGAATTTCTGCGTTCCGGGGGAACGTTTTATCCTTGAGCCCCATCATCCATCGAACGCTGTATTCGTTTATTTCGTATCGCCTGTTGCATCATAATTACGCTGAAGTCGTTCGTTCGTATCTTCCAAGTATTATCACGTAATCGCGGTAGCCATCGATCTATCCTAGCGTCGGTCTCGCTCGCGATCTCACGCGTGAAACGCAATCGCGATAAATTTCTCTGGTTAAACGTTGCCAGACTATTTTCCAGAGACGATCGAAACGAGAATGGTAAAATAAAACATCTCAATCTCACTGGAGTTCTATCGAGGTAGCCGATTAATACAGAGTATCCAGTAAATTGTGCGATGAGGGACATGGAGGTTGTAAAATGCTTGGGAAGTCTTGATCGGCTTGCTTGCACATAAATCAGATCGATGTAATCTTATTGGATCTGCTTGATGTGTATTTATTTTACAAGATCATAATATAGTGGCGCTGCAGCATGTTTTTCATTACTGATGACGTTTAGTTTTAAATTGAATATGCTAAAAGCGTAACAGTGTAGTCGTGATTATTATTAGGTGGACCATCTTGGCTACGTTAGCACAACTTGTTTCTTTTTATTATCTGACTTCATTCGCGTGACCGTAAATTCTCAACACGATAATGCAGCTATTATTTGTAACGTTTTACAAGTACGACATATTGTATTATTTTGAAGGTGTGATTACACTGTGCTGTAGGATGACAAACCGTTTTTTGAATCAATATATTTTTCAGTATTCATTAAACAAGGTATTTTCTACAAAACAATCTTCAGCCCTGAGTCATTCAGAGTACAGTTCAAGATGATGCGTTGAGTCAGTTTAATCATGCTTCCTTCCTTATGGCAGTGCAAAGGCATCTAAAAATCGGCTAACACGACTTTTTGACATCTTTGCAATTCTAACGTCCTTAGTAGTGAGTACGGCTGGTGTAATAGCTGTAAACGATGTATTTGTGAGGATCAAGTATCAGAAGCTTTGAAATTTCATCAGGTACGCCTGTACATACACATCTGGGTTCTATTTACATTCATGTTAATAAACGCTGAGTACGGTATTACTTGTTATACATGCGGTATCTTATAGTACAAACGATTTAAATCATTTTTAATTAAAGGAAAATATTTTAATATTTGATTAACCGAAAGTCAACCCTACGTTAATAAGAATTCATAAGTCGTTGGTTCAAGGAGCACAATTATGTACTTCGCAATGGGGTCAGCGTTGCCGAGAATTTCTTAATTAGTGCAATGGAAAGATTAAATACTTCAAAATGCAATTAATCTTCTCGAAATACTGCATTTTCAGACCTCGTACATGCGCAATCGATATCAGAAATTTCAGTTACTTTTTTTGAAAACGAAGCTTCGTGACAAAAATTTACTCCACGACTTTGATTCATTCTTACACCAGGAATCACCTGCTTCTCGATTCTACCATGATTTTTCCGCACTCTGTATGATAAGAGGTACACAAATGACGGCACCACCGTCAACACGATTAACACTTTGACTGCCACGCTATATTAGCTGAAAATTGCAAACTTTCTACATGTTTATATAGAATGAATATATTCAAAAATAATAAGCTTTATAATCAGTAATATTAGTCAATTTCGTAATCTTTCTATTGATGCTATTCGATTTATTTATATGTATATGTAGGAATAGTAATATTTAGATTGTAAGTCATAATGTGTTTTCGAATGGGCGCACCCATCGATGTTCGACCCGTGATCGTCAATTGTTGGCGAACTAGAAAAAGACGATAGATTGTAAAGAGCGTTGCAGCAGTCGGTGTGCGCATGTCGGCGCGAGCGTCTCTGTTATACAGCCGCTGGCCAGAAGATTAGGGCTACTCACAATTTTCAACGACAAACGTGGCCGTCCTCGGCCACACAGATTCAGAATTTACAAAACACAATGAGCAGACGTAATAGCACGAGGGCGAATCCCACTTCTGAATTGTAAGGGAGAAAAAGTTGGGTGGACTAAACCCAGGAATCGAGCCCGGGACCTTCCGCTTTACAGGCGGGTGCTATCCCACTAAGCTATCCAACCCACTACCAATTCAATCTTCCTAAACTCAACACATTGGACGGCTGCCGCCAACACTATATACATCACCAGTCACTACCTTAGCTGATTTAAAGAAACAAGTTCTGGATATTTGGCAAAATCATCCAAAAATAAAGGACATGATAAAACAGTGCGTACGGAGTATGGTGCAAAGGATACATGCTGTAATCAAAGAAAAGGGGGAAATACAAATTATTAATATGTATGTATGTATGTAATATGTATGTGTGTACTTTAGTAGTTAATAAAAATTATTATTAAATTACGTTCAGGCCTTTAAATTTTACTAAAAACACGAAAGATGTTCAAAATTGTAAGTGGCCTTAATTTTTTGGCCAGGGGCTGCAGTATATTTAACATTTTTATATTATTTTTTCATACATTAAATCTTTTGTGAAACGTTACGTAAAGTATTCTTTGCTAAGATCCCGGCCCTTACATATGTATGTATTAGTGTTACACATGATTAAATAAATAATTGTTGAATTGAAGTATCACCAAATAGGGGTAACATGACAGTCAAAGTGTTAACAGGTGCACAAATGACGGTACCACCGGGAAGGTTTAAAAGCCGAGAGGACGCGTCGGCCTACGCGAAATCATCCGGTCACTTCGGTTCGCCAACGGAGAAAGTAATACGAGCGAGTGTTTCTGGAAAGCTTTGGGGGAGAACGAGAGGAAGAAAGCGTAAAATGGAAGAGAGAATACCGTCGGAGTGGCACACAGTTCTCATTATCTCGGGACCGTTTTAATCTTCGCCGGTGGCGGCGAGAGTTATAAACAGAGAACCGGTGAACTCGCGTTACGCGACCAGCTAAAGAAATGAAATGAAATGAAAGAATAAATTATTTGCCGGGGTTGTTTGCGCCCGAAGACTTAGTTTTATTTCCACGCCCAGACCATTCATAATTAGCGCGGGCAAAAAGGGAACACGGGAATTATTCAGCCGCGACGTGATATCGCGCGAAGATTCCACGGCATTGCCTGTTCTCCACCTCCCTCGTCGACGTCCTTTACATTTTTAATTACGACTTCCACGACGACGATCCTCTGAACGGCGCCGCCAGCCATCGCGACGTCATCTAGCCGTCCTAATGTTTCAATTACGCAGTAATTGCGATCCTCGTTACATCCCTTTCGACGTAACGTTAACGCTTCGACTATCGCGGATGCTCGTGTTAAGAATTCTCTGTTCCGCTGTCCGGTCGCTGACTATTGCACGAAGCTTAACTTTTTATCCTAGATACGCGGTTAAAACTTACTCTGGTCTATGGTCAGAATAAAAGGCGTTCAGTTTGATTCTAGATGATAGTTATAACAGAGACATCCAGTTTGTGGTGCTGAGGGTTCCAAGTCTTAGTTTTAAGAAGTATTAAACAGTAGCGTATTTCTATGTGGCCAATCACGTAATTTACTACAGTGCCAGTGGACGCGTTAAAGTTGCTCAAATTTAACGATGAATTGTTCTTATTGAATACTAATAGGCAAAATAACGAAACATATTACAAATCTTCGTAATGCTTCTCAATGTTTGTTTCATTATTTTTGAAGAATATTCTTCGGCACAAGATCTTTAACATTTTGCGTTCTTCAAAATGTCCTTACCGTTGCACAACCGTCTTAGTGTTTTTCCCATGAATCACTGTACCATCCAACGCCCATTTTGATCTGATAATAAAGTGGTACGATTTAAATATCGAGCGTGAGCACAGTTGGTGCCACAGAAGCGTCATATCGACGAATGGCACGAGCCATTTTGTTCGCAGCTACCCTCGCACAGTTTAATATTTCAGGTGGAAGTTTTTGGTCTGTCGAAGTGGAAATAATGGAGTGTTATCGATAACCAACGTGGAACTCGACTCGATTCGACGTTTTGCGCGAGTTCGATGCTTTGATGTATTCCGCCTCTCTTGTTAGCGAGAGCAACCGCTCGAAATAGTTGGCTGCCGTAGGAAACTCGAAAAAGGGGACGACCTCGTATTATTTCCACTTACGGCCTATTCCTTCATCCCAGGATTCCGGAGTAAAACCGTACACCAACCAAAGTATCGTGTTTCGTGAATAATGGACAATTCCTTCCACACACTTTTCTGAAGATAATGTTGCGAATAAAAATTCAGAAATCCTGCATGCTCGATATTTAATTGTTGAATATTGGTGTAGATTTAATGACACCTTAGTCTTCTTTAATGATATGGCATTTTTCAAGTACTACTAATTCTTTGCACACTATGTTTTATCACACTTTTATTTGGTTGTAATTTCTGATTTCCTATATTTACAGTTAAATATACAAAGTGTGAAAGTGAGAGGATTACGAAGTAATGTTCTTAAAATTAAATGATGAATGAAATTTCTATCAATGTCGAATCCATCTTTAAATCGGACAATAGAATTCGACGAGCTATTGATCGTTCACCGAACATCGCGTGTATTAATTATAAAAAATTCAACGATATAAAACATCAGCGCGTGAAACAGGTAAATTGCTGCTGGAACTGTGTTTCGTGTAAAATAAAATTTAATATTCTATTGTTAATCTTTCCATTTCATCGCGTGTAATGTATACGTCGAATTTCAATGAATAAATTATTGTTTACGCGTGAAACAAGAGTATCGATACGTGTAGCTTGTCATTTTAAAACGGATCAGTTAAAAATGTCTATCGATAAATGAAAGACAAAATTGAATGCTTCGCGTGAAAGATCTTCAAATAATTTCATTCCGACTGAAAATTAGTGCATGCTCGTCTCGGAATACACGTAAAAAAGCGAGATGGCTCCGATAGGGAATCCTCGAGATATAATAAAAATTTATGCCCTCGTGGTAACTGTATTTCATCTTAGGTGGATTCCGTATTCTCTCGATGCGCCGCGAGGAAAACAATTTATCCGAGGAACTTGGAAGCAAACTTCCGTGTCGTTCATCGAACAGAAGAAACAAAAAAGATAGGTTAGAAAGGGTAAGTTTGTGGTTTTTTTCACGATACAAATTGATAGGCCAACCACCGGGTACATGCTCACCTTTATCGGACCAAGATGATGCCATAAAAGAGTAACCTTCTCCCGCGTTACAGCTTTCGGTTACGACGAATTTTATAGGTCGTTGTAACCAAACGTACCGTGTTAAAAGTATATTTTTTCTGCGAGTGTTTGCATAAAGAATATCGACGTGATATAGTATATGTATCGGGCCACTGACTTTCTCCGGTTGAAATTTTTTTTTAAATTTATTATATTAATATTTTCAACTGGTTCTATTGAGCCAACCAGCAAATTTGATGCATGGGGATAACGTGCGCGTGCGGATAACACTGAATAGTGTTTTCACTACATTTTATTATTTATTATTCATGTAGGTCGAACGGTTTCGCTCTTTTCAGTTTTCTGATTTCTGGAGTTTGTCTTAAGCTTCTTGCCAATTCATTGGGGTGTCCCTGTAATCTGTTTCTGTGCGTTGTCGCGAATTTTTGAATTTGATCCTTAACATACTTCACTCCGAGATCTTTAGGGAGAGAATCTCCACTTACGTACCACGGAGCAGCAGATATTGCCCTTAAGGCTTTGTTTTGGAATCTCTGTATAATATTTATGTTGCTTTTTTTGGCACAGCCCCTAAGTTGAATGCCGTATGTCCATATTGGAATAATTGCGGCTTTGTATAGAGATATTTTGTTTTCCAGCGTTAAAGAGGATTTGTATCCCAGAATCCAGTACATGCTTCTGATTTTTAGGTCTAGTTGTTTTCTCTTCGTTTTTATGTGGTGTTTCCATGTAAGTCTTTTGTCTAGATGTATGCCGAGATATTTTACAATGTCCTTTGAGATAAGGCTCTCGTTGTTCAATTTGACTTCTGGGCACGTAACATGTTTTGTTGTAAATGTGAAATGTTTCTGCTATTTTGAAATTGTATTGCTCGGTGTATACTGTGTATTGTAATAGTACAGCACAATGCATGAATGTAGAAAAATAAATATTGATTAACTCGTATTGGGTAGTTAAGGTGTTAATTAAATAATTATTGATTTTGACAATATTCTCAGGAAATTTTGCATTGCAAAATTAACATAGAAAGGCATGTGTACGATCAAGTACTTAAACATTTTCTTTCTCTGTGATTTACAATCAAAACAGCAATTTATGTCGTGTCTGATTAGGAATGGCTGCTTCCACTGTGGTAACCAACGTGTTAAAGTGTTTAATAAGACAAAACGTAAAATATGAATGAATAAAATGAAAGGAAGTTAATTTAATTAATAAAAAAGAACCTAATCATGTTTTTAAGATTCTGTAGAGTATAGAAACTACAATACTCGCGATTAATGGAATCGTCTAAAGTTCTAAGAAATCGTTGCAATTAACGTCGAAAACCTACAGAGGCAAGAATTCTGAGTGTTTGATACAATTTCCTAGTGGATAGGCATTTCCCGCCGAAGCTTTCAAGCTTTAACGTTACGTCAAAGAAAACCAGGCCGGTATATACACATCGCGGTAAGGAGAAAATTGCGGTTGAAACGTGACACGCAACAAATGAATGCAATTGTGTACGTCAAAGTGGTGTTGTTCCCGTGTAAAGAGTTGCACGATGATCGCCACACCGTACACGTCGCGAATTCAGAGAAACAGCCAGATCACAGCGAAAGGAGAGCGTAATTTATTCGACCCGATAGTAATCGTCATGCAAAACGCCGCTCGGGGAGGATTTTTTTTCAAGATCGCGGTTCTAATCTCTGTGGATCACGCACCGAGAATTTTGCAAGCTTCTAGGTGCACGGAAACGGCACGCCAGGGAAGTTAGATTCGCGTATTCATAATCTTTTGCGTTCGCAGGCGATGAAATTGTGAAATAAAGCTATTTTACGCTACGTTCCTCACTGTGCACTGACTCTTTTAGGCAGGTCGATTTTACACTGTCCTAGGATGATGATTTGATCTAAGCTGGTACGTGCTATTAATTTACAAAATTGTCATACACGATGAATGGAAAATATGTATAATTGGGAGTCTAATACATGAAATAATTTAAAAGACATTTTTCACACTGCTAGAGATGGATTATGTTTTATTACCTTTTATTACGTCATGGTCTCTGGTAATCGTTACGTAGACAGAAGTGATTTCTTTATTGGTTCTTTATGCTATTTATGAAGCTTCATTCGTTGATGTTAATAATTAATAAAAGTTGACCTAATTTTGTCTCCGGTATCATGATCACCTGTCTATCAGTTTTATTTAAGATGAAAGATTAATGAAACGCTTAGATATATTTCTAGTAAGTTGATAGACGTATGTCTGAATTATATCGATTATACTATTTTCTTCCTTATTATACTTTTTCCTGTTCTGTGCTCCAGTTTTACTTTCCACAATATTGATACGCAATTAAGTATTATCGTATGGATCTTGCAAATTACTACCGCGAACGGTGCGCTGGAAGATCCATTAGAGAGAGAGAACATAACTGACGTTATCTAGCGAATGATAAGATCGTAATGGCGTAAATGCGTTGAGTATGGTAGTTTCACGAATCTCTCTAGTTCCATGGAGATTAATGCTCGTCTGTGTGTAAACGAATACAGAATCCTGGAAACTGATCGTTATGTATTTAAAGTGCACTAGAATTGACCAACATTGACATAGAAAATAAATATAACCAGAAATTTATAAAAAGTTCAGTAACATTCTTTTCAACGATCATTATAAATGATTGGAAGTTTAAACGTTTAGAATTATTAATTGAAAATCTTCAGTGCTGATTCTATTTTACAATCTATATAACCTATTCCTTCTTGTAAGAACAAAAATACATCTGCCATTTCCATTCTACCGTTGCCATTTTCTGAGACACAAGAAATTCCTTGTCCGACATTTATTATGTTACCAAGATTAATCCGCCGTCAAGGCATTTGCTTACAAGTTAGCTTGTTTTGTAGAACAAGGACAAGAAAAGGGTTCGGCAAAGCACTGGGCATACATTAGAGTATCGTAATCACACGTTGAAAAAAAGCAAGCATCGTACGCTCGATGCATGAGTTAAGTTAATCTTTTTTTTAAAAAAAAAAGGTAAAAACATGAAATGTATTTAAAGTTTCACGGTGATCGCTCATGGTGAGAAAGCAGCCTACGAACAAGGCAAATTGAGTGACTATGATTGACAAGGGTATCAAATAATACGTCCTAGCAGCTTGTCGGTGATATAATTACGTCTGTACGCTGGTACCGTCGCTATTGATTATCAGGTCGAATCAGAAAATTATTATGCACTTTCAAACGTTCCGCAGCACGTAAACAAATCATGTAAACCCCTCTGGAAGAAAAAGAATAAATTTCTTCCTTCGAAATTACGCCTCTTTGGCCTTGTAAAATTACAAGGTATTTATAACCCTCGCCGTATCGTGTTCCCTGTGTGTTTTAAGAAATTAATAATTATACGTTCGATCAATGACGTGGTCTTATCAAAGGTGAATCGACATTGTACACTTTTCCCCGTGAAATCACGTTAATAGCAGAGGTGGAAGGGGTGTGTATTAAGGCTAAACGACGGAGCAGGCGTTAATTAAAAGCAGACGTCTCGGAATTTTGAGTGCGTCCCAGATGTTGAAGCTCGATAGGCATAAAATTAATAATAACTTCAATGAAGTCCCGGAATCCTTCGTGCACGCGATATTCCGGTGCGGGAGAATGTGCCTCGTAACGTGTTAGACCGATAATTATTGGATAGGACAAAACTTTTTTTATTGATGTTTAATAAAATTCAGCAAAATGGTCCGTTCAGGAGTTAGATTAACGGTCATAGGTTTGGCTACACCTTGCAGATAGCAGAATTCTGTACAATTATGTAGCAACATGAGTGCTGCGATTTTATGTTGCACCTGTTGTACGATTTATGCGTACGGTGAATCACAATCGTAATCGAGCACACTCAAACTAGAACAAGCCTCGAAAAAAATTCGATTTACAATATTGTTTTTGATACACTTTTATTGTATGAGTGACATCAGTTTCAAGCAACAAGAACATTTTGTAATTAATAATGTGAGTCAGTTACAACTATTAAACATTTAGTTTGTGGATGTCATACACCGTGGAGCCATTCGTTATAAGTCTAATTACCGTACGAAAATCTGATGTGTATACTCAAACTTCTGAGCTGCAGCGTACGCCTGAGTTGTAAGTTAATTCGTCCCGGTAATTACTGGAAGAATTCATGGAAAATATTTCGGATGAAAATAATGATTTCGATTTAACGATCGATATCGAAGTGCGAACATTTTTTCAGCTCACGAACCGTCGACGACGATAAATAAAGCTGACTTTTACGGGTACCGTGGGATTCATTTGTTAATTTCCTCTAATGCGTTGCAGCCCGCGGAGATACGCTGGGACCTATAATTAATTAAATTACCGGACGTGCTGCGTATTCAATGCACTTCTACCTATTGCGAGTATTGGCTTCTTAACGACCAATCTCGCTACTGATGCTACTTATTAATCATCCAGTTTAAGTATTGCTCACAAAAACTAAAGAGTACTGCCTCAGAAATGGCTAAACTCTGAAAACTCACAAGGTTTGTTCTTATAGACTTTGTTGATCCATGATACATTTTGAGGTTAACTAAATTTTTATGGTATGAAGTGTTTGTGGTACAGTACAGCCTCCCGTATCCGAACCCCCATTATCCAAGTATTTTGTTATCCAAACAGCTGATTCATGAAAACTTATGTGATTTAGCAGCTAAAAAAATATGGGATCCTCAAATAATTAAAGAAACTGTCAATTTTGTTGATCTCTATTTGAATGAATGAAGTTTAATATAAAAAAAGGTGATTGTTCTATTATCCGAAAATTCTGTCAGCCGGCCACATTTGTCTGCCTATTAGTTCGGATACGGGAGGTTCTACTGTATCTGTAATCAAACTTTCGGAGTATTTATACAAATATATCGTATGAATATGGACATTGAGGTATTATCTTTTGCAAATTGCAAAGTTTCTTAAGAATATATCGAATGTTGAAGTTAGTGTAAATAGAGTTTCAACACCTCATTTAGTAACTCCAAAAGAATGGTCACCAAGCGGTGTTGGTTCTTCCAGATGACGCTCCGAGAGTATAGTTAACTGCATCCATCTGGTGTTCATCGCGTGTGCACTGATTTTTCTTCTCAGTGGAACGCGAAGAAAAAAGACTTATAGAGGAAGGAAATGGCTGCGCGAAAATTTGGTAAAACAGCGGAGAACGCGACACAACGTAAGTACGGGCACCTGGACGCGTTGTTGGAGAACACAAGGATGCTCTTCCTGGTTGAAACAACGAGCTGACTGACGAAACTTTTCTACTCTCCACCGGACACCGACCACATGTGGTCAAATATTAATCTTCATACGCTGGCGTTTCAGGAATAAAGGGAAAATGAAGGTGAGCCGTGAACAAGTATCTGTTTATTTGAAGCTTTTTAATTAAACAGAATGCATCACGCCTGTTAAGCTGTGACATAAAGATTTACTCTGGACTTTTAATTTATTTCGGCATGTTTGCTACATTCGACTTTGTGTACTCGAGATACTTTTGTAGCAAGTACAAACAATGTGAAATAATTTTTTGAAAGAAGCCTTATATATATGATACATATATGAACGACATAAATTGTTACAGATATAAAAATCAGTGCTAAATTGTCTTGGAAATTTATTTTATTCCGGGGTTCACATACAACGTGCATTAGTTCGTATTAACATATGCCAAATTCAGACAAATTTAAAAATTACGATATATGTTTTTTATGCACGTACTTGCAGCAATTCTACTAAAGAATTCAGTATTGGACTGAGTCTGTGATAATTAATACTGATAGAATATTTAACATCGGTTATGTAATTCTTGTTTTTAATACACTTACAGGGGAAATGAACAGTGTAAGACAGACTGTTTACTTTCCATTTTACTTAAATTTTTTGTATCGCATATCAATTTCAACAAACCCTCGTTAAATTTTGAGTGAAATTAACTGCAGAAACATGGTACAAAGTAATTAAATAAATGTAGCCCATTCTCTGAACACTTATAAAAATTCAGTTCAATGTGTCTGACTACATACAGAATTGTCCCCCGTAGCACACGTTAACGATCTTAATGAACCTGTTTTCTTGGTACAAAGTCTATCCGTGCGAACAATAACAATGTCAAACGAATTGTTCGCGATCGCAGAGACTGCGTATCGTATTACCTCGCGGAGTTAATTAAACGCGAATGATTCTCGCGTACAGGCGAAACGCGTAAGTTTAGAGAGAGAGAAACGTTGGTCTTTCGAGCACTCGGATTTCACATCAACCCTCGATACATACTCATTCTTCAGCTATGGAAACCAGAGAAATATCACCGACGTTCCCGGCGTCTTCTAATTTCAAGTACTCGCCTCGCAAATACGTTTCTGAAATTACTCGCTACCTCGACGAGCTTTCAACTCACTTATACAAAACAAGATCATTCTGTAAAATCGTTACGAAATATCCCGGAGCATTTCAAATCGTCTAACGCAATAGCCACGGAAATTTTCATGAGTATTATTCTACTTACCTGAGAAATTTCATTTGCATTATTCCGGATGAAGCTTACTACTACAGCATATAAAAACAATAAAGGATAATTACAGTTGATAGTGTTTGAAGTTTTCAGGTGTAAGCCGTGTCAATAGTTAGCTTCGACAGGAGTTCGAGGCTGCACTGACACTGACGTGCGTCGCTTTTTAATTAATTAGCTGACCAATTAAAAACTGCTTGGCTGATCAATGACCAGGAACATGAACATGAGCATTTTAACAAGATTGAACATCCTGACGCATATCAGTGAGTCTTCAGACCCCTGATAAAGCTAGCTGCAATGCTAACGAAACGTTGGGAATATTCTCCTTCTGACACGGCTTACACTTGGACGGCTCAAACAATATTATCTGTAACAAACTGGGCTGTTATATTATAGTGTCGATACTCTAAAAGATAATTAGTACCGAGAAATGGTGCCTTTCTTTGATAATACACAGTTCTATATGACACTTACAATTAGTTTCCTGTAGGATTATTTTCGGTATTCGGCAAGGAGACTTGGGAAGTGCAAGAAGGACACAAAGAGGATGTGAATTGGTCGTATATCACTGTGCACGAGGGTAATTAATTGTTGTCACGGACATACGCTATAGCCTTAATAAATTAACACCCTTCCTCTCCTGTTTTCTTTCCATTGACCCTCCGCCACTCGCCTTCGTTCAGCCATGTTAGTATGTGGATCTATTGCTCTCCTCTTGAATAGTGGACCTGTACTTTCGTTATTAATTGACCCATAAATATTTCATATCATAACGCGTCTCACAGCCATAACACTTTTTCCTATCAGAATCTAGTAAATCGTACTCACCAACTTAATACGTTTGCATGTCATCTGAATTGATTGACTGAAGAAAATTTGAGTGTGTGTGCCTAAAAATTGGTAAACTAGAGTTAGTCATAATATGTATCGATGAAAATTGGTTTTGGTGAAAGGATATCGAAGAAAATACAGTAGGTGAAACAATTATTGACAATTCTACTAAAATAACATAAAATCTCATCGAAGAAAGTTGGTCATCAGCAGTGAAAGAACGACATTGAAGAAATGATGTTGGGATAATTGAAATGATTCACATCTATTATTATGCTACGAGTTACACAACGCCATACGCGAGTTTCGATTTTCTGTACACTTTCACGGCGTATCATTTTGAATAACGATTATCGACATATTAATTCGCGTAGCAAATTAATGGAACGTCTGCGTCGGCTCCGATAAAAGCGTACGCGACCCGAAACTTTCTCGCAACATTTTATACGAAGATCATTTAATTTGATGAAGCCCGGTTCATCGTTTAATGAGTTTTTAATCGACTCGGGTCGTTCGACTTCGAACGAAGAGCGTTCGAGACCGCTAGAACGTCGTCGAAGGAATTTGTCAACTGTCAATATTGAAAAATTGAATCCGGCTCGATCTATCCCTCGCTGTTAATCTTACGATATCGATACGGAATATTGTTGTTGCTCTTCGAGGGATTTGTCGGTAATCCTTGCTTTTCAGATACGACCACTGACGTTTTTATTATACACAGACGTCCGATATTTTATACGGATGGGACAGCAATCAGTGGAGAGATTTCGATACATTCCATTCGGGTTAAAATCGACGGAACTAATCACATTAATATCATCTATTCCGCCTCCGAGCGAATTTCCATCACGATCAGGTATGTAGGATCGAATGGCAGAGTCGAAAATGGCCACCGATTTCATTTCATACGCGTTAAAATCTTTAATCTGTTAAATGGGAAAGACGGGATAATTCATCGTGAATGTTCGATAATCATATTTTTATAAAAACGAATAATACAATAATAACACTCTATATGTATTCTGACAGTTTTCATTTCTTTTGTACTGCTTACTCCACGTTACGTTCGACGTTGTAAAATAAATTTCGGCTTAAAATCGTTAAAAATCTCCGGTTTGTGACATGTTGCTATATTTTCAATTAAAAGTAGTATTGCCGGAAATTTAGGATGTCTCATATGGTTGGTCAGCTTGAAGTTCAGAATGACAAATATGGTGGGTCACCCAGAACCTCAGGCAGGTCGTACGGTGGATCACCTGATTTTTTAGGAATACTCATGGTGGGACAACCGGTTAATCAGCATATAAATTTAAAATGATTGTTCTTGCTGACGAAATTTTAACACGTGTATAGGTATCAGACAAATCTTCCTTGCTGTCAATCTTATTATTAACGACAATTTTAACATTTTGTTGCATTCTGTCTAACGTAACTCTCTTTTGTGTCTCTGATCTAACAAATGTTACACTTCCTACTATCAATACAATGTTATTTCTTGTACACATCGGCTGAATATTCCTCCTCGCTGTCATTGTAAGCAGTAGCGCATTAAGGGCAAATGAGGCCTGAGGCGGAAGCAGTGGAATGAGGCCCCCTCTAGTACATGTTAAAAGGTAAAAGTATAATTATTACGTAAGACTTATTCCACAGAAAATAGTAGTAGCACATTATTTATAGGAAAAATAACAACAATAACGAAAATCATTAAAATTTAAAAAATGCATACTCTATATTATTACGTATCTAGTATTTTGTTTTGCAAATTTGTCTATCATGGTGTCATGGTTTATGGAATCAACTAATTCCGACTCAATAAACAACATACATAAATCTGATAAATGCTCTTGATAAATTTTGTTTATTTTTTCGCATACATATGACATAAGTACATACATCGTAACGCTTATGGAGTTTCGAGCCCCCCCCCCCCCCCCCCCCCCCCCCCCCGGGGGGCTGTGAGGTCTGAGGCGGTCGCCTCATCCGCCTAGTGGATAATCCGCCACTGATTGTAAGTAGAATTAATGCATGGTAGACAGACGCGTCGGCCAGCTTTCTGCTTTTCTTCGCAGATATCCTTTACACGCTGTATTTCTGGAACTGCGAGTTCTAGAAGAAGTGGGGAGAGCAGTGGGGACGTGAGGAAAGGAGAATCGGAAAATCAGAATGGACGTGCGCGAACGGAAGTTCAGCCGAAAACGTTTACCGTCACGAAGATGTTACTTTTCGGCACCCTAAGGATATTGCGCCGCTCGAGAAAAGCGGTATCAACGGAAGTCGCTGAACGGCCGTTGGGACTCGTTTTCCGCTCGTAATTTCGTATTCGCGCCCGCCCTTCGATCCCTTCACCTCCATTCGCGCCCCTTTTCTACGGTATAAAGTCCCCGATGAGTCGATAAAATTGGATCCGGAGAAATTCGAGTCCGGTTACGGCGCAGACAATACGCTTGAACTTTTCGACGCTCAACCCCTTCGTACCACGATTTTGTAGCCAGCCCCTATATGTCTTCCTCCCCTTTCGAATCACTTCGTGACTCCGTGAACGATAAATAGATCTATTTGCAACTTTCCTTCGAAGCTTCATCAGTCTGCTGGCGTCAGCGGATTTGTTTCACTATTACGCTGTTTGGGGCTGAGGTGGCTGCTTATTGGATCAGATCATTTTTGGGGGTTGAAGGTTTAGAATTACACAAAGGTTACGGCCTCTTGTGAAACGATTATACTATGGATTTTTAAGCATTGTAAAAGTATAACCTTGAGAATAAGTATGTACGCCCCTACTTATAAATCATCAGATACTTGCTTATTTTAAGTAAAATTATTAGACAGTGGATACAATTTGTTAGCTTGATTTTATTATGTTATGTTGCTATATTTATGTATTTTACGTAAATATAATACCTGAATATGATATTAATAATATGCTCGTATAATTTAAATAAATATTTTAAAAACGAAACTGTACGCGTAAGTATGTTTCTAATACATCTCTAAATCGGTCGGTGATAGTCTACCCGCATAAGTTTTGCCAAAAGTCAATGAAAGACTTATGGAAAAAATTATAAGAAGGTTGGAAAGACATTAGTTCCGAAATATTAAACCATTTAATCAAAAGATTGCCGCTATTAGTTCGAACGGATATATCATACATAGGTACATTGATAAGAAGACAATGTAAGATTAATTACTAATTTTTCCTACGGTCTTTAATATATGATTTGAATTACATATTCTCTACAGTATAAACAATTAATAAGTGCTAACTTTATTTCATAATGAAAGACATTTGATACTGTAAAATCGGTCACCTCCTAATTTTACTAATTGTAAGTGTCCGGTGACTTATGGACGGGAGTGTATGGTTTAGATAATCCTTGGAAAGCTAAGGGTACTTATCAATGAAAATCAATTTGAAATTCTTTTATTTCATGAATGAATCAATTATAGCTAAGACCTTCTCTAAATGGCAGCTTCACTGACTACGATCACGTAAATAAAATGCTTGTATATGTGAGACTTAAAAATGTATATATGTTTTTTGTTTGCGTACTCGTTCTGTACTGAGTCCTCAAAGTGACGGCAAACAAAGAGTATATTACAGCAGGAGAGGGAGACAACCACCAACGAAGAAGTTGAGTAAAATGGCTGGGCTTGTTGCGCAACTCCTCGCGGATTTTCAAGATTAATAACTCGCTGCGTATTTTAGAATCTTAACGACGCCTACCCGGAACGTATCGCGTTCCGCGAAATATTAATATAATCGCGAAGACTCTCGTTAAAATTCTCGAACGAGTAAAACGATACGCGGAAGTACCGAGCACGCGTGGAATTAACAGCCGATTCGAACGTATTGATACACCAATGCTTTTAATCATCCGCTTAGTCGTTAATTGTTTCATTCTTCCAGTGAAATTTCAAAAACACAAATATCTCACAGATTCGTTAACTTTATGTTGGATAACGTAACGTGTCGTTTAACCCTTTGAACTCCAAATTTTTTTTTAATTTTCTTTTCAATAACCCCCTATTATTTTAAGTGTTTTATTTGAAATGTACTTAAAAAGACAATTGGTTGATAGGAACCAATTTAAACCATTTTTTTACTAATTATATTGAAAATAGCATCGGAACTTTGCTAAAATTTGATATTAGTGGTAAAAAAAAATATTGCGAAGTATAATACATATTTAAACTGGCAATTTAAAAATGTCGAGTGTGACCCGACATAGCAGCATCTGTGAATAAAATCGGCATCGAGTTACACTCGACAAAGGAGTTCAAAGGGTTAGAGTTTTGACTACCACGCTTTATTAGCTGAAAATAACAAACTTTTTACATTTTTATACGAACTGAATATGACCTCAAATTGTACCCTTTTCAGTCAGTAATACTAGTAACTTTCATCATATTTTTACTTGAAAACAAGTAAACAGCCCTTATCAATTTTTTCGATTTTACAGTAAATTTATAAATATCTAAAGCGTTTACTTATAAAATAAACAATTCCATATTTTCTCGAATCATTAGCAATGAAAATATTTACGTTTTCGTTTTTATACTATTTTACCCGGAAAACGTAATATCGCGAATGGCGTACGGATGTATTATTAACGTTCGAAGCGAATCGGAAATCGACAGAAACATTCAACGCGCTGCAAAACAAATATACAGCAAAGCTACCGCAGAATTTTTCGTGCTCGTCCGTATGTTGCCGATATAACAGCCAATTTACCCCTTTCCCCGGATGATATTCCACGTAATGCGGTAATAATAATTCCAAGCGTATCGCGATATACGCGAATAAGCTTGTTAACAATTGGAAATTTTATTGCATTAGAAATTCTCGAATAATATCGGCTTCCTGTAGTTGAATCAATATGTTTAACTTAACGAGTAGAAAATTATTTTACACGATTCGGTAAACTGAATCGAAAATGTAAGAGAATCTTTGTTGCAATCACATGTTTGACGTTTATGTACAATTTCATGAATTAGTTATGCATCGTAAACCGGCTTAACATAATACAAAATGCATTTTCCGAAATAAATGTTATTCTGAAATAAATCGCAACATTTATACGACAATCATGCTGTGTAATGGAGTATGATATCAATAGCATTACAACATGACACGATTGGCAAAATTTTATATTTCATGTTCTTCGTTTTCCAGGTTCTTTGGTCGCATTTTGTAACAGCTGTAAGAGATACCTTTCACGATTCAATATTTCAATATATCACTGCAAAATATCGATATTTTATGAATAACTAGAACAGGTAGTAAGGTAATATCGAAGCCATAAAATAAAATAGCATGCAACCTTTCATATTGAATATTTTAGGTGTTACTTTTTAATGAATAATGAGAGTATTTGTTTCCTCTGTGTCGAGTTATTCGGAGTTATAACAGTTTGAAAAGGATGCGTCATAAACATGACGGTTCTCTGAATTTTCGCTAACAAGATCTCCGAGTATTCACAGACAAGGAAATTTACAAGTGCATTATGGCATCACGGTAGTTTGAATATGTTCTTATTGAATTTTGAGCGCGACAGTTCCCTGTGTTCTGCTTAACTATTAAATGAATTCCGACGACATTCTCCTCCGTTCTCACCGTCGTATTCAAATACGTCCTCTGCTTTCCCCTCGAATTTTCTTTCCTACCGTAACATCCATTCCTATCGCTGATTCTATGCAACACAAATACAAACATTCTATACTTCATTACAAACTAACGCATAATCAGTATTTAATTTGCAGCGTTCATTAAGAGAAGACAAGTTTTACATTTCCTTTTCGAGAATAATCTGAAGTTCTTAAGGATAATCACGCCGTAGGCAGGGTATTAAGGACATGGCCAGGCTAATATGGCGGATTCTCGAAGAATTCCGGTTTACGATCGCGTAATAAAATAATATCATGCAACCGGCGTATAATAAAGCGATATCCAATTCGAGGGCTTCTTGCGCGCTTCATTTCCTCGAGAATCGCATTGATATTCATAGGATACGAGTATCATAATATTAGGTCGAGTTATAAATAACTTTCTATACAGAGGATAGCTATTTTTCTTTCTTGAAAATCTTAAGTGGCTCAGTCTAGCTATTTTCTTAGAATAGATTATTCAAAATCGATTTTCTGATGATCGAAGCCTTGTGGGCCAGAAAAGTTGTTCTACATTTTCGCGTTAATTTTCAATCTCAAAAGTAAATATAGATAATATGAAATATATCGGCTATCGGGACAATCAGTTAAAAGAGCAGTGAAATATTTAAAAGTCATCAACTTGCACTCGATGGAGCATACGAACAATAAATGTTGTATACGGATGAGAAATTGTTTTCGAAAATACCATTGTTATGCACAAAACATTTTTCAGCTGAAAATGCAGTCGTTCGATTATCCAAACAGAGTATCCTCAACTATATCAAAGGATCGAGATTCCACAGCATCTGCACCATAACCCACACTGTATAAATACCAGAAGCAGATTTCGAAAGACGACATTTACAATTTGTATCGGAGAAACGGCCGTCGGAATTGCCGCCTCGCCACGAAACACTGAAAATATCGTTTTAGCGATAGAGTGGCCCGTTAACGGTCAGGTGATGACCGCTCGGCGCTTTTGTTCAGTCGAGAAACCATAACGTTGGCGCGTGTAAAAGTGTGGAGGCCGAGATGCGAGCAAGGAAACGCGATCCATCGAAGACAAGAAGTTACAAGGCGTGGATCGTTATCCTTGACCCTGTACGCATTCACCATGCTCGAAGAAGGTGCTCTTCGGGGTTAAACGCGCGTATTTGTTGGTACGGTAATTTACGAAACGACAACGTTCGTAGGTCGTTACGGAGCCTCCTGTGTTTGTTTTAGAGGCCGTAACACGTAAGAATCGGCGACTTCGATTTTAATGGCTCATCCCTCGATTTATCGTTCGCCTTCGGACGCATATCCTTTATGGATCATAAAGAGTCGAAGTTTTGACGGCAGTCCAATTACCCGCGACGATAACCGTCGAATCGCGGTTGCATTGTAGCACGGGTTCCTCAAGGTGAGTCTGGGGTACCCCAAGTGTGCCCTGACCCTTCGAATGATTTCGTTTTCGCCAATGAAATTCTCCTGACACAGATTCGTGAATGGAAATTACCTTTTCACGACGTGAGGTTAATTTACTCTTCCAGTAGATTAATACCTTCAGAGTGTGCTTTTAAAGAATGTTGATTATGGTGTCTGATGTACGAAGGATGGTTTCTTGTAACAGAATTACAGATTTTAATAATATTAGTCTTTAAGCACCCTAATAATTTAAATATAATAATATATATATATATATATATATATATATATATATATATATATATATATATAGGTGAATAAGTGTTGTGTGTAACACAGTTGGTGCTTCAGTGATACGTTCGTACATGAACTGATGACAAGATTATCTGGCGTTCCTGTTTTTATATCACACGTTTGTATGGTTGGAGTTTCGCTACATTTATACTTGTGATGTTTAACTATTGGTTAGAAGGATGTGCCAGAGTTCGAGTAATAGTCATTACCCTAACATCTTCTCCAAATATGGCATTTGAAATAAAATGATTTCGACAATACTTTCCTGACTAACTTCAATAATATCAATTCCGTGTCATTCGACTTCTTCTACCATCTTCATTCGTCTTGTGCACGAACACCAATGCGCCTTGGTTCGCCCTGTATTTTCCATCCGTATTAGATTTTACATTTGCCATCCGCTTGGCCAGCATCTCGATTTTCCCATGCGTCCGCCTCTATTAGGGAAATTTCGTTCCGCTCGGCGGGACCGGGTCCGGCTGATTACCGGCGGAAAATCTGGAAATCCAGCGAGAATCGTCCTATCCCGTGCCGTAACTGTTAATCAGAGATTCCGGAAGGTCCGCGTGATTTATCGCACGAACGCGACGTGTGTTCGCAAAGTTGCGTTTCTCCTGAGACGTTTCCTCTCACTTCTCCGCTTCTTTCGTGGTTCTTTTCTCGATTTCAGGAATCGTTAGGGAGTGATCGACGGAATGAACTGTCCGGTGATCTATGACCCCGGCTTCCTCAACAAAGGAACGAATCGAATTTCTGCGAAGGCGCGAGAGTCTGAGAACCTCTGTCCAGTTCACTGAGAGAGAAGGAAAACAGGGAAAAAAAGGAAGGCATTCCGTGCATTGAGTTATTCGACTCGCGAGCACCGCTAATAATTTTAATCCGCCGGACGTATGTACTTTTACCCAAACGGGGACCATTAATTCACCATATATCCAGTGTGTCGAGGGGTCAACCTGTTATTTATCATAAAATATGAGGGCTCGTGCCGGGCGAGCCGCAGCCTTTATGTAATGGTGCATAATAAATTGCATTCAATCTGACCGCTCGACCAGCTCGAAAATATTTGTATAGCCCGCGCGTTTCCATCGCTGCGACCGGACCAGTCGCAGTTTCCTCCCTTTTTTTTGTTCGCGTTATCGGCCAAGAAGTTTGTTCGCGTACGTCTGAAGAAAAATAAAGGAAACGAAAGACCCGTCGGTGCACGACTACAGAGACGATGCAACGGGACAATGCATTCCGAAATTCAAAAGAACTTTTGGTATGCAGGGCGCAGGTTTATTTTGAACATTTTCAGTAGCAGTTACTCACAATCGGTTTCTTATGATCTACTTGTCCAGGAATCATTTAATTCAGCAGTCTTCGTTCTTCAAAGTTCGACACGATTTTTATTTATATGGACATTCTAAGAGTGTGACGTATGCAAGGTGAGATTCAAAATATGTGAAGCTGTTTAAAAGACAGCTATAAAGCTGTTTTAATGACCGGACAGCCAATTGGTGTCCTAACTAAAACTAATGTTATCTACCGGGAACTCTAATTGGCGTCCTATGTGAAATAATCATATTGCGATGTGTGATCATTGGAAACGCTTCGGTACAATGCTTCTTCCTACTTTCTGAAAATGTCCCCGGTAAAAAAGTTATTGTTCATAGCAAAAGCGCCCGTTCGATAAACTGTTAATAACGTTAAATCTTCAAATTTCTACTTCGACAATTCCAACAATGAACGTCTTTCTATCTTCAAACTATTAACACGTTGAACGCCACAGTGAAAACAGCCATACCCAATCAGACACGATTTACTTTACTACTTTTTATATAAATCGTAAAGAAAAAAAGATTTAATTACCCAGTCGTGTGTTCTTCTGTTCCTACATTATTGTTTCAGTACAAAGTTTGCTTAGAATTTTGTGACAATCAATAATTATTAAATTAATTTAAATTAAATTTGAGGTGTCGGTCACCGGTGACCGCCACGGCGTTCAACGTGTTAAGCATCGACATTACAGAAAACAACCTACGTCTGCTTGACGAGCAAAATGACATACTTTAAACGGTGTCAAAACTCACTGCCACATTCTTAAAACCATCAACTCCATGCTGACCTGATACAGCATCGATACAAATTCAAAAAGAAAATTTAGGTACTTCGTCTCGTACGACACACCCAGTAGACTGCCAACAGTCTCTTTATATCAAGGACCCGTTACGAAAGTGTCGTACCTCTTGATTATTCATTGATGCGGTATCGGTCGAACGAAAGATAAGAGGAAGTATGAAAGAAGGGGAGAAGACTCGTAGAAGTATCGTACGCAATGAATAATTACGGGTAGAAGCGGCGGTGTGCGTAACAAATGATGGATCGCCCGTGGCTGCGGGCGGGGAAATGTGAATTCAAAATTCCCTAGGGCTTCGGTAAAAATAACGTTCCACCTCTTAGGAATTTCCAGCGGCGTACACGTATGTATGCATGTATATAGGTATAGGTGTATTTATCATAGGGCGCGAGCGGCGGGCATAGGCGCGCGAGGAATAACTGTACATAATATGTAGCGAGACGCCAGGAACGCAGCAGATAACGCGGATGAATGATTATCTGAATTCGTGTCAGAGTGCTGAATGGGTCGTGATAAGTGATCGTGAGTCGCGTAATGAATATCGGGTGCAATCGGTGCTGTTTCGGGGTCGAAGAAATCGAAAAGCTTGAAAAATGGTGCGTCCGACGTCAGTATGGCAGAACTCACATGGAAAGCGGCAGTTCTTCGGGTCATCGACTTCGATTTAATTTTTGCACGACGATAATGCTCCATGCGTAGATTGTTGTGTTCCATTTGTGGAATTTACTTGTCAGGCATTTTTAAACAATTCTAAAGGCTAGAGCTCGTGATAAATAGTCAAAGTTAGGAATTTTTTCTTAATTAGAAGATGCAAATTTTGTGACATCCCTTCAGATATGCCATGCATAAATCATTATCGATTCACTTCGAGTATATATTCGTATGTACCAGCAACATTAATCTATGTGGGCGATTCTATGTTGGCTGAACTCTGTATATAGGTATGAAATCTTATAGTACGCGATCTTTGGCGTGTAGAATAAGATGAGCTTGTCAGTTTGAAATTATTATGCACAACATTTTCGTCGATTTGAAAATAATCTGAAGGGTCCATAGAACGTGGAAGAAGAGTCGGTCGGTCGTGTCGGAGCGCGGCGGCTTCATTTCCATCTCAGTCACGTTTTCCGATCGAATTTTCTGCCGCTTTTATATACGGTGTTATGGCGATCATTAAGGAGGCAGCTTACGCCCGAAGTGGATCACTTTGAATTTTAATCAATTCAGCGGCTTTTAATACGACAGCCCGAAGAAAGGCGGACGTTCCGCGATCGTTTAACCCCTCGCCTTAGAATTATTTCGGCGGCTATCTGGCGCTGCAGTTTATCATTCAAGTGCTCTAAGGGCGAAATACAGGAAGAATATTTATCAACACGTACAATTTGTTTTAGATAGTTCTTAACGATTAATAACGATTCATATTCAATTGAAGCTCCTATACTGGTCATAATCTGCAATGCGAGTGTGACATGTTATTACAAGGCCAGGGGTTAAGAGCCCTTTCAGCTAAGACAGCAATGAATTTAGTCATACTTGTTTTTTTACAGTTTCAGGTATCTTGAACCTTTATGAACATACCCATGAAAAGATTTTTTAAGTTTCGACAAATTGTCGTCGCTATTTCGCTATTTAACCGAACGAAATCCTGCATACGGGAATCCGCTTTTTCGTGCAAGGGTTACATGCGGTACACTTGGCACAAAAGGAATATTGTATTTTGCCACAGAAAAAAATTACATGCATTGTTCAAAGTACGAACAATAAACGTTCCAAGTTTCATTTCAATAGCCGTGGTAGTTTTGTTGCTAAAAATTTCCCCAAGAAGAGCTGGGTATGTTTAACCCATTCAGCCTAAACTACGAGTCTGACTCGTAGAGCATGACTTAGATCAAAACGATGGACCAAAAAATAGTATTTCTTTCATATTGTGTCGTTCTCCTCCTGTAATTCATTTCAGAGATACACCGAGCCGTCTGAACATATTCTACTCGTAGAAATTAAACGTAGCAGTTTGTTCACATGACGCGCGAATCGAATGTCGGAGTTTGTCCACATGAAGTACTAAACAAGTGTCACAGTTCGTCTACACGAAGCGCAAAATAAATGATGGCTGAATGGGTGAAATGTCACCCCTGATAGCTTTTAACGTTAACGTTACTTTTTTTTATGATAGCTTCTAAGGGTTAAGCTCGAGCCTCGCAGAAAATACGTTGCCACCCTGGAGCCGCCTCCTCGTTAAGATGGCGGCCTAACATCGCGGCAGGCAGATACATTTCGTCGGTTTAGAAACTGCCGGGTTGATTGCACGCGCCAGAAACCTCTGGGCCGTAATTAAGCTAGCACGTCAACGGTTGTATTACGGTGCGGTTGACGCGGTGTGTTCTTGGCTCCGAAATATCTGCCGCGATCGTGAGTTTCATTAGGCGGGCGCAAGAAGCGACCCGACCCGAATTCGTGAAACGTGCCGCAGTCAGCCGAGTCGGGACGTCACGTTTCGTTTGCACTGTAAATCGCGGTTATAGCCACGATAAAGTCGTTCCGGGACCAACGTATGAGGGTCCTTCGTGACCTATGCAAACGCGCGTGCGAACGCTCGTCACATTCGCAAGCACCCGAATCTTGCCAATTTTCGATCCCCCGCCACCCGATTTCTACTATTTCTAATCACGTTTAATGCTGTAGTCGAAACTGTTGTACCTTCTGTGGCCGACCGTACACTGTGTCTCTGAAATCAACGGTCCGCTAAATCCTTTGAGTATTGAGTGAATTCGTAGAACATACACGCTGTGGAAGTTGTGATTGGTTACATTTCTGTGCATTTAAACTGCACGCTGAACTTGTATCGTTTAATTACATTGAACATAGAAATGCATACAAACAAATTCAGATTTTGAAAGATTTGAAAGTATTTTGGAAAGGAATAATCATATAAAAATGGAAGTGAGAGAAAATTACTGTTATGATGGTTGTGTAAAAACTTCTTTTTAGATAGCTGCATATAGTGGTTTAAATTTCTTTTCTCAAGGTCATAGAAGTCTTAAAATTAACGTAAGATATACTATATGTATATGTCATATGTATTTTCGTATTCACTATAAAAACAAATAAACAACTGCATCGATGCGTTCCGTATAATAAACGAGAAATGAAAATGGTTTACTGGAATGGGTCACAGGTTTTGTCCGATCCGTCAGTCTATAGACTTACTTATTCTACTTATGAAGTTTCTAGCAGCGCGAAGCATTGCTCAACGCTCTGATTTATATATGTATAATAATCTTGCATCATAGCCACTAAATGGGAAACGTTTCACAGTACTGTGCACCCACAGAGTGACCTTGAATAAGAAAAACACGCGTTAATACTAGGAAGAAAACGAGTGGAACATTAATCAGTTTCAACGCGAATAAATGCTCCTTTCACTTTAAAAGAGATGTTCGAAATGATGCCGCTGACTTCAATGCATTTCTCAGTACGATAAATGAACGACCACACTGTACTTTCAACTATTTCTGAGGTACACACGCAATGGAACGAATAAATCTTTTACCTGTTCGCCCTCTTATTAATCATATTCTCCTACGAATACGAATTTCTCTTAATCGCGTTCATTTGAAAGTCAACGTGGCCTGATCGGACACGTCTGGTGTTTTTATCACCTGCTAGAAAGTCGGGACAAAATTGTATGGTTTCAATGAGAAGATCGTTGATAACTTTGATTATTCAACGTTTCCACAACGTATACACTATATATTATTTTACATGTCAATATCATTGCCTTTGACAATATTCTAATCAATCATTGCAATGGTAACGTACAAGCGCATGCACACGATCGAACTTAAGCAGATTTTTCGTTAGGGGAGATCGGGTAAGATGATGATACTAAGCGAAAATAAGTGTAACTTTTTTATTTCTTATACCAAAAAAATAATGTTTTACCATAACAATTTTACATGTTTTAGTAACAGAAATATATAATTTTACCCTTATCTTTGGTAAAAAAATTAAAAACTAATTTGTGAGTAAATTCACCATCTCACCCGACCATTGGGTAAAATGGTGAACATACTGGGGTAAGATGGTTATTACCGACTCATATGCAAAGATAGCGTAACAAAGAAAGTCGGCATGTATTAGCAATGGAAGCAGAAAATAACATCTTACACGAGCAACCATCTTACCTCATTCTACCCTACAACTTTTCACACAGCAATTTCGTGTCTGACCAGGAATGTCCATCTTCACTGTGTACGTCACTTGTTCTGTTCAAATAATTACCGTCGAACTCATCGACAGAGTGTTGACACGCGACAGCTTGTCGTACATTGCTCCCTTAACGCGGCAGTTAACCGGGGGAAGGCGCGACAAAAGCAATAATCTCGCGACGAAGACGCGACGCTCTCGTGAAACCCGCGTCCCTCGTATGCAGGCTAATAAATAAACGCTATTTCGAACTTTGCCGCTAATGGCGTTAATTCCGAACTTCCGCGACGATGACAACGACGACGACGTCCGCTAAAATTAGATTTATCTTGATCCGCCGCGAGCTCGCAAAATTATATTCTCGTAAAGTTCGCGCAAGCCTCGTGTACGCGTATTTGTTACGACGTCGACAGTTTTTCTTCTTCGAGCAGATCGTTCTGGCGAGTTCGACGAGTAAGTTTGTTAAAGACGGTCGGGCTAATTACCGTTATCGCGTTACGTAAGCGGACGCGGGTACCAGACGCGGTACTTGCACGCTGCAAATCGCATTGCGATTTACTGGCAGGGTCAGCGTCGTTGAACGCGTCGAGGAGTACGTCATTTTTACGGTGAAACAGTCGAGAAATTCTCTGAGGCCTCGTGCACACTACGATTTCCACCATTTATGTCGAAATAAGTTTTTGTCTTTATCGATTCTATGGGAATAATTTTATGCAGTTCATGAAATGAGAAATGTAAAGAATGAAAGAAGGAAATTCGTATATCAGTAAATTCATTTGTATTGATAAAAATTGTGTACATTTTGAGAAGTAAAAATAATAATAGTTTATTAATAGACTGTGGATATTTCTGCAGTTTAACATACATAAACACGTAATAAATGAACATTTCAACGGCAAAATACAATTCTATTCCTTTAATTATTATACGTTCAATAAAATAATATCAACGGCTAAGTATACATATTTGCATAAAAGTTGATTACAATGATTAAATATAGCTTTACAAATAATTTAGATAAGTACTATCGAACTATCCTTACGCTGTATCATACCGTTACTATATTCTATATTTTCGTTGTAACGCTTTAACGAAGCATTTAGGGGCATATAACTATATAACATATTTTTGCTTATTTCTGCACGTAGAATATACAGGCACAGTTTGACAGAAAAAAAACTAGGTCACCTTGTATATGTAATACCGAGGATACATAGAGTGCTATGTTGAAGAATTATTGTAGAGCTTGAAACAGTAATTGCGTAAGAACATAAGGTTGAGGTCACAAAAGACGGAAATTAACTCGTTGAAACTATTAGCTGACACGCTTCGATTGTTCCAACTAAATTCCCTAATCGGAAACGTACAGAAAAACGCGACTGTTCGTGCGTTGATTTGTAATTGTTCGATATTATTATGAAATACGCAAGCTTCGTGTATTTACAACGACAGAACAACGTGTTTCATGTTTGTAACAATAATTAGAACTCATGGTGCACTGACTGGGCTAATGAACTTGTTTCGTCATAGAATGTAACTTCTATTCCCGATGTTACATGCCTGAACCTGAAATTAATCGATTCTATGTCACCGTAAATTCTATGAAAATAATTTTCGTGCAACGGTAATAAGCCTTTATCAGATCTCCGAGACATTACTATTAATATCGTGTAAAACAATCAATAATTTCAGTATACGATTGCAGTACAAGATTTTAATGCGAAATTAGTGTTTGAATCATTCATTAACTGTAAAGAGAAACCAATGTAATTATATTACAGAAAAATTGAGAACCTTCGACAGTAAGACGAGAATGTAATCAACTTTCTGGAAGTCGTAATGAAATTTTCGAAGAAAACCGATCATCCTTCGAAACGTAATTACAGTCGAGTAACTCGATTATGATGCAATTTATGCGTTTAGAAAGTAGGATGACCCGCATCGTCGCAGACAAACTCATCCCATAAACATCGACGGTTCATCATACTTAAAAACGTCCGTGATACATCTGATTCACATTTTTTCGTACAAATAACATTTTTCTACAAAAAGACGTAACGGACCTTATTGAAAATCAATGAAAACCTCCCTTTAGATTTTTTCATTACTTTAAATCTACATGGACGTCATTAAATAACGGGGAATAGATTTCTCAAGGTGAATAATTATATTCTACAGTAGAGACATCTAGATAAGGCCCTTCAAGGTGATAATTCATAACTGGCTTATTTATTTTTCTCCGTCAGACATGTATTCATAGCAGCACGCTCAAAATAAGAAACAGAAAATGCTGTACAATACACAAGGAAATGGCTTCGAAAATTTACGTATCTCCGTTACAATTACACACAAGGTGTATCAAAATTTGTGATTCAAGCGTGAATGAACTGCCCACACAACAAATCTGTATATTTCCGCTTGTGCTTGTCTGCATAGAAACTCTGTCTACAAAATGTGTTTAGCCACAATGTTGGATATATTCAAAGTCAGTCTAGTCGAAATCACCTACTCACTAATTCCATCGATTATCAACTGTGAATATTTAATGACGTAATTTTAATAGATGTCTCTACTGCGAATTCCCCGGAACTTGGCTACGATCTAATGCACACGTGCTTTTCTGTTACCCTGATTATATCCATTTATATTTTCCGTTAACCATTAACGTGTATTCAATTATAACAATTACGAGAGGTTGACCTGATTTATGTAAGAATCCCCGTCGCATGAAGTTAAAGGGTCAATTATAAAATCAGGAAAGCTTTGTTGGCGGGGTTACAATGATATGGTGAAACGGTCGAACAATGTAGCAGTAGAATTCACGTTACTTCTACTTCGTGACGAAGCAGCAGGCGGAAAACTGATAGAAGGTGTGCAAATCCCGCGAACGATCGACGGTTTCCTCGAAGGAACGCTATCTTCGCCGATCTTCGTCCGAGAGAGCTCGTCGGGCGAGAGAAAGTTGCGCACGCAGACGAAACGTAAATTTTACAGAAACGCCATAAAACGTGGTTGCGCTCGCGGTGTAAACGGGACGGCGTTTTTGAAATTTCGCGATTGGAACGTGGGAATCGCGTGAACGACGGTTCGATTCGCCACGCGAAATCAATGTCGCGTGATTTGTGGCGCCGCGGGATGTCCTCAACCCCAAAAGTCGCTTGACTTTTCCCCGTGTGGCGCAGCCTCGTCTTATCTTTCGTCGAGTGAAAGATTGACCTTTCCTTTCATTCGCGGCGGCGGCGTTTCCTACGATTATAACAACCGTGAACTTCCTTGCTTCCTTCCAGTTCAGCGCAGATCCGCTCGGCCGCTTCAAGAACAATCGGTAGAACTTTCTATAATAATCACGGTCTGCTTTCACGCGTGAAAACGTGCCAACGCGTTTCATTAAATGTCGATGGCTCTTGTTCGATCGGCAACGAGGAAATTATAGATCTCGCGGCGAACAGGCTATCGATACCGGTCATCGTGCACGTTCACAATCGAACCGTCTCCCTCTGAATCGAACTAATGCTCGTCATTCGAACGCTGATGATAGATCGCCGCCTACAGGGCCGTGGGTATTCTTCCAGTCGTGTTTACTTTGTAACGTCAATATCCACGGAACGGTGATGATAGAAACATCGGTAGAAGAAATCTAAAATATGTGCACAAAGCTTGCTTGGCTGTTTGTCTTCCTCCTCGATGCACGAGAAATAATAGTGCAGCATTTCAATTTCCTAGCTTCTTTTGATGCACAAAGCATGTAACGTGTTTGCAGGGTATCGCTCGATGCATGTCCAGCTTCTTGTAACATGAGACTTCAGACATTGTTTTTACTCCACGCGTGGGTTAGAATTTATGGTATGAGACAGGTCCTCCTGCCGGAGTAAATTGGTACTTTAGAGTAACTCAGAATTTCGGACACTGTTTTTTTATTTTGCAATGTATAAAAGTAAATCGAAAGTTTGCAGTGAGTTGTCCTTTCATAAATAAGGCTTCGTTTCTCACAGACGCGGCTTTGATACTTCACCGTGTCTGGCTATGAACGGGGGCGCTTCTCCTTGCAATTCAAAGTGTACCGCAATATGAAATGGAATTATTCGTTAAAATTACACAAATTCTGGAATTCCAATGTTTACTTAATTAATTGTCTAATAAATTATTTGAAACACGAGCTATTGAAAATTAAATATTATTCTTAGTATGTAGTATAAGATTGTCTATTAGAAATAAAAAGTGTTTCATCGATGCAGATACTAAAATTAATCATTCGAGTGTAATGGGTCTTCTCTAGCAGGCGATATGTTTCTATTGGTCTTCGCTTGTGTCACTAATTTCGTTCTAAAGTGTTCTTGTATTGTCTTTTATCTTAATACGCATATAAATATCGCGTAGAGAACGTGTAATTGCATATACCTACCATTCTACTTGAGGAATGCGATAAATTTTTTGTCCGTGTTATATAAAATTTGAAACGAGAAGCTTTAGAGCACTCACGCATGTCGGATCATTAGCCGTCTAGATATCGCGGTGTATCAGCGATGATTAATTCCGCGTCCAGTTAAATCACGCGCGATGAGCAGCTTATTGATAATATAAGGAACAGGACGGCGAACAGATTCATAATTAAGATATCGGCAGAGGTAATTGCAATTAAGAAGTAATCGCGGAATTATGATAATTCCTGTAACGCCCCTTCATCTTTATAATATGTTAATTAATACGTTGTCCTCAGACTTCACTGACCACGCACACCGACGAGTTCGCCTAATCAAAAGGATGTCTTACTCCTCCTAGGACGTACTAACGGGTTATAACAGAAATTTATGTACTCCCTTCGAGTAGTATGCATTAAACAAATTTTTACGCTACCTTGAACCGTTCATACAGAATGGTTTTATCTTCCTCTAACTACAGGGCATTAATTCAATAGATTGTACACTTAAAGGTAACAAAAAAGCTCATATATATGTATATCCCGCTTCACCTTGAAAGCCGTTCTTTAGTTCCGATGGACTGGCAGGCGGAGCTTCGAAAGTTCGCCGCAGTTAAAACCGTCGCGTAAACATGGTCGACATCGCGGGCTCGAGTTGCAGAATTAATCGAAACTTTTCGAGATTCATGGCCGCAGATCTTCGAGAAACTTATGGCTGACTGTTACGACGGAGTCTAGCTCCTTTTTTCACCTCGTAAAGCAGTCTTGACGAGCGTTATGGATTATGCAGTCGTTCTAACCGCGAACTTCTACCGTCGACTAGCCTGTCAAGCTCTCCATTAACTCGTTCTGTATCTACGAGTGTTAAACCGCTCGATCCTTAACTCACGACAGCCACTTCATTGTTTTCGAACGCGCGGCATGCACAGGAAGTCTCCAAACTCGGCGAAAATAAAATGTCTTTGTTGCTTTTACCGAAAATAAACAGAATATTAACACGTTTTGCGCCGGTGACGTAAAAATACGTCTTTTCCATGTTGTCACTTTAGCGCCAGTCATGCAAATGTACGTATTTTATTTTTTACTTGTTAGATGCCGTTATAAAATTCTTGCGAATGTTTTCAGTTTCCAGTTCAGTAGTAAGATGTCAGAACTGAATGCAATTGCTCATTAGAGCAAATTATATAACGGTAAAATAAAAAGAACGGTAATGTAAAATACAGGTCTTTTATAACATTGACTTCTTTTATTTCTAAATTACAATCAACACTACTAAAAATATGCAAAATAATGTTAATGTTTTATGTGTTCATAGCTTGACATGGTGCTAAAATTTCCATCCAAAATATTGAGTACGTTTTCAGTTATAAAAATTTTTCTAAGGTGTTACTTTAAATCGAAATATAAGAATTTTCAACGGCGATTAAGCAAATTGGCAAATACGATGCAAAATGTGTTAAAAGTAAAAGCTCCTGCTTCAGACTTAAATATTTGCAAGCGATGAAAATTGAATTTAAGATCATCTGCTTCGAAATTTTAACACAGATCATTTTGTGAACAGAATTATGACTCATGATAGTGCCTGACACCACATAGTGTGACTCATGATACTGATTCAATGAAACTGTTATTGCAACGTCATTGTGTGACACATTAAAAAATTCCGTGTCCTGCCAGAACACTGTGAAGTCTGAAAGTATTTAATTATTTCATGGGGCACTCCTCATTGCATACTATCACTATGACATTAATTTGGCCCACAATTTAATGAGGGTTGGTAATTATTCTGCAGTACTCTTCCAAAATACACATTTACACAACTGCACTTAAATCAGGAAAGAGAAGTAACTATGAAAAACGTTTGATTAATTTTGTGAATCACTGTATATTCGTTAATTGCTGAATACATTTTTTTTTAATCGAGTGTATAGATACGAACTTGTGATTAGATGTCATTCGACAAATTATGAACGTTGTTGTACGTATCATTTTAACCTTCAGAGAGCCTTGGGCAATATTTGGAATGTTTGAGTCGTTGAACATAACAGAAACATTTTGTACGTGCACGCAAAGGAAAAGTTAATTATTTTTCATCGAATCGAGAAAAAAATGGCACAGGAAAAGGATTCATTTGATGAGAGACGCTCGAGAGCGGATACGTTAATCCAGTTTCACGCGGCCAGGGGAAAATAAAATTTCGTGGAAGCAAAGCAATTTAAAATACATCGCGCGAACGCAAAATTTTCGCCGGTACCGCCCCAGACGTTATATCGTCCTCCGTTATGCGATGGCCCTCTCATGTTCGTCCTGAAATATTTCCACGAACTCCCGGAATAATGCGCGAACGAAATTGTGTTAGCTCCCTGAAGAAGCTGCGAACAATTATTTCGCGTCGTCAAAGCGCGAAAACATGGGTTCCCTGTCACTAATTACATGTTCTCCGTCAGACGATGCAAGGTGTCTCGATAATAGTCAATTCGAAAATTGTAGAGGAAGTATGGCAGTTAAAGAGTTTCTGTTTGGCACCTTTTAAAGATCAGAAACTATTCAGGAAAAGTGTGCGTGATTTTCGGCTTTCCTTTCCATGTGGCTGACGGGTTTCAGATCATACGGATGATACAATGCAGATTATTATATATCTATCCCTTGATTTACGCGGTATATAATCCCTCCGTTTACGCGGACTTTTTGTACGCGGTATCAATTTACGCGGTCTCATTTACGTGGTCAGAAAATATATTTTCCTATAATCTTTATTCAATTTACTATATATCAGTGAGACGCAAATTCTTACTTAACTGTACTAATTACATCATTCTGACCTTTTTTGGTTTATAGTGAGTATGTTTAAACTTGACCGCTTAAACAATAACAAATGTACTTTGCACTCTACTTGCGAATGCTGCAAACATAAAATCATAGGATGTAGGAAAGGATGTATTTCGGGTGTACGGTTACACATATTTCTTCACTTTTATCAAAATCGTAAAAAACGTGTCATTCTGACGACAAAACAACAATTTGGACGGTAAAACAGATACTGGCAGACTCTATTTACGCGGTTCTCTTCCGCGTAAAAAAGAACCGTATGGAACAAATAATCCGCGTTAATCGAGGGACGGTTGTATGTATAAATTCTTCTACACACTTTTAATATAATTTATTCCTGTAGCTCATGCGTTCACATCGTCCACACAAAAAATGTATTATTGTACAATCCAGCTAGCAAGGTGCTAACACGTTGAACGCCGTGGCGGTGACCGGTGACTGACACCTCAAACTTAATTTAATTAAATAATTAGTGATTGTTGCAAAATTCTGAACAAATTTCATGCTGAAACAATAATGTAGGAACAGAAGAACATGTCCAAGTACTCAAATCTTTCTTTTCTTTACGATTTATATAAAGAATAGTAAATGATGTCGTGTCCCTGTAGGTATGACCGTTCTCACTGTGGCGTTCGTGTTAACTCTCTACATATAACGCAGTGTGACTTGGAAGTCACATACCTATGTATCTATATTTTTTCAGTTTTATTTCCTTTATTTATCGCTGTGTATAATTATATTCTACGACTATGCTGCCAACAAGGAGTCCGTTCGTTTATTATTATATTTATTTATGTTTGTATACAGCGATACAAATTTTATTACTTATCTTTATCATTTACCTGATGTATCATTTTCATCATACGAAAGAAAATTCTGGTTATAGAGGGTTAACGAAAACAATAATCCAATTCTTATAGTTGCAATTCCCTAAAGTTGTTACGGAAAACGAACTCTCTTGCGCAACAATTTCATTCTACCGCTTCGATTTATTCCTGTAAGCATATACCGCCACTTTCTTCCCAATTCTATCACTGAAACACAATTACCATGCCACCGTTTACAAAGTTCCCGTGAATGAAACGCACCGTTCATTCGCGTATTCCTGCGAAACAATTTAATTAGCAACAATACGCGAAAGAACATCCGGCCCCGAAGCTAGAATCGCGTTCGAGCTGAAACTTCTAATTGCTCCCGCGTTAACAAGCAGAAAACGTTGATGAATGGCGAGATAGTAACGCGATCGCGAGCTCTCGGGACACGTCGATCGAACCCGATTGGCAAACTTTTATAACGTACGATCTTGCTGTTGGCAGTTCCCCTACCCCTGTCCCTTAATGTGTGAACGCATGTTACATTATAATCAGCGTGGATACAATCGCGGCGAAGTAAAATCTAGCACCGGTAAATTTTCCTTTTCAGCTTACCGTTTGATTGAACCGCTGCCTGAAACTGATTAGTGGAGTCTGAATAGCCTGGTTCTAGTCTGGCTATAGTCTAGTTCCACTTCCAGACAGGTTAATTACAGTGTACTTTAGCCGGAACGTTTCGCTCTGCTCCTTTGATAATTCGAGGCTACGGCGTTTAAAGGAATCGGGACTATGGAAAGTTGAACTGTTTAGCAAACTAGCTGCAGGTAAGATTGATTTCAAACGGAAACCTATTCCATTAAACCGATCGCACCTTGTCGGAACGCAATTTTTGCTATTCGATTCGCGGGTGGCCTGATTCGATACAACACGATCAATTCGAAAGAACTGAGTCGCTCGGAATGCTCCTGAGAATGCAAACAATAGACATGATTAGGAAATTGTGGATGTTTATGCAAATATACATTTTTAGACTTCCATATTTCTTATGTTAATGCGTTTAAATAAATGAAACCTCAACAAGACTGCATTTGCTCCTTGAAATGTCGAAATATGTAATTTATATTTTGCTAAGTTATTAAGTGTCCGTCGTTCACCAATTTGTATATACTAAATAGCATAAACCTCCGCAGTCTAGTGATTAGATTTTAAACCGAAAGATCACCGCGGACAGGATAAAGAAACCATACCACCCTTGAGTCTTATATGTACGTTGAATGTTGTTTTGCTTGGACAGTTCCATTGATAGAGAAAAATAGTAGATGTTGTGTTGTTAGTTTAAAAGTAGAGATGACTTGTTAAAATTAACAAGTCGACTGTAGTGAGGTTGGCCACCTAGTGATCACCGCCTTAAATTTTATTTTACACGCCACATTTTGTAATGTAGTAATGTGGTAAGAATGTCGTAAATACGTCACACATACATATGTCACACGTGGTACATAACTCGTCAATTGAATAGCTACGAATACATACAAAATTCTGAGCAAATTGAACATTCCAGTGATCGTATATTATAAACAGAATACAGTAGAGCCTACCTTATCCGAACTAATAGGGAGACAAACGTGGCCAGATAACAGAATTTTCGGATAATAGAACAATCACTTTTTTTTTATATTAATCTTCATTTATTCAAATAGAAATGGACAAAATTGACAGTTTGTTTCAATATTTAAGGATCCTATATTTTTTTGGCTGCTCAATCTCATAAGTTTTCACGAAACGGCTGTTTCGATAACAGAATATTCGGATAATAGAACGTTCGGATCTTAGGATATTCGGATAGTGGAGATTCGGATACGGGAGACTACTGTACTTTGTGTCCCATTAGGTACGACTGTTTTCACTGTAACAGTCGACGTGATGTTGCAATAATATGACAGAAAAATACACAATGAAGAGATACAATAAAATTAATGAAACATCTTTGGCGAAGAACCATTGTAAAATTGCAACCCATAAATACCAGAAGTGTATGGAATTACACAAAGTTCGCTACACAGTTATTCCAGTTAAAGGGACAAGAATTTTCGGAGTGCGGTGGTAATTCAATGTAATCTCGAGGAATCAACGTTCAATGGGATACCTTCGATTTTACGGGGGGGAGAAGCAACGTAACGTGTGGAGTTTATTACTGATGCTGTTTCCGCGAAGCACGTAGCCGGAAGCGTAGTACGCGATAACAGATATTGTCGTTTTCGTTGTACGGAATTCGATGCTGCTGTAACGGAACTCTTGAAGTGCTCTTCATGCCGTATGTAACGTGTCCTTACACTGCTGTTTGCAGGTTGCGAACAATACACTGATCTCTGAACATGGCTCTCGTTTAAGCTATTGTTAATCCGGTGAATTGTTAATTTAGAAATTATGAATTTACACTAATTGTTAGTTTCTTATTTGTTAGCTTCTCTTCGTGTTAAAGTTATGATGACTTTTAAACTGACCATTTTCAGACTTCATTTGTGGACAGTTTTCTTTGTAAGAGATGAAGATCTGCATCGATTGGGTTTCATTAAAGAAAATTTCAACTGCATTCTTCAACCACCGCGATGCACGAAATAGGATAAATATAACGTAGGAATATTTGATTTAACCTTTTTTGATGACTTTCTATCTCTAATTTAAAGATAGAATTTGTTTCAATTACGTAGAACACCTGAAGGGTAAGGGGAAAAGAACAAGGAATGTCACAAAACAGCTTCATTGAGAAAAACAGTTTTTAATACTTTAGTGCGTCAGTAAACAAACAAGGTCCAATGAATGTAACTGTATTGTTCATGACAAGAAGTTATACTCTAATTAGGCGGCAGAAAAAAAATGAGCGAAAATATACCTAATAGTTTTACAATATTTTAATTTTTCTTTCAAGTTGAACACTGCAGAATAAAAACGGGCATACCCTGTTCTTTCCCCGTACCCTTCACCTGATGTAAAGCTATTTTAATGTGTTTGACTAGGTATGGAATTTTTCACTGTGACAATAAAATAACCGACGAATTTCTCCGATTTGTACTTTGCACACACAGAGAAAAAGATTAAAGAGTTGCAAAAGCTTTATTAAAAATTTCTTAAATTGTTATTAACATATAAATCAACTATGGTTATAAAATTCGGAATATTTTATTACCATTGACAAATGTTAAAAGATAGAATTATTTTTTTATAGTTAAGATTATTCCATAGAAAAGAATCAATTGATTAATTGCCCTCTCGCAGTTCCTTGTCATTTGCACTCACTTATTAATGTTCAGCGAACAAACCGTTTCACCAGGCGACAAGTCTGCCAGGCTATCGGAGAAACAAATCCGCATTTACGTTTCCACACGGACCGATCGTCGTTGATACATGATTCCGTGGACGCGTGACGGAGTTCCATCGAGCGTGCTGTAGGAGACAACAATGGTGGATCTCTGCGAATGGTATTTTTATAGTTTCGGATCCGCTCCATGGTACACCACCTACGTAAACGTTCGCGTGTGTTCGTTTCGGTACAAAAGCGCAGCAGATTGATGCGCGATCGCTCTCAGGCGAGAGCCCGAAACTTTTCAGATAGCAAAATAGCTTCCTCGTAAAAATGCCGTGCGATTCTCCCTATCGTTCGCCTCTCTCCATCTCCCTCCGCGAGTCAGAAAAAATTCGTTGTTATTCGAACGCGAAGAGCTCACGAACGACAAAGAAAAATCCACTAAACAGACGAACGAGTAAACGGAAGAACCAATACGCTGTATCGAACAAGAATCGATGAAAAGGTAAAAAGAGGATCGGTCGATCGAAACTTCCAGCGGGAGCGTATGGACTTCGAACGACTTCGCATGTGCAAACGACGGTTAAGAATTTCCGTCAGTACTCAAAGGTTGCCATCAATCTCGAGGAACCCTTTTTAGGTTAATGCGGAATGGTATAGTGCAGCAAAGTGTCCCTACGGCACTTAAATTACTCCGATGCGCCTGTAAAAGCGAGCACCGTGTTGAGGATAGATGTAACTATCTAGAGTAGAAGCGGCACAATAACAAGGTCAGCCTTTTTATTTCGCCTATAAATTCACCTGGGAAACGTACGGCCCTGCAATTACGCATAGGGTGGCGTTTGCCGTAAAAAGTGTGCTTGGTTGTTGCGGCAGCGTTAAGAAATGACACCGAGGAACCGTGCAGTAAATACTCTTGTAAACTGTGCAGATTAACATATTCTGTACGTCCCAGTTGCCTTGAAACACGAAGAGGAGCTTCTCACTTGCCGCTTCAAGGAGAATAAAAGTTTTCTGCTTGAAGGACGATGAAGGATCGAGAAGCTGAACATGTCTTTAAAATTAGTTACCTTATCTTATTAATATCTTAATTAATTGTCTCTTGCAAATTGCTGAGAGTAAAATTGATACCCCTTCTATGCTTACAACGGATTCCTGCACACTGTACGTATATTCAGAGTCTGCTAGTATACAATTAATCTTTACAATATCGTTCCTCTTTCAAGAATGTGATATCTTATTAAATTTATTTGTATCTTCATCTTCGTTCTAAGTACCCAATAGCAGAGTGAGAACAATTATCTTTTCTTGCACCAACCGATCCTGAGGGGCACCAATAAATTTTAGAGAATGGAAATTTCTGTAAAAGTAAGCCTTCGAGCTTATCACACGACTCGCAGCCAACGTCTCCGGGATTAGTTTCGAGAAACATTCAAGGCGCAGTCTCGAGCAAAAACTTGGAGCAACTTCACGCTGGCGAGTCCACGATTAAACGAAAAACATTTTGCACGGCATTAAAGCTTCCATTTCTCTTTTTATCCGAGCTTCCCGCGAATCCTCGAATCGTCTTTTTCCAACTACGAAATAACTGTTCTCCCGGATCTTGACCGGCGAACACGGGAGGCGCATTATCGTACGGACGATACGGGGACAGACGACTTTTATTGCGCGGCAAAGAAGAGAAACGTAACCTGTCGCAATAAACCATACGAAGCGCGTAATTTGTAATTACCGTTCGGCATTGCAATCAACTCCCAAATACGCCGATTCCGTGTGCGTGTCTGTCTTTCTTAGCCGCTCGCGTGGCCTTTAATCGGCTATAAACGAGCTAACGACGTCCCGACTAAACCTGCTTTTTCTCCGTCTCGATTTACCACCAATGTTGACGTCGTGTCGGTGTCGTAGTCAATCGACGACTCGATCTTCGAACAATTCGAATAATTTCTCGAATTAAGCGATTCATCGCTCGATTCGGTACAAACGGACAACCAGCTATTCGTGCTTTATCCCAGGATGCATTAATTTGTCAAAAACGATCGATGAAGACATTACTGAGAATCGAATTATAAATTTTAGAATTATAAAACAGAATTTTATATTCTTTTTTACTTTACTTCATTAGCTGATGGAACAATCCCGATTTTAACAACCCCTCTTCAGTTTTCTTATGCGAACTCCAACATAATAATTTACAGTCCTTCTTCAGTGATTAGACTCTTCGATTCGTAAAACGATAGTACTCGGTTATAGGAGGTAGTATTTTTAAATTAAAGGAACGTAGAACTCAAGCAACTTCCAGCCATCGCGACAGATCCTGAAAATTTTCAAGGATACGCCAGGCAATCACACACACACCTATACCCTTCGATAGAAATCCTGGCGAACGAGCCAGAGGATCCTATACCGCGCACAATTGCACCGTTTCAGAAACCTATAAGGACCGGTATCCTGAAACTTGGAAGCTATCATCGATTCTCGCGTATACATGCACACTCGACGCGAGTGTATACGTGTTTGCCAAGAAGACGATTTCGACGTTCCTATTTCAATATCGAGGGAACATCCTAATTCACTGTTCGCCGTTGGATTATATGGCGTAGCACGATAAGTATAGCTATACGTCGTCATCGCCAACGGCGGATCTAGCCGGCTTAATTTAAACGCGAAACTCCCTCGAAAGTCTCCGCTGTTGTATCGGGTCCGTGTGACAACGCTTAAACTCGCTATTATTTAATGGACGCAATAATCCAGAGATTTTTCTCCCCGCTGCTGCCGCTGCTTCTTCTTCTTTTTCTTCTTCGGCGTTTCGCAAACTTCCACCCGAGTTCCTTGGTCACCATCCTTATCGCGAGGAATTCGTCTGGAAGTTAATTAATTTTCCGTTCACCTGGCGAACTGTATGCTCCGGGAGTGATACGACGGAAAGGCGTGAAACTTCGTGGATTATGCAACGGCGTTCAGTAATTTCGTGAGAATCGTTCGCTCGATGATTTTTTTGCTGGAAAGTTGCAACGACGTGACCCGGTTCCAAATAGGACACGCAAACTTATAGCCACGCGAAGGCATGTGTAATTTGTAAATCACCGCTAAGTGTAAATCGTAAATCATCTTCTTTGATCGTTCTAAATATTGCTTGTGATATTTAGAAATTGAAATTTTACGTACGAGGCAATTTCAAAAGAGTTAGAAGTGTTAGAAAGCTATTGCTTTCTCCGATATCAACTGACTTATATCCTCATGTCATATTAAATATAAATTCGCAATGTACATTACATATAAAACAAATAAATAAGTAAATACATTTAAATAATGTAGTAAAGCCACTAATTATCAGCAGCAGTGCGATATTAAGCTGAAGCAACAAGACAATGTATTTTATTATGCCTTTCTTGTTTTTAGGAAGCGCACCAGGAGGCGTTTCAACATATAATTTTCAAGTAAACACTATCTGTGTACTTCCTTCTCTTCGAGTCTCCTTATCTTCCCCTTATCGTCGTCACGCTCAGAACAAGAATATTTCGCTAATGAACCTCCGTCTCGGGATCTTCCCGTGCGATCTAAATCGCAATTTTGTGTACGTAATTCCGCAATCCAGTCGATCTGATGAATCGCAACAGTGAAAGCGCCTTGATTCGGCTGTAATTGCATAATTCGAACTCCGTAGCTTAACCTTCAGAAATTTGAACAGAAGAGAAATCACTTGAATGACGAGAAAAAAATTAGCTTCCTCTCTGTACAATTTGTAACAGGTAAATTGATTGCAAAATTGTTTAATTAATGACAGATCGTTGCTGTGACCCACTTTAGATTTACCACGCTGACAGTCGTGGGGTCGTCAGTGACCCCCAAATACAATTTAATAAAACAACCATTAATCATTATAAAATTTTGGGCAGTATTAACAGTGCAATAACAATATAACATGACAGTTACACGATCAGATAGTTAAATACATTCTTTCTTCTTGATTCATATTAAAACAAAGTATTATGATATGTCTGACCATATGCGGCAGTTTTCACTGTGGCGCTCAACGCATTAAATTATTGCTAACATAGAAGATTACAGAACATTAATGCATCAGATTGGAGGACATGACGTATCATGCAAATTCATGTCGCATCGAAGCTCGTATAATTTTCGACGCATCGGTCGTTCGAGTGCAAACGACTCGCGTGTCGCGAGCTGCAACTTTCTGCAACTCGTTGCAATTTTCTTGTCTCTTCTTCACCAGAATATCTATGTTCTAGCAACTGTACACGCTCCGACGCCTCTATATAAATCAAGTAAAAACGGCGTTACCCGCGCGCGATTCCTCGGGCGATCTCCGCCTCGCATTTTTTTCTCCTGTCTCTCTATCTCTCGCCCTCCCTCTCCATCTCTCTGTCTCTCTTATTCCTCGTTTGCTCCAGTACCTGTTCAACCAACATCGACTTTTTCTCTCGTCTCATACACGCCTGAATGTCTCCCTTCTCTCTTCCTCGCGAGGGAAGTCGTTCATTATCTCGTTGCTGCGAAGATATTTATTATGAACGATCGCGGTTGTCGTAAATAAGGATCGTAGAGCGTAGTACAAACAAACGCGATCGCCTACCGACGAAAGAGCCGCAATATATCTGACGGGGTGGCGAATGGGGGCGGTAATTATGTCGCACTCGACGAAACAGCCAGCATGATTTATGACACGGCCACGCTATGACTGTTTCGTTCATTTTTCCCTGCTCGCGTATAATTTCGCCCTGGGGCACAGACACGCGAGATACGAGACACGAGGTAGATTTTATTCAGATTATGGTCGATCGAGGTGATTGATATTGAGACTGGTACAGCTGCTCGAGTATCATGTTGTAAGTAGATATTATTCGATCAATTTTACGATAATCGTATTCCGGTTATGTGTACGCAGAGATAAAAATGTAGATGTACTTCTGGAAATAAAGTTGGGACATAGTACGCCGACTATGAGTCTGTAGATTGCCCCTCTATGGGAAATATAATTATAAAAGTAACGAAGGTTGTGTCAACTTGTGTTCGATACGACTCTGTTTGCGAGTCACAGCTTTAGTTTCCAATAGTTTATGATCACTGGTAAAGATAGATGTAAAGAATAGGGATAGTATAGACTACTAAAGTCACTTAATATTTAACAGGCTGCATATTTTTGTGTCCAATTTTAACTTTCCATTAAATTTTCTTCTCGATTATACAACCCTAAAACTTGCATCACAAAGCTTCTATAGTAATCCAAAATACTCAACACGTTTAAATGCCGACGAATTTGATTAAAGGAAGTATCTTCGAACCCACATTACGTTTTTAATCAAATAAATGGCACAGGAATTGTTCCATGAATGAATGAAATATTTACGGGTTTAATTCTAGATTTGATAAAAGTCTACTGTGGCGCGTCTGACTAGACACGGAATTTTTCACTGTACGACGGAACGTGTTAAGCGACGTCTCTCGAATGAATATCCACAGTCAATGACTAGAACATCCTTCTGGAGAATTTCAAGTGAAACAAAACGAGCACAAGAAAACTTTCCACCGATGTTCTCCCTGTTTGAACCGAACTTTCCTTGAAGCGGACCAATCATCGTTACGGGGCCATCCAGCACAGAGGGAGAGAGTCGTTGAACGTAAATTAACTTCGAACTGGTTCAGCTGAATGTGTTAATTGCATCACTTTCGGTCTTGATTTGCGGGACGTCGATTATACGGCTGATTCGAGGCTGTAGAGCCGGCAACAATTACCTAGCGAGTTAGTTGACTCGGTATATACGCGCACACAGGGCCAAAGGGCTTATCGTATCTATTACAGAGCTGCTAGGTAAGCGGACGGGAATCGTATCGCATCGAACACAACGCATTCCGATATTATTCTCCTCTCATCACGAGATACCACCTTCTCGCGTGCCCGCACCCTCCATTGAGCTAAGAACCGCGGCTAACGATCGCCCAGTTCAGAAAATACAAAAGGAAAATTAAGAAGGATGGGAAAATAGGCGAGCAGAACGCAAGGAAATTGCAGTTCGAAGGGAACTCCTTTAGCTCGATTCCTTGGAAGCTTATCGGTAGAGCCAGGGGGAGACCTAACACAGGTTGGTCTATTATGCGGAGTAATAAAAGATCGGAGGATCATCCCTTCGAGGTACCAGACGATTCAACGTATGCAGATCGAATCGTTGGGTAAATGCTGGTTTAATAGGGAACTGACTTAGTTTGCTCAAGGTATCAGGAAAGCTGTAATAAAATTTCATATTTAATTGGGTCGGTTTGTAATGTTATCCTCGATTACGCGGAATGGAAGAACCGTAGCTTTTTAGTTCAGAAGAAAATTGATATTGTTACATTTTTTATAGACTAGCGTAAATTTTTGAACAATCTGTCAAATATCAGTAATGAAAACAACATTGTGTCTACATCTATATTCTACTCTTTATAGCGTTTGGAAGTTTCATATTGTTTAATAGCTTGATGATTAACGAGTCATTTAAATGTGTGATTCTCTAATTATTTTAAGCGATGTATTTCATAATAGATCACTGCTTTTAAAAATCCATTTTCACTGTGACACGAAAGGTATGCAATGAAATACGCGTTGGAGAAAAGTTACCAGCACTCTGAACATCAATTTTATTATAATAACTGAGGAATCGGAGAAGTGAAACTTTCTTGCAAGAACTTCCGCGATGGCGCAACCGTCTAGCGAGCTTCATTTCCGCGGTAATTAAAAGAAACAGAGGACGATGTTTCTCACTACGGGTCATCCGTGGAAAATAAAATTCTTTCGTTCGCGTCACGTGCAGGCTCATCAACTTTTTCCCTGAAATCCTCGGTGCACGCGGGCAATTTTGGAATTTCGTAATTTATATCGTTCCGTTAACGAGAACACGATGGCCCGCAGATAATTTCCTTGAGGCCAGTCCCGAGATAATACACGGGCCGAAATCAAACGGCAAGCGTGGAAATAAATTTGCTAATTGATGCTTCCGTATGAAATTTATTATCTGGATCAATTACGCCGATACGAAGTAATTTGCGAGTAATTCTTCGGGGGACAAGAGGGGATCGGTCGCCAGGCTTACCATAAACCGCTGAATAAAGTGACACAGTATAAAAGTGAAAATAAATATGAAATTAATACGGATTAAGCGTGGAAGGTTCGCAGCGAAGAGACGATCATAAAGAACCCGGACTTATTCGTGGCTTCTCTCACCCTGTAATTTCCGTTCGTGCTCTCCGATTCAGCATACCTCGATGCAAGTATGTTATAATGTTTAAATATCTCCGAAATCGCGTCCTTTTGTTTCGAACAACGATTCGCGAACGGTATCGAAGTGGAACGAAGTCGTATCGAGCTTACGAATTTGGTAAACGGAACTCTTACGGTATTTATAGTTTTTATATCTTCGATATCTGTTTTCAAGAATACGTATGGATGATTTTTATAGGGTGACTAAGGCGATTATGTTCAATATTTAAGGATTGACACCATTTCGGTGGGATTAAGGATTTGTGGGAGATAATTTCGGTCTTAAAAACGGAATAACACACTTTTTTTAAAAGGTCGCAATTGTCTTAATATGAATTTAATATTACCGTAATTACTAACACTCGAGAAAAATGTATTTCACATCATCTTACAAAACTTGTGTTACTGTATCTGTCGAAACGAGAATCCATAAAATCACTTTATTAAACGTTTATACGTTGTAAGATAAAAATACACTAGTGGATTTAAAAAGACGAAGTTGATTCTAAAATCCGACTGCTTCCGTGTGTACATCATCGCGTGATGTATTCAAATTAGAGTTCTCCATTTCACGTGCATCTGAATACACGTGTACACGTGTAATTAATATATCCGTGTTTCAGTCCGTGTAGTTTTCATACATGGGTACACGGGTACTGAAATACACGGGTACACGTGTATTGATATATTCATATTTTATTTCATGTGATTATTACCATTCAATAAAATACCCGAATATTGAAGTACATTTACGCAAGTCATTTGCGAAACAAATATATGATTAAACTTTGTTAACCGAGATTATGTTATTTTTTCATTGTTACCTGCAACCTAGAAAATCAAATATTTGTTTCACAAATGACTTGCGTAAATGTACTTCAATATTCTGGTATTTTGTTATACATTAATAATCACAGGAAATAAAATATGAATATGTCAATACACCGTGTACCCGTGTGTTTCAGTATCCATGTACCCGTGTATGAAAAACTACACGTGTATCTTTAATACACGTTCAAAATCTTGGTCTCTAATTCAAATCTTTTTCCAGCCTTTTCTATAGACTAAAACATATTTTTTAGTTCATTTAGAAATTTTCTCTCATATCCGTGTGACTCATCAGATCAAACATTATTCTTCGAAACAGTCCTGTATCACTGAAACCGTAACACATTGAGCGCCACAGTAAAAACAGCCATACCTAATCAGACACGATATAATTTACTGTTTTTTATATACATCGTAAAGAAAAACAAGATTTGACTACTAAGTTGTGTTCTTCTGTTCCTACATTACCGTTTCAGCATGAAGTTAGCTCAGAATTTTGCGACAATCAATATTTATGAAATTAAATTAAATTTGAGGTGTCGGTCACCGGTGACCGCTACAGCGTTCAACGTGTTAAAAATAATCTTCAATCAGTTTATAAGAATCATCGTGTGCATTATAAATCTTCTCACCTTGTTTCGTTCTCACGTCAGGCTGCATCGGCGAACAAAAGACGTACAAATTGATAGACTGCAACGGCAACCTTGTCAACCCGCACACTTCCGGGACACGTTGCGTTACACGAATCGCCTGGCCGAGAGAAAGGTGCAGCGTAACGTTGCACCTGTATTTGCAATCAAAATAACTGCACGAGGCAACAGCTCATCAACGTTGAAACAATAACGCGGCTCCGTGGGCACCGTGACGTCTTCGATTCACGGTGCCATGGGGCACGTCGTTTCCACGGGCCTTTTTATGGGACCACCGGCTGGAATCCAGACGGCGAAATATTAAATTACCCACCGGCCAAAAGAAGCGTGCACAGTGTCCACGTCGGCGAAATTTATGCGACCCGCCGAATACCGCGTCGTGACACGCTTCGGTCGCCATGAATCTTCCAAATAACTAGTAAATAGTTTCTACGGAGAACTGGTAGCAGTGTTGTAATTGAAATTATCACCCGAATGCTCAATGAGGAGAATTTGCAATCTTTTTAAGGCAACGAGTAAGATGAAATGTGTATACAGAAGTTTTATAATGTCAGACTCACTCATATCTGGCGTCTAATGATATGACATAATACATCATATAACAACTTTAAAGTACACGGTACAGTTCTGTTAAAGTCCATAAATGAAGCGACTGTACCAACAAAGTCTAGAGAGTGTGTACACATCGTGTGTAATTACGCAGAAAGAGACAGAGTTAGAGCTGCACGTCCCACAGTTTGAGCTAAAGACCATAAATTAAGCGACTATACCAACCAAATCTAGAGAGTCTGTACACATGGAGTGTAATTACGTAAAAAGAGATAGAGTAAGAGCTGTAAGTCTCACAGTTAGAGTTGAAGTCCATGAATTAAATACCTATGCTAACAAGGTCTAGAGGGTCTGTACACAGTGAGCGCAACTACACAGAGTTAGCGCTATAAGTCCCATTATAGCGCAGCTTAATATTGAATAAACCGATAGCGTTTTCTTTCGCGCTGGAACTGGTTGGTTCTCCATTTCTATAGCTGGGACAAGGAAATTATAGTTGAAACGCGATGGAAGCTGAACGCACGGTTACCGTGTGAATTTTTCTTTTCGACCGCGTCCGGCACAGTTTCCGAGCTCGCTATCTGACACAATTATATTGAGAGAAGTTTAGATAGTTCTGGCGGGTGAATCGGGAAATTGCGGCGTTCTGGTTTCGCTTTACAATATACTATAAGGAAACGTCGGACGTTCTGATGACAATGCCGTTCGGATTTCATTGGGAACGAAGGGAACGATGCTCTTTGTTGCCAGCGTATCCGAGTTAAAATATCGTCGCGAAACAATCTGATGGGCTGAACGAGTGTCTAGTTCGATTTCCTTTCAGACTTCTCTAGAACCTGTTAGGTTATTAGAACAAGATCTGTACTGTACAATATATTATTGTTCCTTGACTGCGGATGCTCATGACATTTAACATGTTCAATTGACAAGAACGTGAAGATGCTGGGGATTTCTGGAACATCGTGATTCGATATAAAATTAAGTACACAAGGAGGCAGTGTTACAAGTGTTTAATAAACACCATTGTACTAAAATCCGATTGCTATCAACGCGTCGAGTCCCACAGTGGAAACAGCCACGCCTAGCCAGACACAGTATAATTTACTGTCCTGCTCAATTTACTCAGAAATTTGTTAAAGTTAATAGTTATTTTAATAAATTCAGTTTTATGGATATTGAACAGAAAAAAAGAAGACCGAGTCAACAATATGCTATAAGTTAAGATCCTTGAACTTTCTTCGTAAAGCTAATGGTATGAAGAGGTCCTTTCAATCGTCAGCCGTCCCTCACTTTACCTACTAAATTTGTCCCTTGGTGTCAAATAGACACGACAGTAGAAAATAAATGCAATGAAAAGATACATAGTTAAATTTGTAATTCTATTATTCAAAATTAAATAACTAAGTTCCTTTACATTCAATGCATTCATGCATAAGATTGTTTGCATCGTTCAAAAATAATTAAGCAATGTGAAAATATACTTCTATTTTACATTTATCGTATTTTTGTGAGATAAATGTGTCAAAATGACACAAGGCACGGATGAGGGTTAACGATAAATAAAACGAATCAATTTGTTGATTGAATATTATCGTAGTTACAGAAGACTTACTTCACGCTGGCTGAAATGTGCAACCGCTCTATGTAGAGCAAGATTTTTCATCAGGCCGGTGCAGCTCCGGTTCCTCTCGTTTCAGTCGTCGTTCGAAATTTTTCTTTGGCCGACTAATTAAGGTCGATCGAAGCTCACGTACGATATTACCTGTCTAGGCGGCACAGTCGACCGCAAGATGGCTACAAAAGATTTATCAAACCAGTTTCGCCGCGATTATCGGCCGTATGAATTACGATCGGCGCATCCTCTTCTGCCCGATCTCTTTAAATCTCGTCCGCTCGTCACGAGTTATCGCCGGCCAATACGTTTTCCCACTTTCAAACAGTTCGCATCTATTTGTTTGCTATAATTTAATTATTCGGATACCGGCGATGCCGATGCGATAAAACGTCCCGCCGATAAGCGAATAAATTAGAACCGCCCGTTACGCTCCTGTGAATTATAGCCCGCGTACGCGGTGCTGCGACATTCTGTTACATTATTATATTATTAATAACCGTCATTTGTTCGAGAGAAATAATATTGCATCGCGAACGAGCATCAACTGCGAAATCGAGTACCTATCGAATTTCCGACCCGATGATGCATGAAATGTTTATTTAATATGCACTTGTTGTGAGTCGATCAGGGACTTCTTTTCAGATCTCTCATTACGTATTTCGTAAATAAGAACAGCCCTCTTCAGTGCACAGGATGAGTCTGTATGTAATCCGTGAGTGGCTGATTGAGCCAATGTGATTGACTGTGTTTATTTTCCCGTACCTTCCAGCACAAACCCGTCTTGAATGGCTTCAGATGAAGAGAATCTTTCAATTTTTACATATTCATTTTATTCTATTTCAGTACAGTGTGTCATTACATCTCGAAAACCAGTCCCCTGGATCGTTTATTGTGAATCGACGGGCCGGATTTTTCGCAATGAACGATTCACCTCTTCTATTTCTAAACGTCATGAAGTTCCGATGCTTCCAGATCGAGAACCGATCGATAATTCGAGAAGGGAAAGAGAGACGTGTCCAGGGGTCTGGTTACAACGGAAGCGTCACGACGCTTTAGTTAGTTCGCACTTGTTTTAATCCGAGCCGATCACGATTCAGCCGAAACTACTAAGTGACGCTTTTCAGCGGGACCCAGCTGTAAGAAACTTTCCCGGAACAATTCCACGAACTCCCGATGAGAGCCCTCCGGCCTTTCTGTTAGCCGATTGGCTCGCGAACATGGCCGGATTTCAGTTTTCCGGTTACAGTCAAGAGCTGTACCCTCGATATCCACTAGAGAAGAGAACTCGATCCGCAAGACTCACAGACTGCTTGAAAATGTGTTACGAACACTATTACATTCTTAATAATGCTGATCATTATGTCTTTGCAACCTCTTGACACGGTTTTCTAATTTTTTAGCATACGAGACGAGCAATTATCACCATATTTTACGAACATGATTGACTAGACTCTCTAAATTGAGAAAAAGTTTCTTTAAAGCTGGTTCTTTCGCGGTGAACTATACATTTTCTATTAGATTGGAATAAATGATAGATTAACACTTTGATTGCCACGTCACCCATATATGGGTGACACTTAGATTCAATCATCATTTATTTGATCATTTGTAGTATTTATAAATTTATTTACTAAAGTTTAATAGTACCAATATAAAGAGTATGAATATTCCAAATATTTTTGATTAGAAAGATTTAAAACTGAGATTATATTTCCTTTGTATAGAAATTTAGAAAGTTTTCCATTTTTAACCGATAGAATGTGGCAGTCAAAGTGTTAACAGACAGCCATTGTAATGGCGCGTATACCTAAAGGGTTAATTGCACGCCGGGCTGTTTCTCGTAAAAGTTCTCAGCGATCTGGTTAGATTCGGACATCCGGTAGGATAAGGGGAAGGTACTCATCCAAAATTGAAGTTCTCCCATCAGGCTTTACGATCCCGTTGTTCTTTTCCGTCTATGAACCGGTTTCATGTATCAGATCAAGAAAGAGAGAGAATGAAGTTGCTTCTTCTAGTACTGGAAACATTGCGCGAATGCAAAGGTGCATGCATCCTCGCGATCTCGAACGATGAAATATCGCATCTTGAGGTAAAAATTTAGTTGCTATATATTCAAGGAAACGTTTATACTATACTCATCTGCTTGAAGTGAAGCACAAAGACCACGCAAAAATTCTATGTTCAGTTTCCTTCAGTGTGCCTTCTGTTTTCAGAATTTTACAATTCTTTATTCGTAGAGTTTGACACTGTATAAGTAAATGTTAATATTCTAAGGCCACATTGTAGACTATATTTCTATATTCATTAACGGTTCGAGAAGGTATACCAAACAGGAATAACTGACCTTGAGCAGTCTGATATGAGTCTTTACAACAGCAGATTATATGCTTATATATTTTTAACATTGCACGTGTGTATTGTATACTATCACATTATATTATCATCGGACACTCAATCTTATTCTGTATTTTATGATAATTGCTACTCCGGCTTTTACGAGCCTTAGTTATTATTTAATTAAACTGAAGTTACGGGGCTCGTGTCGGTGACTCCTATAGCAATCAAGGTTTAAATATACATCAATGGCTATTGATTATGTTGTATTAAAAAAAAAGCTCATTATTGACTTTTCGCAGTGTCATGAAATTATTCTTCCTGAATGTCACACAGGACAGACGCGAAGTTTTACTTCCTCGATCATTAAGAGTCGATACTACACCGTGCAGCGTGCACACACGATGTAGATTGTTTCAAACAGCGTCGCATGTTTCCACAGCGTCGAGTCTTCTGTCATTCCGGTTACGCTTAATTGCATTCGAAACGTTCGTGTGTAGATATCGACAATTAGTCGTGCGTATCAATCACATTCAGACGTCTAAGGTAACAAAGAAATTTATGGTTACAGATAGGCGAACGGACGTGGAATGCACCGAACGCGTTTGCAGTTGTGACAAATGCTACGATGCTGCAACGTCATGGACTGAACAACCAGCTGCAGGCAAAATTAACGAGCTCGGAAAATCGAGCTTTCCGGAAAAGCAAATGCAGTTGTACTTCACGATCTGACATTTGTACAACAATAAAGGATTCGTCTCGAATTTTAAGGATCCAGGATGATCCAGTGTGTATGCGCTCCGGGAGAGCAAACAGAATTGTGCGTCACTTATTAATGTAATATTTATGATTTCTAAAACTTTAGAAGTGTTGGAATACAACGATATCCACGCATGCAGCACACACATAGACAGGATGCAGCGGGAAAGTGTTGCGACTTTTGACCTGCAACTTTTCAGGACACTTTCAAAGGACAAAAAGGGACTGTATCAGTTCGAGCAGAGTCTCTGTAGCACACAAGCGTAGCTACAAACACGCGAGTTATATACAGACATTTATACGGTTCATTTATACCCTTCAATACAGTTTATATAGTTTCTTCTTCCTTTTCACAGTGCAATATATATTTTATTACTTTCTTTAATATCTTTATAACCACTGGACACGTGTAATTTCAACTACGCATTACCTGTTTGTTTAAATAAAATCTAACAATAAGACTCAGCAGTTTGTTAATTAAGTTAAATTCAAGCTGCCTATCTTTAGTGATTCCCTCATTAACGTGAGAACGAATGTAACTGCTAGAGTGTGTAGTGTGTATAAAACATTGGAGAAACTTGGTAAGTCTGTCTAGAAAGCGTTTTGTCTGAGGCTAACCGAAAAAACTACTTCAACATTTCAGTAAATAACGTACCAAAGGGAAATCTTCCACAAACTAATAACAGTACGACTGAGGAGGCCATTTCTTCTTCCGGGATGTACAAACACAACATAAGATTATTCCCAGCAGGCTGTTGAAAGGTTAGGCGACGTGATACTTTTCTCCCGGTACCCTTCAATTAGACGTTCGTTTCTAAATACAGACATCACGATCCGCATTTTGACTAAATGTAACGCAAGGATCGAGGAATCGTTATTAGAGAGGCCAGGTCGACTTTCCCCGAGTCGATTTACGCTACCTGGACCCGTTAGGCCGAGTTTCGATTTACCGCGACCCGTGCAACTTCAACAACGTTCAGCTGTCTTCGAGAGATCGAACACGAACGCGTTCGAAGGAATCGTACTCGGTGAAAGCCAGCTTAAGGGATCGAACTCGGCGCTAGAATATTTCATATGAGTAGCTTAAACCTACATCTGACAAGGAAATCAGATTTCTCGAAGAAGAAGGTAATTGTCTGGTCTTATAACGTCGTGCATGTTACCATAACGACGCGTACACCATACTGAAATGAACCACCGACATCGAAGCATGCTCGAAATGTGCAAGAATGTTCAGTCGATGTTTCCATCGAGTTGCCATCTAGATTGAATAACTAACCAGCCAGAAAGTGCAATGAGCCACTTTTTGCAACCATCAGTTTCTGCACCCGTATCTTCAGAGTTAAAGGGGTGATTTAAGGGTACGAGGCAGTCGTTCTTACCGAAAATGAAGCATTCATTTTTTAATTAATTACAAAGAAAGTAATTAAATCCGAGACTTGTTCTTTGAACCAATGTTTATTGACATCATAAACTTTAAAGAAGTATGTTTGTTTAATAAAACATATACGTTATAGATGGCGCTACAAATGGATCATCGAAAAGCATTTTTTAAAAAAGATTCATTTACTTTGCCGCGATATTGACGAAACGAAATTATGAAAATCACAATTACAAAATGGCGATTTTTCAGAAAAGTGCGTTTTTCGTTAAAAAAAATGAGGCTTTAGTTTATTTTTTATAAAAATTAGAGTTTTTATTAAGTTAAATTTAGGTTTAGGTCGGAACTATACATTTCGTGAACATGCTCAAATTTGAATTGAGACGATTCGAATCTTTGTTTTTTAGTTATCACTGCAAAACGAAGCGAAAATGAAAAACGAAGAAAAACGCATTTAAAGTTTTAAAAGATTTTAAAGTATCATTATCGATACATACCTCGTCTAATGATTTCCAGCAGCATAGTACGTTTAGTACGCTTGTAAAAAACCTTAAGTGAGTTTATAACACAATATTTAATAATCAGTTGCATTTTGTACACTTTGTTTCAAGTATGAAACCCCAAGGAAGCTCCCTTCTACTTTTGCCGATCGACTTCGTGCGTTCGGGCGAAAACGAGTTCTTGCACCCCTTGAGCTCTAGGGCTGCCAAATTCGTAACTTTGCGAATTTCGACGTGAAACAAACGGCATTTTACTCAGGAAACATAAAAATTTCGAAAAATTCAATATAAAAAAAATTGATTTTTCGATTGCCTAGTACTCTTAATATGATCGAATACTTGTGTGGAATGTACTGATCCGGATAGGGTAATCTGAAGCAAAGTAGACTGTGTTACTTGGGGTAAAATGGAAGGGAACAATTTACAAAGAGACTCGATGGATTTAAGAAATCATTACTATTAACTAGAGCCAAGCATTCCCTTCCTCGGACAAGATGGTCCACAAACACTTCATTCCCAGAATCAGATTTTCCCAGGCTTGCCATGTAGCCTTGCCGACAAATCCTGCAGCTGGCAGAGCCTGGACCCTCAATCTTCCTCCATAGACACCAAACCGCGTTTGCATGCAAACTATTCACTGCAAAATATCCACGAAAAATATAGCAGGAGCAAAACACCTTACAAGTTTCGCAGCAGTGACGGTTGAGAAATCGACGGTAGCGAGGTCACGCGGACACCCGTGACAGACGGTCGGGTATCCTCTGGAATCACGTACACGACGTTTACGCGGTCCAGGGACGTTTCTTTCGGCACGGTAATTAAGACGCCGGCAATTACCGGTGTGCGGCTTTATAAATCGTTCTCGTATCTCGTTTACGCGTCGAGAACTCGAGGAATCTCGGACGGAAGTCCCTGGATTCGTCGTGAGGACGAACGGGACACAGAGAGTCGGCGGTTTCGTTCTCGTGGCCATGACGAAACTCGAGGAGGGTACGCGTCGACAGCTCCCGGAGTAGCACGAGCCCACCGTTCACGGAATCTATAAAATGCTCGAGCTATTCAAAGCGGAGAAGTTATAATGTTACTGAGAATTCCCCGCAAGAGATCGTTATCGAGCGGGCAACGTCCGCGCCCGACTGGACTCTCTCTCCCTTTTTCTCTCTTGTCTCGTTCTCTCGCCGCGATACACCACGGACTCCAGGACTAAGGAGGCCGCGAAGCTGGCTGATAAATGGACCTGGCTGAAATTTCAACGATAACTCCGTATACGATTTCTCATGAGGCCGCGCAACCACGAGGAAACGCCTCCTCGTTTTTGCCGGTGGCCGTTCCTCCGACGACCCTGAATTCCGTCTTCGCCAAGAAATTTTAAGCACGCGATCCACCCGGAGCTTTCACGGCCGAGAGAAATCGATTTTTCGGACGATTTTTCAACTGGTGGACCGACGAGACACTGCGGCCATCCCCTCGTTTTCTTCCTGTCTGGCGTGAAATTGTCTTTTTAGACTATACAGAGTTAGATTATACAGAGTTGTCCTGATACAGGACCAATAGAGATTCCAAACAGAAATTGAAGAGTTTCGGGGTGGATCGAAACCCTGCCTCACAGTCCTACTCGCGTCTCGGCCGACAATTGTTTCATTATTTTTTCAGGAAATGGAAATACACCGGTACCACTGTACCTATCTTACGTAGAATTTCACGCCCTTTAAGATAGTATACTGAAAAACTTTCTGAAGTCAACAGGGAAGCTAGAAATTGAAGAATTTCGAGGAGGTTCGGAACCCTCCCACACTCTTACTTGCGTCTTGGCCGAAAATTGTTTAATTTTTTTTTTCGGCAAGTAGAGATCCACCAGTACCATTGTTCCTATCTGATGCAGAATTTCGCGCCCTTTAAGATGATTTACTTCAAATTTTCGTATGTACAGCAGGAACGCCAAAATGCAATATCATAATGTTTCGTTTCAACTGGCTCAAGGCGTAGACTTGAGAGAAAGGAACTTTCACGGTGTTGCTCTGCAACTCAAACCGTAGACGGCAGGGGTAGTTTTACGACCTGTTTAGTTTTATTAGAGAGTACGTGTATACGAGGAAGGATGCGTATTATTCAGTTGGGAGGAAAGTTAGTTGAGAGTGAATTGCGTGTGAGAAAAGTGGCGACCGTTGTCCCCAGAAGTTGGTGTGCAAAATGAAAAACAGTCTGTGGACATGAACATTCATTTCCTCACTGCTTTCAGGTTATGAATAAAAACGTATGATGCAATATAATGAAAAACGTTTTTCTAAAATCATAGGAAATGTCTATGTAACTAAAATGTACTCTGCTAGGTTGATACATACAGTTAAAATCGGGTGTATACTTTAAGGGTCAGTGAATACGTCTTGTAGAGCACTATCAAATAATATGGACAAGAATACATAGTTCTTTTAAAAAAAAACGAACTTCACCTTCATATCTCTTAAAATAATAATATAAAGAAAAAGAATTCGTCTTCGTCAAAAGATATGCCCACTCGTACTATGCAACTTCCATATAAAACATTCCTTGTATTTTTAATGAGTTACGAAATATGAGCTTGTAACACATCAGCTGGGACACCCTGTATAAACTGTGCGATTCCTGTGAATCTCATCAATTCCAGAAACCAAAAATTCTTTTCAGTATACAGAAGTGGAGTTTACATTGGTTAAATAATATTTTTGTCTGAAAATTATGATAATATTTGTAACTATTTATTATCTGAAATTTCATTGACGTAAAGAAACAGGACTGCTGCGACACTTGCATGGAGTGAAACTCACAGTAAATTCTTTCGTATTCTTTATCGAATAATCGCACACTAGTTATAGTATTCTCGAACGATTCGACACGGGCGCATAAATATAATACGAGAGATAGTGTTTCGAGATGCAACGGCCGATGCACCGCAGTCATAGCAACAGGAGAGGGACGATTGGATCACGTTCCACTTCTGCGGTTATATTAACGAACTACGCTGGCGTCCTCAAATGTTCTGAAGCGTGTCGGTGGATTTCGGGATGATACTTGCACCGAGTATATACATCCACAGAGGATCTTCTTCGTGGAGAATGGCCCCCTGCCTCGTTTCAGCGTGCTTAACGATTCTTCTGTGTGTCGCATGATCAAGTTACAATCGGATCTTCTGGTTTCCACGGGGACTGATGAGTAATAAAAACGATCGATGGGTTGGAACATGTTCTTTCTTCGTTTTGCGGAACGAAGTTTTCGTGAGCACAGCTCGGTGAAACCGGTTCTATTCAAATTAGTCATTTAACATTCATAATAATTAATGATTTCCTTGTGACATACAGCATGTTAAAAAAAGGCTCCGATACCTAAAGGGCTTATAGTATTTACTCACCGAGAGAAGTAAAAAATGTCTAATCAACATAGCTCCTGAAAGCAATCTTTTCGGTGTAAAATCAACTTTTATTATTCGAATTGTAGTTTAATTAACGGATTATTTTTAACGTGAGGCAACATCTAAAGTAATCCTTCGTAGACAGGTAGATAGGATGAGGAGGTCCAGTAGAATGGCATCCTCGATCACCTGACTTGAATCCTCTGGATTTTATCTTGTGGGGACACTAAAAAGAAGGTAAAATTGTTTTTTTAAGAAAAAAACTTTTTCAAAATTTTGCTGACGCATGTTTATAGCGCTTATTGTGCCATTAAACTTTTGTTTGAAACGTTTTTTTCTATCTCTTGTACTTTAAGAGTTATACGCGACAAAATGCGAGTGCCTATTTGACTTTGAGGTTAGTTTTCACACCCTTAAAGGGCGATTGGGCACGAATGAAACATACCGTTATTCTTGTCTTGGATCACTCTAGAAACCCATAATGTTTCATTCCAATCCGCAAGCCAGCGTTCGCGGTGTTCCCTTGTCAGTTATGATATCGAACGTTAATAAATAATAAAAGTTGATTTTATACCGAAAGGATTGCTTTTAAGACCTGTGTTGACTAGACATTTTTTACTCTTCTCGGTAAGTACTATAAGCCCTTTAAGTATCGAATCCTTTTTTTAAGACCCTGTATATCGAAAACAGCAAATTATATCACGTCTGACTTGACATGTCTGTTTTCACTGCGGCGCCTAACATGTTGCGCAATCTAAAATTTTAGTGCAGAAATTGTAGTGAAGCATCTAATGTGGCCACCTTACTAGTTTACAATTTATGTTTTATGGAAAATTGTTATAAATAAATACTGCACGGTTTCAAAAGGAATATTATGTAGTATATCCTCCTTCCCTGTAGCTCGACCAATTTTGAAAACTTCAATGTCAACTTCATCTTTTTTAAAGAAGTATTGCCCAACCTTTTCTACTAACTTGGAAGAAATGTCGAACACTTAACAAAAAGAGCATGACATGTCTTAGACAGAATAATTAAAGTCTATCAATACCTCGTATTCTCCATGTCCTGATAAAGCCTCACTATCAATTTCAACAGGCTCCAACTGACTTTGAACGTCTGCACGGTTAATTCTAATGTTAGTCACTCTTCTAACACTAGACACGATGATCGTAAGATCAATATTGCCGCTATTGTTACGCTTCTGTGTAAGGAATGTTGGTACAACGAAACGGTGCGAAAGAAAAAGGAGAAAAGAAGGCGAGAAGCGTCTATGGGGAAGCTCATCGGGCTAATCGACTGTCATCTTGAGAAATGTTTTCGCGAATGCCGAGTGATGCAGCTGTTGCCCGGTTGTATCGAGAGAAATGATTATGAGGCAGATGCCACGGGTAGATAGCATCGAGCAAACGTAGTGAATAGAGAACAATCGTTCCGTACAGGTGCGCCCTCGTCTTATTCCGTTACGTTGAATTGTTTTTAGTGGCGCTCGGCACCAAGGCGCGGATAATGGTGCCCGTATCTTCTCCAGGTCGAAGCTGCCTATTAAGGCACCTATTAATTCTCGAACCTGCACGTTTACGCTAAAATATCGCTCCCGAGTCGAAATTGGGTACCAGGGACAAAGCGCAGCGTCACGGTGTCACCTGGACCGCGTGGTTATTGTAAAAAAACTTGAAGACATTTTCAATTGACACGATATTCGGTGGCTCCCACGGGTCTAGAAACTCGAATATTCAACAAGTTCTAAACATTTGCAGTGAGAAAGAGTATTTGCTCTTAATCAACACATTAACAACCTTTCAGGTGGAATAATCCATCATATATTTTCAGATATTTCTATTATATCTTATAATGATTGAATTGTGTTCCTTGGAATTTATTCAGAAAATAAAATCGCAATTAGAACTGCTAATTCTAGTCGAAATGCAATAATAGAAAAGAGGAACGTTCCATTTAATTGTGATTTTGCACGAATGTTACTACTCTATTTTCTTAACCCTAGAGTGGGCGCGTACGGTCTCACAGACCGACGCGGTCATTAATGTTAAATATTTAGTTATTGCTGAATCTTCAGTGCTCATTCTCATTCTAGCTGATTATTTTAGCCGAAGAAATCATATTTTTTATCGGCTGGCTGGACGAACCCAATATTTATTTATTTATCTGCCTGGAACATATAGTTGTACTGTGTGAAAATTGCTTTGAAAATGGTTCTACATCGGATTCCTGAAATTGGAAAGAAAACCAAAATTTAAAAAATGTATGTTGATTTGTTTAAAAATTTTTGTTTTGTTATATTTCAGACTTCCTAAACAAACATAAAGGTATAAATTAAGAAGGAATGTACATTTATTTGCTTCAGAATATTTTTTTATTATACTTTTATTATATATATTCTTTTGGTTAACGAGTTATTATCCTATACATTAGTTGCTAGTACTAAAATTTCAATATGTTAAACTGAAAAAAAAAAAACATTTTTTCCACTTAAACTTTTTTCAGTTCAAACCCCACATTAGTGTTAAATTAATTTTTCTGTTTAGACTTAAATACACACAGATAGCGTGCGATTTTATAGTGCTCACTTCGATTACCTCAAATCGGTCTGCTTGCGGTGAACGTTTCAATGTATAAAAGCAGAGGACCCTGTTCCTTTTTGTCTCGAAAGTTTTATCTGAATCACTCTGATCCTTCGCGCTCATCCCAGGATCAAGGGAACTTTATTTGCACTTGGAACTGATATCTTCGTGACAGTCTCCTGTTCCTTCGTTTGAATTCAGCCCTGTTTCCGCCGCTAAAATTTCCTCATTAATTATCCACGGAACGGTCCACCATGCCGAGCAATCCATTAGACGTTCATTAAGTTAATTCGCGAGTCTTATAAACGTGATAGCACGGTCGAGTGAGAGACGCGTTCGTGAACGTTGTCTTCGCGGCTTCATTTCAACTGAAACGAGTGTAGCGTATACTGCGATCGATTGAGTCGAAAGTTCAACAGCTGCACGCGCACACAGCGAACTTTCAAACTTAACACGTTGAATATTCTAGTGAAAACAGTCATACTTATTTGGACAGGCTATGCTTTCCTGTTTTCAATATCAATTACAGAGCAGAAGACTATTTAAGTATCTAATCGTATACACGCGTTTCTGTACTATCCGTGTAATGTTAACACGTTGAATACCGAAGTGAAAACAGCCATGTCTAGTCAGACATGTCATAATTTTCGGTTTTTAATATAAATCGTAAAGGAAAAAATGTTCAGGCATTCAGTCGCGTTTTTATGTTCCTAAATTAATGTTCCAGTTTGAAAATTCTTCAGAATTGTGTAATAATAAATAGTTATTATTACCTAATCGATGGTACTGCATTACGCGTTGGCGCGTGATCGGCAGCGAACGTGTTTATTTAACTTAGAATTATGTAAAAGTCCATAGGTATTTAATTAAATTAGATTTCCTTGCAAACGTAGTTTTAAACGAAATATGTTACTCAGCACTTCGATTTATTTTTACATAAGAAATTGCCGTTTGCTCTGTTCCATCAGTTCCGCATTTTTAATAACGCAATTTGTAATTAAGTTCGGCGTCCAATAAAGGCGTAGTAGCACTGTCCTCTTTTCTTTGTAGCTTCTTAACGTTATGAAGTGAGGACGTTTACATCAAATTGGGGTAATCAGTTTAGCAGCCAAATAAAATATAAAAGAGTGGCACGTTTCACAAAGGAAGATATTAGCAAGGTACATAGCTGTTTAATTGACATGTTTTTAATTCAAGCGAATTAAATTGTACGCGGAGTACATGAAATACCAAAATGGAGTTTTACGTTAAAACATGGAGGTAGCTCGATTATGGTGTAAGATTACGCAGTAGCTAATGGCCCCAGGAATCTAATACTTATGGCCTCAAGTGCTAGTATATATAAATGTATAAACATCTTTAAAAGATGATAATAATTTTCCAATATGAAAATTGTATGAAATTCTGATATCAAGAGTTTTTAATGGAGGAAAGTATCCCATTATCGCATAAGTTCCTAATATGGCACACTGGACTTCTACCACGACTATAATACCTATAGAAGTAAACCATAAAGTAATTGCATCTTAGAGTAGATTTCTATCTAAAAAGCATTCAACAATGCCTCCTTTGAACATCGGGTGGCCCTTAGTCTGAATAGTAAATATACATATTTTTGAAGTTTTGTACACGTACTACCGAAAATCGCTTTTTATCCAGAAGTAAGCATAAACTTTCGATTTTACAATATCACCCGCAATGTAAAGGTCCTAGATTATTGTTTGTACAAATAGCATTTTAATTTTTGCATGTTAAAAGTTGATGTATATTTTTATAACCTATGAGTACAAAATTCCCTAATATCACATACCCACCGCACCCTAATTTCGTACTGTGCGATATTGGGACATGCCCTTTGACTGATACGGTTAACTATTTTTCCTTATAGCAACAGGAATGAAGTGAAGATGATAGTCCTACTACCAATAGTGGCGATGAAAGTTGGAAACAAGACGATGATTCCGAACGATGTAGAATGCATGTTTCGTCTTTTTTCAGAAGGCCAAATGGGCGAAAAGTGGATCAGGTGTACTTGTGTTGTATGTGGAGACATGAAGTATGTGCTAATTCTGATAAAATGAAAATTTATGTTTGTGATTTTCATTTGGTAGGATATTTTAGAAGAATTACATTAAGTGACCTAATATCGACTACCATACGTATTCCCTAATACCGCATAGGCAATATTAGGCATCAGTTGTTGTACTTACCGAAAAGAACAAAAAATACTAGTATAAGAATTTTTCTACTTTTATGTAACACTATTTTTTTGGCACAAAGTGTACAATAATGGGGTCCCTTCGTCTATATGATGCAGCATTGAGATGAATCATTAAAATGGCAAAAGAACGAATTACAGCTAACCCGATAAAGGTTTTAAATAAAAGTGAATAGTTAGAGTACCAATTTCTAACAAATCGCAACTTTTGGACGTGACAAAACATGATTGTCGTCTCACTGACAAAGATAACGAAACCAGACGAGTCTCTCGAGCAACAGGAAAACAAAAACCAACAAATAAGGCGTTCACATTGCAAACGGCAAGCCTGTGGGCTCATCGTCAACGTATTCACGCGTTTGAACATTCCTGTCCACGCGATACCAGTTAGACAGATCTCCTTAGAGCGAAAGTTCGCAACTTCCGCCGAGAAATCAGAAGTTCGCGGCTCCTTGAAACACGAGAGCACGCTGAAAGATTTAATTCCAACTTTTCCCTCGATTCTATCATTGAACGAGGATTATCGTCGACGAGCGCACGGCGAATTAACTTTTTCGGCTAATTAATCGGCCGGCGATAATTCGTGGTAGCCGTCTAATCAAAGACGTTCCGCTGCGTCACAGGTCGATAATTAATTCGGTGCAAATCGTTGCACAGGCTACTATTAATCACCGAACAGCGGCAGGATCGACGAAAAAACCTGCCGACTCGAATCCGCTCATGCACCCTGCAAATATTAGGGGAAGGTGGGACCAGATGTAGTCGCGGGGCAAGATAGGATTATTGTTTATTTCGCGTTGCTTTACTTCCATGTTACTGAAAATAGACAAAGGAAAAAAAAATAGTTGAATTCTGCACACTAATAATTACAGTCAGTTTATAGCGTCTTTATGCGTTTAGTGACGATGTTTCTATTTCTAGCTATTGTGATCTTTTGAACATCAGTAGGTAAGTAACAATACTCAATCATATTATTTCTTGAATATTATCAGTCAGGCAATTTCTGAAGGCATTTATTCATGTGCTTATGAATGTCATTGGTAAACAAATAAAGATATTCTCATGCAATTAGTCTCGATGTAACATTTGGGGTAAGATGGGGACATTTCCATAAACTATAATTATTAGATAAAATGGTTCGCGAATTCATGTCTTCAAGAACTACCGACAGACTATCTCCGGAAGACACCGAAGAAGTTAGGAATTTAACATTTTCAGAGCTGCAACAAACCAAAATGATGCAACTCCTGGTTGCTCGTTTCCAACTTCAACGATGCCAAATGTATCTTTTGTGACTATTTGTTCTCCGAATCAAGAGGAGGGTGGGTTCAGTGTTTAGAATGTGAAGGTTGGCCTCCGTGTGCATGTGCCGGAGAAGAAGACGAAAACAGAGATATTGTGTACGTGTGTGACATGTGCAAATAGATGCGTCCCATCTTGCCCCGGGTACGAGGCGACAGAACATTGTCACTATGTTTAAAATTATTTGTCTGTACTTTCCGTGTTAAGTTTTACAAGTTTATTTTAATATATTTCGATAAACAGATGTTGATTCTATATGCAACATTTTTTGTAGATACAACATTAATAAATATAGTTTTCTACAGCAATTTTTTCCTAGCGTTCGATATCGTGCATCCATCGTGTAAAAATTAGGATACTAGACTGATCTAATGTATTCTGAATCGAATTGATACGTCTTTGCGTAGATTTAAATACAACAGTACTTACTGTGGCACCGCAAGCAACCAAGTGAAAACAGTCGTATCTGGTCAGACTCGACATAGTTTGCTGATTTTGTAATGATAGGTTGCAGGCAGTATTTTATCGTATGCTTGAGTTTTTATTGAAATATGAAATTACTAAGTTTGCTCAGAATTTTATAAGAAACAGAGGATATTTAATTAAATTAACTTTTAAACCGTTCAAGGTCAAATACAAAAATCGTACAGTGACTTTCGATGTTGAACGCTACCTTTGATCTTCTTTCCACTTCACCTCATTCTTGACAAATTAAACAAAACCGTGTCGAAAACCAGAGAACGACTTTGACCCAACCTAACTTGATTGTCTCTGCTGTAACAGTGTCCACGAGTACGGAGACGTGCACCATTTTATACTCGGAAATTCAAAGAAACGTTTAGACCAAATACAGAATACCGTTTTGTTTCATATAAAACTGTGCTCGTAAATAGTCAAGCAGACCGTGTACACGCCACGATGCATCCGTGAATTTCGCAATGCGACGAGCTAAACGAGAGCGAACTCTAAACGCCGTACGATACGTAAATAAAGGTAATTTATGTTCGCGGCACGAACGACGCGATGGCATTAATTTTGCTTCGGTTTCGCAACGTTCATTTATCGGAGGGGGCCTCCGATGATTTCGCAAAAGGAGGAGGCGATAAAATCTCATCCCCTCCAGCCGGTTCCCCTCGAAGACTCTGTCATTTCGGCGAGATCTTCTCCCGGCACAGCTGTGCCGACGGATAAAATGTTTACGACCGGATCACCGCCACGAACCACGGCAACACGTGTTTGCGTAACTTGACAAAATTGCTCGCCGCGAATACGTAACGATATATCTGTGCGCAATGATCTCGCCTGGACACCCTCATTCACGGCAAAAAAAGCATTTTATAACAACGGTGAAGGCCATGAAACGGAAATTCTTGGCTGACGATCGTGGCTCATGATATAAGCATAAAAAAAAAGGTTTATGAAAAAATATTATCTATGCCGTGCATTGTAGTAAATGCACAGCTCAAAAGAATCAGAAGCTCAGGATTTTTAATCTTTTCAGACAATTTATCAAATACCAGATCATGCAATAAAGATAATTTGTATCTAATACAATAATATTTTTATCGGATATTCACTGTGTACGATATTTGCAGCTTTTATATCTAAACTACGTACCTTAACACGTTGCCCGCCACAGTGAAAACAACCACACCAAATCAGACACGATACAATTTACTATTTTCTATATGAATCGTAAAGAAAAAATTATTTGATTACTCAATACTGTTTTTCTGTTCCAAATTATTGTTTCAGTATGAAGTTCGCTCAGAATTTTTCGACTGTCAATAATTATTTAATTAAATTAAATTTGAAGTGTCGGTTACCGGTGACCGTTGCGGCGTTCAACTTGTTAATGAACAACGGATCATTTAAGCGTGTGATCCTTTAATTTACCTAAACAGTATAGTTTTATACACTGCAGGGCACAAGTTTTTTATTATAAAGAATTGAATCTTTGTATAAAATGATGTGAAAGTATTTATCGAGAGAATTCCATGTTTGTCTGGCAACGTGTCTGTCCACCATCGAGCATTTCTACTTGGATGACGCTCATCGTATAACGTAGTAATACACAGTCAATTTTTAAGAGAATTTTTTTCGTTGCTCTACTGTTTGTAATCCGACGTGCAGTTGGCTGAAAGGTAAGCGAACACATATACCGTAAATAACCCTGTGCGAGCGGTAGTTCGTCATTTTCCAAATCCGATTTTTGCATGTTGGCGTTTTAAATTGAGAGTTGCAAAATCCGATTTCACACAATATCGTGCAGGGGCACAGAAGGTTGAAAAAATAGCGCGGATCTATCTGGCAGTATTTAAACAGAATTCTAGATTCAAAAAGGATTTGTTTATATCCATCGATTTTAACACGGTGATCTCGATTCTATTCAGCAAGCTTCCAAATGGATCACGATCGCTCTAGCAGGATATAACGCGCAATACTATTGTAATTTAAAACCCCGTTCACACGTGAAGTTACCTTCGATGACAGATCATATAATAAAATAATATTGCTATTATAACTTTCAATTTATTTAACAGAGGCGGAAGGTAAGTAAAATATGCCATCAATTATTTTATGCGCCCGGTACATGTTCACAGTTGCTGAAAATAATCTGTCATTAGGACTCCTTCTTTCACCAACAAACTCTGCAAGCTTTATAATAATAATTTGTAATATATAACGAGTGCATCGTGTCCATGGAACGCAAAACATAGCTAAAACGTGCAGCCTTGCATTTGAAGGCGAGTGCTAGGACAAAGATACTGTCTCCCTGCAATTATTCACGGCGCTCTGTACTAATCGTAACCAAGTTTCGGCCCGAAGGCACGTTTACAAGGTGAAATATGAAAATCACGGGCAATTTCAATTAGGACAGCCTGGGGACAGGGATGAGACAGCGAAAGAAGTGCTGCTTCTGGGTCGAGGATGGATCGTTTCACGAGTGGTTGTCTCGTTTTGCGATCTCGCTAAAGCCCAGGATATTAGAGACGCTCCCCCGGATCCACCAACTGTGATGACTATTTAAGTAATCCAGAAACCAGCTCCGCTTCGGAGTTAACCTAATTGACATAACTGCCGTTTAACGGATCTATTACGCAAAGCGTGTTTAAGCGTCAGGCTAACTGGACCCGGCTGAACTTCATCGCGGTGCTTTCGTCGTTTCTCGCGTCTTATCGAGACAAACGGCAAACAATGGGAAGCCCTTCACACCCTTTCAACATACTGCATAGCGTAATTCGAAGTTCTGAATCAGGAAAATATCCCACGCTGAATCTACAGGACGAAGATTTGCAATCAGTTTTTTGTTGACAATTAACCGATGAACTACAGCCTATTTTGCTCGTGTGGATCAACATGGATCCTATCAATCGATACACATTCGTTATTTGTTTTCCATACCTCCAGGATAAAAATTTGCAATCGATTTTAGGTGGAAAATTAATCGATAATGTACAGCTTATTGCGTTCGCAGAGGCCTTCAGAGACTCTGGAAATTGATATAGGTAATTCTGGAAGTAAAATACGTTGTTATCAATTTATTCCAAAAAGACAGGTTTTAAATAATATTTGTACGTTGTGTTTCACATAGTTTTTATAGTATCGTTTTGTTTCTACCTACATTCTCAATGATCAAATTGACAGCGTTCCTCCTGTGAATATAGAGGAGATCGGGGTAAGATGATAATAAGCAAAAATAAGTGCAACTTTTTTATTTCCTACAAAAAAAAATAATATTTGACCATAACAATCTTACATGTTTTAGTAACAAAAATATATATATACAAAAAAAAAAATAATTTTACAGTTATCCTTGGTATAAAATTAAAAACTAATTTGTGAGTAAATTCGCCATCTCACCCGACCATTCGGTAAGATGGTGAACATACTTGGGTAAGATGGTTATGTTAATTTAATAAATACAATTCTGACATGTGAATAACTCAACCCTTCGATATTTAGTGCAGGATTTACGCCACCAGTTTAAGCACTTGAAACACAGTATCTAGTCCTCTAAAGGAGGATCTGCATACAATTCACCACATCCTCTTTTCGAGGCGTGGCTGTCCAATAACAATAGGACTGGATCATCTAAAGATGATTTGGCATGTTGTGCAAAATGTTTTAGGAATATTAAGAAGGTATCAGTGTTCATCCGTCCTGATTTTTCTGCTATTGCATTTGTGCCTGCAGGACATCCATGTAGAAGCTCACTATTTTACCCTCGCCATCTTACCCCATGTAGGTTATGTGAATAAATAATATCAAAATAAGATTGAGACATCAAATTTATTTTAAACCACTATGTGATATTCAGTTCTACACTCTTATAAACGACAACATTTACTTTCCATGCAACACTTACCTTTATTTAAGTTTCCATTCACTAATTTATGAGGTCAAACTATTATAAGCCACACGCGTGAAATCGTGATTTCGTTCCAACTTTCTATTGCATCATCTAATGTTTATTTTACCATGCTAAACAATATTACCGACTCATGTACAAAGATGGCGTAACAAAGAAAGTCAGCATGTATTAGCAATAGAAGCAAAAAATAACATTCGCCATCTTACCCCGATCTCCCCCACATATGTATATTTGTCATTCTAACACAAGTTACAATTTTATTCTACATATTTGATTCAGAACACGTTGTATGGCGAATCAAACAACCAGAGGGTGAAAAAACGTAAAGTTAAGTTCGTGAAGAACTTTTATAAATGTTTTTGGAAACATTACGAAAATCAGGAAACCACTCACGTTTTGTGAGATGATGGCATAGAGGTTCATAATGATATATGTGACACTCGATAATTTGATGGATATAAACAATTAAATGCACGTACTTTCAAGGTGTACTATAAATTTAAATCGAGTTTATCGAAGTTGCATTGGCAAAGTGAAATGGTTGTTTGGCTGGTGTATAAATCCGGAGGTCCTGGAATCGAGTCTCGTTTACCAAAATATTTTTTTTGCAATTTTATTGCGGCAACAGCGTATATGATGCTCGGTGATAATTGTCATGTATACAGTAAAAAGACAAATAATAAATAATCAACAGTAACAATAAATGCATCTCATTTCATATTTGAAGTAATGGTTTTAAAGAAATAGTATTAATATAGTACTGAAATTTTCTTTTAAATATTAACAATTTCAATACAGTATTCTTTTACAGCACTTTCATCTCATCATATATGTTGTTGCCGCAAAAAATTGTAAAAAATATATTTCGGTGAACAGGACCCGTTTCCAGGATATCCGATTTACTAGCTATACAATCATTTCACTTTGCCAATGCAATTTGGGAAAACTCGACTTATATTCATACTATGTACATCTCGAAAATGTGTACCTTTAATTGTTTATATCTTTAAAATTATGGAGTGTCTACACCTAATATTTCACATTTATCATTAGGAACCTGTACGCCATTAACTTACAAAAACCCGTTAAAGTTGAAGTTGGACACTTGTCGTCCCTTCCTTGTCAGTGTCCTTGCAAAACATTCGTCGATCTGAAATGTTTGAAGGTACACCCAGAAGCAAGAAATGGCGGTCCCTTTGCGACGAATAATTAAGCGTGGATGGAAAACAAGAAGAAGAAGAAGAAAACGATGAAGGAGAAGAGGAAAGGAAAGTTTGAAAATTAGCGCGAGCTGTAACGATCGTCTCAGTATAAATGCAGCAACACGTGTTCTTTATGCTCATACGAGCCGACATTAATTACGCGTCGCACTCGCGATATCAACAACAGGCTGCACCGCGTTTTATTTATCGTGCTCGCTGCATAATATTCCTTCCTATGCTCCCGAACGGACCGTTAGTTTGTTCTCAATAAAAAGTAACGAACGGCGATGTTTATGTAACGAACGACGGGTCGCGATTTTAATTTGCAGACTTCTTTCTTTCGTCGAACGGCCAGGAGGCCCTGCCGCTTCGTTATCAAACGATTTATCGCGCGGGACCTCGAAATTTCGACCAATCTCCATTGTGTCGTTGTCCTTTGCGTGCCGGTGACAGTGGTCGGCGTAATATAAGGCTATCCCATAAGCAATTCCGATTTTAAACGTGAATTCATTAAACGTAAACAAATGAACAACTGTACCAAGCTAAAATGATAATTAGCAACACCGTGTACCTAATTCTATATCAGTATCTATTCTAGATACTAGAATAAAATCAGAGATGGCCACCCGGGGCAAAGCCTGGATTCAGCTTACTCCTACTCTGCGTCCACTCCCCTCACATAGGTTGTAATTTAGGTATGACATCGACAATATCAATGATTGCCAGTAAGTACGGTTTCTCAAGAAACAGTGACGTAATAAGAATAATTATTTTTTATCTATGATATCGGTTTTATCTAGAGATTAAATCTTCACATTCTTATTACGTGAGGGGAATGGATGCAGAGTGCATTTTATCACTGATAAAATGATCATTTTTATGTGAAACATAGTTACAGTGTGAGCCATCTTATTACTAATTACGGTTCGGATGATCGAGGTCTTACTGTGTTTCGTTTGAATGCATTCGTCTCACGCAGTGCTCCCCTTTCATTAGCATTCTCACCTGAGCACCAGTTGGATCGGCTGCTCGTTTCATAATAATTACCTTCACGATTAATGGAAGCCGCGGAGACAGAAGCTCGATGAGAAACAGAAAACTTATAATGGCGGAGGGCCCTGTTTTAAAATTCCGCCCACGAGGCTGCAGTTGGCGCGATGGTCTCCGAGGGTCGAAACCGTCTCTTGGCAATCTGCCGGCCGAACGCGGCGTCCTTCCACCTACGGCTCTTCCTCGTCTTCTTTTTTTATCTTACTCTTTCACTCGTTACCCCGAAACATCTTTCCAGCGGACGCGAATCCACTCGTTATACATCTTAGAACGTGATACTCCGGCCAGCAGAAAGAGATACGGCTACATGGAACTCGGTACTTTTCAGCCTTTTACACGCGACACCTAAGCCGACGGAATTAACCTCGCTACCGAGTATGCTGCTAGGTGGATTAGCCGTCTCGAAATAGACAATCCGTGATATGAAATATTACGATGTGCGAGGCGACGTGGCTGGTGTGGGGTGTAATTCATCGTTACAGAGGCCGTGAAAATACGTAGAATGGAAAAGTGAGACTTTTCAATCATATATTAAATTAGCTCCATAGACACGATATAAGAGATTTTTCCTGAGATACGTCGTAGGTGTGTGAATGATGTACCACTGAGAATTCTTCTAGTAATCAGTTGTTATTCAATCTTACTCAATTTAGGGTTGTTCCGTAGCAGTTAACGTGTCAAGTAAAATTTAAACAGCAAAGAAATTACGGTCAAAGAAATGATGAAGTATAAAATGGTGAATGCCAACTGCAAATGTCTTAATGCGTAGAAGTGTCTCCGAGGTGTAACACAGTCGTTGTAAGATGGATCCATCGCCATGGTGCAAAGGTTTGCCATTCGATACGCGATCCTTGCTGTTGCGGACAATTAGTCATGCCACGATATGGGTCGAGGTGTATTCGTCCATATATTTCCACGTATGTATGTATATGCGGAGTGAATAGAAAGGAACGATGTGCAACGGGGGTTTGGTAATCGAGAAACGATGCAGCGAGCCGTGCACCGGGAGCTTAATCGGATTGAACCGCCGTGCATATTTATTTATGCGAAACATAGAAACTGAAACGGACCCGCGGGTATCGGGTTTAGACGCGTGATTCTTTACGTAATCGCGAACCAGCTCGTTTAATGCTTGCAATTAGCATGAGACGTATATAAAGCTACTCGTTACACGGCTGAACTTTTCCTCTCAATGCATACTGGGTGTCCCGAAGGATTTGACGAACAGATAGTTGCAATGCGTTCTACAAGCAGAAACAAGTGCAAAATCTTACGTTACAATTTCAGGTAACAAATATAGCATGCAGAAGTACAGTGACTCACGAATTCGATCAAAGAATACATTACTTCGATTTATTTTTTATTCGACACTTTTCTTGGGTTATTGTAATACGGAGCAAGGTTGCGATGTCTGTAAAAAAGTACTTTGAACTTAGTCGATTGCACTTTAATGAAGAAAGAAACGTAATTATTGATACGTCTTAAAACTCATGAGACATCTACATTGAACCTGTAATAACATTCTTCATATTTAGCACGTTGACTGCCACAGTGAAAACAACCGTACCTAACCAGACGCGATATAATTTACTATTTTTTATATAAATCGTACAGAAAAGAAAGATTTGAGTACTCAATTCTGCCCTCCTGTCCCTACATTATTTTTTCAGTATGAAGTTTGTCCAGAATTTTGTGACATTCAATAATTATTTAATTAAATTAAATTTGAGGTGTCGGTCACCGGCGATCACCACGGCCTGTTCTCGTGCCTGGATTCACATGCAACTTTTCGCTGATTTCTGCTCATGGTAAATATTGGAAGAATTAAATCGTTTATCTCCGGGTCACCCAGTACGCGCGTCACTCCTTAACGCTTACATATTTCACTCGATCAGATATATTTAGTAGAAATTTGTTCTGCAAATAACCGCTTTTGTTGGTCCGGTTTACAGGGGTGATTGATACGACACGCTGGCCATTCAGTAATTTACCGCAATCCTGGTTATCCTTATTCATAAATTCGTCCGGTGACGTTGAAAAGCATCATTTAAAACTAATGCACGGCGATATCGTAATTCATGCTTTGTACGTGTATACATACGTATACATTGGGCGCCGTATATTTTGAAACCGGTACGCGCATAATGTAAGAGTGGCCGGTGCAAATTTAACGTTGATTTAATCGTTGTATTCTAAATGGAGCGATAGAGGGAACGGCAGGGGTGCAGCGCGTTTAAAATACATGAAACGTACACCGATACTAAATTTCGTATTTCGATACTGTCGTCGCTATCGATGCTCCTTTTTCCCTTTTTTCATCATCGCGTGATTTTGTTGTATAATCGTCGACCACTTCGAGCACGCGACGTCGTTCGAAAAAAAAATCAAGAGAATAAAGAATATAGAACGAGAAATTAAATGGTAATTAAAGTTTTTCGGTTGCAGTGATACTGAAAGCGTTGAAAATGTCTACATAAATTTCTATCAAAAACACGCATGAAAGGATATTCGATGCAGGTCAGCGAGCAAGGAGAAATTAAAAGAGTTAATGATCCATAGAATAAATAACGTTTTACGAGGAATATAATTTCATAAGGAAAAAATTCTGGCTGGAGCAGCACGTCTGCTGCATAATTGCTTTCATATTTCTTCCGATGAAGCGTCTTCGTGCCCCGTTATTGTTCCCTTTATTACGTTTCTTTGAATTGGCCGCGAGTGATCTTCGGGAAATGCAAATTAACAGTGCGTTCTATTTTCGCCTCTTGGGAATAATATACATCGAGCGACGTAAAATAAATCTGACGGACAATACATATCATACAGATTTTGTTATTTCGATGTTTGACGAAATATTTTTGTAACTGGATTTCGTTGTTTTTTTCGGTCAAAGTGGGTCATCGCATTCCATGTTTATAAAAATAAAAATTCCTATAAGTTCTCTTGCACTTCTCACAGCTTCATATATTTTGAAACAGATATAACTACGTGGTATTCAATCATTGGAAAAATGTCAGTCTTTCAGAAGTTTAAAATTGCCTTATTCTCCGCCACACAAATATAAAACCACACGATACAATTACTCTGCTCGGTGAAATTTCATCTTTCGCCCGTGTCACCTGCAACGCGGATGACATCTTCTCGAATATGATGTCCTCGTAACGATCAGTCAGAACAATGGGATCGATCGTTCTTCAGGAGAACGCTCTAAAATAAATCATGTTTATGAGCCTCACAGGAAATAGAGTCCGGTAATAAAAACACCACATACGTCCAGATCGTAACGATACGTTCGCCTACTTCAATGCTGAAGAAAAATGGAAACGCAGACAGACGATCGACAAACTCAGAACAGTAAGTTTCTTTCGTTTACAAAGTATGAAAGATTGTACAATTTCAAAATTTCATTTTAGCAACTGACTAACATTACAAAGGTAATTCAATCGAGTGTCTTCTTACATCAAATGGCTGTGAAACGGTTTGCAGTGTTTTTAAAGTACCCGTTAAGATCTTAACGTACCGGTGATACAAAGAAAGAAATATATGAATGTTTACAGTTGAAATTGTAAGCGTTCTTTTTTCGTCGAAAATTCTGCAAACAAATGCTGGTTCATAAAAATTGCTGGAAACGGTATTCTTCTGTTGCAAAAAATGTCTCGCTTAAACGTTCGCTGGCCACTCAAGAACATTAAAAAAATTCCCGGAGTGTTTTAAATTCTGTCACACGAATGAGGGCGCAAACAAAGGATGACCACAACTCCGGTGAAAAGCGGTTTTTATCCTGCCCTCAAAGGACACTGTGAACTCTAGCTGTGAGTGAAATGCCTTTTCAAAAAATTTCATCGCTCAATTTGAAGCGCCCTTTTGCGTTCGTATCTGTCAAAATTTAAACGGTTCACCGCGTCAAACACTGATCGTGTAATGACCAGGAGAACCGTTTAATAACAAGGGTACTTCATTTTGTAATTTAAATACCATTTTACTTCCGGAACTGTCACACGATTAGCACGTTACATATCAAACCAGCTATCCGTGTCTACGCATAGATTTGGGCAGGCAGCGCCATCGAAAGCTACTCCCGACTCCTCGTTGGTAAGTGGTTCTGCTGAAAAGTGTCTTTAGCCTAATTATACATGCCCCAGGCGATTACACGTAGCTCGTGGATGCAGATGTAATAGCTGCATACATTAGCTGTGTGCGCCTGCATGAATATTTCATCTGTCGACGATGCGAAACACTGGCAACAGAAAATGCGAATCACCAGAATTTTCTAAATCTCGTCATAAATATTGATCACGTCGAAGGATCGATAACGCATCCGCGGTACATGACAAGAGGGAATTTCAGAAAAATATGCGATAACGTAGTGCAGAACTGATCATTTCTGCGTTATCGGTACATTTAATGGTTGTTAAAAACTTACAATAGTTTGCATAAACACGGATGAGGAATTATAAGGAAGAACATAATCGTGTAAACTAACGATCGGATCCAAGACTTTCTATTTGTGGGCCAGGTGCTTTTGCATTAATACGTTGACGGCCACAGTGAAAACAGCCGGCACTGGCCAGACACAGTATACATTTTCTTTTTTATATAAATCGTAATGGAACAAAATGTTCGAGTACTCAGTATTGTACACGCGTTCCTATGTTAGCGTTGCAATGTTGCATTTGCTGAGAATATAGTAAAAATCAATAGTTATTTAATTAAATAAAATATGAGGCGACGGTCACCGGTGACCCCCATGGCAATCAGCGTGTTAAGCTACCTAACTCACTACCGATTCCTTCTCCTTGAACGCAGAACGCTGAATAGCCATGGCTTTCAGAATATTACCCAATGCTGTCTCCACTGTCACTGGAGTCGATAGAAATTATGAGGAATGCTAATATTAGCATTAAAAACAGTAGAGTAGAAGTTATATTCAATTTATAATTAAAATTTAAAAAGTGAATCGTTGAGCACGTGGGTCAGTCGATAAACATTACAGAGACAGAGAAGAAAATATCCATCCGAAGTTAATTCCATCGCCTTCCAAATAATTGTTCTTCTATCTCGATAATGAAATACAATAATGTCTCCCCTACTGTCCCTCAGCTCGGAATCGAATTGGGACAGTAGGAGAACACCAAGACTACATTTCCAGCTCCGCAGCTCGCCTTTGAAGTTCGCCGAACAAAGAAAAGGACAGCGGATAAAAGAGAAGAATGGAATGAGAGTCGAGGCACCCTAGAGATTTAAAAACCCGCGTACCAAATGTTGTAATAAAGACAACACTTAAACCTTTTTATTTTTAACTTTTTCTGTATGAAAAAGTTTATATCATATTGATGAGATTGTTCTGATCAAAATGAGACCAAACATGATATAATTTGGATCACATTTACTTATTAATACTTATCGAGTAACTCTTCATTATCGCTTCGAATGAATTATAAAAACGGATTGCTAGCAAAATACATGAAATATCTCTACACATTGTCCGTCCAATACATAAGCTTGCCTGTGACAGTGTAACAGCCTACGTTTTTCGGACAGTAGGAGGGAACAGCCTACGTTTGTCGGACAGTACGAGGCAACAGCCTACATTTTACGGCAGAGTCTATGTTTTATGTACTTTTCCGGCATCATGATTTTGTAATTTATCAGAAGCTTGTAGCGAAGATTACACATGTGTCGAATAATAATTACATGTTTCAGCTCAGCAAAATTCTCGGAAAAATTTTAAAAATTGTTTGTTTTTTTAATTTTGCACAACTTTTCTATTATTTTTTAGCAAAATGACGGCGATAATGGAGCTAAATAGAGTAAAATGAGTTATACAATAAGTATGAAATAAGTAAATGTGGTCCAAATTATATCATGTTTGATGTCATTTTAATTGGAAAAGTCTCACGAATATGTTAAAAACATTTTCAGATAAAAAAACGTAACATTAAAAAAGTTATGTTATTATATTATGAACTGTCAAGCCGTGGACTCTCATCAAAAGAACCACCGCGGAGTATCGCATTACAAACATCACACGCTTGACTGACTCCGGCATAGGCGTAGGAACAACACATAGGACAGTACGAAGGAACAACCAGTTGGGACACTAGGGGAGACATTACTGTAAACTGTCAAAACTCCGTGAGCAGCTGCAATCATCAATGAAGGCCACCGTTCACGTTCGCAAACATTTGGAAAAATTTGGCATTTAACTGGCATATAAGCTGTTCCTATCTGGTCGGTGCGCGGAACGAGGCACAGCGCGGCAGATAACATCGCCGCTTATCCGCGTGTTATTTCAGTTACTCAACGCGGTATTGTTCCAGTTGCGCTGCAACGTTTTACATAACAACCTTTTACATATTCTATCGATCGTAAAACAATCATCTGTCAGCTGAAAGTCGTCCATGTCAATGGACGTATTTGTCGTACGAAATTAATTTCCTCCGCGTCATCGGCGGAAGTCGGACGAATTCCCTTCGTTCGCGGCGTCGCGTGTACCCGCAGCGCGTTCAATTTGCATCGAAGAATCCGCCAGAACGTTCAGCGAGTCGCTCTGAAACAGAACGGTGCGTACGGGGAATACTTTCGAACGCGATGGCCGGTACACGATCAACAACCGAACCGATCGATGTAAACTTTAACGATGCAACGTAAATGTTTTAACGATACTCGCCGGTCGGCCGATCGCGCGCCGTGAAAGTAGACACGATGCAGTTATTTGCCGCGACCATACGTCTCAATCTCTATCTAATCTTGCAGAACACCTTTGGCCGATCGATACCACACCTACTTCTTGCATTATTCTCCTATCTGAGACCGGTGGCCCCTTCCGTTCTCTCCTTTTCCTCACTCCGAACGAAATTGCATGCAAACGTGCATCGAAAGCGGACGGCAGATTTTTTCTTCTTTTTCTTTCGCGGCTTATCGACACGGGGCACTTAGCGTATTAATTTTCGAGGAAGATTCTCCCGATATTCGAAAGACTCGAACGAATTACTTTGCATAAGAATCGTCGATAGGTACCAGGAGAAATCGTCCGCGAGAATTTCGTTCCTGACGAGGTTCCCTTTCACAATGAACTTTTAATTACTTTTATCTGCTGTATCTTACTGTTATTTGCACGAACTCGCTGTGTGTTTTCGAGGATCGAGGTACTTTTATAGTGATGTTAAGAGACTTTTTAAACGCACAGCTTATAAGAATATTCGTTTAAATGCGCATGACGTTTGTCATGCGCTTCTGTAATTGGAAAAGCGCTGGACTTCAGAGAATGGGTACAAGGATCCTTTTACGCTGTGCCATGCACGCGTGTAACTACAAATCTGAATTATGTTTTGTTGATTCCAGCTCCCTCGTCGTAAAACAATGATAAAAAGGTAGGAAAGCGGAGAATTGAAATACTTTTTCCCGGACGCTTTGTTTCCTTTTGTCATTGACCCATATTCCGCGTGTTTGCTCTTCCTTTTACTGAATCAGCAACATTTCATGTTACAAAGGGTGACCTAAAGCTGTGAACAAAAAACGGAATATTTTCGCATATATTGTCATTATTAATTTTGAATGAATCGAAGTACAAATAAAATACGATATTAGGAACATAAACATGAATAATGGAAGTGAAAAGAAATAACATTAAAAGTAAAAATAATGTATTAACCCTTTGAACTCTTTTGTCGAGTGTGACTCCACATCGATTTGATTCACAGGTAGGTACTCCTATGCTGAGACACACTCGACATGTTTAAGTTGCTAGTTTAACTATGTATTATATTTCGCAATATTTTTTTTACCACAAATATCAAATCTTAGCAAAGTCCCAAAGCTATTTTCAGTATAATTCATTAAAAAAAATTGTTTAAACAGGTGCCTATCAACCAATTGTCTTCTGAAGTACATTTCAAATAAAACACTTAAAAGAATAGGAAATTATTGAAAAGAAAATTAAAAAAAATTAGGAGTTCAAAGGGTTAAAGAATAAAACGATTAATAGGTTCTCATTAGTAGTATCGGTAATAATACCAAATTAAAATAAGATCACAATAATGATTACATATTAACAACAGCATAATGTATGTGTTGTAATTAACTAGTCGCGTAAGGGACGAGCGTTCTGATAAACGGTATTATCAAACGTAACCGGTTATAATTACCACTTGTGTCAATTGATAATGATACGGCTGTTAATATTTTATCGTTACTTTCAATTGACGTTCATTAAGTTCCACACATAATTAAAGCACGCAGTAATGCATTACTAGTTCAAAATAACTCACAATCAGTCTTCCAAATACTACTCATACTACTGCAGCATTATATCAACTACTCCTTTATATCTTTAATTTTTCTGTGAATATACAGTAAATAATTTTGTAAATGGATATTACTGTATAATCGAATATGTATAGAACATTCCTTTATAATTAATCTTCTTCCACCGTATCGTTTGCTTCCTTCAATTTGAGAGACGTATTAGAACAACGGTGCATACGAAAAATTTACTGCCTTCTACGAAACAGCATCAAACACACGGTGTATCCACCATGATCCGCGTAGAATATACGAGCTTGCGAACTCTGCCTCGCTAAACGGCGGCGGACACTGAAATCAGCAAACGCAATTACTCGTAGCAACGAAACGCGAGCGTATCCATGAAAGACTGTCGTCCTCGAGGAGTAAACATTTAACCTGAATCTCTCCGGACGATAAATTCTCCCCGCAGAAGCGGAGAATTTACGTGCGGAGAACGTCGATGACTTAACTCGCTCTCCTATCCACGAAGATCGATAATAAGATGATTAACGCTGTTCCAACAAATATTCCAATCGTTCGAACAATTCCGGACTGTTTCTCGGCGGGAAACGGAGAGGCGGGCGAGGTGATCGATACGTCGACGTGACTGAACGACCCTCCAAAATCGAGTTAGCAATAGGACGATCGATGCAGTTAATGCGATTAAACGGTTCGCTCGTCGACCTGACGCTATTTATTTCGTTAATTAGTAAAGATTACCCGTTCGTTCGACTGCACCGTGCGGCATTTCTAAGCCTTCCATCTCTCGTTTCCACGCGATACCCCGCTCTCCAACGACTCAATCAGCCTCAAACGGAAGATTATTTACTCGTTAGAGATCGTTTTATTATCGATGCCGCGTATCGATCGATTTTATCTACGGCTCGGTGCAATTTTGCTGGAACGACGCAACCGATCGGTATGGTTAGCCATTATCCTGGCCGCGCCGTTGCTTTCATCGCTTTCCTCTTCGCTCGGTGGAAAGTAAAAGGGCGGAGAGGCAGCGGCACCCCTTCGAAAACTAATTTTTACCCCGTGCTTGCCTCCGTTACCATTCAATTACTCCTCCGATCGATCCTTTCACGACGATCGCTGAAACGGAAGGGAAAAAAGCTCTCTCTCGGTTTAACGCGGTTACGCGGCGTTTTCAGAGCTCTCGCGAGGAAATTCCATTCTCGAACGGTATCGTTGATAAACGCGTTAGCCTCGATTTAACGCCACTTCGGGAAAACCGATTTTTATTTGCTTTACTCTGTCAGCGATAAACCCCCTTTCGTGCGCAAATGTACAACCGTGCACAAACATAGGAGGTAGTATGTTCTATTATGAATTATGTTGGAATACAACGATATTCACACACAGCCACATACACGCAGTACACACACAAACAGGATGCAGCGGTAAAGTGTTGGGTCTTTTGACCTGCAGGTTTTCCAGGACACTTTCCAGAGAGAAAAAAGGGGCTGTATCGGTCCGAGCAGAGCCCCCGCAGCACAAAGACATAACCACACGATACGCGAGATATATACAGATTTTTATACAGTTCATTTACACTTCACATAGAATTTATATAGTTTCTTTTCTCTGTCAGTACAGTATATACTTTATTACTTTCTTTTAATCCTTTGCACTCCTAAGGCCAGCTGTACTGCTCAGGCACTTAGAGGCGTACTACTCATACGGACAGTGTAACTGCCTACATTTTATCATTAATGTAATTATTAATTTATGTATGATTATGTTTGGTTAATTAAAATTTAAAGTTTGAAAGGAAGTCATATAATCTAACAAATTGCCCAGATTTTTTCATGGTCAGTTAGTGTGATTCAGAAATCTAAGAAAAAACTCCTTGGAGTTGACTACCAACGTATAACCTAATTGGAGTGCAAAGTGTTAACATCTTTATCAACCACTAGAAACGTGTAGTTCTACTACGCATTATCTGTTTGTTTGAATAAACTATTACTTAAATAAAATCTAACAAATTAATTCCACGCGGATTAATTAGTTCGAAAGAAGGGCTGGTAGTAAGTTATTAAAATGGTGTGCTACAACAATAACACCGAGACATAATTTTTTTACACATTCTCGAATCATCGCCTTCTCGATCGAAGCACGAGGATATCGCGAACGAGCGATCCAGAGTTTCTGCGAACGGAACGCGTGATCCTTGAAACAGGAATATTGCGACGAAATCAAGGGATGGTACGTGAGCCGAATTCTATCTGTTTGGTTTCGAAAAATCTTCGATAGCCAGCGAACGTCTGACTGATGAACACGGTTTTTGATTGTTGCTGGGCAGCAAAACAAACTTCTTTTCTATCCGTCCCGCGTTCGCTGGTGATTTTTCTCGGCACGAACATAGGAAAACGACACGGGGCTCGGGAGAGGAAGAACACGACGGAAAAGGAAGAAGATGGCGGCCGGCTGCTCCATCCGGCGCAGCCGAGCGGAAAATAGCTAATATTCTAAGACATCGGCGACATCGTGCACGAGATGAGCTTCAGCTGGCGAGTCCGTGTATTTTCGAGAACAACCACCCCCCTGCTGTAACCATTCATTTCGGAGGAAGCCAAAACTTACCGGCTATAAAAGACCGGCTTCGACACGGTCCATGGGTTTTAGTAACATTTCAGTGGGACTCTGCCTGACGGAATTTCGGAAAACCACTTATCGACGGATCTGTCGTGCACGGTTCTTTTCGAAAAAACTCGTAAAAAATTCGTTTGACATCAGGGAGACATTTTCGGACATGCGTTCTTTCGAATTCTGCTGTTCTCGTTGAAGGATGGGATGACTCCGTAATCTATTCTCTGTGGAGTTGTACAGAGTTCCACGGTTGGGTGGAAGAGCATTCGGGACCGAGAACTTCCAGCCGACCGAGGTAGGGCAAATTGTTATCGCCTTCTTGAGCACAATATTTACGAGTGTAGCTCGAGAAGGCGATGACAACTTGCCCTACGTCGCTTGTTTGGAAGTTCTCGGGCCGGAATTCTAACCGAGCTCTAACCCGGTTAAAAACCCGGTTAATCCTGGTTACGGTACGGGAATATGTAGTAACCAATAACCCATATTCTCCTTGGGCTACAGAGAGCAGCTTCGCCTGCTCCGGAGCGGGTTAGTCAGAGACTCTAACCGAGCCCTAACCCGGTGAGTCCCGGTTACGGCACAGGATCCCGTAGTAACAAGTAACCCATATTTGCGATGGGTTACAGAGAGCAGTTTAATGATGATAAACTGAATTCGAGTCTGATATAACGTCCAATAATTTGTATAATTCACTTATTTTTTATATATATCATAGAATGAAGCATTGCAGTTTGTTTTAATTTTTAATAAAGGGTTCTTCATTAAATAATTATAGAGATTCCTTGTAGAAACTATTTCTCAAGATACCACTACTTCCTGTATGGAACATTACTGATTGTATAAAAAATCTAAGTGTTACGAAGCTGATTGAAAATTATGTCACGCTACGTTAAACATGGATGTTACGGTATGCTGGCCGATGGAGTTTGACAAAAACCAGGGCATGCGCCTGTCCCCGCGGACAACACCATCATAAATAACTTCAACTCGATCCCTTAACTGGAGGAGCGGACGTCGCCAATGTTCGGGCCAGTCGCATAACGAGTGTAGAACCAGCGTGTGTGTTAAGAGCAGTTTCTTCTTATTTCTTGTTTTTTTTTTAATTTTCCTTATTATTAATAAACTCGTTCTTTGTTACATCGCATTCCTTGAATGGTCTTGCCAACCACACTGATCCCGCCATACACAAATATCTACATTCATGTTAAATAAATTTATAATTTTTGTAAAATATAGTTTCATATATACATACATACAAGAAAAACTCACAGAAATCAAAGTAAGTATACATCTTCACAGCATTGCTGTAACCCGTGAGATAACGGGTTAACCGGGTTACTCGTAGTGTTACCGAACATCGACCATCGGGTTAATCGGGTTACCCGGCATATAGAGAACCGTATCCTATTCGGGTTAGGGTTAGAATCCCTATTCTCGGCTCCGAAAGCTCTTCCAGCCAACCGTGAAACTCTGTAATTCTTTACAACTTTGTAATTGAGTGACAGCTAAATTTTTGGAAGAAGGTGGAGAAAATTTGATTGGATGATGGGAAACAGTTGTACAAGTAGGTAAAAATTATGCACGTGTATAACTATCGTAGCAGTTACTTCTTACGGCGATCAATATAAATTTTCTCAGGTCGGAAAAATCGTACAAACCAATATGAATCACAAAATGCGAACGTGCAAAATTTTCGAAAAATCTACAGATGGAATGGGGGGGGGGGGTCGACGATCTTGTTAAGATCTCTTATCGTCACACTTATGAATAATTTACTATCTTCTGTACTCTTTTGACGCTCGTACGACTCTTAATTTTTAATACGAAAAAATACCACACATGGATTAACAAAATGTACGCATGAACACATTAAATCAATACATGCACCTAGAATTGTTAAAATAATTAACTCCGTTTCCTGAAGGTTACCCATTGATCCGAATCTCAAGGTTGTAAAGTTGTTTGCACGAATATGATCGAAATTAAACATCGTTATCTTTGTGGCAGGAAAATACACGAGATCGGTCTGTCTAATAAGGTGTTTTTACAATTGCACGGGGGAGTATATAATCGACGACCTGATGCTGGTTTTTATCAGTAGCTGAGCAACCGAAGAAGATGAAAGTGACTCTGATATACCTGACTGCTCTTGTGTCGTGGGCGGTCGCCTTCCCAGAATGGAAGATGAACATCGGTACAGGTGCCGGAAATCTGCTCCCGTTACCTGGTCTAGAACAAGGAAACATAAAAGAAAAACTGCTACTCAAATTTGTACGATATTAAGAATTAATTGTTTTGAATTTCTTAAAGACCTCCATTGAGCGTTACAATGTAGTTGCACCTTTTAAAGTTACTACAATTGCTTTTCATACAACCTGTAAACAGATACACTGTATTTACTGAATTCATCGCATTGTAAGCAATATGCGATCGTTACACCAATTAATTCCATTGTTCTTAACGTAGGGGAAAGGCAAAGACATGGTAAAGCAACACCTGTCGAAAATTGAACTGTTAAAAGATGGGAAATCATCGAAGCATATCATATCATATCTGCTGAAGAAGCCAGGTAGCATAAAACAAGGATTACATCACATTCCGGAGGGCCACGGTAATAGCAATACGCTGCGTGAAAATTAATTGCAAATTTTAAGAAAATTCATTTTATTCTACTTTCTGAATTGGTAGAAAAACTGTTCGAAAAACTGCTCGGTGGAAAAGTCGGTGGTATGGATAATTTGAAGCATTTAGAACTCGGATCCAAGATCCTATCGAAGATTGCTCTTCTCCATCAAGGTAAAAAAAGTCCTTTTTTGCAATTAATGTAACAAACGGTGATATTTACAGAGTACAAGTTCCGAGGTAGAAATTTCTAATTAAAAGCACGTTATTAAAATTAATATAATTTCACGGATGCAGCATTTATGAACAATAAGACTGATGCGAACGACACAGATAACTTACATGAACTTTGATAAAAATGTCCTCCACGAGTCGACAATGCGCAGTAATTAATATAGAATAAACTTAACGGGCACAAATTAATGATATCTTTCTTGAATAATGACAAACGTTACAACAATTTTAATTTATTAACTCACGCATTTATATTTTTTAGGTGGTGACTGTTGGTGTGGCAAATACGACAAAAAGTCAAAAGGTACTATTACGCATCAGAATTTATTACACAACTATTCTCTTCGTATTACTAAGACATTGCTTTAAGTAGCATTTATGGTAGTGCTGATTCTTTTTTATTGTTTTTCATCTTCATCGTATACAAGCTTAGCGCAAAGAGGACATATAATTCTGACCCAAACATTATAATTCTCCACAGAATGTCTCTGCGGATCCAAGGATAGCAAGGAGTCGGGCGACTGGAGCAGAGGACATGACAAAAATAGTTATGAAAAATCAGGCGAATGGGACGATTCCGGAAAATCAAAGGAATTGAAAGACCACGACAAGAACAGTCATGCAAAATCGGGGGAATGGGACGATTCCGGAAAATCGAAGGAAATGGAAGACTGCGACAAAAAGACACACCACGACAAGAAGAGTCATGGAAAATCGGGCGAATGGGACGACTCCGGAAAATGGAAGGAGTCGAAAGAGCAAGATAAGAAAAACGAAAAATCGGGCGAATGGGACGATTCCGGAAAATCAAAGGAATTGAAAGACCACGACAAGAAGAGTCATGAAAAATCGGGCGAATGGGACGACTCCGGAAAATGGAAGGAGTCGAAAGAGCAAGATAAGAAGAACGAAAAATCGGGCGAATGGGACGATTCCGGAAAATCAAAGGACTTGAAAGACCACGACAAGAAGAGTCATGGAAAATCGGGCGAATGGGACGATTCCGGAAAATCAAAGGAATTGAAAGACCACGACAAGAAGGGTCATGAAAAATCGGGCGAATGGGACGACTCCGGAAAATCGAAGGAGTCGAAAGAGCAAGATAAGAAGAACGAAAAATCGGGCGAATGGGACGATTCCGGAAAATCAAAGGAATTGAAAGACCACGACAAGAAGAGTCATGAAAAATCGGGCGAATGGGACGACTCCGGAAAATGGAAGGAGTCGAAAGAGCAAGATAAGAAAAACGAAAAATCGGGCGAATGGGACGATTCCGGAAAATCAAAGGAATTGAAAGACCACGACAAGAAGAGTCATGAAAAATCGGGCGAATGGGACGACTCCGGAAAATGGAAGGAGTCGAAAGAGCAAGATAAGAAGAACGAAAAATCGGGCGAATGGGACGATTCCGGAAAATCAAAGGACTTGAAAGACCACGACAAGAAGAGTCATGGAAAATCGGGCGAATGGGACGATTCCGGAAAATCAAAGGAATTGAAAGACCACGACAAGAAGGGTCATGAAAAATCGGGCGAATGGGACGACTCCGGAAAATCGAAGGAGTCGAAAGAGCAAGATAAGAAGAACGAAAAATCGGGCGAATGGGACGATTCCGGAAAATCAAAGGAATTGAAAGACCACGACAAGAAGAGTCATGAAAAATCGGGCGAATGGGACGACTCCGGAAAATGGAAGGAGTCGAAAGAGCAAGATAAGAAGAACGAAAAATCGGGCGAATGGGACGATTCCGGAAAATCAAAGGACTTGAAAGACCACGACAAGAAGAGTCATGGAAAATCGGGCGAATGGGACGATTCCGGAAAATCGAAGGAGTCGAAAGACCACGATAAAAAGAACGAAAAATCGGGCGAATGGGACGATTCCGGAAAATCAAAGGAATTGAAAGACCACGACAAGAAGAGTCATGAAAAATCGGGCGAATGGGACGACTCCGGAAAATGGAAGGAGTCGAAAGAGCAAGATAAGAAGAACGAAAAATCGGCCGAATGGGACGAATCCGGAAAATCAAAGGAATTGAAAGACCACGACAAGAAGAGTCATGAAAAATCGGGCGAATGGGACGACTCCGGAAAATCGAAGGAGTCGAAAGACCACGATAAAAAGAACGAAAAATCGGGCGAATGGGACGATTCCGGAAAATCAAAGGACTTGAAAGACCACGACAAGAAGAGTCATGGAAAATCGGGCGAATGGGACGATTCCGGAAAATCAAAGGAATTGAAAGACCACGACAAGAAGGGTCATGAAAAATCGGGCGAATGGGACGACTCCGGAAAATCGAAGGAGTCGAAAGAGCAAGATAAGAAGAACGAAAAATCGGGCGAATGGGACGATTCCGGAAAATCAAAGGAATTGAAAGACCACGACAAGAAGAGTCATGAAAAATCGGGCGAATGGGACGACTCCGGAAAATGGAAGGAGTCGAAAGAGCAAGATAAGAAAAACGAAAAATCGGGCGAATGGGACGATTCCGGAAAATCAAAGGAATTGAAAGACCACGACAAGAAGAGTCATGAAAAATCGGGCGAATGGGACGACTCCGGAAAATGGAAGGAGTCGAAAGAGCAAGATAAGAAGAACGAAAAATCGGGCGAATGGGACGATTCCGGAAAATCAAAGGACTTGAAAGACCACGACAAGAAGAGTCATGGAAAATCGGGCGAATGGGACGATTCCGGAAAATCAAAGGAATTGAAAGACCACGACAAGAAGGGTCATGAAAAATCGGGCGAATGGGACGACTCCGGAAAATCGAAGGAGTCGAAAGAGCAAGATAAGAAGAACGAAAAATCGGGCGAATGGGACGATTCCGGAAAATCAAAGGAATTGAAAGACCACGACAAGAAGAGTCATGAAAAATCGGGCGAATGGGACGACTCCGGAAAATGGAAGGAGTCGAAAGAGCAAGATAAGAAGAACGAAAAATCGGGCGAATGGGACGATTCCGGAAAATCAAAGGACTTGAAAGACCACGACAAGAAGAGTCATGGAAAATCGGGCGAATGGGACGATTCCGGAAAATCGAAGGAGTCGAAAGACCACGATAAAAAGAACGAAAAATCGGGCGAATGGGACGATTCCGGAAAATCAAAGGAATTGAAAGACCACGACAAGAAGAGTCATGAAAAATCGGGCGAATGGGACGACTCCGGAAAATGGAAGGAGTCGAAAGAGCAAGATAAGAAGAACGAAAAATCGGCCGAATGGGACGAATCCGGAAAATCAAAGGAATTGAAAGACCACGACAAGAAGAGTCATGAAAAATCGGGCGAATGGGACGACTCCGGAAAATCGAAGGAGTCGAAAGACCACGATAAAAAGAACGAAAAATCGGGCGAATGGGACGACTCCGGAAAATCGAAGGAGTCGAAAGACCACGATAAAGAGAACGAAAAATCGGGCGAATGGGACGACTCCGGAAAATCGAAGGAGTCGAAAGACCACGATAAAAAGAACGAAAAATCGGGCGAATGGGACGACTCCGGAAAATCGAAGGAATCGAAAAACCACGATAAAAAGAACGAAAAGTCGGGCGAATGGGACGATTCCGGAAAATCAAAGGAATTGAAAGACCACGACAAGAAGAGTCATGAAAAATCGGGCGAATGGGACGACTCCGGAAAATCGAAGGAGTCGAAAGACCACGATAAAAAGAACGAAAAATCGGGCGAATGGGACGACTCCGAAAAATCGAAGGAATCGAAAGACCACGATAAAAAGAACGAAAAATCGGGCGAATGGGACGATTCCGGAAAATCAAAGGAATTGAAAGACCACGACAAGAAGAGTCATGAAAAATCGGGCGAATGGGACGACTCCGGAAAATCGAAGGAGTCGAAAGACCACGATAAAAAGAACGAAAAATCGGGCGAATGGGACGACTCCGGAAAATCGAAGGAGTCGAAAGACCACGATAAAAAGATCGAAAAATCGGGCGAATGGGACGATTCCGGAAAATCAAAGGAATTGAAAGACCACGACAAGAAGAGTCATGAAAAATCGGGCGAATGGGACGACTCCGGAAAATCGAAGGAGTCGAAAGAGCAAGATAAGAAGAACGAAAAATCGGGCGAATGGGACGAATCCGGAAAATCAAAGGAATTGAAAGACCACGACAAGAAAAGTCATGAAAAATCGGGCGAATGGGACGTCTCCGGAAAATCGAAGGAGTCGAAAGACCACGATAAAAAGAACGAAAAATCGGGCGAATGGGACGACTCCGGAAAATCGAAGGAATCGAAAGACCACAACAAGAAGAGTCATGAAAAATCCGGCGAATGGGACGACTCCGGAAAATCGAAGGAGTCGAAAGACCATGATAAAAAGAGTAGTCATGAAAAATCGGGCGAATGGGACGATTCTAAAAAATCGAAGGAAGGTCCTGAACACGAAGTAAACAGTAAAGAAGATCAACGGGGCGATCAGAAAGAATCTAAGGAGAAGGAAGATGATGATAAGAAGGCAGACAATAAGGAAGGATCTGAGGAGAAGAAAGACGATGATAAAAAAGTAGGCAATAATGAAAGATCTAAGGAGAAGGAAGACGATGATAAAGATGCAGGCAATAAGAAAGGATCTAAGGAGAAGAAAGATGATGATGAAAATGCAGGTGATAAGGAAGGATCTAAGAAAAAGGAAGATGATGTTAAAAAAGTAGGCGATACAGTAAAAAGCATACTTAACCTGCAGATATAATTTCTCATACTGATATATTGGGATAGAACGATGTCAACGACCAAAGAAAATGAGACTAATGACAATCAGAAGGAGCAAACGATCTTGGTCGCAGGTCATTTGTAAATAATTAAATTCTTACTGTTAACGGCCATTGAACTGTATCCACCTTATTGCCACCGAAAGCGGCAGTGACGGAGCCGTTTCTGGTACCCCTAACGCGGTGATAAATGTTATGTCGTTCGAATACTCGTGGGTGTTGAATGGCTGTCGAACAGAAGATCATTTGCTCTGTTATCTTCAATATTTTAACTATTCTTCGATCCTTTTCGCTCGCATAATTCGCACTGCTTACACTTATCCAAACCCTAGACTATCATTAGCATCAACCGTGCATCAAGTACGGCGTATAATGTACAGTTGCACATTTTCAATGTATTTATGAATGATAATAAAGAGAATTCAATAACGACACTGGTGATTACTTTCCTGACGAATCAGCGGGAAAATATTATTTCATCGTCGATGATGAAGAGAATTCTGCAACAACAGCGACGTGTATTTTTGATGACGAATCAGCGGACAAATATTGTTTCGTCGATGATCGATAACGGTCTGACCGGGTGTAAAGTGTTATCAGGCACGAAACAAGCGTGACGCGCGTTTCCTTCGGCGTTTAAACACGAACGCACGCGCTTCCAGTTCTTGTTTCGTGCTTACCGAAGCATTGCGAGCGCGAAAATGCGGAACTGATACGAGCTCTGCAATTGCGGATGATCTATATTGAACGCGAACGTCGCACAGCATGTAGGAAGTTCTGCGGCGACGTCCAATTACGCGTCTCCGGATATAAATCATCGGAAATATGAGACCCACTGACGCGGGACCGTCCCATTGATACATTGTTACCAGCGCAAGAAAATTACTGCCGTTTCTTCTTCTATCTATGCAACCCTGCATCGACTGCTGAGTCATTTAGCCGAAGTACCTGCAGTTCTAGCTGGATTTTGAAATACTGATGTCTCAACAGATACAGAGAAGCATGGACACTCATTTTAATCGTGACTATGCCCTGCGTGGCTTAACTTCAGCGATAGGTCACCTTATTCCGCAATTTTGATCTCCGTAATACTAATCTCTGTGCATGACCTACGTGTTGAGCCATTAACCGAACGAGTGAGACGTTGCGTGACTCATATGCTGGATCATTCATCTCGAATGTGTTACTTTAATATTTTCAGATGCCTTATTGTTAGTCCCAGTTGCCAGGTAAACTGAAATGACACTGAAACTCACAGTCAGTTGACCTTTCGCTACCGCAGTGGAAACTGTCATTTATAGTACGACACTGTATTTAAATCTTCACTCACCGTAGTCACTGCATGTAACAGGCCCAAAGCTAAAGTTCATATCGAGGTTCAGATGGAGACTGAAACTAACACTGACAAGACTGCAGCACCCAAAATATTTTCTTCTAGATTTTGGTCTCTCCATACGAGATTGACCCCGAATAAACCACTTTAAACGACCTGGACAGTGACTACGAGTCGTCACAACTACCTAATAGACTGACAGGTTAATCCGAAGCGGATTCGACTTATGAGCAATAAGGAACGGCGATAATCTATAGGAGCGATGAATTCACGCGGTTAATAGTCTATCGATAATCGCATGGACGCAACGAGAGTGGCTTTTTCCGTATTTATCGGGGCGCCGATTGGTTTAAATCGTGATCCATCCGGACCGGTAACGTTCGCGCGCGCGCACGCGCGGATCGTCGGCCCGCAAATTACAGACTTCGTTAGAATCCCCGTTATCTGGATACCTCATCTCTTGGGGGGAATTGTAAAAACAATTCAGATTTATACCTTACGGCTTATCACGCGGGAGAAAGTTATCTACGTACGGCGAGCGTCGGTTTGGCACGTAGCGCGGGGACGGGGGCCGATAAATCACCAAGGCGAAAGGTTTTGTTTCCACCAAAGATTACAACCGTTCGATAAAAAGTCACTGTACCACAGAGAAGCGTGCTCTCGAGCCTACGGATTATCGTGAGAATGCAACCGTGGAGGAGTCTGTGTTCGGACGAGCCATGTCGGTTTTCAATCAAAATTATCGAGTTGCTGGGACACGAGCCACGAGCTAGAGAACGCACGAGGCATCATATACGAGGTGTGACAATTTAATTCCGGGAATGCACCTATAAAAAATACAGGAGGTATCATAACATGTGGGACCCACTTCAGGAGTGGACAGGAGACACAAAAACAATGAAAAAAGTTCATATAAACATATGTCCTAGTTGACCTTGTTTCAAAGTTATAACCATTATTGTGTTTCAATAATTCGCAATTGCTTACCTTCATAGAAGGTGCTCGAAATGGCCACCCTCGGTCACTATGCAAGCTTGCAGTCGTCGTATCAAAGAATTTGATTTCAATATTTATTCATTCTTTTTTACTTAATTATGTACTTCTAACTTCTAACGCACAGCAAATTAGAGATTTATTGAGTGCTTCTAGCAAGAAAACAAACTGAAATGAGTAAACTCAATCGACGGAACGTATGAGATAAACAAGGTCAGGAAATATCCAGATGATACAGAGCAATGTTTATAAATACAGACGGAGGGCACTGCGAGCACCATCTACGAAGGTAAACAATTGCGGATGATTGAAACATGGTCAAATAACTTTGAAACATGGTCAAATAGGATACATGCTTATATGAACTTTTTTCACTGTTTTTGTGTCTCCTGTCCACTCTTGGAGTTGGTCCCACGTGTTATGATACACCCTGTATTTTTTCAGAACTGTACATTAATGACTATGGTCGCCTTAAAGTATTCCCCTTGTGCGTCTGTACAGTGTGTTAGATGGTATTCCCATGTCTGGAAGCAGCCCTGAAACTCGTTTTCTGGAATACTGTTAAGTTCCTTTATCACATTATACTGGATATCAGCGATATTAGAAAATCCTCGTCCCTTAACTGCATTCTTTAATTGTGGGAAAAGCCAGAAATCACAGGAAGCTAAGTCGGGCGAATAGGCAGAATGATCCAATTGCCTAATCAAATTTTAATTAACACGTTCCGTGCCACGTGGGTCGTATGCGCCCCACGCACCAAATTCGATTATTCTAAATAAATGGTAATATTCCTTGTATTCCAATTAAAACGAACGCCACGATAATAATACCCAATGAATGGTATATCATAAGACAATTCAATGTTTGTGTTTTTAATGTTATGTATTTATAGAAACTTATTTTCACGCGTCTGAATAGTTATGGAATTTTTCACTGTCACATGGAACGTGTTAAACGCAATTTAATGTTAATACGCTGCTCTAAATTTCGATCACTCATTTTTATGCCACAGTTCACATGCAGATCTTTGTTGTTTACACAATATCTAACTAACGAATGACTCTACAGACTTACGGTTTACGTACGTAATAGTTAAAACATGTGCAAACACTATTACAAGCGTGATTACAACTGAATCGCTACACATGTGACACTACGCAGCCGTTCCGGGAATTAAATCGTCAAACCTCGTATTTTTGGGTTGGGTAAATTCGCCAGACGTATCCCGAATTCTCATATCCTGACAAAAAAGAACCTGGCCACCGTTCAAAAAAACAGTCGACCACCCTGAGTCGTCGGAGTGTTAATAAACCTTTCGTAAGGAGGCGAAGGCGACCGTATAACTAGCCGGGGATACACGGGTCCCCTGTGCATCGGCAAAAATACAAGCGCGCATGAAATTTACGCGCGTCGCGACGCATAAACCGTGTCTTCCGTTGGAAATCGGGACCGGAGGGGACACATGCACACTCAGCTTCCTCGTTACCAAATAGAGATCGAACCCCGATGCTCTCCCGCTCTCTTCTCTATGGCCCCGCGTGCACACGCGCCAAGGATCGAGAACCGCTCGAGATTTATACCGGTGCACACGCATTATGGCGTTGTTAATATGCGAGCCGGTGCGCCGGGACGCGCGCGAACCTCGCGAGGGCCGCTGGAAGAAATGCAAGAGAAAGAGAAACAGCGTACTTTCGTAATTTATTTAGCTGCCGTGCCGTAATCCGAGATATTCATCCGGGTAATGGGTAATCGTAGACGCACTCGCAACCGTGCCTCGGTATCGCGGCAATTATAACTGTATGCATCGCTGCGGATGCATATACCGCCGGTCAAAAGTTTTAGAACGCTTGAAGAGCTTCACGGCAACCGGAAAGGAGTTATGGGATCGTTCAGAGATGTGAAGTATCGAGTTGACGTAAAAGTTTCCTTCGAATTTCGATATCGACGGTAAAATTAGACAGTGTTGTCTGAAGATATAGCTACATTTTATAGGAGGATATCGCGCCGTATCTCTTCAGCAATTAAGAATTGATCGTGAATTGAAATGCAGCTTTATCGAAAAGGGATACGGCGGATGTAATGCTGTTGCCTTTCATGATGTTTTATGCAATAAGAAAAACATGCGGTGAATGATACATTAGAAATTTAATATCTATTTTGAAAGTCATAAGGAAACACATTCTTTCATTAACACTTTGAGTACCACGTCACCCATATTTGGGTGACACAATAATTCAATCATTCTTTATTTGTTCATGTATAGTATCAATGAATATATTTGATAAGGTTTAATAGTAGCAGTAAACAGAATTATGAAAGATACTGATATTGATTAAGAGAGGTACAATTTATAGTTATACTAATTTCGTATAAAAATTTAGGAAGTTTGTCATTTTCAGCTAGTGGAGCGTGGCATTCAAAGTGTTAATACACCCCATAGACTAATTATAACTTTTTTTTATTTCTTTCTGTCGCAATATTTTTCTGCTCTCCTTGTACGCGCCCAGTTTTAAACATTCGTTAACTTGCCAATTTAAACAATTCATCCTATAATTTTTTCAATGGGTTATTTTAATTCACAGTTGTCATATAGATGCATAACAATCGAGTTTGCTTATAAATGATGATTGCCGTAACACTTTTGAACGCTAATGTACACGCGTGTGTAGTTGTGCGCGAGCTTGCACGCTGGGTCTCGCGCTACAAATCCACCGACGTTCTTCGTATTATCCGAGAATGTCTGCTAACGAGTGGTTAAGCCGCAGTTTTGCTGGTCGCGCGAGTCTCGTCGACTTTTATCGATCTCCCGTACGATCGTTAATACGAGGCTGAGAAGGACGAACAGGTGTGAGGGAGAGAGAAAGGGAGAAAGAGAGAGAGGAGGAGCGTGCGCGTACACCTGTTTAACAACACGCGTGTCGTTACGTTTCGCTGAACGTTCGCGTAAATCTTTGCAGATTTACGCCGCTAATCCATGGTGAGCCATTTCGGACAATAAACAGTGCGATACTCGGCCGGCGAATTGCGCCTAGATTTAGCCCCAGATTAAAATTTTAAGTATCACGGGAAACCCGGTGAAACGTTCACGCTGTCGCGTGATTCACGGCCGGCCCGTGGTGCTCATATTTGCTGAGAGTGATTAAAACCGAGTTCCACGGACTCTTCTGACGCCGCGGCAGTGGACCTGATATTCCTGAAATAGTTGTTTGGAAAGCAAACACGAACCAGCAATTTTTATCCGATGTTACTATATAAACTGAGGAGATTTCTGAAACTTCTGCTGACTGTTTGTCAAGTTTTTATGTTACTGCTGACAAGTAAAAACAATACTTATTGTTAGATTTTATTTAAATAATGGTTTATTCAAAGAAACAGATAGTGCGTAGTAGAACTACACATTTCCAGTGGTTGATACAGATGTTAACCTTTTGCACTCCAAGCGATTAGGCTATACGTTGGTAGTCGACTCCCGGGAGTTTTTTCTTAGATTTCTGACTCACGCAAAATGACCATGAAAAAATCTTGGCAATATGTTAGATTATACGACTGTTTTCCAAACTTTAAATTTTAATTAACCAAACATAATCATACATAAATTAATAATTAAATTAGTGATAAAGTGTAGGCAGTAACACTGGCCGTAGGAGTCGTACGCCTGTAAGCGCCTGAGCAGTACAGCTGTCCTTAGGAGTGCAAAGGGTTAACAGAAAGTGATAAAATATATGTTGCACTGAGAGAGAAAAGAAACTATATAAATTGTATGTGAAGTGTAAACGAACTGTATGAAAGTCTGTATATGTCTCGCGTATCGTGTGGTTATGTCTTTGCGCTGCGGGGGCTCTGCTCGGACCGATACGGCCCCTTTTTTGTCTCCGGAAAGTGTCCTGGAAAACCTGCAGTTCAAAAGACCCAACACTTTGCCGCTGCATCCTCTGTGTGTGTGTGTGTGTGTGTGTGTGTGTGTGTGTGTGTGTGTGTGTGCTGAATGTATGTGACTGTGTGTGAATATCGTTGCAGTGCAACAGTTATATGTAGACTCAACACAAAAAGGTTGGTCTGTAGTTGTCTGATATATTGCAGTAAATATTGCTATAGTATCTGCTGATAAATGGATAAGAGTCGAGGGAAGAGTTACACCGGGATCATCTCATGTCTGAGTGAAATCGACGAAATTTAACGAGTTGAATGTTTCCTATCTAGCTCCTAAAGCTTCCGACCTCTGTCTAAAACGAATTAATCGAACATCGAATAAATGGCGAACGATGATGGAGAGTAATTACTTAGACTTCCTAGAGGCTCCACAATACTATTTACTTGCGTTTCCCCGGTACCGATCTCTCTCGTTGATCCTCGACTTCCTCGAACGTACGATTATCATCGAATTAAACGTGTTCATAGAAGATACGAAGAGAATGAACAGCGGGTTCAAAAAAACTGCCTGAAAGGTCACCTTATCGAAACACGTGGGAACCATTGATCCAAGGTAATACGTGTATAGAGGCTCAGTTGAAAACATTGTGCAGGCCGGTGAACCGATGATGAAGAAGACGAAGAAGAAGAAGAAGAAGAGGAAAAGGAAGGAAGAGAAAGAAGACGACCCACGCGCCTCAATAACGATCACGATGGGCCGTAGCCCGGAGCGGGCTACGAAGACAATGGCCGTAAATACCGGACACGAGATGCTCGTCATCGTACAGGGAAGCGAGGCATAATTCACAATGGGTATATCTCTTTAAATCGCGCGAAAGCGTAAAAGCTCGTCGCACGCGCGAGCAAAGAGCTGCACCGACTATGATATATTATCGAGGCTGAACTTTACACGTTTCACCGGCTCCGATCGAACATGACTTTTCCGCGGGCGATTGAACGCCGTTTTCACGCGGACACACGCCGGAGACGAGATACGACTGATCCCTGACACTGCAACCCACCGCGGCGGAGGTTGATCGATTAATCCGGTCGACCAGTTAACGTCACCACCTCGATCCCCGGGAGATGCCGCTTTTACGACTCCGACGTTCTACGACGTGTCTTAAAAATCGACTCCGCTTCGGTGCTATGGGTGCCGAAGCGGATCGCTATGACTTTCATGTCTGCGCGACGAGCTTCGAACTCTGTCGGTCCAGATTTTTGGCGACCTCTTGATTTATGAAGGTGCCGTTTGTGGCATCTGAGCACGTACGATCAGCTGTTTTATATACGTGCGAACTTGTTGAGATTCAGATTTATGTCACGTTTCGAGAATTTCTGTTCATTTTGGGGAGCGTATGCTTCTAGATAGGGATAAAACAGTTTGGAATCTGTAGATCATTTCTTTATAAAACAAACTAGGTTTTGAAAATTTGGTCAGTTCACATGCTTCGAAGCGTGTATAGCTAGACGACTAAACTAATTGTGTTTATTCATTGTTAACACGTTCGACGCCACAGTGAAAGCGGCCGTACCTAATCAGACACGATATAATTTACCATTTTTTATATACATCGTAATGAAAAAAAAATTTGTGTACTTAGTCGTGTTCATCTGCTCCTACATTATTGTTTCAGTATGAAGTTTGTTCAGAATTTTGCGCCAATCAATAATTATTTAATTAAATTAAATTTGAGGAGTCGGTCACCGGTGACCACCACGGCGTTCAACGTGTTAATTAGTTTGACTTGCTGTAGTGTTCCTGAATATTAATATAATTGAACGAACAAGCATTATAATTTGTACAGTATTATTATGACATCGCGAGATTTCATAGAAACAAATTTAAACGCATCAACGAAACTTCGCGACGTTTAATGAAACACGAAGGGGGTTGATTTACCTTCACACCAGGGTACAAAAGACTCCTCTACCACCGCGTGAAATGCGTCACATTTTATATTTCAGCTGTAAATGAGACGCGGTACCTATTGTTTCGAGACTCCGTTTCAATAATAGGGCGGCGTCGGGACGCGCGAACGAAGTTTCCGCGGGACGGAAAACAGATAGCCAGCGAGTTCAATAGCTCCCGTAAACGCGGGTTTCGACAATGTCGGCATTCAGGTGGACGGCGACGCTCGTTTCTGAGGCGTCCGCGTCGATTTAACTCGACGCGTCAACGTGATAATCGCTTCCCGCCGAAACGTGTCACCGTTCGTTGCGTGAAAACCCGCTTTTAGCTGCGGCATGAATCGCCTACCTTGAAAACGTTGTCGCAGCCGTCGCGAAAACACAGCCGTTTAAATCAAAACCGGCGGCCATTGAATGCGCCGCTTCTCCGTCGACTTTCTCGCATAATGCCGACGGACAAAGCGAGGTGCACGCAACAGAGGATTTTTGTCTTGACATTGTTCGTCGATCGGCCGTTGAATTTTTCACAACGTTGCTCCCCTTTCAGTGATACGTACTTTGAGCGTCGTTTCCATTGATTCTAGGATGCTTGGACCGATATTATCAGAATTATCTTTGTGCAATCTTTGCGTGGACACATTGAATCAGGTCTGCAACTGTATTTTTAGAACATAAAAATTTAAATATTAACTCTTTGAACTCCTTTGTCGAGTGTGACTCGACATCGATTTTATTCACAGGTGCTCCTATGTCGAGTCACACTCGACATTTTTAAATTGCCAGTTTAAATATGTATTATATTTCGCAATATTTTGTTTTTACCTAAATAAACAATATTACATATATACGATCCTTTTTTGTAACAAAAATGCTATTTTCAATAATATTAGTAAACCAAAATTTTATAAATTGGTTCCTATAAACCAACTGTCTTTTGAAGTACATTTCAAATAAAACGCTTAAAATAATAGGGAGTTATTGAAAATTAAATTAAAAAAAATTAAGAGTTCAAAAGGTTAAAGCAATCACAGTTTTTTTCATTTTTTAGGCATTCTTGCGTTGTAGATCGTCAGAAGACTTTGTTAATACGATAATGCAGTCTTGATACTCTGAACAAATTGATTCCAATACTTACAGAATTTAACATAATGGAATAATTTTGCAGTACCTTTCTGTGAAATAAAATGTGTCATTAGTCATTAGACACTCGATTTCAATGCTGACACTCGACTATCTGTATACACACAGTAGTGCTGTGCAATAGGAAAAAATGTCTTTATCGTTACAGTATCATAAGCTACTAATTCTCAAGTTATAATTCACTACATCATTGCTACAGACAAGGGGAATGTGGACGTTTAATGCCTGACCACTGCATCATGCAAAGGTGTTTATGCTTTGAATGAGAGCATTACTATGCGAGCATTGAAATCACCACAGCGTCGGTAGTAGCAATGTCTTCAACGAGCGCATCAGAAGAGCTAGCTGCATTACTCATTTAATCTGTTCCATTCTACGCATTATCTGCACCTTAATAACTAAACCACGGATGTTTAAGCGATATAAAATATACAAGTATATAAAATTTATTAATTCTGAGGAGTTACAAAAATAAAGAGTATGGATGTCAGTCATTATGAATTAATTATAACTGAGTGCAAGTAAGGAGCTTCCAATAAACTATCATAAAAATTATTATCAATTAAATTAACCTTACAATTAAAATTGTAATTTGGCGAGAATTATTTAAAATTCCCTGACATTTACTTGGAGTAACTTAGAACTAGGATGTCGATATTTATACAATATAACATACCTAAGTACTCCAAATACACTCACTTTTCATAACTACCAAAGAATCGAAAAATCTTTACAAGACGAAAAAATCATCTTCCATATTCCGCCTGTTCGTCTATATTGAACCGTGAGCGTATTAAAAAATAAAATTGTACATTTGAAGAAACAGTCACAGTGTATCATTAACTATCACACTTTCAGTGTGTGCGTCTCAAAGGTCGACAGAAATAATTTTTCTGAGCGCACAGAAATTCGCTGGCAAAAGGTTAACGGTACACTTAAATGGCAAAGGGGTTTGAAGCATTGAGGTACAGGCCGATTCCGCTGGGCCGCAACGATTTACCGTCTAATTAATTGAGATGATAAACGCATCCGATTCGCTTCTTGAGAACGACCACGGGACAAACGAAGATGAGGTTTCCGTTACTCGCGACGCCATTGAAACTGCATCACGATTACAAGTTGAAGCTTAAGACATCAAGCCGTACCCGGTGCTGTCGTGTCATACGTCATCCCCCATTGAATTCATTCGTCATCCCGTGCAAGCGTACACAGAGACAAACGGCGCCATTAACTCGATTGAAAACGATCATGATATAAATACGAGACAGCGTGAAAAGAGAAACAAATTCATCGACCTTTTTATCGGCGAAATACTTCCGCTAAAAGCTTCCGCTTTATGAAGTTGCAATGGCGCCAGGAGAAATATCGGGGAAAAATAGCTGCGAATAAACAGTTCTAAGTAGCAACAACGATAAAAATTCAATGTTACGGTGCTTGTGAACTCACGAAGCCGCCCGTGGCAGTTCTCCAAACGACCCCGTTGCAATTGCAGTACGATTAACAATTGGTAACGCCACCAAGAAGAAGGAGGAGAAAAGAAAGTGGGAGCGTTAGAGTTGAGAAATATTTCTAACGAAAAATGATGGCTGACCGTGTAAAGTATAAACATGGAAAGTTTCTTGGGTTCCTGCCAATTTGTGCCGTGAAAATATCTGGGTGCATCGCAAGTGTCAACGACAGTTCAGAAATATCTCGAAGTTATTATGAAAACGATCTGAGAATTTTTAGTTTGAAATTTTAAATTCGTCTACACGCGATTCTCCTTTTTGTAGCACCGTTTATTTACAAATTGTTAGCAGGTGTTTTGTTCCTGTGCAAATTGCCCCCGGTCGCTAATTGCATCGTTGTAACGGTATGCAATTTAAAATTTTCACGTCAGTGGTGTAACTCAGCCGTATTATTCGCTTACTAGCGGAACACCGAATTAATTACCGCGGAACAAATGCAACTGACAAGTGAAAGTGCACGCGAAAATTATGTGGGGCTAAATTTAACTTTATTAAACCTCGATGTGCGTTACGAGGAGGCTCAAAGGGATCGAGCACTTTGTTACACTCCGCTTTCACGTCGCGCCGTGCCATTGAAAAATTCGTGGGAACGTTCCATGAGGGAAAAAATGCGTGACGTATAATAATAAGCAGACTAACAAATTATCAGAATCGCAAATGCATGTTTCATACTTGCATGGTCATCGAAAAAAAGGAATGACTTGCCACCGCTGCGATTTCGGACCTACATTTTGCGTTGTATTATTTACGTAAAGACGCTTGCTTTCTACAACGATCTTGGATAATTAATCGAAACAGGCTTTAAGTTATACGCAATATTGAATGAATTCTTTATTTCTACGTCAGGTTTCTTATTTCATGAAAATTGCAGATTTCACGAATCTCATGCACAATTTTTACATTCGGTACAATTTATTTTTGTTACATTTTATAAGCTTGGTGCATTGTTAAAAACGTATATGTACGCGTCATTACATTCACATTTGGTCTAGAAGAACCACTTTTGTTAACCTCTAGACATTTTTGAACTCCGACTAGCTTGATATTCTGAGGACTTAAAGAGAACATTAAAAAGAATTCTTAGGGCTCAAAAGACCAGCTAACAACTGTGCATGAGTTAAACAATTTTCTCAGCTCGGTGTACGCGCAACTTCTTGTTCATAATTCTCTCTGTCGTTGCATGCATTACCGCTAGAAAGTACACTAAAGTGTGAACACAGAGCATTACACGCTGAACGATTCGTGCATTATAGATGTCTCCAATCAACCGCAGAGGGGAAGCGACGTTAAAGAACGAGCCGGGGAAACTTGTCTAATCGACGTCCATTCGTCGCCATAAAAGATTCAACGGGTCGGTGTACCTAGAAGGGAACTGTCGGCAATCCTAGACGATGTCTATGAAAGACTAACGACTATCTGGGAATAAGCAGCTGGCGTGTACAGGTTTCTTGTACACAAGCCGACTCGTGCTCACCAATTGCTCCACAGTCCAATAACTTTTCACCGGAATACACTAAAATCTGTTCATACGCTCCGGAGCGAGGGTTAACGGCGAGACTGCAGAGAGGCGCGATCGGAAATCTGTATTCAAACAAGAGATAATGAGAAAAAAAAGGAGCAAGTGAGAAGGTGAACGTAAAAGTGAATTTATTATCCCATGAATTACAAGTGAATTTTGTTTCATTTCAACGAGAATACTATTAATTATTTGTTTATGTTTACGATGACCATTAAACAGTGGACTTCTATAAGAGAGTTACATAAATATTGCTGAAACATTATCACGTTTTACGACATTAATTTATGTTTGATCTTCGTTTGATAACTTTTTAACGCGTTGGGCGCCGTGCGAGTCCTCAGTGATCAGTGTCGTTCGTTTAATTCAATTAAATGACTGTAAATTATTATAAACTCCTGGGAAACATTATAATTACAATAATTATATGAAATCCAAATTACACGATTAAACAGTTAAAAACTCTGTTGTTGCATATTAAAAATATAACAAACATGGTACATCAAGAACAGCAAATTACGGACCGTCTGACTAGCCACGACCATTTCTACTTATTTCTACTCACAGACCATATCGGTACTATTTGAACGTTTAACTGGAAACGCACCTGTAATTGCTATAAATATAATCTATGCCAATCGGTGTTCCATCTAAATGATGATGTCGGACGTGTTAATCTAGCTAGTTTAATTTCAGAAATTCTTGAAAACAATTTTCGAGTCTACACAGGGTACGAAAGTATTCTACTTGATATGTTTCGTTCGAAAGTAAGATTTCAGGGTTCGCGGTGAATCGTCTTGGGGCGTTACCGAGTCTTGCAAAAATGTCCGACTGGCGCACGCGTATGTATTGTTTTTATTGGAGAAGCAGACAGTCATTAACCAGCCACCGACACAACCCAGTTCCTCGCTCGCGAATCGTTCGTTTTGCGCTTGACCGGCAATTCTGCCGGCATGGCTAACGGTAAATTAAACAACGAGTAAACACCGCGACCGAAGAAACAGGCCCGTACGCGGGACTTTCGTTCAACGAAAGCACGTCTCACCCTTCTGGGTCGTCGTTACGACCGTACGAATATTCGCTTACCACCCAGGAGTAATTTCACGGACGTGTAAAAACCTTTTTACGATCGTCCCCCTTTCGCCGCTCGTTTCGCCAATTCGTCGCTCCCCTTGGTTTCGCAACCACCGGGAGAAAGGTGGCGACGAGAATGGTTGGGAATTTCAGAACGTGGAAATTGTTTCTGGCAATTTTTTGAAAACTAACTCAACTGAAATACCGTGAACCGAGTAACGGCGTCAGGCGATGATAAGTATGAAAGAAAAATATGTAGAGAAGGGAAGAACGAAGACAATTTCTTAAAGTAACTACTTATCTTCAACCATATACGTACATAGAAAGCCGTTTTCACGTGCCTGACCAATGGCAGAATTTTGTATTGAATATGTGTTATATAGCTCGCATGAAGTAAACAGTGCACGATTTCGTAAATTCAATGTTATCCCTTTGTTAGTGTAAATTCTCGATTGAAGTCATGCATTAAGTATTCAGAAAGGATGAGACAAGGACGACACAGCATTGCTGCATTATTGCAAGGACACAGAAACTAGGCACCTCGTTTTATCACTTTGTGCCCTAGTGTACGATGATAAGACCCTCATAGTATGACTGCGCACGTGCTATAAGGCTGATTCATAAATGCATGTCCATACTTGAGGGGGTGAATCTACACACTAAAATAAGTAAATAACGTTTTATGAACATATGTCCTATACACCTTAGTTTTCGAGTTATGGATGATTAAATAAAATGTTCAAAATGTCCACCTTGTGCCTCAACACACGCTACTGCACGCCTTAACATTGAATTCCGTACTCGATCGAAAATACCAGGCATTCTTCGAATAGCCTCAAATCCGTTTTGTATACTTTCTCGCAGATCGTGTACATTGTTCACTTGTGTTGAATACACAATAAATTTTAAATGTCCCCAAAACTAAAAATCTGGTGGGTCAACCGTGGTGACCATGCAGTGGACCCACCTCGCTCTATTCATCGGTTTGCGAAGGTGTTGTTTAGGAATGTTCTGACTGTACAAAGGAAATGAGGCGGAGCACCATCGTGCATGAACTACAAATTTTACCTGATATCCAGGAACACATCATGCAGTAGTTCCTAAAGGTCGTTTCGTAAAAATCAAGATATACAGTCCCATTTAATCGAGCTGATAAATCATCCATAACTCGAAAACTAAGGTATGTAGGACATATATTCATAACACGTTTTTTACTTATTTTAGTGTGTAGGTTCACCCCTTGAAGTATGGGCGTGCATTTATGAATCATCCTGCACTTTAATGTGAATAAGTAGACCACCCTTGAAGTATCTATTTCTGATGCTTGTACTATATGCTCGACTTCTTTTTACGTAATCATAAAGGGAAGCTGTCGAATGACTGCTGTCTCTTTGAAAGTGACCTACCCGGCGCTTAATTTAATTATAATTCTGGACGGCTCTGAGCAGGATTAATTGCTTTTGTAGACTCCACTGGTTTATTCTGGCCTTCTCTGCTGGGACACAATGAACGTTTTTAATTGCCACCGTATAAAAGTCTGTCGGCGAACGTATCTACCCTCCGGGACGTTAACAGTAGCGTGACGAGCCTTTGTGAGGAAGCGAGGAGAGCATTGGAAATAATAACTCAGCTAAACGTTGTATTATGTGAGAGTACAGGGTGACGTGACCACAGCCCTTGTCCACAGAAAACCTTCAACAATCCGTGCATGAATTTTACAAATCAAAGGTACATATCAGTGAGAATATTCGATGTGACCGGATCTGCCTGTGGAAGTTTCGTTCTAGAAGATCCTGCAAAGTCTTTTAGGCTATTCTAAAAAAATTAACTCCGAATTTACTTGCAACTCATATGAAAATTATCAATCACACCTCTGCTGTTAACGTATGACAGTCTATTCACAAAATAATAATTGGTGATAATGTTGAAAATAATATATACGAAAGCACATGTGCACTGTATCACAATGAAAATGTAGCAAGGAGAAATATAAATAAGCCAACCTATTATACATAGTGATACACAGAACCAGTAGTACGTTTAGACCTTGCTAAAAAAAACTTTCTGCTATCTTTCCTAATTCAGTTCAGATAACCACCGCCCATATACAGCCCTTGGTCATCGAAAAGGGACCACATGCGAAGATTTCACTTTTCTAACTATAATCATCAATGACAGATTGCTATGCCATCAATGACAGATTGTTCTTGACTTCCCCAATTATAACTAAATACGTAGACGACCAATGTATATGTTGCAATTGATTTATTACTACCGTAAAAGTGATGAACGGGGTACCGTGTCACAGAGCCAAATCCGTCACAGAGCTTCTGTTATCGAAAAATATACCCGTACTCCCATAGCCAAGCAATTCACCCGACTTGAATGCCACCGAAAATGTCTGAAGCATACTCAATCACTCCTATACTCATCACCGGTCACCACATTACAGGATTTAAAAACAAAAATTGTAGATTTTGGAAAAATAATAAAGACATAAAAGATATGATAAGGTAGTGTATTCGGAGCATGCCAGAAAGAGTACGAGCTGTAATTAACCCATTGCCGCAAATGACAGCTATAGCCGTCAGATTTTTGTTGATGTGTTGACAAATGATGGCTATAGCAGTCATGTATGTATATTTTTGCTAAAAAGAACAACAAACTTACCAGGCGAAATTCCTGTACATGTTAACATCATAATTTTTTTTTTTAAAACTGATAGAAATCGCATTAATTATCCCTTATAAGCACTGTCTTTTCATCTAATTTCTTGTAGCAACAAAAGGACATTTAAAAAGAAAGTGTGTTTCTGAGGCCGATCTAGAAAAAAAAAGTGTGCGTCAATGGGTTAAGGCAAGTGGGGCAAACAAGAAATATTAACATGTACGTGTGTAACACCTCAATAGTTAATAAACTTTGTTACGAAAGTTCGATCAGGCCTTTTCATGTTACTAAAAGCAGAAAAAATGTTGAAAACTATGAGTGACCCTAATTCGATGGCCAGGGGCTGTATATGCAGGTGATAGGATAATCAAAATATTGAAGCGACGAAAAAAAAGAACGCAAGAAGACAACGTCAGCTGACGAACGTCCTGCCACGTTCGCACGTTGAAAAAGGAAGAAACACGTTCATCCATGACACCAGGTCCTCGTAGCACCAAAACGAGCATCTTCGAGCGATAGCCCGGCCCGAGAACGCTCGTCCCTCGAATCCTTTCGTTTATCTCGAGCATCGTCGTTCCGCGATGAATAAACAGCAGCGGAGGTTCTTCGAAACAATTTAATCTACATAAGCTAACAGCTACCTGTCCGTTCTCGTCGCCAATGGGGAGATTTGAAGCGCCCGGCAGAATGTAGCCCGCCGGTCTCGAACTTACGAGCTCCGTCGCGAAAGTAACGAGACCGGTCTCGCTTGGAAATTTTTATTGCGACCCTTTTTACAATGTAACGCGATACCCTTCGAAGTAGCTTCCTTCGGAAGCAGTACGCTTCTTCGGACGACCATTTCACTCCCGAGAGCAGTGTTACAAGTATCGAGCTGCGAGATGGTTCAGTTCGTCGGTCATGGACCTCATGGGACATTCTCAGTTGTCTCAAGCTGAAAACTTATTCGATGATTCGTTGGATTTGTGGATAAAAAGATCACATGGACTGCTAGAGAAATAACATATTCTGAGAGACAAGTTGACGAGAATGAATTTGGACGTACGTGCCCGAATAACAACCAATATGACTCATCAGATTAAGATTTAGAACAGAATGATCTACAACACGATGTATATCAAGGATTCCTATTATTTCTGTCGAAGAGCTCCAGTCTCGAAACTGAAGATGAAAAGGCCCACGAAGACCGTAGAGAGAAACACGTTGAACGGAAAGCAGCGGAAGGGAGGTAAGAGAAGAGTGTTTCTAAAATCTACGGGGCCACAAATAAGAGATAGAGCTGGTCTGGCACCTCGTATCTGAGATCAGGCTCTGGTATCAACGAGGGATAAGACGGAGGACCTCCCACCGGGGCGCAGACCTTAGATTGAATTATCGCAGGCCGATCGATTCGAAATTTAACCTCCGCGTTTCCGGTGTCGGCGTCCTCGACCCGGCGAACGCGACGACGTCCCACACCTGGCCAATCAATTCGGTGTACGCGGTCACGGTACACCGAGTTCGATTGGCCCGGTCGCACGGCGGATATTAAAATATAGATCGTACGTCGTTATCGAACACTCTTCGAGATTGTTAGTCACCGGTGAAATATCAACCGGGTCTGGCGCCCGTGGCGACGACAAATGCAGTTCCGAATGAGCTAATTGAAATAATACCCACGGACGAATGATTTCCAGCAGCGCATTAATCATCGAGCGCGATCAATTAGGAGCGAAAAGCTCTTTGACAATGAAACGTCGAAACTCGTTAGCGTTTTACAATGACCATTAGTCATTCGCTCCGAATGTCGTTGAAAAATGTTTTTGAACGACGGGCCGGTCGAACCTATAGGGTCCTGCAGCAATTTCGTACTCACCAGTGTTCAGTCTCCGCAGGACTTGGTACAAGGTTCGCCGACGGAACGAGAGGTTCCGGAGTATCGATCTCCTTTTCCAAACGGATTCGTTCAAATATGGAACGTGTATGTATTTTCAATAGACCCGAGTTATTCGCTCATTCGCTCATGATCGAGAGTACTAGGTGCGCGTGTAGAATCGTCGAGAGGCGTGCGTGTTCGTTTCGAGACTGGTGTGAGATACGATTGTTGATACACCGGCATGGGGTCGTTTAAAACGGACGCAATTGATTACATTTACCAAGCGGAGGATACAGCCGCGTTAAATGCGATAAACGACACGATATTTTTCCCGTTAGCCGCTGAACTTTCGCGATAGCCCTCGATCTCTCTGTCCAAGGATGCTAGACGAAACAGCGGCAGCTACACACAGGGTGGGACTGTGATCGTGATTCAACAAGACGGGGATGTTTCCTGGTAAACGAACTGAGAATGAATCGAAATTATAGAATGAATATAATTCGGATCATTATAAAATTGCAATAATTGGGCTACGAAGTTAGTAACACGATTATTGAAACAGCCTGTATAACGGTATCTGAACGACAAAGGAACAAATGCGGTGAAATGATCATCCTGATGTGCATCAACGTGTCTGATCTTGTCACGACCCACTCTGACACGGCCAAACCTATCATAATCCTCATGAAATCGCTTCAGCATGCAGAGAAGCAACCGGTTTTGACGTCTTCCCTAACCTATCCTGACCCATCCTGATTTTAGACTCGTTTAAACCTGTTCGGACGTGGTTCGACCCGCATCCGTGCCTTTGGACCCGTTTACATTCACCGTCGAAATTGACCTAGACCCTTTTGACTCATAGAAATGCATGTGGGCACGCTGCACTCGCTTGGACTAACTCGAACCAGCCTGGATCAGCTCTGAATATCCTCCTCGGTCGGTGGAGCAACTGCAATGGCTAAAGGTTTTCGGCAAATCGATAACGAAATAAATTGTAATTGGGTAATGGGACCTTCAGTGAACGATGAAATCTCGAAACCAAAATACATATATATTTTTCTATTTTCTTAAAGACGATTAAATATTTCTTACGTCTAAAATATTTTCACTATCGTTTTCTGTAAGAATGAACTTCTGTTTTGTTCATTTCCCCGTGGTTGAACAATTCATGATAAAAGTGCTTCCAACTCAACATCCTTGGCAGAGAAGATGCAACAACATTGACGATAAACTGTAGAAAAAAAAAAACCTTCGATAGATCGAATCGTTACATCTGAACGTTAGTAGTCGGACGACGCAATATTTATCCGCCATTCAACGTCCCTTCCATAAAATTTAATTAGAATCGGATTCCTATAGGTCCCAAACGATGCTCCTAATAGTTAAGCGGGAGACAGGAATTTCGTAGAGCATAACCCATAACAACAGGGCTCGGGAAGAAACGCATACAGGTAAGAGAACGCCCGTTTTTCTCCGTTTCTCGTAGGTTTCAGGGTGGCTCGTAGGCAACCAGCAGGGGTCTTTAATTAGCGGACTATTTAGCTTTTATCTTATCGGCGGAGAGGATCGGATAAGTTACGTGTGGGCACGTGTAACTTTCTATCTGGAAACGAAGGAGGAAGACCGTTCGGTGGTCGACCTTTTAAAGTTCGATTCACACTATACGGAACGTCACGGTCGCGTCATGAAAATACAGTTACGTCACAATATTCTTACGTGGGCTGACGATGCATCACGTCAGGTAATTTGGTACAAAACCGTTCTGTCGGCGTTAAAAACGTAGCACGTCAGGGAACCGAGTACAGTAGGACCTCGGTTATCCAAACTACAATTCGTAACAGTATGACACACATTGCAACTAAATTCTGCATAAAAGTGATAGGTTTATTTTAGAATATAAAATACAGAGTAGTACAAAATTAAGTGCACAGTGTTATTAATAATATTTCCAGTTTGTAACTGACATAGAATGACTAATTTCCAGATGCCCAGTGTTTGGATAATCGAGGTTCTACTATAGTTTGCTGTACAGAATCTGATTCTGAGGACAACGATACTTAATCCACTGATAACACGTGAAGAACTGATGTAGAAGACTTAGCCTAACCTATTAACATTTCTATAAATTATAAGTCATGCTTTATTTTATCTGACAGATTATGAAAGCGTTATCGCGACATTCTGAAGCACGTTAGAACATCGACCATCCGAACACAGATCATCCTAAAACTGGTCATAGAAGTTAAAATTATCATTAGCGATACTGTCTATTTAATTTTATACCATTACGTATTTTATATTCTTGTATAAAATTAAAATTTGTATGCAGAATGTAGTTAGAATATGGATCATCTTGATACTAACTACAGTTCGGATAATCGAGGTCCTACTGTGTATCCAAATGAATGTAAAATACATAATGATATAAAACGAAGTACATGATGTCACTATTGATAATTTTAACTTGTAATTAACATATGATGTCCAATTTTATGATGTTCGGATAATCGAGGTTCTACTGCATACTCCACGCAAGCAAAACAGTTTGAATGCACGCAGAATGGACGCGACTGTTCGTATAGTGTGAATCGAACTTAAATCCACCGTTTGAGGAATACGTTGGCGAAAAGAGGAATCGAACGGTGGGATGCAACCGCGACGGTACTTACCTTTAACAGCTCCGACAGATTTGCGGAGGTCGGCTTGATAAAAACGTACAATTACCCGCGGACCGTCCCGGCACATACATACGTTTCAAGCTCGCCGTGGCCGTGGCTTTCAGCATTTTTACCGAGTCATTGCTTTATGCGCGATGGCCGACATTATTTCGAGTTTCCTGCGGCGCCATAAACGTTCTCGCTGAAAAAGAAATCACCGCTGCTCATAGGTCGTCCGCGCGGGCATTTTGTCATAGCATAGTGTGCTACACTTTCGATATGCAGGAGGAAATAGTGATCGATACATTAGGTTGTCCCAAAAGTTTGTTTCGTTTTCTTACTAGATATTAAGTGTACAACATGTCATGAACGTACAATATTGTTGAAGTATAGTACGGTCCATTCTGTTTTATCACCTTCCTCAATCTCTCCGGAAGCCTGATGATGCTATTTATCCAAAATTCCTTTGACTTATTGGCAAAATACTGACCGAGTGATTTGCCGAACATGCAAATTACGAAAAGAGCTCTTGGGACAACCTAATGCTTGCTGACGTTCGCTTCAGCGAATTATTCAATCCTAATAATTAACCCCTTGCCTTATAATTTTTCTAACGATTCACGTGCGATAAAGGTTACTATCGAGTATTCTAATAAATGAAGAGCGTCCGTCGGCACACAAAACTTGCTTTTCATCGTATTCTGTGTGACGGGTATGTATTCTGTGTGACGGATATGGCTCGTCATTGTAAGACAAGGGGTTAATTTTAGAACCGCCAAACTGATATGCGAGCGATCGTAAGCGGTCACTTGTAAGATGAGAAAAATAAAAAATGAAGATCACTTGAAATAAAAAAAGAGGAGCGACCTAGAACCTAGGACGGTCTAGTTAGAATGTCCTTAACACCTTGATCGCCACATCACCCATATCTGGGTGACGGGTAAGTTTCCGCGGAGACCCCATCATCCAAATATGGGTGATGGTTTTATTCATGTAATTATTAGGATTTTAAAAGGAGTTTGCAAGAATATTTAATAGTAACAACACACTAACTTATGTACAAGGGTGTATAACTAATTTATACATAAAAAAGTTATACAATGTTGCAGTAGTCTGTTATGGTATTTTTGAAAACAATTTAAGCAAAGCTGGGCGTTTCCGGGCAGGTTGGGCAATAAGTTCTGGTTTTCTGGACATTTTTCCTGGCTGTTTGACGATCCTGAGTATACCTACTTTTTTATAACAAAAAAACGCACGTGTGTCTAATTGTTCTTCTTTCAGAGTTTTTTTTACTATTAAATTCTGTGTTTTACTTTGGTAAATATTACAAGCGATATTATTTTGACAGAGTAATAATTCCGTAGCTAAAAGTTCTCCGAATAGTGAGCTTTCTTTATTTTTTCATTTTTGCATCGTACTCAATTTGTGCATTTGCAACCGAAATGCCCACAATTAGATGGATTGTCAGCTTTCGATACCATTTGATGCCTTTCCGTAGTGCCGTAGCATAGGAAACCATTTGATCACTTCGATCTGTGCCGCATTTTCCTTTATTATATTCAACAACGGCCAGTGATTGAAACACCTGCGACAGTGTTACAAAGACAAACAAATTGTTGCCTGCAGCTTATACGCTAGCGCGATGACCCACCTCGAACCGCGGATTTGAGCTCCACGAGAAACATACTCAATTTATGCTGTGCGATCAACGTGTTTAAGGAGAAGTTGCCTTACAATTTAAATCACTCCAAAAGCAAAATGTCGCTGTTCCATTTTCATGCGACAGAGTGTATGAATCGGGTGGAATTACTTTGTAACAATGAAATGCAAACGCGGACGCATTAAAATAGGGTGAGAGTTGAATCCAAGGAAAACGCGAACGATCGTACGGTATCAAGAGTTCGTGTATCATTGCGTGTAGTCGAGGTGTAATTAGAGGCCGAGCTAATGGATTCTAAACTGTCAATTACGAGTTTCTGGCATCACGAATGCACGCTGTGATACCGCATTTATTTTCGTAGCGCATAACGATCCCTGAACATGGGAACTCGTACATTTGCTCGCGCGTAACTGTTATTTAGCATCCCACGTGATTCGTAACTCGACCGAAACAGGATCGTTTGATCATTTGCTAAAAAAAACTGGCATAATATCGACGTGATTGTATTTTCGACATGATCAACAGTTTATTCGATGGCTTATCTGCCAACCGACTTTTCTAACGACTTTTGCTGACACATGGGAATTTTTACTTTGCCCCTTTCAACATCCTGTTCAATTTAGATTATTTATTTTACAGGCTTCTTACTATGTGGACGCAAAGTAGCGTTAATGAAATATTTATATGCAAATGTATGGTATATGGCGTCGATCGAATAAATATGCACAGGGTTTTATTGCATAAATTAATAAACTTAAGAAAAAATCTAAGTGATTGGTATAAATTTCTTCCGTTATATATTTTATTGATTAGATTAGAGTGTCAGCAATTAGCCAGCCATGCACATTTTACAATATCAGGTGTATGTTTAATTAGCAATAACATAACTGGCTCGAGAATTTATAATTTCTTCAGACGTCGAACTGCTCCACTTTCAGTATTAATAATACTACAGTAATATATTTTGCAATATAAATTGTTTTCAGTTCTTTAGCCAAGGTTCAAGTACGAAGCGTCTGAGTCAACTATACCTATATTTAATTACCAATAAAACCGTACCTCGAACGTTCAAGATTCGATTGGCTGGTCCAGAGCATTCTGCATAGTCTAAAATATTCTACTGACAATTTACATGTTTTTTACCGAATTTCAGCTGAGTTCATCGGAATTACAGCTGCTAAATATTAATGTATCGGTTGTACGGGGTGAGCTTTCGGTGTTACGTAATTCATCGATGGTTGGACCGTTTGCACCGGTTAGCCGGGCAGTAATTATTGTCGGTGGACGACAAATTAAATCGCGATACGTATCTCGTGGCCCGTACCATTCGAGATGTGATTAAACACTCGGAGGATAAGCATTAGATCCAATAACTCCGGTGCCTGCCTGTGTGTTGACCGCTGAAATCAGACAACGTAGTTTTCCGTGAACGGCTTTGCCCAGCAATTTCGTCCGCAATCATAGAGACAAATGAGAATCGCCGGGTGACATTAGCACTGATTACAGACAGGATTGCTAATCTATTTATAATTGTCCTGCATCACCGTGTCCCTAAATGCAACGCCAATTAACCTGGAATCGTTTGCGCACGCATCAGGCATACAGTCCATAAACACGGGCCACGGTAAACAGCGGAACATACACCGGCCAACTAATCGCGAAACGATTTATCAGAAAGCACGGAAACAGCTTTTTCGCGGAACGACGCCTCGAGCACTTCAACGTTTATTAATGTTAACGCGGCTCGCGACACAGTGAAAAATTCCCTGTCCAGTACGGCACATTATAAAATCTGCTTTTATGAAATTCATTAGGGATACAAATCGTCTCATCGCATGGTGGTATATTCGTTGTGTTACACCATTATTATAATTTGATCAAGATTAACCGCTTGTCTGAATAAACAAAATTCGGTGTGGATCCCCGGCATTTACAACATACGAAAATTAATTTTTATAGATACAGTGGCGGACGAACGTATTCGTACAGTGAGGAAATTATAAAACAGGTAATTATAACTTGTAAATGAAGAACGTTATTTCAATGAATTTTGTGCAACATTTGAAGTAATATTCAACATAAACATATATAAAAGAATAAAATTCATATTCCGTAATTTTCTGCGTAAACCAAACACGGAAATTTAACCCAAACACATGCAGTGCATTGTTAAACATGGAGGAGGAAGTGATATAGTACGGGGCTGTATAGCAGCAGGTGATTTCGGAGAATTGGTAATAATCGATATTATGGATAAGTTTGTCTATCTTCAAATTTTGAAAGAAAATTTGCAAGAAAATGCAAATAAATTAGCTACCAAAAGCACGTATTACTTTCAGCAGGATCACAATCCTAAGCATACGTCAAAAATAGTTCGTGAATGAATTTTATATAACACACCCCATACTTTACCAACTCCTCCACAAAGTCCGGATCTCAAGCCGATTGAGCATATACGGTGGGAACTGAAAAAACATGTACGAAAACACCATATCACGTCAAAATAGCATTTAAAACGAATTTCACAAGAAGAATGGAATAATATACATCCTGAATTTACAAACAATATAGTGGAGTCAATGCCTCGAAGACTACAAGCGGTTGTTCAACAGAAAGGACTCTCTACCAAATATTACACACATATGAATTTCTATTCAAAATAATTAGTAAATTACGGTATAAAAACTTAATTTTCTTATTTATGTTTATGTTGAATATTACTTTGAATGTTGTACAAAATTCATTGAAATAAAGTTATTCATTTACAAGTTACAATTATCTCTTTTATAATTTCCTCACTGTACGAATACTTTCGTCCGCCACTGTATACAACGTTGAGAATAGAAATGTTCATTTGTAGCATTTTAAATTACGTAACTTCTGTCTAATTTAGATCAATGCTACAAGTGCTAAAGAACATGCAATTGCATATTGTAGCTGCGTAGGTAATTAGAACATCTAAATCTATTCAATTCTGTTTTATATCTTAATTCAAAGAAATGTACTTGGCTCAATTTTGAATTTGTAGTGTCTTCAATGACTTTTGCAGCTCCTCCAATGTTGAATTTATGAACATCAGAGCGCATGCTGATTAAAACATACAAATTAGACATTTGATGCAACACTTCCTGTGCCTGACATGATCGATAAAGCGACTGAAATAAATGGCTCAATATTCGATCAAGCGATTGTAGAGTTTAACAAGAAATTGCAATTAAGGGCGATTTCCTTCTATTAGAAAATGAAATGGGCTGTCAGGAAGAACGTCGTTAATTCTTTCCCCGTTTCTTGCGGAACGAACTTGAACGAGGTCTGGAGAAGATTAGCGCTGCGTTTTGGCCTCGGTTGATGTCACCGCAAAAAAAGGTTTCCCGTAACAAGAAATTGTTGTAGTTAGAAGTCGCGGTCGGTTGAATAGTTGCCTGCTAGATTGCAGGCCTGTTCGTTGATCTTCTGCTTCGTGACACGCAGATTGTTGAGAAAACTAGCTTTGGAATTGGCCTTCTTGCGAGTTTCGACCATCTACGTACCAAGCAAGAAATAAATACAATAGAGCATCCATTACCTGAGCAGCTTCACAATATATTCTACGTACAATCCAGGGAACGTTTTTAATACGTTGAGAGCCACAGTGAAAGTAGCCATACCTAATCAGACACGATATAATTTACTATTTGAAACAAAATTTGAGTACTCATTCGTGTTATCTTGTTCTTACATTATTGTTTCAGTATGAAGTTTGCTCAGAATTTTGTGACAATCAATAATTATTCAAGTAAATTAAATTTGAGGTAGTAATCACCGGTAACTCCCACGGCATTCAACGTGGTAATATTAATATAGCTTCACGATGTTGCAAGTCAAAATATCGACCTTGTAAATGTTTAAGAATTTTCTTTCTCAATTCAATTCATTTAATTCTTACATAGACTCTTTAAATTATTTTTTATTGTTTTTGTAGGTACCTGTAGTAGTTTCTTTAGTATATAGCATAATCAGCATGGTTAAACATTAATGTCTTACCATATAAATCGTTGCATCTTCTTATTCGAATAATGATTCCACGCGAACTATTGTTTCCTTATGACTTGCAACGAGGTTTCGATCACGATTATGTTTTGAACAACGCGGCTGACGTGGGCTGCAAATCGTGCATCGAACAATAAGAAATCAACGCTAATAGTTTTGATTTAATGGCCACGGAATGAAATAACTTTAGCCATGATGACCCATAACAATTAAAACTTGGAGCATTATCTGTTACGACTTACCTTCCACCTTAGACCGCGAGCCACTCGCCGTCCTACTAAACTTTCTATTATGATCCACGGTTATGGAGCCATTTTCATGGGATTATGATGGTACTACGCTTTTTCATTTTCTCCCTCTACGAAGGATATCTTATTGAATATCGATAGAGACTTCCTTAACCAACGGCTGCGTTTCTTCATGTGTGCTTAAAAGTTATACCTTATGCAATCTGACGTTATTTCTTATAGTTCATCTGCCTTTAATCTAAAATAATAGCTTATCTTTCTGTGGTTCAAATTATATTCGACTTGCGCTTAGTGAGTGCAAGCACCTGAGAGGTTTTTTAAAACACAAAAGAAAATACTTACCGACTTCTTAACACAATACGGTCCGGGCTCTTTGCACGAAAACCGACGCGTGTAGCCGGCATATTTTAAAGTTTTTGACTATATCGCAGCGCTTTACAAAAATGGTTATAACTTTTAAAATATCAAATATGTTTTTATGAAATTTGAAGTGAAAATTTTTTACATAGTAATTCTTTAACCTTTAGCATACATATTTATTTATTTAGCATATATATTGTAACACATATTTATAGGCCGCCGGCATTTAATGCACAGTGTGTACAACCCTACTGATATGTCTCCGGCGTTTCACCAGCAGTCAACAAAAACCATATTTTTATGTCTCCGGACGGTAAAGTGTTAATATCGTAAAGGATAATTCTATTATCGTAATCTTTTGACAGGCCAGTCATTTTTTCGAGGCTGGCAAAGAAGTGACCTTCAGAAACAACAATTCAGTCCATCTGCAATAAATTTCATTTACGACATTATAACGTTGCGTTTAATTAAATACCACCTACCCTCAAAACAGATAAGTACGTGCAAAGTTCTCATTGATGTCAACCTGAAAGGAATACTAATCTCTTATCCACCTTAACGCGGTGTAAAATAGCGATATTGTAAACTACCGACCGAACAAGTTGCCAGCCATTCATATATAAACGATTCGCATTAAATTACACGTTTTCCGTCGTTCACCGTTGTCCGTCAAAACGCTACACACGCGACGAAGAAGCAGGAGCTTGTTCACAAACGAAACAACTAATAAATTCGTATTAAGCTTTGTGAAAGTACAGCACCGAGCGATATCGTATTTCGCGATACCACGCACCGGTTAGGTTTATTGCTTACGCTTTGCAGTAGTAAATACGTTTCCGTCCCTTTCAAAACCGCGTGCCTCGTAAACCGGATTTTATTGAAACACTTATCTCATCAGAGGTATCGGGTGTAAAAGTCTTACGATCATACGAATTTATCGTAAATCGCCACTTGCTCGTTCGTTACGCGGCCAACGCGCAACGGGAACGTGCGAACAGAACTTTAATCATGACTTATCAATAGCAAAAGCGCGCTCCATTTGAATGCAACGCGAGTCGGACTCGCGCGCTGATACTCCAGCAGAAAATTTTTAATAACGATACGAAAACCATAATTTGTGTGAATTATGTTAACCATACGTTACTTGGTAAAAAGCTCGTGAGTACTATCAGTCGCTCTTGAGTAAATGCAGCGATAGATTTTATTTAAAAAATATCGTACGCTGCAATTACATACGGGATGCTATAGCATGCGCGTACTGTGTCAGAAAGTTAAGTAAAGTTTGTCAAAAAGGCGATAATAACTGTGGAACAAAACATCAAACAGTACTCACGAGGCTAATTGTGAGAATAGGACATACAAATGTCACTCACGTCCATCTAATCACTAAGGAAGAACCGAAGAATTGTGATGCCTGCAACACAAAAATCACTGTCGAACACATACTAACTGACTGTCCAAAATATGAAAACGATAGGAAAAACCACAAATTCCAAACAATTTAAAATCAACCCTAAACAACAAACAAGTACTAAAAAACCTCATACAGTTTTTCAAAGACACCGACCTTCTACAATTAATCTAACTGCAATACACAAATGGTCAATTTTGAATCAATCTATAGTACAAACTAATACACTATATTCATTATATCTAATGTATATACACCCGTCCCTTAATTTACGCGGCACTTTTTTTACGCGAGTATTTGTTTTACGCGGCAAATGTACCTCAATTTACGCGGGACTTTTTATACGCGGAATTGATTTACGCGATCTTATTTTACGCGGTCAGATATGTATATACATACATATTTTCCTATAAGTTTTAAAATTGACAGTTTTATACAATCAGTATTGTGAGACTGGTTGGCGGAACGCGTGACGCAAAAGAAACTTTAAAAATTTACATTCACAATGAAAATGAAGACGAACTTCCAAATATTTCAAGCGATGAAGATGATGAGTTTATGCCAATTAAAAAGAAAAGGCTTATTGTTTTGAATTACAGTAGCGATAGTGACATTGAATAAAACTTACATACTTCTGTTTTCTGAAATGTCTTACTTATTTTTTTGTTAAGTTATGTGAAATAAATATGTACACATGTATTTCTAAAACTTTTACTAGCTTTTATTTCCAATATTTTTCCTTTTATACTGACAGATTCAATTTACACGATTTTTATTCGCGTAAATCAAATCCACGTGTAACGGATATTCGCGTAAATTGAGGGATGGGTGTATTATAATATAACAATGAGCACTGTATATATCATATGTTCAAATTACAGCATATAAGCGTAGTATAGTACTGTATATAAATCTCATATAATGTAAACAGTGTAATATAGTAGTCGCTAATAACCCATGAGGTACATGCGACTCTAAATAAATAAATAAAAAAAAACGGTGAAACAGTCTTCCTGATTATTTTTAAGTGCTGAGTTTCATTTACAGCGAGTCGATTCCAGTTTCTTCGATTCCATCGCTTTCGAAGACGACAGTAGGTACACAATTTTTCGCATATAGTCTCTCGTGTAGAACGGTAGATTCGCTATCGATACTCTCATTCCCGTTTTCACGTATTAGCGACATTTCCTCATGCTGAGCTTCTCTCGAGTTTTAATGCCCGGGGGATCAAGTTCTTTTCGCCCGCCATTATCGAGGAATTTAACAAACAACAGTGCATCCACAGTACTTAAACAATGCAGCTCTTCACGATTAAGGGATTGCACGGGGCTAACCATAGCGAGCCGCGTGCGGAAAGGTGAAATTACGGCTTAAACCACGTACAACGGTGATGAATAAAACGGACATGGCTAGCTTTCAGCCAGCGTAGTCTTGTCTCCTTTTTCAAAGCGTTTCAACGCGCCCCTACGAATTATATAAACGTCAAAGTAAACTAACATAAAAATAACGGCAAGCTAGGTAGAAAGTCTCCTTGGCCTTTGCCGACTCGCATGAAACTGAGTTTCATCTAGAAATTCGCCGAGACAAATTCGTTTGCTCTTTTATTTCTACCACGAAACGCGGATTCAAATTCTGTCGTTGCGCGTTAACCCGATACCGTACGGCTCGTGATCATTTCTCCCTCTTCTCCCGTAAAAATAAATGAAAAACAGCATTAGCATAACCGCGTTACGCAACGGAATCGCAAGATTTTACAGCAGAATTTGCACCTCTAACTCACGTAAGCCCGAGTGTTTGAGCGTGCACGGTGTGGGCGTAACCTGATATCAGAATACCATGCGCGGAAGTAGAACGTAAAGGCACCTCGTTTTAGTAGGTACGTTGCATCACTGAAACGATAGTGCTGCATAATACCATGGATGAGAGTATCTTGAGCGCGATGCAGAAACGCGTGGGATGCACGCGTTATTTTCACGGAATTTTATTCGCGACCGTTTGAGACGTGAAACACGTTAACATCCAATAATGAAAAGTGTTGTTTCACTTTGACTGCAGCAGCCGTAACGAAAGTGTAACAACGTTCACAACCGTGCGTCGCACCTTAGCGCTGATAATGCTCAGCCTAATTTAACCCTTTGAACTCCTTTGTCGAGTGTGACTCGACATCGATTTTATTCACAGATACTCCTATATTGAGTCACATTCGACATTTTTACATTGCCAGTTTAAATATTTATTAAATTTCGCTATACTTTTTTTTACCTAAATAAGCAATATTACATGTATATGACCCTTTTTTGTAATAAAAAATGTTCTTGAAATGTTCAGGTACATGACTGTTTGTACCTAATTGGTTCCTATCAACTAACTGTCTTTTGAAGTACATTTCAAACAAAACACTTAAAATAATAGGGAGTTATTGAAGAGAAAATTTAAAAAAAAGAATTAGGAGCTCAAAGGGTTAACTTCAGCAAACTTGCCTAACAATCAGTTGCAAGGTGAGAGTTCGCAAGTCAAAGATGAAATCGGACCAGTGATCGGAGTGTGCCATTCAACTGGTGCCACTTGGATGATCGAGCTGGCAGAAGCGAGTGGGTCCCTTTCCAGTCGGCTCTTTACATTCGCCTAATTACACGCGTCTGGTTGACAACCCCCAGCTCGTCAGCGTAGGTGTTTCACGGTCCGCGTCCCGAGTTGGCACAATGCGACGTTTGCTTCGCCGTGGCCGGAAGTAGGATGTCGTTTAGCACAAGCGCTGCGTCGTAGCAATGATAGCGCCACGTAATACTACGGATGAGACTATCTGCAGAGCGTAATGCAGTAGTAGGAGGGTTGAGGGGAGGTTCAGGAGCATGGGAAGTCGAATGAGTGGGGTGCGAATATAGGATGATTATGTCACGGTATGATGTATGTGGGTTGGCAAGCAGCCACGCGGTCACCCAGCCGCGGTATAACACGCACTCTCTCTCTCTCTCCCTCTGTGTGTGTTCCTCTCCTTATCCATCTCTGTCTCTTGTTATGCTTCTCCACCTTCTCTCTGCCTTCAACATTTATCAGACCATCTTCCTCCGAGCACTCTCGCGTGGAAGTCGAAATCTGATTTGGATTTGTCAAACTCCTCTGTGTAGTAATGAGAAATTATTATCGAGCACCGGTTATCGGATGCGAATTTTAACGAGAAGCTTGACGAATAGATCGATACTCTTTATATGTATCAGAGAGGCAAGGTTTAATATCGTGTGAGTGAAAGTACCAGGTTGTCCCATGAGTCACACTGAAATTCAGAGAGTTCCCGTTAAGATTTCATGCGACCTCCGATAGCTGACGCAGACAAGTCGGATATAAGTGGCAGTGTATATAATTGGTGACATTTTACGAGCTGAAATCACTGTCCGTGGTTTGAGAAATTGCAAAAGTGTGCTGGAAGGTAATCAAAATTATCCATCTTGATCCGCTTCAGTCTAACTACGCTAAACTGTACATGCCATTCACAATCAGAGCATTTGAGAACGTTCTTAACAGAGAAGTGGCTTTCACGAAGACAATACAAGACCACACGTTTCGCAAGAAACAAATTACAAAAGATTGAAAAAAGTCAGTTAAAAAAGCATGATTTATCCTCTGTCTCCACCGGTCATTCCTCTTTCTGACTACTCCCTTTCACAAGTCTTCCAGCCATATCTACGACGAAAAGAAACATCTGATATTAATGACGCGTCTCAAGCACCGACTGACCGTTTCCCATTTACGTCTTCGGGGTTTCACCGAAGTACTATTAAAAATTTTGTCGAATACATCCGCACGATTAATGATTATATTATGATCAATGAAACGTTTCATCGCTTACGATTTGTAGAAAAGGTACATTTTGGTTGATAAACGAAACAATACGACCGGAGCATCCAAAAACTTGCTCCAAAGAATTGAATTACGACTTGTTTGCGTGAAGGGAGCGCGTCTCTAGACGGGAGCGATACGGAGGGACTTGCAATTTAATATCTCCTCGAGGAACCACTTTCGAACTGTGTAATTTGCAACTGCGTGCGGTTTCGGACCGATCCGCCGCAGTTATAAACTCGTCTGGAGTTAAGGTTTATGGCAGGTGATCGCGCCTCGGTGAATCGCGAGTGACGATTCTTTGGTCGAGCACGACCTTACGATACGTCGCCATACCGTTTTAGTATAATCTAGAGAGAGAATTCGGCTCACGGATGCGACACGCGTACGCTCGTGTACAAATGTTACATGTATGTATATCTAAACCGAGACGAGGATAATGTCGCCGTTGCCACAACAAGATAGTGCACGTGAAACCAATTTCTCGTAGGAAGCAAGCTTTCTGAACATTGTCGCCATCTGTTCCGGAATTAATCGTTCGTTCGCGTATTATGACAACGTTGCATATGGAATTTATGTAAATTCGAATGCGCTAGAAATTTCATCCGCTCGGCTACGTAACACGCCGCTCCGGCTAATGCGTGCACTTTTGCACACTCGATCGATAAGCGTGCTCATAAATTTCGGTTTTTTATTTAACACCGTTCTAACTCCTGCACGGGGTGCCTGTAAACGACGGGCCGCCAGCACGAATGTAATAAGGTATTTCGTGTAAAAATATTTTATTTTAGTTCAACCGAAGGTGGTGGGGGAGCCTAAATGGAGTAAAAATGCTTTATGGATACACTGTCGAATATGCATATTTAATAGGGTAAATGTAAAAACTGTCTATACAGTAATTGATGGTTCTGATTAGAGGAAAATAGCCAAATATGGAATACATTTTGTTTTTCGAATTGTACTCAGTTATATATTTACGCTCAATTTAAGAACAGTCTTTTATTTCTAACGTTATGAACAATTTTCAATATTGAACTAACATTGAAAAAACATAAATTGTATGTACCTAATATGGAATAGGTACCCAAGTATGGAACAAAGACCACTGCTGAGTATTTACTGAATAAAAACACGGTATTCAGTTTACAAATACTTATGAATATCACAGGCAGGTATGTCAACAATAACAAAAAAAAACAAATAAGCGTGGTGAAATTACGAACAAATACAAAAAACACATACGCCCCGTCAAAAGTTTTCGAACAGCAGCAAAACAAAACAATCCTGGCACGTCACTAACGTTTGCTCGACTGACGAGTCACAACGTGTGCAGTGCCAAGGTGAGTGCATGAGATAGCTTATAGCCGTTTGACAGATATTCATTTGTCAAATTTTTAAATATGCCAGAATTCCATATTAAGTATACTATTCCGTATTTGACCACTTTCCTGTATATGTTTCAACATTTATTTCATTCTACTTTCCTTTTTCGAGACGATCTTCGTCGGAGACCTACTTGTATATTTAGTTATACAGTGACTTACGAAATTAATCACATGATTATGTTACTTCAATATTCTTCTATTTAACACTTTTTTGAGGCAGTGTTATTTGAAGCAAGGATGTGGTATCTCTAACAAATAACATTTTAAATACGCTTGAAATATTTGTGATTGGTTGGTTGCACTAGAATTAACAAAGAAAAGTAATTATGAAAATATTTGAACAATTTCGTGAGTCACTGTAAGTATTGTTTAGTATACGCAGTATCGATTTCGACGCCTGTTTTTATTAACAAGAACTCAAGTGTTACGACCGTGATGTACCATAAGTATGAGAACTTTGTCCTTCTTCTAAAACCCGCCAGCTACTATGGCATATATTCTTTCGCCTGGAGCGTGCTGTGAAATCCGGATCAATAGTTTCAAATAAATCATTATCCCGATCACCGTGTTTAGTTTAACGCTGCAAACATTTAAAACCTCCTTGCAGGTTTTCCTTTTCAAAGTGTCGAATCGAACTCCTGCAAGAACCACGAGTGTGTAAGTTTCCGACCGTTGTGGCTCGCTTAACCAAACGCTGTACGCCAATCGAAACGAACTGTAATCAGCGTCCGTTCAACTTCGGAAATTTCGCTCGATGAATTTCGCCACGCCCGGTCCCTGAGCTTTTCGATCCTCTCTCCGCGATCTACTCGATTTTGTGGTGAATACCGTAGAACCCATGGACCAAAAAGGGACGGCTCGTTAATTCTACCGCATGGATCATCAAAGCAGACTTGGTAAATCGTTGGATATCTGCACGAAAAGTCCTCCAGAGGTGAGTCATCCTCGCAGCGGAAGAAAGCGAAAATCGACGAACGCTGTTCAGGGTTCACAAGGTGCGAGATAAGACGCCAGAGGGGAATCGTCTTTTTTTTCCTGTCTCCGCCGCATCCCACCTGCATTCAATTTAATCGAACCACTGTTCCGTTAGCCGATAAAATACTGCACGCTCTTTTGAATTCATTCGAGACGCCGTCAGAAGCTTGTCTTTTTCTTTAATGCAGCTCCGGTGCTTGTGTGCACGTGTATCGTATGAAGATAATTCACTGTAAACACGGAGAAACGGGCGATACGGTAGAATAAAATTAGGTGGTTTTATTGTTAGTGATGGATGGCCAAATTATGAATTATGAATGTGAATGATTACATATTAATATAATCAATGTAGTTGTTGCAGAAGCACCAACATTGGACTGCCTGAGATCATTTTCTCATCCCTGATGTCACTTCTTCTCTTCATCTCTCTTAATCGTACAGAAATGAATTATTCAAGTGTTACTAGTGATGTTGAACACCTCTGAAAAAATACATATTATCTATAACACAGCAACTCCCGTACAACATGTTCGCTACCATGACCCGAGAGGAAAAAACGTCTGCCACAGACCATGCTTTGTTTTTTGCATTTTTGCACAATATACTGCAGATTTTCATAGCAAACTCCATTTCTTCATGTGGCTATAATATGAAAAATGTTTGTTGTCATATATGTGTGACGTTGGGCCCTCAGATGAGAATCAGTCACATGAACGAATAATATGTAATTTCAAAATTCGCACAGAGTTTCTTTATCCTCTGAAAGCGGCAAACGGTAATAGGTTGTTCATCAGGTGACTACATGACTTTCGGCGTGAATCGAACACGGCGTGTCTCTCTCGTAGGTCTGAAACCACGTTTACGCGTCGTGTTACGAGTACGCGCGTGCATAAACGCGTGTACGCATCGGACGAGCGACGAATGAGCCAAAAAAAAACAGGAGAAGAGAAGTTGCATCGAGAGGAAGAAGGATCAACGGGAGAACCGCCGCTCTGTGGACAGTTAGACTTTCTTGCCGGTGCTTGGCATGTGCATTTATTACGTAATGCTTACAAGCATACATAAACGCGCATTCGTGACTACATGTTATTACACAGTCCGTACAAGCCTTCAGATTGAACTATTCAAACCCACTGATAAGCTTGAATTGCTTCGTTGACAAGCAATTCGGATAATTTAATTGCTCTCGCGCCATAGCGTCGCGCAAACTTTCTTGTTACATCGATTTTCGGCGGTCTCTCGTCGCGACTTTTCGTGTCCTACGGGATCTGGATCCCGTTTTGGTTCAAGCTCTTCGACTTCTCTTGGTGCGTCTGTGACGACTCATGAAGCGGAAGAAAGGAGGATATTAAAGAATGGCCACTTTTGGCATCGCCTGGAAATGAAAATTCATGCAGACCCTTTAAGAGGGTCTCCCAGGGAACAAGAAATGTTCTTATCACTTGCCCGAAAAACGATGGGAAAGTTGTTAAAAATTAATAATAATAATAATATACAATAATAATAACTCTGTACTTTGATTTTTTCCGCTAATTACATTCCGATAATTACTTCAAATATACATATATAGGTATGTATTTTATATCATTCTTATTTTTAAACCGAATACCACTAAATTATTGAACTCACAATCAGTGCACATGTTCGTCTCCGGAGGCAGAACGGTGAACGCGTTATTGGTTGTTGTTCCCATGTAACAATGATTTTACGGTACTTTGGTTTTGCTTGATTCCAAACTTCAGTTAATTTATCAGCTGATTTTTTCATTAATTATTTTCAGAATGGTTCAATATCCGAAAAAAAGAAGATCAAATATGATGCTTAGGTGAATTTGATCACGATCGTATTCATATGTTTGGATTAATTTTTCACAACTTTCCCATCGTTTTTCGGGAAAGTGATAAGGACATTCCTTGTCCCTTGAGAGACACTCTTAAATGTCCTGTATGAATTTTTCATTTCCAGACGATTCCAAAAATGGGCATTTTTTAACATCCTCCTTTATAGTTCGTGTCACTATGATTTATACTGTTTTTATTACAGCTACTAACAATTTATAATGTTCAGTGTAAAATGGAAATTATTATAATGTTCGCTTGTCTGATTGTCTAATGTTCAATATTTACTAATTGTCCAGATGCAGATAGATGTCTCAAAAATACAGATTGATATGAAATTAACACGTACACGCTGTGGCGGTCACCGGTGACCGACACCTCAAATTTAATTAAATAATTATTGATTGTCGCAAAATTCTGAGCAAACTTCATACTGAAACAATAATATAGGAACATACAGATAACGTGTTAGCACGTTGAACGCCACAGTGAAAACGACCATACCTAATCAGACACGATATAATTGACTATTTTTTATATAAATCGTAAAGAAAGAAAAAAGATGTGAGTACTCAGTCGTGTTCTTCTGTTCCTACATTATAGTTTCAACATGAGTTTGCTTAGAATTTTGCGACAATCAATAATTATTTAATTAAAATAAATTTGAAGTGTCGGTGACCGGTCACCGCCACGGCGTTCAACGTGTTAAAAGAAAAAGAATTATTATATATAATGTAGGTTCAGTTTTAAAATATCAACGTCACCTTTCGACACAGTTTGTTCTTCTAACAATGACGATGTACGTATGTCAATTATGAGACACATGGGACCGGTACACCCTCTGTATGTTTAAAAACTAAACCACTAAATACATCACTTATGAATTAATAATAAAATCTTTCTTGAAAGAAAATATATATGAAGTTTTCTGAGACATCGATGCATTGCAGACAAGCTTGCTCCCACTTAAAACTGAATAGGTCGTTGGCCACTAATGGCCCAATTTCCATCTCACGATCCAAACCCTCCCCGGCGCAAGGGTTAATTCATTCCTCCGGTCAATTGGCCGCGTAAAATCGTCCCAAGGATGCCAAGTAAATTTGATATGTGGTTCACTCTCCTCGACTCGGTCGGTTAATAGCTTTCCCGGTAGCCGCGAAGAAGCTAGCTTCCTTTCGCGGGAGGATTCAGCGAACTATGCGTCTGCGGGCGGATTCAACGACAAATTCCTCCGTGGACGGAGAAAAAAACAGACCGTCGGTGTTTGTCAGAGCCGAAACGGCACGAAGTATTCTCGCGAACGATCACGGATCCTAGGAATTCCTGTCCCACGGTCGTGGGATCGGGGAAAAACGGTCGCAGACGACGGTGGCGCGTCGGGACTTCGCGGTTTCGAATCGCGGTAGCAAGTTCTAGCCCGAGGGTCCGAAGGAGTCCAACGAGATGAGTCAACCGGTCGTGCAACGTGCCGCAACCGGTCCGCATAGAAACCTGTGGCGTGCCGTTGCAGCCAGTATCTGATTACGCTCCGAATTTGGTAGCCCTTTGTGCGTAGGACCCAATTAACGTCGAAAATCGAGGGTAACACGCGAAACGCCGTGGAATGCCATTACGCGATCTCTCCCGCCGTTCGTGCTCGACTATACATGTACACGAAAAGATTGCACGCGAACTCGAGCATCGTCGATTCATCGAGTCGACTCGTGGACAATCCGGATGACCTAAAGCATCATTATCCACTGGGAATAGCGCACCACAAATTTTGTAAGATCAACTGATTACAAGCCGGGCAGTGCATTACCTTGCACCGTCATGAGAAAATTTAATAACAGCGTTGATTTATCTATTGAGAATGAACTGAAGTCGTTTGCTGCAAATCAATGGACGACTCTTGTTATATAAACCTATGCTACTTTCATGTCCAAGTTCAGTCAACTAAATGTGGTCTATGATTTTATACATCTCCGTTAGGTTTCAGCATGTTGGAATACAACGATATTCACACACAACCACGTACACGCAGCACACACATAGACAGGATGCAGCGAGAAAGTGTTGGGTCTTTTGACCTGCAGTTTTTCCAAGGCACTTTCCGGGGACAAAAAGGGGCTGCGTCAGTTCGAGCAGAGTCTCCGCGGCGCACAGCGTAGCCGCAAGACACGCGAGATACATATATGTATACAGACATTTGTACAGTTCATTTATACTTCAATAAAATTTGTTCAGTTTCTTCTCTCTTTCGCAGTGCAATGTACATTTTATTACTTTCGCTTTAATATCTTTAATAACCACTGGACACGTATAATTTATACTACGCATTACCTGTTTGTTTAAATAAAATCTAACACAGCCCACTCGACTGTTCACAAGAATTTGTAATTTACGAAACGACCACTGTTAGCAGAGGCGACGGTGACGATGCTTGGTCGGGAGCAAAAGCGCTTGTCGTGCCCTTCTGACTAACAGGTCCGCTTCAGCATGCTGAACTAGACAAGAAACGACCTTGAAGGTCCCAGTTCCTATACCCTTGGGAGTACTTCCAATCTCTCAGCATCTATCGAATATTATAATCATGAAATCTTACGAAACCCTCTACGAATGTCCCATTGTTTCGATTAACAAAATCCCGGAGGTTGGATCTGAAAATTTCGCTACATCCAGGTTGATCAGCGTCGAGCGTCTCGCCTGAGCAATTTGACAAACCTCGCTGTTTACGTGGAACAGCGTCCCTGCGGGTTATCCGTAGTGGGGAATCAGCAAGATGGCCTGAAAAAGGAACGCGCCGGGGATGGAAAGGGATGGACGGGAGGGTGAGAGAGGATATCTGAAGAGGTAAAGAGCGGTCAAGTCAGAGAGAGAGTCGAAGAATCGGTCGGCCATGGCACGGCCAGCCGCGGTACATACTCAAGGCTATCAACCTCTAAGCTTCCATTAACTGCTTGCTCTTTGTGGCTGTGTGCGGCTTGTTCCTGCGTTCTACGTGTGGAAAGGGTCATCGCGCGGTATTTTACCCTCGCTGCCCGCAATTTTGCGGTCCTAAGCAAGCCGACTGATTGCATTGCCAGCATTTTTATCGCGCCACCTGTACGTGCTGAAATATGCAGTATACTCGACCGATATCTACATACGTGCATAGGTACCTACATGTACAGTTCTATACGTTCGACCGGTATTTATCTTATCGAGCCGATTAAATTATTCCATTGTTCGTTGGTCATTCGTTGATCGAAGTAGGGGGTTTCGAAACGGCGTTCCCGCGAGCCCGAGCATTAATTTTAATTATACACCGTTTATCGGGTTCGTTCGTTACGCGGTTTCAAGTTTTATTCAAGCCGATAGCCGCGGAGGAAACGTTAACGAACCGTCATTTTTTCCACGGGACACGGTGCTCGTTTTTCGTCGGGCCGAGTTGGCGAAGATGGTGGCGAGATACACCGGTTCGACGCAGAGGGTGGCGCTAACAGGTTCATCTCTGCCGTACAATGAGTCATGCTCGATTCAAAAAACTAGTTCGACCAGGCAACAAAGTACTAGAAGGTCGAGACTGATTCCAGATTCATCGAGGACAAGCCTCCTTCCATCGATGCGTCACACAGTGAAACAGTTACGCGCGCGCACCAGCGCGATCAACGTCTGATTCAAAACGCTTCCACTTGATAAATCGAATTGAAATTTCTCCGTAATTTATCTCAGACGTTCTTTGCGCGGCGACGTAAACGTTAATTTGTAACATGACTCCGGAGAAGACGATTTTATCGGAAATGAATTGACTAGGGAAAAGCGGTAATGAGTACATAGTTTTCTGGTTTGCGGGGAACGGCGCGGCGCGCCGCACCGCGCTGCGGCTCAGCACCGGCTCGATCTTCGATCGATTCCAGAAGATCTCGTCGAGATCGTGACCTTCGTTCGGTCATTATAGCCGTCATAAATCATTCGGGGAAATTACATCGCAAGCTTGCGTGATGAGAGAATTACTCGTCGGGTAAGGGAATTCTTCTCGCCCGTGTAGACACACGAAACAGTTTCCTAACGCTCCTTTCGGCCAGACTGCAGAGTCCCGAAAGACGCATATCACTGCCTCGTCGTATTCTTATTACAGTATGTACAATATTGACTAGTTGTTTAATTAACACATTGTGGCGATAGGTTAAAGAGAGGATTAGATAAGGAAAGGATAGAGAGAGGAACGTTTCGTCCTGGGTCTGTTAGTTGGACTCATCAGTAAGGCTACACTAACGTGCCTTAGACGCCGGTTAGTTATAGATATTTTGGAAGTTATATATATATAGCGATAGGAAATCAGGTGTGAACTTGCGAGCATGAGTTCTGCCACCTGTCCCCCTGACGGCGAGTGTAACTAGTCACCACAACATCTTATGCCGCATCTGCCATCTACGAAACTTACTTAACCGTGCCGGCGAAAATTGTTATATATCCATTTAAAATTACACTTTAGAAAAATTGCTATAACTGAAAAAGTACTCAATATTTTAGGATGAAATTTTAACATGTCAAGCTATGATTACTAAAAATTTTAATATTATTTTGATTTTTAGTAGTGTTTATTATAATTTAGAAATAAAAGCAATCAATGTTTTATAATATCTGTATTTTACATTACTGTTTTTTATTTCAACGTTGTATAATTTGATCTAATCAAAAATTGCATTCAGTTCTGACATCCTAATACTGAACTAGAAACTGAAAACATTCGCAAGAATTTTATAACGGCATTTAAAAAAAAAAAATTAAAAAATAAAAGACGTACATTTACGTGCCTGTCGGTTAAGTGATAACTCGGAAAAGACGTATTTTTACGAAACCGGCGCAAAATGTGTTAAATTAAATTTGAGGTGCCCACGACATCATCGAGGATACTGATCAGACTCAGATATCTACACGTTCTTGAAAGTCGTCCAATTCCAGCTCATCTCGTATACTTACATTTTTTAACTCTTATGTTTTGAATTCAGCACCAGAATATTTCGTATTTGTTAAAAAACACTGCTTGTTTGTACTGTATGTAAATATACGCAAAAAGTAATAGAGCCATCGAACCGGTCGAGTTTTTCATCGAACGCATCCTCGTCGATTACATTATCGTCCATTTTCCGGAACCGAGCACTTCGCTCGTTTACCGATCGCACAGTTTTTTTCCGCCCTTGCAATTTACCGGCCTTCCCATTTCGGATTGAATTAATTTCTGCCATCCGCCGGCTGCTCTGTAAACAATCAATGCGATTATCGCAAGGGAGGGTCGCGCGCGCCCTGCGAGGGTCGGGGTAGGGGGTGGCGCACACGTGGCAGAATCGTAGTGTTTCACTGACAGATAACAAAACGAGCACGGCGGAACGTTGATTAAAACTGCAATCATTGCGCGTGACCACAGAATTCGATAAAACCCGAAACAGTGTTTCTGTCCCCGATCGTCGCGCACAATACGCGGTGCCCGGCAAAAAAATTCGCGAAAATGTTTCTTTTGACGCGCGACCTCGTGTTTTTCAGTGTTCCGTTGCTGATCGTTTGTTCATTGCGACTTCACTGACACTGGGTTATCATTGCTATACTGTGGATTTTTGTCGAAATATATGATATAGATTACCCACAATTGTTTCAACAATTGAATCGATGAGTTGAAGAACAGTACAAGTCCAAAATTAGCCATTTTCAAACAATCTCAAAATTAAATGTAAAATGTATAGAACTATATGTTGGAACCAAAGACAGTGCAAAAAAGTACCCTATACTCGTGTTTCAATAGTGTAAAATGGAATAATGAGTGTGAAAGCAGTATCTGTCATGGATTTATACTGTTTCAACAATCTATTTAACAATCAGTTTTCATAGAATAATTTCTACTTCAGTTATGTTTAAAGCAAGTTAATAAATGTTTCTTTTACTACTGTGTTATTTTTTAAATTTCCTGACTAAAAAGTGGGTTGAGTTGAAAAAGAGTACAAGTCCAATGGTTTTATTTTAATTGTTGAAAATTAATGAACAAAATTTAACCATAATTAGGCATATATGAACGTTCATCTAGATTAGCACAACCGTGTTTAAATTGTAACAGCACTATAAACTCAATGGTGTTGATACACGAAAAGTAACACTATATTTTCAAATATCTCAAAACGCGGATTTTGGACTTGTACTGTTATTCAACTCATCGATTCAATTATTTCTAATTATTCTGTGCAGCAATCGTCCCACAGACGCACTACATCGTGCATAATCTCAGAGACGATACGTTTTCGGCGGAGTAAGCGATTTTGCAGGTCAGAAAGGTGAACGAGCGGAGGAAAAATGTGTCGGAGAAAAGATTTGACCTCCCGTGAGATACGCGGAGGATGAGCCCCTATGTCTCAGGGTGCGTACAGGTGGAAAATACCGATAAAAAGTTTCGTGAAAGAATTATGAATCCCATGGGTGAACGGGCCGTGGGTGCGAGTGTAAACCGGTCGTACGTCCATTCATTCGTTCGTTCGTATGCTGCCTAACGTTTTATGGGAATTCCATTGCAAATATTTCAATACACGCCGGGACAGCGGCTCATGGGACGACCTTGCCCTATCCAGCTCTCCCTACTCACCCTCATATCATTTCCATCATATATCACGCATTCGCCACGCCATACATTCCTATCGCGAACCCACTGTCGTTTTCTCCCTTCTTTCCCCTTTTACGAACAGGAATTCGAAGCCAGCGAATGATCGGAGTACAAATCAAGGCGAGGTTCGATCGATCCCGAAGAACACCACAGAAGTGGCGTGCAAAAGTTTCCGGACACCTCACTCTCCTACCGTACGTTTACGAATTTCCAGTCTATTCAGATTTGTTGATATCTTTCAAAATAAGGAGATTTCTCTCTGTAATTTATTTTACAAGCTCACGTAGCTTAAAATTTATTTTAACAAATGGAATTGTAATGCCTTGTAAAGTTTGTGAAATATGATGGAGGACATGGAACGGCGTAGGGGTTGACTGCACTATCGAGGATTGAGAGTGAAATATTGATTGAAAATAACATGGATAAATTTTAATATTTATATACAGTGGCGTGCAAACGTTCCCGGACACTTCATATGTCCAATCGTGCTTTAAACAATTCATAATAAATTTAGATTTACGTACACATTAAAAAATATGTATTAGAATTTTATATTTTGTTGGACCTATTTTTCAACATGACGTGGCGTTAAAATTTAGTTTATTTACCTTAATCAAAGTAAGAGTACAAAATAATGTCTTGTCCGGAAACTTTTGCACGCCACTGTATATTGTGACATAATCTAGGAAAATCGCATGAATTTTTGGGTCTTGGAATGTCAATTACATTCACTTGATCAATTACTGAATTTGAATTCAATCAATCATACGTATAATTGCAAATAAACAGACTTTAAAAGAGGCACTACAAAAATGAATCGAATCATTCAGAAAAATCGGTAACATATTTACCGTGATTCCTAACTTCTCGTGCCACGCAGAGCAAACGGTGGCCAGCTGTTTTTCACTGCGTCTCCTTTTAGGGGCAGTCTCGCTGCAAAAGACTTTGCTCTTCCTCTGGGACAGGGGTATATAAGTACTTGAAGCAACGTTCTCGTCTGCTGAGTATCTCGAAGACGTAACCGTGGAGTCGAGTTACAAAGAACCGCGAGAGTGGAGCTAATTTTCAGTGGCTCCGTACCACATAATTCGCTGTTGTTCCTTCGGCGTTCCTGCGCCGACACCGCGTCAAAAACCGAGAAGTATATTTTTATTTGTCGTTCATGCAGATCGTTCCATTTTCTATGCGAATACAGCATTCCTAGAAAATATTTGAACTGCAATCAAACGGATTCCGTGGGTCGTATTCTTGTTATCGCGGCAATACTCGACGATATAATCGTAAATAATTGAATCGTATTGCTTCTCGTAACTCAGAAAACACCGCAAAACGAGCAGACGGAGCAATAAATAGCCGCTTCAAAGATGTTGCCCGTACGGCGAATAGCAATCGAGCGAAGCTATCATCGGGCATGTTATTTTATATTCACTTCGTGTATAATAACTTAAGGGAAATTTAACCTTTAATGCCGGCTCGCCCTCCAATCACGAACTTTTAATACGCCGTTACGTTTCAAGCGATTTTCCTTGATAAAGAAATAAACGACGTCGCGCCGTGTAACTCATAAACCGGCGTGTACGTAGAATACTTAAATTGATCACGATTTAATGGGCTTCGTACGGCTGCTACGAAAGCAAATGAAAATTGTAAATAACAGTTCTAACCGGACAGGTACCGAAGGCTCGCCGAACGTATCGTTTATTATAGAAATTACGTTCAAAGTGAAATAATTGAGCGTGTCTGTCGATATCGTTGCGTTCACACGACCGCCATTAGTGATTTTAAATTTTACATGATTCTACTATTCAACCTGAAGTTTTATGTCACAGCAATAGTGTAAAACAACGAGCGTTTTATGGAGCAATAAAAATGTTTAGGATTCTCAACGATCTACATAGAAAAGGGGTATTGCAGTACACTCTGCAGTTCTTCCTTCAACTTTAACAAGCTCTAACTCTCAAAGCAATAAACATGTATAAAGGGGCTACCAGGACGAGAAACAACCTTGAACGACCTAGTTTCGATACCCCTGCATCAGATGTTATATTTCTTAGTATATACGGCGGTCGACGCCTTAGATCCAGCAATACGGTGGACACCAAAGGAAAACCAATAAATACACAAATCAAACTCGATTCCAACGCCGACGTTCCGCCACCAATTTTCGAAGCGATCCAACTCTCGATCCACTTCTCGAAGTTAGCCGCGATATTAATCAAGCCGTTACACTTTCCGTAATCCGCGGACCAAATTTCATACAAATTATCCCGGGTTCTCGGCGGGCAAGCAGCCCGCCAGGCATTTTATAAATGGTCCCTGTGGAATAAGGAATTACGGACATTAGTAAGGGGTTGTCAACGTCTCCTTGGCGAAGGTGCTCACAGCTGCTGCTGGTACCGCCTCGACTGCGAGGAGAATTAAGCGGTCTTAAACGCTCTTTGATACCGCCGTCGTCGTTTTGAATTACTTTTCACCGTGACACAGCCTGGTCGCCTTGATTCTCAACCATTCGCCAGTTCTGCTAAAAACCCTACCGCTTCTGCTCGCGAAACAACCGCTGAACGGTAGCTGATGCGTTGGAATAGAACGATATTCACGCGCAGACGGATACACGCTGCAGACACAACGAGCAGAAAGTATTGGAATATAACGATATTCACACACAGCCACATACACGTAGCCCACACACATACACACAGGATGTAGCGGGAAAATGTTGGGTCTTTTGACCTGCAGGTTAAAGATAAAAAGAGGGTTGTATCAGTCCGAGCAGAGCCTCCGCAGCGCAAACTTAAAGTAAAACCGCAAAACTAAGGTATGTAGGACATATGTTCATAAGACGTTATTTCACTTATTTTAGTCTGTAGACTCACCCCCTGAAGTATGCATATGCATTTATGAATCACACTGTATAACCACAAGATACGCGAGACATATACGTATACAGGCTTTTATACAGTTCATTTACGATTTTATATAGTTTATATAGTTGCACTTTTTGCAGTGCAATATACAATTGTATCACATTCGTTTAACACCTTTATCGACGGCTGTACACGTGTAATTCTACTACGCATTACCTGTTTGAATAAACCATGATTTAAATAAAATCTAGCAGAAAGTGTTGGGTACCTTGATCCGCAGGTTTTCCAGGACACTTTTCACGAACGAAAAAAGAGCTGCATCAATCCGAGCAGGGCCTCCGCAACGCAAAGGCACCACCGCAAGACGAGTAAAATACATTAAGACATTTATAGAGTTCACTTACGGTTTATACAGTTCTTTTTCTTTCTTAGTGCGGTATTCAGGGTAGCACGATTTACGACCCACGGTGTATATACCACTTTATTAACTTCTTTATTGACCACTAGCCACGCGTAAAATCTATCGTGTATTAGCTGTCCCCGGTGCCATAGAACGATCAGCTACCAGACTCGTCGATATCATAGCGCATCCTCTTTAATCTATTTAGCTTTCCCGCCGATAACACGCCGCCACTGTAAATAATAATTACTACCGGGGAATTAAAACACCGCGTCAAGTCGTTTAGTCGGGACACTGTAGAAAAAATGCTGTTTAATGCGGCTAATAATATGTTGATAAGTCGTTGGTCGTGTAAACCCCGTAAATTTTAATAATGCCGCGAAACGTATGATTACATCTGTCTGGACACGGACGGTCAATCGCGTTTCGTACACGACCGGCGCGAAATTACCCGGACGCTTTTAAATTTTTTCTTTTTTTTTTTGATGCATCGCTTTGAAAACTTCCTGTCGAATGATTACGATGGAATCGAATATTTATGACAGAGATCCGCGAGTGAGTCACGTCGGATGGTTGCTCGACAGTTTATTTTAGCAATCGACAGCGTTAACTGTCGGGCGAATGGAGAAGAGTTCGAGCGTATGGACGGGTTTTAGCGTAATTAGTCGACGGTATGCGCGAACGACGATGACGATCACGAGGTTCCTGTGTCTCGTAGACGCACCCGTTGGGTACCATTACTTCACCGTTGGAACGCTAAAATTGAACGTTACTCGATGCCCAGCCGGCTATACCCTGTAACGGTTGTTCGCGAGTTGCGGATCGTATCCTGCGGAAACGCCGAGCGCTTATATCAAGCTGTGAGGCAACACGAACTTCGTTTCACTCGGACGGTTCTTCTTTCGCTCCTTCTTATTTCCCGCTGATTTTTCCCTTCCCTCCCCACCTCGCTCCGATCCCATCGCCCATCGCGTTTCTCTTGATTCTGCGGGGTGAGTCGCTGGAGACGGTCGCCTGAAATCATCTGTGGGCACATTCGCCTTCATGGAAGATTAATGATACTTTACAATGTGATTTTTAAATTAGCTTAATCGTGAATACGACAAAGGAAACCTGAGACAAACGCTTCAGTCCTCATACTTTGACAAGTTATTTTCATTTGTTTGCTCTAGTATCCACTGCAACTGATTGTGAGTCGATTCAAATATCTTCATCTCCTGTCCCCGTCGCGATCTCAACGACTGCTCCACGTCATCAACGGCAGGACCAATTAAGTTTTCAGCCAATTCGTTTTTGTAAAACAAAGCAGTCGGTTCAGAGCCATTCTGTATGTTCTGTTAGAAGTGATAATTTCAGCTCGTGACGCGGTTGCACGCTGGTTGCATTCGCGGGACTACTGGATGCACCGCTCGATTCCGCGAACCAAAGGGCTACGTGGAAGCAGCAGCAGTGCAAAGGGGGATCAGGTGGCCGTTTCGCGATCAACGTGTTAATTACACGCACGACGACGAGGCCGTGCGCTTAATCGAAGGAGGTCGATCGTCTCGTCCAGCTCGTAAAGCGTGCACCGGCCAGTTCGGTGCACTGCTGCAACCATCCTCATCCGGGGGATTACGCTGCTTTAAGGCAGAAAACGGCTACATGACTGTGAGTACATGCGTGCACAACCTCTACAAGGTGTCCCGTTTCAATCTGTAAATGCAGACCTAACAGAGTTTGTCTGCGTTTTCATTCAAATCTCTGTATACGCCCAAAGGGTATCATTGCCACCTGTCCGCGTCGTCACGTGCTATCTGTTGGCTGATAGACAGGTACTAATCATTCACTCAGCTTTTAGATTTTTTTATTTAACTTTGACGAAGGAAGTTTGCAGCTAGTAATTGAGCTGAAGTGCTGTTTAGGTCTATCGTCTAAACCCTTTTTATTATCTCGCGACATAACAAGGCTTCATTGTTTTAATTCACCTAGTATTGGTCACGTTAGAAGATTTTGTACCTGTTCCAAAGGGATTCTTACATCGAAGGGCTCCGGCACGGACTGATTCGACATTGAACTCAATCATATCCCCAGATACAGTAGCCTGCACCTTGATTATACTTTTCCAGAATGAAGGCTCGCATTACGCACCCCACAGTTCAATTGTAATTTATCGTCGGTGTATGACTGGCCATCCGTCTCGTGCGCGAAATTATGAATCGAAAAGGTTCACCCAGTATAGGTGGCATAAGTTGGCACACATATCGGGCACGGCCAATAGTATTCAGAAGCAAAGTATCCGAGAGGCTGAGTGGATGGGTCTACGTGATCGGAGTCCCGATAGTACGGTCAGACTTATGGTGAGCCCTCGCGAATCGCATCCCGTGCAATAAATGTTGTAACGTACACCGGGCCGGGTATACATGGTCCTGGGGTCTCTGACGGCGCGCTGATACCAGGTTCGGACTTTATTTAATTAATGTAACCGATACGCGTGGCCGTGTAAATGCGTCTGCTCGTTCGGTTCAATCGTTCATTTGTGTCCAGCGCCTACCGGCGACGCTCGTGCGAATTCGAGCAACCGGCAGGGCACGTTGCACGTTTGACGGCCAAGAGCGTGGTTAAATACGTGTACTCCCGAGGTATCGGGGTTGTTATCGAACGACGCCGCCGCCCAGGAGCTTCTGAAAAAGAGAAAGCTGAACGGTGCCGACGAAGCTCGCCGGATTCGATTCACGTCGTAAACGAGGTTTCGATGTTTCGATACGATTTATAATTTTCGCCAGGAATTATTGCCTTTGTTCCACAGGAGATGCCTCGAATTAACCGGAAAGTCGAGCGTGATCCTCTTCGCGGCGGCCACGATTACGCGAGTCAGCATAAATGCATATTTCGTGTACGACACGCGGCCGAGAATTCGCCACTTATCTCGCGCGAGCTTTCAGTACTTTCGGCCCGGAGATTATTCCGACGATGCTTCGTTTCGGCGGCGAACCCGGATTTATGTCTGATCGGCCCATAAGTAACGCTGAAATTCTTCAAGTTGTTAACGAGGGGATGTCGCGACTCCCGCCAGCGGTCTCAAGGTGAGCGAACAAATCTTTGGAAGATAGAGGTTTCAGATGAACTTCGATTGGGAAGAATAGCTTCAACCCTTGTGTGAATATCGGAGTATAAATGTACCCGGTCATACGTCTTTAGTGAAGAAATTTGAGTAGATCCTGTTAGAATCTCGACGAGTCCTTTCAGATCCTTATTATTGGGATTTTCGTGCGTCGATTTATCGATTTATCGTTTGGATACAGTTTAGGATTAAACGTAAAGAATTCAAAGTTCTCGACGAAAATACGTACGAAACAACCGGATAACAAGCGTTCCATTCTCCACACGGGGTTTCACCTTCCTTATACCTCGCGATCGTCCAGTTAAATTACAGTTTTGCGTCTCAATGACGAAATCATTAGCATCTACTTGCAAGGAGTCCAAGGTTCTGCGTCTTTCACCGCCACGAAATTAATGTAAATTCGCTGGAAGAAACACATCGTGCAAACGGCTCGAGAAAACTTGGCTACGGCCGACACTAATGGCGGTCTAACACAATTTCAAGCGATGAGAGGAAGATACTTTAGAGACGGCGGAAGAGAGAACGAGAGAAATATAGGGGTCTTTGATCTGTACACCCTTCCTGCAAGTTCCTGGTACATGGTCGGCCCGTTACTCCAGTCACTACCAACTACTGGAGTAAATAGTACCGCGGTCACGTGTTTGTTCAGATCCGGACGCAATTTACTATCGTCGGCGGTGTCTATAACCGGCACCCTGTAGGTGTTGCGACGACCAGCGCAAAGGACATCGGGAAAGAGACATTTGGAAACTTCAGATTATGACCGTAAATGTGTCTGGGCAAATAAATGGAAATGTACACGGTGTAGACTCGACGGTGTTATAGGCTAATATCTCTGGAACTGCCCGACCCACCGAATTTATGTCTTCTGCACGCTCGAGCGAATTTTTATTTTAAGTGGAGGCGTTAAGGTCGTGTCAAGGTTAATTTTGCTCTCTTAAACAGGGTAATATTAAAATATAAGACGTTTCAATGTCCCTCGACGATAAAATTGCATATTAAAATGTTCCTGAAAGCGCTCTTTGTGTTTCCATATTTTACGAGTGCTCGTGCCGTTGACTTTTATACCTGTGCTTTATTTTTGAGACGTTCAATAATTCAGTCTATTACGTCGTCGCGTCGCTGTAAGTACAAATCGTCGGAGTTGCTGAAAATGTCTAGAAGAGATATTTTTAGGAGCAATGAAATGTTTTAATCGCGCGAGTCATCTGTCTGGAAGTACGAAGTCGACATTTCTCACAGTGTTTATAAAAAATAAAAACACGAGGCGTATTTTTAAAAATATTTCATGGCGTATTGGTGCGCTTTGGACGGCACTGAATGAAATCGAATGACCTTGTGCCGTAATTGGGTGAACTCGTATTAAAACTGGTTGTTACCATACAGGATGGACAATATAACAGTCCATTTAAAGTACTGTGGTTGGCCTTGAAATGTCCTCAACGCCTTCGCCAGAAAAAATTTATTTTTTCACACCGTGCCTTCCTCGTAAGTAGTTTATTATTATTATTTGAAAGATCAAGATCACTGTTCCGATTATAAATTATACCTGTGGTGACCACTGCTTTTACGATTTTCATAGCTTCAGAAATATTGACCATACTGCGAACAAAAGACTGCAGAAATATATGCACGATTGACAAGCAATTTAATTGAACAATTCGCAACGCTTGGGGTTTCACCGAAAACATTTCATGAAATTCATAAGTGATACAGCAACACTGATTCATCAGAATGACGTTTTGCCTGTTTCAACAAGCATCAGCGTGCGATAATTACAGCACGGCGAAATTAAACAAGACCAACGAACCGTGTAACATGAACTGCCATCAGTTTCGAAGTGGTAAATAAAAAATATTGATTCATACGTTAGAACGAGCGACAAGGTGTGACACTCTTAGGTAATCGGTTAGTATTCTATAGGTACCGCAGAAGCAGTGCTCCTTCTTAAGAGCAGTTAGTACCGAAATCCCAAATGCTGCTTCGAGCACTCTAAAGATGTTGACTCTGCTCTAGGTGGTCGAGAGCTTTCCGAAAATCGCCTTCGAGACTCCTCGAGAACGCGATCCAGTAATTAGCTGGCTCATCGTTCAGGCTGAAACATCTAACATGATCACCCTGGATAATCTTAATAGTATTCTTATATATTATTAACATGTTTATATTAACTGGTATTCTTACTATTATTATTAACATCCTGTATAAAAGATTGGAGGATCTCGTATTCCGCGAGAAATTCAACATTTTACGATATTTTTTTCCCATCCACGATATTTATACTCTTCAAATTGTACACTCAAAGTAGAAATATTATTAAGTTAAATTCTGAGTGCTTCTCTCATTCCTAATGTATTGTTCATTGTTCCGTATTGTTTACAGATGTGTTTCCCAATTATTTTGTGCAGCATGTAAGCAGGCACTTAGCCTTATACAATGAAGAAAAGTGAACAAGTTTCTAATGTGTATTATAAACATGATAGCTACATCACTATACTATAGCAAAAAGAATATAGTGTTAACACATTGTATGCGGGACGCGTACTAGTACGGTTTTCGTATACTGTCGGTAGTCTACGGGACACGTAGTAATACGTTTTTAACATATCGTCGGTTCTAATGCGGACGCGTATCTCTATTTGCCAGCGAACTAAACGTTTCAAAATGAAAGCCATATCCGTGGATGTGAAGAAGCATAAATTAGAAAAAATTGTAGCAACGGGGAAGAAAAAAAACCACAACGACAATGTCGGGTGTGTGTGGCACATAAGAAGTGGAGCGAAACCTGCTAAATTTGCAAGTTTTGTTGTATACCACTTTATGCGGGAAAATGTTTTGAGCGATATCACACTATGAATTATTATTAGAGTTTTAAATATATTGTTTTGTATAAGATCGTTGTCTTTTAAATCGCTCATAATTCAGTATTTAGTATCTTTTATTTTAACCTGCATAAAACAGTATTTTATACAGTAATGTCTTTTGATAGTAATATATCATCGAGGGAATGGTTCATGGCGAGATACTAAAAAAGGGCAAATGAAATTCACAGTATATTAGTAATTAGAGGGATTTTTTGAAATCCTTTTCCGACGCAGTCAAATCGTCAAAAATAGCCCGCACCAGGTAGGTTGAAGCACGCAAGATAGCCCGCATACAATGTGTTAATTATTCATGTATGAGTTTTTTGAAATCTTTGTGTTTTAAATGATGTAATCAAACGAAGATATGAAGATTGTCTTTATTTTATTCAAATAGAATCACGTACAGTAGAACCTCGTTTATCCGAATTCGGGTCATCCAAAAATGGGTCATCTTATATCATTAACCAGCTAAAATTATCACTAATATCAGTATGTAAGTACTTAATTTTGTACCATTATATATTTTACGATCTCAAATAAAATTATTATTATTCTACGAAACCTAGATACAGGGTGAGTCATTCTGTTATTAACTACAGTTCAGATAATCGAGGTCCTGCTGTATTTGTAAGTTCCTCGCTCTGCATATGTAGCTAAAAAGGCATTTCGAGATTTATAGTGAAATTGAGACCGCTTTATTCCACGTGTCAATGTTGAAAATGTTAACTTAAGCGATGATAGATGTCGGTCGCTGAAAGTTCGCATCGCGAACAATGTATTGATCGATGAATCGCGTGACAATAGTTAATACGATAAGTTCGTTGTGGGGCAGTTCTAACGAGGCAGTAAATAAGAGAAAACTGAGGAAACACCGGCGGCTCCGTCTAATAAAAAAGAGAATCGAGGTTATAAATAATGGTTATGACTGCGAGAGAAGCAGGCCTTGGCTAATTCTGGAGATCCTTCGCTTACAAATTGGCTGGCCGAAAAAAAAAAACAGCCGAGAGTTTAAACCGATCCTAGAGGCTGGCTGCTTCTGAAACGCCCCTGGCAGAGAGACACTCGAAAAACTTTCTTAGTCATGCAAGAAAGACGTAAAACCTCTACGGCGGTTTCGAACGTAGCGATTTCGATGAAAAAGAAAAAGAAATTATTAATGCGTCGGTTGCTATACATTATGCGATATCGAAGTGGCATACGTTGTTCCATCGCGCTGTTATTTAACGGACAACATGTCCGATCATGCTTTACACAATCGCATTATGCAAATAATACTCCCGTTCTACTTCTTTTTATTTGTTAAAAACAGGATTAATCATAGTATAAGTCTGCGCTGGATTATGCGTCTTTAAGCTATTTATAGTTTGTTTTGCTTCCTGTAATTACTGTTTTATCAACTTGTAGATTGTTACGCAATTTTGAAAAATTGGAGGAACGATGATTTAATACTACTATTTGTGGAAACGGCAGTTGTGGATAATAATCTAGCGCTGTAAACTCTAGCCTGGCTCGGCTGATGTAAAAACATGTTTTAAAAGTACATAACTTGTTGCTTTTAGAGGAGCATGCTACACACATCAATAACCGCTGCGTAGAGCTAGCGTTGGTTGACAGATTTTGTTCAGTTTTCACTTTCTGTACTTTGATCTATCATAAACTGATAAGCATCGATATTTTTACGTAAAATGTTGTTTTATTCTACGCAGACATAAATCTACATATTTTAATCCCAATAAAACTTCAGTCTGACTGACTGAAACAAACATTAAGAAGATCATCCCGAAATTGAGAATCATTCCAAACATACGACCTTGAACGTCTACATCCAAACGTCATTAAACCAAAGCCACACTACTGCAAATCCCGTATCAACGCCTCAGCTCACCGTCGAAAGTCACCCCAGAGTACTCCCTGAAATCCTCCATGCTTCGTTCATCAAAAATCGAATACCCCGCGACCGTGATGGTCGTCCAGGTTGATCACGGTACCATCAACGAACCATCGTTACCCGAAGTTGCGTGCAGTGTGTGCAGCGGTGCATAACGTGCTCCCAAGTGGGGAGAACGAAAGAGCACGGTACACACGGTGGATATTCGTGGCGGACTAGAGGGACTCGGCTGGAAAAGGGACTGGGTTGGTCGGTCTGTGTAAGAGATCGTTCGTGGAGAAGGGATCCTCGTCGGTCAACGTGGAAGGGATTGCGCGTGACGGAGTGGGAGAGACGAACGAGAACGAGAATGAGGAATGGAGAGAGGGGAAGGTTCCGCGGAAGGAGGAGTGCACGAACGAGCTCTCCTCTTTCTCTTTCTCTGCTTGGAAGCAGAGAGAGAGAGGAGAGGGGCGCTAGGCTCGAGGCGCGCGGCGCGCCAGTTTCGGCTTGCCGCTCCGACGCGACGGACGCTCTTTTCCGCTGTTCGCCGGCTTCCACGTGGACGCGGCTTCAGCCCGACGCGTGTATCTCCCGACACGTTTGTTTTCTTTCATCGCGTGTGTGACCGGTGCACGTCGACGTACAGTGAATCCTTTTGTGACAGTGAGAAAGAGTTTCTTTGTCGTTCGGCTGTTGTTTATTGTTCGCCGCGTGTTCAGTGGCGCCGAGACGCGCTTTCCTTTTGTGACACTAGAACGGTGTTCATCCCGATGCAGCCGCCTCTATTTGGATTACCTGAATGTTAAAAGCTGCCTGTCTGAAAGGAGCCGCACGTTGATAAAGGTGCGTTTACAATTGTACCAGTGTTCTCAAATCTTGTGATCTCTTTTGGATGTTTTGTGGCGGGGAGCCGTACGAAAGTGGAGAAATATTTTGTTTTTGTTTCATACGGGTGAGTCGTTCGATGTCCGAGGCGATTTTGTTCCATCGACCGAGTGTTCGATCGCGTGTACATCACAAAATGGCGGCGATCGAGGGTCCCGTGGGTATATGGCGCGCGAAGGGAACACGGGTTTTAAATTCTCCTGGGTGAAATGTCGGTTATCACGATGCATATCAGTTTCTTATCGCGGGTTCGACACCTGGAAGTAAAGGTCGGCGTTTTAGAAGAATAGATCTTATCCTCCATCGTTTGGAGAAACGATTTTGCATCATCGATTTTTTGTGAAAGATCGAGACACGCGTTTCCTGTGTATCCAATAAAGTATGTTCTCAGTGAAAACATTGGCATCATGGTCTTGTTGTGACAAGTGTTTCTTAAAATGCTGCACAAACTTTGAAGATTCGGGATGTTTATTTAATCAAATCTGTTAATTGGAGGTTTCAGTTGTTTGAATTAGTAGCACGCAATTTTAGAGTTTGGAGTTTTTTTTCAGACGTACTTGTAGCTTTGGAAGATTCGAGTGATGTATCGTGTGACCCTTGTGTACCAACCCGCTTCTTCCTGTTTAAAGAACTGATTAAACGAGTAAAAACCCTCTGACAGAATTTCACCGTGAATTTCTATGTGAATTTATTCTATCTTTGTTCGTGACGTCGATGTTTTAGCATAAACGGTATTAAATCGACGGACGATATAAATATTCGAATGCAATGGTGCTTTGAAGGCGGTGGTTTCGGGTTGATATTTCAGCCACCGAAATGGTAAAATAAATTTTCATTGACAGTATCTCGGGAAAAAATAAATATTCAAATGAACCGAAACAGAATCATATAAAAAGCATTACTGACACGAGCACACATGAACATTTCAGTTTTGTCGAGATTGTTATTCAAAACAATTGTGAATAGGCGAAACACATTTCGTATGCAGTCCTTTAATACAAAATTTTAAATAACATCTATGAAAACAGAATAAAATGAAAGAGCAGAACATTAAATTTCATTAATAAATTCAAATAATTGTCCTAGCGAGAACATTCTTAGAAAATACTGATGTGCATGGTAATATTACCATTGGCAGTGTTCTTAAGTATTATATACATTTCTATGCGTATAATTATTTTTACAATCAATTATACATTTATGTAAAAAATTCTGCAAATCAGGCACAAAAACAAATAATGTGTTTGAAATTCCTTAACATCAATTTATAAAATTAAAGTAGAAATACGTTCGTCCTCTGTATAGCCTTGTGTAGATTCGGAGGAGCGCCCATTCGGGGACCATAATCTCCGAATATAGAATGCCAGTTTCTATGAATGAAAAGAAGCGGGTCTGTACTACAAGGGTGTCATGTGACACGACGTCGTGTTGGCCCTGAAGAGTTTACCCGTCTTCCTTATCTTTTCCATTGACGCGCACACGAGGCGCCTTGTTTTACTTCGAAATTGAACTGGCGGCTCATTTCGTAGCAACAAACGGCGTTACGCGGCACATGTGGCGAGGGCTGAATTCCAAGAACTTTAGGTTTAGAGGACACCTGATCTGTTTGTTTAGCCAGACTTATCGCGATGTTTTTACTTGGGGTATCGTTTCCACAGCACGGCGTCAAGATATGTACGTTCTTTGCTCCGTTCTGTCGAGCGACACGCGAAATGACGAGTAAACTGTCAGGAATTTCGAAAAATGTAACCTAAACGTAAACATGTATTCGTGAAGTTACAAAGTTTCTGTAATTGGTTAATTATTACGTAGGGTGGCCACCTTCCAGCCAAACTTTGGTAGCATAGGCGAATAGAATTAGAGAATCGTTAGACGTTCGTTCGTAGGACAGTTAGACATTCAGTGACAGTATTGTAATATTATATCGCTCATTTACTGTAACGATACAACTCAAAATTCGCCACTGTTGAGTTATTGGTCTGGAAGTAACTGTCTTCGTGTGTAGTTTCTACTCTTAGAACGATAAGTTTTAAAACCCACCATGAGTGGACGGTTGTGAATGACAGATGTTCTTATAAAATTGTAGTGATTCGAAACATTCAAACTTACTTTCGCTAAAATCGTTCTGTTTTAGTTGTGTCGTTGTTGCAAATGAGCGATATGTCCAATGCTACATTCATAAGATCGTAGATGTTCATATATGCAAGTACATATTTCAATTTTAGAAAATTTGTATATTTAGTACAGGAAACAGTAGAACAACAAGAAAAATTGTCGTGTCTTCCACAGATACTTAGTTCCATAATCAAAATCCGAACTTTTATAACAGTAGCAAACAGTAGCAGTAAATACAGCCTCCCGTATTCGAACTAACAGGGAGACAAATGTGACCGGATAACAGAATTTTCTGATATTAGAACAATACTTTTTTTTTTTTCATATTAAACTTCATATTTATTCAAATAGGAATCAACAAAATTGATAGTTTGTTTCAATATTTAAGGACTCCATATTTTTTTGACTGTTAAATCACTTAAATTTTCACGAAACGTCTGTTTGGATAACAGAACCGTCGAATATTAGGATACTCGGATAATGGGGGTTCGGATACGGGAGGCTCTACTGTAATCACACTATTCTCAATCTGTTTATAGCAGTCCTCGACCACTTTTTTCAACAATTTCTCTTCATCTACTATTCATTAGATTGTGACTTGTTCGCAATTATCTGCGTCGATGCAGCTGTTCGCGTGACAACTGTGACAATCAGACCCACGAATTTGGATTGTCGTTTACGAAACAATGATTGAACGTCGAACGTTCAGAAGAGAATTTTCGCTGGAATTTTCGAAGGCTGGAACGTTATTTTAAGAGGCTCGTTTCTCCATCGTCGAGAATGTTGTTTCCTCGCAGAGAGACGAGGCGGAAGGGTGCAAAATGATGGATGCGATATTTATCCGTGTTAAATTAATTCGAGACGGGCCTATCGCCGAGATTTAACGAACGTGTACCTTTCCTTCGATGCTGAAATCCTTCTCGGACCGGGTCTATTATGTCGGAACGAGTTTCGTACTACGAAACCAGTTCTCGAAATGTTTTTTTCCTCCCGTTGGAACGACGACGACGACGACGACGACGACGACGACACAGTTCGGGAAGAAACATTGGAATTCGTCAGGCGATGGGCGAAAACTTTTCTTTCGAGCAGGAGCGACGGTTAAAGCGGATAGTACCGTAGCCTCGAAAGAATGTTGTCTCGCGTTTCGAACTCCGTGGAGCGCGAACGTAATTTCCCCTGAATTATACCACCACGGTTTTCCACGTTTCCACACCTTCTTTTGACGCCGATGCCACCTTTTTGGTTGCGTTCACGCGTTTTAGTCAACCTGCTGTTCACTCCGCTTTCACAATTTACGAAACATCAAACTGTCGGGGATACAAGGTTCACTGAAAGTTACGATACGACCCGAAGGTTACTTCTGTGTTTTGAAATATGCTCCAGTCATGATGCATGTTGTCCATGGAATTCGTTTTTTGACAAAACGACTCTAAGTCTCTGATGGAATATTGTAGACTTACATATTTTTTGTCGATAGAACACATTTTGTCAGAACAACTGACGGTTTTGCTAATGTCGAACACAGAAGTTCAAGATACTTATCTGTAATCTATGTTAATGACTTTTGACAGAAGCAGACATGTGTCCACAGCACTTAAAGGATTAAAAATGTAACAGGAGTACACCTTGTCTCTTCCACGAATTTTATCAAGCGTATTATACATAAAGTCTCGAACTTCATCCAGACCGCACTTTAGGGTCGAAAGCTATGCTATCAGCTAGCATAGAATTTCTCAGAGCCGTATCGAACTCTGACCAAAGCCACGGCAGGCTGGTAAAGGCTGCGTACGTAGTTTCCACGGGTGCTTTGACCCCTTGTCTTAGTCCGCATGTTAACGAGGCTTCGTTAATTACACCTCGTGAGATTACGACAGGGACAGGTGGCCGACGATTATCCATTATCCGTCCTAGAAACGTTGCAGGAACGTCTATACAACTAACCATCAGAGATAACTCTTGATTGATACACTCCATTCGTGAGGACGGAATTGATGTCTCCGATTGATCCTCGTTTTATATTTTAAGACTTTCGAATGAAAGAATTAATCACGACGTATAAAATAAATAATACGTTTTTACATTCCCTCTTCTCGTAGCACAGTGTTCGATTATTTATCTCTACACTCGAAATCTTTTGCATTTAACACACATAAGTTAGAAATGCAAGATTTATACAAAATCGAAAATTCGAAATATAAATATTGCCTTGAAACATAAATAACTTCCGACATACAATAGATTTTTTATTCTTAGAAATTCAAATAATTTATCCATGGAGCTGATCTTAGTTTCATGTCAGAAAGTGAACGTTCCGTCAACTCAGACATGCTGCAGAAGTAACAGAAGTAATTTTTCAATTAATTATTTAATAAATTGAAGAAAACGAACTGGAAGTTATTTATGATTCAGCCTAATATTATGGTGCCACAATCGCGCCGTTCGACTGCAAAGGATTATCTCATTTACTGCGATTTAGTAATTAAAATTACATTCATCGACTGGGTAATCAACGACTGTTTCGCTATCTCTTTTAATATGATCTCCCGTATCGATTGAAAAAATGACAAAAATTTCCTGTTCTCTCGACTAAAGTTGGAGGAGAAGATTGAATTTCAAGAACGAAACATAATCAGGCAAAAAAAGCATTAAAAGCAATAGACTCATAAAATCGGTCGTGTCTATTGCAAGCTATAGTAAACTCGAGCACAACGATAAATACGTCGGTAGAAGGTTGGTAGGGTTCAAACGCGACAACGATGGGTCACCTAATACACTGGAGCAGCTGCCGGGTCCTTATAGTTCTGGAGAGCGTTGATCCTCGTGACAAAGGCTAATTTTATGAACGGAAGAGAGTGGAGTGTCGATGCATTCCACAGAAATACTCCGACTTAATTCTTCTCGCCTTAACCCTTTCGCTATGAAGGGCGTATACAGGGTGGTTCACGCAATTGTAACAAGCCATATCTTGTTTTTGGTTGAAGATACGAAAAAATGTTAGAGGAAAAAGATGAATGACTCAAGGTGACTGCATATTTACGATCATATTTTTCTCGCAAGTACAATAATGCATGTGCATTTTATAGTTGCACTTTTTTTTTAATGGAAACCTTCCTTTTTTTGCATTCGTCGATTCCTCTCGTCATTCTACGTAAAAAAAGTATTAGGGTAACATGGTTGAGAAAGTATTAGATCGCGAGATGTTTTGAAAAAAGGTCTTTATTAAAGGAGATGTTCAAACGCTTTACTGTAACGCTATGAAGACACTTCACATCAAACGCTCGAAAGAGAATGCACATGCATTATTGTACTTGCAAAAAACATATGAACGTGAATATGTAGTCCACCTTGAACCAGTCATCTTTTTCCTCTAACATTCTTTTCTAACTGGAACCAGGAAAGGATATGGCTTGTTAGAGTTGCGTGAATCATCCTGTATACGCCCATACTGTGTATACCATATTACATTTTTTTCGCATTTTGCACATGAAATATCAATCTCAACTGAGTATTATGCCTCGGATAGTTGACTATTATGAAATAATTCAATATCGACAAGATGTATCTGCATTTTTCGACGATAATACGCACTCATGCGTGGTAAGTGCACGTCAGCATCGAGTTGTCAGCGACGCCTTCCGTCTACAGCGAGCGAATTTTGTCACAAGCGTGCCGCAGCGAAAGAGTTAATTCTGAAACTATCGATTCGTGTCGAGTGATATGCTCTCTCACGTGTAGGGTAAAAGTGTATCGATCATATCGTGGTTATGGTCATCGTGTCTTTCTTACTTTGTCCTGGTTTTATTTTATTTTCTCGTTATGTTCTTCTCTGTAAGGTGTTTCAACTTTTGCAGGTTAACAGGTTGACTGCCATGGGGGTCACTGATGACTGATACGTTCAATTTTCTTTAATTAAATAATTATCGATTTTGATAATATTCTAGGCGAATTTTACATTGCGACACTCACGTAGAGAGACATACACACAGTTGAATACTTAAACATTTTTTTCCTCCGTGATTTACAATACAAACAGCACTTATAGTGTATCTGGTCATGAATGGCTGTTTCCACTGTGGCAGTCAACGTGTTAATATACGAAATTGAACCATTTCCGGAAAGTTCTATTCCATTTTACAGGATTGAGTGAAGATAGATAAAGTATAAATAATTTCTAATGTTTCATAAGAAGCTTAATGACAATTTAATAAAATGGCTTCCTAAGTCAGCAGACCTTGATTTTTTGGAAGTTTTGGAAACTCTTTGAAATGGACATGCTTCAACAACACCCTGTATATCTTTTTCATGCACGCAGGGATTGATAATGCACGTAGAAGAAGACATATTTTTTCACGGAATTCGCGCGACGAACTTTTAAATCACAGTTGCAGCTGCACTTGCACTGCGCAGACACACACGCACACACACACTGGTGAAATGTCACTGGCGTTTTTTAAGTGCTTGTAAGACCCCGGTGCAATCTGAAGTAAACTCGCCTCCACTCGCATCGTAACCAGAGCATGAAAAAGCCGACGACCAAGCAACACGTGCATTCGCGAAAAAAGAATCGTGAAATATATACCCTCGTGAGCGTGTGCAGGAGAAACGTATGGTGTAACGCTTGCCCTGACCTAGCCTAAACTTCCTCGAATCGTTCATTGAATGTCCTTTAACGAAGTTGTCGAGCCTATTAGGTGTTACCACCGGCGAATCGATATTTTCCCAGCTGCTGTAGTTCAACGACTTTGGCCATGCAATCTTATTTTCGTGTAGCTGCTCCTATCTAGATCCAATTACCTTGCTGATATGTTTTTGAATAATACAAATCCTCAGTACTGTTTATCGATTTTTCTTTTGTAGCCGTATTAACTTGTAGTATTAAGTTGAGTCATAAATAACTTCCGCTACATAACATACTTTTTTCGTTGCAAAAATACAAATAGTTTATCTGGGATGCTGATTTTTGCCTCATATTGAGAGGTAAGAATCCCTAAAACGTAGACATGCTGCAGAAGCAACAATGATCATCCTGTAATAAATCATCAGTAAATTTAAGAAGACAGATCGGAAATTATTTATGACTCAACCTAATATTTACATTCGTCGAAATAATCTCCCTTACTTTCAACTGCCTCGCCGATAAGTTTTTGAGTAATAAAAATTCTGCATATTATTTATTATTATTTTGTAAAGTGCTGTTAGGTCTCTTGTATCAGGTATTGCTTTTTAACACGTTGACTGCCATAGTAAAAACAGCTATCTCTAGTCAGAGACAATATAAATTTCTCTTTTCTATATAATTCCTGAAGGAAAAAAATGTTTGATTAATCAATATTTTACATGAACAGCTATATTAGTGTTGCAATGTTAAATTTGCTCAGAATATAGTAAAAGTCAATAGATATTTAATTAAATAAAATCTGAAGCGCCGGTCACTGGTGACCATCATGGCAGTCATCGTGTTAACTGATTTTGATCAGTGAGTTTTTTCCAATGTACTGCACAGTCGGAAAAAGTTTCTTTTATAACAATTCATGTATGCCAGCTTTCGGACGGTATACAGTTAAGCAAAAATAAAAAAGATGATAATCCCTTTGTAAAATGAAGAATGGAGTAAAACTTTTCAGTATAAACGAAAAATTTGCTCGTTGTGCGAATGTGCATTATCCTGCAGCAGTATGGGCAAGCTTTTTACCATTTATGAGCACTTCGTGTTCTCGACACAGCATTTCATACACTGTACAGCCCATTTAATTCGAAATATAATTCTGGAGTAATTGTCTCTCCTTGCTACAGTATTCAATATTTAAGTTTCCTTGGTAGTATTCACAGTGTTATCAATAAAATCTTTTAGATGTTCTTCCGGCAAAACCATTACTCTATAGAATTTGGATTACCGCAAAATATCTATTCTTCATCATTTTTAACAATCCTCTTACACTCAATCAGTCGTGAAGCGGGCTAAATTTCTGATACAGTTTCTGGGGGATCCATAACTCGCAAGTAGTTTTTAGAGCAACCTAACCAAGACTAATTGTAAACAAACTACGGAGTACACGAATTATCGACTGAGTATGAATAATAAAATGTAGAAAAATCTCTACGGTTCTGAGAAGCGTTGAAAAGCGGTATGCAACGACGGACATCTATGGTGGGAAATAATAAATAGCCTGTGCGTCGTATAGCTTACTGTAATCGAGAAAACTGCCGGAAGTGAAATATTACTGGCCCGTATTACAGCTTTAATGGTGCAGCGGAAAACTTGGAAATTCATGATGTGCAATGTGACGATTATATGCATGGTTTCGCCGCGAGAAAGTCTTTTTACTATTCTCGTTAGTATTCATAAAGCATCTTGCATTAGCAGACATTTTTCTTACTGCAATAAACCCCCGCGACTCGCCATTCTATAAAGCTCCCCGTAATATTTGCTTCCGTTATCCCGCGTAACATATGGAGTCAACAAACGAGGAACTCGCGAACCACCGCGTTACATTCTCTTTTATTTACTTATTTATTCGGATTCGCGGGATGAACGTAAATACAAATATTGTCTGAAAGCCAGCGATCCAACGTCAAGATTAATTAAACAACGACAATGTTTCTGCACAGATGCGTAACTCTGAGGAATTTTTAGGCGGAGCGAAATAAAAGAATACTGTTCAGCAGCAAGAATGTGTCAGCAATTCTTTGGTACTGCAATAATATCTCTGTGTATTACGCCATCGGGTGTGATAATTCTTCTTCTTACTTCGGGTGCAATCGACTAGAAGTTTCGAAGGGAAATTTAAAATAAATAATTTGTTACTGATATTATAATCTTGCTTGAAATAATAATGGCTTGATAAAGTGTCGAAATAATATGTTTATTGAATCAGTTTGATAATCAGATGTAAAATAATTAGCATATATCATTAAAGATCGATGGTCCGAGTATGTACTTTGTTTCAATCAGTTTTATGTTTATTCAATACTTTTTATCTAGTCTCTCGAGGTACATTTTCCTGAAAGGTACAGGAAAGATTGAAGTAACTTTACAGAGTGTTTTACTTTTTCCAAAATCACTCTCGAAGAATCGAGTAGCTCGAATCTCGATACCTATCCAGGGCTCGTCCTCCCTTTTCTCACAGGTACAACGTCTCGAAGGTTCGAGGAATCTCTCGACGATATGAGCTCGCTGCCAGCACGTTCTTCCGGCAGTTTTTGCCAGGTAAAAATGAAAAACTTTTCGGAAAATCTATCGAAAATCGGGAAGGAGAAAGCGCGTACGCGTGACTGAAGTATGAAATCGTTTTCCAGCGGATAAAGGTATTTTCAAGCTGGAAATCTGCAGGAATTGAAGGCGCGAGATGAAATATTTTACATCAAACGCGTTGTGCAGAGCGCAGTTATGCCTGCGACCTTTTTAAAGGATATTGTAACGCGGAAGATTTTTCCATCAGTTGCAGTCGCGTCGAAGTTACACATTCTCTGCATTCCCGGGCTCGAAGTATCGATATTACAAATTCGCATCGACGTAGTTCCGGTAAGTTGCCACTTACTTTACAATAAAGTTACATATAAATTCCATCGCACGCGACCGACAATCTTGTGAGCACATAAATTATGGAAAAACATTTCCTGTTTACTGAAACGAGATTATTAGTTATTGCTTCACGTATGGTTGAATTAATGTTCATATAATTTAGAGAATCAGCTGGAAAATGAGTTTTCTGATAATGTAATTAAACGAGATTCCGAATAAAGTGTACAAAATTAACGTCAGGCAATTATGTATTAATCGTGTTGAATAACTTATTTCGCGTAACGTCGCGTAATTATTGATTGAGTTGTGCATTTAAATTATTACGATTTGTAAACGCAAGGAAATCATACTTGTGCAAGAAGATGTAGATTTTCTTTCTTTCACGGGTATTGGTCGAAGGTTGATGAATGTATTCAATAAGTATACCAGCTGAACGCCTATATGCATTCTCCGCATGAAGCGTAGCAATATATGGAACCCACGACATTCAATGGATTAATTTTAGGACGTATGTTGGTCAGGCGTTATGGGTTCCTCTTTGCAAGTAGTGTGTGCTCCTAGGATTTATCCTATTTTTTAAGAACCTTAAGCAACACAAAGAAGAACAGAAGTTTTGATGTTCCTAAATTTCTGAACACGATTACAACGTTTAAGGTGGAGATCCACGATGACATATATCATAAGATTCTCCTCTCTAGAGACAAAAATCTCAGCAACAACTAAATGGGAATATCTATACGCAATGTATATGAAGGATAAGTGGAAAAAAGAGAGATTGTCCATTTTTATTCTACAGTGTCGAACTTGAAAAAAAAATTAAAATAATGTAAAACAATTATTTCTATGCTTATTTTTCTCCTGCTGCTTAACTAGACTATAACCCCGCGCTATAAACAATACAGTTCAATTACTTGAATCTTGTCTCTTTACTGGTGAACTAAAGTATTAAAAATTGATTTTTTTCCCTTCAAAATGTGTGATCTCGCCGACGACTTCTACAGAAACCACGCCACAGCCAAATTTAACAGAAAAGAACAAATAATACTGAACAGACTTATAATTGGACACACTAAGGCTACTCATGGCTACATTCTAAACAAAGCAACCCCACCATACTGTGAACGCTGCCAACAACAGTTAACCACCAAACACGTTTTATTGCACTGCAAGAACACAGAAGACACCAGAAACCAGCTCCAAATACCTAATAGCATAGAAGAAATATTTAAAACAGAAGGAAACCTCAAGAAAGCTGTCGAACTTATCCGTACAATAAACTTGTATGATAAAGTATAGAATAAACACCAACTATGGTCGCTAATTAACAAAGATGTTGATGCGACCTTAAATTAAAAAAAAATTGATTTTCTCAATAAATCTGTTTTATAATATTCCTTGTTTTTTCCCCTTGCCCTTCGTATGCAAAGATTTCTGTCTCATGAGAGGAAAATCTCCTGAAACATCTCACCGTGGATCTCCACCTTCAGAAGGCTGTGTTGTTCGCGAACACTCAGAAATCCAAAACAGCGATGATTCGTTGTATCAAGCAAGTTCGCCGCGAAAGCAGGAACGCCGCGCTCTCGAGTGTTTCGTAGAAGCAAGTTCAGATAAACGTTCAAGCGCTTAAAGTAATCTGAGCTTCCCGCGGCTTTGCGATTATTAAGCAAAGTCCTGGGATGCGCGACGAAACGAGCGCAAATGGGAATCACGCTAGAGCTCTCCGAGCGGATTAATAACGTGGAAATTACGTGGACCTGTCCTCCGTCTCCCTTCGTACATTATCGTCCGCCTCTTTTCCCTCATCTTCCACTTCGTCTTCCTTCTTTCCTCGTCCGTCGACGATCCGTTCGCAGCGAAATCAGATCGCCGCGAAATTGGCCTGCAATGAACACGAAGAGTGAGGGACAGAGGGAATGGTCTCAGGGATGAACCAATCGGGTCGCCGCGCCGGGTAGAGGCGACGGTAATCATGTCGTAAAAAAATAATAGCTCGACCAGTTTCGCGTTCACTGCCCTATTATTGCCTGCACTGATCGCTTTCGCCTCGTAATGAACAAAAACCTTTCTGGACAGTCAATGCTATAACGTACACAGGATGTTTCAGAAATCGTAAAAGCACGTCGAAAATGTAGAATAAAATCTCTACATACGCGGCTCCGTTCTCGGGAAGATCGAATTTGAATATTCGTTAGGCACGTGTGCACGTGACTAGCCACCCTAGACATCACCTACTTTCCGGTTGTACCACGATTTCGGAAACACCCTGTATGCAAAAGCGGTCGTTTCGTGAATGCGAACCTTCGTGGCCGTTCGACGATCTTCATTGTCATTCGACTGGTACACGAAGTGGAATCTAATTTTCCCGCTCGACTTTCACGAGGTCTTCGAGACTGTTCTGCGATCGCATAAAATTCAGAAACTCGAGTGTATTGTTTAAGGATAACGGAGGAAGAAGTTTCTACTGTTTGTTTGGCAGCCTCATATTTGCCACCCGAGGGTTTCCATCGCTATTATTCTCTTTCTTTTACGGGCTTCAGGCCTGACCATCGATATATTCAAATAGATTACCTATCCTAACACCGAACGTTTGAGATACGGGTCCGCCAGGTAGCCTTACCCGTAAAATGAATTCAATAAATGGCCAGGGGCAGGTCAAAACGCGGGTCCCCACCTTTTTCCGCTTCTGTTGCTACCTGCCATACCTGCCAGCGAGATAGAATGCTTTTCTGTTCGACGAATTTTCTGTAACGGTCGATACTGAGCGTTGCTTGAAATAACGGTTCAATATTTAGCAATAACAGTGAATTGGTATTATAAAATGATATTACAACAGAATTTTCAAATATACTGACAGCGCAGTTGTTTCATTCGAAAGTTTTTTTCGAAGCAGGTTGTAAGGCCTCCTGGAATTTTTAACCAGAATATTAAATTTCGCATATAAAGGATGAAAACCTGATGGAGTACGTTACAGTACTGACAATGTACTGCTCAAAATCACTGTTCTGAACCAAGAACTGTCTCTAGTACAGTAAAATGTTTACTGAAGGTTTATGTTATGTAGTATGGAGGGCGTTTAAAGTACTGGACCACTTACCGAGAGATCAATTCTTTAACATTTTGACTGTCACGCTGTATCAGCTAAACATAACAAAGGTTCTAAATTGTTATAAAAAATAAATATATCTTAACCCTTGGATTTTCAAGGGGGAGGATTCCTTTAGTTTCCTTTGGGTAAAAAATTCTCAAAAAATTATTTATTGCCGTCAAGTATATGATTCTTTACAAATGAATCGGTGAGTTGAAGTGTAGTGCAAGTCCAAAAACCATATTCTGAGATATTTCAAAAAATAGTGTTACTTTTCGTGTAACATTAACACCATTGATTTTATAGTGCTGTTATAATTTAAACGCGATTATACTAACGCGGATGAACATTCATACATGTCTAACTATGGTTAAACTTTCTTCATTAATTTTCAATAATTAAAATAAAACCATTGGACTGTTTTTCAACTGAAGTCACTGTTCAGTCAGGAAATTTAAAAAATAACATAGTACTAAAAAGAACATTTATTAACTTACTTTAAACATAATTGAAGTAGAAATTATTCCATGAAAAGTGGTTGTTAAATAGATTGTTGGAACAGTACAAGTCCATGACAGATACTGTTTTTACACTCATTAAACTGAAAGGACTGCTACCAAAACACGAGTATAGGGTACTTTTTTGCACTGTTTTTGGTCCCAACATATAGTTCTACACATTTTACATTTAGTTTTGAGATTGTTTGAAAATGACTAATTTTGGACTTGTACTAAATGAAAAAGTTCGTGAAAGTTACGCGTTTGTCGCGCGATAGGAGTGGCAGCAAGTGCTGCAACGATTCATTTCGCGTTTGATCCGGCGCGGCGTAGACGGAACAGCGGTCCACGCGGAGGCCGTCTTCGGGGACGGTTAGGCGAACGAGACTTGGTCGTTGACCGACATGCTGAGAAGCCCACGCGTATTCTGCACGCATAGCTAACCCCGGTGTAACCCACGTAACCTGGTTTCGAACGAGGAAACGAGTGAATGAACGAATGAACACGCCGCCGGCGTACCGCGGTGGCGTCTAGTTTCTGCCCGCCGTGACAGGAAATCGTTGCTTTAAATTAGAAACAATAACCGTCCGTCGACAGACGTACTTACTACTGTCCCGTGCCTTTGTCGCATACCGGATGATCTCGACAGAGAATACGAATATTTTATTAGACAGTCGCGAAACCGATGCGCTCGTCTGAAAATGTAACTCGATAAATTTGTCTATAGGTCAGTATTGTGGGACGTTTAACCCGTTGAACCCTGAAACATTTACAAAGAAAGTGTATGGGAAATTTTCTGGGGTAGAACAAGCGCTGAACTGAATATTTCATTACAGTAATGAATACCGTGTCAGTTGTTAAGTTGTTTTAGTATTCCAATGATTAATAAATACATGTTGAATCATGTATATTTTAAGAAGTTACACTGTTTTCATGCGAATGTGGCAGCGTATAATTAACAACTATGTCTCGACCAATATGGTGTTATTAACATAAACATGACCAATTCAACGATGTAAACGTGATTACAAAGTGACGAGATATTTCGAGATTTCGCACATGTTTTCATGGCGGAAAGCGTTGCGAAAGGAGTTCAACACGCGGAGTACATGATAGTTCGGTGTTTTCCTGAGAAACGTAGCACGCGAAACGAATCACGAACAGTTTGTTTCGTCGTTGGCGTCTCGTGGAAACCCTGGCAAAAAACAGGACTGCAAAACGACCGGTTGCATTTAACTAAGAAACCGCCGTCCCGCGGCGATGCGGTTCGTTTACGTAAGACGATCCCCCGGTATAAAAAGCAGCGAAGGTAGCAAGGGATTAGTGACATCCCCGGGTATATTCTAGCGCCGTGTACCGAATTAGAGGAGGGGCTTATTACCGTGGCTGCAGCTGTGCACTATAATCCTCCCGCGATTTCCGTGCCTCTAGATATACGCGGTGATTTGACAGGAAATACGACCACCCCTGGCAGAGCTAATTTTATTCTACTTTAGAGCTAAGTTCGAGGGCGAGGTGTATCGACATGGCTCTAATTATTGATAGTTATCGCGATACCGGCTTCTTAGTATCGATTTCCTAATACATGGAACTAATTTTCGAGCATCTTAATATGAAAATCGATTCCCTATACTGTGAGCTGAAAAAAATTTTTAACAATTCATACTCAAGTGACACTCATATTTTCAATGTATTGATAATAATCTGCAACACTAATGCGACTGGTTATTAGAAAGCAATGGGTTAACCCAGCGATTTTTAACCTTCTTTATATCACGGCACACATCAAGTAATTACTAAAATTCGACGGTACAACAAAAAATATATTATATTTTTTCGCCGATCTGACAAAAAGGTGTATGTTTTTGACTGAGTAACAAAAAAAGCAATATTTTTTTCCGTTTTTGCTTTGAAGTGGCAATAAAATAACTATTTTTCCCGCTATATATTAAATGACATTTAATGATATGCGAAGAGAATTTGTCCACCTTCCTTTTTAAAAATCTTCTTAAAACCTCATTTATTTATGATACTTTATAATAAAAAATTTTAGTATGTCAACTAAACTGTAAGTTTTTTCGTCGTTGGTACACGATAGTTATTTCTAATCATTGCTGCCACACCACATTAACTTGTATTAAAAAAACCTGGCCACACCTGTGGACCTCTCGCTGCACACCGGTTCAAAATCGCTGGAATAACCGAATGATGTGTCCCCGTTATATTTTATGTAAGCACTTGGATAGGGTCAGTTTTATTTTATAAAGCTATTCCGTATCTCAAAAGCAACTAAAAAGTTTCTATTAATATCGATCACGAAACCATTTCTTTGTTAAACACATGAATTGCACACGAGGCTTCGGAAGTCGAAACTTTATTCGATCTTCTTTCATACGGTGTAAACGAGTATACAGGCTGCGGCAAAATTCGTGGTACAACCAAGAAGATGGATATTCCTCGCGTAAAAGTTGACACGAGTCCTCTTCTTTATGATAAAAAAAATCAGACCTATTCCTCGTATGCCTGCGAAGTACGAGAAGATTGCCCCGGACGAATAACTGGAACAGCATGTATAGTCGGGTTATGGTAGACGCTGTCAGACTCGGCGGCATTGTTCCCGAGTAGCTGTGTTACGTGTTCGCGAAGAAGTTTCACATTATTTCTGGAATACATGCAATTCATGTCTCGTGCGCGGAGGCACGCGTGATAGCGTTTCTCGCGTGCTCCTCGAGCCAACTTCCACCTACGAAGTCGCTCGCAGAATCTCTCTCGTGCGCCGTGAAACTTTGTCCTGATCAACGTTTACCTAATTATATTATCCCGATATTAGCGAGAAATACCCGCCAGGGACCTGATATCGCGTTTGTTTTCATTTCATTTCCAACCTGCCGTTTCCACGAAGCCCATCACCCGATCGCTGATTTTTATGCAAGTATGCATTCTTAGACATCAGTATTTGTAATTTAAACGTACAGTCACTAACGAAAGCCTTCGTACACCCCATAAATAGTCCATTTTGATTAAAATAAACAGTAACTTCGTGTAATAACTTATTTATTTATTAACATATGAGGTAATAATAACTATTTTATAATTAGAGGTATTATTCTACAGAAATATTTGAACAGATAAGAAGAAACTGAATTATGCATCTCACAAAAGTGATCGTACATTAACAAAAGTAGAGTTAATACATTCTGGGCCAAGAAGATTAAAAGCTGTATTAGAGGCAAAAATAGGCCCGAAAAAACATTAATGTAACCCTTAATCTGAAAAAATTAGACTGCACGTACACTTTTGTGAGATACATAATTCGTTTTTTTTTTATTTGCTCAAATATTTTCATAGAATAATACATTTTGTTATAAAATATGACCTCATCTGTTAATAAATGAGTATGTTATTACACGAAATTATTGTTTATTTTAATAAAAATGGCCTTCTTATGGGGTGTACGAAGACTTTCGTGAGTGACTGTAGCTGATGAAGCGCAACTAGGGCATTTTGGTATCTACGTTAAATTGCATAAAGGGTCCGCAGTCTATCCATCGCGTTGCTTCGCAACCATTTTCAAACTTTCAACTTTATCGCGCACGTTCCTCGAAATGACTTATCTTGACGTTGCATTGTCAATAACGATTCCTTGAAGTGGCACTCGGTGCTCTTTGATATCCGTATTCGCGGTCGCGTTCCACCGCCAAAGAATCGATTTCTTTTATTTTTCTAATTTTCCGTGGATCTATCAGAGATAACGAGTCTCGGTTTCCCGGCTCTTCGCCTTTATCTCCCTGCTACCTTTATTCGTTCTGTCCAGTTTCTTTCTTTTTATCAGCGTTCACCGTTTGATCTTGAAGGTTTTCTTATCGGCCATCAACGACGTCTCTACTCCGAAGTCCATCAATATCGTTCCAAGATGCTGCCCGCCCCACGCGCTTCCTTGTCCCATTACCGCTTCTGCTCCTGAAACAATTTCTTTGATAATCTTTACACGGATCCCTCTATCTTTCGCCCGAGAGACTGGCACGGGTAATTGGTTCAAGAGGAAAAAGGACTATTCACGATCGCTTCGGAGCACCAATTATTCATGTTCGTGCCGGCGGCCGATCCGAGTGATTAATGATAACGTACATTCCTACGCGAGCCTTCGATTTCGCGCTCGAAACTATTTCAAACGTTTGTTGGAGTCGATTCTACCTCCCGGAGAATCCCATCGGATGGTTCGATACTGGGCGGTATAGCCAGAACAGAGGTTATTCTACATGAAAATTCCTTTATAGTATTTTTTGTGTTCTTTACAAAGTGTTGTAGTTCTCTATGGCAGTGTGATTCTTTATAAACGTGTAAGTAAACCACCGGAAATGGATACAGAATCGGTGTTAACCCATCCGATTTTATGGACCAAATATCTCGCGTTCTTTTATCAATATTTACAACTGAATGTCGTTCAAAGAGAAGCTTTAGGCGAGATATACCGCGTCTGTATCGAGTGTATAGCTATAGGTTTCGCGTGGTATTCCGTGCTGCTGAAAGCTCCATGAATGAAAAAAGAATTTGTGTAAAAATTGTACTGTTTTGTTCTCGTTGAACAGTGCAATGAAAAGACACGCGAGATACCTTGTCCAAAGAATCGGGTGGTTAAATGTCAGTTAAACCAATTTTTGCGAACTTATGCTTACTAAATCACTACTGGACACTGTGCGTGGTAGACAAAAGATAACAGAAACAATCTCATCTCAGGATTATGGCTCATGCGAGAATCGTCGGCCGGCTGGTCTCTGAAATCGAATTTCGAGCGGACGAGTGTCGCTGGAGGGAGCGAGCACGGCACAATTAAGACATTTCATAGAAACAATCCGGACGAGCGGGATGGCAACGACAACGGGGACGAGGTTGTTTCGTTAAAAGGAGCATTACCACCCGGGTAGAAAGTTTATACGGAACGTGAAGAACATACGGAAGGCCGGAACCGGGGAGCACTTTGTCAGCTCCGGAGAGCAACAAGGGGCGGGAGGGTACGGTGGAACAACGATAGCAGGACAGAGGAGACCATGGCCAACTTCCTCGTCTCCTTCGCAACATAAGTTGTACTCGAGCCACGTGAATATAAATGAGACTAACGAGCTCTCTGTGATGTCGGTAATGACGGTAGATTGCAGTCGGAACAAGCGAACGGTCAAGCTCGCTGGATTCCACGTTGTCACGACTGCCGGTTCAAGCTCGCCCGTACCGCTATCGTATCGACCGATGTGTTGTATATTGGCAAAACCTTGCGCCACGCTTCCTCTATAGATTGCGCACTCGAAAAAACGAAACCGCTTATCGAGAGCACTCTCGTGCCGTCCCGAAGCGACGCGATCCACGGGGTGGTCCGCTGTCGATGACGCGCGCGGAGAAGCTGCTCGAGCTTTCTGATAAACTGTATCAGGGGAGACCAAATCAGGCCGTTCAAGGTCGCCGATCTGCTTGAAAATCGACTGTCTACGTTTCAACACCGTGTTCAGTTTTTGTCTGTAGCGTACCGTACGGTATTTTGTTTCTTCGTTCGTATATTTAATGTGTCGGTCTCCGAGTGAGAATATTAACCCTTTGCGAACGGAGTCGCCAGACGAGCGAGCGTCGCTGTGGACGAGAGGTATTGGTGCGCGCAGTTGAGAAAATATACACGTTGAACGTTTGCGTTATAAAAACTAAAACTCGTCGGGGCTTGTATTATTTTCAACGATATTTAGTTCATCATCACTGTCACTATCAATGGAAATATTGAAACGTTTGAGCCGATTCCTTCTTGTACCGATTTCGCTACCACTGTCTGAAGCACTGTCGTCATCTTCTATCTTGTCAGATTCAAGATAATAATAATAAGTGTTATAATGTATAAAATATATAAAAGGCTTGCTGGTTCGTCTGGTAGTGCCACTGAGAGACTGATTCGAGAGACAGAAATTCGTTCTGACTCGGCCATCATCCCACATCGTGAGTTTACATTAAACGGAAGATAAGACTTCGCCACTAAAGATCTCTAATTTCCTTTAAAAAGAAAACGTAATACTGTTCAGTCTACTATACCCATGCGTATCTTATTGCTCAGAAAGATAGACGTACGCGAGCCGCTTTATAATACGTGTCCGCAACTGTGAACAGACTTGGGCGGCTATTTGCCGACACTCGTCCGCAAAGGGTTAAAAAGTTTTCTCATAGAAAAGAAAATAAGCTTGAGCGGCCTAGTTTGTACGTCTCTGACAAAATCAGTCTCTCCGTACGCAAGGAGGATATCTATTTGTTCGTTAAATGAAAATTTCATTTTCACATTAACTTGTTACCAAATTTATAACATAGCTCAATGAATTCTTCACCGTTTGAAGGATCTGTTGATACTAATAAAAGGAAGTCTCAAATTTCTTAGCAATGTCAATCGCCATGTACATTTCTTACTATGTTTTGTTTCCTCTTACAAATATCTACGCATAACTATGTTCAACGACTAATACAGGGAGAATAATACAAGATATGAAACAAAGACTCATTGCAGCATGTGCCACAATCAATCCGGAAGTGATAACAAGAGCATGGGCTTCGGTAATCCGACGATTCCAATGTTGCGTCGATGCAAACGGACACCACTTCGAACATCTATTGTAACGTAAGATTTGTTGCTTACAATTTTATTTATTGTCGAATGACCTTGTATTAGGGGTCGTTGAAATCGCCTAAACATCCTTTACACTACCAGGAATGAAAAAGTACGGCGAACAATTTAAAACAAAATGGAGTGACCTTGAAATCTCCGAAAACCCTCCACCTTCAAGAAAATTATTACTGCCATATTATGGCCCCCTCCGCACCGCATAACTCTAGTAAACAAAGTTACTTCATACTCTAAAAATAATGGAGATATTCAAGGTGATCAAAGTTATTGCCGCACCCTGTAAATCGTAAATGGCAGACAGATACGCGTCATACAGATAGATATAAAGAGCAATGAAATGTTATTCTACACATAGACTTCAATGATGATATGTAAGAAAATGAAGTTATATTATGATTTTTCATAATTCATCGTACTTTATGAACAAAGTATACGCCGTGAACGCACACCAATAATAAAGATGTTTCATGAACAATGATTGAAGAAAATCCAAGGGAATCATCTGATGACCACGCACTAGAACTTCGGGCAGATCATACAAATATTCTAGACCGTTTAAAGGCCACGGGAAAAGCGAAGAAATTGGATAATCGGCCATTTGTTTCCCACCTACGTAATAATGAATTCCAGGGGGTTCGTATCGATATTTCCGCAGCGAATGTCGCAGCACGCAATTCGAAGCGAGGTTTCACGCACGCACCGCTTTGATCATTCCACATTCCATGGTGCACGCGTGGCGAACGCTGCACCGCCCCCTTCGTTCCTCTCTGCACGGATTTCCCCGGGGCCTGATGCAACTGTAATTGGTCGAACGAGCTTGGATACCGATTTCATCGAATACTTCGTACCCGTTCGCAAACACGCCCGAAATTAGTAAACCTACGATATTTCCTCGCGATTTCCCGCGTTATCCGGATCACCGACGTTGCTCACCCACGTCGCAATCTCGTAAAGAGAAAAATATTTTCACCCTTCCAGACTCAAGCTAACGGTTTCTGATGATGAATGAATATGTTATTTCGCCTAAGAAAATATTCTTTGTACATTGCTTCGTAATATTTCTCATGTGGTACGTAAGAACGAGATACTTCTACGGCAAACATAGTTAACACTATCGACCGGGCGTTTTTGCTATGAACAATGACTTGTTACACGGAGCATTTTCATAAAATGGGAAAAAACATTGAGCCAAAGTGCTTTCAATGATTACACATCGCAATATGATTATTTCACATAGGACACCAATTGGCGTTCCCGGTAGATAACGTTAGTTTTAGTTAGGACGCCGATTACTGTGACCGGTCGTTAGAGTGTTAATAATGTCTGCTACTGTTCCACAGATATGCCTACGTAAAGCAATAAAAAGTGTACATGATACTCTGATGGTTAATCATTATAAAAAATGTAGCAGTTACGGCACTGCTACCACATCCCTGTTGTGAAAACTCGAAATATTACCCTCTCTAACTTTCTCTTCTCTAAATGCTTCCGGCCTATCCTTTCTTCAACTTTTTTCTCAAGACCCGCTCGCGCCTGGTCAGCGTCAACGTTGCACATTTGGCGACCAGACCCGAGAGGACCCGCGCGCGACCTTTCCCATTTTCTTTCCATTTTCTATCTCTCGTCTTTTTCCGTTCTTCCTTTTCTATCTTCTTTCTCTCGAACACCATAAAAAGACCAGCAACCTTTCGGCACGGGCAGAACCTCTTGCGACACTCCACGTAGACGACCGTACTACATTGTTAATCACTTGCTTCTTATTTTGTTATAATATTTGTAAATAAATTGAGCGTGTAACGCGAAAACGGAGTTGACCATTACGCACCCCTCACCGCAAAAATAACACATGCAAAATTGAGTCACCCAGGCATTGTATTCCAACTCTAACTGATGCTTTGACACAAATCCCATTTGCTACAGTATCACTTGCCCTTTTCACGAGAGTCCTTTAAGAATTCGATGGAAATCGCCGTTGCATTCACCCAGCGTTCGTTACTACGTAAAATTTTGGCCGTGCGAATGGGAAAGGCGAAATAAAAGCGAGGGGTCGAGTGAAAACCGTACGAATCAAACGAAGGGGGATTTCGCGGCAGTAGCAATTTCCTCCCGTTTTGTTGCGCGTATCGAAGGGCGAGGTAGCATGCACAAGGACGAAAGCTACCGCCCCTTTTTTCGAGGGGTTGCGAGTGAATCATCATCCCGAGGGTGGTCGGTCGCTCTCCCTTAACAAGATATGTCGTTTCAAGAAGGGCACAGGCTGATAAACACGGTGTTCCAGCACACATTCGGGAGACAATGAAGGAACGTACGAAGAGGCAACCCTCATTCAGGGGTCGTAAGACTTCGCTTCTGTAACTCCGACAGTTTCAAGGGTATCCTTTGCCGCCAGTGCACCCGCCACAATGACGAACAACCTCGTAAACGCGGAATCTTAACACGATGCGAACAAATGAGATCCTCGTTCCCGTTTAAATTGTATCGCCCTGCATTACGTTCGCCGGCTCGTGCACGTTCCCACAACTATTAAGCTGCCAGCACCGTGAAATCGCGTTATAACGAGAATCAAGGGACAATCTGATTTCTCGGGCCCAGTGTCTGCGATTTTCTGCGTGAATATTTTGTGATTCGAGGTATCCGTCACATTCACTTTTATGGAGTTGTCGAGTGAATTCAGACATTTTTGGAGACGCGTGGAATTAATATTGATGTACAATTCAATGTTGTATTTCATCATTCTTATGCCAAATAATATGGTTGGCGTGGACAAGAAGACATCTAATACTCTTTGTATAAAATTGTTGGCGTAATTCTTATTCTCTCCCTTTCCATGTATGAAAAAAGGAACTTCCAATTTTTCACGTGTCGTAGAAACTGACTTCCACTTGTTAAGTTTTATATAACGTTTATTGCAACTATCGGAAAGGACACAGAAATCTTACAAGTGTACTCGTCGGCTGACGAAACGAGAAGAACGCCTCGTGTTCAGCGCCACCAAAGGATTCGTTAAAACAGTAGAAAATCGCAATGGAGGCGACCGAACGTCAACGACGGCGCTTGACAGTCGATTTATACTTTCAGGAGCGCATTAACACGTTGAACGCCACAGTGAAAACGGCCATACCTAATCAGACACGATATAATTTACTATTTTTAATATAAATCGTAAAGAAATGTGAGGTTGTGAAGAAATACTAAAGAATAACTTAGGTGTCGAGGAATAAACAGAGTGCGAGGCTAGGCGAGATGTAGACTGAACATCGATATCGACAGATGCGACTGCGTCGTAGCCTGTGACTAAATCGTGGCATGTATCTGATGTGTGTATGTGTGTATGCATCGAAAGCCCTTAAGAGTTTAAAAATGCAGCGACCGAAGAGCGTCAGTGCGTTTGGAATAGCGTTGAGAATAGCGTCTAGCGAAATCATAGTGTTGAAATAAGCGTCGAACAAGCGTCGTTGCGTAAAGTCCTGAATTATCGGAATAAACGATTTTCCGTATATTAATAATCCCACAGAAAAAAAAGGATTTGAGTACTCAGCCGTGTTCTGTTCCTACGTTATTGTGTCAGTATGAAGTTTGTCCAGAATTACGCGACAATAAATTATTTAATTAAATTAAAGTAGTGTCGGTTATCAGTGACTGCCACAGCGTTAAACGTGTTAACAAATTATTGTACACTCTTAGCGACGAATGTATTAAAATTTGTACTCTTATCTATCCCTATAGTTTTGTGTTGAAAAAGTCGTTCGAGAAATTGTTTATAATTCGAAGAATATTGGCAGTTTGTCCTATGTCTGAATACCGTTTACCTTATAAATCTTGAACGCTTCTTTTATCAACTCACATAACCGTCTCGAGCCAACAAAGATGGTGCGGAGCTATGGTACAGTGAAGCACAGCGTACGTTGCAGCAACGTTGTGACTCCGTTGAATGGCGTACGGTTTCCGGTTTATATACTTTGCGGTTGCTCGTGCCTGCACATTCCCTCCCCCATTTAGGCTGCTTCTGAACCCTACGCCATCGCGTTACCGTGTCTGGCTTTGTTCGCCTCCGCGACAAAAGCTCGTTATTTTGTTCGAACCGCGCGCACAACCCTGCACGTCAAGTTTATTATGAACGTCGTTGGACGCATTCCTCTTTTCGGTTTTCGTTACTTTCGCCAGACGACAGATGCGTCGCCGACAACGTTCGGGAGGAACGAAGCCGCCGAACCGTGATACACCGACACCAGATTTATGTTGCTGAAGTTAGAACCGGTGTTTTCGACGTCTCCGGGGAGAACGAGCGAGAACGATGAGCTCGAAACGCGTCCCTTACGAGAATAAAGCCAGCTAATCCGACTTAATCGCGTGTTTCGGTTCGTTTGGATTTTCACCGTGAAATGGGTCGTACGGGGGAATATTCTGACACGTGAGCCGGAGTGGAGAAATTAGGGAGCACTCCGTTTCAGGTTGTCATAACCAAAGAACTTCAGGACTCATTGACAGAATTTCGAAATTGGTTGATCCGGTTGGATCGTTTTAGTACTCTGAAAATTGTTATCGTTATTATTGTATTTTATTGGTGAATTTGTTGTATTCTTCTCTCGTTGTTCAGTCGGGGTTGTCGAATTGCAATGGAATATCGATTGATTGATTGTCCAGAAGAAGGTCTAACGTCTTAAAGTTTTCCCTTTTTAAACAAAACAGAATTACTTACTGTCTTCGCATAAAACCTAAATTATTTCATTCTCATTTTATTCCGTCATTAGTGGCCGTGGCAGTTCTATTAGACCCTCGTTAAAAAAAATCGCAATTTACTCCAGAAGGCTGAAACTCCACGACAATAAGATATCGTTCTTCCTGAGAACTTAGTAGCCGAGGATATACAAGGGGAAGGTCGATGATATCCGAGGATCCGAGAAAGTATTTGGCCGGTGGCCAGACAGCAGATTGGAAGCGTAACTATTAGATTTCATTTAAATAATAGTTTATTCAAACAAACGGGTAATGCGTAGTAGAATTACACGTGTCCAGTGGTTGATAAAGATGTTAAAACAAAGTAGTACAATACATATTGCACTGGGAAAGAAAAGAAACTGTACAAAGTATATGTGAAGTGTAAATGAACTGTATAAAAGTCTGTATACAGGGTGTCCCGTTGCATGTGGGAGTACAGGGGTGGATTTCGCATACTAAAAAAAGGATCATATAAACATATGCCCGATATGACGTTGTTTTCGAGATTATATGAACTTTTCTTGTTATTTTAGTGTGCAGCGTCTACTCCTATTGTACTTCCGACATGCAACGAGACACCCTGTATATCTCGTGTATTTTGTGTTTATGTCTTTGCACTGCGGAGGCCCTGCTCGGACTGGTACAGCCCCCTTTCTGTCGCTGAGAGTGTCCTGGAAAACCTGCAGGTCAAAAGACCCAATATTTTCCCACTGCATTCTGTCTATGTGTGCGTGTGCTGTGTGTATATCTCGTTGTAATCCAACAGTAACTAAATTAATTGTCATCGAATTGCCAATATTCCCCGAAGATAACCGTATCGTTGCTCTCGACAGAACGTTTTTAAATTATTTTCGTCGAGATTCCGTGTAACTTTCACTCCTTTGATCTTTCGCAAATAATTACAAGCTTTCAGAGCAGCCGTCCATATTTAATCCAATTAAATCAGAACGAAAGGATGAAATAATTAATGCTCGTCCGTTTTGACCGGCAAAACCAGCGACGAGCCGCGTTTGTTCGCCGCGAATGGATCAAAACCCACGTCTGTGTCACTTATCGCTGTTTATGCTGCAGTCTGTCGACGAAAACGATCGGTGCTCGTCGAGGTTCAGACGTGTACCGACGATAAGCTCGCTGCTTATCATCCCGGTTACTCGTGTTCCTCTTCTTTTATTAAATATTGTGTATATTACCCCGCGTGGTTCATTAGCCAAACGCGAGCTACGTTTCTACGAAGCGATATCTCGCTCGTTGCGCCGTATCAAGTCGCTCTTATCTTTCGGGCTAACGTTACTTTCGGTTTCTTCATGACGCGAAGCAGTTTAAATAAAAAAAACGACGATAATTATAATGACCGCGTTAATGGCTCTGTTATCTTCCTTTTTTAACGGTTATCGTTGATATAATTATTGGGTTACCGCAGAGATTCTTACTGATTCTTATGTAGATAATGTAGGACTGTAAAGGGATGAACGGAATAAGGCCAGCTGCACACGAGCGACTTTTTGTTGTGCGACACCGCAGCGGTGACGTGCGATTCTGCGATGCGACGTCGTTGCGGTCACGCACCGGTGACGCTGCGTTCATGAACGTAACCTGCTGTTGTGAGTCGCGTAACGTCACCGGCGCAACACCGCAGCGACATCGCATCGTGGAATCACACGACAAAAAGTCGCTCGAGTGCAGCTGGTCTTAGGTTGTGTAAATGCATGGCGAGATTGGACTGGTTTCTGATAGAGGAAATTAAGTTTTTGAACCTAGCCGTACTAAATTAGAACCTAATTCTACCTACGCCATCAACGTATTGAACAAACTTTAAAATAAATGAATTAAATAAGTAATCAAATGTCTATAAGCTTCTATTATGTCTTTTTGAAGGTAAGCAAAACTTAAGTGTAAGGAATGGCGACGTTCAGGTCATCTAGAAAGCGTCGCCTGTCATCGCCATCGGGGGTGCCGCTCGTGGGCCCTCAACGGATGCATCGCAGGTCAAGGATTTTGGCAGTCCTGTAACATTATTCTTTGAAGGATTTTCCACGTATTTTGTTATAATCTGTACATACACGGTTTTATGTCAATCTTGACTGAGCCGTACGTTCAATTTCGAGGCAAGCAAGTCGCCGCGATTCTTAAACACTGTGCAGACGGAGTGTTTCGTTGTTGCACTTTTAAATGCTGCCTACAGTGGTGTAATCAGTGATTCGTGCTGGAAATACGCTTGTTCGCGAGTGACTCGTAACTTTTATTCACTGATTTCCCCGCTAGATTTTGCTATTTCCTTTCGTGACCAATAATCCCGAAACTTTGAAGAACGATTATAATCGTTCATAAAAGAGACGATATAATCGCAGAGTTCAGCGTATCGCTCGAACAGAGAAGAAGAAAGCAAATTGAAAGCAGAAAACACTTTTGCAAGATATTATTCATAGCGGTAGAGATAAAATAAAAAAAATGTTAAGTTCCCTTTAAAAATGAGTTGTACCACCCAGGAGGAGTTATTATTCTATTCTTTCATAAAACATGAAAAGCATTGTCCTCGTTGCTAGTGCACAACTTTTTTGCGTCCTGAAGATAAAGGTCGGTATTTTTTAATATTTTACTGTACCATTCTCCACTGTAAGAAACGTTATAATATTGTTAGGACTTCTAACACGTAAAATGTTTTTTGGTCTTTCAAGAGCGCGTGGCTTCGTCGGTGACTCGTCACAGAATGACTGCCGTCGCCCTTTTTCGACGTTGCGACGGTTCCTCAACGAAAACATAAACCGATCTCCTTTCGATAATGGTGGTGGGTCATTGGCTTCCCAGAATCAACGTCGCTGACCAGCATTCGGCACGTATCAGACCCTGAAGCTCCGCGTTAAAAAGAATGTGTCTTACACCGCGGACTTCTTTTCAACTGAATAATAACCGATTTAAAAGAAAAGACGTACTGGAAATATAATACGATTTTACTGATATTTTTTGCACCGTATGCGGTATATTCGCCGTGTGCAACGACGCAGGATCGTATTCGGAGATTCTCAGATGCAGTCGCGACGTAAGAGGTTCGAGTGGACCTTTGATAAGAGATTCCATCGACTTAACCATATCGTTTCACAAAGCCTTCGCATCGACTCCAACTGACCAGACTCCCGACACTAACGGTTGATCGTATCGATTCTATATGATGTTTCAGATATCGAGTTTCGATGGTCACGGCGCGTGTAATAGCCTACTATCGTTATCATCCTATAGTAATGACCCAGACACATTTCCTCTCTCTCTCTCTCTCTCTCTCGTTCTCTCTAAATCATTTCCTCGTAAATCGAGCGCACCGACGATAAGGCTGACAGGTGTATAAACCGTGATAATTATTAGCTGGTAAATAAACAGACTTGATGGGTCGATAAAATGAAACAATGAACCGCGCGGACAGTTCGTAATTTACTATCATTTTCAGATTACCGTGAAATAATGAACGTTCTAATTGGAACTAAACGCTCGCGTGAATTATGCGGAGTATGAATTTCCTGTGGTGTGTGAATCTGTAATAATTCCTAATCGATGTAATAAATTCTTCGAGCCTGATTGGATCCTTCCCGACCAGATTGATCAAGCTGGGAAGCGCGAGTTGAACGTGCAGTAATTTTGCTCAACCGTGAGATCAAACAGATGACAGATGTTTTATGGAAAATTCAGGTATTTGCGGCGGATGTACCGGCGTATTTACAGAAGGAAATGCGTGCTGGCTGAATAGCGATTAATATTAACGGAACGACCGCAACATAACCCGTGGAGTTTCGGCCCTCTGAAGCAGGAGCTTTTGCTAGCCCGCTTTCTATGTGTGCAGGCGTGTGTCTATTCGCGCAAGCAGTACGCTCCGTTGCTTCCCTGTTTGCCAATTTACGCAATTTTAGTTTTAAATTAGGCCGAGCGATACGCACCGGCACATACGTGTGCAATTAATAAATATTTAGTGAACGAATTATCAGTTGTACACTTTTGCATCTCTCAGACACTCTGCTCTTTAGCGTTTCCATAAAATATGCAATTCTAATAAACGTGCTCTTTCTAAAGATGAAGAACCTATCGTGCGATACATGAAAATCCCGTGTTCCTTGGAAACGTTGTTTATGGTTCGTTTCTTGTCCGGTTTTCGTCGTGGATTACACACAGATATTTAGACAAATGTTCGGACAAGCTTTAGGTTCATTGTAGTGAATTGTACCGTTAGTAATTTTATGCCCACTTTGTTATAATTTTATGTGACATTTCAGTACACAATAAACCGACTCGTATGGTAGCGATTCTTTTCTTCTTCATGGTATGATGTTTCTCTCACAATATTTTTATGTTATGTAAAATAATAAAATTGTTTTATTAATATGAAGATGTGCTATGAAAATACAGTAGAGCCTCCCCTATCCGTATACCCATTATCCGAATGTTCTACTATTAAAACCGCCGTTTCATGAAAACTTACGTAATTTAGCAGCCAAAAAAATATGGGATCATTAAACATTGAAACAAACTGTAAATTTTGTTGATTTCTATTTGAATAAATGAAATTTAATATAAAAAAGAAAGTGATTGTTCTATTATCCGAAAATTCTGTTATCCGGCCACAATTGTCTTCCTATTAGTTCGGATACGGGAGGCTTTACTCTATTTCAATTATTTGTGAAGTATTTGTTCATGCTCAGCTCGCCTAAATACTTTCGTAAACGAGTGTAAATACCAGAGATGGAATATTAGGATTTCAATAACCGATAAACGTTTAAGATTTTTGTTTGCTTATTAAGTTAGTTGTTTCAAGTCCCATCGTAACGAAGAGCCTCGTCCCGCGTTCAATGATAAAGTGAAACTATACCGTTCACTAGGAATGTATATGCCGGAAACTCTGCGACTACTTGGACAAACTCTGTCCAAATATGATTTCACAGAGCAAAGTCGCTGAACGACCACTTCATTAAGAAATTCTGCGTGGCCGGTTCCAAACACAACCGCAACCTCGTAACTGGGCTTACGGTGGATGGGTCCTAGCTAACATTAACAGAACAAACTATACTTTACGAAACAGCATTCTGTGATAAGGGTGAATTTGAAACAGCACTAAAAGCAATCCTTTAAATCGCGTTATGCTCGATACCAGTTTCTGAAACTTATAAATGAAACTCGAAAAAATGCAACTACACGTTCAGACAGCGAACCTGTGTACTTACATTGGATTATGCAAATCGATTTTCTGTTCATTTTGTGTGTAAAAGATCAGTAGTTTATGGGATTACTCTGAATTTTTCTACCAGTCAAATTTTTATTCTACGATGAACCGAATATTCTATTGTTACAGGCTAGGCAGTTTTAGTATCATTTCTATGACTGAATTGTCCTCCTATCAACTCTTCTTTATATTAGGTTCTTCAGGAAATATTGTTCGATTTTCCTGTCGAAAATTATCAATCATATTTTACTATTTTTACAAACGGTATAAATACGCTGTCAGATGTAAGACACTCACAGAAACCCATGATCAATACATAGACAATTAAAAAATAAGTTTTAATAATACCAAATTGACTTATTTCTTCATTTTGTGTATACTGACCATGAGTTTCTATGAGTGTCGTTGTGTGCCGCTGGAAAAATATTCAAGTTTCGGTAATACCAAACAGATTTTTTATTAAAAAATCTGTGAAAATTCACCTCATACAACCTAGTAATTTCCAAATGTTACAGCATAAGATATCGAATTACAATGAATTTCTCGAGATTTGTTTCGTTTCAAAAGGCTTTCGCGTGGTTCAACGAGAAATTAGTTCAGCTCGCAGTCTCGAAAAAGCTTCTCGAGGAATTGTTGGCTGGCCAGACACCGATTTAATGTCTGGTTGAACTACTACGGTCTCATTAAGCCTCGCCGTACGTATTCTCCGTCTACGAAAGATAAGGGGACCAGGAAAAGGAGACAGAAAAACGTTCCTTGTGAAAGCGAGCAACTGCCGCAGCGTACTTTCGTTCTTGAGAGCAGGAAACAGAGAGATAGTAATCGCCGTCGTCGTTTTCTGTGATCTCCTGCACCACCACCACCACCGCCGCCGCCGCCGCCACCGACGCCCTTAACGACGGAAAACACTCGATGTTGTTTCAAGAGATTCATTCCAAGGTGTTTCTTCGTTCCCTTAATAACAGCCCCAACGTTCGTGTTCCGTGGGTAAATAAAAATTTCCTCCCGGACAGAGAGTGGCTACCGTAATTGTAGTTGCAAGAAAATTAATACCGTTTAAACTATATTAGATTCGTGGACGGCTGGAATTTCTCGAGCGAGCCCGCGAGTCTGTAATTCTTCCGAGGCTGTAATTAAACGAGCGAAAAAGTCGAAAAATCTTCCAACCGCTTGTTGTTCCAGCAATCTTTCCCCTTACGGCTCCAGAAAAAGTCCAAGCATGCTGTCGCGATTCCATTGAATTATCAAAATTACCTCCGCAGCCTGTCGCTGGTTAGGTCTTTTTTTCCCTCGTATATTACGATTAAACGACAGAAGAGTTATCTTTGGATCTTCCGCGAGGTTACGACGCCGGCACCGTCACAATGCCTGCCATTGAGGTTAACTATGACGAATGTTCGGTATTACGCGTCCGGAGTTAGATTTGCATTGCAAAGGATCCACGTATACGTAGAAGCCAACTATGGCTGTGATCGTTCCCGCTAAAACCGGCGTGCATTATGTCGCCGGAGTTTGTGCGGATAATTGGGGAAAAGCGAAACGTTCCCGCGTTCAGTTTCAGTGAATTCTTTTTTATCTGTAGAAAACAACGAATAGAAGACTACTTAGAACATGTAGAATCGTTCTGAATCATTGAAGTGAAAACAGATATATTAATCTAAATTATACTCTTTTTAACACGTTGAACGGCAGACGGCAGTCACCGGTGGCCGATACCTCAAATTTAATTTAATTAAATAGTTATTGATTGTTGCAAAATTCTGAGCAAACTTCACACTGAAACAATAATGTAGTAACAAAAGATTATGATTTATATAAAATAAAGGAAATTATATTGTGTCTGATTAGGTATGGCCGTTTTCACTGTGGAATACAACGTGTGAATTAATAATCTCAGTAATAATTTATAGCTCTAGCTGGTTCTATTAGATCGTCTTAAATATTTTACTAATAGTATTCGTGCTCAGATAAATGATAACTAAATTAAAGTGTCACAGATACATATATGAATGACATGGCAATCAGAGTGATATTGATAGTTTAAATAAAAGATATACAAAATAATATTTCTCGCCTTATCAAACGGTGCAACAATGATAAGTTTAGAAAGAACACTGGTTGCAATAATTGCAATTAACCAGAGCATGGTCTGTTTTGGAAAATGAGACTGTTCAGGGTATTTTTATTCCATACTTCCTCGGCAGTGAAATATGAAGTTGTTAATTCACAGCATAACTGTGCGATCGAAAGATAATTATATTTTTACAGTCGTCCGACCAATAATAAATTTGGAAAGACCACGGGTTGTAATAATTGCAATTAACCAGAGCATGGCCTGGTCTGGAAAATGAAACTCTTCAGGGTATTTTGTTCCACACTTCCTCGACAGTGAAGTATGAAATTGTTAATTCACAGCATAACTGTGCGATCGAAAAATAATTATATTTTTACAGTTGTTCGAACAATTTTGAACATACAATTGTATTTTTTCGAAAAATAGTCGCAGATTTATAGAGAAATAAAAGGGTGAGAGCAAGTACATATCGAGAAAATCGATCGCCAGTGTAATCTTTAGCAACGAAGCATGCCAATGTCTACTGAGCGCAGCGGTTGCAAGCAATCCTATGCATATTGATCCAAGGAATTATAGAGACACCGCAAGGGCAAACGTCCTGATTTACGTTGATTAATTACGCGGTCTCTGGCCTAATTAAGTGTCTTACCGTCCGATACACTGTTAATAACTCGATCCTCATCACCGAGACGTAGGATCGTTTCATCACTTCGTTGAAAGGGTCAGCATGAATAAAGGAAAATCTCCACCACAGCCATATAATTGTGCAGACTCGTAATAAAATAAAAAACATACAAAAATATTATTAGGCGAAAGTTTGAAAATCCCACAGCATCGACTGAATCCGGCTATTGTTGAAAAAATTGTTCTTAATCTTGCTATATAATTTGTAATTTTCCTGTACGTTCTTTTAACTAATGCAAAAGTAGGTTTGAACATTTAATTCTAGGATAATTACGCGTTTCTTTCTTATTAAGTACTTAATTAAACTTTTTGCAGTGAAAAAAATTGTTACCCGTGTTCAAATTGCGAGGGGATGGTGTCGTTTTTTTTTCTTTTTTTTTTGAGGGAATTAAAAGTCACGAGAAAAACAAGGCCGGTCGTTTTCGCGAGAAAGAAATTGCACTACATACTTTTTCCCTCCGCCCTTGTATTTCCCGGCGAGTTACGTAGCGTACGCTTAAATTAAGTGTGAGCCGGTTGTTTGTACGCATGTGACGTCGCTCGGGTTAGAGCGACTCGGTTCGGGGTTAGTTATATTACATATTAAAGTGGAGAACTTATGTTGCTTGTTGCGAACGGAATTTACAAAGTGGCCGCGCGGTCCCCGTCCGTGTTTTCCGCAACGACGCGAAATTTTCGATATCGCGAATTCTGCGTGTTCCCCAGCGAAATGTAGCTTTGTCGCATATTTTTTGGCTTTTATTTCCATCATAACGAATTGCGACGTGACTTCAAAAATTGAAAATTCTTCATAAATGATAACCAAGTTTTCGTCGGTATTCGCCCGCTATTGTTTGCAAAGCCAACTTCATTTCCATGGTCGGCTCGTACGTTTTGTTTGTACCGATTTTTAAAAAGAACACAGTTTACATGGTTCACAGGGTGACCCAGGTTTTTTTTATTGCACTAAGTTGTATGTAGAAAGGTTCGTGGAACAATTGATAGCCGCATTTTTATTCATGTAAAAACGAATCGAAAGTATACAATACAATTTTCAAATACGAGTTCTGGTTTTCGAGAAAATTGATGTTGAATACACATCAAATGCATGTTTCGTATAAGTTACAGAACACAGCGAAAATAAGCTAACAAATGTTTCTTTGGTTGTCATGAGATCGTTAACCCTGGAACTCCATAAAAAATCGCATCAATTTTCATGAATATCTTAAAACATAAAAATATGTCAAAGCAGCATAATACAAATATAGATAAGCTTTAAAAAATAATAAGAACAAATTAAAAAGATAATGAACTAGAGCAAAAATTAGAAAAGAAATTAGAAATTAGTAGAGAAAATTTTGGTGGGGTACACTTGCAGGGTTAAAGGCGAATTGTATATTTTAATTTATCTTCTTTCTTTATCACAGTACTAGGACACTTAAATACTTCACTATCGTACAATTGGCGGTTAATAAAATCTGAAGTCGAGAGATTCCTTCGTTCGGTCCTGTAACTCTGGGCTAATCGTAAGTATCCGAACCTTGAGGATCGCCGTTTCGCCTAAGCGTTTGTACACAGGGGTCAGAGAACGTTGTTAGTGCCAACCGATCGACGCTGGCTGTTATTTCCACGGAAATTCCCGGCGAATTCGAATAGCCGAATTCGGAACACCGTCCACTCGCGTTTAATTAACGACCCGCGACTCCGTACCTTTCGTGGAAGTGAACAAACTGGGAACTGATCCGGTCAGGTAATCCCTCCGATAATTGGACCTCGTTTTAAGCGCGGATGGATTATCCGGGTTACGAGAAAACTGCAATGCTTCGTATAAATGTCGCGTCTCAGTCAGACACACCGTGATATCTATGTAATTTTAGTGTTGTACGTAAGTGTCTTCGTGTACGCGGCGTTCGATTTATTACGCTCGTTCCCTGGGACTTTATGGAGCGTGCAGGAAAATTATTAGTATTTTATACGGAATAAATCTGCTGTGGTTGTTCGCTGGGTTTTTAATGCCGGGCAAACGAATTGGGGAAACTGTGTTGTGCAAGGTGTTTCGAGGTTTTTGGACAAATTGTGTTACTAGAGCAAATGGCTGCTCTACCGAGTTTGCTTAACTGAATAGATAAAATTTCAGAAGCGAACTGATGGTGCATACCTAAGCCTAAATATTAGACATTCAAAATGAGATAATTACTGTCTAGTAGAAGAATAATATTGAACAAGTTAATCAATCAAACTAGGACAGCGATGTCGTAAATATTTTACAATGAACCATATGGATCATTCAAAATCCCAATCTCGGACACACTGCCTCCGCATGACTCTGACCAACCGTCAGGTCGAAGTTGATCCCCGCTAGCCAAAACGCAACAAGCTTAGAACGAGACAAAGACTGGAACGAATTGAAACGATCGGACCCAGGTCAGGATGGATTTCACGTTACACGAAGGTCGGATAAATCAGGCACCAGGTCTTCGAAGGTTTCTCGTAAACTCTGAGCATCCGTGAAGATTCGAGTGAACCGTTACGGTATGCCGAGGAACGTTCCGTGAGAAAAATCGGTGGAAAAATAAAGCAACGAATGGAGAATGGCACGCTCTGATAATGTTTCCAACGAGGTCATAAGGAGAGCGACGATATAAAGCTCGAAGAACACAGTCGGCGAGGCTCGTCATGCGACCCTACGAAGGGGAAGGTCAGAGAACCCCTGCAGATCCGTTCACGTCGGCCTCTATTATATCGGTGACCCGGTGGAGCGTGCATGCACATGAGGGGTTGCCCACGAAGAATATCGGGACACTGCACCTCATACGTAACACACGTGGGTCACGTCGTGTGTTGTACCAACCTATATCTACCTACTTAACAACCAGCCAGATATCTACCTAAGTACGCGCTCGTGCACATTCCACCTGCTCGCATCGGTACTCGTTGCGTACCAACCTGTGCAGCTTGGAGCACTTGTAACCTTAGTCCTTACAGCTTTTGCGAACTGGAACGCGACGTAATGATCAGTCTTATTCGCGTTTAACGACCCCAACGGTCTATGTTGACGCAGGTCTACTCAGGTTCTGCATATGTGGGATTTGGTTTACCGTTCTGTTGCATCCACGTGTTGTTCGGTAACTGAGGAAGATGAGTTAAGTTTGCCAATTTTGACATAGTAAGTGTGCTAGGTATGGGGTTCTGTTCTTGATGAAGGATAAAGGGTGAAGTCTATCGATTTCTGGCCCACTGACTACAATATCAATTTCGTTTAAAATTGATTCTCACGCAATCGTGTTGCACTCTAATGCATTCACAATCTAATTCATATCAAGCCGGATTGTCATGGAATGAAAGAGTTTGAACGAAACGCTGCACGAATTATACCCACGATTAAAAAACATGAGTTCACGGACGATTAAGTCTTGAATGATGACACGCGATTCGTAGCAAGAGCTCTTCAATAGAGGCGCCTGGATTTAATTTAATGGCGCGTAACGCGGTGTGCTCTTGACATTCACAAGCGGTGTACGGCTCTAACTATAGCCACGAACCTTGAAGTTGCCTCCGAGAAGTGCAGCAACTCTATTTCGTCACGGACCAGTTGCTCCGTATGTCATCATAATGCCTCGCAATCACTATTTCCTTGCTCTCTATTCTAATCTTATCCCGGCCCGCGTTGCTCGGAAAACACATTATCGTAAAACGACCAACATGAATGGAATTGCATGGTATAGGTTACGTGAAAAAACCACAACTCCAATTATTTCGTAATTTCAAAAACTTGTTAGATGAAAGATCGATATTAGAGAACTTTAACAGAAAATATTCACGGAACAAGAATCACTAAACAGAGAAGCAGATTCGTCCTTTCAGTCTCAAGATCTTGATTTTAAAAATAATCGCTACGTTAAAAATGAAGGTATCAGAAAAGATCTAAACATCCGTTTCGGAAGAATCGAAACACATCAATCCACTGGCCAATCACATATACAACCTGCCACGCCCCGCGAAGACTTAAAATAACACATCCGATAGACTTACTGCAAAATGTAATAGCACATCCAAACAGCTCAGATCAATAGATCTTACTAATAAAGACGCTGTCTCAATGGACATATCGTCTACGTGATATTCCATCCGGATATAAGAATTTACTTAATGTCTGTATCGATAGATTGTAAAGAACATTGGAGATAATAAAAAAAAAATAATCCACACGTAGTCCTTTGCACCTCAAAAAATATACGATAGAACTTCCTGCGGTTCCTGATAGTTCTTATCTAATACCTGGTGCGACTTTTCGTTACTTTTCTTGGCCAACCATGCATCAGCTGTTTTCTGTGAAAAAAGGGGGGCCTGCGGAGCGGGGCTCCGTACACTTTTGAACCTCAGTGTCATTGTAAGCGTAGAAACAAAGGAGGTTTGGACATGCATGCATACACAGTGGCATAGGGTACGTAGATAGATCGGTGGTTCCGTTCCTTGTTACGTGGTATGCCTGGGACAATATATGCGTGCACATATACGCTACTTGCTCCGTACTTATACGGCATTGCCATTGCAGGTAATCCCGACGATAGCGTACTGTATCTTGCACGCGGCGTTCGTTGTTCGGTATTATGAGCGGAGGACTAATACGGTGCTACGAAGATATTGCGCTCCGTGGAACACACTATAGAAATCCGAATCTTCGCAGATGCTAGATATTTCATAAATAATTCTTGCGGCATAATGCTGCGTGAGAACAGCAGAGACACGTCCATGCATCTCATTGAAACGCTGCTTGGAACGCCTTCCTTTTGACTTCGGTTGTAACGCTTCCAGGATTATTCTTCGAATCACGATAGCGCTTGCAGGGTTTCTTCAGGGTAGAGTTAATCACAGGGACACATAGTATACGGCAATTTTATAATATCTAAGACATTAATCAGGAATCATAAAGCTGTTAAGCAGATGAAGTCTCAAGGTTTTAAGAATTGTGAAAGTTTGTCTCCTCAAGCTCTGACCCAGGATTCTCTCTTTTGAAGTTAGGATGTCACAAATTATAGTATCATTTCTTCGGTTGAAAAATAATTACTCTGCAGTAGTAGTGTGTCCATTCGTTTAACTGAACTTTAGGTAATGTTGCAATTTAAAATTTTAAGATGTTTTCGGTCATGCAATTTTTTGTATGGATTTGTACTTCGATCCTTCGTATACACGCTGCCAGTTTGATAGAAGATCGTGGCTTTGGTGGCAAACATCGTACAATTTGTCTCGGAGAAGTTGATACACGACTTCCCACGACACGAAACGCGCAGTCACTGACCCTGACGAATTTACGCCCCTTGGGTTCAGTTTCTCCTGACATCAGCGACTGCAATGTTCTCGTATAACAAACCTGCAGGTGATATGCGGCAAAGTAGGCGGGCGTTAGGTCTGGGTTAGGTCTCTGCAGGTTCCCGCAGTCCGGGAAATCTGCCCAGAGGCCATTTTCGTTACCGATTTACTGGCCTTGCCGTCACCTATCGAGCACGTGTCCCTTCCAGGAACAAACACATGTTGCATGAAAGAAGCACTGTGAACAAGAAACTATTTATTCAGTTGTAATTATTTAAGTACATATACATTGAATTAAGAATGAGTGTATATTGTGTGCAATTGGAAATTAAACCGCAGAGAAACTGGTACAAAATGAATAGAATTCTTGAATCTTTGCTTAACACGTTGAATGCCGCAGTAAAGATCGCTGTACCTAGTCAGACACATTAAAGTATCATGATTTTAGTATAAAGTTGCCTGAAAAATACTGTCAGGTCTTTCTGTCTAAACTTATCAGTAAACTTTTTTAATTAAACAATAAATTAGTTATAATAATATCCATTCGCACTTTACTAAAAACTGCAACAAATTTGCCTGATCAACCTAATATGAATCACTCGCAATAAGAAAGAAAATGTTCAATTATTTATTCGTACAGCTGTTACCTTACATTATTGTTACGTTACTCTAGCTGCTCAAAATTTTACGAAAATTAGAAATTATTAATGTAAATAAGAATAATGTAAATAAGAAGTGTAGCACCGATCACCTTAGTAGTCTTCGCGGAAGGCAAGTTATTTTAACTTCTACTTTACTTTTACTAGAATTTATATAAAATTGATTCTCGCTTTAATAACGCAACGAATGATTATAATTTTTCGCAAGTAGACTCGTCCGTCTGGCGACCGTGCAAAAATTCACCGATAGACGGGAATTTTCGAATTTTTCCGTAGTTTTATATAGGCAGGCTGATCGTTCGCATTGGTGATTAGCGTGGCTGGTCGTTCAGAGCAGGCCGTCACGCTCGACCGAGCGAAGAAATGCACGCGCACCATTGATTTATTTATTGTCGAACGCGCCAGCACGAGGGTCTTATTCCGAGAATTTTAATTGCTTGGATAAAACAGTAACGCGCGAGCGTACGATCATACAGCGCACGAGAAATACCTCTAGTGGCTGAAACTCGTTGTCATTTCGCAATTAATGTGAAATTTTTGATTAATGAATGGGGAAATCGGTGGCGATTCGATTAACCTGTAATTATATACATGCGTTTGTTATATCATGCGTACAGTCACTGAAATGATAATTTATCACAAAAGATCGTGTCGATGGAGAAGGGATCAAATATTGGAGTTAGCGTGTTTGAAATTAAAATCGTGTTAACTAATAATCACTGTTTATATTTAGCTTTCGAATAACATGTTGATAATTAACGATTTTTTTTTTGCATTTCTGTATTCTGCTATAATTTTCAGTATTTCTCATATTCTCTTATCAGACGTAACAGCAGATTTTATTGTAATTTCAGTCCACATGAAAACAAGTTCTATATCTCTGTACTGTATCGTGGACTACTGAGTTACACATGTACTCCATTCGTTCTGTTCGATTGTTGCATCAGTGTCACTATTTATTTATCGCGTTTCGTCCCTCTGGCTGGTTAATGATTGCCTCATAAAATCGTACATACGATAATAATGAATAACGGTGAGACAGTAATTGATCGTTAAGCCATGAAATTATGAATTGTGTTCGTGAAATGAAATTTGTTTTTGATGAGAACGCGAGTGAAAATTTACGCCCGCTCTCTATCGTTCATATGGGGTAATTAATTGAGGATGGAATTAATACATACGATATTTAAGAATTAAAAGAGGCTTTAACGCGTACGACAAGGGATTAAGAAAAAGTGAAAAGTGAAACCTTTGCAAAATAGACATTAACGTTAATTGATCGCGTCAATTCACGATAAATAATACTCTCCAATTATGTAAACCTTGTAGCTTTCTCCATATGCAACACAAACAATATATAGTATCGTATAATTGAGAAACGTAAAACTTTTTTGCAAATTCGAATGAATTTTCTTAACAAATATTACGCATGCGAAAAATTCACAACTATGCTAGAAAATTGTTGAAACGATCGCTCATATAGCAAGAATTCTGTATCGCTCGAAAGCAATATTCACCTGCAAATTGTTACTAACTAGTTCCTTCAACATTTCTAAAATGTTTAAAAAAAATGACCATCACTTATGCGGTAGATAATGCTCATTAAACCGAGTAAAGAATGTTTAATAAACACAGATAATATATCAAGCCATTCAAGGTTAAAAAATACGGAAATCGATTCTAACACTGAAACTTTTCGACTTACGTCCATTAAATATTTTTTACTCAACTTAAATGAGTACACTGCGTGTATAGATATAGATATCATATACACTCCCGTCCATAAGTCATCGGACACTTACAACTTACTTTATTAGTAACATTAGGAGGTGGCGATTTTATAGTATGAAATCACCTACATTGTGAAACAAAGTTAGCACTTATTAATTGTTTATAATGTAGGGAAAATGTAATTCAATTCATATATTAAAGATCTTACCAAAAATAAGTAATTAATTTTATATTTTCATTTTATAATTTTTTTCCAACCTTTCTGCTAATTTCTTCCAACAAGATTTTCTTTTACTTTGGACAAAACTTACAAAGCGTGTACAGACTATCGTCTGAGCGATTTGGAGATGTATTAGAAACATAATTACGCGTACAGTCTCGTTTTTTAAATATTTATTTAAATTACGCGTGCATATCATTCATATTGTATTTAGGTGTTATATTAAAGTAAAATAGATTATATAACAACATAGAATAATTAAATCAGGTCAAAAAATTGTGTTCACGTTCTAATAATCATTTTGCGCAAAATGAACAAATGTCTGATGACTTATGGACGTGGGTGTATATCGGTATCTCATTTTGCAGCCCTACAATCCAACACAAATCTTCTGTAATTTGACACGACACAGGTGTTTCATTGAATCAGCTGAAGTGTCGTCGGTGTATCAATTGTTAACATATTTCTTTGAATACAAATTAATTATGCAACGCTCGAAGCTCGACGCGAGCCGATGGAATCGGCTGACCTTAATCGCGTGACCGATCGATCTTCATCGATCGTCGTTACGAAGTCGAAGTAGATGGAAAAGCGGACAAGGCAACAACGGTGAACTTTAACCTCACTTCGGGCGAATCTCCCGAAACACGCGAACAATACCGCCCAGCCGAAGAACTTTCCTTCTCGAGGGTTCGTGCGAAACCCGTCGGATGTTCCAGCGATTCAATAATCGCGCTGATATCGAACACCATCGCCTTCTTTATACACCCGCATCGATTATGCGACGAGACGCGAATTGAAATATTGAAACGCGGTCATTTATTTCGTGTCGTGATTTCGATTTGCGTCTAAACGCGAACACAGATGTAATCGATGCAGTTATAATTAACCCTTTGAGTGCGATGGACGCCTACACTGCCGTTCAAAAGTATGTGAACACTTGTCATTTTTAATGAACCAATGTTGTATGATATAAATTATTATTGTTGAACGATGTTTATTGTGAAATTTTATTACGAATATTTAATGTACTCTAGTATTATTATATTGAATAATTTAATTATTTAAATCCTTTAAATCCTTTAAATGTTTTAAATAATTAACCGTTTATGCAGTGTGTCTACGCTGCATTATATTCTGACGCGTGCGGACGGTTTCTAAGGATTCCTTCTTTCATTTCACCATGTCTGAATTGCTTTAGTGTGATCCTTTGTCTTCTTTAGACTAATATAAACATTTAGAATCATGATTCAATGTGACAGAACTTCAGATAAGAGCATAGGACTGTCCTATCGTTCTATCGAAATAATTTTTATTTGAACATTTCCGAAAGTATGATGGGTACAAGAGAAGCAGAATTAAGTGTTCAGATGTGTTCTCAAATAGCTATACTGTCAAACGAAGGAAACTGCAAAAAATTGGGAGTTTCAAAATTTAGTGTTTATTAACGATTTCATAACTTGTTTCAGGTAGTTATTACAATCAAGAAAGTGTCCACATACTTTTGAGCGGTAGACTATATGCGTTCTAAAACATCGTTCACCGTGTGTTACGAGTCACCGTACTGGTCAAGGCCCAGCCGTTCATTGTGTGTTATAAACCTATGTCTTCGGATAAATTATTATCTCAGCTTATATTATTAAAATGTACATGTTTCATTACACATGTCGCAGTTTGGAGCGTTAAAACAATTGAATAATCGATATTTACCATAGTATTATAATGAAATATTCTGTTCAGCACGTATTCTACCGTGGAAAGGTTCAGCACATAGTACACGCTTTTCTGGAAATTTGCAGCCCTCAAAGGGTTAAAATAAATGTGTTCGAATGCGGAAATTAATTAAAGGGTGTAACGATTACAAGGGAAAGGCGTGCGAGAAGCAATTAACTGTTGGCGAATTTGCCAATCATTTCGAGAAAATCTGGAACCAGTTTCGAAATTAATATATTGGGGAATACACGATTATTAACTGGAGCATTTGTAATTTCGAGTAATTTTAAGGGTAATTCGTGGGAATATTAACTCTTGGGAATGAGTTTCATTAGTAGTCGGTACAAGGATTAATGGAATTTTTTTATGTGAATATACGTACAGGGTGCAACACGGTACCTCTGGTGAGTTCATAAATGCTGATTTTATCAGTATCTGTCACTTTTCAAACTTTCAGCATCACTTCCAGTTTCTGATATAGAACACACGTATTTACAAAAATTGAAAGAGCATTTGACATGAACAGGAAGTTACTATACCATACTACATACACACAATAGATAGTTACAAAATATTTGCAATAGAGAATACGTGATTGTCTCACTGTTAAATAGTATCTGAAGTGAGTATAGAATTGAACAATTAAATAACAAAGAAATCGAACAGTCGTTTTCCAAACCTGTAGTCCATTCATCTGAACCAATTTGATCTGAAGTCGATATTTATCAAATTACCGAAGCGGTTCCAGTTGCTCCATCCTCTGCGTCGAAAGCTGTTTGTTCGAGTAAATTAATTTCGATGATTGACTCTATCGATCGAGTTAAGCTCCAAAGGCAAATTTTCCCTTCTGCGAGATGTGCGGAGCAAAGAGGGAGGCTGGTCGGCCGGCAGAGAGGGACGCGTCGCGTATCGTGTCGTTGACATGCCTGCATCTGGTCCCCTTGACATTGCCATTGCGTTTTGTAACGCATCATAGTGCTTGTCCTGCTCTTGCTCGCTGCCATTCACGCGATGCGTTACGGTTAGTAGAGTAATAGTGATCTGTGCCGTTCTATTTCTGATCTGTCACGCTGGACGCGAGCTTTGTCGAGCACTTTGCATGCGAGATCGCGAACCTACGCATGTCCGTCCGCACCGCGTGTGATTCGAACCGTATGGTAACTGTCCGTTTCCCGTTTCAACGTACGGCCATTATTAACGCTTTCAATCTTGACACTTTCGAAAGAAACATTCCTTCTATGCACACAATTGTGTCGATTGTTACATTCTTTCAGTATTGTTAAACGAAAAATTTGTAGAAATATACAGGTTCGTAGCGTGCAATTACGGGAGAGTCGTGCAGTACCGACCACTCTAAGCTATGTGACTGTAATTTAGGCTAGTCTGTATAAAAATCGAATTTACAAAAAGTGATTTGTACTATAAATGTAACTTAAGAAAAGGAGGGAAATTGTTTTTCTTAAATTTGATTATAAGAGTTGATAATCAGCAAAAATAGAAAAGTTGTAATTTGTAGCGGTTGAAAAATTGTCGTCCAGTACCGACCAGTGACTTGGTTAGTAGATTCTTAGGTTTAAATGATTAACAATGTTAGTCAAAAGACATTTATATGTTAGAATAAAAGACTTTTATTCAAAATTAAAAAGTTTCTTGATCCGTGCATTCCACGTGTGCCCGACCTTCACATTTGTTGCACTGTACCCAATCTTCGACAAATGTCTCTTTGTAAATGATGCACTGAGTGATTTCTTCATTCAATTATAGTTTCCTCTTTGTTGGGTCATCACCTTTTTTCTTATTTACCTTTCCCCCAACTTCCTTCCTCTCTTGTTTTTTTAAAAAAGGAAAAATCTTTGGTCGGTACTTCACGACTCCCCCCTAATGTCCGCGCTCAGACCAGCACGGTGGCCTGTAGCACACGGTGCATGATTCATCGAAACACATATGTGGGTTCATGGAACAGAAAAGGTCAGTTTTAGCTAGACGGTGAATTCTCTGGAATTGAAGAATTCATTTTTGTTCATGTTCTATCAGAATCATGTATTTTACAAAATATAAGAAAATAGATACGTCCAAACAGTTTTATTAATTTTGCATTTCACATTGTGCGTGTACAAAAGGCGTTTTATTTAAATATTACGTGCATATAATTCTCTCTAAGAAATAAAAAACTCAATATTATAAGTACCATGTGCTGCGGCAGTAAGTGTAGCTGTGCAATCAATTTAGCTTCTGAGGTGCTCGTTCAAAGGTATGCAAGCACTCATTAAAGTACAATCTTTAATATAATATTCAATTGAAACGTCAAGTACACAACAAGCGCACATTAAATATCCTGCAAGTAAGTAGAAACCAATTAAAATTTCTCTAAGCGCGAGTTTTAAAGTCCGCAAAGGAATTGTCCGCTGAAACTGAAAGAACCGTGGCAGTCGTGTCTTTGACGTTCCCGAAGAAAGGAAGTTAGCGTGTTCCGTAACAAGGCTGGGGTTCCTTCGGGTCGAGTTTGCAGGAAAAATCGGCGACAAAAATGTTTACGTATCATTGTAGCGGAGCGGCGTCATTGTGGCCCGAGTAAAATAGAGTTTGAACATTGTTCGCCGGGAAGCCATTTCCTTCTTCTTGCGTGAAAAGTTTCCGCGGAGAGTTTCAGATTGCCGTTGAAGTTCGAAGCGGAGAGAAAGAGAGAAGAGCCGTGTAAAAGGGCGGCCGGGCAAACGAATGAAAGCAACTCTCGCGATCAGCCTGCTGACGCAAGACCATCCATTTATTAAACCCGGCTGCTTGCTTCTCCGCTTTTTTCTCTCTTCTTCGTTGCTCTAGCGAATTCTTATAACTCCGTCCCCATTATCATCCGAATAGAATTTTAAATAGGAAAACTGCGCGAGGCAGAATGCGTTGCGTAACGCGCAGCCAGCATCGCCAGGTTTTCAGCCGTAACGAAAACATCTGGTTGGTTATTTTCGCTCAAACAATTCCACCTCTGAGGATAATACGTCGCCGAGAAGAGACGATTCGAACGGACTCGGGTGTAAGAAACCGTATCGAGGGCTTTAAACAGGGAAGTGTCAAACGCAGATCGTCTTAGCCAGCTGCCAAGCGCAGCCTCCATTTTGGTTGCATTGTAAAGCGACTGCGTCGATATCGTGATCGGCGGCGAAGCGAAAAACAGCCGAAAGGTGTTCATCGTTCGAGCCACTCGCTGAAAGATCCGAGTATCGTATTATAGTGGTCGCGTAATGCGATAGCAAATAATAGATATTATCCGGAATCGATATGAATGTATCGAGGCTTGCAGATAATCGTAGCTTTTCGTCGACCGAGGATTAGAATAGCTGCATGATGGTACTAGGTGGATCGTATGTATGCACCAAGAATCAATAAATTACGTGTCCATTGTTGAGCGCGCGATGGTTATTATGGAAAGAACCATTATTGGTTGCTATTGATTAAACCGGAAACGTTATACTATACATTATCCTTTCAATGAACGAGCATCGACGCGGTCACGTCATAGTCGATGCTAATCCTGTTAATCGTAAAATATGATGCTGTGTTCTCCGAGTTGATCGAGTTTCTCGAATCAGATCAATTTTTTTCGCAATTTATCAGTTTAACATGAAGAAGTCTTGACAGTTTCTCTATTACCCATAGAAGTAATTATTCGTGCATAGAATACGCTGAAATAAACGAAAAACGGTGGGGCTGAATTTTTCGCGGCAATCGGGACACTGTCGCATTCGACCGCCGCACGTCCCTTTTGCCTTCGTTTAATTTCGTTGCTCGTGTATCGGGAGCAGTTGGTTTAATCTGCTCCCAGAGAGCCGCAGGGAATCGTCAGGATATAATAAATACTGTCTCTCGGTGCGTACGATATCTTATCGGTCGATCGCAGATTTATCGATTCAACGTTGTTTCGTGGTGCCCAGAGAAAATCAATTCCGCGGGCCTTAATCTCGATTCCTCGTGGGGACCGTGTCTTTAATACGATCGTGAGTAGTGGGCCGTCCGTAATCGCGGTCAGGTCATTAATCTGCGGAGCATTCGCCGTGTTCCTCCTATCGGCCTTCTCAATATCGATCTTTCGAATGTCTTCGACTTTTCCGGTTACTTCTTCGTCGTCTCGAGCCGGGGGAACTCGTAATTATGATTTCAGATCGAAAAATGTATGACCTGTCCTCCGTGTATTGGACATGTGACATTCAGTGTACACACGGTGTTTTAAATGAAGCCAATTACATGCATGGACATTTATCTGGGCCTCAAGTTCATTGTCGGCCTCAGAACGGCTTCAGTTGTCTCCTTATTGCATTGTGAATGGATTAAGCAATGAAACGTACGCGTCATCCCTGAAGAGATTAAAAGGAAAATAGAAAATGTACCACGGTTGAAGAAGTGACCTTCAGAATACTATTATTTTGCTTAAAAATGAAGTTATTATACGGTTTACTGAACGCAGAATTGAATAAAAGTATGTAAAGAAAAAACAATAAACTTGGAGTCCTCTGTGACCATTCTGATCTATACGGTGGATCTCATAGACCTATCACAAAATTTGTAGGATTATAATACGTGAACGCCGTCTGTATGAAGTCATCTTAACGGAACTCATATTGGAATCGAACACCAGTCGAGAAAAAGAAAGAGAAAGAGCAAGAAAGGATTAGTACATGACCATGTCGCAATCTCGAAGATCCCCATGGTACTTAAGATTGAATCAGCGATTCGACCAGAGAAATTCAGCCCAACCCAAAGAATAATCGCTGGACAAATCTAATAATAATTCCAATAATTATCCTGATAATAATAAAACGACGACTAAAAGATTGTCTGTACTTTGTGCACGAGCATTGTTATTGAATCTCGTGTTCCATTACAAGGGAGAGGAGGGAGTGTAACATTGAAACGCGTGCCAGCGAATAATCAGAACGAGTTTCGAGTAATTAGGTAATCCGATAAAACTCGAACCCCACCGAAATTTCTATTCCCGGAGTTTCGGTCTACGATAACAGAGTGCACGGCCCATGGAAACCCTTTCACACGTTCCGTTTTCTCACCAGGTTCGTTTCCCTTTTCCGTATCTTTTTCGACAACGGCGAACCTTGCGCCTCCAGCTCGCGATAAACCGTTTCCGTTAATCGCCACTGATATCCAGCACTTTTACCCGAGCTAACGAAAGTTTCGCCAGATTCCAGGCTACGTCCTGCATAATAGAGAGGATACGTTCGAGATATTCCGGACGAAGAAGTTTTCGAGCCAGGGTTTAAAATTTCAGATGTGGGCTTCGAGGATGTGGGTTCCGATTCCATGCAGCGATTTTCTTCCGAAAACCTTTTTAAACTGTATCCTGTAGACTGTTTTTGACTGATCAAGTTTTGCAAAATGCTAGTATATACAGGTTGAGTTATCACTTATTTATGATGGGAAAGGTTGTCCTAAATATACTGTATCGAAATTGTTTCTTCATTTGCTAGCACGCTGCATTAAAAATCTGTGAAAGTTTCAAAAATATAAAAATAAAAATCTGTACACGAAATAGAGTGGAACCTCGATTATCCGAACGCGACTCAGCCGAAAATTCTTCTTCTATGTTAATTGCAAGGAAGAATTATCATTAGTGACATTGTGTATTTTATTTTGTATCATCGTGTATTTTTATATTTTAAAGCAAAAGTATCATTGTTTTGAGAAACATAGGTACATTGGGAGCAATCTTGTTACTGGTTACAGTTCGGATAATCGAGGTTCTACTGTACATACTACTATCGTGTACAATTTGATAGGAATCAGTGAGCATCACAGCTCATAGTCTTTTTGTGAGTTTTCATTTCAGTTCAATCTACAGTAACGCGCTTTCATGGTCCATTCGGTCATTTGATCGGCTTATGGTTCAGTTTCTATGTAATTCGAGTTGGCGCATTTACGCGATTAGGTCAATTGTTACTCAAACTCCAGATTTCCTGCAGCAGCCTCTATGTTTATTGATACATCAGTATAATATTTAGCAAGTACTTAACTATTCGATGTGTACCTGGAATACGCAGTATACTGTTAATGTTCTTTAAAATTTATGCAAACTTCTACATAAGTAATTTTATAAATATGTACGTTGTCTATTGGCGCAGTTGTTAACCTATAAAACAGTACTTTACTTTGAACGACCCCGCATGAGACCCGAGCTGTCATTCACGAAAACATACAAAATGTAAAATTCTTTTAAAACTTTGAGTGTCACATCACCCATATTTGTGTAACACAAAAATTCAATCATCATTTATTTGATCATGTATACTATTAATGGATATATTTAATAAGGTGTAATAGTAGCAGTCAAAAAATGATTAAATGTATTGATATTATTGATTAAAAACGGTACAATTTATAGTTACATTAATTTTGTATACAAATTTAGACAGTTTGTCATTTTTAGCTGGTGCAGCGTGGCACTCAAAGTGTTAAGAAGTACGTTCTTTCAAAAAATCCTAAGTCTAAACTAGGTATCAGAAGCTAGGGATTCCTAATTAATTCAGTTTCCTATTACACATTGGTTCCGTTTCACGTCTGCATTACCTTTTTGGTTCAACGTAACTGACGTCTAGTCCGATGATCGAACCAAAAGGTCTTCCCACACGTCAGGACTAACGACTGAAGCGGAACCAAATAAAACAAAGATCGAACCAATCGTCTGAAAAGACCGCAACGAAGGCTTTCCGAGTGACTCAGTTGCCTCGAACCTGGTGCAAGTCGTAAGTAGGCTGTGCTCGCGAATCGCGTCACGAGATTTTACCTGGCTCACGTGAATGTATCGCGTGCACACTTTGCTCGATTATCCGGAAACGAACGACGAATGAAATTCTGCTTTGATCCAGGTTCCCGAAGCAGCAGAGCGTAAAGTGTAATGAGGCATCCGCGGTAATGCGCCCCTCTCCTCCTCCCTCTCTCCCCCACCTTTTGTACGTGCACGTGTGTATGAGTATGCTGCGTTCGGTAATCACGCGTTTACTTTGACGAGGCGCGTGTAATAATCAATGGCTTCCTCTTTTTTTCCTGTTGCAGGTGAGGGCTGACAAAAGGACTCATTTGGAATTAACGAAACGTCCGGTGGTTATTGTGCTCGGGCCGGTATGAAAAGGGGCCCTCCGGAGCGCAGGTAGACGATCTTGTCTGTCTTTTCTCGCACCTTTTGTGCGGCTCACCTTCGTGATCGCCATTGTACGAAATGCATCAACGTGTGCACGCTCGCTCGAGCAACTCTGACTCGTGATCTCGGACATGCGGGTTAATCGAAACATCAACCGGTAATAGCGGCTATAATTATCGTGGTGTGTCGGTGAGCGAGTTCGGGTTCAAAGTTGAAGCGTATCGAATCGCCGAGCCGTTACCCCACGGGAAAATTTTAATTGAATATAGTTTTCAAGCGTACGTTCGATTGAGTCTTACATTATCAACCGCTGATTTTTTCTGCAATTTTGCTTTATTTTTTTTTCTCGTTTGAATTGTGCGAAATTTGCGATCCCTCACGAAGAATTTTTGGTAAATTCATTGTCTGTTGTAAAGTAAAAATATCCCATTGCCGCAAATGACGGTTACAACAGTCATGTGTATTTTTGCTAAAAAAACAACAAACTTACCAGGTGACAAATAACGGCTATAACCGTCATAACTTTTTTTTTTAGAAACTGATAGAAATCGTATTAATTAACACTTATAAGCATTGTCTTTTCATCTAATTTCTTGTAGCGACAAAGGGACATTTAAAAAAAGAAAGTGCGTTTCTGAGGCCAATCTAGAGAAAAAAAGTGTGCGTCTATGGGATATCGAGTCTTTGATGTCCTGATAGACGAAGATTGCCTAGCATATACGATTTGCTTTTGAGAGTCCGCTAGAAGCCACAAGAACTGTACATGACTTGCTTTTGTAAGGCAATTATCACCTAAATCTAATTGAACTTCCTCAATTCCGAAGAATCATCATAAATGATTCGGTATTATAAAAAGTACCTTTCATTGTCTGTTTTCAATTAATTTTTAGCTGTGATCGCATCGTCATTACCGCGCCCTTTACAATTATAATTCAACCAACGACGAATTTAATGTACCGTAAACCTTTTAACGATTCATCGGACTTAAAAAGTCCCATCGGAACGTAATTATACGTTAGCTCGGCGATGCGTTACGCCGAAAGAGAGACATTTGTTTGAAATTTCTTGGCCGAGCAGGCATCAGCATACAATGCGAGAAATATCGACGTTTCCGCTGACGTTCACGGTGCTTTACCATCTGTTCCGTGATTTCACCGCGGGGAAACCCATATATCTTAAAAATCAACATATTTGCTGCGTGCAGGGACGCGGTACGCCACGTCGCGACGTCTGTCAAAGCGGTCTATGTTAATGCGGACGTGTATTCTAATCTACATTTTATGCGAGACCGTAGGATTTGCGATTATAATCCCCCACGGGGAGGCGCATAGCCTTCGGGGCAACCTTGTCGCTGCTTTCTTCTCCGTGGTCTCCGGTGCACACCCACACGTCTCTTCCGATCGTTCGCCGATCACGACGCACCGATCGCGGAATAATACACAAGTCCTGCCAGCCGCGTACCATTTCTCATTTACCATTCCAACCGCGACGGCCATCGCGTTACCGAACTCCCTTCCAGACGAGTTTCGAACTGCTTCGAACAGGACCGAGCGTTTCGTAACCGGTTGTACAACCGAAACGCAGCCCCGTCTGCATGAGAAATATGTCGACGACACCGTGGAAGGCAGAATTTAAATGGAAGGATTTCAGGAGGATGATGATCGTACAGGATGATCTAAGTTCAAGGAAAGTCGGAAATTAATGTAATACTCGTTAACGCTTTGAACTCCTTTGTGGAGTGTGGCTCGACATCGATTTTATTCACAGGTACACTTATGTCGAGTCACACTCGACATTTTTAAATTGCCAGTTTAAATATGTATTCTATTACATTTCCTTTATCTATAAAAATTTGCTTATTTTCCGGTAAAAAAACATGTAGAAATTCCACAAATATCAGATCTTAGCAAAGTTCCAATGCTATTTTCAATATAATTAGTAGAAAAGTTTGTTTAAATTGGTTCCTATCATTCAACTGTCTTTTGAAGTACATTTCAAATAAAACACTTAAAATAATAGGGAGTTATCGAAAAGAAAATTAACATAAAATTAGAAGTTCAAAGGGTTAATATATTGTATGATGCTTAATATACGGTGAACAAGGTCGAACTGGCTGAGTTTCTGCAGATTAATTACATACCAGTGGAGAATATGGTGTATACTCTTGGTCTACGGGAGTTTCTTCAAGATGGTCGAAACCACATGACTCTAAGGAAAATACAACGCATCCGCGGCTATTGCTGAATATTCACGAGGCTGCAGCAGCGTCAATCGAACAAGATTCTATCTTCGATGCTCGCACGCTTACAAGCGAATAGCAGCATCACTGCAAATGTGGATTTATGATTCATTCTTCGAAAGCATCTGTTATACCTGCACCTTCGTGATGGCAATGTGTTCTTGCTTTTATAGTTCTAATTTGTCATCTAATGTCTACCCTCGCTAGTCATGAACCTTCTTCACCCAGAAGATGTGTAGAATATGCTCCTGATACTTGTCCAGTAGGTTCATAAATTTTTGTCGGGGGGTTAGCAACACTTTTTTAACTACATGTATATCTGTAATTCTCGCGTTCGAGACTCATCGAGACTTAAAAAATTGCTGAGAAGATGAAATTAATATTCCACTTTTTTACACATTTCGAGTAGTAACACGAAACAGGACTGAATAGTGCGAACGTTTCCAAGGGAGGATTGAGCGGTCTCATCGCTACCTCGCACACGTCTGCGAAACGATGAGTAAGCGTTCGTCGAAAACATTGAATTTACCGGGGATTCGACATTCTGGAATCGATTAACGCCTTCTCGAGTGCGTCTGTAACGAGCGACGCGACTACTTCTTGCACCTATCGAGGCTGACTCGCACGTGAACGGAATGACACTCGGATCCTCTTAGAATCCCGCATTCCGCTCGTCTGTCCCGCCAAGGATTCTCAAAATAAACCGTGTGAAATCCGGTCGTCAATTTTTTCTTCATTATTCTACCCATTATTAAAACTGATCGACGAGTAGTCAGGTTCTGCTTGTATAATGCGGCGCGTGATTATGACTCGTTGGATACTCTGATTTGCAATTAGTAGAGCCGGCGAGGTTATCTGTTTCGCAAAGTTGTTTAATATTCGAGGTCTCTAATTGATCCTCATTTTCATATCGCAAGAAATGCAACGTTGTCGAAGGCAACCGGTATTTCTGGAATGTTGCATTCTCAGACAGGGTTACAACGTACCGTGATGTCGATATATTTGCATTGTAAAATTATTCTCAGAGCTATTTAAGGATCAGAGAATGACGCTATCTGGAGTACACGCGTAGAATCTTGGACTGCAAGTTGAATTCCGTTATCTGGAGTCTATGAGTTAAAAAATATAATAATCCATCCGATCGCGATCTATCTTCATTACCAATGAACGTATGCATAGCAAAGCGCAAATTGATCCAGACAAGTTGAATGCTTCACGCGTTCTCAAGCATAACGCCGTAGGAGAGAAGAATCGAATTTCTCGTGAACGGGTCAATTTGCAAGTTCCTTCACGGACAACGTTAAAACGGCGAAGGAAAAGTATTCTACGAGCCAGGGTCTTAATTGCCATTTCCGTCGCAGCTTCTGCACTTAACATTCAGAGGGCACGAGCGAGTGACCATTAAGGACGGTTCAGTAATTATGACTATCCTCGTTATTCTTCGTGGCTCTTCATGTGCAGCCGACGCTGACGATCTCCGTCACGCCGATAGAATACCAACCTACTGTTTCAACAGCTGGTGAAATAACTTTAACACGTTCACTGTCCCGGCTTTTAGAACGGTCACCACTCGCACGCCCAGCAAAGCGATAAGACGTTCAGTCTAAACATTAATAAACCATAAATTGCATAGGAAGAGGTGCCATGGTTGTTATGAACATTTAAAAAAAGTTGGTGAAAACGCTCGAAAGAAAGTGAAACAAGTTCACCAAGAATGCAACATTTGTAAAAAACCTTATTGTTTGGAATGTTTCGAAGAAAGACATACAAAAGAATTTCTCCCTTTTGTATAAGGTATACTGTCTTTCAACTCGTAATAAATTGATTTCACATACATCTTAATTAAAACTTATTCAAAATTAATTGTACCCGTCTATCGAACATGATGCACGTAGCAGAAACGAACACCGTGTATCACATATGATGCGCGAGACAGTGAAGAGTGTTAATGTCTCTTTATTGATTACAACTGTGTTCCATGAAAATTGTCGAAATTGTTGCACCGGAGACATCAAAACATGGTTTATCATGCATATGGAGATTTATATTTGATAGAAAAAATTCATGTGGACGATTTTATGTCACTTTTTTCTTGTTGGAATTTTAAAATTCCAAAACAGTTTTGGAAAAAAAAGTCCAACACAAATTTCTAAGATTGCAGGCTTATAAATCTGGCCACCCCATACCTCGTTTAGACCACATCTATGACCATATTATGCGCCGATTTAATATTCATGCTCTGGAGCAGGGCTGTGGAGTCGGAGTCGGGAGGAATTTCTGATCACCGAAGTCGGAGTTGGGAGTCGGAAAAAAATATGCCGACTCCGACTCCATGTTAGTAAATTTTATAAAAATAAAAAATGTGCTCAAAATAATTGAAAGTTGTAATAAAACTAAGTAAATACGACAATAGGAGTTTGTATCAAATTGTATATTAAATATTAGTAATTTAGTTATAAACATACAGATACTTATTAGGTTGACAATTTGTTATAAATGCAGGAGTCGGGGTCGGGGTCGGAGTCGGGAATTTTCACTTCCGACTCCGCAGCCATGCTCTGGAGGACAGAAGATTGGTCAACGATTTGCTTTTTCTTTTTAAAATCATTAATAACCACTCTAACAATCCAAGCCTTCTTCACTTGTTGAACTTCAATGCTCCTATGCATCACTTTAGACATGCCCAACTATTTCGTTCATCCATCTACACCTCCAGATTTGGGCACTCCTGTCAGATCCACTGTATAGAATTTGTAATTTAGCCAATAGTTTCAGCGTTAAATTGGCCTTTTCTCCGGCTCTCCTAATACATTCAAAGACAGTGTTTATAGATCGCTAGGTCAGTTTATGAACGCTCAAACTTCGTTAAATTAGCGTTTCACTATTACTCTAGTTTGTTAAAATGAGGTGTTAGTAGTCTCTGCTGTAACAGTCTTTTTCATACATTATGTATATTACTTGTCTATACACTTTCAATCATTGCACAAAAAGGGATTTTTCCGTATACTGTAATAAATTGAAGTTAAAATTAAAATTTTTAATCCAGTGTGTGAAGTGCATCTTACAGGTGACCGTTTTGGTCGAAGAACTGACTTCGTTATCTAATATTGAACCTAGACGAAACGCAGCGTCCGTTTCCGTTGTCGCGTCGATCGCAACGGGCACACAATTTTTTCTCCCTCGAATCTACCTTTGTGTGCAAAGTCCGTTGTTTTATTTACGCGTCGCGCCGGTTGCCAGATTTATCTCGTCGCTTCTCCTTTCTGTTTGCTCGTAATATTTGCCCGCGCTCGGCGCCTCATTACGGTATGTCGCGGTTACGCGCGTTCAACCCCGTAACATAAATTTCTTTTGTCAGAACATCCGACGTCGCGAGCTTTCGGCCTTAGGTCCCCTTCGCGTCGAGGCGGCCTCTTCCCGCAGCTGGATCCGCGCGCGTAGATCGTTTGTCTTGTCGCGACAATGCCTTTAGGTAACACATCCTGGTTAGGCATCGCAGCAGCAGACACACGATTCTGGTTGCAGGTGTCACGATGTGGTTTTACATGATTTTCTCTCCGTCTCTGTCAGTCGGCTCATCGCATCATTTTCTCTCCTCGTCTGTTTCTCCGTCCTCTGGCTCTCCACATGATTCTCTTCTCTTCTCATTCTCCGTCTCCTGCCTCTTTACACGATTTTCTGTTCACGTTTTCTCTCGTCCTCTCTGTCTCTTGGTTAGTCTGTTGGGCTTCCTTCTTGCTCTCCCGCCAGAGAAATCTACCTGGTCGTGACACGGGCGCGTAGGCGTGAAGCGAGCGATATTAATGCATTTATTCATGGGTGTAATTAAAATTAGCACGAGACAGAGAGCACGACGCGTCGAGCACGAACGAGACGCGATCATTATCGCGATCTGGATGAAGAATTATCGCGCGCGCGCGCGCGCGCCATTAGATCGTTGCACGGTGGGTTCGAAAACGAATCAGGCCCCCTCGTAGGATCGGTATGGGTGTAGTTTCGATTTTTGTTTCGGGTTCGATTTCGCAAGCAGCGCGAAACGGTGTGTTTGCACGGTCATTTCGATTGTTATTTCCTATTGTGTCGATGCAGATTGAAACGCGCGTGAAGGAACGTTTGTTGCAATGCATCGCGATCGAATTATAAAGTCGTTACTTTGTTTCGAAGCGGTAAGAAGCATCGAGGCGTGAATGATTTCCACTTTAGAATTTTTATAACTATGAATGAATATGAACAGGACTGAAATCTTTTTGAAGAACTCGTTTTTCTGAGAGAGCTACGCAGAAATTCGCTAATTATATAGCTAATTTTATCGATTTCAAAATTCGACCGGTTCTAGTGCACTTCAGTCTCAATTTCAAGCAGCCGCAGATCGTCGATTCTCTATCACCCTTTGAACTTCTAATTTTTCTTTAATTTTCTTTTCAATAAGTCCCTATTACTTTAACACTTTATATGCGGGCGACGTAATAATACGTGTTTACTTTTACAACGTTTATCTGCGGCCAATGGAAAATTCCGTTTAATTTCGTGTGTGCATTTTCTAGGAGTCAGGACAATTTCATGCGCTTAAGCTGAATTAAAACTATTTTTGATGTGATGATGCCAATAAATTGAAAATGCTGATAATAGTGAGTATAAGTAAAAAAATTTCCTTAAATCCCGACAACAACTTAAAATGTTATGTGACCTTTATTGGTGTCTAGTGTAAAGCCTTCACGAACTCGATAAAAATAGCCCGCGGCATGTAGGTTAAGATGTGGAAAATATGTATCCCGCATACAAGGTGTTAGGTGTTTTATTTGAAATGTAGCTCAAAAGACAGTTGGTTGATAGAAACTAATTTGAACAATTTTTTTCCTGTTTATATTGAAAATAGCATTGGAACTTTGCTAAGATCTAATATTTGTGGTATAAAAAAACATTGCGAAATATAATACATGTTTAAACTGGAAATTTAAAAATGTCGAGTGTGACTCGACGTAGGAGTATCTGTGAATAAAATCGATGTCGAATCACACTTGACAAAGGAGTTCAAAGGGTTAATACCTAGCAGTCGGTAATACGTTAATCCATTGAACTGACAACTGAAACCGATCGTTTAAAACAGTTCACGAGTGCCTACAAATTCCGCCCGTCCTCGAGCTATCGTTCGAGTCTCGATTTCGTCTTCGAGACGGTCGAACACGTAGGCGGATCGAGAAAAATATGTTGGCTCGCAGGTGCACGACTTTCCGGAATCTCGGAAAACCGATGGTTTCGTTCGTAACCGGAACAGATCGAACGACGACAGCGAATCGATGTTTTATAGCTAGGGAAATTTCCATGAAAATATTGGAACGAAATCGTAATACGTACACGCTTCATACGGATATTATCCATGAAATTTGCTTGGCTTTTTGTAATCGATGCATATTGTCTCTCTGAATGTAGCTTCGTCGAACAAACCTCATTATGATCGGTCGTGACTGTGCATTTATTATTTGCTTTTCATTATTTAATATCGCTGCCGTTTCGCGATTTCTCAATCACCGTTTTACAGTTCCATGGAACGCGCTCTAATGTTTTCTGCTATCACGGATTATGTGAGTCGAGATCGCGTCGTTAACCACTACCTTATTTCATCTCGAACGGGAGAAAAAAAATCGAAATTACGTTCCGTCGATTGAACATCTGCGAACGAAACAGAATGGCCGGGCGTAATTATGATAGAAACTAAAATTGTTACGACGTCGAGAACGAAGAAAAGTTGCATGCGGAAGATCTGGGGATGAAAGTTCTCGGTTATCTCCCTTTTCTCACGGCTCATTCCCTGAGACTGACTTTTCGAGACACGAGCTCGAAGATTGGGCTTGTCACGAAACTTTTAATGAAAGTTCGCTCGGCTCCGCCGTCAAATCTTACCAGCTAATTCACGGTCTAGTTTCGCGTCGATGTAATTCTTCGGGGCTGGAAAAGCTGCTCCAGTCGGCCCGAGGAAAATACAGCTTGCGATTGTTCGCGAGCGAAGCGAAAACTGCGTTTTCTTTCTGCTCCCGGATGAGAAACTATGGCTCGCGCGAATCGTTCTCAATTATATGAATTTTTAGTAACTTTCTGTTACAGTTTCTTGGACTCTCACAAAATTGCTATAAATATCTAGAAATGTTTTTTGTCTGCCTACAGAATCGTTGAAACAAAATTGAAATTCTTTGGATTTATATGCTCCGAAAAAGATATTCATACATGTAGAGTGATAATATTTCGAGTAACGTGCTTTGAATCATCAACCACGAACTGCCATGAATTCCAGTATTGAATCAGACTCTACACAGGCTACCGAGAGGTCATCCCCCCGACTGATTTTTCCAGCTACGAAAATAAAAATTAAGTCGCTCTGACAGTATTCGTGTCAACGTTCACGAATGGTTAACCCCGGTTAAGACATGATAATAAAGGTCAAGCGTCGAATGGGTAGAGAAGTAATAACGCAGAAATTGTATGTATCGTAGGATCGTGCAAAGTGTTACGTATCGCGCGGTTCAAAGGTGTCTCGTAAAACCGTTTCCAGCCGGTGCTTCGTCAGTGCTGGTAAACTAGTGTCACTCGGTAGGAGACACTTTATACGTTATTACGACGTAAGCTCTCTTATAAAATAAGTATAACCATAACTTATGGCTTTTACGAGCCATTCCATTTCCGCGCTCTCAGCACGTACAGAGAAAGTTGACCTATTTTATTAAATTAGAACCCTTCTGAGCCGTCCGCTTCTCTTTTCCGCGCTGTATTCTCCTTGGCTTGAAAAAAGCTGAACCACCAAGAGCAAAAAAGGGAATTAAATAAAAAGGAATTAAATTTCTCCGTGGTAAAAGGCGAGTTTGAAATCTCCCGGATACTTTCGAAAGGTTGTCTGCTTTTCTAAGTAGATTTCGCGTGCAATTAATAGAAGGCGGAGAGCATTAGTCGGCATATTTGAATATCGCCGGACGACTAATGCGAACGCGGCTAGGTGTAACCCGGTGGCCGAAGTTAAATGAGAGAAAGCAGCCGGCTAATAAGGTGCTCCGGTCACGCCGACGCTGGATTTCATTTAGAACACGCAGTTACCATCGAACCGATAGCGACCGCAATCAAAAGAAAAATCCTACACCTCCGTGGCTACGGATTCGAAATACTAATGAACCTACGAACGTTTTTGGATTTTGAATTTCCCTCGTAGAATCAAGAAACTTTATAAATTAGCACGTTGATTTAATTAAATTATCGTTGGTCTTTATAAAATTTATTTCAGGTGTCGAATCATCCCTCGGAGACAGTACCATTGAATCGATGAGTTAAAAAACAGTACAAGTCTAATGGTTTTATTTTAGTTATTAAAAATTAATGAACAAAGATTAACCATAGTTAGACATATATGAACATTCATCTGCGTTAGCATAATCGTGTTTGAATTGGAACAGCACTATAAAATCAAAGGTGTTGCTGATACACAAAAAGTGACACTATGTTTACAAATATTTTAAAGTGTGGTTTTTGGACTTGTACTATTTTTTAACTCACCGATTCAATTATACGATAATCATTCGCGTTAACGGTCGGTCAATGAATTCTCCCTTCTATCAATTTACGCGTTTTCGCGATTTTTAAACAGAGACATAAGTAAACAGAACTTGTTTAGCCAGAGATAATTGACAAAAGACGAGAAGAGATTCTCTAAACAAGTAGTAATTCGTCGAGCGCAGCCATAGGTAATATTTGACTTATTTGTAGTGGTCCCACGTTCCCGGCGCGAGAAGGGTCAAACACACATTAAACTTGCAATTTTAAACAGACAGAAAGCATCGAGGTTCCTCCAACGTCGACTAATACGTCGTTAAACATTTGCCGGTAAAAGGAAATTAGCGTGGGAGCAGGGAAAATACGGAGAAATTACGGTTGACGACGACGAGTCATGTAATTTTTAAAGTGGCCGACGTTTGCGTTGGTCCGCTCGCTCGGAATGCATGCGAATGCACACATGTGTGTTTGCACGTGGCTGCATACACACGTGCGTTTTCTATTGCACCGAATCATTTTTCGTGCGATGCCACGCGAATTCTTTTCTTTGTATGATCGTTGAATTAATTGAGAGCACGAGCGCTCTCGTCCATTCACCGTTTTTCTCGCGTTAATTGCTACTTGAGGAAAAGGTAAAGTATGAATCCAAACACAGCTATAAATCATTTATTTCGTTTTCATTGCATTATTAAAAATATTGTCGGAAACTCTGCTGCACTATCTGAAAGTAGTGATTCTCTCCCAAAAACTGTCGGTACACGACTACATAATCACCAATTTGGACAACGAGCAATTGTAATAAATTGTTCAACACTACTCGAATTTATATGATAAGCTGCAAAGAAGTTCCAAAGATAATTCCGATCAGAAGACTCTTTAGTAATTGTAAGCAGAGTCTTGTTCCAACCATGTCGTCTGAGGTATCTTCGAGACGATGTCGCTGGAGGATCAGTTAATAAATGAGCAAATTTGTCAGCATTGATAAATCACCGAGCAGACATAGCGTATCGATGATCTTGATTTTGACAGGGGAAGCACGGTGGATGGGCCTTCCAAGCAATAAAGCCATTATCGAGCGGGGCGGTCGCTATTAGCCAGCGATCTAGGCATGCATGGACGGCAACTAGCAATGCAAAACAGCAGATATATCGGTTAGGCTCGTGCCGTTCTGTCGTCCGCCGCCATAAGTTCACTGTCTTCGCTGCCGACACCCGACAGAAAATCTACTCTCTGCCGCGCGATTAGGCGGTCCGCCACTGTCTGTCCGTCTCCGTGTGTCTACCTTCGTGTGCTCGCACACGGACCCTTACATAAATCCTTTGTAAACGGAATGGATGTCTGCTGCATCGAATTAGCATCGGATTAGCCGAGTTAGTAGTTGTATCCGCGCGAGCGAGAGGACTCGTAAATTTATGCCGTGCACGTATGTACACTACCGCTCAAAAGTGTTAGCACTCTTGTTACCTCCAAGAAAACTCTATTTTTACGTTGGATAAAACAGTGAACCGACAATGTTGGTTTGGCTGCTTCTACCAATTTCAATCGCGTTGGTAGAACTATGAAATAAACTGGAAAAATCTGAGACAACCTTTGTGGACATTTTTGATCGAAATGTGTAACAATACTGCGACAGATGTAGTCAAAAAATTGAATGTTTCAATTTAGTTTACACTCCATGCTACGATGAATCTCGAAATATTTAGGTAAACTCGAGCATTACTGTGAATTAAATTACAATAATATAATAAATTACATGCATAGTCAACCTGACCGTACGACGCGTAATTGTATTGTTTCATCGTTTGAAGTCTCAAGACTTTTGAGCAGCAGTGTACGAACCTCTCGCTGTTTGTGTGCAACCGCGTGTATGTGCAGAATCAAAAATCGCCGACTCGGGGCTCCTCGTACTTTTAATTAGCATACGATCGATTCGTGGCCCTCGTGTTCGACATTTCGCAACGGTACTCTCGTGGCATTTCGAAGCCGTGCGAACGAATACCGAGAGTCGTACGTCTATCTATCGCGTCCCCTCGGATGCGCCGCTGCTTCCACGCTCATTCATCGCTGGTAAAACTCTGTGAATGCACGTAGAAGCCAGATCGAGGATAATTAAAGGCATCGACCGCAGAGCGTTGCGAAAGTACCACCGTAACAGAACCTACCGCTGCACTCTGCTGCAGGCTAGGGAGCACGCGTTCGAGTGTCGGGTTTACGTCATCGATGCAAAATGTCGATACCGTTCGACTGTTTATCGAAACACCCACGGATCATAATATATATAGGGTGTTGCGTTAGAAATTGGCGAAAGCACGCGCGACGAAGAAAATCAGTTTCCTCGCGATGTTGTAACTGGAGTTCCGATATACATCGGAAGCTTAAAGATTCATGAGACATTTTCACACAAATGTAGCAATTTCCCTGTCTTCGTGCACCTGTAGAATTATAGTAATTCACGGATAGGCTCATAAGCTTCAGTGCAGCTTCTGAAACACGCAGAAAGTTTTTTTGCAGACTCCAAGGTTTGGACAATCTGATTCAATTATCAAATCTAGTTTGATCACAGGGTATCTTTGCGGGCCATTCACCGCTGTTTTCAAAATCGACTGTACATTCTCCTCTACAAAGTAACCTCGCCTCGAACGTAACTGGCACAAATCGTTTGAAAAATCGTGGTGCCCGCGAATGAAGAGTCGGCGGTACTCGCGGTGCAGCGTGCGCGCTCCAAGCTGGGCAGAATGGCTACGTAGCCGAGGTCAGTGATACCTTGGAGCGGGCATGTTTTGTCTCGATTTCCTGAATAGTGTAACCGGTAGATCCACCGAGACCGGGTCGATTGTGGATGCAAAATGTGGCCGTCCAAGCGTCCGAGGAACAGGTGTGCGAACTGTATGCAGCCAGTCGATTAGACGGGTGTCCAGAGAGCATGTCGCGTAGCGTAGAATTGTGTGGCATCGTGTGCGTACCGTGACACACAGGGACAGTAGCTTGGGCACGTACCGCGGTCTGCTAGGGTGGCGTGGTATGCTCCGTAATACCACATACACACACGTATGCATGCACACACGCATAAGTGACATACACGTATGGAGGAATAGGTGGTAGCAAGTACGAGGAAGCTGGGAGCAGAGAAGCATGGGATTGAGCATAACCAGTTTCTGTTACTCGTCGACCAGCCATATGGCGTAACGTGGCCAATTGGTCAATCAGCCTCCCTCCGATATACGGTGACGTCCAGACCGCTCGATTTTCTCGAGAAATCGATCGCACGCCAGAAACGATATCGCCCTTCTGCAATAGGAAAAAAGATTAGGAGGATCGTTCCATGTCGCGTAATTGCTGGACCGATCGCGAAGATACAGGCAACTTGGCCACACGCGATCACGGTTATTGCTGTCCGAGTCCCCAGGAGGCAATAGGACCGTATTGTTCCAGGCTGATAAGCTACTTGGGCTGATTAGTTTCTAGGTTACCTTTCTGGGTTTTATCGAGTATACTGATTTGGAGAAGTTTTTTGGTCCATCAATAGAGTGTCGTGAAGAAGATTTTTTTTTTTAGGATCGTGTACGGCTCTGTAGGATGTTGCTACAGTCCACGTTTGTCTTTGACCCTCCCTGCATTGGTAGGACCCAGTGTGAACTCTTGTTTACACAAGAGTCTTGTGCTCTTCTTTAGCCATGCGTGGTAACTCAATAATTGACTACGTGTTTCTGTACTTTCCTGAACTAGATCCTCTCTCATGACATTGATGTACATTTTACTGTAACTTTGTTCAGGTGATTCGTTTTATCAGTGTAGAAAGTTATAATGTGGCTGAAGTTCAATGTCTATTGTCCAATCGTTATGAACCTAACGCTGTGAATGAAACAGGTTATGTAACAGTGTGGGCAGTTTAGAAAGAACTGGACGCGCACCATAGGTGAAGAAGAAAGTGGTCTGAATGAATACAGAAATTCATGAGAATCGCCACTTTACCATTGCAAATTTGTGTTTCAACGAGCAATTGAAAATAGCCTTGACACATTCAAATACTTGGCGGCAGATTTCTTTGACACGGGCACACAAAGCCCGTTAGCCGGATACATCAAGTATAGGGAAAGGACGTAGATATTTTTATCAGAAACCGCTATCGTTGCTTCATCGTTAGATCTTCCGTCCTCAGTACCCAACTTTGTTTCTAATAATTCCCGAGACCTTGAAACAACCTAACCGTACAGTCGACAAACTGATCAGAAATTCTGGACACGATTGCCTCTTCGAATTCAAGATTCAGAGCACATTATCAGAACTCGCATTGTTCCAACTGGAGGATCAGCGACGTGTTCCGATGTCGTTTCGCGTCGACAAGTCGGACAGGCCTTCTAACGTCCTGAGCTATGGGTGTAGGTGTTTTCCATAGGTGGATTCAACTGGCTTATCTGGCCTGAAACGTCATGCTCCGGAGGCTAATGTACCTATATATCCGGACTCGTTGGAACTGAAATAACACGGACGATGATGTCATGATTTCGCCGTGTGCTTTATACACAGGCGAAGCAATGAAATACACTGTTTGCTTATGTTAAGGCGTGCGGCATCGTGATAGCGGAAATCGAGCCAGTTAATGAATCTCCTCGCCCTTCCAACGTCGATGATATCCCTTGTCTTTTGAAGATACCACGTCTTACGTCACCAGCGAAACGTTGTCGCGACACAGGTGCGCCTTTGTGCTCCGGTACCCCAACTCCATTTGCATATGAATGGAGATTTCGCGCTGCCCTACTCCAGCGAATCTCTGAATTGTCATAGAACTCATGGGCGTAACCCGGCCCTGTCGCAACGAAACGTTTGTAGAGAAAACAACCGAGTACTTGTTGCTCCACACGTTTTTCCTTCGAGTACGTTTGAGTGAAGTGTATCTTTAGCAGGGATCTGTGTTTGCTGCCGCTTTATATCTACTGAAGTAATTTATTTTTTTGGATAGAAGTGTGATACTGGAATCCTTGGTAGTTCAGATTATTCGTAGTATCGACGGATTCGCGAGAATTATTTTGTTTGATTTGCTGAATCACAGTGAAACGACTGCAACAGATTCTTTGATAGGCTTTTATCTGCTCCTCGGTGAAATCTAAATTCTAGGCTGTAGGCTGCCAAGTATCAATTGCAATTTTGACGTTTCAGATCCAGGTCAGTTGAAATTTCAATTTTCATCGTGTTTTGATGTAAATTCTGAGTTGTGTTACGTTCTACATGGTTTTGATCTAACAGAAATTCCAATTTGAAATCATCCAAAGTTCTATCTCTTTTTCAACGTTACTGTAAGATAAATCGTTCCACATTCAGGCCAAAGTTGTATACGTCTACCTTTATGCGTAGCAAACAATTTAATATACCGTCACAAACATATAGTTCCCTTGCGTAATCCTGATACATTACAGAGTTTAGAGAAATCGAAAACGTAGAAATTTTCCAAGATGTAAAATCGTGAGAACGGTACATGGTGGAGTCTTGGCTGCCTTGATCACTCGATGAGGAATGGCTTGTAGGATATTACGTTCTATCCCCACGCTGGAACGTGAAATAGATGTGAGGTGTGGGGTATCGAACGCCTCTGGATCACGAAATAGGACAGAGCGCAAGAGCGAGAGAGAGGTAGCGGAGACTCATCCATGAAATAATGTTCAGGGGTTAGACTGCAAAATGAAATTATTTTCCCACGTGACCGTGATAGCAATAACAACCTGTATTTCACCGCGAATAACAATAACCCAAATATATGTTTTATTAAATCCTAAAGGCACAAATTTTAGATAGGCCCTAGTCTCGCACAGATATTACTTCCATTTATATAAAAACGTTTCAATCGTTAAATGTAATTAAATGGCGCGAAGTCTTTGAATCGACGGGATTTTCAGTGGCGAGACAGATATCCCCACGAGCAGATTATTATAACGGATGGAGTAGGATTCAGTGACCAGTTTAATTCTCTCACGATCCAGTGTGTCTATGTAGTCATCCGGCATATTGCGAATTCACCGAGTTATCAGAGGCTGTAAAGGGGAGCCAGTCAGGAGCTTGACTAGGTTCAGAAAGCATGAAGCGCATTGCACGCTGAAATCCATTCGTGCATCTGCACGGCCTGAATAGCCGACGCCGCCGCCGCCGCCGCGGCAACTCTCGACTTTTGCAATCGCACCTTGCGGCATTTCCTAGTTCTAGCTCTCGATCCTATGGACATTTATTCGACGCCGACCGATAGAATTCATTTAGCAACCTCTCTATAGCGAGAGAACCGTGTCTCCGCCATTGTTCCCAGCTATATAGCCTTTGCATCCTGTTATGCGCACCTCTGCCGTGCTGTTCATTCCACCAAAGTTTTTCTATGCATTTCTAAATACAGAAAGTTCATTTCTATGGAGGTCCATCTTTTATCAATCATATTGTAGAGCCTCTACAGGTACCAATGGGAAGAATTCTATGGTATATTAAAAAGGCAAAATGGTTTATTAAAAAGTTATAAGAAAAATATTAAGTATACAAGGAAAGGTCTCCAACCGATACATCGATATTTTAATAAAAATGAATAAAAGGTACGTATAGAATTTTTAAGTTTCAAAATCACTCCACGCTTTAGACCAGGTTCTTTTACCCGAAGCCATTTATAGAAGAGCAGGTAAATGCGTTCAAAATTTTAACATTAAATATATTTTAAACTATTAACTGTCGACTGTTGCAATTATGAAAACTGAGTCCATGGTGTCTTGGAACAAAATTATTTACTGAAGTTTGCACGTACTTTTTTGAAAGCGACCCGAAATTATTCTGCAGACGTACCAAAAGAAAATATCTAGCACGGGGGTTGGTGTTTTTAAAATTTATTTTTCAGCCCTGTGTACCGCGATTGTTTCGGTTTTTACCGCGGAAATATCAGTGGCATGATCAGTGGCCCGACAAACGGGTCTGTGTTGCGGTCGTCCTATATTGTTTGTTCTGGCAGTATTCACGATGTATCCGCGGCCGCATGTGTTTCGTCAATCAATTTATTTGAAAGAAAAACACGGTATACGGAATTCAATGTGCGTCCACGAAAATCCCGGTTACTCTCTCTTTGCGTCGACAAATTTCCGCGAATATTTCGCAACCGCTGTTTCACGCATTCGCGCTATGAGGATCGACTGAATTTATTTCCGCTGCTTTTTGCGTCGTAACCGACTCCTCTATAAAAACATATCCCGTACACTGTTTTTTATTTCTTTTAAAATATTGAAATCAACAACTGTGACACGACTTTACATTCTTCACGGTTTGCCGATTTTTTTTTAAACTGTTCCTTCAGTGTGGATGGTATTTCCTTTTTTGTGGGTCGATAATATCATATCTACAGTACGCTTCAAAAAATAGAAGCGCGTTCCTCGATCGTGTGTAGTATGCAGATTTTCACTATTATATAGCTTCTGTAAGTAATTATTTCAGAATACATTCGGTCAGTTGTGCGTGTCACTGTATTTATTGATTTCGTGGCTGGCGTGATAAATTTTAATTGCTAAAAAACAAACTGTAAACCCTCGCGTAGTTATATTTCCTTCGTACTCGAATATTCTCTTTCTTCGATACTTTACAGTGGTCAAGATGTCCGGCAGTAACCACAAGAAACGTTCTAAATAATATCTGGACCATTGATTACATCGTGTAGATTCGCAAGGTAACATCTCAGGTAACCGCACGGCAACCGATCAATCACGGACGAACATTTTTTTCGAGCCAGTAGTCTCATCATCGTGCAGCGGCAGAGTATTTCCACACGCTTCCTTTTTCATTCCAGCGTTGAAACAAAAGAATTTCTCGGTGAATTCCATCGTTCGACCGGAAACGGAGCAATTGGCGGCCAACATTACCTGCAAGCAATCTCCGTTCCAAAGTAAATCGCTTTCGTTTTTGAGGCGGCGTGACTTCGCGTCGCGACTACACTCAACACCAACACACCGGATGCTTTCACAGAGTTTCGCGTGTTCGAAGAGCAGGCACACACGCTCACACAGGCTGGTATTGTGCGAGCTCTCGCGTGTTCTCTCATAGAGGATGCAGATAGGCAACGCTAGGAGGTTGTTAGCAGTCAGCCGGCCTCTTGGCTCTCCTCCAGAATCGATAAACCGTCGGCTGATGAATGAATAAACAAAAAAAAGAGCGATGGCCACACCTCGGCGTAACCGCATAGTGCGGTTTACATCGGCGCCTACGTCACTCCGTCGTTGTTACCGGAGTCGCTTGGTTAAGCCACCGGCGAGCTTCGAGTGACCACCGTGTACCGTCGAAAGCGCGAATTCCACGGACTTAATCTTCCATCGTAGTCCGACGATGAAGATGCGTCGGTGGATCACGGTGCAGACTCGACTTATCGGGTTGTTCGATGGGTGAAAATCTGTGGTGTCTTAAGAAACAAATTAATTAAATCATTTAACACATTGGCTGCCACATTATGCAGGATGTCCAGAAAGGTCGGGGCCAAATTTATACTACTGTTAATGAGGCCAAGTAGATGAAAAAAATTCCTATAAACTTATATCCGAAAATGTTTCATTGAAAAGTTGTAAGCGTTCAAAGATTTACGGGCAAAATTGTGCTACAACTCGTGATACAGAATCGCAGACAGACACAAATAATTCTCATTAACAGTTATTGTTTACAAGTCCTGGTCTACAGCCTCAAGACCTATATCACCCGTTGTGACGTCTGTTAGACTTTCAGTCGTGTACACAAAAGAATATTTCGAATATTTATTATAACTGCCATAACAATTGATAAAAATCTTTGTACGCTTATAACTTTTCAATAAAGCATTTTCGGATATAAGTTTATAGGAACTTTTTTTACCTACTCGGCCTCGTTAACACGTAGTATAACTTTGGTACCGACCTTTTTGGTCACTCTGTATAGCCTGAAAACAATGTACCTTTTTAGACTTGAATATGACATGACGGTAATCTCAATTTGCCATTTTTAATCAATGATGTTAGTCATTCTTTATAGTTTTTTATTGATTCCATTAGACCCCTTTAGATATTTTTACTAATACTATTCGTAGTCAGGTAAATAACAACTGAATTTAAGTGTCACCTCCATATGGGTGACATGACAGTCAAAGTGTTAAGGAACTGTTTGTGATTTCGTTGAAGATTGATAAACTGTATCCATGATCTCATTCTTTTTTACATACAAAGTACCAGGATTAGATGGTTGAAAAATTAATACTTGAAGAGATATTTAGAATTTGTCTGGCATGTTAGGAACTAATTCAGTGGTCAGCATTAAAATTAGAAAATCTAATTCCATGACGTCTTCTGGGGTAAGTGACACGCTGTTCCTCATGATCCTCCTAAAAGCCGCCGTTGTCTCGTCTACTCCATGGTCAGATCCTTTAGAGCAATGTATATGTTCGAAAGACAATGCAAAGTCGGGTCGCCTACCATCAATAAATTTTCTCACACCTCTTTCAAGTCACTAGCTATTGTCTTCGCACCGAACGTTCGTCTCATTGAAACCTCGGTCAAGTCATAAATTAAAGCTAAACAGCTTTCCCTAATTAGGGACATAGCGTTGGACTATCTGCCATCGAACCGTCCCTAAACTGCCTTGCAGCTAACAAGCAAACGATACGACTGTTGCAGAATCGCTCCAACAACTTAATACGGACCATCGCCTTTTCTGAAGAATAATATTACCCATTAAATATGTTCCTTTTCTACCAGTCACTTGTATCTTGACAGTCTACGCTTTGCTGCGCAATAAAATTGTACAGAGGATTCCGGATCACCTTAGCCTGTGCAATAATGTCCGCAATTACCTTTTCAACGTGAATCTTGTCAATTATGTCCCGCGTAATTTCGTTGCAACCAGCTAGCACGGTATCGCGAAATCGAACCTATTCTACCGCCGATGGAAGTTGATTTACGATGTATTGACTTTAATTAATAGCCGTTATATGGTGTTCGCAGCCCGAAGCGCACTTTTATCGCGATTCATCGACGTTTATTAGACCCGAATGCGATTCAACGCGATGTTCGAGCACGAAATTAAAATCCCTGCCACCTATCTACGCCGCTGTTTCATTCATTCATTATCTCCGCGCGCCTTCTGTCGTTATCGAGCCTCGAATTTCGCGTTATTACTCATGAATCGCGGTACACACGTAATCGAGAGATTTTCGTGCAGTTTTATCGCACGCTCGATATTCGACGTTGAACGACCGCCTTTTATCGCGGCGATTACGTATTTTCAACGGCGATGCGATTTCGGATAGGGCCACAGGTTTATCCTTCTCTCCCGGGGCGGATCTGTATCGAACGGCAGAAATCATGCATACATTTTGTCCCGATGCGTTAATTGGTAATCAGTCTACTGCGATTAATGAGGTCGGTTACGGTTCGCGCGCGTATTACCATTGATATCGTCGAGTACGCGCCGGCGATTCTATTATGACTGTCGTCCAACGCGTATCGCGGCGAAACGAGTTTAAAAGGCATTAAGCCGCTATCAATTATATTACCGGTGCTCGTCGCTGATTAAATCGGCCGAACAGCTTGTCCCACTCCTCCTTTGTATTTTATTTTCAAGGAATATCACGTGTCCGGCGTTTTCTCACGGCACGCTTCTTCGGCTTATCACGAACGAAGCTACGGACGGTCGGTGCACTCCCGTGTTGATTCATAAGCCTGATACGCGAGCAACTGAATCTTCATGATGCCATTTACATACTTTTACGATACGCTTACGACGCTCTTGGCCTCGTTACTCTCCGGCTCCCTTCTGTCTTCTGTCCTAACGATGACAAGTCGTGCAAGGAGAACGTGGAAGTTCTATGTCGATGAAGTCAACCTTGTGAAATTTGTGCTGCAAACTGTTCAGAGCTTTGTGGTCTGATCTCGAGCTATGCCATAATTGTACAACTTTTGAGACATAATATCTAAAAGAGTTAGGGCGTGCAACAGAGAATCTCACGATCAGTGACCAGGTCGCGGAGCATTACTATTGGTAATGCAGTTTTTTGTTTATGGTCGACAGTTCAATTTCTGAGATCACACCATAATTAGTTATTCAGCTGCTAATTTATTTAGAACGCTCATCAGGGGGCGTGTGAGAGAGCGAGCGAGAGAGAGAGGGGGGGGGGTGGATCAAGTGGGTGGTCCTTCGACGCTTCAGACGGCACATCGTTACAATATTCACGACGTTTATACGGACCCAAAAATAGTCGGGCTGTATAAGGGTCTTAACAAAAACATTCTTATAGAATTTGTTTTACAATTTCAATATAACTTGGTTTAGAATCGGGATCTCCTTAAAGATGTTACTGCGATCCCTGCTGCTCGCATAATTTTATCAACCGTTTCAGGCTCAAACGTGCTTCGCATGCACAGCTGGCATAAGCATAGACACACGGTCCACGTGTCTCTTCCAAAACCATTCAATTTTAAATGAACGTTATATACAGATCATGTTATCTTCTCAGCACGAAACGATTACTGTTTTATAGAAATATAAACTTCAGACGAATTCACCCGAAAAGATGAAAGTTAAAAGAATGCATATTCCACAGAAATCACCTGGTTTCTAAAATATACGTTTCCGTAGAACAAACTTGTCTTCACCTAATATACAAACATGGAATGGTGCGTGGCTTATCTTGCTTCTGTAGGGTAGCGTGTATCGAGCCTTTGGAAAACAGTTACGGCGAAGGGATGGAGCAATAGGGGGTTTAATTAACTGACGCAAATCGGCGTGGAATCCTCGATGTTGACGTAAATATTTGGATTCTCTCGAGGTCAAAACCACGACAGCATAGAATGGATACGAGGTGTAATATTCGTGGAGGTAGCTGTTCGTCAGATCGCTCGGTGCGCCGCATCGATGGTCCGGCAGAGAGCACGCAGAGTGGAAGTTATGAGAGTCCTGAGAGTTCGGTAGTCGTGTGCTAGTTGGCTAAGTTATTAGTAGCAATATTACACTGTTTGTAGTATATCGTTCGTTGTTGTCGGCACAGCAAACTACGATTACCTGAGCGCTCCCGAATTTACATACTCCGCTCCGACAACGATCGAACCCTCCGTTTAAAAAAAAAAATCAATTTACTGCATACGCTTTAAATTTGAATTTTTGTTACTTTTTTGGTGGACCAAAAATGGTCAAAATTATAAGGGCCTCAATTAACAGGTCTGAGACCGTTCATTTATTAGACCACAAGATGAATGTACACTCCCGTCCGTAAATCACCGGACACTTACAATTAGTAAAATTAGGAGGTGAACGATTTTTCAGTACGAAATGACTTACATTATGAAATAAAGTTAGCACTTATTAATTGTTTATAATATAGAGAATATGTAATTCGAATCATATGTTGAAGATGTTACCAAAGATAAGTAATTAATCCTATGTAACTGCTTGAACTCATAGCGGCATTCTTTCAATCACCGGTTTTAATATTTCGCATCTAATTTCTTTTCTACATTCTTCCAATTTCTTCCGTAAGTATTTCTTTGACTTTGGGCAAAACTTCCAAAACAAACGAAAAGTGTGTAGAGACTATCTTAGAGATGCCTTAGAAACATGCACGTGCGTGTACTGTCTTGTTTTTTCGAATGTTTATTTAAATTATACATGCATATTATTGATATCATATTCAGGTATTATATTAACGTAAATTAGATAAAAATATTACAACATAATATAATAAAATCAAGCCAAAATATTGTACCCTCGTTCTAATAATCATTTTGCTGAAAATGACCAAGTGCCCGGTGACTTACGGGCGGGAGTGTATATACAGAGCATTTGCTTCGTTTTTCTGCTGTTAGAGGGTGGCATATTCGAAGTATATTTTCCATTTGCAATCTGCAGTATAAAAATACAGACTTCAAATCTATTGGTAAAATGCCTGACATTTTCCAACACGTGGAAGCCTTCAAGATTCAGCCCCTGACGTATTGACATGCATTTATTATGAAACACCTTTAAACATAATTATACGAAGGATCTTTCGAAGGACACGCTTGTCCCAATCGAGTCAGCAAGATTTTGCTGTCACGATATCGTGTTAAACGATGAACGTAACCACCGGGAACATCGTATCTTGTCTCCCACTCGGTGAAGCGAACCATCTGTTTTACCGAGACATTACTCTTCCCATAATCGCGAGATTGTACCGATTGCAGGAAGGCTCGTTATACGAACCTGGATATCCACCTTTACGGTCGCATAGACTCAGACACCACTCTTCTTTGGTATGGATAATATCGTTACGTGCCTATTTAACGCATCGTCCATATATTTCGACCTGCGCTACTATATTATACGTTTGTCTAGCAAGTGTCATAAATACAATCACTTAAACGTTCTGCGTGTGTCTGTTCGCGCTACTCTGTATCCTATCTGCATAGCGATGGGAGCAAAATTTAGTGTGTGCGAGTACGATTCAATTCGATGGTATCATTTAAAAATATATATTTCGTTTGGTGTACCAGTACTTGATATCATCTACTCGATGTCAAAATATTCTTAATGTATAGTGTGCCACATAATTTGTGGTACAATCGAATAGAGTGTAATATTCCGTGCAAAGGTTAGTCTAAATTGTGGAATAAATTGTTGCATATTGTTTGTGTTATTTGGATCACGTAAAATTCGTAGTCTAAGCGGTAGTAGACGATCAAACATTTAGCCCTGAATAGTGCTCGATTATACTCACATGCACTTAACATCCTAAAGGTCTACAGTAGTCGAGCATTTTTGTATGTTCTGTACTATATATTATGATAGTTTAACACTCGCCAACATGCACACGCATTTTGTTCAATATATATTTTTAAAAATGTATCAACCTTCATCTTCTTTAACCTTTTGAACTCCTAATCTGTTTTTAATTTTCTTTTCAATAACTCCCTATTACTGTAAGTGTTTTATTTGAAATGTACTTTAAAAGACAGTTGGTTGATATGAACTAATAAGGTACAAACAATCATGTACCTGTAGATTTCAAGGACTTTTTTGTTACAAAAGAGGATCATATATGATACTGCTTATCTAGGTAAAAAAAAATATTGCGAAATATAATACATATGTAAACTGGCAATTTAAAAATGTCTAGTGTGCCTCGACATAGGAGTAGAATAAAATCGATGTCGAGTCACACTTGACAAAGGTGTTCAATGGGTTAAATAAAATCTAACATTATCAACCACTGGACATGTGTAATTCTACTACGGACTACATGTTTCTTCGAATAAACTATTATTTATATAAAATCTAACAATTCGCAGTTCCAATGATCGCGCGTGCGGTGCTCGATCCCATCGCTGAATCCTGTCCATCTCGTCGATTCGATCCGATACTCGGAAGATATCAAAGTCCTTCGCGAGTAGATGTACACGTGTGCCACTAGTGCTTGATGTACGATCGACGCGTTACCTCGTGCAGCATGCATTGTCGCCCTTTGACGCGTAATAACGTTGCCTGGGTTTGCGTGTGCACAATACCGATGTTAACTCGTTCGGTCAAAGGCCGAGACACCAATGTCCACCGCAAATCTGATTCGACCGGTGAGCTGGAGAGAGGACGTTCAATGGATCACCTCGATTGTCTCCTGGAAGGAAGGAACATATACGTCTTAGCAAATGCATCCGGCTTTGCTTGAACGCTGACGCCTTTTCTGTGAATTATTCCGTTCTATGGATTATACAGAATGTTTCATGGTGAACAGTCATAAATTCACCGGTGAATTTGGTACGTGGAAATAATGGAAGAAATTCATGTAAACGTGTGTCCTATGTAACTTTATTCAGGAGTTGCGGATGTTCTTAAGTTAACTTAAGTCATTTACCAGACAGTTTATCATCAATGCTTTGTAACACGTCCTTATCGAGTATTTGTAAATATTATTGTTATTTTGTGACTACGACTAACTCAGTTTGTAATTAGAATGTTTAAAACAGAGAAGCGTTTTATTTGCGAATGTCAAATGGAAAACATGTCTGTACGAAGTCTGTTTTAGTATTTTTGTGTGCCAAGTTTCCTCTTGAACTTATAAAACACTCTTTATACAGTTTAGATATATCGTGACGGTAATGTTGTTGAGTCATTTGCATGAGAAAACGTTCCAGCGTGATCTAGCATTTTTGGCAAGCGCCGGTCGTTGCGAGAGTATTAGCGTCCGATACAGATGACTTAATACACTTTCAGAGCTTTATTTATTGTTTTGGAGGGAAAATCTTGGACTAAAAACATTATAAAATATTCTATATACTCAGATAAAATCCTGGAGGAGCTCATGTTGCTCATACCACCTGTACACATTTAGAATGTTTTTAAAAAAAAAACACATCGTCTCGCATATAGTGAAATAACTAAACAGAATTGTAATAGAATATCTAGAAAGTACAAGTACCTCTTTGACAATAAAATTCAATGTACTCGTTGCGAAATCGTCGCGTAAAGAAGTCTGCATGAAGCAAAGACCAAGCTACTGTCGCTGCATCTAAATAACGATCTTTGCTATAAGCTTACGCAACAGCGTGCTCTCTCATTATAAGCTGCAATTTAATATCTATAAGTACATGTCTGTACTGTGTAAAAAAACGGGTGAATAATAATATCGAGCGAATCTGTTTCCATCTAACTAGAAATATACACGGAGGCCGGGTGCGAAATCAGCGAACGTTAACAAGGAAAAGCTCGACAAAGCTCATCGTGAGTTCGAAGGAAGTCGTAAATTAGCTGGCTTCTGTTACGGTTACGTTTGTTGATGCACGGCGAAGCGTAAGGAGACGTAACAACGTCTTGACGGACGGCGAAATTGCACGGCTCGCCTTCTCAAAGGTAGCGAATAATTACTCGGATATCCAGAGGGGATGAATTATTCGAAATTGAATGGATCGACCAGTTCAGAGAGACGCACACCGCAAAACGAACGGACATACAGGGCGTTCTAGAAGGAAGCGCAAACGCTTTACCAGTGGCGTCTGGAGCTAATTTGTGAGGCAAAATATGATATTAATATTGGTTGGATTCATATTTCTTTATCGAGATACGGACGTCTTACAGATTTCATATATTAATCATCGAACCAAATAAATGTAAATTATACTAAAATATTCTCGAAATACTCACCTCGTCTTTACATGAAAAATCATCTTTTTAACCCTTTAGCTACTACGCGACACCATAATGGCCTCCCGCTAGGTCATCTTTTGACAAATCGTCATTATAGTAATTTCTCTGTAAGTAACTTTTTTGAGTCGAAAGCCGCCATAGTGGCTCACTTGTGTATCTCGCGTTGAAAGTAGTGTAAGTACATTGTTTGTGTGACGTGGAAGTGTCTTCATATGTTTCAATGCGAATTTGTTTTCTCACAAGACGCTTTAGCAATAGTATTAAGCGATATCGCCAGGAGTGCACATCTCTGCTATTTCGTCATAAGATATTATCTTGTCTTGATGCAGCATTATGAGGTGACGTACCCAACTTGACACACGCAATAGAGCACGACAACACACATTCTTTATTGATTCTGACAATTATTACCGCGTAGAATTTTTCTCGATAGCTATGAACTCGCGTTGAATATCATTTCAGTTTGTCGAATTACAAGAATCATATTGTTTGTTACACCTCAAGCTACTTTTTCGTTTGAGACCGCTCTGCATAACACGGAGGTTATGGTATAGATTATAACTTTTAAGTTGAATTTTATAGAAATATTATGACTTATTTAGCTGTTACTTTATACTAACGTAGATACAGCTAAATGCATAATTGAAAGCATCGAAGCACCGTACTAATATCGTTTACGATACTCCGCGGCTGAGCTGTTCGTACAGCTTCACCGTCAGCTCCGCCGTAGGTAAGGGGTTAAAAAGGTGCCTCCCCAATGCGAGCAATAAATTCTACATAGAAGAACTACTTTATCACACGGTTAAGCTGAGCTAAATAATCACTCATGGATATCATGAACTTATTTTACACGACGGTAAAAACAAATAAAAAACTGTGACCTCATACGTCGATACCAATTTACAATTAGAATCAGATCAACGTTGATAGGACATTAGCTCTAGAGTCGAGTGGTGATTTCCTGCCAGAACACCTTGTACATTAAACTATCAATCGACCAATTGACCGCTCCGATGCATATCGATTTATTTAATTGTACGTAGATCGTAGTTCGACGTTCTTCCGTAAGACACTCAAGGACTCCCGCGGGAATTATACCGGCAGGATGCGGCGCGGTAGTCATTGTCTCGGTGAGTCGATTGAATTCGGTCGTCGAAAGGAAGAGCTTTTGTTACGCGGACAAATAGCAAAGCGATCTGGTAGTTTCCAGCAGCGTACGAAGTTGCCGTGTAACGGACAATAATTCTCTTAGCTCTCTGTGTGTTTCTCTCCGGAGGAGTCGTTGTTAGCGCATGGTAACCGTAATGAAATTCCGTTCGGCGCATCGCGACGCTCTTGGTTATGCTTTAAAATCAAAGGAACGCCCGGCATCGGGGGGAGCGCCGGGACAATAAACTTGAAACTCGAGCGAAACGTCCTGGCTTTAACTATTCGTCGAGACAATGCATGAGGGAGATCCGAGACGCCGTGGGAGACGCACGAGAAATATGGAAATTTCCGTGTTTCGTCGTTCTTGGACGCGAATGTCTGAGACTTCGCCGACGGAGACGTCGTTCGCTTGTTTTCGCCGTTTATTCGCGCTCGTTGCGGTTCGAAAAGTCGTGCAACAGAATTCTGTGCAGCTGAAATCACTCTCCATACCGCGGAGTTACCTCTGCGTTATGCAGAGCGTTCTCAAACGAAAAAGTAGGTTGAGATGTAACAAACAATAGGATTCTTGTGATTCAACAATTTGACATGATATTCAATGCGAGTTCATAGGTATTGAAACAAATTCTACGCGGTAATAATTGTCTCAATCAACCAAAAATTTGTATGTGTCGTGCTCTATTGCGTGTGTCAAGTTAGCTATGTCATCTGATGCAAACATGATAAAAAAATAGGAATAAAATACTCTGTGTGCAGTTTAGCTGAGCTGAAGCAACGAGAGCCGAAGAATTGTTTTCAGATGAAACGATCGAGCCATTTCACCCTAATTAACTTTCCACAAGTGCCTTCCTCGAACGCAACAATTCTTTCAGGACGAACAGTTCGATTATTATTAGCCGTTCGATGTCTCGTTCGTTTGGAAATAATCCCGTGAATTCCAAAGAATCGCGAACGGGGTCGTCGTATTGGACCCCGTCGCTGAAAGCAATATCGAAGGAAGATCTCTGGGTCGAGTCGAGTTATAGCCGCGGAGAATCGGCGGTGCTCGCGACTGCGACGACGATCGTTTTAATAAAACGCAGCCTCGCGATGCGCCGTTGTTCGCGGGGTGCTTTTAAAGGGGATGAAACGGCTGAAAAAAAGCGAGTCGGTGTGCGGAGCGAGAAAAAGAAGGAAAAGAAGAAACAGCCCGTATAACTGCGGGGCATGCACGGGCAGGAGAAAGAAAGCAAGCAAATAGGAGAACGGTGGAAAAAGTTCGAGCAGAAGAAAGAGACGGGAGAATGGAGAGCAGGATGAAAGGGGCCAGGCCGAGCTCACTAACTTGAACAATATCTCTCAAGATGCCGCCGCCTCGAGATCTAGGCTCGAAACTTCCTGGGTGCGCGCGAGCTATGGGTCGACGCTGCTCGCGCCGAGAGACCGAGTTTTCTACCGAGGAGAAACTTTCACATATTCCATTCACGACGAGCGTTTTAGATCGGTGCTTAAAGAAGAGGACTGCCGCGGAAAAAGAGAGGAAACATTTCCGAGAGAGTCACCCGTGAGCGCTCTACCCGCCGCTTTCAAACTTTCCGTTTCTACTCGATTCGAACTGTGTAAACGACCCACGAGAAACCGTAACGCCAGCCGGCGAGGGAATATTTAACGTTCACCGATTGCCACGTTGCAAACACGCTGACATGTAATACTGTCATCGTTCATATTGAGATTCGATATCTTGGACAGATAGCACGATCCTGACCATTGCTCCTTCCCACATCAAAATCGATCCCGACTGATTTCTAGAGATACCCACACAATTTTTATTTATTAACTCCTTGCCGTACAATAAGGAGTCACGCTCATCACACAGAATATGATTGATACGTTACAAATACGAGTCCAACTTTTGTGCCATTGCTTTAAAGTTTTGCAGTACACAAATTGACCTTCAAAGGATTGTTAAAAGCGAACTGCACGTGCTGATAGATGCTCCTCATTTATCACGGCACTCTAGGACCGGAATAGCAAACTTCGTCGCATGAAATCGTTGGAAAAATTATACGGCAAGGGGTTAAAAGCAGAAGAACGCTTTCTTGGTTTCCAATGGATGGTCACGACCTGACAAATTTTGGTTTCAAGCGTAGGTACCGATAAATATAAATGACTACGTTTAAACATTGTCAGACATACGATCATCTTTACAACACTCATCTGCACACAGAATGTTATGCATAGACTGCGAATCTTTATGCAGGTTAGCACTAAACCTACCCACAATTTACATATACCTATTTCTACCGAACCAGTCCAATGACCGGTCTTTACATAAAAATTACCTTTTTTGCCACTGAGTGCAGGTAATAGTCAATTTAGTACGGGCAAAAATTGATTATATGTATATAATAGGAAAAATCGTGAAATCAAGTGATGAAAGCGCTAACACTGAATGTAGAATTTTTAATTAAAAGTTTAGAGACGGTCATTTGGCCGGCCGTCGTAGCTTTAGTGTTAACTTATCCAAGTTCGTTCAGAATTCATATTTTACAGAGTAAATGAAACAAAAAAAGTACTTCTAAACATTTCAACCCCAAAATTGCGAAATGCTAAAAATATATGTTTGCATAAGAATCTACAGTCTACTTATAGAACGCAATGAAGCTCCAGCATCGTAGAACATAAGACTCTGAAGACATCAAAGAAGATTTATCTACCGCGAGGACAGTGGACAGGTCTTGAAGAATCTTCGAATTCGGATTCAGACAGCATCGCCAATAAATTTACAGTTACGCGAGGTCACGAAAAATCCAGCATCAATGGTTCAGAGTATAGAGCGAAACGCTCGCGGTTGATGCGGCCACTTTCGTAACCCCTTCGGATCGTTTCGACGATCGCTTTCACGGTTGTTCGGTGGAACCCGTAAAGTCTGAAAGGCAATCCTCGACGTTGTTCGTAAAATTTTTAAATCGCCGTCGCTACGGGCCGGGTTCAGCGACATCCACAAAGAGCACGCTTTATTTAGCGCTACGGAGAGACGGCGTGAGTCGTAAAATTCGCGAACGATCGATGTAACCTGGCCACCGACTAGCTTTTTGCTCCGCATACCTTGCCAGCCATGAATACACTTCTCCTGGCGGAATTAACGTGGACGAATGTCTTATGCTACTTTTTTATTGTTTTTAAGGTACACGCATGGTTTGTAATTTTAATGTATTTCCATTTCGCGCTCAAGGTAGCATTTAAATTTCAATGTGTGACCATTATTTATCATCGTAAATAGCGTGTCATATCGATCACGATGAACGTGGTGCACGAGAACATGTTTTTATACGTATATAATATAAATAAAGGATAGATATAAAGGAAGAAAGTATTTTAAACAGATCTATAATGAAGATATGCAATTATTTGATTGAATCGAATTTGATATGTGGACGTATGCGACCCACGGCCTAACAGTAATGAATTTTTTAGAATAATAGGAAGTCTGTGGTATTCAAAATTTACTCTTTAGCAAAAAAGCATTTATTGTTTAAATGAATGCAATACGGATGAAATTTTAGCAAATTGCCATTCGTCTACTCTCTCCATTTTGTTCTCTGGTTGCTTGCATTCCTGCTGTTCGTGAACATCGACGCAGTTTTTCGTCCACGAAGTATTGTAGATTTTGAAGCATAATGGCCCGGTCTATTTGTACTTTTCAAATTGACTTCAGGCCGCGTTCGAAAAGTTTTCCGCTTGAAAAGCTACGAAAGTCCCTTTATTACCTCCCTACTTATCCCCGACATTCTCCTGTGCCATCTTTCTTGCCTCGCATCAGGGGTACTTGACTTGAAGACGCTCCGCAGAGTTTCGCATTACTCCCCTCGCTTTCCTCACGTATTCATAAAAGGCTCGCAAATTTAGTGAATAAATCCTGCAATCACGTTCTCGACAGACACGAGAAACTTCTTCAACAGACATTCTCGCGCCTCCCTTTCATTCTGTTGTCGCGTTGAACTTCGATTATGCAAACTGATTAGGAGAAACACGTTATTTTGACAAAATTTCTGAGGATTTTAATGGCCTGATTTCATACACTTAACACTGTTCACAGTTTCCGGGTTTCAGTTTTATCCTGTTAGAAGCTCGTCCCCAGACCCTGATGAAGTTACCGCAATGTTGACGAAACTTGGGAAACTGTATTCAAATATCAACAATTTATTACGAAGGACGAGCATCGTAGTAGAAATGTTAGAAACTAGTTTGGTTATTAAATAATAATATGCATATGAATAATTTAGTAAAGTCCTCGGTAACTACCGATAGTTCGTGCGACTTTAAACTTGATTAAAAGACAACGATCATCCGTTGTATAATTTATACTCGTATAAAAGATACTTTATTGGGCAACATCTACGCCACTCTAGGTAGGAGGCTTCATTGACTTTAATAGATAAGATTATACGTAACGCTTGCTGTTACGTAATAAGTTTCTTTCATAAGCCTTCATTCACTAATAAACGCAGCAGTAAAGTTTAATGATTCCAGCTCACCTAAATGAACTTCCTCAGTTCATAGTTTCGCTCGTCACTTTCACACTTCGCAATTTCATATTACAGACCGATGACTGTTTTATTATGAATTCGAGTGGCATTTCGATTAAAATGTCACGATACCGTTCCTAATATATTTATTACCTTAAGACACTATAAAGATATTTTTTTAGACACTTCTTCATTTCACAGTCTGTGCACGCAGATATAGCAATAATAAATTATATCTGTAAGAAACAGTTGTCATGCAGCATGAAAATTGTATTGCCACCTTAATGTCATATTCAACCCAATAAACCAACGATATGCCAACACATCGATTAACATCCATTCCACTTCGTCAGTCTAAATGCTTTCATCAAGAAGCTCTTCGAATCTTATCACGTTGAACGTTACAGTAAAAACGGCCGTACCTAATCAGACGTGATATAATGCACTATTTTTTATATAAATCGTAAAGAAAAAAAAGATTTGAGTACTCAGTCATGTTCTTCTGTCCATACATTATTGTTTCAGTATGAAGTTGGATCAGAATTTTGCGACTATCAGTAATTATTTAATTAAAATAAATTTGAGGTGTCGGTCACCGGTGACCGTCACGGCGTTCAATGTGTTATATTTTCGAAGAAAAAATCCAATAACAGAGTAATCGCTTGCTTCATGAATGTAGCGGATCGAAATGACGAAGGAGCCCCGCGATTCAATTTTCCGACAAACTTTGGTCGCGTCGGCGTGAAGTCGGTGTATTCGGGTCGCATTTAAGAGCAATCAGATTTACAAACCATTATTTCGCGGAGGACGAAAGTGGCCTGGCCTTCCAGCGATGGCAAACGAAGTTCTCAGGGAAACTGCTCGATTTAGAACCGGTCCTTGTCTGCACGGATACACATCCCAGCATGTTCTCGTTGACAGTCGAGTTTTCTGCCGCTTTCAGCCAACGAAGTTCGCGGTGAAGTTAAGCGAGCGCGGCTTTATTGAAATTTCATCTCTAAGCGTGACGCGGGCTCCTTCCGCGCCTCCATCCTCGGGGCAACTTGGAAGCAGTCTCGTTTTGGATTAACTGCTCTTCTCCGTCTTCTTTGATGCACCCGCGAACGTCTAGCGAGCTTGCAGGTACGGTGGATGCGAACTATTAGTTGTTCAAGATTGATTCTCCCATGATGAGTCGCAGCAGATGGTTTTTATGGTCTGGCTGATCTACAGATCTACTCCACAGTTTTTAGATGGGGAGTCAGTTCTTTATAGAGTATTCTTTGTCACGTATGATTCTCAAGGATTGAAAATACAGAACTGTGTTTAACCCGCATCACAAATGTGCGGTCTGTGAGACATTTTAGAGGGGTAGAGCTACTTGTTTTACCCCGCCTATACATAAACATAATTAGCACTAATTTAAAGCAATTTACTATGTGAATACAATTGTAATGCTGTTATATCATGGAGAAAATTAGAAACGGAATCAAAGAAGTCTTCATAGGATGTTAATTGACATATTAATACAGCGATATTCAAGACCGCAGGTCTGTGCTTAAGTGACAATACTTCCACATCTGTAAGTACGGGTTAAAAAACGGATGAGTTCACTGCAAGAAAGTTATAGTGGTCCAGATTCATCTTCCCATCCCTGTTGGGGTGTCAGTGGTAAACACATGAGTGGACTTGAGCGGGGAGAAATGTTTATGCTCCTTGAGGACCTTCGACGAAAAACGTCCTGCAGATATGGAATGGAGTTTACACCCTACTCAAACAGCAGCGGGATGTTGTGTTAGATTCTCAGGCTTTTGCACTACAGCAAGAGTGGAGGTGTCGACGGGGTTGCCATGCTGGAAACACCTGTTCTCGATGTGAACGATAATGTGCTTGACAACGTTATGGCGGGGGTAGTCTGCCAGTTACCTTGACGGACCAATATTTCTTGCTTGCCGCATATCGAAAACTGATTCATAATGAGATCGGTGGCGAAACAAAGTTCGTCTGAACACGGATGACGACGCAGCCCGATAGACATACGCGGATCACCCACGCTTTCGCGCATAAGGACAGTCATGTGTGTAAAGGGGCATCATGTCATGCCGTTCGTTCTCGAGATCGTTAATCCTGCCCCCCCCCCCCCCCCCCCCCCCCCCGCCGCCGCCGAGCGAACGTTAGCCATGAAGAAAGAGCACCAGCTTCGAGGATGAGAACTACCGGACGTGCAGGTCGAGCGACGTTGTTACGGATATATTGCTAGGTAGCGAACGGGTCGGGGGTCCAGGAATCCCGCGAGGCGAACTCGAAGATCGTTGCTGCTTCCAAGGGTGCAGAGGTCCAGACTATCCTTCATTTTCTAGAAATGTCTATTTTTTTGTGCTTGTTTATGCTTGCAAAGTCTCGTTAGAGATTAGCGATATATTATTGAAAACTTGCATGGGAAAATGGGCACCACTTTTTTATTAACACGCTGACAGTTTTGTGCATCGTCAGGGTTGCTATGCAGGGAACATTAGCTTTCGTCTGATTCAGTCGTTTGCGAAGAAACTGGATAATAAAAAAATCAGGAATAAGTGTTGCACATTATCGTAGTAATGTTAGGGAACGTAAACTGTCTATTGTGAAATATTTTCTTGCTATTTCCTTCAACAAAGAGAGGATCAAGGGTGCTTAAAATATATCTGACGTTGATTCAACTGTTTTTTAAATAATTCATATTCGCCATACTATTAACTGTTTTCAAATTCTTATCGCGGCAGTCTGGTCGAGACAGCCTCGCAATTCAGCGAACGACGCAGAGCCGTTACAAGCGGAATACATTGGCTGTAACAAAAGGTTATTCGTAGAGAGCAACGCGAACACAATCAATGCGATCGTTGTGCGACAGAACGGAACATTATGCTTGTCCGTCATATCTGTACTTCGCGTTAACCCTTCGACTCTACTTCAGATGTATATTTACAAATGGACTTCTCTCATTGGCCAAGCTCGAAAGGTGCTCTCGTGCTTGTTGAATAAATACTCGGGTTATTCGCATTGCTCTCTCTCTCTCTCTCTCTCTCTCTCTCTCTCTCTCTCTCTCTCTCTCTCTCTCTCTCTCTCTCTCTCTCTCTCTCTCTCTCTCTCTCTCTCTCTCTCTCTCTCTCTCTCTCTCTCTCTCTCTATCTCTCTCTCTCTCTCTCTCTCTCTCTCTCTCTCTCTCTCTCTCTCTCTCTCTCTCTCTCTCTCTCTCTCTCTCTCTCTGTCTCGTATTTATACAACGCGGATATCGGTAAACATAATATACGTGTTTATCGTTCCTCGCCGAATCGATAGTGCGCTATTGCCTTTGCATAATGAATGGAGCTAAAGGTTAATGTAAATACACTTTAATCTACACTTATTAAGAGTCACGTTATCCTTGTGCCCCTTTTATTCAGCCGTACTCGATGATAATCGATATTTTATACGAATGAAAAGGTACGCAGACTCCTTTCACGCGTTTTACGTTTATTACGCTACCGGTGCATATGCTTAGCAAATTATGCAGAGAAAATAGGGAGGACATGTAAGTACTTCACCGATAGATTTCAGAGCATATTTTAAGTGCAGAACGTCTAAAAAAATCTCAATTGCGTTAGAATTTCCATGTGTGTCCTCGAGGTGCCTAATCTCTACTTCACTAAAACAGTTCTTTCAGGGTCAATGATCTAATAGGTCGACGTTCATAAAATTATGTTAGATTTTATTTAAACAAACAGTTAGATATTATTTAAAAAAAGCAGGTAATGAGTAGTAGAAATTATACGGGTCCAGTGGTGAATAAAGATATTAAGACGTTGACTGCCTCAGTGGAAACTCCCATACCTGGTCAGACACACTATAATGTGTCAATAAAATGTCAAAACTCTTATTAACACGTTCGCTACCATGGTCGATTCGAGAAAAACATCCACCACAGACCATGCTTTATTTTTATCAATTATTTCAATCATACATGTGCCACGTTGAGCTCCCAAAACAGAATCGACGAGTCACACATATGTGACGCTGGCAGCGGACGTGTTAAAAAGAAAGTAATATAATATATATTGCACTGCGGAAGAATGAAGAAACTATATAAACTGTATTGAATTGTAAATGAACTGTACAAAAGTCTGCATATATCTCGCGTGTCTTCTGGCTATGTCTGTGCGCTATGGAGACTTTGCTCGGACTGATACAGTCCCTTTTTGTCCCTGAAAAGTGTCTTGGAAAAGCTGCATGTCAAAAGACCCAGTATTTTCCCGCTGCATCCTCTCTATGTGTGCTGCGTGTATGTGGCTTTGTGTGAATATCGTTGTGTTTCAACAAATTAAATAAAAGTAATAGTTGTTTCATTCGATGAACGTATCCCTATCGATTCTAGAACTGCATTTCCCGTGATGTTTGGAGCGGTGAGAAGCAGAAGAGGCAAGCTCTACCGACGACACGGGTTCGTGCGAGCATCGCCGTGCGATAAGATAGACTAAATAAATAATTGAACGTCCGGCCGTTAGCGGACCGGTGGTTAGGGTGTTGATAACCCTAGGGTGAAGCAAGTCCTGAGACTTTATCTCGAATCTGTCCAAGTTACTCAGCCTGGAGTGTTCCAGTTTATGGCAGCGAACGGCTTTTGGAGCAGCCGAAAATTCGGGCCAGCGTCTTCGAACGCTCCATTGTGGCCACGAAAACAGACACGCTTTCGTTTTCGTTCCCAGAATAATCGTGCAGGCCGTATGAACCACGCGGATGAAGAACATACCGAAAATAGAGTCCCTATCTGAGTTATTGGAGCAGTTATCAGAGTTACTCGCAGATGGTAAATGAATTTATTGTTTGGAATTATTTTTAGAATTGTCTATACGACTTAAGAATGATATAATAATGATTCATGAAGCTGTAAGCACAAACAATTTTTACACCTTCCTTATAGCAGCTTTTCCATTAGTTGTAGATCGTTTAATACCTACAAAATTATTGCAGTTCTCATGTTTTGTAGAACACAGCACACTTTTTAAGCGACTGAGGTTTTCTAAACAAAAGGACACTACGTTATACGTAACAAACGTCCCTGGGGTGGTAGAAGCAGAAACAAGTAGTATGGAGACAGTAGAAATAAATTGATAACATCCGAAAGAAACTTTTACGAACGTGTGTTTACTATGCATTTCTCATGAAATCTCAGGGAATGACAGCTCAGTCAGAGTTTCTTCATTTTACGCTCCCTGTCTTGGCAGATCGATATCGCACGACTTTTGCAAAGGACTTTTAGTGCATCGTTCGAGTGTATGTAAAAGTTTTCCGAGGTAGTGAAGGATCGTTAAACGGTTGGCGAGTGGCGCGCGGTTTCATTATGCGATCGTTAAAGGTTTATGACATTCCGCGTAAGGTTGTAGAGAGCGAAGAAAACTCATTGACGATAAACGATTTTTCGCGTAGCGTTTAAACCTCGATTCGTGGCTACGTCCTAAGCGGCTCATTGCTAACTTATTCAGCTGAATTTCACCGTGTCCTGTTATCGAATTACCGTTCATTGACAATATGATTTTAGAACTGAGAAATTTATCCAGGTCTGGGTCACTACTATCAAATATAATTACAATTTTAAATGACCTGTCACTAATCATGAAGCATGATCGTTTGATTCGACTACACGGTTGCAACTACTAGCTGCATTCGACTAGCTGTTAACAAATTTCAGGATCGCTATGAAGCACTTTGTACGTTAACAAAGCAAAGGTAGTCCTCTGATTGCCGGAAAACTTCTACATATTGTTCGAACACCGTACATCGAATTAGTAGTTCCACTGTATCGGAGGTTCGAGGTAGTGGTATGAATACGGGTCGAAGGTCTTGGCCGAACAGAACCCCGTCGAATTCCGACGAAAAACAAAGTAATGGCATAAGAGTTAGAGCGGAGGGACGGGTAACGATTCTAAACTCGAAAGACTCGTGTCAGTGCGATAAGAGAGATTAGCATGAACCGCGTGTGCGTGTGCGTGTACGTGTATGATGCACGCGCGCGGCTGTTCGTAAATCGATTTCGATCAGCGTGTAATGCAGCAGTGCAATTCGTACGATACGATAAACCGGCGCTCGCCACTCCTATAGCATTAAGATTAATTACGGTGTACACGGATGCTCGCGTGTCGATGGAAACGCGCGTTTGATAAAGCAACCCCCGTGTGAAAATTAATTTCGACCGACTCTAGCCGAGGAAGTAACCGCAATTACGAAACCGATCCGCCGAGATCGCACGACGATACGACGCGGAACTTATGAATGGTTGATTAAACGCGTTAGGGGTAAACATAGTTTCCACTAATTCACCTGCGCACCGACCAAGACTCCGGCTGTTATCTATTTTATTTAAATAACCATCCGATAAAGCGATACGGATAATCGAGAGTCTAGATTCTATGCTCCGGCGATCCTCCTGACCGATACAGGTTGTATCGTTATAATTCAACGTTTAATATTAATTATAGCTACCATGCGATGTTCCTCGCGTGTCGATGGAGGAACCCGCGATTCGATAAAGCCGCGAGAATTAATTTGCTCGTGGGTACCGTCGAAGCAATCGCGATCATCATGGTAATCAACACCGTAAACGATAGCGATTCAGAAAAAAGTTGACGCAGGATGTACGGGTTCGTGGTATTGGAGAAAGAAATCGTTGTTCGAACTCGATGGACCTTGATCGGAACGATTCGTATCGGTTTTGGCATTTTACCATTCGCATGACCGTCGATAGCTCTTTTTAGAAACGTATTACTTCGAATGAATGCTAGACTCCGGAATAAAGCTGCAACAAGAATTGTAATTTTAATGGTAGTTTTCTAAGAAGTTGATTGATTGAAGCACTTTAGAATTATGTATTCTTTTAATGTTTATTTAATTTAAGACGGGTATCATTATTGTTAATTCAATTTTGATCAGGCTGATTCAAACAGTTTGTCGCTTTCTTGCAACTCGAAAGTTTCTGAATTATGTATCTGAAACGTTGTATTGTTTTATCGATAAAAATGACTTCGGATTCCTTTTGCAGTAATTTAAAACCGTAAGTTAGAAATTGAAAAAAAAAATTCGACCGGACACGATTCGGGCGTAGCTTTCGATATTTAAACGTTATTAAAGTCGAACGAACCCACTAGGGAAATATTCGAATGCTTTTCAATCTCCACTGTCCTTGCATTGTGATCGATCATAATCGAGGGGCGATATCTCGTTGCACAGGAAATTAATTTAACGCGCGTGAATTCTTGCGTGTCGATGGAAGCTCGGCCCACCAAACTCCCTGCCGGCGACTGCGAATTAATTCGCGAGCAGATGCGACGCGGATAATTGCGATTATGAGTTGCAATCGATCTCTCGCGCGCCATCGATCATTTCAGCGTGATCGCGCCGATCGAAAAACGGCCGATCATAAAGCTGCTCGCACGTGTAATTTCCACGAAACACCGCTAACGCCTTTAATTCATGGCTCGGGATATTGGCGAGCCTTGTTGCGAATACGGCGGAACAGGAATGCAAACGTGCAGCCTTAACGCGTTTTCCGTGGCTGTCGTCGCGAAATCAAGGTGCAAGCGCCTTCAGACCTCGAAAGAATTTCACTTTGTCGAGTTACTATGTTGTCGCGAAATCTTTCGTTCGAGAATAAGCAAGCTGTGAATTACATGTGTTGTGAAGCATTAGTCGATTAAATCTTGAACATATTACTATCATTAACGTCTTTATTGCACAATCTGTGCGTATCAATTATTACTTATTCAGGTGGCTCGACAATTTTATATTTGAGAAATAACTCAATCATATTAATCGATTGCAGGAAATTTAAAATTAATAGCTTTAAAACTATATAAATTAGTTGGAAATCGAATCGGAAAGCTCTTCCAGTAACGGAACATGGATACCAAAATTAATATTCGATGTATCGCATTAAAAATGAATGTAATCGTTGCATAATTTACGCTCGAAGCCACCGTAAATTTAAGTCTCCAGGACCCGTCAATTTTACTAATTTTCATGTGGTCTTTTTCAGGTACGCATTATGGAAAATCGAGGGGGTTGGACGATGAAACGGTAGAAGCCAGGCGGCTGTCAGTTCGTAGGGGAAGAGTGTGGCCAGCGATAAACGATAAGTAAGGATGAACGTAAATCATCGAGATTGAGTGTACGTCGGCTCGGTTCGGTTGCTATCGATGCGTGCAGCGTTATTCAAATGTATTTGACTGTCTGGCCCATGAACCACGTGTGTACGTGTCCTCGTGCACGATGGAAGTACGTACATCGTAATGGATGCGGTACACGATACATCGCTAACGCGACCCGCTCGATCTTTGCGCATTCCGCTTCGTAAATCGCCACGAGAAATCGCTGGAAAATCATGCGCGCGTCCTCGAATCAACCGATCTCTTTTTATCACAGTGCACGCGCTCGCTGCTTCTTCGAGTATTCGTTTGATTGCACCCCCGTCCATGTTTAATATCGCCAATTCTAACGAAAATCGATTGATCGATAACGTTTGATAGGCTCGTCCTTTCCTCACGTGTCAGCAAAGTACGATAAATTCCTGAATTTCTTTCTATCGGGCCCATTCATGGTGAAATAGTAGATCGTTGTAATTAACACGTCGAACGCCGCGACGGTCACTGGTGATCGACACCTCAAATTTAATTTAATTAAATAGTTATTGATTGTCATAAAGTTCTGAGCAAGCTTTATACTGAAATAATAATGTAGAAACAGAAGAACACGATCAAGTACTGAAATGTTTTTTTCTTTATAATTTATGTGGGATCGGGAACACCAGACCCAATATTAAAGGAATAGTGGAAATAGGGATGTTAGCGAATTGACGGTGACGTATTGGATAAGGGGTTGGCTACCAACACAGAGATCGAGTCCTAGTACCACGGTCCCTATTTTACACGATTTCGTACATTTATATAAAAAATAGTAAATTATATCATTTCTGATTAGTTATAGCCGCTTTCACTGTGGTGTTCAACGTGTTAAACCGCGAATGTCGGTGCAAATATACATTTTTAGACTTCCATATTTCCTGCGTTAATGCAGTTAAATAAATTGTCGAGAAATTCCCAACGGGAGCCTTCCTTTCTGCGAACACACAGGAGAGTGAATGGGAAGAGTCACGGGCCCGTGATTCCGCGTTATCGCGAAATATTCGCGGGCATTTATCTCCGCGAGCGTAATGCCGAGATATCGCGTTACAGCCACTCGCGAATCGCCGGATTACGCAACCGAACATCCTCTTCCTTTTTCAACGACACTCCCGTTTTCCAGGGAAACCATATTCCACCTGAAAATCTGCGGGACGTGCTAAAAAGATCGGTCGAATCTTTGATGCGAGTTGTCTGTATCAAATTAAGAAAAAGATATGCATAAACGTATGCTCCTTTCGTTTTAACTGATGAAGCATTAGGAAGAACCTAAGAAATTTAGATGACCTCATAGCATATGATAGTTTTCCTGATGCACATACAAGAGGAGAATTTTTATACTAGCCCCATCCGATCTTTTTTCAGTTCTTCATTCATGTTCATGTCTCTAAATTATGGTGCACGGTCATACTATTGTGCTTATGTTTGCGCGTAGCAATTGCACGTATTGAATCATTTGGGATTCGTCAACATTGCTCTGAACCATGTACGAGACTGGGGACAGAGAATGTGTTAACCATCATTAATGCTGTGGGCGTGTTTACGTCCTATTCTGTAAATTCAGAGTTTCATATATTCTGAATCTATTGTTACCTTCATTTATCGACATAGCAGTTTTTAGAACGATATTAGAGAACCAAGAGCTACCATACACTTGTTTATATAAATTGTTTGTTCCTGTTGGTGCATGAAACCGATGTTTGAACTTCCTCATACCTTTCAAACACATTCTGTGCAGCATCCACACGATGGGGCTCGTTAACCGATCGAATCGGATAGTGATGGTGGATCCTCATGAGTATCGCACTATATTCCGCAGTCTTGCGTCGAGATTCCCGATAACTATAGATCGATTCCACTTGAAATCGTTGCCCGCGTCCCATAATCCACCATTTCCGAAAAATCTAATCGTTAACGAAGCGATCCCTCTACGCTTCTCTTTTCATTCGTCTCTCACGTCGATCGCTGTCGTACAAGTGGGGGTAGTACTCCGCACGGTTCACCGATTTCTTCGTGCAGGGGATGTAAGAGATAGGAGGGTCTCTTTAGGACATAGGGTGGCATCCCATGGAACGAACGAGGAACGCATGTACTCGTTATACCCGGTTAGGCACTTAAAAATGAATTCAGGCCAACACGAGCAGCGATCACCATGTTACAAAATAATACCGGAAGAACTGGTGCTAGATTTGAATTTTACTGTACAGTCAATAGACTGTGCTAATTTATACAGAATATAAAGAAACATTAATATTAAGATGATGCTATACGGTACCAAGTACACGATTAAATAGTTAAATATCCTTTTTTTCCGAAAATCTAAAACAGGATATTGCGGCGTGTCTGACAAGTCGTGTCAGTTTTCACTGCAGCATCGAACGCGTTAACCCATTGAACGCCACAGTGGAAACGGCCATACCTAGACAGACACGATATAATTTACTATTATTTATATAAATCGTAAAGAAAAAAAGATTTGTGTGCTCAGTCGTCTTCTTCTGTTGCTACATTATTGTTTCAGTATATAAGCTTGCTCAGAATTTTGCGATAATCAATAATTATTAAATTAAATTAAATTTAAGGTGTCGGTCACCGGTGACTACCACGGCGTTCAACGTGTTAAGAAATTCTATTCGGTGACGTTAGCTCGTGATAGAAATTCTGTTAGATCTTCATATTCCCTGAATACTTATTTTAATACTTGTAGCAGTATTAAATAATAACAAAGAAATACAGAGCATATGGACCATGTTATTGAAAAATTCGTAGGGGTTGCAAAAAAGGTAAAACAAAGCATCTGTCCAGTAGAAACGCTCCACAGTAATGCAAGCAATATAAACTGGTCCTCTCTTTCATAAATAAATAAACTCTACGATCTCGCAAACGGTTCGACGGCACGCTCGATTTTTACTCGAAGGCTTACGGTGTTCGAGTTTTATGATCCCATAGCCCCGCGTATTTTTTTCGATCTAATGGATTTCGATAGACGGAATCGGCCGCATTACGAGTTCGCGCTCGTTAGGAATATTTTACGCGTGCGTGACCGACGCGTGTATCGGGCCATGTCGAACATACAGAATGCTGCATACATTGTAAATACGCGTACAGGGAAATGAAATTTTATGTTGAAATATCTAGAGTGTATCAGAGCATGTCTAACAGCGAGAGATTAAATTCCGTTTGTTTCAATGTACAAGTGACGGACAAAACGGAGAGAGCCGTTCCAAACCCGCGTCTTCCATCATCGGGAGACAATTTGTGCCCGCGCGAGAAACGTTTGCATACGCGAGACTTTCCATGCAGAACGCTGGTCTTTTTCACTCGAATCCTTCAACTATTTTTTTCTCTCTGTTCGCCTATCTAAACGAGAGTCGATAGAGTCTCTGCGCCACCGCTCTCTAAGGGCAACTAACGGTGTTCGTCTGGTTGCTATCAATGCGCGGCTCGTTTTCCGCCTCGCTTGGAATTTCCTGTCCGCGTTTACAACTTTCAGCCTTTCTTCGGGATGATCGCGTACCGCGTTTTTCCACGATAAATCGTCGCTTCGGATGTTTGAGGCGGTCCACGCGGGCTGTGCTTGCGAATTAAAACGAAGGAAGCCTGGAGAACGAGCTCTGGTGAAATCCTGATAAATAGCCGGATAATGTTTTGCGAGCGTGTCAAGGAGCGTTTCTACGTCCAACAGACATCTGTAAAGGCCTGATCACACTGGTGTTCGTCAGTTTACCGTTTCTTCTATCAATATTATGTCTGTTATTCGTGATATCAGATGCTTCTCTATAGATATCAATTTTTGATATTTGCTTCCTTGTTTTTGAAATAAACTGATTTCAAGTTTCAGCGTGCCTGCATTTTTGCGTCGGAAAATATTTCTGGTTTCTTTATTTCTGTTTCTGAGATTGTTTGAAATCAGTAGGACATGGCCTGCGAACTGCGTGGAAGAACTGGAAATATATTCGGTTCGTCGCGATTTTGTGTTGCGTGGAATTTGTTGCAAGTGGAGACGCGGCTTAAGAACGCTGCGAGTCTTACGAACGCAACGGAAACAGCTCCGATGCGTCTGCTCTCAGAAAATTATGCCCCTGGAACCGGTGTAAGTGAATTTAATCGACTGTAACCTCTTCACCTGTGCGAACCGTGTGCCTTCTTTTCAAACGTTTTCAGCCAACCGTGATATGCTGTGTTGCCTTTGTATATCGTGTTCAATTTCGTTCCCTCCTCTCCCTCCTACACCCCTCACTCTCGTCGCTCTCTACCGGTTGGTTTGCAATCGACTCGATGTATTCTATTTCGTTTTTTGTTTAAGGTTCGAATCTAAATTCGGGAGCATAAAAAATAGCTCGGGGAAATGTCAGTTTTTTGTCTTTTAATACAATCGAGCTTTGGTTAAATGAAAAAATTTATCCGCTTTACTTTTGTCGGATGTGATCTAAATTAGATTCGGTGAAAAATTACGTCGAGTTGTTTTATCTTTTTTAATGGTGTTTCATTGGATGAAATATTACTCCGCAATATAATCAGTCAGACCAAAATTTATTATATTCTACTCGACGTTGAATTAATTTTAAGTGAGATTAATAGATCAGCGATATATGAAAGGTAGTAGGTATTATTCTTTATTATTTAATGCTGATTACTGTCACGAATTGACTGCTGTAGCGTGAAATTATTAATCGACGGATAAATTATTCTCCGTTATTGAGTCTTTGTAATTTGCAATTCCATGGAACCAATTATGCTTGTAACAGGCCTGTTTCAAGAACGTGGTCTCTGGCGAATACTATTAGCAACTATGATTTTATAATGAAGTCATCGGGTGCTTTTAACAAGGCAATCTTAGCGTCGTTTAATCTTATTTATTAATATCAATATAATGTGAATTATCCTTTTCTTATTTATCTACAGCTCTCATGATCAAATAAATATTGCCTCGTTAGTACTAAACTTATGTATGTAAAAAAAATAGTTGAGATCAGTACAAAATTCTTGTATACTTTTAGTTACAGACGAAAGTATGATTAAAGTGCACCTTGATGAAATTGAATTAAATTTGGATCGAGATATTAAAAAAATATTTGAAAAATGACTGCGATTAATTCATCAGGCGAAAATAAATTTCCCATTGGAGAACGTATTTACTCTAAAAATTATCTCTGCGCGCGATACATCCGCAAACAACATTGAAATATTTTAAGTCCACAGAATTCGACGGATCGTGAAACGTATTCAGGTAAAATCCGAAATAAAATTTTTTGGAATGCTTCAACGACTGTAACCTTCACGTTCCGTGAACTACAATATTTTTTTATTCGTAGTCCGGCACTCTTTCGAAAGCACGAAACGTTGAAATCCCCCAGAGAAGCGAGAAATATGGAAATTCTCGTGTGCCGATGAAAAGTGTAATAAAAGATTGATTATTGCATCATACGCGTGCGCGATTTTCGTCTAAAAAATTGTTTCGCAAAGCGAGCAGTTTACGTAGAATTTATGATCGCGATAAAGCGCTCGTCCTCTAAACGAGAGAACACCAATAAAACCACCACCGATGCAGTATGTTAATAGTCGAACGAGATTCTAAATCAATTACCAACTCAATTTTACGCAACTTCTTCGGCTGTCCCCTAAATGACATTAAATCCAATGTTTTCAAACCACAATAAGAATATTGAGATCGTGAAAGCTTGCTGATCTCGGTGCCAGTCATCCATTTTCAAATTCGTAAAGATCTCATTTTAGTTCTGTGTATACGGTTTTTTTTTGTTATTCTAGCAGAGTGTTTCACCTTCAACCCCTGATCGCCTTTCTTTGAAAAACCACTCGGATCCATTAAAGCTACTTACTCGCGTGCTGAACTCTTCACGTTGCACGCGATTAATCAACGTAGCATTAATCACCGGAAGAGAAACACTTATGCTCTCTTTGTATCTCGTGCTGCCCGCGAAATTTTCGCCGAGATCTTATCGTCAGATACACGCTCGCTTTTTACTAAACAATTATTACCGGAAAAATTGCACCGAAGATCCTTATCTGTCCTCGTTTCGTAACGAGAGGTTAACGAAAACCAAGCAGTCGTGACGCGTGAGGTCGAAGTTCATTGAACTGTACTCAAGCAGATCATATAAATTCTGTTTCGATTCATGTCGGCGTTAGAATTTGCTTTTTCATCCTGCATTAGCCTGTTGGAGACTTTTCCTTGAAAGTAGGCTCTACTGCTCATTTTTAATTTTTTTGAAAATTGTAAATATGCATTTATCACTAATGGCTTGACGCGTTGCGGAGAACGTTCATAGCCGTTTAAGGATCACAATTAACACTTTAACGGCCGTTGTCACGTATACGTGACTTTATTCATTCGAGTAACGCCCAAGGAAAAAAAATAAATGTTTTAAATAGTATAATGAAATTATATAATGAATATTTTAAGTACTAATAAAGTGGAAATTAGACAATATTCAATATAAAATCAATAATGTAAAATGCTTAGTTACCTAAGAATTCTTGTAAAAATGTTCAAAATTAATTAACATTCGAAAATTTAGCGGCCGTCAAAGTGTTAATAGACCCGTTTACGAGTAATCCACATGCGAGGTAGTGTCACTGACAAATTTCATCAAACATTATGTATTACAGATTTAATATGCTTTCAAATGGAAGATTCTATCTCCTTCAGGGCAGACGATAAGTTTTATGTGAATTTGGCTAGGAACTACCTTAATATTCGCCACGTAACAATGGTCCACTGACCTAAATGCGGTCACCAGACTATGATTCACCGTGCCTCTTCTCAGCCGTGTGGACACACGTTTGCCAGGCCGTTTTTGGGCCAGACCGTGTGTGTTCTTCCGGTATTCGCGGGTGAAGAGTGTTTCTGTTGAATCTCGTCAAAGAGCCTGGAGATTTCTTTGAGAGATAATATCAATGAGAAAGTCTTTCATCTTCCCTCGAAGTAGCTAGCTCGACGTCCCAGTGAATAGGGACTGTCTGAGCATCTGCTTTGCAGTCCTGCATGTGTATAGCGTGTGCATGTACGTTCGCGGTATAACGAGATAATACGTATCAAACGCAAGAAGTTCATCGTAATTGAGTGACATGCTTTGTACTCTATTGTGTGTCCAAGGACTATGTGCATCGAGGATTTCCTTGTTCCAGTCACTGTACATGATTACTTGAATTAAAATCGTTCACAAAAATTGGAATTAATTACTCAGAACTGAGGGTGGATATGTACATACAATTTTAATGGAAGATCGGATTGCATGAAAGCGATCCTTTTAGCCAGAAATTCATCCAGGTCAATAATTATGGAACACACCGACACGCGCTATTTTATTATAAACATCGTAACGATAATATCGTTCGATCGTATCGTGTTTTCTTCACCAATGCATAGGTGTATCGATGCACGGTAATGTGTTTATAAAACAATCTCCAACGACCGATCGTGGACAATTTATCCCTTTCACTCGTACAGCGAGAATCCAATTATGTCGGTTAGTACACAGGATTGGCTGTCAGTCATAAGGTACTATTCCATAAATAAAAGAAAATGAAAGTATTATATAAACATAGGTCTAAATCAGCTTCAAAGTTACGCAATAAATGATTATAACAAAATTGTTATCTGTGTTACATTCATAGAAAGTAAACATGATCGTCACGAAATTCGTAGAGTACCTGATTGAACCTGTCGAACAACGTAACATTCATCTACACCAATTTTTCTTCTCTTTCCTTGTACGTTCCAGCATCGACTGCTATAGTCACATAGCCGAAGGACCTATAGCTTTAGCGGGGTTCCATACCCCTAATGTGTCAACAACTCAGAAGCACTAAAGTCACCCATCCACCATTGATCGAGCCCAAATTACCTTAAGTTCAGCGATCATACGAGAGTTGGTGTTTCCTGCGAAACGTCGTTGATCATCAATTTTTCATCAAATCGATATTCATGATGTGATCGAAGCAGTTCCTCTCACGTTCGCCAGCCTGTGTAATTGTTTGTGATCGCAGAAAATGCTGGCGTAGAGACGTTCTGAATAATAATAATGATTCGTTACCTTTGAGCGACGTTGGCCTAAGCGATTTCCTCGAACGGTGGCTAAGAAATGACACCGCCAACGGCTACGGTTGCACGGAAGATGCGATTCGCCGACACGCTGGAAATTCGCGGCGGTATGCACGTGAAGTGTCTACCACGGCCGGCTAATGCGTGTACGTACACCCTGTGCTGCAGGCAAAGAGACACGACTGGAGCCATGACTATGGGAGCGTGCTCGCCGAGTGCACTTCAGTCGGATGCACCGACGAGCTGCACTGGCTTCGACTATTATTCAACGTAGAAAAAGTCGTTTCGAAGCGCATTAGTGCTCGCGCGTGTGCACGCTGCCAACGCGAATAGTCGGATGATGAATATTTCTTTCTGGCGCCGCGTGATCGACCGTGGCAGGGCTAAAAGTAAAATGATCAGAAGTTACGAGTTAGAAAAAGATTGAGTGGTCAAAGGAGATTTTGGGACACTGGCAAGGTAGACCACGTTCTCTGAAACAGTTCTTGAAGGTTTATACAGTTGACCCCACGGTAATTCGTGTCTTTATTTATATACAGGATGTTTCATAACATGTGGGACTCATTTCAGGAATGGACAGGAGACACAAAAACAATGAAAAAAGTTCACATAAACATGTGTCTTGTTTGATTTTGTTTCAAAGTTATAGCCATTTTTGTGTTTCAATTATTCGCAACTGCTTACCTTCTTGCTTCGGCTGAATTATATTTAGCAAAGCCATATATCAAATGCATGTCTAACTTCTAATTCACAGCAAATTAGAGAATTATTGAGTGCTTCTAACAAGAGAACAAACTGAACTGAGTAAACTCAATCGACAGAAAGTATGAAATCAACAAGGTCAGGAAATATCCAGAAGATATAGAGTATTGTTTATAAATACAGTACAATAAAAATTGGCGTGATCCACACGTGGTTCACGGGACTGTGAACGTATTAAGTGTGAAGGCACCGAAGCAACTCAAGAATTGAGGGAAGCTTTTAAATAATAATATTTGTATCAAATAATTCTAGATTTTTTATAAAAGGAGTCTTAATTATTGACACTGTCTGAGATTAAATCGATTCCAACTCTGTCAAGGACCACCCTGGCTGAAAATTCGCGTTGACTCTTCCAGTGTAATTCCTCTAATCTGAGTAATGCGGCCCCGTTATTTGTCTTGCGTCGGACGCGACGATCCTGCGGCAATTTGTCAGCGCTGAAAAAGAGGCGGTAGGCAAGAAATCTGGACCCTCGAAAAAGTTGCACCCTAGTGCTATTTGTAGGCGTCGCGGAAAGTCCCTCTGTCTCGAACAAGCGCGCCACGATCTGTTAGGTTGGTGTGCATGAAATGTCGGATTTCCATAACGAAGACAACGTCGAAACTGTCCGAAGCAGTTGATCAATTCCAAAAATTACAATTACATATTCACTACCAAATCAATTCACTGGAGGTTCCACCCTATTCTACAAGCCCTGAAACTGGGCTCGCGCATGTTCGGTTCCACGTTTGCAGTGTAACTCCTCCTTTACTACATTCTTAGTGTATGCAGATAATTAACCCTTTCCAGTCGGAGAGATTTCTCAGATCAGCTACCAGCAACTCGAACATATTTATTCACGAAATAGTGAGTAACATATCATTTCAAATAAAATGGTATGGCGTTAGAAATAATTAGTCTATTTAAATGATATTTGGAATAAAACATTATTGGTACATATTTAATAAAATAAAACAAAAATTTTATAGCTTATACTTTTCCAAGGTGTGATAACGTTCAAAACTATCACGAACATGCATTGCAGGTTTATAAGAACAAATATCGCAGTAATAATTTGTTTGTCGTCTTTCACCTGGAGTTTTTCTATCCGAACACACAATACAGTCTCGTTTATTTCCTCCAGCACGAATAACGTGTAATTTACCGTTCAGCTTACTGTCTGAATAAGATGTAGAAGAACGTTCTCGCGATTGTAGGAAATCACCCCTCAATTGATCGACCAAAAGCTTTATAAATTTTAAATGGGAAATAAGTTTTTCATTTTTTTGTTGTTTTGATACTCGGTATAGTATAGAGAAGTTAATGACGCATACTTTCAATCTCTAAAAAAAAATTTCCTCCGCCATGTTAGAGACTTTCGTAAAAAACAATAAATTGAAGCATACTGTTTAACGCGATCCATACCGCCCGTATTTGTAGTATAATTTAGTACCATTTCAGGTATTTTAATAGATATAACATTTCCGTCATGTAATATCCTCGAGGAAGATTTCTTTGTTTTTGCTTGCAACGGAAAGGCAACATCTGGCGACAAATAAACATTTTTGTAAATAATTACCTGCAGTCTTTTCGTGCTCTCTTAGAAGGGACATTCGAGTTATTTGCGACATTTGCGATGTCCCCTTAGAGGGGACAGTTGAGTGCAAAGGATTAAATAAAGAAGGGAAACAAGGAAGGAAACTTAAATATCATGTTAAAAATTGGCTACAGGCAGAGATATGACCTTGAACGACTACATCTCACCGTATTCACGATAATGTATCGTCGACGATGCTAATGCATCTAAATGGTGAATTCAGCCGGGGACCTTCGCGAACGATCTGTGACCTTTATCGTCTGACACCGGCCGATGCATCGCGGTGGTCTCCCAGAAGGAAACTTTCTCCGGTGCGCACGGATTACATGCTCCGACGTGTTCCTTGACGTTCGAGCACGTGCGTCACGTTGGTGCACATACGTGCACGGTTCTATATATTCTAATACAAGCGGCGTGTTCGCGCCATGAAATTCACGCGCCGAGGGCACGCGAAGGAGCGCGGATCATCATTAACCTTTAACGAACGCCTCCCAACGTGATGCATTCGAAAATCCATTAAGCCGGGTGTAAAAGAGCGCGGCATGCACAGGGTGCGTGACACGCGATCGATGAAGTCTAGACATTATGATCGCGTCTTCTAGCGGCTCATCTGATCAAACTGACTCCACACGGAAAGCCTATGAAATCGTTTCGAATTGATTCGACACGAAATCGTTTCATCGACGATTTTGGTCGCAGTTCTTGTAGAATTGAGAAGTATATGAGTCGAGGTTTGTATTGTATAATAGTGTAGGCGGCAGCCGTGTTTAGAGATATTGAATTGGTAGTGGGCTAGATAGCTTAGTAGGATAACACCCACCTGAAAAGCAGAAGGTCCAGGGTTCGATTTCCGGTCCAGTCCACCCAATTCTTTCTCCCTTACAATAGAAATTTTTAGTAACATGTACTGTTCAAGGCTAGATAAAATGGTTTCAGCAATGTTTAGGATGACAAAAGAAGATTGCTCAAAGAGAGCTTGGTTAGCAGAATGCAGTGAAAACAGCAATACCTAGTCAGACGCACTATATTTTGCTTATTTTCACACGGTGAACGCCACAGCGAAAACGGCCATACCTAATCAGACACGATATAATGTAATATTTTTTATATAAATCGGAAAGAAAAAAAAGATTTGAGTACTCAGTCGTGTTTTTCGGTTCCTACATTATAGTTTCAGTATTTTGCTCAGAAGTTTGCGACAATCAATAATTATTTAATTAAATTGATTTTGAGGTGTCGGTCATTGGTGACCGCTATGGCGTTCAACGTATCAACATGTGTGTTTTTATATTGTTGTTAGAACATTAAATTTATTCGGAATTTGATAAGAAACGGCGTTTGTTATTACACAGGGTGGAGATGAAATTGTAGCATCTCAAATACGGAAAGTTTCTTTCAAAAAATAGATGAGAGCGTATAATTTTTTAATTATCCCTTTACTTTCAATATTTATTTTAATCGAGCGCAATATCCAGCAAGACAAATAGCTCGACAGTGATTTCTCGCAGCGTTGCATTTCCTTTCAACGTACCCTCGTCGCGCTGAACTAATATCAAACAGAGATTGATCCAAGATTCAGAAACGGGCTGGAAGGTAAACAGAAGCACGTCTGGTAATAGTTTCTCGGTCGTTTCCATAATTGCGGTTCGCGTTCGATTTCGCGGGAGCCATAAATCACTGGAACAGGTCTGACGTGGCTCGGTATACACATACATGTACCTCGGGACGGCGAGCACATCGTTTCTATTGATATCGTGTCGTGGCGGATGCTCGATTCTTTAAAGCGTGATTAACGCGCGACTAATAGGCGTCATTAACTTTCGCCGTGCAACGATAATCAGCGAGTCCGTGGGCTCTCGTGTGAAAGGTGGCCCCGACGATACACAACCCGCCGTGGAAGAGGCAATGAAAGACAGATGTCTTCGTAATTATCGGTTCCTCTTCTGGGAAACGTTCCCCGTGCGTTGCATCTAGCTTTTTTCCCTACAACGTTCGCAATATGGAATTTATCAAAGCGGAGAAAATGAACAGTCATCGCGGTTGCACGGTCCGCGAGCTATTCACCGGACACCATTTTGCAACGCTTCTTGCCTACCCGTGCAACGATTATTTGTCATTCCGCTGTGAAAAATAATTGCTGCGCCGATGGAGCCTCGGTAATGAAACTTTCTCCTTGCATCTTGTCCCGGTGATTTTATTTTGTGTCGCTGATTAAGCGCGCCGTAACTGTGTTTCAACTATTGTACCGTTGATGCGGGGGCTGGGAAAATTGAGATTCTGCGAGGACGCAAAAAATTGGAAAGATTTCAATTCATTGGTCGTCCTTCCTTTTAAATTGAAGCATACATTTCTGTGATATTAGATTCTTTTATGCCACGGTCAATAGATATTTTTATATTCCATATTAAATTTCACAGAGATTCATAGAACTGGACGTCCAGACTAGGTCGTTCAAGATCACATCTCCGCCTGCTAATTGGGAAAAGACAAGCTATATCACAGTCTAACGATTGCAACAGACGACTTCGAGCAGACTAATCCGAGTTTCTCTCAATACTATTTCGTGTAAGAAAATTCAAGCGGTCTTAATGCCCAACCATGTAGCTTCACGTTCTACTCAAACCCTTTCAAGCCACGTCGAAACATTCCTACAGACTCAGAATAGATTACATAACGTTTCACAATAACATCCTCCTGATCTCCTGTAAAGAACTCGAACGAGAAACATTAGACATTCAATATCAGTGAACAAGCATGCTAGAAACTGTATTTTGCAACATGTTGGGACTCTGTATACGAATTACATTGGTCGCTACAATATTATAAAGCGCAACGGCGAGAAGGAGGTTCGATAACGTCGAGTAAGCACAACCGAAACCGAACACGCCAGCATGAGTCGGACTTTTAAAAAAACCTGTTCGCGACGGCTATATCTCGCGTGGTCGACGACACTGGTGTCCGTGAATGGCGATGGGTAATATTTGCAACAATGATCCCCGCGTCGATGGGAGTATGGTGGTGGATGGCACAGAAGGGCCGGAGACTCGGCCAAACACGAGACGTCCTACCGAGTAACTGGACGACCATGCTGCTACCCGTCAAACCAGTTTTATCGGCTACTTCCTTCGAGATGAGCAGGTAGAATACGATATTCACCTTTAACCACCAGCACCCACCATGCGACTCCCTTGCATCCACTACAATGTATCAGGTCCACCAGAAAATTAACAGACCATGTTGGAGGTTCGAATTTATGAGATCGTGTCCGGTTGAACCAGTTTCAACAGGAACACCGGATAGTCACAACTGTTATAGGGATAAAGAAAGCGGGGTCTTCTGAGTCACGTCTCATTTGTTTGTCAGAATGAAGTATGCGATCAGTAATATTGGCCGTTCAAGGAGACTAAATTACTCTAATTTACTTTTATATTCGACTACAGTTCAGGTTTTGTTTACAATAACATAACAGCTACACTGCAGTCGATTCTGTCTCTTTTCAACATCCAGATCTACTGACCCCATGAACCCTGATAATGTAGATCAACAAGTCATCGCAGCATCGTGGACCTGTTGGTCCCTCTTCGCGTTTCAAACCGATTTCCAGCGTTCACAGACAAATTCCTCGGCATTGTCAGGTTCAAGAGAGCCATTCAGTGCGCACGCAAATCAGAGTTTCACGGTCTGTCCCTGTCTGGTCCATTGAAATTCATTCGGTGGAAGTCGAATGCGCTCTCCCGTAGTCACCGTATGACGAAGAGTACGATGTGCTGTTGGGGGACGAGGCATTGCGTGCACGTGGAAACGCATCGTCGACTTCCCCTTTTCCTTGACGAACGGAATGCGGCAAAGATCGAGAATATCGACGTTTTTCCCGGGATGCTAAGGTTTCGCGATAATTAACGATCAGCCAGCGTAAATAGAAATGTGCAGCAAGGGATTGGATGGAGCCGGACGGGAAATAGGAGTGTCGAATGAGCGTTCAGAGCCGAAGCGCCACGGGAATTATCAATTATGAGCTACCGTGTCGAAACGTGATACACGTGTGGGTTTACGCGGCTGTATTTACTGTGTACTCGCCCGCACGAACGATTATTTGCCACGCACTGTTACAACGTTACGTGGCTGATTGAATAAGTAGACCGATGATCGTGGCAATAATCGATGCTCGGAGAACGAGACGATTGGGAGCTTTTAATCGGCGTCGAGAGGGACGGCCAAAGCCTCCGGAGGACGCTGATGAAATCTTTCGATCATTCTTGTTGACAGGATGACTTGGCAGAGACTTTCTCGAACGACCAGATTTGGTGGCCACGGGTTTGGAACTTGGGCTTTCTCGTGACTCTGTTCAACAGAGACGCCTGTGAAGATTGATGGGGTGTTCAATAAATAATGAGAATTTTGTTATAAAATTATTATTTGTTATCGATAATGCTGTAGTGCGTGTATGGTTTTAGGTTCTGAAAGAAGTGAGCTTCGGCTCCATGCAGCAACCCAACTGTCGGCTTCAAATTACTTTCTTCTTATAGATCGACTTAATTGACGACCGTGAAATTTATCATCCAAAAGGAACCTTAAATGTCAGAGATCTGTCAATTTAGATGTTATTTACGTCGTGCCTAGATAGAAACTGGATAACGTTTCCAGTGGGTACATAGGTTCAGTTTAACTTGCAACCGACCTGAAGGGTCCATTAACGCATCGGTTTAACTGACGGTTGACCCCAAAGAGAAATTCAAATCTAAATTTAAAAGGGCCTTTACATTTTAAAACACTTCAAATAGTCCTCTAATAATCTCACAATTAACTTTCAGCAATATTTCCGATTGATCCATGCGATTTGTGTCATATACAGGATGCTTCAGAAAGAGGTGGCCAAACTTTGGTATCGTGTTCTACTCTCATTCACTCCTACTCTTCCTTTTCGAGATATAAACACTGTTTGTTCACCTCGAAATTTTACATGAATAGCAGTCACACGTAGAATTACGAACACTGTCAACACTTTTTTCTGTTATAAGTAAATATTGTGGTAGAGCAAGTCATTCTGAGATTTTAGGTAGCTTATGTCGTAGTAAATCAGTTTCTATCTAAACGTTTGATAGTTAAGACAGGTATCAGAATGGCTTATTCTACCATCGAGTGGACAGATATTCACTTCATTCATGGACGAGTTATCGGAAACTGCAGAGAAGCTCAGCGTCTGTATTGGGAGATTTTTCCTCAGAAACGGTGTCCTCACTAGGCATGTCGTTGCGAAGCGTGTATTGTTGCAGGAGGACATCATTTTCAGCAATTTTTTGAAGTAAGTTTTAAGCGTTTCTACAATACTCCACCATGAACAAAATGTGTTTATATTTCGGAAAGGATATATTTCCGGACTTATGTTTATATGATCTCTTCCATCCTTAGAGAAAGTAGAATACGACATCAAAGTTTGGCCACCTATTTCTGAAGCATCCTGTATAATTTGATCATTGAAAAGCATTAGAAACAGAAAATATTCCCAGTTAACGCAACTGTTACAGTACTGTTCCAAAGTCTTAGGCCACCTACGTTACATTATTACTTTATATTTTTGCCGCTAAAGTAAGTACACAAAAGAGTTAGCACATATATTTTATCTTGCCAATATTATTGCACAGTGTACTGTTAGAAATTATATAAAGATATTATAAATTCGAAGAATAATTTAATGTTTTGTGTGGCTTCCTTTTGCCTTTTCGTAATAGTTTTGTTCGGAATTTTTCGCCATTCTGTTCGCAATACCTCAAGTTCATCTACATTTTTTGGTTCACTTTTTCTTCGAGCTCTGTCCAAATAATCCCAAACGTGTTCAATAATATTTATATCGGGACTTTGAGCTGGCCAATTCATAACTTTCAATATTTCAGTGTCCTCTAAATCTTTTAAAATTTTTTACAACTTCGACAGTATATATGGAGTCATTGTCATGTTGGAAGATAAATTTGTTACCCAGACGGCGCTGCATGATTTTGCAAAATCTCAGGGAAAACGTTAACATAGATTTATTTAAGTGAAACGCGAGCCTGACATGGTGGCCTAGACTCTTGCACAGTACTGTACGTGCCATGTTCCAGAATCAAATCAGCTAGACCACACGAATGTCCAATAAAATCTACTGAACTCCTATTTCAAAATTAAACAAGACCCTGAAAGCAGAAGGTATCAAGATTGTCTTTGCAAGACTGTCACGCGATACCCTTGAAGATGCTCCCGAACGCTTCACTGTGTCTCTTCCACCCACTGTACTCTCGAAAACACGACAGCGCAGGAAGGAAGAGTCGCGGGCGGCGTTGAATAAACGCGAGACGAGTTGAAGATGTAATTTCGTGTTCGTTGTCGTGCATTCTAACGGTCGTCGGAGCCTCTCAACGGGCGGAAGATATTCCGACAAATTGTAACTTGAAGCGTGCGACAACGGTGATGCGTTGATTTCGCAAGTTTTATTCTGTCGTGCGTATATACGCGTGCAACGCGGTTCTTCGTCACGATGCGAAGATAGACGTCTTCGAGGTTATTCCGTGTACCGTTTCGAGAGTTCTCGGCGGTATTACGCGTTCCGAACCTGTTTTCAACGGCAGGCCGCGATATCAAACGATCCTTCCTTCGTGGCGGACGTCCCCGTCTTATTCTATCTCCGATCCAGCGGAATGCACAATTGCTCAAGAAGTCGGCGACTCGAGAATCTCCGGATGTCTGGCCGATGACTCATTGTGTTAGCGAACCAACGGATCCGGACCGGTTCCGCGAGCCTCGCTGAAGAATCGTTGCACGGGTAACGATCGCAAGGTCAAAAATGTGGAACGTTTTTTAAGCACTCCGTCGATAGAAGCCAATAAAGCAATCGAGCAAACTGGATGACCGGACGATCATCCGGCATGATGGTTCTTCCTCAGGTATCTCTTCAGCCTTGGTTTGCACGGTCTGCCAGTTTCTAAGGTTTCTCAGTAGGCGGCATTCGAATATTCGATTTCTCTGTCAAATGTGTAAGCTTCAGATGTTCTAATACAGTAGAACCTCCATTATCCGAACACTGATCATCCGGAAACTGATAGTCATCGTATGCCAATTACAGGCTAGAAACATCATTAATGACACTGTGCACTTAATTTTGCACAACTCTTTATTTTATATTTTAAAATAAAGTTAGCATCTTTATGCGAAATATGGTTGCAACGTGAGTCATCGTATTACTAATTATAGTTCGGATGATCGAGGTCCTACTGTATTTTCATGCGTCGCATAACGACGTTTTAATCAACGACGGACCGCATGTACGATGGTGATCCCAGAAAATTATCATATATTTTTAATGCACCTCTCCTGTGTCTAGATATGATTGGATACCCAAATGCTTACCGTTGTGGTACAATTGCCTACAGTATTCAGCGCAGGAACATGCTGTACAGCTTTGTTGCCTACGAACAATAGCATATACCACGTAGCCTATATAGGTTTGTGTAAGTACAGTCTGTGACGTTTACACAACGACGAAATCGTCTAACGACGCATTTTTCAGAACGTATCCCTGTCGTTAAACGACGCGTGACTGTACGTCCTCGGTAAAAGGTTACTAAGAAATTCGATTTAGTTAAATGATTACTGATTTTTAGCGAATTCTGAGCAAAATTAATGGTACAATGATAGTATACAATGAGAGATGCGTCATGAAATAAGTTTGAACATGTTCCATGTATATGTTTATAAGAAATCTTTTATACCGCGTCTGATCAGATAGGGGATTTTTCACTGTGGAACGGAACATGCTGACTGCTTGATTCAATCTACAGGGGAACTCCGTTTGTATGAACCTGTCGGGGGGACAAGTAGGTTCATATAACCAGGTCCTCACACATAATAGAAGTCCACCTAATTCTTCCCACCAGTTATGATTTTTCGTTTAGTATATAGGAGTTCATGTTCATGTAAGGAAATTCCACGAAACATTTGCTCTTAAATATATAATAATATTGCAAACCTTCGGAATTGGGAAATTAATTTGCGAGCACAATAACTTCGTAATGCTTAATGAATTAATTCTTTATTTATTCTAGCTGTAAGAAAGATACAGTATCTTACAAATGAATTCGGACAATTGGTGCAATATATTAACATGAAATTAATTGAATACTTTCTAGGAGATAGCATGATAAATAACTATTATTACAAAATTCAACCAATTTTAATATAAGTTTACATCTGGAAACAATATGGAAAAATGTGAGGATAATTATTTGTCTAAGTATATCTGTCTGAAAATAAATAATGTTTAAGTAAATAACTTTAAGTACTGTAAATGTGTATATGCTTTCCTAATCATGAACTTCTTAGACGTTCATATAAGTGGACTGACATTCGGTGGTAGTTCACATAATAAGAGCTTAGCTAGAGTTCATTTAATCAGGCACTACTAAAATTTCGTTCATATAAACGGAGTTCCACTATATGTATCTGAAATTTCAAAGGTGGATTAAGAACAACGTTTAGTTTATTTAATGTTGTTCTCTATGTGCAGATATAAATTTTTTATAAGATTATGCATTAAAAATGAATGGGTTTTGATATCGAGAGACTGTCATTCTGGCAATTCCGAATATCGTCCAATCTGTCCGATTGGCATTTCAAATGTACCCATTCATCGCTTAAACGCCACCAAACACGGTGTATAAAGTTGATTCTGAAATTAGTTTCTTTCCCGCGAGTTTCGTGTACGAATTTATGGCTATCCGCAAGCATTTCCCTTCTCGCTGATCAAACGGCCGCGTAATAAATTTAATCTCGTTGCAGGGATGCTTGTAAATAGCGTGCGAGACTAAAACGTCGGGCTGCCCTGGGGAAACTTCCCGGAACTTTGCCTTTTTGATCCCGAAAAACAGTTTAACTTTCTAATTAAAAGCTAAACTCTCTTGGTGAGTTAACGCGCGGTGAAAAACGCGTTAGGCTTTGCATGGCCGACGGAGTCGGAGGAGCGGCGAGCCTCTTGTAAATTCCTAATCGCGCCATTATCGTTATCTTGCCGCTATTAACGGGGTCTCGTTGGCGAATTTATTGAAAGTTCGATCACGAACGATTTTTCTCCGTCGATCGAGCGATATTTCCTTCGCCTCGTTCCTTTTGCCGCCGCGAATTTCTCCCGGTGAACCGGACGACCCCGTTTCGTGGCTTTCTTTTAAAACTATCCGACGGTCAAACTCTGTCAGCCGTTAATCTGCGATTGCAGGCGAACGGTTCTTATCAAAGGAAAAGTCCGAGCCGTTATAGCCGATCGCATTTCTATCTGTCCGGCTATTAATCTGCGCGAATCGCTCAGATGTATCGAATTCGCTGTATCGTGTATCGATAGTTTCCACGAAATAATATATCGTCTCGCGCGAGAAAATGCATCGCGAACCGACGCGATACCGGTTGAGTAATTAAAAGCGAGCCGGAAAGAAAATTCAGGAATGGGAACGTCGACACAGTTTTCCGGATTAATTCATTTTTCTGCCGTTTCTACTTTTGTACGTGTCTGCCACTGCTACCGTTAGTGAAACGTTTATGGTACAATCATTCAGTCGCGGATATAGGTTGAATAAACAAGAAACGCATACAGGGTGATTTTTAACTCTCTGACTGCCGTAACGCGAGTCGCCGTTCCGTTTATCTCGAACGCGTACCAAGAGATTCGCGTACGTCCGCGTTTCTGCTCGATCTTGCTTTTCCAATTTGCTGGAACGACGGGAGAATTACGGTCGTTCTAGTTAGCAGCGTGCAAAATCACGAGTCAGGACAAAAATAGTCCGACGCTCTCGTGAGCCCGAGAGATAAATCATCCACAATCCGATGAATTTCTCTCTCGACACTTTGACACTGTCAGTCACCGCTTATTAGTTTAAGAGTCGCTCGTTCCGCGAGCTAATTCAACTTAACGAGCCTTTCATGTCGTTTCTTCGGGAATCTAACCTACAAGCAACACTTCCTGCCTCGAGCATTATTTCCCTCGATATTTCATATTCTCCGACAATTTGTACGCTCCTCCGGTACACAGCGAGGAAGAAACACATAATGATTAATAGGGATTACGTGATTTTGGAAACTCCTCGGTTACGACTGTCTCTTATACTTAAAACGTGCAATACAGCGAGCCAAGGTCGTGCGGCCCATGAGAGTACGTTGGTTGAAGTCGATTGGACAATTTTCGAAAGTACAAGTTCGTCTCTGCCTTTAGCGTGAGCGACGTTATGCAACAGCTAATATTTGGTTTTGTTATTATCTACAAGCAGATCTTCCTTAGCACGATACTTCATTGCGATAGATGACACGTGATTGCGTTAACCCTGAGTTAATTCACAGCACTTTAAGAGACTAAAGTAGGTTTCATTCGCTGGTTTCGCGGCAAAAAACATGCATTATTTATCGCCACATAAGCGAACATTGCACTGATGTGGCAAATGATGACACTTTTACTGAACAACAGATCAACTTAATCGCTTTCAGGATCAGGGTGTTCGGAACTACCTGGCTGTAGTATCTATGTGCTATAGCGAGAACTGGCCCTTGTGAGTTCTGAGCTGAACCGACTGCTAGTTGGTTTCTTAAAAATGTTTTGGACTTGATATCCCTTTCCAGTGACCCTTTAGAGCGAAATATTCTTGGAGCAAGAGTAGAGATGGCTTCCAACTCCCCTGGTGGACAGGAGCCTTGAAAACAAACTGGAACTTTTTCCAGGTCAGAGTGTTCGCAGGGTCCTATGAATCTTCCTTGATTTTTCTCTGATACTTCGGAAACATGATCATATGACACATCTGGCAGCTATTAAACTCCGCAGAAGCGAAAGTCGGACGAACCATAAACTGACCTTCTTCAGCTGACTCATCAGTCATCGTAAAACACAGACTGACCAGTTAAAACTAAATTCAACATAGTAAATATTCTGCAGCCATATCATAAAGTTTCCCTGTTGCACCCTGACAAAACACTTCGACAACATTCCATTCGAAGTCAGGTTAATCCTAACTACAAGCTCCGACGACAGTCATCCGAACGTTCCTTCTTAGGCAACGCTCAGCAATTGGCAAGCAGACGCGGCTGCTTTCTATTTCACGAGGCACGGTAGCAAGAACGATCGTCGAAAGGAAACTCGGTAACGTTTCGAGTAACATCCGCGGGTGGGCGTAATAACATTCATGGCAGCGTGTTGACAGGGGCGTACGTGAAATTCAATCGAGTCGCGGTCCCGTAATAAAGCGATATGTAAATCCAGGCGGGGGCGGGGTGAATTTGACATTGTTCGCTCGCGGCAAACGGGAGTTGCCTTCCCGTAGCTACGACCTACCCCTAAAGAGCTTTAATTGGAAGCCTGTCGCTTCAAATTACTGTCACTAGAGACGCTCCAGTTCCTCCTTTCGACGTTCTCCAGCGGCGCGCGCGTGCACGTGCGAGCGAGACCACGGATTTCCACCACGAGAAAGAAGCTGAGGTATTATTTTAATAGGAAGTAGGTTTGTAGGTCGTCCTTGTTTCACAGGGGTTGCCTTTGCGCGTCGAGAAGCTCTCGTTTCGGATTCCGCTTGTGCCTTCGTTATTTTCCTCGTTTTTCCTTGGCCTTGGCTAAGCTACGTGAAACGCTTTAACTCGACTCGGAACGACGATCCAGCTTCCATGACTTTCAGTCACATTTGCACCAGTTCGTTCGCTTCAATCCGCACGCGTTCCTTTCTTATTAATACGCAGCTCCCGCGAAACGGCTACTGACCACCCTCGCTAACGAGCTCGATAATTGGAATTCATTAATTAGTCGTCGTTACAAACTTTCCAGAATTTTCTGTTGAAATTTCAGCTTTTCATTTAAAAAGTCTGCTCTGCAGATAGCAATGGTAAGTGTGAAATTCTTTGAAGCAGACGTACGGATCGCTGGGTGTATGAATCGCGATGCTTGTCGCTCGGAGAATTTATTTGACGTTAGAATAGCGAGGAGAATATGGTGGGTGGAGGGCGACAAGGGTATTTCAAGGTCACTGATGTTTTATTCAACGCCGCTTGGCAGACGTTCCATCGTACGGGGAACGGAACGAATTCAGTCGTGCCATATGTTGCATGATTTCAGTGATGACTGTGTGACAGATATATTAAGTGTTGAAATTTACATCGCGCGCTGCTTTGAAGCAGATAAAGCTCGATGTAGCGTTTCGATCTTTATTTGACGCATCTTGAAATTTTCTAAAAATCCATTCACAGTAAACTCTCTTCCAGACGATCCATTTCATCAACCCGTTACCTGCTGAATTTATTTTTAAAAATCTCTCATGGGGTGCGTAAATAAAATCAAGCGACGCCGAGTATACACGTCAAACGCAGGGCAAATGCTCCTGTTATAAATTTTATAACAAAATTAAAGCAAAACGATGAAGGCTTACATTTTTAACCGATATACCAAAGAAAATAATCAAATTTTTCTTCATAAAATACACAGCAGCTTTACTGGCAATATAAAGTAAACATACCACTAAATGACATTTGTATTACTTCTTACTAAAATTTGGAATTTTTATAGTAAATGGTAATTTGTTATTTTACACGACGAGTATTCACGTTAAACGCACCGTAATAAAGTTTTGGTTTGACGTGTATACTCGTTAAACGCAGTTAACTGGTTAATTCCACGGTTCCGACAAATGCTGTTATCAAATCAATTATAATGCTAGCATATTTTTACTGTTACGATTGAAGAATGAAAATAAATACCTGCGAAAACATCTACGGTCTACGTGTAACAAGCAGCAGATTCATCAGAATACAACACGCAGACCGTATCACCGTTTATCATTTTCAGCGCCGCTTTAGATTCCACGAAATCTTTTCGAACAAAAATCGCCGTTCTCTGAAAAAACATGGCACAGAATACGAATACGATATTCGAGCACGTCGACGGAGCTTTGCAGCGTGCAAATTACCCGACACGCGATCGGGGCATATGTACTTCGAGCATTTCGCGTGTCTTCCCGCAGAAAAGTGCTTCGGAGCAGCTGCGTGTTTTTCGTTCGATCCGTCGAAGCTGTCGCGCGTTTAAAACGAGCCGAAAGGTGGTGTCTCCGCCGCAATTGTTTTTATCGCTTTCCGGTTCACGGTATTTTTACCGGAGACGGTTCTAATTCGGCGTTGTCAGTAGTTTTCGTGATCTGTAACGAATCACCGGGTTAAAACCTCATCCCAGGCACGCGATTGCCGGCGAAATCTGTTTCAGAACGCTGTTCGCCCTGTTTCCGCTCCTGGCGCCGCTGGTTTCGCGGCAACTCCACGCGAAGCGCACCGAAACTCCGGAAATTCATTTTTATACTTTGCTCTGGCGTTCCTTTGACGCTTTCTCTCTTTCGCCGTACGAATTCTGAGCTGCACGGAATTTTAAAAATAAATTAGACGCTCGCGGCCGCCGCTCTGAGTCGTCGTCTGTCCGGAGAAAGCTCGGACAGAACTTTTTCGTCGTCTGAAAAAAGAGCTCGGGCTCCTCTATCAGTTTCCAGCGGTCAAAGCGTGATTCACACCTTCTTTCTTTGCTTTACCTTTCCACTATTTGATTAGGTCGGATAAGCCGTGGAACCGCGCGTTATCTCGCCGAATTACAGATAAATTCGAGGAAAGGTACACTATCGCTCAAATGTTTCGGTGCACCTTCAGAGGAACTGTTTGTCGTAAATTTCCTAGAATCGAAATTATTGTGATTTTCCTTTTGCATGTATTATTTAAGATTTTATCAAAATATTCACTTTTCACACAGCGACCTAGGTTGTTATTTGACGATTACAATGGTAATTCATTGTTTTATCCAAACCTTCGTTTTGTTTCTTGTTTGTTGTAATTGTATTGCTTAACGATTCCATAATCAATCGTTGATATTCAACACTGTGAGGCCACTCGTTCATAGTCTAAATGCACACGAATTTTGTAGGGTTGTATCGAAACTTTTGAGCGGCAGTGTACGACTCGTCGGAGAAGTTTGTCGACGCGATAACGAGCGGCTGAGAGCGTATTCGTCGCGATAAAGGAATCGAGGAAACGAGTTGGAATCGATTCCTCGTTCTCTCGAACGCCCACCCATTCGTTCTCCATTGATTTACCGGCCGCGATCCAATCTATCGGCCGATAAAATTAATCATAATTGCGCTTGGCACATGGAATGCCGCGGGTTGTGCAACTCTCGAGTCTCGTGACTGGCTGGCCGCTCGATATCGCGATATTAATTAATCGTTAATAACACGTTCGACGATCGAGGATCGGAGTTTTCCTGGAATCGCGACGGCGAGATCGACAAACACGCCCTAAATCGTGCGAGGAGCCGCGAAAACAGCTCGTAGAGAAGTTTACGAATTTATTGAGCCCGCTTTCGGATTAGCGGCACGAGAGTAATTGAGAAACGATCCAAGTTTCGCGGGACTCTCGACGATTATTTAATTGAACGCGAGCTTTGCTCGTTCCCGTAACGAAACGGTTGCGATAAATCCCTCCCCGACACCGCTGTGTAATGCAATTATAGCCTGGTGCGATGAATTATCGTAAAGACCGCTCGGCGAAACCTAATGCAACCGAGGATTTTGCTCCCGTTACTTTGTGGGAAGAACGTTTCGGTTAACGCTGTGCACAGTGTGTTGTTACCGAACGAACGTGTTGTTAACCTTCGTTGAAAGATCAGTGAATTGCAAAGAGTGGTCTGACTGGAGAAAGTAAAGAATGTCAGATGGAACGATGACTTCTGTTCAAACATTGTCAAATTTGATGTTAGAGCGCGGTGTCGTCAAGGGGTAAGTTTCATTAAACATTTGATATTAGGTTATGAAAAAAGTTGGATCAGTTTCACCAAACATCCTTGGACCAACCTGTTCAGTATTATAGTTTTGTATCCCTACGTCATTCTATCTATTGTGTTACACTTTATTTAAACGAACTGTTAGATTTTATCTAAACAAACAGGTAATGCGTAGTTGAAATTACACGTGTCCAGTGGTTATAAAGATATTAAAGAAAGTAATAAAATACACATTGCACTGAGTGAAGAAAGAAACTATGTAAACTGTATTGAAGTGTATAAATGAACTGTATAAATGTCTGTAAATAACTCGCGTGTCTTTTGGTTACGTCTGTGTGCTGTGGAGGCTCTGCTCGGACTGATACAGCCCCTTTTTGACCCTAGAAAGTGTCCTGGAAAAACTGCAGATCAAAACACGCAACACTTTCCTGCTGCATCCTGTCTACATGTGTGCTGCGTATATGTGGCTATGTGTGGATACCGTTGTATTCCAACATATTGGAATTAGCTACAAACTTGTCGCCAGTCAAGTCCACTCGCGTTTAGGTGCGTCAGGATCTGATAACTCGCTGACAATTTATCATTAAACTTAAAGATCATCAGTAAATCCTCAGAACCTGATCGAAGCTAGGTATATATGTACAATGCTGTCGTGGTGTTAGAAACAAATTCCGAAAGAGCATGGTTCCCCTAAGAAACCGGGTCATAAAGAAATCTCAGACGTCCAAAATATGTTCAGCATGCTTCAGCAGAACATTCTGCAACATATAAACAGGCGGTTGACACAAGGACCGATGACTTTGCGAATCTATCGACGCAACGTGGTCGGGGTGAAGCCGGTTTACGCGTGCGTGTGGGTGTTGCCGCTATGCAGAAGAGAAAGTTAGTGTGCCGTTAATTTATGTAATGCTGATTTATGCCCATCCAGGATGATCTTTTTAAATCGAGCGACCGGTGACGCGTGCAGGGAACGCATTGTGTCCGGCCATCGTCGCGCTCGAATTACGTTCATCGCTCCCGATGAACTCTTAAACCTAAATCAAAGATTTGTCAACCGTGTACGTGGTGTCATAAGTACGTTTTTTATCCTCTGTCTCTTAATTGGACGCGTTGAGTCACCACCTACCGCCTTGATAAATCTGTCCTTGTGGGATGGCAGGATCTAGTAGGTGGCGAAATAAGTTTCTCGACAGGAACAAGTGTATTATTTGAAATTCAATCGCACTCTAATCATTGATTCTCTGTTTTCTAGAAATTTTTAGAAATTTACATTATATCCATTGCAAAAAGGATATTGTGCCCTGACAACCGATCCAAGGAACAGAATTTTGCTAGACCTGTTTTCGACTAATAGTCAAAGACTGTTCAAAAGATAGTTCAAAGGAAGCTGAAGTGCCAGCTTCCGCCCTGTTTCATCCAATGTCGGTGAGAGCGACGCGATCCTGAGAGGGAATTTTCAGACAGCGAAGGAAGAGGGTCCGAGTCGGCTAGAGAACCCACTCTTCGTATCGAAATCCGGTCGTAAGTCGATGATCCAAGCGCAATTATGGGAATCCACATCCTCATAACGTTGCATCCCCTCGCGGTTCGCCCGTTGCACCTGCCGCTCCAGCCAGGCTGGTTCTCCTCTCTGCCATTCTTCTTCTTCTTGTTTATCTCTTCCCATCCTGTGCTCTTCCACCGACCTCTCCTCTCGCCCTTCGTTTTTGCCTATCATCTTCTCGTTCGGCATCTTCCTTTCTCTGCGCCTTTCCTCTCCTCCTCTTCTCGCCCTCGAGGCAATGCACCTCCGTAGAACGTTGACCTCGACTGTTTCACCGCCGCCAGAGAGTAGGCTCTGAGCATCTTCTTCCTCTACTACCGCCGCCGCTTCTTCTTCTTCTTCTTCCTCGCCACTCACTCCCTCTCTCTCCCTCCCTCTCTTTCCCTCTCTCTGGTTTCTATTTCTTCGTGTTCTCGGTGAGGGCCGCTGTGAATAAACCAACGTCGACGCGAACGCTCTCCGGGCCATCGTCGAAGAATCTCGATAAGCCGCGCGGAGAAATTAATTGGCCTGGCCTCGAAAGCGTCCGTGTGCATGCGGTGCACTCCCTCCTCCGAAACACGGACGTCCGAATCGCCGATCGCGATACCCATAGGGAACGCGATTACACCCGGGAGAGCGTAAATTAAATCGGCCTCTGCCGATTCGACAGAGACCTCTATGTCAAATTGCATGCCATCCATGTTTGTTTGTATCCTGGCCTGCGCCCAGAGAGATCGCGATTGCAACTCCGAGAGGCAGGAATTGAATCGCGCGGTACCGATTCTTCAAGCTCCGATACCGAATTGTTTGCCATCGGCGTTTGGTTTTCGATTGAAATACCTGCTGGAGACCCGTGTTCGAAGAAGATAATTGTCGATATGACTTCATAGTCGTGGTCATTCGTACGCGTTATACGGCGACAGGTGCTCCGATACGTAAGAAACGAATCGCTGATGCAGTTTCAGCTTATCCGAAGATTTAGCTCCGGCGGTTGTAGCTCGAGGGAAAGGGATTGAAAAGCAAGTTACAAAGACGACCAGTAGGTAGGTGAATCCACCGAGAAAATGTTCACGGAGTGCTCCATTTCAATCAATCCGATCCCAACGAGCCTTCGTCACTTCGGAACACCTAGGTTACTTTGAAATTTGAGCTCTCGATGGGTGGCTAATTGCATTTGAGAGGCTTGAAACGAAGGAGGTACAAGGAGAAGGTGGAGACGGAAGGCGATCCGTAATTATGATTCGCTCGCTCATTATTCTGAAATCCGTGAATTGGGCAAAGCATTAGCGAGAAGAGCCGCAAGGAGAATTATCCAGCGAACTGGAGAACGGACGGCGGGTAGATATGACGTTAAAGTCTCCATTGTTCTTCGTGTCGCATTCAAGGCGCGAGGATAAAATTGGGTCAAATGGCGATTAACCCCGTCGCGCGAGTACGTGAGCAGCTGAACGAGCGAACTTGTTGAAAAGACACCCGTCTTCGAGACGAGCGCCAATGGACAGAGGAGAGGAAGTCGATGATTGCGCTACAGGCGCCCCGTTACTCGAATCAGATGAAGAATCTTGCGAAACGAGTATGACTCCTCTCGCGAAAGACGCTTTTCATCTTCGAACGCTTTTATGCTGATTAACAATGCTACTGACGACTGGTCCTTCCAAATGGTTTCTGATTGCATGCTGATCCTGAGAGGATTTCCACGTTTCCAGGGATTACACCGAATTCATTTTATTTCTTTACCTGTTTCACGAGTTTCACAAAGTATACAAATTTCTTCTGGATTATTAATTTTTTAAACCTTCTGGCTTTAACGCGTTGGATGGCAGACATACCTCATATACTGAAGAATACTACGATTTACGAAGGTTGGACGATGTGCTGTATTATCTTGCACATGAACTGTGACGATTGGGGTCTCATTTAAATTGTGTAGGTTTGCAATGACAGAAATTAGTATGTAGCCTTCCAGTGACTGAGAACATTTCAGACAGTCAAAAGTAAAGAATAAATTATGGAATAAAATGTCTTTTCACCAATGGTACCTCCAATACTGTACCGCATGCCCATTTCAATCCACATTTCTCTGAAACAGCTGCAGCGTCGAGGAGACGCAGACGTTCAGGATCACACGGAGGCTCGAAAACGGCAGAAGTCTAAACAGCCGCACGTGGTCGATCATCAGTTGCGAATGACACGTCTGGTAGGGTGCTCGAGGGTACTGTTTGCACGTCAGGAGCATCGTAGGAGTGTCTGCTCTTCATGTCGATCAGGGTAAGCGAGGTCTCGTCGAGTCAAAGGACACGAACACTCGCTCACCCGTTCCCAACGCGTCTATCTTCTCTGTTTGTCGATTTATTTGTTTCGACGGTCTCTTTTCTCTGGAAGTTCGCACCATCGAACCGAGCACAAAGCGCTCGAAAATTCCTCGATCGGTTCGCGGGCCAAGTCGATAAGGTATTCCGATTCCTGTGTCAGAGGAGGGGCTAGACCTCTCGCACGACAGCTCGAAACTCTTTTGATCGATAAACGACGCGATTCGTTTGCATTCGTATGCACGAGAGGACGTGAATTTCAGTGGATCCGTGGCAAACGTGTCGCGCATGGAAATGATTGGACGGCCGGATAATGCCACGCGAATCGGAGAAATATGAATTTACTTCCGCGATTAGGTAATCCCCGCTGTTCCGCCGTTTGTTTATTTCGATAGTTTGCGTTAGAACGTGAAATCCCCGCAGCAACAGGTTATGTTGCGTTTCTAATCGCTCTATGATTACTGCAGCAAATAGGACTAACAATATATTGAACTGAATGTTGCGGATCGTTGTGGGGACACCAAAAGTGTGCGATCCAAGTGCGTGTTTCGTTTGATTAGGCACGATTCAGTCTAATACAGACACAGGCTCACTATTGAAAAGACTTCAGAGTTAACAAATAATAAACATCATATGGTAAAACAACAAATATAAACAGATCTACTTGGGAATGTTAACCCTTTCACCTGGCAACTGTATGGTGGGAAAACGTAACATAACCCACAGGTGTGGTGGGCTGTCACGTACCCCAATCAACTTTTTTAAAACTTCAAATTCTGTATGTAGAATCTTTTAATAAAATATAAAATGTGACTTCTTTCATTCGTATTGAATTAATCTATACACAAAGTAATTAAAAATTACATTTTACTCTTGAATGTGTTGAAAATAAACGGATGCTGTTGTTTTAAGAACAATAATATAATAGTTTCTTACATTTAAATTTACTAATTAGAAATATAAACGATAAATACTAAACGATAAAAGTGATTTTTCTAATCCAAGAAATACTTACATTAAAAATAACGAAAAATTTGGAAAACAAACTTCATAATAATATTATTAACTAATAGTAACCATTTCTCTTTTCAAAACAACTTTTTTTTCCTTTTACAAAATTAAGAGCACAACAGTAAAGCCTTGCTGAAACAATAGAGCGGGGTATAAAAGGAAGATTTTTTAAAATTGTGGGGTATGTTACACCCCACCACACAGTCGACGGGTTAAGGTTGGAGAGTGTGGCATTATACAAGATTGTTCTGTAACATCCATAAATTTCCTGGTATCCTAATGAAAATTTGAAAAATCGTGTGTTACAGCTTTTAAAACAATCTACACCAACCGCGGGAGTAGAAGAAGAGATGTCCTTGAAAAGCCTAGTTTTCAGACCTTTACTGTTGTTTTACTTATTTTCTTTTTTCTGTTCGATCGACGCTGAATCGTTCTCGTAGTCAGATTTTAGAGTTTCATTGCAACGAAAATACGGAGCAGGAGAGGTACGCGGATTGCAGTCACGTCGTAACAAATGGAGAACAATGCAGCGCGGCGTGTTCGCGGATGGATAATCTTTCACAGTTTTGCGTACAATAGAGTCACGTTGCCGGCGCGACGTATCCCTCAGACCTTTTTTGCAGCCGGGGCTTCGCGTAGCAGAAGTGATGTACGATCGCGAAAAGTCAACGTTCTCGACGATGCCACTTTTGCTGCATCGTGTGCGTTCGCTGCCTGCATCTTTGTCGGTCGAATGACTCAGGAAAAATTCTTTAAAACTGTGTCATTTCGGTTCAACCGCACGGTCGATCTCAATCTCCTTCAGATTCTTACATTAGATCGCTGGAAGTGCATTCTGTACCGTCTGGAAATTGCGGAGTCACTTGCTTCTTTTGCGTTCTATAGTGCACATTTGACGTGAAATGGGTCTTTACTTAGAGAGACTTTATTTAAAATTTTTATTATTATGAATTTTGTTTATAAATAGTGGGTTATTGAATCAGAATGATTCAAATTGAAAGTCTGTTTTGTAAAGCATCTACCTAAGTAAGCAGATAGGCTAATGCAAAACACGCATACACACCCAACATTCAATGGACTTGTATTTTAAAGGAATGTAGGGCTGAATGTTTGTTGAAGTATCTTTGAATGTCGACGATAATATCAATATTTCAGTTTAATATAAAACATAGGTAGTACTTTGGGCACTCGCACAACGGTCGCTGTTTTTTCATATTGTAAAAACATAATCCATTCTGCTATCACCGCATGCGCGTTTATTTGTGGAGCGACTGATAAAATTCTGCAAAATTGCCATTCCACTGATAGTAAAGACACTTTTAGAAAAAATGAACTTACAAATATTGTAATAAATATTCATAAGGAGTGACATGCAAATACAAATTGTATCTCTTCCCCATATTTGCATACGTACAACAGAAATATACAGTCCTTTCGTTTCGTATCGTGAACGACACATGTTCACATTTTTCAAGAAAACAGCGCAGTGAATCATAAAATCTTTTCATCGAACAGTTCATGCGAAAGATTCATTTAGTCGTTAGCTCCACTTTACTTATAGCTTCACACAGACGCAAAGAACAGCCTACACGAGCTCGGACCTGCAGAGCCACGCCCACAAAGGATTAAAACTACTCCAAAAGCGGTCTCTGTAATTTCCAAAAACTTCATCGCCTGATTCGCAGCCGTACTCGATCTCCTTGCATCTTTTAACGATTCCGCGTACGGAAATGTTTGTAATCGGTCGTTACACCAATTACACGGTCATACAGCGCGGATTTAAAGAACGAACCAGTGTTTTTGCGTGAGAACGTGTATCTGTTCTGGTAGCCGCGATTACCTGCGAGCTTCACCGTCTAAAAAGAAAGATTTTGGACCGTCGGGTAATTACCAGACGCGAAACGAGACGCCTTTGTGCCGTGCCGACACGGGTGGACTCGGTTTCGGCGCGCAGGGGAAGATAATGTGATAGCGACCAGAGGAAGACGAATTTCTCCGTGGTTTCCTGCGGACACGGCGTGTTTCGCGCGCCAACCGTCAGCCGGCAGAGAGAAACAGAGAGAGAGAGAGAGAAAGAAAAAAAGAAAAAAGAAACGAGCAGAGGAAATGCAACGGTAACGCAACGCCGTGAGCCAAAAACTGTCGCGATAATGAGATTTATGGGTGCCGAAAACGTGGCCGCGATTACCACGGATAAGCTGGAAGTTCGCGCCGCAGCGTCTCGCGTTCTTCTCTGCTTTCTACGAAAGATTTTAATTCTGCTGCTGATCGTACGTGCGAGAACGCCTTCTCGGTATCGGCCGATTTCCACCTGCTTCGGTTCTCGCTCCGCCTGTCTGTCGATTCGTGACGGGAAACCTTACACCAGGTGGTGGAATGACAGTCTGACGACTTGAGTCACGAATAAAACGCATAAAAACGAACAAAACGGTATTGATACTGAATAGACTGCGGATGTTGACGTAAATATACATTTTTCGGGTTCAATACTTCTTGTTTTTATGTAACTGAAAAATGAACATCGACAAAGTAGGGTGTTCGAGTCGTGATTGGGTAAACTAAGTCCTTTGTACGATCATAGTTTGATGTATCAGCATTTTGTAGACGACATATGTCTGTAATGTAACTAATCACGTAGAGACTTCAATGAACACACGAAGAAACCTGAATTTACTGTGCACGAGACTGTGTTATAGTATGGACGTCGAAGGTAGACACTTCAGAATCGCTTGTAAGAAAATTGGCGTGAACGAAATTAAGAGGAGGATGCGATTCTCAGCATGTCCAATCTCGGCGTTTTTACACTGGCAATCCAAGCTTGCTGTGCAACGACTCCCTGTATCTCCACCGGTTCTACTTCCCTGTTGTCCACGCCACGCCTCCATGGCGCGCGTCGAAGTCGTCGAGCTGTACTCGAGTTTATTTCCTGGATCGAAGAAAATTCGTCGCGATGCCCGAGCCCACGGTGAGTTAATTAATCACGTGGCCTTTCTGGAGAAGCTGCGAGCTCGTCGAGGTATAACTGTGCAGGTGAGGCTGATTACGCAACGCTTGGAAACATTCCGCGGGAAAAAGAGGATCGGATCTACGGTACGATGAAATATTTTCGCACCCTTCCAGCCGAGTCACGAACGATTGCGCAATCGATGAAATCAATACTCGACGGCTGCTGCACCGAAATGTCAATTGATCTTTTTTTTTTCCTCCGCATCAAAATGCCACGATACCACTAACCCCGAGGCTGAGCTCCTCACGACATCGGCCAGGGTTCGATGAATTGTTGCACATCCCATTAGCGCGGACAATGGGCCCCGTTGCGTAGACACACAACCGTTACAGTCGAGAAAAACGATCGAACCGACTCGTCGCACTGCTTGACGAGCAAAAACACATCCCTGCACGCTCAATGATATCATCTAAGCTGTCCAATGAAATAATGATTCATTCGAGAGACAGGGAGAGACGCAGGGTTGTGGACATGCTAGACCAAACAGGTACAATACGATCGAAACACTCCTTTTTGATTGATATACACTGGCGTGTGCTTGCGATTGACATTGATTATGCTATTACAACGAGGAAACTCTTTGTTCTGTTCTCTGTTGATCAGATCCAGTCGTTTAGATTCCAGAAAGGCTCTCACGATTCTCGATTTTATTAAATTAGATTTACTGTAAAGTATAAATTGGTGGTCACTCCTCGAGGAGTTAGTTTTATGGGGTTATACAGTGAATGGCGAGTGTTTAGAGACGTCAACTTTGTCTGATTGTGAGAAAAGTATGTAATTACATCTGAATTGCAATGCAGTAACTAAAGTAGGTTTTTATTTAGATTATGAGATTAGGAGTGTGTTTATAATTACAAGAAGATATTTTTAACTCATTAACATTCAGTACTTCTTCATCATTCCTGTTATTCTTAAAAACTCGATGCAACTTCAAATTGAAGTTGAGTTATTTTCTATATCAAACTCTGTCAGTTTCGTTTTTACAGCAGAACCTTGATTATCCGAACACACCTGCCATCTGAAAATTGATCATTCTATGTCTGCCACAAATTGATGTAATGATTAGACACTGTATACTTAAGTTCACAGTACTGGATATTTTACATTCTGAAATAAAATTATTATTTTCATGCAAAACATAGTTATAACGTGAGTTATACTGTTATCAACTGTAGTTCGGATAATCGATGTCATACTGTATTTCAAAATCCAATCCCACTTGTAATGCTAAGCTGGAGACTCTGTATCGCTTCAGTCGAAACTATATTCGGAATAAAATTAATCCTCAGCATTCAGTACTTTCGATTTAATTAAATAATCGCGAGTCTACCGCACAATAAAAAATACTCAACATCGAATACTGCGTTTTGTTTTTAGGTTAAAAGTTTTTAGGTGACTCTAAATCGCCGGAAATGAGAACTGTATGAGTTTTTGTAGGTTCCAGGAAACTCAAAGTGGTCACCCGACTGATTCTAATTCAGAATCTCTGCGCCTGGATTTCACGATAATTGTACGTCAACGTTTCAGGAATGCGGCTAGCAGTTCGAAAGGCAAGGCCAATAGCATTAGCTTTTGTAATACCCGCGATTCGTGGAACGTGCTCTATAATTTACCATCCAGACGACGTTCTTTCTTTCGCGTGCAACAGGGGAAAGAATCTTGTATCCGACGTTTACTGTTAGAAATACAAAGACACTGTGTTCAATGAAATCGGAGTAACGGACTTCAGATACACGTACCGGTTGATTTATGCTCGGTATTTGCCGAGGGAAAAATAAATTTCTTGCCTAGCGTTACCGTCTTCCAAGGTTCGAGCAAAAGAATTTTAAGTGCTCTCTATCTTGTCCGTATACTTAGTGTAAGGTGTCTGTGCTCTTAGTTTCGAGTTACATCGGAGCGTCTAGACACTCAACAATTTTTTAGGAAATTTCTATCGATTTAGCAGATCTATATATCTTGCGAAGGAGACTCTAAAACTTATCCACATAGCGTTAACAAGAGATTCTTGCAAAATAACTTACGACCACCTACAACAAGTACCTGAAATTTTATCAAACACCTGGACACTCAACAAGTTTTTAGGAAATTTCTATCGATTTAGCAGACCTATGTATCTTGCAAAGGAGATCCTGAAGCTGATCCGCATAACGTTGACAAGAGATTCCTGCAAAATAATTTAAGTTCGCCTACAACTGGTACCTGAAATTTGATCAAACTCTTGCTAATGTTTACAAAATTCTGAGGAAAATTAACATAACATTAGAAACATGAAATATTCCGATGCGTTGTATCACATGCGTGGCAGTGAACACAATAGAGGCGCTACCTTGTTACGTTTCCCAAGCATCGCGCAATTAGGAGCCAGCCCTGAAGCTCTCTAATGATACCCTGTCGCTCGTTCTCATCCTCTGACTGTATGAAAGACAGTTTCGTAGTAAAAAGAAGATGACTGTTCGGGTCGAAGAGGCATCGACGTACGTTGTCAGCGATCGACAATGCAAGTACAGGCAGGTGTAGTCGGCGCGGTTAACCGTGGCGTCAATAGGCGCATTGAGAATAACCAGATCGTATATCAAAACGGTTTACGCGTCCCGGATCTCTGGAGATCTTGCACTGTGAGCCCTTTCACCTCGTGACCAAGGTTGCGGAGCAACGTTACGAGCCTCCATGTTGATTTGTGCACTGACTTCGGCTGCCCTTTCAACCGTTCGAACGTCTGACGGAGATGGTTACCGGCGTGTCTTCGCCACGGGATCCTTTGCACCTCGTGAATCCACCATCTGAAATTTAAGCTCCCGCATTGAAACGACGGATAAGGCATTTCGCGGCGAACACGCCACAACGATCAGGATTCCTGCTTTTCTCGCGAATGCGTGCCTCCGGAGGATTCCCGTGAATTTCGTTTCAACGTGTACGCCAGCCTTCTGCCAACTTGAAGTTGGACATCCGCCGTTTAAGCTTTTCTTTAGTTGACGGTAGAGCCGTGGTCTGATTTTAGGCTTTGAGACTTTATTTATGTAATAAGAGAGGTGACATGGGTTCATTACAAGGTGCGATGAAAGTTTGGCAATTTTTTAGGTAACTGTCTTCTAACAAAATTTTTATTTACAAAACTTACAAAACAATGACAACATTGGAAAAAACATTAAATTTTATTTAGACAAGGTCGTTTTCGAAAAAACCGCCATTTGCTTTGATACAAATTTTGAGGCGCTCTTGGAATTGATTGACCGATGCGTGCAGCGTATTTTCATCTATTTCGTTCCACGATTTCACCAAATCTTGCTTTAACAACTCCGTAGACTTGTGAGGTTTAGCACAGGCCTTGCTCTTTGAAACGTTTAATAACTTTTAAAACCACAGATTTTTCAATATTGAGCAAAGGAACTATGTCAACCGGTCGTTTTCCTCGTATGAACAAGTCAATTGTAGAAGCACGAATTTCTTCACGTTTGTCCGACATCTTGAAATAAAACAAATGCACAACATCTGTGCACCATTAAATAGACAATTGAATAGCGAATCCAACGATAACGAAAGCTTTTAGAAAACTTTCATTTATATGAGAAACATTTTACTACACAAAAGTTGCCAAACTTTCATCGCTCCCTGTAGAATAATTATTTTATTGATCAACACCGACTCTTGGATCATCGTTTTGTATACATTGACAGTACTTGTTGAAAATAAGAATACACTATTGTATTCAGGTCATCAGCTTGTCTGCGGTACAACTTCTGTTTTTGCTTCAAGTAACGTATCGTCGGAGAACATATGAACGGCACAGGAAGGCTAATAGGGTATAGTGGGATAGGGGACGATCTTAAACTGTTTAATTTTGAATTAAAAAACAGCAAAAGCCTGAAAATTGTCGAATCTAAATATCAAGGGAGAACATAAGATCCAGAAGAACACGTCTGAGTGTACAATACCGAGATCGCGAATTCTCTATGTGGATGCGGGTAAATAATAAAAGAGAAACAGAGTATTGACACAGAAAGCGGAGAGCCGGTACGGAAACACACGCAGGTGCATCCTGGGTACGAGGTTTCCTTTCTAATTTATGGAAGGCATTCGACGTTAAAAGCTTCGTAGACGTCTGGTTTTTGTGCCGGTTGGAAGAAAAGTGGCAGGAATACCCATTCCATCCGTCAGAAGCTACATCTTACGTCGACGTTTCCCAAGGATGCCTCCTGGAAAATTCTGTCTTTCCGTCTGCCAGCCGTATCCCGGCCATCTTCTTTTTTATCCTACCTCGGGTAGCTTTGATCAAAAGTCCCAATCAAGATTGATTGCGCGAGATGAAACGGAATCTATTTCGCGTTCGACCAGATTACGGGCCAACGCAAGCCGAGCTGAATGCTAAATCGTCGTCGGTCGACGTTCCAGAAAAGGTCGGGAAATGCTAACGAGCCTCGACATCGTCTTCAAAGCTCCGGGATCCACGTGAACGTGCACACGCTTCTTTTCTCCGGGGATCTCTCTCCGATTCGCTGAACGATCGTTTGCCGGTCGTTCGACCGAAATTCGTCCCCGTTGCTACAAAACGCTAAGCCGGTTAGATCGAGGATCACGAGGATTCGATGAATCTGCTCGAGGATTATCCACGCAACGAACTCGGGCTACGACCGTTCCGGATGTCCTCTCTGCTCTTTAAATGGGATTCTACGAGATATCTCGGCTGTGTCAGATTTAGGGTTATACGTCCAACGAACTTTAAATTCGCTACACCTTGCACTACTATTTACGCTAAATTATAAAATTCAAGGAATTATTAACTACTGTGCAGAATCGTAAATAGTTTCCGGTAATATAACAAGCATTTTTGTTCTATTTAAAAGCTCAAATGTTTTATCTATGCTACTGATTCTTGCTTCGTATTTGATGGTTACGATTAGGCTGTAAACGAAGTTACTCAGAGGTGTGAATAAAAGGGAAAGATGTATCGGACGAAAATTAATATGTCCACTATCTCTTAATCTTCATGTTGTTCCGGACATTCTTTTAAAAAAAAAAGCCTGTGACTTTTTATTTATTTATGTATTTCTATATTTCCAATATTACCAATATATGTACATATGAGACATTCATGCAGTTACTGAGAAATTTGTTCAACACAAGTTGCACTGAAGCTGAATAAAGATCTGTAGGCTGCAGCCATTTAGGGAGAGGAAATCTGTAGTGGGTTGGATAGCTTGCAATTAGTGGAAAAGCACCCACCCTCTCCGAAGGCCCCGAGATTTTCTTCCTTACAGTTCAGAGGTAGGATTCGCCCTCGTGCTATTACGTTTAGCTTTGTGTTTCGTGAATTTCGGAATTATATCTGGCCAAAGACAGCCGCGTTTGTCAGGCTGCTCGAGTTGTAAGTGTCAGCCATTCTGCGTCCTGCGTCCAATCCACTTGACCTTTTTCTCCCTTGTCGTAATAATGAAGAGAAATTGTGTACAACTTCTGCAGGTCACCCTGTAGATGATGGGGCCAATCGAAGCCGGAAACTAATTCTAAGGGTCGATTCGAGTAGCTGGGTTCCGTGAAAAAGCGTGCTCCAGGGTGTCCTGCATTATTCCGGCTATCTCGCCGATAAATATCGGCCGGTGCAGTGGCGAAGCGCATGTACCCGCCACTACCGGCCCTGCCACCGGAATATTTACACGGCGATTCGATTTATCGACTCTCTTTCCCGCTTCCTCGTTCGCTCCTCTCTGGCCACGCGAAAATTGAAATATATTTGCCGCAAAACCTGGCCGATTTTATTGTCCAATTCCATCGTTGCTTCATCCTTCGTCGAGCCGGACCGATTGTACGTTGCATCGCGACACCCCATGCAACGACAACAGTTGCAACCGAATCGAATAGCTTTCGACGGGACGACAAATGCATCCTTTCTTGGATCCGCGAAATCGTTCGACTGGTTTTCGACCAAGCCCGGATTTGCTTCGATGTCGATATTTTTCCAACGTTTCCTCCCCTGCGAGCCTGTCCTCCGTGGAACCGTGTACACCGGGGATGAAAGTTCGGAGTTCCGGATAAACTCTTCGCGTTTTCCTAGCTTCTTCGCTGGTTTATACGTTCGTAGTCGAGGTCCTCGGTGTTTCTGAGAAATTTAAAAAATGTGTTATCCGTATCGTATCATTTCCTATGAATACATGGTACTGACTCGACAAGTTCTGAATTTGCTTTATTTATTTGGGATTTGAAGATGCAAACACATGGACTGTCATCGTGAAAAATACAGTATTTGCTACCGCACTTTGTCATATATCTTTTTTTGTACAAATCATGATTTAATTCATTATTCAAGTACACATGTGTTATTTAAGTGTCAATTTACACTAAATCTGATCAGATTTCACAATTATTTAGATAAATGGAATTTGATGCGCCGAAATCATCAGTGTATTGCTGTCACCAGGAGTTTTGTGTGTAAACAGTTGTTTCGAATTGTATCCTGGTAAAAACGGGGAAACGAGTTTATTCAATTACTTAAATATTGGCTATCACAGATGGGTTAGTTGATCTTATTCTTAATTGTAGCGACGTGATTTATTTAATTGTATAAATCAATTCATATTATTAGATTTCTCCGTAGCATCCATTTGTGTACGTGTCGTTGAATCTGTTGATAGCGCATGAATAAATACATGGAATACGCTTGTCGGGTGACTTTTATGGAGAATGAAACATGTTGAATTATTCTCAGGCGCCATTTGATTAATAACAATTGCCAGTACGAACCGCTGTGGTTACCAGACTTCGTGATTGAATTTCAAATGGTTAGCTAGTTAATATACTATAAAAGTTTCAGCGTCGAGTCCATTTCCGGAAAATTAACTTTGAATCGATGAATTTAGGTGTCCGGCTTCCACGTTGAATATTTCAGCTTTGCGGTAGATTTCAACGTGGGGCTGTCGTGTATTATGTAAGATGAATGCAATCCGTAAAATGACGATAGAATTTACCTGAAAGGAGAAACGTCTGGCAATTTATTATCCTTTCCATTTTAACGCATTTGCAACACGACGTGGCCAAGTTACATTTGAATGCTGTGTTTCAAACCTTTATAATCGTTACAAATTCACTGTTCCATTTCACACGTATGAACCTATACATTAATTATAATACGATAGTATTGTTGTTTAAGACTCCATCACCATTACTACTACAATTACCACTGGCGTTGCTACTATCAATATTTCCGTTCTTATTATTATCATTATTATTATTATAATTGTTGTTATTGTTATCATCATAAGAATTGTTACCATTGATATTATTATAACTGCGAATATCACCATTACCATGGGCGTTACGTGAGTCGGAAGGACCCGGGTCAGTCCTAAGACTCTTTTCTCCCACCATATGACCATAGCTACCTCTCCCTACCACTCCAAATTTTGGTGATTAATATTTCCCGACAACACACACCCTTTCCTCTACTCGAGCAACTGAACAGTTTAGGAATAAAAAAAACGACAGAAAACACTCTCAAACATTCATTTCTGAAACCCGAGACTCGACGACCTCAGTTGTTACGGCCGATTCCGTAACAATAATACAAGATTGAAATTAAAGATCAATTGTAAAAATTAATTTGGTTGAATTGGAGCAATCCCTCGCTCCGACTTTGTTTCTTTCGTGTAACAAATCGAGGTCCTTTCGCACGTATACTCGATTTCGTCCTTTCTATCGAACTGTGTAATGTCGATCCTTCGCGATTTATTCTCGCGTTTCTCGCGCATGAGCAATTGAGCGAGTCGGCTCCGTGACTTATTTCTAATACGCTTACAGAAGAAACAATCGCACAGGAGCAGGATCAGAAAAGTACCAAACAAACGAGTTAACACTGCATAACGCTATGTGACTTGAAAGTTACCTACATATCTACATATTTTAAGTCTTATTTCGTTTATTCATCACTGTGAACAATTATATTCTACGACTATACTGCCAATCAGGAGTCTGTTCATTTATTATTATCTTTATATCCTGCGATACAAACTGTATCCTTTGTCGTGACCGTTTACTTGATGTGTCATTTTCGTCATACGCAAAAACTCCTGGCTATAGAGGATTAAAACAGAATCTGAACGGTATCCAACGTTTCAACTGAATCCAGATATTCAGCCTTCACTGAACAATCTCTGAAAAAGCCTTCGAACATCAAAGACTCGCCGACATGGGAGAACAATCCAGAAAAAAGCCCTTCAACGATTAATTATGCGAGAAGTGTCGCCGCGGACTCGACTTTCCAACCCGACTAATCGATCACATCGAAGGCTAGAACAAATAGATCGCTGGCAAGCGAGGGTCGCGTCAGGCACGATCCTGAATAACACTCGCAACTCTTCAACCTCGAACACGATACTTTCTTGCATCCACCGCAATGGCCTGGATTTTTCTCGATTGTTATCCGTGTCGTCTGGTGTCGATCAAGCGCCTGGTGAAATACCGACGCGACGTGTAGGCGTAGCGATTAATCGTCTGGATGTTGAAAGGAGGCGTCGATTAGGCGCGTTTCTGAACGCGCGACGGTATGCGCTCCGACTCGCGAACGTAGTTGTTCCAGTTTAACCCTTCCATTATGTCAGCATCTGGTCAAAAATCAGCGATACCGTAAAGCCATACGGGCCGTATATTTTTCCAATATATATTATTAAAATTTTATTTAAATAGTGGTTTATTCAAACAAACAGGTAATGCGTAGTAGAATCGCACATATCCAGTGGTTGATAAAGATGTTACAAGAAAATAATAAAATATATATTGCACTGAGATAGAAAAGAAACTACATAAACTATACGTGAAGTGTAAATGAACTGTATGAAAATCTGTATATAGGGTGTTAAAAAAAATGGGTTCGATATTTAAAGGGCTTATAGTACTCACCGGGAGGAGTAAAAAATGTCTAATCAACACAGGTCTTAAAATCAATCCTTTCAATGAAAAATACAGAAGTATTTTCACATTTGTTACAGATGTTCGACATGTTTTCCTTCCATTTCAATAGAAAACTCATTTTCAAATATTCCGCCCGTGTCTTGTATTGTACGACATGCATTTTCTTTTCGTTGCCGTAAGTCCGCCATAGTATTTATTTCTTTGTTATTTTTTGCTTTTTTTCATTTTATCTTTTTTTTTTATACTCGTTTACGATACCGAACGAATAAATAATAAAAGTTGATTTTACACCGAAAGGATTGCTTCTGGGACCTATGTTGATTAGACATTTTTTACTCCTCGGCGAGTACTATAAGCCGTTTAAGTACCGAACCCTTGTTTGTTAACACCTTGTATATCTCACGTATTTTGTGGTTTTGTCTTTGCGCTGTGGAGATTCTGCTCGGACTGATACAGCCCCTTTATGTCCCTGGGAAGTGTCCTGGAAAACCTGCAGGTCAAAACACACAACACTTTCCTGCTGCATCCTGTCTGTGTGTGCAGCGTGTATGTGGCTATGTGTGAATATCGTTGCATTCCAATATAAACAACAAAATAAGATTTATACATCAAGTTTAATTTAACAAATTGTAGTTCTTGACAGGTGATTAGGTTTTTAAGGGATTTTTCTTCTCCCAGAGATTATAGCTTCGACCACTATAACCCCGTTACTTCAGCTTCGTGTATCCGTGAGTTAGCAAGATCTTCAGAAGACACCGTAAAAACGCGAGACAGAATTCATGGTCGCTGTCTCGTCGACAAAGCTGTCGCTGTCCGACTGCGTTCGGTGATCAATGGACACGTCAAGACGAACCCTGTCCTTGCGGTACCGCGTTCTCTATTACCTTGCAGAAACTACCCTCTTCCGGGGCTGCTTGGCCACCACCGAGTGTTTAGTGGTTTCCCTGTAGCTCCAAAACGGCGAACTTTCGGACTAGGTTTACCGGAGAAGCCTCTGACAAAAATTGGCAGTACAGTTGTAGCTGTTCGAAACGTTGGAACATGATACCCGGGTAATGCACGGCGTGACTCGGGAGGTAATACGAAAAGTTTGTCAACAGATTTTGTAGGTAATTTTAAGTGTAAAATGTATCAACGTAGGTCTGATTTGTGATGGGTGATATGCAAAGCCTTGACTCTATTAGAATTTCCATATGAAGGTTATAATGTTCATTCTTCTTATGATCATTTCGTTAGTTATAGTTTACTGATACCAGCCAGCTAGTTGCAATGCTAAGGAGACGCTTGCATATTTAGTCTCGTGGACACTGCTTAGATCTAAAAGCTTCAAAGAGTAATAATTGCCGGACAGCTGGCTGCGATAGCCTTATAGTACTACTGGAAGTACTAATATCATAATGTGCTTTCATGTTTTGAAGCGTTTTGGGGGATGCTCGTTCGCACTAGAGAGTTAAAACTATTAATGAAAGACCGAAGAAACAATGCTCGCAGAAATTTTCATAATCCTAATGACTTACTCGATCGTGCCTCCGGTAGCTGGAGCGTTGCATTCAGACCGACTCGTGTTTAAAACAAAATCGTCGCCCGCCGTCGATACGCTTTGTTCGTCGGGTGTACAAAGGCGGCATTTATTGTCCAACGGTGAATTCATCGTCTCCGCGGGCATAGTAGGCGCGTTTATGGTCCGCAGCGAGAGCTACCGTAAGCTGCAGTCGCATGCATTTCACGGTTGCAGTTCGATCTACCGCGCGTCGTTCACGTCGACATGTTTTGTTTCCAGGTGACGTGCGTGCCGCATTCATGCGTTCACGCGCTTTTTCGCCGTACAGATCTGGACGCATTTCACAAGATCACGTTTACCAGTAACGTCATTTTGAACCCTGGATACCTAATCTTTCATAAAAATGACGATCAGAACATTTGAATCTCGTGATATCGGATGATCTTATTTTAGTAAGCGGATCCGCTTACTAAATAAACTAATTATGCCTATTATTTACTTATTTATTTATTAATAAATTCGATACCAAATATAACTTTTTAATTGCATTTATCCTGTTTCTTTGTAAGATAAAATATTTTTGTTGTTAAATAAAAAAAATTCAAGTGTATTCGTGCTTCTAATTGACGTCGTCATTTTCACGAATGCTTAGTAATGACGTTACTCACAGATAGCTTAGTTATCTAGGGTCAAATTGATCATCTGCTTCGCGAGCAGCCGGTAAAAATATGAACCCAGAAGATCGTACAATCAAAATACGGAAATCTAGTTCTGGTATGTAACAGGTCGAACAAATTTTATTTCGATGTACATGAATTTCCAGTGAGAATTGAAGACGTTTATTTCGAACCATACGTGACAGGAATTGCACCAGAAAATTCTACAAGTGTTACAAATATTTACTTTTCCACCGTTCTCATAGTGTCACACAGGCAAAAACGAAACCTATATGTCTTGAACGTCATATTCTTAACACAACGTGTGTGTTCTAGAGTTTAATATGTTAAATTGTATAAATATCCACAGTCTGTCGATTGTATAAATATTTATCTACTTGATATCACACTTTCTATTTCTAGTATCATTTTATCGTGGATATTACTCAAAATTTAATAAGGGTTGGTAGTTATGTGATCAAATTAAAATTGATGCGTGTACCGAAAACAGTACACGTGGCAGGGAACGTGTTAATATTTATGATTCTATCGAAGTCCATGTACGCGCAAAATGTATTTCTCTGCAGCCACCTTTGAACACGTTTCCACCGTAGCGTGTCATCGTGAAAGAATAAATGAACTCCGTTTTCGTTTGTCTCGTTTTGACGCCTCCACGAAATAGCTTCGACGTCAAGCAAGAAGAAACCGAGGGTATTGATGTCAGGAGAGAACATCTGCGCGTATTGTAGCTGGACCGAACAAAGGGGAGCATGATAAACAATTCCGGTGTTACACCGGCACGCAAGTAACGCGCGTTTTCCATGTTTAAGATAACTTCTGCCGGGCGTAAAGCAGCAATAAGGTGCGCTGCAAGTAGCGTGACGCGCAAACCATCTATTCAGGATTCACGTGCCGCAACACGGCCTTTTACATTTTAATATTTACGCTGTTCCCGGCAAATGAATTTCCACGTTTTCTCCGGCACCAGCGAATTAGATTACACGCATACCCGTTTTGCATTCGCCAGCGTAATTCTTGTTTCAGGAGATTACGAGTGTCGCGAGATCCTTTGAACGACGTACTGGGTCAGCTCGCCAGTTCACGAGTCTTTTTTATTATTTTATTCCTTTTATTTTATATATTTATGATTCCCTTTCATTAAGTTTCATTCTGTTTCGGTGATTGTGATGTTTGGTCACTCACGGGGTGTATGTTTCCGAGAAAGTGATCTGGGCTCTTGTTCCGGTCGGAGAAATTAAGTTGCAAAATGTCGATCGTTGTTTAGTTATAATTATGTATTCACTTTATTACGTATTATGGTAAGGTTGAGCAGGTCATAGGTTGGGGAAAGACGGACTTTTCATTCCGTCTTGGGAAAATTCGGGAAAACTCAGTGGGGGGAGAATCGCTGAGAGAGGGAAAACTGTTGAGCCGTAGTGAGGGTGGGCCCTTAAAGGTAATGAGTGGGGAAGAAAAGGATTGAACATTGGATTGTGGTATTTTATATACAATGAGTTAAATAATAATTATAATGTGAACAGTGACAATGGTGATGACTACAATGATAATAACAGAGGTAGCGGTGGTGGTCATGGTGGTAGTAATAGGAGCATTTACAATAATGATAATATTATTGGGGGGAGATAGAATGTAACAGAGATCAAATTTCTATTGTTGTCAAGTACTGTATGTTTTAAACATTTTTATTTGACTCTTTATGTTTCCCTTTGGCACGCAGAAATTCCTTTTTAGAAACTATTGGGCATTTGGAGTTGACGAGATTTTGCTTTGACGTTTTCCTGTGATTAGTCCAGCGATCCTATGCAGAATTAATATCTACGCTTTCAAGGAGTACGAAGAAATATCTCATATTGAAACCCAAGTCCGTCAGTAGTATATTTAGTCGCTTTGGCTCTATAACAAGATCATTATTATTATTTATTTAAACACAGCGTGCTGATATCCAATACGTACGAACTAGCTTTGAAACTATAATTATAATATTCTAAGCCATGAACTGATTGGTCCTATTTTAACCCTTTGCACTCCAAGTATGTCTGTCAGGCACTGACAATGTCAAGCGTTCCACTCCAAGTATGCCTCTCAGGCACCTTCATGGTTTGTCAATTTTATCTACTAATTTTTGTATACCATGTCAAAAATGAAATATTTCTTAATACGTAAAACTATGTAAAGCGTAAATATCTTATCTCGATGAAGTTTTCTTGGAATATAAATCATTGAAAATTAACATTTTCTTGCTGTAACTCGCAACCATATTGGTTGCATCATCATATTAGTCTATCGTATCAAAAGATGCTTGGAGTGCAAAGGGTTAAAATCCTATTATACAACTATTTTTCTGAGTATAAAGCCTGGCTCGTATCTTCAAATAAATATTTCAAATTGCTCAATAAATGACTGTTGAAAACTGATTCGTAATGACTTGTTGTCTGTTGCAGGTACGATCATCGAGTTTGAAGGAAATTTCCTGTCGGTGTCGCGGAGGGGCGAAGCTCTTCAATAGGTAATGTCTGTCTGAAAGCCCTCGATCGATTGCACGCTACTCGAATTCGCTCGTTTTCCTCTTCAGCAACATCTTGATTCCGTCAATGGAATTTCGATCGCGGTTACACAAACGCGTGCCCTGCGATCTATGTTTATTCGAGTGCTGGGGCTCGGTTTACACGCGATAACTCGATGCGATGTCTATGGGAGTACGATGGAAGCGGTCGACCAAGTCTTTGATTCAGCTCGTGTCAATTTACCAGAATGTGCTTGTTCCCGTGATGAGGCCAGTTTCCCGTGCACCGTCACAGCGTCAATTTACATGAAAATATTTTTCTCGACGCATGACCATCGCATCATCGATAATTAAATGGATGCACGTAGACCGGAGGAGATTTTTGGCGACTTCAGGAAGCTGTTCAGCCTCTCCCTCGGAAAAGGAACATTGGTCTAACTCCTTGAGTCGAGAACTTTGCTTTTAGTCGAAAGTCGAGTTTCCTTGGACGTGCGTTCTAACGTCTACGCAGAAAACTCGAAACACTTTCGACAGATAAGTGGATGTCGTTCTGCGGAGTTGGTTTAATCAGCGACGTTAATTCCGTTCGTTTTGTTTCAATGTTTTTCTGATGACGCTCAAAGGGGCCGGTGATAACGTCGTCTCAGAAACGAAGAAAGCCGTTATCTCGAAGTTATCGATTCAATGGAAGTTGCCTGGCGATCGCACGGGAAACGTACGAGAGCTTCCTTATCGGAGCGAATCGATGCGATGCAAAAGTTTTCCTCTGGAAGTAACATTTCCCGTTTTATCGAACTTTTTACAGGTTGCAAATAAGGCAGCGCGTCTGATGTCTCCGTAACGAATCTTTCCCAGAGAAATAGAATTTATGCGCGCGCGTCAAGTTGTAAAATATTTAACGAGCGAATTAACTTCACGGCTGCGACAATGAAAATCTTCCAATCTGTAGTGTGAAGTTTATGAAAGTCTTTTGTTGGTCGAGGTGCGGTTAACAAGCTGCTCGAAGGTGCTTTCGTCGCGTCGCTGGACGGGGACGGATAAAAGCTCCGTCGTGAATCAACCAAAAGCATCGCGAGCGCAAGCAAGCAACCCCTGGTAATTACCTGGACCCCGACGTATTGTAATTAATTCATGAAGCATTTCGTTCCGGCCGACCGAGTCGAAACTTCTCGTCCATGTCGACGAGATCCCGGTGGTTAATTGAGGATTGAGCTTTCCAGACTTTTTACACTGCAACGTTCCTTCTTTTTGCCCATTTCGAGCGTCCAATGCAATTTACTTCATTTGCATCATTTCGTAATTTAAATCCAGCGGAGGATGTTCGGGATATCGACGTTTAGTTGGCAATTGGCCCGCGTAAATAGCAATTTCAGTTAATTTTTAGATCATTATACTTTCGACGGAATATAAGATGGAAGGGAAATGTTCTGCTGTGCACTGACAATTAGATATGAGATCCAAGTATATTACAAGTGCGTTCGAATCTGACTGGATCGCTACGAATAGTTCATGAATACATTGAAAAAGAGAAGCAATACTGTTGAGCAGACTCGGACATAGTCGAGATAGGTTCGACCTTTTTATAAGTACATTGAGAAATGTAAGCGATACTTTGAAGTATAATTGAACATTTACCAAGTAGATTCATCTTTTGTGAGTACTTTAACCAGAAGTTTTCTATTCTGTACAATTGTGTCATTTATTTTCTATGAAAATTGTATCACATGATTCATCTACGGTAGTTTTCGGTTTACAATATTCAATTCGAGCGAAATCGCAGTGCATGTACGTTGTATTGTATGTACATATGTATATGACATCTGCAGTTTTTTGTTTCTCAGGGTTCGAATACTACTTTTAAAAAATTCGAGTCTTTCGAACTACAAAATACTTACAAGTACATTCTCGAAACCTACAGATACTCATCGTGGGGTGCGAAACGAACGTGTATAATCCGAGTAGTTTCCAAATACATAAAATAAAACATCACTTCTTATGAGTGATATTCGAATCCCATGGAGTGAAACTTTTGTATTAGAATTGACTTGAATTCGTGAGTACGCATTGAACTTGATCCCATCAAGATTCTCCCGATTTTCATAAAAGTATACATATACGTATAGTGATACAATACATCAAATTATGGACACATGGATCATATCCTGTATCACGCGAGAGATTCGTTGCAATGCGAGGGATAAATCCATGATATGCCAGTTATATTCCGTTTCTCGATGCAAATGGATTAACCTGGCGATTATGCCGGTCTAAACAATTTTGGACGGTCGGTTCACGCGCAGTGTAAGCTCGTCGATTTTCATTGATGTGAAGGAGAATTTGACCGCAGAGCCCTAACGAACCGTAATACTGCTGAAAACCGGGAATTCTTCGGCTGGCCTTTAATTGGACGGCCCCTTAACACGGGATCGGCGTCGACTCGAGTGGTTGTTTCGCGTTAATAGGTCTTCCGCTCCTTCGGAGCGTTGTTGACTCGTCGAGAAATCTCGAATTAGGGCGATCTCGCGTATTACCCTACGAGCGGCCTCCCGTTTAATTTGATCCCTTTTTTTTGTAGAAAAATTGTCCGTGATTACGTAAACGGTGATCGAGACTTTTCTCGTGAAAACAACGCGACGGAGAACTCTTGTCATGGTAAAAATATCCATAACGAACTTATCGAGAATGCGAAATTGTTTGTGTATTACTTCGAAATTAATCTGCAAGCTTTCTCGTGATCCTCGGAAATTACATTTCGAAAGGAATTTTAATTTAAGGCTGCCCTACTTAATGCGATGCACAGCAATGTTATAATGTAATAAATTTCAAGAATATTTTCATACGCCTGCAACATACAAATTGCTGGTGTACACTTTGTTTCATCTCTGCGCTCTTCGATTGATCTTCAGTTAGAGGTAGAAACCAGTTTCCCTTGGAAAGATACGGAAATTTCGTAAAAGCATTGATGCTAATGATCATTATTTTAAATATTTACTAAAATACGTTTCGGCTTTAAGACCTCTTATACGCGAGAATGTAATTAATTTGATGGCGTCTCCGTTCCAGAAGGTTTCTTCGTCTTCACGGTCATACGAAGGTCACGTTGATTCAGGTCAATGAATTCTCGATGGAAGGTGTAGCAGCACCTTAGAAAATTCGTTCCAGCTTTAAACACAATGGAAATTTAAACATCTCGGAATGCCTGAAAGAATATGAACGAAAGTTTACCTGGAGAGGATCATTTCCTTTTTAAACTGAAATTTATAGTACAAAAAGAAAACAACCGACTTCAGATAGCCAAATTAAATAGGATACTTTATACAGTCTCAAATACATATATATTATTTTACGAGTAAAAGTATTATGACATTTTTATATAAATTTGTAGCTGGCCATTGATGACGTCAGCTCGCTTGTTGCTTTAAATTATTCTCTGTACATTCACACCATTTTTTTACGATGTATCGTAACCGCGGAGCACCGTAACGAAATTTCCATTTTAAAATGCAACACAATTCCTCCTTTTAATTGATCTCGCGCGTTCTTTTCGTCGCGATAAATTTCATCGTTTACGAGCATCGCTCTGCGATAAAAATCTGTGAATTTAAGGTCCAATGGCCATGAAGTCCAAGTAGCTGTGCTTCCTGGCGGTGTTCACTTTTGACAACAACGTTCGAGAGCGTTTTACAACCCAGAGAACTGGTGAAAACCTTCCATGAGCAGGACGCAACGAAAACAAGCGTGAAACAACCCTACAAAGATGTCAGCACCCTCATTACGATCTACACCTTATTATTTCCTTTTATTAACGTTATTTTCCCAGCAGAGTTACCGTGGTATTCAAACATGGCTCGCGGGGGGTCTGACAGGGTGAAAAAGCGTTGGAGAAAGGGATGGGGGAGACGATGATTAAATATGGACCCCGGTTTGGCGAATTTCGCAGGGGCCGGTGACGGTGTAGCCATTGAACGGGATTCGTACATTGTGCACGGGCCTTAAGCGGGTTAAATATTCAAGGCACGTGCAGCTGCTGCCATTCGTGTGCTGCACGTATGCCGTTCGTCTTATCGTGTCCGAAAAACAACTCGTCCGATGCGATGGCCGACTACCCACGGGGTGGTTCCTCGCGAAATTCTTTGTGACTGTGTTCCCCGTCGCCGTTTCTGCCGAAATTTAGGGTCCTTGCGTCGTCCAACCCTTCGATTCGTTTTAAAATAACTGCAAAAATGAAAAACAAAATGTTTTTCAAAGACTTATCAACGCAGGTTAAGTGAAGAACCGAAAATTTATAGTTTCTGTACTGCCTATACTATAATTCCTACAACTTTTCAAGTACGTAAAAGTCACATGAGAATTTAAAGCATTTAATTTTGAATTGTAATATTTTTCTTACAACTCTTAAAATTAATCTTCCAGAAGATACCTCTGTAATATCAGCAGAATTAATTGCCATGCAAAGGACTATCCAATTAATATGCAAGGAACAAGATAAAAACTACTTCATTTTCACCGACTCAATAAATTCAATCTGCAAAATCAACAATAGAACATCTAGTAATGATAGGATACTTAACATTCTGGAAACCCACTTCGAAGCAAGCAGGAAAGAAATAAACATAATCCTCATATGGGTCGCGTCACATACTGGTGTAACTGGAAACACAATAGCAGATACAGCAGCAAAAGAGGCTACCAACATTCTAGAAAATTTAGTTCAATCACAAATCCCCCCATTATTGACAGATCTACAAGAATAATATACATTCAAGAAAATAAAAATGATCTGGTAAACAGAATGAAAAAATGCAGTGCCACCACATATCCAGACAATCAACAGCTTCCAGAATTAAAATTGGACATGCAAAAATAACTCATTCATACTTACTCTTAAAAGATAGTCCTCCAGTTTGTAACAAGTTTAACATATAAATAACTGTCAACCACTTAATTATACATTGCAGTAAATATTCGACATTACCCCAAAAGTACAATATAAACTACAACTTAAAAGAGAGCTCTTCTAACCAGAAAAAAATATGTCAATTGCTTCAATTCCTGAAAGAAACAAAACTATTTACAACTGTACTGTTACTAAATATGTATGGTCATCGCTAATAACCACGGTAGTTGATGCGATGTTAAGAGAGAAGAAAAGAAAATTATGATATTCTTTGTAATATCTCATTTCTTACACTTGCTTTTGACTAGCACTGTATTTCGTGAATATACACCAGGGAATAATAATAGATTAAACATGTTTGACTAAATTTATGTTAAATCGAGCGAACACCGGAAACAGTATGGTCGAGCAAACTGTTTGATAAGCTGAATCGATCGAACGCTCTTAAAAACGGGATACACTTTGGATTAACGTTTCCTATTTTAGAATTTTCTTAGGAACAAGCTAATGGGATTGATTAATTTAGAGATGGAGGACCTGAACTCTAATAAGCTGCATAAGAGATGAATATAAGTACATAGTTCGAAACTGAGGAGATGCACATATTTAACCCAGTATTGCGCCCTCAGTAGAGTTCTTGTTTCCTAAACCAACAATATAATTGTTAGAATGGTATTAATATAGTAAGAAGGACGCGATAATATGAATTATTCAGTCAACGAGTGAGCTAACAAAATTCATTGTCAGTTTCATATAAAATGCATTCAAATAGGAAACATAAACTAAGCTTGAACGAGGTAAACTATGGTAAAAAAAGATTAATGAATATACTGAGAGGTAAAAGGGATAAATTTTGCAGTGATAGAGGAAGTTTCCGCTTCAAAGTCCATAGTATGGGTTTCCAAACTGGTTTCGAGGTTGCGCGAGCCTTTCATGAGGTTTCTGTGAAATTTGACGCGACCACATGGTTATTTGTAACACATGATTTAATATAGAAGGTGTTTCAGTACTTTTAGCTCTTTAAGCCGATGTTTGAGAGGAAAAACATTTAAATATTAAACAAGTTAAAAGATTCATCCATTCTAAATTGTAGATGACCAATAGTCAGCTAATAGAATTCTCGATACCAAACAACCTATTTTTAACGAACGTACTTCTGTAGATTAATCGTTTTTGTAATATCTATTTTATTATTTCGAAAATCCAGCTCTTTGTACGATTGGTCATATTGCGTAACCGCGAGAAATTTACAATGGTATGATCGATTGGAAATACACAACAGTTGCTGAATCATTTCGTGGTTACAATCATTTTAGGTTCAATCCACTTTAGAACGAATCACGTTTCGACTGAAAATATGAACATAACAACAACACAAATCCAATACATATCGAAGTCACGTATGAATTCTCGATATCCTACAATACATATTGAACTAGCAGGAACTCTGCTATAAACATAATCGTGCAAAGAGCTTGAAAAATAAACAAATATCTCAACGTCTAGTTTACAAAATTTCATTCGTCCAAATACAACGGGATTCATGCACCTACAATTTACAGACATAAAAATAAAAAGTCAGATAAATGAATGTTACGATAATAATTAAAGTTTAGATGGTACATTGGCTGTTACAAACTTTATGTAAAAGCCACTGTTATTTGTAACAAGAGTATATTATGAATTTTATGAATTTACGCATTCAAGTTTTGGGTTATAATTTCAAGAAAGTTCTCATACAAAATTCAGTATGGTTTTGCATGGACTTGGCACAAGGTTAACATCCAGAACGAAACAGAAAGAGAGGAATTAATTCGGAATGCGGGTACATGCAACACGCGTACATTTTTGATGAACACGTAGGCGGTCCAATTCGGTATCTGGCGCTCGTAACACCCGGCCATCGAAATGCAAGGAAATAAACGGCCGTGTTCCGCTGAGTAAATGCTGCGAAAGCGTTGAGCTTTCTTCGGCATTCCAATGAAGTGTTTTCAAGCTTCTCTGATCAGAATGCAAAGCCTCTCCGTGCAGTATCCTCGTAGAGTCGATAGGGTAGTTCGAGTGGAACGTTTATGCGCCTGGACAAACGTGAAAATTAGGCGGCGACCTTTTGTTCCATCAGCGATATATATTTTTGTATTTGTTAACGCTAATGTGCGAATTATCCTTAATGCTAGCATTCGCTAGTTATTGTCAACATTAACTGGACCTTCCCGTTAGAGTTGACAAATTAAAAAGCATTCAATATTTTAACTAAATAATGTTCCATCTAACTAGTTAATGTACACATTAACTAAAAATTGTTAGATAAAGTTTGAGGTTCATTTGAAACACCTACGGAGTAAAACACTTTTTATGTTGTTACATATTTTAGGGATATAATTTGCTATCAACAAGTCAGATCTTATTTATTATTACAAAAACACTGTTACTATAAAAAAGAGAGAATATATGATTGGGTTAGAGTGAAAATAATATTTTATTCGTGCTTTAATGACTTGATTCAGTTAATGTTAACAATAACTGGGGAATGTTAAGTTCAACGACTTTCGAACATTAGTGTTAACATATCGATCGAAATATCTACTTCTTAAGACCTTCGTTGCATCATCGTACGCGTAATTTCCAACTTTTTGTTTCTTGTATCAGTTTGTCAAAAAATATTATTCTTATTCTGCAGCTTGGAATCTTCAAAATTTATTCTACAATTTCCGACCGTCTTATTGATTTCTCACACGAATGTTCTACCATATTCCGAAGACACGTGAGCAATCTCTACGAATCGACAGGGTTGGGTCCGTGACTAACGAGTGACACCTTGTGACCAGAAACAATTCACATTTGAACGGTTTGGTAATAATGTCGTCTAGCGACGGATATCGTTACATAACGGCGTTTTCACGTTCACAGGTGAATAGGTTCAGACGGTCGATGAAGAGCCGATTAACATAACAAGCTACCGTTTGTTCGCGTTCTAAGGGAGCACGGTATTATCGGGGCCATCGTGATAAAGCGGAGGGTACTTGTCAGGGTGGAGGTGTATCGGTTTCCCTTAGCTACTAACTTAACTCTTTGGGGCACAAGATTTTAAGACAAAGAAGACTCTAGTTGCACAGAAATTTTATTTAACACGTTGAACGCCACAGTGAAAACGGCCAGACCTAATGAGACACGATGTAATTTACTATTTTTTACTATTTTTTCTAACTCACATATGATGACTAGACTGCGGATTTTTATGCAAATATATATGTTTAAATTTCAGTATTTTTTATTTCTTTGTAGCTACTGAAACACAACTATAACAGAACTGCATTTTGGGGTTCAGAAGTTTAAAGGTATATTTTTTGTTTCACTTATTCTATAAAATGTGCGTTCTTCAGGAACTTGGGCATTCTGAATTGTATAAAGATCCGCAGTCTAATGATGACTAATTTTTTGATGACCAGTGTTCGGATAATCGAGGCCCTGGTGTACTAAAGAGGCGGGACACGTTTTATCCCACTATGCCCCAAAGAGTTAACCGAGACGCGAACTTATCGAAGAAGGAAGCCACGAAAGAAAATTCTAATCTTACCTTTCTTGCTACGACTCGCACGCTCGAAACAATTGACCCCGCGATTAAGAGCGAAACGCGATATCGCCGCTCCCGGGAACTCAGCGAGTCGAAAAATTCGTTTTGCACCCTCGTTGACTTTCATATAACGCGAATCTTTGCCATTACGCAATCATCTCCCAACAAAAGAGTTTCACGTCGAAAAAAAAAATAAATGTTGTCCCTTTGTAGGGAATTTCATAGTAAATTAAAAATAAATATTAGTAGTTTCGAGCGTACTGAATTTCCCTGTGCGACCCGTGCGGAATAAAATAAACATATGAAAAATCATTGTTTTCACACCATTTCATACGTGAAATGTTAATATAATTATTCTCTGTTTAATTTCATCGATTTTACGTGAATTCGTTGAGTGATATTGGATCGTAGATGCTCTGCAACAAACTGGAAGTTACGTATTACTGTCGATTGGAAATAAAACAACTGTGGAAGCTATACGTTATTTCGAATGTATTTTCGCTCGAGCTTCATTAACCTGAACTTTCAGGGTTTCGCGAAGAAATAATATTTAATAAATTTGATTACGTCGTTATGCATCGCTCATATTTCAAAAACGAACATTTTGCTATCACCTCGAGCAATTACAATGCTCGTATCGAAATCAATTTGAAAAATGGAATAATCTCGCCGGCTTGATATTCGAAACGCGAAATAATCGAGGTTTTATCGTAACCCTGGGGTATAATCCGGACGGTTTAGAGTGCGTACGATTCACGCGTATTTAACTTGAATTATGTCAACGACCAAAGCCGCTGGCGTGGCGAGGAAAACGGTTAATACGTATAATTACTCGACGTGTTCGTGCCAAGTATCGATCTACGCGTGTAAAATGGCTTAAAACAAATATAGAAGAGAAAAAAATGTTGCCCAGTTCGCGCATTACCTCTGTGACTGACTGAAGCGTGTTTTTCGCGTGTTTAAATATACAGAGTGTCCTAAAAGGTCGGGGCCAAACTTATATTACGTGTTAATCAGGTCGAGTAGGTAAAAAATGTTCATATAAACTTATGTCCGAAAATGCTTTACTGGAAAGTTATAAACGTTCAAAGATTTTTATCAATTGGTATGGCAGTTATAATAAATGTTCGAAATTTCTGCCTTCGGCAAGAATGCAGGCTTCCATTCGTCGAACTAATGATTGTTGAACCCTTTCGAATATTCCTACTGTATTATAAATAGTAGTAAATGCATTTTGAATACATTCCCGAAGTTGATATTCTGTTTTTATCATATTTTCATGAACCTTTGATAGTAAATCCTTGAACGCTTATAAGTTTTCAATAAAGCATTTTCGGACATAAGTTTAAATGAACTTTTTTCATGTACTTGGCCTCATTAACACGTAGCATAAGTTTCGCCCCGACCTTTTTGGACAACCTGCATATGTGTATATATCATACCCGTTTATACGGATGCGGATATATCAGGTAGGTGGCAGAACAGTTTTTATATTAGCTCGAGCGATGGTACATGGGCACGGTCCAAATGCGGATTCAATGGATAGCAGACTCTTCGACACCAACACTGTGTGATCGTCGATTAAATCCGCTTTATCGAAGAATAATTGCGACCGAGACTATTGGTCCTGTTGGATTACGAATGGCCACGAACTCGACAAAATGCACGGGCACACACTCTCTCTGTCTCCGGACCACACGACCTATTTATTTCATGGAAAATAGGTTCGATCTTCGATACAACCCGTTGCTTCGATAGCTCGCCGTTTCGCTTACCCATCGAGGAACATTTCATTGATCTATTACTCGATCTAATTTGTTTAAACGCAGGCTGCACATAGGATGGCTTGGTTAGAAATTTAGATCGAAGAACTGTATTTCAATTACCAGTGGAAAAATATAGTTAACTCAGAACATTCTCCAGGGGTAAGTATAAATTTGTAAGAAGATAAGTTGTAAGTGGAAGCAGAAATTGTTCAGACACGAGTGACCCAAGCTGTCCGAAGGTTAGAATCATTTATTTCAGGGATGACTAAACAGTCTATTAGCTATGAAATCCTCTAATGCAGATGGTACACGATTGTACGACCTACCGCATAGTCTCGCAATAAACGAGCGATCTGGCCCCTTGTAATTCGAAACAGCCTTTCAAGTTACTCGGAGTATGTACCTTTTGATTAGATACCTGATACCTTCGATATCAACTTGTCGTGCTTTATGGCATAATTACGACCGTTATAACGGCAGTATAAACTAATACGAATTCAGGTATACTCCTCGAATGAATTGTATCGAGATCGGAGCATCATCCAATTTCTTCCGTCGAATGTCCGCGATGAGTATCATTACGAGAAGGAAATTTCCATACAAAGGACGCGAGATCCATCGAGAAACTATAACCCGTTCTCATGTAATAGCAACTCACACTCGTGACGCAGGTTCTGGTCCATTTGTTACGAGTATAAATTGATGAATAAAATTCTTCTTATACGAAATAAAATTCTTTCACCGGTACAAAGAAATCTGAACATGTTTCATTTCTCCAAAACGAGAACACGAAACTATAATATATAGTAATGTGCAAGAGTCTTAGGCCCCCATGTCAGGCTTGAGTTTCACTTAAATAAATCTAAGTTAATGTTTTCTCTGAGATTTTGCAAAAGCATGGAGTGCTGTCTGGGTAACGACTAATTGATAACAAATTTGTCGTCCAACATGACAATAACCCCAAACATACTGCCTGAATTGTACATAATTTTAAAACATTTAGAGAACAATGAAACATTAAAAGTTATGAATTGGCCACCTCAAAGTCCCGATGTAAATATCATTGAACACGTTTGGGATTATTTGGACAGAGCTCGGAGAAAAAGTGATCCAAAAAATGCAGATGAACTTGAGGTATTGCGAACAGAATGGCGAAAAATTTCGAACAAAATTATTACAAAAAGGCAAAAGGAGGCCACACAAAATATTATATTTTTCTTTGAATTTATTATATCTTTATATAATTCCTAACGGTACCTTGTGCAATAATATTGGCAAGATGATGTATATGTGCTAAATCTCTTGTGTGTACTTTCTTTAGCGGCAATAATGTTAAGTTGTAATATAACATAGGTAGCCCAAGACTTTTGCACAGTATTGTACACAGATGAACTTGAATACGAAGATTGCAAAATTTCGATGATTTGTTTCAAATAATAATCTCTAAGATACCTAACTCCAACGCACGCCACCTCGAAAACGATCACACGGCAAGGGGTTCAAGAGCGACAGCGCTACGGCCGGGGGGTTGGCACACGGACATTGCGCCGGGTTCCCTAAAAAATGCGTAGCTACGCGTCGAATTACGGTGAATTCTATCCGGTCGAATTGAAAAGTGATAGAGACCGGAGGAAGTTCGGGCGGCCGCAGGAATTTAATATCCCGGCCGTGGGCCACGTAGAGCTTCCTCCTGCTGCTGCTGCGTGCACGCTTCCGACGAAGCGGACGCATCGTGTGTCGTCCGGGTGAAATTTATATTTCATCGTCGGCGAACGGGGCCAGCGGCGCGGCGGCAGCAGCAGGTGCTCGGCGATCGCGGAATTGGCTCGCAAGATGGCAATCATTATAAATAACTTAGCCGACAGCGACGTCACCGCAGCACAATGGAGGATTTCAGCGGGCCCAGGAGAGGGTGGAGGGGAGAAACGACCGCGATAAATAACCATGGTAATAATAAAAAAGCGAGGGGTCGGAGATCGGGTTCGGGCGAGGAGCGTTATTTCCGACGAACGGAACGAATCGCGGTAATACCGAGGCCACGGACAATGCGGAGAGAAAGCGAGCCACTTCGTCTGCTGATATTACGTCTGGAAATCGACTGCGAATCGTCAGAATCATCCACGCGTGTAATCATTCACCGACAGACAAATTCGCTCGAACGTACATTTTTTCGCAATTTTTTTAGCGTGCGCGGTGTTTTCGCGAGCAGAGCGTCGGATTGTGTAGTGTGACTTCCGATTCGCCTTCCTGAATCTGTTGGGTGAGATAGAGAATGATTTTCTCTTGGTTTTTGAATTGTGTGCGAGTTTCAAAAATAGTTTTTGAGATAAAGAAGGAGACTGGGACAGCTAAGACGGATAGTCGTTTTCAGCGTTTCTGCACTGCTATTCACACCTGGTGGTTCAAAACCCATCGAAACGCGTAGGCCCACCGGCTGAATAACCATAACAGACGATGCTGAGTTACATAAAAAGAAGAAGATAAAATGCTGATAACGCTGAATACAGTTGAGTCTCGACGAAAGAATCCTGAAGAAATCTTCCATAGAGGAAAAAGAACGTTGAACGGCAGAAAGCGCTTAAATTTTAATCATCCCTCGATCTTCAGATTAAATTACTTTGCACGTATTCCCTCTTTCGTTGAACTTTCGACCGGACCTGCAGAAGAACGAAAGAATGAAAGAAAGGTAAGAAAAAAGGGAGAAAAGAATGCATCGAGCCGGTCCAGCAATAACCGACCATTTCAACGAAGGCGAAGAAAGATGCAAGCCAGCGAACAGAGATTATTAACAAAGACCCGGCACCGTCATTACTTCCGGCCGCAGACCATTTGCGTGATCACAATTACATGTATTTACGCGGCACCAGCTGCAGCATCATTTCACCGGGCCCGAGCTACCTACGATGAATATTACTTTTACCAGGATTCAATTTAATGCTCTATCAAAAATCGAACCAGAAACCGACCGCAACCTGCTAATATACCGGAATGCCTCCACGCAACGTCCATTAGGCAAGAGTTGTTTTATTATAGTCAAGTCGACTATGTTTCTCGAGTCCACCGCGCATTTTAGAAATGATCCTTGTACCGTTGCAGACGAAGGTATTTGTATCGCAAGAGGACGACTGTCAAAGATCCCTTGATCGCTGAAAACGATTCTTCATAATTGACAAACTGGATTTTTTAAAAGAATGGAACAGTCTATTTGCATCTCTTTGAGAGTGTTAGACAGGTAGTTTTGGTATTATACTGTTTTCTACTTGAAAATCAGTCATGAATGGATACATTCACATTATCCTGATATTTTAGAACTTACAAAATTCAATGGCTGTTTCAGATCGTGTTTCACCATCTTTGAACACTCCCGTCCATAAGTCATGGGAAACTTACTAATTTAAGCTTTACGGTTAAATTAAAATGATTAAACACCCACTATATTGAATCAAACGATTATTTACAGATTATTCACACTGAATACAATTTCCAAATGTTAAAATACATTCAAAATGATATATATCAAGTTTAAAATGTGCTCACTAATGTGTGCTCCCCGTTTCGAGATGATAACTCGAAATGGCCTTGGCAGTCTTGCGGTCAATCTTTTTTGGTGTTTCTTCTTATTGTTAGATTTCTGTCCAGAATCGCTGCAAATGTGTCTACAGATCACAAAATCGAAACAAATGTCGCCCAAATTCAACGCATTGAAAAACTGGTCTTGAACCGTACTGTAATTATTTTTTTTATATTAATTATACCAGAATACTAACCATACCATTACAAATATGTTGTGTAAACATAAGTGTTTTTAAAAGAACCGTTCATATCAAAATAAGTAACCAAGTCTACTATGCCGTAATCCAGGTTTATTTAGAAATGGCAATGTATCCCATGACTTATGGATGGGAGTGCATGTAGTGCTAAATATTTTTGTAGTCGAATATAAGCAACGCAGACCCTATCGCTGAAATTTATTTCTTTAGTACCTCTTGTATGGCTTTATGCTTTTATCTTTCTATTTGTAGATACCCACAAGCAAATGTCTTATCAATCCATTGGTTATAAAAAATAAGAACCTCCATCTATACAATACAAATTACTTCTTAGTATAACTACGTTTCGAAGATCTTCACTCAACTACCCAGAACTCGCCCGCATCTTATAGCGATGTAGCGTATATATTGTACAATCGACTCTCGAAAGTCGTCTCGAGGTACCTTTTAAAGTTCGCTGGCGTGTTTGTTTCCGATATCGGGTGGTCTTTAGGCACCGGTGTAGCAGATCGCGGGGAGGCACGGATTCGAGGCCGAATTTAATTACTCCCGACGGGGCTAATGAACCCGCGGGAATTAATTGACTCGCTATTTAATCGCGTTGCGCAGAAACGATGGAAAAAGTTCGATCGTGACTACGCCGGAATATAATTGCTCCTCGCGGCGCATACTTACGAGTTATATTCAAGGGAATCGAGACGCTCAAGACTCGATGGTAACGAGTTCGTTTCAAGTTCATCACGGCTTCCACTCTTAATTGCGTTTCCATCCGAAGAAACTGAATATGCATCGATGTTTCCCTCTTCGTGTAATTAAAGAAATTTTATCGTTATTCGCCGGTCGAATTTCTTGACTTTTCGAGGAAATTGCCGAGAAAACGTTTCCACGCCGGTTTCGTTGCGTTTCAGAGAACAATTTTCTTTCTTCTTTTCTTTTTTTTTTTTATTAAAGGCCGCGGAAAAATCATGCTCGACACGCAAAGGTACCCGGACACAGACACAGCGGATTACTCTGACAAAAGATCCGTTATGGATGACAAACAGTCGTCCGGAGCGAAGCTACAGGGTGTCTCGTTTGAATCAGTATAAATATCGTCGAATTTGTTGGTCCTTCTGACATTTTTCAAACGCAATTATACGTTTTTTAGTACATCATGCAATTGCTCATCCTCTGCAACAAATTATTGGAGAGCTATTGTAAAAGAATCGTTATTTTTAAATTTAAGCAGCTTCAAATATCGTGTACGTCGATATTGGGAATGTTGCATGTTTGCGAGACTTCATAACTGGAGAACTTTTTACACTACACCTAAGCCGTTCAACTTTTGTATAAAATATTTTTCAATATTATTAACACATTGACTGTGGAGTCAATACCTTTTTCCACAACTATTTACGTGCTTGTTAGAGTCACCGAAATTCGCGTACGTTCCTTCTCTTGCGCTCGCTCTGCTAGAGTACGCATTGATAATAATTTCAACAATATTCGTATGGTTGGTTTTCAGTGAAACACCCCGTATATGTACGGTTGGTCTGTCGGTGGCTGCACACCTGTATTTACCTGCGCCACTCCGATGTGCAGGTATCCATCTACGTGAGAGCATATGTCTGGAAACCGAGATTCTACCAGTCTTTTTGTATCTTAAAGCGGATCGCCTGAAACAATAGTACCCGGACAAACGCAAAGAGCACTCTGGTAGTTTTCTGTTTGCCAAATGAAATTTTGAATCGAGAGGGAAGCAGCCAGGCCATGTTATCGAAAGATCGCGACAGAGCGTTACTCGCGATTCCAAATATTTCCTTAAACCATGTTACCTTGGGCTGGGATGTTCTACCTACCGGGGTAAACTCGGCTTCATCGAAAATTCTGATTGTTTTGGGCACTTTGGAAGTTTGCAGGGTAGTTCGATACAAATATACCGGGGAATTTTTATTTTCGAGCACTCTTCAGTTATTGATTTTCCTATGCTCCTCGAATGCACGGCATGTTTTAAAAATAAAGCGTAATATGTACGTCATCGAAAATTTTATTTCGAAATTGTTTGATGAAATTCTTTAAAGATGAAAGTAAACAATTTTGTTCATACGAAAGCGGAAATGCGGGGTAGTTTAAACAAACTCGTGAATGATGGCAGGGTTAAAGGCGAACTACCTTTCGAGGAAGGCTACTTCCCCCACCATCTTGAAAATTGCGTATGTTTCATTTATTCTAACTATTTGCTTGGTATAATTAAAGTATGTTTAACAAGTGGTTCATAAAGGTAGGTAAAAATTCGAACATACAGTGAAACGTCGATTATCCAATCCAATAGAGAGGTAAACCCATTCCGATAAGCGGTTTTTCGGATAATCAGACTAGCAGAACCAAATTTGCGAATATGCCATAAAACAACAGGAAACAAAACAATTTTCAAATATGGATGTTTCTTACGTGAAAAAGTACATGATAAACGAAATATAGGAAGTATATTAATCGGTTTTAGATATAGTCGAATGTGGGATTTCTTCTAAACTGGACATTTGTACTGCATCTACTTCTTTCTGTATTTTTGCTCATCTTAATATAATATCCAATGCATTTTCAGCTTGACGATGTAGTGGGACAGTACATGATCCCGTCATGTATCCATCTGTGTCATCATTTTTTCAGCAAGGATGGCTCAAACAATGTCATCATCGTTCATAATTTTATATCCTGGATTATTCTAATATATTCTCAATCGTTCTTGAATATTCCCGTAATTGCAATTTTAAAATCCAGATACGGTAGTGCCATGTAAAACGTATCTCATTCGCACTCAATGGAGAAGAAACATATTCGGAATTTCCTGGAACTCTACCTCCCTTCATTGCTGGCCCGATATGGTCCCGAGCTACGGTCATCTAACGCAGCACTACTGTACATACATTGCGTGCCAAATTTTCCAATTCATTATGATCGGTTTCAAATGAAATGTATATGCACTGAACTCAAATAAGATACTACAATCGGGCATTTGAAGCAAAAAGGACATATTTTCCAAAATGTAAACATTATGACATACTTTAGATACGTGACTCATTCTGTGTTTCGACAATCGACCCTCCGGATAATCGACGTTTTCGTTAACCCCTTGCCGTATTATAACGAGTCACACTCGTGACACAGAATATGATTGATACGTTACAAATACGAGTCCAACTTTTGTACCAATTCTTTAAAGTTTTTCACTACAGCACAAATTGACTTTCAAATAATTGTTAAAAGCAAACTGCATGTGCTGATAAACGCTCCTCAAGTATCATGGCACTCTAGGACTGGAATAGCAAACCTTGAAAAATCGTACGGCAAGGGGTTAAGCGACGTTCGGATAATCGACGTTTTCCTGTAGTTACTAACCTTATCGATCCGAACGATCGATACAGTAATCCTAAAAACTAGACAAAAATCAGCACCCGCATAATGGATGCATGTAGATTACCTGAAGATACTGTTCTATAAATTTTGTCTACCAGTGATAAATAGAAGAAGTTAAAGAAACTGTAGCTTCGAAAACTATCCTCAAACAAGACAGTAAGTGCACACAGGACCTGGCAAGGACTTCGTGAAATTCTACCATAAACTGCTTGCAAGATAAAAACGCTTCTGTTACTTTGCAAACGATATGGCCTCGGGAAACGGTGGAATAGGAATGGGAAACAAATCGAGCGGTCTGCGGGACCGCGATATAATACGTTTTGTGTCGCGCACGATTCCATCGATGGGACGGTGGATCTTTGTATTCGAGGGAGTTTCGATTTTCGAAATGGAAGGAACGGCCTTTTTCAATTCCGCTCGGGTTCTGGCGCGGATGGACGTAGACGCGGCCAGCTGCCAGGAAAATACGCGCCGATTTACGTGCAAATTACAGCTCGTTGTTCTCTCGCAGGGGCAGGCCGGTCGGGCTTTCCAATCCCGAGAACAGTTCCGCGGCCGAAAGCTCGTTCACGGAAATTGCAATGTATCCGGTCGAAACTTGGCGGACGCGTGTGTGCCGCGCGAAAGTAATTAAAGCTTTCGTGCTTTCGGCCCATTGCCGTGAAAATTTGTTGCGTCGATCGCGCCATCCCGCTCGAATCGAAAGTTTCGGATCGAGGCGGCGTGGCGCGCCGGGAGGAAGCTGCGATCGATCGTACGATCGATCCCACGAACGCTGACTTTTTCCCTTGAAACTGGAGCAGTACGAAAATATTGTACAAACTTCTTTGAAAGCTTGTTTTCTTGCAGTACAGAATTGTGTTTGGGAACAATTCCGCGCGTGATGGATTTCGAGTAACTTGTGGAATGATATTTTTAGACAAAATTTTTTACTTGTTTCTTGTAAAGGAGAAAAAGTGTCAGCTAGTGCACTGAAAGATAATTTTATTTAATTATTGACTTTATTATATTTAATATTTATTATATATTTAATTATTGACGTGCAACTTCATTGCACAGTCTACAGTTTGTTGGGATGGCGTACAGTGACAGATATGCATTCAGCCATTGGGTGAACATTAGCGATGAGTGCTGTTATGAAGCCCACACGTACGGAATCTCATTAGAAACATTCAATTTCGAGTATACTAATGCACAAGCGTGCATAGAAGTAATACGTAAATGTAGAACATCAACAACCATTTAATCTTGCTTTATGATGTTTTCTTATCTCTAGTCGTATTAAAGATACAGCACCAACCAGTTGCAACGGGACAACCTGTGCAGTCGTAAAGTAATTTTTATGAATGAAATAAACATTGAGTTCGTATAACCTGTCAACTGAAGAACATTTGGGTAAACAATTTTCTGCCATTGCAAGAACACGTAGAATCGCCTGATTAAATGATAATTTCCGGTACAGTGACGCGTGCTTCCAATTCGTTGAAAAAGAGAAACGAAGCGTCGGTTTTCTCGTGTGACTCAATTCACCTCAGAATTTCATTTCCGCAAGCTCGAAGACACGTTCACGCTATCATGATTGTATATTGCATTGTTTCTCGCGGGTTTAACGCGACGTTACGGAGCTCGAAGAGGAGAAGAAGCGTGTGCAGCCACTGCGAAATATCGATTTAACGAGACTCGAAGCGGAGAACGTAGACGCGAAGCCAGACACGTCTATTCACCCCCAGGCCGGGGTATCGTTTAAACTGAAGCGAAGCCCTTTTACGGTGTGTCTTAACCGGAATTTGGTCGCGAGGAAGAGGAAGAAGAATACGGCGAACAACCTCGTGAAGCCCGTTTCATTTATATCACTCGTACGTGTTCCATGTCCCGTGGCTTCTCGTCCACGGCGAAACGAAAGAAGGGTTGACAAATACCCTTAGCTCACTCGACTCCGTTTTCTGGAAACTGTTTTGCGAAAGATAGATTGCCGGACGGATTGTTTTAGGCTGACGGGAATAATAATTTTCCTGTGTCTCTTCAAAGACTCTTTCAAACTACGTAATATTCATTTCTTAGTTGGGGGAGCGATTAAATGGTAATTTCTTGCAGTGATTTGAACCGTCAAACTTTTGATGATGCCACCCCATAAGTAATCTCGTTTTTGTAGTTTATCTTCAACGCAAAAAAATAAATGCGTACCTATTTCTTACTATAACAATGTACCATCCCTCTTGCTCCATTTTCGAATTAAAAAATTCATATACGGTTGATTTGAAATTGTCATCAGTATTAAAGTTTTTGCAGAATAAAAATCTCTGAAATAATTGGAATAAATGGTAATCCATCGATGGAAGGTCGAGAGAGAATGGAGGGCGAATATTTGAACCTTGAACTTTGAATAGTTTTACCAGCACTCGTAGCTGTACTGCCCTTTTTAAACTCGTATAGCACACAATGCCGCGGATGAATTTCGTTCACGTTCATTATTTCTCATTTTCCCCTGCAACGGATATAGATCTGAATGCTTCGAAGTTCGGTCTCGACTGCAGCAAGAATGCTCTTTCAAAAGCCTATTGTGAAGTTTGTTTAAGTTTATCGTATAAACAAGATATCTTACATCAAGGAATATAACAACATAATCTCTCTTGGATAATATGAAATACTGCAACGATTAAGTAAAATTGGTGTTAATGCATCGTTTACAATAAGTCGACTTTGTAAAAGAATTGATTATCAGTCGACTATTGGAACTACGAGATGCAGTAATAAACACCATTGCTCTATAATTAAATGATTTCAGTTAAATAAAAAAAAGACGGACTGTTTGGCTATAAATTCGACACTACTAAAGTGTCTCAAACTCAAAATGAAATGCATCTTGCAAAACAGAAGATGTTGCATAAATCCAGAAACGTTCGAACGTTTCGAACGCAAAAATTCGCATGCTCGTAAAAGCCCGGCGGTACATTAAATTCGACAGAAGCTACTGCTTGTCAATTAAGGCTCAAGCATGGGAAAGTAGATCGAAACCGGGCTAACACGATGAAATACGACGAATGCCGCGTAAAAACACGCGTTCTTGTAGAGTCGAGAGGAACGTCGACAAAGAGATTTCATAGCATCGTGATCCTTTTACAATCCGTCTCATTAGCGGTGTTAAAAGTTCGCATTAACGGTGGCGCATGTTTATAACCGTCACGGAGAGAACTGGTTTCCGTGCCACCGTCGTATCCGCTCGTATTTTACAGGCGGTCATTCCGTTTCATTTCGAATTACGTGAAAAATTGTCCACCGGTTAATTATCCGTATTAACTATCTATTTCTTACATCGATGCTCCGGTCCACTTTTAATAGAAACCTTGTTTTCAACTAGATCAGCTGAAAACAACGGGAAACGAATTTCATTCGACTGCAAATACATTACTGCCGCCGTTCGATCGGTAAAATGAAAACTTTTTAATTCCCGGAAATGAAGAGAAACATGTTCTGAACCAGGACGAGGACTAACGCTATTTACCAAACGAAAAGTTTACGTTGTTAAAATCGAGTTTTCTCGTTGACAAATATTATTTTCGAAAAGGTTCCCAAACAGGAGACTCGTTGCGGAGTGCTTCATTTTTAATCCCGACGAAAGCAAAATAAAATTTCATAGCAGCGTCACACGATTTTCACAGACGCGTGGAAAATTTGTTTAATTATTAATCGTTCGATTAAGCGTGTGCAACGAGTCTCAGAAAAAGCGATTATCGATTAATCTCGCGATTCGAGCGCCCACGGTCCGTAATGGCCGGCAACAAAATTCAAGGCGAAACGAAATTGCTTTTTCAACGTTTTATGATCGCGTTAACCGGGCGGCATAAAAGGAGACCGTCGTGGAAAATCCAGGAGTTCAGACCGAAGATCTCGTCGACATTGTCGTCGAGAAAGGAACTCGAAGTCCTTCGAGGAGTTTCTTCGCGCAGACGATCGACAGAAAGATCCGACGAGCCCGTTTCAGTATAATTACCCTCCTTGAACAACAACCGGTTAATCGATCGAATTGACTGGACCTGAAATCGTCGAAGAAACGGCTAGGAAGCAATCAAACGGACGGCTATCGATCGACTATCAATCGGCGAGACCGTTTAACCGCTACTTAATAGATTGCATTCCCGAATTGGAGAGTAATTGAAAAGCATGTGAAGCACCGGTGCGTCTCTCTGGACCTAACGATCACGCGATCAGGTACAGTAAGGACAGTTAATATTGGACTTTCAAGGTCACTGACAATTTCTCTTATGTATCGTTTAATTCACCTGAAAAAGGCTCAGCAATGCGTAGGCACTTCTTTCTCTGCAAGATGATAATTATTGAATTTAGAATAATTAAAATTGTCTGTAGATAATGTTAATTTATGTTTCAATGAGCCTGAGAGATATATATGGATCATGTCTTTAACCCATTTCTCCCCAACATTTTATAAAAACATAAATTCACTAGACGGAAAATGGCAGATTTGAGTAATATTCTGAAAATTATAAAACAAATAACAAGAGTAGAAATATAGTGAAAAAAATATTGATGTATAGTACAATGCATTCTCTAATAAGACTGTGAGAATAATTTATATTGGTGAAGAAACTTGGTGGGAAAAAAATATTTTCTTAGATGTTGCGTATACGCAAGATTAGAAAGAAATGGGTTAAGCATTGTGTGTGCCAACGAAGCACTAAGCTTAAAGTTGTTCTTCATTTTGTTTTCTTTAAAATTATGAAATTAAACATGACTATTATTCTGTGATGATTCCTCACATCAACACCACGTAACAACTGAAATATTAGGATTGTGTCTACTGTAATTTATGATCGAAATAGTGACCTTGAACGGTGAATACTTGGCAGCTCCGCAATAGCAGAAATAACAGGGTATGCAAGCATGATGCAGGCGAGACGAGCATATCTTCTGATTGATTTAATCGTCTACGGTCGTTTGTCAACGACGACGTTCAAATGCGGGTGGGCTCGCCCCTTCCTCTGCCCCTTGGGGTGCCTCGATTAGGCTACTTATTGCTCGTTTGTCAACCAGACTGCTCCATGGCCACGCTTCCTATAGTTCGCTTCAGTGAATGCGGAAATTCAGAAAGATGTTGATGGATGTATTGTACATTTTGCAAGTTAGGAATTTAGGAAGTTGCAGATAGAATGACTGAAGGTTTGTTTTTTGGCATGAATACAGCATTGAGATAGTGTTAGATCAGGTAGACCCAGAACATTCAGAGAGTTCATTTGAAGACATTTTTCATTTTATGTCTGCAAACATTTTTGCAAGAATTCTTAAGTAACTAAGCATTTTACATTATTGTCTTTGTATTGAATATTTTACAATTATTTGAAGTAAAATTACGTATACGTGACAGCAGTCGTCAAAGCATTAAGACTCAAACAAAAATTATAATTACTCGGTGCAATTCATAGATATGAAAGAAAACATAACAAAAGGTTATAACAAAATTCAGAAGTGTTTGAAAAACATCAGGTATACCTTCATGGCCATTAGACGTGATATATTTATCAACGATACTCGAATTAAAAAAAAATTAAACGTGCATACGTGTCGGTGTGCTTGAAGAGGTTAAGCTAATGCGATGTTTGAGTATCCTTCGCATCCTCAGTGTTTTCTCGCGGATTGAAAGAAACATCCCCTACTTTGGACCAGATCCCATTTCGATCACGTTATTCACCGAAGAAACCTTCCCGTGTTCGGATGCTTCTCACGAATCCGCGTGAAACGGATGCTCTTCCTTTGGCTTCATGCCTGCGTCTCATAACACGAAAGTTAGAGGGTGCCGCAAATGAGAGGACAACGAAAACATGTAGTGAAACGCGTCAGATATTTCATCGAACGATAGTTCGGCTTCAAGAGGGTTGGAGCGGAAACGGTACAGACACAGGGAGAACAGACCATCAGCACCGTTCCATGGATGAAAAAGAAAAATCAGAAGAATATCGAAGGGGTTGAAGAAAAAGAGCTAACTGCCGGCACCTTCGCTAACCACGTAATCGAATAATGCAAATCGAACGGTCGACCGGCGATTTTCTTACGTCCCACGCGGTGTTCACTGTGTACATTTTTGCCCGTCTTGGGGAATTTCTTTTTCCAACGGTATTTGCACGGGCCCCGAAGAGGCTCTTGGTTCGTTTACGATCGTTCCGACTCTTTGACGACGGACTTTTATCGACCCGCCTATCTATACCCTTTCGGTTGAAAATTGACATCGGGTTTAACGATACCCGACAAGTTACACCTCGTTATCCGCTCGCGAATCGTAAAAGCTTCGATTCTGTTCTTTTACCCCGCGAAGTAAATTTTCCTCTGCTTTCTACTTTGTCGAAGAAAGTTCTTACGGTTCGTGTTTATGTAGGCAGAATGCAATTAACCGCACGCGTAATTTTGTTCCTTGAAACGTGTCATCGATTTCTCGTTTATGGAAATTCGAAATTTCAGCTCGAGTAGGCAGAAACGGAGTCGTCTTTTCTTAATTATGAAGGAAATTGCAGTCGTATACATTTAATCCTGCGAAATTTTACACCTCGATTCGCGCACGGTATGACAGAGATTTCATTACGCGATTTCAGAGAATTTAATCCGGAGGAAGTGAAACCTGTTGAACAATCAAGGACGTAGGAGTAATCGACAAAACAATTTTCTGTTCATTAAGCGAATGATTTTATTGTTTTCTACGGATGAATGCAGTTTTAACATGTCATGCTTATGATATCGACAAGTCTTTCATTAAGTAGAAGAAAGCGGTGCTCAGTATATACTACGTTTTCGTTTCAAGCAGATATATTGAATGTTGTTACATACTATAAATTATTAGATTGTGAATTTGTATGCAACTTGACGAATGAACAGTAAAAAATATGTTTCAACACCTGTATTGACAGATAGAGTTCAATGTTGTGAGTGAGAAGAGAACAATCCGGAAACTTGATCTGAACTCGTCCTGTTTCATTTAACGTTGTGAATACCGTGGGGATTGCCAGTGATCGGCGCCATTAATTTATTTCAATTAAATAATCTTCAGTCTCATAAAATGGTAACAAACACTAGCATTCCTCTAATAACATAGAAACACAAGCACGCAATGAAACAGCTAACTATGTTTCCTTGATGATCAATATTAAAACCAGGAATTTGCGTGTCTGACTAGGTATGGCAGTTTTCACTGTTCAGCGCCTTAAACGAAAATCTGAGACAATTAAGACTTGTCAATAGACAAAAACAATCGAATGTATTACTCACCACGCAATGAATTTAATTAACACGTTGACTGCCACGCAAGTTTTATATATTTTGCCCTGGGGACGCAATAGAAATTTGATAATTCTAAGTACACATATAATAATAAAATAATAAATAAGATCATATCCTTATCAGTATATGGTCACAATGTTCTCGAGTTATTTACGTTGTTCAAAATATTTTAATCGATGATATGCATCTTATTTTAATCATTCTAAAAAATGTATTAACGCGAGTCACGGATGACGAGAATACAAGCGCCGGCCACGGGCGACCACAGTGGCAGTCAACATATTTAATATAATAACTTCTATCCCGCATTATATTTTTAACAAAATTAACGTTACAGTGATAGTAAATATCTGTGTGTTCAACTGTATATTTTATAAAAATTTACTTTAACCCGACTGACCAGATACGGAATTTTTCATTGTGTAACACAGCATCGAAGTAAATTATCCATCGGATGATTGAATAACAACCACGCCAGAACAGTGTGTCGATAAGTTTAAATAAATTATTTGCCGCCGTAACGTATGCTTTCGTACTGACCACACCTTTGTGTACGAGTTAATCAGAAACATCCACGGCAGGATCAAGAGCCCGTAGGAGACACGCGGATCGACGGGAAGGTGTTAAAGAGCTCACAGGCTTCGATCGTGCGTTGTTCATTACCTGCTGCGTGAAAACGTTTGTCGCCAGCACGCAATATTCCAACTGTCAGGTTTCGTGCGATAAAGTCGCACAATGCGTCCCTGACGATTGTTTCTGGTTTGCTTTGGGATTGGAAGGAGGTCAGCCCGTTCCGTTTAATTATCCGCACGGAGACACGCCGCTGGAAATAGAGAAAATATCTCGCGACTCTGCGTTCAGAAGCGGCGACCGAATCGAACCGTCGACGGACAAAGCCGCAGGGGAAAATGAGAATACGAACGTGACGATATCCGACACGTCCCGATAACGCGTTCACACAACTTTAAACATCGTACGCAACATTATTCCCACAGATACGACTTCCATCCTACGGATTGCGGTTTACGTAACAGCGCGTCCCACGGAATAGGAAAAGTTTTGGAAGCCTTTTTTCGCGGTTCCCGATCGCCGTGCCGCGTGTTTTCGAGGAAAACTTTCTGACAAGGCGACGTACAATTTCGCGTGGAAGATAGGTGTCGTTCTGGACCATTTAGAGAGGTAAAGAGTGGTCTGTAAAGTCATTGGGACGACGGCTGAATACCTTACGAAGCTGTGAAAACTTTGAGGACTTTGTCAATTTCGTTTCACACTTTCGAAATTCGGAGTAGAGTACTTGTCCACGAAGGATGTTTTCTGAAGAATTGATTTTTTTTATTATTTTATAGGGAAGTAAAATATTATTTTATAGAGAAATTCCGAGGGTTCTTTTAATATATGTATAATTATATTAAGTCAAGTGAATTCTTCATTTTGGGATAATATTTCTTTGCTTGTATGTTTATTGCAATTGTCAGAATTGTGTTTTATCACGATGCAACGTTCATCGTGTTTCTCGTATTTCTGCCACGTCTCCTCTGATTACTTTTTTCACCAGTCATTGTTTGATATCTCCAGGGAACATTGTCTAGAGCCAATAAATCAATCAATCTCTCCATTTATCTATCCACACTGTCGTTGAATTCTTTCTTCCTGAGTCTGACATTCAATTGACTGTCGCCTACGTTATATTCTACTGTTTTTGAGTGAATTATTATCTGCGGGGGCTGGAATAGATTTGTCATCTCGTATATGTTAAAACACTGCATCGTATCAACTGAAGCTTCGAGTATCCGTCCACTGCATTGCCCAAAACGTTGAAATACCAGCGAATCAAATGAACTCTCCATATTTGTGTGAAATTTTTAACAATACTAATCCTCTCAGTAACCGAGAGCCGATACATCGGCTCCGCGGTTTTCCCGGGAAATATCTTGAGCCGATATTTCGGTTTTTCATTTTTTTCAAATTTTTTTCACCATTGATTACAAGCTTTAATTTATGGAAAATAATTTTTTTCTTTTGCTAATGTAAAATGACATACGTTTTACAATAAAATACAAAACAAGCGTGAGTTATTTTTATTTTTAAGAAACATATGTTAATTTTAATAAATTTCTTCAAAGATGCATATTTTCCAAGGTACTTCTGGGCGGCACATGAAAATATCTAAGGTACTAAAAGGGTTAATATTGTAATAATAACACAAGGAAGCAACTCTCTGGTCCTACAATAAAATATTCTCTTCCTTCGCAATTTATATTAATAATTTATATGCGGGCGACGTAATATTACGTGTTTAATTTTACAACACTTACTTGTGGCCAACAGATAATGCCGTCTTTACTTCGTCTGTGCGTTTTCTGCGAATCAGGACAATTTCATGCGCTTAAATTGAATTGAAATAGCTGATAATGGTGAGCATAAATAAAAAAATTTCATTAAATTCCGACGACCACTGCAAATGTTATGTGACTTTTAGTAGTGTCTACTGTAAAGTCTTCACGAAATCGCCAAAAATAGACCGCGACACGTAGGTTAACCCTTTGAACTCCTTTGTCGAGTGTGACTCGACATCGGTTTTATTCACAGGTACTCGTATGTCATGCTACACTCGACATTTTTAAATTGCCAGTTTAAATATGTATTATATTTCGCAATAGTTTTTTTTACCTAAATAAGCAATATTACATGTATATGACCCTTCTTTGCAACAAAAGAAATCCTTGAAATGTTCGGGTACATGATTGTTTGTACCTAATCGGTTCCTATCAACCAACTGTCTTTTGAAATGCATTTCAAATAAAACATTTAAAATAATAGGGAGTTATTGAAAGGAAAATGAAAAAGAAATTAGGAGTTGAAAGGGTTAAGATGTGAAAATACCCTGCATATAATGTGTTAACAATAGGGAGATACGGCGGCCTTCGCTGTAGCATTCAACGCGACAACGGTGTGAACCAATCGCTGAACAGTGTAAAAACTTTCCAGTCAATTAAAAATCTGAATGTAGATCGGTCTGAAACGGCGTGCAGTCGTTCAGCGACGAATTCCGCAGGAAGTTGATCCGGCCGAGCGGTTGGCAACTCGTTGAGAATCGTTAATGGGCTGAAAGATCGTGGAGATCGCGTGAAAGCATGCATGCGGCGTGGGAACGAGGGTGAAACTGAATGGTGGCATGAAATCGTAACGTTGTCATCCTTGAGTGGGTCTCCGGTCGTTCTTGGACAGGGAAGCAGGCGTATTCGCGTTTATTTCGGTGCACCCTTCGAGTGATAATCTCGCGAGCGGAACGCAGAACGGCAGCCGTGCGACCTCGCGGCGAGATATACAGTGATTCACGAAATTGATCACATGTAACTCTAACAAATAACATTTTAAATACGAATGAAAAATTTGTGGTTGTTTGGTTGTACTAGAATTAAGATAGAAAAGTAATTATGAAAATATTTGAACAATTTCGTCAGTGTCTGTAGTTTGATAAAAAGCAAAAGCAGCCCGTCGTGTGTTCAGTGAGACGCAAAAGGTTTCTGTGTCCACAGAAATCCGTGGCGAAGTTAGTCAAACAGACAGATGCTGAAATAAATCGGCTTTTGCAAAATGAAAGCTCTTCCGTCGCCGCTCTGATAAAAACGAACGCGTGATTATTAACCCTTTGCACTCCATTTGCTCCGCTATGGGGACATTCGTAATTTGCATCACAGCCTAGCTTGTCAATAATGCATATTGTAAATTGCTTCTAAAGGTACTTAGAATTCTATAAAAATCAAAGTAAATAAATTCATAAACATAAATTTTCCTCTTTAATCCAAAACTTATGATTTTCAAAAATTTACACATCAAAAGTATGCTGGAGTTGCTGGTCGGTCATATAAAAAAATGCTTGCAGTGCAAAGGGTCATGTCAAAGAATGCTTGGAGTGCAAAGGGCGACCCACGTTGCGAGAGAAATAATTGTTCCGCGATAAGAAACAACAGTTTCCCCGATTGGTTTTTTCCTACTGCTTCGAGCTTTTTCAGACACTACTTGCGGAGCGCAAGGTACAGGAAATAGATCGATACTCTCTTAGAGAAGTTCGTTTCGAGGCGCTGAACGCACAGCTTTCGTGCCATCGTCGATTTTTCGTGACTCAAAACGTTTGTCGGATTTTGAGCGACAGGGCATTTTGTAATATAGAAGATGGACATTTTCATACAAATTGTGAATGAAACAGTTTCCGTGTCGCGTGGGTTGCATGCACGCTACGCATCAGATTGGATATTTTTAAATAACAGCGAACATGCATATTTTATATAACATAATTGTCACAAGAATAGCAGAAAGAGAACCGTATACCATGAAATAATTCAATATTCATATCCCTAACGTTGTATTTTCTTAAAAACACATGTTCACGCGCCCAGTTAGATCTGTAATTTGTCACTATGCCCATTATGTTGTATTTTAGCTTTCATCTATTTTTCAACACAAGAATTTGCAGCGTAAACCTTCAGGATCTTGCGATATTTAAAATATTACAACCGTGGAATTGAATAGAGAAGTTGAGGAACGGTGAGATTGGAGTTTCATTGAGAGACAATGCTTTCAGCCGGCTACGTTCAACAACGAGACGCTAGATTAGACGAGACAACGTGTCGTAAAATAAATTTTCGTGTCACGTCGTGGAGAGGCAACAGAGACGTGCAACCGGTTCCGATACATCGGGTTACCTTGTCCGGCGAAAGGCAAAGCCCCGAGCTAAAATCGTAGAAACAACAAACGTCACCGGAAGACCTTTGACCGAGGTGCAAAAATACCGCAGTGGAATCGGACCGGCCCGGTCAGCCTCCGCCTCCGTTCTACACAGAAGTTCCGAAATTTTCGCCGAGAAATCAACAGAGAGGACATGCACGCGCGAATGCTTCAAAGCGTGTCAATTTGTCATGTTTCGTGAAAATTTTAGCGTAGACAGGGAGTCTGTTTGGGTAAATTGAGCGAGAAACGCGATGACAGAGAATAAGATGTCTGAAGAAGAGACGCAAAAGTCTGAGGACGTAGCAGAATGCTGAAGATGTTTTTCTGCCTTGGTGAGGCTATTGGAGTATATATTTTTTTATGAACTTCATTGAAAAAGTAACTGAAGAAACAAGAAATTCATTCTTCTCATCGCGCGATTGTCGACGCTCTTTTGAAAGAATGTTGCTGGTTATGAATTAACCCTTTGCACTCCGCTGTCCCCTCTCATGGGACATCGTAATTCTAGCATATCACTCGCCTGTCCTCTGCCATGGGACATTAAAGTTTATTAATGATTACGGAGAATTAAGTTATTTTAGCGCAACTTTTTGAGACATGCATGTTTCCCTGAAGTTTTCTCTTGAAATGGCACAAGAAATTAAATCAAAATATAGTAAACTTACTAAGATATATAAAACAAATGTCAGCGGGTTTTGTGTCCGAAGAGAACATAAGAAGCGTGCTCACGACGGCCCGAGCATTTCTTGACGCCACTTGAAAAGAGCGATAAGGAGAGTTCGTAGAAGAAAGGTCGGTATGCGAGCATACCTCTATTATTGTCAAACTTGCCCAAATCAGCCTGCAATGCATATTGGGGAGTGTTTTAAGATTTATCACACTGTACAAAATTATAAAAAATAAAATATTGATATTTTTGCAAATATACATTCCTCGATGTCACCCAATTCATATAAGTCCAATATCATTATAATACGTTACTTGGTTCCAAAATTATACTAAATAATACGAGGGTCTGTAAATGCACGTTTCCGCCGCAAAGTAGCGTCGAGTAGCTGGTAGCCAACGTCCAGAATGGTGCGGAGTGCAAAGGGTTAAAAGATCACAAAAAGCTATTGTAACATATGCAAGAATTTATGAAATCAGCCAACAGAATGTTGTTGGACTTTTCTGTTCAATAATTAATATTGAATTTTCGTTGTGCCCATTTACCGAATTTTTCAACTCTGCTTCGAAGAATGTGCAAGGAATTCGGGTTAATGAATACTCCTGCAAACGAAAGAAAATATGAGAGATTTGCCTCTGTGCTGTCTCCGCATTGTCTTTGTATTTCGGCCTGACGGACAGGTGTTGACTATCGGTATATTTTTCTATTTTCCGGACTTTCTAAGAAATTTCAGAAGTATAGATTTTGTATAACGATTTCTGTGTGACCTTTGCCGGTCTAAGTTTCATCGATATCCTTTATTCACGCAATCTGTATCGCACGATAAATAATATTCCGCAGTGTGCTCGTGTCGCAGTGCATTTGTAGCGATCGGATGCCACTGAAACAACACGAAAAAAAGAAGATCGTCGTAAAAATTCGCATCACACGTACACACGTCGGACGATCGGGAACGAAGAATGGTGATAGTCCGGACGCTGAAAACGAATGAAAACAATGCGATCCTGGACCACCGTCGGTATTTTAACCGGACAATACGAGCGATCTCATTCGTTTGCGGAACGACGAAGCAGACAAGATGGACGATAGAATTAATTTTTCCACTTTCGACGAACGTCGCCCGTCGTTGTTGCGACCTGGCTTTTCTAAACCGGTGCTCTGTGGCAAACGTAACACAGATAACGTTCGTTTCAGAATGCAAAGCATCCTCCAGTCGATGCTGTCGTTTTTTCACGAGACATGTTTATGACTCAGAATAAATCGGATTAACAGGTGTACCTTCTTCTCGATACCCACGAGGACGCTGTCAGATTAACACGCCTTCGCACTTTCCGTCGAACGATGATATTCAAACAGAAGCTTACACTCCTCTATCGTGCTGTTTCATACCTCTCACATTTCCATTACTGTCGATACCTGTTGTTTTTGTACAGCTTACACAGTCAGTTATTGAATGGAATTAGAAACTTCTGTCGGTTTCTAGCTATCGCAGGTATTCGGAAGCAGTGCGTTCATTGTTGCAGCGAGGCATTGTCCTGAGAAGCCGTAGGCGGGAATAAATATTTAATTGCTGTCTTATATTTTTGTTATAATGTTAAGATTATTCAGAATTTTGTGAAAATAGCTACTTTAAAGTTTTCTTAAAGCGAATATTTTCTGTCGTACAAGTACAGCAAGACCTCGATTATCTGAACTGTAATTAATAACATAATGACTCACACTGTAACTAGATTTCGCATAAGTATTCAAATTTTATTTTAAAATACAAAATATATAATCGTACATAATTAAGTGCATATTGTTATCAGTGATAATTTTAGCTCGTTACTGACATAGGATGGCGAATTTTTCTAATTCTAGGGGATTTACTGTAAAAGTAGTCTGAACTCCTGTTATTCTAAAATTAAATATTTCTACAAAATCCTATAATTATTTATTTTTCATTGCATATTTACCAAAATCTTTGGTTTATTTTATTGAATACTATACGTAACGACAGTTAAGACCATCAATTTCAGAACATGCCGTTATGCTCTAATTGTTACAATCAAAACCCTAATACACATTTTTCCCATTTCCTGACACTGACACAAATAAATAAACTTCCAGGTATGAATAATTGCATTTGTCAGCCATATCACTTTACCCTCTCGCCGTAGAACACTAATTGGATTCGATAAATCCGATTACGGTGAAAGAATCGGATCGAAGCAGATTGAACATCGAGTTAGGTGCACCTGTACGACCGCTTTAACAAAATGGCCGTCGTTTCGAAAGGCTTTCCAAGATCCAGCTGGACCCAGAAGAAAACGTTCTCGCAATGTTGTCGGCGTTTCAAGGTTAACCGGACGGAACGTTCGGTGGCGCCAACTTGGCGTCTCGTTTACACGGAAATTGCAGTGAGTCTGAAGATATGTCGTCGTTTAGGCGATTTTTACGACGGTACACGCCCGACGACGCGTACATTTCCGCTCAAACATGCGGCGCGCAAAGTGAATCTACGCGACCGTTTGGCGGGCTCGTTACCGAGCCCACACTCCGGTCGGCGAGAGAAGCAACTTGGACACTCAGACTGGTAGCAACGAAATTGAGTACATATAATCACTCACGAAAATCTTCGTACACCCCGTGAATAGGCCATTTTGATTAAAATAAACAATAACTTCGTGTAATATCTTATTTATTTATTAACATAAGGTTCGTTTTTTCAGTGGCTCTCATCGTAGCTTTAAAAAATCTTTATACGTGGCACTGCGCACTGTTTAGATAATGTTTAATTATAAATTCTATATAATTGCATTTTTGTTTAACAGTATATTGTTGCGACTGTTTTTATTTTTCCTATTTCGTTTTAATTCTTACGTATGTATACACATTGGGTTTATACCCGTACAATTTACAAATAAATAAATAATTAAGTAAATAAACATATGAGGTAATAATAACTATTTTATAATAAAATGTATTATTCTACAGAAATCTTTGAACAAATAAGGAGAAATTGAATTATGAATCTCACAAAAGTGATTGTACACTAAGAAAAGTAAAGTAAGTACATTCTATGCCAAGAAGATTAGAAGCTGTTTTAAAGGCACAATGAGACACAATAAAATATTAATGTAATCCGTAATCTCGAAAAATAAGACTATACAAACGCTTTTGTCAGATACATAATTCGTTGTTTTTATTATCTGTTCAAATATCCCCATAGAATAATACATTTTGTTATAAAATAGTTAATATTACTCCTTTTGTTAATAAATAAATATGTTGTTACACGAAATTATTGTTTACTTTAATCAAAATAGCTTTTTTATGGGGTGTACGAAGACTTTCGTGAGCGACTGTATATCGTATGTATTTGAGTGCTGCTCGATTCCAATAAAATCGAGTTTTCTGTCAGTAAATGTACATAGGAGCACGTAATTGGAATCACCCCAATAGCTTCATAAATGTTGATTTTAACAAAAATTATAATTTTCCAACATTCCAACGTCATGTTTAAATTTTTTTAAAAAAGGCTTACACGCTCGTATCTATAAAGTGGGTATTTACCGGGATATTTACACTGGAGCAAGTCTTCGCTACTGTTTGAACATTTAATAGCGAGCAACTACATGTAGTCTATTACAATTTGTTAAAATCAATATTTATGAAGTTATTGAGGTGGATATAGTTATGTACCGCCTGCTGTACACATTAGAAAATAAATTAGTAAATAAATATTCTTCCCTGTTTCTCATCTAGACGTCACAAATATTCACAGTGATAATGGATAACTCTGTATTAAAATATTTTTAACCCCCATCCGCCCCTTGTGTCAATTTGACACATTTTTCTCACAAAAATATGATAAACGTGAAAGAGCAGTACGCCTTGCACATTACTTTATCATTTGTGAAAGATGCGAACAATCTTATGCCTGAATGTATTCAATGTACAGAAATTTCATTTCCTTTATTTTCAATGAAAGAATTTGCAAATGTAACGATTTATCTTTTCATTATATTAATTTTTGACTACTGTGTCAATTTGACACTAAGGGGCAAATTAGTTTGGAAAAATGAGGGACGGATGAGGGTTAACCCTTTCCATTCCTACGGCCAGTGTTACGGCCCACATTTTATCATTTATAGATAAAAGTGTTTATATGCGTTCGTTTATCAACGTCATCGGCTGTTTATACTTTTCTATGTTTATTCTACTCTTCTCCTAATTCGTAGTATATAAACTTTGAAGTTTGAAAAATTAAAAATTTAAAGTTTGAAAGAAGGTCGTATAATCTAACAAATTGCCAAGAGTTTTTCGTGGTCATTTTGTGAAACACAAAAATCTAAGACAAAACTCCTTGGAGTTGACCACCAACGTATAGCCTAATTGCTTAGAGTGCAAAGGGTTAATACGCGTTCGAAGGGTTCAGGACGATAGGTGTAGCTCAGGGAGCGAGGGTTTTCGTTCCTGCGATGGCGTCTCCTTTTCAAGTCGCTTCTTTCGCCGTCCCGCGTGTAAACACCGACTCTCGAACGGTCCTGGGCAATAACTGTAACTATAATCTCGACGATTTTACGTGCTGCAAGAAGGGAGGACTCTTGCGATAATTAGCTGGTTTGTCTTGGACAAGACGGTTTTTCCGCGGCGAGGCCTAAGCACACCGTTAGCGGCTCCGTTCCGCGGGTACACGCGGATCTTGTTAGTCCGTGCAAAAGAAACGAAATGGACGGAGCCTCTCTACTGGCGGTATCCGTCGAAATGTTAAACCGTCGTTTCCGTGGCCGAGGATCGTTTCTGATGTTCAGCGAAAATCGCCGATTGCGCGATGGGTAAATACACGATTATGTAATTCGAAACGAGGAATTTTAACGAAATGAAGGGTCTACGGGTTTTTCTTTCGATTACCCGCCGATTTGATCAACCGAAGAATGCATCGTGATCGCAGCAATTGCAGGGAATCGCATCGAAGCTGCGCGATTCAACATTGGAGTTAATCGTAGCTCCATTTAACCTGCTCTTTCGGTTTCAGTATTTTATTTCAGTTTATTAACCTCAACTTATCATCTTAAAAACATTCTCCAATTTCAATATTTCAAACATTTTTCGCTCACAGGAAGCATCGCGCGATGAAAATATTTTCATTCCATTCGACGGTAGTGGAAGAAATGAAATTCAGATTGCTTTTCTTACGCGGTACGTTGTACCTTTTAATGGTTCTCCGATAGCGGCTCTCACATTCTGCGGATTAATATCCTACTTTATGAGTTACTGTGGAAGAATCAGAACGTAAAGTTCACAGCACCTGGGGAGAAATTGAAGAATTCGAAACAGCTCCGACCATTAAAATGCAAATGATCGGGCTAAAACGCGTCATGGAGACACTAGGAACGGAAGTCTGATCAATAAAGTTGGAATTGTAGAATGTGACTAACTGTCAAAGAAATGTCTCCCGTTTGGACTATTGATCAGTCGTTTTTGAGAAATATGGGCTTTTATTGAGTATCGGATGCTCGGACAGAGATCGATATTCGGAAGTGACAAATGTTCAACCAGTGCAGAAACATCATTCTTTGAAAGAAGAATCGATAAATTTCGTTCTTGAATCATCTTTTATCATGACATTCATCCGTTTCAAGTTTACATTAGTATGCAAAGTCTAGCACTGAGTGTAGCTACGTATTCAATTTTTATTCTGCACTTCATTGTACGTTATTAGCCTGTGTATTCGGTCGAATTGTTACATCAGCGTGACTTAATAAAACATATTTTACAGTTCACAACGCCCAGATAAATTAACAATTGATGCACATGGTGCAACAACCTCAGCATTCAGTAAAAACCTGTACTACCGCGGAAAATTCTAACACACGAGGCACGATTTGTTCTGAAAGTTTCCGGTCTGAAACTTCTCATACGTCATCTTATAAATTGTTCCTGACATTCGCAAACCGCGTCACAAAAATTCTTTCCAAACACCAATCTTCAGTTTGAAGTGCACGTTTCCCTACTAGGTTGCTCTCATCAAACCGAGTCTACAGAACTTCGACTGCCTCAGAGCGTTCGGAAAATAGTTTGAACAGTGTTTCGAACGCACACATTTAGAGAAATTCGTTCTAGGTTACGTCGTTAACCGGCGGAGGATGCACCGATCCCGCTCGGTCTGTTTGGATTTGATGTCGAGCTGGTTCCATAGCTTTCTCGCCGATCGATACCGAAACCTCGATATCGACCGTCAAATATATCGATCGACGGGATCGACACCGGTGAAAACGTTGGCCGAGGAACTTCGGACTGGCGTGCACGAGTAGCCGATCGAGAGAGGGTGGACGCTCAAAGATAGGCAAAACCGCGGTGGCTGTTATCGGATCCAACGTTTCATGCCTGGACCCGTTGTTATCAGACTCTGCCGCCGAAACTGTCACGCTCGAAATGATCGCTGGTCCAACTGGATCTAAACGCGGACCACCGATGCATCCTGCAATCCCGTTGCACTTTACCTATTCGTTGCAGTTCGACATTTAGAGTACACTGCAAATGTTAATCTTCACACAGTTCAGAAAGTTCTGAGTTGAATAACACTGTACCTACGGTCAAGTTTTCGTAATTTCACTAAAGAAATTGAATATTGTTTCCAGCTGAAGACAACAATTTCTCTGGTGACACATTGAATGTTCTATATTTCCTTATTTATGCATATAATTAGAAAGGAGGTTTATAATGTGACTGATGAAAATAAGTTTGCAAAGTATGTTAACTGCTTCCATATTATATTTAATAATTTGATAAGCTAGAATTTTATCATCGCAATATTATCTTTTTTTAATAGAATTTACGCTACTACATAGGAATTGTTGAAATCGCTTTCACGAATTGATTCAAATGTAATTAATTTGTTAGACGTAATGTTACATCTGCATACCGCTAGTAGCGTATATTTAATCGATGGATGCATTGTAAAATAGAAAGTCATGCTCCAAAACTGTATCGTTCGATTCAATGAATTTATTGAACGATGAAATTCGACGTGCAATAAATTTCAGCAGAGAATTTCACTGTATCGTAGATTTCCAAATGAAGTTTACAGATTCGATACTCGAAATATAATTGATATCAATCGGAAAACGCGAACGGAGAAAATTGTTAAACGCGCGGAAAATAACGGTCCAATTTCCAGCGATATCCGCCGCTATTAAGCCCGGTGAAAAGTGAATTAGGTAAACCATCTGTACGCGATCGCTTGAAATTGCTCGTGCACGATCTTTCTCCATTTTATTTCCCTCGTATAATTTCTTTGGCACAGCAGTCCACGCGTAACTGGGCAACAGTTTCTTTGCACGTGGCCTCGTCTTTGAGAAAATTAAATTAAAAATTTGTTCATTGTCCTATTATATTAATCAAATTAAATTGTATTATCAACTACACCGAATTAATTCTGTCTAATCCTATGCTAAAAATGAGAATCATGCAAGCGATTCAAACGATCAAAGCTTCGGAACACCCTAGGTGTCCACTCCATGATTTTCTCATCTATAAAAAATTTGTACACGACAATACAGACGCCGATCACAACAATTTCTCCTGCAGAGGTTCAGTAGAACTGACAATGAGAATAATTCTGTTTTCTTCGATCTAAAACGTCTTCCTAAAAGCCAGTCAATTTCTGTATAAAGCACTTTTCAATATCGCCAAGAGTTTCGATGACATTCACGTGGCTGAATCCAAATGGGACATCCGGCGTAGCTCCGTCAGAGGCTTAGCTTTAGTTGTCAATAGCCGTTCCTTAACCCCTCCGAGTAAACCAACCGATCACGCTCGATCGAGCGGAAGCCAGTGGCTGTCGTCAAGGATAACCGGGATTTAGCACACTGGCTCCCACTTCATCCAGCTTTTCCGAATCGATCCCTCCGCCCTTATCCAGCGGGTTAAGGAAACCTCTAACCTCGGTGGTCTCTTCTGTTTTCAGACGTTCGCCGACAAGGACGCAGCGCTGGTCGAGCGACGACGAGGTTCTGCCGGGGAGCCTCCGTCGGATTCACCTGGAGAAAATCGTTGACGATGAGCTAGCGACACGATGCGGAGGATGAAGCAGCGAGCGCTGCTCGCTTGGCCATGGTTATGGCTGTGGCTGTTCGCGGCCACAGCGGGTTCTCCGTCTTCCGACACATTGGCGCCAACCGCCTTCTCCTCATCAGCGAGTAGCTCGATCACCAAACCATTCACCCCGACCGTTCCCACCTCCGCGTTCACCTCGTTCACCGAAGACTTCCCTGCGAACCAAGACTTCCGTTTCACCCAACCGCTCTACAATGTCTCCATCCCCGAAAATTCAATTGGGAAAACGTACGTGGTCCCCGAAGAGAGGATGGGCATACAGCTGTCATCCCCCGAAAGCAATTTCGACGTGAGGTTCCGCATAATGAGCGGCGATCGTGACAAGTTCTTCAAAGCCGAGGAACGCACCGTCGGTGATTTCTGTTTTCTGTTGATTCGGACTCGAACCGGGAACGTCGACGTGCTGAATCGCGAGAGGAAGGATCGTTACGTGCTCGAAGTGCGCGCTACGGCTAGCAGAGGCGACGGCAAGAACAGAGTGACCGTACTCGAGGCGGACACGACGGTCGTTGTGACGATCCTGGACACGAACGACCTGAACCCGCTGTTCTATCCGACGGAGTACGAGGCAACCATAACGGAGGACACGCCTCTGCACCGCAGTATACTCAGGGTAATAGCCGAGGACGCTGATCTCGGGAGGAACGGGGAGATTTATTATAGTTTCGCCGAGGAGACCGATCAGTTTGCCGTTCACCCGGTCAGTGGGGTAATAACGCTCACCAGGCCCCTCAGGTAGGTTAACCTAATAGAATTCTTGTGTTTCCTTCACGGATCCCCCGTGGACCAACCGCTCGGGAGACGTTCCTGAAACGTTCACGACGAAACCGGAGATCTCGTCGTTGAGATCTCTCGGTAATTTATTATGCTCCCTTTTATTTCATTTTCTTGGGACTTTTTCTCGGGACTACATAGAGAGATGAGTACCCACTGTTGACGCTTGAACAGCTGCCTTAACGAGACTGCTCATTTCCCTGCGTGTTTGACCGACATAACAGCTCCTCCTTGCTGAGATACTATTTTCTAAACTGGTACACTTTCTGGAGCGCGTGGGTTTGAAGGAGGTTTCAAGGATTTTAACGATAGTCATGGGAATAAATATTGCTTCTGCTTCAACGTTATTTAGAATTGGTCCGCGAACCTTAAAAACTTTGGCTACAATACTTGACCATGAGTGAAAGTCTGAAGCAATTGTTTATTGACACGTTTTCAGTCGAATTTTTATTTCGGCATTCATTGACTAAACAAACAGGAAATGAGCATGAAGTAATAGTGTGACGCTCTGTTACATAATATTGTAATAACATCACAAAAATACATGCTTCTTGTTCTGCGTGGACAGTGGACGTGCCAATCATCAATCTCGTATTTATCAACAATTTACAGCATATCCCATCCTTTTTTCACGCAGATACTCGGAACGAGCGCTCCACGAGCTGGTAGTTTTCGCGAAGGACCGTGGGGCCCTGTTTCGCAGCGGAGGAAGCAGCAGGGCCAGCACGGCAAAGGTCACGATCAGAGTGCGACAAGTGAATCTGCACGCCCCGGAGATCTACGTGCACCACCTGCCCGACATCGTGGAGCACTCTAACGCTGACATTTACGCCATAGTTCGTGTGATCGACAACGACGAGGGCGTTCACGGTCAGATCGCTGGCCTGGACATCGTGGGCGGCGACCCCGCTGGTCATTTTCGAGTCCGACCAGCCGGTGGTCCACACTCCGGCGAGTACAATATCGAGGTGTTGCATCTACTGGACCGAGAAACCGCGGCACAGGGTTACAATTTGACTCTGCGCGCCATGGACCGAGGAGTACCGCAACGATTCAGCTACAAATTCGTCCCGGTGCACTTGACGGACCTGAATGACAACGCTCCGGTGTTCAGTCGCGAGATCTACGAGGTGAAGGTCCCTGAAACAGCTCCGATCAACACTCCCGTGATCAGGCTGAAGGTGACCGACGCTGACGAGGGGAAGAACGCTCTGGTGTTCCTGGAGATCGTAGGTGGCAACGAGGGTGGCGAATTCAACGTGAACGCGGAGACGGGGATGTTGTACACTGCTGTGAATCTGGATGCTGAAAAGAAAGCGTTTTACACGCTGACGGTGTCTGCGATCGATCAAGGGAACGCAGGGACGAGGAAGCAGTCGTCGGCCAAGGTGAAGATCAACGTGGTGGACACGAACGATAATGATCCCACGTTCGAACGGTCCGAGATGGAAGTGTCGATCGATGAAAACGAACCCATTGGCACTTCGGTCGTGAAGATTACTGCCAAGGATCGTGACTCTGGCGAGAACGCTTACATTTCTTACAGCATCGACAATATTCAGAAGGTTCCGTTCGAGATCGATCATTTCTCCGGTATAGTGAAGACCAAGCAGGTGCTCGACTACGAGACCATGAAGAGAGAGTACCTGCTGCACGTGAGGGTCAGCGATTGGGGCCTGCCCTATCGAAGGCAAGCCGAGATGCAGCTGCACGTAAAAGTTCGAGACGTGAACGATAACAGACCACAGTTCGAGAGGATCGATTGCACCGGACACGTGCCCAGGTACGTGCCCATAGGCTCGGAGATCATCATCGTGTCTGCTATCGACTTCGACGCTGGCAACATCATCAGTTATCGAATAGTCTCTGGCAACGAAGATAGCTGTTTCGCGTTGGACTCTACCAGCGGAGTGCTGTCAGTTGCTTGCGATCTTTCCGACATCAAAGCCACAGAGAGGACAGTCAACGTTACAGCTACGGATGGGTCCCATTTTGCTGACGTGAACCCGGTACACATGCATCTGGTGAACGCTAAACGAAATCTAGGTTCTCAAGGGAGGATTGTGTCCGACCAGGGTGGAGCTTTCGAGTGCAGGGACACAGGAGTCGCTCGACGACTAACGGAAGCTATAGCGGCCGCAGAAAGAAACAACATGCCTTCCAAAGATGATGAATATACTCTGATACCCAGCAGATACGGTGAAAATATCCATGCACCAGAGTTCATCGATTTTCCAAATGAGATCAAAGTGAACGAGTCTGTAAAAATAGGGACGACCCTGGTGAAAATTCGCGCCAGAGACAGGGACCTGGACTACAACGGCAAGCTGGTGTTTTGCATCTCCAGTGGGGACAGAGACTCTGTGTTCGGTATCGATCCCGACACGGGTGACCTGAACGTCATAGGCTACCTGGATCGTGAACGCGAGAGCGAGTACTTCTTGAACATAAGCGTGTATGACTTAGGAAAACCTCAGAAATCAGCTTCGAAGATGCTACCGGTAACAATTTTGGACGTGAACGACAATGCACCCAAGTTTGAGAAGTCTCTGGCCAGTTTCAGGATCTCAGAAACCGCTTTGAACGGTACCAACGTGTGGCGGGCGAACGCCACGGACGCTGACCTTGGCGAAAACGCTCGTGTCACGTACTCCTTGGTGACAGAGACCAACGACTTCAGGGTGGATCCGGTGACGGGCGTGTTGAGCGTGTTCGGCAGATTGGACAGGGAGAGGCAGGAGATTTACGAGCTAAGGATACGGGCGCAGGACAACGGCGGCAAGGGTGCCGACATGCCGCCGTTGTACTCCGACGCTTTGGTCAGGGTGACGGTCGACGACGTGAACGACAACGCGCCGACCTTCGCGTTGTCCAGCTACATGGTGAAAATTCGAGAGGACGTCCCAGTTTGGACGGTCGTTGCCGTCGTGGACGCAACCGATCCCGACGAAGGCGCTGGAGGGGACATAGAGTACTTTCTGTCAGATGCCATGGAGAGCGAAGGCTTCTTCAAGGTCGACAAAGTGTCCGGTACCATCAGGACCACCCAGAACTTGGACTTCGAGGAACGTCAGGTGCACACTTTGACGATAGTCGCGAAAGATAGGGGCGAACCTTCGCTGTCGTCCGAAACAATGGTTATAATCGAAGTGGTTGATGTGAACGAGAATCTGCACGCGCCTGTGTTCGATGATTTCGTCGTGTCCGCGAGTGTGTTTGAAAACCAGCCTCTTGGGACCCTGGTGACCACTGTTCGTGCCAAGGACGCCGATCCGCTCGGAGGTGACTCGAGGATTGGATATACCATAAGAGGAGGCGATGGCATCGGGATCTTCTCCATTGACAATGAAGGTGAGTCCATTGATATTTTTCTGTGTATATATGATGTACTGTTTGAGGCTATCAGCTATGGAACGCCCTCAATGGGAGAAATCATGACACGCTCGAACAATAGATATTTTTATTCTTACGAGGGACTTCAATTGCGACGAGCTTTTGTTAGATGCCGGCATATAGATTCCTAATAATATATGTGAAATATTAAGTGTAGACACTCGATAATTTTAAAGTCGTAAACAGTTAAAGATACGTACTTTCAAGATGTACTATGAATATAAATCGAGGTTATCGAACTTGCACTGGCAAATTCAAATGACTGTTTGACTGGTAATACGGAGATCCTGGGATCCGAGTCCCGTTCATCCAAAATATTTCATTCTTTTACAATGTTATTGCGGAAACAGCGTACACAATGCTGTATGATAATTGTCATAGACACAGTAAAAACACAAAAAAGTCTAGACCCACGAACACATAATAAATGCTTGTTTGTTGCATTGATACTGTTTATTTTTCGTTTCATCTGGAAAAGCAACTTGATTTACGTTGCAAAATATTTCTCGCGACGAAATTAATTCGGAGGAATACCATGCATATTTTAGCATTCTTGAATAAATCCGTGAAACTTTGAAATTATCGAGTGTCTACACCTAATGTTTCACATATATCATTAGGGACCTATATGGTATCATCTCACAAAAGCTCGTCAAAACTGGAGTCGAACAATTGGGGTCCTTCCCTTGTTAAGTCTCACGAACTGTTTGACCGCTCCACGTAAAATAACAAGCATCGAGCAGAGACTGAAACGGCTCTTGGTCCAGGAGTTTCACTGTTGTGTAAAAGTTCCAAGCCTCCATTCATTTCGATACAGTTCGAACAATCTCAGTTCTCTGTTTACCCTTCCTTAACGAGAAATTGAAATTTTAAAGAAGAGCGAAATCAATTACCGCTCGATGTAAACGTTCATTGAAATCTCGCTGGTCTTTTAACCGCCGTTGCTGCTGAATGTGTACTTTGCATATTAACCGAGAAAGTTTCTCCTACTTCACCGGCGCGCAATTTCGAGTCATTGCGTTCGCAAAAATTCCACGAGCATTCGCTGGAAGCGATCAATAATTTCAGGCGTTCTAACGTGCTTCCATCGCGGAACAACAGAAATCAGCCGATGAAACGAACGAAACTGCTGTACCGTTTCACCCTAGGAAACACGAGTGATTGAAAACGCTTTGTACACGGGCTACGATCACTTTGTCTAAACGTAAACCCGACTAATTCGCAGGAAGTCATGGGTTCCCAAAGAAAATTCACTGAAAGCACCGTGCGCTTCTCTTCGAAAAGGAAAAACGTGCGGTGAGAAAAGCATCCGCGATTACGTGAAAACTCTATTCGATCTTGATCCGGAAGGAATCGAGCGTAACAATACTTGAAAATCGTTCGAGTTCGGTGGCAACGGGTCCAATTTATTCTTTCAAGCGGTCGAACCGTAAGAGATGTGTCTCTTTTCCGCTATCCCTGCCGCCACTCTCTTTCGTTTCGCAGCCATCGATCGTTTAAAAGAAGAACGACGTGAAAAAAAGGAGAGGAAAAACAGTACGGCCCTTTTTACATCCGACAGGCCGGCCGATGCTCCGTGGCACCGGTCCAAAACGAAGTTACAGCGTCGCGGACCATTAAATACCGACACAGTGGGTTTAATTGAATTATGGGACTCGCAACGGCTCCCTTTTTCTACTTCAGCGCCGCGCATTAAATTTCTCCAATGGTCGCCTTTCACCGTGTCGAAAAAAAACGATTTCTCGAGAAATCGCGGGTCATTCCGTTTAATAACTAATTCCACCGCTGTAAAACGCTTTATTCGACGCGATTATCCTCTGGCTCGCAAATAACGTGCATGATGAATATCGAATTACCTACAAGTCAATTTATTTTCTGTTCTCTCGCAGTCATGCATTTAAGGCTAAAAGACAATGCAGTACGTTCGTGTAAATTTATGATCGATTTGTCCTTGTTTTAAAGTTATAGCGAGCGTCGCAAAAGCGAAGGCGCCGGAAAATAGAAATTGTCACTTGAAAACAAAAGAAGAAACATTCTATGAATTTTATTGGATTTTAGAAACGGTAACCTCGATTAAGAATTCTTCATATACAAATCGAAATATTTATGCTTCGTCTCATCCGTCCGCGGGTTAATTGCCCCAGAAGATTGAGAAATAAATATTTTTTTGTAGAAGTCTATTTGAGCTGCCATTGCGACACAAAAATGTCGCTGTCTGATGAAATTCTGATTCTTATTGTTTCCCTTTGAAACGCACCGGCAAACAGGGTAATCCGAGATTCCTCTGGATCTTCTTATTTTTAATTTTCCCGGCTGAGTCGAGCCAGTTTCTCGAGCTTGCTGAAAGCTCCGAACCGGACCCGGATTACTCGAATATCTCCTAAAATCTCTGTCTACGTCGGCTCTGGCTGCCGGTTGGGCTTAATTAATATGAACGCGATGCAAATGATGCTGATGAATATCGCGGGACCCGCGCTTTTTTCTGTCGCGATCTATTTACTAATGACCGGTAGCCGGAGAACGACTCTGGTCGACCATAAATCGCGACTCGTGACGTTTCCAATCCAGTCGTGTATTTCGAGCGATAAAATATACACATATACCGGTAGGAGGTTGAAAAAAATACAGTGGCCATCGTCCACGCTTTTTAGTCACGTTCGACGAGTTTCCATCGTTCACCGGAACAGAATGCGGTCGTATGCGCTATAGGTGTGTCGCATGCCCGTTTATACACTGGCTTCTACTCTTTACGTATCGCATTGGTTTTATGCTTATTAATATTTTATCAACTTTTAACTGTTTGAACCCTGAAACATTCGGAAAAATGTGCAGCATATGCTCGTTTTTGACTGCGGTAGAGTGTGCGTTGAACTGAATTATATCAACATATACGATGGCAATTGTTAAGTTGTTTCACTGTTCGAAAACTGCTAAATATATAATGGATACATTATCTACCAGACAAACATTTGTATTCTGAATTCCCATTTCCATTTGTCTGATCGGTGACGGAATTCTCTACTGGGTCGCGGTTTACGATGGTCACTGCAAAACGCTTAAAAAAAAGGACGTCCCGGGCATTGTCTACAATTTGCTCATCATCCAATATTTTTTAACAAAAAACATACTGAATTGTACATTAAGATGTACTCTTCACAACACACCAATGATTGTTAATAAAAGTGTAACGGTTTTTCTAAAAAAAATTCCCAAAGAAGCATATTTTTTATACCGCTGTAGGTAGGCGTCCCCCTTTTACACGTTCCCTGTCACGTGTATCATTTTCGGTACACGCATTAATTTTAATTTGATCACATAACTACCAACCCTTATGAAATTTTGAGTATCATTCACGTAAAAATAATAGTAGAAATAGAAAGTATAATATCAAATAGATAAATTTTTGTACAATGAACCACGTGTAATAATAGATAGCCATTTTCGCGTGTTTGTCTAGTTACGGAATTTTCTACTCTGGCAGGGAACGTGTTAAGAATGTTTAGATCTATGTTCGGAGTATCTCAATTGCTTGTTACGATAAAAACGTATAATTATTATACAAAAGCTGTCAATAACAGCTACTGTAGGATTTTCAAAACTTCACCAGCACTTAAGAGTGCTCTCAAGAAAAATTTCTATTTTGAGACGGCACGTGTTAAGAATGCGTAGGCCTATGTCCTAAATATGTCAATTGCTTGTAACAATAAGAACGTATAATCATTGTATAGAAGCTGTCAATAATAGCTGCTGTGAGATTTCGAAAAATCCACTTGCAGATGAGGATGTTCTTGAAAAAAATTGTAGAAAGTGTGTCTCCATTACAGATATTCGTTCTAATGGCGCTTGAACAGGACCGATGGTATAGGTGTTCGGTGCACCGCGAATGTGTGCCGCCCGCGAGCCGGAGCTTATATCGATCTCCCGTCGAGCAAAAATAATACATTGTCAGTGGTATGCATATTCAGCCGGTGTACATATTCATAAGTTGCCGGTCTGTATTGCCTCCGTGTTTGGTGCACGACCGGTGGCAACGTCGTTGACGGTGTTGGTGCTGATGAACTATGGTGACTGTACTATGGTAACGCTCGCGAGACGGTGTTCGCGACACCGTAGGTGAACTCGTTTCGTTCATTGCGATTTCACTACAATTCTTTGCTTCTTTTCACCATTGCACGAATAGAAACGCAGTTTTGAATAAACTGGACATTTTGTAATTTTTTCATAACGTAACGGATGGGGTTTGCATGGAAATAATTACGTCACATTTTTATTCACAATAAATTATTTTATAGTTACTTATTATTTGTTTGTTCAACGAAGGCCAGAGTACAACGTGAACGTGTTTGTGACAGAGTTGTGTAGACAAACTATTAACACGTTCACTGCCGTGGAGTTCACCGGTGACCGGCGCATCAAATTTTATTTAACTAAATAATTACTAATTTTATTGAAATTTTGAATAGAATTAATATTGTAGTAGGAATACGAGTTAAAGACTGTGTGATTGAATAGTACGTATTTTTTTTTCTTTCTGATTTGTGTTTGAAATCGGATATTATACTGTGTCTGGCCAGGTATAGGAGTTTTCACTGTGGCAGCCAACGTGTTAATTCTTGTTAGAGTTTGTCTTAGTCTACGTTAAAATAATAGTAGAGAATGTAAAGTGTATCATTGAACAGTGCATAGTTCTTATTTGTAGCAATGTACATCTAAAAGATATTTGATAATGTGTCTGAGTAGGTACAGCAGTTTTTAGTTTCGCGGTCAACGCGTAAAGGTGTCCAGTATAAGTGGAAATAGTATATAATAAACATCCAAGTAGTATTAAATTAAACATACATCTATCCCACCAAAAATTTGTAATCCACATTTTCAATGTCTCAATACTATCGTGAAACCTCTATGAATTAGACCTACTGTAGATAATTCGTCAGACCTTCCTCCTCCTTTACGCTGACTTTTCAAAAGTACAAACATACGATGACGAAAGGGTGAAGAAACGCATTATACTTTTCAGTTTCACCTCTCGATGTCACGCACCATTTAAGAAATGTTACAGCGTTTACCAAAGCGTCTATTCACGCGTTTCATGGTCCCTCCGTCGTAAAATGTCGTGCAGAAGCGAAAGGAAAGAAAACTGTACCGAGCAGAAAGTCTCGATTGTTCATTCCACGGGACCGAAATAACAAAAAACGTCGGTTCGCCGACAATACCAAACATTCTAGCGACACACTGACGCTAGCCGACAGGGTTGAATCTTTAATGGAATTTCTAACGAGTGAAGACGTTCATCGATCTTCCGTGATCCTGTCACGGTCCATTCATGAATCTGTCGATCGAACGTCGCGGCGAAGAAAAAACGACGGTGCGAATAAAACATCAGCAGTTGCGTGAATCGTTCGTCTTCGAACCGGTGAGATCGATACCATCGTCCGATATTGCAGAACGCTTGTACAGGGCAGAATGACTTTCGAGGGGAATAAAAACATCCCGTTTGTCGATAGAGGTAATTTAGAGCGGGCGTGCGAGATCGTTATGCCCGGTATAATTCACCGGCTGCTACGAATACACCGGCTCATACGGCACTCGTCGGTTAAATTGGATTTTTGCCGCGTCGATGGGAACACCCCGTGTGTCCGATCCTTCGCAGTTCCATCAGGAGCACGTCGTTCTTCCTCCCTCTGACCCGATTTCTATCAACAAGCCCAATAATCGCAAGGATTTTCATTAATTCCGCACCCGCTGGATGCCTCAGGCAAATTAATATTTTCCAAAAAAGAATGCTTGATACAAATATACCAGGCAGATATTTGGTCGAGCTAATAGACAAAGTCGTAGGAATTAGTGATATACGTCAAATAATTCGTGTAAGCGTTCAAGAATCACTATGGACATATAAACCTTTTGCACTCCAAGCATCTCTTCACACGATAGACCAGCAACTCCAACATAACTACTGTGATGATGTAACCAATATGGTTGCGAGCTACTGCAAGCAAATGTTAATTTTCAGTGATCCATATTCCATGAAAACTTCATCGAAATAAGATATTTACGCTTTACTTAGTTTTACGCATTAAGGAATATTTCATTTTTGACATGTTATACAAAAATTAGTAGATAAAATTGACAAACCAGCGGAGTGCCTGAGAGGCATACTTGGAGTGGAGCGCTTGACATTATCAGTGCCTGACAGGCATACTTGGAGTGCAAAGGGTTAACCATCCGATAAGCGTAACCAGAAAACTCGAAGCAGGGTCACACAGCAAATTAGAACATCCTGAATATGCAGCAGTCATGGCTGCGGAGTCGGCAGTCAAAATTCCGACTCCGACCCCGACTCCGACTCCCCTTTTTTTTCGACCCCCGACTCCGACTCCGACTCCGACCCTGACCCTGACCCTGACTCCTGCATTTATAATAAGTTGTCAACATAACAAGTATATGTTTGTTTATAACTAAATTACTAATATTTAATATACAATTTGATACAAATGTGGTATTTTTAGTATTTATTTAGTTTTACTACAATTTTCAATTATTTTGAGCACATTTTTTATTTTTATAAAATTTACTAATATGGAGTCGGAGTCGGCATATTTTTTTCCGACTCCGACTCCGACTCCAGTAATCAGAAATTACTGCCGAACTCCGACTCCGACTCCACAGCCCTGGCAGCAGTAAACTGAAAACGCGACGTTAACCCTTTGCCTTACAATTTTTCTAACATTTTTATGCGATAAAATTTACGATTCAACCCTTCGAGTGTCCTGATAAAAAACGTCTAATCCTCTAAGAGTCAAAGCTCTCATCGTGGCAACTTTTCAAATATCGCTACTCAAATGGGACTCGAATCTATAATGTGTGGATCGTATTCCGCGTCATGAGTGTGACTCGTTATCGCAAGGCAAGGAGTTAATGGAACATTGTCGATATTTCGCTCCTTAAACTCATTAATTTCGCATGTGTGTGCGTTCATTATATGCACGAGTTGAAAAAGCCCGTCGGAGCATGATCTCCGGGCAAAAGGAAGGCAATGATCCGCGGTGTAGCCAGGGCGCGTAATTTAAAGCGGATGGATCGGTATCCGGAAATGGTTGACCTCTCCACCTTTTCTCCCCCGTTATCCAGGGCCACCCTTTTTCTTCGCCAGTGGCGAGTTACCGTGTCGAAGGCAAAAGGTCCGGCAAGCCACCGCGATAAGGCCGGTGATCCGTTACTCCTGGCATTCGAAGAATTTCCGTGGACAAAGGTGCTGGAACGCGGGTCGCGGTCACAAGGAACCGTAAAAAGAAACGCCGTTGCAAACGATTAGCCGATATGCGTGAAATTGCGAATACATTCGAGCAAATTCGCTCGAGATGCGCAAAGTTGACACCACTGAATTCTCTTATTATTTTAATATTGACATCAATCCAAATTTTACGAGAATTAGTAGTTATTTAATTCGATATCCTCCACGTGGCAATCGATGGGTCAGTTCTCCGAGTCTGTGTTGAAGTTGGAGGAAACTGCTGATATACATTCGAAAAGAAGATTTTGTATCACCTGCATTCATGGTGGAAGTTCATGTCTTAGAACTTGTTAAAAATATACAATTCACTGAATTGGCGTATCTGGAAACTGGAGACTAGTTCAATTTTTAATCGACTCCATTACCGAGAGCCAGGAGTTACTTAATTTCTAAGAATATCCAACCCTAATAGTATCAGGGGTACTCTTAGCAACTGAAAAAGTGATACGATTCCTCCCCGTTGCGTGAATCGTCCTATACGAGGTGTAATTTAATTTTAAATGAACGCTGTTAGCGATTGAAGAACACCAAACCGATAAGAAGGTTGTTTGGTACTGAACATAGAGTTCTAATGTATCTAGGTAAAAGAGGAATGGCCTTCAAGGACCTTTCTGTGCCCCTACAGTATTCCACAAATAACAAAGAGATCGACTGGTTCCAATAGCGTAACACAGTCTGTATAGACCCTTGTACAGTTTTAATGAACTCCATTATCGTCTTAGAGGATACTTGACTCCCCAAGTACTAAAGTAAAGGGCTGATAAAAAAATAAGCTTGAGATGGTAGTTCTCGATATTTCTACAACGGTCACACGAAACTAATGTTGGAGTGTGAGAGTATGTCGTTCAAAATGACGTGATGGAGTCAAGCGTTTTGTGTTCGATTCTTTGTAAAGCCATGCGTTTGTCCTAACTCTGCGATTCATCAACTGCACGAATGCTTTTCAAAAATAGCAGAGCCTCAGCAAACGTATCATACACCTAATCAGAAAAAGGTATTGAAGACGAAAGAGCATAAACTACCTAGGTGACAGTAATAATACCAATAACATCGACTGTTCAGTGTACTAAGTTTACTCAGTATCGGAGTATCAGCGGCGAAGAGGATTCGGTTGCCGAAAACAGAGAAACAAAGGGGGAGAATGATCGAATCTCCGTCCGTTATGGCATCAGGGACGGCAAGGTGAAACGTGTTTCATTTAGCAGTCGGTGTACACGCGAGGGTTTATTAATGGAGTAACGGAGGGAGGGAGGAAGTGAGCGGCGCGGAGGGGAGGGCCGCGGGCGACAAAGTGGACAGCGCAGCGCCGAATAACGCGTTAGCTCGTTTACCGGAAAACGTGTTGGTCCCTCGCAAACTAGGTGTGGCAGTTTTCTATGGTGATCAGAGTTTAACTGCATTTTCCTCGCGGTGCCGACCGGGTAAACCGCGTCATAGCAAATTTAGTCTATCGTCCGGGCGACGTCGTTTGCCACCAACGAACCGGCGAATGCGCCTGGCTAACGAGCCCCGACACGTACTTTTCCATGCATCCACGCGACCCACCAATGCTACAATAATCTCCCCGCTGGTGAAATCAAACGTAGATTTGTGGAATAATCTCGATCGAATGGCACGTATGAACTCGAAGGGCGGCATCGATGACCCGAATGACTTCGGCTCCGACTTGAAGCTAGTTTAATGGAAGTTCTGTGCGAAAATGGTAAGAAAGCGATGATGCGGTGGAGGAAGGTGCTTCTTGGGAATACGAGTATTTAGCGTGTTATAAGCGAGGAAAAATTTGTTTATTTAGTTCATACATTATTTAGTTCAATGATGCAGCATTACGATCTTTAACACTTTGAGTGCCGTGTCACCCATATCTGGATGACAGATAAATTCAACCATTATTTATTTGATCATGTAAAAAATATACCTAATCAGCTCTAATAGAAGCAGTGAAAAAATGATGAATTTTACTGACATTATTGATTAAAAAAGGTAGAATTCATGGTTACATTCATTTTGTATAAAAATTGAGGAAGTTTGCCATTTTTAGCTAAGGGAGCGTCGCACTGATAGTGTTAAGATGATTCGAACCTTTAGGGGATCAATTTTAGGTTTAGATCTTATTGTTAGTGGACGATTACTCTGTTGTTGTGAGTACAGGATAAATTTTAGCGTTTGTTTTTCGATTTAGTTATACAGGATGACTTATCTTCTCTTCGATCGTGCAATTGGAAGTTTTGCAAAATAAAATCAGTCAAGAACATGAAACTTTTATAAATATTCATAAGTCCGTATTCATCACGAGGTTTTCGGAACACTGTTGGAAAATCAACTGTCCAGAAACTTTTGCACGCAACACAATATTCTAAATATATGTGTAGTGGGATGTTAAAAAATGATTATCCAGCTTCAAATAGCGCGCTATAAATACTTTGAAATTTCTCCTTTCCCTTGCAAAATCACTGACCGTGCAAGAATGCCATTTGCCACGCGTGAATTAACCGAAAATGTTACGCGGTTGCCGGAAAATTGTCAGACTTGTTAAAGGGCCGTGAATGCTAAACCGGGGAGATTCGGTTGACCGTGATCGTGGGATACACAAGATTTTCTCGGTCGTCGCGCGTGCAGGATGCCCATCAACCGACGCTTAAATATTATGTTAGAATTAACAGGGGCGTGCCGAGCTTCAGCGAGCCGGGGAAAGCGGGCGAGCATAATCAGGACGTGCTGGGTACTCGTATCTAACAGTATATTCGAAGGGCTGCACTTCATAATTCATCAACGGAGTGTTCGCTTAAAATACGATTGTTATTACCAGCCAATCCAATTCACGCTTCGCCGAAGGTACTTGGAATAATTTATACAGGGTGGTCTGAAATTCATGGTACAAATGGGGTCAGGGAGACTCTATGGCTCGAAATAAGACGAAAATCAAGAATAACGAAATTGCGTGGGGGCTTCGTTTTCAAGAAAAATGTATTTGAAAACCAGTCGAGTATGCGTGCACTTAACTAATAACCGATATTACGGATTTCACTACAGACCGCTGCTGTGACCGTTTTTGCACAAAATACAATATTAAGTAAATAGTAAACAGTACCTGACATTGTATCTTGTGCAACAACGGCTCAGCAGTGGTCTGTAGTAAAATCCGTAATACCGGTTATTAGTTAAGTGCAGGCGTACTCGACTGGTTTTCAAATACATTTTTCTTGAAAACGAAGCCTCCCACGCAATTTCGTTATTCTTGATTTTCGTCTTATTTCGAGCCATAGAATCTCTCTGACTTTTATACCATGAATTTCGGACTACCCTGTATACCAATCGTTTAATCAACGTTTTACAATTAATACAACAGTTAATATGGCTTGTTAATCGCTGAGGGCGACGCGCCGCACCTACGAGTTGTCTCGAAATCGGCTTTAGCCTGCAACAGTGACGATTCTGCATAAAAAATAAATAAAAAAATATGGAATTAAATTTGTTCATACAAGCTGTAAAATGTAAGTCTCCATACTTCGCCGTGAATGTTACTGATTGTAAGTATTTGTTTTTTAAGAATTTTGTGCTAGTGATTTCAGTATTGCTGAAATAGTTCCCATATATTTTTCATTTAAAATTACCAGTCTAACATTCTTGGTACACCCTACGTAATCAGGTCTAGTCCTAGAAAACAAGTTTAATATCTTTCACAGCATCTGGACATAACGATCATTTATGTTATTTGAAATAAAAGTACCCTCGTTGTATAGAAAATTCCAATTAAAGATTTTGCAACCAATTGAAATACGATACAGTCTGACATAGTCCGAGTAAGTATAATATATTCATATGTGAATTATTCATCCCGAATAAATAACCACCAACGATTCTAACTCAACCAATTATTCTATCAATCAATTTAATTAAACGCAGAGTACACATTAACTTCACATAGTCCTACGTAAAAAAGAAGCGAAAGGTCGAACAACGATCGGAGCAATACACCGAAGCCTGCGTTATTCATTCAAACCGGCCACTCGGTTTTCTCAATGGGTTTCGAAGTCGCTAACAGTAGCAAACTCGAAATTGCTGGTCGTTGCTGGTATCGGCTGGTATACGTAAACGTTATCACCGTGTAGAACGGGAGCCGCTAGAATCGAAAGTTACAAAGGACTTCCTTCCGAGTCCACAAACTTAATTATTTACAGGAAGTGCAGCGGAGTCCGCAGTCGTAGTCGGAGGAATCGAAGAGAAAATACTCCTGCACGCTTTCGCTAACGTTTTTCCGTGTATCCCGAGAACATCAAAGCACGAGACAAATTATTTCTTCCCTTCCCCAATTTTTTTCTTTCCTTTTTACTGCTATACCAGTGATCTCGTGAGTCGTCTCGTCGCGTTTAATTGCGTTTCCATCGGGCTTAACGTCTCGCTTCTTCTGTTTTATGGCCGTGATTCAAAGCGAGCCTTTCATTGCTTTCGTGACTTTGGAAAACACAGATAGCCGGTCCTGTGCCTTGTACCAATTGTCCACGGCGATTGTTCTGCACAGACCACGCTACAGTTCTAACGTTTCGTCTGATCATCCGGATCGATAAGACTCTTTTCTGGCATGTGCTATTTTATTTCAAACACTGCCCGGTATAGTTGCAGGATTTAGGCTTAGTTACGATTTAAGTAACGATGTTCTATTTATGTTACAGTCATTCCTAGAAGAACAGATTAATGTCTGTAATTTTTACTACAGGATTGCAGCCGAAACACTGTATTCGATTTAATCAATGATTACTGCAGTACAGGATAACTTATATACTATTACAGGTATACTCAAATTATGCTAATTTTTCATCTTCTTCATTGTGCGGTTAAATTATTGTGTCTGGGGTGCTCCTAATCTTTGGGTAATCTCTTCTAACCCAGCACGCTAGTCTGCTGTCGAAAAACCATTATATGTACAGTAGGACCTCAATTATCCGAACTGTAATTAATAACATAATCACTTCTACTAACTAGACTTCGCTAAATATTCAAACTTCATTTTAAAATATACAATGTATAATGGTACATAATTAAATGCATATTGTTATCAGTGATAATTTTAGCTCGTTATTGACATAGAATGGCCAATTTTTGGATGACTCCAGTTCGGATAATCGGGGTTCTACTGGGGTTCTTCGTATAATCGTCGATCCGTTATTGCTCTCTTCACGAATTTACAGTCTTTCAGTAAAGTTTCTGAATCGTAGCGAATGAAAATTACAACGACTCCGTGGGAGGAATATCGGATAACAAACGTTGCATTCTATGAAACACGAAGTGAGCAAATCAAGCGGAATTGTCACTGTGTCGGGTGTAACGTTGACGCGTTCGCGTTGGGATTCTAAAGGGGCAGTGGAATTCCGTCGAGGACCATAAGTGACACCATAGCAATGACAGGGCCGTCACACTCGGGCATATAATTACAGGTCACGTAGCGCAGCGAACAAGATTCCGGGCTCGGGGCTCGTGACGGTGTAAAACATGTTTTGGACGGTCGATGTTACGCTCGTATCGCGTGCCGGGCTTGCGAATTTCCGTCATGAATCCTTAATGTCGCGTATCGACGGGTTCGCGTCATTAAGTGACGCGTCTTCGTAAATTCTGCACCACCCTCTCTAAACCGGATGGATAAAGCATGGACCACCTGTGCCCCACTAAAGTAGACCCTTAAATCAGCCTCACTGTCGCGCGTAATTACCGAGTTTCCGGCTAAGTCGAGCTGACTGTTACGTAAACTGTTTCATACTTATCTGTTTCATTGCCATAAGTGCTTGTAAATTGTCTGGGAATCACTAGGGGACAGATGACGCTCGTTGATGTTTGATGAATGTAATTATTAGGTTTGCTAGACAGTCGATTCTTGATGTAACGATATTGTATATCGGATAAGTTCCAGCAACTGGAACACATATTCCTGTTGGGTTTGGAGATAGACAAAAATATCTCAGGTATTTAAGTGTTCTGGACTTTATGGCTCATCCTGCATACAGAGTGTCCTAAAATTAATTTTCTGCACGTGTGCCAATCGAAATAGCTTAATATGCTGTATCTTTCTGTGAACAATTCCTCTGGTATACGCATATCAACCTATCTGCAGTTTGCCAGAGAAAGTTTAATGGCAGCACACGCACGTTTTTATCCGTAAGTACACCTCAGCTCCCTGCCATTCTACGTATTTCCATCTATTTCCTTTCTCTTCCGTTAACAAAGTTTCGAAATATTTGTCCCGCGTGCGCAGAAGCTCCCGGTGAAAGTTTTTTAATAAGTCCGCAGGAAATGAAGCTGGTGAACCGATGCGCGTTTGAAGGTGCAAATTTCATAACCGATTAAACATCTCGTCGGAAGTGTACCGCGCACGGAGCGAACAAAGAGCCAGCAGACAAAGGGGGATGAAATACCGGTGTCTGACGAAACAGGAACGGAACTTAACCCCCTGCTCGCGGATAAAGCGTTCGTAATTGACTGTCTTCCGAAACGAAAAGAAAAAGGTAGTTGTACGCTCGCAGAACACCGGCCGAATCCACGGGGAACTCAGTTTGTATTAATTCCGCGGCTTTTGAGCGATTTTCAGCCACTGTGTAAAGCTAGTATAATGGCCTGCAGAACGGTGTCACTATTTTATCTTGAAGATTATGCAAAATAATATTCGACTTTTCCACGATCTTTTTAAATCCGCGGTCATTTTTCTGCGTACAGCACTCGATAAAATAAACAAAAAAGTATAAGTAGATTGGCATAAAGTAAAACGTATCAGAAGATTGAGATTGCCATGCTTTATCAGCTGAAAATGGCAAACTGTCTACAGTTTTATACGAAATAAATATAATTTCAAATTGTACCCAATTTAATCGACAATATAACTACCTTTCGTAATTTTTTACCGGTTTCATTAAAGTTTATTAAGCATTATTTAAGTAGTTATTGAATCCAAGTGTGACCCATATGTGGATAACGTGGTAATCAAAGTGTTAACCCTATGCAGGTTCAACGAATTTTCAAGTCCACTCCTCGAAAACAAAGTCTTGAATGAAAACTATTCACTGTATGTTTAGGACTTCTTGTTACACGAGGAATTGTTTTCCAGTGTAAACGTGTACGATTGCAAATCCAGAGTTCGAAGAAACGTGCGCGGACAATCATTCCGACTTGCCGCGAACAAACTCTCCGGCTCTCCGACGAAAATCAAATGAAAACCGAGTAACGCTTTGTGAACGGCGGCTAAAGGCATTCCCTTATATGCTCCGAGCAAATTGCACTTCATCATCTAAAATACTCGACACGGAAAACGGCATACAAAGCAAGCTGCAGTTAACAGACAATTGGCTTGTCTAGCGGGCATGCTGGAAATTAAATATTCAATCGCTCGGGGCCGCTGGAACAGGTAATAATAATAACCCGCAAATTGATCTGTCACAGGGCATAACGTCTCGCTGCAACTTTGTCGCGACGTGAGCAGAAAGAAACCGACGTTGTCCATCGAAAAAAAATGGAGCAACCGTTTCAAACTGTGTGCAACTGGAACGCGAGCTCATAATTACCAACGCATTGTGCATCACGCTTAATGTTTTTTTTTCTCGCTCGTTCAAGTCTCTTTTAATGCTTTCAACGAGCTCGTTAGAGAGCCTCCTGGCCGAAATATGCGACCAGGTCTTTGTATCAATTGCGAGTACGTGTCGCGAAAGCAGATTGCACTGCTTAAAAGCCTCTGTCATTATGAGTTTTCCGCCATTGTCTCCGACGGTGTCCCTAAAATTGGTCCAATGATTTGGACGACTGTTGGGTGACAAAATTTCTGACACCTTACACGATGGGAATCGTTAAACCTGCCAGTGGGTTCACTTGGAAATTCTAAAAAGGAGGAAAAATTTACTGTTTTTTTAACTTATCAATGTCTAGAACCACTCTGCATAAAATAAGAGTAATCTAGTTTGGATTAGACCTGGATTATTCACAGAAAGGTTGATTATGTCAAGCCATAGAAAATATTCATCTACCTTTTTCCACATTAATTTTTCAGAAAAAAACCTTGTCTATGCTGTTAAAAAATTGGTAGAGTGCAGACGGTTAAAATAGAGCTGTATCGTTCTGTGGAACTAGCTGATCAGATGAAGTATTAACTAGTATTTTACGGTCTGCATATACTCATCAGTCCCCATTTCACGGCTGATTTAATTCGAAAAGTTCCAGCGGAGTTGTTAATTAATTTCTATTAACACGTCGGTAGCATCCGAGCAATTTCAATCATACAAGACAGCTCGTTAAAAGCTGTACCTTTTCATGTCCAGGAGAAGGTAGATCGAGATGGGTCATTGTCTCTAGAGAGTCTGCACCGTGCGATATACGCGTGTGGCCCCCATGTGACGTCACTTCCGCCGCCCTCGGTCTGAGCCTCCTCGAAAACCGGTATCTTTCTCCTCTTTTCTCTTCCCTCTCCTCCCTTTCTCTTTCTTCTCTTCTTTCTCTCTCTCTCTCTCTCTCTCTCTCTCTCTCTCTCTCTTTCTCTCCCCCCTACCTCTCTGTTGGAGCTACGTTCGCTCACAGTTCGCGAGAAAATCTCGATGCATCCGAGGCTGGCGTGGGCGGTGTTTCACCGCTTCAGGGATTAGATTCACGAAGAAGCGCATACTGGTCATGCTCTCCTCACCCTTATCCGTTGCATTACGAGCACGTAAGTGGCCAGCTCTCGTTTCCTGGAACATGTACCGCCAGCTGGAAAGACCGACGATTTATTCCAGTACACGACCCCCAAGCATGTCGAATCGCGGTTCTTTTCAGACGGTGCCATCGATTTTTTTTTATTCCATTTTCATAACCCTCCATGGAGTCCGAAAATCATGTCGAGATCGTATTCGTAAGCTTCTTCATTTTTATCTGAGGTTTTTTTTTGGATAACCTCGATAAAGGTTCGGTCGGTCATAGGAAATTCGTTGATGCAAATGAAAACGGAAGCGCAATGTCTCATTGCCGGTTAATCCGTGCTACTCGATAAATTATGGCGGACGAGTCTTTCGGACAATTAATGGTATCGACCCTATCGATTCATTACGCGTTACCATACATGTGCACTGATAAACGCTTCGCGAATACGATAAATTAACGCACTGCTTGAAACTGGAGCACTGGGGTAGACGTTCTCTGTAGATCAGACAGTGTCTGACGCGTTGAAAAAAATCATGGTAGGATTCTTTGTGATTTTATTAGTATTCTGCAGCTTACTCTCTGCAGAATTTTATTAAAATGGGAAAAGTGATTCCGTTTCATTTACGCCGAAAGTTCAGAACTCTTTGGATAAAATAATGCAGACATGTGTGCCTGTGCCCCTGAAGATGTTAAGGGGAAATGCATATAAAGTTATTAGTGACTTCTGAATAATTCCGTAGAGGTTTGATGTTCTTAGTTGGCCCGCAAATATCACAGCGGAATACTCAATTTCGAGTGACTATGCCACCAGAGTAGCGAACTAGATCTCAATCTAGGAGAAACTAAACAATCTCCGTTGCGTATAGCTGGAAACTTCGCTCGTCGAAGTGAACATCAGTTTCATTGTTCCAAAATGGAGCAGCATAGCAACTTCTTGGGTGTGTCAATTAAAAACTTTCTACCCTTCGCGAAGTTTCGAACAAGAAAAGAAGCACGCGTGACTTGACTTACAAAGACACGTCACTTAAAACATAAAAACTTGTCATCTTATTTTCTTCTTATCCTAAACTGTAGATCAATAATTAATTAAAAAAATTTGGTACTATATTTTAATAGATTTTTTACACAAAAATGGTCCAGGAAAACATATTAGGTGCCAAGTGTACATTTTCACAAGTTTTTACGTCTTGCAGGGTTGCCATCGAATCTTCTCTCCTTTTTCCTGAATTTTTTTACGGTACATACGGTATATTTGTCGCTCGAGAGAAAATTCAGACCCCTGAGGGATTTTTCTCCTTCTGATGCCTTCGAATTGATCGAGCGTGAATTACGTACGGCCAGCCGAAGAAGGGATATGGAATTCGCGAAGAATGGCGCAAAAACGTTCGCTGAGTATTGTAAGAAGCGGTGCATGTGTGCAGCGGGGATATCGGGTACGTGAAAATGCATGGTTCGATGAAAATTACACGGTCCGATGGTCACGGGCCGTACGTCGGTATCCCGTGGCCTTCATTGCTTATCACTTCGGCTCGATAACCGTCGAACCATGGAAAAATCTTGCTGTCCGATTCGGAACCATCAATTTTCACTAGCTGCTATTGGCAGCTACACGTAAAAAGCCCACTAGCGAACGATGGAAAATAGATTCGTCCCTATTAGGAGGTGACCTCGATTGCATTGTCCACGAAGACGATATAGTATGAACGCTGTTTCGTTAACTAAGTTATGGAGCATAAATTCCCATCGAGACTCAAGATCATCCAAACGTTCTGATGAAATAACCTACATTCGATTCTGACCTCCTGACAGTGTACAATGCAATTGGAAAATCGTTTGTTCGATTGAAATGTCAAGCACACGGGTAGAGCCTCGCTTTGACTGTTTTATCATGGAATAAAAGTCAGCGGGAACGGGGTGAGTGGCTAATAAAAATAAAGGTTAATGACAATAGTCTTGTTCCCATAACAGTTCTTTCGTAATGGTTCTCCACGGTTCGATCAGTTTCTTCGTTTTTAAGTATCGTCGGAGAGAAAGGCACTCTCCTCTAGCCCATCTTCCTAGAATTACGCAAGACGCTGGCAATATTTATTGATAACGCTATATAGGTAACGTTCGTGCTTTTATCGAATCGAGCGGAGGCAGTTTCGATCGACTTATTAAATCTCTCCTTCGGGGAAAATTCCTCTCGAGGCAATCCTTATCGTCGCATGCCGGCGAAATCCTATTTGTGAGGCTCGACCACTCTCTTTAATCTTCCTTCGACGCGCAGGTAAGACCAATTTGTAGACGGTCGACTTTCTACTTCCGTTATTAGATAACGCGACGGCTTTTACGACGGGCCGTGCATTAGCGCAACGATCGTTTGGAGAAATACGATTTCGTTCTATCATTGTTGTCCCTCGACTCCGATAGCAAACGAAATTTCACGGTAGGCGTTCAATTTGTTTCGAACGCGACGAAAAATAATGATTATTCAGACCCACTATATAGAATTTGTAATTTAGCTAATAGTTTCAACGTTAAATTGGACTTTTTTCCCGGCTGTCTTGATAGTTCCAAAAACAGTGTTTATAGATCGCTAGGTCAGTTTATGAACACTCAAACTGCGTTAGTTTAGCGTTTCACTGTTACTGTAGTATGTCTAGAACGAGTTGTTAGTCTATGCTGTAACAGTCTTTTTCATGTATTATGTATACTACCTGTCTCTACACTTTCAATCATTATACAAAAGGGCATTTTTCCGTATTCTGTAATAAATTAAATTATTTTACTTTTATTTCTTATTTAACGAAATAGAATATTCCACAGTGTAGTTGACAGAAAATTGTGAGAGGTCAACGTTATAGATTCTCAATTTCTACGCCAATGATACGGAACGTAACGCTAACTGAATAACTGTGAGGGTTATATGTGTATATTTGAATTATTTTTTTATGAAATATGTAAAAAATTAATCTTTCATTGCTTATTAGAGTAAGAACCGCGGTTTGATTGGATAGAAAGGTACCTGATGAATGGGCCTACAAATAGAGATGTATAGGATAACCAGTTTAAAATCCAGTCATTGTTTCAATCCATTAGGTTAATTTACAAATACTGTTAAATGTATTAGTAACAACTCTGCCTCGTAATTCAACGTTCAATCGATAATATCAATGAAACATTAAGAACTGCAATTTTCATACAATTCTACAATCAGAGTTACCGTGTCAATATGAATTTTAATCCTCGGACAACGGATGCTCAAGCAGAGACGCGGTCTTCGAATGCCGGCTCATTTTGATCCATAGAAAAAGTTTAGTTATACAGTACAGCGTCAATTATCCGAACCAATTGGGACCGAGGTGGTTCGAAAAATAGAATTGTTCGGATAATGAAACATGCATGTACTCACCCAGTTTATAATTATAAGAATTAAACCTAAAATTACTTATTAAATACAAGTGTACTACTGCTGTAATTTGAAATGTAGTGTATATTATGCAAAATATTAATTCATTTTTGAAGAAATGCTTCGAAGTAATAATATACTTTTATTATATACATACACATGATTAAAGCAAAAACAAATATGTATGTACAATACATAGTAAATACATACGGTTAATGTTAAGAAAGTTTATTTTTTAAGGTAATCTTTAATTTTTTTTTTAACCATGGAAGACTGTCTTTTCTTCAAACCGGTGGAGATGGCGACGATACAACACTGGTTCGGATAATCGACGCTCTACTGTATTTGTACATTTTGAAGGAACGTTTTGTAACAAATTTTGCTGTTATTATTTTTTTATGATTACATTATTTTTTTCAATATGTTATTCAATAATAATGAAAAGATATATACCTATATAAGATAAAATGACCTGGCATTCGGTGTGCGAGGGTTAATTTTCCCGTTCGTAAAGATCAAAATACGTTTGATCGCGTGTTCATTAGCTGTTATTGAAGCAGCTGATCAAGTCCCATAATTGTATGCGTCTGTTTAGCGGTTGCTCGATCAAACGGATGATCATAGTCGATCGCATCAAATTCGTAATTCCGTAGGGGGTCTGTGCTGTTGCTAATACTCCTGTGCTCGAGATAAACGGTCTTCCGATCCGGATGATGCGATCGATGATGTCTCATCATTTCAACGGGGCGCAAACCGCGTTGAGCATGCTTTACGTGGCTCCTCCCCTACTCGCGCAAATGCTATACATGTAACGATTAGTCGGCAGAACGATTAACCTAAATTCGCTGCAAGCGCACCTGCACGCGTTGCACGATTAAGTCGGTCTTTTGTGGTTAATGATACATGTTGTCTTGTAAGCTGTCGCGGGCTCACCCGTTCAGCAGACTTCTCCTGGAAATTCGGCCACCTTGGTCATCGTAAGCCAGTGCGAGCCAAGCTCGTGGTTACTGTGTCTTATTATCAATTCCAGAACCAATCTCACGGAATTGTAGGCCTTTGTCCTAAGCGAATGCGATTTGACGCGTGCGACGAGTTCATCGAACTCTTCTTAGGCCCTAAGGAGTGCATGCGTGTTATCTGTGTGAATGTGTGCGTGTCAAAAGTCAGTTTCGGGTGTCGAGGCAATGGCAGAGCGTCAGTTTTCCGTGAGACTTTGAGAGAGCGAGTAACATACAGAGAGCGTATTGAGATTTACTATTAATATTATTATTTTAAAAAGTAAAACTATCTCTGTTCACTTAAAATCCGTGCAAAATATGCCGTATAACGTTTGGTCTATAGCACAGGCACGAAGTATCGGCCGTTCAAGGTCACTCGAAAAATGGACCAAGTCTTTATTTCTCATCTTGACACGTTCCTTTTTTATCACAACTGCCCATTTATAATTTGTCATGTGTCAAACTTAAGTGAACGTATGATATTTCAGGGAATTTCTTCAATGTACTGTAGGGCACTATGTCAAACGACTGTAGCGCAACTAACCGTACGATGAACAAGGATTATTACAGCAGACGAAGGATAATTTCGCTGAAGAAGCCTCGTACGACAGTTCCGGAGATTGCGCTTCGATATCTCCGCCATTGTCGCGAATTTGGGACGCTGGTTAGGAAGGTATTCATTGTGGAGGATCTATTTCTCGAAAGTACAATGCTTACCGCAACATTAGCGCGCGCTATAAATTAATCTGTAACTGTTGTCCTCGGTTTTATAAATTTCCCGGGGTAAGCAATGGCCCGCTGCAGTTAAACAATGAGAGGCTATCATTTTCAGGAAACCGAGTCTTAAGGCTGCTTCGAGCGGCCTGGATTGTATGGCACTTGAAATGTTCATGTTAATTATTTACCCTCCAAGCCTATTCGCATTAAAAAAAACAAATGACCTGTTTAGTGAAGCTAAAAATGAACTTACACCAACTGTTTGCTAAAAACCGCAGACGATTTTAAGATTTCGACAGTCTCGCTCGTGCAATCTGCAAGATTTATGTCGAGAAAGCCGCGCAACTTTGGGAACAGCAGCCCTCTCTTGAAGCGTTCTTCCGAGGGGGCAATAAAGCTTGATTACGATTATTACGTCATATACAACGTCGGGACAACAATGTACGAAGAGGTCGTCGGAAAAGTTTCGTAGCGCCGTATCTTCCTGTCCATTCTTTTCGATTGCTCCTTAAAAAGCTTGAAAATCGTCCGCTCGGTGTTTATTCCTCCTTGGCTCGCAACGCTGAACTTCGCTTTAAGTGTCGTCGCGTCGAGCTTTTATGTCCTTTCTCCGTTTTATTCAACGCCGGACGAATTTTTTGGTTGCCTGATTTATGAGTCAGGCTGTCGTTAGCTCGGAACTTCGTTCGGTGAATAAATAATGAATAAGTATAATATTGTAGGCGGCGGCCGTTCAGTGTGCTGCGTTTAGAGAAAGGAAATCGGTGGTGGGTTGGATATTTTACTGAAAAATACAATATTATAATAATTTTGAAAATTCTACATACATCGTTCATTGTGAGCTGCTTTTATTGCTACTTTCGTGCATGGACAGGTTGCGTTGCGTTTAACGTCTCAGGAGACGTTAAAATTAAAGTCGTACAGTTTTCTTCGATCTGCCTGAGGATTTATAAGCAGGGACGGTATCAAAGATTCACAGCAAATGATCCACGTACGCGGAGTTAGCGAAGCGAGGCTAATGCTCGCGATAAAAGCACGTGTCGAGCTTGCACGCTTCTTGACTTACGGAGCCTCGAAAAATACGTGATGCATGCCGACGATCAGTCAGGTGATGGATGGCGTTTCGCGGTAACCAACCAACCTCTTCTCAGAGCAGAAACTTCCGCTTCTCGTGGAACCGTTCCCGTGAAACTGTTTCCCAGGGGGAGCCATGTTTTCTCAAAAGTCTGACAACCTCAGCCTGCGTAACGTATCATGAAATTTCTGGCAAAAAGTAGAACGACCAGACGACAATAAAATAATACATAATAAGGGTCTGGTGTAACGGTCAATGACTATTAAACATTGGTTGATAATTTTTCTTAATGAAAACGGAAACGATCGTATTATTTATACGATATAATATAAGAATTATTATTCTTACCTTTCACAATATTAAATGTAACAATAAATCAAATAGCGTAATAATCCTAAGAGACGACGCTTCTGTTACATGAGTAATAATAACACTTATTATTTCAAGTACAAGAATAATTATTTAGGCAGAAAAGAAACTAAGTGAATGCAGCATAATGGGAAGCATTGTTCTCTTAAAATGTTACTTCACGTCATACTCAACCCAGTCAGCTTAAATCAATTTCCATGAAATGTTATACGATCTTTTAGACGAGACGTGGCATTTGGGAAGTAAATAGAATTGCAGAAATAAAAACGAGGCAGTGAGAATATATTATGAGGATGCATTAGAGAAAGGGTGAAGCTGGAAAGGCACACGCTTCAATGTACCTATAAATAATCGCAGCTCATAGGTCAATTTTCTAAAGTTCTTCCTTTCACAGATTAGCCTCACACTGGCTGATCCATAAACAAATTTCTAACGTAACTTTAAATCAGGCTAAAGGTCAGTGCACAAAGTTAGAACAGAAGGATAGTTGATAATGTTAATTACCGTGGGAAATATCGCGTTAAAACGAAAATATCGTAGAATATGGGAGACGTGGCAGATTCGATTAAATGTGATAATGAATAATTACACGACGCCAAGAAATTAAAGGTAATGGTAAAAGGTCATTCTTGATCTCTCCTATTCACACAGATCTCACGATCTTACCTCGTAGGTCAATTTTCACGCGTTTAATATATTTTATAGATCACATTGTGTAATCGTATTTGCAAATGCAAGATTTCATTCATTTCACAAACACACATGGTAGTGCATTGAATATAATTCTGATTCGTAACATTTTAAAATGCGGTCAGTCGTATTTCTCATTTAAGTACGCACATTTATTTAAATAAAATTTATTAATTCATATGTACATGTTACTGCAATAAAATTGTGTCCGATAAAATACTTTCCACTGCGAGAATTACGACCATGACGGATTAAGGGTACTCTAAGCTGAAAGTACTTGCCAAGATAGGACACTTAATCTTTATAATCCAGGGTATTTAAATCCGTGTATTAAATGTCTGTTGGTAAATAATAGTAATGAATATCACGATTTACTGTAGAAAACATTTTTCTACTGATAAATAATAACGTATAATACACCGCAAGGGGTCATTTCATTTTTATAAAGTATGTACCATGGAAAATGAAGCACTCCAAGTTTCATGGATACGAATTTTATCCGCTAAATTTCTTTGCAACCAGACATTGTGTGGAACGTAGATGTTTATTGAGGGTTTCATAGGTTAACATTCTCCTGCTTCAACCTATGCTTTAGACAGGCCAGGAAATTCACGACACTGTAATTTCGTGTCGTTGCAATTTTCCAGGGAGTTCTATAGGTCCTTAATCAATTATCCACTGACTTAACCCTTTGACTACCGCGACAACGTATGGCCGATAATATTCGTATCCGCAACCTTTAAGCTTCTAAACAAAATGATGGTCGCAATACACATTAACTTCAATTTCAATTTGACATCTTTTTTATAGTGTTTTTGTTGAAAACTCTCACTTGTATCTCAGAAAATATTATTTCAAATGTCACTAGTTTTAAATAATGAATCACTGCATGATTGCGATGTAATATAAAATATTTTCTTATTTGCAAGTGTGAAGCACGTTTGTCAGTATCAATTTACATCTTCTATAGCTATCACAATACACTGAGTCAAGTTTAAGCATGTATGCACAATATTTAGCAACCACTTGTACATCCTGGTTGTACAATCTGTGTAAAACTTTGCTTCAAACTTCATCAATAACAAATTTTAGTCCCACAACGAAATAGTCATCGCTTTCAGAATTATTTCTCCAGAGAAAATGACAAAATTGTATTCGAAATATTTGTCACATAACATAGAACATTATCTGAAAGAATATTTCACAGATATCATTTCGAATTTGTCCAGGTTGTCTGTCATTCTCAGTGCTCAACTACCCCTTCCATCAAAACCCCCTCAAAACGTTCATTCAACAGCGCGTACAATTTGTTTAAACGCACTAGTGATTATCGATTCAACACTATTTTCTAACAACTCCACTAGCAATCGCCACAAAAAAATTCACACACGCTCGTGTACTTTATCCGTTCGCGGCGCGCGGGAAATTCAAACAGTTGTAGGTCGGTGGCGGCAATTCCGATCGTTCCAGCGCCGGTAAAAGGCAAGTTCGGCAGGAGCGATAATGCGATGATGCATGTGCGACCCGCAGCCCTACCTACGACCCGCCTAACACCTAAAATATGGCGTAGGTAAGCGCGAGTCCGGTCCAACCCACATCCGCGCGCGACTTGCGGAAGTCGCTGCTTCCAACTGCAACCAACGGCCAGGAAAGAAGCTAGGCTGTTGGCGGATGAGGATATACACTGACACGCGTGCATACACACACATACACACCGACACATACCAGAAGAAGAAGAAGAAGGCGGAGATGGAGTCGTGTGGTTACCCGGATCCGATGGCGCATGCGGTTCGTGGAACCGATCGAGAAACCGGTTTCAGGACGTGTTTCGCACCGTATATGCAGCAAGGATCGTCGATAATGGACGGAAGAGCTGTCCGCCGACGGTGCCTCTCGTCTCTTTTTTTCCTTGGCCTCGCTGTAGGGACTCGTAATAATCCGCAGACGCGGCGAGAATTCGATCTCCCCGTGAGCTTCGACTCCCGTGTCTCGTCCCGTTCTCTCCTGTCTTCTGAGACTCATATGAGACCCCGATGACTCACCTGGCAGATCCATTTCGCGTCTAGCTGCGTAGGTTCGCACCACGGTTCTCCAGAGGTCTTCGGATTCGAGCGACCGATGCTTTACGCTGAAACCGTTCATCGGTGGCTCTTGCACGATTTTGCAAATTTCTGATGTCTTACGGACCGAGGAACTTCGAGTTGAAGATTTTATAAGAGTATTGTATAAGTAGAATCTGATAAGTAGACTGCGGAAGTTTATGCAATTTAATATAACTAAATTGGTGAATAATGGGCATTTAATAACTGAGCAACATAAAAATTCCATATTGTAGGCGGCAGCCGTTTAGCGTGTTGAGTTTAGGGAGATTGAATTGGTAGTGGGTTGGATAGCTCAGTGGGATAGCACCCGCCCGGAAAGCGGAAGGTCCCGGTATCGATTCCCGGTTTAGTCCACCCAATTTTTTCTCCCTTACAATATTTTGAACATTTCAAGTAGCAAATACAGTTTTGTGGAAGTTTCACTTATTTAACTAAATCAACATAGGAAATATGGAAATCTAAAAATTAATATTTGTGTAAACATCCGCAGTCTACTGATACGGAAATGAAACATCATACCTAAGTATTGCTGGATCCAAATTTTCTGACACCAGAAAACAGAGGATGCTTGCTTCTGAATGAAAAGCGAGATTTGAACAAATTATTGACTTCCTTTATAAAACTTCAGAACTTAAATTGTGGTTGCTACGGGACAGACACTCATGGAAGTTTAATTCCGGCTTGAGGTTTTGCAATAAGATAAACTTCGTCTTATTGAAACTCTTGTGTTATATTTCCTTTAGATCGTCGATCTGGGTGTTTGATAATATTCATACATATTCTGTGATCAAACTATCTTCATATACTCGTACGCGCGAAGTAATCTAGAGTTTCTGTTGCTTTACCGTCTTTTGTACGGTTCATGCGTTTTGATTCGTCGTGATCCGTATCAATCGAGCGGTCGTTCAGTTTCCTCCCATCGATTCTCTGGTCGGCCGCTGGATCGGGACGAGCATTTTTCTCGAACGAAAATTGTCCGCAGCTGCTTCGTAGCCGGGCATTAGAGCTCGCTGGCACACGGGAAAAATTAATATCCAGCGAGATAAGCGGTGGAAAATATAGAACGGCGATAAAACTGTGGCAAACGTTCTTTGGCACTTAATGTCCGGCATGTAATTTACCACGGGTTCGTGGTAGTTAACTTCTACTTTGAAGTACGGTGGGCCGGGAAATTAGCTATAAACTCCAGTTTATCTGAAAACTTTTCTAGTTGTAAAACCGGCTCAACGGAACATAATCAATATATCTCCCCGGTAATTATTGTTTTTAATTAACCGTTCTATCGAAACGAAAATTCTGTCCACGGACGTCATTAAATGCATGGCTCGAGCGAATGAAGAGACACGACCCCTTGCAGGCAGATTTTTACTTTTTCTCTTCGCGAAACACGTTTCCCGTTTACGGCCGCGCGCACGGTCTTTCCTCAAAAAACTGCTAACACGTCTAACTCGAAGAACTCGCGGCTCGCATATGAAACGACCGAAATACGTGGAACTCTAATTCAACGCACGTGTCACCAGCGGCATCGCGACACGTGCAACTTCTTCCGCGGACCGTTGCATGTAAACTAACTTCGCGGATAAACGATAAATTTCTGCGAGTGTCTCGTTACCGTCGCAAGATTTCAAAATTCCTGCGAACTCCTGTCACATTTTCTCTTCGAGCTCTTCGAAATCCTCCTCCGATTCGACCCGGAGTAACTTGTTGGGAGACCGACAGTTTGTGATTTGACGGAGTGACAGGGGACGCTTTAATTGATTTTCAAAGATTAACGTTGACGACTGTTACATTATAATTAATATATGTAGTCTTCGTTTTGGGATAACCTACAGTTACGCGAAATTGAATCACACATATATTGCACAATTAAAATTCCCACCGAAGAATTAAAAATTGAATTTCCAGTCGTAGTTGCCGGATGTTGATTGATATACGAGTAAATGCGATCAGTTACTTTGCACTTAAAGAAATTTCTCAGATCTTCTATCAGCAACTCGAACATATTTATTCACGAAATAGTGAGTAACATATCATTTCAAATAAAATGGTATAGCGTTGGAAATAATTAGTCTATTTAAATAATATTTGGAATAAAACTTTATTGGTACATATTTTATAAAATAAAACTAATATTTTATAGCTTATACTTTTCTAAGGTGCGATAAGGTTCAAAACAATCAACAATATGCATTGCAGGTTTGTTAGAACAAATATCGCAGTAATAATGTGTTTGTTGTCTTTCACCTGGGGTTTTTCTATTCGAACACACAATACAGTCTCGTTTATTTCCTCCCGCACGAATAATGTGTAATTTACCGTATAACCTATTGTATGAATAAGATGTAGAAATCACCTCTCAACTGATCAACCAAAAGCTTTATACATTTTAAATGGGCAATAGGTTTTCATTTTTTTGTTGTTTTGATACTCGGTATAGTATTCAGAAGTTAATAACGCATACTTGCAATCCCCCAAAAAATAATTTCCTCCACCATTTTAGAGACTTTCGTAAAAAAACAATACGTTGAAGTATACTGATCAGATCGATTCATACCGCCCATATTAGTAGTATAATTTAGTACCATTTCAGGTTTTTTAATAGGTATAACATTTCCAGTACGTAATGTCGTTGAGGAAGATTTCATCCCTGCATGGTTCCAAGTACCCAAAAGCGTGACAATTTTTTTACAAAAATTCGAACAAATTTTGCGTTTGCATAAGTTTTTCTCAATAATTACCTGCACCCGTTTCGTGTCCCCTTAGAAGGGACGTTCGAGTTATCTGCTACATTTACGATGTCCCCTTAGTGGGGACAGTCGAGTACAAAGGGTTAATCATTTTTGGGGCAAGGTATCTTATAATCAGTGTTAAGCCAGACGACTGAGTTCACTCGAAACAAGTAGAAAATCCGTCTGGCCATAAGCGCGAGTAGAAAATTCTCCGACATGGAAGGGAGAAGAAAAGTCTACGTGTACCATCAATCACGACACGCTTTTAATTATCGACAATGTCGTCAGCGCACGTTCGATGACGATGCATCGCGCGAAAGTATCAATCTCGAGGATAGATCTTCGGATCGTTTCCGTTCGGTCTCGATATCAAAACCGTGTCGCCGCTTCTCCGGAGAAATCGCCATTGTCCAGGAAGGAAAGGCGCGGCTGACAGCGCGAGGGAAATATCGAATATGGGTCTCGCTTTTCGGGGAAACTGCGGCCTCTCGCAGCTTCCGTTTTGCCGCATGAACGCGTGAGAAAAGTCCGCAGTGTACGGCACCGGGGCCTCGGGAGTTATGCATCATCTGCGGATGATAGCGTCGTGTGCCGTGAAAGCTATCCGTTTCAATGAGTGCATTCACGGCGCGGCTAAAAGCTCCGCATATTCCGCCGACTCCTTTTTCCACTCTTCGGAACCGGCGTACCTGCGTGTCCTGATCCTGTATCGCGAATTTGTTCAGACAACTTCCGGCAAAATTAGTCGAAAGCGAAACGATGAAATATTTTCGCACGAGTTTCCGTTCCTGAGGTGATCGAATCACGAATGGAACTCGACATTACTGTGCACAGGTCACACCACGGATGAGATTACTTGATTGATATGGAGAAGCTTAGATATCGTTTATTTCTCTAGGTTAATAGCGATTGGGGTGTTATCCGCAGACAGAGGATTTTTATGGAAATTTAACTCTGAAACTGTGTCAAAATTGTATTAGGTGGCCCGTAAAGTTCGTGCCGTTTTCATGCGTACAATCGTGGTTTATATTTTTAAATTTATATCTTTTTTTTTTATGAAACGTAGTCTCCAGCTCCTTCGACAACTCTTTCCCATTTATCGGGTAACTTCATTATACCACTTTCGTAAAATTTGTTATCTTTTTGATTAAAAGATTGTTCCACATGTTGCTGAACGGCTTCTCTTGAATGTTCTTCATCTTCCAAGCAATAATTCTCTTGTCGAAATCGTTCGAACCACTTTATACAGGTGCGATCAGATACATCATCTTCTCCATGTATACTAGAAATGTTTTTCGCAGTTTCGGTTGCCCTAGATCCTTTCCGAAACTCGTATAACATGACATGACGCAAATGAACCCTGTTTTCGCTCATGGTTTTTCACTTACATCTTTTACAAGAATTAGAAAATTCACGACTATTTCGCACAGAAGCTACACTTGAAATGTGCTTTAAAGATTTTGCATGGCCGGGTGAAACGATGTTTTATTACTCAGGTAAAAAGATAACAAACATATTACGTCCGAAACAGTACGAACTTTCCGGATGACCTAATATTTTGCTGTGTGAATGTTTAAAAAATGTACTTCTTATTTTTTCACTGTTTCACATGCGCGTTTCTCAGATATTTGAGTATGCTGAATTGCATAAACATCCGCGGTCTAATCGTAAGCTCGTGAGAAGGAAAGATAGCTGTTAAGATGCGTGTACATAAATTCTCCAACCACTCTATATGATACTTTTTAAACGTGTTAGTAAATCCTATATATGAGTCTAATCCGATCAACGCTACTAAGACGTTTCCGTGAAGATTTTAGGCTTCAATTTCCTTCTTTCCACCTCCACGAACCGTGAATAACTTTAATGGAAGTTGATCATCAGCCGACGATACGCTACACCGTGCCCAGGATGGTTTATAATCGGATGTACTGGATCGAAAGTCGCAACACATTTTCCAGCTGAATTGCCATCGAGCTATTGCGATCTCGATGATCAACTGGTATGCGGTCCAATAATGGGGTTCTTTCATAATTTTTAACTACCTGAAACGGGATATTTTGGGTTACAGAAGCCACCCGATCACCTTTTTCTTAGAATGATCGTAAATTAACCCTTTGCTGTGTTAGTTTTTTGTGTTCTCTTTTTCAGCCAACTCGAATTTTACTCTGATTGACATCTATTCTCAGGTACAAGAAAATGCTTAAATATTTGTTTTTTATTCTTGCTTTACTGCGTCAGCTGACACCTTGACTATTTCTTAACCCTCGTGCGATTCAAAATGATTTTCACACCTGCTGCGTATACTTCGTTGCGATTTTTTAGTTCTTGTCTGAAATGTCTACGTATTTTTAACTAATTGTAGTTGAGTGTTAGAATTGTTCTAAACTGCAGGATTAGAACGTGTTAATCGACTAAGTGCCGTGGCGCCTTAGCTGTGACTCAGAAGTGCAAAGATTAACGTAAAGATGAATAATTAAATCTTGGAGTGGCGAGCGAGTGCATTTCGTAGCTTATAAATAATTCTCGTCCATTCGCGCAACCGGCCGCGTTTAATTCAACGACGATCTCTGAGAAATCACGGAATCCCATCGGAGAGCTTCTCCCAGCAAAATTCAATTCTCCGAAAGAACTCCCATTAAGACGGGAAATTAAAACGAGTCCAACAAACCTCGATTAAGTATTACATTTTTCATTTGATTATTCACCGTGAGAGAGAAGTTTCTTTGGCCCTCGAGGCGGAGTTTTCGCGGATTCTTCATGAATCAGCGGTACCTTAAACACGAAGAAATTCGAATCGATCGAGTCCAAATTTTAGTCAGATAGGGTTGGGTTCGATAATTGCATTTATGCATAAATAATATATTATTGCAAATATCCTAGAAATCCCAGAACTTCTCGACAGTAGAATCGAATACATTAAAAAGTTCCTGGTGCCATTTAAATCTCGAAAAAACCATTTATCAGTTATAATACTTTCATCTTATTTTCAGGCATGCAGTGTGGTAGAAAACTTCGTTCGAAAATATATTAGACACCCTGTATGCTCTGTACCGTTTTTCGTCTGGCCAAGGATATCGCGGTGTTTCCTCTCGCGTAACCAGAATACGGTGAAAGAGCGTGAACCGTAATGGCTGATCTCGAGTATAGGTTTCCGATGATCGATCGGTCGAGATCAGTCAGCTCGAACGAGGAAAATTTAATTGGGGCGTCGTGAAAGTGTTTCTGCGACTCAACAGTGTCACCAGTTTCTTGCAATTTAACGAGCCGGCGAAATAATTTATAAACCCACGGCCAGACGGTGAGTACGTTCGAAAACGTAGCCGTGGTTCGACGATTTTAATCCCTCGAGGGTTTGGGTAATTCGATATACTTTATTACGCGATAATGCAGTTGTTACGTCAGGCTGGATTTGGATATACGGAGAGCTTAAAACGGGGCGACTCGGAAATAGTCGATCCACCGGTGCTCCCACATTTTGTAATTGAATCACGATCATATATTCGCTTAATGATAATCTTCTCTATCGAGCAACTTCGTTCGTGCATAATATTATACGGCATCGTCTTGCAAAATTTTTTGCGGGGCAATTTTTCCCGGCGGGCACCGACAGTGTTCCACGTTGCGCTAAAAGTGTGCCCGCGAGGCACATTAAACTTTCAAGGAACGTTTACTGTGTATTTCGTTATCTTTGAAAACTTAAACGCTTCCTGTTTCAACGTAGACATGTTGACAGTGCCGGGAAAATATTAGTTGTAGTAAAAATAAAACAACAGTGGCGAATGGGGGGGTAGTTTTCTTTGTAAAGACAATGTGGCGTGTAATTCGAGCTTAATTATTTTGTATTGTTAGTATTATCTAATTGAGATATTTGTCACTGTACGGAAATGTGAATTCGGCGTCACACGTGCGACGCATATTGTTTGAAATACTCGGTTGATCCTTTTGTTATATTTTATATGTATATACCTTATCACAAAGATACATTGTATTCCAAATAAGTAGTGGTAAGGGACATGTTCATACTTTGCGCTGAGATGCATGATTTTCATTCAGATTATTGTATTTTATTTTAATATCTTGTGCTTTTCTATCTACGATATTGTGCTAACATAATCAACTGAAATAGAAAAAATACCAACAAACAATAATGTTTTTAATCGTGTGCCTTCAGAATAATAACACACCAAATTATGAAATGTGACAAAAGAAATATTTATAAGTCTATTAGAATTTGAGGCCACGATATTCTGAAGGTAACAAAGTCTCGATGAAATGCGGAAAGCGTGCATCGAATGAATGGAAGGATATGCGGTATTACGGGCCCGATTATCGAATGGAAGAAGCGAATGCACCGATTATCGATAGCGAACGACGAGCTGGCGGGTTTATTCGAATCAGGAAGCAGCCGTTCGCTGGAATGCTTCCCAGGAACAACAATTTTATTCCCATTAGGCTGGATAATGCCACGTTTATTCGTACGCGTCCGCGCCTAATGCTTTCGAATGATTACGCCGCGATAGTGATAACGCGATCGCCGATCGAATCATCGAGGCCCGTGCGCGTCTCCTAATTAATTATTAGCGTGCCCCGACGCCGTCCGCTGTTTTGCAAACTCGAGCGAATTCGTGATTATATACCGGAGAACGTTCGATACGCCATTTCAACACATAAAACGGATTAACCGGTCGACGATGGAATCGAATCGTTCGATAAAATATCGAAACAATGTACAGCAGCATTGAAACGATGATTCATGCTGTGAACATTTTGAAATTTTGAATGTTGGACTTTATGGGCTACATTTTTTCATAGCTCGAGGGTGAGGGAATTGCAACACGGATGTGCTTTTTTTTATTTCGTTTTGTGAGGAAATAAAATTGTGCTTGAAAACGGGGAATTGGATTGTAGCTGGAAGCAAGACGAGCGTAACATTGAATCGTTGTAATTTTTTTCTCCTCACTATATTCAGCGCACTGAAAATTCTAATAAACTCTCATACAGAAAGGATTTTAAAATTGTTGCAACTCATTGGTCTGCGAACATTTAAGAACTTTTACGTACCAGTGAATTTTTGCTGTAATGATTGCTAAAGAGTTGAAACCGTGTATCAGAATTTTCTTATGCTTTGGAGTACTCTATAACCACCAAAAAAAAGAGAACAAGTCAAATATTTATTTTCGTGTATATCTGTACATTTGAAACATCCCCTATTTACTACAATTTTAAGAAGTCACTTCAGATCATTATTATGAAATGTTAACCCTCTATAACCAGATTTTTTTTTGTGTATGACAAAAATGATAGATCAGGTAATTGATAAAGTTTGTATCGTGGGATATAAACATAATAACAAACGAACAGGCTCCTCGGTGACAGTATAGTCGTAGAATGTAACTGTACACAGTGATAAATAAACTAAATAACACTTAAAAGATATAAATATATAGGTAAGTAACTTCCAAGTTACATGGCGTTATAGAGGGATAACCCCTTGCCTTATGATTTTTTTAATAGCTATGTGCACTGAAGCTTATTGTTCGAGTGTTCTAAGGGTAAAATCTAAGATGAATATTTATCAACATGTACAGGTTGCTTTAGATGATCCTCTAAAAGTTAGGAGTGTTGTAATATACAATTTCCAAGAATTGATATGTGAGTGAAACTGATATTTATAATCTATAGATCATAATCTGCATCACGAGTGTGACTCGTTATTATAAGGCAAGGGTTTAAACAGCATAGAGAGGGTGGATATCGAATAGGTTTTTCGATAGAACGTCTGAGCGGATTGATACGATCGCAGCACGTTGGGACATCAGTCAGAAGTGCGCTAATTAATGACCAAAGTCCCAGGACGGTAAAGGTTCAGAAGGTTGTCCCGCTGAAGGCGCTGAGGGAACAATCACAGTTGCGAAAGTTTAGGCTAATCACGTTGCATAGTTTGCAGGCCGGTGGCAAAGCGACAGCTCGCCGTCCGAAGCTTCTGAGCACTCGACAAACTTTGGGGTCAACTAATTCGTACCGCAGATTGAAAATTCTCCGTTGCTCGATCGTTGCCCTTCTATCGATCTTCGAACGCCATTTTCTCTCGACTAAGAACCTATCGTTCGAAAATTCCGCATGAACATGCTGCGTTAATAACCAACACGATATTACATTCAGCAGTCGTGCATTGTATTCGTTCGCCAAATTTGTTTCTAATAAAGTAACATAGTTCGAAGGCCAGTTTAGATGGGTCTCTGCTTCACTTGCGTAGGTTCAGTCCACGAAGTATTAACAAGCATTCATGAATCACGTGGTATACTTCGTTTATAAAGAACCGGGCGGGAGTTTTGTTTGCTAAATTAAAAATTATGTGGCAATATTCGAGGAGAAGTTCATCAACAGGTCTGTTCAAGCTATTGTCTAAATTATACAAAGTATACAGTGTCAAAAATTTACAGGTAATTTTTGTGATTCTAGAAGCTTTCATGTTGACCTGCTTCCATGTTTTCTTATAAAAAATCTTGTTCTATTCAGACAGGAGTGCAGTGCATGATGTAAGTAAATAAAAGAAAATGAATCATCTCGTGGCTGAAGGGTTGCAAATAAGATATTTTACACGTGCAAACTAAATGAAACATGTATGCAGATCGATATTTTCACCGCAACACGGTGCAATGATCGCATTTAATTCTCGATCATGGACACGTCGACCGAGCGTCAGATAAGATCGTTAACTTGCCCCCGTAAATAGCGCGGCCATTGATCGGACAGCGTAGACCGTCGATGTTCGCATAATGAAAGGAACTTCCGTTTCTCTGGATCGTTATTCGCCGCATTATTGTCCGAACGACCGCTCTCCTATCGCGCCTTTTAATTCACCGATACGGTGATTAATATTAAAGAGCCATTTCGTTCGGAAAACGACGGAACTTCGAGGATTGATCGGTCAAAGTGGAAGTCGTGAAAACGTCGCTTCCACGTCCTCGACCATGGCAATACGTTCTGCAAAGAAGATAACCCGAGTCTCCTTAATTAAGTCGCCGGAGTTTCCACGTAAAAGAATTTTTACCTTTGAAAGGGCCAGCGACTTCGTAAACAGAGTTCCAGAAGCTTTTGCTCATTAAGCGAGTCCTGAAATCCGCACAATTGCCTCAGATTGCTGAAATCTTGTCTTTGGGCGGCAGAAGTATGATTTTGTATTGAAAATTCGTTGTCAAACCTGATGCTTTCTAAACATTTCATCAAACAGATGAAACTATCCAAATTCTGGAGTATTATTGTTAAACTGAACATATGTTATTATTCAGAACTTGAAACTACTTCCGGTAGCCCTGGCATGGGATTGGTATACTTTAATACGCTGACTGCCACATTGTATAGACTGAAAACGACACGCCTTTCTAGACTTTGATAGACCGTGAGAGTAATCTCAAATTGTGCCATTTTCAATGATGTTAGTAACTATTTATAGCTTTTTACTGGCTCTGTAAGACCCTTTAAGATACTTTTACTAATACTATTCGTAATCAGATAAATAACAACTCAATTTAAGCGTCACCCACGTGTGGGTGACATGGCAATCAAATTGTTAATTTAGTTGTAACATTCACTTTCGTCGAAACATCCTGTATAATATTCTTGGGTTATTTTAAATCGTCTCTTATAATTAAAAAGAACACGAGGAAAGTGTGAGAAATTTTTTATATGAAACTTCCATCAAACTTGAAATTCTTAGTTACACTCGATTCATTAATTAGCTGCATTACAACCTGCAATAGAATTATCGAGTGACCTATGACCCAAGTCGCCGAAGGAGCCGCGCCTGGAAACAAAAGCTCGCGTAACGATCGATGGTAACAAAAACGGGGCGTGACAATTATCGCGCGGTGATTTTTTTCATGTTTTAGTTCGCGCGGAATTTCCGCGCCGCGTTAATTGTTTCGACGATTTCGCTGCCCCGAAAACCGTTCCGCCAAGAACAACCGTTTTGTCACGCGCTCGACAATAAAAAATTTCATTTTCCAACCAGCCTGTCGAATTGTCGGAGCATTTCTGCGACCCTGATTTCAATTCTTTGAAAACTATACGCTGCTCGAGAAGTCTGTATCGTAATCGATAAAAAAATGAGTTTTACTCATGATCGCGGTGCAAAAAAATTATAACTTATATACCGCCACTTTAGAACACGATGCTTTCGGTGAGCACGTGAACGAATCGCACCGATATCGGCGTGCAATCGAAACGCTGATCGAATCGCCTCAAACTCGATAGAAAGGCTCATTCGATTGCGCGTTACAGTGTTCCGCAAATTAAACGGTTCGAGCTGATATAAATCAAACGACTCGTCCGCGCATCGCCCTCGAGATTGATTTCCCCTCTTAAATCCACGGTAATTGTTCATCTTGTTACGGGAACGAATATCGGATTTCTCGAGAAGATTTATCTGTACCCAGGGTTACGTCGTTCTTGATATTCCTCGAAAATTTTGCACGATAAGTCATGGAAACGTGAACTGTTTCGAAGTGGACACGACTGTCTGATATTTCGATACTTGACGGTGTTAATTTAAATCGGTGTCCAAGTATTTATTGTATTGTACACTGAGAAAAAAACTCTTAGAAATATTGATTAGCTTAGGTCCACTTGTATCGAGAGTGCTGGATCCGTATTGTTGTTGAGACACCAACTTTGTGAGAAGAGTCGTTTTATTAATTTTCGAACTCTCCGCTCATAAGAGAAAACAAGTTATATCAGATTCTGATTGTTTAAAAATTTCAGTAAAAATTCGTAGATAAATCTAAAGTAAGTCCAACTGCACAGGTCTCACTGATTTTCGTTGTGTGGGCGTTTCGATGGGCCAAGAAGGAAAAACAGCGTCCCGTTCGAGGTGTCGCTGACGGAAAGGCACGTCGCGAATGTAACTCAACTCAATTCCAAAGGAGTTTAGAAGTGGTTACGTTCTTTCTGATCGATCGCTGCAAGCATCTCCTAAGTAGTTGTCGAAGGAGTCGCTGGCGAGTCTAATTCAATGCCGGCGATCGGGTAAGGAATTTTCTCGGCAGACAGGCAAAGGAAACAGCAATTTCTCGAAGAGAATAAGGGCGAAAGTTTCAGGGCGGGGGCTTTGTGACGCGAATTCTTCCGCTTGCGCGATTGCTCGCGTGATTTACGCGCGAGCGAATCGAAGAGGAATTCCGTCGAGTCGTAAATTCTCTGTTTCACCCCTGCCACTTCGATTTTGACCACCTAACGAGCCCTACGGACCGCTCTTCCACACGAACAAATATTTTCCATGCCCTTTAACGACCGACCGTTTTGTATAAAAATCAAAAACAAAAATTGAACAACGCTCCGGAGAGAAGGAGAGAGAATAAAAATTGCTTTCGAATTAATTTGATGGCAACCGCCGTGTCGTGTTTGCTGAACGGGAGCTTCATAACGATCCAATTAACATCGTATTTTATTCGATGTACTTTTCGATTGCGACAATTCTCAGCTGCACTTCGAATGAATTTTAATCTACCTTTCCTTTCACTGCAATCTTTTTGCAATTGTTAATGCTTCTTCCGAGGAAACTCTACGATATTAAATACTGTTAACCTTGCTTGTACCTTAATAAGTTTGTAGTTTGTATCCATCAAATAAATAACATTCTCAATACAGTGCATTCCGGTTATTTGGAACACATCGAGACTAGCGTTCTTTGGCCCGATTAAGCGTCTGTCTCAATTATGCAAAGTATCACATAGGTAAATACAGTAGTCAAAATGATATAAAACAAAGAAACTATAGCTTAAATGAGCAATGAAGTGTTTATTTAAATATTTTTAGAATAAATCAGAGCCGAATATCTAATATGTATATAGATACTCTTCATGCAGAACTTACTCTTTTCATTCTTTGTCAATAACCATTATATCATTAATGGACTGTCCGTGGATACGCGCGTTGTCCTTAAAGTCCTCCTAAAAAATCCAATTGAAGCGAAATGCACAACATATTAGGAAAAATAAGTGAATATTAACGTTTGCTATCTTTGCTGTCCCAAAAAAGCGGCATGCTGTCCCAATTAAGCGAAGAAAACTAAAGCTATTTATTCGATTAGGTTCTGTTCTTTGCGCTTTGTCCCAAATAAACGGTTACCTCGATTAAGCGGTGGCTTAAATAAGCGGAATGCACTGTATTTCAAAAAAATTAGTTATAAAAGTAAAAAGTTTGAGAGACACTGTTTGCTGTCAAAAATCTAAAAGACTCAAAGATTTTGCATTACCACGGTACAATAGTGGTTGCACGTTCTAAGTCCCCATTGAAACAGTTAGCAGAGGGCGCGATAACTCGATGAGTCACAATATTCGCCAACGGGAATTAAACGATCATGTAACCAGTCAATAAAATGCTCGGATGGTATCTCGACCTTATCCGCTCGTTTCGTAATTCAATTTTTCATCTGGCAGAAACCGAAGGCAACGTATGTATAATACGTACATATGGGAACGGTTACGTAACAGTGGCTGCCGTGTAACGTATGCAGTGGACCCGAAGCGTTTCTGCGGAACGATTCGGCAAACCAATAATTTCAGTTCACGTAAATGTTTACGAACGCGGGATAGGTAAGCTGCATTAAATCGCGCCAGCCCGGTGCGGTAAGCCACCGGTGTGACGTTGCATCCGTTGCCAGATAATTCGTTGTTGCTCGAACGTTGGACTACGCGGACCGCAGATTACAATTGCAAGAACACCGAAATCTGGCCCTTCAAGGTCGGTTCTCGTTTAATTATACTCGCTGAAACACAACGGGCAAAGTAGCACTTTGAATTTACAATAGAACCTGGACTATCCAGAAATCGGTAATCCAATGCCAGCTGCAAGCGAAAATTTATTAATGACATTGTGTACTGTGTAATTCTATACCGACGCGTACTTTATGTTCTACAACGAAATTATCATTTCCACGCGAAACATAGTCACAATGTGAGTAATCTTGTTAGTAATTTCAGTTCGGATAATGAAAGTTCTGTTGTACTTGAGAATGGTTTCGTATCTCCCTTTCTGGAAAGTGGTGTGCTTGGTCCACACACATTCATTGTTCAGTCGGCACATGCAGAATATACAGTTAACTTTGTCTAAAATTAGTGTAATATTATGTAACGCTGATGTCACTACATGTCTTTCTATAATCGATTACTATAGTATTTTGTTATTGTAAATAATAATCCGACGATAATTCTATAGACTCTGATCGTGAAACAGTGCTTACAAGGAAGGGTATTGGACCGTCCCCTTCCGATTTTGATGAAACTTTGCAGATTTGTAGAATAGCCAAAAATAAGGAATACGTATTTTTTTAGTTGTGGATACTCAAGTTTAAGGGGTGATATCACCCACTGGAAATTGACACCCCCAAGGCTATCTCGAAAACTATTAATTTGGTCAAAAAGATTTTCAAAAATAGTGAATAGTTTTCGAGATAGTTTTGGCGGTGCCAATATTCAGGTGGTGATTTCACCCCTTAAACTTGTGCATCCACAGCTAAAAAAAATACGTGTCTCTTATTTTTGGCTATTCTACGAACTTCCAAAATTTCATCAAAATCAGGAGGGGACGGCCCAATACCCTTCCTTGTTAGAATCTGTCGCAGAGACCGAATTATTATAAAATGTATTCAGTTTGATCGCATCGAAATTGAATATTCGGCAGTGAACGCCACGTTGCTTTTGAAAGTTGCAAAAAATACCAATGGCCGGACGAATCCGTGATATTCAAGAAAATGGTACTTCGTGTCGATAAATTTCACAGCAGGAAATAAAAGATTTTCCGAAGTTATGGGAAGAAACGAATGGCGAACGATGAAAGCGGTCGCTGTCACGATGGATCGCCGGTGAAATAAAAACAGCGAGACAGATCGAGGCAAAACGACGAACGAATTGGGCCCGTTGCGTCAGGTGTTCGGAGATTCATGGCCACCAGACCGTTCACAAATGACGTCGTTATATAAGTACACCCTCGCCTCGCCGTGGCCACTTCCGACGATGAAAGGCACCCCTCAGCGTCCACCTAATGGTACCGATCATTCTATAAAGTCATTTGAATTTTTACCCTCGGGCAACCTCTAGCAGGTCTACCTTCTCTGTATCAGATATTTCAAGGTTCTGCACGCATTTGTCCACTGCCACATCAATATCCATCACTGGATTACTCCCTCGAATGTTTTTGCGTAACTTTATTGGATCCCCAGGCGTAGAATCGAGTACAACACTTTTAAAATCGTAAAAGAGATTTATTCTGCTATACGTTGCGGCGTTGCACAAGAATCTGACTAAAGTCGCTAATTCCTAGGCATATATCTATTACTTTAGGGAAAGGGAAGGGGTATGATGACAAGCCATGACGAGCTCGGCCCTTGATGACTAAGGGTAGCGTTCGTTTGGAGACAGTGTTCGGTTTGGAAAGTTTCGCGTAAACAAATTGAATCATGAGTTGGACATAGTCATAGATAAAAGTGGTCGGTCATCCAACAACAGAAAATCATAAAAAAATATTTTATAAAGCCAGTACTGTCAGAGATTGGCCACGTTTGTCCAATCCAATCTGATATGAGCAACATGGAAACTCCTGGCAGCATTAGCTATGTCTGAGTCGTGAATTTCTAAAATAACTATGATTATTTTTCCGTTTAATTCTCAGGAAGCGTGCGATGGATCATCTCGAACGAACTGGGTTTTAATTTATGTAAACATTGTCCACCGTAAGAGAATATTTGAACGTTATGAAGTGGATTAAATTTCCAAGTGTAACACGAACATTGAAGCGTTTCATTGACCTGGGTCAAACCTGTGAGAAATCTTCCAAGCGCTTAAGCTTCCATCCTTTTAACGTTCTCCTCCATTTTCTCGGCTGATGGCTGGTCCGTATCGAAGCTCATCGTTGAGCACAGGAACGACGTCTTCGGATACCTGGTGACACGTGCTTCGGCTTGATGATGGCAACTGCAGCTCGTCGAGATCGAACGTTATTTCGTCTATTTGGCTCTCGTGCATCCTTAGACGGTTGACCTACCTCGCCTGATCCTCAAGATAAAAGGATTGCCCGCTAGATCCAGCGAGACGAGCTTTTATTGGATGCCGAAAATACCTGCAGACAGTGAATCTCCTTCGTTTAACGGACTTCAACTGACAGCTAAATACTCCGTCTTTTTAGTCAGAAATACATTTTATTTTCTCATGTTAAAATTTTATGTGAAAACTGGTGAATTATTCTAAAATCGTGTCACGATTTTTATCTGTTCATGAAAAAATTAGATTTAAAAATAAGATTAGTTTATAAAAATACTTTTACAAGAAAATGCATAATTAAAATGTCTCATCGCTTAAAGAAATCATAAAAAAATGATCACATCGGTTCACGCAAAAAATACAAGTAAAACCACGCTTCCAGAAAGGTGATGGTCGATTGAACTTTGAAATTTCATCGGAAAAGGAGGTGCTTCCATGTAATTAGGCGAATGTCGCAGTAGAGAGGTAAAGATGGTCGATCTATCTTCGAAGAGTCGACACTGGAAGCTACGTCGATCTTTCGTCTCTCTTTTTTTTTATTCCTTCTTCGCGATTTCCGTCTCGACTCGAGAGACGAACGGACGCTGAGAAACATTTTCATGAAAATAAATTTGTTTTTGCCATTTTTCCAGCCGTCGGATTGAAAAGTCGTCCCGGAAGAGAAGGCTTTTGGACCGTGAATTGGATCTCAACCAACTTTGATCCTCTCAGACTCATCCCTCCAGAAATCATGCCTCCAATGAAAAGAAACGCCTAGCGTTGGGTTAGGTCACTCCTCCCTACCTCGACTGACGTCATTTATTAATTTCCTTCCGACAACTCTTATCCGGTCCTTCCTTCTTTCTCTTGTTCATTCTCCGACGAGTCTCGAGACTTCGTATTAATTTAGTCAATAGACCATCTATTCTGTTCCTCGTTGTCACCGTTAATGGTTCAAGACAGGATCAAAGCATTTAGGATAAACAATGTTCTAGGTAGAAAACGTTCATCAAACTCATCCTTTGATTTATCAAAGGAAGCTTTCTATATTTTTCTTCAGAATGATAGCGAGTTTCATGTTCTTGGATTACTAATCAAGGTAGGGTCTTGCACGTTTAACCCTTTGGCTGTGAAACGTGTATACGCCCTTGAAAAGTAGCTTCTTCTATGCAAATGGCCATCGTATCTTATAATTCTCACTGCAACGATAACAGTCAGAATTCCATTTATTTTGCCTTGAGTTTCTTAAAGAATTTTAAAACTCTCAAAGTTATGTCAGTGGATCAAAATAGGAGTAAAATATTTCAGAAAATCTGAATTTGGGATTCATTACAATGATGTTAAAATTGATTTATCCTCTCAAATGTTATTGTCAATATCGAGAGCTTTGAACTTTTTGGATCAATGCGAAGCTCGTGCTGGGACTGTAATAGCAAAGGTTCTTTCAAACAGCAAGAAAGTCAGATTACGTGAAAACGAATATTCTTCTTTTAGGTCGCCTTCGGTCTCTTCGAATTTCTCCTCGGATTCTTGATGCTTTCGAGGTTTACTCAGTTCCGAACTCGATTTTAAGTTTGTCACTGGAATCCCGCTCCCTTTACAATTTGAAAAATAATATCCTAAGCAAACCGGGGGATATTACCGCAGGCGTATCGAGTTTGTCAGATTGTCGAAGAAAAGTTCGGTCTCGAGAGCATCTCCGTAACCGGATCCGCCGACTTCTGTAAATAATTCTTATTTGGATTTATGGACGTTACGTATGCTCCAACTTTCGGGATCGACTTCTCGCGAGAGGCATACGTTCGCGAACTTTTTAATCAGATACCGTGAACTATGCTTTCAGAAAGCATCTAGCTTGGAAAAAGGCCATGAACAACGAAAATTACCTATTGCTTAGTATGCGCATTACTTACAATTTTTTTTTACTTTATTTTCTGACAGTGTAAAGTATAACAATAACAATAACAGGTGACCCATAGATTTGTCTGGCTTACGAATCGTGCACTTCACTGATTTACTTATGAATTTTTAGTACTTGAGAAAAGTATATTTTATTACTATTTGCTGGATGTAGTGATGTTTGATACTTTATATGATTGTTTTCAATATTTCATAAAGACGCGTCGAAGAATGTATGAATCCAGGCGCAAAATATTTTTTTATCAAATAACGAGATCCACCGAGGTGGTATTTCTATAATCCAACCGTCGATTAAAATTCAATTTAACCCTTTAATGAACGAATATCGTTTCACTTTACTGGTCCATTGTGAACATATTTTTGTGCATATAGAGTCCAAGAACATTATAATTATCATAACAAGATTCTTTGTAAGACGGAAAACAAAGTCTGAGAATTTGCTCCAAATTTTATGGAAAAAATTCAAATTGTACGTCGTACGTATAATTCGTGGTTTGCAGGGAATGTGCGTCGAAAGAATTGGGAAACAATAATGTGAAAACATTGTGTTATATAAAGTGAAATTTTGGGGGAAAAAACAAGGTACCTATGTCACGAAACAGTTTCATTGAGAAAATCAATTTTTAATACTTTGCTGGATCAGTACAGAAACATGGTCCAATGAATGTATCTGTATTATTCATGACATGAAAATATACTCTAACTAGGCTACAGAAAAAAAATTAGTGAAAATATAATTGTGTTACATTATTTTAATTTTTCTTTCAAGTTGAACATTGCAGAATAAAAATGGACATACCCTGTTCTTTCCCCTTACGCTTCAAAACTTTAGTTTAAACTTAGTACATCAGTATCTATATACACCCCCGTCCATAAGTTATGGGACACCTTGTCATTTCTGAATAAACCCAGATTACGATATAGTAGATTTGGTTACTTATTTCGATATGAACGGTTCTTTTAAAAACATTTATGTTTACACAACATATTTTTAATGATATGGTTAGTATTCTCTTATAATTAATATAAAAAAAACCTGAAATAATTGTAATACGTTTCAAGATCTGTTTTTCAAATGCGTTAAATTTGGGCGACATTTGTTTCGATTTTGTGATCTGTAGACACATTTGCAGCGATTCTGGACAGAAATCCAAGAAGAAACACCAAAAAAAAATGCCTGCAGCAACCTGGCTATTTCGAGTTATCAACTCGAAACGGGGAGCATAATTAGTGAGCAAATTTTAAACTTGATATATATAATTTTCAATGTATTTTAACATTTAGAAATTGTATTCAGTTTAAATAATTTGTAAATAATCGTTTGATTAAATATAGTGGGTGTTCAATAATTTTAATCTAAACGTAAAGCTAAAATTAGTAAGTGTCCCATGACTTATGGGCGGGAGTGTACATACATATCTGTAGATGAATGGATGTTCCATGGAGCATCTGACATCTCTTATCATCCTCGATAAAGTTCAAAGGGTACTCAATGGGTTTACTTGTTATGAGTATAAATAGTTACATAGTAAAATTCGTTTATTGGACAAAAATTTGTTAAACAAGCCAGTAAGAGGATCTGTTAGCGGAACGTCAAAGGGGCGGAAAAGCTGTGTGGACATCGCACAGGAGGATAATAAGTTATTTCGTTCGTTCTGCTTGGCGGAGTGGCGAAACCGTGACGCGGACGCGAGAAGCTAAAAATTGTTCCCGCGAGCAACGGGGGCACACCTTTCAAGGAAAATTAAGGTAGCCGGCTTGAAAATGAGTAGCCCAGAAGATTGAATCATACTCGGTCAGGCGATACTGTTCTGCATTATCCTCGACGTTCCCCCGCGCGGAAATAAAGCTGACAAGGAGCTGGAAAGAAAGGAAGACAGGAGGCTTGCTAGAAGAGGAGCGACGGGAAAAGAGTATGACGGAGGGAGAAGTTACGGTGCTGGTAACCGAAGCGCACAGAGGGAAAGCCTCTTCCGACCCTTTTTCGTTAAAAGATTCGTCAGAATTAAAGCGACGTTCCGTCTGTCGACATGGAACCACTTTTATTCCTGAAGAATCAACGAATGATATCGGGAAGCTCGAAAGGCCGACAAGCGTTCGGAGGTAGACGAAAACACGCGAAACGGCTCCGTTCAGAATGGGTTACGAAATATTTTCAGTTAATGTTGTACCAATCATACTGATCTTCTCCGGTTCGAGACTCGAGGTCCAACATTTTCCGAAACGCCGAGTATCCAAAGCTGTATTCGAAGCTCCTGAACAATTTTCCTTATCATATATACATTTAATCACACCATCATTCCATATGTCCAAACTGTGTCGCTCAGTTATCACAGTAACACAGAAAATCATAAAAGTAACAATCTACTGTATCGTGTAGCCAAATAGGTGACCTTGAACGGGCAAGACGCTGTGCCAGTAGTATAGACACTTCGAAGCGTTTGCCAAACAATCAAAAGCCGAGATAATAGGAAAAATGAAAGATTCTATGGATTCGATTCCACATAAATAAAGTGTTACTCGAGTCCCCAGCCAAAGTATCAATCTTCGAGGCTTCATCCTTGGAATCGAATCATGTCTCGATTCTCATGTCGCGTTTCCATTCGAAAATTCCTGAAACGATCGGGAAAGAAAATAGGCGGGTTGGTAGTTCGCGATTGGCATCCGCACGAAATTGTTTTTGCACGGTTTTTGCGGGTCCGGCGATACGGTTTACGGTGAGTGTGGACGGAAGGAAAGTCTCCGGTGAGCCGAAGAACGATTCGTTTTCCGTCTGTTCGCGTGATAAATCGCGATGGCGGCCAATAGCCGCTGGTTCTTAGGCTCCGGGATCGTTCGTTTCTCGTGGAGCATCGTCATGGAGACAGGGTGCTCGTTTCGAAAGGATCCAGCGCTCCGCAAACAATGTGGCACGTTCTAATTCAACGTGCCGTGGCGGGATAGAGGCAACGAGAATAATGGTCGCAGTAAATCTGTATACTTCATTTATAACCGCTCGTAAAAGCGTTCCCGCGGATGGGGCCCGAATAAAACCGTTGCGTTCGCGGTTCTCGAAATATTTGCTCTATGAAAAATCTATTGAAATTTATGACGGAAGCTGTGAGTCGCGGAGAACGACCTTGCGGCACTTGGGGTCGTGAATTCGTGTCGTTCGGCTTCTGCAAAGTGGAGCGAAATTTGAAAACGATCGCGGGGAAAATGGCTCGATGCAACGTTGTTCGATGAAAATATTGCTCTACAGTGTTGTTGTGCCTGGCAATCTGGATATGGTCATTCTATGAAACCTTCCGGACCGACCTAACATCGTCGATAATGTTCACTAAAATTTTTAAAAGCTACGATCATAATGCGGAAGATGACTATTCTTTGTGACGCTGTTTATCTTTACTATTATAACACAATACACGTATGTTAACGATTGTGTCCAACCTCAAGAAATTCCATTACATTCTTTTCCAACATGAACAAGTCGACGGTGACGTAGTCCGAGGTCCAATGTTTCAGCTTCCGTCCCATGAACCGTCGGATTTCCTCGGGCATACAATAAACAATAATAGCGAGAAATGAACGGCGATTCGGTGGGGACATCAGTCAATCGAATGGTGGCAGGACACGTAGCGGAGACACGAACGAGAGAGGGAGCAGAAGGACGAGTCAGGAAACGCGTTAATGGTTCTCATTCTCTTGCGAAATGCAACGGCATTCAGTCGCCCGGTCGTCGATGGCGCCTCACCTGCATATCAATGCACCTTCCACGCTCGCTCATTTGCATACTCGACCTCTTGGTCCGGCGTGGAAAGGCGACGGCTGACACCTTCCTCAACGGTCGTCGTACTTTTTGCTGGATACGTTCGGACCAGGGATTTTCTCTGCGTTTGCCGGACGATCCAACTCGCCGGCTTTCTTTGCACCGTAAAGACTTAAGATTGAATTTAAATGTTCGCTGCAAGGGAGTATGTACACACGAGTTAGTAGCGGAATACGCAAACACCGTAGCCGGTCTTCGGGTCTCTCTTCAGCGTTTCCCTCCCGGCGCAGCACCCTCTTGCGACCCGGCGACGACGGATATCCGGAAAACAGTCGCGATGGAGCGACCACGCCCATTCGTCGTTCTCTCGAATTGGCCAGGATGACTGGGAAAATTAATTAGATGAAATTTCGACCGGGATAGCCTGTTTCCTCTCGCCTCTGTCTCTCGCCCTGAGAGATATTGAAGCTCCCGAGCTTTGGAGATCGAAAATCGTGGCCCCGTCCACTCTTGCGGATTTCTCTCTTCCGATACGAGGGCTAGCAGGTCTGTAGCAGAAGATTTTAAACATCTTGAAATTTCTTCAATACCGAAGACACGTTTTCACTGTTCGAACTTTATTTATCAAAATATGAATTAATTTCGACCACGATTTCGGGGGATTCTAAGTGAGCAATGGATTTGCTACATATTTTTTTTTTTAACATGTTGAACGTGTGGCGGTCACCGGTGACCGACATCTCATATTTATTTTAATTAAATAATTATTGATTGTCGCGAAATTGTGAGTAAACTTCATACTGAAACAATAATGTTGGAACAGAAGCACACGACTGAGTACTCAAATCTTTTTTTTTCTTTGCGATTTATATAAAAAATAGTAAATTATATCGTGTTTGATTAGGTATGGCCGCTTTCACTGTGACGTTCAACATGTTAATGATTCATGTTAATTACACTACACTACACTCTAGTGTATCGCCACGATGTTGTTCACGGATGACAACAAATTTTGTTTTCACACTTTACAATATTTTGAGGTCTAATATTTTGGGATTATATTTTTTCTTCAAAGCTAGAATTATTCAAAATACAATAAATAAACTAATAATTTGCTTCTGAAGATAGACATTCTCATACGACTCTCTATAAAGCACTTTAAAAGAACTTTTATGAGCTCCTTGGTTAGGAAGAATTACCTTTCCTACTCAAACTCAAGCTAATACATCTTCTCTTGGATAGGTTTCCGTACCATCAGACTTAACTTTACTCTTTCCCTGGACAAATGGATCAGAGTTCGAAAGGAGCGCTACAATTGTATCTGTTGGAATACAACAATATTCACACACAGCCACATACATGCAGCACATACATAAACAGGATACAGCGGGAAAGTGTTGGATCTTTTGACGTGCAGTTTTTCCGAGAGACTTTCCAGGAACAAAAAGGGACTGTTTCAGTCCGAGCAGAGTCTCCGCAGCGCACATACATAGCCACAAGACACGCGAGATATGTACAGGCTTTTGTACAGTTCATTTACAATTCAATACAGTTTATATAGTTCCTTTTTTCTTCCGCAGTGCAATATACAGGGTGTCCAAAATGGTCTGGGTCAAACTTATACCACGTGTTAATGAGGTCCCGTAGGTAAAAAGACCTCATACAAACTTATGTCCGAAAATACTTTATTGAAAAGTTATAAGCGTTCAAAGATTATTATCAATTGTTATGGCAATTATAGTAAATGTTTGAAATTTCTTCCTTCTGCAAGAATGCAAGCTTCCATTCGTCGAACTCTTTTGAATATTTCTACAGTATTAGAAATAGTAGTAAATGCATTTTGAATAAATTCCCAAAGCTGGCTTTCTGTTTCTATCATACTTCCATAAACCTTTGATAGTAAATCTTTGAACGCTTATAACTTTTCAATAAAGCATTTTCAGACATAAGTATATATGAATTTTTTTCATCTACTTGGGCTCATTAACACGTAGTATAAGTGTGGCCCCGACCTTTTCGGACGCCCTGTATATTTTATTACTCTCTTTTTAATACTTTTATTAACCACTGACACGTATAATTTATACTACACATTACCTGATTGTTTAAATAAAATCTAACAGTATCATTGATTCATCGAAAATCGTTCAGAAAAATCCCACGTACATTGGTGAGCACTTTCGACAGGAATATTTAAATTTCCAAAAAATAACCGATGGATTCGCCTGCTTGAGGAAGTTTAAACAACGGTATAACCAGCGACTGCACAATAACAGTTAATAGTTTCCCACGAGTGGCCTTCCGCTTCGTTTCAAGATAGAACCAGTGAACGCGAAAATAATTTCGCAGCGATATCCTCGCGGCTAGATCGATCGCGAGCCGGCCTCGCTCGTAATTTGAATACAAAGGACCGGGCGATAGGATCGATGCCACGGAGTTACCGTTTCTAACGTTCCAATCAGACCCACGGAATTCGAGTTGAACCCGCGACAATATCGAGGGCTCGAACGAAATTTCCTTCAACGAGCCTGTAGGCGGTGGAGTCACGGTGTCGTGGATCAACCGGTTTTTGATCGCGTTTTCAAATATGTAATCAACCACGGCGATTTATCGTCTTGTCCTGATTACCATCCTCCGATGTTCGATGGTTCGTCCGCTTGGATCGTTACCGGAAGTGGCTACGCTGTTTCGGCTTTCGTAGACTTATTGTTAGTAGATAGGGGTCACTGTTCGGATACCATCCGCATTCTGGTGTCATTTACTGATGTTAACCCTCTATAACGCCATATGACTTGGAATGTACTTACCTATACAGTGTGTACAGGCCAAAGTGATACAGGCCCGTAATTTCCTAAGTATTAAAATCTGTAAACCTTTAAGCGCGATATCTCGAAAACCACTAAAAATGGGGTATACACACTAAAGGTCAATGAATTCATCTTGAGAAGCACTATCGAATGATCTGAACGAAAATACATAGTTCCATTTAAAAAATCGAACTTGTCCTTCATATCTCTTAAAATAATATCATAAAAAAGAATTTGTTTTCGGCCGAATATTGGTCCGCTTGAACCATAACACCTTTATACAAACATTTTTTTTGTATCTTCAATACTTAAGAAATTACGGGCCTGTATCACTTTAGCGCGGACACACTATATACATATTTATATATCCATATTTTTTAAGTCTTATTTCGTTTATTTATTACTGTGTACAATCATATTCTACGACTATATCAGTCACCAATGAGTCTATTCGTTTATCGTTATGTTTATATCCCGCGATTCAAACTTTATGGTTTATCTTTATCATTTACCTGATTACTTTCGTCACACGTAAATAAATATCTGTTGTAGAGAGTTAAGTAATTTTTGGTAAATACAGTAGGACCTTGATTATCCGAACTGCAACTAGTAACAGGACGACTCAGATTGTGACTACGGTTCGTATAAAAATGATAATTTTATTTTAGAATGAAAAATATATAATGGTATAAAATTAAATGGATAGTGTCACTAATGACAATTTTATTTTTTAACTGACATAAGATGACCAATTTTTCACATGACCCATATTCGAATAATCGAGGTTCTACTGTACATATTTATAATGTTCCGTTTAGGGATATTTTACATCTCTCATGTTTCTGCAAATAGAATATTAACTCTTAATTATCAGTGTTAACGTCTTACTACCCTGATTTCGTCGTCACTACGTGTGTTCCTTGGTAGATATTTTTTTGCATGAGTTTTCACCGAATGAGTTTCATGCTAAAAAATTGACAAAATTCAGCAATTTTAAGCTACTGTATTTGTTGAATTTTATGCAGAGATGCAAAGACTTAACAGTGTCAGCCAATCCTTGACACAGATAGCATACTAGTTTTATTAGCACGAGAAGCTTGAGGAGAACGTCCTTGATCGTCCCACTCTGCATCTCTAAAGTCCTCAAGTTGCCAATCTTAACCAAAATAAGCATAGATTAAATTGATAAGGAAGTTACAGTATTATTATTATACCTTCCCAAAATGATTTCAGAAAACGGAGTCCCAACAAACCTTACCGAAGACCGCATAATCGTTGCTGTATAGCTTCCGATCTCTACAACATACGGGTTATGGAATAATATTTTCTTCGATAATACACTGTCAGCAGGAGTGACGTTGAATGACTGTCATCCAGCGTGGGTTGGAACTTGTATAAAGACTTGACTGAAAATTACACTAGTTTCGTCGAGTGGATGTGTAATGGCTGTCCCACGCGAGATAGTAATTAAACAGAGTTGCAGCCAGCATAAATGCGTGTCTGATTAAGCGGTTAACGCATGAATCGGTTCGTTAATTTGACATTTGTCGACCATACACAGGCCAGCTTCGGTTTCTCTATCGCGACGTTTGTTATTTCGAAACCGGCCGTGCGCTGTATCCATCGAACGTGTTAATTACTGAATTGCAACCGGCAATAACCGAAATATTGTGTCTACTGTGCACGCGGAAGAACTCCGATGCACGTGAATCGCGGTTCTCTCTTTTCAACGATCGTCCGGTCGCTGTAACGAGACGTTTGTTCCGCGAATAATCGGCCTTGATCCCAATTCAACCGATCGCAAACAATTTGCCGAGCGACTGAACGAACGTTAGAATAATAGAATAGTTAAATGTCACGGGGAAACCGGATGACGCTACTTTTCCGTCCAGCCACTTTGCCATCAGCGCGTTCGAACGCAATTTTGCCACCGATCGTTCTCGATTCGCACTCGATTCGATGATATAAGAGCCATCGCGTCCCGTCGCTTCGAAACGCCCATTTAAACCCGTCAAATAGAATCGTCCCCTTTTTTTTTTAACGCGCTTTCGTGGTTTTGCTGGCACAATAGCCTGCGTTACACAAGCCCTATCGATCGCTGCCGCTCGATGAGAGAGGACAAACGACAGATACATCATTGTGCAACCGGTTCGTTATCCAAACGTTGTTAGTACGAATGCACGCGCTGTTTGTGAACAGAATTTTGAAAACGGTGGGATGATTCGTGAAGTGGAAAAATCAAAGGAGTCATTCGCGCGCATGTGCAGTATCCTGGGAAGATATTCTACTTGTTGTAGTTCTTCAACTAAAAGTATTGGGTTGGTCAATAAGTAATGTCGGATTTTTCGGTATGAAACAGAAATAATTTTAATGCAATTGGTTCTCAACGCTGGATTTCGATACTTCTATCATTTCAGCAGTCTCTCGTGTGGTATAACGTGGATTGTTTTCAATTAGACCGAAGATTTGATCGTTATCAATCTCGATAGGTCTGCCAAAACGTTTATCATCGGTAAGACTAAAATCTCTGTTGAGGCGCAATGCTGACTTTTTACCCTGTAAACTGAGATTTCTGGACAGTCAAATATCACGACACATCAAGATATGTAATTTTTATTATTTCAACGACTGTGTCCAGAAATCTCAGGTAAACGCGCCTCAAAAACGTTGCGAGCGGTTACCGCGGCGCGACCCTTTGGGTTTTTCCACCCGGCTACCACACCCTCAGGTACGCGAGTGCGACCTGGACGATCAGCGATGCACTGCACGCTGATTGATCGCACCAAACTACCAAAAATAGTATAAAGACCCGCAGCTTTTACATACAAGGATTCTCACACCAGCACCACGCCGAGGCTCTTCCCAATCGCGGCGAAGAACGCGGTACGCAACAATCCCCATCACGAAACTTTTTGAACTATCTTTGCACCATTCTTCCATTCACAGCAACATCACCATGCACATCAGAAATCTTTTTTGCTGTTTGTAACACGTTTTTATTCTTGCGAAAATGAAAAAGCATAATTGCACGAAAATACATCTTCTCGTTGTTCAACTTTAAATCAAAATAAACACCAAAATATTTAACCAAATGTAATGAACTTTTTTTTACATTACACGTTAAAATCTCAGCTGTTAGACTATACATGCGTTTCATAAGTTACGAATACTCTTTTGTTTTAAAAACAGCATAAACGATCTCTGACGAAAGAATCCGACATTACTTATTGGCTACCCCAATGGATTACGATTCTTTAAGGTCTCCGATGTCTATCTACCTGATTTTACACAGCTATACTACTCTACACACGTATTATTGTATTAAAATTGTAAGAGCCATCAATCAAGCGTTTTTCAGAAATTGTAGTGCCTAGATATTAATTGTAAATGTTTAATATTTAGTACGTATTGTGATTTTAATACAATAATTTGTGTATGGAGTAATATCGTTATATAAAATTTGATCGAAATCTCTGACCTCAAGGATTTGTAGTTTCCTTGCTTCTCTCACGATTCCTCGGAGCTTTCTTATCGATCCTATCGAATGAAGGTAGAGTTCTCCAAAGGGAAATGAAAATGTCTTTCTCATCGAATATACCGTGCCTCGTATATCGAATCGGATAAACACACGCATACATTGAATCACACGGTTATTCTAAAGAACAACCCGAAATGAGATACCTAAAGCGGACCCGTTCATGCAAATATGCGCCGTTTGCAACACGTTTGAATTATTCATTTTCAATTATTCGACATACGTTTTCACTTGTATCGGCAGCATAAGTCGATGATATATTACTTGAGCAATTAGTTGTGTGCGATAATTGTGCGCACTATTGCACCGCAATCAACGATCGACCAAATGAAATCGAAAAAATAAAATCGTCGACGGTCGAATAAAAATACCGGTAAGGAATTTTTCAGTCGAGAAATTGTTGTGAAAAGAGATTTGTAACGGGAAAAACGGGACGATTGAAGGTAACCGTAGACGTGCTCTCTCGACGCGTCCCTCCACGTGATCTATAAATTGGAAAACAAAGCGATCTCGATCGTTCGTTTCGCGACGGTGTTTGTACGGCAAACAAGCGCGGTACCATTTCGCCAGCGAACAGCATCGTATCGAGTGCCATTATCGACGGCCATTCGTAAACAAGCGACCGTTTTTTAGCGACATTCACCTCTCGCGAAACTTTCTGCCGATCGATTTAATACATCGCGCGCCTCCGATACCTTCGAGCGACGATGCTTGAACGTATAGCGCCGCGGATGTTTCGAATCGTTCTCAGGACGATTTCCAAAGACCGTGGTGCACGTAGGACGAGTTAATAAATTTTTTAATTATCTGTACCGAGGTGGATCAGTTTTCAATTAGCAACTGTTGCCCCTCGGTAGAACCTCGCTGGTTACGACATCGCCACTGAGCAATGCTTTTTTAGCTCTACTTTGGTGTCTAATATGTAGCCTGAATATTTGGCTGATCCGCCACATGAGTAATTCTGATAAACTGAGTGACCCACCATGCGAGTCATCTTGAAAACTCAGATGACCCGGCATATGAGTCATGAATGTCTCTTTGTTCAGCACTCCTTGTGGCAGTGGTCAGTGTAGATGAAGTTCTAGTTTGTTCGAGTAAAAATCTCCATACCAATCTCACACATCAAGACTAGCGTCCTTTGGCCCGATTAAGCGACTGTCCCAATTATGCAAAGTATCACATAAAACTAACAAACTATAGCTTAAATGAGCAATGAAGTGTTTATTTAAATATTTCTAGAATAAATCAAAGCCAAATATGTAATATGTGTATGGATATTCTTCATGCAGAACTTTCTATTTTCAGTCTTTGTCAATAATCATCAATATCATTAATGGACTGTCCGCGGATACGCACGTTGTCCTTAAAGTCTTCCCAAAAATTATAGTTGGATATTTTTTAAACACTTTGAGTGTGCTGCACAGTTGTCAAGAATTAGAATAATTTTTCTTGATTTCCGCTGTAATTCCACTTCCCACCTCATTAACCATTGCATAAAAATGTCTGAAGACATCCATGCATTCCTATTAGCGTCGTACTTGACCGGTAAACTGTTCAGTCTTAACCCTTTAAAACATCGAGGCATTACACTTTTCCCAATAATCAACAGTTTTTTTTTACCAATTCCTGACATATCTGAACAGCATAACACAGCAATGCGATCCATTGCAGCCATCTGTACCAAATAAGCGGCATGCTGTCCCAATTAAGTGAAGAAAACTAGGGCTATTTATTCGATTAGGTTCTGTTCTTTGAGCTTTGTCCCAAATAAACGGCTACCTCGAACCGGTGGTTCAAAGAAGCGGAATCCACTGTATTTCACTGCTCACGCGCGCTCAATTTGGCGTGCGTCGTGCGCGCGTATGATTTACCCTCGCAACAAATTTCATCTCGCAAACCTTCATCCGTGTGACGAAATTACCGTTTCACCGAGCAAAACAATCGATCTCTCGAGTTGTCGAATGCATTCGCGTGACGTTCAACAGTAGAACGGTTCTCGAGAAGCGTTGAGCGGCGATTGGTGTGCTTGCGATCGCGACGACGCTCGGAGCGGCAATAAAAGACCAGATCTCGGGGGAGTGCGGCTTTCGTCGAGCAAACCGCGTGTTTGACATGCCAGATTTAAGGTATCCGTTCTCGTGCGACATCCATGGAATAATAAAGTCCCGCGTGGAAGTGAGCTACGAGGTATACGTGTCCTCTTACGGATTCGTGAACGGGGATCTTCCACGTACGACCGGCCCGTCGAACTCCTCCCAGCACATATTGAAAGGCTCGAACTAGCTTTACGACGATTTTCGGATTTTCCGCGAGAGTTTCTTCCGTGACGTATATCGCGAAGAAAACAACCATTTGGCATGGCAAAGGTGGCTGGTCTTCTCGTGCCTTCTGTCGATCGCTGACGATAAAAGCGACGTCGACTGCAACCTGTGCGGCCCGCCTCGGTATTTCGTCGCCGCAGATGGGAAATTGATGGGAAAATAATAACGGTGCCGGGATATTGAACGAGGGGCTGTGTAGTCAAGTTTTTATTATGTACTCGTTAAATCAAGGAGAAGCGATCGAACGAAATAGCCACTAGGCAAGAAATCGCATACAAGTTAGAGGGGTTGCCATCGTTCAAGAGCTAGAGAAAGTAGGGTATTCTTTGGTTAGATTATAGGGAAACGAAAGAGAAAGGAAAATTAAGGGCTTGAAATTGATGAGTGTGGAAATACACAGGATTCAGCAGTACGATGGTGATCTCTTTTCTTCTTCAGTATAATTACTAACGCGATTTCCTTCACTGTCAAGCGAAAGAACAAAGAATTGAACAATATCAAAAATGTAAGAGGATGACAATGTTCCTTAACCCATTCAGCCTAAACTACGAGTCTGACACGTAGTGTATGACTTGGACAAAAAGGCGCTACTACGAATCTGACTCGTAGTGCTTGATCTGGACCAAAACAATGGACCAAAAGATAGTACATATTTCTTTCATATTGTGCCGTTCTCCTTCTGTAATTCATTTCAGATATACACCGCGCCGTCTAAACATATTCTACTCATGGAAATCAAATGTAGTAGTTTGTTCACATGAAGCGCTAATCAAACGTCACAGTTTGCCCACGCGAAGCGCAAAATAAATGAAGGCTCAATGGGTGAAATATCTTTGTCAACAGTATTTGAAGTAATAAAAAAAGTCTGAAGTACGTATGTATGTTTCTGAAGAGGTTAAACAATCTCACTCAGTATAGTTCTCCGAAAACAATGGAAATATCGCGCGACTGTGTTTCGTGGCGTCGTTTTTCATCGCTCCAGATTTTCCTCGTATCAAAGAAACACTGAAGAATAAAGTTTCCCGCGAGACTGGTTAAAAATTCGTTCGTTTGCGGAAAGGTCGAGTATTTCCAGCGAAGATTGCGGGCAAGGTCGCGGGCGATGAAATTTAATAAAGCATCGGCAACTCTCTCGTTCAAAGTCTTCATTTTTACATCGGGTGACCGAGTTTCCGAGTGTCGCGATCGAACCCTCTTCCTTTTCCTCCTTTCCGCCACTCGTTCGAAAACTCTGACCCGAAAGATCAGAAAATCCGCGAGGCGGCGTCGTTTAAACGAGTCGAACCGACGTCCCGAGGATATCTCGCGACCGATTTTTTCGCCACGGGGAAAAAGAAAGAATTCGGATCGATCGGACGCAAAAAAAGATTCACTTTCGCGTGCGACGAAACACGAAAAAATTCGTTAATTAATAACGAAAAATTTCGCGTGCCCGTGAGACTTAAATACCGTGAACTGGGTTAAACGCGTGCATCGACATGCAAAATTTAAAAAAAGAAGAGAAAAACGGGACAGACGTCACTGCCTCCATACTGTTTCTCGTCCGTGTTTCATAATTAGACGCGGACTCTCGCGGGTTTCACAATGGAAACAGAGAAGGAACGATTAATTAAGGGCTACGAAATTACGAAACGGGATAACCAGATGCTTCAGTACTTATCTCTTTCTCTCCCGCGATAAGTTCAAGAAGTTCCTCTCGAACCGCAGTTTCCCTTCTGGCTTCTTTGATTCGAGAATCGTTGTTCGATGAGCGGCCTGTTTCCCGGTAACAGCTACAGAATCGAATTGCTTCTGTCGGAGATATTGCGTTGTCTGAAGAACTCGAGTGAATTTTTAATCAAGAGCACTGGAATATCTGAGAAGACGTAATATTTTTTGCAAATTTGTAACTTTCGAGTGGCTTCTGGAGGCAGACATTTTTATCATTGTTGTTACTAATACATTCCTGATACGACGCATAGAAATAAATTTCCAAAAAAATGATTAGCGAAGAATACTTATTAACTCCAGAGTTTCAGGAAGAATTGAATCGGTGAGTTGAAGAATAGTACAAGTCCAAAATTAGCTATTTTCAAACAATCTCAAAACTAAATGTAAAATGTATAGAATTATATGTTGGGACCAAAACCAGTGCAAAAAAAGTTCCCTATACTCGTGTTTCACTAGTCCCTTCAGTTTAACGAGTGCAAAAACAGTATCTGTCATGGATTTGTATTGTTTCAACAATCTGTTTAACATTTACTTTTCATTAAATAATTTCTACTCCAGTTATGTTTAAAGCAAGTTAATAAATGTTTTTTTTACTATTGTGTTATTTTTTAAATTTCCTGGCTAAAAAGTGGGTTGAGTTAAAAAACAGTATAAGTCCAATGGTTTAGTTAGGCATATATGAACGTTCATCTGCGTTGGCATAACCGTGTTTAAATTGGAATAGCAATATAACATTAATGACTTTGATGATACACGAAAACTGATGCTATTTTATCAAATATCTCAAAATGTGGTTTTTGGCCTTGGACTGTATTTTAACTCACCCATTCTGTTAGATTTGTCACGCCAGATGTTTTTCTAATGTCACAATGTGAAAGTCTCAAACCACTTTAACGCGCCTACCAGGAAATTGCTCATGAACAATTTTTAAACAATTTATACCTATTAAAAATCGCCACGAAGTTTCTAAGCGACCCACTAGGATTTCGAACCAGAGTTCCCAGTGACACGGATTACAATTAAAACGTTGCTGAAACAAAAAAATGTTGATACCCCGCCGTTTCGACGAACAGCAGTAGAGGTAGAGAGACTGAGATGGAAAAATAAAAACGTGTCGCGTTTTCAGCCCTCGGCCGAGCAGAAAATGATATTTTCCTGAGCGCGGCTCCATTCACTCGGCTGATGTAGTAAAAATTACAATTTAATAACGAAACGACCGTTTCGCCGATTTCTCTCTGCAGTCGTGCTGTTTACGCGAATGTTCGCACCGTTGAAAACACGCGATGCGGTGTCGCTTCTCCGGTAGATCGTCGTTGAAAAATGTTAAACCGATGAAAGAAGAGAGAATGAAGAAAAAAAGGAAAAAGAAATGAAGAACGGAAACGGAAGAAAATTCCGAAGAAACGCGAATCCCGTTCCCGTTTGCAATACGGTTGGTAATTGCAGCTCGTCTCTCTCTCTCTCTCTCTCTCTCTCTCTCTCTCTCTCTCTTCGCTTTCTCCGCGCGGCTTGGAACCCGTTCAAAAAGGAACCTGCTCGGGCGCATGCTTGACCTTTCGTCCGTATACGCGGCTAGATAATTTGTAACGCGGTTTTGCCGGTCGGCCTCGGCAAAAAGCAACCCCGTCAGAGGCGAACACCTTTTTCTTCCGTTCGACTGACTTTATGGAAAGCTGCGGCTTGCACGACTCCGCGACACACGCTTGCGGTTTTATCGACGTCCATTTCAGCCTACCACTCTGCCTGTTTATCGTCACTTCGCAGACCGACTATTCTTTTCGAACTTTTGCCTGATGCAGGAGGCGTTTGTGTTTCGTACTGGCCAGCCAGAAAAGTGCTCGTTCAAGTCACTCGAAACGTTTTATCATACGATCGATAGCCTTGCTAGAGCTGAGGAAACCTTCCAGGTTCTTTTAACCCCTTGTCTTATAGCAACGAGTCGTACTCGTGGTGCCAATTAAGGTCTATAGGTTATAAATATGAGTTTCGGTGAAATATGAGTTGTTAAAAATTTTCTATTATAGCAGCCTTGACTTTCAGAGGTTTATCTAAAGTAAATGAAGGGTAAGGGGAAAAAGCAAGGAATGTCACGAAACAGCTTGCTGAGGAAATCAATTTTTAATACTTAAATGCACCAGTAAAGAAACAAAGTCCAATGAATGTAACAGTACTGTTTATGACATGAAGTTATACTCTAATTCGGCGAAAGAAAAGAAATGAGCTAAAATATAATTGTTTTATATCATTTTAATTTTTCTTTCAAGTCGAGCACTGCAGAATACAAATGGACATACCCTGTTCTTTACCCTTACCCTTCAAATTGTACATGTTGATAAATATTTTTCTTATTTCACGACAATTTATTACTATGTAATAAAATAATTATCGGTACAAACGTACCATCAGAGAAGAAAATATTTTGTATCCTCAATGATTTCTCTGAGAACGAACTTTATAATGTGTCGCACTAGATATTGAATTTTTCACTGTCAATTGATAGTACCTAAAAGAATATGATAGTGAAGTGTTCATTTGAACATCGAATTGCAAATTTCTAATAAACATGACCTGCTGGAATTTCCGATAGATTCTGTAAAGCAGCCAGCATGTTAACGAACTGTCTGATCCAGCCGATGAATTTTCTACTGCTCAGTGGAGGATCCGTAATTTTCAAGAGAATAATTTTTCGACGATCATGCGCAATTAAGTTTGCGCGTTCCTGCAAGCCGGTCGAATTCTCCGGCACAGGCCGGTGAATCGAAACGTCGTTAACGGCGGAACAGTTGGTAATTTGTCGATCAATTTGGGGGCGAGCCGGTGCTTTTATCTTTCGAAAACGCCCGCGGCGTTTCGATTTTACGAGGGCCAGCAAGAAAAACAGGCTATTGTTTCGTCGGGGCTGGTACGCTCGCGCCTGTTCGCAGCGTTTATATTTCCCGCTGCTACATAACGCGCGCGTAAAATATTTTCGTGAACGATATTTCGTTCCCTGCACCGTACGCAGCCTTTTCACGGCGACAGGAAACGCGGCTTGAACGTGTAACGAGCAAGAAAAATGGATGAAACTGGCTTATCGTCCAACGTGCTGAATTTCACACTTTAATAACAACTGAATTTAATCGCGAATTTTTCTTGCTATTTTTTCATCCACGTCGTTGTTAACCCTCATTCGTCCCTTGTGTCAATTTGACACATGCCTCTCACCAAAATGCGGTAAATGTAAAAAAGTACTTCTTGCACATCACTTTATTATTTGTGAACAATCTGAACATTCTGATGCCTGAATGTACTTACTGAATCTACAGAAACTTTATATTCTTATTCTCAATAAAAGAATTTACAAATTTAACTATTTATCTTTCCATTTTATTGATTTTTTACTATTGTGTCAATTTGACACCAAGGGACAAATTAAGTTGCGAAAATGAGGGACAGATGGGGGTTGACGCGGCTGTGTCGTACATTCCAGTGAAATGTACAGGACAGCGTGTGTAAGCACGGAGAACGAGTTACGAGTTACGAGAATTGAAATTCGTAATGTGGATTCAGTCGCAGGTGCAGGTAATTTTCTTGCTGCGAGGAAAGGTAATCTGCGACGATGTGGTGGTATCGTGTAATCGAGAGAACCTAGAATATCCTCGTTCCCTTTTCACCTTGCCCGTGCAAGGGTTTCGATTTTGTCGAATTTCATTTCCGAAGTTCTCTGCTGATGTAAGTAAGTACTTCCTCTGGCTCCGGTTCTTCCGATAGTTATTCACGTGAATTCACTTCAGAAATAATGGCTACTGCAGTGCATGAAATTCAATGAAATACCTTATAATTAGACTGCGGATGTTTATGCAAATATACATTTTTAGACTTCAATATTTTGTACGTTAGTGCAGTTATAAAAGTGGAACTGTGAGAAAACTGTATTTTCTTCTGTGAATGTTCAAAAAAATGAACTTTTTATTTTATCATGGTTTTAAATTGCAATCGAACATTCGCAATCGAATGCTCATGTAACAATGTACAACTTATGACAGTTTTTATTGTACGAATCATCAGTTATCAAAACATGGAATCAACTCTGACCCACATCTCGTTTCTACAGAATTCATTGTCAGAAAGATCTCCCCAAAATCGACCATACGTCCGTATACAATGACCATTCGAAAGAATTCCATCCCGCCATCCATCATTTACGAGGGATGGGTGTCAGGCATAGGTGTGGATACTCAGCTAACATCCGAGTGTTGCTATTCACCGTTTGAAGGGTCCCAATTTTCTCGGCCATTAGCCGATTCGGAGAAAGGAATTACGCGAGAGAAGGGCCCTGTTATTGTTCTATCCTGCGAATCGCTTAGCAGATGTTGATCGTGATGTTCGGCAGCTGTTTCGCCAAATGGTAACGTCAAGGGCTTGACCATTAACGATTCAAGCCATGGCTCGAGATTCGTACCGGGCTCCCCCATAAATTTGTAATCTCGATTCTCCTGACCTTCTCTCCGCGAGGGAGCAATCCTCCGGGGTCCTCCGGTTGCTTTCCAAGGCGTGTGTATCGGCTGACCGAGGAATTTCGAGCAGCGATTTATGCCGGAGGAACGGGGCCTTTTGTGCCTTTGCCGCTCCGGGCATTGCGCGCATAATTTCAATATCGTCTCGCGGTCAGCTGCAAAACTGTCCAGTCACGACACTCATGTTCATTTTTCTTCGACGGTTCGCGACCCCTTCGATTCAGATTCTGGTTTATAACTGATCCACTGCGATCGTTCGGGTAGCCCCTGATTAGCGTCCTCGAGAAACGGTACGAGATAAGTACGAAAGTTTCGATCCAAGCGGGAGAAATAATCCTTCAGGATTTAGAGAATTGTTATGCAGAGCTTATGGCACCGATGAAATTGGTTTATCGATACAGTCTCGCTGAAACCTGGAATCTCCATGAAAGGAAGTTTCACGTTTGATGTAGAATTTTAGAGTCCAAGTCATTTCAACTCGTATAGCTACAGCTAGAGGAGATAATTAGGTGGCCTGTTTTATGCGCTACACCGTGTATGTCATGCAATTAATTTAACCGTGTATGAAAATATCGGAACATGGACTATAATTTAGAGTAATGAATGGCAAGTTAGGTATACTAACAATATAATTTATTGAAATGCAGAAGTTTGTCCGAATGCTTTCGTGTGTGACTACATAACGTTTGTAGTACGCGAATACGTAGTGCGATAATCCGTGAACAATTATGCCAGTGAACGTTGTACGCGGTCGCGATAACTCCAACGGTAAATGGCGCCCGATAGCGAGTGAAATAAGGCTGGAGATTTTGATAGACTATCTCGTTGGTCGAGTAATTTATAAACTACGCCTTTTGGCTCGCGGTTGAAAATTGGTTACCGTTCTGCTCATGCAGGAGAAGAAAATGCAGGGGGCTTTTAGTAGCCATTATGTCGTGCGTTTAATACCGACATCTGATCTGGTGTCTGGTTGGCGTGTTTAACAAATTAACACGTTCCGTGCCGAATGGGTCGTACGCGCCCCACGCACCAAATTCAATTATTCTAAATAAATGGTAATATTCTTTATATTCCAATTAAAACGAACGCCAGAATAATAGTACCAAATGAATGGTATATGATAAGACAATTCAATATTTGTGTTTTTAAAGTTATGTATTTATAGAAACTTATTTTCATGCGTCTGGCTAGTTATAGAATTTTCACTGGGGCATGGAACGTGTTAATGAATGTTTGATGAGAATAACTTTTTGAAAGAATAAGAAGCCTTTCTTGTTTCTTCGGTTGTCCATAAAAACCGTACAGCAAGCACAAACGATTCTTTTGTTATAAAAAGTATGAAAGTTATGTGCGACTGAAGTAGGTGTTTTGCATTATATCCATGTTAATAAGCATCGACATTTTGATTACGTTAAACGTAAAATATTCTAAAGAGTACATTTTAACTAACTTGTTTGTTTTATGTTGCAGGTAAGAAGAGTACAAGGTAGACATCTATTGCATGACTGGAATCCCTTTGCATGGCTCTCAAGGTAAAAATTATTATCAAATCGAGTGTACGCGTAAATTTTAATGGACAAGCGCTAAGGTTACTGAACAATTCTAATTTCTTAACTGAGAATTATTCTAAAATTTCACGTTACACATTATCTGAAATCGACTCCCCCGAGGGCGATTTATTCAAATTATTGGTTTCTTAGTCATTCATAGAATTCGCGAAGCTGTTTCTGACCTTTCTTAAAGGGACACCCCGAACGAGGGCGAGTTCTCTGAGAATAAGGAGAAAGCCGAGTCACAGAGAGACAGAGCGAAACCTTAGATCGCTACGTCACCGGAGAACAGAATCCATATTGAATTGGAAGGGAAGCCAAGCCGGCTGTCGCGAGGATAGAGTTACTCTGGAAACAGTGGCCCTGTAACGATAATAAAGCTGCATGAATAATTCAAAATTTTTCAGCGTGCCCGTCGAAAAGTCTCTGCGGAGCGCGAACCAACCGGTCCGCGTTCAAAAATTCATAAACCACCGGAATCTGTTCTTGATGCACCGACCTGAATTCTGTGTTGAATCGTCCAGACAACGCGATTCCAACGAAAACGAATTTTAACATTTCCACCATCTGATTTCTCACTGTCGCCGCCAACAGAGTCTCCGAGGAGGAAGGCATAATTTAGGATTAGCTGATCAAACAAGAACGATATAACCCCTTGTCTTCTAACAACCAGTCACGCTCGTGGCACAGCATATGATCTGTATGTTACAAAGACGAGCTAAACGTGTGATCCTCTGATTTCTTTGGGCAACATATTGACATCACTCAGGGAAACAGTAGGGTTAAGTAAGAGATGATCTTGCCCAGTTAGTTGTGTCAGCAATAATCAAGAAATCACTCGGTGAACAGGTAAAATACCGTCTGTCGATGATAAAACATGTGAAGAATTCCTGCGCGTTGGGCTCGGGGCTCTCCGGAGAGTCTTCTAGCGATTGACTGACACGTTCAGCATGCTTACTCACGTCGTTACACGTCGCCGCTGTCACGAGGATTCTTTTCTGTTTGCTTTATCTTTTGACCCCGGTGGCGGGCTAACAAGACCTCGACCTTACCGGTACGAGACACCGAGGATTCTGCGGACTCCGTTTCGTCCAGTCATTACAACTGTTACAAGCGGAACTTTAATTTCACCCGTCCGAGAGAAAAGAGCAGATTAACGACTTCATCTTTGCCTGACGTCGGGCCGGCTGACGCGTCGCGTCCATCAGCGCGATTGTTCCTTGGATTTCTGTTTCTTTTTTTCCTTCGTTCCGCCAACGCCACTTTTGAACCGACCGGCCGAGAAAAGTTTCGTGGCCGAACCGCGATTTATCGAGACTCGACCCTCTTGGGCGATTTATTTTAAACAATACTTCCGAGCGTAATAGAAACGCGTTCCTCTTTGCCTTGTTTCCGTACGGAGAATAACACGGAGTTTCGGCTGCAGAAACTTTCCGCCGACGATATATCGCGGCCTTTGTTTCGAATTGCGGGATGTCGAGGAAATCGATACTAAATCTATGATTGATCTCTTCTCCGACGAATTTATTATTCAAGTCGGAAAAATTATGTGAGCTCGATACGAATTAATGGCTGTCGAATGGGGAAGAAATTGAAAAATTCAGTAATCTCTGAGAGAATATCCACGACTTGACGTGAATTAAAAAAAAATGGAAGGTTTATACAGGATGTTACAGAAGAAAGGTTCAGGAGGGTAAGGACCGATAGTCTCGCGAATTGGAGGAAAAAAGTTCCAATAAACATGGGTCAAAAAATGAACCCTTTGCACTCCAAGCAATTAGGCTATACGTTGGTAGTCAAGTCCAAGGAGTTTTTTTCTTAGATTTCGGAGTTACACAAAATGACCAAGAAAAAATCTTGGCAATTTGTTAGATTATACGACTTATTTTTCAAACCTTAAATTTTTAATTTTTCAAACTTTAATGTTTATATACTACGAATTAGGATAAGAGTAGAATAAACATAGAAAAGTATAAACACCCAATGACATTGATGAACGAATGCATATAAACATTTTTATCTATAAATGATAAAATGTGGACAGTAACATTGGTCATAGGAGTAGAATGCTTCTAAGTGCATGGACAAGTACAGTTGGTGTGCAAAGGGTTAATATTGTCGGTATTATAAACAATTCTGTGTTTTGGTGAAAACATGCACTTCTATGGTGTGGAAAACTATCTACCTTTCAAGTCCTGAACCCTTTTTTTAACCCGTCAGCCTTCATTTATTTTGCTCTTCGTGCAGACGAGCTCCGACATTTGTTTAAAGCTTCATGTGTACAAACTCCGACATCTGATTCGCGCGTCTTATGAACAAACTGTGACGTTTGATTTCTACGGGTAGAATATATTGAGACGGCACGGGGTATATCTGAAATGAATTCCAGGAGGAGAACGGCACAACATAAAAGAAGTACAACTATCTTTTGGTCCATCGTTTTGGTCCAGGTCAGGTACTATGAGTCAGACTCGTAGTAGCGCGTTTTGGTCCAAGTCATGCACTACGAGTCAGACTCATAGTTTAGGCCGAATGAGTTAACACCCTGCACGTGAGCATTTTCGAAGGAACTGTTAGATTTTAAACTGGCCACTGAAAAAATATAAAACTTGGTTATTTTACAACGACGGATCTTTCCGTAACACATATGTCTGTACCAAGACCTTCTTATAATCATGCTGAACAAACACGTTCGCATTAAAAAATAAAGTATTAATGTATCTCGTACCGATAAATCGTGCTTATCGACATAAAACCGTGCATTTGTGTTAATTACAAGCTACATAATTCAGGTTTACAACAGACTAAGCGTTCGTCGGGACCGTTTACGCTAAGAGAAAGACGCTTTCGATACATCCCGAGCCGATAAATCATGCTTTTCGATATAAACGTAGGATCGCGGCGGAGACGTAACTCGGGCTTACGCTGAAAAATTGCCTGCCCTTAATTCCGGCGGGCATTTAAAGGAACGCAGTTAATTTCACGTAATGGCCGATCACGGTTATTTATATGCACATTTTTATGTATGAACCCCGCGGTAGAGGTCATAAATGAGCGTGCACCGCGGACGAATGCGAACGGTACAGACAAAATTTTCGGTCTCTCCAGCTGTTCGGCCTCTCGCCGCGATCAATAGCTAATATAAATGTGCCGTAATGAATAAAAGTGCCGACGGGGGGCGAGTCGCTCAATCACCGTGAGTAATTAACCATTTTACCGTGGCCACGGTTCGATGAAACACGGGGAACGTAATTAAGTGTCGGCCCGCGGTATCTCGAAGACACAGATGGGCCGAATGTTGTTTCAAAAAGATATTCGGACGACTTTAATAGCAACTTTTATTCGATCATCAAACGGAAAACATTCCAGGATAATCAAGAGATTCTTCAAGACGAATACACTAGTGCAGTGTTTCCCAACGTGTGGCGTACGCCCCACAGGGGGGAAATTTTGATTATTTTGGGGGCAATTAGAAAATTATGTTGCATTTGTCACCTTCATCACCGATATAGTCAAAAAATCACCATAGTTTTTTATGCTAGCAGGCGTCTTTTTCTTATTTGTAATACCTATTTATATTATACTTTTTCAGAATTTGGTTGACTATTACGCTAGGGGGATATCAAAATCTTTGAGTCGTTGGGGTGGGGCATGATCCAAAAAAGGTTGGGTAACACTGCACTAGATACTTTACTTTTTCTATGACTTTTTACAGACCTGATTTTGGCCATTATGTATTTGGCAGACCTAATATGTAAAAAGTTTCCTTTCTCCATCACGAGGTGGTTCAATTTAAGTGATTAAAGTCGTTCATTTCAGCCATGCCTCAAATTTCTTAATAAGAAAATGGTCGATGGTCCACTATCATCAACCTGATACATTGTATCGGATAAACGATGGTATCATGTTCTAATAAATGCCGATTATTACATCGAGAGATTATTATAATTTGCCTTTCTAGTTTAGAAATTCTGCACATCAATATTAGGACCCTCGCATCCTTCTCCAGGACTACTCTGCCGCAATCAGTGGTCGATCATAAGCGATCGACTGTGGTATCGAGTCCCAGACTGAGATTAGACATTCAGAGATGGACACGATTTCAGAGAATTGACGATGAAGATTAAGGTTAACGTAATGTAGCAGACTAATTGGTAAATTAGTGTACTTTGCTAGAGCACGTTAGTAGAACAATTTGGCTTCTCGATAAGACCACCTGATATTTAATATCGAAAATATATTCTATATTAGAATAAATTTGAAACGAAATGCTTATGGAAAACAGGGATTTTAAGCAACTAAATAACGATGGTTACGGCTATTACAAGTATCATCGTAAAAAGTTCAGTTTTCTAAAATGAAATGTATTGCGTTTGATTCATTGATCCTGAAGTCGAGTGTGCTTCAAGAGCAAATTGATTGATCGTTGTTACAATAATTCGCGGAGCGAGTTGAATTGGAACGAGAAATGCATCTCGTGTCTTCTCCGTAATCTCCTCCTTAATATTCTGCAATTAATCAACGCTACCTGACTCTTCACTTAGCAAGGGCCGTGTTCGAAACACCTGACACGCGAGGATGCAATAACTTATGCGCGTAATTCGTACACTCGAGAGTATTTATTACGTCTACCTTTGACAAATTGTTGTCGAGGAAGAAATTCAAGCTGCATAGGATATATGACTGTCGAAAATTCTCTTTTCTCTTTTTATGATTAAAGAAGTCTTAATAAAGACAGAAGCTCGTAGTGAAAAGTTCAGTACTTTTATATTTAAGTCACAGACGATAATTATTTCAACCTCTGTGGAATTTTAGACATACATAGTGGGTCCTACCATTAAATCGTGGATGTTATGAGCGATCTCATAATTTTTCCGCGGGAAACAAATGATCGTACAGACCAATCCACTAAAAGCAACTGCTCTGCACCAATATCTGTTTGTCATTTCTATCTGAAGTCATTCTGAGCTGTCGCGTTTCACACCTTCCTTTGGATCAATGAAAAGTCAAAATGTCTATAATCATCAGAAACAGCTAGCTAATCACCTACGTACTTCAGTTACGCTCTAGCCTCTGTTGGCTGCACACCCTCCTGTATCCTATTGTCTCCATTACTAAAATAGAGTCTCGAGGATTTACATCTGTTAGCGCAGTGCCAGTATGTTGTGTAAATGATAGGGTGCAATACATTTGCACATAATAAACTGCGAGAGTGTTCAAGAAGACTGCGTTTTTAAACACAGTCGATGCTCAACAGGTATGTCAAATACAATTCTTCAAGTGCTATTCAATTCTATAGCCTGCACCGAGGGTATGGCAGTTTTGACACATGTTTTTGTAGCTCCCTGTGGCATTCAAACGGTGAATTCACGACAACCATAATATCGTTCGATGGAAATACCGTTGCCTCGTAGCATACGCGTGTTTCCCGTTTCCGTTTAATTTTCATTTTTCATGTCACGGATCGTGCAGGCTGAAGCAGTAAGAAAGAAACAAATAGCAAGAGTTTCGATATCGATGCCGCTGTTTGGTAATCAAGGAACGGTACTCGTCCGTGTGGTTCAGGGGTCAGTTTTAAGTGGCACTGCGGCAGAGCAGAAAAACGGGCCGAATATGTAATTATCGGACGTTGGCTACGTAGCTGGTAATAAATGTTACGGACTGTAACAGTTATCGATCGGACTGTACCCCGGGCGTAGAGTATGCTGATAACGCGATTTGTCACGCGATCGAAATTTTCAACGGTATGCGAATCATGATGCGACCGGTGCTATACTTTTCCAAAGGAACCTTCAACATTTCTCGCAGAAATAATACGTCCCTAATATTTGCAAGCTTTAACCCTTTGAACTCCTTTGTTGAGTGTGACTCGACATCGACTTTATTTAGAGGTACATACTCATATGTCGAATCACACTTGACATGTTTAAATTGCCAGTTTAAATACATATTATACTTCGCAATATTTTTTTTGTACCTAGAGAAGCAATATTACATATATATGACCCTTTTTTGAAACAAAAAAAGTCCTTGAAGTGTTCAGATACATGATTATTTGTACCTAATTGGTCCCTCTCAACCAACTGCCTTTTGAAGTACATTTCAAATAAAACACTTAAAATAATAGGGAGTTATTGAAAAGAAAATTAAAAAAAAAGTTAGGTGATCAAAGGATTAATTCAATCTACGCATCGTGTCGTCGTTATTCATTTATTTAACGGAGGTAATCGCTTTTGGGAAATTGCCCAAAGAATGTATTAGTTTATAGAGAACTTCTAGTTTCTATAGTTCGACGATTTAATCATGAATAGCATCCTCGTCCATACACTATGACTTTCAGGTTACCGTTTATGTTGTCGAACTATACCTTTTCTTTCTGAGCAGTTAGATCTAACTCTGACTTATTAATAATTTTTGTTCTGATACGGAGGTCATTGAAATTCGGACTTTTATATAATGTGAGTCTGTAATGTGAGTTTTTTGTAATTCTTGTTAAATCAGTTTGCTGAAAGACGAAAGAGCTCAAAGACCGTTTGTGGAAACGTCGAACGGGATTACAAGCCCTGAAAGAGCTTTTAGGTCGCATCATCCCTTCAGCGTTATACTACCACCGTGATTGACAAGAATGCAAAAGGGAACGGTATACGAGAATGAAGTGCTTTTTCTAGATGTAAAAGTGTACAACCTGTCAGTCTTTTTCATGAAATCGGTCTATCTTTCGAAAAATGCGATATAAATATTTTTCTGAAGAAAAGTAACGCATTGTTCAATAAAAGTTATTATCTTATCCGAAATCCGAAAATCGTTACGAGTCCATCTTTGTCGAAAAAAAAGAATGGTGACCAAAGAGATGAAATGAGTTGTAAAAAAAATTCTCAGGAAAATTTTCCAGGGAGTTGGCCAGAGTGGACCTAGGTGCGGTGATATTCCCATCGGTGGTCTTCTATCGTGGTCAATTATTATCTCCACCGGGCCGGATGCCAGCCAAAAGAAAACCACTTACGTGACACGCTAATAATAGGTCCTCGGGCAGCGGATTACGCGGAGCTTTTGTTCATTAGCGTACCATTTCGGTTTAATTGACACCTCTGACCCAGCCGGCGGCTTACGCGCAAGTAATGGATATCCTCATCACTTTGTGGACACCGGTGCCGCGGTGGCCACCGCCAAAACCGATCAACCGGATGTGATTTTCCTTCCCAGGCCACAGAATATCGTTATCGACGAAAGTCGCTCTAATAGACGCAACTAATTAATTGCACTTTAACGGAGGCGCGTCAGAAGTGAATTCTCTCACAAGATCGCTGGTGTAATATTCGTTCACATAAATTATTCAAAATTGTATAGCTTTCGTTCGTCGGTGCACTTGGTATTTTATATTGCTGCTGTAACATAAACATTTATGCAGAATTTTAGAATTTGATTACCGCATTTTTAAATAGCGAGTTAATTCGTCTTGCAAGCTTGCAAAAAATTTGGAGGTTGATAATTCTGCAGAATGTTTTTATTTTAGAATTGCTTCATCCATCACCAGAGTAATACAGTGAAATTTGGGGAGGTGTTCGTAACCGGTAGCCGATTTTTTCGTCACCAACCGGTTCCTTTGTGAACTCTTTTCGACCGAAATCACACCACTCAGTTTAATCGCCGTAATCGTTTCGTCGAATTATTAACCCCCTCGAGACGGAAGCGTACGATAAAAAAGAAGTCTACTTTCTCGTCCACCTTTTCATCCGCACGTAGAAAACGATCGATTCTTCGCACGCGAAACATACTCGATCGTAACGGTGATTTCGCCGGTCAGACAGTCTCTTTGTACCTTTTTTCCCTCTCGTGCAAAAATAATGAGCCAATTTTTATCTGCTCGCCGGCGAGTTGACGCAATCGCTTCATTTCGGGTCGAATTTTAATCACTTTCACTCTTGTTCCATCGTGTTCCAATTTTTCTGCGGCGAAAGTCTAGCAGGAAATAATGACCAGAAATGAAGGTACGCTGTCGAAGAAAATTGAGCCTTCTGATCAATAAGATTTCTTTTCTTAGTGAAAATTTCGACTACATCGAGAGTCATTTACAGAATTATTATCAGACCATTCCATCCACTCTTCTATTACACACCTGTTCTTAAACTAGTAATTGTAAAAGTAATGAATACACCGGGTGTTCTAAAATAGATAATCTTAACATTCCATACAACACGATTAATTTTTATACTCAAAGCTGGGACCACCAATTTTTCTATGATCCAGCAACTATTGAAACCTCTAATCGCAAGCTAACTGTATACTGCCCGTATAATAAAATAAAGAAATTAAGAAACTTGATTACACACGCACAAAGGAAACGTAAAATTTGACGAAACAAAAATCACCATCGCATTCTCCGGTGGAAGTTCATGAAAACAGCGGTCAGGAGGTCGGAGGATGAAAAACGCGATGGCGGCGTCGAGGACAGGTGTGCACGATTGGAACGAACGATTGCGACGAATACCAGTGGGCGATCGAGCATAAGCAAATACATGCAATTACGCGTCGGGGTGGAGAATCGAAATTACCGCGCGACCGTTTCGATGCACATGTCAATACGCTGCAACGCCGGATAATTAGATCAAGTTTCGCCATTTATTAGTGCTGTGCGTGCTACGGTCACGTCAATTATCCCCCGACTATATGCATGCTAATCGCCTTTATGTAAATACGACGGATGGATAATGTGATTTTCGGCGCGCCATCGTTGCCCACAGATCACCGAGAGTGCGAATCTTTAATGTTCCCACCACGAAAGTTGGCACCCAACGCGATGCGACGTGATCCCGCGAGAGTTTGAATTTATGGCTCTGCGTCCGACGATCGACGCGACGCTACGCGACGCGACGTGACGCTCGAAACCGTGATCCAGACAACGGGATGAATAACCGTCCGTAACAACCTTCGTTGCGTCTTTTTTACCGCGAATTACGTGTCTAAATGCCATCGTGAATGTTTTGACACACAGGATGATTTGTAATACCGTTACCATTCAGCCGGACTCCATTCAGCTCGTCTCGCGGTGTAACAAATCACTTCGAATAAATTGAACTCTTCCACTTCGGTATTCAATGCTTCAATCAGATAACACCCATCTATTATACACCCCGCTGTATGAATTAAGTTATCCTCTTGCGTTGGACGATTAAGTAGATGTTTCTGCGCGTTACACGGCATTAAGTGCCCAGATATACCGCTACAGTCCTTCGACGATTCTCATTCATTATACAGAGAAGATTAACAAGTACGATTATATTTTCTGTGATAAATTATGTGCCTCGAGACATTGTCAACTACTTGGTCAGACTTCTCAATTCGCGTCGTATTAAATTCTGTGTTTAAATATAATATTAAATTTCAACGAATTGAATTCGTTTAGAGAGACTATATTGCAGAAGTTATAGAAGCTTATTTGTTATTCATTTGAACAAATAAATTAATCGATACTCTGCTGAACCTGTTACGCGTACATTTCGAGAGTACCCGGAGGTGTTCGGGAGGGTTAAGAGGGTATTTCATTTCTCGAAAGTGGTTCTGGCAACTAGGAGATAAGCTAATCGAGAGAAGGACGTTTTCTCATCAACTCGAAGACGAATCTCGTAGAGGATGTGTCCCTTCGCGTGTCTTTTCGGTGGAAAACTCGAAATCGGTTGAATCCAGTTCGGAGCTGAATACGGGTGGGTGGCGGTAGGCGTGCAGAGTACGGGAAGGCAATTTCGCGGGGAAACAAAAGAATCGCGCATGTCACGGTAATAAAGGCGAGTTATCCCAATTCCCGTGTGTGCAACGCTGGCCCAGCGTTTCACATCTCGCCTAAAAGAGTTTGCTCGACGATCGGACCCGTGAACCGTGCGATTCATTCTATGCGATTTCAGCCTTTGTTTCGCGAACAGGCCGCACACCACGCTCGAGATGCAACGTCAGGACAGCTCAGATATCGGAATTTCGAGGGCGTTAACCACCTCTGCCTTTCACCTTGCCCTTTACACTTTATTTCGTGATACCGTTGAACGTACAATTAATAGATTTTAACAATTACTAGCAGTGGCGAAATCACATTCATAAACATTTAATTGCAAACATTTAACGCGGATGCTCAACAGATATGTCATTTTTTCGAAAATAATTGAATCGGCGAGTCGAAGAACAGTACAAATCTAAAAACCACATTTTGGGATACTTAAAAAAATAGTTTCAGTTATCATGTATCATCAACGTCATTGATTTTATAATGCTGTTTCGATTTAATCACGGTTATGGTAACTCAGATGAACGTTCATACATACCTAACTATGGTTAAACTTTTCTCATATATTTTTAATAATTAAAGTAAGACCATTGGACTTGTACTGTTTTTCAACTCATGCCACTTTTTAATCCGGAAATTTATAAAATAATACAGTAGCAAAATAACATTTATTAACTTGCTTTAAACGTAATTGAAGTAGAAATTGTTTAATGTTATGTGATCATTAAACTAAATTCAGCATGGTGTTAAAAAAATTAGTCATCGCCTTGTTGGTCAGTAATAGTTTTCGAAGAATAAATTTCTTGGTAGAATGAATCTGAATTTGTTAAAACTGTACAAATCTATGACAGATACTGTTTTTGCACTCATTAAACTGAAGGGACTATTTGAAACACGGCTATAGAGTACTTATTTTGCGTTGGTCTTGTCCCAACGTGTAGTTCTATGCATTTTACATTTAGGTTTGGCATTGTTCGAAAATGGCTAATTTTGGACTTGAACTGTTCTTCAACCCACCGATTCAATTATCTCTCGCCGCGAAATCATAGCATCAATATTTATCTTCGTGCAAGAAGCGTTAAGTGAAACTTCTCCTCCACGCTCTTCCCTGAGACCGACACGTGTCCCTGCTAAATATTCCACGAGCTCCCGGAGAAAAATCCTGGCAAAAGGAGACTTCTCAGCGGCTGCTCAAAAATGAAACGAACCAGAGTCGCGTGAAAAACTTTGAAAACCTCCGGCAGGTTCCAACAAATAACACCGCGTGAAATTTTTATCAATCGCGAACGTATCGGGAGAATATAAATTCCGCGTCGAGATTTCTCGTCTCTGCAGGAGAGACTCTCGAGAGTTTTGCGATTGATCGATCCGCCCCGGGAGTGCTTGCGTTACCAAAATTATGTTCGGTAATGCAGAGGAGTTATCGTCTCGTTTCGAGGAGGTTCTTGAAAGCCACGAACACGATAACGCCGCGAGTTGCGAACGCGTCTTGTTGGCGGCTTTATGTATCACTCCGTAACTACGACCATAAGAGGGCCATTGTCGGCTGCATTACTTTTTGAAACTACACCATTCTTCCAGCGATGGCGTGAAAAGCTCGTTCCCCACGCTGTTCTCCGTGGAAGATGTTATCCTTGTATACGGTCGACCCTTATTATCGCCCCGCTCTATCGCATCGATGCTTATAAGGGTTCGAAGCCGATTTCACCTGTCGTGAGAGCTCGTGAGATAGGTTGCGCAAACTTTGCGAATGTTTCAATATACCTGTGTATGTTGATTTCTGCGGAGAATAGGAATGATATCGATGTTATTGCATGGTAGTTGATACAACGGGATATAACGTGTTAGAAGGCAATAGGACTGAAAGGTGAATTTGCTGCTTTCATATGTTGATGCTACATGTTTTAGCGATATCTTCCTGCGGTAACATGGAGTAAAGCAAGGTAGACAGAGATTAAATCGGATTGATAAATATCTAAAGCTCTGTTTAACACGATCGTAATGACGCTAGATACCGAAATTTTATAGTAGAGCCGAATTTTTTTTTAAAATCTGAGAATATATGACATCTGTGCGAATTGTTGTATGTATATTTTTTGCTTGATTTTTTCTTTTTCATATTTTGGAGCTGTATTTTGGGTGCACCGCCGATGGTACATGACGGCTCCAGTGACAATTTTTTTGCTAGGGCCGTCATGTACCACAGGTGGCGTACGTCGTCGCGAACGTGTTAACTCAATTTCTGATTGATGTCGGTTATCGTACTCCGAGTGAATTTCAAGTGAATTAAATTCTAATTTGATTGATACTAGAGCAGTTACTCTAAACTATAACTGAGCGGAACTTATATAAAAAAAAAAAATAAAAAGAACAATTTTTGAAGTACATAACATCAATGTAACATTTTCAGTAGAACGGGGACAATCGCAGTCAGCCTTGATCCATTACTGATCAAGTAAATTAGGCCGTGTATAAATTTTAACTTCAAAAAATGGACACAAAGAAATAATATTTTTGGCTGAATTTCCATTTCGAACAACTTTCAATCACTCATTTTTCTATTGAAGGTACACTGACTTCATTCAAAATGAGAAGAAATTGAAACGAAAGATCTGTAGCAAAAGAGACATGTTAAAAACTTCACACAAACATTCCATCGACATTCATAGGTAATTATTCTTGTTCTTTAGCCACATCTTGAATCAGTTTAACAACAAGTGGACCTCTAAGAAGCTCTTGCTTGAGATGATGTTCCAAGAAAGTCTCCGCAGCCGGTTCTCACGCTGAACAAAACGATTTAACGCTCTTCCTTTATCAAACTCACGAATTCTCACGATTTATGAAGCGAAAGTTTCCGTGGCTACTCCTTGCGATTCTTTTTTACATCCGCATTCGGATTTCAACCGCCATAAGGCTCCTGACAGCAACGAATTCGCACGCTCCGGGGAGTCCTGACGAAGCTCCAGCAGAAATTCGGCGATTCATGGCCCACCGAAACAACGTTAATTACCATTGCAGCCAGAAAACGCAATCAGCATTTACCGTTGCAGCCTCTTGTCAGCGTCGACGGCCATCATGGCGGCAAAACAAACGAATCGTTCGCGGTGACACGCGGGCCCGGTTAAATTGCCGGCATAATCGGGCCAAATCGGATAAGCAATTAAAACGACTCACTCGATACGCTCGTTATACGCGAAAATAAGATCGGCTGGAATTGTTGTTGGATCGGAGCAAATGGCGGGGAATCGTTGTAAATCCAACGAACCACCTTTTCCACTTACTTTTTCTTTTCTCAGTTTTTTCGTTTAATTTAGTCAGAGGCAGAGAGAGATTTATTTATTCGAACGAATTCGAAGTTCGAGAGGCAATATTTACCGGCGAGCTTTCCGACCGGCGGGAAAATAAGAGGACAAAATGTTTGCGGTTCTCGTTACAAGGTGGCTCGTGGAATCGGAGGCCCGGCTCGTTCGGACGAGAAACGGGTAATGAATCGTTCAACGATGCGATTCGTTATATCTTGCTCCTTCAGCAATAAATTCATTAGCTATCGAACGTGGTTGATTAACCTGCTGCATTTATTTCGAAAATGCTATCCATCGATAGGAATGGTTCATTCTCGAGAACCATCAGGTTGGTTTAATTTAAGAATCACGTGGTCCTAGAGACTCTAGAATTAGAATTTTCACACCAAACCGCTGAAATTATTTTCTCTATTTTTCGCCCTTAATTTACAGTAATTTTCTTTATATAAACCATCAATATTCCAATCCATCAAAAAGTTTTCAATATTTACCCGTGCGCTCGTTGCTTTCTATGATTACTATAATATACAAAAATATTGTATAATTGAAGTCACAGAGAACGTCTGAAATTATACACATAGTTACATATTTTAAATGACTAGAGTTACTGTGACAAAATTATTCGAAATAACATGTGAGCTCTACCAATTTTTTGTTGTGCCGAAGGCACTCGAATCAAAAACACCCTTTGATTTCTGACCGATCGCAAAGTAGAAAATATTTCCGCGATCCTAATACATATCCACGCTCACTCGGCATCACGTATGTTTATAGCGAATTCGTATGTCGACGATCGGCTGTCCGAAACCTCGATTACGGTGTTGCAGAAGACACAGGTAAAAAGCGATGGCGGGCAAAAAGAGAGTTCGTTGGCCCGTAAAAGCGGTGCAGCGCGGTACGTTTCGCGAACAGCTCCGCGGAAAAATACACTCGTCGACGAAACGTTTGGTCGCCGTAAGCGAAAGGAGATTTAATTGAAACGAGAACGAGTTACGGTGGACGGCTATCGATTAACCTCGCGAAGGCTGAGTGTCGTGTCGCGGGTGAATTTTTTTAATTAATCCTTCGAGCGGTTAGGAGGGCCGCGTTTCATCCCGCCCTTTTTTCCAGCCGGTTTCGCCGGTGCCACGGGCTACACCGCGAATCCGTGGCCCAATCACGTCCGACAATTACTCGGTAATCGGGTCGCGTGCAACGCGAACGATCTCCGCCCCTCGCGTCAATCGGTTGACTGAGATAATTCAGCCACGCGACGTCATCGAAAGATCGATAATTAAATTCGTTCGTGCATTGTACGCCGCGGATTCCACCGTCTGCCGAGGAATTAAGGATCGTGCGTCTTCTTCGAATGGAATGCAAGCAGGATGAATAGGGAGACGAGAGCAGTCTGATGCTTTTATCCGCTTCGATTGATGTTGGCTATGTTGGATTCCGAGTCGTGGAGTCGAGTATAACACTTAAAATCGAAAAAGAGGTTCATTCTGCTATATGTTATGGCGTTACACAAGAATCTGACTGAATTCGCTGATTCCTAGGCAGATATACAGGGTGACCCATTTAACCCTTTGACAGTCTAATAAAATTACAAGTTCCGGTCAAAAGAATATTATATTTTCTTTTATGTTCGAAAATATTTCCAATTATGATAAAAAGTGTAAAAAACCATGTTTTACAAGTGCCTTTTAAATAATACATTATTGTTAGCATATCTGTTTGTTTCTGTTACTATCAAATTTACTAATTCAAAGTTTATGAAATATTAAAACAATTTCTTTTCCTTTATATATTAGACTGAATAGAACAGAGACACAAGAAGTGAAGAAGATAATCATATATACAGCAACAAACTTAGATATCTTTGGTAGACTTAACAGTTTGGACGCGTCGCCCTGTCCGTGCCTCGCACGGGATAAACTGTCAAAGGATTAAATCGACCCACTCGCATATTTTCGAAACTGTTGATGCTACTAAAAAGTGTTCCAGACAAAAGTTAAATGGTTTCAGGTAAAAGTAAAGTTACTTTACGTAAGGTAAAATTTTTTTTAAGAAAAAAAACTTTTTTCAAAATTTTATTAACGCAAGTTTATAGCGCTTATTGTGCCATTAAACTTTTATTTGAAACATTTTTTTCTATCTCTTGTACTTTGAGAGTTATACGCGAAAAAGTGGGCGTGCCTATTTGACTTTGAGGTTAGTTTTCCCACCCTTAAGGGGCCTTTGGGCACGAATGAAACATACTGTTATTCTTGTCTTGGATCACTCTATAAACCCACAAAGTTTTATCCCAATCCGCGGGTCAGCGATCGCGGTGTTCCCTTGTGAATGTAGGCGATGAGTTGGACGTAGTCACAGATAAAATTGGTTAGTCATCCAATAGTAGACCGTCCGTCAGGTTAAAATAAATCGAGTGATTGTGTTTTTTAAACTACACTGCGGCTGTAGAGTCGACAAAGAATTCAAATTGTTTTGTTACACATATACCACAGTTGGAGCGAATGTCATCGAATTTCAAGGATTTTTACAGTCATCTTGATGTTCTAGATATTCCTGGGGGCCAGGGACATGGAATGGTACAGTCGAGTTAGGTTGCCTAATTCTTAATTTGGTTCTCGTTGTTTTAGAAAAATTCGAAAAGTATCATGCATCCGCCTTTTCTTCCAGGTTATCCGGTCCGCGATGGCTGAACACCGCGTTCAGTTCGTTGTTCGAAGCTTTACTTGTCGGAGCGTGTTTTTCCTGACAGATCGAACGCAAAGTTTACCCTCTGGGTACAGGCGGAAAAAGTGCCATCGGGTTCCTCCGGTCGAAGAGCTCTCGTAAACACGGCTGGGAAAATGTTTTTTCTCTTTCCCGTGGAAAATTGTTACACGGATAAGGCGTCCCGACGTGCTGGCGATAGCGTCACGGAGCGTCGTTAATAATGCGCGGTCGATCAAGCCGCGCGGACGTTGATGAATCCTTCCTTCGATAAACGCCTCTTCGCGCTCGCATAAATACATAACCCGCTTCCCGTTTCGCGATACAAAAACTAACGATGTTTACCCTGGCGTCCCGACATGTTCAAACAACGCGAAACACGAGGAAATTGGGCCAACGCGTGTTCCGTTCGGTTCAACTTTCAGCGGATTGATGAGCAACACGGCTACCCGCATCTCTTCGACGTTCTCGTTTGTCTTCTGAGAGCTACGGCCGAAAACAGAACGATTTTTCGTGAAAAAATGGGTTGGAATTGTCGCCGATGTTCTCTTTGTATCGGTCTCTCTCTAGCAGAAGAACCGGTCACGTTTAGGTTGGACTTGATTCAGGAGAATTATAGTAGGACCTCGATTAATTGGCTTAATTGGGAGACAGACAGCTCGGATAAATCAAGGCCCGATTATACGAAACGTGATTGTTATTGCTCTAATATTCGAGCTTTCACATCACAACTCTTAATTTATATTTCTAGCCACTGTACCTTCTTAAAATCACTCAGATCTTCATTATAATTACAGAAAAAATAATTCTTATTAGTAAAAACAGCAACACTATGACTTTCAGAAAATATAAACAGAGTGAAATATTTCCAAATATAAGATGCAACATCGAGGATATCAAGACCATCGCTGACATGTCACAACACCTAAAAGATACCAACTAAATACAGTAGAACCTCGATTAACTGGCTTAATTGGGAGACAGACAGCCCGAATAAATCGAGGCCCAATGGATAATCGAGGCCCCAGGGGAAATAACTAAAAACGTATTTCCTATATCAAAATAAGCTCTTTACTCTTAGAAAATGTACTTCTTTTTATAATATAATCATAATCAAGTATATATCTGCTTAAATTCTATCTATTTTTTTTATTTTGCACTTACAAGTGCTTTGTTACGCCAACTTTTCACCATCACTAAACTTTCTGTTAGGTCAGGTACAAACAGAAAAGAATCGTAAGATATGTACAAGCGTTTGTAGTTAGTAAACAAAAGACCCTGGATAACCGAGACCTCGGTTGATCTAGACCACGGATAATCGCGATCTGATTAATCGAGATCCTACTGTATTTAATTCATTGTTCAGAGGTAATAGTTTACCATCTACTTACGTACAGAATATCTTAGAAGGACTATAACAAATTTAGGTAAACTCTTGAACACGTAATTTTTAATACATGTATTATTACTTAAATCTGCCAGTTTAATTATTTTATTACAATAATCTGGGATTCATTGGTTAGATATTTAGAGTCTTAGACATAGTCGAAAATAGTACTCAAATGATATAGACCTGATGAAATTGAAAAAAATATATTTTTAGATTGATTTCATAGTAACAGTCAGATCTATATTTATTACACATTACATCTACAATAACTTTTCCAGCAATCTGTCGATATTTACATACGTCGAAGCACTGTTTTCTCAAACCATAGAATGCATAACAGTTTGTTATCAGAGATTTGGCTGTATGGATGGCATGTAATAAATCAAACGAACCACGATTCATTAAACAATGTAAATATTGTTTCGACAAGATTGCGCACATAAAAGTATTATATTTGTTATTTATTTAAAAACCCTAAATGTTTGGAGTTTATCATCGACGTTACACAGAGAGTGTGTATGCTGAGGCGAACACGATCTCAAAAACCCGAATAAAAGACAACATAATATTTTTTTTATTTATTATTATATAAACAATCAGAATACAATTCTATGAGCTAATTTGCTGGCTTGGGTACTGTCTACAGCACAACTTACAGCGTGATGAGAACTCATCCATTGACGAATCCTCTTTAACCATCAGTTAAGTCTGCTAGCCAATCTCACTCCAGTCTTCTTCTTCTCATGGTATAGAAAAAATCATTTATAAGTATTATAAATTGATTTCACCTATATTTATCGAGTCCTGTATTTTCAACTCACGAGACACCTCTGAGGAAAGCGACAGCTTTATATCGACAGTTTTGATATGTATCTCTAAATCGAGACGCTCCACTAAATTTGTATCGACGTGCGCGAGGTGTTTGTATACGCGTCGAAGCTTCGTCGCGACGCGACGTCGGCAGACGAATTTTCCGTTCGACGGAGAGAGAAAACGGGGTGTACAGATATCAGCGTAAAATTCGGTCGAGTTCGTGGTTGAATTTTCCGGAGAACAAACGGGGAACGTGCATCATGCAACAGGAAACTTTTTGACACGCGCTCCTTGCCATCCATCGCGCGTCACCGCGTGACTGACGAATCTATCTAAAGCTCGAACACACCGACAAATGTTGCTAACTGCAATCGATAAGCGTATGCACGTCGTTGCATATCCCGCGAGCTGTCTGTTCGAGAATTTTCGATCTAACATCGATTTCCCTCTCGCCTAAGGCGGTCAGTTTTTACGTCGGATATTTTCTGCTGTCTTATGTCGAGTGTAAATGGTAACGACGCTCTATTTTCCCTATCTTTAATATACTGTTGGTTCATGGAGTTTCTAGGGTGGACTCGTTTCTAAATAACTACGTGTATTCGGTCTGTGGTGGCACTTCCCGCACTCGCCAGCAGAGGGATCATCAGCGCACGAGTTTCCCGCAAGTCCTCGACTTGCCTTCGATCTCGAGATAACCTAACCCTAGGTACCCCGCGTCTAAGGCACGGGTCAGCTAGATAGCCTTACTGACGAGTCCACTTGCAGGCCCTGGAGGAAACTCTCTTTCCTCTCCTTCTTTCTTTTCGCCATTTTGACAAAACAATGAAACGTATGTTATGTTAAATCCAACGTATCGCAAGCTTCTAAAATGATGGATACATCTAATGCACTCCAAACTCCTCATATCAGCTCAACGGATTAAACTTCACTCATCGCCGATCGAACTCCACAGAGATTATATACACTCGACAATGGTCACTTGAGTTAATAGCAACGCGTTCATCTGGGTCTATCGATTCGAGGGGTAAGTTCGTTACGTGGCATGGAAACTGCGGTATAATGAGGAATGCGCGGAAAAGCCATTCGGTGTTGTCTTTCAGCCGGTTATGGATCACTTGTGCCGCGTCGATTTTCCGCAACATAATAGCGACTGAGAAGGGTGGGTGCAGGAGGCGTAGGGGAGGACACGCGTCCTCATGATTGAATGGCAGGGACGAAAAATAAACCAGGTCGTCGGGAGCATGAAACTGTGCATCGTGACACCATTGTCCGGCGAAATAGAGGTGCATCGTGTCGTCCACCGTGAAAAATACCGCGCGTTGACGCAAATAAACTTCCTCGACGGGTAATGGATACACCCGGGCGCCCGTTTCTCTTGGTGTCCCGGCAAATAATATAATACAACCTTCCCGCCACGAAAACGTTTCGTCTTCACCGTCCACCGGATGCTCTTCGTCCGTCGTTCGTCGACCGTGTGCAGGTCGTTACTTATTAATGGCCCGACGACTTGAAGCATCGCTACGTTTTATGCTCTTTAATCATCACAGCCGCCGCCGTGCTGGAAAACTCTCGAGTCAGACACGACGACGTGCCCGTGCTGTGTAATTGGATCTTGTTAGATGCTTTCAGGGAATCGTAGCTTATTGTCAACGTTTCCTTACTGTGAGAACAATTTACTAAGAGCTTGGTAACAGGGGGCACGAACCGTTGCTTCGCTATCTGGAATGGGCAGTTCAAGGTCATACTACCCCTGCAGTGGCGATCTCATTTTTAACACGATTTCTATCTATTTAATTCTTTTTTTTATTCTTTTTTCATACGTATGTTTGTTTTCTCGTTATTTCTTGCTGTGATTTGTTAGTTAATTTGATTTCAGGCGGTAGTATTTGGTGTATTTTTCATTGAATTCCTTCGTTCGATCGTAATGGTTTGCTTATGTTTCGATTGAAAAATCGACCGAACGAACATCGTCAACCGTTTCGCAGAATATTCATGAGCGATGCAGAAAAATCATTCACTTGTAAATATTTCGATTTTCAAATCAGCAACTCTAAAATCGATCATTGTACTTTCTTCACGTGTCGTAAACTCTATACACAGCCTACACGCGCGTACTTATACGCCCACTAATTCCGATTGATACCACCTAAAAAATCGACTACACTTCGAGAGTACAATTTAGGACTTCTCTATTATATGAGATTCAAAACGATTCGCGATATTGCGATATTCGAGTCCATTCGACATGGCTTGTTGAACTCTAAAACCGTGGAACATAATAGAATCGTTCGAGCGTGATATAAAATATTCTTGGTGGCTAATAATACGCAGGATACGATCGTCTGGACCTGGTCACCGGAGTATGTGTGTCAAATAGAGGATAATCGTTTCAAATATTCTGTTGTTTGTATATGCGCGATTCAATCATGTCGTAAAGTAGAATTTGTAATAGTCACAAACAGAGGATACGATCAGCGAGGTGTTCAGCGTTGATTTTCATTCGGTCGTTAACGTCAGATACCGTCGGGGCGGAAAATACCTTAGAAGTAACCGGAAAGCCTCCTTAAAGCCTGATTTGCGCGTCGACGTTTGTGGATTGTGTAATGTAATTGTTCCTGCTGGACTTTCGGATGCTGCGGGATGCACGGCCTGGTGTTTCAAGCAGATACGGGATGCACATAGTTTTACTTGAAAAGGATATCTTTTTGGATGTGTAGTTTCGAGAAATAGTTTTGTTAGACTTGGATACATAATACGTTCTGTGTCACAGTGGAAAATTTGATAACTAGTCAGACACGAAAAATAGTTTCTAATAAATATATTTCTTTGTTGAAGGTGTAAATATTTGAGCTTATCGTTGGCGTTATTCAAAATTTTACGGTCGTCTGTATTTACTTTATAAAATTATCCGGTAATAAATGGACAATTGAACGCGTTAACAAGCTTTTTATATAACTTTAAATAATTGGTTATACCTAAACGAGTCAATTCTCGAGTGTATGTTTTACTTACAGAACAAATAATACAGAAATGTACGGTGGCAGTGAGGGTGCACATCAACAGGAAATATATTTCACTTAGGAAAAAATTGCTGTTTACGACGTATTCCGGAATTGCTTGGTGGCGAGTGAAAATGGCACACATTGTTCTTTTAAGCTGAAGTATTTGTTTGGTGTCTAGCTGAAACTTCGCTATACCGTGTCTCTTAGCCTATCGTCGAACTTTGGCTGTCGGCCAAAAAACGTTGGATAGCAAAAAACAAGTGTTATGAGAAGTTTATCATCCCTAAGAACAGTCGCAGAAAGTGTCATGAAATTTGTTCCGTTGGCGGAGAATAAATGGATTTTCTTCTACCGTATACGTAACAAGTATTTTATTTTTCTCTTCTAGTAGGATCCTCGATAAAATTCATCGACAAATACAAAATTTGTATTAGAAACGCACAACACTGCACATTGATCTCAAAGAGACGTATATCGTGTAATACTTCGGTAATGCTGGCCGTATAACACTTTGACTCCCACGCTGTATTAGCTGAAAATTGCAAACTTTCTACATTTTTATACGGAATGAATATATTCAAAAGTATGGCTCTTTAGTCAATAATATTAGTACATTTCTATTGATGCTATTAGACTTGCTTATACATATATATGTATTAGTGCTGCACATGATCAAATAACTAATTATTGAATTGAAGGCAGTCAAACTAGTAAACTGTAAGTGAACTGTATAAACGCTGTATATAAACTGTAAATGTCCCTACGTGTATTGCGTATTTTGTGGTTGTGCTTTTCGCTGTGGCAGCTCTGCTCGGACGGATACTGCTCCTTTTTTGTCCCTGAAAAGTTTCCTGGAAAAACTGCAGGTCGAGAGACACGACACTTCCCACTGCTGCTTGCGTGTGTGTGCCATACATGCACCTGTGCGTGAATATCGTTGTATTCCAACATGGACGACTGATTGAAGGAATTTTTACAGGATGTCCGTATAAAAGTTAGCCGATTTGCGAGCGACCAAGATCCGGCGGTTCTCGCAATAAATAAAGCGCGCAAAGTGTCGGCCACGTTGCTCGCTTTTCGCCCGTCCACTCTTTTTCCTGTTTCTCCGCTGACCGACAATGAATTCCGGGCCGGCTGCTGGTCTCGAGGCAAGAAGAAAAACGGGCGGGAGAAAAAATACGGCCAGTTCCAAGTTCGTTTAACGGCGCCGAGAACTTCATCCGCTGGCCGTCGTCTTCTTCTTTCCTTGTTCTTCACCCTCTCCTCGGTTTTCCATCCTGTCTCCGCACCTATTTCGTTGCTTCCACCACGAGAAGAGCCAGCTAATTTCCGCCCGACGATTCGATTCCTTTTTCCACTCTGCCGCGATTCAGCCCTCGGACGTAAATCGTCCGATATAACCTTTGCTGACTTTGCGATTGTTTGATCGACGATATCGCTGCGATCAATTATCATGGGAATGGGGCACTCCTTGCCTCATGATATTGTGAGAGACTCGTGATACGTTTACCAAACATGGAGAACACGAGTGGTGCTCGTGGTACGTATTGCGGACCAAAATTGACAAATACGAGTCAGACTCGTGGTTAAATCGTAAGGCACAGTGTCGAGGAGGGATATGAGAGCCAAATGCTTAAAAAATAGGTCAACTTCATGCATTTACTTATTTTGGAAAAGTACATGTATCGTAAATTGATTTTTTTTATTTAGAAACATAGTAGTAGTTGTCATGGTGGTGGAACTCTTCGTTTGAAAAAATTACGTAGATTCTTGATTTTTACGCAGCCAAAATTCAAGAACCTCTGACGGCAAAAGTCCAGTCAACGAAACCATAAAAAAGTATGTACAATTGAATTGTTTTCTCTTTCAAATGGAACAGTACGTTTCTCTACAATCGCAGAGATCGAAGATACGTTCCACAATATACGGCGCATAAATTACTTCTACTAAATTGGTTGATTATGTCGTGTTTTGCAGTAATAATTCTCCGACGATAACATCTACACGCTGTGAGTAGAATAAAGTAATCCAGATCGTTTATCTGCTTCCCTGTCGCTAGATTCGTTTTTTCTGGGGAAAGCTCAAGGACGAACCCGATCGTGAATAACTCATTAACGTTCAGTTTGTATCTGGATAGAATTGCAAATGATTTATGATGTTCGATCGTGCGGTTAAAAGAATACATCCCTAATGGAGACCGTTGATTTTCATCATTTATTATAAAACGCGATGCAATCGACTAATTATGCTGAACCGTATAGATAGTTGAATACGCTCGCACCGTGAAAATCAGAGACAGAGTTGAAAGAGATTTATGATTTCCGAGCGGACGTTGAAGAGAATGTATCTGTGCCGAAGATCGATAATTTAAATATTTATTGTAGAACATGGTTCAATCGACTCATTAAACTGAATCAAATATATCGTGCTTCGAAAAAAAAATCTTCAACTTTAAAGACATAAAAACAGAAGAAAATTATTCATATAAATTAACAAATTGTACCCATGTTGAGGGTATTCTAGACTATACTTCCTAGCTAATATTATAGCCAATGGTCGTTAGGCGTATTGTAGCCTGAGCATTTCACGCAAGTACCTCAGGTTTACATTCGACAATATGGGAAATAATTCCATTTAGAGTGAAACTGTATAGAAATTACAACAAAAGCAAATAAAACAGTAAAGGCGAGACAAGATTCTGAGAAATAAATAATTTTGCAATCAGTTTCGTCTCGAAAGTTTTTCACGTCTTCGGGAGCAAGAAGGATAATTACCTTCTCATTGATACTCTCTTGAAAGGGGTGAACGAAGCGTTCGAAGCGAACGAACGGGGGTTTGCGCAGTTCTATTATTAAAGTATTTTGAAAAAAAACGAGTAGGAAGAACGTTGAAGGACCGGTGCACGCGTCTTTGACAGCTGACGGATTAAAGAGCGCGAACGGTTGACGAAAGAGGGAAGAAGGGACAGAGAACTGAATGAACAAACGTCGGACCAGTGTGAATGACCTTGCTGCTTATTGCTCGCCAGTCCAACGGGTTGACAGCGGATATGCAAATCCCGCTCATAGCCTGTCAGAGCCTGTCTTTCCGTCCTGCTTCCTCTCCCCTTTTTCTTGCACACCCTGACGTACTGTTCACCACTTGAAACCCGTTCCTTCGGACGACCGTTCCGCGAAACCGGGTCTCGTACAATGCACCGTCCAATCCTATCCTACTGCTCTCCATTTATCCGCAGACGATCTCATTAGGGCCTGTTGCAAAAGAAATTCCGAGACGCTTTTACGCGCGGACGCTGAAAGTCGTGTCGGGCAAATGGGAAGCTGTTTGAAGTTCAGAAACAATTATTTGTTGAATAATTACTACTTCTTTCAAATAAGAATCTTCGTCGTTTTCTATCGTTCCGCTTGCCATTGGTGCGAAGAATTCTTCTTTTATGGATATTCTGTATTTGATTCTTAACAGTTCTGTAGTGAATGGAGAAGATAATTTGAGGGATTATTATAGTACGCGGTTTGGAGAAAAATAATTTCGATTCGAAGGACGCCTGACAATTCGAGAATTGGACCGTGAAAGGGTAATTGTTGGTTGATCTTCAGTGTATTATCTGTTTATTGTAATGATGGGTTCGTTTTAATACCAGGTTCGGTAGACACTTTTCTTATCGCGACATACTTCATTCTTGTACTACTTCAATCTTTGCCTGCTTAGTATGCGCAACAACCGTCTTATTATGTTGTTTCTTTGTTCTCGTCTGCCGATACCTGATGCAAGTCGATTTTTCAATGAAATTCCTTCCCCAGATTCTTTCGCACGCTGTCATTAACAGGCATAGAAATCGACCGATTTTCAGGTACTGATAATTCAAACAGTTCCTACCTTACTACCTATCTAAGTGCCCGTTTTGGAATAGAATCTTCGGAGGAAGTGTTTTATCGTATCTATTAGAAATAAGGAGATTATTGACTTACATTCTAAGGTGGAGAAAGTAGTGATACTAACGTACAAGGCACATAATTTCTTTAGACTCAGACTTTGCATTGTATATTTATTATAACATGACGATTATAATGTCGCTTTTTATTAAGGTCTATTAGAATCTATAAAAAATTACAAAACTTATGAAGTAGATTGATCAACATATTTAAGGATGCAATTCATCAATACAGTTCATACAAATAAAAAATGTACATCATTGCTCCAACTTCAATAAATTCGTTTCTGAAGACTGCACAAAAGAATCAGCTCAATAATTTCGAACACCCTATGAAACATCTTCAACGAAAAGAAATATTGTGTGTCTAACACAACAATATTTATATTCAATATCGACTGTGCATTTGAAATTTTCTGTATCCAACGCCTCAGCGATCAATAAACCATCGAATCAAACGATCCTCCAATTAGTTTGCACGATACAGCATAATTTGAAGTCGTACTCCGTTTCCATGAACGTCTGTCAGTAAAACACGTCGACGAGTTTAACAAACCCGACACAAACGATTCACAGCGCCTGGTACTGCGATCGAACAAGCGTCCGCTACAAATGACGGCACATCTTCGAGCAAACAGACGTCTCGGCTAGCGGAGTGCTCGAGCTAGTTCAAACAAGCGCGTCTCGAAGTGAATAAACAACCTTGCGCCGTCGAAAAGAAGAGAAGTTTCTCGACGGGGCGAGAATTAAGCACTCGACGGCGGCGACATTCCATTATTCCTTTCGCGGATTCGAAATCGAAAGGGAGACACAGAGAGGCCTGCACGTAGTACGTCGGTTCGAAAGGCGCGCACGCACGCACGCACGCACACGTGTGCAGACCCACGCAGGCGCGTTTTCATTCAGTCGTTCGCGTGAATGGCACCGGAGAAACCGTGGGCGGACGTCCGTGGTTCGGGCTTCTTTTCCATGAATGAATTTACGCCGTCGCTTCCTCCGTTCTTCGTTCTACCTTCCACATTTATCTCCGCGACTCTTCCGCTTCGTCTCTTCGTTTTCGGCCAGATTCCTCTTCTTCTGGCTCGTGCACGTTTTCTCGCGAAACTTGCACCGTCGCTGGTGTTTCACGGAACGTTGCCGATACCCATAAACAATCCCACCGATCTATCGGAAAACTTTCGATGGAAATAACGGCGAACTTTTATCCAATTTCGACCAGGTTGATGCATTCCATTTATGCGTCGGCTCGTTTCGATGCTTTGGTGATATTGCTTTGGTCGATGAAGCGAAGGATCAGGGGTTGTCTGTACATAATTCGAGGTCAGGATTTTAAATAATTTTAGTACCTGGTTAATTAACACTTTTGTACTCTTACGTCGAGTCACACTTGACATTTTTAAATTGTCAGTTTATATATGTATTATATTTCACAATATTTGTTTTTACCTAGATAAGCAACATTACATGTATATGACCATTTTTGTAACCATAAAAGTTCTTGAAGTGTTCAGGTACATGATTGTTTGTACCTAATTGGTTTCTACCAACCAACTGTCTTTTGAAGGACATTTCAAATAAAACACTTAAAATAATAGGGAGTTATTGAAAAGAAAATTAAAAACAAGTTAGGAGTTCAAAGAGTTAATGAACAATTCTTATCAATTCTAATAATTTTTTGAACATGTTTAACCTCTGCAGTTGCAATATAAAAATTGTTTGAGGTTTGAAAGTACGCATTTTGTTCAAATTTAAGCGTTTCGACACCAGAGACTGGTGGACAGAAACAGATTTTTTATTTGTATTCAGCGCACAGAAGTCTACGACGAACGTCTACACGAGAAGTCTACAGTAGGATAGATATTCATAACACAGAACTTGTTAACTAGAATCACCAACTGGTACAAGCGTTTACATCTAAGGTATCTTACATCGAACCTAGAAAATGTTTGAAATAATCAATACCTGAAGTGATTTCTCCCAGTCCATTGAAATAACCCTGAGAAGCCCAATTTCCACATTTTGCGCTAAAAGAGGAAATCTGAATAACATCAGAGCCCTTCTCCTAATTTCCCAGTTTGAAGACTTCCAATGAAATACAAGTAATACCTCCGGCAATCCTTCGTCCACTAATTTCAATCAGAGCCCCTCCGGATTGCATCGTTTCCGGTACGTGTTGAAACTCGGCAACGAGGAAGCTACTTACAGGGGAAACTGTTCTACTTTCACCCTCGTTTGCACGCATTCCACTCCACCCCGTCGTTTCCCTTCTCGTTGTTCACGAAAGATCCGGATGATCCTGTCCCATGGGGTGACGACGTTCCCGGCTCGAAGATCGAGGGGGTGGCTTATCGACTTTGGGTAACGTTGTCGAGCAGTAATGACGAACTGCTATGTCGAGGCGTACTTAGCTGGTGGATCAACACTGGCTGCTTTCGAAGGGGAACGGGTAATGTTCCCTCTTGAAGGTCTCAGGAGGGACGTCTGAGACGGCTGGCAAAAGGGTGGTAGTTTCGCTAGTTAAAGAGGTCGGACGTAGCATGATCGTCGCACAATGTCCCGTGTTTGTACTGGCAAACCAGGCATGTAATGGAACCTCGCGGGATGGCGTACGCTAACGTTGGGATTAGAGATGGCAAGTAGCGGTGCGATGCTCGCTGTCACGGCACACGTGTCAAAGCGTAATTGCAATTTGCAGTTTAGTTCGGCACACTCGGAGAGTTTGGTAATTAAGGGTGGGCCCCGACAGGGGTGGCCAGGGAGTGTGTTCCAGCCCGGCCGAAATAAATCGTTTCGCCGCGGCCACGAAAGTGCGTTTAATCCTCCGGTAAGCTGAGCGTGTAATGAAAACTGCGGCACTCGTTACGGTGTCGCGGAATCGTCGCATCGAGACTTCTCGCCTGGAGATCCTCTATCGATACAACCTCGATTCTCCATATACTCGAACGAGATCCGTCGAGAAGCTTGCTCGTGCGGGCATACGCGACGCTTTTGCAAACCGTTGTTTGTAGCATAACCTGCTACATCTTTATCTCATGTATCAAATTCAATCAAATCAAGAAACTGGATACAGTTGGAGTATTTTAAGCAATATCGATGATATTGTAGGGCAGAATTAGCATATCATGGAACAGTTAAATATTTCTGTCTTTAAGGATGTATGTTTCTGGACGCTGGCTTTAAATGCCTGACTAGTTGCGGAATTTTCCACTGCGTTGTGAGACGCGTTGAAACCTGTCATACCTCGACAGACACATTATGATATCCTGTTTTAAATATAAATCATGAAGGTCTGGAATATTCAATTTACTCATTATACCATTTCTAACAAATAAAATGAATAGAAAAACACAGGGAGAGCAAAGTTTCTAATATTGTCAATAGTAGTTCAGACGACACAGTGGCGTTGTCATCCAAAAAACAAAAGCTCGCTGAGAACAATCCGTGAGAGCGGTTCTTCGAAATTGAAATTAATTTGACACCGGAAGGAGACGGTTCCGGGAATGAGAAAAGAAAAGGAAACGGGAGAAAAAGCCGTGCGAATATTATTTTACGTGTATCTAGCGCGGAAGGGGTCCTGCAGGATGAACGGGAGCGTATAAAATAAAGGACAACCGTGGGTTGGCAGTGTTTTCGCATGGATCGTGTATTCCGCGGCGGATAGAATCTCGCCGCTCGCCTGTCCTCGGCTGCCGCAAAAAGCGAAAAGGAAAAACATGAGAAACGAGTGGAGCTCCCGCGGTAAACAGTCGGCAAAATAGTTGTTCGCCACACGGATGACCGCAGCTGCACTGTACGCGTCGTTTTCCGCGCGTTCTCGCTCCGAGACCCTCGTGGATTCGCAGCTAGCCATTTTCTTTAGGACAGCAACTGAGAATCCAGAACGTTCTTGATCCTTTCCACTGCGTAAAAATAGCTGTCATAAATAATTCAGACCAAATTGGAGATGTAGTATGGTGTAATAAACCAACAGGTGCTTTAAAATACAGGGTGCGATGAAAGTTTGGCAACTTTTTAGGCAACTGTTTTCTAACAAAATTTGTATTAACATGTAGGTAGCAGCCGTTTAATGTGTTGATTTTAGGGAGATTGAATTGGTAGTGGGTTGAATAGCTTAGTGGGATAGCACCCGCCCGGAAAGCGGAAGGTGCCGGATTCGATTTCCGGTCTAGTCCACCCAATTTTTTCTCCCTTGTAAACAAAAACCGAAAAACAATAACAACATTGGAAATAGTATAAAATTTTATTTAGTCAAGGTTGTTTTCGAAAATATCGCCATTTGCTTTGATACAAGCTCTGAAACGCTTTTCGAATTGGTTAACCGATGCGCGCAGCGTATTTTCATCTATTTCGTTCTACGCTCTCACCAAATCTTGCTTTTACGACTCCATAGGCTTGCGAGGTGTAGCATAGGCCTTGCTCCTTGAAACGTTTAATAGATTTTGAAATCACAGATTTTTCGATATTGAGCAAACGAACTATGTCAGCTGGACGTTTTCCTCACATGTGCAAGGAAATTATAGAAATACGAATTTCTTCACGTTTGTTCGACATCTTGAAATAAAACAAATGCACAACATCTGTACACTATTAAATGGACAATTGAATAGCAAATCCAGCGATAACGAATACTTTTAGAAAACATTCATTTATATGAGAAATATTTTACTACACAAAAGTTGCCAAACTTTCATTGCACCCTGTAAAATAATTGTTTTAATCGTCAACACCGATTCTTGTATCACCGTTCTGGATACATTGACAGTAGTTGTTGAAAATGAGAATACACTATTCACGAGAACATATAAATGACACAGGAAGGCTAATATGATAAAGAGGGATGCGGGATGATCTTAAACTGTCTAATTTTTAATTAAAAAACAGCAGAAGCCTGAAATTTGTTGAATCGAAATATCAAGGGAGATGTACAGTAGACCAAAGTATTGACTGCAATGTTACCCATGGATTAGAGAGCTCTTTACACATTTTACACGATTTTCGAGTCGTGTGGACCGCTGGACAGATATTTTTGACATTCATGGACAAGAAGATGTCAATCATCTTAACCCTGTCAATTCTCGTGCACTGTGCACAAACATAAATTCTCCCTCTGTATATACAACAAAACAATCTCATGTGTGAGCGATTTATCGTAACCGAGTCATCTTGTGACTCTTACAATCGTCGAATTACCGCGTCTATCGGTGTCATGCTTGTTGCCGTGGTTATTACAACGACTTCGTGTTCTCGTAAATTTTTCTAGCGGCTGAATCGTCTTAATTGAAATTCCAATCCGTCCATGAAGCCGTATACGCGACATAAACGGGCCGCGATGCATTGTGGATGAGAGAAATGCACTTCTCCGTGCTATTCACCTTGGCTGCACCTCACCTGCTACCAACTCTGCTTCCAACTTGATTGTCAATGCCCCTGAATCAACGTAGTTTCCCGCTCGTCGGATTAGCCATCAGACGCCTTGATGAGACGACGTTCGAAGCTCTCTCGCCATCAGCTTTCGTGTTAATTCCGAGTACACCCTGTTAGACGTTGAAAGACGCCGCACTATTTAGGTCACGTCGTAAACCTTCAGAAATTGCCGATCTTTAATCCCTTTCCTTCCAATAACGAGCCACGCTCATGACACAGAGTATGATTGATACCTTACAAATACCAGTTCCACTGGTGTACCGATTCTTTAAAGGTTTGCACTACGGCACATCTAACTTTCATGAAGTGGAGATGCTGAGGACTCACGTTAAAGGTTTGGAAAGATTCTAAATAAAGAGACGACAGTTCTGGTGATTATAGTGAAAGTATGTTTTATCATTGCAAATGTTTCGTAAGATACAATGATTGAAGACGCAGATTTCTTTCTACTATGCGTAGAATTAGACTGTTTTTCGAAGTCAGATCAGGATCATGAAATTCCTCGTTTCAGAATTGCGTTTCGTGGCCATCGTTTCGGGCAGTAAATTTAGATTAACGCGAAATAAGCCGTTTCTGATCTAACGGCTGGTATGGTCTCACGAAATTCACGAGTGGCCGGAGGTTGTTTCTGGACACACGGAAAATTTAAGGGAAGAAAGCTTGATTTATGATACGAACGTGCTATTCTTACTTTCCTCCCCCAAATAGAATCGACCTACTTTTTTTTTCTGCTTCACGAACAGCTTCTCGAGGTTTTGTTATATTATCGATATTTGCCGGTTCTTCGTCGTTTAACGAAGGTATAATGGAGAACACGCGGTTATGCAAGCACACGGCTACTGGCAGATATGCGGCGAGAGGCAGGCGAAATTAAGGGCATCATCGTTTTAATTAAAATCCTCTGGTTGTGAACCGCCATCAGTTTATGTAAATCTCGTTGATAAATGGCTACTGTGATATACGATGAAGTTAGCAAACGGTTATCTCGATTTCCGTGACTAGGTTGGTCACACTTTTAAACGGCGATTTACGTTTCACAGCTTACTTCGTTTTCAGCGAACGCGTGCCATGACTGTTTATGAGATATCTTTATTTCGATGTTGCACGCTTTGATGTCCCACTCTGCGAGATTTTTCCCGTTTTTCTCTCCTTCCTCCATAAGAATTTTTGCTAAATTATACCACACGTTTGAGACATTCTATTTCAAGATGCAATTAATAATATTAAATGGAGAGGGTGAGTTTTCGAATCGTACAGATTTTCTCCCTCGTTTGAAGGTAGGTTGAATTTAGAGAATTATATAGGTACAAACAATATCCATAGAAAAATAAAAATAATTTATGGAGAATTAAGGAAGATAATTAAAAGATACTGTTTTTCTGAAAATGTTGGCTTGTGCCCCTGCGCCGTTTTGGAATTCATGACGTCGATTGTCTGCGGCTGCAGTTTCAACAGACATGACTTTTAACGTCCAATTAAGAAACAAGTATTATTGTAGCTTTAATAATTTCAGTACACACATGCATGCTTGCTTGTAATTCTGTAAAATGATGATATGAGTTCCAGTTCCTTTGCCACATTAGACCGTTTCTCCGTTGGTAGAACACAATTACATTAACACGTTCCATGCCCCACACATCAGATCTGATTATTCTAAATAAATACTAATATTTTTAATATTTCAATTAAACCGAACATCACACTGATAGTACCAAATAAAAAGTATATTATGAGACAATTCAATGTTTGTATGTTTAACGTTATGTGTTCATCAAAATTTCTTTTCGCGTGTCTGACTAGTTATTGAATTTTCCACTGCGGCACGGAACGTGTGAAACTTCATTGGTTTTTAGATGAGGCTAAGATTGAGCAAGTAGAAATCAACGTCATAAATTATACGTCCGAATTAATTAAGCGATCAGTTTCTGGAAATAACATTGAGCTATTTCCAATATCCGTCCCTGATGAAGTTTCTAAGACTCCTATAGTTTCCTTCTGTAGAATCAAACGATACTCTGCACTCCTCAATTTTTCCCTTTGCTCTTGAAATCTGCTCTGAAATCGGTTATCAGGGCATTATACCTGTCACTTCTCATTTTACGACATCAGATGCGCTCCTACAAAATTCATAAATGTTCGATGTCAGGAGGTCGACTCTCCGACAACTGGAGCCGCTCCTGCAATCTCCTCATCCATTTATCCCAAGTTACACGGCATTGCTGCAGCAACGAGATCGCTGAGCCGCCATAAAATTCCGTGGCACGTACAAACAATAAACCTGCTTGTAAGTACCGTAAAGCGACTAGTTAATTTGCGACTGCATCTGCCTCGTCACCGGCGCGGAATACAAAAAGCAGCGGAACGGTGGATGGAACAACGGAAAGTAAAAGGACAGAAGGAGTCACTGTTGCCCCGTGGACGTCGATAAGGTAAACGCGACGACTGAAAGCGCGTGTTCCTGTTCACGTTTCCGTGAGCATAAGTTTCTGATAGGCCTATCGAAGTTTCTTGAAGGTCCCAGCCGCCGGTTTGCATACGTCGCAGCGTCATCCTGGTATGCAGATCTCGTGTTCCCGGTTAGCTTTAAGTGCCGCGTAATTCAGTCCGGAACCTCTGACCCTCCACATCCCATTTCGTTTCTTTTCTTGTCTTTGCTCCCTTCCTATCTTCTCTTCTTAAACGTTATTCCTCCTCTTCCATGTTGTTTCGCGTCGTTGTCCTAAGCGTGGAAAGTGCAGGCGCGTTCACGCAACCCCTCGAACATGCTATATCTAGCTGCCAACGATTTGCTTTGTATGAAAAATTTTTTTCTTGGTCAATCCGCCGACCCCATAAAGCAGAAGATTCCTGATGCCCTGGATGTCGCGCGAGATCGTGTGCCTCGTGCAAAATGATTTATCGAGAAATCGTGGTGCTCTGCGCGGTCTTTTTATGCCGTGTCATTGGAAGATCTTTTATATGACTGGTTACTGTTACGTGGTCCTCTGATTTGATATTTGATAGAACGATCCTGGTGCCTTAAGTGGATTCTGAAATTGAAGAACTTCGAATGTTAAATTGCCTGACAGAATCGAATTTTACGATATCGATACCGAATCAAACCTATCAATGTTTCTCCATAAAATATCATATATCGGGAGTTATCAAACATACAGAGATAAAATTTAATCGACACCGATTTAACTCCTTCACAGAAATATCGATACTGTGTATAAAGTAGTCCGCTTTCATACCAATGAACGGACACCATCAATCAAACGTCCATCATCAATGCAAATTCTATCGATCGCGTCGCTAATTTCGAGGCAGTTTTATTCGAGATCGAGTTCGCAGGTGAGTTCGCTTCGACATCCGTTTCGAAACGCGTAGAGGCGTGCAAAGTTCCACGCAGGAAATTGATTTATCGTCCGTCTTTCCGTGTGGGCTCCTAGATTTCGCGTTTAGGCGTAACCCGATGACAGGCGGAATCGATGGGGAACGCGAAGCGTCTCGGGCGCGGGTTTTTTTCCGGAAACGAAAAAGCCGTCGCGGTCCACAAACGGCGCGATTTAAAATGCAAAGCGCACATTGAAAAAACTGGTTCCTCGGCTGAGGTTCAACATGGTTGCGCTTATAATTACGCGCATGATATATCGCGTACGCGGTAGCAGACACTCGTTATCGATGCATCTGACTTTCACGCACGCCACGCTTCGAGTAATTGTGCCGTGTCACCCACTTTCGTAATTTCTGGTTTAACGTTACTTCGTCGATGTTTTTTCCACGCTTTGAACACGCCCATCGAGCTCGGGATAAATTGAGTGCACCGGCCGATTGACACCTTCGGACGATATTATCGGGCTCGGTGTTCGGACGGATCTCGAGAATCGGTTAATTCTTCTTGATGGAATCTGGAAAGCATACGAAACATGACTGTGTTTTCTTGTAGCAGTGCATTTCGATTATACAGCCTGTAATATGCAACTTGCGAGCTACTCAAGACTGGATTGGTTTCACGGTTGGCCCTTCGCACCTGAGCGGCGCCTCTGAGCTACCGTACATACATCCCCGTCCATAAGACACCGGACATTTGCTCATTTTGAGCAAAATGATTATTAGAACGTGGATATAACTTTCTGGCTTGATTTTATTATTTTACGTTGTTATATTTATCTATTTTACATTAATATATTACCTGAATATAATATAAATAATAAGCACTTATAATTTAAATAAATATTTTAGAAACAAATCTGTACGCGTGAGTATGTTTCTAATACATCTCCAACTCGGTCAGACGATACCAACTCTGTACACACTTTTCGAAGTCCAATGTCAAAGAAAGATTTGTGGAAGAAATTAGAAGAAGGTTAGACAGAATTTTAATTGAAAAAATGCCGCTATCATTCCAAGCGGTAATATCCGCTCGAAGGGAATACATTGATGAAAAGAAAATATAAGATTAATTACTTATTTTTGTAAGATTTTCAATGGATGATTTGTAGCACATGTTCTCTACATTATAAACAATTTATACATGCTAACTTTATTTTATAATGTAGATCATTCCGTATTGTAAAATCGTTCTCCTCCGTTGTTAAGTGTCCGGTGACTCATGGACACAAGTCTACATATTTATTAATCCAATTTTATATTTTGTACAAATGGTTAAGAATGCTGTTCAATTTCATGAATTCTACGCTGTGACTCGTACAAGTCGTGCAAATTTCCACGACTGCATCATCGATTTCAGGGCACGTTTAATTTTCAGTGCTTTCAAAGGAACGGACGTCCGGCTTCAATAAGAAATTTCTCGATTACAGGAAGTTACGGGACGTATCTGGGACAATCGCAAGCAACCGCCGGGCGAACGTTTAAACGGTTAATGAAACGGAATGTAAGAGTATTGCAATTTAATGGAAATCGACGAAACGAAGACGCTTTTGTATTAAAACCCATGAATAATTCAGAAGCGGCCGGAGAACATGGTGTGTCCTTTGCATCCGAACGTCTTACACGCTACGAAAATGAAGAACGTTTATGGATGCGAAATTACTTTATAATGTTGTATAACGACGTTTGTTTACTAAACTGCTCATTGCCACCGACTTTTTATATTAATTTCGGTGACCAGGCGCATCCTCGTTAACCAAATCTTGAAATATGTACGAGGGATGCTTCCAAAGTTCTGGGAATTCAGAACCTGCACAGGAATGCAGGCCTAATGACTGATGATATTATGCACAGGCAAGTACTGACACATTTTCCTAACGACACCAGTCAATGCCGGTCAGTACTCTCCGACTACTAGGCGAGGACAGATGTGTTTCTGAGCTGTTAAACCTGCGATTATGGAAGACGCTATTAATTCTCAAAGAGCCATTACATATTTTCTTTCCATGGAAAGAGGACATAAAGCCATCTGAAGTCGTTCAACGATTACATGGAGTATTTGACAACCCTGCGGAATCTAAAAGTACTGTTTATTGTTGGGTTGATCGATTTAACGACCAAACACTGCTGTGAACAGGTGGATATAATAGGCTCCCCAAAAGTTCTTCGAAGGAGGTCTAAAAAAATTACTTTCCCTCTTGGACAAGTGTATACAAGGAAATGGGGATTGTATTAAAAAACTACAGCGTAACATAAACGAAAATGAAAAATAAGGAAATTAGAGCACAATTTCCAGAACTTTGGAAACATCCCTCGTACAAACCATTCTAGAATCGTTGGTTTCTGAACTGATCTCGTAAACGATGTCATTTTAATCTCCATGCTGAATGCACGTTCCAACTTCTCGACCGTCCTCTTCATAAATAAACAAACATTTCTTGCGTACACTTACCCTGCAGTATAAATAATCGGATTTCCAACGGTTGTTGGGAGGAAACGCGACCCGGCGTCTCAGCATAGCAAAACGTTCGATTTTTACGAGTCGAACCCGACTGGATTAACCGAGTGCAGGTTAATCTTGCCACTCCGTTTCAAAGGCGAAGAGCCCGGTGTTGGTTGCGTGCAGCTTGTAATGCGAGCACAGGCCTGAAAGATCATCCGATTAAGAGTAGCAAGCTACGATCAGAGGCCGTGATACTTCACGCGCTGGATATGGGGATGTGGGTACACGCATGCACACGCACGCGCGTACACACTGATCATGTGTAGCATGGTGTCAGGTATTCCCATGCCGCGGATTAACGATCGACTGACAAATAAAATTTATTGCGAGATTTCGTTTGACTCGCGTGATGCTCAAAGGAGGCAAATAAGCGTGAAAGGCTGCCATTGCTCGCGTCGCTTCCTCGATACGCATGAATTAACGCAGCCATCTCGCGACGTATAACTCGCATAATCAGCGACGCGAATCCACGTTCCTAGGGAAACGTCCTACCGCAACAGAGAACCCACTGATTTACATTTTTACCCAGCCTCGCGTGCACGGGATGCTCCGGAAGGTTGGTCTGGAGGTACCACCTCTCTGTCCATCCAGTTCCAAGATGCTATTTCAGTTACAATATGGGACGTTGATGTTTCTGCAAGCAAATAAAATATGATCGTCAATATGCTTTGTATGTAGTAACACTAGATTTACCGACGATTAACGTGCACCTATTTTATCGAAGCGGTCAAAGTGACACATTTTAGAAAAAATACGTAATTCATGGAAGGAATGTTTATTTATATTTTTCTTCAGCTTTATTCAGCGTCAGTTCATTCAAAGTAAATATAATGGTCGACAAAAATAAATCAAACATAGTAAAATGGCAAACCAGTCATTTCGACTGCTTGGTATTACTAGTGTTAAATAACGTAGAATAACACGATCGTGTTTGTTGAGAATTTCTTGAAAGTTTCTTCGTGCCAACAAATTGATAAAGTGTTTGGTCCCTGGTACACAAAGGACCTTGCGAATTTTGTTCTATTTGCACAAATACATTAATAGTAGTTACGTTAAAGAATACTAAAGAATGAGAGTTTATCGATTGAATAGAGTTTTGATTTAATAATTAATTTAAATAGGTACAGTTTACCAGTTTTCAGAAACAAACGAAAGTGATAAAAATGTCGAGTTTTCGATAAAAACTCTGCGTATTCACGTTTTCTCTGCGCTCGGTGGCCACCAGAGACTGTGATACAATTTTTCTACGCTTTTTACGAGGTCTGATTTCATGAAAAGGATGTTCTACCAACTTCGCTGCAGATAGTCTTTTCATAAGTTAATAAAATCAGGACAGCCTCCGTATCGTGTAGAAAAGAACATTTTTTATTCGTGTTGAAAGGATGAACAGGGGCGTAATTTCACCCCTTCATGAAGGTAGATTTTTTAGATCATGAACATGCACCTAAATTGTATGCGTCAAATAATAATTCTGTAAAAGTAAGGGGATTTTTTGTTATCAGACCCATGAATACAAGTACTAATTACAGAAAATACATGCTTCTAAAATGATGTTCTTGTAAATTACTGGTAAAAGTCATGGAAGTTACTGAAAGTTAATCATACGTGTAGTATCATCCAGAATTACTTGAACGATACGAAGCGTTTGTTTAACAATTACAAATTTATCCTAATATAAAATACTCTTCACAGTAATTATAAATGTTTGGATGATAATGGCCGACTATTGCTTATTGTCTATTGCAACTGTAGGAAGCAAAAGAATACGGAACAATACTTCTTCAATGGAAATTGTAGTTCTGTGATTAACGAAAGACTGTTTCATATATAGTATCGAAGCAGGATCTCACTTATCGTTGCATCGCTAATCCGAATTTCTCGTTTCGCGAAAATCTGTTAGTTGAAGTATTGATAATCTGAAACACCGGACAAACGCTCTATAGAATCGCACGTACAAAGTATCTGGTTGTGCATGAGCTATTAAAGCTTCATCGATCAACTAACAAGCCCTCGGGGCTTGACCACGAATCCGTATTTTCATAAACTCTTGATGACGTGAGTGGAACTATGATCCCCGGGATTGACAAACGTATAGAAACTCGGAAACAATTACCCTACTATGCACGGGCCATTCGATTTTCCATTCGTACGGAACTTTTGTTAAATTGCTGACACACTTTTCGTGGCCCCTCATCGAGCGAAAGTGCATAGAGCGCGCAATAAGGGTACAATTACATGGCAGCACATCGGTTTTCGACCTGCCTGTACTCTGTGTTCACGCGGTTGTCCGTTGTTGTCGAATCACGTCGGTGTGAGCTCCTTTCAAGACACACTTCGTGCTCCTTATTATGTGCGGCAACGGGGTGAGTAGCTTTATCTCGAAAAGCCACGCTTGAATAAAGCTTTTCATGACACGTCGAACTCGACTCGATAATGCGAGGCTTAGAAGTTGACGGCGAGTCTTTTGCAAACAGCCATCACGAAGAAACATCCTATCGACCGCGCGAATCACTTGATCACGTTGGGTCAACCATGATTGATACGCCTTGCCCTCCCTATCGAACAGGCTATCTCTATTATCCTGCATCTTTTTCCCCCTTCACGATTCACTCCGCGAGCGTGGTGGCGTCGATTTTTCTTCCGGCCGCAGAATTCGTGATTCAGCGTCTTTTCCAGAAAATTGTTCAATAAAATTCGATATCAGTGAAATCTTAAATTGATTTAAAAAATTGCTCGGATCGAGTTCAAGAAGTTTTGGATGGTAAGTTGAAAAGAATAGAATATTTAGTAATTATTTAGCTGCTATGCACCACCACGTAATTGTATAGAATATCCATTATATGAAAATTCAAATACAGTAGAACCTCTATTATCCGAACACCGATCATCCGGAAAATGATCGTCCTATGGCAGTTACAAGTTAAAAATGTCATTAGTGACACTATGTACTTAATTTTATAGTATTCTGTGTTTTATATTTTAAAACAGAGTTAGCATTTTTATGCGAAATATAGTTGCAATGTGAATCATCCTATTACCTATGACTGGTTATAATTCGGATAATTGAAGCCTTACTGTACTCAGAAAATATATATTTTACTACAATTTTAAGATTCCCAGAAGCATACAATGTATAAATGAATATAAAAATTCAGAATCACAAGAAAGGCACAGAAGTCGATCAATTTGTCGTTTTCAGTAAGTCTAAAAAATATTTCGTTCCTGAACTCTCGGCCAATTATTTTGATAACAAAGATATCGATAAGTATTATACTGAAGAAGAAGTAGTGTTTAGAAGTTCGAAGTACTTCACCCATAAACACTCGAAGTATCTTCACTTTTTCCGTCGCTCGAGGAAACCAACATTCACCCCCGCTCGTTGCAGTCTCCAACCTCACCCGGCCGACAAACTTCTTAACTAAATATCGCTTTAAAAACATAAACTTCCCGGACACTAATGGTTTAACTTGCACAGCAGGATCGAAACCGTGGAGTCATAAAAATCGCCCATAACTACGCCATGAGAAAATCTACCAACATATACTGCACAGATACCTCTGTCGCATAAAATTGTTATAATACATGTCATTGCAGTTGGGTTCGTTTTCCTGGCTCCGGAGAAATCTTCCGTATATCTATTTTTGAGCTCGCTTGAAATTGATCGTCGAGCGGCCAACGTAATGATCAATGAAGGGTCAATAAACATAATGGACAAATCACTAGTTTGCAATATGCAAAGGAAAATTATATTTGATTTCTGGGCCGTTAAAAGATATACTCAATAACAAATGTCATACTCTCTGTGAGCTCTGTTGAAGATGCACTGTTGAGCTTATTACATAAAAAGACACAGATTTATGGCAAATCACTTATTCGTATATACTCCTCTATATCTTTGGTGCAAAATATATTAATTATATAGTAGTTAAATAAACACTTTAGATTTTGTTTATAATTATTAACACGTTGAACGCCGCGGCAGTCACTGATGACTGACACCTCAAATTTAATTTAATTGTATAATTATTGATTGTCACACAATTCTGAGCAAGATTCATACTGAAACAATAATGTAGAAACAGAAGAACACGATTGAGTACTCAAATCTTTTTTTCCTTACGATTTATATAAAAACTAGTAAATTATATAGTGTCTGATTAGGTATGGCTGTTTTCACTGTGGAGCTCAACGTGTTAAACAAAAACATTACAGAAATGTGAACGCAATTCTCATTGTCAGCCATATGCTTGTAACCGAAAGTGCGAGCAATAGTTATTGTTGAAACAAAAGACATATTCAAAAAGGCTCTAGGTGAACAGTCTCGACACCAACTAGCCCCCACTGTGGGTAATGCAGATTTCTTTATTTTATATAAAATGTGATAATGTCAACATGCACATAAGTGAAAAATGTGTCGTCGTAAAAATGACAGAAGGAAAGTAACAGGAAAAGTGACGGTCATTCTGGCAGGACCTAATGTTTGTAATTTTGCGTGAATTAGTTTTCTGGCTGCGGGCAAGCCAGCCCTTTCTCTATCCTTTATCCGGGACGAAGGCGAGATTAATTGCATCTGGTTGTGTATCGTAAGCAAACGTGTCGCTCAAGCCATTTGAAAAGCGGCTGCTCTCTTTCCTCCGCTCCCTTTGCTTGCCTAAAGAATTGCTAATTAGCCGAGGGTTGGCCTTTTTCTCTTGGCCTGTCTGTTTCGCCCGGCGTGTTATTCTCTCTGTCGACCGTCTCGGCCTTTCTGGCTCGCTTTCACCGCCACGATTCCGCCTTCTTCTCGCCCGTTGGCCCTTTGCTTATCTTCCCGGCGATCTTTTATAACGCCGCCCGCGGGGGTGGCTTTTTTCGGACGCAACAAACCCGCCAGGGAAAATAATTTTCGTACCCGCGCCCTCGTCTATCCTCCGGCTGGGAAAAACTTGACACCTTCGCGATGGAACAAAGAGGACATTAATCCGGGGATTACTTGAACACTTGAGTGCCGCGGCTGAGTGCCGCGTCCGCCATATCTGGGTGACAGATAGATTCAGTCATTATTTATTTGATCATGTTCGGTGACTCATGAAACTGATTACACGATTATGTTATTTTAACATTCTTCTGTTTGATACCTTTTCGGGGCATTGTTACCTGAATGAAGGATATGGTACCTCTAACAAATAACATTTGAAGTCCGCTTGAAAAATTGGTAGTTGATTGGCTGAACTAGAATTAAGGAAAAAAAGTAATTATGAAAATATTTGAACAATTTCGTGAATCACTGTATGTCAGAAATACGCCTAAGGAGTCAGGATAGGATTAAGAGACACGTTTCTGGACGGTTTTAGAGTAAGTGTCGAGTGATCCAAAGCAGTCCTCAAGGCAGTCATAAATAAGGCTAAAGTGAAATAGCGTCGGGCTATCTGCCTTCGGCCCTTCTTAAAATTTGGCTGACGCTAACATGTAAAATATTAAAAATATACATAACCAGCTCTAATAGAAGCAGAAAAAAAAATGATGAATGTTACTGATATTATTAATTAAAAAGGGTAGAATTCATGGTTACATTCACTTTATATGAAAAGTGAGGAAGTTTGCCATTTTCAGCTAATGGAGCGTGGCACTCAAAGTGTTAAAGAAAATCCCTCCTGTTGCCGGTGAAGATTGATAAACCGTTTGCTCGACAAAGTCTGACTGCAGAGCTCATGGGAAAAACTAAACTCACAATACTCGCTATTCGATTCGCTCTACGAAATGCCCTCACACATTGATCTCTCGCGCTCTGTCAAGTAAAATAGCGTAGAGCAATCTAGCACCTTAGTAGACAAACACTAGCGGAACATTAACATTAAACATTTTTGAAACTATTGACCCTCTAAGGTTGAGATTCACCAATCATGCTTCAACAACCATCACCAGCTCGGACGTGTGACAAACACGCGCACGCTCATACGATTCTTATAAAACAATCCTACATTAATCACGCGCGCGCCTTCAGGAATACGCTTGCGCAAAGACGATCGCGCGAAGGCGGAAATCAGCCGCAGATAAAACGTTTAAGCCGCGTTCGATCACGCTCAACACGCATTCTGCGGAGGCTTGATTAAATAGCGCTCAAGCATCCGTGGAGAATCTCATTCCTTCCGCTTTCACTCGGATAATATCGACGATTTCTCTGGACAGTGGTTGTTTCGTTGATAGGCGAGACTGATCTATCCTCTTTCGATCGAAGAGAGTTAAGCGTTTCCTGCGTCTGGGAACGTCGATCAACTTTTATTCCTATCCGATTGCCCCGCGATATTTGATAATCGATCGGTTATTCCCACTGGGTGTCGATCAGTTTGGTAGTTTGCTGGTTTTTAGAAACTGTAGGGCTACTTTTAGACGTTGAAAGGAAAAATCTTCCTTTTTCAGAGAGTATATACACAGGCACGATTTACACAATTGGATTTATTATTGTATTTCTGGATAATTTTGCAAACAATACAGTGTGTAAATAAACCTTGTCTTAATTATTATTCTATCTACCCCGAATTTATGGATTATTTACATTCATTTTCAGCGATGGAATTACTGAATCCATGATTCGGACCATTAATTCGGTCGTATCTTGTGTAATAATCGGTGTAAAGGGATGAAAAGAACGGCATAAAAATCTCGCGGGTGCTTCGCTGGAAATATAGGGGCGAAGTTCCGGTGACTTAGAGGGGCAGAAATAAACCAGCGGAGTTATGCGGTGGATAGTGACACGATGGATTAACGATCTCCGAGGCAACGGTAGGGAATTTTTAATTTATACCGAAACGGGACGTCCCGTGCAGAAGAGCTTTTCCTTTACGGTATCTCCGCCACGGCACACCCATCTTCCATCCTACCATCTGGATATCGGACTTTTGTCCCTCGAGCTCTCCTTTATGTCCGGACAAACGTCAAACGATGCGGAAACTGAGATACCGTTCCTATTCGGGCGTTCCTTTTTTTTCCAGCGAGCCGAGTATAATCGATCGTTATTGCATCGAGGAGCCATCATGGAGTTTCTCTAATTCCTTACCTTGATTTTCAGCAATTAAATTTTTAAGACTTTCGTGGTCCAACTTTTTAAAAAAAATCCTTGAAGTGTCCAGGTACATGATTGTTTATACCTAGTTGGTTCCTATTAACCAACTGTCTTTTGAAGTACATTTGAAATGAAACACTTAAAATAATAGAGAGTTATTGAAAAGAAAATTAAAAAAAATTATGAGTTTAAAGGGATCAAGCCGTGTGTTTCAACAAAGTGTTCGGACGTTTTCCTAGAAGTCTCTTTGTATCTTAACGATCGCGCCGTTAAATTAAAATAAAAAGTTAAACACATCAGGTTGGGTTTGAAACAGCTGTGTAATTATACTAGCGTCGGTACTATGGTACTATTTAATGCATTTCTTTATTGCCTCTATAATTCATTATGCTAGTTACAGTACAATTACTAGCAGCTGGATTTCCAGCTGTTGAAACCACGCAATGTACAGTGTATATTTGTTTTTCAAATGTTTATTGGGATCGATTGCTATGGTATTAAGACCGTTCCAAGCGCTTCCAGAATGCGGATCACGTATATTGATTTTCATATCTGACCCGAATCGATGCAATTCTACTTGGTTTCGCGTCCGACCACAGACCTGACCAGGTCTACTTATTGGAACGTCTGACTAGACACGGGCCTGGCTCTACTGAGCTCCATATCTAGCTATGCACGATACCAATTCTACTATTGATTGCTATGGAATTGTGCAATTGGAAGACTATAACTCTCGATATTTGGTCAAAATAATGGTAAAATATCTGTTGAATAACGTCATGCTGGAACTATGAAACACTCTGCAATGACGTTGAAGCTGTGCTTTTCGACTTCTCCTGATTTGCGTAATGCGATTATCGTCCGCTTTGGAACTCAAAAAATCGTTCGCCAAAGACTTCTTTTGAAAGAAGCTTTAAAGTGACTTCTCGAAGGATTGTTAGAGGGTGCATCTGGAAGAAGATTATACCAAACATAAAGTTTTCACAGTCAACAATTATTCTGTTGTTCTGTCGTTGTTGAGGGACTGTTCCCTGCAAATTATATCGCGTGAAAATAGGATTAGGTTCTCCGTGAAGGTTTAGCTAACCAAGAACTGTAACTGTACCTTCCGCACTCGCCACTCAAAGGCTCCATTTCCGAATCCCTGTTTCCCACAAGTCCCACGCCTAACCTTGCCTTTGATCCTTTCAAATAGATCGCCTGTCCCACCCGAATGTTCCCGCATCTTAGAGACCACCCCGCAAGGTTGTATTACCAACCAGTCCATTAGTCACTTTACAGAGGAACATACAGTTCCGCTCTTTTTTATGCAAATCTCCTGTTAGCCACAGCATCCACAGACTTCAGCCCGCCAGAAATCTCTAGTTTCGTTCAATGACTATTCATTCCTGGGATTCAATTGTTTGTATTCTCAGAAGCCCTCGTAACTTGCTATTCCTGAAAGAGAATTCCATTTCATGGAAAATAAGAGGAATGAAACACCTCTCCGTAGATTTCAAATTTGTATTAATCACTCGAGTGATTCGAGTATCTTCAGTTACGTCCGAATCTCTAGCGAGTAGACGGTTCAGCACTCGTACCTCCACTTTTTATAGCGTACATAGCTGAAATAAATGACTGACCATTTCAAACGTGGCTCTCACCCCTTAAGTTTCATCAGAGATAGTACAATTGGTCGTTATCGGTTGCACTGCGAGACCACCCGATAATTCTCCGTTCGCTCGGAATCAACGCTCAACAACGGTTCTGGTGCCGTTTCGTGTGCAGCTCCAAATCAACCGGTAGATCATTGTCGGCTGTTTTGAGAGATTTTTCGATCGAGTCCCGAACGGAGACAAGAGGATAGAAAACAACGGCCAGAAGGCGAACGATCAGACGTTAAAGCGCGAGAGGCAACGTTCGGCCGTGTCTCATATAAATCTCGCCGGCTGGAAAATTTATGGCACGCCCTTCCGACCGGCTAAGTAATACATTTTCTCTGGGTCCGTAGATACGACGCTCGATTAACGAAGCCCGCGACCACGCCCACGCCACCGAGTTACGATATTAACAACGGCCGGAATACGATTCATTTACGCCCACCGTCCATTTATGAATGAACCGTTTAAGATCGAACGAGTAGGACGCTGGGTCAATGGGTACCGGTCCCGGTAGCCGCCATGTTGACGCTATCTCTGCCTCCCCGTTGAATTATTGCTCATTCTGATACCTCGCGCGAATACATTACGATACGTACGCAATGCGTTGCACGTCCCGCAATGGACCGCCGTGGAAAATACGAGGCAACGGATCAAAAACAGTTAATAATTATTTCATCGCGACGGTCGTACAGGCGATCTGTCATTTCTTTCAAATGCACTACCGTATCGAGACAAGGCGCAGTAGAACGACCGTGTAACACGGCTGACATACTCTGAGCAGAGTCATTCCGTGGTATGGACGAGGGTGTGAAAGTATCTTGTTCCCCGCGTTGAATAGCTGCCTGATTTCAGTATTTTTCTGCCTCCGGATCTCTTCATAGTTTCAGTCGCTTTTTATTATTTTGAGGCTGATATGTTAATTGTTCGTTAAAATTAATCAGATGATCAGGATAAGAATTGACGGAATTTGGTACTACACCAAAGCAAAGAAAACAAGAAAAAAGGAATCGAATCACACTCTGCATGATCAACTGTCCGCAAACCCTGTCACACTCTGCGGTACGAATCCATTAACTCCCAACGGTGAACATCCTTTTCCAAACAGACTGACGGTCGTGTAGGTGTCCCATCGAGTACACTCGGTTCAAATGACGCTTTTTCCAGGCGTCGGAGATGAAGTCACCGTGAGATCGGACGTTGGGCAAGACAAATAGAGGACAGGTACGTTGGGCCTGCCGGTAAAGCCGACCGACCAAACACTAATGAACCCGACGAGTCCCTCGGAATGGTATCGGGCCGGCGACTCCGTCCGGTGATTAGTCGTTAATGCTTATCATTAACCCCAGGGGTTAATTCCCGCATTAATTACTCGGTGTTGTCTGTTGGAAACTATCTGAACTCCGTGCACAGGTGATTCGCGTGGACCAACGAAACTGGATTTAGCCACCGTGAAAACCGGATCGAAGATCCGTCACGAACGTTGACACGCTCTCGTATCGTCCGCATCATCGAAACGATTTATTTTCATCGATCCCCGACACATTCGACCAGGATCGTTTTATCATCCTTCAGTTACGTGCGCCTCCGTTGAAAACTATTCTTTCCCGTTTGCGGACCGACACGCTTTGTATTCATTTTCAGAGGGATTCCGCGGGATTCCTGGGCTTCTTTTTGCTCCACGTATAGTTTGGAAAAGGTTTTGGAAGCGCATTTCCTGTAAAACTTCCTTATGCAAGTATAATGCGGTTGGAAGACACAAATCATAGAGGAGTGCAGTGAACTTTGAACTTTGCCGATGTTATCGCTGAGTGGCTACTCAAACTGTAATTAAACCGTTCTAAGGGTCGGCGCTTGCTGAGATTGATCTAAGTGAGTTAGTTCTATGTAATATTCTGGGTACGTTGAACAATATTTAATTTGATGCAGGGGTGTTTTTCATCTGGAGTACAATAAAATTCAACAAGTGGCGATGCAAGAAGTCCAAGTGTCGCTTGACGAAAAGCGAGGAGCTTTGTGTTGGGGGTATCGGATATCCGATGTAATAACTTTGCCCCACGAGGCAACTTTATGGGGTACGGAAATCGTCATGCAATAAAGATGTACAATTCGGTAAATGACATTTGAAATTCAAGCCGGTGTGTACTGAAAACATAATATGCTATGCGGGGCCAATAAAACTGCGCTGTGTCCGGTATCTCGGCTCGATGACCGCGAAGAATCGAGACACGAAGGTGAATCAATCGTGAGGACGTTACCAAACGTTTCGAGAATGCTCGTACGTCGACCTCCAGTGATTCGAGCTTCCTTTGCGAGTCAAATTTGATCCACATACAACGTCATCCTCAAACGGTACAAGATAACCGTGCATAAACATTGAAGTTTAACGCATTAGATATAAATTGAAGTACGTTCGGGGCAGACTATTATTTATTAGTTATGTGTTAAGTTGTCAAGTGAAAACTCTGATTTCCTAGAAAGTGGAATTCACAGAAAAGGAGAAAATATTTAGCCGTTCGATTGCATACTTTCAGGTTTTATAGTGTATTTGATACTTTATAAAAAAGCTAGTCGATTAACCCTCTATAACCCTGTGTGACTTGGAAGTTACATACCTAAATATGTATCCGTATATCTATATTTTTTATGTATTATTTCGTTTATTTATCACTGTGAACAATTATTTCCTACGACTATATCGCCACCAAGAAGTCTGCCGTTTATTATTATGTTTATATCCCGCGATACAAACTTTCTCATGTACCTGATGTATCGTTTTCGTCATACGCAACAAAATTCTGGTTATAGAGGATTAAATAAAATTCGAGACGACAGGTAACGTGTCAATATAAATAAACCAGAACAAGTATTGAAGTGATTGTACCTTTATCTTGTTATAGTGTTCAGTTTGCTCAGACTTTTGTGTTAGAAGTTATTTGACAGACAACGTTACATTTATTTCAATCTAACGATATTTGAATGGTTACACATCGCTACTACATTCGTGTAGTGTATCTGGCAATTAAAGCATGAATGGACCAATTCTATCAAATTTCGTGTCTGACAACGAACGCTATCAATTCTACTGATTCGCTTGTCCGGCCATAGGTAAGACCTAATCTACTGATCTTGTGTTTGGTCATAGGCGAGCTCGGCTCTTCTCATTTAATGCCTGACCACAGACGGGGATACTTCTACTGATTTGCATGTCTGGTCATAGACAATACACAGCTATGCAAACAAATTCGTAAAAGGAATAAAAGTACTGCAACAATTCTTATAATTTGCTATAAAAACGTAATTCTTACGAATTATTCCGTGTCCTGAATAACAAAGTCTCAGTTTGCAGATCACCTGTCCTTTTCCCAATATTCTGATGATAGAACTCAACTCAAACGTGTATGCAACAGATATCTCTTCATGATTCCTAAAATTTGTCTATTTCAATAAACTCCACCAAGTGAATTTCGTATATAAACTTCCTCCGGCACGCTCGCCTAAGAAGTACAGCCTCGTCTAGCTCGTTCGTGTTATCTTTGGTTTCAGATCGTTGGAACTTACTACAAACACATCCACCATGTTCGTTCTAATATCGCAACGCGTTACTAACGAGTTGACAATATACAGAGCGAAACTTTCGAGTCGATCGATGCATATTTAATTACACCCCACCAGAGAAATTTGTTTCAACAAAGAGAATAGCTCTATCGGGAAGCAAGCGATGAGTTTAGAAATAGATAAACAGTATAACGAACGCAATTAAGATAGCTAAAGGAAAAAACATCTGCCCGATACCTTTGATCGCGTGTATAAATAAACTGGCTACGTCGGCTGGCGTAACTCTGCTCGGAGAGATTTAATCGTCCGCGGCTGACCGAAAATATATCCCCTCGGAACGGCTGCAAAATTTCCTTAATTTCCCCGACGAAATTGCCTCGACCTCGATGAAACCAGGCACGCCTGTATATCCAAGCATTAAACCGGCCTTTCCACCCGAGGAACGAGGGCTAGGATAGACGTAGCCGAGCCAGCTGGCCCGACTTGAAGTATGCACTTGATGCATGCAACCTCAACTCGGCCGTGCATTTTCGACCGGGCCAGCCTATCTTTTTCTCCGTGCACCGTTAACCTGTCCAGAAATTTCTTCGTTTCACCCCTCGTGTGTCTGGTCGAGAGATACAACCCTCCTTCGAGACGATAAGACAATTCGCGCGAAAGACGACGGAATTTAGTTGGACTTTCAACGCGTCCTTCTTGCTTTCTGCGTGTCTTTCCTTCGAGATGTACGTATACACAAAGATAAAAACGCGTAAGGGCTAATCTATGTGCAATAATAAGTCGAAAGTGTAACATTGTTGCGTACAGACTTGTTTGAGGAAATTGGGATTAGTTCCTACAAGTGTGTGCCTTAGATTCAATTCTGTGTTGCAACCAGAAATTGTTGTCTCGATCGTTGAATACAAATTTTTACTCAGCGAACACTTCGAACCTCCTAAATAAAATTCAAGGAATCTCCTTCTAATTGAAAAATTATTTTTTTCCTCGAATAAACGGTGTGTCTGCAGCTCGTTCAGCGTTCCCGAACTCAGTGAATTTTTCAACCCGCCGTTTGTTAAAACAAACAGAGAGACGGGAAAATATTATCCTACATTTTTTCCTTATTTTTACATGAAGAATCACCTTCAGCCAGTTCGTCTCATTTCACCCCATGGCGCAGCCGGAATTTCCTTCCTCTTTCCGGCTCTCGAAAGGCACCTCGAGCGAAAGTTGCACTCGGCCGGACAACTCGTTTCCCGAGTTTCTTACGCGAACGCGCCTCGGTGCTCGTTGGAAACGGTCGCCTAGCTTTTCCACGAGGTCTGTCCCCATAGCCGAGCGGTTTATGGTCGATTTCGCTTCGGTGGTAGCCATGATCGGGTACCGTCGGATTAATTGGCAGCCGACCTGTCAATATCCACTTTCGTACGCGCGTTAACTGATACACGTGATTTACGAGGCGAAAGCGTGAAAAAAGGCTGATACGATATCGCGTCGCGGTGATTCTGAATAACGACCGCGATATCCATAATTGTCTATCAAACCCGTTTGCGTTTACGCGATCAGTGATCACGGTGAATCGCCTTTCATCTTTCCAGCGACGGACAGGAAATAAAAGGAGATCCTCGCAAGACCTACGCTGTAACGTTGTAGGTGTTCCGTCTATGAAAAATCATTTCTATTTATTTCCTTTCTTTTGTGAAAGCCACGCCGTGTCTGCGGTGCAAGAAGTTCGTGCCGGTACATTCGGTATTCCGGAAGAGGTCATGAATTCTTTATAGACCTCCTCCGCTTTTCGAGTACACCTTTTCGAGTGTGTGAATAAGAATCGGTCGGGTACGTTTGTGCCAAGAAATAGGTGTTCTTGAAGAACTCTTGTATTTTCAAGTCAATCTCCTGGAGCCCCGGCTGGTTGATACATGGTAAGGTTTTTTTATTTGATAACTGGGTAAATCTTTTGTACCGGGAAACCAATTTATTTTATGAAATGACAAGATCGCAAAATGTTTAGATATTCTTGACATGCTCAGTAACACTAGCGATAATAGGCTACTCGTAAAAGTACATTGTTTACAGCTTAGTTAATTTTGACTTTGCAGCTAATTGTAAGTACTATCTGCCACGTGAGTTACAAGTAGGTCATTTGAACAACCTCTACAGTTTCAGTGTCATCCGAAAGTCTTCGAAAATACGACCCACATAGAAAATTAAACTTATTCCTCACATTAAGCCTTGCAAACATAATACGTTCCATTGAACAACTTGTTTCTAACATTAACGGATCAGAAGTTATTCTGTGACAGATCCCAGTAACACGATCTGTGCACCAAAAGAGTTCCCAATCGTACGAAGAATTCCGCTTTCCTTCGTCAGAAGCAGAGTAAAAATCTTCAGGCCTTCATTAGATAGAGCATCGCTCATTTTCTGTAGGTTCTTTCCGAAAACGGTCGAAGGAGGCAGCGTTATGGACTCGCGGGCAGCGAGCTCGTAAAACGTCTGGAAACTTGTGTGGGAGGAAACGTCAAAGTTAGTGAATGGCCCATTCAATGCACTGTCGCGTCCGGTCAAACCGGTCCGCGATCTCTCGGTGTGTTTATTTGGCACGTTCGCCGTTCTCGTGCTGGAAACACCGCGACGAACGCGCGCGCGAGAGAGAGATAGAGGGAGAGACGACGAAAGACGCAAACTCGCCAGTAACAGGGACTAAAGAGCAACAGCGTGCGTTCGAACGCGTTTGTCGCGATGTGACGACTTTCTTCGTTCGCCGGCATCGATCCGTCTCGACGCTGGGGAACATGAACGTCCGGAGAAGGCCTGGCGTGTCGCGTCGCTTCGAATCAAAGCGGAAGGACCGAGTTCGTTGACGAAGTTGGCCGGCTCTCTCGAAGACAATGCGGTTCCCGGGACGCGTCTTTGTACGCCCCTGGAGGGCGGACGGCTCGGAATTGATCGGCTCGCGGGAAGTTGTCGATCGCAGTGATTCAGTGTGTCGTTACCGAATCCTCGAACCTGCACGCCCTGTCGAGGTCTCGAGGACTCGCTTCTCGGAGGAAAATATTGCGCCCCAAGTCGGAGAGTCGTGGATAGAGTGTATTTGTACAGGGTAGAGGGTGCAACATTGCGTGATCTTCAGGAAGAGTTTTAGGAGTTACGAATACTGGATTAGTTGAACACGTTCCCCGACACAGTAGAAAAATCCGTAACTGAACAGACACGCGAAAATGCCTATTTATTAATACACGTGGTTGATTGTACAAATATTTATCTACTTAACCCTCTGTAACGCCATGGGACTTGGAAGTTACATAGCTATAAAAGTATGCTTTTCAAGTCTTATTTCGTTCATTTATCACTGTGTACAATTATAGTCTACGATTGTACTGTTATCAAGGTGTCTATTCGTTTATTATTATATTTATTTTTGTTAATATCCCGCAATACAAACTTTATCATTTATCTTTATCATTTACCTGATGTATCGCTTTCGTCATACGCGAAGAAATTCCGGTTATAGAGGGTTAATATTGTACTTTCTATTTCTACTATCATTTTAACGTGAGTATTGCTCAAAATTTCAGAACGATTGGTAGTTATGTGATGAAATTAAAATTGATGCGTTTACCGAAAACCGTACACGTGGCAGGGAACGTATTAATAATTGTTCGAACGATAACAAATTCCAATTAGATTTCAATTTTATGGATTTTATAAACTGTAAATATTGTTTTTCAACGAACATATTCTGCAACATGTTTTTGTCATCGCTGTGGTAATTTTGAATAGAATACTACTAATGCTCCGCTACAAGATTATGTATTTGGCAACGTGTTTATTACACACGAAATATTATTTCTCTAAAGAGATATTTATTCGAGAGCATTATGCTATAATACTTGATGTACGTTTTTTAACAATGAAAAGATATTATATTAAAATACACAAGTATTATAAGAATTTATATAGCGTGTCTGACCACTGGCGGTCATTTTCCACTAGAAAATGTTGTCTCATGTATCTGAAAGGTTTGGTCGGTTATAGGAGCCAATCTTCTTGAGTTTAGTAATGTAAAATATTGGGTTGTAAAATATAGGTTCGCTCCATGATGCTTTGTTGGGTTTCTCGACAAAGTATCATGAATAACGATAATAAACGAGTGCTCTGTATACAGTACGATAGACGATCGTACGGAATATGAGCAAACGATTTCGCTATTTTACGATTGCCTTGCTGACAGGACTGGAACTGAACTATATCCGACTTCCATCTGTCCGCTCCTAACTATTGACTGTGCTAACAGATTTTTAGGTAGCCAAGAGCACTCTAAAAGAAGTGAAGGGGCGTAATATTCGATGATTCATCATGGAAGCTGTTTGTAGAAAGTGTTTCAGATTGAACGGCTATTGAAAATATTGAAAAATATAGGTTATGTCAGCAGGGAGCTCGAAGAAATCCAACTGTTCGCATAGTTACGATTGAATATTCTTTAATTTCTGAATATTATGTATTGTTATATGTACCGCCATGCACTATTGTTTGGTTCTGGGTCAGAGATCCAAGATCGTGCAATCAGAAAGCATGGCGGACCAGATGAGAGCTTCGAATGGATTTGCCCGTCCCCTGTTGCGTTTGCTTATTCCATCGACATACAATGACCATAATTTTTCTGTGTTTCAGGTAAGCCATGGCAAATCCTTTTCCATTCGCCGGATCAAACGTAACGTGACCCGTGAGTATTTGACGATGAATACAAATAAGCGCGTTCAAGCGGAACTCCGAGCATGCGTTCGTACCAGTGACTCTCAGGTCCAATCATTTTCCTGGTACACAAATTTGACAATGTCAAATTGAAGTATTACAATTCAACAAAATTTCGAAAAAGAAATCCGGTTCAGTCTAATTCGACGAAATTAAAAAAATGCGACGCCCAAAAGAAAATTCTGCGGTTCAGTGAAATTGTAAAAAACTACATTTTGCCCTGTGGCATATTTCAAAAGAAAAGTACCATGGAATAGCTAGCGTGGTCGGTGTTATTTTAAATATAAGGTGGTCTAAACCGTGTCATTACCCCTAAACGGCGAAACGTGCCGTGGGTAATTGTTATTCTCGCATAACTTAATGCCTTGATCAACAATTCAAATGGGGCCGCATAAAACACGACAGCCGCCGCGTCCCAACGAGAATATTCTTTGCCGCGGAAAAACTGCCTTCTTGTTGGCTATTGTTTATTTACGGACACCGCGCAACAATCAATTATGGATGAAGTCAGGAAGAAAGGAAGAAAAGCTGACGTTTGGCCATTCTACTTGGAATATCGTACTGAGATCTAAAGTGCTGTTTTAACATCACCTAAAAATTTTAACATTCGCATTATGATGTCTTGTCGCTCTGGCGTAGTGGATATTTTATATTGGATTCTTTATTAAAGGATGATTATTGTTGCTTTTGCAGCATGTCTACGTTTTATGGAGTCCTATCTGCAAATATTAATCTCTTCAAGGATACTGATGCGTATGTGAACGTTTAGATTGTTTCTCTAATTCAATGGTTACAGACAAAAGTATGACATCTAACCGCCGTGTGTGTATATATTATTTTTCTTACAGATCTTTAAATTTTCTTAATTCTTCATTCCTTATTTTGTAAATATGAATTTATATTGAGTAAATATTACTTTTCCTAGCTTCAACAAATTTGTCCCTGAAGAGGTTAAGCAACAATTAATAGCCCAGCTAAACTGTATAACTTTTCCAAGAGAAAAAAAATTTGATCATTGCAATGGCCGTTCGCATACAAGACACTTTATTCTATCTCCGAAGATAAAAGACGGATAATTTGCACGAAAAGCTCGAAGTAGAAAAATCAGGAATAAATCGAAAGCGATAATCGAAGGCTCTTCGCTCGGTCTTTTGTGTGTCGGAAAATCGAGCGCGCCCAAAAAGAGGAAATAGAAGCAAAGGAACCGATTGAAAGCGCAAATGGCGCAATTCTCGTTATGGAAAGAGACTTCTATTTATCGTCGTTCGGGCTTTTCGTTCGTCGATTTTGATTTTTTTCGCGCAACGCGTATCGACGTCGATTCCGTCGAAATGCCGGCGGGCGAGATCGATTCGCGTTTCGTCCATAAAACGACACAATGCGTCGGTTGTCTGTCGACGCAGCGTCGTCGGAAGAGCAATTGGTTGGGAGGTGCTCGAGGAATGCTCAACCGATCGTCAGCGATATTACAACGTTCCAGGACGTTGATCCTTCGACGTAGGCGGAAACGCGAGCTGCTTTCGCCTGGTAGGTCCTGCGAATATAGAGGGTGTTCCTGAAAGATAAATCGCGTTATGTTATAGGACTTATGTTATAAATCTTACCCTTCATCTTGGCCTTTGTGTGCGTAACTGCAAGGTAGAATCCTGTCATTTAGCCGAGGGACTTATAGTTTTAGGTGGGCATTGTAAGTTTATGTACACACACTCGACGAAATAAATGATTAACCCTTTGCACTCCGTTGGCTCCGCTAGGGAAACATGCGCCGTGTGTATTCGTACTTAACCTGTTACTTTGATAATCTTAAGTGCAAATTATTATTTAGTTTCTTTTTAGTGTAAAATTCAGGTTTTATTTACATTTCAATGAAGAAGATTTACCAAAGAAAGAAAAATAAATAAATTCATAAGCACTTATAATTTCTTCCTTTCAAAACAAAACTTTTCCAATGAGCTTCACTGCAAAAATGTGCCGGAGTTGCTGGTAGGTAGTATCAAAATATGTTCGAATTGCAAAGGGTTAAATTGTCTCTGCGTGTACTTTACACGGTAAATCAGCCTTGAATAGTTTAAATTCAGGTTGGGAGAGCAGGAAGATCTTTACGTTCTGAAAAAATATATGTTAACACGTTGAGTGTCACAGTGGAAAAACTTGCACGTAGCCAGACACGCGAAAATAGGTTTTTAGTAATTGTCATATTGCTAAATCCTTGACAATTATTTCGCCCGCTTGAATCGCAATTTACCACTTACCATTCAGGCGATTGGTCGAGAGCTGGTGACAATACAGATATTTCTCCATTCGTTACACTGCCGATGCATTATTACTCATAGCCATTATCCTGGATTGTCTCGAAGGTGTAAGAAAGTGCAAGGAGACCTAACATTCAGCTCACGCAGGAGGCAATCTTGCTTCGAAGAATCGTCGATACGATTCGCCTAGGAAATACCTGGAACGCAGTTGTTACACGGATCTGTGCGCGTGTTAGTGGATCACAGCCGATAGTATGCGGATACAGACATTACCCATACACGGGACACGATAAAACGTTATGCGTGTCGCGTTTATTATGCACGGTGTTACGTTGTCGCGGAATTAGAGCCGGCGTCGTTCGTCGCGTTCGCAATTCCATCGCGCTCTGGGTCTCCTGTTCGCTCGCTCGCGTGCAAATTGCGTGCGGAAAATCGGCCGTCGAGCCGCGAATTAACCGGGTTAATTAGCTACGCGATCGAAACTACCGTTTCGAGCGTGAATTCGTGCTATCGTGTTGATATGAACGAGCGCCGGTGCATTCTTTCCATGCGACGGCGGACCTTACCGCGAAAGAAGAATTTTTCATTCGTCGTTCATGTTCTAAAATCCAACTACGCGTCGTGAAAAATTAATTTCTGTTCGCACGGTGTCGATATAGATGTTCGATAAATAAAAATTCTCTATCACGTGAGTTCCTACATATTCCAGATATTTTGAATTTTTTGGTATGTTTGAATCATTTATGTAAAACCATTATAACAATCTAATAAACCTGTGTAACTGTTGCCTTCAGCAATAGAACAAGATTGCGTCAGATAAAATCTGCTCGATCCGAACGGTGCCGTACTTCAACCATATTGTTCCGCCTGCAAGTCGAAGGGTTCAGGACAATTCCAAACTTCATGAAACATTGAGTTTACGAGGAATTTTACAGCGCGGGAGGATATCATTCCTATCGCATCAGTAAAAGCAAAAACTGTTCGATCAGCTTGCGAGAAACGGTCTGATATAGCGAGAACAAAAGTCTCGGGCGTCGTGGCGATAAAATCGAAGAACGTGGAATATTCGATCGACTTTTATATTTCATTAGGAGCAGGACCGGAGGCCTTTGTAACGAGACCATGTCGACGAACTTATTGGCTCGAGAGCATTCCCATTACGATGTCTTCCGCGCGATAAACTTTCCGGCTTAGCCAGCGAACGAACGAAAAATGCAATCTTGCGTTCCGCTTGAAAAATCTCTTCCCGACAGCCACGGCCGTTTAGACTCCGATAATTGAATTCACCAATATCCCCGTATCTGAGGTATTGAAGATTCAAGCTTGCCCACGCACGTGGACGCACCGCGTGGGCGAGCGCGCGAGCTGCTTTATCTCGAAAGCACCTCCTCTCGAACGTCCCAAGGTTACGTCGCGCGATATTTGCGAACAACGCCCTGGAGGACCAGGATCAGTTTTCATCGCTTGCTGAACGATGCCTGCACATTTTCTGTCACGTGAATTTTGTTTAACAGGTTACTCGTGCGTTTATTTAAACCCCTTGCGTGTCCAACCTGAGACGGCAAAAGAAAAATTACATTTTACACTCCCGTTCATAAGTCACCGGACACTTACAATTAGTGAAATTGGAAGGTAGATGATATTATAGTTGGAAATTCCTACGATATGAAATAAAGTTAGCACTTATTAATTGTCTATAATGTAGAGAATATGTAATTCAAGTCAAGTGTTAATGATTTTACCAGAATTACGTAATTAATCTTATATTTATTTCTCATTAGTGTATCCGCCTCGTGCGGATTACGGTTCTAACATTTCGCAACTAATTTCGTTTCAATCTTCCTCTAATTTCTTCCATAAGTCTTTCTTTGACTTAGGACAAAATTCCGGAAGCAAATGAAAACTATCGTCTAACCGAGGTGGAGATGCAGTAGAAACATACTTAAGCGTACAACCTCGTTTTTTAAATATTTACTTAAATCATACATGGATATTATTAGTATCATATTCAGGTATTATATTACCGTAAAATAGATAAATATAACAACATGAAATAGTAAAATCAAGCCAAAAAATTGTATAGACATTCTGATAATCATTTTGTTTGAAATGAGTAAGTGTCCGGTGATTTATGGACGGGGGTGTACATCTCATTATTGCTCCTTTTATTTTACAATGAACTACCGAATTATGTAATTTATTTAAAAAATGGGCAATTTTTGGTCAACCTTTTAAATTTTATTGGACAAATTATACGTTTGTATGTTTAAAAAATTGTTCGCTTCAGAATTTAAATGCCAGAGAAGAAATTCTAAGGTGTCTGGCTAGGAATGGCTGTTTTCATTGCGACCCTCCACGTGTTATACAGATATTTGATTGTGTCTGACCAGTTACGGATTTTTTCACTGTGGCATGGGACGTGTTAAATTCGGTCGAATGTTCGTTTTCGAGGTTAAATTCTTTATAATTCCAGTTTATTATAAAATGAGGGGATGGACACTGAATTTAATTTAATAAAGCATTTCTAAATCATCTGTATATTTCGATGTTACAAATTTCGAATTGATATGTCTTTGCCAATTTAATTACGATATTTTCATTGTATTCTACAAATCAGAGCTGTAGTGTATCGTAAAATTAAATGAAAAATTCCCAAACTGATAGCACAAGAGTATTCACATCATTTGTATAAGCTTAGTGCAATTTTTAGCAGCACTTGCTGCAGTATATCAGTATTCAGTGAAGTGCAACGTTTGAATGTAACTTTATCCGCTTGTAGTCACCAGGACATGTCGATCGACAACCGAACATATCGATATGCGATAATTTATGCATTTTCTAACGCGACAGACATCTTGTTTGACAACGTTTGTTTCAGTACACAGTGTTGCAGATAAAGTTTGCAAATAGGTTGCACTCTTGCGCGAGTCGAGGCAATTTTGCTAAACGTGTTTCAATTATCGGTTTGTCGATTCTAATTATCGCTTCGTTTTCCAGGAACATTCGCACAAGATACAGACTAATCGATACAATCTGGATGCGGATAATTATTCGTGCAAAAATAAATAAGAAATATTGAATAAAATTATTTTACACGAAACTGCATTTCACAGAAAATTCAGTTTGAAAATTTGGCACGCCCGTGTGCAATTGAAAGCAACTATACGATCGCGTTTGATCATCCCTCGTTCTTTTTGCTTGTGTTAACGCTTATCGGTGAGTACATGAATAAATTCATTTTCATCACTATCACAGAATTTAGCAAATTGGAAAATAAAAGCCCGTTATTTTCCATTCACGTATCTCTAATTCGATCGGTGGAGCACTGGGCGTGGCAACAGGTGTAGAACATCCACCAATTTTTTCATAAAATAATCACCAATTATTTTATACGAATACATCGAACCCCGTCCCGAACAACCCCTCGCGTGAAGTAATTTTGTTCCATACTTCTTATCTGTTTTTAAACATCGGAACAGTCTGTTTTTTACGGTAACCTGAATCCCGGACCAATTCGTATAAATGAAATAATCGAATTGATTCTCCAATAATGGTTCTCGATTATTCTCATTTAATCTTTATAAGTCACATTTTATTCCGTGGTCCATTCGTTGCGAAACTGGATCGTATTTTAATTTTTATTCGCGTCCCGTATCATGGGACCGGCGTTCTGATTTGGTCCACGTTCGTCGAAAATAATAATTAATTTCGATCGAAACGAATCGAAAGATTTCACGCGCGTCGTTTGCGTGAAAAAAAAGAGAAATAATTCACCGTACCGCAATCGGTCCGGGCGATTTACGATCGGTGAAAGTCATTGATTAACTTAATGACTGACGCGGCCGATGTAACCGGTCGTTCTCGATAAAGGACAAATAATTTTCGATCGGCGATTTAACGAGTCTCCCCGAGGCGCCGCGCCCCCGGCCGAAGTAACTTCGCATCCGATTCGTGTAAATCAATAATTTATGTAACCGGGAAACTTGCGAAACGCCCGTCGCGGAGAAAAGAATTACGCGCACCCTCTGCACTTACCTGTAATTAAATCAGAAATTCTCCGGTCGCGAAATTACCCTAACGATTCTCGATTGCGACTTATTAAGACTTATAGTTAAATTTTTATAAATCGAGCATAATAGTTAATTGCTCTGCCTGGTTTGAAGAAGGAAAAGCAATACAGGAAGCGTGTTAGGATCGATTTCTGTATATGCATGCAATCTGATGTTATAAGTATTGATTGTAGTCAAAAGGTTTAATATTTTTTACGTCTATTTGCAAGAAATAATTATTGTACATGTGGTCCTTCGTATATTAATTTCTTCTTCATAAAAATGTAAATTTTTATTACATAATTGTGACACGTTTTCACTCTTTATTGGTTCTGACATAACTGAGCCGCTTTTAAAAAAAATTAATATCCTTAACGATCATTGCCAATTAGTGTATTTTAATAAAAGTGATTAAAACATGGATCGGAGAGTTAATAGTTTCTGAAGTATAAAGAAAAACTTGATTTCCTCGTAACAGGTGTAGAAAGTGTTATCCGCCATGATTAATGCATGCCACAAGTTTCTTCTGGCGAACTAATATTTATCTTCAAATTTGACTTCAAATTACCAGAAATTATTACTCACAAGTTGTTAGAACATTCTGTATTCGTGAAAAATTAGGGACGAGGGAAAAGTCCAAGATTAAGAACTTTCTGTTTGAGCCCTTTGCCCTAAGCTAAGACGTTCAATCTTTCTAAGAAGTCTGCACTAAGTATAGGATAAATAGTCATCTGCTGTTGACAGAGGCTTCTAAAATTTAGAAAAATATGAGTTTTAAAAAATAGGTGATCATCCGTCACTACAAGGTGTGATGAAAGTTCGGCAACTTTTGTGTAATCAAATATTTCTCATATAAATGAATGTTTTCTAAAAGTATTCGTTATCGTTAGATTCGCTATTCAGTTGTCTACTTAGTGGTGTATTGATGTTGTGCATTTGTTTTGTTTCAAGATGTCGTACAAACGTGAAGAAGATCGTGCCTCTATAATTTCCTTGCACATGCGAGGAAACCGTCCGGTTGACATAGTTTGTTTGCTCAACGTCGAAAAATCTGTGGTTCTAAAAGCTATTAAACGTTTCAAGGAGCAAGGCCTGTGCTAAACCTCACAAGTCTATAGAGTCGTTAAAGCGAGATTTGATGAAAGCGTGTAATGAAGTAGATGAGAATACGCTGCGCGCATCGGTCAACCAATTCCAAAAGCGTCTCAGAGCTTGTATCAAAGCAAATGGCGGTTTCTTCGAGAACGACCTTGTCTAAATAAAATTTTATGCTTTTCCCAATGGTGTTATTGTTTTTTAGTTTTCCATAATAGAAATTTTGTTAGAAAACAGTTGCCTAACAAGTTGCCAAACTTTCATCGCACCCTGTACTGTACAGTTCGATGCCCGTAATGTCAATAAAGTATCACTCCCATCGCTACTTCTTCATAACAACCAACTCTGATGATTCGTCGACGCGTAAAAGCTATCCTCTCTGCTTCATCATTCTCTCCTCGAGACAACCACCTGGATGAACGTCTCCACTGCGATGAGAAAACGTTTTTGCCGGGAGCCGGAATTATCTAATTGCGCGAAGTGTCGTCTCATCTGAGCGTGTTACGTCAACGGAATAACGAAGACACACTCGATGGCACCCTTTAATCTGCTCCTAATGTTCCTTCACGTTTTCTGCGTATGTACTTTCCTCTCCCGTTGGATTTCTATCGTACCACGACGTTGAAATTAATTAGGGCAACGGAATTGCTGGGTAGAGCTTGGCGAGAAACGAACATCGTCAATTTCTTGCTCGCTTCTTTTCTTCATTCTCTGGGAAGTTCGACGGGTGGCAATTAAACGTGATGCTAAGAACGTTTATAAACGTCGCGGAGATGGTTTAGGTATCAGTGTGCCTTCTGGCTGCGAATAAATTGATTCAAACCACCTCGCTGACGTGTGAGTCAGGTTAGGTTTCTTGTAGACCTAGCACGCCTTTATACTGTGATAGTTAGGTATTTGGTAATCTGATTGTTGTGTTGTTATTCCTACCGTTAACTCATATTGGGTATACCTAAAGCCAAATGGAGATGTTTTATTATTGAACCTGTTACACCCATTTCTAATATTTCTGAAGCAATTGTTATTTCTCATGTGATCTGGGCTGATTTTTATTATGTAGTCAATGTATTACACTCAGCTAAACAAATTTATTACGGTCCGAAAATAAAGTTGTACAGCCGCAAAGATTGTTTAGTCTCAACAGGAGAATTCTGCTTAGGTCAATGACTGAAGGTCTCTGTTGAAAGCGTTCTGAAGAAAGATGACTCAACAAATCCTTCAAATACTTACTCTATGTATTTGCTTTAAAACAAAGTGCTCGACCAGATGGGTGCATCGGGGTCTCCTTCCAGCTGCACCGTGGACCGTAAAAAATTCTAAAAAACAAACACGCATACCTGAACGACTCGCGCGGGTTTCTCTCTACTTTTTTTCGACCCTCGATAAATACTGGAAAAAATTGCTAATAAATGTCTTGTCTGATGATTTTAAAACTTCGGCATCGATTTCACGGATCGAATCGCGTCCACAGGGCCACGCACGAATTCGATACCCGTCGTCTCGAAAACAGCCAGCGAGCGAGCGACGCGACACTCGCGAGCTGGAATACTGAATGAATCGATAAAAGCGAATCGCGTGGGTCGAGACCGCGTTCGTCGACACCGTACTACGCACGCTCGTTTTCCATCGTTTTCGCTTTATTGTCTACCCTTCTGTATTTGGAATTCCATATAGGACTGGTTTTGCGCGATGCTCAAACCTTTCGTCTCGCCCTCCTACTCTCCCGATTCGCTCGTTTTACCCTTTAACACAAATAAAACGGATGATCCTAAACGACAGAAAGCGCTGAAGAGGGTCACAACGAATCCGGAATCTGTTCTTGATTGTTGGGCTGTCACTGGATAATTTGCATATAGGCGCTTTCAGTAGTTTGAGTTCGCTCAAATTTATTACAAATTATGATTGATAAGGGAGAGATAAGGTTGACAGAGCGCTTGTTCGAAGAGAGCGTCTACCAAAATGTCTCACTGAGTGTTTTAAATACGAGGAGTGACAATTTAATTCCCGGAATGCACCTATAAAAAATATGCTTTCGGAACTGTACATTCATGACTATTGTCACCTTCAAAGTAGTCCCCTTGTGCATCTATAGAGTGTGTTAGACGATTTCCCCATGTTTGGAAACTGCTCTGAAACTCGTCTTCTGGAATACTGTTAAGTTCGTTTTTCACATTATGCTGGGTATCAGCGATATCAGAAAATCGTCGTCCTTTTAGTGCATTCTTTAATTTTGGGAAATGCCAGAAGTCACAGGCAGCTAAGTCGGACGAATAGATAGGATGATCTACTTGGGTAATCAAATATTAATTAAACAAAATATAATATTATATTTTTATGCCACAGTTCACACGTAGATCTTTGTTATTTTCACAATACCTAACTAACGAGTGTCTCTACAGACATGCGGTTTACGCACGTACTAGTTAAAACATGTGCAAACACGATTACAAGCATGATTACAACTAAATCACTACACATGTGACACTACGCAGCCGTTCCCAGAATTAAATTGTCACACCTCGTACGTATCAGCCAGTAACCAAGACGATGCGGAATGGGTCAGTTTGAAGTTGACAAAAACCATTTTACGACTCCCGTTAATCCTGAAAACCGTGATCTGGGAGGTCTGAACCCCGGAGGTATGGCGTCGGCGCCAGTGCCACAAGTTGCCAGTCACCAGGATCACTGACTGTACGTCTGAGCATGGACGTATGATGAGTCAATTACTATTGTCCGCAGAAAAAGATGGTCCTGCGAGCACAGTTTTCTTTCAGACGTACGGAAAAATAAGTAAAAATAAATATTCGTCCAACTATTAAACAGTGCATTATGGCATGTTTATGGCAAGCCCATTTAAACTATTCACTATTCATCTAAACCATCATTTGTTAAAATCGATATTCATGAAGTTGTCAAAGTGGTTCCGGCAGCACGCTCAGCCTGACGTTCTTTATAGTGATTAATGAACGATCGTTTTGAGGCTACGAACATCCGTCTGCTCCATTAATTTCAAAAATTCATAGAGACAACTCTCGAACATACATAAAAATCTTTATCGAGCGTGCATGCAGATTCCCCGTAAAAACAGCGATTCTGAGAGACGGGATCGGCCCGACGATAATAGATCAGTGAAGTCACGGCCATTACTCGAATCGTTAGTCAGCATCTCTGCCGGCAGTCGTAGGATAATTAACTGGAGGCCTGGAATCTCGCTTAGTCGTCTAACAAAGCGACTGGCCCGTAGCCTAGGAGAGGAGTGGCAATTACCAAGTGGTTCGAATCGTACGTCTCTGATTTATGATCGATATAATTATTCGATTACGTCCGGCTCGAATGGTTTTATTGCGGCCCGGTGCAACGAGCACCGATAAGCGTAATTAGGCTAGAAGGTGGCGATTTTAATTGGCCAGAACGACGATCGTCGTTGTTCTCCTCCTCCTTCTCCTCCATCCTAACGCCCAATAATAAAACAGTTTTACGCGACGCGGTACGACCCGTTAACGACACAGGCCAATGATGATTTCGGCCACGAGGAGTGGCAGGGGTTTGTACATGCATAAAGTTTCATTGCTGCTCGTTAAGACACCTCGTTAGGGAAGCGACTCGTCTATGTATTATTTGATTCCAATTAGCAGTGAGTTTGTCGCAATCGCTCCACTTGTCATCGAGAGAACTATGGCTGGTTGTTGCAAATACGGCCGCGTTCGAATCGCCATAATATTGGCTATTTGTGCTCTTATTTGCTTGTTTATTAACCGTCAGAGTATTCACCAAGCCAGGAGAATGACACAGTAAAATGGAGTACATAGGATATACCGCTGTGCCTCGACATCTGAATTTGTGAACAGTCCTCTAAATGGAAGTATAAATACGTCGGGGGCATTCAAAATACAGCTATGCTTATTCACTGAATTATCTGGCTTGATGGTGGGGTTGGTGCAACTAGGTCATACATGTATCTACAGGGTGTTTTTAGTATATTTAGTCAAATTTTATCATAGTCACAATGACAATCAAATTACATCTAAAATATGATGTGTTTCAAACAGATCGTCCGGGTCATTTATAGTCTCCTATTAAGTTCCTTTATCACGGTCATTCCGACCAAAGGTAAAAGACCAAATCGATATCCTCCGTTCTGATTGCCTCCGAAGATCATAAACAACAGAAATACTTTACGGTCGCATGGAATATTCTTTGAAATCACAGTATACAGCTAACGTTTTGTCCTTCTGCCTCCCCATGTATCTCGACCTCGAAATTTATACTGAACTTATGTTATTCTCATTTAAATATCCCTGCATGATCGTGTTTTCGAGTGCTCTCTGCACAAAATTAATGCTCGAAAACCGTACAAGCTTTCGGCCTCGCGATATAATGTACCCCGGCGCATTCAACATCTTTATTCGACGATAAACGCTTTTGCTCGCGGTTTTATTTATATCCAGCTCGATGTCCACGCGAATAATAAATTCCAAAGGCCGACCCAGAGACCCAGAACACCGGGGACGGTTCTTTGAGATCGGCCGGTTTATGGGCAGTCGTACACAGCGAGTGGGCTGAATTCTCGAGTCACGTTACCGATAAGCAGATGAAAAATAAGATAACACTGAAGTGTGAGCACGAATCGCTGCGAGATCATCTACGCCCCTACATTTATTAGACTCACGATGCGCGTGTACCTTCATACCATACATTCCCTCCACGGCAATACCTAAGGCCTCTGGAGCTTTGCAATGTTTCTGAAGAACACTGGGGGGGACCATGGAAAATCTTAAAGATACCACGTCAGTTTGCTAGTGGCCGTATAATTGATGTTCCGTTTGATCATGAACTATTCAGTTGGAAAATTGGCTGAAAGAAGCGCCTGCAACTATGAAATCGTGTCTAAATGTGTTTTCATCGAATCTTTACCACTTCCACAAATGTTCATCACTAAAGGGAAGAAGCATCCAACAGTGCATGTGCAATTTGTTTTGCATTATTTTCAACGGATTCAAAAAGTTGACTAGTGACATTTATTACTTTTTTTATGCACCTACTATTTACAATTTGTTTGATTACTGAACTATGTCTGTATGCTAGCCGAGTACATAGCTTGTGAACACCAGACTGCCCTAGTCGTAACAGGTTCCATGTTATTGATGCTTTGGCTAATGTCCTCGAAACACCTGGGCACATTGAGATACTATGAAACGCATCACTTACTGCAGCACGGCCAACGAACCACTGCCCTAATTTCCCTACAAAACCCTTGATTTACAACGATCGTCAGCCTCGACGCTGACAGAAATGAATTGAAGCGTTTCAGAAGATTCTGAGCATCCTCGAAAAAAAAAATGCTTGCTCGATATACGACCACGGTTACTTTCTCCATTCGCCTTTGACAAGAGCAACAAAAGGGAGACGCGTTTACCTTTCCACGAAGACGGCCAGCTCTTCGTTTCGCCAGTAAAGCGGAGCGTCTTCATTCGAGAAGATAAGCGAGCCCTTAGCCGTTTCTTTCTTGACGCGGCCTTATTGTCAGCGTGCCGGCGAAACGAGCATAGGTGGTCCCATTATAAACGCCGGGGACGCGAACAGATGCAAAGGGCCGTGTTGCAGGTTACAAACGTGGAAATGCAGCCGAGCGTGTGCATAAGGCAAGGCTGTCTGACACTGTGTCCCACGGATGTGTTTGTCCCGTTTGTGGGCGTCGCTTGTGGGACGACACTCGTGCCGATTCCCTTTCCTTATAAAACGGCCTCCCTTCACGGATGCGCGAGATTCTTCTCTGTTACCCTTTCAAGCTATTGCATTCTGGTCCGACTCGATTCGTCGACGCGCTTTAGGGCTCGTGAAACATTCACATCCGCCATTGTGACACGACGGTTTCTTTAATGTTCTCGTGGTTGGCAAGGTTTGTCTCATTTCGCTCAGTTTCTTCAATATTATCGTAGAGACATTCAGGCTAGACGGTTCCAGGTATTATTCGCGACTGTAGAACGATTCTTCACTTTTAACACGGTTGTTCTGTTTCCTTCTGTGGTCCTGTTCCCTAATTGTCTTCCCCCTGTTACAGTATTGTACTGTGTTATACATGCAAAATATTAATGCAAAAGCACATTCCTGGTATTTGATATATCATAGTCTTAATTCAATATTCTAAACCGAATTCAGTACTTTGTAAAATCTATCCCTTTAGTCCCTCAACTTTAAACTGTGATAAAGAAATTTAAAATCGTGTACGTTGTTCATGAAATACAAATCTTCAAAATTTTTAAACACTATATATAAAGCAAATAGTATTCTACAACAGTACTGTAAGATGACCATATTTAATTAGAACATATATTTCGTCCTACCAACGTCGTCCTCGTCAGACTGAAGAACAAAGAGATCGAAACAAATCCCTTTAGTCATGCGCCCTAATTTCCACAGTGTCTGAACTTTCGTGGAAGATCGTTCGGGGCTTGTTAGATCAAGGGATCAAGAGGGGAATGGAGTCGAACTGTGAGAACAGGAATTGGGGATCAGAATCGAGGAAGAGTCACATAATGTTCGCCGGTCCAATTTGAATTTTTCGCTTCGATCCGATAGGCAGAGATTCGATTCGTACAGAACTTCAAAGAGATGAGATGTAAATTAAGGGAGACATTGGGTTAGCGAATGAACAGTATGCATATATCGTGGCGTGCACGTGTGTGTGTACGTGTGAACCAGTGTGTAGGTTCGTGAGTAAGAGCAGAGTCGGGCACCCAAGGGAGTCACGTTGATCTTACGGATGTCACGTAGACGTTACAGGATCAAAAGGTCAATCTGTTTCTCCCTCTTCTTTCCATTTCGATCTTCGGCGCATCAATTTCCTCGGCGCTGTCATAGAGGCACGTAACTTCGGTGTTAGTCCTCGCACTTATCGCGAGATCTGAACTCTCCTTGGAACTTTTCATCCGGCTTCGCTATCGACGAGTCCCGAGGAGAACAAATAGGAACGCGATTCCTATCGATCGGACGCTTTCAGAACGGTACTCTGTGAGAAAGGGCAACAAGGAGAGCTTCGCGAATTTTATCTGGTCACTCGTGAATAGTAAGAACGTTTGTGCTTGCCTGCAAGTCGAACTAACTGAACGCCCGAAATAATTATTAACATGTTGATTGTCACAGTGGAAACAGCAATCGCTAAGCAGACATAATATAAATTTCTCTTTTCCATATAAGTCGTAAAGGAAAAAATGTTCAAGTAATCAGTATTATACATGCGTACCTATATTAGTGCTGCAATGTTAAATTTGCTCAGAGTATAGTAACAACCAATAGGTATTTAATTATATAAAGTTTGAGGTGTCGGTCACCGGTGACCACCATGGCAGTCAACGTATTAATCGTTTCTGTTTGTCAGCTGACTACTGCAATAAATCTACTACAACAAAATTAATGTTACAATGATAGTACACAATGAGAAGTGTTCCATTGAATCCATTTTTACGTGTCTGGTCAGGTACGGAATTATTCACTGTGGTGCGGAACGTGTCAATTAATTTTTCAATGTTATTGTAGTAAGATTCAGGATGTTCAGATGCAAAAGATTGAGCAATACCTGTCACAGTTTATTAACAATAGACATTTCTCCCTTGAGTAAATAAAACTTAAAATTTAACTTCGTTAAAGCACAACAAAGATTTATTACACGCCTCATGTTATTAGCTAAATATCATCATTTATCCTGACACCCGTACGTGAGTAATTTATTTCAGCTACTAATACCCAGATATTTCGATTTCGTTCCCCCTGACGTTCGAGCTTCCCGAAAGCGATGATAAACGTTTTTCTTTCGGACGCGGGAGAGCATCACGTTTTCGCGTTATTCGTTGCTGGACTAATAAAAGGGGAAACCGATGGAGTCGTTGCTTCATTATTATCAGCTCGTAAAACCGTTCTATAAATCAGGAGAAATTTATTGGCCCGTTTAACGATTACGACGCCTCTGTTTCTTCCGTGGCCGGGATCCCTTCCGCCGGGACATATCCGCTTTACGATAGGGTCATTAGCGAAATGTAAACGTCGCTAAATGGAAACGAGATTCGTGGATCAGCAATTCGCAGAAATGAACACGAAACAAGTATCGATACCGGCAATAAATTCCAATATATCGCCTCACGCTCATCCCTGCACTTAATTTCACTAGAAAACAAATCTTATCTGCTGTATGGACACCATCCAAATTTTAAATTACGGTTACATGAAAAAAATGTGGAAATGCAGGAAATTTTGAAAGGCATTTTTTTTGCCTATGTTCGTAATATAATTTGGCCGACCTGCAAGTGCAGTTTCGATGCGAAGGACTTTTATACCGAAACGTTCTTTCAGGGATCACCTTAATATAATTTAGCGCCACTTCAAACAATGCTTTGTAATCTGTAACCTGGTGAATGTATTCCATACGATTACGTGCACTGTGATAAAACGTAACGCATTCATGCACTCGTGTTTTACACCGATTGTATTCAATTTCTGCGGGTACGTTACTAATTGAATCGCACCGTGACTGCTTGTACGTGTTACACTGCACAATACACTATAAATATTCTGCAAACTACTTACAAAGTAATAGATTCACTATCTAATAACTTGTAGTCACTCAATATTGGCTTGTGTTATAATTTACGATTTTTGTTTCACACTGCTAGCAGTCATCTCTAACACTTAGACGTCCTGCAGAAAGGGCAGTAATCATTCTTCGCTAATCATTCAGTATTTGTATGAGCACAAATTGGAAGTTATTTGTGACTCGAGCCAACACTGTTTCATTAAATATACAGATGTATGCGAATACATAGAAGAGAGAAGTTATTGTTTACCGTTGTCAGGAATAGGTAGAATACTCCAGCTACGTTTATTGTTAGACTTCCGTGCAATCGGCGCACGTGCATCGAATATTATATTGGACATTAATGGTATCACGTACTTTCGACTCTCACCGCGTTCGTGAACTAATTAGCTGCGGTCGTATTAACCCGATCAGCGAATATCTTTGCGGTTGATAGCGCATTAATGCTTTCCACGCTTGTCAGATATGAAATATACTCCGAGGATTTCGTATGCAAGCGTCGATATAATTAGAAGAATAATTAATTGCAATTAGACTTGACTGCTGTGAAGCATCGATGCGTCAAACTCCATTACCCCTACCAACGCTAAGACTTTAGGTAATAGAACATACCAATGTTCAAAATCATAAGACTTAGTAACATAGACTTCACACTTGTCACATTTTAGCATGATTAAATAAATAACAAATGACCATGAAATGCCTACTTTCCGCGTCCATTATATATACACTATCGTCCATAAGTGTCCGCACACGTAGAAAATGCAGGTAAGTAGTATATTAGCACGTTGACTGCCACAGTCAAAACAGTTATCACTAATCAGACATACTATACATTTCTCTTTTCTATATAAATCGTAAAGGAAAAAAATGTTTAAGTATTCGGTATTGTACACGCGTTCCTATTTAAGTGTTACAAACTTAAATTTGCTCAAAACAGAAAAACTCAACGGTTATTTAATTAAATAAAATTTGAGGTGCCGGTCTCCGGTGACCATCTTGGCAGTCAACGTGTTAATGCTATAATAATATAATTACTATTATTACGGTTGTCGCTACTATTTGCCTAATGAAATTGTTGTCTTTGGCCAATACTATAACAGCGACACATGTTTCTGTCGATAACTCCTTTCATGAATTCATGGTTGTGGTCGCCGGCTCTGTTAAACTCAAACTAAAATCAACCGAAAGCTTGCACCGTCCTGGTCTCCGTTTTGCCAATTGTAAGTGGCTGAGACTTGTCCAAATCTATACAAGTATCCAACTCTGATCAGAAATAAACATATTCAATACACTACGATGTGGAGAAAGAACAAACGGGGGATAAAGTCATTTAAAACTGGATCCCTTCATACCACTTGTATACATATGAGCGTTTCTACTTAACTTTAGTTATAGCACATTATTTGTTAATAAATAGTGCTTATGTTGTTCAATAATAGCATAATATTTTTAAAATAGCATAGCAAACGAATAAAAATGCTATATTTGTAAAATCTTTCAGTGATATCTGCAAACATCTAAGTGTCCGGATACTTCTGGAAGGTAGTGTACCTCCGATGTCCCTGCAAAAATATAATACTTACCTAAACAAGTACAGACTGCAAACTCAAACCAATTGCAAGAAGTTTGATTGAACATTGAAATGTTCGGACACAATAGTCGCAAAACCCAATTCGATTCAAGCTGATTCATTGAACGTTGATGATTTCCCGCGAGCGACAACGTCGAACGCGATGATTCATCGATCGAAGGTTCTCGTCAGACCCGTCCGTATCGATTTGATATTTCTGCGCGTTGATAAGCGGGTCGTAACGGGGGCCGGGTGCAAATTGCTAATCGACACCAGCGGGTGAGCAAAGATATCGATGGATCGAGACGCGGAGATATCGGAGACACGGAACAACGGTGCCGGTGGACGATGAGGGGACGATACAAATATCGGACACGCCACCGGCCATTAATCTAATGTCCCGTAGCTTTATTGAGCTGCTTAACGGCCATCGACGTTGTCCTCCCTTTCTCTGTCAACCTGACTCGCTTGCCACCTGTCGTTGCACCTGAGACTCTTCATACGTTCGACTCTGATTTTTTTTTCTGGGGAGATGCTGTCAGATGCTAGGAGCATTTATTGCGTGGGCTGCAACATTTTGTTGAAGCAGCACGTGGACTTGTTTTTGTAGAAGTTTGATAGATCTGCTAGACACTGGATTACACTATGTACTCCTTTTTTTCTGGGACAATCCTGTCGTTGGATGCATCGGACATTTTTTACGATTGATATAGAGATACAGAGTGTTTCACTACTGCTGGTAAATATTTTACGGGGTGATTCTACAAGCCAAAATAAATCAGAAAGTCCTTTCCTAATTTGCAATTTACAGCTTCGTTTTCGAGATATAAGCGATTGAAAATTGAGTATTCGCTGTGTGTGCGTACATGTTTCTACACGTGCGACAGACCAGACAGCTGACAGTTGGTGTGGTCCGCACTCACACAGGAGAGCACGTGTAGAGACACGCACACCCTAGCGAATATTCAATTTTCAATCGCGTACATCTCGAAAACGAAGCCACAGATTGTAAAATAATAAAGGGCTTTCTGATTTATTTTGGCTTGTAGAATCACCGCTTAAAATATTTGCCAGCAGTAGTGAAACATCTTGTATATTAATTACGGCAGGTCTTGAACGCTAAAAATGACTCACTCTTTAGTATTAAATGCAAAACTAATATAATTTTAGGTTCAATTAACAATAATAGCAAAATGTGTTCAGTATGTACAGGCAAGACGAATAAATTCGTCGTTATTCATCTGCAATAGAGGGTGCGAAAAGGCGTCTTCAATTTCAAAATGACCCGGTTACCGAGTTAATTAGAGCGTCCTACGGTAGAAGTTGCAGGCAAGCTGAAGCAGAATGGAGTCGGTCGATGGGAAATTCGCGCGTCAGAATAGTCAACAAACCGTGAGCAAATAATTGCAAAAGAAACAACGAAACAAAGTTGCCGGGTCGCGTACGCGGTTAAGGGAAGTGGGTGCAAGAAGAGCGAGCGAGAGGCGGAGTTTGAAAATTTTATTGCGGCGAACGCGGTATGGGGTAACGTTAACGTTATACGTATAAGAAGGTCTATAACTTAACGAAGTTAGCGGAAGCTGAAGGGTTCTCACGGTAACGTTGTTCGGTTGCATTAGCGGGGACTCGAAAGTCCCTCGCTGTTAACAAAGTCCTACGATACGAAAGTCGGAAGGTCGAACTCTTTAAAACTTGCTGGCGAAGCACATTTTCGAGCCGAATAATAAAGCGATTTAAACAACAAACGGCCTGTTTCTACCCTCGCACGTGCACGACACAGATCGTTGATTGATTCATCAAACACATTCAATTGCAATTCAGAATTTTTAGTCGGAATCTGAAATCAACGACTAGCTTAATCTCTTGTAGAAAGCAGACACATTTGTATACATCTTGATTTTTTTACATTCAAGTATTGTTGACAGGGGTTAACACCTAATGGCCACATCTTGCAGTGGGTGCTAGAAATTTCGAGCTGAACTATAATTGTATCATTCGTATCGAAGAATATATGTTATGGACAGAATTTCTAATTCTACTATTATAATTGATGTGTTGCTCTAAAGAGAAATTATATAAAGAAATTTGATGTACAATAAATTCATATTTGCCAGAAGGCTGCGGATTTTTCTGCAATTTAACATATACAAATATCTGAAAACGAACATTTAAAACCGTGAAAAAATAATAAGTACATTGTTTAAACATTCACAGAACAAAATACAGTTTTATCAGAGTTTCATTTCTGTAACAGCAACAATATAAAAAATATAGAACTTTAAAAATGTATATTTGCATAAACATCCGCAGTCTACAGCATCATTAACTGTCCATTACATCAAAGTTCGTTATGCACTCATGCACATCTACTAAAGCTACGTAATATTCTTTTTTTTAAAAAACGTTCAGCGTTTCTATAAATCCTAAAACGGAGAAAATAAAGTTTCACGACATCTACGCCAGCCATTTCACAGTCGAGCGCAAAAACGCTCTCTGTAATAAATAACAATTACGTAAACCTGTTGATGGAAGAGCGACATTTTAAAAAAATGTACGCGTCAAATGGTTTCTTGAAAAGCTCGGTTAATATGAAAACCGTTTACAGAGAACCGAGGTATGATCGATGACGAGTGTTGGAAGCTTCACTTGTTACCGTGTCGCCATTAATTTACTCATGTCCCTGTCGATTTTATCTTCCCTCTGTCACACGTAATATCCTAGATATGTTCTACGAGCGTTGTTCGCTCGCCCGTAAAACTGTCCAACAAATATTAACTATTACACAACGTTAATTCCGGTAAGCTCCCGTTCCGCTTCATTCATATCTGAAATGAATTACAGGAAGATAACGACACAATATGAAAGAAATACTATCTTTTGATCCATCGTTTTGGTTCAAGTCATTCCCTACGACTCGTAGTTCAGGCTGAATGGGTTAAAGCACCATCACAATTTCCTGTTGGCTCGCTCGAAATCTTCGCCATAACGTTCGTTAGTGTATTTTATATAGGTCAAAGCGCACTTAAAGCTCATTGATATCGCTTCTTGTCTTCTTCTTTTACCGGGTTTATGATCGTAAACGCGGAACATCCTCAAAGACTATCGATTCGATACCTGAACAATACCACGCTCTCCTGCTCCATATAACGTCCTCGCGAATGAATATTCATAAATTCATTTTCGTCGGGCGCATTACCATGAAAATTTCACGGTGCGCGGGAAATTATCATCGCCATAAATTGGTTGGTGGGAGAATGGAGCTCTGGAACGATGAGAATATACGTCGCGCGAATCATCGAATCGAAATCATAATTCCTCGTCAAGAACACGAATAGCTCGGAATAATTTTGAGGCAGAATGAATCGACTTGGAAACTATCGCTGTTTTACACGAATTTGAGTATAATCGAACAGGTAAAAATTTTGTTCATTGTTAGAAATGTTCTTCAGGATACTTGAGACGTTCTCGACTGTGTAGGCTGTCACTGGACTCTGATTAAATTTTAAAGAGAAATCCCAAATTGTAATAGAAAAAGGTCAGTAAACGTGATAATAATGCAAAATACAAACTGTACGATCGAACGATTCGAAAATATTCTGCGCCGTGAATTATATTACAGAACCGTATATCAGAATGATCTGACTATATACAACAGTTTTCACTGTGCGACTCAACGTACTAAATGAAAATTCTGACTGAGCTCGAACGTCACAAAGTTCGCATTTTCATAGAAATTTCTCAAAACAAAATAAAAATGTAGAAGTTCTAAGAGGAACATAGTTTTCTAATTTTCCTGACAATATGCAAATTGCCAAATGCAATTCTCGAACTTTTGCCTAACCATCGACATTGTCTGTGCCTTCAATCAGCCGAGTCTCGGCAACGTTACCGTCAGAATTGTTCAAACACTCATTCATTTTCTCGTCTATACGGAAGCAGTAGTCAGTTAGGACGGGGATCCGGTGAATTTGGTGAAATTTCCTAGTCGAGCTGTTCGTTTCTCGTGAGAAACGAGCGTGCCAGGGAAGGGTGATGCAGTTTAGCTGAAGACGTCTTTTCGGGACTTTCGTCACGGCCCGTTCGTCGGCTCATTGTCGCGTGGCGACCTAATTCCCTTGATGAGGCCGGCTTTTGGAGGAACACTCGACCGGTGCACATTGAAAAGTCCGGTACGTAATACCTGGAAAACACCGAGCCGCTTGCTTTCTCCGAGCGATAAAAAAGCCGCCCTGCGAACGCCCGGTAAATCACTGGTGAATCGACCCTTTAAGCTTCGAGATCGACGGAAATCAGTCGCCTGGGTCCACTGAGTACGAGCACTTAAAGAAATCACGGGTGTTCCGTGAAATCGTCTGTGCAGCTTTTATTTCTCGTCGATTTCGAGCCGGAGAACTTGAACAACGCCGCTGGAGGATGAGAAAAACGTCCGTGCCTCTTGTTTGCAGACAGATCGGTGTCGAAGTGAGGAATTAATTAGACTTCATAACAGAGAACTTGCTTCGTTCATATTTTAAAATTTCTCTTGGTTTTAGGCTAAGGCGATACGATATTTATTATTAACACTTTGAGTGCCACGCTTCATTACTTGAAAATGGCAGACTTCCTAAATTTTTATACAAAATGAATGTAATCATGAAATCTACCTTTGTTAATCAATAATATCAGTAACACTCATCATTTTTTTTACGGCTTCTATTAGAGCTGATTAGGTATATTTTTAATATTTTACATGATGAAATAAATAATGGTTGAATCCATCTGTCTCCCAGATATAGGTGACGCGGCAGTCAAAGTGTTAAAAGATGTATTTTTCGAACGTCAGTCTATTTGAAAAGTTCGACGGTGAGTTTCTTTCAAAATAAGGATATTCCAAAGCCCGAGGATCCACAAATTTGGGAATCCTCTCATTTAAATTTCAAGCGGCGATGGCGGGAGCACGATACTATTCGGTTGCTTGACGGAAATCGTCGGGAGACGTTGCTCTTTCTTTTCCCGTGAGAAAACCTTCGAACAACTCCGAAAAATATGACGCGCGACGTTTCGGGGACACTCGTTATTTTGAAACTTAACGCTGAAGCTGAACCACGCACCGACGCACATAAATTTCTCGCGATAATCATCTTCATTAAAACGGTCGACCCTTTTATTCTATTGTTAGTTTTACCGCAATGGGGTTGGAAAATTTCTTGTTTCATTACGCACGAGTATTCTCTTTCATTAATAAACAGAAGAATAACAATATGATGTGGTTCTTTAGCATTCCATTATACGAAATGTTATTGTTGTTACTCTGGTATTCGAGCTTTCATATTATAATACGTAATTTATATTCCTAGCCACTGTTCCTTCGTAAAATCACTCAGATCTTTATTACAATTACAGAAAAATTAATTCGTATCAGTAAGAACAGCCATGCTGTAAGATTCAGAAAATATAAACAGAGTCAAATATTTTCAAATATAAGATGCAACATCGAGGACATCAAGACCATCGCTGACACGCCACAACGCATAAACGACACCAACTAAATACAGTAGAACCTCGATTAACTGGCTTAATGGGGAGACAGGGCCGGACAAATCCAGGCCCAAGGGGAAATAAGTAAAAACGTGTTTTCTATAACAAAATAAGCTCTTAATTCTTAGACAATGTATTTCCTTTTATAATATAACTACAACCAAATGTATATCCGCTTAAATTTTATAAATTTTTTAAATTTTGCACTTATAAGTGTTTTATTATGCCAACTTTTCACGATCACTAAACTTTCTGTTAGGTTACGTATATACAGAAGAGAACCGTAAGATATGTACAAGCGTTAGTTGTTAGTGAACAGGAGACTCTGGATAATCGAGAGCCCCCATAACGGAGAGCTCGGTTGCTTGAGACCACGAATAATCGCGATCCGCTTAATCAAGGCTCTACTGTAAATCGGAATTTCATAAAGTGAAATGATAAGGACAACAACCAGCTAGTCTATCGCCGCGTCATCAAACATCCAACAGGAGAAGACGACACGAAGAACGGTAGTCAACGAAAGGTGAAGAACAAAACGGCGACAGAGAAAACAGATTCACGCTGAGAATCCCTTAACCCCTTCCAGTACAAATTAATTCGGCAAAATGGGTGCCGAAGTGGTGGGAAGAGAGGCTCGCCGAACGGGCCAAAGTAACATCTTGCGATTACCTGTGAAATAGCCATACGCTCATTCACTTCACGAGATACCGGTCGTGTGGAAGTCAAATGCACTTGAATAGAAAACTTTTAAACAGTCTCTTTAATTGGCTCCCCTACTGCCGAGTTTGTTTAGGGTCTAGCCGTTATCTCGACCAGAAATCAAATAGTGCCTATTATATGGCCCGCAATTGATACCATAACTCGTGATATTCATGTTTGGTCCGCAATTGATACCACGAGTCCGACTCGTGATATTCATGTTTGGCCCGGAATTATGACCACGAGTTTGACTCGTCATTGTACGCGAAGGGGTTAACAAAAGGCCGGCCCTAAATCTCGAGGGCATCGTCTAATTGATTCACCAACTATCGCCATATTTCTCGGCGGGCCGTTAATCGTCGGGATGAAAGGTTGAACGACGGTCGTCGCGATGAAAGGGCAGCGATTTTGGCATGCGAGATTACGCGTCCGATGGTGCTGATCGCGCGCATTCGCTCGCTCTAAACACCGAGAGAACTGGCTGGTCCGGTATCCAGTATCTGGACAGGGGCCAAGTTTCTTGTGAAAATCGGTGCGCGCGCTGGACGGTCTGGAATATCCGTAGAAATCCGGGATTACCGAATACGTCGTTCACGGAACCGCGGGACCGTTATCGCCAAATAAGTTTTGCTCACCCGAAATGGTGCTCGCGAACCAACCGATTACGTCCACGGATAAAATCGGAAGACAGCCGATGCCACTGGCTGCAACGCCTCCTGCCCAACACCAATAAACACGGCGAAGAGAGAAAGCGAGTTAGTTTTCCCGTTTAACGACGCGGCGCGTTCCACGGAAATCAGGGGCCCGTAAATTACCGTACACCAGTTCGAAGCAATCGGAAAGGATAATTAGAGAATCGTCCCGATGCAACGGTCGGCGAGTGAAGTTCGTTGCACTCGCGAACTTCGAAGCCCCATCTTCCAGCGTCGTAACGAAACTAACGCCAGGTTCGCGTCTGTTTCCGAAACGGGAGCAACTCGACCTGTTAAGGAGTTAACAAACACTTCGTTCGTGACCCAGAGTGTTGTTTCAGCTACAGGCCGAGGGAAAAGTGCGATCGGCCGGAGGCGGGATTTCTAGAGAACCTGTGCTACGGATTTCTGTGGACAGTGCGTCGAGGAACGGTAACATACGCTGTCGATCGTAATTATTCGAACGTTTAAAATAATCTTGTTAAAATATTGTTGGATTCCGTGTCGTGGAATCGGGTACAGCACTTTTCAAATCGAAAAAGAGGTTTATTCTGGTACACGTTGTGGCGTTGCACAAAAATCTGTTTAAATTTGTTAATTCTTAGGCATGTATATATAATATTTTAGGGAAAGGGAAGGGATGACCAGCCTTGACGAACTCGGCCCTTGATGAACAAGGGTATTGTTCGTTTGGAGACAGTGTTCATTTTGGAAAGCTTCGCGTAAACAAGTTGACTCACAATTAGACGATGAGTTGGACATAGTCATAGAGAAAAGTGGTTGGTCATCCAACAATATGTTATCATATTATAATTTAATTCTTTGCACTCGAGTGACGTTTATAAGGCACCACAATATTTTTCTATCAAATTTTTTATTTTGTACAACACTGACTGAAAATGGCATTTCATTTTATAAATTCTGCAACGTATGTACACATTATTTTATAAGCATTCGACTATTGAAACAAGTGCATTCAGAGTACAATGAACCGTCTTATTGAAGTCAGTTATATTTGCGTTTCTAGGTTATATGTATTGGGTGTAAAAATCAAGTGCAGAGGGTTCATATTTCAGACCATATTAACAACCTCTATGATGCTGGAAGTATGGCGGTCATTTGGACAATGTAAATCGTCCACCGTATCGGCGATACGTTGTCCTGCAAGATCCTCGAAGACGAAAACATTTTCTCTCCACATGGGTCTACATCTTTACCGCCGACACCCCTAAAGAGAATATAAAACGAAGCAGAACCATTGTACCTCTTGTCCGTCCAACTTCTCCGTTTTTAAAATAAAATCCTGCATGCACTCTGAATTCTCGAAAATCCAACAATGTATATTCAGATATACTCTACAGACAAATAATTCCATAGTACAGTGTCATAAAATTAATTGCCAGGATTTACCAGATTTAATATGTAACATATTGTTGACTAAAAATGTTGTTATTTCTTGAGTTTAAGTCTCTGTTGTAAAGCAGCATAAGCTCTCCGATGCACGCAGGAATTCATGAATACACTAAACAAATTTACAATGCAAATACAAAGAACGGAGAGTTACCATCTCAGAGTGTTTATAACTTACAGAGGAAGCTTTTCTGGACCCATATGCGCATGATCTTTTTTCATCCTTGCAGTATACTACAACGATAGTTTCGAACCTATCTAAAACTACGGGTCTCGCAGCTGAACAAAGAAGAAAAAGAAGTATACCACACTCTTAAGCTTCTACGGTTTTCAGACTCACCCTATACAAGTCTACCAAAAAGAATTTAAAAATGATTCAGACTTCAAAAGCTCGAGGTCTCTTACAACGCACCTAACACCGAAGGGGGTGATCGTTTGCTGCTCATGATCGCAGGTGTGTCGAAGTGTCCTCGGAAAGGTCGATCAGAAAGGATAACCGTCGCGTTCAGTGACAGGCTGGTATCGACAATTCTAATTGAAACTGTCGTCCCTTTTCATTTTTCCACCGCGAGACAATACGCAGGCTGACGTAAGAGCCTGTTGAACCGTCGTCGTGACAGACGCCCACGGTGATCATAATTCTGCCTAATTGCCTCGTTTATTAGCTTCTCGAGGCATCCGGCTATTTATAGAGAACGACAGTGTTGTCGTCCCGTTTACCCGCCGATCGCGAATCGGTGATTTTTCATTTTCTCCAACGATCGTCTCGAAAGCGTCGCCAGAAGTTCGGGACCGTGATCGATTAACTTCTAATTGACTCTTTTCAGAGGCTTGGCGAGCTTTCGAGTCCCCAGGATTCCTTGTTTCACCACGTCCCGACGGTCCACCCTGCCGAAATCTAGTTAAGACCGTGTCCGATTGCTTCCCTGCCCGTCTACGTCCCTCAGTGCCGCCTCCCTCTAATTGGATTCTTTTTCTTCGCCATTTTTCTCTTTTTCTACTTTCATCGCTCTATTCCCAGATCGTGTTCTCTTTCTCTTTCTCTTGCCACCCGTTGCGAAATCGACGCGTTTATCGGATTTTTTCAGTCAGCTCTTTCATTTGTGTTTGAGATTTTCCACAGTTAGATCTTGCGCTCGTGTTGGGGATTTTTCCGTACGGAGGTAAAAAGAGAGGTACGGAGGTGTTATTTATATGTGTACAATCCACATGTTCTTCACATAACTTGAAGTAGGCGAATATCAAGATTCGTACGATAGATTTCGCGCAGTTTCTTTTTTATTACGCCTACCTATGATTTACAATATTTTGAATTGTTTGAATCTGTGTGAAATTTTATATGTTAGTGAAATCTGTGTAGACAGTAAAAAATCTCAGACTTTCTAGTATTACAGTCGAACAATTTTGAATATTATTTATTCAAACGATAAGATACTCTTGAAGGCCCACGTTTATCATCGAACACTGTCGCAGCCTTTGGTTCCTTTAGACAAATAACAGATTCACTCGGCCACTTAAAATTCTAGAAAATCCCTAATGCCTCTGAAATAACTTATCAATTAACACGATGCACGTCACGGTAATAAAATACTCATGGTATACTTAACACTTTCCGTGCCGCGTGGGTTGTATACGCCCCACGCACCAAATTCGATTATTCTAAATATATAGTAATATTCTTTATATTCCAATTAAAACGAACGCCACGATAATAGTACCAAATGAATGGTGTATCATAAGACAATTCAATGTTTGTGTTTTTAACGTTGTGTATTTATCGAAACTTATTTTCACGCGTCTGACTAGTTATGGAATTTTTCACTGTGGCATGGAACGTGTTAACCAACGTTTCTTTTCTCGAACGATTCGTAGCTGAGAGAGTTGAAACGCGCGCGACGTTAATGACAGCTTTACCGCGAGCGTGCACGCGTATCTCGGTGAAAAGGAAGCTCGAAGCTTTCCCAGTAAAATATTACTGGTATCGGTGGTGTACTTCCGTGCGCGAGTCCCACCGAAAAACGATCGTTCTTGTTTATTTCCGTGGTGAGTAGGTGCGGCAAGGTGCATTTGCATCGATAACGCCGACCCTCTCGCATGCGTGTCTTCGAGGTGAAATGTTATTTATTGCTAAGCCTCTCCATCCTGCCTCGTCGCGAGAAGAATATCATAAATCTTCTGGCGCGTACGGTAACCATCCCGCGTGCCTATGGAACGATTCAAACAAAACGACGTATCTCGTAACACTTTCGTTGAATAACTCGCCTGAACCATCCACACGCGTCTTCTTGCATCGATTATCACGAACGTTTACTTTCACGTTCCCAGCTTCCCGAAGAGTAAATCGAAGGAGCGGAGGAACGTATGTACGAACGGTGGCGGCCGAGCAGAGATGGTTCGAAAATATATGGGCTTATATAGAACTTGACGAATCGAGTTGGATGTACTTGGTCAACGTAGATTTCGGAATCAACGATTTTGGAACTACAGTAGAATCTCGATTATCCGAACAGCGATTCTCCAAAAATTAGTCTTCATATGTGTATGAGTTAGCAGCTCCCATTATCACTAGTGACACTATGTATCTAATTCCATACCACTATGTGTTTTATATTCTAAAATGAAATTATAATTTGTATGTAAAACGCAGTTACAGTGTGAGTCATCCTTTTACCAATTATAGTTCAGATAATCGAGGTTCCACTGTATTTACGATTTTTCACAACTTATTATACTGATCGTGAGTGTCGTTTCGGGATAAGTACAAGAAGTTCGTGAAATGTCGCCATGGAATACAATTTAGAGGATTTAGATTTTGGTTAGGTTCAGTGATTAATGTAGCAAGTCTACGACGATTGGAGAATACGTGTTAGGTATTTGGAGAGATTTCGGCTGCCTTAAAAGATTACTACACTGCTTTAAATAATTAAACGATAACTCAACTCTACCCAAACATGTCAATAATCCAATTTCATTATAATAAAGTCTCTCTATACCGCGTCCTCAATCATCACGACTGTTCTAACGCGTTGAGATAACTCGTATTGGGCAGTCAACGTGTTAATGAAATAATTATTGATTGTCACAAAATTCTAAGCAAACTTCATACTGAAGCAATCATGTAGGAACGGAAGAACACGATTGAGTACTCAAATCTTTTTTTTTCTTTACGATTTATATAAAACATAGTAAATGATATCCTGTCTGATTAGGTATGGCTGTTTTCACTGTATGCCGCACTCAACGTGCTAACAGAACTACCAATTTCAAATGTCAATGCTGTCGTTAAGTCAAAATATCTTCAAGCAACCTGAGTCAGCTTCTCCGCGAACACGAAGCAACCGACAAAGAAGTCTGGTTCGCACGATACGTTTATCATTCCGCTGTGGATGGTCACGTCGCTGCTTATTACGCTTCTCGGCGGGTCTCTTTCAATTTTCCACGCTAGAGAACGCGGCGTCGATTCGCGCTTACAAAAGAGACGTCTGCAAGATTCTGACACGCCGCGTTGAACGAGCTTCGATCGGCGTTTTTCCAAGCCCCTTTTTCGCTTTTACTTCGCGCTCGCGGGTCCATTTTCCTCTGCTCTCTGTGCCGCGGCGCACCGCGCCACACCGCTCCGCGCCGTGGGGCGGAGAGAAGAACAGGGCGAGCGAAACAGTTCTTCCGCTCAAGTGCCGCGAAGGAGCTTTTATTGCAGGTCGATGAACGCGGAAATAAACGATACACACGTAGACGTATGTTCACTCGCGCTCTATGCCTCGAGCATAGTGAAACGCTCGATTCGCTTCCCCGTGCAACAAAGATTTTTCAACGAAATCGCGCCACGCAAACCTCCCGCGCGATCCTCCCTCGGATTTTATCGCGTTGTCATGCAGTTGGATACGCACCGCGAGGGAATACGCGAGATTATAATTCTTAACAGAATCGGAGTGAGAAGAATACCAATTTTTGCCAAATGTACACTGGTGAGCATACTGGCTAATCCTCTGCTTGTAAGTAAACGTATTATTTTTATGCACAGCGCACAATGGTGCGGTGTACATAAGAATAATAACAATAACGCTTGTTTCTTGATTCTTAACAGTACATGTATAGTAGCGGCCACGATATTCTGAGGTCGTAAATTAAAGCATCAAGAAGCGGTGCCGATTGATCTCGCGGCACTCAGGGCTGTGTACTGCGTTCTGTTTTCGGGCACCGTACAATAAAAGAGCGATGCCTTAGGATCAATGGTATTCGTAAATCAACAAATCTTAATTATTATTTGGATTATTTAGAATTTTTTCCTATATGCAAATAACCATTGATATTCCATAAAATTCATTTTAACTGCGAAGCTAAAGTACATCGACACCCTACTAACGTTTCTTTGTACGGCACTGGCCGGAGTTTCAGGTCCTTATCCCCCCATTTATCGCCGAAACTGTTGTTTCGGCGATCGGATTTCATGTACTTTGACGACTGACTGATTTTACGACCTCAGAATATCGTGGCCGCGACTGTACACAGATTTACAATAATATGATTCTAGATGTTCCAGGGGCTTTCATAGCTCCGCTCGCCATTCACTCTTAACACTAACATAAGTTTCTTAAAGTATTTTGACAATAATGATAACCTTAAAATTTAAAATACTGGACAAAATACAATAATAAAAAAAATAGTAACATTGAGGCTTCGTGCTTGAAATAATGCGTTCAACATTTAGGTTTTGTGCAAATGACACTGATCTTACATAGAATTTTTAACTAATTGTACAGCATATGTGGTACATAAGAATCGCGGAAAAAACCTCATAACTTCTCTATTTTTTAATGTTTTCCAATCATTTGTTTTTACATTACTTGTTTAAAGCCAAGCTTTATAGTACTACTACTGTTGTTACATACTATCGTGCACATAATAATATTTTTTAAGTGAAACAATTTTAATCAAATTATTTCGATTGTTACATTAAGTTGTTCATACGATACTGCCTTTTATATCAAGCAACTATTACTGTTGTTACGTAATATTGTTTATATAATAGCATTTTTCAATAAAATAAAGGACATAGAGTAAGCATCAGCAGATGTACACAATCGGCTGATGCTTGCGCGGGCCTGGCCTCCAAATGCATCCGAAAGTTAACCAGGCCCAGGGTAAACATTCGAAACATTCAGAAAAGGAAATGTAATAGAATAGAAATATGGAAAAGGTGAAAGCTGTGAGGAACATCTAGTAATTCAGCAACTACATGTGATGGAGGGGTCAACCCAATGGAGTCTCTTGAACAGCTAGGAGTAGCGACAAAAATCAGTAATTTATCAATAACAGCCAAACGTGCAAGAATGTGCAGCCAATTTTTTCAGGACAGTTAGTTGATAGTATGTACTTTGTAGCAGTGGCAATAAGAGCATGGAGGAACGTGGAACTTTTGTTTATAAAGCTAAGGACATCAATGAGTGTATACTATTTTAGTTATCTGTCCTTTAAGCTCTGTTATATATTCTTGGTTGAGTGAATTCAAAATGTATTTATGTATTCTATAAGATAGGACTATATATATTCAAGATATATAAAAGAAATAATTACATATATTCGCAAAAAGTCAGAATAACGATCGGAATTCTGGTTAGACAAATGTAAGATTCCAGTGAGTACATTATGAGTCCAATTCAGATGAATTTTTCTTTGTTATCGAAATGAATAAACTGTATCCATTTTCACAAAACGATACATTGGTTCATTAGTTATCAGAAAATACCAGTCTATACATCAAAATCACACTTTCATAATTTTGGAGCTTTTTCCGCCTTCGCAGCATTAGGCGGCGGTGTGCCGGTGTGAAAGCAGCCGTCTCTAGTCAGACAGTCTTAGTTGGCAAGGGATTATATTTCAAGTGCACTAAGTGAATCACGTACTTCTAATACTATTTGTTTTTATTTATAATTTACATCATGACCTATTTAATTCTGTATATGAATTTTCCTGATATTGAATTGAGAAGTCGTACTCGTTAATTTCAAATAGATTCTTCATGTCCGTTACGGAATCGATTAAATGTCAGTATCGCAGAAATGCATGATAAACTTTGCGATTCGCTTCAGTTAACGATACTCTTTTCTAAAAATACTGATACGAGGAAACACTGTAAAACGCCAGTGTATAGGAACGGCGTTGTTAGGTCGTAAAAATTAGTTGTTCGCCGATGCACGAGTTAGCCGGCACGGAAACTAAATTATTTTATTAGCGTCTTGCTGGAGGACCCGCACACACCTGGATACCGCGTGCGTTAGGCCCAACCGAGGAGGACAAGGTTGACCCTCTAACAATAGCGTTACTTGCTGTTCGAATTTGGAAAACAATTTCTCACCCTCGCTAGAGTAGACACACCCAGAAGACAGGAACACCAAAGGAAACAGATTTCACACACCTCGTACAGCACACAACACCTATAAAATAGCATACATAGACATTTTTAGAGACTTCTCGATAAGTTTTTGAAACAGGATACACATATTTGCGCAGACTACACAACCGATACATTTATACAGGATGCTTCAGAAATAGGTGGCCAAACTTTGGTATCGTATTCTGCTTTTCCTAAAGATGAAAAAAGGTCATATAAACATACGTCCGAAAACTCTTCCTTTTCGAGATATAAACACTTTTTGTTCATCTCGAAATTTTATATGAATAGTTGTCACACGTGGAATTACGGGCACTGTCAACACTTTTTTCTGTTAGAAATAAATATTGTGGTAGAGCAAATCATCCTGATATTGAAGGCAGCTTATGCCGTAGTAAATCGGTTTCTATTTAAGCGTTTGATAGTTAATCCTTGAACTCCTCTGTCGAGTGTGACTCAACATCGATTTTATTCACAGATACTCCTATGTCCAGTCACACCCGACATTTTTAAATTGCCAGTTTAAATATGTATTATATTTCGCAATATTTTTTTACCTTGATAACCAATATTACATGTATATGACCCTTTTTTGTAACAAAAAAAGTCCTTCAAGTGTTCAGGCACATGATTGTTTGTACCTAATTGGTTCCCATCTACCAACTGTCTTTTGAAGTACATTTCAAATAGAACACTTATGATAATAGGGAGTTATTGAAAAAAGAATTAAAAAAAGATTTCGAATTCCAAAGGTTTAAACAATTATCAAGATGGCTTATTCTAGAAAAGATCCAATTTCTCTAAGCCGACGATGCACCGAACTGAATGTGTCCTTACTAGGATATCATCTTTACGGAAATGTCTACCGATACAGACGCTGAGCTTTTCTGCAGTTCCCGTTAGCTCGTCCATAGATGAAGTGAATATTTGCCCACTCGATATTAGAATAAGCCATCCTGACATCTGTCTTAACTATCAAACGTTTAGATAGAAACTAATTTGCTGCGACATAAGCTGCCTTCAATATCACGATGACTTGCTCTACCACAATATTTACTTCTCACAGAAAAAAGTGTTGACAGTGCTCGTAATTCTACGTGTGACAGCTATTCATGTAAAATTTCGAGATGAACAAAAAGTGTTTATATCTCGAAAAAGAAGAGTTCCCAGACCTACATTAATATGACCTTTTTTCATCCTTAGGGAGAATAAAATACAATACCAAAGTTTGGCCATCCATTTCTGAAGCATCCTGTATACCTTGAAGAACTTATAATTCTTACAAAGTTATAAGTAATATACATCTGTTATGGTCACGGTGTGTAGTTCTATACAATTTAATACAGTCCACTTTTATACAAATTTCGAAAGGCTTAGATCTAAATCTGGTTCGAAGTCTACGTCATCTGATCGTCGCGAAATATAACCGTCGACGCTGTGACGCAAAACAGGCATAACGATGAAGTAATTTTCTTTCTAACAACAATTTGTGCCGTACCGTTCCACGTATTTCGGCGTTAATTATTTTCGCTGAATTCGGGCGTAAGTAATTTTAATTCAATCTGCTCGACCTCAAAGGCAAATTGACGTACGCGCCGCGGTACCCGAGCCATGTAAATACTGCTTGGTACATATTCATGTTCTCAGCGGCGAAGCTTAACATGACTATTTAATTCCGTATAATACTGGGCAGGACCTCAAACGCGGCCTGCATGGCAAATAAATTGTTAAAATCCGTAGCGAATCATAGTGAAACTGCGGAGTTCGCCAGGGAAATGCCTCTTTGAGAGACGCCGGGACGACCGTGCGAAAATAGTTCTGGTACTATGAATAAAAATTCATTTAGTCCGCTAACGAACGGAATTCCATCGGAAATTCACTTTTCGTTTTAAAAAACAAAACAAAAAAAACGTCGAATCCTCCGTCAAATTAGCCACGCGCAATTCTGTTTACCCGTCTGACGTTCAAAGCGGAAACTGTTGCGGTCCCGCCGCGTTCCATTAACTATTCTCCGACTATTAAAAAGCATTCCGACGTTTCTGTTTCGCGCACAGTTTGCTGCAAACAGAGAGATGCGCAAACTGGTCGTTACCTCCGTTGTTTTTCCACCGGAGAAAGTCAATTTGGAGGAAAAATTGTTTACTCCGTGGTACCAAGAAACTGACGTGAAATTTCATTGAAGATCACACAGTTCCGCATATAATAAAAATTTGATATTTTCTTCGACGACGGGATGTTTCGCCGATGTCACGTTATCGGACGTTCTATGGAGATTCGAAAGTGTGCGTTATCAGTGCGTGTCAAGCTAGAATCCTCACAGCGATTGAATCATTGAGACGTTCGTTCACTTTTCCCCTCAAAAAATTGATGAACGTTGGTGGTCGTCGGTTTGATGGAGAACACGCATGACAGCGGTTTATCGTGACCTATTGCTTCTCGTATATTTATTGTCGTCTTCTGAGATATGCTGAAATTAGTTCGAGCATTGGTTTCATGTTCAGAGATGAATGACGTTCGAAGAGGTCTATGGATCATGCTAGAATAGATTGCTGGCTCCGCTACATCGATTGCTGGCTATAGCCGTTGATCGAGATTGATCGCAACAGCCTGCAAATGAAAGAAATGGGCACAATATTAAGACTAAAAAAATACATTTTATAAATCTTTATATGGCAAAATGATTTAATAATTTTTGCTCACGACGTATTGGGATATTGTAGATGTATCGAGATTATTTGAACTCCTCAAGGTCTCCTTCTTACTGCATCAGGCTCAATTTTCACTGAAATTAGAATTTTAATTAATAATATATTGATGAGCAGTCATTGGTAGTTTTGGGTCTCTATTGGATACACACACTCAGTATTTTGTAAGGAAAAACACCGAATAGCTTGATAAATCTACCACTTCAGGGTACCTTCTCGAAGGCCAACACAAACAGAACTTAACCTTGTCAACCTCCATCTCACTGCCTCTAACGAATAAGAAAATTCAATCATCTCCAAAATAGAAAAACTAACAGATAGGATTAAAGCATACTTTTCCTTAGAGGAAAAGACAGAACATGATTGAACGCGTTCTACACGACTTCGAATTACTTTTTCAGAGAGTAAACCAACCCTGTATTTTTAATAAAATACATTTCCCTGCACAGACAACCTTAGTACAAGTTTCAGTGTCTTGTGGAATCCAGCGTCCCATATATGCGTCTTTCACGATTGCCTTGGGCTAGGTTTTAGAACATTCCGGAGGCATGCTATGAAAACTCTGCAGCAACCCCAGAAACTTAAAGTACTACTTCATATTGTTCTGTTATTTAAACCCCATACTGATCACATTGTATAAATTGCAGTGAAGATGTTAGGGTTTGTACGGAAATCTTTATCGAAGTTCATGAACCTCTTTATTGTACAAACTGTATCCCTTTGATTCTTTCTTATCTCGAGCTTCCATTGATAGTCTGATTTCCGTGTCAGTTTACACATATCGCTCATTTGCTGCAACAACACAACTGAAAAAGAAGGATTTTAGGGAAAACGAGTTTGAATGTTTCGAATCACTACAATTTTATAAGAACATCCGTCCTCGACACCCGTCCTCTCGTGGTTAGTTTTAGAAGATCAGTTATATCGTTCTACCAGCAGAAACTACAAAGAAAAACAGTTATTTCTATACCAATAATTTAAAAATGGCAAATTGTTAGATGTGTCGTTGTTGCAGAAAAATAGCGATATATAAAAAAGTGAAAGTTGCGACGAATTAACGTGAAAATGATTCTGCGGCATAGACCACAGTGCGACAAACATCTAGAAGGCTCCCAGCTTAAGAAAACGACTCATCGAAGCAATCGAGACTGATCGTTAGACTGACCGTCAGCAAACGTTCGTTTAGTCATTAACGGTCCTCTGATCCAATTTCGTCAATTTCATCCGGTGAATCGAAGGACGAAGGCAGGGGAGGTTTAATACTGAATTACGAGCAGGTCGAATTACGAAGGAAGCTCGTCGAGAGCTTCCCAGGAGCGATTGTTTTGAGAATCTGCTTTCACTCTTCGTGAAATTCCACTACCTGAAATGTTCTCTGCACAGTATAACGAATTCCGCGATTGAATTCCATCAGGATAATCTTTGAGACGAACTGTGAGGTGTTAAGTAAGGGACTGTATAATCCTTCGTCTCCACAATTTTATTATAATCACACTTATTTTTGTGACACAAGTGAGAAGTGACAATGTCCTGAGTAATTAAGAGTTCGCTTAATGCCGTCCGAAATTCTCCGGGTGACTACCTTTATCATTTTCGGTATTTCCCTCTCCTAGACCTTGAATACTTCGTGAGGGTGGAGAATGCATCAATTCTCGAAACTCATTGGTTTTTACATTTTGACCCTCCACCCTCTCGAGGTGTCTAGGAAAGGACAATGCAAGACGTCCTGGAGGGTCCGGGGACCACTAAGTTTCGAAGTGCGTGTCAGGGCTGAGATGGAACGCGCGCTGAAATTTGAGATTTCGAGACATCGAGGCATCAGGAATAAATAACTATATACAATTTAGTGTCCCGATGCTCAAGATGCAAGGCGCCGACCCATGTCGCCCAACCACAGATGGTCCTCAGATCCTTCCTGAGAGGCCTTATTGTTTGGAAATCCAAACAATCTTCTTGCCGCGACGATCGTCGTTATCAGAGACAAGGAGCGGTCGGTGCCGATGGCACGATCAAATCTCTGCCAAGTTATTACGTTTCACGACACCATTACCCCCCTGCAAGCCGAAGCCGCGCGATGTTATTCCTTCGTCCAGGTTTTCCTGCAGGTTGATTTTTCGTCGACGATGCCACGCAACGATCGGGGATCCGAAAAATAACCGAGAGAACAAGAACACCGCCCGAAGCGATCCGGAATAATTGTTTGTAAATTATCGTCGGTGCAACGGTGGGAGAGCTGCTCCTCAGACGCAGCTGACACTTGTCGGCTGGCCCGCAGCTCGAGAGGCTTTTAGTCCCGAGTGAATACAGAAACTTCGGCGAAATATCAACCTCTGTCTCAGGCTTTCTCATAATTTTACCTCACTCCGTTCCTCCCCTGACCGTATATCTCCTGCGTTAACGTTTTCTCGAGATCGATTTTGGAACAGCCGGATGTCGTTGACACGGTCTGTACCGTCTGTTCGGAAGCTAGATAGAGGTTCTTTGTTACACAGGACAGGTATGTTTAATGTCTGAGTTCAGTTTAATCGATTGCACATTTTATTGAGGCTGAATTTTGGATGGAATGTTTATTTGAAGTCAGCGCAGGAATGTCTGTCAGGGTTTTAAATAGAGTGATCGAGAAGATACTAGAATCGTAATATTTAATAGAATAAGCTGTCTTATGTATTTGACAGACACTGGTCTGACAGTTTCATTTCAATTTGCACAGTTAGTCTGTTTCTCAATTTCTAAGTGGAGAGATTTATGAGTAATCTGTACTCTTTGTGGATAAGGTAAAATTCGGTATAACACATCATGGTAATATCTAACTCCTCTTTATCCCTAAACTGAGTAAGTGATGCGTACCGTGTTTTTCGCCGCGATTGGGAAGAGTACACAAGTACACTCACTTGCCGAATTAACGGCGCGTGAGTTAGTTGAACGTGGAGAATGATGAGTATGATGAAAGTTGTTGTATGGTGTATGGTTTATTGATGTGTTTGAGACTGCTTGGTGTGGTTACAAATTTGGGCAGCGTGAAGATCTGCCTCGGTGTGGTGCTGGTGTGAGAGTCATAGAATGCTAAAGCTGTGGGTCTTTATACTATTTTTGGTAGCTTGGTGCGACCAATCAGCGTACAGTGCATCGCCGATCGTCCAGGTCGCACTCGCGTACCTGAGGGTGTAGAAGCCGGGCTGAAAAACCCAAAGGGTCGCGTCGCGGTAACCGCTCGCAACGTTTTTGAGGCGCGTTTACCTGAGATTTCTGGACACAGTCGTTGAAATAATAAAGATTACAGAAATCTTAGTATACAGGGTAAAAAGTCACCATTGCGCCTCAACAGTACGACTACCTAAAATTCTGTAGCTAATAAAGATTCTGTTGAACTGAAAGCATTGTATACCTCAGAATTTTCAAAAATTCCTGTTGTCAACATGAAACTCTTTGCTGAAGCAGCTTTTGACCTGATGCTGGTTCTTCCTTGAGTTTCTAAGGTAAACACGTCTTATTACACGACGGAGTCATACACTGAAATACTCAAAGAGTGCTGTGCATCCTTTCGACAAAGGATCATTAATATCTTATGTATCGCACGTTTATCTTCAAGAAACCCTGGATCTCAGAAGAGAAGAGTAAAGCTTGCTGTGGTGGATGTCCTTCAATCGACATAGAAAATCCTTTTTCATAAGATCACCCATGAAACAAACCCAAAGCTTTTTAAATGGAAGATCAGAAGTGAAGGCACAATTACGTCACTATGCATACAGTTAATTCATTATTTATACAGTGTAATAGATATTTTTACTTATCCATCAAACTTAGGTCATAGTTTTTTAAAGCTACTGCTATGACGTTTCAGCTCCCACATAATAACAAAAAGTTTCTCTTCTTGTACACGGTAAAGATACCATAGGTGAGAACCTATCTTCATCACTTGAAATACCTTTCATACTTCCTATTATCTCGAAAAATTCTATGTTCAGTTGAGTCTTCAGTAGCATAATGTAACATATTAACCCACAACTGGTACGATGGATTCATGTCACATAAGTGATATGGTGCGGGTCAAACTGACCCGAATCTTTATCTCTTCGTCTGTCATAACAGAGTAAAGAAAACTAAACAAATTGTTTACCATATATTTGCAAGGAACTGACTATAATAAAACTGAAATGAAAAATATATGTGTACCAGCGATCTGACCCCCACCATAGTAATTGTCGGTTAAGTAGAGAATTCGAGCACTTGTCTGTTTACTCTTCATCAACGAGTTAAATTCAATCTGCAAAAAGTGCAAAGCCAAAAGTCGATCTCCACGGCAAAAGCAAAATTGCTCCATCAGTTTTACAACGTGGTCGTTCATCTTCCTTCCGGTACTCAAACAGCAGAATCTTAATTAGACGCGACTCGTTGATTGTCTCACGGGAATTACAGTATGCCAGCTTTTCGCGGAGAGACACAGCCCCGGATAGATGTCTCCGCTCCGAACTTTTTCCAGGATTTTTCGCTGCAGTTCTCCGTCGCAACTTTCCGCCACTTTTTTTTCCTTTCTTTACATCCTCCTCGAACCACTTAATTTCCGCGTGGAGGAATCAGGAAAACTCATAGCGACAGGTAATTTATGTCCTTTGACGAGGACGATTCGCTGAAGAAGCAACGTTAATTACCGCCATCAGTCACCCTCATCATCAACGACCGTCCCGACCTTCCTGCCTCCGCCAGGAACGAAAAGAATTACGGATATTTACGCGAAGTCGAAGAGGTTGAGAAAAAAGGAACCGCGTTCGAGCAACTTCCCTCGTGGACGAGACTCGAGTGTCTGCGGCTCCGCATGAGGAATTTTGTACTTCCACGGAGTTCGATATTAAGCGAGGAATGGAATTCTTCGAATTCGATGGATTCTACGGCGGACGTCAAAGGGATCGTTACGTTACAGACAGGAAAACTTGACTGGAACTCTGGCGCTCGTTACTTTTTTACGTCGTCTATCGACTCGATGCTCGTCTTCCTCCTCGTTTAGGAATATTTTTCTCCGCCGCCGTTCTTCTTCTCAGCCGCGACCGACGATCCTGAATCCACGATCCCCGGATATCATCGGAAGGAGCACGATAATTAATGCTTTTAGAGAGGAAGTCCGAGGAAACGGTGGACGAAAAACAGTGTGTACACGGGACGTTTGCTGGAAACCGCTCCGACTTTCGAAGATAAACAGTCCAATGGATGAATTGCTCGGGCAACGAAATGACGCAGCGTTTAAGGAGGATGATTATGCAAAGTGTCTGGGGGCTACCACGTGTTTAACAAGACGAATATTCAGAAAAGTCCAAAAATTTGCGATCGAGAAGAATATTTATTAGTAATTCAGATGACTTGTGTGATACAATGATATTAGGTTGTTCCAAAAGTTCGTTTCGTTTTCTTGCTAGATATTAAGTGTGCAAAATTTCGTGAACAGTACAGTATAATTGAAGTATGTACAATCCATTCTGTTCTATCACCTTCCTTCATCTCTCCGGGAGCCTCATGTTGCCATTTTTCCAAAATTCCTTTGACTTACTGGTCAAATACTGATTGAGGCGCTTTTTTGCACTGTCAGAAAGCTAATAGAAGATAACTGAATACCATAACATCAACAAGAAAGAGATCAGGCTGCGTATTTGCCCCAACATTGCCTAACAAAACAGAGTATGCAAATCACGAAAAGAACTTTTGGGACAACCTAATATTTTGTAACGAGAAATACTCAATAACTTAGAAGGGAGCAGATTGGCAAGATGTGTATTCCAATTTGAGCCTAGTTGGTAGAGCCTAGGAGTTGTAAAAATGTGAAGTATGTTACTTGGCCAAACATCCGCAGACCAGTAATATTAAATAATAGCATGCATGCGTCTTGTATCTTTTCATTTTTACGAAACAGACATAAAAAGCGGGCTCTCAGACATTTTTCTCCGCGAATACTATAAATCACTACGTAACACGATATTACGTAACATATTCCAGAGAATTACGATCTGGCGGCGCACGAATCAATATTAATTATGATATTACCGATTATCATTTGGTTTGTGAAACCTAACCGGTGGTTATGTAATATTATCCGATCAAAGCGTTGGTTAATATAATTGGTTATAGCCCTATCGAAACGCGAGCAAATAACGACGCCGCCATGCGCTCCGTTCGCGCTAATATCTTCAGAGAAGCGTAATGAAGAATTCATGAAAGATTATAATAATTATTCAGCTATTACCTCTCCCTGTGATTGTTCATTATTTAATCGGATTTAACCGCGGTATTAATATTTGCACGGATAATACGGTAGCAATAGTAATAACGCGTTATACACGCGATAATTACAATCGCTACGGTTATCGACGACTGAACGTTATCGAGTTTCACGATACAGATTCAATATTTAATTAATATTGTATCGCTGAATTGAATTTAAAAAATCAAATTAATGTCTTCAGATTCCAATTAACGGAAATTGAAACAAACAATTTAGTACCATTTATATTCATTCAATACGTTCGCTGCCACAGTGAAAACTGCCATACATGGCCAGACACGTAGTATTCTGTTCTAAATAGAAATCAGGAAGTAGAAAAATATTCAGTCGTACAGTTATAATTACAACATTAATTCTGCTTAAAATTGTCTAAGAATTATTAGTTACTCAAACAAATTAAACTAGACAGAAGTATGACGAGTCTTCTCTTCTTCTCCATGGGAAATTTCATGAAGAGTATTTAATTTTCCATACTGTTATATCTTTGTCGATGATAATATTAGCAAAAATCTGAATTTAAGCGCAGGTTTAAACGCACACAGACACGTCGGAAGCCCTGAATAGGCTGAAGAGAAGACTTTACGGGAGAATGAAAGGAACGAAGGAACAGAAGAAGTTGCCTCGTGACGAAACGTTAACGCAGACGTCAGATGAAGGTAACATAAATAACGATTACACGAGGAGAAAAAGGGCGTCTGCCGTTGGCAAACCGCTCGAATCCAGCGCGTTTTGCCGCCGCCGCTTTTATGCTGATTTATCGCGCTTGATAAAACGCGGCCGCGAATATTGCACCGTGAAATTTATCCGAGGCACCGAGTAAGACGGCCGAAGTCGAGTGCTCCCATTCAACCGGCTCCTCTTCTGGAAAATACGTCGGCCCCTTATTATTTTAAACAATATTTATTCGTCGGGACGTACGCTCGTCCGCCGCATTCAAACGAGATCGCTCGATTCTTCCTCGAAAACTCGGCGAATCCGATTCAACGTGTTCAGTATTCAATATAATTTCGTTACATTGCGAAAAACTCCGGCTAAAAAGACTGAGGTTGATACGGAAATTTTAGTACGGTGTATGGCACTCATCCTAGTGAGTACAAAAATGTTAAAATAGAAAATTATTTGTAGATCAAATTGTACTTATTTTTCGACTTATGTTCGCTAATGATTTTACATATTATTATGTTATTTGTAAGTCTTAAAGACAAGACACAAAATAAAAATAGATTCGCAACAGGTGAATCGTGATAATAGCAGCAGAGCTGATCACTGGAATAGAATTTTCACCAGTCGGGAGTTGACTGAAAAAATATATATTTAAAATTGTTCAGTTGAACACACAGGAACTGTCCGCTGTCCATTATCCTGTGCATCCATATCGGTTTTCAATTTCCTTAAAATTATCCACAGGAGACTGTACCGTTACAAATGCTAGACGATCTTCTTGACAAGATCGTGCAGCGCTATCAATCTTCTTCGTAATTTCGCAGCGTTGACACAAGTAAAATTGCTTGCATTAAAAGGCTGTTTCCTTACGGTAACGATCTATCACGGCAATTTCAATTCACAGCGAACAATTTTCTCGGCCATAGCAAGAGTGTATTGCTTACAGTGTCGTCGAGCGACGCATGAAACCTTTCGGTTCTGCTCGATTTGAATCGAGAGTGCAGCAACATTATTTGATCTGTCATTGCATACGGTTAACGAGACTTTACTCGTGTGTATGTTCGACCGATGAAAACGCAATTAACGAGAAATGTTTCTATGGAACACCGTACGTTGCACTTCTGACTACGGAACACTTTTCTTTTTTCTTAGCATCCAGTCAGCAGAAAGTTGAGTCGTAACTCTTAATCATTTCCTCTTGATCATACCGATACGGTGTACTGTCTGAGTTTATGAGATTATATTGTGCATTCGACGAGAATATTTTTATACTATTTTTATACAGCACCCTCGAGTATGACACTATTAAATGTGCAATTTACAGTGTCACGCCAGCTGATGCATCCTTGGATACTCGCCGTTAATTCGTTTGTTTCTATTCAATCCTTCAACCACTGTACCTTCTCTTTTGGATACCTCGAGGTTTTCTTTTCATGCGACTGAGCTTTGATAACCCCTTGCTCTACGATATCGAGTCACACTCGATATATACGCATTTGATTTTCAGAGGGTTGTTAAAACCGAATGTTACACGCTCGAGAACTGGAAAATCCTAATACAAAGGGTTAAAAAACAACGGAACCAGGACTACGAAGGACACAGATTTATGAATCAATGTCACTGGCAATGATCAGTGTCTCAAGCATCGATCATCCCATAGACAAGTGTGCATATGGTAATAAAGAAATTCATACAATTTTTCAAAGGGAATTCAGGAGCCATCGGTGCAGTTGGGCAACTGTTACCGACGTCGCTCGAGTTCTCGAAAATCGACGGGATCGAGGTAACGAACGATGTTGGCGTAGCCTGTTGGAACTGGGGGAACTCATTTAGCCGGGCCGTCGATATCAGCGTATCCCGCGTCCATCGACGTTCAAGCGTCCTCTTGTCTAGGCAAACAAACAGCATCTCCATAAATTTAAGTCGAAACTGGTCGCGTAGCGTAATTAGTTGGAACTGCGTGGAGGAATCGGCCGGCGAGCCGAGCCAAAAGCTCACCACCGGGCCACCATTATCGGACACGCCATTATGAAGTACCGTCTGCGGTGTATCACGGGAATTCTCTCGGTCCGGTAGCGCATCAAGACGAGCTCTCCCTCTCTCTCTCTCTCTCTCTCTCTCTCTCTCTCTCTCTCTCTCTATCCCTCTCGTGGTCCCCTGGAATTGGAATCCCGCGTTCGTCGTCGCTCCATGCAAACGAGTTTACATGCAAATACGTTCACCTGCCATAAACCAAACGCGCACCGGGACATCCGTACACGCTGGCCACACACTCCGCACACAGAGAAGCGCCCGCGTGCATACACACGTCCTCTGACGATCTGCGGAAAACGCTTCGGACGTTTCGTCTATTGGCCAGCACCGTGCCGATTTCACTGCCTCGAAATTCACCAGTCACTTGCTCCTGGCGACCGCGACAGGATTCCCTACTCCGGAAGTCCTGCTATCGACTTTCGGAAACGGGATTTCTGGCCGACCGAGGGAATTCCATCTCCGGGTTCTTTCGCCACGCGAATACGCGGATCCCCGCGCCGTAACCGCCGTCGATTTTTCTGGAACCCTCCGTAAGGGAAGTTCGTCTTGCGTTGGAAAGTTTTCGGTGGAATCGATGCCGAACGATATTCGTTCTGAACACGTATTTCATGGATATACGAGGTAACTCGATGCGAAGCGTTGTACCAGAAGGGGCCATGGTAAGAAGAAATGAAGAAGTTTTCATTTAGATATTTAGATCCCGAAAACCTATTTGCTTATTAAAATATGTCAGATGTCAAAGTTAATCAGGGTTTTCATTTTTCTCAAAAATTTTGTTCCGTACAGAGAATTCCATTCTAAACATCTCCTACATCTTAAAGGCAAGGAAGAAGTCCTAATAGATACAAATCAAACAATTATTTGTATTTAAGATTGTCCATGGATGTCACCCTTTTCATATTCTAAAGACCACACTAATTTTTCCTGTGAGACTGCCCAAGTTTTTGAGGAGTATCATTACGCAATATTTGGTGTCCCTAATATTTTCATGCACACTATGAACTGAAAATTTCATGAATTTATAGTGTCCTCGTAAATACGACTATTTTCATAGTTTAATCTCACAGTTTCAGTATCTGATTCCACCGTAGCTTTCCACCTAATTTATCCGCACTCAAAGTACTTTTTAAACCACTATATTGCAATTAACCTGTACCAGTATCTTGCGCAGTCGTTGATTTTTGGATGCAATGCAAACGTTCATTTCGGTGCGAGAATGGCAACCGATACGGGCGGTCCGAAATATTAGAGATCGCGAGCGATAACGTTAATCGGTAATTGCGGAACGCATTAGACCGTTCCATTGGGAAATGCCAATCCAATGGGCAAATTAAGCCAGCAATCTAATTTATCGGTTTTACAACAACGATTTGCCACTTCTGTAATTACATTTGATCCTGAAGTGTTCGAAATAAAGCTACTCGAGAAGCGCAGAAAAAGGGGCTTCTCAAAGAAATTGAATCAGAATCCTCGGATATCGATGATCGCTGCTCGGATCCAGGAAGCACCGAAGTTCCTTTAACTGTCCCCGATTACCATAGGTAAGCGTTATCGATCGAACACGCGAATAAAGCGATGTCTTACGGAAACAGGATCTCGTCCCACAGAAACCACCGTTGTTCGTTATTCACTGCTTCGAATGTGCTTGTAACGGATGGCCATGAAAGCGACACAATAGATCATTTTTCAAAGAAGATTTTTCTTTCAGTCCAAGTTCGTGGAAAACCAACTTTTGATATCGAAGAGAATCTAGTCTACAATTATATTTCTATAAGGTATTGACGAATTCCAAGTAGGAATGTTAGAAGCTGATTGAACTCATTAAAAAGAATCGTTAAAAAAATGTATTCCTTCCTAAGAAGGACATTCATAGAATTTGACTAGAGTCGGATTATCTTACATCATAGTGTTTGGTTGTTGAAACAAGGGTTAGCTGAAGACCTGGACATGGAGTGGGGAAGCTTTTGATCAATAATAGTGTAGTGGATTGATTACACGAAATTAACGACACAGACACACGTTTTGAGAACTTCAAATTTATTATGACGCTGGTTCATACAATTGACACAGTGGTCGATACCGAATGAAATTTGGTAACGGAATCTCTGGAAAAGTCATCTTGCAGGGTTCTTAAAGGATTTAAAGGAAGAAGTAGAGATGGTATGGAATGTCGTTGCGTAGAATGATTTGGCGGAGGACACGTTGGCTAGGATGACGCATAGTTCGTAGGGTAAGGCTGACGGTGTTTAGGCAACGAGTGAATCAGTGTTTTGGTGTAGCAAGAAGAAAAATATTGACTCTGCACAGTCATTTAGGGGTGATACGTTACAATAGTTTCATTCGTGACTGGAGCATTAAGAGAATATTTCAAAATCAAATTAATTTTCATATGGAACTGATTGCACTCTACGCCTATTCTTGATCAGAAATTTCTTAATTGAATGAAGCTTTTAAAATACATAGGACGCTTAAACCATCCACGCAAACAAGAAACATGGAACACGGCATGGAAACGGTTCATGTGAAATGAACCAAGGAAGAAAAGAGGAAAAAAGCGGTACAGTGTAAGCTGGGTGCAGCAGCGGTTCCCGATTGTCAGAGAAGCTCACAAAGGGTCCGACGTGCAGCGTTCCATTACATCGCCATGGCTCGGGCGAGAAATCCGTGACCATGCTGGGTTCATCACAGCGATTCTCGAAACAACAATTGTTTGGCAAATAATTCTTCTCCGACACAGTTTGCGCCTGTGTCCATTCGCCGTTTGTTTTTTCGTTTCACGGGGACATTGTTTGGACGTCTTTGGCCAGGACTCCGACGTGGTGGGAAGATCAGCAAACAGCCTGAAGCTTAATGGGTGTCTTCCCGGTGGAAATCTCATTAAGAGCTGTTTCATGGGCGAAACGCGTTTCGGGGAACTGGCACGTAACGCACGCGTTGATGAGCGTGTTCTAAAACGGTGGAAATTATTCGCATCCAGAATGAAGGCTGATTTAAATGCTAATGACTCGCTGGCTGAAATCGAACGGATCACGGATGCCTCGAACGGCCGAGTGTAATTTTATAAATGACGCCCGTTGCACGGCGAATCAATTTCTTTTTCGGCCGGTGCGCCGGTGTATGATGAATTATATTTCCGACGGCGTGAAACATTTTGCCGTGGATTTCACTGCAATTTCGAGAGACGCCTGAATGATTCATGCGGCGGCGTAATTATTTAACGCGGACGAAGTTTCTGTGATCCCAAATTCACCTGCATGGTTACATAACAGTACGTTTTCCGGAAAGGGTGTACAATCAAAAGGACGAGCTTCTATTTCCTTTTGCTTAAGCAGTTTTCAATTTTATCATATCACAGATTTTATATCGTGGGTAGTAATTGGATTGAATGGTCGGTTTGAACAGAAATGTTGTAGTGACAACTTGGATAAGATTTATCCGGGTAAATAATATAGGTATACCAATTTAGGTCATGAACTGGTTAATCGATTGAGTAATTCTAGTCGTGCCTGTATTTTAACAAAGTACAGTGTACGTACTACAAATGTGTCACTCAACTTATTATTTTGAAATGTATATGACTGTTTACGAATGAACCACGTAGTTATTTATCTGAATAATTCTAAATTGTATGGGAGGCACAAATAAAACGCCTAACAATGACGATAAATGTCTAAAATGAGCAGACCAATTGCGGATAAAATTGACAAAAAATATTCGAAATATACCAAATGATGTCCACAACCGCGCTTAACGATTGAAGCACCCACGACAAAAGTCACGTCAACTGACCACCTACGCCCACACACTGTCATCAGAGCCCCCACCTCAAGTTATGCAACATTCTGTGGACGAACCTATCATTTCCAAAAACAACTCAAATTAAAAAGTCGGCCATGGCCTAGGACGATCTGGGAATCGCCGTAAAGCGTATCCGTGCAGTCATCAGAGTCTGCGAACTCCTTAAGACTCGGCCATTTTAGGGCTCGTTAGCCTAAGCGGGGATCAAGGAGAAGAAGCGGAATGCGAGGTGGAACAATGCGGTACGTCACGTTAAGTTTGCCGGGAGTTCAGTGACGCGACTACGAGCAAAGAGGAGTTACGTGACACAGCCGTAATCGCGTGCAGTCTCGCAAACTTCGAAACACAAAAGGGAGACTTGCCGCTATGGCAGGGAACGGGCAAAATGTGGGCTCGTGTCTCGAAAAGAGGGAGATATAGCAGCATCGCTTTGACTTAACATGTTTGACTCTGATACCCTTTAAACATCTCCGGTAGCTAGAGCCAGAGACAATATAATTATAGCAGAGACATGCAATATTTGCCGTTCAAAGTTACTTCTATGATTGCAAATTGTAGCAAACGAAATCACGACATTTACAATATTTCGTGTGCTTGTTAATAATATATCTAAATAGTTCTATCAAATAGAATGATAGTAAAGTTCAATGTAATCCTGCAATATCTATTGGGGTCCTTACTGACCTCAGATATTTTAGTACACCATGAACAATCTATTTGCATAGAGTTCGAATAAAATAATACATCGCACTAAATATTTTGATAAACCATAATTGTTACTCTAAATTTGAATGATTTCTAAAACGATTTCAGCAAAATAATAATACGACAAATTCCAAATTTCCGTAGGGTCGTCTAAGGTTATCAATCATATGATATGACAGGAAGACTCTTCAGTGGCCTTTTACGTCCAATATCACTTGTCTCTGCTATACCTTTGCTGCCTTAATGTCCCGTATTAAAATACGAGCGCGGTTTCCGGTGTTATTTTGAAGTTCGGACGCTGCCAGGATAATGATGATAGTAATTCGACGCGATTAATGTTAACGCCGCCACGGGGTACGCTGTGTACGCTTCCAATGGTGGCCCCAAAACGTTGATTCTTGTCAGCCGAATTGGCCTGCGGTCGACCAGATAATCGCCATCGTCGTAATTTTCCGGTCATCAAATCTTCTTCGGTCCGCTACACCCCGCTTAAAACGCGACGACTCTTGTCCGATTATTATACCGACGCGAAATAGCGAAATGTTTGGAAATCGGAGTGTTGCTACGCAAAAGTAGTAGTCGTAAGGCCAGGAATATTTTTACATAGGAATAATGTATACGGAAGGCAAAATCTGTCCCTCTCCTGGAAAAGTTTACAGCGATCAGTTTGCTACAAAACCCCTTTTGACCCCAAGCACTTGCGAAGATGCCACAACGGTTCCAATTCCTCCTCGATCAGCCGTGAAAAATGTTTCTCACGTTACGACCATCAGAAAACTACCGCAGTACGTTCCTTTAAACTGGAGCAATATCAATACGAGCGAGATGAATTCTGCTCATCCCCGGGATTCTTTTATGCAGCTGAGCCATCGAGGATTCCAGATCGGGGCCATTTTTCCGCGGCAGATCGAGCGATTACGATTAACGTCTAAAGAAATCCACGGAAGTCGGAAGAAACGCGCGTCGGACGATTAATGTCGTTTCAGGATGGCCAACGGAGTAGCACGAACAGAAGGCGAACACAATATTCTTTCTCCATTGTACTCCCACCTTTTTCTGCTCGGACAAAAGCCTCTCCTTTAAGATGACGTCCGTGATGTCTCTGAAGGCACGCCTAACGGTTCTCCGGTGGAACCCATGGACCAGGCCGGCGCGGCGTATGGTACCATTATTTCAATTTCATGGGTGACCCGCGGTGGATTCATCTTGATGCACGCCTAATGAGTCCTGGGATTGTCCCTGATGCGCCAGGCGACGAACAAAGAGAGTTGGCCTGGGCTTCGCACGCACGAGCTCCTCATTAGAGGAAGTCTCCCTGGAACGAACACGCCCCTGCCATTCTCACGACTTCGGTAATCGCGAATCAGTGCAAAATTGACCGTTTCCATTTACCTTTTTTCCACCCCGGCCCACGTATACCTCTCGTCCGCGTTCCCCGATGCGCATGCCAGGCTAATGGCACTGCGACACTCTCTGCCCTGGTATCTGATTTTTGTGCCACCGACGAGTCTCCAGGGCGGGATCTTTGCGGTCCGAGGTGGTCGTGTAACCGTTAAATTGTGACAGTTGAAAGGAACTTTTGTCGGACGGCTTTTTGTCACGTGCGACCAGAATTTTCTGAGGCGTATTACTTTGGAACCAGAAATTGCTCTGAATTTTGGGATAGACCTATCTCAGGTCGAGTTTCGTACTCTATAGGCTGGAATAGGTTGAAATGTCGTAGAGATATGTGGAATGTCAAAAATGGCACTTGTATGCAGCTCTGTGTGGCATAGATGCTGACTGTGGAGTCCCTGAATATAAAATCCATTATTTTTAAAATAGTAGGTCTTCGATCGTCAGAATAAACCTATTTACCTAGAATTTTAGGTTGTTTATCCTGAATAAAGAAAGGGTAGATATGCAGCTCGCTTGATACTCATTTCCAAAATATTCTCTGTACGTCTTGGAATTTCGTTCGACGTAAGAGAGCACGCAGACAGACGTAGACGAAGAGTGTAAATTTCATAATGAGCAGAATTGTGCAACGGGTGGTTGATCGTGTGGTCATTTACCGAGAACAGACGATGACGCGGTTAGCTTCGAATTGAAGAATATTAAGAGTGGCGGTCGTTGACATGCGACTTGCCTGACACGCAGCATGCGCGTAATCGATGATCCGTGAGAAAATCTGAACGAATCATCGCAACGCGAATTAACCTACGTTCTACTCTAATTTCCAACGAATCGATGCTTTTCGGTATCGATCAACGGCTCCGCTCCATATTCTCGCAAGTAGCTCTTCATTATTCTTGTCGGTGATGAAGTTTCTCCTCGATTGATCACGAAATAATGGACATCTCGAAATTTTGTATCCGCAGCTCGAATTACGTTTTCTCTTTGAACCTCGCACGGTACAAGTAATTCCAATAAATTTCCAATATCCCCGTCGAGAGAACGGCGCCATTTAAGATTCGCCACGGGAGCAGTGCAGCCATCAATAACGCGGTCGACCTTTACAGAACAGCTGATTCGAAACGCCATCACGGCGCAAGCAACGACAAGCGTGGTAAATGCGACTTCGATATCCATTTCGAAGGGACGTAATTCGATCTTGAGCGGTTTCGAGAGATTTCGCTCGAAAGCTTCCAGCGAAAGTCTGACACGTTGGCTAGCTTACAGCCATTCTTCTTTCAAGCACAGGGTATTAACTCGTATCTTTCTCGAAATTGCTCTTCGTTATGAATGCTCGAATTGACGTTTCTTTGGATCGTGATGAAGCTAACTACGATAACGATAAAACGTTAGGAGGCGATTGTTGACTAGAGAATGCTGCTATTCCTTGGGTTGGTAAACAAATTGCACGGTGATGATATAAAGCAATCATAGTGTCGCCGTGAAGATTGATTGCAAGTGAACGAGCTTGTGAAATGTGCAAGAGGTAAGGCAGAGAAAATGGTAAAATCCAAGTACGAAGCATAGAGACCTCCGAGTAATACGTACGTCCCAGATCCTCATCAACTCAATTACACGTGAATTGACGTTCTCCAAAAAGATTGTCTTTCTTAAGATAAAGATTTACTATACAGATTCATCGCTTCTTCATCACTCTAAAGAGTGTCCACAACGATTACACGAATAAACCAACCCACGAACACTTTCTTCATTTCATAATCAAATCAGAACTTACTCCCTCTGTTCACACCGTGACCGCGTGGGTCTAATTCGGTTCCAAAGGATGTTTCATCAAACTGGTATCGAATATTTGCAGATCGCAGAAGGGTTGATCTAAGCATCGCAGTAGGTCGAAACCAATCGAAAATCCGATACGACCGTTGGAAACGAGTCATTAAACGTGCCGGCGGTCGTTCATCTCGCCCACGCCTCTCACCTGCAACGAAAACGGCACGGTTCTTTAACGATCGGGCCGCGCAACGGCTCGGCCTGGTCACTCGCCTCTCTTTTCCCTCGCTCTTTCATGCCACACGCTCTCGTATAAACGGTCTTGCGGACTGTGACGCGGCAATTTAGGCATTTGACCCTAAGGGTCCTCGCCGGGTTCAGCCGTTTAACCTCGATGCACTGTCCCTGTCTGCGGCCGTGTCGGCCGCACCGTGGCTCGCCCGCTCGAACGCGCGCCCACACGCTCCGTCCTCGTGCATTCTTCCTCGACATTCCTCCCTTCACCGCCTCCCAGCTGCCCTCGCGAGCCTAGTCGACCTTCCCGAGCTACTTCGAGCCCCGACCAGCCATTCTACCGACTCCAACCTACAGATATCCTGTGCAATTGCTACGCCGGATGATAAGTGACATTCGCGTTGAATAGCGAAGCTCCGGCGTGCTTCTGGAAAAGCAATGTCGAGGCTCCTGGAGTAGACTGTTCAGGGTCACTTCTTGCTCCGTCTCAAGATTTTTCAGATTTAACGCGGTGCTCGCCATTCCTGTACTCATTTTTACAGTCATAATCTGGGTGCAGTAGGATTCCAGTGTGCTGATGTTCCTGGGAGTATTAGGAAGGTATAGTACAGGCTTTTAGAGTGGACTTAAGTTTAAGATTATTAACCAGTTTGCCACAGTTTGAACGCGATCTTCATTCTTATGTTCGTGAGGTTGTTTATGAGAGTATTAGGGGAAGGGTGTGGTAACAGCTAGAATAGACTGTCGAAGGTGTTCGTTCGTTCATGTTTTCAGATTACCTTCGGATCCTCACGTAATGCCTGAAGCTTATGATTAATTTTAGGAAATCGAACAGCAGATTAGATTTATTATACCATGTTACAGGAGCATATTTGATCATCCTCACATCCCTCAATCCTTCAAAAGAATAGCTTCGAACGCTTTTTACCCTAAACGTCTGACAGAAAATATTTTTCTCCGAAATGGAAGAGAAAGTTTCAAGGGACATCGGTAGGCTTTTTGGTGCGACGAGATTATTGATTGTTGATGGGTTACTTGCAGTTCTTGGAACAAGCCCTAATCGATGATAGAACTTTGGAAGAACCGAGAACCCCGCGAAAGATCAACCATTAGTCGACAGGAATAACTCACATCCTCCAGAACAATTTAGAAGCTCAATTATCCCCGAAGAGCAGAGCCCTCGGTATAATCCAGGCTGACAAATTGCAGAATAAGTGCACGGAAAAAAACCAAGACACCGTTTCATTATGGACACTTTCGAGGGCAGATGCCGACGAAAACGCGGTTACGTTGCACAAAATGCGCTTTTTACCAAAGCAATTCGGTCGGAGGTGGCGAGAAACGCATTTAAAATCTTGCCGCGAGGGACTGGGTCCTTTTTCAGACAAGAATGCACTTAAATGGCACGGGTTCACCGCCTAATGATACTTTCGGAGCGTAAGAATTTTCACAGACAGGAGCAGGCTTGGTTGGCTTTATTAATAAAATCAGGATGCGCATAAATCGCGAGAAAAATTTGTGGGTAGCTGCATATTCCTTCGTGAACTCTTCTTTCTCTTTCTCTCTCTTGACTCAACATGCTGCACTCGTGCATCATCCCGAACGACCTTCCGAAAGTGCAGGCGAGTCGAGCTTCGGGGGACGGTTAACCGCTTCTCCGTAAAACGGTTTGGTGCACCGAGAGTGCCTCGTTAACCCGTAAATCGAGTGTCTTCTCAAACCGAAGAGAGTGCACTTCAGTGTACTTAACGCTGTTGGCGAAAAACGTCGAGCTCGGCGATAAGCTATCAACGATTAGCGCGTCGACCCGTTTCACGAAGGTGAAACGTCTCCTTCGATGTGTCGATGCAGGATATCGGATGCTTTGCAGCTTCTACCGATGAGTACTCGCGTCTCGAACACGGCAACATGGAAGCAGCACTCGACACTAAAATATTTGAACAGCCGCATCCCGTTGGATCGGTCTTCCGTTAGCTCTGAATCTCTGTCTGCCACGTCCTAAAAGAACTACTCATTGCACTGCTTCATTCCTAATTCCATAGAGCATTTTCTCCAGAGGACACGCCTATTTTAGAAAGACGATTGTATACTACATATTTATGGATTCCAAAAATTCTGTAAAGTACTCATTTCATTATAGTCTAGTTCAGTGATGATTCAGTTCAGTCAGTATTCAGTGGTGTATGTATGCAAATAAGAATGTAACGCTGCATCACTTTAGCTAAGAGTTCAACGCTGCACCGGTTAAATTAGAATTTCAGTTCGACGATGGCTGCAACTTCAATTAATTGTGGAACAATATACTGTTAAATTCTACTCGGTGGTTACAATTCTGTTGTATTTAATCCAACGAGTAGATTCGTTGAAGGTCGAATTTCAGCCAGGAGAAAATGTTTATGGAGAGCGTAGATGCAAAGACCATTCTGTAAAAGACAAACGATGGTAGACGCGTCGACGGGAGTACGTGGGTGGCGGGATTACATCAGCTTAAATGGCGTTTGGAAGTCTTCGTGTACGTACTGATGTCTAGATAATACTTCTCGGTCGTATTCATTACATTAGCCGTGTATGAATATTAACTCGTTTAGGTGGAAGGACGTGTCTCGGTTGTCGCAACTGCAATAGCCGACAAGAAATTCTGCTGACCGTAATAATTGAATTAATTTATTCACTTTATATCATTGTTACAGAGTTTCCAGTTATCTCGTGCAATAAACTGGAACTTGTATATCCGCTGTAATAATATGCATTCTGCTTTAACTAATTTCTCGATTGATCCTCCAGACGATTAAAAAAGAACGATCCATGGGACACGTCGTTGAACAATTTTTTTCTATACCCTCTCGAGTCGACCACCCCTCTTTCCATGTTTCGTCGTCGAATATCATGCAAGGTCAGACGTTTTCAGACGGGTTAAAATTATCCATCGGCTCGGGCCCCTCCCGGGGAAGTGGTGCTTTAACAACCGTCTGGAGTAGCCGAGTAGTGCTAATGACGAGTCTGAAAACTGTGAAGATGCTTAAAGGGTGCAGTGAAAAGAAGCCTCTTGAAACAGAATGTCGGCGTGCGGCACGTGATGCATGAAGATCCCGCGCCACGCTTGCCAACAGAATGGAAAGAATAACGTTGCGTAGAGCCGAAACGGTTGCTTAGACAATGCGGCCGCCGGATGAGGGGCCTCTTGAAGTCCTGAAACATTCATCGCTCGACAAACGTCTCCTCCATCGCGACGCCTCGCCATGCTTAATTTATGCGACACAATTTTTCTATTCATCGTGCTTCGATCTTCCTTCAGTTTCCTTTGACTATCGAGACCTCAGCGTTGGGTACATTCAGAGAACAGAAGAGCTGTAATGTAATTGAACTTTATGTGTAGCAGATGCAAGCTCTTCAAATAGCCACCTAGCTATCTATACAAAGGCTACTGGGCTCCTTGATCGAGAACTTTTACACAGACATTCTGTGTAAACATCATCATCTTCAAATGATATTACTGATTACTTATTATTGACTACCTGTATTTTCGACATCTGTGCGCGCTTTGGAGAAATGGAGGTTCTAAAACAGTTGGGCCAATGAATTTTAATAAATTATATTCCAACAACAGCGGACCCAGTTCACTTATTAAAACCCTGATGCCGAAATTGAAAAATAAAATAATTCAGAGTAATCACAGGCTGATCTCACGATACCGACCGATGGCTATCAAAATTACAGTCCTTCAAACCTATCGGAAATCGAAATTCAGCGAACGCTGCCAGTAAACCGCGGCTCGGTGTATTTTTAAAGCAAATGTACTTTATTCCACGGAAGATCGTAAGAATAACGAACGGCCGTTCGGGGGAGGCATAAATGTTCAACAGCCTAGGCCCTGAAACGACCCAGAACCATCACGCAGAAACGTGTTCGTATCGGAGTTTTATACCGCGTAGACAATCACACCGTTTTAAGCTGGTTTTCATGCGAAAATGTTCAGCGGCCGACTAGCACACCGCGCGGATCGGTAATCATATATTCAAACAGTACGCTTCGATTTCCATAAAGAGTCACGGAAGAATGATTCCTATATTTCAAGCGTTCGCGTCGATAATGCTACCTACGAACGGAACCAGGCGGCTTTATTCGACGTCGCATAAACCGGAATTATACGGCCGCGCTTACGAATTGATTTTCATGTTCCTCTCGCTCGACGATCATCCGATCCTTTATCGTCCTTCGACCCTTCCAACTCCGTGTTATTGGCACGCCGTTCCCCGTGCGGTCTCCGACGATCGAGAAACGAAGATGGCCACGACAACGAGGATTTGTAAACTACGCGATCGTTGAGGATGGCTTCAATCCGTATTGACTATCTTGGAGATCCTTGGGGCTGGATTTTATCGAGGTTAGGTTTCATGTGTTCTTTGAACATTGCCCTTTATGTTGTTCTGTCGGATTGCGTTTGAGTCGACGACCGATCGAACATCGATGGGTCCATGTTGGGTTCAATCGTTTGTTTCACTCACACTGATTTCTATTCATATGTATTTTTTATGTGTACTTCATCAGCGATTCTGATTGAACATTTGTATACATCACATAGGAATGTTGATATTAAATTAGGACTGGATCTGGAATATGGATATGTTAGGTCTAAGCTGCGTGGAGATTGGGTGTCAAGCTAGGTCTGTACATCCGGGATTGTGGACCTAGTAAAACCATAAACGGATGCAAAAAGAGTTATAGGAGAGACAGGGAGACTTTGGGAGACAGGGTATTGTTCTTATTTATTACTAAATCAACTGGAAATAGTACGTCATTTTAGTAGGTTGTAACAAGTAGGCTGCTTGAACAAGAAACAGGCCATATTTATTTTCAGAAGCAAAGTAATAAAATTTTGTGTGAAAAACATCACTGTAGCCCTTGTCTCCGTATGAAACTCTACACCATTCTGAAAGCAACACTCCCTTCTAACGAAGGGAACCTGAATCGAACACGGCACACCTACCCGGCCTCTTTATACATTAACGCGGGCAATAAAATCGGCCTAATAATGATAATCTGAAATTCATAAACACGGTCCAGTCGTCTACGGTTCGCTCGTAAGTTCAGCGAATATATCGAGGCTCGGTGGCTGCGATACGGCCGGTGAGACAATAAAAATAAAGGCGACCGTATCTCGGGAACGAACGTAACGTTATATTAAGCTTCATTAGAGGTAAAAGAAGTGACGGGGCCATTATCCGGTGTAAACCAACGCGATAGAAATTTACGAGGGACGTCGAGCCGTTGCGAACGTGGAAACGGAAGCTCGCACGATCCACGGTAATAATCGTTAGTATCGGGAAACGAAATGAGCAACTTTTCCATCGGCTCTGTGCTCTCTCGGGGTACGTTTCGAGTTTCATAGCCGCTTTCAAATGTCGCTCGGCGGTCTTTAACGTGCGAACTTTGCGAACGGTGGCCATGCAGAGGAAAGTCTTACGTTCTGCAACGCGTAAATACGTTCGGTGAATTGCTGCTGCCTGTTCGGTTTCTATTTCACGCTTTGGTTAACTGTACCCTGTGAATCCACTGACTCGTGCGCGAACCTATCTCCTTTCAAAACATAAACGATTCGTACGACGTGAAACGTGAGCCACTTGTGGGTGTACGATTAACTTCCAGATTTATGGGTAACGGATGTGTGATTCTGTCCGGAGGTCACCGATCGACTATATTTTTCGTCAATTTCTCTATTGTTAAAAGGCCGAGTTTGTGTGCCTGCACAATGGTTCCAAAATTAGAAAAGCAACGCGTTCCGATTTTTTCTGACAATTACGACGAAATTGATTAGAGAAACCCAACATGCTCCCCTGCAAACAAATTGCATAGCAATTTATTAAATAAAATTCGATACGTCGGTCACCGATGGCACCCCCTAGCAATCAACCGGATGTAGACAGAATTTTCGTTACAACTGCATGGGGAAGGTTCAATAATACGAGATGCTATTCCAATTAGCAGAAATTGAGATCGTTCGGTGAAGAGTTGCAGCCTCTGAGAACTAGTTCCGAATAAATTTCACTCGGCCGGGTGTACGTAAGTTGCGGTTCCGTACGCAGGCGAACTTTGTGGGAAAGATACATATAGCCTGCCGACGAGCAGAGTAATGGAAATAATGAGGCCATAGCGGCCGGCCGTAGATACGTGCCGGAGATGCCGGTATCTGGCGAACAGCCTCGGGCTTCCATTCGTCGAACGAGCCTAACCGTTGGCGGAAGTGCAGCGCGATGAAGCTTCTCCATAGGCAGAAAAGAATGTTTCGCGTACGCACACGGCCGCGTCCGGCACGTTCAACTATTTCTGAATTGGATTCAGCTCGCAGACGTGATCCAACGCGATCGATCGTTGCGCCCCCTCGATCCTTTCTAGCGGAAGCTCGAGCTTTCGTGACGTGCACTTTTTGGATAGTTGAACGGTGGCTCGACTCGGCGGAGCTTTCCTTGCGAGATGTTTGGCGGACGAAACCTTGCAGTTTTCGTTATTAGATTTTCTCATCGTTCTGCCTCTGAGTCTGATGGAGTTTTCGGTGAGTATGCCAGAAATTATATTCTTTGGTCTCTATTTCTTGAAGAACAATGGACAACAACATGCTTATTTGTGAAGCAATAATAAAACCGGTATGGACTTACGGAATACAACTTTGGGGTTCTGCTAGTAATACAAACATAGAAATACTGCAAAGATTTCAGTCAGAAACATTAAGACCTATTGCAAACGCACCATGGTATGTCACAAATGAGATACTTCATCATGATTTTGGAATACAAACAGTGAAAGTGAAAGTCGCGAGATATAGCACAAAATACTTAAGCAGACTAGAAACTCATCCGAATCTCCACGCCACTAATCTTCTGGAAAATAACCTACAAATATGAAGACAAAAGAGACACGATGTACTAGATCTTCCTCATCGCTTTACAAAATAGCCAAAAGCACACAAGAGCTGAACATATCGACTTAGAAAATATAGAGCAACACACTGCGTATTGCTCTCGTCAAAAGCCTGTACTGACAATACATTTACTTAGAATCTCTGCCATATAAAAGATTGATTGCAAATAGGCTTGGTTGATAAAGAAAAATTTTTTCGGAGGTTCTGAGGTATTGAAGTGCTGGGCGGGCCAACGCAGTCCTCTTACCAGAAGGTACCCTTGCCTTCCCCACTCCGCAGCCAGATCCTTTAGAAACAACGTCCCTTTTCTTAACAAACTAGCAGTACGTCATGTCACCTGCCACCCCCAAACTCTCTCTCTCATGCCTCTTCCAAACAATCAGCCTACGACACCCGAGAGCCATACGACTTCGAATCGATGACTAACGTCTGTTGTCCACCCATGAGTCCATGCCCTCGATATTCGAACCCTGTAATGCCGCTAACAAGTAAATACATTCCGGTCATAAACCGTGCGTTGCTTCTTATAGAACGATACATCGCACAGTGGTTCCGAAACTTGGAAAAATTAGCGAAATTCTGAAAACGCATTTTTTTGTCAGGAACCGAAAGATAGGAACATATTTTTATATTTTTACTGCTTTTACATATAATTTGAGAAGAAAATTCCGTTGTTGAATTTTTTTTGTACGCTGTATGAATATTGAATGTGTTATACAGGATTACTTTTTAAATGTCATGTTATATGTTTTATAAGAAAAGATCAAATTTACCATGAGAATAACTGCACGAATCGGATTTATTGCTGTCGTAATCATCGTTAGCACTGGTAACATCGGGGGAGCTGTCTGTAACAAGTTCATTTTTGTCTATTCCTTCTTCTTTGGATGTTTGTAAATTCTGTGCGGCTCGAAGCAGGTACATCACATCACGAGATAGAAATCCTGAAGGTTTATTTGGTAATTTCCGTAAAGATGAAGTATTCAATCTTGGTTAATAATTAATCGATAAATAATCTTGTTGCCTAACCAAGGCTCACCGCATGCAAAACATCATGTATAAAAACTTGCTCAGAAATTTCCGTCCGCAAGGCTTCGCAGAAATTTCTTTTTTAGTCATTTTCTGCAAACCTTCAAATCACGAACATACTCGACATACAATTTTTATAACTCAAGAAATACGTAACTGCATACATAGATAAAATAATGAAGATCTATTAAATGTTCCTTATGTTACAGTTCCGTTTTTATGGTTCAAAGTCACTGTAGATGCATTACTTATGCCTAGACTTTACAATAGAAATTTAAATGATACTAATAAGCTAAAAATAAACAGTTACTTTCATTGCGGCAGAATTTAAGATTTTAAGAAGCTGCGATTTAGGTGCTCAGGAATTACGGTATTTAATAGATATACTTCGGAATATGAGGAATAGAAGGTGCAATAGCATGTCTAACTCCTCCTATATTCAATTTTTTCTCACGCACATATTGAAAAAATGAATTTCGGCCTGGTTTTCGGGTTTTTCAACCACTGTGCGTCGATTTGTCAGACATCCGGCGTCGAAAGTGCCCCAGTGTTTCAGAGGCAAGAGAGACACGAAGGTGGAAAAAATTCGAGTACAGTCGGGCGTGTCCGGTAATGGTCTCAGCCGGACTACAATGAACCGAAGCAGCCAGGAAAGCGATTGCTACACGGAAACGCGCGCGTATGCTCGCCGCGTGTACATACGCCTATGATAAATAAGGGAGAAGAACGTCCATTGCTTTGTTTCTTTCTTTGTCCTGCGGAACATTGCGAGTATCGCTCGTACGATTGTCCCTTTGCAGTCAGCCTGACGCAACTCCGCTGTCGGAGACCACGATTCGTCACAGTTATGTGAATTCTGAAATCTTAACACCTTACGTATGTCTGAGAGCGTCAGACGTTTACTGCTTCGTTGTTGTGTTGAATTTAATTAACATTGAAACGCGAACAATATAATTTAAACGTTTAACCAATGTATGACTGCAGCTTGCTGCTGCCTCTTATCGTTAGTGTATTTATTATTCATTACATTCGAGTGTCGGGAAAACGTGAAATTTCTTAAACGTGACAGCTTTTATCATTGGTAAATATACCTTTGGAATTGTACAATATTGGATGTACAGTGTGTCGCATTTAATTTGCCCATCTGTCCGCGTTGTTTTATTCAGTGATCACCCTGTTAGAGCAGAGATATTACCTGTCCCAATTGTAAAAATTTCAGTGTACAACACTACGTATGAATTGCTGTATTAATAGCGCGATGCGAGTATTAATTGTTGATGAGTCTGAAAGTATTCGAAAATTTAGTTTGTTCAGTTGATTAAACGGTGTGTCATTCCTTATCACCTCTCGCAGTCTTTTATGTTCAGAATTGCGTTTCAATAATTCTCATAAGTAAATAGTTTGTTCCGAGTCGACGCGTTTGAGAGCACACTGCATTCTCAATAACGGAGCTATCGGTTTCGAGCAGAAATCAATTTCTCATCGTCCCCCGTTCGCCATCTTCAACTCGGGCACACACAGACTTCATAATTCAGCAGGTTCGATGACACGATCCCACCCACCAACCTCATTGTTGACGTTCACCGACGTTGTCCGTCTGTTTGCACGCGTGGAAAATATCTCGTAAGTCATAGTCTCATTTCGATTCCCGTCAAAGAGAAGGAGAAGAAGATTCCCTGGGTAAATGTTTGCGCCGAATGGCTTCGAGGTAAAATCGATTAAGCCCTCCATTAGGGGAGCACCTACCGGTTGGAATGGGGTATCGTTTTGACACCTTCGTCTGAAGGTTTTCTTTTCTTTTTTCGTTTTTAGATGAATTTACCTCTCTGTTTAATGGGATTTCTGCCCGTGTAAACGTCGATTCCTTCTGAAACCGTGTAATCGTAGCAGATTCGTATTTTATTCCTCTATCGTTTTTTTCTGTTCGCTCCTCTGTGGATCCTTGCCTTCTATAGAGGTCGCTGTTGAATAATGCATGGGCGAAAGGTCTGGCCTCGCGTGTAATTCATTTATCAAAGCAATAAGTCAAAATATGATTCTCGGATTATTAATAGCTTCCATGTTTCTGGTGTGCCGAATATAGCGGGGCTAACGGAAACGCCGCCGTGACTTTCTCGTCCGTGTTCGTCCGGAACGCTTTAATTTTCGATACCTCGAACGTGATTCAATTATGAAAAATTGATGATCCTCCGTACGTACGTCGGGAACGAATGAACGAACGATGGTTGCTCTACTTTCACCGACCGCCATGGCACCGACTAATAGTTGATAATGGATCGAAACGAATAAATGCTCATCAATAACTTGATCGCTAACCAATGCTGATTCGATAGACGAGATAGCTGTGAATATCTATTCGTTTTTGTCGTTCATTTAGAATTTCACGGAATATCAAACAGACATAGCGACTCAATTCCTACAAATTCATCAAAACCAAATTTTAACCCTTTGCACTCCAAGTATGCCTGCCTGGCACTGACAATGTCAAGCGTTCAACTCCAAGTACGCCTCTCAGGTACTCCGTTGGTTTAACAATTTCATCTACTAATTTTTGCTTACCATGTCAAAAATGAAATATTTCTTAGTACGTTGAACTAAGTAAAGCGTAAATATCTTACTTCGTTGAAGTTTTCTAAGAATATAAATCATTGACAGTTAACATTTGCTTGCAGTAACTCGCAACAATATTGGTTGCACCATCACATTAGTTATGTTGGAGTTGTTGGTCTATCGTCTCAAAAGATGCTTGGAGTGCAAAGGAATAAACAATCACTGACAATCTACTGTGTTTTTTGATTTACATGTATCCAAAATTATGAATATTTCGCTGCTAGAATACAAGCAGTTAAAAAGATTCAAAAAGAAAGTTGCAGAGGTGGATGGTTGTAATCAATAATTTCCTTGAGTTCCGACATTTTCATAGTGGAATGATTCAAAAGTGCATCCGCGTCGACGACACCATGATACTGTGAAAGGGCTGCTCGCACAACGAATGAATTGATCGGTGAAGAAAAATGAACCCTTAGAAGATCCGCGATCGTACTCGTTTTTATTCCTGTTTATCAACGTGGCACGTGCGATTCGTCATCTGTTGACATCGCGGTTGTTCATTTATCGCGACGTCGACATCATCGAGACGTTCCTCGTTGTCACGTTCGACGCTTAATTGCGCGCAAACGTTTTCGCGTTGCAAAAACACGCGGGGGAAGGGTCACGGAACTCCACGACCATAACGATTATCCCGCTCGTATCGAATCGACCAGCCGTCGAGACTGAATCGGTGTTTATCGTCGAAAAGAGCTCAATGAACGCGAGCAATTTTGAAAATTGACCCCGTGCTCGACGCCGTGCGAATTTTCAATAATGCGCTCCTGTCTCGAAGGATTAGCTTTATTGACAGACTCGCGTATTTTCTGCCTGCTTGTGTATCTTTTTAATCATTGTTTACTGAAAATACCTTACTATCTATTTCTGAGAGAATTTTAAATTGTAGTAGTTTTTTAACTTTAGTCGTATTGGTTCGCACACATGCTTTAGTACTGTTTAGTTGATGTTAATTTTTTGTTTGTGCGTGGTTGTAAGATATACGGTCCTCATAAAATGAAATTGTTAAACGGAGAGTTTAAGAAAATTAATTTTCTGTCTGATTTGTGTATTTGTATATTTTTTTGTAAATTAAAATTCCGCCTTTTACCTATAAAGTACAACGTAACTCACAATGTGTACTTACATACAAGTAACCTTGTCTTAAATTTAATAAAAATATGGGTAATAGAATTAGCAGTTCAAATGTTATCGTGACGTCACCAACCTGTTACAAATTTATGTATCATTATGGTTTAAAAAATCAATTTTTCATCCAACTCTTACTTTTTCATTTTTCAAATAATATTCTTTAAGTCACACGCGAAAACATATTTTTCAACGCGATTGAGCCGCCGAACGACGACCCCAACAACAAGATGAGAATCCAATCGAGTTACAAATCAAACCGTGTGCCCGTGCGCGAGCCCGAAGTCAAAGGTTAATAAAAATTCACCGAGCACCGAAACGTTCGAACTATCTCTGGCGACTGCCAGTGGCAGAAACATTAATCTCGTCAAACTATGGTTCCCTCTCAAAAACCGTGAATTTTACTTCTACAAGATTTCTAACGTGTCGGGTACAATTCGCGTCGCGTCTCGTCGAGAACGTCGCGTGTTCCATCCCGTCGCCGTCGAAAAAACGATATCTCTGTATCGCTTCGTTAGCAACAGAATGAGTTTTTAAACAAAACGACCGTATTGCCCGACGGCCTGTTTTCTATCGATCTCATAAAGAAAAACAAAGCGGTGTCTCCCTGTTCGGACACGGTGTTTTCACCCTCGTCACAATAAATAAATACGAAAGAGACCTTTTATAATGTTTGTTTCGATTATTAATACGTTGAGCGCCACGTGTACCACCGGTGGCCTACGTATCGATTATAATTTCGTCAAATAACTGATTACCCGAACGAAATTTTAAGTTACATCTATGTTTTAATGATGGTATAAAAGAAGAAGTATATGATCAAATAAATAAATATTTATATGTTCAACGTTACATGTTAATGAAAAGGGATTTTCGCGTGTCTGACTAATTGCGGGATTTTCTCCTGCGGCACTCAACGTGTTAAAGACATATTAGACTTCAAAGATGCTTCAAATATTTACTACATATTTACTAATAGTTATTTTCATATATTTATTGTCACACCCTCGAAGTAAGTAGAAAAGAAGTTACACTGCAAGGAGGAAACAATCTGCAATAATACACGAAAGAAGTCGAGCCATAAAATACTCATAGCTATAACACCTGGCTTCTAAGAACTTTCAAGCATGCATAAAGCGCAATTACTTCCGCGGTGCAACAAATATTCATCTGTATACAAAAAAGAACAAATTAATCAGTCGCTGTAAGAAGAATTTTTCTCAAGAATCCTGGCAACGTTGGTCCAATATCAGAACCAACAGACTCTCATAACCGTCCAAACCAATCGACGCATAAAAAATACAGAAAATCAACCAGAACCTTCTTTTGTTCCGCGCGATTGAGCTGGAACGTCGGGCGAAAAACAAAAACGGGTGGCGGAATTTTTCTGGATAGAGAAAGGAGGTTCGTACTCTTTTGGTTTCGCGAAAGTCCCATCGGTTGGCACACCTCTTAGACGTTCTCCTCGTGGCTCTAGGCGTGTCATCAATAACGTCCTTTCCATTCTCCGGTCGCTCGAGGGAGAAACCGGAGAGAATGAAACGAGACTCGGAAAAGAAAAAAAGAACAGAGGGAAGGGGGAGGAAAAAAGCGGAGGTTTTTTGGGGGCAGAAAGGGTGGGCTTGATCGTCGGGCATTATCTTCCTAAATTGCCCCGGCATACCAATATCCACATAAAGGCTGCACCAGCCACCCTAACGTCTCCGTCGTTGAACGCCCTATACACGAACGCATGGGGCCCTTGGAAACGAGCTTCCGGCACCCCCCTATCGTTATTGTTATTGTTATTATTCACGATATTCGCGAGAGCGTCTGTGCAAGCTGAAAGTCTCGCAGAATCAAAATCTGGGAACCTTCTGCCCGGTGAAAAGGACGCTTCAACATTTTCATCAGACACATTGTTTCGATAGTTGGGGTCATCTGAACTTGTGATTCGGAAGTATTAACGCGTTGACGGCCACAGTGGAAATAGCCAACGCTAGTCAGACACGGTGTAAATTTCTCTTTTCTATATACATCGTAAAGGACAGAAAATGTTTGAGTATTCAGTATTGTACACGCTTACTTGTACTAATGTTGCAATGTTGCATTTGCTCAGAACATAGTAATTAACAGGTATTAAATTGAGTGAAATTTGAGGCGCTGGTCAAGGGATACAGGTTGTGAACGTTGGAATTAATTTTACAGTTATAAAAATAATGTGGCATGCAGGAATAACTAAAAAAAAACGTAGAATGTTGATTATTGCGAAGTTCAGTTTTGAAGTAAAGTGTCTTTATGTGTATTCTACGTTCACTAATCGAGTACACGGAATTACACTTAAAACAGGACTTCATACAGAAAAGGTTATTGTGTTCTTCTCAACTTAAACTTCGATGCGGTTCAGATTGTACCGCTAATTACGAAACAGCTTGTATGAGAGAATATGTAATGATGGTGCATCGATCTCTGGTCCAGTATCGATAATTCGAGCTCTTATGTTCGCGTTTCACTTCAGTCGAGTTTCACTTAATTCGGGGTCATCTCATGAGAAAGGTTTCGTTCGTGCTTACGAAACACTGCCGCAGATGGTATCTCAGAATTCGACATGCATCATTTTCTTCTCCCCTCAGAGGAATCAATGAAGAGCAGCTTGAAGAGTCTGTGGGTCTCAATGGCAACAGAACAACATGTATGGCTGGCAATAAAATTCGCGACATTAGAAACCCTTAACACGTTGACTGTCATGGTGGTGACATCACCGGTGACCGGCGCCTCAAATTCTATTTAATTGAATAACTATTGATTTTTACTATATTCCGAGCAAATTGAACATTGCAACGCAAATATAGGTACGCATGTACAATTCTGAATACTTCAACATTTTTTTCCTTCACCATATCATTTATATGATGTCTGACTAGCGATGACTGTTTTCACTGTTGCAGTCAATGTGTTAACATAAAAATGTTTATTAAAATCCTCAAAATGACAGTCTTTAACTAAATCAATTTCGATTCGAATGAATGATCTTTTGCCACGTTTCTGGAAATTTTTCGATTCCGCGTCAACACGATTGAGCAGATTTCGAAGAGAAAAAGTTCGAAAGGTTAGGAACGCAGTTACCAACCTGATAACTGAAGCAAACAACAACCCTCTCTGTTGCAACAACGGTCGTTAACGTCTCCATAATTTTTCTACGGTAGATTGGAAAATTCAAAATAACAAACTCTTATTCAACCAGAACGTACTTCAACCAAGTATGCAGACGTTTGCGGTTTCGTGCGATTTCCGTGCAACGAGGGTTCATCAGAACGAGCAGCCATGCAAACGAAAAGGGCGGCGAAGAAATACGAACGTTCGAGGCGATATATCGTCCTGCCCTCGATCATCATTCTTTTTTACAACGTTCATTAATGCTAAACGATTCCGAGGAAACAGTCGTGCATTGCTTTCGGGTTAATCTCGCGGCGTTTTTCCGCGTAATGTCCGTCTGTAGCGAGACGATGCGATCTAATGCGAGTAGTTTTTTCCGCCTCGCTTGTTCCTCGCGGAGTCACGCGCGGAAGTGCACCATTAACCTGTCGGTGACTTATGGACAGATCGCACATAATAACGCGTTCATACACCCAGGAGGTCGTGTGGTATAATGGCACGCAGAAAAATGCGGCTAAACGTGCGTTCAAATACTCGGTTGTTCGGAAAATTCGTAGCGTTCGCGATAAGTCGAAGATCTGAAAAGAAATTACTTATTACGAACTTCTGTCGGATATCAGACGTTTAAATCTGTCAAGTGTCGTTTACAATTGGATCAATCAAGTGTAGCAGTTAAACAAAAACGTCTTGAATCGTTCAATACGAATGAAGATGTATTCTTAGCTGTTGACAATGGTAGACCATGCGTTTTGATAAAGGACTGCCTAAAAGTGTTGGAGCTTTTCATCAAATTAGATGTCCTACCCCAATCACAACTCTGATTACCATTTGTTTCGGTATTTAAAAGAGTTTTTAAATTCCAATGGGAGAACCCTCAGAATTTGATGAAAACTAATTTTTATCCAGCCTACAATAAACAATTATATGAACGTACATGATCGTGTTAACCCAGACCTATCCTAACCTATTAATAAATGACTAAGCATCGCTGCATGATATTCCAAACTTTCTCTCCTAATCGTACGTCAAATCATTTAAGCTCCATACATCACCGCATTTCAATTTTTATCCCCCTCGCAGACGTTATCATTATTAACCTGATTCTTCTTTTTGCTTACAGGTAAGAGCCAACATGCGGTACAATGATTCGCGATGCAAACGGGGACGAGGCGAGCGCAGGTACGTTCGATCATGCGAACGATGATATATAACCGTCGGTTCGTTAGCTATGATGATCTATTCTTAACGAACGGTACTCGAGTATGGAGCAACGTCTCGTCAGCGATTTTCCGCGATCCAATTTTTACCGCGTACCTCGCCCATTTAACATTCGAATCTCGCGCCAAGAGCCGTTCGATCGACAGGAACGTCTGGACTTCCGTGAACTCGCTGGAATTCTTTCCAGTTCCTGCGAAAATCCTTGTTCGATGGATGGCACGTGCCATCCGCTGGCTATTTCATTTCCCATGTTCGATAGGAATTCATGACCCCGCTATATCATTCTCCTTAGACACTGCAATGCTTTTCTGCTTAAATGATCTATTCCCTATGGTCCTCGGGATCGTTTCAAATGAGACTGCGTGACTCGAATCTCCAATGAGTTTGCTAATTGGAACCTTAAGTTTCATCAGGGTGAATCGTATGAATTGTAATTTGTCAGAGTTATTTCGTTCATGAGCAATAATTAGGGTTGGCCTATTTCTATTTTTTCGGAAATTCTACTTTAGAAGATCAAAGCGTGGAAGGGCGTAAGAAAATTTGTAGGTTTGAAGTGGACCTTCTGCAACCTAGTTTGAACATGTCTACAATAGTTCTCGAAAATACAGATCTGTCAATTTTGCATTGTTCGTACGTAAGGAATGACCCTGTGATTCAAGCTGCATCGCTAAAATGAAGGCGAGATTAGCTTCTTCATGACATCCAAGTACAGTGTAACCTTCATCAAATACTTCAATCTTTTCTCTGCCATTTACTCGCACCCATAGACCGGGCTAAGCGCCGTCAACATTGAAATTGGATTTTCAAAGTGATCGGTACAGTCGTTACGCTCGTCGAACATCGTTACAGGCGATTCGCCTCGCTTTATCCTCGGATCTAGGTGATCGACGGGGTCGTTCTGTAAATTGAAACGCCGAGGAATATTCGTTCGGACGAGCATTCAGGAGTTACGTAACGCCATAACCGCGACGGAGCGAAGAAACGAACGACGATCCTGAAGAAACCGCATTCTCGAGGAGCGAACGATAATTAGGATAAAAACGAAAAGGTTTACTGGCTTCTGCCGGGCTAACTATGCGAGAGATTACTATGGTTAGAGGGACATCAAGCGCGGCAGTTTGCGTTGGTCGATTTTCATGCGGGCAGCTCCTTCTTCTTCTTCTTCGCCAGGGTTTCTTTTCTCGTGTCTCCTCTTTCTGTGTAAACCGCGAAAGCCGTCTGAACGGTAAACACCGGTGCGTACGTAAAACGAAAAAAAAAAGGTTGCTTCGAAACCTTTCGAGAAACTACATTGTTTAAGACTCAGTTTTCCAGCAGCTCGGTCACGCGAACGACGTGGTTCTATTTGATGCTGATCCAAGACGAACGAGACAGATTTGCATTCTTTGAGGAGGAAATGGTTACCCGCAAGCACGTCGATTTAATGTCTTTTCGAAATCGATCCTGGTAAATCGAATAGAGAGCAGACTTTCGTTAACGTTTGGTAAGCGAATGACGATTCCTTCCGTTCCCTGAGCAACTGCAACGAGCAGACGCGAAACGCGACAAAGAGAATAGTTCAATTGCTGTTGTGAGCCGTGGATAAGAAGGGAGAAGAAACGTGTAACGCGACAGTTTACGTGGGATCGTAGAATTGCATAAAATTGAGGCTGAATTGAATCTGACGTATCGTTCATCGATGACCCCCCAGGTAGCGAACGCACTAAGGAAATATTTTTATCGAGAATATCGAATGATCGGGCGACGACGAAATCAATTCTCCCCCGTAGGACGATTTCTCGTTGCTCAGGAGGAACAGAAAGAATCGGAACCCATGATTTGTTCGAGGAGAATCGATTCGGCGTCTCTGTCGTGATTCCTGTGCTGATACACGTCCCGATCATGGCGCATATTTCCCCGGTGCCTGGAGGCCATCGAGCCAGCGATAGTTGTCGACAAAGTTTTCTCTCTGTTCCCTTCCTTTCTCCCCTCTCCTTTTCCTATTTCTCTCCTCTGTTCCCGTGTAACCACTTCAAATCTTTTTCTTCCTCTCTTCTTCTTTCTTCCTTTCTCTTTCTTTCTCTCTCTCTCTTTCTCTCTGGTATTACTCTTCCTCGATGTTTCTCCGTTGCACCCGTTCTATAGATTTCCTTTTCTTCTTTTGCTTTTCTACTCGCTCTTTCCACTTTTCCTACCTCTTTTCAGGTCCCCTTCAGATTTTATTCTTTTTTCTTTCACTCTTTTGTACGTACACATTCCTCCTCGCTGCATTCTAACCCCCAAACATTGTTCAACCTGTCGACAACCCTCGATATTCCGACCCGTACACCTGCAGCCCTCTATTTCCGCGGCGATACGGAAGTTCGATATGTGTGAGTCTGGTATGGCGGTGGTTACGGAGTTTCTACTTAAAGATTTTTGTGCTTCCGGATGGTCGTTAACGTGATTTTTGTGAATATTTATGTCGTCTTTGGTTGAATTGTATTAGATTCAGTAATAACCTTTGTGATTGTTTACCTGCCTGTAAGATATATCTGTCACTCACGATATGTACTCCATTTTGTTTTATACATGTTTGTTTCGTATGCGCCAAGTAATTTGTTTATCACATTAGTAATTTAATGTGTTCAATTATATGACGAATCAAACAGAATACATTTTAAACGAATAGGCATTGCAATTAATACATGAATTTCGACTAGTTCTGTTGTGTTGCAAGAAAATTGAATTATTCAGAATTCATTCAGAAATTCGAAAACACAACATGGCATGCAACACCAAAAAAACTTTAACTCTGGCATTTTCCGCAGTGAAAGGGTTAACCATTTGAACTCCTAATTTTTTTTTATTTATCTTTTCAATAACTCCCTATTATTTTAAGTATTTTATTCGAAATATATTTCAAGAAACAGTTGGTTGATAGGAACCAATTTAAACAATTTTATAACACAAACATTCATATACCTGGGTACTTCAAGGACTTTTTTGGTTACAAAAAAGGGTCATATAGATGTAATATTGCTTACATGGGTAAAAAAAAGATTGCAAAATATAATACATATTTAAAATGGCAATTTAAAAATGTCGAGTGTGACTCGACATACGACGAGTACCTGTGAATAAAATCGATGTCGAGTCGCACTCGACAAAGGAGTTCAACGAGTTAATATATTTAGCGATTTATTTAGAAAAAAATGTTAGTATTTTGCACTGCAGCAGATCAAAAGTCGTTAGGGGCATATAGAATATATAAATTAGAACGAAACGAATGTGAACGTCGTGGGCTGGGCATCGTTAACCAATAATGGATCGCGCGAACGATACATCGAACAATAATGGATATCGCATTCACATTATACCGGTAATACGTGCATATCCAGGAGATTTAATATTCGATAAATACCCGTCTGGTTTATTATCATTGTAAACCGGACATGTTAATAGCAGAACACGGGTTAATATTGAAGTACACGATGTTGCGGACAGAATTAGTTAACCGAAGGCACAGTGGGTGAATTATTCAATTTTAACAATAGCCCTTACATTTCTGAATAATTTTAGCGAAAACACTAAATATGAACAATGGACAAATTACTTTGTATTTAATGTTATACTTCCCTTTCGATTTCTATGTATCATTTTATTAACAGATATCTGATTCCAGTAGATTATCCCTGAAATGGTCAGACCAGTTTCGTAAAGTGCACGGAGTAATTTTTGGTATTCAGACGTTTACTGTATAAAAAATTACCAGTTATACAAAATAATTTAACACCACTAAGTTGAGTTTTTTTTTTATTAATCAAGGAGAAAGGATGTTAGAAGATTCATCGAAAAAAGAGAAGGTGCAGATTTAATTTCTTGACTTCTCAGTTAATTATCGACGTCGCAATTTTTATTGAGTGCAACGAAATACGACGTCAATTTCGTTTAATGAACTTGGGTGTGATTAAAATAATAACTCAAAGCTGTTCGATCTCGAGGGAAAAACTTTCATTAATTTAACGTTCGTAAACTACAAATTACGCAACACACCTATCAAGATGCCTCGAATCGTTCGTTTTTCCCGACTCCAGACGAGTTCAGCTCGCGATCGATGTAATTGTTTCTCCGGCAACGTTAAACAAGAGAAAAAGTCGGGGCATACGGACAGACCGCCGCGCTCATTAAGACCTTAAGTGGCGGATTAAACAAACGTTTGCGAGCGAGCAGATTACAGGCTCGCGAGACGTAAACGAGTCGCTTCTCGAACGTACGCCGCCATATTCGTTCGACCTCGTCCCCCGAGCAATTGCGAATTACTTTTCTTCCAATGAATTCCTCGCTCAATGCGATAATCCTCATTTACTCTCGCGATAACCGTTATTAATTTCCAGTTTCGCACGGTGAAATACGACAGAGAACGTTTTCTTTCGTTTTCGATGTTTATTCGATATGAAATGCCTACGAAGCAGCGAGCTTCCATAACGCTACGCGTTTACAGCCACTGATAGCGTTTTCGTGTTCAATTTCCTGGTCCAGACGCCTTTTACCCCCTTCGAACTTCGAAGCGACGTGAAAATACGCCGCATGAGGCTTCTATCGGGTTATAATGATAAACGATAAAGGACGATATGGAAATTCTACGATTCCAGTAAATTTCTGGCCACTGTTTTGCATCGTCGATTTTCTACAAATTATTCGACGTTTGCAGAGAGTCTGAGAGCGTTCAGGACCTCTTATCTCGAGGAAGAGACAGAAACTGGGTACGATGACTGTCGAAAATTTATCTGTTCGGCTTCTAAGAATCGGGCGAAACGGGTTCTCGATCGTCGAACGATCGTCCCACGCGCTCTTTCGAGATATCGACGATTTTTTCGTACGTTAGCGCTCTTCTTCCTGTCTTATTATCGGTATTATTAAGAATTTTTAAGGTCGGTGTATCTCAGCGGTTTGTTATTCGGCTGCTTCGAAATTGGCAATACTTTCAGTAAATTATTGATAGTTGTTGAAACGTTATTCCTGACAACGTTATCATAAATTGACTGAAGGGACCACGGAAGCGCGCAGTTTCTAACGAGTTTCATTGAAATTCGGCAGGATCTTTGGTTGACCCCGCGCGTCTCGTTTGACAGAATTTTTAAAATAAAATTGACGCGATGATTCGCGACCAAGGACGGGGAGACGCGATATCGAGCGTGAAGGAATTCGCAGGAGGAACTACGTCGATCAGCGATCATCGATCATCGTCCTTCGATGACGCGGCGACAATGGACGCCAATCGAGATTCCGTAGGTCTTCTGCAAGATCGCAGGGAAGTCTCGTAAGGTCGTTACGAAACGCGTACGATATTGCACGTAACGAGAAGCAAATAAATTTCGTCTCGTCGGGAAGATTTGAAAGATCTGCAAGTACAAAAAAATTATGTAAAATGGTTAATGTGCAAAATTACTATTTGGACACGTGGTTAGCAATTCGAAAAATCTAGTTGAAACACTGTAAATTGCATGTTTGGAAATAAATAAATGAAGAATAGGAGTAAAAAACAAGGAATGTCTCAAAGCAGCTTCATTGAGAAAATCAATTTTTAATACTTTAGTGCATCAGTAAAAAATACAAGGTTCAATGAATGTAACTGTACTGTTCATGGCATGAAGGTATATTCTAATTGGGCGACAAAAAAAAGTAAGCGAAAATATAATTGTTTGACATTATTTTAATTTTTCTTTCCAGTTGAACATTGTAGAATAAAAATGGACATACCCTGTTCTTTCCCCTTACCCTTCAATTGTTATACGGTTTCAATTTCATATATTGAAAATATAATCTTCCATTTGACGATTTAATCATTGTCAAATTAGTTAAAGACATTGTTAAAATCTGTGTACTTAATCAAGCACTGCTGTTGCATTGATAGGCAAGAATTTCATTTGTCGTTTAATTTATCGAGATAGTTGCTTGACTCTTATTGGTGAATTTTCTCACTTTCCACTAAATTGTTAAAGTACAAAACACGAAATTGATGTACAATTTAACTACTATTAATCTAAATAAACAGTATCGTTATAATTATCGAATACTGTATTCTAATTGTATATTGGTCTGCTCATTATTGTGCGCTTCACATTAAAATCATATTACAAACTGAATTAAATGTAACAGAGGAATTATGTGTATAGTATGTAGATGAAGATATAATTATATCATATAATTATATGAAAATTTGTTTCGAGTGTTCTATCTTTACAGTGATTCAAATAAAAATAAGTCACTCGATTCATCATGAAAGTATCGAAATATTTATTTTACAGGAATCATGTTATCTGATTCTGCAGAATGATGTTATTATTACGACAAAAATGCCACAAAAAATGTATACGAAACACTGATCCTATTACTCATGGTGTCAAGAATAATAAATCATTCACAAGAATTCCGTATCATAGCGTACAGAAACGTGACATGCAAATATAGAAGCATTATAACAGAAAAACACACGAATATCCAGGTCGCCAGAAAATTAAACTTACGACCCTGTCATAAGCGATAGCTTACAATAGCATACCGCAGAACTATCGAACAGTTCAGGCGATCGTAGAATCGAAGCTAATTACGCTTGTCGACCCGTGCAACTTTGTTGTACAGCATTCCTGATGGGTTACAGAAAAAGACTAACCGTTACGCTTATGTGATACAAGTTACGATACGGTACAGGTTGCAGTAGAAAAGCTGCCTATGAAAGTTGCATTATAACGTTTCGATGCTGGGTACATGCACTGAACTGCAGATTAAGGGATTTGCAACTGATTTTTAGATCATTGTGTTCGATCGATCATTGTGTTTAGATCATTACTGTTCTTGTCATTAGACGAAAAAATAGTCGGATACAAATTTGCGCTTAAACCGATAACAAGACTTTTAGTGAGAATTAAAATTGAAACTTTATTTTACTGACTGAGAATAGGATTGAAACTAACTACCGCATTGCCTGTTGCAGTGAAACCTGCCGCACCTAGTTAGACACATTATAAAATATGTATTAAATACACACCTTAAGAACAGAAATATCGAAGTATTCTATGCAGATACTTGTCATCTTCTCTTCAGCGACTGAACATTAAACCGGTTTTTATATTAGAAATTGTACTTTCATATCGAAAATGAGCAGAAATGTGTAATAAGCTCAGCAATTAGTAGGTTCAGAAGGCGTATGGTCAGACACACGGCGCGACTCGCCTATCAGACGATAGATCTGTCAGCAGTAGGCGGTTTAAGGTTCATTTTCCATCAGTGAATTTTCGATGACGGCTCGTTGGTGTTGTCGGAAGGCCTGGTGAAGCTTTCATGGGATGGCATTCCCCCACAGCGCGAATAACGCGATAATCGCATCATGATCGACACAATGCTGGATTAGCCTCTCCCCGCGGCGTAGGACCAGTTATTCGAAACGGCTGCATGGGCAAATTGATGCGTGATCGTCGCATTGTTCCTCGGAGACGGGTGCCGCGCGATTTCAACCTGCCTCTATCCAACTGAATGCACTGCGAATCTTTTCACGGGAATCAACCACATTTGCTTGCTCGTTCGAAAGACAACGTCCAACCGGACACGGATATTTCATTTCACAGCATGTTCGATTGCTCGTGAAAAATTTTGTATAGAACACACCGTAGATCGTTGTAAAATCATTGTCCAGTGTTACAGACTATGTTCAGGACTTACGTATAAATTATCGAGCTGTGTGTTATATAGTTTAAGTGATTTGCTGCCTAGAGGTAGACGCGTACTTTGAATCATCAGCAAACGATTTAACTTGATTTTGGAATACCTAAAGAAATTTTCTTTCTGCGGCACCTAATGAAAAGAACTCTTGCATAGGATTAATACGATATCATGTGTTATTCCAGACATTAAGTCTCGGCTGTTACGCAGTGACTATGGGGACCAGACTTCTAAAATTGTTCTTTGATGCAAGGATACTGGTACATGTGTTCACGATTAAAATTTTTTTTGCATAGCAACTATGATCTCGTATAGAACAAATACCTGTGTACGTAGCTACGAATTCAAAACCATACAACTATCTATAAACTTGATGAGGTTAAACGTAAAGTCCAAGCTTCTACCGAGACTCCTAGTCATCGTCGAGTCATCGGTGCTCCCAACTATACCGTGGCGTAACAAGTTCAACATTTAGTCGTCTCACGACATCGCATTTAATATACACTTAACGGGTCTCTTTACATGCACCGTTGTTTCACGGTTGGTCATTAATTACCAGCAAAAAGTTTCGATCCAAGAGGAGGAACTTTTGTCGAGGCGGTCTCTTCCGTAGCGCAATATAGGTGGCACCTATGGGCGTGCGAGAGAACAGGGGCCTGACACTTTGCGCGCGAGGCGCCAGCAAAAGATTAATGACACTTACTTGGGTAACTCGGCTGCTCCTGCATCCCATTAATACATTACCTGTTCACGATGCCCATCTCTTTGCCTTCTCTCGCTCGCTTTACTCTCCCGACCATTGACACCGTTCTCCAGCTCGTCGTCCTCGCCGTCTGCCGAGAGGAAGCTTTCGTTCACGCGATGAACGAGTCGGCTCCTCGAGGACCAGCTCCTCCTCGCGCGTTACACCTCGTAAATTTCATTCCTCGGGCAATCAAGGAGCCGCGTCGGATCGAATGACGCCGAGCATCCTCTTCTTGCCCTGTAATGACTGCGCCCGTTTCCTTCCTCTTAATCTCGTTAAGCCGACTGCCGGCGACTCTCTCCCCTAATTGCTCTTTCCGAATTGCCGGAGGGCCTATATTGGCTGATACAAGTATTCGTTTTCCAAGCTGAAGCCCTCCTTTGACGGCAGCCGAGAGCTCGTCCGCGTTCCTTCACAGCGCCCCTTCGCAAGGAATTTTGGACGATTTTCGAGCGGCTTGAAACCCACTCGCTCGAATCGGAGAGGATTTTCTGAGATTCCAGCGTTGAGATCTTAAGAGTGCTTATGACGCAGTTATGCAGTCTGTTTTCATGTAATTACCCAGCAAGAGTAGGTATTAGAACTATGTGTGACTTTCGGTGCATGGAAATGAACGATCCGAAGACGGAATCTGTGCGTTTGAAATTTCTGTCTATAGATTGAAAGTGTCTTTCGAAGAGTTTACGCTCATTTCTTTTGAATAGAATACAAACGCTCCGTTATCTCCTAAATAAGTGACGCTCCCCTTAAACATGTCGGACAGGTCTTTGTGTTCGAGTGACAGATATCTAACACAATGGGTGTACTGGGATCGAATGTATTGAAGGGTGCTGTTTAGATTGAAGCCTAAACAAACTTTCAAAGGGTCTCGGACCAAAGGGACAGACGATTTCGGGGTTTGAAAGCCACTTAAGTAGCTATCTCAGCGGAGTTCGAAATCTCGACTATAAACGGTAACGTGTTAATCGAAGTCAGGATCAATTGGAAGGGTGACGAGGGAATAAAACTTTAAAACTTTATTTTTCAATCTTCTCTTTCGCTCACGTTTCAGTATTATTTGTATTCCTCACGAATTTTTCTACTTACGAAGTAATGTTTAAAGTTTAACTCTATAGTGGATTATTGGGGCCGTAGCGGCCCTGTACAACTTTAAACTAATAATTGTTTAATTTTTACCGAATAGATAAATATAAATCAATTTTCCTTATAGCATTGGAAGCATAATGAGATAATAGAGGATTACATAAATCTTCAAATGATTATATCAACACATGTTAATCAATTATTAGTTTGAAGTTGCTCAGGGCCGCTATGGCCACAATAATCCACTTAAGGGTTAACGCGTATTGCGAAATTTTCTATAAAGTCAACCGATGAACGGGATGATACCTGGTTATAATGTTCGTACGGTTTATCTCTATATACCGTTATCATCCATTCTGTCGGAGATAGGCCGAATTGATGGGAACGATCGAGGGAAGGAAGTACGACACCATCTGTGACGTTATCATTGCTAAAGCAGCCTCGACTAAATACGCGGCTGGCGGCCACGAACTTTTGCCATTCCGACGATCCTTCGAGATTTAATAAAAGCGCCTAGTTGTTCCCGTAGGATGCCATCCTGCTCGCGATCGCTTCATGTTCACCCGGTCTGTGGCTCTGTAATATTCGGCAATTTTGCCGTTATACAGGCACCGCTTTCGGGGATACGAGAACCCGAAGGCTTTATCTGCACCGCCAGATTACATGGTTGATTAAAACAAAAAACATGCTGCTCCGTTGATCGCGGTTCTTAAGGAGAGTTTAAAGGAAACTCGTGGAACGCTAAATTTTTTCACTCGGGTCGCTGTGTTTATAAATTCGAAGACGGAGGAACGGCAGGAAACTTATAATCACGAATTTCGTTATCTAGAAGTGATTTACAGATCCGTAGAAGCAACGGATTCATCTTAAAGTCTCGGTTGCTTTCAAAATAAAAATATTTCGTCTGTATATGAAAGATATCTGAAATATCTATACTAATGATCCGAAAAGATTTAATTACATTCCCATCCAACCTAAACTGCAAAGAATAATCGAACACACACCTTGCTAATTACACTCTAAAAGTTTCTAAAGCAAATAATTTGTAGCGTCCGTGAATATCGATGAAAAACGCGTTAGGGTATTTCTCATTTTTCGAGTATTCGATTTCGAAGAGAAACAGTTCGCGAGTGGCGGAATATTTGTTGGAAGCGTGAGAGGGGGAGTCACGATTGCAAGCGGAGAAACAATGATTTCTCAGTGAGGAAAAGAGGGTGGCATATTTGCGAGTCGCGTAACGGTTTCTTCTATCGCTTTTTATGTTTCCGTTGGATCCTCTTTGGATACCGGAATAACGCGGCGCATAAAAATGCGCTACCGTAAAAGTCAATATTGCACACGTGCGCTATGCATCGGTATATCACTCCCTTTATCCCGTGAGATATATTTTTTGCACGGCCTCAATAAAACCACCTTATTTAATCCAGTTACTCCACCTATCTCCTTCTCGCCCTCTCCAGTCTGGAAACTGAAATTTTCTCGCGAGAATCTCGGGAGGAAATATGGCGAAGCTGCTCGAAGTCGCGCGATACGAACTCCAATTTTATTCCGTTAAATATCGTAAAAAGAAGAAGATTAAATTTTAGCTCCCCGGATATATCGTGGAGGACGCGTATAATCTCGAAAACTTTCGAGATGGAATCTTTTCCTCGGGGAACAGCGTGCTCCTTATCCAGCTCCGGAAACAAAGTCGAGAATATCGAAAAATCGAGCCACTAATACGAGACGTGTGTGTATGGAAGGCGCCGCGATTTGCATCGATATTTCGGCGAACGATAAAAACTTCTCGCACGTACGTGACGTTCAGGATCGTTCGTGATCGTAAAACGGTCCTGTCTTTATGACGATCGCTTCGATTCGAGGACGAGGGATTTCGAACCTCTCGATGCACAGAATATTGTTTCAATTATCACGAAACAGACAAACCTGACCCGTAGACGTATTTCGATTTTTAATTATTATTTACTGACATTGTTGCGACCTGCAGTGCCTGTACCGTCTATTCGTTGCAATTCTCAGTCGAATTTTGCTAGATCGTAAATCTCGTTTACGCTATAGCGGCAACTTGAAGACAGTGGTGTGCGTTCCAACTTAATGAACCGAACTAATTATTAGAAAGATTGATTTAGTTGGTTTCAACGATGTATTCTGATATAAATACGATATACAATATATAACAAATAACATATGACAGAGATTTGTACTGCGTGAGACGATACTTGACTTTTTACTGTCGATTTCTTGCGGATGGTGACTATTTATTTCGAATGGAGAGGAGGTGTGTTTGGAAGGTGTGTTTTGTGGACTATTTCTGATAGGTCAGAAGAGTTGTCAATTTGTCGGAGGAGGAGCAAGTTTTTGGAGGAGAGGGTGGAGAGAGATTTAAGTCGTATATTTTGGGAGAGAGGAGGTTTGGGCTGTAGGAGTTCGGTTTGTTGTCCACGGAAGTAATAAAGTCATAAAGCCTGTAGATGTGCTGACCATGCTTGCTAGGAAATTAGTGTGCCCTCATAAATAGATTACCTATTGACTCTAAGCCGTTTACTACATGTGATGGCTTTATGAGTTTATAGTCGCTACGTGACACCTCAGGAGTTTTGCGGATTTTCAATGTCTATTGATATTTTATATTTTTTCGGTGACGAACAGTGCCTTTCCACCAACCTATCCAGCTAGCCACTTATTTGTCCTCCCTAAGCGCAGGACCGTAAATGGCTACTGCCTACAATTAGCTGCGCCACATCTAGAGAGGATGTCACCAACTTTCATGATCTTATCGAAATTGTAGGCGGCAGTCATTTAGTGTGTTGCGTTTAAGAAGATTGAATTGGTGGCAGGTTGAATAGCTTAGTGGGATAGCACCCATTCCGAAAGCGGAAGGTTCCAGGTTCGAATCCCGGTCCAGACCACCTAATTTTTTCTCCCCTACAAAGTCATACTTATAGCAGCAGCTTCGATATTACAGAAACAATACTATTAGCCTTAACCCTTTGAACTCCTTTGTCGAGTGTGACTCAACATCGATTTAATCACAAGTACTCGTATGTCGAGCCACACTCGTCATTTTTAAATTGCCAGTTTAAATATGTATTATATCCCGCAATATTTTTTTTACCTAGAGAAGCAATATTATATGTATATGACCCTTTTTTGTAACCAAACAAGTCCTTGAAGTGTACAGGTACATGATTGTACCTAATTGGTTCCTATCAACCAACTGTCTTTTGAAGTACATTTCAAATAAAACACTTAAAATAATAGGGAGTTATTGAAAAGAAAATTAAAAAACAATTAGGAGTTCATAGAGTTAATTATGACCCAGAAGGTTCGTTTCTGGAATTGTCCAGATACTAAATTAAAAAACGATCTTCAGTTTCTAAGTCACCGAAGGCACAAAAGAATTCCATGTTCCATTATAGTAAGTTTCATATTAAACAGAACATATTTTTCCTGTAAAATGAAAACCGAAGCAGACTATGGGTCTATAGTTTATTGTAACTGGAAGTGACTCAGGCTCCACCGATCAGATTCAACTTTGCTTCTCAAGTATAAAGTTCCAGAATTTTACTGCCATCACTTTCGAGACGCTTGTAAAGCTCGACGCATTATTCTGGAAGGTGGAGGCGGAGCGAATAGTTTTATTTGCCAAGGAAATCTCGAAAACCGGCTCAGATATATCCGGTTAGGGGTTGCTCCAATTCCGTAATAAGATCGTCGAAGGGGTAAAGGAGAGAGTTGAATAGATCTGAAATTCCCGGGGGACTCCGACCCAATTTCCGTCTCGGCTCGACGCGGTTTCATGCTTCCAACCGCGAAAGGATCGTTTAATTCGCTTCCTTTGGACGCCGACCGCCGGATTATCGCGTTATTGCTCAAGTTATTTCGCTTTTCATGCCTCTGGCGAACTTGTCACTGGTCCATTCCCTGCCTTTTCAGATCGATACCTTCCGACGTTCGCCGAACTTCTGGTTGCTTCCCTGTCACGTCACCTACACTTCTTACGCTTCCAAGGATAAAAATGTCAGATGTCAGTCTTATTTTTCGATATCAGAACTTAAATCGACTCGTGCGCAAACTTATTCAGAATAATACAATTTATAAAATGGTGGATATAGAGACGTTGCAGAGACGTAGTTTTGGACCTTTGCAGCATACTGTTCAAGTACTAATTAGAAGACATCAAAGACTGGCAAAATTGTAATATACTCTATTGATTACAGACAAAATGTTGTCTCATTCTTCGGGGCACACATTACTAAAAAAACTTGCGGAGCTATATAGTCCAAAAATGTAGAAAAATTCAGAAAACTAAATAGGAATGCACAAATGGTTTAGGTATACCCAACTTATCCAGATTGTCGACAATAGCTATCAATAGTTTAATATAATTTTCTATTTGTATTTTGCATGAATATTTTAGCATGTTACAATATCACATTGTTAAAAATTACGAAACTCTTGTATTGATCGCTGCTTACTTTTGACCTACATTACAGAACGAGTGGATTTGTGTTTAATTGGTGAAAGCATTCAGAGCAAAAATAAAAAGAATGCAGACTGTATGTTCTGGTAATCGTTCGTTTATTCGCGGATGGAGGTCCTCGTTGAACCAGTCTTGGAACTGTCATATCGAGGACGAGATAGTATTCACCGAGCTCATGCAGCACGCGATATACGTTCTTTCCGTACCGTTTCCAGAGGATGAGGAACTCTTAAACAATATGGTTAACCGTGGCCACGTTTGCCGCGTTTATTACCCTTGCGGTCCTCGAGAAGTCGTTTCATGATCACAGCCGCCAACGCGTGCGGAATTATAACCTGTGGCCTAAGGGGAACAATAAAAATTAATTATCGACCTCCTCGTTCCTTGACCGATGCTCTTCCTTTATTTGTGAACGACAATTATAGCGAGTGGTACCGCAAATGTGCTCGTATATCATGATTCTTTTGCCGAAGACAGTGTTGGTTAACCAAGAAGATTGTCTGCAAAGTAAATCGTCAAATTGTTCATTCTGAGGTTTAAGGTTGAAGTATTTTAATATAGTAACATCTTTTAAGCTTGAATAACAGATTAATAAAAAAATTGTTGGAATTCGCAAACTTATCAGGCATTGTTTACTTTGCGTTCTAACTTACTAAAATGCCTACTTCCGATGTCTGCACTATAACACATTTACAAATCGATTTTTTTTATTAAATAGCCAAAAGGGTATTTGTATCGTAGAGTTACGTAATACAGCCGTACCGCACTACGTAACAGGGTTAATCCAGTTTAAAGCAGAAATAAATAAGTAAATACTGATATTTCATGTCAGCAAGAAAATAACTGTAGGAGTTAGGCTCCGAGACTGCGATGGTGGTCGGGGTGCTATAAATTGTGTCAAGGGCACAACGAATGGACCCCAACAGTGCCGTTGGTTTCTTCAAAACGGTGACCCAGTGTGTTCCTGCTCCAAAAAGCAGTCCTCTCTCGAAAGATTTTACGAACCAGATTCGATTTTGAAACATCCTCGTGCATCGGATGAAATTTCATCCTGGACCAGAGTGGATAATAAATTTTTCAGAATTTTTCATTGAAGTTGACAAATACTGTCATCAACGTCTGAAATGTTCAGTACGATAGAATTGGAATTTTTCGGATCTCATCGAGCATAGTGACAGCGGAGAACAAAGGCAAACGCGGTCAGCTCCTGCAGCGGACACGCCTTTTCGGTCGAGCAACTTGTTCCGCGGCATAAAAAGGACTGGTACATTTTTATTGGTCATCAAGGAACGGTGACTTTTACGAGGCGCATAAATACAAAAGCTGGGTCGTGATCGTTTAATTAAACGAATGAAACGCGGTCGTGAATCGCGCGACACGGAACTCGAACGTGGTTTTTTCCACCCTTCCGGTTCACCGGCGGTCAACGAGTCCCTTTGAACTCCAACTTCCACCTTTGTTTCGCGGCTGCGGAGCACGTGCTCTCTCCTCTCGCTGACTTCGCATCGCCAGCAACAAAAAAAGAATAGACGAGAGGAAAAATAGGGGAACGCGAAAGTTCATTAAGTAGTCCTTTAATATACGGTTTCGCAACTCGAAATGGAGATTTCAAAGCGGACCGCCATCGTCGAAATTCCGGGCTCCTTCAGCTTATTGCCCGGAAACCTAACGGCTTGTGACGCGTACGAGTTCGTGCGTACATACATACTCGGTCCCTCAAAAGTTATGGGACCGCACAAAATATACATAGTTGTAACTACTCAGAGGACGATCTCAGTATTTTAACACTTTGATGGTTGCAAATGTCATGAGTGAATTAGTTGTTGTTTCGCCATTTTTCAAAGAATCTAGTTGGTTACTTACAGATTCTATGTTATTCGTTCTATAACAATTGTTTTACAATTTTAACTTTATAAGTGCTTGGTTATTTACTTTCTGTCAGGGGTTTGTTTTGCGTACGCGTTTTTTAAATCAATAAATTCACCTGTACCTGACAGCGGCCATTAAAGCGTTAATATTCGATTTGCTGCTCCAGGCAGAAAACAAATAGTGTATATTTTGACGGCGTTGTTTTCAAGTTCGATTTTTGAGCGACAACACTCAATATTTATGTAGTTTTCTATCAATCTTTCATTTTTTATTGGTCAATTTTTGTTTCGTTGTTTTGTCCCAATGTGTTCTTCGTCCTGTGTGCGTGTCCCCACAAAATTCCAGCTTTCGTTATCCTTAGATTAATGCACTGTCCATGTGTAACTATTTAATCATTCAAACTCCACGTAAACTGTATTGCACAGAGCTAAAAATATAACAGTAAGCGACAAACGTAGAGTACATATCTTCAGCAGGTGTTACTGAATCGTTCGAGAGGATTATTTTACAGCAATCACAAAGACCTCACACATTCTGCTGATAGAGTAGAGATTGTACATACTGCAGCCGGTGGACTGGAATCATTGAGTCGTAAATTTCACGGGTAGCTAACAACAAGCACATGTTTTAAGTACCGAAGTAGTGGCGACAAGCAGCATCTCGAGAGACCTGAACGAAGGATAGTGGTGTAATTCATCTTCGTTGCATGCAACCCAGCATTAACTGCTATGGTCATTTTAGCCGTGTGCCCCAGAGTTTTAGGTCGATTCAGAATCACCGTGTGTCAACAGCAAACACGGAAGCACTGAAGACGGTCACCCATCTTAGCTGTAATCGTGGCCAGTGTAGCTTAACTTTGGCGGTCAGACGGGAGTTGGTGTTATATACCTACGTGGTAACGCTGTTGACTTTCCTATATTTCCTCCGCTAACTATACCCTGCCTCGATTTCGAATCCGGGAAACCGAGGACCGTAGAGGAAACCTCGTTGGAAAGTGTTCGGACATAATTCCAACGGGATGGCATCTCGAATCTCGTTGTTTGTCGAGTTACATTCGGATTACGGTTTGTCCAACAGTGTGTCCTCTACTCGAGTGGAAACCAAGCAAACTAACGTTTGTGGTGCCATCGGGTCTCTGTTGCACGACGCTTTCGTGTTTATCCACGGTTTCCGAAACCACACTCGCGATAACCTGTCCTCGACCGTTCATTTTCGTTTTGCTCGTGGTACACGCTTTTTTACGACGTCCACAAATCGCGTTTTACCTCGATAGATCCTTCTTCCGTGAATCCCGTCTAACAAATTTGTGTTTCCTCAAGCTTCCGCCTGGGCTATTCTACCGGATGCATTAGTAATTCTGGAAATGCAGAGGATCAGGAAATTTTGGAAAACCCTGAACAAATTTTTACACGTAGAAGCATCCACAGCATTAATTTCTCCCGTTTAATACTTTCTTTGTCGCTTCAATTTTCATACTTTGAGTACTGAGTAAATTCCGTTTTATATATTTCACCCCAGTTAGTCTTGTTGGTCATAGTTATTAGAGATAGTTCGAATTTGAATGTTTGTTAAAGTTCAATGTAGATGCTGATGCTTCTGATAATCAGAATGAATCGATAATGTTACTAGTTTTTTTAAAATATGATCCAGCGATACTTACTTTTAATTTCTTCTCAACGTGAGCAAAATGTCTAGCAAGCTATATTTTCCGTTGGCGTTCGATTATACAGACTACGCAACTTATACAGCAAAAATGATTAAAAAATCAAGCTATTTTTGTACGGTCATTTATATTATTTGTATATAGTGGTAAACTTGATTTGTTATAATATCGAGGATCAGATCATACATCGATTCTTTTTGATACCTGATTCCGTTTTATTACCAATTTCGCATACATGAAATACTTAAAAATCTATACAAGCTCTCTGACTATCAAGAACTGAAAATTCTACTATATTGGCGGCAAAGTGGCTTCTCGATGTATGAAATCCTCTCGAATGCATTTCAAAATTATGGATGGAGCATCGAACTCGAGTGTTCTCGAAATATTCCAGAATTATTACCTACAGTGCAGAGTAAAATAATTTGAGAGTAAAACTGGTATACTGAGTATAGCTGGTTACCGTTGGCGTAGTTTAACATCATTTTATATTTGCAGCCAGTTATGTGCATTTTATTATTTGTGTAAATATTAAACAACAAGTGGTTACAAGCATAATATTATAAAGCAATATTTTTTATTTTCACTCTCATGTTAATGCCAGAGTCTTATGGTATTCAGCTACCAATTTCTGGAAATTGTACGCAGCATCCAGCTAAGGCTCTCGCGTCAGAACCGCCGGCTGCGAAAGTGTTAGTGGTTCATCTATTTCTGTTCTAGCGTTTTTCCATTCAGCGTCGCTAATAATATAAATTGTCGGACAAGACAGAACGTATACAGGGTCATACAGACGTTCGTAACTTTTACCGAACGCACAGTGGTACAAGTGTCATATTTAGCTGGACAAAATTAATTTCTCAAAAACTATTATAGGTAAAGTCAAAATTCTTTTTGCGCACGTTATGGTTCGACGAGGCCTTATTTATGACACATTCTGTACTCCTTCAGACACTCGGTGGTTGCAGGGGGTGCGCACACTTTTTAACGGAGTAATATAGAAAGTTTTGTAACATTCAATATCTTTACTAAGAAGAAATAAACTTAGTATTAAACAGTTTTTCATATTTTGTATAATTAAGAAAATATCCAAGACGTCCGTTTCTTGGGAGGGCCTCTTGGTAGTACATACTACACTCCGCGGCAATTTACAGTGCTTCGATTCAATACACTTCACAATTATATATGCCATCTTTTTTCAACGATGGAATGTTAAGTTGAAGGTATATAAGTGATTTCCAGTAGTAATATACACATCTTTTTAACACCTTGACTAAATAATTGATAGGAAAGCTGCCCTAAAATATCAATTCTGTTTTCCTGCCTATAAATTTTCGTGGACAAATTTTTTACTTTTGCGGCAGCTCGTGGCACTTGGATTTTTTAGTGTTTACGAACAAACTATTCTTCTATACTTTTTCTAAGGGATTAAAGCGACCCCGATGGAATCTCAAAATCGACGCACTAGAAAAGAAATCATTTTTACTTAAAGAAAAGCCCTTCGAAATACTTTCAACTGCAACGGAAATAATAGAATTACCTCTGCGAAACTTGTTTTCCTGGTTAATTGTTGGATATAGATTCTAATAAAAACATAATACGTTTCCACATTTTGTTTTTGATTAATATACTCATAAAAGAATGTTGCGCGCGAAGTGGATAAAATTAACACGCGTGTTACTAAACAAGTTTGCAGACCAATATCTTTGGTTACATTTATGAAATTAAATATTTGTATACCTTTTCTTTATCTATTACTACTTTACATCTTTATTCCCTAAAAATGATGAAATTCGGAGGTCATTCATTTATAGAGGTTTGTCCACCTAGATAGGCCATTTGTCCCACTGTGGGACTGTTCGGGTGACCCACCGTGTCAGTCATCCTGAAAATCCCTGGGACCCACCAAATGAGTCATGAAGTATCTATACTGAATGTCCGACGGACCCAACATGTAAGTCTAAAAACTAATCTCTGTGTGTTTTGTCATGAAATTTGCACAAGCGTCGCCGCATGGTACAACGAAAAGGATAAGAAAATCGATAGCTCGAATTGAAATATCGCAGGACAGCCGCGCTGCTGTGCAGTTAAAGTAATCGTGACGTGGCAAGTTGTTCGACTGAATGCACGAAGTGGATTTGAAATTCAAATAATCCGCGAATATAATCCGGCGACACGATCCATTATTACGCGCAAGGTATCTAAGAGTTTATAATGTTATTGATTAACTTAACTCGCGCGTCGTGTTCCGTCGTAGCTCGAAAGAATTTCGACACTAATCGCGATGTAATTGCCTGCTGCAATCCACGCTATTCGAAGATAATAACTCAAACCGGTACCAACACGGACGCTTTAGCCGTTTCAGCAATTTAAAGATCATTAAATGAGATTTCCAGAAATCTCATCTCCACGCGTTCTACTTTCCATCGTTTTCTGGCTAATTCGCTAGCATTGTTTCACTGGTGAACAAAATTCCCTAAACGTATTTTGTGCTGATCTTAAGCCAAAGAACTTGAACTGCACAAGTATATAGAATTATTTGCAATGATAAAATGAAATTAATTGTACTTCAATTACGATTTTAGTTCCACATAGGAGACACCGGCTCTCGCCTGACAGCCAAAGTTAAGCTACTTTGGCCACGGTCAGCGCTAAAATTGGTGACCATCTTCAGAGTCCCTGTGTTGCTGTAGACACATGGTGGTTCTGAACCCACCTAAACAAAATGTATATACATTGTATATACATGTAGTTTCGTATTTTTTAATGGAATCTACTATACTGTCGAAAACCACTTTCTTATTAAATACTAAAGGTTAATAAGTTTATGTTAGAAAGTGAATCGTCTAGAGTTTAATTAAAACCTGCTTCAATTTGATTATACTTTAAATTAAATCGAAACCGTCAGTGTTTTCATCATAAATTCTCATTTCACGGCGGCGTGACATCTTCAGAATTTTTTTAAACACACACACACACTTACACAGCATAGCGTTCGTTACCTCGATTCCTGAAGTTATCTTGTAAAATTGCTTTTTCGCTTATACGACGGAAAAGTTTTTCCCTCCTTCCTTTTGGCGCCTCTCTCTTCCTACCCGAGAACGATCAAATTAAACTCTCGTTTCAGTCGCTCGAACTTGCCGGGTTCGACCAGATCATCTTTTATACGTAAGAATTAGAATTTGAACGGCCGTGTCCCGACATTCGCCGCGTTTAATGGAAGTTTCTCCGTTTATGCGCCATATATTCTTTTCTGGCATTTACACGATCATACCGTTGCAAAAATAACGCCAGAGAGACAGCAGTAAGTCACTGAATAATTTTTTTCTGTCATTATTTTAGTCTATCGTGAAGATTCGCGTCCGAAATACGATTTTGCGGTTTATTTCGTAATTAAAAGTTGACATTAAATTTTTTGAGGATGTTCGCCAAATCGGATGCATGTAAATAGTTGGAGTAATTTGAAGGTTCTGTTTTATTGCTACCATTTATTTTAAAAAGTCGTACATTTGTAATTGACATGAATGTTTGCATACACAACATTGTAAGGAATGTTCGATTGTCATCGATTATTTAAACATACAGGTGGCGGTTCGTAATTGGAACCACTTCAATAAATATTGATTTTAGCAATAAGTGAATTGTATGAATATTGCGCACTTCCAATCGAACACTTTTCGACCGTTATCTTTTTTTAATTTTTATCTAAAATTTAAAAGGCGTTGGATTACGAACGAAAAAGTATTATACCATACTGGGTACAGTATGGATAGCTGCAAAGATATTCGCAGTAGAAGTACTGCTCGTTATTAAATATTCTTTTAATAATATTCAATATTCTTTTAATAATGACAGCTATCTATTTACTATTGAGAAGGTATCTGGAATTCCTTAATATCTGCACAGAGTAGAGTTCCGATTATCCGGCACCCGATTATCCGGAATGCCCGATTAACTGGCACAAACTGCCTCCTGTTCTATTGCGTCGTCATCCACTAGCGATAATGCTTAGACGATGGAAATACTTAATGGAATACATATATGATATGTTCTACATGTATATATTTTATTTTTAGTAATAAACTGTATTACTATATTATCCATGGTCGTTTTTTAAATTATTTTCTTCGTTATTATCAGTTCATAGGTGTAGTCCAATTATCCGGCACTGTCTCGGTCCCAAGTATGTTGTATAATCGGAATTCTACTGTATTTTTAATTTGCTGTACATTTTATGGAGAATTGTTTTCGTCTGTAATTGTTGTTGAAATGTACGTTGTCAGCTCGTAAGTCCATTTGCTTTAACAGACAAATATTGTCCTGTTTCTGTCAAATTTTATCGTTCTCGTAGCAATTTCGTTCGCGTCCAGTTCCTCTTAGAAAATAAAAAAATTGCGAATTTTCAGGGGCGTTCATGACGCTCGAGTATTTTCCAACAGCGCCGCTAAATTGTCCATAGTAATGGAGTATTTTTTTTTTCGTCGCGTGAAATCCTTTTAGCATTGGGCATCACACGGCCGAGAATGCAGAGGCGTGTGCGACCATCACTAACGATCACGGCTTTTAATCAAACAAAAACGTCCGGATTGACAGACGCGTAAACATAGGGCCGCGAATAAATCGTTGAAAAATAAACGACGGCCCCCAAAATGCAGCCGTGACTATCCCCTTTCGACTCACCTTTAGCCTGTTCTCTTTTTTTTTCACTTCACCCCTTACTTCTTTTCCTCTGTACGCGTTTTCGATGAAAAATTCTCCACGCGGTCGAAATGTTCCCTTCGGCCGTCGTTCATTGTGTAGGAAAAATTTTACGCCGATGCATCTCTTTGTTCCGTAAAAATGTTCCGTAAAAACTGTTCTCGAGCGGGCTAGCAGAACCGGAAACTTTAATTAACCCTTGTACGCTTCGGTATTTTGTTATTGAAAACGAACGACTGGTTCTCACGGCTAAAAAAACGGTACGGCTGTGAATTCTGAAAATAGTCATTTCCGCGATTTCGTCTGTCGGTGGTATCAGGTCTTCTCATAAATGATGTCGCGTCATCTCCTACGTAAAATCAACAGAGATGTCTTGTTCATGCGAAGAACGTCTGAAATCTCCACAGTATGCCATTGCAAGAGCATTCTCTCTATAGACAATTCTATGCAGATTTTATACCACTGAATTTGATAATACAATCAATGCTTCATAAGCTTCGTAATCGATAAAAGTATCTGAGGTTTTAATGTAAATAGTTGTACACCAATGCGTAAGTTTAACCCTTTGCAGTCCTAAGGCCAGCTGTGTTGCCCACATTTTAGCATTTATAGATAAAAGTGTTTATATCCGTATGTTCATCAATGTCATCGGATGTTTATACTTTTCTATGTTTATTCTACTCTTATCCTAATTCGTAGTGTATAAACTTCAAAGTTTGAAAAATTAAAAATTTAAAGTTTGAAAAAAAATCGTATAATGTAACAAATTGCCAAGCTTTTTCCTGGTCATTTTGTGTAACTCGAAAATCTAAGAAAAAACTCCTTGGAGTTGACTACCAACGTATAGCCTAATTGCTTGGAGTGCAAAGGGTTAATATCGTTCATCGACCTCAAAAGCTAATTGACACGTCTACCTTCGCCCTGACTAGTCAATGAAAACTATCAACCACCGGATACAAACCGTCAGTCTCGAAACAAGCAGTACCGCAACAATCCATACCAATGTCAGAGAAGAACGAAGATAAAAAACCTTGGAGCTTCGAGATAACTGTATCGATCGATTTCCCGTGCGGCGATTCGCACGTTTCCCAAGACATCCGGCGTGGGGGATCTATCTGGTGGTATCCGCGGGATCACGTCCCCGTAAAAACCACGAAGTAATAGGGGCCGGAGTTGAGGAGAAGAGGCGCGCGCGGAGGCCACGGCAATAATCGTAAACAAGCATAGAGCCAGGGAAGAAAAACGGTTCGGCAACGAGTCCTCCGCCGGCGTCCATTTATTTTAATTCGCTGTGCGCTCGCTCCGGGGCCGTCGATCATGAAGAATTTCACAATTGGGGGGGGGGGGGGGGGGGGGGGGGGCAAAGAACGCGGAAAAAAAGGAAAGGACGGGCCGGAACGAAATGGAGGACAGAGGTCCGGGACAAACGGAGGGTTTCGTGGGAACGCCGCTCTCGAAACAAAGCCGCAAAACCTCCGAGACCGCGAAACTTAACACCGGTCGCGGAATCCGGACGGAGACACGGGGCCGTGTAAAGCGTGGCCCCAAGAGAAAATTAGAAAAAAAGAAAACGAAGAAAGAAGGTGTACCGGTTGATGAGGAGACCGGGTTGGACACGCTTCCAGCTATGACTGCACTCTCTGCTGTAAGAAGAACTAGCGAAAAGAATGTGTTAGAGTACGCAAGTAACTTTGGTACTTGCAACAGGTATATAAACTTTACTTATTAACCCTTTAGCTGCGGTGACTCTGACGTAAAAGTACGCGCTGTGTGCGGCGAACTTGTAGAAAAGAATGCTGTACTCAGAAGACTTCTACGCACTAAAAACTACTAGTTCAGTTGCTTGTGGAAAAAGGGTGTTCAACAAATTTTCAGACGAATACTGGGGATTTAGAACAGCGAGTAGCATACGATGACCATTGTGGTCGAACGCCTGTATGCGTCTGCAGCATGCGATGAGAATTCTTGCCAAGCGCTAATAGGCTCCAACAGCAATGGAAGGGTTCGTAACAAGTCCTTAGTGAAATTCTTAATCCGGTCTGACTGGTATTTGTAATAGTTCTGACTATACTGTCCTCTAACTCTCTGATTGCTACGCTGTATCAGCTAAAACTTACAAACTTTCTATACTTTCATACAGAATGAATAATACGATTTTTACTCAACAAAATTATAATAGTAACCTTCTTAACTTTTCTATTGGTTCCATTAGATCTGCTTAGATATACTCATCAAAGCTATACATGATCAAATAAATAATGTCTGAATCGAAGTGTCACCCACATACGGGCGACATCGCAGTCAAAGTGTTAATAACTGACGTACGCTCCCTTCAAAATGCTCTTTGGAAGGCACATTTATTAGCGCATCATTTTCACTCTCTACACTCGTCCTCATGGGAATCGTTATGATCATGCTTTCAGCGATTTTATGCTGCAACCTGACGACGTTTCAGTTTGTGGAGACATGGTTTTTTCTTTGCTGTTGATGCTTGGCCTCGGTGGAGATCTTGATGTTTAACGAATGGATTTCTTGAGATAATTGAGGGTTCTCGGGTAGGTTAATGCAGCGAGGACATTAGTGTGCTTGTTCCATTGAATACACGATTAAAGTTGATCGAGCACCTTTCTTCGTTTCCTTTTTTTATAATTTTCTCGACACGACTTCAACCTCGTTGGTATGCATAGGAGTTGGTCTGTGTTCATCTAGATGTATGTTTTTAAAGATACCAAGGCACGAGGTTTGTCACCAACGTGATGAGACCGGTTTGTTAAGAAGTTTTATTGTGAACTTCTTTTATGAAATTACGCGATACTTTGAAAAGTAGCCTGTATCGGAGGCAGCGCGTTTATTTGGATGGTCTTAGTTGAGTTTCGATTAGGTTTCGATTAGGTTTCTACTGTTTTATCGTTGAAACTCTGTTATCCAAGGAGGTTTGGTTCGTTGATCACAGTCCTGGCGATAATCTTCTGAATGTGAAACTGTCATAATGTTGTAGAATATACAAGCACAGCTACGTTGGGCACAGAGAATTTCAAGTTAGGTGACCATTGCATTTTTCTGTGCTTGGATACACTGTTGACAAAATGGTTGTTCAAGAGCAACCTGCAACTACAAATCTCTGGCTAATGACAAAAGAACGGCAAACAATTAATTTACATAAAAAGACGTCTTCTATCTTCATCAAATGTCAGTGTTAAAATTGTTCAATTGTCTTTCAAATCAACTCTGCCAATTGACTTGTTCAGAAATCGATCTAGCTACTTTCGCAGTAGACCTCGAACGTATCAAATTTCCTATTGTTCCATGGTATCATTCGATCATTAATTCCTCTATAAAGGGGCAAATAATGGAAGAATGACAATGTTTCACGGGCAGTTAGCTTACAGACGGACTGTTCGAATGTGATCCCGGTTAGAATTCGCTCATCGTGCGTCGAACGATAAAAAAGCGGAGATAAAAAAATGGGAGAGTTGGTCGAATGAAATAACCGAACGATCGAATCGTCGTGGAACCTTTAGCGATGCGGAAAATTGTTTGCATCGTGTTTTATCTTTTTTTTTTAGAGAGACACTGTGCCAACCAATTAGTGGCAGGACGTGTATCGGACAAAAAATAATTATGCTCGGTGCTGCTCATTTCTTTCTTTTTCTATTACCATTCGATGCAGACTTGTTTATCGGGCACCGTAAAACAGACACGTTCATTCACTCACCACGGAAGCTCTTTTACGCTTCCCTTACTTTTACTACTGCTCGTACGAGTTTGAGCCATCGACGCGATTGACAATTTCGAAGTCTCTCATTAGAAGCACCGTTTTCATCGTGCTTTAACACTTTGAGTGCCGTGTCATACATATATGGCTAACACTTGATTCAATCAATATTTATTTGATCATTTATAGTATTCATAAATGTATCTAGCCTGGTCCAATAAAACCAATAGAAAAAAAGATGAAAGTCACTATTAATATTGGTCAGAAAGAGTATAATTTTACTTTATATTCATATTCTAACACAATTTCGGAAATGTAAACTAAATATGTTAAATACTTTTTTCTAATACTAACAACAAATAATCGAGAATGCGTATACAGCATGTACAGTACACCCTCGATTATCGAAACAGCAGGATTTTAAAGTCATCCTTTGAAGGCTATAAGTTACAATTATCATTGGTGACACCGCATACCTAATTTTATACCTCTGAGTACTTTATATACTATAACAAAAACATCATTTTGATACGAAACATAGTTGCAATGTGAGTCATCCTGTTACTAACTATGGTTCGGATAATCGAAGTCCTACTGTATATAGAAAAATTGAATATGTATCCAACATACACCCACATTTATTTACAAAACACACCTATGTGTTGCGTAGACAAAGAAATTGTTTGCACGATTTTTCCCTCTCGATTTCACTGCTTTCACGATCATATTTTATTTACCTCTACTACGAACAGTTCCCGTTCGGTAAAAAATATCCGATCGATGTGTACTCTAAACCGCGTTTCATTTAAACAAACGACTCGCCAAAAGGTTGAAAGCTATTAACGATCGTGCGGCGCAGCGCATCGCAACGCAATAAATTCGGTATTAACCTGATAATTGTTGACAAACGAGTCCCACCGAACGTAATATTTTACAAAATCCCGTCCGTGGACGTTCTTCTACAGTAATCGAATTCGATAATGATCAATCAATTTTTTACCGACCGATAGCTGGGTAACGCTGCATGATGGATCGTTCTCGGGAGAATTACGCGGAAAACGCGGAAAATCGAACGTGCCCGGCCATATACGTATCGATTCTCTCGAAAAACGTACACACGTCCGGTTGTAATTACGCATTCCGTGTGGCCGGTGTTTTCATGCGGTGATTATCGCTCGATTTTCAATTTCAACATTTCTACGATGAGTTCGTAGGTGAGTTGGGTCTGAAAAATTAAAATCGACCGTTTAATTTCGAATCGGTCGCGAATGAGACCATAATTCGACACCGTCGGGCTGGATTTACATTTTCACCCGGCGATCGCACGCTCGGCCGTGGACAACGACGGGATCGAACGATCGTGAATATCACCGGGGATCGAGGGAGAATATTTCGAAATAAAAAATCGTTGTGGATATTCTGGTGGCGCGGATGAAAACGGCCTTCGCAGCCGGGGCAATAATTTCTTCATCAAAATTCGACGACATAATTCGAGCCGTGCGCCCGTCCGCACAACAATTGGCCCCCTTCAAAACCAGTCAATGCCGCCATTTCCATGTCCCATCGTACCACGGGTTCGTTCTGCTTGAAAATCGGCCACGCAGGAGTCGCTAAAATACGAACCCCTTCCACGGACGAGCTTCTCGTCGTTCCACCGGAAAAGATAAATATAGAATATTTTTCTCTTTGATAGATGCGTTCAGCTGACTAGTACCTTCCAATCTTTCGGAATTTATTTTTGTACGATACTTCGGGTTGCATTCTGATGTCAGGAGCACTCGTTTCCAGTAACTATTATGCTATGTTGCTAGAGTTTAGGCATTGTATCTTCCTGTAGAAATTATTGTAGGGATTTCAAGGGGAGCGTGTAATTTTTGATTGATTTTGAGGTGTCATTGGGGAAAATAAAGATATATGTATTCGAGGTTCCATCCTGCAAGTCTTTTTAAATCCAGCTTCCATTTCTTAACACTAGATCTACCAACGATTAACGTGTACCTATTTTATCGAAGCGATTAGAGCGACACGTTTTACAAAAAATACGTAATTCAGGGAAACAATGTTTATTTATGTTTCGTTAGCTTTATCCAGCGTCGATTCAAAGTAAACATAATAGTCACCAAAAATAAATCGTACATAGTAAAATTGCAAACAAGTCATTTTGACTGCCTTGGTAGTTCTAGTGTTAACACAGTCGCTACCAGCGTCGCATATATGCGACGCGTCGATTCTGTTTTGAGAGCTCGACGTTACATATGTGTGACAGAGGTAATTGATAAAAATAAAGCGTGGTCTATGTTCAACGTTTTTCTTTGAATCGACCATGGTAGCGAACATATTAATGAGAGTTTTGGCATTTTATTGACATTTATAGTGTGTCTGACCAGGTATAGGAGTTTTCACTGTGGTCGTCAACGTGTTAACATGTTGAATGCCGCAGTGAAAACAGCTATGTCTGGTCAGACACTACATAATTTACTGTCTTTAACCGTTTCAGTGCTGAGTATATTTTCTTAATATATGCCAAAAGTGCGGAGGAAAATTTGTACTAATAAAAATATTATAATAGCTTTAAGAAAATAGCGGTAACATACCCAAATATTGCAGGATTTTATTAATTCTTTTTGTTATTCTTTCTTTTTATTTATTCTTCTTTGGTATGACATTGGCGTCGGAATATCGACTCTTTGCTTTTTGGCATAGAATGGGAGAAACGAAATATCGACTCTCAGCACTCAAACGGTTAATATAAATTGTAAAGGAAAAAAATGTTCGGGTATTCAGTCGCGATTTTATGTTCCTATATGAACGTTCCAGTATGAAAATTACTGAGAATTGTGTAATAATAAATAGTTATTATTAACTGACTGATGGCACCGCATCACGCGGTGGCGCGTGATCGACAGCGAATGTGTTAATAGTATTTTTCAGGGAGCGATGAAATTTCGCGAAATTCGCGGAATAGAAAATATAATCCTAAAATCATTGCAGGACACAAAAATTATTCTGAAGGTCCCTCTGTTTATCTAATTAAAAAATGAAAAGATTTAAAAACAGAAACATGTATTATCCTAAACGGCCACAATCACTTCATCAAAATTACAAATCACATTTTCGATAAACCCTGTTTAGTATCGGAGGCACGCTCCGAATGCTCATCGAAGCTTCAAAAAGCCGAGCTTTAGTCCGTCGCCAATCAGACGAGATTTCTTTTGACAACAACCGCGAGAACAGAGCCACGGTATACTCTGCAGGAAATCCGGATTACTCGGTTCCCTTTGTTTCCCTGAATATTCATCAGGGAACCGATTCGTTCCGCGATTCGAGGATTTCATGGGCCGGCGTGTCGTGAAAAAAGCGGCTGAGGAGGCGTTGCGTGGAATCGGTCGATCGAATTGGTCGAAGAACGATCGATAGATCGGATTGCTCGACCTAAAATGGCCCACCTAGGCAGATAATCTGAGCATTAGAGGCGGAGGTCGCGTGCACACTCGCACACGGGGGATTTATTCGCTGTGGTCTCGCGCTTAGGCTAGCAGGCTTAGCGGTTAATTGGATCTCGATGGAGCGTATAAAGTCGCGTCACAGTCTCGCAGATTTCGATTGTCATGAACGTAGGCTGGCACGAAGCCCTTCCGCGTGGGCTCGCGATTTCCATTTCGTCAACTCGAATTACACGCGCCTGCAGGCCGCCATTCTTCTTCGTTTCGCCAAGTATTTTGCAATCCAGACGGTCTAAATATTCCTCGAGGATTTAGCGAATTATAGTACAGAGCAAATTGGTTGATCGATACAGAGAAACTTGAACATCGCGAATCTCACCGTGTCGATGGCATTTGATGTGTCGGAACTTCATGGAACGGCGGGAGAGCTGATGAGGAACCCTTGGGCACAGCAGCCCTGGTTTCTGTCAACTCTGAGAAACTTGAACATCGTTAATTTCTCTAAGTCGATAGTAATTGACGCATCGTAAGCTCTTAAAGCGGTACGGTAACAGGTGAGGAGACCTTCAGACCAGCATCCCTAATTTCCATCAACCTAAACCTCTATGAATTAGCTGTACAAAGAGCTAGAGTTTTACCAAGTATTCCTGACGGGTGATTGATTAAGAAATCTATAAAGTTCGATCATTTTTGTAGATTCAGTATATAACCCTGGACTCTCAAACTCAATCTCAGCTACTCACACAAGGTTAATTAGGTGTGTGAGTTGTACGCGGAGACTTCGATAATTTATTTCGAAAAGTACGTGTACGCAACAGCGTGAACTCCTCGATGGTCTCGCACGTAGGATTCTGTAATTTTTGTTGTAAATAAATAGCCGTGAAATGCATGCTTTTAACTTCCTGACCCTTTCATGGTCTATACGTGGCGCAGGCTTCAGCATCAATTAATTTCGTTTTTATTTTTTCGATTTAAAATTGTCAATTGTATAAAGGTCACAGTATATTGGTGTTATTAGTGTGATGTCGACACAGGTCTAAAGGATTCTTTTGGATTCTAATAGACTGAATGAAGTGTGTGAAATGATGAGAAATGTTGTTTTTGGAGAATAGCTGAACTTTCATTAAAAGTATGTATTAAGGAAGTTAAACTACTGTACAGTTCCCCTAAAATTAAATACATTTAGTACTGTGTCATTATGAAACGTTTCAAGATAAATTTGGGTCGCTTTCTACAGTCTTAAATATCTCAAGTTTCGTGTAACGCTGAAAATATTTAAATTAAATTTGTATCCTTCTCAAAGAATTTCTGTCCATTAACCCTCATCCGTCCCTCATTTTTCCAACCTAATTTGCTTCTTGCTATCAAATCGGCACAATGTGTTGAATGTGTTACAAATAGTTAAATTAGTAAATTCTTTTATTGTATGCTTTTATTATAACAGGCATGAGATGGTTCACATCGTTCACAAATAGTAAAGCGGTGTGCAAGGCATACTACTTTTTTTTACATATATCGCATTCTTCTGAGAAAAATGTGTCAGAATGACACAAGGGACGGATTAGGGTTAAAACAGAGTTTTTATTTATTTATTAAGAAGCTTCTCTTCATGTAGCTGTTTATACACGCATTGCAATATAAATATTATTTTAAAAATGGTCTTGAAAGCTCCCGTTAATTTTCTAAGAATATCAAAGCCAGGAAACCTGTCGACTCCAAGAAATGCGTGTGCTTTGCGGTATATCGATGATGTAGCAGCAGTGTGTATCCATGCAATGGCGAGTCAGAGGTGCCGAGCAGCCGTGAACGCGTTAACTGCGCAAAATTTCCAAGCATGTGCCGGTAACTGGGTCCAAATTAATTTCTGCAACTGCCAGAAACTCCGCGGACCTTTGCTGATACCGTCTTAACCCTTTCACTGTTAAGAAGTTCCCTGCAACGTGGCTGACTTGTGGGCGTTCTACATTGCGCTCACACGTGCGCCCGTATGAATTTAATATGCACGTGAAGTATGAAGAATACACAGGTACATACTTAGATAACTGCGGATTTCATTAAGCATTAATGAATTACAATTTTTGGACTTGCGTTTAAGGTTACTCGCATGGAAAGATTGGGGCGATTTTTCATGGGGCTTGAGCAAATTGACAAGAAATATTTAGTTCGAAGGATGGCTTATGGGACCAGGTCTATTTCAAAATAAATTTAACTGTCTTATTTTATTTTTATACGATTCTGTGAAATTAAAAATCATACTAATATTGAAATGTTCTCAAGTAACCATTAAATGAGACTTTTCAATGTGGAAATTACGAGTGGTCGACACGGTGGACGCGCAGGCGGTTCTATTTTGATCTGAAAAGCTGAAAAACGCGTTTGGTCATCGAACCGACAGGCGTGAAACTAGAAAACATTCTAATCACGACGTGAAATAATGGTTGGCTGTAAATCGAGCCATCCGTACCTGCGACGAAACAGCAGAACCTAAAGTAGCATTTTGTGAAAATTTCATAGCATTTTCGTGATGTGTCGCATAAGAAAAGAAAGCACCTCTAAATTTTCGGATGATCTCAAGAATATGTGGACGCACGTAGCATCTAGCGGTACGCACCGTCTAATTTCGCGGTGGCTAGTTTCACGACAGTGAGTTTCGTTACGGCGTTCTCTCGATGGAAAAGAGAGAAAGAGAGCGCAGGGAGAGCCTTGATTGCGTCGCTGACTCATTGACAGTCGTGGAAATTTATGGGTCGCGGAACGATGAGATTTTTTCGTTGCCACCCCGTCTCGGATAAACGGGTCACTTCTGTCCATTAATCCCTTTTTGCGGCGGCCTGTTCCAGTTTTATCGAGCGACGAGATTTACAGCGCATTCAATTGTCCGTCGAAGGTGGGAGTGTGCTCACTGAAAGGCCGAATCGACTCGTATTTCGAGAACAAAGATAACCGGCCACCCTGATAGTTATTAGACAAGCATCTGCTGTGGATGAAATGTGCGCAACGCTGGAAAACGGGTCGATCAAATGAATGAATTTCGCCGTTCCAGGATCCCCGATATCGGATGCAGCTTCTGTTTTTTCTACGATTAAGGGGATGCAGCAAACATCCGCCGTTTTTTCTATTGTTTTTATTATATTGCACGACGAAAATGTCAGAGAAAAATGTGTGGTTCAGCTGTGCTTCTTCCCTTAATCCTTTCACTATTTTATTTATCATGATCGAGAGCTACTCCTGTGCTAAATTTGTTTCATGTTCTCAACCACAATTTCTCTATGAAATTCACAATTGCAATGTTAATTCTTCAGGTTGAATTTAGTTTGCCTTTACAAATTTTATTGTCTATAATACTTTATATTTTCTAGCTGTTAATAGTACTATTGTTTCTTGTTTATTTTACTGATTTTAGTTTTCTAATGAGATATTGATCGAAGTTATTTATCAGAGAGTAATGAAATAAACTACATTTTGATGTTTATAGAATTCGAAACTCGGGAGATATCAACAAGAGGACACCTACTATACTATCGTAAAGAATTGGGTCCAGTTTATTACTTATGTGTTTATGTTTTAAGCTCATCAGGATCGAATTTAGGAAGTAACTATCATTCTCAGATCTTTATTAACAGTATTTGAATTTTACTAGCACTAAACATGCATGCATATATCAGTATCCCCGTTAACATTTAACGTGAAACAAAGTCACTTAGCCCAGAAACCCTCGATTTCTGTCGGTTGCAATAAACCTTTCGAGGTAAGCGACTATCACGAGCAAGCACGGTACAACACGAGCTGAAACGTAGATAAGTAAGCCGATTACGTCGCTAAATGTTGATATGTCGCCTTTAATAAGGTGGTCATTTTCAAGGATTACAGGTTCGAGCAACACAGACTTAATTACCACGTTCACCTGATAATCAGGTAGCTTTATACAAGCTTGAACGATTTCTACCGTGAAGGTTAGTTTCGTGGCTCGCCGCCAGATGGCTTCGTTTCTCGAAAGTACTGGTGTCGAGCCTAGAATAAATGCGTTTCCAAATGTTTTTTTTCTATCTGTTTCCACAGCAGCGACAGTATACCAATATAGAATTATATGAAGTTATGAGAGTGAATAACTATCAAGTTCGGCAATGCTTCATGTGTCTGCCCACATAATCCTGCGTGCCGGTTAACGTGTTAAATCGTACCCTGAAATGCACGGTACCTGCATATATCGTCGAATTTTTAACACATCGGACGGTTTCGCATAAAACGTCCGCAATATTTATTATTTTAACGGCGTGTGTATTAGAGGAAAAAAACAGCGTACAATACGTTTCCGCGGGCGACTAGAATTCCGTAACGATTTTCGGGGTGATTCACGAGCGAGTCGGTGAAATAGAGCGGATAGCAAACACCGATTCGTTACAGAATTACAGTAGCCCTGTGACATAATAAATACAGGAGGAAACAATAAAATTTAAGAGTCGATTTGCCGTGCGGCGGGTTTCGATGGGAAATGAGAATTCTGTGGCCATCAGAACCGTTCCACGACGCGATATTAACGGACATGTATCGATTAATCACGTCATTGCTGTCGCTTATTATATAATAAACCGGGATAAACCGGCAACGAAGATAGCCAACGTGTCTGGAGGATATTTCCACGGGACCGTTTAGAGACTTCGTCGGGTATCAAATATATTCGCGGCCTAAACGGTGGGATTTTTACATTCCCTTCGGATTACCTGATTTGAAGGTATCATGAGGAACCCTCTTCCTCGAGGTGTGTTCGGTATATACGGCGCCGCGTGCTTTCAGCAATTACCAGTGAAATAAAAGGGAATAAGATTACAGAAATGATTTTAGTCGCTAGCACATTTTAGCACCCGGGTGCTTCGCACATTTCTTTTTTAATCGCTGCTGATCTTCCTCTTCGAGTATCTTGACGTCGCCTATCTACCAAGTAGTAAACATTACAGCTTTCAGTTGGGAAACGTCTTGAAAGGCTTCTCTGTTTCGCTCAGTGCATCTAAGACCAGTATTTTTAGGATTTGTCTTAACCTGTCAGCTGTGTATTACGAGTATACTCGTCATGAAGAAATGGCATTTTTTTGTGTTATGACAAGTATACTCGTCACGCGAGAAAAGTAATTACCATTTGCCGTTTCAATTAAAATTGTAGTGAAAACTAAAACATATTCGTAAATTTCAGACGTTTTAGCATATATTCAGACAAGAACGAAATAAAAAGAAATTTTTTTCCGTGTATTTGATTTTCCTTATTTTTTTTTAATAATGAATGTTTAAGTTTTGTCAATAATATCAATGAATTTGAGCAATAAATTATCTATTTTTAAAAAAAAAGACGACTGCCATGTCGTTACAATTTAATTCAATTTTACAGCAGCTGCATATACTCTGTGTTTGACGAGCATACTCGTCATCTCTTCATTTTTGTGACACAACGCAGGTACACAATTTTAAAATAAGGCTACACAGGTAACAGGTTAATCTGTCGACAGACGTTTTCCTCTGCGTTTGTTTATCGATATACTCGTTATTTTGTTTTTAGTTTCTATAGTTTGTTTTATTAGTCTCATAAGTCTGACTTGAATGCTTTCGCAGAAAAATGTTTTTGTACATTACCTCGGATTATTTTAAAAATTTCTCTCATAGAAAGGAAGAATGAGGTACAACTTTCCACAAAAATCAGTTAAGCATATTTTTTTCATAATTATTCAAAAATTCATTAGGAAAGAGAAAAATTGATACACTTTGCAGGACGATCTCGTGTAGGTCACCACACCACGTCGACTCCAGCCTCCCCAACCCCAAAGGGCTGAAATGATATTTATCAGCTTATATTTTGAGACTGATCAGGCTCATCAAAAGCACTATAGCGATCGCGGAAGGCTCGCGGAGGCGATAATGTTCGTGTGGTCGTAGGTTAGCGTGTCGGTGTCGTGTCTTTCGAGAAGGGTGGGCGTCGCCTCGGTAAGATTATTTGCATGGAAAGAGCTTGTTACCGAGCATGTAATTTCGCAAAAGTTTTATCGAGAGCCGAGTGTCCTGGGGGCCGGTCGGGGATGAAGCCACGTGCACAGAGCCGAGCTTAGGCGTGCGAGCTACCCTCCCCTCTTCGCCGGTAATAATGTTGCCAGCATACGACAGTCGCGACGTAATTAAAGAGAGGCGCCGTGCAAACCGTCCTTCTCTGCTTGCTGCCCACGACGCGGCCATTAAACGTTGTTTTCTTCTTCTTCTGTGCATGCAACCCAGCATCGACTGCTATGGTCATTTAGACAGGAGACCTATAGTTTTAGGTGGCTTTTGAAACACTAATGCGTCGATAGCGACACGGAAACACTGAAGATGATCATATCTTATTAAATCGTGTCTAGGCTAGCTTAACTTCGTCGATCGGACGATATTATGTCATAAAAACAAAACTATAGAGAGTGTCCCAGCTTTTTGCCGACAAACTGCGGTGCTTTATTCTTGACCTAAAAATAAGGAAAAAACATTATATAAAGTTCTGCAACGAATGTTTTGTTACAAAATTATAAGCAAATAAATATTGTATGCATGGAATATAGATAGATACGGATTTTCCATCGAAGCATACGGAAAGTCGACTGTGTTTATCTTGTCTGCGGATGACATTTTAAAATGAGGTATTAACAATACTAAGTAATTGCTTTTAATGATATTAACTATCAATGGCACGGAATCGTTACCCGATAATAAACACTGTGTGGCTACGCAGAAAAGATATAAATAAAGTCGACTTTCCGTATGCTTCGATGGAAAATCCGTCACTACCTATATCTCACGTATACAATGTTTATTACAGTTTGTCGGCGAAAACCTGGGACACCCTGTATAGTTCTGTTTAAATGAAATCTTGTTGACCTTAAAATGTAGAAGAATGACCATCACTAAAAAATTATTCATATCTTCACAAGTGTCCTCACGAACACTGTAGTCTCTCCTTGGATACTTTCCAATATTTTCAAAAATAATGGAAATACAGTAGAACCTCGATTGGCCGCACTGATATTAGTAACAAGATTACTCATATTTGAGTTATGTTTCGTGTCAATATTATAATTTTATTTTAGAATATGAAATACACGATGGTACAAAATTAAGTACAAGTGTCACCGATGACAACTTTAGCTTGTAACTGATATAGGATGACCAACTTTCGGATAATCGAGATTCTACTGTATTGTATTTCAGGTGATCAAGATGTACGAAGCAGGATCAAGGCATAGTAAAAATATGAAGTCAGTTAACAGAAGAAACGATCTCGACTAACTGTATTTTCGCATTCGGTCTGATGGCTGAACTGTGTGTTTAAAAGTTTATGATTTTGCAAGCAATAAATACAATGTGAAGAGTTGCAGCCAATGTATTCAGTGTAGATTTTGTTCTCAAATCTCTCCAATTATTCTCCGTGAACCAAGAAACAAAGGTGCTTCGTTCTCGGTGCAGCACGCGCCACCCTCCCATTTCTTTCCTCCTGCTTTTTGCTGAAACACGGAATTTTGAGTTAATTTCCGCTAATGCCGAGAAAAATGTGAGTTATTCAAGTTGCCTGCAGCTGGGTGCTCCTAAAAAAGAAGTCGTTGTTTCTAGTCCGTTTTAACGCGCTGGATAAATACTCCCGTTTCTTTTGCTATTTAATTGTGGTGCCACTGTTCTTCGCCAGCAGATATACTGCCCTCAATTGTTCTTCGTATAGAAGAAAATGCGAATCAGAGTGGGGAGGATTGAATCATTTCAGTCGCTATTCTCTCTTTTGTAACACGTTAGACATCTCAATTACGTAGACAAAATTCTTACTAACGAAAATAATGTTTAAACACAATTTCAAGTGTAAAGAAGTAAAAAATGAATCGAACATTAGTATAAATTCTGTTGTTTTTAGATGACACATAGATATCAACAAACGATTAATAATAATTGTAATATTATGTACAGACTATATATACCTTAGTACATTAACCTAGACTGAACATAAACACTTTAAGAGTAGTACATTCTAGCCTGAACCTCACAGACGAAATTGACCATCCTCAAACTTGAATTTAGACCAAAGATAAATTACGAAATGAGTGAGTTATTAGAAAAATCCTTTAAAACTTCCCATTTGAATTCCAATAGAATGTGCAACTGGCCACTCTGAATACCAAACCGATGAGACTCGGTCGCCGTATCTGGCATCGACCGGAGTCGACTGCCCCTGGAAACGGTAGCGGCAACGTAAACGATCTAATAACCAGAATTTACAATAATGTCATCGCGTCCAGTGCAAAGAGTTTCGCGAACGCTGCCGGCGTTCGTCGAGACTTTTACTTCGATCCGCGCTCGTGCGTTCAGATCGTGGAACGGGGGCCGAGGTAAGAGGATTTTTATTGGCACGCTTCGCGCCGCGATAAACATAAGAAAATCGTGGCACGATAATTCGGGTCGTTGGTCGAACAAAAAAAGGACGAAAAAGAGAAAAACACTTATCGGTGAACGCTCGTTGCCGAGGATATTTCGATTAGGAGCGTAGATGCAGCGAGCCGTGTGCCGGAAATGGCCGGTGGCGAAATTAAAATTCAATTTGTATATACGTTCGGTCAGATAATATCGTGCACGGTCCGAAGGAACTCGAAAAATCGGATCCCCCTACCCCACAGAAATTTACATATCTTTGTTTCTGAAACGGTTACGGTAATGGCCGCCTCGATCGTTGCCAACGATAGCTACAAGGATCATTTCGTCCACGATCAGAGTGCTCGAGAGATGGAATAAGTGTTTTGATTATTTCCAAGATAATTGAAACCTGATATTTTCCAGCTGGTTATTTATACTACCACCCTTTTCACATTCCTTATAACCGCTCACTGTTTTGTGCGTTTTTTTTTTATTTATTAGGCAAGCTACATTCCTGCCGGACGAGCGTGCACTTGTAGAGAGATAGAAGGTTGTTCTTCCATTATATCTTCACTCAGCCATTTTCCTTTTATGCGTTCTTTTAATCGTTTTCCATGGTAGACTCGGAGTCCTCGTTTTATTCCGTCGTTCGTCCCTCCCAGTTGCTCGTTCATTCAATCACTCATCCCCTCGTCCACTCCCTAACTCGTTCCCTCGCTTACCTACGATAGTTCTTCATAACCGCGTTCCTCCATTGGATTAATCGCCCCCTAAATTGCCCGACGCCCAGTCAAACCCTTTTTGTGGGATTGTTTTAGGAATTGGCTGTGTATTACATTAATAAATGTTTATTTAGGGTGGAGTATCTATAATGAAGCAACGATAAAAGAAACTTGTTTTCTGAAACAATTACGCATCTGAATATATTACTCATAAGCAGGAACATTTATAGACAATTTTCGGTAACACCAAGTTTTTTAGAGAAAGTTTTATACACTGTTTTGCTGACAAAGCTTCCACGCGGTTAGATAGTAGAGCAAAGTTAGGATAGCGATTAAAAAATTACAAATTAAAGTCAAATATTTTACATAGCTATCAAGTTCGTCTTTAGAAAATCTTACATCCTATGATACATTGCCAACAAAGAGTAGTACTGTTAAAATTTTCAAATTTAAGACCGTCCCCCAGTTTCTCCTCAATCAAACTCCAACAGCGTTTCATTATTCAGCCAGTTGCAACAACTTTGACGAAAAGCAGGGGTCTGCGATGTTCGGGTAATGTTGTCGCGACTTAATTAGAAGCGAGGGCATTTAGCCGTGGACTCTTAGCGAGCTTTCGTTAATCAAATCCAGGGTAAGTAATGTCGGGAACGAGCAGGTTGCCGCAGAAATTGGACCGGTCCCAATACAAACTCCGTGACGATGGTTGTTTAGGTAAACGAGTTTCTCGAAGCTGGTCGATCGAAGGTTCTCTCTCTGCTGTTTGCGAGTTCCGATTCGACTCGAAAAGCCGCCGATAAACCGCGACACTCTCTCTCCCTCTCCCCCTCCCACTGTGTGCTCTGCTTCCCTTTCAGCCCCTTTTTCTCAACCTTCCTCTCTTCTTTCTGTCTAGATGTTCGATCGAGAACGAAAAACGAAACGTTCCTGAGAAACAATTTCATCGTTTGCGTAAGCTGTGGGAACCTGTCGATTAGACGTTGAATAATGTGGCCTCGATCACAGGGTCTTTTTCTGTCCCTTAAAAAGATGAATAGACCCGGGCCGTTTCTTCTCTCAATCGTATTTACTGAATCGAAAAGTCGCTCGCTATCCCATTCGAAAGAAACTTCATTTATTTTACGAGCAGAAGCTCCTCCACACAATTGATTCCCGGGAAATCGCGAGAATTCCCATGGCGTTAGTCAAACGAACTTTTCCAACGTTCGCTGCAAGCTTTAAAAGGATGCAGTCCGTTTAATCTTTGATCGTCGGAAGGAGAATATGCAGCATCGTCAGCTCAAGCGATATTTCTTGCGGGACGGAGAGAAAACAAGCTTCGCGGAAGCTCCTCGAACGTTACTGCTGGTTTCGGCCAGTAATTTTGACGCTGGCCCGGAAAATCTTCGGTGATCCGCAACCCCGTTGCTGTCCCAGTTTCCTTTGAACCCTTCCGCTTCATCCCCCGTCGCTACGCCACTCTCTATCGGCTCACTACTAAAGGGGCCTAAACCCCCATCACACAAGAAATAAGTTTCCAGTCTTATTTACCGCGAGCCAAGAATTTCCTCGTTGATACATCAAAGACAAATTAAGGGAGACGCGAGTTCCTCTTCGGGTCCACAAGAACCGAGTGTCTGTCGCCGATTTACTTGAAACGCTTTCAAAGGAAATTTTAAAGCGGAGTATTATACATAGTTTGTGAAATGTATTAAATTCTCTGGGAATTATAGATTGCTAAATGTAAGTCATGATTATTTTATCTGAAAACGAAGAAACTAAGTCTAATTTGTGAGGTACAATTTTTTGTAAGACCATTCGTTTTTGAGATAAAATTGATGAACACAGTAAATACATAAGGAAATGGATATTGTCCTTATTCGTGAAATAGAACGCAATGTTGAAGCCTGAGCCGAAGTATAGCAATTGTACAGTGTCCTTTGGGAACGAGACTTTGTTCTGCAAATATTAGAGGCCACAAAATTTTCACGAACGAGGCACCTTTTCGACCATATCTTCCTCTCCGCCATTTATAATGGGAACAACAGTATGTCTTATGATTTTTAAACTGTGCAAAGTGTAAAAGAGCAAAGGGTATACTATAGTACATTGTATTGTTCATAGAATAAAAGTTCTTGGTATTCGAGGAGCTATTTCTCCCATTACATTTACACCTAAACGCAAGTTAAAAATTACATGTTTGCGCCGTGCTTACAATTAGCAGCATATTTCGAGATGCATTAGCACTATGTAACATGTATCACATATTTTATAGCGAGCTATAAACGCGAAATTGAAAATGTTATGCGAGATTTCTCATTATATAGGTATTTTTTACTTTTTAGCCGAAGAGGATTAAATACAATTTTATTTGGCGCTTTAATACTTTCATCTCAAGCATTAAAAAAATCATTATAAAGAAGCCTAATAAAATAAATAAAAGAAACATCTAAAATTTTTATAGTATTTATATTCCAAATGAAGGGTACCGGGAGAAAACAAGGAATGTCACAAAACCGCTTCATTGAGAAAATCAATTTTTAATGCTTTAGTGCATCAGTAAAGAGACAAGGTCCAATGAATGTAACTGTATTGTTCATGACATGAAGTTATACTCTAATTAGGCAACAGAAAAATGAGCGAAATATACTTGTTTTACATTATTTTAATTTTTATTTCAAGTTGAACGCTGCAGGATAAAAATGGACATACCCTGTTCTTTCCCTTGTCCTTTAAATATGGAAAATTCAAAAAATGTAATAAATGCGTCGTATTAGGGACGGAGGATCATTTTCATGAATTTTTCGTGACTTTCTACAAATATATTTGACCTTTTGACTCCCACCCCATCCGCGTCTCGATCTCTCGAGATGGTCCTCGTTCATCTAGTTAGCCGCTGGCGCATTAATAAAACAAATTGGAGAAATCCGGCGCAAGTTTTCGCGGCTCAATGGAGAAGGTTCTCTGAGAAAGACGAACGAGAAAACGTGGAACTTCTCAAAGACTGGCGTGTTCCCTTAATCCGCGAGCATTTCGAACGAAAACATCGGAGCGACGGGCCAACGGAATAATTAATTGGCCCATTTGGAGCGACTCGAACCAGCTACGAATTTCATCTCAACTCAAGAAACGAAGAAGAAGGTAGAAAGGATATACGGAAGCATCCGTGCGAAAGGGAAACAAAGAAGGGGCTCGAGAAAACTCAAGATAAGACTGAGGGGTTGAGAAAAAGAGTCGTCGTCTAATGAATACTTTCCCTGTCTTTTTACATTCGTGAAGGGATGTAATCAGCCTCGATTCGAAGGGATGTCGCTAATTTGTTCGGTAACGAAATGAGAAAAGGTAGAAACCGTGACGAGCTCTAAGAGAGCCAGTCAAACGTTCCGAGATGTCTATATCTTTTCGTATTTTTATCCCGGAAAAAGTCTACTGACGATCGAAAATTATCGAAGGCTGTTTCTATGCAGAATGTAGAATAGAGAATTAATTTTCTGGCTGCGCAGTGGATGTTAATTAAAAGTTCTAGAAACGGTTGCTCGTGGTTCGATCGTTATCCGGAACGTTGTGCACGAAGAGAGTTCAGCGATGTAACTCGACGATAGACAGTAATTTCCGAAACTATGGCGGATGTTGTGCGATAGAAGTTCTAAACGCGATGTGTTGAATCGCTGGATCTTGTAGAAATAGTATTCGGTTTTTCCTGATGTACTCTCTGGTCTTATTGTAGACAAATATTACTAGTGCTTTTTAATGGTACTTGTTCTTTCGGGTAGGTGATCAAATTTCGTCTATTTACACACATTTTGCATACATTGTTACCATGCAACAGTATTCGACAGTAGTCATTTCAGCCTACTTTACTTCCTCACGCTGAAATTAAGCTACGCTGGATCAACGCTAAGATGGGTGACCGTTTTCAGTGTTTCCACATGCATTGATACACTGATAGTTCTAACCTACCGAAAACCTTAGGTCCACAGCTAAATGAGCAGATGTCACTGGGTCATGTGTAGAATCAAACGAACCATTATGAAATAAGTCACGTTCCTATCATAAATATGGCCTCGGAGGTGTCCTTAACGCCACGAGAGAAAAAAAGGAGGTAAAGTTGCATGCGACGCAGAGAGTGTGAGAGAGACTCGAGTGAAAGAAGAGGTAGAGAAAGACCGAGGGAGAAGTGATCCCCGTGGTAACGAGCTTGTCACAGGGCGTTGCTTAAGAGTTTCGTGCAGACATATCGGAGTGGAAAGAAGCGTGAAAAATGAGCCGTGAGCTCGCATAAAGCGCAGGATATCGCTGCGCACACAAAACGTATGATCGATGAGGCCGGCGAATCCCATGGAAATGCGATGGAAACCTACGAATAAGAGCTTATACGATCTCGACTTGCCCTTTGACTCGTAACTTTCTCCCGTATCACTGCGGGATCTCGATTTGGTTTCTGACGTCAGTCGACCCAGCAGCGAGCTCCATGGATCCTCCTTTGAAAATATTTACGAGACACCGCCGCCTGGTCCAGGTACACGCGATAGCTCGGTGAATCGCATCTTTTGCGTTCAAGTTCGAAACAGCTGAAACCGGACTTCGTTTCTCAAACTTTCCAGCAAATTTTACTCTTTCGCTGGTTCAGGTCGACCGAACCGTCTCGTAGAAAAGATTGAAAGGGAGCGATAGGGGTTTACTGTCTTGCGCAGGCTGTTTATTAATGGACTGGAATTTTCTGACGTGGTCTGAGTTCGAGTTTTATCCATAGAGCATTAATTATGGGTCATTTACGAGAAATAATGAAGAGAAGACTTTTATGAAACACTTTCGAATGTCAGAACGTCTGGTATTTCACAGTGTTTTACATATTTGTGGCTTGGCTTGGGTTACGTTGTCGGCTGCTCTCATTTGTAATTCACATTCAACAGAAATGAAAATAAAATATGTTTCTAATGTTCAGTACTTTCGAATCTCTATTTTATAATAAGACGGAGCAATATGACATCGATATAAATTAGACATGGGTTAAATTTTAATTAGGACATAAATAGAGCAGGAAAATTGCAACCAAACAAATATACCTACATTTCACATAGAAAAACTACGGCATATGGTTAAAACAAATTGAAATCAGTAATTTTATCTAGAACGTGGGTTAATAGAAATATTGCATGAACCGTCTACAATGCAGTCGTCTTCGTGCTTTCTTAATTGAATAAAAGGGTCACGTTGATTTTTGTCGAAGCATCCTCTAATTGGAACCCATGAAAAACACAATTTCCTCGAAAGCCGGTTCGTTTGACGTCTCGCTCGGCGTGGCATCGTGACGGATTTCCGGTGTGTGGACGCGCACAAGGGTGGCAACCGATAGCGGAAATAAAATTTAGACGTCAAAAGGAGCGTCCACCGCGTGGTCGATAAGTTTCATTTCGACGTTTCAGCACGAAGCAGAGAGTCAGGGTTCTTTTGATCGTCGACCCTTGGCTCCTCCCATGAGCGCGACAGCCGACGAAGGGAAGTCGAAGAAGTCGCTGTTTAAAAGCGATGGTAGGCGTCCCCTTTCATCGAACCCGTTTCAAAAGCAAATTCGATTTGCGAACGACAGATTGAGCCTTATTGAATCACGTTGTTCGCGGTGGTCTTTGTTATCGCGATATTCCTCGGTCGATTCGCGAGCGAGAGCGTACGTGGTTGGATCGGTAATGACCCAGGATGATCGGGTGCCTCAATAAAAAGATCTTCGTGTCGGATTCGATTTCTTTCTATATCTTCCTCGTTCTTCTCCTCCTTCTTTCTTTCCCCGTGTTCTTTCTTTTTCTTTGGAGCTGCCTTGACGATCGAGAGATTAAGGGATCGCAGAAAGGCGAGCTGCCTGCGCGTTCTGACCGGCGCGAAGTAGATTTCGAGTAAATGAACGCGGCCCGTCGATGGTAATCGATGCGGAAAGTTCGCCGAGTAATTATTAGGCTAGCGCATTCCAGTCCGCGGTGGTAACGTTTCTTGCGTCGATTCGAGATTCGATTCGACCCGAGTGGACGAGTTTTCGGCGGCTACCTGCGGCGCGCGTTTCAGCAATAAACGCGGAAGCGTGTCGAACGAACGAACGTATGTTCATAACAGTCTCTGCGTCGCGCGAGTTTGTTCGACAGCCGTGAAAATCGTTACACTTTCAACCAGGTTTCTGGAAAAATGACACGCGAGTCGATACCGGTCGATCTGCTTGGTTCACTGGCGTTTTTTTCGAGTTTACGAACGTTCGTGACGATTAATAAATTGAACGCACGATCCTGTCGCGGTTTCGTTATCAGTTTTGACAGGCGAGCCTGTTTCTGTCACGATTATTTCGATTTTACGATTCCGTTTAATTTACGGGTTTTAATGTTTGTTTCTTTTTCTGTTGTTTAGGTAAGTTCTGGGAGGGGCAAACTTTCACTGACATCGATATCAACGTGCCTGTGAAGTTCTGTAGAAACACTTGTTTGTAAGTAACAATAAATTGCTAAAATATTACTGGTGGATTTGATTTTTGTTGGAGTTCATTTCAACAAACAGATAATGCGTAGTAGACATTATACGTGTCCAGTGGTCAATAAAGATATTAAAAAGAAAGTAATACAATATATATTGCACTGCCGAAGAAAGAAGAAACTATATAAACTATATTGAATTGTAAATGAACTGTACAAAAGTCTGTATATGTATATCTCGCGTGTCTTGTGGCTACATCTGTGTGCTGTATCCTGTCTATGTGTGTGCTGACTGTATGTGGATGTGTGTGAATATTGTTATATTTCAACAATTTTGTTTTAATTCTTTATTGATATTTTGCACTAAATTTTGTTACAGGCCAACTAGTGGCTTGGCTCATTCAAATCTGATTATTCTTTCGTGAAGTACCCTTTCCTTCGAATCGAGGTATAGTAGTGGCCACGATATTCTGAGGTCGTAAATTTAAGCATCAAGAAGAAGTGCCGATTGATGTCGCGGCACTCAGGGCTGTGTACTGCGTTCTGTTTTCGGGCACCGTACAATAAAAGAGCGATGCCTTAGGATCAATGGTATTCGTAAATCAACAAATCTTAATTATTATTTGGATAATTTAGAATTTTTTCCTATATGCAAGTAACCATTGATATTCCATAAAATTCATTTTAACTGCGAAGCTAAAGTACATTGACACCCTACTAACATTTCTTTGTGCGGCACTGGCCGGAGTTTCAGGTCCTTATCCTCCCATTTATCGCCAAAACTGTTGTTTGTCGGTGTAGTTTGACGATTGACTGATTTTACGACCTCAGAATATCGTGCCCGCTACTATACATATCTATCTTATACAGAACTTCACGCGCTTTAAGATGGCGCGTTAGAAACTGATATAGCGCCAATAGCAACGTCCAAAATCGTGTGCTGAAAGCGGCGGCAAAATTGAGGACAGAAATTGTGAAATTCAGAAGTCGTGTGTGAAAGTAGAAAAGCATCGTTCCTGAAACAGAGCCGAAAAGGTGTTCAAAAACCAGGTCCACGATCCGGATTTGTCGCAGTCCGTGCGTGTCGGTCGCCGCAGTCGAAGCGACTAATTCTGATTAGCTCCCAAGCGATCCGAGTATATCCAATTACGGCATCGCTCGCATGTTCGTTCGCCTTAATCCCGCGGAATAATTCGGCCCGTTGGCCTGTCATGTGCCGTAACCGACAGTGATATACAGGTAGCCTTCGCTCACACAGGCGTCCGTCTTCTCCGTTTCTCTCTCTCCCTCTTTCTCTGTACTCGCCTTATAAATTCAGATGGGAATAAACCGACGAATCAATTAAACCGCAAGACCAGTTAAATGATTTCCCTGCAATTAACTCGATGCACGAAACGCGATTCTCCGTCCACCTTCTTCGGACGGCGTCCCGGTTTTTGATCGACACCAGACCGTACGCGTCGATTAAATCCGGCTAATTATACCGGACAGCATCAACCTGCACGCGATGATTCGGTCATTCCGGTCGTTCGATTACGACGTTACCGTTGTCACGCGTTGACGATTAGTGTTTCAGCTTCAGCCGTGTCCTCCGTTTCAAGATTTTTGTTTCGGTAGATTCTCTGACATTAAGAAATAGAATGGGTGATGGGGATCATATACAAAATTTTCTCACAATGTTTCACTGCACAACTTTTCTTCTGTCCCCTAAAAACAGTAACCTGAACAGACTCCTAGCAATACTATAAAAAATACTACCTCTGTATCGTTGCTTGTACGCCGTCATAATAACCACAGACGGATAAAAACACCCGTTATCGCCGTTCCACTGGAATAAATGATTAATGAATAGATCCAGGGAACAGTTGTATAAGGTGTTCCGTTCACGGTGAGGAGTTCGCGGTTAACACGCCGTTAGCAGGAAGACATCGCAGCCACCGTGCATCTTCCTACAAATTACAGAAATTACTTGTCCCCTCGAAACAGGGCGGAATCCTGCCGGCGATTTATTATTACCATGATCATTCTGTTCGTGAACGTTCCAGGCGGCTCGGTGCTTTCTAATCCAAGGAGAAGTCGATTCCACGGCCAGATAGCGACGATCGACGTCTCCTATCGATCGACCCGGCGCACAAAAGAGGATCATCCTTGTAGTCAACGTCTAAGAATTCATCGTGGACGTTGACAGTTTGCTCGGTGGATTCGACGCGTTTACCGAGCATTGTCCAGCGGGTGCACCGGGATCATCGAGAGCTGAAAAGCCTTTCGAACGCGGGCCGGACAATGGGCTCGAATCGCCTTTTAATCTCTAGCCCTCTAGCTGCGTGATGCCCTTTTTTGCGTCCCGGGTCGCGTCGATCAAACGGAGCGGAATGCCCCACGTAGCTTTCCGTTCGGTTCGCGTGCCCTCCGCTCAACGGTTCCTCGAAATTTCCACCTGGTGCAGAATTTTTCTTTCGTTCGACACGGGTGGCCCCCCTGCACCGGGGCAACCACTTGTGTGCAAGTGGAAGGGACTTCATGTAATTTTACGGTGTGCACGATCAACTGTAGGACGCATTCAATTGGATAAATACTGAATACGTAAGACGATAATGTATGGTTTCTCGTTTGGAAGCATCCTGGAGTTGAAGAGTATGGTGTCCAGGTTGGGCTTGTTTGGGAGGCAGGAGCTTGAACCAGCTTGAATGATTGCTGTCTAGATGGAACCGAGTTCATGTTGCAATGATTAGTCAATATGAATGAATTGTAGTCTGAAATTGTGTTGCATTAAATAATTATTGGTTTTTATAATATTCTGAGCAAACTGAACATTGCAACAATAATGTTGGAATGCGTGTACACGACTGAACATTTGAATATTTTTTTCTTTTACGATTTATATTAACACTTAGCCAACCGCGCGCGCCACACCTAACCGAAAAAGCAGGGAGATCTCCCCATTCGGTTGGCTAAGTGTTAAAATCAGGTGTTTTCAGTGTACTAGTAAGCATGTTAGTTGTATTTGAGTACTTTATTTTATAGTTTGAGGTCCTAGGAAGAATCTTAGCTAGGGAAAGTGTTTTTTAATTGGATCGACTTTATATTTAAGTTGTAGATTATTAATCATGTCTGGCTAGATATTTTTTATGAACCTAGATTATGGCCTCTTTCATTGGGTTTCAAAATGATGGATTAATTATAATTGTCCACTTTTACATATGAACGCTTTTATCACGAATGAAGTCGCATAAATCGTTTTAAATAGCAATCCTGTCAAATCAATCTCCAGAAATATTTTTTGCTGTCATTAATTCTTTCTGCAAATACAAAAATTGATTGACTGGCTACCGTAACTGAAAAATACGTAATATATACCACATTAAGTGGTATTGCATACACTTCATTGCACAATTACGCGCAACTTGATCCAAACGGTTGATTAACCGCAGAATGAACCAGCAGTTTTCACGTTTCTTCGATGCCGTAATTTTCTCGTTATTAAACAAACTAGAAGGTGGTTTAATATTACTTCTCCGGACGATGTTTACTTCGATCACGCTTAACATCAATTACCCGAGCAGCTATTTTATCGTATTCTTTTCTGATTATACCGCCGTACAAAGCAATTGTTGGCGACTGTTTATTTAGCTGGGAAAGGTTTCATTATCGTGGTGGACGTATACGGGCCCACGGTGAGTGCTTATCCTCCAATAACGACAAATGTCAATATCAGTGCTCGTTACGTCTATCAATAAACCGTGTAATCAACCGACGAACTTCGGTTGCCTCCTGATCGAAACGAAGAGTATCGAAAATAGACGAGCGTCCGTGTACGAAACAGCAAAGGCTGCCGTTCCAATCGAAAGGTTCAAAGCGTTTTTCCCTGGAAATGCCGCGAAACTCTGCATATCTCGTTAAAGTAGTCTTCATTAAATGTTCCGGCAAACGAACGGTACCCACGCGATGCTAGCAACGGAGCTTTTTAATTTCGAGAATGGCCTTCTGAAAGTTGCCTCAACAGAGATTACGAAAACTAGAAACTGTATTACAGTTTACATCGTAGAAATATTCTCCTCGAGTATAATTCAAGCTGAATGCAATTTAAAATTCAAAGATACTTGTCTCGAGCATTGGACTTCTCTTCAGAGACTTTGAAGCCACGAATACCAAAAGGGCACACGTTCAACAACTCGCATTTTGAGAAAAGCAGTTTGGGTAGAAATAGTCACACCAATAACTCATGTAGGGTCAAAAAGTGGACGTGTGCTGTTTTGGTATTGATGGCTTCATTCGTTCGGAACAAACTGTGCAAATGTATCAAGTGATTGTGTTGCATTCTCGTTAGGTATTAACATTTACTAATCTCAGTACTGAGCATACAATTGAATCGGTGAGTTGAATAACAGTACAAGTCCACAAACCACATTTTGAGATATTTGAAAAAATAGCATCAGTTTTCGTGTATCATCAAAGCCATTATTTTTATAGTGCTGTTCCAATTTAAACACGGTTACGCTAACCAAGATAAACGTTCATACATGCCTAACTATGGATAAACTTTGTTCATTCATTTTCAACAATTAAAATAAAACCATCGGACTTGTACTGTTTTTCAAGTCAACCTACTTTTTAGTCAGGAAATTTAAAAAATAACTGTAATAAGAAAACATTTATTAACTCGTTTTAAACATAACTGAAGTAGAAATTATTTCGTGAAAAGTGATTGTTAACACGTTCCGTGCCGCGTGGGTCGTATACGCCCCACGCACCAAATTCGATTATTCGAAATAAATGGTAATATTCTTTATATTCCAATTAAAACGAACGCCACGATAATAGTACCAAATGAATGATATATCATAAGACAGTTCAATGCTTGTGTTTTTAACGTTATGTATTTATAGAAACTTATTTTCACGCGTCTGACTAGTTATGGAATTTTCCACTGTGGCATGGAACGTGTTAAACAGATTGTTGAAACAGTACAAGTTCATGACAGATACTTTTTTCACAATCATTAAACTGAAGGGACTACTGAAGCACGAGTATAGGGTACCTTTCTTGCACTGCTTTTGGTCCCAACATATAGTTCTATACGTTTTACATTTACTTTTGAAATTGTTTGAAAATGCAAATTTTGGACTTATACTGTTCTTCAACTCGTCGATTCAGTTGTTTTCTGTTCCACTTTATTCTCAGATCCAACAAACCCCTATATTTTTTAATGAAGCACTCATCTACACTTCGGTACTTCATCCATTTTTATTTCGTGTTTTGCAACATCCCTTTTTCGCAGATCCGTACAGAGAATTGTCGTCGGCACTGCAGTTCGAATAAAAATAGAGGTTGAAATCACTAAGGAATCCAGCGGCGCCATGAGAACAGACAAGCTCCCGTGCGAAATTACCCTATAATTTCTTCCCTATCCGATAAAGCGGAAACACGCATTCCAACGTTTCGCAAGAACACGCGTTTTCGCGTGCACGAACCTTCGATGCATCGATAGCAGTACGTATCGGTTGATTCTCGTGCAAAAGGAGAACAGCGATCATGGTACGCTGATTTCGAACGAGACCGAGGGGAGGATCTCGGGGCTGTTAATTAATCTAAACTCGTACGGGCAGACGGTTTTTTTCAGCGATCGGTTCGTTTGCTATATTTTAATGCGAAAAGAAATCGTCTCGCCGGGAAAGCTTGACCGTTGATTGCACGTAGAACAATATTTCATGCTTTTATTATTTCGGCCCGCACGACCACTTGCTTCTAATTAGAGGTATCCGACACCGGCGCCCGATGCAAACAGGAAATAAAGATTAACGATCGAACGGCTCGAATGGATACACCTTCCTGCACGTAAACCGTGTACCTGTGTGAAATGACAAATTTACAGCTACTTTCCTTCGGTCTCGTATAAAAAAGTGAGTGTGACTTGTAATACATCGAAAAAACACGGCAGCGCATAGTGTGGAGATAGGGGAGAGATATATAATGCTTGCGTTTAAAGCTATCATTAATCACTGAATACTCCTCTTCCTTCGATTTCTTGTCTCCTTTTTTCTCCCTCGTTTTGTATCTTATTCCGTAACTGTTTATTCAAGTTCTGAGGAACGTCAACATGTAGACTATCCAAAAGTTGTTGCAAACGAATATGTGATAGGACCTTTAATTTTTGTCTAACGTAAATAGACTGAAGTGGACTGGAGTAGGAACATCCAAATTGAACCGTTCTGGGTCGTATGGTCGTCTACAAATTAACCTACTTCTTGGTTGAACGTCGCATTTTTATTTAAAAATCGTTGCAAAATACCTGCACGTGTCTTTCAGCAGAGCAGTCTACAATTGGTATAACTGCAGGTGCGACATAAGTAAGTCTAATACCTCGTCTAAGAAAAACGACAAATGCGATTTCTTATAGGGAGGCGTTTGCGGAGCATATCTGATGGCAAATCTATAATTTTCTCGAATATCTCCGATAACTACTTCCGAAACTACTTACACACGCGGATAATCTTCCGATACGACGGCAGATAATCGAAACGAGCCCGAAGAGAGAGAAACAAGCAAGGAACGAACATGATCGCGGTATTCTCCGCCGAATAGAAAGAACGATTTGCTCCGATAAAACGAAGGAAGGCTAACCGGCAGAAATCACCTCTTACGAACTCCTTCAATCAGATTCACTGCTTCTTACGATGATTCTTGATCCTTGCTTTACGACACCACTCCATGCTTTTTACTAATTTCATCGTAATTTAGCGGAACTTCCGGTCGCACGAAATACAGATTCTCCAACGATTTTATTGCATCGACAAATCGTAGATTCGTTTGAGTTTGAGAAAGTTTGATAAAGTCAAATCTGAATCATCCAAACAAACTGGAGAACACGAGGCGCGGGTGACCGAATTTTCCGAATAATGCGGCTTTATTTTCACATGACAGATGATTTTTAGAATAGCATTCGTTTCTCTAATTCATCTCTTGTATAAGGTGCGGTGAAAGTTTGACAACATTTTAGGCAAATGTCTTCTATCAAAATTTGTATTAACAAAAACTAAAAAACAATAACAACATTGGAAAAAGCATAAAATTTTATTTAGACAAGGTCGTTTTCGACGAAACCGCCATTTACATTGATACAGACTCTGAGACGCTTTTGGAATTGGTTGACCGATGCGAGCAGCGTATTTTCATCTATTTCGTTCAATGGTTTCACCAAATCTTGCTTTAACGACTCCATAGAGTTGTGAGGTTTAGCACAGGCCTTGCTCCTTGAAACAGTTACTAGCTTTTGAAACCACAGATTTTTCGACATTCAGCAAACGAACTATGTCAACCGGACGTGTTCCTCGCATGTGCAAGGAAATTATAGAGGCATGAATTTCTTCACGTTTGTTCGACATCTTGAAATAAAACAAGTGCACATCTATACACATACAACGAATACTTTTAGATAGGAAATATTCATTCGTATGTGAAATAGTTTATTACACAAAAGTTGCCAAACTTCCATCGCACCCTGTATTATAAATCCACTCGCGTACAGCCGTATCGAAATTTGTATGAAAATTTCATGTTTCTTCCGTACAAGTTGATTGGTGAATTTCCATCAGAATTTATTATTTAATTTCGTTCGTTTATTCGGTACCGTAGACCGTTGATATTTCGACCTCATATGCAGTCGCAATTTCCAGGAAATGACATATTGCGTGTCGTGCTTGTTTTTCTTCGCCTTGGGAATGTTCGGATAACCGAACGTTCGGCTAATAGATGCTCGCATAATCGGGGTTCTACTGTACTAATATTTCCGAGGAACTGAACGCGCTCGAGGGAGCATAAATCACCGAGTATTTTCATTTCGCGAAGCGGAAAATAATAACGCGATATCGCTGCGGGCTCTTTACTAGAGAAAATGTTCTGTACACCAGCCACGTCGTTTTAACGTTCCGTGTACATACACGCGTCGGGATAGAATTCCGTTTAATCCAGAAATTAAAATAATTACGAGCTCCAACTCCAGCGCGGTGGTCCCGGGTTTTTTGTAAAATTGCGAATTAGTGGATCCCGGGCTCGGGACGAAACAAAGCATTAACATAATTACGTTACACGGGGGAAACGTTAATTAGTAGACGGTATATCTGCGTGTAAGAGGATACCAACTTGATGTCGGATAGAGAATGAAATTTTAACGAAGTTCCAGGAAAAACGTTCGAATTGTGTAAACAATTCGCAATTGTCCATAGAATACTGAACTTGATTGAAAGAGATAATTTATCCCATTGAAATTTTAAAAAATTGCCGGAGTTTTAAGGTTCCCGAATTCTTAAAAAATTGCCAAGTACAGAACAAAATCGGAAGTTCATTTTGCCTCTCTAAATTCAGCACAGACTTTCAAAAATAGTATACAGGTATCAGCACATTTTTGCTGAGATAATCTCGTGTACTATTACGCATTATAAACTACGCATTACAATGTTTGTAAACATGAATCCACTGCTAATATCAACCAGTGTAAGATTAACTTTATAATCGGCAAAGGTTTATTCGGTAACTCAGTGGTTGAAAATGATGGCATTTACGACCAGTGAAAAAGTGGATATGTTCATTTTGTTTTGACACATCTCTTTTTGGGATTATAAAATGAATCATATTCGCGTAAATTAAATTCAAATTTGTAGAAGTATGTACGCAATGGTTGTTTTCAGTTAGGATATGTTTCTTTAAGCAGATTTGCAGCATCCAAACCATTCTGATTACATTTAATAAACAAAATGAACGTACTCACCCTTTCACTATTCGTAAATGTTATGATTTTCAACCATTGAGTTACCTACTGACTGAACCTTTATTGATGGCAAAGTTAATCTTATACTGCTTGATATTAGCAGTGGATTCATGTTTACAAAAATTGTAATGCGTAGTTTATAATGCGTAATAGTACACGAGAATATCTCAGCGAAAGTGTGCTGCTAAGCAGAAATGTAATTTAGCAAACTTTTAACTGTAATAACTTTTCAACTAATAGGTTTAGGGCATAAGTACTTTCGTATTTTTTCGTAGAAATTACAAAACTGCACCGACTAGTCCAGTCAAAAGTATAGGATTCTTTTTAAAAAAAAGGTGCAATTGCATTTTCCAGGTGTATCAATGTATAAACATGCATAAAATTATTTCCAGATTAGCATCATTGGAGACCATCTAATTAGATTTTTTTGACAAAATTTTGACTTGCAGCATTTTTGTCCATCTCTAACCGTTTAGAAGATGCAGCTTATCCCAGTTGCGTGGGACACCCTTATAGTTTGTCAAGACGCTGTCTGTGTATGTCCAAAGCTTCATAATTGATGCGTATTTGAACGATGCGTTTTTAATTAAACGGTGGATTCATTAAAGTGTAGCAATTAAACGCGAGCCAGGATCGTCTGAAGATGACCGCGTTGTTACGGTTCTTTTGGAAACGCACGGTCGAACATGTCTCTGAAATAAATACCGCTTATACGTCAGACAGAGACGGCTGAAAATTTGATTGCGCTTTGGCTTGTTTCAGACAACGAAACGCCGGAAATATCCGGAGCATTTTCCAGCTCCTGTCCAGATAATTTCACGTCGAACCCGGTTTTCCGATAACGACCGTTCGAGAGGGAGATATCCTCTGGTAATTAGCGGTCGTCTCGATTTCTAGCGCAGACCATCGTCTAAAAACCACCGATGGCTATCGCGCTTCTATTACAAAGGTGTTCGACCCCCCCCCCCCCCCTCTAGTAATGAACCAAAATGTCGAATCATGCTCCAATAGGAACAATAAAAACTGATGGTTGAATAAGAGGTTCCTGCTACTTCAGGGTGTACTAATGTTGATCTTGAGTACGTGCGGTACTCATGAAAATGGACCAAAAAAAGGTTAGTACATCTGAGTCGATAAATTAGTAGACGATTTGTCGTCGATGCATGGTTAAGATCATCAGTTTTAGGGTACTCTTGCAGGATAGCTGGTTTTTAGAAATTGTATTCTAGCAAGTGGGGTGGCAAGCATTTTAACTTATTATTTCTTAGTGGAAAAGTACAGTATCCTTTACATTGTTACAAAATAATTTTATATCGAAAATATGACAAAGTTTGAATCATATAATTTTCAAAGAAGACTAATGAAGTAAATTTTAAATAGTGACTAATGAAGTAAATTTTAAATAGTAACTAATGGAGTAAATTTTACATAGTAGCTAATAAAGTAAATTTGAAATAGTAACTAACGAAGTAAATTTAAAATAGTTTTTTATCATTAATAAATGTCGCTACTTCGAGCAGAAAGAGATCGGTTCTGTCACAAAAATATTCGATTGTAGCCTCGATTTCTTTCTTTGTGTCTCTCCCACTTCTCTTCATGGTTCGAGTGCACGGTAATTAATCGAAACGTCGAGTCGTAACCGAGTACCGACAATAAAAAGTTTACCACTTGGCGAATCAATGACCCTGATAAGATTGGAAAAAGTTACGAATGTTGGCGTTCGCGTTTCACTGCGTTTTCTTTGATCGTCGTGCCACTCGAGCCTCTGTTTACGCCATATGTCGTTTCATTGGACGCCTCCATTCCACTCGTAACCCCACGACATCGTAGTCGTCGATCTATCAAACCGGAAGTTCCCATTGATCGTTGCGCTCTATGAATAATTGTGTCGCGACGATTCGCAGAACAATCGATCGTCGCGTCAACGAAATGAGCAGTTGGTTAATCGTTCAACCCTCGTGCCACGGAATCGTTTCTCGTGCTTATGAGTCACGTGTTCGTGCGTTTACTGCGACAGGAATGCGGCCAGTAATTCAAATATTTGCAATTAATTAACGCTTTGAACTCCTAATTTTTTCTTAATTTTCTTTTCAATAACTCATTATTTTAAGTGTTTTATTTGAAATGTACTGCAAAAGACAGTTGGTTGATATAAACCAATTAGGTACAAACAAACATGTAGCTGAACACTTCAAGGACTTTTTTTGTTCCAAAAAAGCGTCATATATATGTAATGTTGCTTATCTAGATAAAAAAAAATATTGCGGGATATAATACATATTTAAACTGGCAATTTAAAAATGTCGAGTGTGACTGGACATAGGAGTATTTGTAAATAAAATCGATGTCGAGTCACACTCGACAAAGGAGTGCAAAGGGTTAATGTTCGATGGCACGATTTAATTCATAATATTTGTTTGCTGATCCAACATGATTTAATCTTCGAAGCGTTACCATTTACTTCCAAATTTCGATGTTTGAAGATATTCTTTATTGCGACTTCTGAGAGCCGGCGACTGACAAAGTAGGGTTTATTTATATCTAGTTTTACTTAAAAAGTGCTGCAACATTTCTAAGTATGTAAATAGACTCTTTTTAAGACAACAAAATCTACTCTCGATCTTCTGATTTTTGAATTGTAACAAAAGACGAGTTTATTTTATAATAGAAACATATTTTTCTGTAAATGTCCAGTCTGATTATCACTGGATTTTTCATTTCACGTTGCACGGTTCATAGTCTCTCGCAGTCAAAGGGGAAGCATGTCGTTCCGATATTTACGATAAAAAGCCGAGCGGAGGCGAATGGAAACTTTTGTATCGTTTGCGTCTGTTACGAAGTACAATTTGTAGAGGAATCGTGGTAAATATGGGCACGTTTATACGGGTTTTCTCTAGCAAGCGTGAGCTGGAATTGAAAGGGACGATTGTCCCGCCGGTGGTGAGTCCGTATACCTCGGTTAAATGTCGAGAATAATGTACATTCCGTTTTTTTTCATTGTGTTATTTCTTTTCATATTGTTCTTGCACGCGGAGAACGAAGAATCGAGTTGCGAAACGCCTCGTATTATACGCGCGAAAGATTGTTCCATTACGATCGCAACGAAATCGAAATTCTTCCGGCATGGAGAGCCATTCCAAGGAGTATTTTATGTTGCAACCTCGGGTGAACGTGAATCGTGGTTATTCGCGAATCAGAAGTCATCCTACGCGAATTCAAATTTTCCCGTCGTTTCGTACCAGACGGTGAAACGAAAGCGGTCGTTTAGAGGCAACAGCCCCTAGTCATCGAATTAGGATCACTCAGCGTTTTTAACATTTTTTCTGTTTTTAGTCAAATTGAAAGGCCTGATCAAACTTGAATAAGAAAGTTTATTAAATATTAAGGTGTTACATACATACATGTTAATATTTTGCGTTTCCTCCCCTTGCCTTAATTACAGCTCGTATTCTTTTTGACATGCTTCAAATACACTGCCTTATCATATCCTTTGTGTCTTTATTATTTTGCCAAATATGTACAATTTTTGTTTCCAAATCCTGTAATATGGCGATCGGTGATAAGCAGACGGGTGTTTTGAGTAGGCTCTAAACATTTTCGATGGCATTCAAGTCAGTTGAATTGCTTGGCCATGGGAGTACGGGGATGTTTTTCGATAAAAAAAAACTCTGTGACGGATTTGACAATTGCTCGTCACCCACGAGAATTCTACCACTTTCACAGTAGTAATAAGTCAATTGCAACACGTACATTGGTCGTCTACGTGTTTAGTTATAATTTGGACAGCCAAGAACAATCTGTCATTGATGACGTAACGTTATAGTTAGAAAAGTGAAACTTTTATACGTGGTCCTAATTCGATGGCCAGGGGCTGTACTAATGCAATGGTATTCGCAAGGTTTCTTAAATCGATCATACTTTTTAGCCAAACCGAACGATCTGGTATCGAAACCGATGTGACCTCAAAATTGCAATAAATCACTTCCACTATGTACAGTAAAATTCACAGAAGGAACATTATTTTTTAAACTACAGCTGTGGGACATTTGTTAAAATGGAGCCAACTTTGAAGATCTACGAAATATCTGTGTGTTTGACTAATTTATCTAATATAGTTTAGTACAACGAACCACTCCTAAACGATGAAGGTTGAAGACGATGGGAACGTGACATGAAAGTGAGGTCTCATGAAACGGAATCCCATGTGTGCTCGGTTACGTGAATCCTAAACAATATTATTGTTTACGTATACATGAAACATTCCATAAATATGAAAGGGTTAAAAACGAAAATACTCAAAGCATGAACATGCAATCGGAGTTCTTCTATACCGTGTGCGAATAATATTGATACTCTGTAGACATCGGCTAGGAGGAGTCCTAATAAATCGTTTCACGCGTCGACGAGCATTATCAATCGTCTAACGGTACGATCACGAAGATTCTTCTCCTCGAGGAAGAGGAGGAGGAGAGAGAAGGAGGAGGAGGTTAACGGTAATCAATGACTCGGTTAGCCGTCGTTCTTAATTCCGCAGGTCAAAGTGTCGTTGTCGCGAGGAACGCGACGATAGAAAGCGTCTCGTCGCTTATCCGGGAGATACGAACTGACAAATACGTAGACATTTCGAGGATCTTCCCCGGAGATCCGATTTACTCCGACGTTTCCAACGTTAACCACCGGCGGGATTAATCGCGATATCCCTGAAACGGTCGCATCTATCCAAAGAGGAAACGCGCAGGAATCGAGGAAGTCGTCGCGTCTCAATTACACGAACCGCTCCGTCTTGATCGTGTTGCGTACTACCGTGCAACAGTAGCTCGAATTCCAACCGATTATTCACCGTCTAACGATTCCAGCTTCTACGGGATCGCTGCAATTTTTCTTCATTAGCCGCGATAAGAACGCTGACCGAGCCACGGGCTCGTTTGCATCATCGACTTTCGCCTCCCCTCGCTCGCTATGCCCGAAGAACTTCGCTTCGATCAATTTCGACACGCGTATCCTGTCCAAAGAAGCCGATCGCTTCTTTCGAGTATCGATCCGGACAACTCGATCCGTCTTCGTGTTCATTGAATTGCATTAGATCGGTTTTTAAGCGCGCGTGATGCTTTAATGGTGTTTGCCATCCAACCGGTCGAAATAATCCTGAAGGATTTAGCAAATTGTATGAAAGTGGTTTATTGATATTGATGTATGACGGAACTTCCTGATCTCGCCAGCAGAGGGATCAGCAGCGCACGACTTTCTCGCAAGTCCCCGACCATCCTGCGATTTGTATGTAGGAGGTGTGATAATTTAATTCCCGGAATTCACCCGTAACAAGTATATTTTCGGAACTGTACATTAATGACTATTGTCACCTTCGAAGTAGTCCCTTTGTGCATCTATACAGTGTGTTAAGTCGGTTCTCATGTCTGGAAACAGCCCTGAAACTCGTTTTCTGGAATACTGTTAAGTTCCTTTATCACATTATGCTGGATATCAGCGATATCAGAAAATTTTCGTCCTTTTAGTGTATTTTTTAATTTTGGGAAAAACCAGGAATCACAGAGAGCTAAGTCGGGCAAATAGGCAGGATGTTCTAATTGGGTAATCGAATTTTAATTAAACAAAATTTAATGTTAATACGCTGCTCTAAATTTCGATCACTCATTTTTATGCCACAGTTCACACGCAAATTTTTGTTGTTTTCACAGTATCTAACTAATGGATGAGTCTACCGACTTGAGGTTTACGTGCGTACTAATTAAAACATGTGCAAACATGATTACAAGCGTGCTTACAACTAAATCACTACACAGGTGACACTACGCGGCCGTTCCGGAAATTACATTCTCATACCTCGGACACACCTACGATCTGACCCTCACAATCGGTCTCCTCCGTCCAAGGCACGAGCCTGCTAGGTAGCCTTACTGACGAGTCCACTAGCAAGCCCTGGACGAAACGCTGTATCCTCTTTCCTACTTCCTTTCTTTTCAAAATTCCCTCCGCAGCGCACCCGCCACAGATGTTTCTGGAAATTCAGTTTATGACAATTCTGACGATTCGTAGGCCATGCCCACGGACTGTATTTCATCGATTATACATACGTTACATATTGTTGACATATTGTTGATTCCAGCTGGAATCGAACCGAGGAATCGATATCGCGGGTTACCACACGAGCAAGTGGCTTCGAAGGGTCCAGCTAATTTCATTAGGGCCTTTGATGTTTACTGCGCCTCGGAGACCGCAACGAGTTCGCTTTTCCTCTCACGTGCTGCCGCCTCGTTTTCTCTGGACTCTCATCCTCCCGCAACACTCGAACTCGATATCGTGACCCGTGGAACTCGAAACGCTGGCTCTCATAACTCGTCGAATGTTACAAGTCACGAAAAGCCGCGTTATCGAGTTAATTCGCGTGCCATATACCTTTGCTCATCGACTGCCTTTGCTTTTCTTCATCGACGATCGAGTCAGACTATTTCTCACTCCTTCAATTTCGTAACGTACCTCCAGTTTATAAATCGTGACCGGAGTATGTGTCGCACATTCAATAAAGCACAACCAGATCAGAGCACCATTACAGGTCTGTTAACACATTGACGTCGGGAAACGAGATATCTCGTTTCGTACTTCATTTGACTTTTGGTGCATGTTTGAGCAAATATCATACATTAAAAAAGTTCTAATTCATGTATTTTTACTTTACCCATAATATCAATTAAAAATATAAATGTTCATAAAGGAAGACTGATTGTTTTATTGTAAATCCTAAGATATCATGAAAGTGCTAAAATGGCCCGACGGTGAATATATTTTAATTGAAAAAAAATACTCGACGTCAATGTATTAAAGAATATCTTGAGATCGAGTAACAGGTTCCCAATTTTTAGACGCACTCAGCTGCCATCCAATCACCCTTTGCTTATCTGACTTTGTCTAGAATCTTATTATATAGCTTGGTAACTAACTTTTCATTCGAATGATCGTCTGAAATGGACGTAAAGGTCCGTGTCATTGGAATATGTCGCAATCGTCGTGGAAGATGTATGCCAATTGATTACGCGTCATCAATCTCTCGGTCGTGAGAACGAACGATGCGCATGACAATCTTGCCTCTCAAGCTGGCGAACGAAGATCTATCGCATTGTCTTTTCCGTCTCGGAATGAAACGTCTATTGTGCGTCCCACGTGCGCAACGTAGAAGAAAAATTGGACGCATCGAAGGATCATCGAGGTGGGTGTCTGTGTCAAACAGGTACACCGTTATCGATCCATTACGTTTAGCCGATCAATTAGCCATCGATACCTGTTGGTGAGCGCTTTCGACCTTCCTTGTGGAAAACTGAAATCCGTACGTTGAACTTCGAAATCCAAATCCGTGATCTTAGATCCTGAATGCTGAACAGTAGGAACTTCATATCCGCTCGGCGAGGTTGAAACCGAAATTCAGGCAATAGGTCTGATAACGGAGAGCGAACGAAACGAAGTATCCTTATCGATGGCGAAATTGGATAAATAAATTTAGTTTAGATAATGGTATGATTTGTTGTTTTTTTAACCTGATATAAAGGTTTTAGGATTTATACAATTGTGGAAAATTTCGAGAGCTTTGTGTCACTGATAATTGGCATTATTGTGTGGGACACTGAAACTAGGCTACCGAAGATCACTACTCTCTAATTTTCGAAATATTCTAGATTACGTAATAATATATACGATGTTTGCAAATGTCTTGAGTGTTTCTCTTACTTTCCTATGATGTATGAGATTATTCTGCACAAGGTGTCAACTCAGTCGCTTGATTGTTTACATTCAAATTGAAATTAAATTAATTTTGATAAGTAAATATAAGTAACCAAACATCCTTTTCTGTTTCAGGTGAGTCGACGGGTTCATTGTACTCTCTCACACGCGGATTCGTGGGGTAAGCTCAACTCACCAAAGCGAGGTCACCGACGTTATACAACTCATTTCTTCTCAATCTTACCTAGCTGTCTTTATTTTCCCTCCTGCTTTCTGTCTATTATCCTCCACACTCATTTCCTGTTCTTCGTTCAATCACAAATTCTGACGCGCCTCGTGCACAGAGATCGATTAGGGAAGTTCCAGGCTTAATGGATACTCGTTATTCGAGAAATTACGATCACCGAGGAAATTGTGGAAATTACTCGGTGAAGGCGTTCGAAAAAGCCCGGCGGTGGCTCCGTGTATACAGAAATTTCATTCGACTTATTTACCACGTTCCATCGGCCTTCTTAATTGGTCGCTGCCAGATAGCTCGCATTTCCTTTACGAGCACACATTCTATCCTTGTAATCATGCCGAGGTGTACGTGTCCGACGAAAAGGAACGTCTAGAAGACACCAAGAAAAATTCTCGATTTCTCTAGAGCCTCGTACACGATCTCAGGGCGTCGTCGATCGGTTTCCATGAACGAAACATGCTTTGCTCCACATTCGTTCGATTCACACGAAGGAGGACGAGGTTAATAAACGATACGGGGTTTTTTAATTTACGCCTCTGTTTGGAATCCATTTCTAGGCACGTGATTAAGCGGCGACGTCAATGCTTCGACCACTATCAAAATAATTGCGGGATATCTGATCGATCTTTCTTTTTTCAGTAGGAAAATTCTCTTACGTGCTGACCCACGTTGGAGAAAGTCGATAATTAGAGCGCGACACGATTCGTTCGATAGGTCGATCGAAAATAAAATTTTGATGTATGCCGTCCTTATTTCACGTTAGAATCGTACTCTGAACGACTTTCAGAACTTTACATGACATTCAGCCCATATTCTGTGCATCAAAATCACTCTCGCTTTTAATCACGCCTGACACCAATGCCGGCAGTATGAATAGAAAATTTGTCGCGGGCGGAAACACGGGAAACGCATAAGGCGTCTGGGCGAATTCAGCGACAGCAAGGGGTTAGAGTTCAATCTCCTAGGAGGGTAGCTACTTCCCGAACAAACGAAGCCAATTCCTTTCGGAATCGTATGCAGAAACAGAGGGAGAGGATGAATGTGAGAGAGAAAGAGAGAGAGAGAGAAAGAGAAGGAGAAAGAGAGAGCGTGAAATTGATTCGTAATTCTCGGAAGACGGCAAAGGTGAAACTAATGGGCGGCATACGCGAGGAGCGATCATGAATCTAGCATAGAGATTCCCAGGAATTCTCCGTGGCCGACCCCATTGCGTTAAGCCATTACGTCCATTACGTCGCGAGTATGACCTCCGGACTCTCGACCTCGGCTCGATTCGAACACGCTGTGTGTGAACACGCTGCTGCAATGATAAGCTTCGAGCATTCGATGCATCGCGTGCAACTGGCCAGAGACATGCACAACACCGCGCGGTTGCACTGGCCCCTCTTCAACGTCCCTTCGACCTCCTTCTTCAGCCCAACTTCCTATTCGCCACCTCCACACCCCTGGCATTAACTACCTCGAGCAACCGCCTTCGACGTTCGATCGTTTATTAACCCCCTCCCTTGTGACAACGAGTCACACTCGAGTCGTTGATCATGCTCTGTACGTTGTAAGTATGAGTTTTCCTTGAATATGAATCGTAAAAAATTAGGTACTACATTGCAAGATAATCTTCTAAATGGGATGATTGGTACTTTTTAATCTATGTCTGTCTTATTTGCAACACTCAACCATGTTGCTGTGAATATTTTAGGTGCGCGAAGGGTGCGGGTGTCCTGGGTCCGGAGGTGGCCGCTGAGTAGGCGTGCCTTCCTGTAGCTTTAGGATACGTCTGTTGCTATTGAGATCGAAGGAATAAGACATTGAAGGAGCACGTGGACTTCAGAATTGTAAAAAGAAGCGTGATCGTCTTCTACACTTCCGAAGAAGATGGTTCACCGATATAACAATAAATTTGTCCGCGTCGAGGAGGGAATGGACAGGACTTTGGGTCGACAGAGCACGTATTCTTTATAAGAATTTCGTGCGATAGGATTATTGACCGGCAGAGCTAGCAGGACTTACACCGCCCTGGCGGAGGGGTTGTTCGTAGATCTAGATCATGCATATGGATCATCAGGAGCGAGCGGTCAACGTTCTTCGAGGCTAAAACACCTGGGCTGCGTTTACGTGGGCGTGTTCGACCGCCACGCTGGAAACACTTATGCACGCTCGGTTCATTAGAGGCCAGTGGAAATACGGCCGTATAATCCCACCGGGTTCTGCGATTGTTTCCCGGTTAATTGCCTTATCGAGATCTGGCCCGCGGTACCGAATTGCTCTGCTCTCCTTCGCGTCGCGTTACAAGCTGCCATAAAAGTCGGGCCGAGTGTTCTACGGTCGTTCGATTTCTTCGTTCCAAAGATGGCAAGAAATCCCCCCCCCCCCCCCCCCCCCCCCCCCCCCCGAACTTAGCGCCGTGATAATGAAGAAAGATGCATTCTTCGTGATTAGTATTCCCGTTCAATATCGTAAAAGGCTGGTCGGAGTCTCTCCCGGTCGTTTGCTGCGAGAACGATGATGGAACATTTTTCATTCGGTCTAATTAAAATGATCGTTAGCGCGTGAAGGAGAGAGAGAGGGAGTGAACGCCACGTGAAATGACAATTAAGTCTGTCGCGGTCGTTGAAAGGATAGTGGGCGTGGTAGTTTTCAGAAGGTGTGCATTTTTTATCGTTAGACCGGTTGTCGACCCTTCGGGACACAGGGTTACACAATTTTTTTGTAACCAGTTGATGTGAGTATTTTTTTGGAGATAAACGAGGTTAAATAAGTTCTGAATTGATAATTAAATTGCGGGAAGAGGAAAATGAAAGTCATTTATCGTACGTGAGACGATTATCCCCGAGATAGGGAGGGTGAATTTCTTTTTTTTTTCATTTATCTTATTATATCTCGATCCTTTAATTCAGTAATCAATTAAGACTCGTATGCACCATTTTATATAAATATCTTATGAAATAATACATTTTTTCTTTATCGTCTTTCACACGAAAAGAACTTCTCAGTGAAACAATTGTTCAGAAAGGAAAGAAAATAGCGCGAACCTCTTGAGGACCAAAGGGCGAACAAGGGTACCCTTTAGACGAGGGTCGATCGATTTACTTTCATTTTTCCAAAAAACCTACGTTCCAAACCCTCGGTCGCAAGGTCATTTGTCCCTTAGGACCATAGAAATCAGAGACATTCCACGGGTTCAATCTCACGGTACAAGCTTGCCACCTGCTGAACATAATCCGACATAATCTCTGGCGCGTAATATAGAAGGGTAAGGTGCGCCAGATGGTGGCCAGCTCGGATAATCGACGGCTAGGAGTCTATTGGCATCGGGAAGCCCTTTACAGGCTCCTGTGCAGAACTTGTACGGGCATATCTACACGAAAGCTGGCGATCGGCCATCGCGCAGGCTTCTGCTTTCGACCGCAGCTACCAACCGCAATGATTTATGCGATTTTGCCAGCTCGGACGGTAATCAAAACCCACGACTTCAAAATAAGCCAGGTTCATTCGAACGAATCTGCCGTGGGATGTTCAAGCTGACACTCGGGGGATATAAAATCGAATCTTGAAGCTGATGAACGCCCAGAAGTTTCTCGAATGTTCGTGTATTTCTTGCAAAACTTTACATTAACCCTTTGAACTTCTAATTTTTTTTTAATTTTCAGTTCAATAACTCCCTATGATTTTAACTGTTTCATTTAAAATGTACTTCAAACGACAGTTGGTTGATAGGAACCAATTTAAACAATTTTTTTTACTAATTATATTGAAAATAGCATTGGAACTTTGCTAAGATCTGATATTTGTGGCAAAAAAAAATATTGCCAAATATAATACATATTTGAACTGGAAATTTAAAAATGTCAAGTGTGACTCGACATAGGAGTACCTGTGGATAAAATCGATGTTGAGTCACACTCGACAAAGGAGTTCAAAGGGTTAGTACCAGAACAATAATGTAGAAACACAAGTGTACGATTGAATATTCAACCAATTGTTCTTTCACGATTCCTGTCACGAAATGCGAATGAACTACACTGGAATGGAACGAAAATGGAGATGGAATCGACGTCCTAACATACCTCCAGCGTCGCTAAATTTTTCTCAACGAATCGAAGAGACTTCAGTCACTTTAAACAATTGCTTCCCGCTGTCTCTCGAGGTGGTTCCCCGTTATCTGGTCGGAACAAATACCTGTACCGGTTCATTGATTTCAGCAGAGGCGAGCGGGCGGACGACGTGGATTGACAGATCGATCCTCTTCCCAAGCAGCTCGTTCTCGATGCCGTGGTTTGCGATAGGTCTTAACTATCGTCGAACATATTTCTTTCTTAAAGCCATCTTAACTTACGACCGCGTTCGCCTCGGTGCACCGGCTCCTTTGCTCTGCGAAAAGAATAAGACTTTGCAACATTCGAGTCCCCCTTTTTATTTTTCCACTCCGGCTGGCTCTGGTGCACCGTGAAATAACGAAACCGGGCTAATGTCGTTGAAAAAGAATTCACGGACACACGCGCTAACTCTCTGCGGTGCTTTGAGAACTGTTTAACAATAATTACACTCTTTCAGCTACACTCACAGACAAGGAGCTTGAAGCTTTTTCAGTTGGAGGCGATAAAGCATTGTGGGGTCTTTAACCCTTATCCATCCTTCATTTTCCCAATTGAATTTGTTCCTTGGTGTCAAATTGACAGATTGGTAAAAAGTCAGTATAACGAAAAGATAAATATTTAAATTTGTAAAACTCTTTTATTCAGAATATAAAAATGACATTTTTGTACATTCAGTACATTCAGGTACAAGATTGTTCGCAACGTTCCACAAATAATAAAGTGATGTGCAAGATTTACTGCTCTTTTACATTTATCACATTTTTGTGAGATAAATATGTCAAATTGACACGAGGAACGGATGAGGGTCAAAGTTTTCAAATAAGACAGTCACTGTTGGTAATAAGAAATTGTTTGGTTTCTCATCATTGTTATAAGTAATTGTAAACTTTTTAGTTTGTTGAAGGTAGTGAGGGCAAGCGCGTTGTTTCTTCATTTTTAGTCGCCACGTCTCCGTAGGAACAGTTGTTTAGATTTTAATGACCATGGAATGATACACCATACTAATTGAGGTGTAAATATAACTCTGTACAGTGAGCATGCTGTACGTTATTTTAGCACATTTTGCGCCGGTCTTTCAATTTTTACTTTTATTTTTGTAATGTTTTTACTTTTTAGATACCGTTATAAAATTCTTGCGAATGTTTTCAGTTTCCAGTTCAGTAGTAAGATGTCAGAACTGAATGTTATAATGTTAACTGAAAATTATTAGATTAAATTATATAATGGTAAAAAAAAATGTAATCTGACATACAGATCTTTTAAAACATTGATTTCTTTTATTTCTACATTATAGTAAACGCTACTAAAAATATTCAAAAAAATATTAATATTTTACGTAATCATAGTTTGACATGTTGCCAAAATTTCAACCCAAAATATTTTAATATTTTTTAGTTATAGCAATTTGTCTAAAGTGTATAGTAGGAAAGTGGTTAAGCAAGTTTCGTAGATTGCATATGTGGCGCAAAATGTGTTAATACAACAAGAAATCTTCTCAGTTATCTTTACCTAAATTGGGATCAAGGCGAATGCAGTGGTATTCAGTATAATGTAATGGTTTTGCGACAATTATTGTTCATAAAATAATAATAATACAGACACGTTGCTGATGTACAACGATGAAAAAAAAATCACAAAAATTATTTCATAAGTACAGGAAGCGCAGGGTCGTCCACCAGGTCGTAAGTCATGGGCTGAAAATTATTTCAACCGCAACCATTATTTTTTAAGGGTCCGCATCTTATCCTCGCCATTTTCCAATACTTACAGTTTCTTTTTTTTCCTGCTTTCGGTAAATGTTTTCTCCGGGTTAACCACTCCTCCCTTCTCCACGAGTGCGCCCTCTTATCTCCGTTCGGTTGCTTCTTCGTCTTATCTTTCTATTTCACCGTCTCTCCGATTCGCCGAGGGAGAGCTTATTTTTCGTGTCCCGTGGAGGATTTGTCCCATTTTATCTCGTTACTTTCGGCTCGTTCGTCGAGCGTCCTCGAACGTTCCCGTCCGCAGGAGGGCCCCGTCGAAAAACTAATTCGAGATAAACGAAACGCGACGCGGGACAGACATCACGTTCCCGGTCATCAGCGTGAACCGCATCCTTCAGGGTCCTTTGTCAGCACTTCGATTAATCGACAGCAGTGCAACGACATCGACCGGCCAATGTCGAAATCGAAGAATCTCTCGTCGACGCTTTCTCTTCGCTTTCGAACGATCCGGTAATTCTCTTCCGTTTCGCAGCTACACAGCTCCTTTCTTTCTTTTTCTTCTTTTTTTCACAGCGACATTGTACCAACTTCATGGCGACGGATGTCTTCGGAAGTTCATCTTTCACCGGGAAAATGGATTTCCTCGAGGTGGAAATTGAGTTCGCCGGGAATCGCCGGGTTGCAGCTTATCGATATTACTTCGATTTTAGAGGTAATATTTCGTGTTGACGGACGACGCCCGCTCGTCCCCACGCGCTCTGCGTTCGGAACGATATCGATTCTCGTAAATCTTGCCCGATCACCCTGCAGAGCGTCGCCGTTTTCGAGATACACTACGCGGAGTTCAACCTGCCGAGGATTAGTTTGCTTAAAAATTTTGGTTCCGTGGATGGTGTGAAGATACGAATTTGGAACTTGGTAAAAATAATTGGAGAATCGTGATGTTTACACGGAGTAATTAAGAAGTAATTAAGTACTATCCACCGATTTTCTTATGACGCGAAATATTTAGAAACTCTTGCAATAGTTATTCATGTATCCTTATAAAATGTTTGATCTCGACGTTCATTCGATTTGGAAATCAACTGGGCGTGTCCACTTCTTCGATCAAGCTTGAATCAAAAGACCGTTTGTCTGGACCTGGCTAGAGGTAACGCCACTGCAGTTCCTCGATTTCGTCTGAACGTCCTAGTGCTGTAGTTTTAAGTCTCCAGATCACCCAGAGTTTATTCTTCAGTTAAACTATGAAACTTTAAGCCTCATTCATGGAACGAGCTAATAATAAAACAACGTAGACTTCAACAGCATTCTTAAGTCCAAAATTGAGCATGTAAAAACGACCGTTTATCTGGACCTGGCTAGTTATTAGAAGTCTGCGGGCCGTAACGCCACTGCAATTCTTTGATTTCGCCCGAACGTCCTGTGCGGCCGACTCGTTCGTTTGAAGGGAGCTAGAAAAATCGTGGACAAAAAGGCAGAAACGTAGTAACGAGTCTCGTCGACTGAAATTCCTTGTCGTGGGAGCAGCGGTCGGTTAGGGTCCGCTTAAGGCGCACCTAGTTAAGGTAACGCCATTATCGATTCATAGACTACTCGTTGTTACGTAACGGAGAAGGAAGGAGGGTCCGAAGGGGAAACCACCGCCTCCGTCGGTCTCCTTACGTAACCGGAAATTCCGTACGCGATAATCGCGGCTTCGGTTTGTAATTTGGCCGGAGCCGGGCAATTTCGCGCGATAAATCAGCCGCCGTTAAACGCTTCCAGGGGTAAAAGGTCCGCGGGCCTTTCGAACTCCCGGTGAAGAGAAATAATTACGGTTGGACGGCGATCGATCACCATGCGGAGAAACGAGACTGCGGAAATAATTTCTTTTGTCAGCGGTGTTCCGTTTCGTTTTGCCAGTCGCGTAATTCCGGCTTCCTTCGCGTCGATCCGATGGAAATACATTTTAATTTCACTGTTTTCCTGCCGCGTTAAAAACACGTTAGTCCCACCGTGTTTTCAATGATCAACCCTTTGACTCGCGATTTTTCGAACGATTCCGAGCGATAAAGTTCACCATTGAAGACCTTGGGTATCCGGATGAATGAAAAGCGCCCATCAGCACAGACAATTCGCGTTTAACAATCTTCTGAGAGTCCAGAGTCCTGCAGGACATATTCTCTGTTTTCATCTAGAAATAACTTACCTTTCTGTGTTTCCTGTATGAATCAGTAGAGTACTGGTTAGCACGTAGGTTCTTTTGTGTATCTGATGCAGCAATGTCGACATAAGTTTCACCGTGTACGTGATATGTGAATTTTTATGAAATATATTCATCAGTGATCCGCGGAATATGTATCTGTGTATATACTTTTTTTAGCAAGACAATATTGACGCCCACAAACAAGTGAGAATGCCAAAAACCAGTCAAGGAATGCAAAACTGGCGAACAATGTGGTTCGAATTATGGTCGACTGGTCACCCACTCTAAAATTTATGATTCGAGTTTCTTTTTCAAAATGTGTCTGTGTCGTAAATTTTCTAGATACAACAAAGTAGCACAGAAATGAACCCACTTCTTTTAACGTACTAAAACGTGGAACCTATTATTAGTTTATAGTCAACTTTAGCGACAGCTGTCCTGCTACTTTTTCAGACACTGGGTGTTTCATTAACTATAAAATGCGTTCCAAAAGATGTAAATAGCATCGGTCGATTTAAATGGATTTCGTCCTCCAAGATGGCGCATCGATACGACGTTCCTTTCGAGAATTCCAGCAGTTTCACCGTGGACGGTATGAGGCAATAAAATTTCGGCGAAATTCCGTCGAAACACCAGGCTGTACGTCCGCTCGTTAAATCGGAAATGAGTTCTTAACCCTGACGCGTGTTGTCTCAACTTTTCTATTTTCTTTCGACCCATTCCTGGCCTCGAACCCAACGAAGTAATTCCATTTTTAGTACGCCGGTTGCTGCACGTGCCTGGCACTTCGATATCATCCTTTAAAAGGGATAACTTTGTCTTCCGTTTCTTCCTTCGCTCGTCTTTTTTTGCTTGTACGCGATCTAATTGCAAACGGAGAAACTTCAAATATTGTATCGTTAAATGTGTTCGGCTGCGAAAGTTTTATCTCTCACTTTCTCGTAGTCCGAGAAAAAGGGATTTCATTCAGAAGATTTATGGAATCAGATAAAGATCTGCCTCTGTTCTACGTAGGAAGATTTCTTCGAAGATATTACATTTTAATTGCATGCTTACATAGACAAGTTTTTGCCTTGAAATCGACAGTTCCATTAAATTATGGTATAAGTATATTGAAATTCCTTGCCACAGTGAAAGATTCCATGTCTGGTCAGACGCGGAAAAATGAACTTTTATAAATATGCGTAGTTAGGAACACATGTACATGAATAATTACATATGGGTGATGTACTTCTTATTTTGTGTTATCGTATGTTAAAAAACAATTTGTATTTCAAACAATTTTTGTACATAATGCATAATTCAGAAATTATTATAGGGGATGAACCAGATGTCGCGTACCATAGGGATATAGCGAGTAAATAGATCAGAGAGTACGTATATAAAAGTAAAAAGAAATATATTTTATTATTCAAAAAGTCTTATCACACCTAATAATCATTCAAAATGCGGTATGTTTGCACCGTTCGCCATCAACCTGTAAACACTTTTCAATTCTGTAGCTGCATGATTCCGGAGCACGTTGGAACAACAAAAAAGCCTTTACAAGAAATAATAGAAATAATAATTTCTTTAGCCTTATGGTGCGCGACATCTGGTTCATCCTGTAGATCAAATTACATGGTTCACTTTTTATGTCGATCGAAATTTCTTCACGAAGGTAACTGTCATAAGAATTACTGTTCGTACTGTTGAATTTTAATTTAAACATTTCCGCAAACGCAGTTCCGACAATTACATAATTTCGCTGCAGAAGCGAGGGGGAAAAGTCGTCGGCCGGCGCTTGGAAACTTACGATTTAATAAATTAGAATTTAAAAAAACTTTTAGCCCCGCGTCCGCGACGCTGATTACGAGGAAATTCTGTTGGCGGATTCGTAACAATCTGTTAACTTTAATGCTCCTTAGTGGCGGGAAGGGGTGGAAAAAACTGCAGACTAACTCGTTCAAGCTTGGAAATTTACAATTTTAGGTTTCGTCGGAGGAAAGTTTTCTCGTTGCGGCCCTGTAATCTTGCCATTATTGATTCAGAGGGCGAAGCCGCGGTTTAAGAAACTAAAACTGATTCTAAATCCTAATTCTTCTTTTTTTCCTCTCTCTCTCTCTCTCTCTCTCTCTCTCTCTTTCTCTCTCCTCTCTCTTCTCTGCTCGGTGGCAACTTTTATTTTAATACGCGACCGGGACCGGCGGAAGTTCCCTTCGAGCTTTCCGCTTAATTAACCTCTTTATTCGACGTTTTCTCGTTTTCGATTGTGCATGAAGGACGCGAAGCATTCCAGGACTTTTAGCAAACGAAAATACAACTTTCAGGTTTGGAGGAAAATGTAACGGGAAAAGAATGCAAATTAGAGTTAGGCGAAAACAAATAACTAATAATATTAACTTAGTTACTGAAAAATAAGTAAATATTACAAATTCACTACCAAAATCACTAACCAAAATGTTATTCTACATTTTCGATTCATTTCTGTACAAGAAACTACATCTCATTGGCTGCGCTGCAGTTTCAACCACAGCCTGCATTTCAAAGCAAGCGCAATTTTTCTCAGCAGAGGATTTACAATTCGCATTTAGCCTTCGCGACGCGATATTGCCAGACTGTTCATATCCATGGAACACACACATACATATAGAAAGTAGAGGGGGTGTGGAGCAATATTGAGTTCTATTCAAATAAGAAAATCATATTTAGATAAGTACTTCAACGGCGTCGCGTGATCCCATCTTATCCCGTCGCGGCACGCGGCACGTGAAAAGAAAAAGTGGAACCGTAAGGCTCGGTGGAGATTTATTCGTTCCACACACACACACACACACACACACACACACACACACACACACACACACACACACACACACACACACACACACACACACACACACACACACGGTGAATTTTACGTACACGGCGAACGCAGCATCTGCGTCTGGTGTCAACGGAGTCACCAAGAAATTCTGCTTCCTTTTTCCCCTTTGCCCACGAAACACCCCCAGCTACTATCCCTCTCAGTTTCACACTGATTCGCATGAATAAATTTTCAAATCCCGCGCCACTGACACACTGCTCGCCGGCTGCGGAACTGTCGCTGAAATAGATTGCCCTTCCTCCTCTGCAGCTTCTCTTTTCTTTCATCCTGTGCCGTGGAAATCTGGGTGACATTGTTGTATGACCACCGGAGAATACTTCTGAGATGATAAATAACGATGAAAGTGATAAATAAGATTTCAAGTTTTGTTGTGATTATATAATAGTGTCATGGCATAAGTAACGTCGTTTTTAAATGTGACTTCGAGCGTAAATAGTTTAAAGACTGCACTCGTTTTTAACTGTCGATATATTGAATATTAAATTTGGTGTCGTTGTTCCACTACTTTGACAGCTCTTCGATTCGATTTACAACAGATTTTTATAGTTTTAAAACAACTTCTTGTTGTTGCGATCGATTAGTATCATTGAATTGTTTGTCAAAGAGAGTTCCATCAACTGTTTTATTCGCTGTTTCATTTAGTTTCAGATTCACTTCGTTCACTTTTTTTGATTGACGAGTGATCTTAATACATTGAACGCCACAGTGAAAACGGCTATACCTAATCAGACACGATATAATTTACTATTTTTTATATAAATCGTAAAGAAAAGAAAGATTTGAGTACTCAGTCGTGTTCTTTTGTTCCTACATTATTGTTTCAGTATGAAGTTAGCTCAGAATTTTGCAACAATCAATAATTATTTAATCAAATTAAATTTAACCGCCACGGCGGTCAACGTGTTAATTGTATAACCAGTTAAAGTGAACTGAAAATCCATTTGGTTTAACCGACATCCGAACCAAAATGAAATCTGAGAACGGAAAATTCCTTTCGAGACGTTTCAATAGAAACTTTGTGAAATTTTTGTTATACAGAGAATTCAATATTTCGTGCCGCTGTGTACGGTCTGCCGAACTTAAAATTGCCCGGGAGTTTTCATTTTGAGTTGTCCGTATACTCCGTGGCGGTCATCGATTCGACGGAATCGTGAAAAATTTCCAGCGAGTTCCACGGCACGGAAATGCATACACGTTCTAGATGTCCTGTATTCGATGCAGGAATTTTCGAGAATAGCCTCAGAAGTTCGAGGAAATCTTCTACACCGGCACAGAAATTCTGTCGCGGAAAAGCGTTTCGTATTGTGCGAGCGTACGCTCGTGAAGATGTACCAGTACAATTTTTCTTTTTCTTCGTGCTCCTGCTGTGTACAGGTCCAACTTTCAGACAGCGTATAACACTTTAGATCGTTCCAATATATGTACTATTAATTGAAATTTTGGTTTTCTGTATTAGAGTAGGTTTACTCTACAAGAAGGCTAGAGTTTTAATAAACAATAATTAACAATTATTAAGGCTATCATACCATAGTGAAATAGTAATCTTTATACAGTTTTTTTAGAAAAAAGAGTTCAGGGCTTTGTGTCTAGAACGCTTTTAACTAAAACGAAGAATTGTTTACAACCCAGACAATATTAATTTTTTGGTCCGTGTTTATTAGTACTTTTTCCCTCCCTTTTTCGCGAGTACCGTCTGCTCTTAAACTCCTGAACCCTTTTTTTAACACCTTGTATGTATTGCATCGATTTAAGTAAATGTCATCAGTAGACTGGGGACGTTTATGCAAATCTACAATTTTAGACTTCCATAGTTTCTATGTTAATGCAGTTAAATAATTGAAATTTCAACAAGACTGCATCTACTCCTTGAAATGTTCGAAATATGTAATTTTTATTTTGCTAAGTTATTAAATGTCCCTCATGGACTAATTTGGATATACTATATTGCATAAACATCCGCAGTCTAGTCATCACAAATTTCGATACCAAGGAGCCATTTCCATTTTACTCTCTTCTTAGTTTGTTCTGCGATTCATAGGAGCATAGAAAACTGAAACGATCATCTTACAGGAAGAATACTCGTCCCATAAGGGTCCGAAAACATTTTATCACTCCCTTTTGTCGTGCTCGGTCGTTTTTCGGAGGGACTAAAAACTATTCGTTTCCCTTGCGGTGAAAGATGGCAAAGGAAACATCGTTTCAGCGAGTGCCGTGAATGGGCGCGGACAAAAGGGACCCGGCTACCCTTCTTCCTTACGCAAATCCGGGAGACGTGTCATCGTACGACCTCCCGACTGATTTTCACGGATAAATCTTCCTCGGTGACTTTTGAAACCGGTATCCAGAATATCCGACCCTTTTATTTCACCCTCTAGGGTTTGAGATCTGGACGATCTTATCGGCCGTTTCACACTCAATTCATTTGTTCGACTCGAATTGAAGAAGAATTGAAATGCACATAATTTCTATTAAATGAAATGACTCTTTACAGGATTATGTCCTCTTTTAAAATATCATGCTCTTGATTCTCGAAGTCCTCATAATACCTGATGAGCCAAAGAATTATTTATTCAATTATTTAACTCTTAACCGGTGACGTGCTATTTTTGTTACACGACAGGTGGTGTTGGACCGATCAGATTCTGTAAGAACTTTGAATGTGGATAACTTGAAAACCACAAAACTTAGAGAATACTTAAAGGGTTAGGGGGGGAAACAAGGAATTGTCACACGATAGCTTCGTTGAGAAAATCAATTTTTAATACTTTAGTGCATCAGTAAAGAAACAAGGCATAATGAATGTAACTGTATTGTTTATGAGATGAAGTTATATTCTAATTAGGCGACAGAAAAAAAAATGAGCAAAAATATAATTGTTTTACAGTATTTTAATTTTTCTTTCAAGTTGAACACTGCAGAATAAAAATGGACATACTCTGCTATTTCCCCTTACCCCTCACTTGCAATGACAAGTCAATGGGAGCAGTTAAAACAAAATGAACAGGACTAGATTGATCCTGCGTCACCAGGTAAGGGTTAAATCTGTAATGAATTTCAAGGAAAATTTGATGATAATGTCAACCTGTGTCATTGATTGCTCCAAAATCGAACGGCGAGTGTCTCTGATGCAGAAAAAGGGGGAAGAAAATATTAGCGGGGCTAACATTACAGCGAAGCGTTTCAAGGTTCTAATTTATGTAGCGTGGTCCATGGTTGCACGGTGTTTTCTCTTATTTCATGCGGTTTACGGTGAATTGCGGCAAGGTTCGTGCGGTTGAACCATCGGTCGTGATTCGGCGTGCAAATCTTCGAATGTGGTGAAAGGGAGAGAGATAGAGAGAAAGATGCATCGTTGAAAGCTGTGGACGAGCCACTTTAAAGGGCCACCCAAGAAATAGGAGTGGTCGGAACAGTAGCTTCTTAACCGAACACGATCCTCTTCATCTGTCAGCTTAACCACCTTTCATGCTTCATCTCCTTATACGCGATATCCCTCGTAAACGGTGCACGGTAACATCGCCGAATTATACGGTGGAAAAAGGCGACCGTCACTTCCGTATCACGGGACGTTGTTCCCTAAATGTTTTGGAGTGTACGTGTATCCTTTTTCGTCTTACAGTTAGCAAAAGTAACAACGCCTTGTCCTGTTGACTTACATCGATCCGATCCAACGTTCTGTTTGATAACAGCCTTTTTAAAATGACGAATGCTACAATCGTACCCTATATGGAGCGTTATAAAAATATTTGATTCACCATCTATTACCAATCTATCAGCTTCAGAATAAAATTAACGGTCGGCCAAAGTTTCCAAGTTATCCAACAGCATGTGGCAGCAAAAAATTGCGTTTGATTATGAACAAAATTTAATGAAGTTTAAGAAAAAATTTATATTGCTGTTCAACGGGTGTGGTTTGCATCACACTTTTTTACCGTTTAATTGCGTCGAGCTTAGCGCAACGCCTTCTCGTAATTACAAAGTCAAACACATGCACCCCCTGGGGGGAGGTAACTACCCGCCGCGACGTTTTAAAATCACAATAACGCGAAATGTTTAAACGTTTGTACACCGGGCTTCAAGGAAAATATAAATTATTGCTCGACCGTGTAGTCGAGGGGAAAATAATTCGAACGTGAACGTACATACTCGTCGCGAGCAAATCGTTAATGTTTTGCTGCGATAGTTTTTCCAACGCGTTTAAATTACTTTTTTAACATTCACGGTTAATAAGTTAATTTTATTTAACGTAAATGTTTGTTAAATTTAATTTCGTAATTTTTTTCATACGCAGAATGTCCTAAACAACTTCCAACAAAAATATCAAACAATTTTGTTTTAATCATTTGTCGTTTGTTCATGATAGTACTTTTAAGAAAGTCATAATAGAAAAGTCCGTAATTAATCAGACACGTGATAATAGTTCCTTGTGAATATATAGTAACGGTACAAATAATCCATTGTTTGATGATGCATCTTATTCTGTATTATCATTGTACTATTAACCCTTTGACTACTGCGTGACACTATAGTGCATTTCTGCTAAGTGTTTATTTAGAACGACACACCACTATAGTGCCTCATCTGTCTGCCTTGGAAGATTGTGACTAGCTCCTGGTAACCAGCAGTTGCTTCAACTTGTTTAATTTCATCCAACGAATATTTTAATGGTACGGACGAGAAATGCTTTGTTATTTTCAGTGAAATACTTCATATTTCTTTTTATATTCTTTTCTGCGGCAGAGTTGTACGCAGAAGGGTACAGCTCTGAGGATAGGTCAGTCATATCCAACGGGTTAATGTTACTCAAAATATTATAAGTAGACTGTCGATGTTTATGCAAATATTCATTTTTAGATTTCGTATGTTAATGCATTTGCTCCTTGAAATGTTCAAAATATGTCATTCTTTTTTTGCTTCGTTATTAAATGTCCCCTATTCACCAGTTTACTTACATTAAATTGCATAAACATTCGCAGTATAATTATAAGGATGAGTCGATATTTGAAGAACCCAAATGTAATGCATGTGGCCCCAATGTATGTTTCCGAAAGAATTTCGCATGGAAGGGTGAAGCGAGAAATCCGCACCCTTCGAAAAGAAATTTCTGTGCTGCATAAAGAAACAAGTCATTTGATATTTTATTCGCGTCGGCATGTTTCCGTTCGACGTCGTATCTTCTGCTCGTCGTGACTTCTTTATCGAGGTCTCGAACCTCCACTCGATTTTCCAAAGGGTTGTTCCGATCGTTTTTTTTTTGACCCTCCGCCCTTTCGAACTTTCGTTCATTCGAGCAGGCGTCGAAAAGGGAGAACAAACGACACGGTCAGTGGGCGAGCGTGAACGCCTGGAAAATTGGAAGGCAGACTTTCCGATTTTCCAACGATGCGTCCACTTCCATGCCACCCCCATAAGCCACTAACGCGACCATTTTTTTTGTGTCCCCGTGGCGAGGAAAAATCGATTACCGGTAGTGTCGGGGCGCGAAAGCAATCCGAAGGAATTATCGAATTCCATACAAATTCTTTCGCGTCCGATATGATCCACTCGGTTTTATATCGTTGCTCTATGACACAAGAATTTAACTTTTGACATGTTTTCGTGCTCGTTTCGGCCGATGTTTCGTTTTATATATTTCGCTGGACGGCCACACGAATTCACTTTAATCTTCTGTCACGTTCACTGGGTGGACCGGCTCGTTGAATGAGCGCATGAACAATTATTATACGTAGCACAAAAGTAAAATTTGTGAAATGCTCTGTTCGGGAAGTGTTAAAGTCATTTCGCTGCTGATACAAATTGTTTGGGGGTAATATACATTGTATGGCAGTATTTTTTATTAATAAAATATGAAAATATATTTTTGTCGTAGATTTGGTTTGGTACAAAATGATTTAGATATGTTCCTTCCACTTTGTGTGTACTGTGACTATATCATAAACTCTTCATTACGTATTTGTGGACAGAAAAGCTAGTGGCCACAATATTAATATGCGTTGATGGTCGTGAAAAATACATACATTCAAAGCAATCAAAATTCAGTGTTTAAACGTATATAGCAATATGGGCTCTTCCATTTATAAAACAGAGGAGTGTAGAAGAATGCATGATTATTTATTTATGAATAATCCAACTCGAAGAACCAGTAAAGAACAGTCACTAATTAATAATAAAATACAGAAGTACCTGATGTAGTTACAATTATAATTTTACTCTTCATCGAGAAAAATGTCTTGAAAACACAATTTGAACATTGCCTAACACGGTCGAGAACGCTGCCATCGTCGAAACGCAACGACGAACGATTGGCGCCGCTAATTAGAACCAGTATGTAGGTCAAAAGGAAGGAGACAGGTTTTCGAGTGATCGATCGTTCGATCGTATCTTCTTTGCGGCGTTTTGTCCCATATTTTCCACAAATTTTTTCCCACATTTCCATCGATCCTTTTTCCGTAGTTCAATCGTTCTGCTAGGAAAATCAATGTTAGTCGCGGTGAAAACGTATTTGTCCGTGATACTTTTAATTAACGGGGCCTCCGACGATGGGATCGGTTGATTTTAATTGGCATAAGAAGCTCGAGATGACTGGACGAGCGTGCTCGACCTACTCGACGAAACGAACTCGCCGAACTCGATTCGTAATGACGTCTGCATCTGAAATTGGACTCGTCTTCAGGATTCTTACGGCAATATTCGTGTTAATTGAGAACATAGTTCAGTAAATGTGTTCCTAGTCTATACTGACGCCTCATCAAATACATGCATATGTGCATAACACTCAAAGTATTAATATTGCAAGTCACAGTGCAGTATGAGCTCTAGAAGCAAATTGAACAAACAGAATGTTGACATAAAGTATGTCAGCAGGTCTCCTAAAGCTGCAGCTTTACATGTAACTGACTCAGGGGTAGAAAAAGGGACCCACTTGGGGAAAACTAAACAGTATACTGTGGGGGAATCTAATTTCCGGAATGTTAGGATTGCAAGGAGAAACACGTCTGGTTTGTTCAAAAGCAAAATATAATCTGACAAAAGAATTTACAATCATATATCCATAGAAACAAATAAATATTTACAATAAATGAACATTCACACATTCCATAAATTAAATCCACGCGCGCAAAACAATCACTCATGCGCACCACACACATACACTAAACCCTACAATACTGTAGGGGATTTTCAGTGATATTTGGCTTTATGAAAACAGTAATATTTAATAAAAATGTCAATTCGCTCTTTATAGTCTACACGCTCTCTCAATAGATCTTTCTCTCACAATGTCTCACGTAAAACTCTTGCTCTGCCATCCACTCGACATCCAAAACTGACTCTTGACACACACACATTCACACAGAAAATACGCATACACTCTTTAGAGCCTAAGAACAGTTCGATGAATCCATCGCACGCATCAGTCCGCATTTGCTTATAACCAAGCCCTACAATACTATTGTCTTAAACAGAAACTGCGGTTTATCTCAAACCCAGATTAAGTGGTTACGCATTTCAAGAGATGCAGATTCACCCACTAAACAGTGTTAGGAATGCAATATTTCAAACAATTCTATACGGCGAAATAATTCAGTACATTACACCCCGCTCTTCAGTCACCTTCACCATCATCCAATCCGATCGGCCGTTTCGCAGATCGTATCCGGGCAGAGTCGCAGAACATCCGCGTAAGAGCACGTTGCACCGTTTCCTCGTACAATTACATAAGTTTCCGTGGACAATGCCGAAAGCAGTCTTGTAGAACACGTCCCGAGCAAGCTTGTCGCGATATAATCTCGGTGATCCCTTCTTTCCCCCTCCCTGTGTCAGTGGTCCTCCTCCGGCCCTTTTGATTCCCTTTGGAAGAGCCCGGACTCCCGAGACAATTGGCCGTGTCCGGCAAAATTACACGATGGCCACGCTTTCGAGCGTTCCACCTCCCCGGCAAAAGGTGGTGGTACGTGTAGCACGTGTCACGTCAGACGTGCGCTATCAATCACACGCGAGAAACACGTTTCTCGGAAGCCCGACATGCTCCTCGTGTCTGTTCTCCATGCTGCAACCGGCGCGGCGCGGCGCGGAATTCTGCCGTGCGGCGTGCATGCATGCACGCGATGCAACCGTGGAAACGGTTTACGGGGATTACACGTCGTGAAATGTCGAACCCGGGTTCGATGATGTCTTAATCCTGCGAAATATTCAGAGAAAGCCACCGCTGTTTCGATGCTCGTATCCGCTGATCGGATACTCCACGCTGGGGTACTCCGATGTCCTTTTTCGAAGCCTCTCGTGCGAGCATCGGCTCGAGAGTCGTGCCGATCATCACTTTGTTTGGAACAGTGGCTGTGATACGTGAACGACAAAGGTATTGCCTGAAATAAATGAATCGGTGAGTTGAAGAACAGTACAAGTCCAAAAACCACATTTTGAGATACTTGAACAAATAGTGTTACTTTTCGTATATCAACAACGTCACTGATTTTATTGTTCTGTTCCTATTTAAACACGGTTATGCTAACACAGATGAACGTTCATACATATATAACTATGGTTAAACTTTATTCATTAATTTTCAATAATTAAAATAAAACCATTGGACTTGTACTGTTTTTCAACTGAAGTCACTGTTTAGTCAGGAAATTTAAAAAATAACACAGTACTAAAAAGAACGTTTATTAACTTGCTTTAAATATAATTGAAGTAGAAATTATTCAATGAAAAGTGATTGTTAAACAGATTGTTGAAAGAGTACAAATCCGTGACAGATACTGTTTCCACACTCATTAAACTGAGGGGACTACTGAAACACGAGTATAGGGTACATTTTTGCATTGTTTTTGATCCCAACATATAGTTCTATACATTTTACATTTAGTTTTAAGATTGTTTGAAAATGGCGAATTTTGGACTTGTACTGTTCTTCAACTCACCGAGTCAAATGTAGTTTCCACAGATGGATATTTAGAATTCTTAGATTTTCTCATGTACATGGAAAATCCAACTGAAGCGGTTAGGCTCCTTGGAAGAGTCGAGGTATTTTATTGTCGAGCGGTGATTTTGAAAGGAACTGGCTATTTCGGATGCCGTTGTTAATGAATAACAGTAATTGCACTATCTATGACGCGGATTAACGTGTTAGAACCGAAATTGTAAGTTATGTAGGCGAAAAGATTACTTGAATTTTGCTAGAATGTTTTTGTGTAATTATTGAAGATATGGAGAGTGTTCGCAGAAATTCTGCTGTGTCGGAGGTTCGGACAACTTGAGTTTTTCCATGCATGAGAGAAAACCTTCACATGATACGAGGAAACTATGAGAATAATGAAACATTCTAACAATCTCAACATACTTCGTGTAGCTGTAATTTAATTTGGAGCACGCTGCTCCCAATATTTACTTGTTCAACCAAGCAATTAGAAACGTTTGACGATCATTGAACCGTGACATGGACACGACCTTATTAATAGTCAGCAAACATGAGTTACGCTTCAGTATCTGTGTGTCTTTGGACCCGTGAGGAAGCTGGTTGCCATGATCAGTCTTGTTAAAAGCCTCAAAAGTTTTGTAATGCGTGAAGATCGTGTGGACTGCTATGAAGTTTCAAAGAATAAACTGTTAATATTTTAGTAATTCCAGATTCACTATGTGATTTCTATAATTTTTTTAATAGTTGTACTTGTGATAATATTTTTGGTAAAGATCTGGACATCCTCTATATTCAGCATTGCATGAGTTTAAGGGTTTCGCAATGACCTTCATCCTTTTTATTCGCTTTTAACAAGCATTTGTAGCCAGCCTCAGAACGAATGGAAATTGTGGTGTAATTATCTTCTTGGAGACCTGCAACTTATGTGTTATAGATTAAGCCCTGCTGCATTAAAATTCGAAATTATTCAGGTAGAACAAATACACGTTTGAAGTTTCATTAATAAAGCTTGTTGTTCGTAATTCTTCAAACCTGCACCTACGATTAATTTGCAAAAAATTAATGAGAAAGCACATGCAACCCGTAGTTTCCATCAATACAGAGAAATGTTCATTAAAACTCATGTTGCATTGTGGAAATTTAATTATTTTTTGACGAGTTTATACTTACCGAGGAATTTCAAATTTCTGCCCGTACAACGAGTAAAATTCCAACTACTTCATAAAGAATACACGTTAATTTCGAAGACTGATTAAACGTTGCGCTGCCGTAAAAAAAATGCAGCGGTTACGTAAAGTTCTTGGCGCAGTTCGTGTACAGAATGTGTATTTTACGATTCAATTTGCAGGCATTCAACGTTAGTGAAATAAGCTCCTGTGTCCGAGGTGAGTGTCGGGACGATGCTTTATTGAAGCCATTCTTCATCTTTATTGAAGTTCTTCTTATAAAGCTTCAGAGTTAATATTTTTATTTGGCCGGCGGCTACGGTGGAAAGTCCCACAACTTTATTATACACCCAGTACTCTGTGCATTTTGCATTCCGAACTGCTCTCCCGAAGGAGCTGTGTTTAAGCAAAGAAGAACTGAAGCTTGTTGATTGAATTACAATCGAACAAAAGAAGAGCAAAGTTACTCGTTGAACTGTACAAATTACTAGGCATAAATATTAATCTACTCGACGTACTTTTATTTTTTGTAAATTTAGCCAAAAGTCAAATAGCCTTCAAGTGTCATACGATCAAATAAAAAATTTCTGGAATCACTTCCTTATATTCAACAATTTTCTTAGATTAAAGGCATCGTTAAAAATTGACAGATCTCAGAACTACTTTTTTCATAATCTTACCATGTTGTCGAACATCAATTTTTAACAATATAAATAATTCTTGAGGCCCGGTCTTATACATCTGCTTGTTGATACACATTTGTACAGCAAGAATCCTATTCCTTTGCTAATATCACGAATTAAACATACAATAGTATTTTATGATTTTACCAATTTGCAAAACCATTTTCCGCATTTTCAGTCGCTAATGCACGCGCAACAAGAGTTCGGGAGTGCGAAGAGCACCGAGAAAAGAACATAATCCGAAACGAAGAATTTCGCGTTTAACGGCGGAGAAACCGGCGAACGTGGTGATCGCATCCGGCGAGCTCTTCCAACTTTTCTATTATTCCATGAAAAGTTAACGATCCGGGGGCCTGGCTGCTCGAGAATAACTCGAGGATCTCCGACGGCGATCGTCGTATTGCACAGGAACCGACGTCAATCAAAGGCGCATAAAAGCCGGTGCACGCGAGTCGAAATAAAATCGGCTCGGCCGATTTTCACCGGCCCTGTTTTTCCACCGTTGACACCGTTCGCTTCTCTTCCTCGCCGCCCGCATTTTCTCGACGTTTTTCCATCTTTACGACACCGGTTCGACGACCAACTTCCGCCACGAGCATTTTTACGTATTCCGGTTGGCGTAAAACGCGTCCATAAGGAAGAGCTTTCCGACCGGATGTTCGATATCACGCGATTGCATGCATAACGAGTTTTCCCCTCGTGCCGCTTGGAAAATCTCAGCGACACGTTTCTCCCGTCGGCTCTGTCGCAGCGCCTATGAAAAGAAACGCGATTTCGTTCGTGGAAAATGAAAGTGAGATATTCGTGCGTTCTTCGGCCGTAGACGAAGTCGAATTTCGATGATCCGAAATTTAATTCCGGATGGAGGTGCTTCCGTATTGGAAGCTGAATAAATCCCAAGCTTTCGATCTGTCGAGAGTGTGGAGGCCGAGTCGAGAATTTGACTGATTTGTCAGGTTTCTCAACCTGCGATGGGATAGTTTATTTATTACTATTTGAGACGTTCTCGACGCATGCATGCAGTGTATGTTGCAAACAAATCTCTGGCTCGGAATAGAAATGAAGCTCGTTACTGCCTACTGGAAATTTCAATGGACAAATAAAATAATCGAGAATAAAGAATTACAAGAAATTCGTCGAATTTCAATGTTTCAAAGATTATCTCCTTTCTTGGAAACTGAAGAAATCAGAAACTTTCCAGTCGAGAGAACATGCTGACTGAAGGAGAGGTAAAAATTCAAAATCGAGAATCATTACTTCGCGAATGGACTTTTGGCTCGTACAAGGATAGCTCGTTTTCGACCACCGAAAGCGGAGAACCGAGAAATAAAGTGGCGGACGAGTGCAAGGGAGGAGATAGAAAAAATCGTCCGGTCATGAAACGAGGAAAATTTCGGTAGCCAGTAAAGAGCACTCGGAGGATAGCGTAATTGTAGCTTGATGAACGCCGTTACCCGAGAGCATGCTATTCACCGAGCGACTTGTAACAGACACGGAATTTTCCTCCGCACCGTAATCAGCCAATTTTCCCTGTCCCATCCGGTACACCCGGTTGCTGCTTCGTGTTATTGACACCCTAATTCTTTTTTTTTTCTCTCTCTCTCGCCCTGTTCCGTCCTACCAAGTGGCGAGGAATCTCAATTACCCCGAACACCCGTTGCACGGATGCCTGATCAACCGGTCACTCTATTTAAGGGAAACTCGATCAATCGTAATTCTCTTGCGAAAACTAGCAACGCTCTCCATTGAGCTTCCACCATTTGTCTGGTGCTCGGCTGAACGGAACACCTTGAACTTGTTCGGAGACTTCATTTTTCGCGAGTAATCTATTGCACCTCCCATCCTGTTACCTCATACCTAATTTCTGTTAATGTTTGAATTTTTAAACCCTTGACTCGTGTGAAAAATTATTATCTGTTTATAACGTTTGAAAACCGCACAAACTTTCTGAAGCAGCCAATACATGATCTAAGGATATGATACAGACTCACTTTAAAAAACTAATAAAATACAAAAATCTTTGTAGAAGAAAAGAATCGTCTCCAAGTTCATACTCCTTTATCTGCGTTAAAATATAAAAATATTTGGGCAGGTATTTATTTGTACAAGTGTATGTTTTATTATTGTGAATTTGGTGCAGTGAGATTAGTACAATATAATGCCTCCATCAGTCGAACACTTTGTTAATGCATACATTTTCTGTGCAAAATTCTTTCAAACGCTTGTCGGGTCGCGTAAGCACTGATTCTTCAGGCATTTCAGATGAAATGTTTTTGTTGTCAGTGGTTCGCTGAGTGGTGGGGAAATACGAGAATCGCTGGGAGCATAGTATTTCATAGAAATGCTGCGGCTGAGAGAAATCCCGGAAACCGATTTCCATAATAATCAACATTCTCATTTCTCAGAAAGTGGATTTTGAAACACTACTCTTCTTTCATCCGTTATTCTCAACAATCCACAATTTTCAACGAAACAACGTGTTTCTGTATTCAATACGACTGCTTTCAAAGATGAAAATTAAGGTCGTGTTTAATTAGAATATCTATTGGTCAATACCGCTGCTCATACAGTTTCTATACCCTCATATTCACTCATTTCTTTCTGTTTACGAACAACTATTTCCTTGCTATGTTATAACATCTTTATTGCAGCATTTATATAGGACACAAAAATAAAAACAATTAAATCACGTTAGTAATTCAAATGTAAAGGGTTACGATAAAATGCAAGAGGCAGATTTAAAATATTTTTCATGGAATTGGAATGAAACTCGGGGAATACTTATGTTGAAGCGTAAATGCTCATTTTTAACTTGTAAACTGAAATTTCTGGACAGCCAAATATCACGACAATTTGAGCAATGTAATTTTTATCGTTTCAACGACTATGTCCAGAAATCTCAGGTACATACGCCTCAAGAACGATGCCAGCGGTCACCGCGTGACAACCCTTTGGGTTTTTCACAGCGTGCTCATTGGTCGGGCTAAGCTATCGAAAACTGTATATAAACCGGTCAATTTCACCGGTTAAGAGATTCAAGTTCCACTGGGGTTATAGCTGCGAATCCTGTTGCCCGCATCCACTATCCTCACCCTTTGAGATTCCACTCTGAAGCTTGATAAGCTCCAACTACTTTCTGACTGCAGGTTTTGAAAATTTTCCCCTGCATGAACATGCCTGCTGTAACTTCTAATTTGACTTTCATCATGTCAGAAAGTTTAGTCTGTTTGTTTCAGAGCACTGTTTCCCAACCTTTTTTGGATCATGCCCCACCTCAACACTTCAAACATTTTTATGCACCCTAGCATAATAGTCAACCAAGTTCTGAAAGAGTATAATATAAATAGGTACGTCAAATAAAAAAAACGCCTGCTGGCATAAAAAACATTGATGATTTTTTTACTATATCGATGATGGTGACGAATCCAACATAATTTTCTAATTGCCTCCAAAATATTCAAAATTTCCCCCCTGTGGGGCGTACACCCCACGTCGGGGAACACTGTTTTAGAACATAAGGAGGCATCTACTCCAAGTGGCTCTACAAGATTCTTAGGCTAAACCCAAGCTCTGCCTGCTAAAAAAAAAAACGATTAAGAGATTCAAATACGAACACTACAACGAAGCGGACCGTCAGTTTGTCCGAAATTATAACGCGTACAACTTACTTCACGACACATAAAGATTACTGTACAAAACGCATACCAGAGTTGAATTCCACTCTGTCCAACCCAACCTTACAATTTTGACACAACGCGCTAAATTTGACATTGCCACAACTCTTGCTCTTATTAATTGAAACATCCTCACACAACGTTAATTCTGCGCGTGAGTGTATTCGTGACATCTTCCCAATCGCTGGAAGAACATGGTACGCAACAGCTTAAATTTTGTATACAAAAAAACCAAGCGTCAAATTCAAAACACATTTCCCTTTTTTAAGTTTACAAACTCTACTAAAAATACATTGTAAATATCATACAATACCCTCCACGTATTTCAAACGATAAAAATGTAGAAATCCCTGAATATCAACCGACTTTGATCTACAATATTGGACATCGCGATCGTGGAAGCACAAATTCGAGGTTACGCAAAGAGAAAGAAAAATCGGAAATACGCAAACAGAAACAAAAATCGCAGGTAGAATATCTTCGTGGCATCGGGGCTCCTTCCCTTTACGGTCGTACGAAATAATCTCGGAGCAAACAGATCGAATAAACAAGCCCCTGGAGGAGCAGTTCGTATTGCAAGTTGGTTTCCGTAACAAAACCGTATTCGTGTACGAATCCCGTGTGTTGGTTATACGCTAACCGGAACTCGGGTCCAAAAATTGATTTACGAATCGAGGGTGGCGGAGGTGCTCAAGGCAAAAGTTCGACACAGAAAAATGAAGGAAACGACGAAGAAGGAATATTCGTTTCGACGGAAGAACTTCCTGGCTAACTGTAGTCGATAACATTTCGGTTGAAGAGAAACGAAAGGTATTGGCTGGCGAACGATGAAAGAACAAAGAAGACTGAGGGTACACGACGAAGGCGGATCTCCAGGCACCCTACGGATGACATAATTCCTGCTAACCGACTTCGTACGTCGTCGACAGAAAAGCTTTTCCGTATTAAAGGGGACTAATGACGTCGAGTCTTCCATTCCGATGCTTATCTCCGTACCGTGCGTAAGAGATGGTAAAACAGTCATTGATTGAAGTATAATTTTACTTTTGATGCAGGCGGCGTTAGAGAAAAAACAATTAACACGTTGACTGCCACAGTGAAAACAGCCACCGCTGGTCAGATACAATATGAATTTGTCTTTTGTATATAAATCACAAAGAAAAACTTGTTTAACACTTTGAGTGCCACGCTCCATTTGCTGAACATGACAAACTTTCTCAATTTTTATACAAAATGAATGTAACCATGAATTCTGCCTTTTTTAATCAATAATATCAGTAACATCATTTTTTTACTGCTTCTATTAGAGCTGATTAGGTATATTTTTAATATTTTACATGACCAAATAAAGAACGATTGAATCTATCTGTCTCCCAGATATGGGTGACGCGGCACTCAAAGTGTTAAGTATTCCGTACTATACATGCCTACCTGTGGTAGGGTTGCAATGTTCAATTTGCTCCAAATATAGTAAAAATCAATACTTATTTAATTAATTAAAATTTGAGGTGCCGGTCACTGATGGCGACCATGGCAGTCAACGTGTTAAAGGAGTGTGAGGTCGGAATCGTTGTGGATGGGAATGATTGAAAGTGATGTAAATAAATGAGAAAGTAAAGACGTATTATTTATTCTAAACGTCGCAATTGATTGTGTGGGATCGGGACCACCAGACCCAACACAAGAGGAATCGTGGAAATAAGGATGTCAGCGGACTGACGGTGGCGTAGTAGGTAAGGTGGCTGGCTACCAACGCAGAGGAAACTGTGTTCGAGTCCCCGGTGTCCGCGGTCCCCTATTTTTCACGATTTCCTACAATTGTTTCATCTGAAATTCTTAAACGTGAAACGTGTTTTTCCTTCGTTGTTCAGTGAGAAAATTTTTTTTTTTTGCTCCGGACCTGACTGCACGATCTCTGAACGCGGGAGCAAACAAACAAGGAATCAAGGATAATTTACGTCCCGATTCGATCGTTCCGTTTGATCTAATTAAAGAGCGAACGGGAGTACGGAGGATTTTTATGAGAATCGTCTGGCCACGTTTGCAGCGAACAGGCTCGAGTAATTTAGGTTTAACGAAGAGAGATCGAATGTGCTTCCGATGAGATAGCAGACCTTATTTCGCCGGCTGTTAATTTCACTTCGGTTAATTCGTTCAAATCCGTCCGGCTTTCGTCGTTCCGTAGGAACGAGCTGGAAATCGTGCCACGGCTGATAATAGGATAACTGGTCCGGATATAATGAATCGAAGTTTTTACATAAATTGTCTTCGGTGTCGATCTGGAAGCACTGAACAATTCATGCAAACGCTTATTGTGTCTCGACGGAATACTCGTACTATGAGATTACAGAGTTACATGATTTATGTCCGGCTTGCAAGGATATTTCGCACGAAGTTTGTGCTTTATTATCTGTGTTTATTTTATTGAAGCATCAACTTAGTATTGTCGATCTGGAGTATAGTGACTTCCGAATAATCTTCAATCTAAATATTTATGTTAAACGCAGAGGATATTTAGTAAAATTACAGAATTGATCAGATTGAAAGGAAAATGTACAATAAGTTTGGATACGTTTGTGTTGAGTGTAGGTTGAATTAGGTTAAAGAAATGATGGAGGTCGCACGATTATTTAGAGGGCAAGCTTAAAATAGTTAGGATAAGTTAATGGATATTATAGTTATTCCTACACAATTATAGTATCTTACCACGTGTGGCACAGTGAAAACTGCCATACCTAGCCAGACACACCATAATTTGCTGTCTTTAACATAAATCATGCAATAAACAACTGTGCAACTATTTTATTATTAGATTCTATAATACATATTTTGTATTATTAGTGCCATATGAATATTCTATAAAATTGTATTATCATATAAACAAGAGGCTATGTATAAAGGAAATACGAAAAAATATCTTCTATATACAGTTTTCCACAATAAGCAGTAAAAGCACCAGGTACTAATTCAATTTTGAAAGTCAAACCGAGAACGCAGAATAAAATATTTCACTCCGGAACTTTATTTTCGGGAAAACTGATTTTGCATATTTGTTAATTGTATCCGCCCGCCCATCTACTGAACTTATTATGAAAACAGTCTTTATTATAAATGAAACGGCAACTGTCACGTATCGTAAATAAGTTTAGCAAATGTTTCTGGTTCGTCGTTGCAAATCAGACCACGTATTCGTTTGTGCGCGAGGTAGCGTACCGGAAGAGAGCACGTTAATCGAATTCTCGTTGCAAATTGTTCGCAGAGAGGATTCAACGTACACCAATTAGCGTGAAATAAAACTGAGATGGAGTATCCCCGATTTTCATGGTACATGAAACACGGATTTAGAGTATCTCCTACGGAACTTGCCGTTACTCCACAGGAAAATATCGCAGTCTTAATTTCGTACGATACACCGAACCCGCTAGGTGTGATTCTTCTCACCGAACGATTTTCCGCTGGCAATCCTGCGACCAGGTTAATGCTTCGCTTCGTCTTTTATCGACTTCCAGTAACGGCCCCGATCGATAGCAATTAATAACACGGCAATTAACGCTTTCGCGTAATTAGTCCGCCGGTACGATTCTAACGAGCGCTCAAAAGAAAATTAGTCTGACCTTAGCAATCCTTGAATAACTTTACATACTTTTACGTTATTCGTTTCATTTTTTATAAGTCGATTTACTTTGAAGTCTATGAAGTATCAACTCAGAAGACTCATAATGTTGAAACTGCAATCTGAAGTTTCTTTCGTTTCACCGACGACTGACGTCTCAAATTTCATTTAATTAAATAACCACCGATTGTTACACAATTCGAAAGAGACTTCATTTCGCAACAATAATGTAGAAATACAGGAACAGAATTGATACTCAATTATTTCTTTCCTTTATGGTTTATATTGAGAAGAGCAGCTTATATCGTGTCTGACTGTGTGTGTCTGTTTTCACTGCAGCGCTGAACGTCCTAATACGTTGACTGCCATGCAGACATTTTATGTTTTGCCCTGGGAGCCACAATAGAATTTTCATAATTCTAAGTATCCAATGCAAAAATATGAAGTAATATGGTTAAATAAGATCATATCGTTACCAATAGTGCGTCTACCTCGCTAGAGGTCACCCACAATGTTCTCTAGTTATTTACGTTGTTCAAAATTTTTTCATCGATAATATTCATCTTATTTTAATCATTCTAAAAAATGTAATAACGCCGGTCACGTATGACCACCAGGGCCCCACTGAGAAGACTAGTGCCGGTCACAGGTGACCACCGTGGCAGTCAACGTGTTAATGTAGTAAATCAGCAGAAATTAATATTTCTTAATCGACACTTCTTATGATTAATAGTAAAGGGTTGAAAGCAGCTACTACAATTTTTTCAGAATTTTAGAACTACTGCAAAGGGATGATTCCAGTGATCCGCGCGAGCAGTGAAACCGGAAATCAAATTCACTCAGAGTCGATCAGGTTTCAGTAATAAAAGAGGGTGCTTCTAAAATCTCGAAATCGCGAGCTGAAGTGGCCGTGTTCGCATGACGTTTCTTCATGTAAATCGAGTTTAACGACCCCCCAGAGAGCATGTGCATTCTTGAGGATATAATCAATGCCGACCACCCTTACGGAATTTCTGGAATATAGTGGGACTCTTTCAACGATCACCGCTGGAATATCTCATGAATCGTGAAATTCCCGCGTCAACAATTCTCCCTCTTTAGACCGAAATTATCGGTGAAATAGAAGCGGCGGTCGAGGGGGAAAAAATAAGTCCGTCCTCGACAAAGTCCTTTTGTCTACGGTTATATACTGTGAACGATTCGCGAGCTTCTCATTTAACGAGCTCGTACGTAAAACTCGGTCTGACCATTATTTTTCATCGGTCCACATAAACTCATTATTCCCGTTTTCATTTCGTACGCTTCCATTGGAGTGGCACGCGAATTCAAACAACGCCACGCTCGAAACATCGATTTCATGACCGCGGTATTTTCTCAGATATTTCTCGTTGAACGATCATGACGATGTTAATCAATATATTAGCTATCACAGCAGTAATTCTGCCTGCAGAAGAGCGTTCCCCATTACGCGACGCGAGGAACGTTTTCCCGCAATTTTTCTTCTTCGCAGAGACACACTGCAGGTGAAAACTTTTCAATCACCTCTTGTACTTCCGTGTAAGAAAAAGAAGCTAACAGTCGCTGAATTCACCTGAAATCAGAAGCTTAAAAAACTCTTAATTAGTTTGAGTATGCATACCAACATTCACAATTTTCGAAGTGGTTTGAAGGTCAAAATATTACTAAAAAATTCGATGTTCATTCTTCAGATCGATGCCACTTTGTCACAAAATTCTTTTTTTAATTTTCCGTAATTAAAGCGCTGGGCACACACAGTTTTTTCTTCAGAGAAAATAGAACACACCCTTGATTCGCGAGTTCATGACAGAAGGTATCGAGGGATCAAAAAGTTTTCACAGACAGTGTAAATAATGCAGTACGCAATATTCACGAGCTCTTGGAGGCCGCTGGTATTACTTGGAAGGGAAATGGACTGAAATTTGACAAGACGGGGTGAAAGGAGGGAATAGTGAAGGGAAAGCAGGGGGGTGGTAAATCGGTCCGAGATAAAAGCATTGCCAGCAGCTTTGCGAAACAGACGTGCCAGTTCGAGCGGATTCTCCCCGCGCAGATTCAAATCGCCGCGAGCGAATTGTCGTGGGTTCAATCGAAAACGCGTTTCCGCGAAAAGCTTTTAACGATTAAAACGTCCTGGATTCGGCCGAAGGCGATGACGTCGACGTATGATCGCGCCATTACGCACGGGATCGTTGTAAACAAAGCTTGCTGCGTGCGTTTAGCATCCATGCATGTGGCTGCTCGGATTTTTTCCGCGTTACTCGTGCCCGTTCACGTTCCACGAGCTCCCGTCAAATCCCTTTGCCGGTGGATTGTTTGATTTTCTCGAAGCCCGGCTCCACTGTTCGTTGCGTTTGTTCAATTGGCAGCTTTTATCAATTCTTTTGCCGTCTACGCGTGCACGCGTCGAAAGGACCTGTAACGCCGACGAAATCGTTTTCAGCGCGAGCCCTTTTCATCGAAATACACCGTGAAATATTAAGAACCACGCTCGATATAGTTTCAAGTTAGTTGTTGAGAAGTGTTCTCTGAAAATAGCCGCTGAAATTCAGTTCGTGTTATAGGATTTTGTACATGGTCCCAGGATATTCTACAGAGAGTATCAAGTAACGATTGGTATAGGGTGCGATGAAAGTTTGACAACTTTTTAGGCAACTGTCTTCTAACCAAATTTTATTAACAAAAACTATAAAACAATAAGAACATTGGAAAAAGCATAAAATTTCATTTAGACAAAGTCGTTTTCGAAGAATTCGCCATTTGCTTTGAGACACTTTTGGAGTTAGTTGACCGATACGTGCAGCGTATGTTCATCTATTTCGTTCCACGCTTTCACCAAATCTTACTTTAACGTCTCCACAGACTTGTGAGGTTTAGCACAGACCTTGCTCCTTGAATCATTTAATAGCTTTTAAAAGCACAGATTTTTCGATATTCATCAAACGAACTATGTCAACCGGACGTTTTCCTCGCATCTGCAAGGAAATTTATACAGGCATGAATTTCTTCACGTTACTTCGACATCTTGAAATAAAAGAAATCTACAACATCTATACACCATGAAGTAGACAATTGTATAGCGAATCCAACGATAACGAATACTTTTAGAATACATTCATTTACACGAGAAATATTTTTTTATACAAAAGTTGCCAAACTTTCATCGTCCTCTGTATAGCACGGAGTAGGTAGAGATCGACGATGTTTGTTCAATCTGTTGCTGGAGCAAAGCCTAGTATTTGGGGTTGCTGAAGGTGATTGTTTAGCGTGACAGCGTCGACGGTTATGTTTCGCGACGATGGAATGACGCTGACTTCGAACTGGGTTGTAAGTCCAGTGAAGTCTTTCGAATATGAGATAAAGTGGACTGTATAGGATGATATATCTACACAACCTGTCGGCAAAGAATGTATTATTGATGACAGTATTCCAAACACAAGTGTATCGTTGTGTATTTTATGTGTATTGAAAGTGTTCCAACGTGTAATAGCAACGAACGAATGCATTTTATGGATTCAGGTATGCTAAATTTATACAGATCTTGGTTGCTAGAATGTGTTTAATCAGCGTTCGAGAAATTGTGCAGCGTCAAAGCGCTGCTTTGTGGGTTTTTCGCACCTTGGTCCTTCGACTTGGCTCGGTCGCTGCAGGTCGGCGCGTACGCTGGTATGCTGACGAAATCACTAACAGTATTAAAAAATAAATGTTACAATATTACACAGTAGAGACGCAACAGTGATCAAGGCAGATTTTATAAATTACTATTAATTAATTAATTTTTATTTGCACGTCAACATACGATTTTTCTGGATGAAATTTTAAAAAGAAAATGACTTTGAATTATACAGTTGAAAATGGAAGCTCGATGATGTTGTACTAGCTTCTCGTTCTCGCATACTGACCCACGTGATCTTCTCTTACTGGCGGTACCGTGATCCACGGAAAAGCTTTCAGGAAACGTCCTCACGCTTAATTTTCTTCATTGCAGTTTAATGAATGCGGTGGGTGGGAAACCAATCGCCTTATCGTGCGTAAGAAGCTTTCTACCAGCCGAAGCTTCTGCCGCGCAAATGAGCTTGTATTCGGAAAACCGCTTCTTAGAAGTGTCGAGAAATGCTTCCAGGCTATTAAGCAAAGCCTTAAAACGGACTCTTCGTGCGGATGGTCCTTTTTCGTTTTTCCTACGTTGCATGAAGAACAAAAGAGGCAATAAGAAAATTGTAGTGGAAGTAGAAAAGGGTTGTGTACTGTTTACGGAATATTGTGTTATTATTTTTTAATAAACGAAGTCAACTTCAATTGCTGGATTTTTTTATACTGCTGTAGGTCATATTATACCACAATTATAATACAAAAAAAATTAATCTGGTATCGCGGATCTGTTCGGCATTAATACCAGCGATAATTGAAATCTTCCATTTCTGATGAGCCTAAATTTAATAAGTGTGTGTGCAATATTTGATTGTTATAAAAATTTGAAAATCACTTTCCACGTGCTGTGCGGATTGAAAAAAAGAAGCACAGCCACTGTAGCAGCAAAATATGAGTTGGAAGTGTATGAGGAGACCTCTGTTAGTTTGAGTCAATTTTAAGGCGGTTTAGTAAAATGTAAAACTGTACGATGGCATTAACAAGGCATTCATGAACCAAACAAATTGGTTCAAGCCATGAACCAACTTTTTTGCTTTTTCTTTTGTTTTCAAAATCGCTATTGTGTGGTTTTGTCCGGTGCGAAGTATGTGGAGGTTCGTTAAAAGAATGTTAAACTAGTGGCAAGAACAATTTATATTTCCTCTATGTATATTGCAATATTCCAGACAGAAAACTTCGAAGAATGCAACCATTCTGGGCGCGGCAGCGGGTAAAATCTAATAATTGCAACAGAGTTATTTGCAGTGCTTGAAAATAATAGTTTGTTTCGGAGGAAATAATGGGCAGCCTTGTATTGTATTCGATGTATTGTCTTTATTCATAAGCGTTTCATTCCAAACGAGACACTCGGTTTATTATCTTCGCGTATTTCAGTAAATCAGCATCGACCATCACGCATAGTTTCCAGTAATAAATTGCATCTAGAGGAAAATATTTCATATCATTCTAATTTATATTATCTATTATATTTTTATAATCCTACCTACTTGGATATTACTACTAAGTTGTTGCACATGACGTTACTCCCTTCTTTTCTAATGCTTCAAAGCAAAGGAAAATTTCTTAGACGATTAGTCACCTTCGTTATTTCATTCAGATCAAAGTCAGACGTATAATTAACAATTATTTTTATTACTTATACGTTATAATAAAATACTGCGTTTTTGTACGAGGAATATTTTCGGCATTCCAATCGAATGCAATCAACTGAATTATGAAGGTGGAGCAAAAAAGGTCCACCCACTATCAACAATACCTACATTGCATTCAATCAGAATTACCAACTTATTTCGACATACATGTTTATATCATCATACCCCTGACACGTGTACATACGTATATTACTATACTATCGCACAGTATTTTCTTAAATATCCTCGTATAAGAATATTACGACAACACAGGGGGGAATACCCTTTCGTCGAAGAATGTGTTTTGGCAGGATCGACCCACGAGAGATCCATATTTACCGAGACTCTTTCGGCGGATTCCAGGTCAGGATCTCCCGAATCGCGAGAACAGAGATCGATCAAGCGAGAAGCTTCTTAGTCTCGACGTCCAGGAGAAGTTCTCGCGATCAAGACGTATACGTTCGCGAGCTATTGGCGACGGGGTGGGGTGAAAACGTCTAAAGTGTCGGGGGTTGAATCTGGGTTAACGATCGGCCATAGTTCCCGGGTCTGGAACTCGAGAAATGTCAGAGAGAAAATGAGGTAGATGGAGACAGATAGAATTCGATAAAAGAATGAAAGGAGGAAAAGAAGCCGATTCACAGTGAGAGGGAGAGAAAGGTAGAGGTAGGGGGAGAGAAAGAGAAGGGATGGTTCGACTATAAGATTGCGCGTTTTCTGTTCGAAAGCTCATCGATCGCTTCTCCGCCGTTGCTTCCGCCAAGTAGACCCATCGTTACTCGGACAAAGGCTGAAAAGCCCCGCGAGAACGAATTCTGTAACTCTTTCCGCTGAAGCTCTCACGGACCTCGGACGCCAAATGGCATCAGCCGTTTATGAAATGGGATAGGTCAGCCTGGCTGATTTTTGCGATTCTTCCAAACACCATTCAACCGTACCCTCCGCCATTCTTTCGTCTTTCTTGCCATTCATCCACGCTTTGCCAGCTTTTAAGCTCTACCCTCTCGATGACACCCGCAGACTTCATTGCGTTGTGCCGTTCTAATTGTGTTTGCTCAATTCCAGGATGGAGGCGGAAAATTGCCATAGATCGTTGCTGTTGTCTTAAGATGCTATGTTACAGCGTAGAAAGAAATATAAGGGCGTTCCAAAATCGTACCAAACAAATCGAAAAGTCCTTTACCAATTTGCAGTCTGCGGCTGAGCGAAAGGCTGACGCTACGTTGGTGTGACTCAAACTCAGACAGCGGAGGATGCGCACAGCGAATGCCTAATTCTCAATCGCTTATATTTCAGAAAGGAAGCAGCAGACTCCAAAATCGTAAAGAACTTTTCGATTTGTTTTACCATGAAGAATATACAGTTTCCGGACTGTACAACCATTTCAGTACATCCTGTAGAGCATCCTGTTTAAAACTATGATGATATCCTACAAATGACCGTGCCTGTTATATGAACTGAAACATTTATTTCTGTCATAGAAGTAGAAATTATTTGGGTGGTCTGTTTCACATGCCTCGCCCTGTACATACCAGACACGTAAGTGAACAGAGGAATTCCTTGAAAACGTCGTCGCCTTGCATTCCTCCCATAAGACTGTACTAAGAAAAAAGCTTCGTCCGATATCCAGGAAAATACCAGGCGAAGAATCACATCACGTGAATAAGACGGCCGTAATGATCAGGCAGATCGTTTCACCCGGATCGCAGCGGAGCGTAGGATGGTTAAAGAAATTATCGGTGCATACCAGCGAGTAGCCGAGTTATTAAATATTTGACACGCTTCACGGTTGATCGCTGGCCTCGCGGTTTTTCTTTCGTCGGCCGGTTTTAAACCGTTTCGATCGGCGTTGAATCTGTGACAAATCCGCGTGCCAGAGTCACAACATTTACACGACGTTCCACGGATCCTGAAACGTTTAGAAACGGACCGGCGACGAACGCTTTACGGCACGCTTGTCGAATTTATGCGGCGTCTCGTTAGAGAGGGGCGTCTCGTTAGAGAGGGGCGTCGCGCGGCGAACTTCCACGATTAAATTGGCCGAAACGAATGAAGAGATTCGTTCGCGACGCTGAAGATATCAGCCGCTCGTCAGCTGTGCAGGAGAATCGATGTAAGCCCGTGGCCGATCCATCCTATGTAATGTTTCCTATTACTTACCGTAACGAGTCGCTTTATGGCCGCGGAGCCGACGTCGCTGAATTTAATAGCCGGCGAGCTATGAAACGCCACGCGCGTCTCTTACAACCGCATTCTCCGTCGATGAAACCATTCGACAACTCGAAGCGGTTTCTTCAGCTACGACGATCGTGAACTTCGTCCGAGGCTGTTGGATTCGGAGCAATACAGACCAACGCCGTTGTGCTAGAATTGAAATCTTTGGTCAAAAGACGCGTGAGATACAGAAATGGAAGAACGTCTAGAGCAGTGTTTGTACACGTCCCACAGAGGGAAATTTTGAATATTTTGGGAGCAACTAGAAAATTATGTTGCATTCGTCACCTTCATCACCGATATAGTCAATAAAAAAACACCATTGTTCTTTATGTTAACAGGCGTTTCTATTTTATTTCACGTACCTATTTACATTATACTTTTTCAGAACTTGGTTCACTATTATGCCAGGGGGGCATAACAATTTTTGAGGCGTTGAGGTGGGGCATGATCCATAAAATGTTGGGAAATACTGGTCTAGAGAAACACGTAAATACCCTTGAATAACCCTTTTACTATAGTCGTCCTCCGCGAAGCTACCTAGCAGTACTAGCGCTAACTATAGCATTAGTTATAATTGTTCAGAGAAGAAAAATCGCTTGATCATCAGATTGATTCAGTAATATAAAATTTGCTATTATAATATGTTTATTCAATAATTATTCTGTACAGCAGTTGGAACTTTCATAGTGTTTGATACTATAATGAGCAGGGTATTTCAATATTTCTAAACTACAGCTAGTAATTAACCCTTTCACTTTTTTATTTATTACGATCGAGAGATACACCTGTGATGAATTTGTTTCACGTTCTCAACGACAATTTTTGTGTGAAATTCACGATTGCAATGTTAATTTTTCAGGTTGAATTCAGTTTGTCTTTGCAAATTTTATTGTCTATAATACTTCATATTTTCTAGCTGGTTTTAGTAGTGTTCTTTCTTGTATATTTTACTGATTTTAGTTTTCTAATGAGACATTGTTCGAAGTTATTTATGAGAGAATAATGAAATAAACTACATTTTAGGCAAAGGGAATTAAGTTCGGTGAAATTTTAAATTTACATGTATTAGTAGAATGGTACGAACAGTGAAAACCTGAGAAAAACTATCATTAATGCGGTTCTTATTATAAAATAGGCTATATGGAATGTTTGAGCCATTAGGTATAGCGGTTATTAGCGCCTTACCCTTCTGCCTCACCCGTACGTCGTACGGACTAAATAGCGAAAGGGTTAATGTGCTCGAATGATAAATGCTCAGTTCACGTTTTAAACTATTCATTCGTGTGAATACTTTAAAATGTTAACTGACAATATGACTTAATTTCCACCCAGTGTGGAATTTCAAGAAATTCTGTCCCCAAAATTTATAAAACATCGACGAAAATTCTTTACAGTCTGTTCAGAATAATTGAAAGCAACCGCAGAGGAAACGATAGGAAGAGCACCGTAGGGTTTCAGGAAACAGCTAAATTGTTGTTTCAATTCTGAAGATAACGTTCGCATGCATACATCACGAAGAATTACGCGGTACACGTATTCCCCCATTCACCAGGCCTGCGTTTTTCCGTCCCGGGCACTCGTTGCGCGGAATAGCAGCAATTTACTTTCAACAACTTCCTATTTGTCACCCGTTCCGTTTATACGAACTTATTTTATTGCCTTCAACCCTCGAATCCTTCCCGTACGTTACGAAATACCTTTGTATACGTAAGGAACGCTGTTCCGCGCGTTACGTGAACATTTCCAATAAACCATTTTCTCGTGGCTCACCACACGGAGGGGAAATCCTGATTAATTTCGAAGAAGCTTCCGTACGTGCACGTGATTCCCCGGATTCTGCAGGTAACGCACCGTAACAGGTGACACGGGTTTTCGTCGTTCGCTCGAAGACGACACGGACACGTGGCGCGCTTGACAGCGCCCAAATACGAGAATATATTAAATTTACTGTCGTGAAGTTGTACGAGGATTTATTGCCCCGTATAATGGCAGTACGGTTATAAAATGGTGTAATTCGGAATAATTGCGTTGTAATTGCGACTTGGAGGTTTTTGAACAGCTGCGTGAAATAACCAAATTTTACTCTAAAATTGTGTGGCAAATCCTAGAAAGCTTACCAATAGGAGGCTGTACAAAAGTTTCTGAGCAGATGATATATTGGTATATAATTACACACAGCATTGTAGCAAACATTTTACTGTAATTAATGAATCGAAGATGACCTTAACCCTCGGTTACCAGCTAAATAAATCATACGACCACGACTCTGTAATAGAAAATGAATGATGCTTTATGAAAGTACCTGGAAGAGAAGCATCATTAATCGAACAAACTTAATAACGATTAATAGAGTTCCAGTCATTGAGCAAACCCTTCTCGAACACAGTTACATAATGGAACAGCGGAGCGCAATGAAACGCTCAAGCGATTGCTCGAAATTCTACCCTTTGTCTGCAATAATTATTAGCATTGTCGACGTAACGGCGATTCAGAAACAAATGTAATCAACTTGAAGATTATGCCCTGGAGACGAGCTGGAATCCAAGATACGGAAACTCGATTGCTCGAAATTGTAAATTCGTGTCTCCGGGAACGCATTGATCCATTTTATTGGCTCAAAGTGTACCACTCGACGGACGAACGAAAGTTGACGTTGCAATTAACGTCGACGATGCGAAAAATTATTCTCACGGCGGAAAAATTTCGTACGAACCGTTTCGTACCGATTCCGTTCACGGAAGTCGCATAAAACCGTTTCCAACGAACGAGAAACGATCAATTTTAATTCGTGGTCTAATCCGCGGTCTCGTTTCCCTCCGCTGCCTCGATTATGTCCTCGAATGTGCACATTGAAACGAATTTATTCCACGAAGGAAATCTTTCTGCTTTTAACTTTTTCCATTAACCAGCTGCCGTCTTCCGTGTCTGAAAACTTTCACAGAGTACGTCTCTTGACACGAAAAAAGGGCTTTCTACTGAAAACGCTTCCCGGCTGTTACGTGCCCGACAGAAATTAAGTCCATGATGTTATTTAGTCGAAAAACGTGTTCTCGTGCGCCCGGGACTGCTTTCAACCTTCGTGCACCGACGACAGCGTTTCTACCGCCTAATTGTTGACTTGTCACAAAATCTTCGTCAAAGTGTAGCAGGCTGGAGCGTATGAAATGTCTAATACTCTACTTTGTATTGATAATTGAAACACTGATTGGGTCATTAAGTTAATGAATTTCACTCTTCAAAAAAATTTGTGAACACAAGATATGTAGTGTTAATGCGAAGCGATCGAACTGTGTCCGGAGTGAGTCACTAGAAACTGCCTTCTAAAATAACGTCCGTCTCATCGATGTTAGAAAAAAATTGTAGAATGGAATATATTATTTTTAGTTGACTTCATAATATAGAAAAATTTAATTCTTTATCTGAGTTATACTTTGGAGAAGTTCAAGGTAACCTTAAAATTTGCAAATTACAATTGCATACGAGTGCCTCACCCTGTGCAAGGTTCTATGATGTTAAACAATATAGCAGGAATAGTGATGTCGATGTTCCTAATCGATGGGAACCTGACGTGTGAGATTGCATGGACCTGGTTTAATAAAAGTTATATTTTGCCCAGTATATTAAATGCCTTCGGAGGCATAAAGCATAACGCTCTGTCTTGGGTGTTGACCATACGTAACGGCACAATTACTTTCAACGATCCGCCTCTATGTCTTTAGAGCAGCTCAAAGCGCTATATAGAATCACGCTGAAGTGACGAGTGACGAAAGTGTTTATTTTACTGTTGCTGGCTATAGAATGTAACAAGCGCGACTATTACGAGATGTGCGTTCTACAGAGGTTCAAGCGCACCCAGAGACATGTACTGTATGAATGTTTGAGCACAGCTATGCATTCAGTGACGTATACTCTACACTGGTTCAACTGTAACTATTTAGAAACGTTTGCTTTGCTGACGTACAACCGTGACTGAAGATATCTACACTATTAATGTTTTGCAGTACAGCGATGCAATTTGAGACTTGCCCTCTGCTGTCATTTTAGAGCAATTACATGAAGACATATGCTGTATACGCTGTACGTGTCTGAAAATCAGAGATCCCGTATTTCAAACTTTTAAGGAATTGGTATTTACTTCAGTAAGACTCGTATTTCTAACATATGATTCATACTCTGTATCACGAGCGTGACTCGTTATTGTGAAGCAAGAGATTGAAAGTAATCGATCACAGTAATCTATCTTATGAAATTTACACAATAGACAAATCCTGCAATATCATTTGTCGCATGCACGATTCACTCGCGTACAAAACTTTTTTGCTCGAATTTGCACCGAAAAAAAAAATATATAAAAAATCGTGCAGAATCGCCGCAAGGCCGTGAATTTCACCGAAACGAGGCCATAAATAACCGGACACCGGCGCACCGTGGTCCCCGCTGGGCCGAATTTCGCCCAGCCAGCGATAATTAATCGATATCGCGAAATTACGAGCTCGATATTATACACCGATACGGAACGATCGGTCCCGGTTTGATAGCACGCGAAAGATCGGTATTAATGAAGACGCTGCGGCGAAATCCGAAGTCGTAATTACCGACAGAACAAATCGGGGGTAATCTTGATTACGATCTACATCTGCTCCCGGTACGTAACATCTCCGATTGCTAATTAATCGAACTAGTGCCCCCTCCGCCTCTTCTTTTGCTCTCGTTCTCGATCGGTCGCGCTCTCGAGATATCGGCCTCTATCTTTTACGTTAATACGATAATAAAGCAACCGTCCTGTATGTGTATGTACATCCGCGGCAAGAAGCGGTCGGCGGGCAACGGAATGTTGGAAAAACGATCGAAGACACGCGGAACAGCGTGCTCGACGTGTTAACACCGTGGAATGCAGTCCAATTTTTGCGCTATCCCTCGCACCGTTGGCAACTCGCCATATACGTGCACGTCATTTCATATCGGTCCTTGTTTGCCAGCTATCTCGCAAGCCGGTAATATCCACCTCTTTCTCTTCTTTCTTCTCTTTTTTTTTACTCTTCCTTTCTGTCACTGCATCTAGCAGTTTCCATTCACAGCGACGAGACGTCGAACGTCCGACTGACAAGGTTTCGCCGTACCCTACGATTTCAAACGTGATTTTATTCCGCTTCTTCGCTATCGATCAGGAAAATTTAATTACTGGGGAAGAGTCATGAGTTTTATTAATCTTTTTCGCGTTCTTGTTGCAGGAAATATCAGGACCAAAGCCGTGCTCGATGTGGAGTCGAAGAGAGGATACTGGTTGACCGTGTACGCTCAGGATCATGCCGTTGTTCCTCTCAGCTCGAGCTTACAGGTTTGCGAAAGAAGGATTGTCGTATTTTTTACTACTCATTATCAGATGAATTGAATTTTTGTCTGTTTTTTGTATGATGAAGGTATAGTGGAACTTCGTGGAATCGAATAGAGTGTTCTTATTGACGCAGGGGATTCGACAGAGTACCCTTGAGATTTTAAAAATTTTTTTACCTTTTTGATCATATGTTTATCATCAATTAGAAGCTTAATCTGCGTTTATTTCTCCAACATTTGGAATGAATCTAAAATTTATAACGAACTAATCACAATGAAAAGCCTTCCCGAATAATCGTTCCCACAATTGCGTCCAGCTCCTAGCCTCAAAAAATCCTGACAAATTCACGATCGACGAGCGCGGGTCTCTTCTCCCCAGAAGACTCATTACGTAAGCTATTCTCGGCACTTCATTACACGGGAGAAGAGTTTCCCGGTCGGGGGGTGTGTGTGAAACGAAGTTCCGCTGTACACAACGCGGAAGAACACGCGACCAGGCACAAAGGTGTTCGATTTCACGGTGCACTCTCTTTTTGTTGAATTTTTTTTTCCACTCGCGATTGGTCGCGGATCGGCGAGCATCGTCTCGTGAATAATTCTCAGTCGGGCTGCGTGCAGGTGTACGTGGAGGTGTTGGACGAGAACGACAACACCCCGTTGACGGAGGTGCCCGTCTACTATCCGTCGGTGCCTGAAAACTCGCCCGCAGGTGTCAGCGTGCTGCAAATCCGAGCGTTTGATCGCGACGTCTCGCCCCAACAATTCACCTTTTCCATCAGCAGCGGCAATCCGGAGGGCTATTTTCTCATCAACTCCACCACCGGTAAGTTCCACATGGTCAATCGCCACCCCTGCCAGCAATATCTTGGCCCCGTGGAATCGAAATAGATTGCCAGGGCCCTTGCAACGAGATCAATTTTCCCGGACGAGGATTTTAATGGGCCAATTGGAAAATAGACGAGCCACCGACCGTGTCCAGTTCTTGAAATTTCAATCTCGGGATAGCTCGTCGAACTTCTCTCTTCCTTGCGGATAATTTATACCGATCGATACGTACTTGGGAAATAGGAGGTTCGAGATAATTCGATGATGAAGCTGCGTGACACCAGCATGGGTCCTGCTTTAAATCCTGTAAGACCTTTTGGCACGGTTTTATGTTTGTTTATTTGTTGCTGTGCTTGCTGTCAGGATTAGTTGTGGTACTTGAAGCATTTCTGTGTGATTAATATAGCGCAGGTTTAGTTACTGAAATTTTGACAATGAGATACGGCAAGCGAAGGAAAAATAGAGCACGATTAGATAATTGAACCAGAAAAACTTCATGTTGAACTTACAATTAGTTCAGTAAAGAGAAGATAAAATCTGCCGCGGACGTAACGCGTAAAGTGTGCGATACGTTCAAACGTGAATGCAACGATATTATATATAAAATAATTTGTTATTTACTGAGAGTGTTTCGCCTTAACCAGCACCCATTAATATTTCATCGAGAATTTAAATCGCGTTTTAAAGTTTCATAAAACACGTAACCGACACACCGCACGCGATTGTGAAAAAAGAGCTTTGTTTTCGCCTTTACACGGTAACATATGCAAATTCGCTTGATCGACGATCGATTCATTATTCATCTTGGGTCAGGCGTAATTATGAAACGGTGAAAAATTCAGAAACTCGTTATTGAAAAAAAAGAAAAGGGAGCGATCCCGCCCGTGTTATAAAGGCGAAAGGTATTACACGCGAATGGATAAGTATGTAAATGGACGTAAATCGATTTTAATATGAAGAAAATTTACGATACAAATTGAATTCAATCGTTTGCGAACTCTCGACGGGTCGGGGCTCTATGGAAATCGGACTTTCAAATGAGCAGAGGGTGAAATTGGACTTTCAGGTTAAATCTGAGGAAATTGTTTCGTTATAATGTCTTCGTTCAGACAGATTTTAATCGTTGATTCGAGATTATATAAAGAATGGAAAGCTCAGATGTATTAGAAACTGCGTGATTCCGTTAAAAAAAGGTATGTACAGACTTCTATTTCCACGTACAGTTTGCCCTTTCGTTTCTAGTTTTAATCTGCTGTCTAATGTCTATCCCGAATGGCCTTCGGACCCATCATATACGTCATTTTAAAAAATACAATTACCCGGCATATGTCATACTAAAAATCCGGATGGCCCAGCGTATTAGTCGTGGAGTTTCTTACGATGGAATATCAATTGTTGCTACAAAAATAATTTCTTTTTGATAGACCGTGATATTGCTTGTCATCAATCATTCAACTTTTAATCGCTTATGTATTTATTATACAAGTACCAGATAAAAGTCATACACGCAAATGTTAAATATATCTGCTACTTCTATTAGCAGTATTGTTCAATAGTATTACTTCCAGTGCACTATCGTAGAAATTTATCACTATATTCATAGGAATCATTTTCCACGAATTTTTTTATCGCATCAATTAATTGTTGACGGGTATAATATCGATACACGCGTTGCCTCTCGTCTGAAAGTTTCGCAAGCAGCCATTTATCCGCAGTCATCTCAAAGATCGATGATAGTCGGCGCGGAAAATGACTTACACCGGTAAGAGGCGGCCTGTAATTAAAAAGTCGAGCGGCTGATACGCATTCATCAGTCTTTCCAAGCCGCGAGAAACTTTCCTTGCTCGGATTCCCACTTTCAAATTATGAAAACTTTTTCCTTCTTCCCTCTTCGTTTCTGTTTTTCACGTTGCACGCTCCGAGAAAAATCGTGGAAGCTATCCACGCGGAACTCGTGTATGGTGAAAGCAAAAAACCAAGAAGAACCGTGGAAACTATCCGCGAGAGCTCGTCGGTAGTCAATGGGAAAACGAAGAAAAATCGTCCCTCTCGTTTGCGACCGGAAATAAAGGGCAATGGAAGATGAACCGTATCGGTTATAAATGTCGTCGGGTTATCGTCGTGCGAACAATGCGTTCGCGCCGAGTATTCTCGGCTCTTTGCGTTATCGCCGGTTCTCAGAGTGCATTCACGTGCTGATAAATGCAAGTGCCGCTCCGGATATTTTTTTTTAACTTTGTTGGTGCATTAAGTGCGACATCGTTGACCAGATTTCTTTTTGTTTCATCGAATCAGATCTCCGGTTGACCGACTGCAGCGGAAATAAATCTTCTGCTCTCTGTTCGATGAATTTCCGCTTATCGAGCGAACGTCAGATTCTGGAACGACTGTCTTTTGACTGGAAGTGTGCAGAAGTCTACTAAACAGATTTTAATTCTCAGGTTTATAATGAGACCCATTTGTGACGCAAATTGTTAAATTGTAGAATTTCGGTCTTTTCTATGACTTAGATGTTTTACTCATTTTTGAATTGGAAGTTGAGAACTAATGATTATTATGGGGAAAAAGAATAATTATTGCAACATTCTTCTTTTATTAATATAATAAAATATTCCGTATAGAAAGGATTTAGGGCGAGTTACTGGAGTTTGAAGAAATTATTTCACAGGCAGAAGATGGAGCATTTCTCTCGAGGGTAAGCATAGAGATATTTTAATAAAAATTTTGCAAATATGATAAATAGCTTGTTCTCTAGGGAATTTAATGCAATTTAATAGAAACTAAAAGATGTACAGGAATGGATAACCATCGCGAGTTGGGAGGACGTTATTTTAATGGCGTAGCGCAATCAAAAAGTATTTCCCTGGAGTTTAGAAATTCCTCCTACTGAACAAATAAACTCATTCCGCGTAGAATTTCGAAAGCTGTGGAAACAAGTATGACCATTGAACAAAACTCAATTGAACAATTTCAAATTCTGTTAGTAAAATAAATAACATTATTAGCATTCACTTAATCTAAATTCGCTCGAATTTTTAACTTAATTCTTATAATAGAAAGTGGCAAGAAATAAAATTCTCTGATGGTTCCTTATTCTCTGTTATCCCTTCACCTAAGTACAGTATCAGTTTTCATCGAGATTTCGATATCCAGTCGTTTCTACTGCCTTCACGCGTCCCGCAGTGAAAAATCCCGTGTCTGGCCAGACGCAGGGGTAAACACGTTTAATAATTCGACAGTACACTTCGAGTAAAGACTAATTCGAGTAACATATGATCTACAAGAAAAAATATACATCTTTCGATATATGACACGTAACTCAGAGATTATTATAGATTCTGCAAAATTTAGTATAACTATCCAATTATTCATTTAAATCAGGATTGATGAATGGGTTACGGGGGTATTCGCGCAACGGTGAACTCGTTAATCGAGCTTGAAACAAAAACAAGAAAGAAACATCCAGCCGCTGGCGCGAACGGGATCAAACAACGCGCGAGTGCATCGCATGTTGCAGATGGTGCATAATTTCCTTGGTCTCGTTAACACAATCACGTGCACGTAACGAATAACGTTCCCTCGTTTTTTCCGTGACCGCGTTTGGTAGGTCTGTCCGGGCGAAACGAGTTCGCGGAAACGAAAATCGCATTTTCCCGTCAGAGCTGTCCGCTGACTCTAACGTAATTCTTCTTGAATAACAGCGCAATATTATTAACCCCTTGCCTTACAAAGACGAGCCGCACTCGTCGCACAGAATACGAACCGTACGTTGCAACACGGGTTCCACTTGCGTACAGATTCTTCGAACCTTTGCACCACAGCACCTTTGACTCTTGGAAGACCGTTAAAAGCGAGTCGCGTGCGCTGATGGGCCGTCTTCGTTTATCAGGGCACACGAGGACTTCTGTAGTAAAGTTTATCGCGCGGAATCGTTCGGAAAATTGTCAGCCAAGGGGTTAAGCGGTGAAACGCAAACGGAAACGACGAATCGGTCGAGCGATAAACAGCCGGCGAAGGAGTCACGAGCTCACGCGATTGCATAAGTTATTGCGAATCGAGAATCAGTTCCGCCCGATCTGCCGTGTGCATTAACGTTTTACGGCCAGCCGGCGTATTGTTCCCGTTTAAAGAAACCCGGGAATAATAACGGATAACGACGGCGTTTTGGGAACGGTATTGCGAGATCAGATTCGGATAACGTTGCTCGCCGGCGTAATGTGTTGTAGCTCGGGGAAAGGTGCATTCTCAAACCGTAAATGCGGCGGTGTCGTATCTGTTAAATATCGCGATACGCTAAGGTGTTTAACCGTGTGCACACACTTGGTCATGAAAGTGGTCACCATGCGTGTCAGGTACATTTTACGTTACATTGTAAGTAATAATCGAAAATCTATTTTTGATCAATATTCGGTATAAGACAGTTTGAAAATAAACTAACGTTTATACAGGAAAAGCATTCCGGCAGTCTATAGTACAACAAAACGTAGAATAGGAAAAAGAGAGTTTTAAGATTTTGTTATATGTTCCTTAACCCTTTGACTGCGGGTTACTTGGAAGCAAGGCGAACGCCGCGTGCGACTGAGCTGCAGTAGTACATAGTGAGCCATTGCACCAAACGCCTATGGGCGTCGATAGCACATGATAAGCTGTGTCGTCAAGCGCCTATAGCAGTCGATAGCAGTCAGAGGGATAATTTTTTTATAGCTTTTAATCTGTTTCATTTTGAGCGACTCCATTCACAAAAGACATGTTACCATCCGGCAATAATATTCTATGTACAGTGTAGTTAACATTCGAAAAATATTCCTCTGATTGTTGTAGTTTTCAAAATATCCAGTATATGAATCAATGATTAATTTGAATGTTTGACAATTGTAACTTGCAAGTTTTCCATCCTCTTTCCTGTCTTACAATATTCTACTTGTAATTCAAGTGATTTTGGTCATGTTGTTTACTTTAAAAAAATCGCGATGCTGCAATTCAGAGAATCCGTGTCAGGAATCAGTCCTGTCGACGACAATTTCCTCTCGGGAAAAGATTCTGCGACGTTCGTCGCTGATTTTCCACGGAACATTTCTCACCTGCCATCGTAGAAGTATTCTCCCGATGGACTTCGAAATTTGCGGTCGACGATGCGTCGGCGAGAATCTCTCAGCCGCGTCCGCAGGGATGCAACGAGGGTGAAAATAAATCCGACGCGATCTGTCACCGAGTTTCTCGCATGTACGAACGAAGACCACCCTACCTGCGTTGGCCGCGTGACTTTAACACCGGTAGTTCGAGATTTTTCACCAGCTATTAATACGTTGACTGCTGCAAATATTTGGTAAAAACTTGTTACCTTGGCCATTTTTGCAAGGCTTCAGTTAAATAACATTCTGTACTATTCATTTTATATTAATCAGTTTACAATTTTAACTTTGCAAAGACTTAGCTATGTATTTTTTTTAGTGATAGATACGCTTATTTATTTGTTTTACATGCGTATTATTCAAAACGATGAAATCACGTACGTGTGGCAGCGGCTATCAAAGTGTTAACACGTTGCCTGCCATACTGTGTAGGCTGAAAACGACAGGACTTATTAAACTTCGATATAGCATGAAAGTAATCTGAAATTATGCTCTTTTTAATTAATACTATGCAGGCCGGGTAGTTAGGCGAGTAACTTTCACCAGTGGCCGGCCCTTTTTTCCAATAATTGACAAAAACTGATTTTTTCTATAACGGTCTTGTCCTCCTTTGTGCATTTCTGCTGCCCATGCAATGACGCCAGTTACTAAATTTTAGAATTCTACAATTATTTATAGTTCTTGTTGGTTCTATCAGATACACTTGAATATTTTACTAATAATATTCCTGTTTATAATATATCACCGCGGATTATTTCGCCTGGTTGGGTAGCAACGGATAATCTCCAAACAGAAACTACGCTGGGTGTGACAATTACCTTAACACGCTGGATCCGGGAAACGGGAAACATTGAAACAGTCGGTAATATCGCGAATAGTTTTTCCGTCCCGCTTTGATTTCCGATAACGAATTTTCTGCGACGAATTGTCCGCGTGTCGGTCCGTGCGATGCACGCCGGTGCATCGGCCGGGCGGCGACGCCGCAGACCCTCCGACACGACGAGGGTGAGGAATGAAAACGAAAAGCAATTATTTAAATGCGTTCCACGACACGAAACTTCACTGCTCTCCGTTCGTTCTGTGCTTTTCTCGTTTCCCTTTTTTCTCCCGCGGACCTCTTGTCTGCCCTTTCTCCCCACAGGCAGAGTCTAAAAGGCTGTCGTCAAATTTACTACCGTGTTCTGCAACGCGAACGAATGCCCCGGCCGACGTAAATCCGTGCATTTGGAACAATCAAAGGAGACTTCAGTTTTCGAGTTGACAAACGAGACGGAATTGATTTAAGAGATTCCGGATTCAACAACGGTATCACCTAAGGGACATATGCTTCCAGTTTTTTTCTCCTTTTGCGCGTTCCTCCTTTCCTGATGCCTTAATATTGGAGGCGACAACAATCCATTGTGATCTGTATCAAGAACAAAGCGAAACGGTCATGTAAAACTCAGTACCTAATTTGAAATATTGTTACAACTTAAGGATGACTTTAATGAAGCCCGTAAGTGACAGTAACATTTTTGTAAAAAGTTATGTATATACAGTGGAACTTCGATTATCTGAACGCGGCTCGTCCGAAAATTCTTCTTCTACGTTAATTATAAGATAAGAATTATCATTAGTGACATTGTGTACTTTGTTTTGTACCATCGTGTATTTTTATATTATAAACCAAAAGTATCATTTTTGTGAGAAACACAGGTACAGTGTAAGGCATCTTGCTACCGATTGCAGTTCGGATAATCGAGGTTTTACTGTACTACAATAACCAAATTTAAGAAAAAATACCAGTACTGTTGAGAGATACTAGCAACCGTCCTATAAACTTAATAGAAAATTGGAAATAATGACGGTCACATACATTGGGAAATGTACTGGATTTAAGAAACATGCATTCGAGTGGAGGATTTTGCCGACTTTCAATAAGCTTCCTTTATATCCTTCTCGTTTCTCAATGCACATTTTTCTCTGTCAGGTTTTTTTTTTATTTTATACTCGATTTGAACGAGGGGAGCATAGCAGTGGAACTCGCTGTTACAGTCTGCGTGTCGGTTCCCAGAGCTGGAAACTATGTCACATTGGCAAGTACGGGAACAATGACGTTGCAATTGACGGTCTAGTCGATGGTCGATGCTCTGGATCTCTTGAAATTTCCTGGTCCGCCTTGGTGAGACCGCTGCGGCGCCTTACCTGACCGGGGAATCTTGTTATTACGGTTATTAGAGTTTGTCACGAACGTTTCGGTGAAATCTTGAGGTCAGCGCGACGTCTATCGAACTGACTTCCGTTATGCCGGAATGAATTTCTGGACGTTATTCGCGTTATTAGGAATTTCTGAAACATTCCTCTGAATGAATTAAATCTTTGTAAATTTATCATGTAGTTGTTATTCAATTCTTGTAAGATAATATGAATGAGTATGTTCTTAGGGTATTCTTTCGTGTTTGCTGGTCGTACAGTTATTTTTGTACACCTTGTATGTGAACGTTCTTTCGTAAACTTTTTTTTAGAACATGGCACTTGTGATCGCCACGTGAGAGAAACATTAATCCTTAATCGTAAACTCTTGTATGGTTAACTGGGTGACCCACCATACGAGTTATCCTGAATAACCGGGTGATCCAACATACAGTGAGCGAAATTCGTTCAAGCGCACTTACTTTTTTTAAACTTTTCAAGGTAAGGGTTTCAATTTTAAATAGAACGAGTATAGCCATGAGTTAGAATTACAAATATATTTATATATTATAAACATTTTTATATGTATATTTATATAAACGTATTTACATACATTTACACCAATGAAATCTTATTGTAAGCGCGAAATTCGTTTAAGCGCACATGAAAAAAACGGCTAAAAAATGAAATTTAAACCAAAAATATTAAAGTTATATAGAATCTTAATATTTTTTATGACCACCGTTACTTTGGATTACAGCAAAAATTCGATTCGGCATTGACTTTATTATATTTTTAATTACATTATCAGAGATTTGTTGCCACGAGCACTTGATTTGCTGCTTCAGACTCTGAATATTTTGAAATTGGCAGCCATTTGCATATACATCCCTGGCATTTATACCCCATAAGTTTTCTATGGGGTTCATATCAGAGCTACAAGCAGGCCATTACATTATAGGAATGTCCAGTGATTGCAACCACTTGCGGGAATGTTTGGAGACGTGAATGGCTGCGATATCTTGTTGAAAAATAAATTCACGATCACCGACTACGTCCTCCAAAAATGGAATTAATCCTCCATCTAGCACTTCTCCATACATTTCTGAATTCGTTTTGGAAGAAATGAAGCACAACTTTAGTATTCCATAAGAGGAAAAAGCTCCCCAAATCATAACTTCTCCACCATCAAAATTCCGGCTCAATCTGGGAGGATATTTTTCACGTAAGTCGTGCCAATACGAGCTGAATCCATCTGGATCATCTAAGTTAAATTTTTTTTCGTGAGAAAAAATTACTCTTTCCCATTCGTCAGTCCAGCTCATGTGGTTCCGTGCAAATGTTAGACGTACAACCTTATGGTGCAACTTTAACATCGGTTTTCTTCTTCGTTTCTTAAAAACAACGCGTGGGGTGTTATGCAAAATTTGTTGTACACATCGTTTAGTCACCGACAATTGAAGTTTTACAACAATTTGAGTTGCAACTAAACGGTTTTCGGTTGCTTCAACTATGACTTGATTCTTTTCCCGCTTCGTTATTTTAGAATTTCCTTTCGTAGTACGTTTTTCCCCATACTTCTCACAAAGTTTTAACAAATTTTGAACAATACACTCGGAACGTTTGATCTCTTTTGCGAGTTTCCTGTTTGATTCTTCTCTTTTTTTAAAACTGTAAATATGAATTTTTCCTCTTCAGATAAATATTTTCCCTTAGCCATTCTTTTATTTTCCTTTTCAACGACAAAGAAAACAAAACATAGACACTTTAGAGAAAACTTTAAACATGAGGCAACAATATTAAATACTTACCTTTTCCACTCCTCTCAATATTAAATGAAAAAAGAACACCGAATACACTTGCACTTAAACGAATTTCGCACACGCACTAGCTGTTGTAAACACTTCTCCCTGTTACCTGCTCTTACGTGTAAACACGGAGAACAACAATGTAGGAATGACAAAAGTAAACATGTAGCAAGTCAAATATACCACCGTGGTAACATTGTTTTACCTTTACGTTTAGATAGGTGGGAGAATGCGTAAATTTTGAAATACGCTTATACGAATTTCGCTTACTGTATGAGTTACCTTGGAAAGTTAGATGATCCACCATATGAGTCTCCTCCGATGTCCGGCGGACCCACCATATGAGTCTCCTCCGATTTCCGGCGGATCCACCATATGAGTCATCCTCTTATAAAAATGATCACACAATAAAATTACGCCTCTGTTGTAAATGAAGCTTATAATTCAACAAAACTTCTTACGAAAGTTCATTCTCTGACGCGCGTTAATCCCGTATTTCATTTTTGTGCAACATTTTCCTGTGAAAGAAAGATGCGAGGAAATGTTCCAGAAATGTTTCATAAATAGAGGGAAACATTAAAAGGCGAGGTCAGCCGACGAAGTTTTTATAATTGGTACGCACACTTCCGCCATAATTAGTCCCGACGATCACGGCCTCGTTACATTTTCCTTCCTGGAAGTCCATCCGCGCGCTGGTCTAATTTTAATGAGTCCGAGGAGCAGGAATTTAGAAATTTCACGTCATAGCAACGAGATTTCGAACTGCGACATGGCTTCCCCCAACCTGATTAGTACTTCCTGCTAGAATATAAAATCTGTGCCGTTTGTCGCTGTTACCGGAAGCCGTAGAAGCTTAAAAAAAAAGAATGTGGTCGTCTGGCGTACCCGGCATATTTTGAGGGGCTTCCTACTTGTTCCGTGACGTTGCTTTCGGAAACGTTTCGTTCGAAAGCCGCGGAAACCGCATCCGTCGAAGACTTCGTGCTTTGTAAAATCGCCCTCTGTACCAGACTGTGTGTCTACATTGAAATTTCTTCTGTATCTCTTGAGAACTTTGCTGGAAGCATGTACAGACCTCCGGCTACATAATTATTTATTACCATCATAAACGGATACAGAATCTTGTATGCACGCATGTATCTATTTGAGTAAATTGAACGTTGCAACAATAATGTACGAACACATCTACACGCTTTAATACTCAACTATTTTTTTCTTTTATGATTTATATGAAAAACGACAGGTTATATCATGTCTGACTGGAAATGTGTTTTCACTGTGACATTAAACGTATTAAGAAAATTTTCTTTTAACACGTTGATCGCCACAATATAAACGGGCATACCTAACCAGACACGATGGAATGTATTATTTTTATTATAAATCGTAAAGAAGAAATAGATTTGAGTACTCAATTGTGTTCTTAACATGTGTGTTCCTACATTATTGTTTCAGTATGAAGTTTGCATAGAATTTTGCGACATATCAACAATTATTTAATTAAATTAAATTTGAGATATCGATCACCGGTGACCGCCACGGCGTTCAACGTGTTAATGGAGTGCCTAGATACATGAAGTATTGAAGTATCATTGAAATAAGCAGAATGAATTGATTAATCTCAAACAAATCATCGAGCGTTTAAATTTTCTTCGATTTCAGAATGTTAGGAATCTTGACGAGTTTTTCTGGATAGCTGAATATTCGGAGGGATGTGCATGTGACGCTCGCGAAACGAGTCTGTCGCGGACGATGGAGGCCGACATTTTTTCTCTCAATTATTTTTCGACGACACTCGTCAGCGAGACAAAACGAATCATTTGAACGTTCTTTTTGCTGAAAGGAGGATGCTCGTAAAGCAAACGGGAAAACGTTTACTCCCGTACGAATTGGACCACCGTGTCCTCGTCCTGGCCGATCGTTAGTTTTCAAATTTTCACTGAATTTCCAAACGAGAAGAAACAAATTCCCTCGACGTGCAGGAAAATGAGCAAAACGGAAACAGTGTGTAAAAAAGGGAGAAGTTCGAATGGAGCATCCGGTAAAAATTTGAACACTGTAGTTTCAACGGGTCCTTTTCATTGGACTAATCGTCGTCCTTCTAATTGAGCCCTTCCATTCTTCTGCAAATTACCGTAGAGAACTGCCCCGCGGCGTCGGTTTACCGGCGATAAAACGTCAGCCGGAAAGCTCGATTAAAACGTCGTTTGATCGAGATTTATTAAGTCCTTTCAACGGCCTAATCCTCGGCTCGATTGTGTTCCAGGTTTGATCACCACCAGCGGCAGGAAACTGGATCGAGAGAATCAGGCCGAGCACGTACTAGAGGTGAGTTTGCATATAAATTATTCCCGGAAAAATATTGAAATTCGAGTCCGAGCCATGAATCAGCCGTTATCTGTCGGCCGCCAGAATTCTTTTCTTTTTTCGATCGCGCCATTGTCTTAACGATTCATCGACCGCGCGACGTTCGATCGCAAATGGGACACGAAATTGCAAGTCAACTTTTGATTGATTTCGCATGAAATATTCAGTGCGTCACAGTTTTTTTCGTTCTGATAAAAAATCTGTTTAAGATCGATTACTTATCGCACGATCTTCATGAATAATTACGCGGTACAATTATGATTCACTTGATATGGAATAATTGTATTACTTGAAAACATAGTAAGTAAAATAGTAATTCGGTTGTCCACGTCAAAGATCTAAATTCATTAAATTATAGGTCTTAGTAATAACTAGACTGCGGATGTTTACGCAATTTAACATATTCACACACTTGAAATGTGTACATAGAATTGCGTAAAAGAGCTAGAAAGTACATATTTTAAGCATACGAAATACAAAATGTAGTTATGTCAAGATTTAATTTCTTCAATTATATTTATCTAGTAATAACCGTCAATTATAAATTCCTAAAGTTAATATCAATTTGATTTGAAAGATACAAGAAGTCATTGCACGTAGTATGTAAACATCCAAGAGAACACACTTCTTAACCAAGTTTAATCCCTCTTTGATCGTCATCTGCGATGGTAGCTCTCCCATCTACTACCAGAAAGTTTCCACTGTGAAATCTCTGTCTTCGTCAGGCTCCAGACCACCCACCGATCCTTTTGAAACAGATCGTCTGTTCTAAAGTTGAATGTTCTCGCGTCTAAGGGACCAACTTGTTAGGCAGTGTTACTGATGAGTCTACTAAAAGGTTCAGAATGGAACGGACACTTCCTCTATTCCCTTTCTATGTTATTGCCGCTATCTGTTCTACTCTATTACAAACCAACGCACACACTTACTGCTTTTTACTCGTTTCCTACGTTTTCCATATATTTTAATTTCTATTCGGTATATATTTCATCTATTCCAAAGTGTGTTTCTTATTGCTCTATTCTTTTTATAGAGTTATTCCGTAGACCTGGAAAGAGCCTATGTTCCGTGTCACTGCAATGAGTGCTCGTTACAGCGTCTCAAGAAAATCAGGAAAATTGAGAGCAAGGGATTAGAAATGAAACCACCGGAAGACTGATAATATTATTAAAGGAAAAGTAAGGATAGCATCGGCGCTTCCAGATTATAAAGTTTCTTCCGGAATGCATTTAGCATGGGCAACCAAACGACAGTGGCGCCGTTTTGATACGGTTCCCTGGCACTGTTTGCCGAAACACTTACTTCCTTAATCGTTTATCTCCTGACGCGATTTGCCCGGGGTCTTAGGAGAGGATCCTGACGAGTCACGGTAGCCAGCTTAGTTAGTTCTTGGCTGGTGGGGTAGCTTCAGCGGAATAATCACCTTACGCTAAGTATAATCGTGCGTCGGGTGCGCACAGTTTGCGCTCTGCACCATGCACCCGTGTCGGTTTAAGTCGGATTCGCAAATAAAACCGACGTCGAATTTCCTGGATCGTGCCAGGTAAAACCGTGCCACCATGGTAAAACGCGACCACCTCCCATGGGAGAAGATCCTCCCTATGAAACTAGCATTATGTAGTAGTTTCTAATAGCGGCTTAGACACGGTTCGCCAATCGCGCGAACCACTTTCGACGTTCCTGACACATATTACGGTTTCAGGCATAGAATCGTCTCATTAACTCCTGCTAGATGATAATATCGTCTTGATTGCGACCCACTTGTTCAGATACAGCATAATATCCGTATTAGATGAATTATAGGGGCTCATTCGGTTATACTTGTGCCCTTATTCGTGTCGAAATTGTTTGTACCGAAGTCAGTTTGTACTTGATGTCAGCTATAATAATTTGTCGTTGTTGTAGTCGACTGTGATAGAAATGTCTGGCTTGAAGAGAATAATCCATATCTTTTGATATTCTAATCTTCAATTAAATTAAATGAAAAAATTGATGATGGTCCTTAGTAAAAATCTATGAAATCCCTCCCCAAGATATAGAATTCTTTCAAATATTACATCATTTGAAGTAAATTTTCTTTCCACTTGAACGTAGTAGTGTGAACATCGTAAGTAGAAGAACTCATTCTTGGTCGGACACGCGCGGAGCGTAATCCTCGGAACAAGAAATTCTCTATCATAATACTCCGAGTCCCTGCAATTACGAACTGAAATGCGAGAAAACTTGAAAACTGAACAACTGCCGGTCCCCCCTCTCAGCAAATATAAAACTTCGAAAACCGAACGTTGTAACGGACCGAAAACACAGCGTATCCGCAGACTTCCCTGAAACTCAAAACTAATCAATTTTTCCGGAACTTCGGTGGATTCTCGAATAACCGCGGCGAACGATCCTCGTTTCGCCAAGCGTTTGCAAGCTGCAACAATCGTGCAGACAGGGAAACAAAAGCAGAAAAGGGAACGAGGGGGAGTACCGTATCGAAAATTAAACCCATTCACGGTGAAATCTCGGAATACTCGATGGAGGCGAGCCGTTAAGGTAAATCGAATTTCCTAACGGCGTGCTAACGCTAACAGGTGATAGGTCGATTACCAATGCACCCTTTCTGCCTCTTAGTTTCACCCTCTTGCTTGGCAAATCTCTCGAATCGCCGCCCGCCCGTTCGCATCGCTCTTCCCTCCTAATATCGTCAGACTGGAAATGAGGAAGAAAATCGTATCCTCCTTGAAGATTGAAAAGTAAAATGAGGAGAATCTCCTGTCTCGAAGGGTGAAAGCGAGATGGCCAGGTTTAAGAGTACCTCTTCCTCCTTCTTCTTCTTTTTTTTCTTCTCGATAAAGAAACAGAAAAAGAAGAAGAAGAGTGCAGAAACGCAGGCGAGAAAAGGGTCGAGGAAAAGAGAGTGGCGTTGGCGAGTAGATGGAGAATCAAGGACGGGACAAGGTGAGACATTTCTCCACGGGTCGTCATTGGAGACTCTTGGGGATTTCTCTTCTCGCGTCCGGATTAAAGGAGGAACCTCAGAGCCTCTCACCTCCTACGTGTGTCTCCGCATCTGTGTCTGTGTGTGTGTCGCGAAACGTCGGAATTTCGTTACAATGGAAAGAGCACGAGAGTGTACCAATCTCGAGAAAAGGTTCACGCGACGGGAGCTAGAAATAAATAGAGCCTGGTCGAAATGGAAACGCTTGGGCGGCGCCTGCTCCGTTTCAGGCCTCGTAACGAGTTCTTACGCATCGACGAATCGGGGAAAACAGTTTTATGTAGCCATGATTGAATCCGAAATTTCGAACGAGAATGGCGCACTGCTGCGTCTTGTTGGAGCTGCTGTACAGTATAGAGGCATGGATAATCGTCGTAGGAAGCTTTTTAACATCTGGAAGCGTTTGAGACGTGGATCTATAGAAGGCTGTTGAAAATAAGCTGGATGGACAGGATTCGCAACAACAACGTCCTCACCAGTTGGAAGAGGAACCAATAAATAGTGAGAACTATAAAACGACGTAAGTCAGAATACTTTGGTAGCATTACGAGACATTCTGAAAAATGGGAGAGTCTACGCTTATGGTCAAAGGAAAAATCCTTGATAAGCATAGTTTTGGCAAATGAATCTGAGACATTGATTTGAAAAGTCTACACCCCAATGATTCCTAGCAGCTGTAAACAAAATCATTACAATATGAACATGGTAACCAGCGTGAAACCCACCGATCGATGACGATGATGTCACCGCAAGAAGAAGAGAAGAAGAAACGAGGGAGGCAAAGCCATGCGCCGATCCGGTTTCCGATACAGCACATTTCACCGTCGCCCGGAATTTATTAAGCCGATGTCGTCTATCCGCAGGAAGTTCGACTTACGGGCCGGAAACGCCGTGACTAGTATCGATTTTATGCGATACGGGAGCCGATGGAACGGGATCTGTTCTTGTTGCGTACGGATGTCGATGGTCTTGATGTTTGTTATGAATCGATGATCGTCGGGCTACTTTGATTGTTTGTTTATTTATTAATTGACAAGTAAAAGTTACATTCTACATCGAACAATGTTTGCGGATTACCGATTAAAGATAGTGAATTATGTTCAAAAATAATTCGTACATTCATAAACGAGCATTGTACTTATAAAAGGAAAATTCATGCCTCGTCGTTTGAGTCTTAAGTTCTTCGTGAATACTCGAATGACTCTTTTTATTAAATAAAGTACACAATAAAATTAAGATGAAGCTTAGCCGGGGCGAATTCGCATGTTTCTTTCCATTAAAACTTTCACGGGACGTTACGTGAGCGATCGTTTTACATAAAACCGGAGACGAATTTCGCGCGGCCCCATCTCGATCGTAAAAGTTACGATACGCGGTTATCCGTTGTCTGGCATCGCAAACTTTTCCACAAACTTATTCCAACGGCGTTCGTTTAGGCTCGCGTCGACGACGATCCTCTGAGCTGAAGTTTCGCAAATCGAAACTGCGGTATCTCCTGTCAGGATCTTGCGATACCATGCACCCGTTGCTCCAAGGGCACATGCATACGTGTACACCGCTGACAGGAACTCCAGAGACACCAGGGAACTTCGTAAGAATTTCGTGGATGTATTCACTAGAGTTTTATTAAACGTAATCGTGATTAGACACGCCATGTAAGTGTAAAAATCTTGTGCGCAAACCATGGATGCTTACGAAAATATAATATATTACAGTTCTTAACACGGGAGAGGTGAGAATTTCTCTCACGCTTGTTGAGAATGCTTCATATGTATCTTCATTACTTCTAATAAATCAATTCCCAAAAAAGTGTTTCTCTAGGTTCTCAATAACACGTACGCATACATATTTGCCAATAAAACAGCAAATAAGGTGAAAAATAAACAAAAGTTGCAATGTGAGAGAAATTCTCATGGGACACCTTTAGCGCGACATAAATAAACGACACTTCTGCCGGGTTAAATATTGTCACAACTTACTTACAGATGGCAGAATATATATTTTATTTTATTAATTTCTCAGAAAGGGTTCATTTTACATACTGCTCTAACCTGAATTCTATAAGCATCCAAGAAAAGTTCCGAACGGCAGGATTTGGGAGTTTCTTCGATGGCTGATTTTTACGACGACGAGAGCGCGATCGTTCGCGATTTATCGCGCGCAAAAAGCGGGACGCGTTTCCGCGCGGAGGAAAAGCGGTTTCTAGTTTCCTGCGCGCCTACGAATGCAGCCAAGCCTCGTAAATTATGACCGGAATTATGAAAAAGGGGCCTCGACATTTCTGCGAAAATGGAAACCACCATCCACTGACAAACGAGATTCGAGGAAGAAGCTTTCACGATTCGATGAATCGACGGAAAATTGCATCGAGAGACTCTCTTCTTACATTTTGTTTGTACAGTATAACCATGATTATTTAAATTAGTATGCTGGAAAAATCATTCAAAATAATTTTTATTTTTTCAAACAGTCTTAACGATTTTACTCCTGCAGCTTGTTTAGAAATTTTTGAATTATACTTAATGGTATTTTGTCAGGTTTGACTTTATGTACTTATCAAGCTGTAATAATTTACTTCACAGCAGAATGTAGGTTATTCAAAAATAGATATCTGCTTATCCACGCTCGGAAGACGTAAACAAATCCACCATTTCATTTCAATAATATAGTTCAACTTTTATCAAATTGTTCTTGCCTTTTTGAGCTAATAAAGCTTGATATACCATATTGATGAATTAAAGAAACCCACGGTATTCGTGGAACTAATGCAATATTGTCAACAGTCGACGAAGACCTTCAGAATCTCTAGAGTTCCTCTCGTACAGCCACTTATCGATTAGTCTACCTTGTTTCCGAAATAATCGAGGTTCCATTGTGTTCGACCCATCGATTTGCACGAACGATGATCGATGCTCTCCGGTTCGATTAATGAAAACACGTATTTCTTTGCAAGGGCTTTCGGTTAGTTATCGTCGAACGCTCGCCGCGCGAGCTGAATTAATAATTAGGTTAATTCCCACAAACAGCGAGCACGGTAATTAATTATCGCTTCGACAAATCTCCCGCTTCCCTTTTCTTCTCCTTCGTTTTTTTTTGTTTCTGTTCTATCATGATTATTCTTTCGCATGATTCATTAACACCAGCGGGGGTTTCGGCTAACGATACTAATATAAATTTGTATTTCCGATATTAAATATCGTTCTGGATCATTATTTCGCTCGCAGGAGTTTAATCCGGGGCCGCTCGCCGCGAGAGGCCGAATATTTGCATTGCAAAGTTCCATCGCGCGATCCGAAATGTAATTCAAATGAATCGCGTAACGTCCTCCAGCGGAAATTCTATTCCTACTAAATTAATGTAATTTCAGCCCTAACGAATATAGCCCCCGACTCTTATTCAAGCTTTAATCGTATCGTCCTCCTTTTTCTCCCTTATGGATTTTAATAAACTTCTCCGTAGAAGTACCTACCATCTCTGCCAGCAAGAAGATTTTTTGCAAATTGTAACAGCTGCTGGAAAATGTGCACCTTCGTATTTGTACCTTCCGAGATTCATTGTTAAGATCAGATTCGCTTCTCTTTAATCGATGAACATAATTTGATTCGATCACATTTCATGTGGTTTTCTTTTTTGTTCGACAAAGAGCGTGGATCGCATTACGCGGAGAAATTAAATTGAAATAAATGTTGAAATCTGGTGCAACTAATATAAATCAATTTGACATGTTGAAGATGGTTATCACTGTAACCATACTGTAATAAAGAAACAAATAAATAATAACTAAAAATGTTTTATGTTACCGTCAACGTTCAAATTGTTTTTTCACAAAAACGAAATTTCACCGCAAAAAGTTTAATTATTTTTTGTTAACTCACCTGTTTTTCATGCGTACCGAAAATTACGTTCTACTCGGTATGTATAACTGGTTTCCAGGTCGGCCTGAAAATTAAATTTTCGTAAATCGCACCGAAGAGAGTTTTTACCTCAGATTTTTGAAAATTCCAGACGGCCGTGCCACCCTAGAAAGCCTCGAGACTGCTTAAAATATGTTCGTGCATAAAACTGTTTATTCGATGTTTTAAATCCCGCAATGTTGCAATGGATTTCAAGGATTTCAGGGCCTGTTTTTTAATCAGCTGACAGAGTCACCATTAGTGCATGCTGGAATGCTTCTAGAATTATTCTAAATCTGAACACCAGCGAAACGAAATTAGAGAAAAATGTATAGTAACTTCTGGGGAGCATACTAATTTATAACTACAAGAATATACAGTCTAGTAATAATTATAAAAGTCCGATTCAGAGCCCCGGAAATTTTCTGGATAGCTGTCAGTCTTTTCTTATTAATTATTTTCACAGTTGGTAACTATACGTAATTCGGAACACAATGGTGGAACTTGTAAGTACGACCTATAGGTCGCAAGTGAAAGTTCTACTTCGAGTGTGAAGATGAAGTTTTCGATAAGACGGACTTTTTATGTGAAACGGTCGACGGTGTTCGAAGTAGGCTTGAAACTTGCTTACTCGCGTGCATAGAAGTGTCTGGCGGATACAGTTTCGAGCAGCTACTTCGGTATAGTCGGTTGAAATTTATGATCGACGGGTTCTCGGTAGCTCGCGGTTAAACTTGCCGGATTCTTCGTTAATTGAACGAATATCGGAGGCTGTTTGGGATTATGGCACGGCATCGCTGGGAATTTCATCGTCCGCCCACGCGTACTCCGAACGCATCGCCTGTAATTTCGCCTCGAAACCTGCTACCAGCGTGAATAAAGACGATTTTAGATCGAAATCTGCGCTGTGTACGATGGCCACGAGAATTCAAATCACGTCCTTTACTTTTCTTACCTGCGCGCACCGTCAAATTGTGCAACTGCTTGAATAAAATTAAAGTTACAACATAATTTATGACATACTTTGATGTTAATAAGGAAAAAGAGACCCTTTTTATCTTATTAAATTGTGAAATTGCTTGAATGACATTACAGTAGAACGTCAATTATCCGAGCGTCGCTTAACGGAATCATCGATTATTCGAATATCGGATATCCGAAGGACCGATTATCGCAACACAAAATGAGTCACACATCTAAACTATGTAATAATGTTCACTTTTTGGAAAATGTGTCCATCTTGCTTCAAATACCCGATTGTAGCGTCTTATTTGAGTTCAGTGCATGTACATTTTATTCGAAACCGATCATAATGAATCGAAAAATTTGGCACGCAATGTATGTACAGTAGTGCTGTGTTAGATGACCGTAGCTCGGGACCATATCTGGCCAGGTATGAAGGGAGGTACAGTTCTAGGAAATTCCGAATATGTTTCTTCTCCATTGAGTGCGAATGAATTTTACACGGCACTACCGTACCTGGATTTTAAAACTGTAATTACGAAAATATTCAGGAATGATTGCAAATAGATCAGAATAATCCAAGATATAAAATTATGAACGATGATGACATTGTTTCAGTCATGGTCGCAGAAAAAAATAATGACACGGATAGACACATCGCGGGATCATGTACCATCCCTGTACACCATGAAGCTGAAAATACATTGGATATTATATTAAGATGGACAACGACATAAAAAAAACGGGTGCAGTACAAATAGTTCAGAAGAAATTCGACATTCGACTATATCTAAAAACGATTAATTTACTTCCTATATTTCGTTTATCGTGTACTTTTTCACGTGAGAAGCATCCATATTTGAAAATTGTTTTGTTTCCAGTCGTTTTATGACATATTCGCAAATTTGGTTCTTCCAGTCCGATTATCTGAAAAATCGCCTATCGGAATGAGTTTGTTTCCCTATTAGTTTGGATAATCGACGTTTTACTGTAAGTCCACAAAAGTGGTCGTAACTTCGTCTTTGATACCTGTTCAGATAGCATAATTAGCGAAGAATCGGATTTAAAATCGCCTCGGTCGTAGTCGTAGTAATCTGGAAAGTTCGCCGGTGAACAAAGGGTCGACGACAAAGAAAAAGGAGCGTCCGGTAACAGGACGCAGCTCGTTTCGCGGAACATTACAACGGCGGCAGTATAGTGAACACCCGAGACGTTGCATCGTGCAGGAACGTGAAAGATATCCGCTTAGACACGAGATGCGGGTAGGCCAAACACGGCCAAAAGCTTTTCGCCACGGTCTTATTAATAGGCGCGATTTTTCACGCTTTTTCCCCGTCTACATCCCCCTCTCCGACACTCTGCCGCTTTCTCAACCTGAAATATTTCAACACCGCCGCGACTGAACCTCTCCGCTGTGCACCAAGTATATTAATAAGAACCCTCCAACGAGTACTTACGCTATCCTTCATGGAATATTCCTCTTTTTTCGCATTTCCGAGTGAGCATTGTAATTGGCGTCACAATTTCACGTATACTCGGTTTAGTAGCCGAAAAGTTCAAGTCGAAAAGTGAGTACGAGGAAATGTAGATGATCAACCTGACATGACCCACGAGACATCGAATCTACAAAATTGCTCCGACAAATGAATTGCTCTGCCTTTAAAACATTTTCTTTCGCAACATTGCCATGTAAAAATATTCCTTTAATGAAAAATAACGCATACAATTTCTTCCATAGAATTAATTAAAAACTGTAATTAGCCAATTGTAAATTGTATACGAATTTAATATACAAATTAATAATGGTGGAAAGAAATCTTTAAACAAGAACATCAGAAGCGTAGAAAACGATACTAGAAAAATTTTAATTGAGTTCAAAAAGACTTTCATCGTCTCCATTTTTCTTCCTTGAACCTCCAGCGACCAACCGCTGCCACTTCAATTAAAAACCGTACATGTTTCGCGCGTTTCGAGTTCAAAAGAATCCACCACCGCTCTCCGTACGAAAACAAGCAGCAGTTTCGAAATATCCCCATCGGGGGTGTATTAAGCTCACTCTTGACAAAAATTGTCTGAGTGTGCTTGTCCTTGCACTCGGTCCTCCCCCGTGACGGCGTCACGTGCTCGGAAGTGAAACTTTTCATTACAATGCGAGCGAGATCAGAAATAAAGCCGGGTGTCGTCATAATCGACTAGCAACGTGCAAAGGGGACACGAAGAATGTCAATTAAGCGACTTTACCGACGGATTCGAGTGTCCATAGCGAGTGGCGCGTAAGGGTTCTCCAGCGTCGACGGAAGAGAGAAGAAGAGAGGCCGGGAAGACGACAAGAGACGGGAAAGAGAAGTCAATGAAAAATAGGTGGGAAAAAAGGAAGTCTCCCTTGCTGAACGAGCCCTTTTCTTTCTTCACCGACCATCGGTTCTTTCCATTTTTTTTCCTTCGTTTTTTGCCCCCTCTCATGCTTCTTCGTGGTTAACCACCCCTAGAAAGATGCTGAATACGCGCGATATTTTTCTACGATGCTGCAACGACCTCACCGGAAATTGGCAGCTTCTACGTGCAACCGGAAACGAGCTATCTGTAGGTGCGCGAGAGCATAAAATCGCATGGGGTTGCAATGAGGGCCGGTTGCAAATGTGGTCCACGTTTGACGAACATGTTCGGTGCTTGAAATTTTACGTGTCGCGCGTCATTACGGTGAAACTGCTGATCCAAAATGAAGATGTAAAGGGCTTTATGGTCGCTTTTGAGATCGGTGAACATGAAACATCTGATTGCTAAGAGGAGGGACCAGAATTGGTTTCATCATATGGAGTTTTCTATTTTTTCAACGAAACTTTCAGGCACCTTTACCATGATGCATGCAGTAGGAAGTTCCTTAAAATTGTAAGTTCCACTCGAAATCCCAGCGTTAGTAAAAAATTGAGTTCTAGTCAATATCACCGAAGTACAATTTCAGAGTTGTCACGAAGCAACTTATGGCTCGCGAATAAACTAGTCAAAGAGTATGTGTCGCGAATGAAAGAATCGTGTTGCCGAGGAAGAGCTCTGAACAAGATTTCCTGTTACAGATAATAGAAGAATACAGATTTTTAATTTAGATTTCGCTTTAAAGTGAACCCTTGTTTGCAGTGGGATAGCTGTAGATTGTTGTCTCCAAATGTGACTAGGTTAAGCAAGGTTTTAGGGAGTGTTGTATTTGTACGTGAAGATTCAGAGAAACATACATTTCCAAATGGCAAAATCAGTGTAAATATTGACCTTTAAATTAAAAATAATGTTTGCTATCATCTCGTACCAGCGTAAGACTATCCCAACCTATTATGTCCATGGTTCTGTCAAATCTGTACTTGAAATTGACGTTTACAGATCGCCAGAATTCTCCGTGCATTCAGAGCAAAGATGGCCCGCGGGCGATGCTTGAAACCGAACGAGCCGAAATCAGTCGAAAATCCTCGCGGACCATCCTCTTTTCAGATCCTCTTTCTGCCATAAATCCGTCATTTAAAAAAAATGCAAGCGGTACAGGTGTCTGGGCAGACGGTGGTTCAGCTTTATCTTCGTTACGAAGTGCCAATTACCCGGCGAGCAGACGGATGGTCGTCGCGTTTTTTCACGGCGGCAAAGTGCATTTACCTTGGCCGGCGATAAAGCATAATTACGCGTGCACGCGGATCCGAATGTTTTTCCGTTGTATCCGGCCTGTTGTCTGGATGCATTCTCCCCGACAATGAAACCGTCTGTCCGCCCAGTTCCTTTCTTTCTTTTTTTTTTCTCTCCTTTCGCGAAGCCACTCCGTCGTCGCAGAGACGTACGCGTCGCGACGGCCCCGGGGCATCTGGCTCCCTTGATTTTCGTCTCGTTACACGTCTCCCTTTTATTCGAATAATGGCGCGGGTAGCTGAAGGAAAGCGCGTCCTCGTCGCGATCCCAGTACACGGGAGCTTTGCACGTACACAACGACCGACCACGCATAATTGATGCCACCGACAGCGCTAACGTTCGCCTCATTCCTCTCTCTCTTCTCGTTCACCTTCTCCTCCGTCTGCGTTCCGCTTTCAACAATGCGACGCGAAAAGAGTTTGCCTTTTCCTCGCGGAAGCGCCTTCAAACGAGAGGGAACGGACAGAAGGACGAAGCGACAATAACGAACGGAGAAGGGACCGCGGGGTGAAAGAGAGGCGGCGGACCGGCCAAAGGGACAGGATGTCGAAGGGGCGAAGAAATGAAGGGTTGGAGGGATCGCGGGACAAAGGACGGTATAGAGGGATAAGGGTGTGTATTGATAAGGAGGTAAAAGGATAAAAGGATAGAGGAATGTAGAGGCAGGGTGTGGAGAGATAGAGGAATAGGTGGATACGGAAACAACGATCCAACGAATGGAGGAATAAAATGAGTTAAGGAGAATTGGACCAGCGGAAGGTGAAAAGTCAAAAAGACGGTGGAATACAAAAGCGAGGGAATAGTCGTTTATTGGATGACCGTAGAATCAGAGATATACCTTCATAGAAGAACAGTGGGATACCACAAAAATTCACGTTAAGCGGATAGAGGGAAATCTTGGAGAAAAGGGAGCAGCGTTTGCAACTGAGGAATAATGGGATAGAATAATACAAAAACAAAGAGTAAAGCTCTTTAACAGTTTGCTGAGGACTCTCAGACCATTGAACTTAGGCTTGAGAGTGGAATACACAATTTTGCTTATAGTTTAATCGAGTATACTCAAATGCATAATACATTTTTTGTTATACGGACAAGAAGTATGTTCTTGAATCTTTTCAAAAGCAATAGAATTTTTTATCAATTCTCTGAATACTGTACGCGACGTTTATTTGTTCCCATAGAAATCAGTATATTTCTTCCACTCACTGTACCCGAGAATGAGGATAAAAAGCAGAGAAGTGCGGGCTCCCAGGTATATAGATCACAAGGACAGAAGACTGCGGGACACAAAGGTAGAAAAACCTACAAACATATTGACAGAAAAGTAGGAAGGGAACGTGAAAGGACGGAACGTCAGGCCAAAGGTTAAAGAGGGGGAAAAAAACATGAGAAGCTGAGGCAAAATAGGGGAATAGGAAGTGCGCGGTCGAAAAAAAGGACAGAGGAGCAGGCTCGGGAAGAAGATGAAAAAGAAGAACTAATCAGGATGAGTATTCAGAAATCTTGATGGCAAAAACTTCGTCGCCGGGAGCGTTGCGCGTGGCACGGACGAACGACCAACCGGGAAAATGCGAATCAGCAGTGGGAAAATTCTGGCACAAAGGGAAACGAATGCGTGAACTCGTCCGGTTCAACGTGCCATTGTCTCGAATTCTAAAGCGGCGATGTATCCGCAATCTACGTGGCTCCTCTGATTTTTCGCGGTACCGTCTAGCGATGATTTGCAGCGGACTGACCCGAAATAACGAGGAAAACAAACGAAAATATTCTTCGAGCTACATTTTTTCACGGAGCCTTCTGTTTCCCGGTCCTCCGTCAAACTTTAGAACAGGCTGTCTCTGGCATACATCCTCTTGTCAGTTTTGATAAAAGCTCTTCCGTTTTAGCTCAAATGCACCCGCTGCTTTTTATTATCTTCCCTCCTGAAAGGCTGTTCTGGTTAAAAAGTTTTCATAGTTTTGATTAGGGTTGTTCCGATTAAACTCCGAAGCTGTCCGAAGAAATTGTGAAAGTTTGAAGATGGAAAAGTGTCGAGAACCTGTTTGAATTGGAAACAATCGGTATAGCTGAGATGAAGTGGAGAAGATAAATTGAAATCAGACCATTAATTGAGACCCTCGGGCAGTTTATGTTTAAAAGTACCTTCGAATTCAACATCAAGTTGCTCTTTGAGCGTTATTCGTTACAACCGCACCTCCCAGACTCGTCCACTCATTTTCTACTACATTAGTCACAATCGCTTATAACGAGTGTCTTGCAAACTCTGATGCGTGTTACCACACATGACATATTCAAGTCTTTCTTGAATACGAATATTTAATTACTTCGAGGTATATTTATGATTCCACATCGTTATTGAAATTTTAATATTGACCAGAGTTTTATGAAAATTAGTGCTCACTTGACTCAAGTCAATCTGATACGTTGCTCATCAAGGACTCCCTTGTAATTAACATGTTAATAGTTCTAAAACAATTATTTTTTGTTTCTACAATAATGTGTTCTGTGGGTCGCCTATGATCCACACATTAACTTTAACTTAATCAAACAACCACTCACCCTCAGCTCACCAATAACACTGAACTTACAATGACATATTTCTATTCACAACGATACATTTTATATCAAATTATCCTTGTGTGTCTGGTCAGTTGTAGGATATTCTACTGTGGCAGATACATTAATACCCTTCCATGGCCTTGTGTCATAGGAAATGTATGACCTTGAACATTGCTTCCATCTCCGAGTCAGTAAAAACTCTGACCATTTGACACATATAACTGACCAATCTCAAACTACTCACCCGGTATGTGTTCACATTAACCGCGTTTGTGGAAATTCAGGCTATTCCTCACTACGCGGATATTTAAAAGTCGAAGGTTTTGTATAGAAATCGAAGGACTGGTACGTGCACATATTTTCGCCGGTATCGTATTATCGTGAGCAGCGGGAGATCGGAACGACAAAAATAGCCGTAGGACATAGGAATTCCACGGCTCTATCGGCGGTATTTTCTTGAATGGCGAACCCGCTGCAGGGTAGGTATGGCTTTTACGCTAACTTCATCAACATCGTTCCGTTTAAAAGGCACTAGCTGGTATCGTGCACCCGATAAGTCGTTTCAAGGAACAAACTTTCGCAGTCACTTTCCGCGAAACTCTCGTCCCGTTCCGGCACCGCCCATGGCTATAGTTATTAATTACACGATCTGGCTCCCGTTAATTGAAGACAAACTTCCTTCATCGGCAGTAGGCAAGTAGACAATTAAGAGAAATAGCCGGTACGACCGGTGCAGTCAGCGGATCTTCGATATCTCGCCCGCCTTTCCCCAAGTTGGTTCTAATTATTAGCGACCGCAATTACGAGGGTGTTTCCTGTGATAATATCATTCGTTGCTATCCGCGGCGAAACATTTATGAAAGGATTTGGTCGATTAGGAAACCATTAATATCGTTGTTAATATGTTGAATTTATAGCGCCGTATTGTATAGTTCGATAATATAGTAATGGATGTGAAAAAGATACATGTTTACAAGAAGTAAATGGGTGACCAAGGTAGTATTTTGGTCGTTGTGAAGGAACGCTGGATCATTTAATTATGTGTACTGAAACTCAGTATTCTTGTGGTGCAAGCATTTCTTGGAGTTTGATAGAAGTGGCTGTCATGTGTACAACATTAAACATTATTACCAGTTTTTTCTCTTAAAACTAAATGATAATAAAATGTATGTTGAAAGCGAGCTGCAAGAGGCTTCGAGTCATTTTTTTTATTTTTATTCCAATGAGACCTTATGTTAATAAGCCAGTTCTGCCTGCCTAAACCAATTTTGCATTTTTAGTGTTTCACCAGATTCCTGCACAATATTTGGTTCATTCTATCATGATAGTCGGGAAAAAATGATGAATATTTCTTGTAGCAACAATGAAGATTCTAGAAATATCCTGATGCGTCTATGGTGTCCATAAAACATTGTATCGCTTTGAAACGTCCTGCGCACAAGGTTTGTTTCGTCTTGAAACCAAAGAGACGCGTCGCACGAAAGGATAAAGTTCATCTGGCCACTTAACCATCTTGCGGAGGCGCCTTAAGCGTTTTCCAATGCATAGCTGCCAGCTAAACGAGACGTATCCTTCCAATCCCTTAACCCTTTTTCAATCCGTATTTCGCTGGAGCTTGTCGATGATCCTCCACCTGAGCGTGCATCGATCATCGATTTACACTTCCATGGTAAATATTTACTTAAACGTGTGGCATCGCGTTTAAGGGTGACGTGAGTGACCTGAAAGACAAAAATTTTCATTATTCGAACGAACACCTTCAACGTTACGAAAAACCGTGTAGTCGGGATTACATTCTTTTTATTCTAAATACATTTTTAAATACCTTTTTGTTATTTAACACATTGATTGCCCACATTATGTAGGCTGAAAACGTCACACCTTTTTAAGCTTTGATGCAACATGAGAGTAGTCACAAAAGATGTCACTTTTAATCAATGATGTTAAAATTCTTTATACCTTTTTGATGGCTCTGTTAGCTCTTTTTAGATTATTTTACTAATGCTATTCGTAGTCAGATAAATAACAACTGAATTTAAGTGTCACCTACATATGGGTAACATGGCAGTCAAAGTGTTAACCGTAATCTTAATCCCAACTTTGTTATTTACATTTTTGTCGTAGTGCCATTTGTTCACCAGGAATAAAATCTGACAATATTAACATGCAATAATGAATAATTGCATAAAAGTCTGCAGTCTAGTAATTACATTGTACATTAAAAAATGTTTGCACCTTGCCAATTGTCTCTCCCAAAAATCAGATTATCTCGATGCAATGGAAAACTGAAAAAATTGATTGTACAATGTCGATTAAGAAAAAATGAAAGTTTATGTCCCGCTAACCGTAAAATTGCAGTGAACATTGGAGAAATTCAGTAAAATCCTGATTATCGAAATTATGTCGATATAATTGTTTCAGAAAGTGGATATTTGAAATTTCGCGTTGCATTCTTCATCGGTTCGATGATCTATTCAGATCGGTACGCAGAATTTTCCGGGTGGAAAATTTGCTAACGTAATAATTAATCCGTCCGTGTGAAAGTAACTCGCAGAAAAGGGGGCAATTCAATTCCATTTGAAATTTCATTCATCTTGGTTTCGTCGTTCGACGGTAATTCACTGAATGAATTGACAATCACCGAACATTGGACGCTTTAAAATTCCATTGAACGGGCGACTCGACTCCGAGTCACATTCGTCGCGGAATTATTTTCGCTTAAACCGTTCCGGCCGTCCGTCCGCCGGAAATGGCTCTGTTGAACGGAAAGTAGGGCAAATGGATGCCTTGGCAGACAGCTCTCGAATTATGCACGCTTTTCTGCTTCGGCGAGCGAATAATATCCACCTAATGATCTGTTAGTTTACGTCCGGAAGGAAAACAAAGGGAAAGCTCGACGGAGTCAAATGAAATCCCTCACGATGAAACGTGACTTTTCCCCCGTGTCAGACGTTTCGCGAAATCTCGAAAATCCTTCTCTTTTGAACAGCTTCTTTGTGTTAGTCTTCAATTACAAAAAATCGCGTGGAATTGACGCGAAATCAGCTCTTCAGTTTTAATTACGCGGGAATGTCACACAATGGACTGTGGACTTCAAAGATGAATACTTCGTTTGTTCTGGAAGTTTAATCAATTTCGATAACTTGGACTCTGTGTTAAGCATAATGATTTATATTATACATTAAATTAGAGGCGGCTAACAGGTTGGAAATTAATTTTATATTATTCAGTGTGATCGTGTTATTGTACACGTCGATGAAAGATCATTGTTTTATGCAAAATTAAATCAGGTTTTAATATTCCTGTATGCGATGGCACAGTCATTTAGTTCACCGAAATTACAAAGTACTTCCATACTACATTCATACTATACACAAAAGGTTTTTCCTCATGGATTAATGGTTTCAAAATCATCCAATTACTTGTTCAAATATTTGTAATGAACTTGTTCAAAAAAACAGGAAGAAGTGTAAAGTATACTCCAAAATAAGCGATGAGTCGCCAAATTGACTCAAGGAAAACTTGAGAGAAGCTCTGAAAGCTCTAACCTCGTCTTCAAGGATATTGCGTATCCTGTCTGAAGCCCCTCCACAAAGAACTGCGTTTTCCCCGTATTTTGGGCTAACAGCGAAGCAGTTCTTTAGAATCTTCTCCCCTCGTATTGAAACCCTTCTCGTAATTACGGACCTCTGGTGATATCTTCAGTTTTAACCCTACCATTTGTGGCTGACTCTTTTGGAAGTCGACACGAAACTCACTGCCATGAATGTTAAATATTATACGACCATCAGTTTCAGAAAGTCGTGTAAATTTTTCCTGCATAGTAGAGTTTATGTTATTTCGTATTGTTGTTATGAAATTTATTAACGTTATTCATGTATGAATGATGCCACCTCAATGGGAACATAGGCATCATCGGTTCAGTGATAGATTAACCTTTTCAGGGACATTTTTAAGTTCATACAAAATGGTAGTTATTCAGTGTGAATGAGTGGATATTAACACGTTGACTGACATGGGGTGAACAATATATGCAAAACAAAAAATGTCTGAATCGATTAAGTATTCAGTCGCGTACACGTGACCGTTCGCCATTATAACAAATGTTGCTCAGAATCTTGTCAGAATGAATAGTTAAACTTTAATTATGTAAGGGACAAAAAATTGAGTAGACTAGACCGGGAATCGAACCCGGGACCTTCCGCTTTCCGGGTGGGTGCTATCCCACAAAGTTATCCAACCCACTACCAATTCAATCTCCCTAAACTCAAGACACTGAACGACGGCAGCCGCCTACAGTTAACTAAACGACTATAGAGAATGTTGTTAGAATCAATAGTTAATTATGTAATTAAAATCGTATTATTGATTCTGACAATATTCTGAGTAAATTCAACATTGTACAATAATATTGACGTAGAATCACATGTACGCGATTAAATACTTAAACATTGCTTTCGTTTAACTCTCTACCGCATAATTTCTTTTTTAAGAAAAAAATACATTAATTGTAAGAAAGTGCATCTTTTATGGGAAAAATATTGAAAAAATTTTTTAACACTATTAAATTGCTTATTTATTACAAAAACCACTTTGTGCACAAAAGTATATTAGCAATTTATACTAAAACTAACGAATGAAAATTCAGACTAACCTTTTTACGTAATCTGTAGACACTGTAAATTACTCTAATAATTTTTAGTTCGCTTTTTAAAACGTATAAAGTCCCGGAATTCGTTTCAGAAATCTGGACAATAAACCAATTCAGGCATAAGCTACACGACAATGTCAAGAAATTGCAAAAATTTAACTTTTCCGAACACAGATGGCAGATTATTATTGAAAATCATAGCGCCATAGTGTATTAACCCTTTGAACTCCTTTGTTGACTGTGACTCGACATCGATTTTAGTCACAGGTATTCGTATATCAAGTCACACTTGACATTGTTAAATTGCCAGTTTAAATATGTATTATATTTCGCAATACTTTTGTTTTACCTAAATAAGCAATATTACATGTATATAACTCGTTTTTGTAACAGAAAATGATATTTTCAATATAATTAGTAACAAAAATTGTTTAAATTGGTTCCTATTCACCAACTGTCTTTTGAAGTACATTTCCAATAAAATACATAAAATAATAGAGAGTTATTGAAAAGAAAACTAAGAAAAATTAGGAGTTCAAAGGGTTAAATGTGGTACAACACGCAGCAGGGTTATGATGCTAGTTTTACATAAAAAGTTAATGAAATGTACACAACATCCGGTAAGGGGTTAGTTAAAGTAAGTTTTACATAAAAAACAGCAATTTATATCGTGTCTGGCCAGGAACGGCTGTTTTCACTGTGCCGCTGAACGTGTTAAATACGGCAGTCCTCCGATTCTTACGATGCTTGTATTATTTAACGTCGGAGGGGGCCGGTAGTGGCAGGTGGGACGTTTTAATATCGGCCACGATCTCGTCGTATAACGGGCACGAAACGACGACGGGGCAGCTTCTGCGAAAGCAATTTACCGAGGCAAATAGTTGGAGGAACGCGAAATTCCACATAGGGGATCGTTAGCGTGGCGAAACGCGTGCCATAAGTCTCGTTATTTTTCACGCGAAATGCGATATCCCCGCGTTTCACAATCCTATCAGATGCACTGTTACGGTATTGTAAGGAAAACTCGTTTGCTGAACGGGGCCAGCTCGATCTTTTCGGTTAACGGGCCTATTATTCGGACCGTTTCGATACCAGCTCCCTCGTTGTTCACTGATAACGCGATAACGAGTTCCCGCCGTGCTTAATTACGGCTAAAACGCTGATCGTCCGGAGAATTCATTTTATTCTATCGCGAGATGTTTCATGGATATATGTTGCAGTAGATACTGTAGTACAGGAGCGCTAAATGGGAACTTCAAGGTCACTCTTCATCCGTTCATTCGGACTGAAGTATAGCAAATGTAAAGTCGCTTTTCGAAGTTTCTACCATATTGAAACTAGAGATAAAAGTGGAAATTGTATGCTGGAGCGCAAAGTGAATAAAATTTACCAAACTCTAGAGACGTAAATGACTTTGAAAAGTCTAGTCTGGGTGTCTTAGCAGCAGCTACTCAAAGTCAGATAGCTGTCAAGTGCAAACGGTCTGGTTGTTTAAGCATGACATGCATTGTCCTCTGAATAGACAAATAGTTCTAACAATAAAAGATCTCTTCACAGAACGGGAAAGTCAGTGACACCATCTGGGAACAGGACCATGAAGAACAGCGTGGTACTCGCCCCAGAATCAGCAGGGAACGAGGTTCTTAATTTTTATTCTGGCCATCCTACTATTAATTTCTCACATATTCATTTAGAAAAAGTGCAACAAGAATCAATAAAGGCAAAATAATATTTCTAGATTTTCATCGTTACGATTCGTGTATCACAAAGGAAGATGACAACAATGACTCTACAGGTTCCAGCATCGAGAAATCTCGCAATAATATCTCGCGATAACAGGGCGCTCGCAATTTTCTGGAAAACGTCACAAAGCGCCGTTCCGACAGAAATTTCTCGAGAACGCGAAAACTCGATAGAATTCGCTGCGATGCAAGCATCCTCCGACAAATAAAGCACTCTCGAAGGAGTTTGATAAAATTTTGATAAGTTTCACGAGAAGACGCGGTACCGCGTTGCGGAAACGTGCACACATGCACAGAGGTATAATATTCGGACGGTTACGATGTTGCTAACGCGAAGGAAGCCACAGGAAATTCAATTCACCAAAAGAAAGTTATTTCTTGTAAGCCGGGATTGTACGTAATAAACAGTATGGGAAAAGACATATTTGAATGCAAAAATTATTATCGTGCTAGAGTGGACACAAACCTCCCTAAAGACTTGAACAGCATACTAAATTCTGAAAAACACCTAACAAAATCCATACAATATCTATTCACCACGAAACTGTACCAAAAATTGTAACCGCTAAATATTAAAAAACATCCACGGAGTAAATAAGTAGTATGTAAGGATAAGAATCAGTATTACATAGTATTATATATACTATGTAAATGCACATAGTATAAATGGCCCCTTAGTATGTATGCAAACAACTGTACCGCGTCGCTAATGACCTTAGATGTTAAAGCAACATTAAGTATATATAGAACAAAAAAAGTATGGGAAAAAATCAGAATGTTACTATCCGTAAATAGTAATCGATGTAAGAACTGGACGCATAGTGTGCGAGCGAAGAAAGGAAAACGCAATTTCAGTACTGATGGTAACGATAATTGCGTTCAAGAAACTCTTTAAATGAAGTGTTTTGTACTTCCATTCTCACCACGATACTACGTTGACTTTGTGCTCGTTGATGACTTACGAAGAACACAGGAAGTCGTTGAAAGGATCCCCACCGGTACTTCAATGGAATCGTTTAAGGATTCATCGATTTTTGAGCGATCAGAAAATCAGCGAGAAAAACCTCCCTCGTTTTGAATACAGATGAGATCGAGTTACTTCTGAGAAGATTCGAATCGAGCTACTTTGTGAAGCATCTCTACAAAAATGTTACACAACACTGTTCAGAATAAAAGCAAAAGTTTGGAATGCTTTGGAATGCAATACATACAAAAATTAATTAAAAGCCTGTCTGGCTTGGCATCAAAACGACACAAAGGGTTCGTTTTTAAACGAAGAGGCAGTTTAGTCGCATTTTTAAGTAAAATAATATTCTTTACATTTTTACTGAATAAAACTCCTTTATCTTGACTTGGGTTTGTCAGTACATATGTACTTGATCCCTTCTAATCATGATCATTCAATTCAGTGTCCAATAAAAAAACCGATGATGTCAACACATTTTACGAGTTTTATATCACGGTACCTAGTAAACATAATACATCGTATAGGCTCGTGAAATATTACGGCCGGGGAATTTTTTATCGCTGGTCCAGTATCATCGAATCAAGAACGTCCCCTAGGACAGCTTTAGCGTTCGATCAGAGCTCCAGGAAAGGCCGTTCTCTTGCCCGTTGTTGAAATAAAAATCAGGATTTCCTGTCGCAGGTTCGTAGCACGCACGAGGCTACATAGAGACGCGTAGGTCGTAAAAAGGGCCATAAAGGATAGGCACCGCTTCACCGGAGAAGACAATTTCGAAAAGCACAGGTAATGGCACCTACCGGGCGCCATCGGCGATTTACACACTCCAAGAAGCAGGTTTTGCCGTCCCAGCTGTCCGCTTCCTTTCGTCTCGAGAACCCTCCGCGTCTTCCTCAAAGAGGTTGTACCTTCGTGGATGAGTCCTCAAAAGGAGACTGTTTGAAACTCATATAAGAAGAAAATAGAGATTGGTCACCTGTGCGTGACGATGAAAGCCAAAGCGCATGGATAATCGAGGGAACGATGACTAACAAGAACATTATAGATTCATCAAGAATAATATGCTGGGGTTTAACCCTGAAGCCTGAGTCTACAGCGAAAATTGAGAGTGCATGCTTCGAATTTAGACTTGTTTTAAGATTGTGTTCAAGTTTAAATTTGGAACTTCAAACATAGGCTATGGATTGATAAGAAGGCTATCCTTTTTTAATTAAAGTAATTGTGTCAGGTCGGTTTGTAGATGGGGGTATAATTATATTATATGGACGAAATATCCGCGCAGTATCAGAAAATAATTTAAAATGTAGGACATTTAAAAGGGAGAAGACAACCACTTAAATGCAACCATCGTTCTTCATGAACTCTAGACTCGTTCGAGTAATTATAGACGGTAGCATACTTGCTTCCACACGCTCCGAAAGGAGTTTCTAGGACACAGGAAGCAGCTACATCAACTTCACCGAGCTCAACCGTTCGCCGAACCTCCCCTAACCCGGATAAAACGGGATTTCGTAGTCCTAATTTAGTGCACGTGTTACTTGAAGGATGTGACGTTGTGCCATCTCGTCAAGCGTCCCCCGAGACGAGCAAGTGCTTCACGATCCTCTGTCCATCGACGAAAATTACCTGTCCATGTGTCTGATTATCACCACGACGAACGGTCTATTCAGTTTCTCCGCTGCATTCGAAAATAGCTCTTCGCTTCATTTCCTGAAGAATCCAAAGTGTAACGGATTCATGCCGATAATTGTAGAGATTTCTTTCGAACGAGAGTTTTATGAATACCTAAGTAACCTTATTCAAGAGGACTCGAGTGAATGAAAACGCTACGTTCTTTATGCAACTAACTTCTTAACAGCGAGGTTTTTGCTTAAATGGTCCTCCGACGATTAAGTATTAATATTGAAAGTTAAAGGAAATTTTGCTCTGGTATCTAAAGCTGAAATTTGATCATTTAACCGAGATTCTGCGATTCGTCCCCTTTTAATCGAGGAAATGAATTTAATTGGTAAAATCTGAGTTACCTTCCTGATATCTGCTTCAAGCTGATATTTGCTCATCCCTATCATTCAGAGTTTAATCAAGGAAAATTCTTCACCCTCTGGGGAAGACAATCGCACGATTATTATCTACAGGATTATTCAAAGCTTTCCCTCGAGTTAAGGGGATTTTGAAACTGTGTTTCGTATTCGTTCAAAATTGATCAACCCTCTTTTTTACCCTCATAGTGTGACCCTCGAAATACCTTCGATTCTCTGGACTCTTTTTCGTTCATTTCTTAACCCAATCACACTATAAAACGGTGATCTCGTTGATTTATAAAAATCACTTTGCGCGTTATTGAACGGAAAATCGATATAATAGAATGTCTGCAGGCGTATAGGTTCTAGATATCTCGAATTCGCGCTTAAGGCCGGCAATGGCTGGCTTTGTGCATGCCTGCTAGTCGAAGTGATTAAATATCGATCCACAGCACTGCATAGAATAAGCCTGGACGTGTAAATAATTCCTTTGAAAATCGTTCTTGTCGCAGACGTAATTAAAACGCGTTCAATTTAAAAAATCGACGAACACAAAAAAAACGCAATCTTCGGAATTAGCGTCTCTCAGAATGTTTATTAGAATTAATTTCTATGTACTTTGATAAGTGAAGAGGACGCAACGTCGATGTCGAATATTAACGAAACGGAAAAAACGTTTGATTGAATATACCAAACTGGTCAATCGAGAACTGTCATAGCCACTGACGACGATTGGAAGATGGTTTAATTACTTCTCTCCGATTGTTTTGAAACGTGACTATTTTCCCTTATGTCCGCTACGGTTTTGTATGTTGAGAATCCTGTGGAAAAAATAACCGATAGCAATATCGATGGTCCATCGACGGTTCGTTCATATCGATTCACTTGTTTCGAGTTGTCAATTATTATCGACCCTGGTCGACACCGAGTTCTTAATATGGATGTACAAATAAATTGATCAGTAGGCTTGTTATTTTTCACGTATCAACACTTTGACGGTTGGCCATTTTTCGAAAGCTTTGATTAACTAACAAAACATTCACAGTTACTCACCACTAGACTGCGGATGTTTTTGCAATTTAAAATATTGAAACATGTGAAAGATGCGCTTTAAATAACACAAGGAAAACAAGAAGTACATTTTTTGAACATTTAAAGACATAACACAGTTTGGTGAATCGAATATCGGAGTATAAAGATATGTATTTGCATAAACATCTGTAGTCTACTCATCACAAAAATCGCGTCCGTATCTTACTTCATTAAGTCCTTCATTAGGGTGTCTACGAGATACCCTGTTCGTGCAATGGACTACGGAGGCTCAGTCTGAAATATGTAACCAATCTTCAAGAGCATATTCTAGTCACAATGTAATATTCTGTACCTTGACAAATAAACATAACTGCAGTCGTTAATTTGTCAACGTCTGACGATATCATATTCAAAAACGACATCGCTTATGATATGACCCGATAGACGGATCAAAATCAAAAATATCCAAGGGTGTCTGGAAGAAGACGTCGCGCGGTAAGGTCGATCGAGTAGACAGAAGGTGTAAGAGGCTTCTTATCTTCTCGGAAACGTTACCGCGTCGGAGGAATAGCTTCTCTGTCGCGTCGACGTCTTCTCGTCGAGATTTCGTTGCACTTTTACGATATCGGTTAAGGACGAACCCGGTCAGCCTCGCGCCGATTGCGCAGATCGCACGTGCAGATATTCGTGCATGAAAAGCCGGGATTCCGTTATGCCAACGGAGAAAACCGTAGGGAAGTGTGCAGGATAAGGTAACGAGTGCGGTAAGCGAGGGAAAAAGAAAAGGAAGGAGGCGGCAGACGGCGCGAGGGAAAACTCATACCGGCCGGGAAAACGTTTCTGGATATTGCGTTGGCTTTGTGCGGCGTGTTCTGTTTCTCAAGAAGTCGCCATTCGAACCGTGTGCGCGCCATCTTGATTGCACCAACTTTTCCACAAGACCAATAAGTCTGTTAGGCGAAAGGTATCGACTCGATATATCTAACGCGTCTGATAGCGGCGCTCTGCAACGTGTTTATTCGGCATGTATGCGCGGAATTCTCGTTGTTTGAAATATATGACAGGTATTAAGACATCCTATGTGTTCAACATAATTTAACCCATAGACGCACACTTTTTTTTCTAGATCAGCCTCAGAAACACACTTTTTTTTTCAACGTTCCTTTGTTGCTATAAGAAATTAGATGACAAGAAAATGCTTAAAAGGGTTAATTAATACGATTTCTATTAGCTTTTAAAAAGACAGTTATGACAGTTATAGCCGTCATTTGCGGCAATGGGTTAACACCTTATCTATCACGGTAATACATTTATTAGAATACATTATTATCGCGCGATTAAAGGTACTTACATAGAACGTTACAAAATTGTACAGTAGAAAAATCAGTGCTTGATCGGGAATACTAACTGTATTTTTATTTCTTTTAATTAGATTTTTATACATTAAATTTTATAATTATTTCATGGCACGCTCGTATCTACGTGAGAAAGAATAATTTATTTATAATGCCTCTGTAATGCCAGAACTTTTTCGAATTTGAAGATAGACGAGTGCAGCAGTATCGTTTACTATTATAACTTGCTTTAACAACAGACAAACAAAATGATAGCGGATGGACATCGAACAGCAACATACACCGTTACTCCAAACATACTCAGCGTATTATTAAACGTCCAAAATTAAGTTAACAATTACAGCTCCGTCTATTGTTTACTCACACATTTGAAACCTAATTACCTCCTCTTCGTTGAATGTATTATTACCGAATGAAAGCAGAACAGTATAGCTCCAACATGTTCTTCCGCTGTTAATTGTTAACGAAACAACGTGCACATGTACGCTGCAACATTTAATACAAGATTGACTAATCTCGTGTATAAGATACGTATTTAATTAAATTATCGTAAGATGACTAAAAATCTACAGGATGAGTCCCTATATATTAACACCTCGTAATGCCAAAAATTCGCTGGAACATTTTTCTGTGATGTCAAAGGCAGGGCAGTGAGGTGCAAAGCTACGACACCTTCTGCACCTGTCCCACGCGGAATTTTCGTCAGGACACTATTAAACACACTTCCGTTTGATACCGAGAATAATGTCACAGATTTTGGCTGCGGAGTGGCCGTTTTTCTCAATGCTCGGCCGTTTCTTCTCCGCGCGAAGGAGCAATAAATCTCTGCCCGATTTCAAACGTTCGATCGATCATTTTCTGTTTCAGGTGACAGTGAGAGACGACGGGCGGCCGTCATTGTCGTCGACGACCCGGGTCGTGGTCGCGGTGGCTGACATAAACGACCACGGGCCCGAGTTCGAACAAAAATTCTACACCGTTCAAATACCGGCCTCACCAACCACCGACGAACCATTGTTCCGGGTAAGGGACCCGCCTTTTCCCATTCTTTCCGCCGATATTTCCCGATCGTCGTAACTCTATACGGACCTCCTAGTTGAATTGGGATCGCACTTTCTTCGACCCTCCATGTAAATCGAGAAATCGAACTCCGTTTCGGCTTCTTCTCTGTCTATTTGTACACCACGTAGAAGTATTGTCCCCCGTATCTTGTTGTACATATTATCTGTTCGGTCGTGGACGATGAACCGCGAAAGGAGTGTGTAGGTACGCGATACGCGAACGCGTGGGTCGAAATGATTATCCCATCTTGTGAATCGTGACATCAAGACGGTGATGCATTAATTTAGTTAAACAATTTCTCGGGCTTAGATTGGTTTCTATTAAGAATATCGCCTTTTCGACCTGCGCCGTCCTCTTAGGCTGGTCCCAGAACCATTAATTCTACAATCGACGATACTCGATTCTTGCACAATAGAAGTTCAACTTTTTCAAAATTGGCCTATGTCTTGCGACCAGCTTCTATTCACACTTTCGTCCAATCAGGACAAAATCGTCATGAGCTAAAAATTTTAGTTCTACGCTTCAGGGTCACTTTTCCCTCTTAATTTCGTCGAGAATTCTTTTCGCATTCATTCGAATTTTCAAAAATGATGAAACCTTTAGGGTGGAGCTAGAAGAACGAGTGACCTTGTAGTTCTTACTTTCTGTGTCTGCACTACATCAGAGTCGATGTACACCGGTTTGTTAACGGAAGTTGCTTGAATGATCTTAATTTCGTACCACACGCACACACAGTAATACACTCGCGCGTGCACAGACGTTGATGTACGACACGATGTGTATCCACAGCGTTAATCGAGATACAGAAAAGAAGGCTGGTACGTATAAGACGCGAAGAGGCAAGATTGCTTGCGATATAACCCTCCTTTCGCTTTGTCGTTATCGAACGTGTTCCACCCTTCAAGTTCGCCTCTTGTTCTCGATGTGATCAAAGTAACCCACCACCGGCCAGTCTGAACTATCGCAGCGTAAAAGGGTAGATTTAGCACACGAACACCCCAGCACGAGATCCTCCTGCAACCCTATTGTCGTTCCACGGGATTTACGAGGGCGAGATACAGCCGGGTAACGTGGCGCGCGTCCACTTCGTTCCGATTCCGACGGAAATCGCGGTAACGAGTTCCTTTTGTAACGTCGATGGCACTTCGACCGCTCGAAAATTCCCGATCCGGTCCGACGGTCGACGATTCCGGTCTTCGCCGCTTGAAATCCTAACAAGGGACGATCCTCGAGCTGGAAATTCAGAAAACCCACCGTCCGTGCATTCATAAAGTTTCGACATTCTTTTAAGCGCTCGGTTGTTAACCGGGAGATGCCTTCCGTCATTGTTGTTCGGATTGCGCGTTCAACTTCACCGCGACGAACACTATGTTTGCTCGGTGAAGTAGATTTCGAGTTTTCCGAAATATTTACGAACGTTTAAAAATTTGTATCATTTTTCCATGGAAAATTTCGTGTTTCTCTTGTTGGATCATTGAATTTAGAACGGATTTTTCTGACGATCTCAGTGAAATTTTTACCACAAGTATGGAGTTTGAATTTTGCTAGGCTATCAGGTATCTCTATTATGGTTTTATTAATTCTTCTGAAAGGCGGACAAAACAGTAGACCAATGTTTCAAATAAAAATTAATAAAAAATTGTAGCTCGTATATTATGGACGCTTATGCATTAAATATACAATATTCCAGAAATAGAAGTCTGGAATTTAGTATGAGCTCTGATAATATTCCACTTGAAAATAGAAAACGGAAGAAAAGCCAGAAGCAATATGAACAGCATACAGGGAGCGCATCATTGAGAATGTAAACCGGTATTATAAAATATTCTCAGAACTGGAAAAGCACGGGGAAAATGATATAATACGCGAACTTATTGGGACAGCGACCCCGTTAATCCGATGTCAACAGTAATATAGCTTTCACGATGTACCTGGAATATTTAATAGAATTTTCCCGGGGAAAATATCGTGGACGCCATATTCCATTTCATCGAATATCGAGTTACAGGTGCTCGTTCACGTGATTTCAATCGTTATATACTGGGTGATTCTGAAAGAAATACACATGCTCGATCCCACAGAGGCATCAATTATCATACGCGCGAATTTCTAAATATCTCTTCAAGAGACCGAGTAGCGGAAATGACGGAATAATCGAGAAAACGGACCGCGAGGAAAACTATACGTCGCGAGCGGTATGAAAGTATGATCCATTTCGAGGGTAGAACGTATAAATCGTTCGTATTTAATCGAACGATTAAATCTAGCCAGCGTTCGAGCATCGACAATCGGATTTAACTTCTAAAATATCTAAAAATTTCTAAAATTCTAAATTAATCTAATCTTGTGGATGGCTCTCCGCGCCGTTTAGCAGCGTTTCGAAACCACATGTGTATGTTAGCGTACGGTTCCCCGTTTGTGGATCGTCTGATTACACCCTGTGTGTTCGTTCGAACGTTGGATGGGAATGAGGCGCATTAGCGGAAATAATGCGAAAGCTAAAAGCCTTTTCCTTCTCTCGTTCTCGGCAGAAATCGAGGAACCACTCGCGGGAGTTCGACCTTTCGATCGATACGTTCCTAGAGAATGGAACATGGGAGACATTTAGCCCCGACACCTTGTCAGGAGATCGTATCTTCAGGGTAAGAACACGCTGCTGGCACGCTAAAAACACTAAAGCGTCTCGAGTTATGGCGGGACCATAATTTCCCTACGTTTCGTTCGCGGAATTCGACCCGAGTAGTTTACCGCGAGCTCTTTTGCATTCGTTTATGATCGCTTTTGTTATACGTATATATGTATATACATATCAACTGTACGTTCGTTATGATTATGATCCATTATACTGGCCATGCAACCCTGCTGACCCTTTCATACGAACGCCATGCATCTGGTCTATCTCATCGATCGTCTCCTGCCCGATGATATGCTACCCCCCTTTCATTGTCATTTCGGCATGCACGATGCGACCTTGAGCGAGCACTGATTCGATCGAAATCCTATTTCGTTCGTTTATAAGGGATGAGCCACTTTACAGCTACACTTGGACTGAAACTTTGAATTGTCAATCTTTTTCTTACGATTGATATGCAGTTCATTGTATTTACGTTAGTACGAAGTAGTATTTAATAAATTTATACGTAGCAGCGTTTGTCGATCTCGTCGTTGAAGTATTCTTCAAACAATATGACAAAAGTTCAATCATGGCAATACACTATATCGGCCCATTGCATTTATAAAAGTAAACATTAATACATTTCGTGCCACAGTGAAAGATCTGTGTCTGTTAAGAGATAAAAATGATGAGTTTTTTGTGTGTCTGTCTTATGAGAATTAATAATTATTTAATTCGGCAATGCATGGCAGGCAACGTGTTAATGAGTTCCTTCTTAAAACCGAAACAATTCGATTTCAAACTAAAAATTTAGAAGTCTATCAGAAACTCTTTCGCACAAAAGAACCAATTACTGCATTTCCATTCCAAAGGTTCGTTTCGAAGTTAATTTTCAAATAGCAGACGCAGTTCATGTGGCTTTAAATTCGTTTCAAGTAGTATGGTGGATGCTCACTCAAACTCGCATCGTACGCGATCCTTGGCTGTCTATGCGTCTCCATTACCCCTTGTGTATGTGTCTCGATCTGCCCGTTATGCTCGTCTCTATGTGAACGTATTATATTCTTGAATGTTTGCCTTTATCTGTACGAGGCTGTCGCCTGTGATCATTTTCCGTTCTCCTTTGCGACTAATGCGAATTTCAGCGGCGAGATGGGACCAATCCGTCGCTCTGTACGAAAGCATGATGCTGAAGAGGGAAAATGGGAATGAAGGGTATGCTCGAGGTTGATTTAATAATTTTCTCCCCCACGATTCACGGTTCAATTAGTGTAACGCGTTCGTTTCAACGTTTTACACGGTCCATTTCGTACTGCATTTCCATTAAATCGTTTTTTCAAGTCCTTCATTTGATAAGATCTTTAACGATCTGTATCGATCTGAAATCCTTTCACAACACTGTCAGACGTATTCAACCCCTCAAAATTAAGAAAAAAAATTTTAATGAGAATGGTGCCCAATACCACTTGCATTTCAAGACACTGATCTGTACTTAATTAAAACAGAAAAAATAAAATTACTACACATTCGAAGTGCCCAGAGCATCATAACGTCTAAAGTAACCTATACCATACAAAATAATTTATATAAATGTTAACGCTAATGTGCGAATTATCATTCATGTTAGCATTCGCTAGTCAACATTAACCGAATGAAGCCGTTAAAGTAAGAATAAAATATTATTTTTATTCCAAGCCAACCCAACCCAACCCAACCTCTGTTTTTTATAGTAAAAGTGCTTGTTTTGTAATAATAAATAAGACGACTTGTTGATAGCAAATTATATCCCTAAAATACACATTAACTAAAGATTGTTAGATTTCGTTTGTGTTTCACTTGAAATTACCTACGGAGTACATACCTTTTATATTGTGTTATACATTTCAGGGATATAATTTGCTATCAACAAGTCAGATCTCATTTATTATTACAAAAAAAACACTTTCACTATAAAAAAGAGAAAATACATGGTTGCGTTGGGTTAGGTTGGAGTGAAAGTAATACTTAATTCGTACTTTAACGGCTTCATTCAGTTAATATTCAGAATAACTAGGGAATGTTAAGTTTAACAACTTTCGAACATTAGCGTTAACATATACATATTTATTAGAATTTTTGCTTCATGTTCAAGGCGTTGAATGTATACGTAAATATTTTGACAGGACTTCGGATTCATTCTCTGTAATAAGAACGATAATATCATAATGAAATCGAGCGTGGACGCGTATTTGACGCGCAGCCGCGACGCGGAAAAATCGCCGGAAAAGTCGTGGGGGCAGAAAGCTCGAGCGTATAATGAGTTGGCGCACGGAGGAAACATATACGCGGAGGAAAAAGCAGTGGCGTTATTTAACGAACCGGCGACGATGCATCGCACGAATCCGCGTGCATCAGCTTCGAAACAGCGTTTCGTGTTCGCGCGATCGATCTCAGGCTGTCCGCGAAAAAGAATACGCGCTGTGTTTAATACGTTTCAACGCGGATCGATATTTGGCAGGAGATACGGCTTTCGTCCGTTGCATCTCTTCCTCTCTGCTCCCTTTTCCGTATTTCGTTCCTCTTTTTCGTCTCGTTTCGCATGATGTCGACTGTGTGAATGCTACGTTTCGAGGTCACGAGCGCAATGTTCTGAGGGTACGACCGCAGGGAAAGAGAGGAACAGAGAGACGGGGGAATTGAAAAATTTTTATAGCGTGAACGAAATGTTTTGGAACGAATCGGGCTTTTCTATCTTTTTTCTTTACGTTCTTTTTATTTTTATTGACGGTTATCCCTACCGCAGGTCTGCGCGTATTAGAGTACATTTCGTTCTCGTTGGATACTTTTTCGAAATCGTGGTTTTTTCGGAAAGTCTCGCGAACGGGGGAATTTTAGAACGAGCTTGAATCTTGTGATACTCAGACATTTTTTTTAATTTTCATTTCGTACTGCCGATGGCCGGGCACGATACTAATATTTCGTTTGTGTCGTGTACAACTATATTAGTGGAGAATGGAAAGGATTGCGTTGTGTCGCGTACGTGTGTCTAATATTTTCTGTTACTGTACGATAGGTTCTTGCGAACGATAAAGACATCGGTGATAATGGAAAAATACAGTACAGCATCAAGGTTGGAAGAGGAAAGGGCAAGTTTAAGATACATCCCACCACGGGCATGGTGCGCTCGCAACGTGTGTTCGAAGCTGGACGGGAATACGAAATGATGGTGAGTACTATACTAAAGGTTTGCCCAAGATTTACGGACTGTCCAGCAAGAGAAAATATTCTACGACATCACAGTCATTTAAATTAAAACATACGTCTACCTACAATGAAAATCTCACTTTTGTAATCACTTACAATATGAATACGACAAAATACTACCAAAAAATATTTCGAAGCTCACAATTAAAATGCAAAAGAAACATCATAGTGAAATTTGGGATACAAAATTAATTCTACATTATTTTTGTGACATAAAGTATTGAATGGACCAATGCGTCTTCGAATCTCCCAATGAATTCATAATTCTTTTCAAATATATTTCAAATTAATAAATGTTCTAACATTTGTAGTCGGTGAAAATCTCTATTTTTTAAATTCTTTGACACAAACATAGGTTCTCGTGTGCCGTACGATGTCTACGTTTCGCCTCCTTCCCCTGATCGATTTAAAAATTATCATAATGACCATAAAAATGTAAAACTTACCAGATGAGGTCTGTGAATGACGAAAATATTAATTTCAGTGTTCCATGCGTCGAGGATAGAATATCTCAGGGATCCAGAACGGAGATCAGCATAGTTTATGTTCGATCATAGCGTAGCCGCGATACAATTTAAGTTTGAGTTTAACTTTGGTTTCTGTTTGCCAGATAAGGGCGTCCGACAGCGGCGAACCGCAGCGAAGTCATCAAACACGGGTATCCGTGCAAGCTGTCGAGGTTCCGAAGGAATCCGAGAACCCACCGGTCTTCAAGACGAACAATCAGAGCGTCGAGGTCACGGAGAGCGACGAGGTAGGCTTCCTCGTGGCTCTCGTGCAGGCTACGGACAAGGACGGGGACTCCTTGTGGTACGATATCCTTGGTGAGTACACAGTAGCGACGCTACCGCCTGAACTATCAACTGTGATGGAGTTCGAAGGTTCACCAGACTTCCTGGTCACGGTATCGTGTCTTTAATTGGCGAAATATCAAGCGATTTCGGTGAAATACATTAAAGCAATCTGGAAAGCCGCAGGCTCGCGTTACGTTTTCAAGTTTGGATCGAAGTTCGAAAGCTCTGCTGGCTTCCACGATTCCTGGCCAGCGGTCTAAACTTTGAGTCACCGGTAGTTGCTCCAGTTGAGGACATCGAGAACTGACCTCTCAAGGCTACTTCCCGTCGAATAACCTTGAGAGCTGAGATCACGATTTTCCTGCAACATTTTGTTGCCTGTTATTGTATGCCATTCTCTGTTTATACCCCAATAAATGTTTAAAATGACCCGACAATAAGAAGTTTGACATGCTAGTTCTCAATTGCATTGCAAGAATTGGAGATTCATGGCTATACGGTTCTTTGGAAGAAGGATGAACAAAATCCTAGCTCCTCGGGGGTCACGCTCCATTTACTCCCCAACGAGGCGGCTAGAATCATCGCGTATCGACTAGAATTCATTTTCCACGGTTCAGTCTCGTCCTGGAACTAATGATCGGCCGTGGTGTTGCAGACGGTGACAAGCGGGACGAATTCTTCATCGGCCGGGACAACGGCAACGTGTTGCTGGCGAAGAAGCTCGACTGGGAGACGCAGAACTTCTACAATCTCACGATCCGCGTGACGGATAGCGTGTACACGGCCGAGATGCAGCTGTTGGTCACGGTGATCGATATCAACGATCACAGGCCGGAGTTCACGGACGCCACGTATCGCGTGGACATCTCGGAGAACGTGGAGAAGGGCGAGAAGATCCTGCAGTTGCACGCGACCGACGAGGACGAGGACAAGAAGGTGTTCTACAGTCTGCACGCGGCTCAGAACCAGGCCTCTCTGGAGATCTTCCACGTGGACTCGGTGACCGGGTCCGTGACCCTGAACGAGGTTCTGGATCGAGAGACCATCGAGGAGCACGTGCTGACCGTGATGGTGAAGGACCAGGGTACCCCAGCGAAACGCAACTACGCCAGAGTGATAGTGACCGTGCACGATCACAACGATCATGCACCGGAGTTCATCAGCGATATCATCCAGGGAAAAGTGTACGAGACGTCGCCGATCGGAGCAGCCGTGGTCCAAGTCTGCGCTATAGACAGGGATCGAGGTGACAACGCGAAGATCACTTACTCCATCACGTCTGGCAACGTGGGCAACATGTTCTCCATTGAGCCTGAGTTAGGTGTCATCCGCGTGGCCAGAGAATTGGATCTCAGTGTGTCCTCAGAGTATATTCTGCTGGTCAAGGCGACCGATCACGGGTCTCCGGCGCTGGCCAACACCGTACCCGTGCACGTGATGATCACCATGGCGGACAACGCTCCTCCTCGCTTCATACAGAAGGAACTGTCCGCTGAGATCTACGAGAATCAGCAGTTGGGCACGTACGTGAAGCACGTGGAAGCTAGAAGTACATCTTCGTTACAGTTTGAGATCATTCAGGGGAACAAGGACGACACGTTCTTCATGAACCCTAGCACGGGCATCATAGTGATCAAGAACGAGCTGGATTACGAGAAGACGAAGTTCTACAACCTGACGGTGGCTGCTACCAACATGGCTGGCGCGAAGGCTCGTTGCAACGTGATCGTTCATGTTCTGGATCGAAATGACAATGCTCCACGGTTTCTTCAGGCTGTGTACAGTGGAGAGATCAGCGAAGGGGCCAGCATAGGTTCGCTGGTCCTGACAAACACCAGCACTCCGTTGGTGATCAAGGCTGAAGACGCTGACTCAGAGCTGAATGCTCTGTTAAATTACGATATCGTTGAAGACCTGCCACGAAAGTACTTTCACATAGATTCTAGCACCGGTGCCATTAGAACAGTCATGGTGCTGGATCACGAGAGCATACCTAACTTCACGTTCCACGTAAAGGTGTCCGATTTGGGAAAGCCTAAACTTTCATCAGAGACCACCGCCAAGGTGATGATCGTCGTGAGGGACGTGAACGACTGTCCACCAAAGTTCCTAGAAAACGAATACAACGCGACGGTGTTGTTGCCAACCTATAAAAACGTCGCTGTGGTTCGAGTGAACGCCGTGGATCCTGACAGTTCCGAAGGGATAGCGCTCAGGTACGTGCAAAATAATTAATGCACGCGTGGCCCTGTATTTACGCTCGTTTAAAAAACTGATTCATATTTATGCGGTTTCATTAGCATTCATTTACGATTATAATCATGACATGAAATTTGTATGATCCCCTCGTTTTTCCCGCGATCGTCGGAAGAGAATTACGGGCTGCTTATTCCATGAGGGCCCTCCACGAATTTGCATATGCAGTTTTCAAGTGATTTAATAGGCTAATTTGGCATTGCTAGGATGAATTTTTGAAGTAGTCGTGGATAACCAAAAGTAAATGGATCTAAACTGTATTAACGGTAGCAAAATTTTAAGTCTCGCCCTATTTTATACTCTAAACATTTTTTAATTAATCGAGGTTCTATCGTAACTAATAAATATTGTTAACTTAACAACTATTTACCAGAGCTACAGCCACTACCATCTTGGAGATCTCACCTTTTCCAATATCAGTGATCCACTAATGTCTATATTCCTGTCTCCCTGATTGTCGAAACGCGATACCTATGTTTTTATATTTCAGATACGACATCCTCGACGGGAACAAGGGGCACACGTTCGACATAGACTCCCGGAGCGGCATGATCACGGTTTACAACCCGGAACGCATGAAGAAGAGCTATCTTCTTCGAGTCCGTGTCTCCGATGGAAAGTACTCGAGCGTCGCTCAGGTGAACGTGATGGTGGAGAAATCGGAGAATTCGGGCCTGGTGTTCCAGAAAGACGTGTACGAAGGAACCATCCCAGAAAACTCGACGAGGATCACGACCGTCGCGGTGGTGAACGTTCTCGGCAGCGTCCTGAATGAGCACATCGTCTTCAGCATTCTGAACCCCACGGACATGTTTGTAATTGGATCTACGTCGGGAGCCATCAGGACCACCGGTATTAGATTCGACCGTGAAGTTTGCGACCATTACGAACTGATAGTCGAAGCGAAGAGCCAGATGCCGGACAGAGAGAAGCCCAGGGTCGCTCATGTGATCGTCAACGTTACTATACTGGACATCAACGATAACTGCCCCATGTTTGTCAATCTGCCCTACTTCGCTGTTGTGTCCGTCGATGCTCAGAAGGGTGACGTTATCACAAAGGCAAGCACTGTTCTCATTCTTGTTGCTTCACTGGTGTTACTACTTAAGCTACTAGGTTGTTCTGTAATAAACGCCTGGCGGTGGAGTTTCATAGTAAATGTTAATTATCAATTTTGACACACAGTTTCGAGTGATTCTAGATAAAAAAATGTATAATCCTTGGCGTTGTCAAACGCGCGAACTCCACTGTGCTAGCAAAAATTCTAGGCTCCGAACAGATGAATCCTTCAACTTTAAAATCGCTTGATGGCTGTACAGGTGCACGCAATAGACATGGACAGCGGTGACAACGGGGAAGTCAGGTACGAGTTAAAGAAAGGCCACGGTGAGCTGTTCAAAGTGTGTCGCAAAACGGGAGAGATATCTCTGAAGCAAAATCTCGAGGGGCACAATCGCGAGTATCAGCTGACAATCGCGGCCTACGATGGCGGTAAGTCCATCGATCGCGACGGCCATCGATTTCGCCCGTTCGATTATCGTATACGACGTGATTTTGAACATTATTTCAGGAATTACACCTTGCTCCATTGAGGTGCCAGTCAACGTGAAGGTGATAGATCGTTCGATGCCGGTATTTGACAAGCAATTTTATACGGACAGCGTGCTGGAAAGTATCGAGGTACACTCGCCTCTAGCTCTGTCCATACAAGCTGAATCACCCTTGAATCGCAAACTCATATACAGCATAACCAGAGGCAACGATTTCGAGGAATTCGCTCTGGATTTCAATACAGGTGAGCGCACGTTACGTTCACGTTGCACGTGAAATTGTTTCGAATCGTTGAACGAGCGATTCGAGGCCAGGATTTAATTACACGCGCGTATTGTACGCGGTATGAAACGATGAGGTCGGCGATTCCGATGGAACCATGTAATCCTCAAAGCTACGCATGATAAAAGATTTTAATAGTTTGAAAAGTTGTTGGTCACGTTGCGTTCGATTTTCAGTGAATTGACGTCATCGTTCCATGCAGCAAGATAACACGGTCCAATAAAGGTGTATGCGGTTCTTTCTGTTTATGCAAGAGGGGGCGCTGTTTTTCTGATAGTTTATCAACAGCGAAAAAATGAATACGTTTGGAAGCCTTTTTTACACAGTCAGTTCAGTGACGGCTTTTAATTCTGCCTCCGTTTCAACTCAGCCTCAGTTACAGTTTCAGTTCAGATTCAGGACAGCTGCAATTCAGTTTCAGATCAGTTTCAGTTGAATTTTAGTTTAGTTTCAGATCAGGTCTAGTTGAATTTTAGTTCAGTCTCGGTACCAGTTTTAGAGCAAATTCAGCGGGCCAGTTTCAAGATACTTTGAGCTTTCATTTCAGCGTAACTGTGCTAACAACTGAACTAGAACTGAAATTTGACTGAAGATATCATTTTGAAATTATTATAATAATTGTTTCTGATGCAATCTGATCATCTAAAGTAGTGATCTGCAACCTTTTCACTATAAAGGGCACCTGAAACGGTTAGCTTATGACAAAGGGCACTTGGGCTATGTTATAGAAAAACCTAACAACCTACAATTTGAATAAATTCAGATTGAAGTTTGAATAACTATAAGCTTCAAATGGAACTATGGCTTGGAAATTTTAATAATTTTAATGTAAGAGTTGTCCTATGGGTTAGAAATTTTTTGTAAAATAAAGATCGCAACATTATGGGATTCGTCTATGTTTAACTAATTTTTTGTCATTTCGAGGGTTGGTAGGTTTCTGCATAATATGGCCCAATTGACCTTAATTTTGTCGTTGCCGACTCCTGCTTTAAAGAATACTACAATGCAAGCTCTCAGTTCTCCGCGTATTTCATTCAAATTATTATTTCTAACAAAATTTCTCAGACAATCACCTTCTGTTTCTAATAACTAATATTTTCTTACATATCAGTTTAATTAACATCATGAGTCAAAATTGAAAGCCAGACTGAACTGACCACCAAAAAAGGCCTTCGGACTCAAATTCCCTACAAAAAACGCGTGATCGAAGAACGCTACATCCCCTATCCAGTCCCGAACGAAGACTATCCTAAAATTGTTCACCTAAACTCGGCTGTGGGACTCACAAATACCTTCTCGAATTGCGAAAGGTGGCGCGAGAGTTAACCGCATTAAGCAAGTCCATTTTAGCGAATGATGTCGGTACATGGTATTCGGCTACTAAATTCTAATCAAGTAACGGTGTAGGGGTGAAACAATAGCAAAATGGGGATGTTGAAATGTGTCGCACGTAATACATGCTGCGGTCGCATTTCTACCGATAACTCGTACCGTTGCAATCGATCGTGCTACTGAATAGTTCGATCTCTACATCTCGATCGACGAATACGATTCTTAATACACGTTATTAATTTCGGTTCTTCTCTCTCGTCAGGATGTTATTAAAAAAATAAAACGACATTTCAAATTGTTCACCGTAGACCTCCTCTCTACACCTGTCTCTCCCTATAATTTATTCTTTACGAATGCTTATCTTAAAACTAGAAATTAAAGTTTTGTTGTATCTCCCTGTTTCGCAGCCCCCGACAGTAACAATGGTCCTTGTGAGTATAAAAAAAAATCGATATTAGTTCTATCGGTCTGCTCTGTGTTTGCACTGTACAATGCTACTGCACTGCTCTATGTTTTTTTTAATGCACGATTGAACATAACTAAATCTCCTGTATCTTCTATTATTTTGTTTCGATACTACGGGACGTCGCATGAATCATTCCACATCTAACACTCGAACTAAAAAAAACTTCAGATCGTAGGAATAAGTTAGAGCATAGCGTGCGTTCGTGCGAAATAACGATCGTCATTCATGCCTTGTTAACATCCGTATCGCTTCATCCGCTGGATAACAAAATGAAGGAAACGTTGCCACAGTTGACATAAAAATTTAATTGAAATTAGATCTCAAGAAGCGTTTACTATTCATCTTAACTCGCGATATTCTTCATTTTCCACTTTCGTCCTAATTTTTAAAATGATAAGACATTTAAAGTATTGTATTATGTCTTGAAGAATCTAGTTTCATTGTCCTGCAATGGTTTTGCCAAGAGAATGAAGTGAATTGCAAGGTCGATCACTTTTCCTGCATTCAGCTCGGGAACAAATATCGCTACATTAAATTTCACGTTGCTTCCGATAAAATAGAATCGCGCGGGACATTTTGAAATGCTACAGAGATTTATGAAAACTGACGCTGGAATACGCCAAACCAGCATCGCAAACTGGAAACGCCGGAAACACGGACTGCCAAAACTGAAACGCGAGGAAACCTGAGATTCTCTCGTAGCTCCTTTGATTGCTCGTACTCACACACATGCATTCAGTTCTTGAAACGATAGCCTAACCGCTTGCCAACAATACCAGCATCGATGCACGATTCCGTGAAGAAACGGACGAGGCTGAACGTATTAACAACAATGCAAGTTTTAACAGCATGTTAACCACTTCTGGGAAACATTCATTGACGTTGAAAAGAAAATTATTCAATCTTGTTCAGTTATATTTATTCAAACATTCAGTCATTGCTATTAACACTTTGAGTGTCACGTCACCCATATCCGGATGACAGGTAGATTCAATCATTATTTATTTGATCATGTAAAATATTAAAAATATACCTAATCAGCTCTAATAGAAGCAGTAAAAAAATGATGGATGTTACTGATATTATTGATTAAAAAAGGTAGAGCTCATGGTTACATTCATTTTGTATAAAAATTGAGGAAGTCTGCCGTTTTCAGCTAATGGAGCGTCTCACTCAAATTGTTAAGCAGAAAAGAGAAAATGCTAAAAGGTACAATCGCTCACGAAATTATTTCGACGAGCAATAGTATTGAAATAAATGATATTATTAAATTATACTCCAGAGTCCATCATTTGAATACACAGTTAATCCAATGGTACGAAATATTTCTGTTCTTTCTACTTGTCGAAATACTATCGTGAGTGGCTGTACCATGGTAATTGGACTTTGACATTCTTCGTCGGTAGTATTCGAATGAAATAAAATTGAACGCACACACGTGCGCCGGCATCCCTGAAGAGGTTAATGTCCACGGATACTCCTGTTCCTCGGGAAAAAACGCTTTGATCGTGCACTTTGCTCCTAACTCTTACTTTTATTCACTGATCCTTCCCAATCGTAACCTCGAACCGGTCTCGTTATCTCATAGAAGCAACGGAGCCGTGCAAAACGGGCTTTGGAGCACAGTGTTGCTTAAATGCAGTACGTTGTTAGTTCGGTGCCGCCGTAGCTGCGGTAATTTATCTTGAAACGTGTCTCGACCGTGGCTTATCGTCAGCAAATTCTCTATTTTTTTTCCATTTTTTTTTAATCTCTCCACCTCCCGAGATACTCGCAGCTTCACTCTGTCCGGATGCCGTGCCTGCACCTTGCATCGATAAGAGATAGCGTACACTTGAATGAGGTACGATGCAACGCAACCAAGGTGCAGAAACGTAGTTTCTAACAGGTTGACTGAATCACCGTAAATAGTTTCTCAACTTCGCGGGATCATCAGATTTCATCCTCTGAACGAGATGAATGAAAGTGTTCTTTCAGAGATTGGTATGCTTGCAGCCGGTGATCTCGAGATGAAATATTTTAAGTTTTAGTAAAAAGAACTGTTAAGATAGTGTAGTTTCATATTGAGTACAGTAGAAACGTTTTTATCTGAATTAATATATAAGCATAATTTTTGGATTACGGAATGTTCTTTCGGTGATAGCAGTTGCAGATAAAAAGGGAATTTCTAGTTAATCCTAAATACATAAAGAAAATATTTTGTTATTTGACGCCTTTGGTTATTTGCATCAACCCTATTGTAGTGAGATCCTAAAATAAATGAAGGATAACGGGAAAAAACAAGTAACGTCACAAAACAACTTCATTGAGAAAATCAATTTTTAATACTTTTTTAATGCATCAGTAAAGAAACAAGGTCCAACGAATATAACTGTATTCTTCATGACATGAAGTTATACTCTAATTAGGCGACAGAAAAAAAAATGAGCGAAAATATAATTGTTTTATATTATTTGAATTTTTCTTTCAAGCTGAACACTGCGGAATAAAAATGGGCATACCCGATTCTGTCCCCTTACCCTTCAAATGCATAATACTATCTTCAGTCTCACTGTCCTATTAAAAAAGACATAAGATATTCCACAAATAAAATGTTTCTGTTCCATGAGGCAAAATATAACGTCAAAATGATAACCCACGTACTGTTTTGGTAACGAAGGTTCTACTGCACGCAATTTAGAAACTTAGTCTTAGATACACAGTGAAATTCGAAGCTAGTCAACCTGTTAAATCGCACCCGGTGCATCGATATGTTCGAAGGTGCAGACATTCCGGTAGCATTCGCGGATTCAGTCACGGTATCCGAGCGTTTTCTACAAACATGTTCGCTGCGTGATACGCATTCACCAGTGTCCCTTGGTGTCCGCGAAACCGAGTTACTCCCCGTGCACTTGGATAACCTTCTGCACCGCGAAGGTGTCCGTCTAGCATTGAGAATCACGCTTAATCGATCCATGGTTCGCGAAACGAACGATCCGTCGAACGGACAAGTTTCTCGGCTTTGTGGACGCTACGCTGCATTAGAGTGCTTTTGGGTCTACAACCTTCTCTTCAATAAATCAGGTGTAATCTCTGTGGTGGATGAGCTGGATTATGAGCAGAAGAAACAGTACGAGCTGACCGTCCGAGCGACAGACAGCGTTTCCGGTATTTACGCGGAGGTTCTCGTCAGCATCCTCGTGCTGGACGTGAACGACTGTCCTCCAGAATTCACGCAGGATTCCTACAACATCTCCGTGTCCGAGGCAGCTTCGTTCGGCACTTCCGTGTTAAGAGTCAGCTCCAGGGACAATGACACCGGTGAGCAGTCCTTTTAGTATGCTACAGAAGTTACAGTAGAGGATTTACTTTGCAAAGGTTGGAGGTCGTCTTAAATTTACAATTAACGTCAAGGGGTCCGGCCCGTAGGCTCTCACAGTGTCTCGTAAACAACATGGCGACCTCTCGCGTTGCAGGAAGATTAATGTTATTGTAATTATCGCGCAGGGTTCTCGTACCGATGAAGTACAGGATGTTTCATACCTTGTTCTCAAGCTGAGTCATGATAATTCATATTTAATATTTTCATTCATAAAACACGTTGATATATTTTGATCGTTTAATCGAAGTCCAAAGAAAAGAAGTAAAAGGACAAGTACAAAAAAGAATTCTAAGTTCCACCTTTTAAGTTTAAAGAAGTGGATATTCACCCCTGAAGAGCGTTCTCCAAGAAACTCACCCCGCCTCTTCCACGCAGGTATAAATCAGCAGGTGCGGTACGCGATCCAGAACGACACGGAGAACAGCACGGATCTCTTTCACATCGACCCCGAGGAGGGTGTGATCTTCCTGAAGAGATCGCTGGACCACGAGGCTCACGAGTCGCATCACTTCACGGTGATCGCGATAGATCGCGGCGTGCCCAGCCTCTCGAGCACGGCTCACGTGTGGGTCAGCGTAATCGACATGAACGACAATCCGCCGAAGTTCGAGCAGCCTTCGTACACGTGTTCGCTGTCCGAGCACGCAGAACGGGGCCAATTCGTGACGGTGGTGTCCGCCAGCGATCCGGATTACGTGGACGAGAAGCTGACGTACACAATCGTGGGCGGTAACGAGCAGCAAACGTACAACATCGACCAATCGACCGGCGTCATCTCCTTGATCAACATGCAGAACTTCGGCGAGAAGAAGCTGAGCATGTTGAACGTCTCCGTGACGGACAACGTGTACACGAGCTTCACCCGCGTCAAGATCGAAATTCTGCCCGCGAACAAGCACAACCCGAAGTTCCCGAACCCCGTGGTCGAGGTGACCGTGCTGGAGAACCAACTGCCCGGCAGACTGGTAACCAGCGTGATCGCCACCGACGAGGATTTCGGTGAATACGGCACCGTGATGTACAGCATACCATCGGATCTGATGAAGGAGATCTTCGATATAAACAGGCTGACAGGAGAGATCGTGACAAGGAAAAAGTTGGACCGCGAGGAGCAGAAGCTCTACGAAGTCCCGGTGATGGCCACAGACGGAGGAGGCAGATCGGGCTTCGTGATGGTCAGGGTCAAGGTTGGAGATGAGAACGATAACTCGCCGGTGTTCCTACTCAGGGAGTACAAGGCCAGCATACATGGAAACCTGACCCTGAACACACCGTTCCTCAAGGTCAAGGCGCAGGACGCCGACGAAGATGACGCTGCCAGGATCGTTTACTCCATATACGAACCTCAGACCTCGGAGGCCAGAGCACTGTTTGGGATCAATCCTGATACCGGGGCGCTGTTTCTTCAGAAAAGCGCTGTTCCACGGGGTAAGCATTTTTCCTGAATTTGCATACTCTAAGATTGCAAGATCGAAATAAACTAACGTGTGTTTACTTTCTAGAAAATCAATTGTTCGAGCTGTTCATTCGCGCTGAAGACAAAGGTACGACGACACACCACGCGGATGTTCCTCTGAATATCTACATAATGGGTCCGCAAGACGTTCCTCCGCTTTTCGAACGAAAAGAAGATAAATTTTTCGTATCCGAAGCATCCTCCGTTGGTACACCCATAACGAAATTGAGAACCGTAACCAACAGCACGGTGACTTACAGGATTGTCTCTGGAGACGAGGATTCGCCGCTTTTTACGATCGATTCTCACGGTCAGATCACTCTGGCAAGACCACTGGATCGAGAATTAAAAGATAATCATCTGATCGGTGTTTTGGCTGAAACGGACTCGAGTCCACCGTTGACCGCGCTTGCTGAAATATCCTTGCAAGTGCTCGATGAAAACGATCATGCTCCTGTGTTTGAGAGCAACCCTTATGGTATTAACCTTGCGGAGAATATAGAGGAGGGAACGTCCATTTTGAAAATTATCGCGCACGATGACGACTTGGGTAGCAACGGGGAGGTTCGTTACTCGTTTGGGACAGATATTGGCGAACTGGCTAATGTTTTCACTGTGGACGCTTACACTGGGTGGATATCCACGTTGGTGCAGCTTGATAAGGAAAAACAACCGGAGTACAAGTTTCAGGTAAGATGAAACAACGGACTGAAAACATGTCAAGCAGTTTTAACTTATACTTCATCTGAACTAAATATTTGAGAACATACTCTGTATACGAAAATTTTCTTTTTTTTTCTTTCCAGGTGGTCGCCACAGACAATGGAAATCCAAAGCACTTCGCCAGGACCTCGGTGCACGTGAAGCTGAAGGACTACAACGACAACGCTCCGTCGTTCGTAGACGATCGTTACGAAGCAACAGTGAACGAAGATGCCTTGCCAGGAACAGTTGTCGTGAAGTTAATCACAGTGGACAAGGATTCAGACGTGAACACTCCGATAGAATTCTACATAACATCCGGAGATCCCCGATCACAATTTCAAATCAGATCAACCGGAGAGGTGTACGTGGCGAAAGCTCTGGACCGAGAAACGATCGATCGTTACGAGCTAGAGATCGTCGGTACAGACGGCAAATTTGTTTTCAAAACCAAAGTGATCGTACAAGTTTTGGATGTGAACGACAACCCGCCGTATTGTCTGAGGTATCGTTACAGGGAGATCCTATCCGAGGGATCCCATCCTGGTACCTATGTGCTGACTGTCCTAGCTACGGACTACGATGACGAGCCAAACGCAAAGTTGCGATTCTATTTGACGGGTGACAGCAACGACAAGTTCTCCCTGGACAAAGAGACGGGAGTCCTGAAGACGATCGGTCAGCTGGATCGGGAGAGACAGGCGAAATACTCGTTAACGGCCCACGTGCAGGACAGGGACAAGCCGTCCTGGGAATGTTCGTCGCAGCTAGAAATCCTGATCTCAGATCTAAATGATAACGCGCCTAAATTCACCATGCAGGCGTACACTGCCACGTTGCCGGAAGACGTCGAGATAGGCACGCTGGTGACCAAGGTACACGCCACGGACGATGATATCGGCATTAATCGCAAGATCAGATACGAGTTCGTCGATTCCGCCGATGGCCATTTCCTCATCGCAGCAGATAGCGGTATAGTCACGCTCGCCAAGCCACTGGACAGGGAAACGAAAGCGATGTACAATGTATCCATACAAGCTTTCGACCAGGGGACCCCGCAGCTGATGAGCCTGACCTCGCTGATCGTCAACGTGCAAGACATCAACGACAATCCTCCTGAATTCGCCTCCAAGGTCTACTTTTCCCGAGTCCCCGAAATATACGCTGTTGGAACAGAAGTGGCCAGGGTGCTGGCCACCTCTAAGGACACCGGCATAAACGCTGATGTTTACTACTCGATAGTGGGTGGCAACGAGCACAAGAAGTTCCAAATCGATGCTCGGTCAGGTGTCATCACCATTGCTGAACAATTGGACTTTGAACGTGCGCGCGATTACTTCCTGACCATTCAAGCTGTCGACGGAGGCATCCCGCCTTTGAGCAATCATGCTACCGTGAATATTACTGTGATCGATAGCAACGACAACGCGCCCATTTTCAGCGAAGTGTCGTACAGGGCTTCCGTGAGGGAGGATGCTAAGATTGGGGAGAAGGTTACGCAAGTGAGTAGAAGTTTGATTAAATCGTTCATTCGTTTCTGAATATCATTGATAGTATAAAGAGAGGGGGTAGTTTAGGAGACAAGTTTATTTAACAGTTGGACCGACGAAAGAATCGACAACGATCCTCCCACATTTTTTCCTTCAAATAAAAATAGTAAAAAAGATAATAAATCATTTTAATGAACATCCTAAAATGTTTCTGATTGTTAAAGCATTTGAGGTACTTAAGATCAGAAAGATAAATCAGATAAATTAGCACATTCTAAATAAGTGGTAATATTCTTTATACTCGAGTTAAAACGAACGCCACAATAATAGCACCAAATGAATAGTATATCATAAGACAATCTAATGTTTGTGTTTTTAACGTTATGTATTTATAGAAACTTATTTTCACGCGTCTGACTAGTTATGAAATTTTTCACTGTTGCATGGAACGTGTTAGAAGTTCTTGTTTCTGATAGTCCAACTGAGAATATGCATCACTTAATAACATATCTATTGCAACTAACTTCTACCTTTTGCTTGACATCTCAGGTGTATGCAAACGATCTGGACAGCGAAGAAAATGGGAACGTGTCCTACTACATAGAACGAGGGGACAGGCAGAAGCAGTTCTCGATCGACCAGAAAACAGGACAAATCTTCGTTGCTGCTCCACTGGATCGAGAAGGAGTAAGTACTGATCATGAACGAAACCGAAAATATCATCCCTAACATTCTCATAACATTTTTGACACTCTGTGTTCCAGATTTCCACCTACGTTCTGGAAGTTCATGCCCGCGATAGCGGTATACCGATGCGCACCAGCTTCGTGATGGTGAACATAGAGGTTCTAGATGCAAACGACAATCCACCATTGTTCTCCGATTCGAATTACACCGCCGTGGTGCAAGAGGACAAACCCTTAGGCCACACCGTGCTGCAGTTCGTAGTCACTGACGCGGATATTTCGCCCAACGCTGATCCCTACACATTTGACTTCCGGTCTGGAAACGAGGGCGACGCTTTTCGATTGGAGCAAGATGGCAGCCTGCGAACGGCCACGAAATTCAACAGCAGAGTGAAAGACAAATACGTGCTCCACGTGCGAGTTTTTGACAACGGAAGTCCACCTCTGTACTCCGATGCTTGGGTCACGATCAAAGTGATCGAAGAGTCTCAATATCCTCCTGTCATCACGCCTCTGGAAGTTGTCATCAATTCTTACATGGATGAATATCCTGGCGGAATCATTGGAAAAGTTCATGCCACGGATCAGGATCAGTATGACTCTCTTTTGTACAGCTTGATGTCTTCGTCTCCCATACCCAATGATCTTTTCCAAATAGACAAAGTTGACGGCACATTGGTGGCTCTTCCACGACTTGACGTGGGTGAATACAGGGTGAACGTCACCGTGTCGGATGGAAAGTATCATTCGGACTCTACCGTTAAAGTAAACGTCGAACTGGTAACAGAAAGAATGTTGGAGAACTCCGTGATAGTTCGTTTCAGAGAAGTCAGTCCGGAAGATTTTATACTGAGCCACCGTAAAGGATTCGTCAGGACCGTACGAAATGCTATGAACTGCAGGCTCAAGGACATTGTGATCATCAGTGTTCAGCCTTCCAGTGATGAGGCTAATTTAATTAAATCCCGAGCTATTCGTCAAGCTGTACACAATGATTTAGATCTACTGTTCGCAGTCAAAAAGAGCACCGCTGCCTTAGGTTCGTCAGTGTTCTATGCTTCAGAAAGTATTCGGGAGGCTTTGAATCAGCACATAGAGGAGCTTGAAGAGTCTACGAAACTGGTCGTTGAAGAAATTGTTAGATTCAAGTGCAACAAAGGCTACTGCGTCTATGGAGACTGTCAAGACAAAATCGTGCTTGATGTCACGCAGATAACACCTGTAGCCACTGATGTGATGAGCTTCGTGTCTCCAAGACATATGCACAAGATGGAGTGCAGTTGTAAGGAAGGTTATGCAGGCAATCACTGTGAAATGGTCGTCAATGAATGTGCCAGAGATCCTTGCCCCATGTTCAAGGTATGTGTGCCTGATTCCTCGATTCAGGGCTACTCCTGCCAGTGTCCAGAAGGCTTTGCAGGTCAAACTTGCGACATAGACATCTCCAAATGCCACGATGAATCCTGTTACATCCCAAGAAACCCAATATCCTTCAGTGGGAAAAGTTATGCTCGCTACAGAATCGATAAAGCTCTCATCAGACAAACGATCGAAGACCGTCTCAGTCTATCCTTGAGGATTAGAACGGTTCAGCTCACCGGTAACTTGATGTACGCAGCTGGTAAAGTGGACTACAATATCCTGGAAGTTGTCAATGGGGTTGTACAGTACAAATTCGATCTTGGAAGCGGAGAAGGATTGGTCAGAGTTAGCAGCGTTTACGTTAGCGATGGACAGTGGCACGAGATTCAACTGGAACGAGAGAGCAACAGTGCTAGGCTAACCGTTGATGGAAAACACGTTGCTCACGGTTCGGCACCTGGTATCAACGACATCCTGAATCTTCAGTCGGACGATCTTTACCTGGGTGCTGAAGTTAGGCAGCATCCTTCGATTCTCGGTTTCGAGGACGTTCAGAGAGGATTCATAGGATGCATGGATGACGTCAGGATCGCGAGAGTGTCCGTACCCCTACACATGAGCGGTGCCAGCAGCGTAGCAGTCCTGAAACGCTTTGCCAACGTTGAGTTCAGCTGTGATGCAGCCACAGTTCTGATCCCTCCTGGAATTTGCGGGTCTCAACCTTGTCAAAATGGCGGCACGTGTAAAGATTCAGGCGGAGACACCTACGAGTGCCAGTGTCATAGCAGATTTGCGGGTCTGGCCTGTGAAATTGATACAGATCCCTGTGCTTCATCGCCTTGTCTTTACGGTGGACGTTGCAAACTGATACCGGAAGGAGGCGATTACACCTGTGAGTGCGTCGGACCGAGTCTCAGCGGTAAACGCTGCGAATTCGGAAGATACTGCAGTCCAAACCCGTGTATTCATGGCGGTGTGTGCGAGGAGGGCAACAATGGTCCTATCTGCAAGTGTCAAGGATTCACGGGCGAGCGATGCGAGACGGATGTGAACGAATGTGACGCGAATCCCTGCACAAACGGAGGCACCTGTGTCAACGAGATTGGGTCTTACAGATGTGTTTGCCCTCCCAACATGACTGGATTGAACTGTGGAAACCCAGCGTACTCCACACCGATCATATCGAGTCACTTCAACATCACATGGGAGCAGCTGATGTGGATCGGTATAGCAGTGGTGTTAAACTTTTTCCTGATCATCATATTCGTGGCGTTCCGACGGATCAGGATGAAGAGGACCAGAGCGCGTGCCAACAACATCAACAACGAGACGAGGAAGCAGATCGTGCTGAATTCGGCGCGGCCACACGAGCACGAGTTCAAGCGGAGCTCAAAATTGAGCAACCTGGAAGTGATACAGGTATTTCATCTCAGACTTTGATTTTGGCAGCACCGAAGACAACGTGACGACGCATGCTTTGAGTCAGTTTGGTCATACTGCCAGTGCTAGACGATTAGTACATTTTTTTCATGGCGTTTTTTTCTTGTTTTGCGATCATTGCCAGAATTCCCCTTCCCTCTGTCGAGAGTGACGCGTGCGTTAAGGTTTTTCGTGTGATTCTTTTTTTACAGAGAGAACCTCCCCAATGCCCTCCCCGACCCGCCTCCTACACCCCCAGCTCGAACAACGAGCCAGCTGCTTATGGTAATTCAGCGGCGGTTGCTCTGAATAACCTGGACACCCTGCGCAGTTATGGTAGCGCCGGCGACGAGCTGGAAAATTTCCCGCCAGATTATTTGAGAAACCTAAATCGCAGTACCCCCGTACCCCCTCCGTCCTTAACTCTCGCTAACCCCGTCGGCGGAAACGCTACAGGAAGCGACGCGGATAGCCTTCATAAGCCGAGCTGGCAAGAACAGATGCAACTAGCTTCCTTCATCACGGACACCACCAAGATCAAGAATGGTGAGTAGTATGCGTTGCTGATTCCCCCGACACTCATCATCGTAGCTTCTTACTTTTGTTTTTCGCTTGCGGCATGCATCGTGGGTGGAACTAGCTTTCTTCTCTTTCTTCATCGTCTCGAACTCCGTGACACCTTCTCTTCCTCTTCTTCTCTCTGTTTAGCCACTCTTCCCCATAGTTTCTCCATCTCTTCGTCTTCTTCTTCCACATTACCGGCCAAACGTGTGAGATTACGCGTTTAGTTTTGAGGATCTGTCTTATGATAATGACACACCGCCATTGGACTTCGACAGATTTTACTGTAATTGAAAATGAAAACTAAAAATTTGATGCGCCATGTCAGTTTGTTGATTGAATATCTTTCAATACTGCTGCTTGAAGAGACAGAAATGATACTTAACACATTCCGTGCCGCGTGGGTCGTATGCGCCCCACGCACACAATTCGATTATTCTAAATAAATGGTAATATTCTTTATATTCCAATTACAAGGAACGCCACAATAACAGTACCAAATGAATGGTATATCATAAGACAATTCAATGTTTGTGTTTTTAACGTTGTGTTTATAGGAACTTGTTTTCACGCGTCTAACTAGTTATGGAATTCTTCATTGTGGCATGGAACGTGTGAAATTAATGATTAATGAAGCTTTAACTGTTTTTCTCAGCAGTAAATCTTAGTCACTGCAGTGTAAGTGCTATGAAAGTTATAAAAGATTTCAATAAAATTTGTCACATTATCATGAATGATATTTAAAAAATCCATCACACTCACGGTCAGTAGCCTAGCTCCTCTGTCCCTCTTTTAATACGACTGTCCAGAGAAAGTATGCTGACTTGGGCGTGTAGTGAATTGAATTAACACTGGTGTATCGTATTGTGTGCGCTAACAGACCTGAAACGAGCGAGCCCAGTGGTACCAGAGCTGACCACTGGAGGACTTCTACTAAATTCTTCTCGACGCGTGCCTCATGGAGGTGGGACCTCCGTTGCCTCCATGACGTCCATCGAGGATGATCCTCGTATTGTCGGTGGTAAGTCGAGTGATAGCATTGCCTGGTTGACCACGAATACGGATTTTATTTTTGGGTCGCTTACGCTTCACGCTATCCCTATCTTCTTAGCCGAGTTCTCTATTTTTTTTTTAATTATCCTCCCACCTAAATATCGCTTCTACCCTAGCTTAGGAAATCGCGACGCCACACTCGTCGCAAGTAGCGTGTCGGAATACAGTTGTTGTCTGCAATGCTTTTAGGGTATCACTGGGACTGTTCAGACTGGGTCAGGCCAAGTCAAAACCCCTTGCCTAACATCACGGAGGTACCTGGAAGCGAAGTTCCAGACTCGTCCAGCTTCCACAGCAATGAGAGTAACGAATCAAACACTCATCAGCTACCGTCAGGTGAGTATTGGATGATCACTCGCTGAAGTTTACCTTTGGGAGCCTGTTGCGCATCCGGGCTGTATTTAAACCCTCGTAACACTTAAATTCATTGAACGCTTCAGTACCAAAGGCATGTAATAGTAGGAGAGGCTTGCTAAATAATTTCCAAAAAGTGGAATTCAGTATTTCTGAAGCAGTTCACTTCTAGATATGTGTTCACTAACACTTCTTTAACTTCCTCTCCTCTTTTGACTCTTCACTTTTCAATGCTTGAAGTAAACCAGAGGTGGCCTTCAATTGCCCACATTCGGTGTCTGTACATCCGAGACAACATAAGCTAAAAGTTGAATTATCAAACCCCCCCGGTCCTTGAGGGGACAACACGTTCCTTTCTAAACGACGAAACGTGTTGCAGTGCACGGCTCTGTAGATCCGGCGAGGGACATCGAAACTCTGAACGAGGACCAGGAATCCGAGTACGTGGGGGACTCCGAGTGCGGGACCGAGTTCTCCGAACAGTATCACTGCGCGGAGACGCAGCGTCTGAACCCTCTGGACAGCGGCGGCGAAGGAGAATACAAGTACAAGGGGTCAGAAAGTTATCTCCGTCATCCGAACTCGTATCTGCCGCATTACAACATCCACACGGACACGGAGAACGAAACGAACCCGCTGAACGGACGTCTCAGTACACTGGAATCCGACGAGGAGGAAGACGACGTAGTGCCTTATGGTTTCCCGAGCACGAGACGGAACCGATGCCACAAGGGCGACGAGGCGGACGAGATCGGTTCGGTGATCACCACCCTCGAGGAGAGGAACTCGTTGCTGGGCGGCGCGACCAGCAACAGCGACCTGTCCACGAATCTCTGCGAGATAGACGACTCCGAGTACGAGATCGCCGAGCAGAAGAGCAACGGCCGCCTGTGGTTGTCGGGGAACGGTATCACGCAGACCTCGGTGTGACAAATAGTGGTGCCACGATTCGAGAACCGACTGAACGTGATCGTGTCCTTTCGTTTTGTCTGTGCTTCTTGAAAGAGAGTCAAGGAAGTGCGAGTACGTCTGTGAATATGCAATTTTGTACATACGTATTATCGGCGTAGGTAAGGACAGTGTACAGAGGCAGCTATCGAGAGCTACGCAAGACGATACACGCCCGGGTGGGTAACGCACGAGCTAAAACGAGAAACGTTATGGATCCGCGTAACGAGCCAACGATGCACGATCGATCGTTACCTCAAATCTCCTATGTAGGTAGAGCTTAGGTACTGACGTACTTAATTCACCGATCCTCCAAGGAATTCTTTTTCTTTTAATCGAGAATCCACCGTGAACGTACACGCGTTTTGGGAGCAATTGCCCGTTTACTTTTTCCTCACGCGATTGCGTTTCGATGGTACACGCGTTACATTGTTGATTACATCGTTGAAAGATCGCTGATTTTCATCGCTTTTTTTTAGCTTTTATACGTTGAAACATTAATCTTTCCGATTCTACCAAAGGGGATGAGGTTTAGTGAAGAAAAAAAAAATATATATACATATATATATATACATATGAATATACATTATGGCAACTATGCGCAACTATTAAAAGCTAAGGAGCTATCTCGGTTAAGGATAAAAAGAAGATTCGTTGACTCGAGGAAAAGTAAATTTAATCACGACCGCGTTGTCAGACCAATGACTATTATTTAATGACCTATCGTTTAAACTTAACTGTTATCCGCAAACTATGATTCCAGTGCGAGAAACGAAAAAAAATGAAATGAAAGGGGAAGCAAGGTACATAGGTACGATTTATGTATTTTTACTATTTGCTAACTGACTTTATTTTGGTTACGTACGAGAGGATGAACCGACGGACTACTTAAATAATCTAAAAATATACGAGATAAGTACCGTGTAGTCTAGCGAGTAAACGAATTGACTCTAGTGAAGGCAAAATGAAAAAGGACAAAAAAAACAGTGCTCTGCTTCTAGGGGCGAATTATATGTGCATGTGTCCGCTGGCGTTTTACTGCAGCGAAAAGCACAATAGTTAAAAGAAGATATGAGAATATTTTTACTGTGATGATAATAATGTTTATACGATGATCAAATACTATGACTTGTATCATAATGATTGTAATATTAAAACTATCCGACGTTTTTTTGTAAGAGAAGAAAAAGAAAAGGAGAGATCGAGCAGGAAGCCCGGAGGTGAAAATAATTCTTCCTTCCGTGTTGTACGTAAGCTAAGTCAACGTTCCATTAGATTTGTTTTCTTTACTTTTTTCTCTATCCCTCTCTCTCTATATATATACACACATATATATTTTTAAAAATTTTCTTTTCGATTTCTTCTACCATCGGTCACCATCAGTTCGACAAACATAACAGCGTACATGGTGCTACTACTTACATCACGCTTTAACATTTTATCTACTCTTCGATAAGACTGCTCATACGATACGAACATACACACACTCACACGCGCGCAGAAGATCATTAAAACGCTCTTATTCAAGGAATTATTCATAGATCTCACGCTGTTCTTCATTTTTTATTTTCTTCTCGCCTTTCATCCGTAAGAATCTGTCCACGTTATCACACGATCATGCAACGAGAGAGTCGTTCGAACTGCCAATCGATAGTTCTTGATATGCCATATGAAGCAATGCATTCTCCTCGATTAATTTTCACGTAGTTAAGCGCGACGGAAGAACGATCGAGAAACCATTATTTCCGTGCCTGAACGTTGTTTAAAAATCGCGTACTTCCGGTGCGAGACACACTATCCCTCTTTTCTATTCCGTGTTCGACGATTATTATTTAGCGGCAGCTTAATCGGTTAAGGTTGCGTACTTGTGTTTTTCTTTTGTTTCTCTTTTTTTTTAAATATACGTAGAATTTTTCCTTATCAAATTTTTCTTTTTTATGCATTTTTATGTTCCTGTTCTGTAAAGGACGCTAGCCATCTTATCTCTATGTTATCGTGTAGGGGGATAAATGAGTAAACCACGTTTAATAAGAATAATAATGTTAACGATAATAATGATATAATGCGAAACAGGGTGACTTCTTTTGCGTTGTTTTATTGACCAAGAGGAAAGAATGTAATTCATCTCGTTTCTTATTTCGTAAGGTCGATTCGTATACAGCTGTGCCTCCCCTCGCTGAAATTTCACTGCAACACTTAACACGGATACAATTGAACTTAGATAATTTATTCTATATTAGAATGAGAATAAGAATATTGTACAGTTTTAACTTAACAAATTGTATCGCAAAAGGACGAACATCGAGCGCGCAATGAAAGTTTCAGTTTGCGTCGAAGCACAGCGAACCCCTTAATTGTTAAGATTAGTTTTACTTTTTTACAAGATCGAATGATGATGAGGATGATGATGATGGTCGCGACATATTATTATTGGGTTTTAAAGACTGCGAAAGCGATGAAAAAAATGATCGTCATCCGTTCGTCGAAATATTGTACCAATCAGTTCGTAACCACATAAAGATCGTGACTGTTTCGTTGTAAGAGTAAGAAAGGAAAAAGAAACATGCATTATTTTGTAGAGCTTCGAATCAATTAGCAACACTAAGTTTTAAATGAAACGATTTCGTAAAAGTAAGTGTTCAGTGACTTTTGTTTTGCGATGAACAAGCAATCGGAATTGATCGAGGAAACATACAACAGTGCTCGTTTTCGATGCGCGTTTACTTCTTTATTTTTGAAACTACTTAATTATCATTGACGTTTTGTACTTGATTTATGAACTTATCGACTAACAAATAGTTCCACTTACTTCTCACTTGATCATGAACTTGCCATAATCGTACAATTGTGAAGAAGTAGAAGCCAAAAGAAAAGACGAAAGACACGAAGACAACATGTGGGTACAACTTCCAAAATTCAACTGTAACACTTAGCCCTGCTAATAGGATACATATCGATATCATGAAATCTTTCAAACGATGAGGAACTTGACTTGTTATAATTATAAGGCTATAATTAATTTGTACAAGATCAACCTATTGTAATAAAGAAAACAATCTTGCCTACGTCCTTGCGTTATGTGTATCATTTCAAAATTTACCTGCCACACGTTGACCAAATGTACAACAAGCGATTTCTTATAAAATAATTATTTTATTATGATGTATTTAAGAACTTATATACATATACAGAATACTTGACTTAAGTAACATTTGGAAATGTCTTAAATGAACTATAAACTAATGTTTCTGGAGAACCAAAGTCAACAATTCGTTCATCGGCGCTAACAATATTCGTGGATCTTCAATCAAGCCAGCACCAACCATGGAACTGCTGAACAGCTGAAACGAATGAAGTACAAAATTATTATAAAGTATTATCTTAAAAACGGAAAGTAATTTAAAAAACATACCTGTTGTATAAGTAGATCCGCCAATTTAGGGTCTGTTTTTGTCAGCTGACAAAGTTTCTTGATGAGAGGATGATTAGGATTTATTTCAAATCGAGGTTGAAGAATGGAGTACCGCAATTCTTCGTCTATTTGATGTGACTGAGTGCGAACAAAATGTCTCGCGGCCGCCATATCTTGAACCGTGACTACACAAGGATGAGATTCGAGACGATTTGTCATCTTAATATCATACGCTTTCTTCGTCAAAGCATTTCTCATATATTTGATAAGATCATCGATTTCTCCTTGATTGATGATACCTGAATGAATAAGCGAATATTAAGGACAGATATTAGAGAGAATGTTTCATGAATCATGAGTCGCTTACCAGGATTCTCAGTTTTACTTGACTCTGAATCTTCACGCATCTCTTTCTCGACGGAAGTTAGGGAATACGACTTATATTGCCGTAAGTGCATTAAGACTAGTTCATCATAGGGTTCGTAACAGAATAGTACTTCAACATTACGTTTCTTTAGAGATTCATAATATGGCGATTGCTCGGCCAATATTCGACTGAAATTAAAGAACGTGTATTCAAGATATTTTAATACCATATAGGAGTAAACAATGTAATTAATACATACCTTGGGGCGGATAAATAATATATATGTTTCTGATCTTCTGACAAACGTTTACAATAATCTGGAATACTGACTAATTCTCCTGCTGGTATTGCAGATGACTCGAATCGCAAAAGCTTACCTATTTCTTCCTACATAGAATCGTAATTAAAACATGGCTGCATACATAGGGATGTTATTCTCATTAAAAGGACATTACCTTCTCATTTTGATCGTGACTTGTCACGATACCTTCTTTCAAGAAAAGTCCATACTCCTTGTAGAATTTATTAAATTCTTCGGGTTGTTTCTGGGATCGTTCGTTCAAGAATTTCAAAACGCGCATTGTTAAAACGCTTCGCAACTTTCTAGAATTCGAAAGATTGGATTGAGTTAGAGCGGAAACTTAGAATCATTACAAGTATCCAAATAAAAAATTTTTTCTAGGTTTCCTACCCGATTAAAGTACTATTCTGTAATAACTCGCGACTCAAATTAAGAGGAATGTCTTCAGAATCAACGACACCCTTGATAAATCGCAACCATTTCGGTAAAATATTTTCTGCTTTGCTTTTGATCAGAATTTTACGACTGTATAGAGAAACGCCGCTCGTCGTATCTCTGGCTAAATCGAATAATGCTGGTTTTTCCTCCGGGAAATACAGTAGAGCCCTGATACTGAGTGGAACATCGGTAGTATAATGTAGTATAAATCGTGGCGAGTCGAAGCAGTTCCCGATAAATCTATAGAATTCAGCATGTTGAAGTGGCGTAATATCTTTTTGATCGAGCATCCACAATGGCTACAATTGCAAAGTGTATGAATAAAAATGCACAGAAGATGATACGATAAATGTAGAAAAGTGCAATTTTACCTGAATAGTATTAGCTCTTTTACCATTGACATAAATGGGACTGCCGACAAAGTTGCTATACTTATTAATAATGCCTGAAATATTCAAATTATTGAGCATTAGGTACAGCGCATAATTAAACAATTTCATCGCGCTGCTAAAGTACTCACGATTAATAGTATCTTCGTCGCTGAATTCTCGACAGTCAACTTTCAAATGTATAACAATTTTTGTTCCTGGCAGCACTCCTTCCGCAGTCGAGATTTCGAAAGTACCGGAACTGCGTGAAATAAAATTTAAATTAATGACGTTATTAAGTAATAATCTTTTCATGAATAATAGAGTATTTATTTACCCATCAGAAGTCCAACACAGGCCTTCAGCATCCTTAGCATACGATTTCGTATAAACTTCTACTTTATCAGCAACCATGAAAGCGCTATAGAAACCAACACCGAATTGCCCAATAATTTGGGATGTATCGCCAGCATCTTGCTTTTCTTTCAATTTTTCCAAGAAAGCCTGCAATTAGAATATACTCTAAACTAGAATTTATTGAACTGAAGATATGAACATCAAACAAACTAATGTGATAGATCTCAGTATCAATTAATGCAAATTATGTTCGTATAGTTTAATTTTGCTTTTCCAGTTTTTGTTACAGCCCCGCTAGAAAGAACGTTAAATTGTTTCCCTAATAATTGTCAAAGTTAGGTACGGAATGCATATCATTTCGATAGCATTAACATCGACAAACTACAGAAGTTATAGCTCTAGACAGGACGCATCTTTTATGTTCTATAACTTTTTTTCGTACGCCGAACAGTTTTCGAAAAAAATGAAAAAAAAAGAAACCTGAGAAAAATTAACAAAATTTCGTTTTTTTAAATTTTGAAAATTGATGTGCGTTTTGATTATCTTTTTACGAAGAGAGGCTAAAAAAATGTGTCTTCTTTATTTTCGACTCTAAAAGATTATTTTTTAGAAATTAAAAAACTTTCTTAAAAAAGTTGGAAAATTTTTCTGAATTATTGTAAAGAAAGTTTATACATTATGTGTTTATTTGGCCTCTATTCATAAAAAAACAAAATCAAAATGCACTTCAAATTTCAAAATTGAAAAAAAAAAAATTTTTTTAATTTTTTTCAGGCTTTTTCTTTTCGTTTTTTTCTAAAACCGTTCGTCGTACGGAAAAAAGTAATAGGATATAAAAGATGCGTCCTGTCTAGATCTACAACTGTTGTCTGACACGTTTTTTGATGTAATGAATAATTTAGAAGATAATCGAAGAAAGTACGCTTTTATGAGCATTTAATTATTTTAATGATTAAGGGCCCAGGGGCACGCTTTCTCTTGCGTACGAGATATATCTCGTTTGTGTCTAGAGTCCCAGGAATTCGGGCCACAAAAATACATTGAGTAATTGGTCTATTCTTATATCTCGTCTGTGTCCATACCTCGTCCGTGATACGTGGCAACCCCACTCCTGCCTGCCGAGAGACGCTACGAAGGGCTGTAGTGACGCCATCTCTGATAGAAGCTCGAACTAAATGGCGAAATTCCAAGTGGCGCCATCTAGGAAAGGGACCCGATTATTTGCAGAAAACTCCGCCAGGAGCACCTCGATCGTCACGTCGTAGTTTAGTTCCAGATTCTGACAAAAGATGACGCGGGCGACGCTTGTTTCAGTTCATAAATGCACCGCCAGATTGCGCCAGTAAGAAATCACCGGCGTCATTTTCTGGAACTAAACTACGACGTGCGCTCGGAACACCCCTGGCGGATTTTTCTGTTAATAATTGGGTCCCTTTCGCTAGATGGCGCCACTTGGAAAGCTATCGTTCGTAGCATCTCTCAGGAGGCAGGAGAGTTGACAAGTATTCTGTTTGACAGTGTACGGTCGTATGGCGTCAAACTGATTAAACCGGGACTAAGGAGAGACGAAAGCGGCCGTTATAGTTACTTATAAGAGAAAGAAGGATAGACGCAATCGATTTCCACCTCCCCTCCATCAAAGTTTACTTGAAAATACCTGTCTATATTGTAACGTATTGAAAATCAAAGAACAACCATTTCATTGTAATTAAACAAAATTAATTCTTGTTCATTGAACATCTTTGTAGATGTCCTGACACATAATTTATTGATCATTATATAAACTCTGCACTCATTGAAAAATTAAGTTTCACTATTATATTGACTTCATGCATCTATCCTTATTCCAAAACATAATTTTGGTACTATGTCACTACTGTAATTGAATTCTCAACTTTTGCTCCAAAAACATTTTGTAAATATCAATAAATAATACAGTGTTCCAGGTATACTTACTTTTGAACCCGATCGTGCTATAGTTCCTAAATGTGATATTAATTCTTCATGAGTCATGCCGATTCCAGTGTCCTGAATTGTTAGGGTTCTATTTTGCTTGTCGGTTGCAATGTGAATTTCTAGTTCACGATCACCAGCAGCTTGTGTAGCTTCACTGTCACTTAATCGAACGTATCTAAGTTTTTCAAGAGCATCACTAGCATTGGAGATGAGTTCACGAACAAATACCTACAACAATTTTAAATCTATAACATTCACAGGGATTACACAAACTAGATGCATATCGAATTTGATATAGAATATTACCTCCTTATCTGAATACAATGACTTTGCAACAATCTGCAATAACATCTGTGTTTCTGACTGAAATTCATGTTGTACACTTTCACCTAAAATAAATGTTGAAACATAAGAAAACATCCATTTATAAAAATCCATAAAACAGTGGAGCACTTTTTGCAAATACCTGTAGCTTTCTCTGTATCTTTTATGATATTGTGGTACTCTGTACTCTGAGTAGCGGTCTGAGACGAGAAGCATCGTAGTGGAGTGCCAGTTACAACTATATGCATAAAATATTTAACTGAAGGTGATTGAGCAAATGTCATAAGAAATTTAGTTTGTAATAGATGCAGGAATGAGTCTGCATAACCTCAAAATTCACACGATTAAAAGTATAAGAGGAAAATATAGATGACAAGGTGTAAAGGCGTACAAACCTGAAAGACGTCGACATTGTTTTTCTAAAAATTCTTTCTGGAAATTCTGATTCAACGGCCTAGAAAGGCTTTTGCCCAATCTAACGGCGAACCTAAGTCTCAAAGCGGTAGCCATGCTTTCGAAATTACCAGAAAAACTTCTGCTACATTTCTGATCACGTGATCACTAACAGAGAGGTATTTGTGTGTGCCCACCATTGACAAAGCACAGAATAGACCTATCATCCAATGTATTTTTGTGTCATACGTTCGGAGGGCTTACGACCACTCTTACCATTTTCGTGTCACTTCCTACCGTATCGCTTGTGACTGGCTTTACATCATAACGCTATTGGTGATAGGAATCAATATCAAAAACACTGATAGACATTTGTTATTTCATTTTATCTCCGAGTAAAATTTTGAATCCCTTTAATTCTATTAAGGCGGAGATCCTCGATAAGACAGAAATTTCGTGTCTCGCATGAGATTTTAATGTCATCAGACAATTATTTCACAATGTGATTCCACTATAGGATAAATTTTGATGTCATCTCTTATTAATTCACATCTCATGTGAAAATTTTTTCTCGCTTCTTCGTCCTTATTTAAGTTTGAGACATGTCGTTCAAAAAACAAAGCAGACAAGCAGTAGCTTGTGCCTACTTAAATTTCTTCACCAATGCTCAGCGTTTTTATTTAAATCTTTGTTTTCACATGTTTGTTTCATGTATCTAAAAAGAAGATAATATGATTGAAATGACAATTCACTTAATTTAATTGTTTACTCAAAATGATTTCAAACAAATAGTAGTGCACACACAGTAATAGTATCTGGATAGTAAACAGTGCCAGAAATTGTATCTTGTGCAAAAACGGTCACAGGAGCGGTCCGCAGTGAAATCCGTAATACCGGTTATTAGTTAAGTGCACGCGTACTCGACTAATCTTCAAATACATTTATCTCGAAAACGAAGCCTCACACGAAATTTCGTTATTCTTGATATTCGTCTTATTTCGAGCCATAGCATCTCCCTCACCCCATTTGTACTATGAATTTCCGGCCACCCTGTATATGTGTATTGTTAATTTAATGATAAGTACCATATTAAATCGAATATAAGACGCTATTATTATTAGCATTTTGATATGGTAGACCATAATCTACTATTATTAATACATTACTACTATTTGCTTGAAATTATTTTGAGTAAACAATTAAATTAAGTGAATTTTCATATCAATCATATTATTTTCTTTTTAGAAGCATGGGACAAGCATGTGAGAACAAAGATTTAAATAGAAAAGCTGAGCATTGGACAAGAAATTTAAGTAAGCACAAGTTACTGCTTGTCTGCTTTGGTTTTTAAATGCCATGTCTCAAACTTAAATAAGAACAAATCTTTCAGGTTAAGAACCAACTAGAAAGGAAATCATTCATTACTACAAGATATTTTGACGCATCGTGGAAACAATAAAAAATTCAAACCTATTTAAGCGAGAAAAAATTTTCACATGAGATATGAGTTAATGAGAGATGACATCAAAATTTGTCCTATAGTGGAATCACATCGTGAAATAATTGTCTAATGACATTAAAGTCTCATGCGAGACACGAAATTTCTGTCTTATAGTGGATCTCCGCCATAATGGAGTTAAAGGGATTCAAAATTTTATTCGAAGACAAAATGAAATAACAAATGTCTATCAGTGTTTTTGATATTGATTCCTACCACCAACAGCGTTGTGATGTAAGGGCAGTCACAATCGATACGGTAGGATGTGACAGGAAAATGGTAAGAGGAATCGCGAGCCCTCCAAATGTGTCACACAAAAATACATTGGATGATAGGTCTATTCTGTACTTTGTCGATGGTAGCAATTTACTATAAATTAGTCAATTGATTCTCAATTTGTTTACTTTCGAAAAATATACTGATCGAGAATTTAATGGTTCCTCGCACACAGCGACCGCTTGATGACAAGTGACAATACTTTCCGAATCGATATGAGAAAAGAACTTTCGGGATATTCGAGCTAATTTATGAAACTGTTAAACTCAATTGCTTTCTGCAGTGGTGTAACAAAAACTGGATATACTGCGATTGATTAGACTTATTGTTCTAAAGTATTACAATTCTTATGATGAGTCAGCTCGTCATGCGCTGTTTGTGTGAGAATTCGCACGACGCGCAGAACTCGTCATGCGCGCTTCACATCTTGCACACAAGTCGGTTCTGAAGATTTATTTTCTCTTTATTTTATAGAAATAGATGGTAGATCGTTACAAGCATACTTTTCATTTGATAATTCTTTTCGGTGATCAATGACGCGCTCAAATTAAATTGGGGTATGTAAAGGAATTTGAAAACAGCTTATGGCATATAAATTTGTTTATTATTATTATCTGTATAATATATTTGAAACAATATCATTCTACAACATTGCATAAAAATATACAAAGACATGACAAAATGTCTTGACTCTCGTTTGATAAAACATGTTCATGAATAATTTGATCAGCGTTGCACCGCTATCGGTTCGAAAACGGAATTCAATCAATTTAATATAGGTCACTTTCAAATTACATCCTTTTGAATCATCATTTTTCTTTGTTTCTGTTATGTTCACAGAAATTGAAATTGATCGATGAGTTTCGGAAATGAAATAGTTATTCGTATTTCGTTCAGATCATCTGTTCGCAGGCGTCCTTCAGAATACCGCGATTGAAAATTTGAACTGGCGTGTTCCGTTCAAGCGACGAACCTTAATGTTTGTTAAACAAAATTTCTTTCGATCTACCGATCGATACTCGTACAAACGGGACTTTACAGCGATACGAACACTTCTGTGTTCTCTTTATGCAATGAAAGAATGCGTGGCCTGATACAGAAGAAAGGAACGTTCATTCTCCGATACGCATTGACTCTGGAACTGCACAGGGGATAGAGCTTAGTCCTATTAATTTTTTGTATTTTCTACTATTCGTTTTGTAGCTCATATAGTACGGATATAAAGTATTGAACGTTCAAGGTCATGCTAAATGTAACCATCCATTGCTCGACTTCGTTATTTTAATCTTTTTTTATCAGTTTTTACATATAGTCTCTTTAATCTTCTATGGCGGGGATAGCTGCTCAGTGTCCTTGAACGGTCATTTCTCATTTTTACTATATCACAATGACTATCTAAGGATGCATGACTGCCAGATAGAATTTTGTATAATGCATAATGAATAGAGGGTTGAAACAGAGTACCACAATTTTTGGAGACTGAAACGTGCCATACGTATAAAAGAATGTGTAAATACAATTAACCCTTTGCATTCGGTGATAAATCCTACGTTTCGTTCCGACAACTCGATAATAAAATAAAACGTCCAGGTGACATTGGATTTATGATTCGTCAATATATTTCCACGTTTAATCAAATCGACACACTAATTTTTCTTTAAATCTTTAAACGTTTTTTTCATCCTTTCCTTCAACTGCTGAAATGAAATGTCATGTCGATCATGGCTCGACATCCGAGTGCAAAGTGTTAAACGTTTAATACACAATTTACCGTTTAGTTGACGCAAAGCAGCGTGCAGTTCCAGGGCGAAACGTGTCCGACTCGAAAGAAGAAAGGAATTTCGAAACCCGTTTTGCCTTTTCCCTGGCTGTTCGTTATTTTGGAATGCGCGAGAAGCAAGAACGTACGATTTCAACCGGAAATGAGGCGACCGTGGACGAAGATTCGCTTCGAGTACGTCATAAACATGTTTAGAGAGTACATAGGCCAGAAATAAAAAATAAAAAAGGAGAAAGAAACGAAAAAATAAGGTAGACGAAGAAAAAGTAGACGACAATGATGATGATGGGGATGATGACGATGATGATAGCGATGACGAAGATGAAAGAAGTAGAATTCGTTTGAATGTCAACGAAAACGGTGATCCTTTTCCCGCGTTGGTTATTGACGGAAATTGAAATCGGCTCAGATTTTTAGCAACACTCTCAACCGAACGCGATTACTATCTTTCTTTTGAGATCATTGGCCGAAGGATAACAATGATAATTATAATATTAATAATGACAATAGTAATAAGTAATAATAATAATATGACAATAATAATATATAATATAATATAATAATAATAGTTACTTAATAATAATAATAATAGTAATAAAAATAACTATCCGTAAACTATCCTTTACCAAGGGAGATATTACCCATTAGATCTTATGTACATAATCTGCGTATATGATTTCTCATTCTCTTCCTCCGTTTCTCATTTTAAATTACGAATTATTACAATAATTCACTATCGAATCCGTTTCGATCAGCAACATAAATAATTATAACGCAACACTGTGTGTATGTGTGTGTGTCTGTCGTGTATGTGTGTGTGTATGTGTTTCTTTCATTTATTTACAGGCATTTCCCTCTCGATCCAACGCGTTTCTCACTGTCACACACATTCTCACTCTCTCGCATTCTCCCTCTCCCTCTCAATCTCTCTTTTATTATTTATTGCTGCCTCGTTTCGTCTCCCAGTGTCTCCGTCTCTGCGTTACATTTTCTCATTTCTCTTTTTCATCTGTGTTTCTTTTATTTGTTCGCCGCACGAGCGACGCGGAACGGAAAGAAACGGCGAGGCGCGTAAAATTTCGCGGCGCGAATCGTCGAAAATCGTCGGGCTGGCCGATCGATCGAACGTCGATCGTTTCGCGTCGATCACTACCGGGACACCACGTGCTTCGCCCTTTTCCCTTCGATTCTCGCGCCTTTCTCTACGCACACGCTCGAACGTCTATCGTTTATCGTATTACCATTAGCATTAACAATATATATATCACAATCGTTGAGAACAATTAGCGTTAAGGGAGTATTGGAGTGGATGAAACCGCGGCGAAAGCGCGAGCACGCGTCATCCCTTCTCTTTCGTCTACATTTTTTCTATACTTTTTAACCCTTCCGCTGCTGACAGTCACCTTTGTAACAGGACTTAGAGACTGCATAAGTACATCGTATAATGCAGTTACACTGCTCGATACAAGTAGAGGTTTAGGCTTCCGGGCAATGTCAGCACTTTGACTGCCGAGTCACCGGTGACCGGCGCATCAAATTTCAATTGGTTGAATAATTTACTAATTTTACTAAAATTTTGAATAGAAATAATGTTGTAATAAAAACAGAACGTTACGACCGTGCAATTGAGAAGTTACATATTTCTTTCCTTCGTGATTTCTATTTAAACTGGGATATGTCTGACCAGGTATGTTTCACTGTGGCAGTCAACGTGTTAAGGAACCCATAGAAGCTGAATGAAACATTGCACATATACTATTGCAATATTTTCACCGAGAGTCTGTTACATGCAATGTATTTTTTAATCTTCGGGTGTCATCGAAGAGCATGATTCTCTAATCATTTTATGCAGTGTATACCAATTTCAAATTACGCAGACGTTCCTTTGTAAATTTATATCCTATTTTACGTGTTCCGCACAACCTCTTCAGGGACGAATTTACTAAAGTTGAGAAAACCGACGTAATTTTTCGTAGATACAGAAGAAGGATATTATTGTATATCTTTGTGAATAATATTTTAATTAAAAAAATTTGAATGCGTCGGTGTTCCTGAAGAGGACAAGATGAAACATACGTAACGCAGAAAGTGTCCCGTTACAAGGAAGTCCACCGTAGGATGTTCGAATTCGTTAATTTCGATCGCAGTGAAAGGGCTAGTCTCTCATCGAGTTCTCGATACGCGAGTCGATCGAATCTAACCTTATTTTTCTTTTCTTTCGAGATCGTCGATGTTCACGGTCGTGACCGGGACCGTGTCACCTGTGTTTACGAGCGATTTCACGCCGAGAAGGGAGAGAAACGGCTTTCCTCGCGTTCTCGATCCCCTCTCGCGAGAAGAAGAAAACGCCGCGGCGTGCTTCGCCGATCATCCGCAAAAATCACCGTCACGTGCTACACGCTCGCTTTCTCTTTTGTCTCTATCTACCTGCCTGTCCGCCCGCCCGCCCACGCTATTTACAACGACGAAGGAAGAAACGAAACCCATGCGTCTGTCGCCATGATTTCTGACGCGTCTCGACGTCTCGACACCGAATATCATCGCCACGAGGATTCGATCAACCGGAGAACAACGTTTCGCCACCTCGACAAAAATTCGAAATTTCAGAACGTGTAAATTTATAGTTCTTCTCTGGTATATTTTTAAGAGGAAGGCCTCTTATTTGCCCTGGAGTGTCAGTGAACGAATTCGAAGTAATGGAAATTTTTATCAAATACTCGAATAAATTTTTGAAGGTGTATCACAAAATTTCAGCTTGTTGCTTTCGAGAGGCACTGCGATTGCGAAAGAGAACGACCGTAAAAAGACAAAAAGCCAAGAATCCTCGTGGCATGCTTCGATTCGGTGTTCAGGGCGATCCCGATGATGCTTTCGTATTCTTGTAAAGAGAGGATCAGTAGAAAACGATCTAGTCGACGCTCTACACAAGGCAAGCGAGTATAAAATCAAAATTGGATACAAGTTGCGTTTATACAGCCTTCGGATATATCCCAATTTTTTTCGCTGCTCTTTCTTCCCATATGAGAGTGGAATATTTTATTTAAAAAAGGAAATCGAGAACTTAGGAGAGTCGCTGACCTTCACGTCGGAGGATTAACGTTCGAAAGGTGTATAAAGAAACGAAATAAGTAGAAAATTGGAGCATCTGCAAGATCATTATGGGATTATGACTTTTCCTGCGATCGAAAAGGTCAGCTAATTGATACCGTGATCAACAACGGAGTTTTATGAGCCGGTCGTCGTGTGTATATTATATGGGAGCATAGTAGCATGATGCGTCGATGTCAACCAGTGGATCGTCATGCTTGCGCAGTCGATCAATGAAACTCTGCTTCGAGCCTGCTGATCCTGATACATTCAATTTCTGCTCAATTTTCCGCAATATTTCCTCCTAGATCACTCTATAATCAATTATTCGCGCTCAGATGAGGTTCGAGCCTTTCATAGTCATTCAATAACTCTAAATCGATCGTAGAACATGTTATGTGTCTTCTCTATCTCCACATCAGATAATCGAGGTACATTTACATCATAGGTTCGAAATAAATCACCTACCATTCTATAGTGTAATGAAGCTTCCTTTCATTAACAAACCGATGAGACTATTCGAAGAATTAAACGACATTCAGATCGTAATTTGGAATTAAGAGCAATTGTCTAACGTTCTAGAGACGAGTAACGAACCTAGAGTTTCCATACATTGATCGAAGAACCCTAAATGAAGTCACCTTGTTCCGTTCAAACTGAAGAACTACCTCTATCCAAAAATCTAGATCGTTGTTTCCAAATTTTCAAGGCTCGAGTTTTCAAGTAAAACCAGAAACGGAATCTTCTGTACCTCCAAAATGAAGTGACAACTCCATCTCAGAAAGTAGATCATCATTCCACATTCAACAATAAATCTTCCATCGTTCAATTGGGATCGTAAGTCGATCGAAGAATCATAGTCTTCCTCCTCGAACCGACGCAACAACTCCGTCAAAAAATCTAGATCACTGGATTCGCCCAGACACACAGATTAGTCTCTAATCAACGACCCAGAATCGAGATCACAGTCTCAAATCAACAATCCGGAGTCTGGCTTTCCGAAGACGACGGTTCTCACGAAAAATTCTACACGGTATCGGTAATTTCACGAGGAAGCGGTCGAACTGGCAATTTCGGGGTGGAAACCCTCTCTCCTTCTCTCTCCGTCTCTTCTTGTAATCCTTATCCCTCACCGCTGCTCCTGCTCTCGCTCCTATTTTCAGTCTGGTCTCTCCCTAACCGTGATATTGATCCTCCACCCCTGTCCCCCCCACGTCGCAACCAACGTTAGGCTGCCGTTCATTCGACCTAGTGTACGACCTACCGTTGCGGATGGAGATGCCGCGAAAACGCCTTCCTTGGAAAACAATGGACTTTCCGAAGAGTGTCAACGCACCAGCAGCTAGGCTGCTGCTAATAGAAGACATTCGACAAGGGATCAGCAACGCGGTGAATCCGCTTAGCAACAACAGGCTCGAAGGAATCGATAATATGCGAACTTTCATACGGATTAGCGGGACGTCCACCGCTAAGATAAACGCGGGGGAAGCTTTTTTTTATACCCGATCGATACGTGAATTTTTCAAAAACTTCCGTTCCGCGTTCGCTTGATTCTCTCAACCGACAGTCGACGGGAGAACGCGTTTCCGGCCCCAGATCCTCGATCTGCCTCGTGAAACGAACGGAGGATGAGGAAACTTCAAACGATCGATAGGACGCCAATCTGTATTCCATTCGCGACATTTTTTTTTCGAGATTGGCGAATTCCCGAACGCGACTCTGATTCGATGGACGGTGACGTTCGATATAAGTGTTTGTCTAAAAGATGATCGATAAACGCACGATAATCCAGAAGCGAAGTAAAGAAACGATTATAGGAACTCAACGCTTTTATTAATAACAGTTCGAGATTCAACATGAACTTTATTCTATGCGAAATGCCCGTGTTATCATATAAAGTTATAAATATTATAAATAATTAGGTGTATTCGCCCTGTCGGCTCGAGACTCCTCGATGAACTGAAACATACGCAACAAAGGGAGCCCTATCGTTCTGATGCTGCCTAGAATCGTCGACCGTCGACAGTGTCAGAAAAGAAAAAACAGTGCTGTCGCTGATTATTATATTTTTTTCCTCATTCATAACTGTTTGTCTTTCGATCTGTTTCCACTCGCGGTGAATCGATGATCGAGAACGCGTTTATAGTGTCAAGTATAGTTCGGTGATCGGTCACGAACAGCTCTCGAGAGGCACTGCTATTACTTTCTCCGTGTTGTTTCTGTTGTCCTTGACGTATAAAAAGAGGAACGATCCACTGTGACCATCGACACCGAGCACGCCTTTTGCTCTCTTTTTTTTTTGGTTGGTCCCTAATGCACGCTCTTCTTTTGTTTTTTTTGTTTTTCGTTTTTGCTACAACAATTTGCTCGCCTCCTTCGTTCTCCTCGCCTCTATGTATATTAATTACATCTTTCTCTCGCTCTGTTGCTCGTTCATTCTCTCGCTCTCCCTCACTCTCTCGTTCGTTAAACGTATTCGAAAAAAAAGAGAACAGAACAACGTGTGGCGACTTATTTTCTGTTTTTTTCTATCTTTCTCTTCGTCCCTGATTCTCTCGATTCACAGTACACGCTTTCTTTTTTCATTCGTTTACAATACGACTCGAGAATTAGAGCACCTGTCTCCTTCGATCTCATTTTTTTGGTGTTTTTTTTAACTTTTCGTTTTGTATCGTTTTTTTTCTCGTTTAGATTATGTTTCATGGCCCCAATATTTTACAAGAGAATATAATAATTAACGTCGCTCCGCCCGATGGGGAATTTTTTAAAAAACGCTTATTATTTTATTCTTTTCTAATCACGGACCGGATGTCCGTGACACGGCGAAACTCCGATCGGAAGTACTCGTGCACACTTTCGGCGAACGTTCGAGGATCACTTTTCCTTTGTTTCTCATCATTCTCCCGTTTTGTTCTCTTTTCTAGTTTCTCTCGTGTCTCTCCGACACGTCTCGTTCACCCTCTCACGCACTTGATTTCCTGACTTCGTTCTCTGTCTCTCTTGCTTTTAGAAACGATAGTTTTGATTAGACGAACCGTGGTTTCCTACTCGTTTTTCGTTATCTATGGAATGTATCTCTATTTGGAAGATTAGTCGCAGATCCGCCCAGTCACGATGAACCGCCGCCGTATCAGCTATAATTTATTATTCGAAGAACAAACGATCGCTTCACGCAACGGAATTAGGAGGAATCTTAGAAGTATTTGAGATTACAAGATTCTAAAAAAGAAAACAGATGATGGACGCTGGTCATTCTCATGTTATTCAATGTGTACACGCATGAGTAGAATATAATTCATAAAAACGAACGATTCATCGTACCGAGAACGGAGTCCGCCTTACCGTGATTATTTCGTGTGTGCAACTTTGACTCGGCGACACAGCACATTTTTGGAACAAAAACTGAATAAATACACTTGCGATCGAGGAAATGTGCTTTATCGCCAACAACACATTCGCTCATTCTCTCTTTGTCACCATGCACACGCGCATTCTTTCCTCTGACCTCTTTTTCTCTCTCCCTGCCTCCCTGCTCCCTGTCAATCCACCCATTCACTCTCGGCTTGCATCATCGTTATCATCAATTACTATTATCATTATAATATTCACCTATATCATAGGGCTCTTAATTTTACTCGGCTAAACTTTGCGAACTTATCTCGTCTTGAATTTTCATCTAAGTTGCATACCTATATGTACAAGAGATTTCAATTGAATCTCGTTAGCTAACACCGCGTTCTTAGGAAGGGTTTAGGTTCATTCTCACGCTCTCTTCCTCTCTCTGTCTCTCTCTCTCTTTCTCTCTCTCTCTCTCTCTCTCTCTCTCTCTCTCTCTCTCTCTCTCTCTCTCTCTCTCTCTCTCTCTGTCTGTCTGTCTGTCTGTCTCTGTCTCTCTCTCGTTCTCTCTTTCATCTCACAAACTGTCACGCGAACCCTACGACGTGGCCGAGCCTAACGATCCAGCCGATTTTCCAGCCGAACGCGACTGGCCACGGGTTATTCATCGAATCGAATAATAATATATCTCATAATTGACTTTCTGTTAATTGTAGATACGCCGTGGTCGCGGCATAATTAAATACGCTACGTTCTATCGATTATCGTAAACACTATTAGCCGTGAACCGGTCGGACCGATCCGCTCGAAAAATCGACAACTTTTGTGTCTTCGCGGATTCTCGCGTGAAAAATCAAGAGAAATCTTCATCGACGTCTCGCGGAGTACCCGTCGAAGTCACCGGAAACGCGTCGTCGACGCCTGGTACTCGAGGAAAATCGATCGCCGGCTAAATCCGAGGAGAAAGGAAAAAAATCGAGAAACATAGTCGAGATCTTGGTACGTGAAACGCAAGAAGAAAAATCGTGGAAACTACGCGGGTGCCTCTTGATTTCCCACGCCGTCGACCGGTGACCTTGATCTTGCTCCGGTGTCTGTTCAGCGATCCCCGTTCATCATTACGAAATGAAATTTTTCCTAAAACGTGATTGCCTAGAAGAATAGTCGTCAGCGAGATAGCTGCCGAAAATGCACTACGACCGGTGTCTGTCTCTGTGTGTGTGTGTCGGACACCCGACGTCGAAACCGGATGTCTCGTCCACTCGACGACCTTGGACGATCTTTTCGTCCGGGTCGAACGATCGAGGAGAACCTTTTCTAATGGTACTATGTTACATGGTGCGCGGTTCGATCGGATCAAACACCCCGCTCTCTATCGTAATGGATCGATCGATGAACGCCAGATCATTGGAGGACGTTCCAGGGAATCGCGATCGTCGCCGTGATTCTTCCCAACGATCCACAGAGATCTTTGAACTCCGCGGATTCGCTCCGTCTTCACCCTATATTCTGCCCACTTTTTTTTTAAGCAACGACTGATCGCGATTTCGTTCCCTGAACCGGTTCAACCTTATTCATCGATCTCGAGGAACTATCGAGAGCGCGATACACACACGAAGGAAGTTGCGTGCGCGAAGACGGAAGCCAGTGTGCGTGTCTGTGTCATGTTTGCGCGACAATCTCTCCGTCTTGATCGTTGCGTGTGCATCGAGGGTGGATGATCGATCCCGGTGCAGTTTCGCACCGTTCTAGAACCGGCCTGCTTCGAATCCGACTCCCGAATAGACCGCGAGAGACGTGGCCTTACAGAATATCGAGGTTGAAGCCCGCCGTCGAGTCGAGGGAATTCAGGAGCTCCTGAGCGCTGAAATTCGACGTGTCTCCGGCCGGCAGGTTCTCGAGAAATTCGAGGCTAAAATCGGCTGCGGCCACCGACGGGTCCGTGGCCGTTGCTGGTGGCTGCGCGTGTTGCTGCTGCGGCAGGCTGCGCACACCCGGACTGCCCGCGCCGTATTGCTGGTGTGGATGCAGAGGCGAACCTGAAAGAGAAGAATTCATTTCTGATTAGACCGATCGAATCGATCAATGTTTGAAAAGTGGACGTTGTGTTCAGTGTTTTTGAGGTGAGGGAGGCACCTCTGCAGCTTTTTCGAGAAGACATCTCATTTTTGTTGATTACAATCGATTTCACTTTTAACTTGGGTATACATTCGCAAATGTTCCTATGCGGTGTCTTAAGAGAAGAATTTATACATGTTTTGCCGATGAGCAGCTGCTATCGAGAATTCAATTTCAACCGTTTCAAGAGTTTGGATTCAACGAATCTGTCAAACGTTTTAGAACGTAATTGAAGCCGTCGAATGCTTTGATAAAAAAGGAAACACCGACAGGAAAGTGGAAATGAATTTTAATTAACATTTTAATCAACGAGTTGTCCCGTTGAAAGAACCGAAGCGTGCACGATCGAGCTCATACGATGTTTCGATTTATTTTTGCGAAGGAAAAATATACTGTATGGAAGAAATGTATGCGAGATGTTCAAGACGATTATTTGCAGTATAATCGTTAACGGCAGTAAACAGCAAAACAAAATTTGAATAATTTATACAAATGTTATTTGAGAAATGATAAAATGAAGAATAAAACTGTCAGTCATGTGTGCGAATTTTTCAATCCACACAACTTGAGAGCTTGTTAAAAATAAATGCAAGCGAATTTGAAGAAACAATGTACTTGCATCGAACAATAATTAAGAACAGCGTTTCCAGTTACTCCTTTCGCTTCGAATTTCCCGCCTGCTCTTCCCTTCGCACGAAAACAGGAGCGAACGAACATCGGCCAAGAACTCACCCGTTCCGGTACTGCTGACAGAGTTGACGGACGAGGACTGCGACATTTGCATCTGCAGCGACATCTGATTGTTACTCTGCTGCATGGCCAATGTCTGTTGCTGGTGTTGCTGCGACAGTAGCTGCTGCATCTGAGTGCTGTTTGCCATACCGGTGCCACCGATACCTCCGCTCTGAGAACGAATTAATTGTTGATGCTGCATCTGTGCGGCGTTCATCTGCATTCCTCCTGCACCGCCCATTCCGAAACCACCTATCAAAGAAAACAAGAATAAAACAATTTAATCAACAATTTCATAACGTCCATAATATAAAAATTCGAATTCATTACTGGAAACATCGATTTCTTCGATGCATGAAATAATCGAAAAGAATGCTATTGTTTATACTGCATCGACTGCCAGGTTATTCGCATGCGTACGATACCAACAAGAATCACAGTATCATCTCATTGAGAAGGTATATCAGCGCCAATAAAAACGATGAAAATTTATAAATATAACTGAGTCATCCCTCATAATTTAAAATTACATTAATATCGTACGAGAATCCAAGAAATGCGGCACTCTCCACAAATTCAACATGGCGGTCGAGGTAGATAAAAAAATAAATAAAACACACAAAAAGGAAGTTTTATATCGGAGTAGACGCCGTTTCGGGGTTCGAATACCAACGAGTATAATACGCTCGCGCAAAATTGAAAGTCACGCGAGAGATTCCGCATCGAAGAAAATTAAAGCACACCGGCCGCGCGTAATTTGCGTTTTGTCGGCCGATATTAAAACGAAGAGAAGAGAGGCAGAAAAAAATAAAGGACGCCGCCACTAATTCGATACCATAGAGAACGCCCATTCTTCGCACGAATTACCTGGCCGCGAGATTACCGGCGCGGTATAACGCCGCGAATGCTCACCTTGGTGACCTTGTTGGTTGAATTGCGATCGCATCTGCGCCTGAAAGCCCTGCTGCTGCATCAGAACATGTCGCCACTCCTGCTGTGCGCCACGACCGGCGATACTATTCCCAAGGCCGTCCGGGGGACCAACGCTGACGTTAGGCGGCCGTTGATTATTAGTCCTAGGATAACCGAGACGCTGGTGCATCTGATGCATCCCGCCTATGGCGGCCATACCGCCGCCGCCCATGTACATGTTGCCACCGGCTGCGTGCAACGCCTGTTGTTGCTGTTGCGCCATTTGCGGCCTCATCATCGGACCTACCATGGAAAACAGACACGAGGATAGCGTTAATAACGGTGTCCAGATTTCAAGACATTGTCGTTTCGCCGGAGAGTTAGGTTTATAGCTAGACAATATCATTTAACCCTTTTAGTGCCGAGCGAAAAAGTTGAACCTGAGCGAAAAGTGCCGAGTCCAACTGACGTAGTTTGGTAAGGTTTGAGACAGAAATTATAAAAATTTTGTATAATATAATATAAGTATAATACCACCGGAAAAATATTCTAGTATTATTATAAACCTGTATTGTTATGCAGTTAAACATTTGCCGTACTTTTCCGTGTGTAAGAAAACTCTCATTTTCGAGCTTAAAATTTTAAATTCACGCACAACGATATATCGTCGTTGGCACTTTTCGCAAGTGTAGCCAACGATGATATATCGTTGTTCGGCACTAAAAGGGTTAAACCGATAGGGAGCAAGAACATCTTCTTTTATTTTTGTTTTAACCAGGGCTAGACTGCTGCGGTCATTTGGTTGGGAACCTACGGTTCAGGTCTTATGTTCTTTGGTATTAAATTGACGAAACAGTAAAAATGCGATTATTTTGAAGTTCGGTAGTTCATTGGAACGTATCTTGAGCTGTCTGTGTTTAAAGGTGCATTAGAAAATAACAGTATTTGAACGAGATTATAAGACAAAGTCTTTGATCACTTAAAACCGTTTGAGTTCTTTCAAGAAGATAGTCTCTGTGTAGGCGGAGGTGTGTTCATAGATTTTTCATTAATTTTGATTGAATGACTCATTGGATCAACCCTTTAAGGAGCATCGACCGGTAAACCAACTAGAAAGGGTAAGTTTCCTTATTAAAGCTCTGGTAGAATTATATCTGGCGTAAATCGAACTCTTAAGCCGCTTCAAAAATGTAAACGTATTGTAATAAGATGACTCCGTTTTCACTCACTGTGACTCACATGCTAGCACATATTAAATTTTTCCATGCTAACTCTGATATATCAAGCAGCCTGTGACCAGCAATGCCGCGTCAGAATTTTAACGCGCGCTGAACCATGATTAGACAATTTTACATCCACATCGGAAGCGGCCGAATTCTCCCTATTCCGCTTTTCACGGAATCCTGGCTGGCACTAGTGACGTTCGGAACGTACGATTTAATCGAAAAAGTATAGTCATCGATTGCGTGGAAATGTCGCTTCATTCAGAGCAGCAGCCAGATACGCGACCGGATACACGTATTGGCGAAGGAAACGCGAGAGAGCCGTGGTAATGCTCTCTGGATTTTCGTTTGGATAGAATCTTATGAAAGTAGCTCCAGGCAGATCGATAGAAGTCTTGTACGGGGGTACGGTGGTGTATAAGGATATTTACGACCCCCTCTTCTCCCACTTCCCCGTTTCCATCTCGTTTCGCGTTCTTTCTTTCTGGTCTGGAGCAGATCCAACGAGATCGGGTTCATTTCCCTCGAATACCTTGTCCAACAAATTCTTAAAAACTGTGTAAACACGCCTTCATGCTCGAATATTTTTTCCACGATTATTCATCGTTTGTTCTCTGCTTTCTTCGATCTGCAGATTTGTTCTGCTTGTTATTAAAGAGTTTGACGTCGCGTCAACAGCATATAGGTGTAGATGCTTATCAGCGACGATGATATGGGAAATTAAATTTTGTTATAGAGCATCGAGCCTCTCAAAAAGGAGAATACTTTTGTTATTTGCTGTTTATTACTGTGATTTTCAGTAAAAGTCTCATTAATTCCTGTTGCATATGGAGCTGCAGTTTCCTCTTATTGTCCCAGGAACATTTAAGTTTTTCTTCAGAATATTTTTGGAGATCAGTTGAGGGAATTTTGGGAGACATTGTCGGCTTCTTTGTTGCCAGGGACGCCTACGTGTGACGGTGCAAATTTTTGGGATGTTCGAATTAATCGCATCGAGAGGACTTTTAAGCGGAATATTCTTGACGGAATCTTTCAGCTCGCGTTAAACATGTATCAGCAGTGTTTGTACGGAGGGTGGAAATCAAAATGCTACACAGTGAAAGAGCATTCGATGGTTCGTTGAAAGACGAAAGAATCGATAGCAGCGGCGGCTTCTCATTACCTTGAGTGCCTCTCGACCACTGCATATGAAAGTGACGTACCGTCGCCACTTTCAGTCTGAAAAGCGAAACAGAGGAGCCGCCACTTTTTCGAGAGCCACGTCTACGCATGCTCTCACTTGTTTTTACGATCTGTACGTTTGGTCATTTGCATTATCCTGCGTTTGAGGTTCGTACAGAGTCGATTGAAATTTAAGATTTATTAGCAACTCGAAATGAAAATATTTCAAACGCTGCAAGATTCTCTGGAATATTTTCATCTTCAGTATTTCTTTCAAATCTCAGATTCTTTCCTTTTTTGAAAATGGTCTAAATGAATTCGACTCTTCTGTTTAATGAAACGTGAATGGCCTTTCCGGAAGTATGTAGATACATGGACAGGGGTCTATTGAAACTCCTTATGGATTTAATAGAATCATCTCATTGGTATTACAATTAAAATTGTAATATTATATCAATATCGAAAGAGCTGTCTAAAACAGTTATTTTCTCTATACTGAATGTTTACTTTGACTTAAATTTTGGTTCGATTGAGATATTCTTCAAGAACTGTATATATAGATTCAACATCCATCTTTCTGAGATACTTACAAATTCAATAGACCGAAGTGACCTATCACCGAAAGGTGACATTATTTCTACCGAAACAACCATGAAAATTCTATGAGTGACCTATTATAATTTCAATTTCTCCGACGTATCTGCGTATGCAATAGGGAGGTCGGATGAAACGGAAGAAGCGTACTTTCGATGTTATCAGATACTAACCTGAAGGTGGCATAGGCTGTTGCGTAACTCTGCGCATAGGCCCAGTGTTGGGAAACCTTGCTTGCTGACCCATACCGATACCAGCGTGCATCATTTGGGCCTGAGCCGCCGCTTTGTATTCCGGAGGCGGTGGTCTCACGCCTCCCATTCCTCCGGCCATGTGCTGTTGCTGTTGCATCACCTGAAAGCCAGACAAATAATCGATTTCACTTACTCTGGAACGTACACTCCGATCGTTGCTTCAGAGATTCAAAGTCTTTGTAGATGGGATACTCAGGGAGGATCGATGTTCTCGATTTAACTTAATTAATACTCCTCCGCAGCGACATTTCTGCACCATTCACAATTTTTCATAACATCCATCCCACGAACTACCTCCTCAAAATAAACGAAAATCCCCTTCGGTCGATCCATTGGAAAGGTGGCGAGCATCGTCGAAATTTTCTCGAGTTCGCCGCGCAAGAACGAGCAAGTGTATTTGGGCAGCAGCGCGCAGACACCGATACCACGAAGAAACGAGTTAGAAAGGCGAGGCGAGAGGATTCCAAAGGAATAATTGCGAGTCCGTTCACGGCATGCATCGATGACTCGTTACGAGTCGCATTGTCGTCGACCACGGAAGTTTCGACCACCGTTGCACAAGCCCTCCGTGGATTGCGTTCTCACTTCCTGGTGTTACGCGAACGAAAGCCCACGGACAGAGACAATGAGGAACAGCCACAAGAAAGCGACTGGAGGAGACCGGCGCGCTCTTTCTCTCGTATTTTCACCTCTTTCTGTTCTTTCTACTTTCTTCCTGTTTCAGAAAGGCTGACACCGCGCATACACCGTGTTCATTCATCAGAGGTGTTTTTCCATTCGCAGCATCCTGCGATGGGACGAGCTACGCCCGGCTGATCTGGACCAACCTTTGCTCGGTGAATGGACGAAACGTGCGGGTTCCTTAACACGTTGAACGCCATGACGGTTCATTTGAGCACACCTCAAATTTAATTTAAATAAATAATTATTGATTGTCGCAAAATTCTGAGCAAACTTCATACTGACACAATAATGTAGGAACAGAAGAACACGACTGAGTACTTAAATCTTTTTTTTTACGATTTATATAAAAAATAGTAAATTATATCGTGTCTGATTAGGTATGTCGTTTTCACTGTGGCGTTCGACGTGTTAAAACCTCTCTGATGTGATTTTAACAGTGTTTTCTCACCGACTCCAGAGAGAGAGGAGGATATTCTTATTGTTCGTGTAATTGTGGACATAATCGAGTTATAACGCTATTTTTGGTGAGAGTAACTCGATGATCGGAGAATTCTGATGGTCCTGTCAGGTGAAATTTCAATGATTAGAGTAGCATTGTTAAGCTAATAATTTCATCGTTGTTTAGAGGTAATTTTGTAAGTTCTTTATACCGCCACCTGTGGTTTTACAGCAGATTAATTAACTACTGACACTTGCAATCATTTAATTAATCAGATAAACCGAACATTGTACCCATTCTGTCGTTTTTCTTCGTTTGAGGTCAAACTGACTCCGCTCTACCAATTACGCAACAAGTGTATCATTCGACCAGTTGAGGATTAAGTTCTTAACTACCGCTAATAGGAGTTTCTAATTAATTCTGATCAATACGATTTGATTCCCTGAAGAGGCTACTTTTACCGAGAATAATACATTTCAGATGAAAGATCATAACTGGGAAAATTCTCTTTCATTTTCACTATTTAACATACAACAACGCGATTTTCATGAACTGTCGATAACAACAATTTCCGGCTATCTCACGAAGCGCTTCGATCTCGTGCTGAAATGGATTGAATATCCTGAATGTGACCCATCCTGGGACATTCAAACAGATACGAAACTGTGCATCGGGTTACTGCATCGAATCGGATATCGATGTGTATTTTAGGAGAGAACCAATCATCGATTCAACAATAGTAACAATAAATCGAATGTTGAACGAAGTTATCGTTGGATTATTCATGCGTTGTAAGATACTCATGAGAAATGGTTTTATTTAAACTTCTCACTTCCATTTTCTCGAAGCAGTCATGAAGAACTGAGCGCTATGCTCGATCCCAGCCTATCTTCTTATCAAGCAATGTCATAAATTCGATTTCGTTCGATGACACGAAAGCAGACACACCTGTCTAAAATAAACGACGTGGATGATATTATTGGCTTTATGACCGTTAAAGACCATAAACATTTTTCTGAATGGCAATTTAGAGAGGAAAAAGAGAGAAAGGAGGAACAAAACGGAAGGTCGACGCTGACAAGGGATGACTAACCAATTGCGCGAAACCTGCAATTAGTAACTGGAGCACGGATCATTGCAGAGCTGCCTTCGATACCTTAACGTCGTGAACGTACTGCTTGTATTATAACTGAGTCATTCGTTAATACGTCGTGTAGCATGTCCGCGGGGGTAACGTGACTCGTCGGACGTGTCGCGGATCTGCAAATCGCCTGTAATTCCACGCTGTTAACGCGGGGACAGATTTCAATCTTCATGTGGTCCACCCCCTTCAGCGACGATCATGATGCACGGCGTAGAATCTCCGAATGTGGCGTTCGTTAATGATGATTCTAAAATGCTAAAGTATCGAGGAAGGATGATAGGTAATCTGGACCTAATCACTGGAGAACAAGCACGGTTGATATACTGAAATACCTAATTTAGACCTAACCCTTTTAGAGTAATCACAGTTCATTACGAAATCAAAGTCGAAGGGTATCTAAAGAATTAACGCCTGACTCAGATTTAACTGAAACCCAATTCTGGAAGGACGATCATGACGCTTCGTGCTGATTCTCCGAGACGAAACTAACATTCTAGAGAATTTAGAAAATTGGTAATACAATACAGACCGAATTCAACGCCAATTATCCGTTGTCATGAGGTATCTGCAATTGGTCCCAATCGTATAAAAATCGTAAGAATCTTAAAAATCTGCATCTCATCCGTTTATCTCCTAATAAAAGAAATTTAACAGTACAAGAATGTATACGGCAATTTAAATTCAATTTCAGGCCATCTTTTTTGCTGGTATTACATCAAGGAGAACGTTCGAGGGGATAATTCGTGGAAGATGATGATCGACAGACGATAATTGGCACCGCGGACACAACAGTTTCTTCCGATGCAAATTGGAGATGCATAAAAGATGAAGAATACAGTGTCGGGCAAGATGTAAATTACTGCATGCAAATGTTCGCTGATTACAAAGTTGCTGGGGTTGCATTACACTTCAAAGTAACTAGAACGGAGAATCGATACAAAACAACGTTCTCTCCTCGCGACAACACAAAGGGCCGTAACTTCGCGGGTCGATAAATATTGAAAACCTTGTGATGCAATAAACGGTGTAGTAGAACGCAGTGCAGGATGTAAAAATATAAAAAGCTGTATCTTTACACGCATGATAACTGTCCGAACGATCAATCCGATGTATTCTTATCAAATGAAGGGTATGGGGGACAAACAGGGTATGTGTCCTTCTTTATTCTGCAGTGTTCAACTTGAAAGAAAAATTTTTTTAAAAACTTCGTGTCATGAACAATACAGTTATATTCATTGAACCTTGTATCTTTACTAACGCACTAAAGTGTTAAAAATTGATTTTCTCAGTGAAGCTGTTTTGTGACATTCCTCGTTTTTTCCGCTAACCCTTTAAATGTTTCACCATAAAATTACTTTACACAAATCGTTTTGCTCTCCAATTCTTTCAAACGATCGTATTCAGTGTATAATATATTCAGCGAGTAACTTCATAATCGACGAGCAAAGTCTCTCGATAATGTAAAGTCCTGTAAGTGAATCTCCGCGGAAAGAAAGAGCAAAAATTTCCGCGATTCACTCGACGTCGTGTTTTTCACGAGGAAGTGCACGCGCACGAGGATTTCCCGGTTACGGAAAAAGTTTCCATTCATTGTTCCGCGGCCTCGAAGATGCTCGTCCTATTTGTGTCGCTTCTTTCAACGCGATGGAACAGAAGTTGCAAAGGAGCCGCGATACCTGTTGCATACGAGCGTCGCGGAAACGACTCAGCCCACCGGATGCGGATTTAACGTTTCGGATAATACGCCGCCGACACGATATCGTGTTGCGATTTCTGTCTACCATCTTGATAATCGGCTGATTGCTGTATCAACGAATTTTTTGAACACGGTTCTATACAGACGATCCAATTCCACGACTGAAATCTCGAAGATGATTGATTCTGCTCTATAGAGTATATTTATTTTTAACACGTTCCTTGCCAGAGTGGAAAATTCAGTGACTAGACAGACACGCGGAAATGGCTATCTATTAATACACGTGGTTGATTGTACAAATATTTATCTATTTAATATTACACTTTCTATTTCTACTACCATTTTAACGTGAATGTAACTCAAAATTTCAGGAAGGTTGGTAGTTCTGGGATCAAATTAAAATTGATGCGTGTACCCAAAATGGTACACGTGCCAGGGAACGTGTTAATTCAACGCTACTTGACTCTGCTGATTTTCATATTAAATATTACTTAGAAAAATTAAAATATTAGAACGTGGAGAAGTGAATTTTCAAACAGCAAGCACCTGTATTAATCATACGATTGCCTGACCGTCCTCTGAAACAAGGGCAACGATCTAGAACAAGTTTATTTCTCCCTGGATAGGCCAACCATTTCTATTACCACGGATACGCGTAATTACGATCGGGTCCATTAGGTAATTAAAGCATAAAGCAGGTTCGCGCCCCAGAGTCAGAGCTCGCGCAAAGAGATCGATCGAAAGGCAAACACACGAACCTGCTGAGCGCGCATCAGCTGCTGTTGCTGAAGGATCTTCGCGTGCTGATGTTGATCCACCTGATTCGGCGCCACTTGCTGAGGATGACTCCTAGCACCAGCCGCGCCTGCGCCCTGAGGAACACCACCAGCCGCGGCTGCTCTCTGTCTCAGACTCTGCTGCGTGAAGTTGATCGTCTGAGACTGAGACACCGAACAGTACGTGTCCGTCTGGCCACCGGGTCCTGACTGATTCTGCGTTTGCTGCTGATTGAAGTACATGCCCTGCTGAGCCGCCACCGACACTCCTGACTTCAGCTCGCCCGTCAGCTGCATGTGCTGACCAGCGGACACCTGGAACAAAAAATGAGACCTCTTAAGTACTTCACGGAGAAATTGAAAGGAAGATACGAATTAAGTATCTTGACAGAGTATGGAGACACGAGAGGATTCATACGTTCAGGACTGTCTGAAGGGTACCAATTCTGAATTGAGATAGGGGCTACATCGTTTGGCTGATGAAGGGTGGTACTTCTGTGGATCTCTAGAAGAGCTTCCAGTCCCGTTTTCAATAGAAATTGCGAAATAACAGATATTTAACTACTCAATCCTTCTAATGTTTGTATCGGTCCAAATTCCGCAATAATTCGCAGCCAATTGATTAAATCAAATTCAAGGTGCCGGTTATCGATCACATCTACGACGCTGAACATGCGACTTCATGGTTCCATACGAACTCTCCATCGGTTCACGTGAACCGTACAGTTACACTGTCAATTTGCACTTTGCAGCACAATGACCGGCCAGGAATTCGCCACGAAACTTCGTTTCGACCGCAGCATCGTTGGTCCACATTTTTGCGAGGATGAATGCACTTGCCGCGGGCACAGGTTTTGTTGCGTTCCAATTGTCTACGGAGCCACCCTGAACGGACGTATGCGCGATATGATTCGGCCCTGTTACGTATGATCCACGATCGAAAGGTAGATCGGATCGAGCGGTGCTTTTCATCGGAGCCGAACAACGGCTCGCCACGGGCGGCCTGGAATTCGGTATCTGGCAAAAAAGCGGCGGACAAGTGGCGACTATTGTCCTGTCGTCGCTCGTATCGCAGGCAATGATACAAAATGGCTACCGTTCTCCAATATATATCTCATCCACCCGGTATAATGGAAAAAGGACGAGGAGGGAAGAATAAGCCACGACACCGAGGGACTGTGTATGGCTTCGATGACCCTTGACCCCGGCCAATCGAGTCGTAATCTAGTACGGGTTTTTCTACCTTCCCCTTAAACCAGCTGTCGATGTTCGAATGAACATCGCGTTCTTAATGAAATTGAATTAGTCGACCGAAGTGTTTAGTACTAGGATTTCTCAGTATCCTTCAATCGGTTAACTACTGAGGACGTTTTAACCCTTTGCGATCGGCACATTTCTCTGGTGGGACTACCAGCTAGTCGGAGCAAATTTAGATTTTTAAAGTTATTTTTGCATAGTTGATTTATTATATATATATATATATATATAAGGATATTGAAAAACATAGAATATTTTGAAACTGATATATTTTGTTTAATATTTGTTATAGTGCATAAAAATAAAACGTTTTAATTTTTGTAATTTTCCAAAATATGATACTTGACAAAACAGTCACCGATATGAAGCCCTGGCTTCCGAATACAGGTATCACAATACGTGCGTATTTCTCGTCTTTTCCCTGGAATTTACCTGTAGGAACATATTGCACAGTCTTTTTTAGTTCCTGAACGAAGTACATGAAGCTTATTATTTAACCTGGTTTCTACAGATGATGTTGAAAGTTGCGCCCTAGATGAAGTACCGTTTCTTAAATTTCCTACTAATTGATCAATTAAGTGTTTCACAAAATTTAAATGCGTTAGTGGTGTTTCATTGTTTGTTTCTTTCATCTTTTTATATAATATATATGAATTAACAACGCACATCTCCATATCCCAAAAAAATAATTTTCTCCACCATTTAAGAGATTTTCTGAGGAAACAATACGTTGCTGCATATTGGTCGGCGCGATCTACTGCTCTCATTTTTTTTGTATAAATTATACCTATAACTCCTTTACATCTACTGTACCACCACCGCGTATTTTCCCTGTAACGGATTTGAGGTTTGCTGCATCGCAGGTGCTCAAGAAAGTTACAACTCGTTTGCTTTTCCATGCGAGGACTAAAGTATTCCTTTTCTTATATGCCACAGTAGACTTTTCCGCAAATTTAGGAAAATTTTATAAAAAGTTGTGAAATTTCACACAAATGCTTGGATAGGAATTGTAAAGAGTAATTAATATATACAATACTTTTCGATCATAAAATAACAGATGTGCACACAAAACAAAGATTAGGCCGCCATAGCGGCGACACCGATTTCCAGAACAAAATTGAAATGCCGCCACTATGACGGCACCGATCGCAAAGGGTTAACACTTTGAGTGCCACGCTGCACTAGCTGAAAATGACATACTTTCTAAAGTTTTATATAAAAGTAACATAACTATAAAGTGTACCTTTTTTAATCAATACTATCAATAACTTTCATAATTCTTGTATTGCTACTATTAAAATTTATTAAAGATATACATTAATACTATATCTGATCAAATAGATAACGATTGAATATGTGTCTCCCAAATATGGGTGACGTGACACTCAAAGTGTTGATTTGTTGGTTGACAGGTTAACTATCATGGGAGTTAGTGAGAAATATTCACATGGTAATGATAATATAAAGTAGGAAGCATAGGATCAATAATCTAATAGCTTTTTCCCACGTGATTTATATTTAAAATAGGATGTCGGAGTCTGTCTGATTAGAAATTTCAGTTTTCACTGTGACAATTTAACGCATTAAGTCGCTGATGCAGTAAGTCTTATAGACTTCTAGAATTTGTTACTTTGAAGTTATCTTCCGTCCAAATTGTGTCTTATATTTAAAAAACAACTTCTCGAATTATTTTTATACTGTCGACCATCTTATTCTCGAGAATATTCAATGACAGATTCCGACATATTCTGTGGAGCATTAGGTGATTCCTGTCGTTAAGATAATTGAATAGTTTGGCGACGAATTCGTGTGGTTTCGACAACAATCGAATGACCGAGCAACGAAGCCCGCAAGTGAATTTCTAGCACGGAGCATCGAATAATAAGAGCGTGCGACATTCCTCTTTGGCCTCGGACCACTTATTGGTCGTCTCCGACAGTCCTTTGTTTGTACGCACGGTATGGAGATTGCCGATCTGGTACCTCGTCAGTACTTTATTATAGCGAGCGACTTATGACCGACGTGGCTGCCTAAGTGTCACAAGGTCTTATGCGTGTGCACCCGTTGTGCATAATCAAGCCAAGCCTCGATCGTCCTCTACAGATATCAAATTTTCAGTTCGTTCTAAATATAGCATCGACAAAAGCTCTCCTCCAATATCTATTCCTTTGACTCTTGTTGTGGATCGACAGCACACGCTGATCAATACTTCTTCATCGTCAGTCACAATTAATTATTTCGTTCATGAGAACGAAATTTCGTTAATTATGAATATGCATTGAAATATTAAGGGGTTCGAAAAAAGTTTAGGGTGACTTGTACTTACAATGCGATTTCCGTATTGAATGTTGTATAAGAAAATATTACATTGTTACCGAGGCCACGAATAATTTGTTCGTTAGACGAGAAAATATTTGATCTCCACGCTCTAGATAAGCATCTTAGCGAATTCTGCTACTGTACATTGGAGTATTTCAACAGAGAACACACGACGAATAATCTTCATTACGGCAATTAGCGTTTCCTACGAGCCAACGAGAAGGACCTTCCATTTCAGCAACTCCTTCTACGTGCTGACCGTTGTTACGCTCTTCAGGGGTTGTGCAAGTGCCGCAAACTTCGGTTTCGTGGTAGGACACTACCTGGCCAAAGCACCTTCGGTGGAATTGGTCTATTATCTTGTATTCGCATTATTTTGTGTGCAATGACTCGCTGTTGTTGATTTTCTCACGATTTTTTCATCTACTTTTAATTTTCTTTCAATGGCCCATGTTGCTCTGGAAGAAGGTGTTCACAGTGGAAATTACCATGCCTGGTCAGACACCTTATCATGTGCGTTTCCTCACGCGCTTGCCTCCGCACTAAAAACAGCCGTACCTGGCCAGACTCGCCGCATACTAATGGCTGACAGTAGAATAAATACACCAAGTGTATCACTTTGCTGTTATACATACTAAAAGTATATTCACATATTCTATTATATTTAAAAAAACTCCAAGCTTCATACAGAAATACTTTGGTTCTCAATTTCTGAGTTTTCGACCGGAGTCATCTTCAATTTCGATCGTACTACGATTTCAGACACGCAAGAATTCATAGCCCCGTGAAACTCATCACTGTACCACACAGACCATCGCTTGTACCATAAATTTGACTCGTTATTATAACATAAAAGGGATTAATTCTAATTTTCCTTTGTCCAGATCGAAATCGTTCTCTCAAACGTACGAACCACCGGATCTCGTGGCAAGCAGAAGAAGGTACAAGAAGACCGGACAATAAAATAACCGTCAGAGAGAAAAGAGCATTTGGTGCGGGAGTTAAGGTGTCCCTTGCCCCCATAGAAGGTCGCAGTCAGACCTTCCGTGCCTCTCTCCGTATTAGTATTCCCGTCCGAACAGGTCGTCTCAGTTTGCTCGCAGTTTCGCCAAAACTCGCCGGCCCTCCTAAGCAGGAGATAACAAGACACGTGCTATGCAGATGTCGCGACCAGGAGCTCCCAGCGGGACGCTGCGGCGTGATTTAGGCTAATTATGCGCGACTAGGTTTCTCCGATGGCGTCATAACTAAAGGCACCCGCGTCTAACCCTGCGTTCTCTCCTGTAGACACTGTGTGCATGTGTGTGCATGCGTGGGTGTGCACGCGGGTTACGTGCTCGGTTTTAGGTAGCTTTTGGATGAAACGGTCGTCCATGCTCGTCGGCCTGCTCGTCCGCACGAATAGATAGGCCCGGTTTGTTGTTTGGGGAATTAATTCACCGGAAGAGCTATCGCGGCAGGGAGACCGTTCGACTAATCGATGGGAACACTGGTTTATTCGGGATTATACATGAAAATCAAAAGAATTGATTAGACGAGCTACAGTGCAGTCATGGGATTTATGTTTTGGTCGTTGAAGGCCACTGAATAGCTTCCCTGTCGCATCATGCGTCCCGTGCTGCTCATGACAATTACGAAGGACCACGGGTAGCTGACACTCAGAGTTAACATCGCCCGAGAAGTTCCAGGATGAGTGGTTGGAGACGAGAGCTGTTCATGATCTTCTGCCGTCTATGTATTTTAATAGACCGAAGATGTGTGTTACAAGGAACATCAGGCAACCGGAACACTCCGATTTCGATGAAATTTTAGTATGATATAATACTCCAAAAAATATTTGACAAGTATTTTTTTATATCTGCTGACATTCACTTTGAAGGGGCGAAAACAGCCCCTGAAGTTGTGAATGAAAAACACGTTTAGTCAAACATCTCGAAAACTATTGGTCACAGCGAAAAATTTTAAATGTACAGATTGTGTATTTTTGAATGGAGAATTAGTATGTATAAGCAAATTACAAAAATTATTTATTTAAAAAATATATTAAGAAATAGTGTATTTTTGCATATTTTTCTTGCAAAATGTTGAGATATATTTATGAAAATTTGTATACGTAAATTATAGATCTTTACAGAAAAAAACGGATAAATTGGAATTTTTAATTTCACCGTTGTAATAAATATAATTACATGCGAAATGTACTTATACCGTATATTCGTCGACTATGTTTTCGGAGGAAGCTCTCCAATTCCTTGTTAGAGTTGCAATATTATAAATGTTCTTCAAACTACACTTTATCCTTGAACTGCTAATAGTTCGTGCTTCCACTACGGTCGGTGACGATGATCACAGTAGTGGAGACTACGTTTACTCGTGAAAGGGAAACACTTCGATTATTTACTAGAAACAACAGTCCGTTCACGATTAAATCCGAACGTACTGTGGAACTGATGAGATTTCCATGAACGTGGAACCAGAGACGAATGATTACCATTCGAAAACAACTTCGGTTTATCGCATGTTTGAACGAACAGCATTCATGCTCGAGTATCATCAATTTTCCATGTCTTTCCGGATTTTTCACGCGGTTGAACGCCCGCGTTATGCGAAAAGCGAGAATATTTGCGCGCGAGGAGACAGGAGCCGGAGCTCGAACAAAGGAACGATATTCCTCGAGGCAGCGGGAACGATTTTCATGAATCGAATGTTCGACGGATTTTCAATCACGATACACCGCAATCAAGCGGCGTTAATGACGGCGCGGCCATTAGCGATCGGCGAGTTTCTCGAACGATTCACCAACCGTCGCCTCTCTGTGAACAACTTATCGATCGATAGTCGTCCGTCCGCGCTCCGTGGCCCTGTGCTCTGCCATAAACGCGTATCGTGTGCGTTGCAGTCGCGAATGCACACTGTGTTTAGCATAATCGCCATCTTCGCTACTATGCGGAGCCTGCCCCCGCCAGCCTACTGCCAGCGCGGAACAGGTTAGCGAACCTGTTACCGGCGATATTTCGCCCTAGGTATTCCAAGTATCTGAAATTAGAGGTCGTGTCAGATATTAATTATTAATTACACCGGCGGTTAGCGCTGTCTCGTGTAATTAATAATATCCGTTTAACGCTGTGATTGCGACCGGGCTGCATGCCGCGTTATCGATCTGCGGAACGTGTGCACGCGTATTTGCGTTTCCGATACGCAGACCGCGCCGTTATTCGTTTCGTTACGCTTCTGAGTAGATACGAATATTCTGTGATCGGTCGGTGATCAACAAACGGATATTTGTATGGAACAAGGGAAATAATGCGTGAACATGCAATTCAGTTTCTGTTGCGTATACGTACTGTTCGAAATGAATTATTGAAGTTTCTGCGTGTACCTGATACACCGAATCAACCTCGTGCGAGCGGCTGAATTTGCGTTCGAGTAACCAGGCCACGGCGACCTGGACCAGCGGGAGTCGGGCCTAAGGGATTCTCATCTACTGTCGTAAAACTCTCGTCTCTAATAGTTCTCCCGCGACGTTAATTCTGAGTTCTTCATATCTATCTTGAAGAACACGGTCCGCAACGCGTACAAACTACGATAATAAATTTCGAACAGTACGTGTACGCAACCGCAGGCTCTTTGGATCCTTGATGCAGGGCGTATGGGTGGAGATATCGTTCAGCTACACACTTGAGCGGATGTGTAGCCAACGGTCAAGTATAAATCCATCGTTATTGGCTGGCTGCATAGAAGCACGATGCCGAACGACACCGTAGTCACATGGTGAGTCACGCGTTTGCGGAGAATCGCATCGCGGCTGATACCGCGATGCGGTAATCGCTAATCATAGCTCGTTCCGCTCGCGAACGCGGTCCTGCGAATGCGCTCGTCGAAAGATATACACGGGGTCGGAAATTTGGAAAGCCGCCCTCCTCCGCTGCTGTTCGATCATTCGCGAACAGAAATACATGGCGAGACGAGAAACGGACGCGCTTGTTCGAGCCGGAAACTCTGGATCGTAATCTACAACGAGTTCGAAATTAGGAGAAAGGGAAAAAAACTTGTAACAGTGAAACTCGAATTTATGAGTACCGTCGAGATTCACCGACGGACTAAACTGATCGTGTACATAGAAGATTGTAATATTAGTAAACACTCATGTTTGATATATTCAAAATGAATCACTTCTATTGCAGAAATTGTATAAATACAATGTATGAGCTAGCAACGTGTCAAGCTTCGCAGCATCCTTGAATTTTCATTATTATTTAACCGAACGACAGTGAAGTAACGATTCCTTATCGCATTACAAAACGCACGCCACGAGGAAAGTCGGGGTTCTGGGTAACAAAGGTTAAGACTGCATAACGAACGGCGATAGAGTGGCATACAACTAATCCAAAACACCGATAAAAACGGCAATCTGATTGATGAGAAATGCAACATCGATAATCGTATTTGCACGGCGGTCGAGACGTCGATTCAACCGTGAACCATCGCATCGATCGGAGGAATAAACCTTGCGTTCATTTGCATGAGTTGCTCGTGAAAAAACATAAGACACCCAGACGATGAAGGTTCGACCAAGGGTGCACCGTTACATCGCAACGATCTTGATGAATGAATCCCGAGACAAGCGTCACGAAAGCACGCTATTCCCTGCTGTCAACGGAAACCATACTTCCCGTCACGAGAAAACATTCCGGGAGCGTACAAAACACTGGCCTGTTGTGCATCCACGGGAATACGAGCAGAGGCAACATGCTCTAACGATCCGCGAAACCGTAATAAAACTCGCGGCGAAACCTAACGCGAGGTATATACAAACATCGGAATTCGAGAACGAAGAGGAACTGACATGGAATGGTTGATAGAAGCGACATATACACGGAAATTGTACAATAGATGAAGCATCGAATGTTTGTATTATGGGTCGGGAATCTATCGAGTTAGAATGTCTTGATTATACTCAATTCTTTATACCTATTTCGAGAAACATAGGAAAGATTCTGAACGAAATAAAAGGCTGTTCGAATAATTCTACATTCTCTACGACAATTTATTCAAAACATTTATCCGGAACACCTGATTGATGGGACTTCGGTCAAAAGGAGGATTCAGATAGTTAAGTAACAAAACAAGGAATAATAATACCTACTATGTGTTTCTAGTCCCTATCAGATCCACGTAGTTCCTATTTCATACAGTCCCTGGAAGTCCCATCTAGCCTGTATCAGTCCCACGTAATCCTTATTCCACTTAAATCCTTCTTCATCCAACCTACTGCTTGTCAGCCTCACTTACTTTCTGCCAGTCCCGTATAGTCCTTGTCGGTCCAGCCTAATCAATGCTCCAGAGCCTCCGGTCCAACAGTGGCCGTCTGTTTACTAACTATCTAACGAGACTCACCTAAAACCCTGTTAGTCCTACTTAGTCATTTGCTAGTAACTTTTCTGACCACACCAAACTATCCACGCCAGGAACCGCAGAGAACCACTGTAAAATTTTCAACTGCAAACAAGGTACTCGGGCTATGAAACGAACGGTAGAGGAATCTGGACTCGAGTGACCTTGAGACGGACACCTCGTGACGGAGAATCCCGGCCCAATGGAAAGAGAAATCCGGAGGAACGCGTACGTTCACGGAGAGAGAGAGAGAGGGGTAATCCTGGGTTCGCAATTGCGTGGCAGGAAGAAGCGTACAACGGCCAAGAACGAGGCAAAAGGAAGAGAGGAACGTAGGAGAGACGAAAAGGGAAAGGAAGCGAAGGAGGTGGACGAGCCGCATGAGTCTCTGCGGGCGGTGACCTCCACTCCCACCCCCACTGTGTGGCAGTGTTACCACTGACACCGCTGCAACGCCACCATCGTACCGATCGTTTCCACAGGTGGCGAGACTAGGCAGCGGATCAAGGATTTCGCGAGCTTTGTCCTAAGTCCTCAATGCTGGTATAGTTTTTGATCACTCATGAAGGACTTGTTTATGACGATGATGCAATTTTTAAGTAAATTCGAAGGCAGATAGAGGCTATCACACTTTGAGAAGAACTTTTCAGGACTTCTAGATGCTAGAGGGAAATTTAAACATTTAAAGGGTTTTTCCAGAAAAATTTTTGATGTAGAATCGTTCATACTCTCTAGTTTGGGTAAGGATCAGATGCATTCTATGAGAAAAATGTATCTCTAAAAACTCCATAGGGTGCAAGAAATTATTACATAGCAGGCTACAAACATGTGGTTTTGCATAAACATTTGGGTGCATTTACCACTTGCATCGTAATATTCAGTGCTCCCACAATGTTGTAACACGAAATTCAGAAGAACGAAACACAGATTGCTATCAGCGTTCCGATTTCCAATTTTTCCGTTGTTTTTGATTCTTTTGCACGTCGACCTCGCCCGGTCAACTCCCGCCGCATCGTACATTCCTGATTTTTTTTGGTTTTCAATCAATCGCGAGAGCGCCATGCAAATGCGAGTCGCACCGGGCAGCAGAGTTTTCGATTCGCGCGGAAATTAGCGGCGACCGAACACAGGGGTTCGCGGTTCGCTTTTTATCGGGCCGGGGCATCTCGCGATCGCAGCCAGAATAATTGATCCCAGGGATTAAGGTGGAACCGAATGCTCGGATAAATTGAAACGGGCTAGTGCGTTCGTTCGTAATTTCAGGCTCGATAGTCAAACGACGCCCGCGTTCGATAACCTCGTTGCCGTTGCGCTTTTCTGCGACGCGGATTACGCTGGAATCATTCGCGTTGCGGATTTACTCGGCTACTGATTGCGTTCGAGTCAGGAAAAATTGCAACTCGCATCATTTATTTGCAGAATATTAACACTTTGACGGCCGGAGATGTTTTAGGAAAATCAGTGGCCTCTGCTCATTTTTAGAAAACTTTAAGTAAGTGACAAAATTTCTTATATTATACCTTATGCATCGATTACTATACAATTTGTACTTTATCTGTACGTGGCTATTTATTTTTTATCAGCGATAAGTACGCCCCTTCATTTGTTTTACATGCGTGTTATTCGAACGAATAAAGTCACGTATGCGTGACAACGGTCATCAAAGTGAACACATTCGCAGCCGGTGGTACTGACGCGAGAGCCTTAGCTGGACGCCGCACACAATTTTCAAAAATCTTTAGCCGCAGTGTTCAGCTATAAAATGAGAGTAAATATAAAAAATTAGGCTGCATAATATCATGCTTATAACCACTTGTTGTTTAAAATTAAAAAAAATTAAACGTTACAAGTGCAAATTGAAAAAATTGAAGAAAAATTATTGGAAATATTAAAAGTAAAAGAGCTGTTTGAATTCATTAAAAAACAAAAAAGTACAGTCCGAATCATTGTAAAATGCACATAAATCGTTGTAAACATGAAGAAAGATATCGTAGAATTCCGTTAGCTGCAATCAGCTAAAGATTTTAAAATGACGTAGCACTACGTTGCCGGCAACCAGCTAGAGATTTTAAAATGACGTAGAACTACGTTGCCGGTTACGAATGTGTTAAAATGACGCGAAAGTATGCTGCGCAAGGTTGGGATGTGGAACATCGATGTTGATAACTGTTTTTCGAAACGCGGAGGGTGGGTGTCGGAATACTGAGAGAAACTGTACTGTCTCGGACGTGTAGCCTGCGATCGTGAGCCATGTAAATGGCTAAATCATCATTTACACATGCAATCATTTTTCTTGGACGTATCGAGAGATCGACAAGAAATCCCGCGTAATCTCTCGGAAGACCCATGGTAGCATCGGTATTTCTACCCCCGAAAGCGGCGGCAGGACTTGGAATGGCCGCTGGGTAACGGACAGGAAACTAGGAACATTGCAGCGGAATAATCTGGTCGAAAAGTTAACACCGTAGAACAATGGCGTACTTCGTGCCGCTGCTCTCTCCCCATGTAATCCCTCTCTGCAGAGAATACCGGTGAAACGAGAAAAGAAACGAGAAACGACGACCGGAGAATCCCTGATGCTCGGCGAAAACCGAGCTACCTCCTCTGCTGGACTACGAAGGATGAACTTCACAGAGTCGGATAATAATGCGCTTCCCGCCCTTTTAACTCTACAAATATGAACAACGCGTTATTAACTTTCCAGGAACGATCTTCCTTCCAAACGATATCACCGCAAACGCTGAGGAGATCCGACCGGATTCGCTTAAAGAGATCTTAATTTTCCTACGCCCGGACTACGCGGAACGATTATTTTCGTCAGCGTTGCAAGGGATATTTCTCGAGTGTTTTCACCCTTTTGAGACAGTGAACAAGAGAAAAAATTGAAAGGTTTGATGGCAAAAAGATTCAAGATACAGATTAACAAGATCATAACGGAGGCGTTCAGATTGGGCTGTTCGGGCGGTGTTGAATACGCCTGCAATTATGCACACGCTATAGCGGTGTTGATGCAAGCAAAAGGGAAATCTGTAGTGTAGGTAAGGAAGTGACGTGAGATGTATAATTTCTGATAAGATTTAACGTAATTTCAAGAGCGTTTCACTCGTCCCACGATTATTTACATTTAATTTAATTTAATTCAGAATGTCTTCTGTAATTGTTCGACAATTTTTAATAAGTCCTTCCTGTTTGTTTCTTCCGTTAACTGCACCCATTACATTATCTTCATAGTCTATGAAACACGCTTTATGTCCCTCCATCATTCTTAGATACTTTTGAGAGTCTATGAATTACAAATTGCACAATATTATGTTTAAAGTATCAATTTAATCTCAAAACTAAGTGCAAACGAAATTTTCATTTCGAGTGTAACTCGTGACCATTAGTTTTAAAAAAAGAAACAATTACTACACGTCATAGAAGCTTCGTTACAACCCCAGAAACAACTGTAGGACCTCTTGATCGTCTTCATACCGTGATCTTGCGAATTCAAGGAAGATTGTATCGCGACGCGGAAACGCATTCCCCGACGTCTGACCACGGAAGCGCACACACCGGCGGTAAATAATTCAATTTGAAAAGTTAACCACCGAATAGGAGAGCCGCGGTCCATGCTACCGACGATACGCGATAATCTCTGCCTCTGCAGGCAACAAGGGGAGAAAAGACGATGAGAGAATCCCCGTGTCCGAGAGAAGATTCTTCGTACGCGTCCACCTCTTCTTCCATACTCCCATAACGTATTCACATACCTCCTTTCAGGCAAATACAAGATTCCCTGCAGAATTTACGGTTCTTCACCCGTGGAGATTAGAATTAGCCACGGTGTTAGTTTGCAACTCGTAAATGCTTTTTCGTTTTATCGAGCATTCGATGGAAGTTTCTGTACACATGATGCCATTCGAATATTGTTCGATTATAGCATTAATACCGACATAGCGCTAACGCAAGTCTATCGAAGATAAAGTTGGAGGTGAAAATCGAGCTTGCAGCGTTCTCTGAAATAATGGGAGGAATAAAAGAAGGAAAAAAATTTGAATGGAAGAACGTGGTTCGAGGCGAGGCTCGTCAGAGAACCATGGAATCGTTATTTCTCGTACCTAACTGGTCATCCGCATTCTGCTTGCAGCACTTACACATGCGCCAGGATTTCTCTGACTCGACGCGAATAATCTCACGAGTCCCTTCTGGTCGTCCGCATATCACAGTTCCTTTCTGTTTCACCGTGAATATAATTTTCATATGCTGTTACAAATTATAAAAAATTTCCAATCGCTCAGAATGTTAGACAACGTCTGCTTTCGTATGGCAGCACTGGAATATTTCAAGACCAAGAAAAAAAATAATATGACTGACCAAAAGGCATTTGGAAAATTTAATATGTAATTGTTTGAGAACACCTACGTTTTACAAGACGTCATGCTATAAACGTCTGTAATAATAATAAGAAAAAGAATTTACGTTCTGTTGTTATTTGTACGACAGCCCTGGTTAAAAGCACACCGATGTTTTTCGGTGGTTGTTTCTGCGGTCAGAGAAAATAAAATCTTAGCAGACGACGAAAGCATCAGGATTTCTCGTCTACTCTTCCCTCGTTTCCGTCGTCCGATCTTTAAACCTTCCTTCGAGGTGAACCGTGGAGAAGATCGCTGCAGTGGAGTGGTCGGACACGAGGAGAGCTGCTTTTCAGTAGTACAACCGTAACTATTGTCCGACACGACAGCCTTTCTCCTAACCGAGCTACTCGATAAGCCGGATCGAATCCACGGTTAACTGATCGAGCTCCTTTCGAGAAAGCATTCACTTTGTACAGGGTTTACAAATGAAAACTGTGCTTGAGGGCCGAAGTCTCGTCCTTCAAAAGCCAAATGAATCGATCGATATAAAAATTCAGTCATGGCTATTCAATTCTTCGTTGTCGAATCTGTATGAATTGAGTATTAGTAATCGATCCAGTGTAATATTTTCCTGTTTACTCTGACGCAGTAGAATTACTTTATATTTTCAACAAGTATATGAATTCTAGAGGGTTGATTTCACCCTTTTAGGTTGAGTTGTACAGAAAAAGGAATATAGTGTTTATCAAAGCATTGTCACTAGAATCTGAAAGTTTTTACGAAATTGTCACAATTTTATGTACCACTGATCGTCTTTGGAAAAGTTACTTGCGAATTCCTTAATATTGCAATCTTATAGAATTCACACAAGTCACATACGCGTATTTTAAATCAAAAGTAACTAAATTAAAAATGCACATTGTAAATTTTAAAAAGGTACATATAGGGAGTAACAGATTTCTGAAAACTGTATCAGATCCAATTTTCGGATTGAACATCCCTCCTCGTCAGAAAAAGCTTGATCCACCAGAAAAATGGCATTCACAGGTGTCTGTAAGAAGAGGGGAAGAAACCGTAGACAGTGACTGGAAACGCTTCTAGGTTGGACGTTAAAAGGTGAAATACAGGGGGTGTTTTCCAGGGCACGCGAGGGTGTGGTCACGTGATTGTGATGGTGACAGGGCCGAATAAAACGAAGAGGGATGCGAGCAAAATTCCGTGAAGAATTCGAAGGCCACACGCGACCCTCGCTTCATCTTTCTCGTAACTCAACCTTCTTTTTCTTTTCCTTCATCATGTGTTATTTCTGTCCATACTACAGGCTGCTTCATGGCATATGGACATAACTTCACCGGTGAATCTGGTACACGAAAATAATGAAAAGTGCCCCGTCGTTTCTGTTACAAAAAATTCTTTATCGATGCTTCCTTACACAGTCTCATCGGCTGTTTGCAAATACTTTTATTGGGATGTCACATTATCACAATTCGTAACAAATTATTGAAACACAGGGTGTGTAAATCCAAAACGCCAGACAGGACATACGTTTCTATGAACTTTCTCCATCATTTTCAGTTATAAAATAAACTCAATTGTGAGACCACGATACCAAAAAGTGCTAACTTCAGTCCGTATCTCAGGAAACAGCCTGTAGATTAACGAAGGTGCTTCTGTTTCAGCCACTCTTTTCCCCCACTCGTCCCTTTTTCCTCATAGCCGCTCCACACCCAGCTCTCTATCCCCTTCGTCGTCATTCCCGATGTATTACTCGAACTCACACGGATTGCTCGGTCGATTCGAGGAACTGCTTCGAGAACGGTCGCGTAAGTGGCTCGAACCGACAGGCGAACGCATCGACGTTCCCGATATAACCTCTTGAATACGTCGGGGAAATCACCGGGACGCTGATAAATTTATACCCGCGATAGCAACGGCTCGACGGGTTAATGTAATCGCATTGCTCGATCTTGTAATAATCACCACGCTATCATCCGTGACCAGCAAGCATCGACGTGTCGGTTGTTCGTCTCGCGACGTGGACAACTTTCGATTTTTCTGAGCACCGAAGTCAGGCTGAATCTTCTACACTTTCTGTTAAAAACTTATTTTCTTCTGCTTGTGAGGTCTGACTGAACATGTCTTAAACCTTCATGAAGTACTCTAAATGGATATTTCGAGGATTGAAATGCTTTACAGTACTGTGCAAGGAGATTCATTTTTTTAAATTTCTGAGGTCTCAATGTTTGTAAGAAATAACTCCCAACTTCTAATGAAGGAGATTTCATTTGTTCTTGAATTTTTTTGAGAAACTCTTCAATGCTTCAATTTTCCTTCCGTAAGCTGATCGATACATTTTCAACATTGACATTCAAATCGGCTAATTAGAAGAATGATGTCTCTTTTATTACACCCTTGTCACGGTTGGCTGGAAGAGGGGATGCGACGATACCTGGAACGTGTTTCGACCGACAGAATTTTGGCAATGACACGGAATTTCTTCCGGTTCGGAAGCCTAGTCTTGCGGTATGTGTACCGTACGGTTTGCTTCGTAAGCCCTTCGATAATCCAGGGTTTATGACACGTCTATACGCTACCAAGGACGCTCTAGTTTTCCAAATATTACCGTGTTTTATCATTTTAAATTTGAAAAATTTGAATGAGACTTACTTTTGTAGTTGGTCGCTACAGACTTATTGCACGATCAATAATGTACAAACTCAGTAAGTCGAAACACTTTCTATATCATTACATCCTCGATTTTAATAATCACTTTCTCTCCATTTCACACCAAACTGAATATAACGATTCTAAACATCGTACCGAATATGATTCTCCTGATTAAAACAAAAATTAAGATCCAACAAGGACAACTTTAAGATCTACAACTTTCTCGTACTATCGTTCTGAAGCGACGATGATCGACGAAATGAATTCGTCGAGCTCACCGAACGAGAGACGGTGCTCACATGAAAATAATTCCGATCTCGTTTCGAAATCGAGCGTCCCTTTAACGTTCACTCGAGGTCGTTATCACACGTCGGGGTCATACGAACGTTCGAAACGTTTCACTCCCACCCCCGGTGTTCCTGTGTGTGATAATTTTAATTTCAGTCACCGCATCTGCGCATCGCGGCGCGCACAGAGGAAACGGGGGAGAAACGGGGCGAAATGAGGGGCTGAGGAGGGTGAAGGGGAGCGTTAAGAGGGATGGAGAGGAGGGAGGGAATGCATTATGCGTTTACATGCCAACAAGAATGCGATTCATCGAGTGCACGCAGGCGCTCGGGGCGCGCGAGAAATGCACAGCCGACGAGCGATGGTGTTATAAGTAGCTAATTATCGCGCATATGTGCTACCGCGCCACGATACCACATGAAAAACCTCCGCAGCCTCGACTAATTACCCACCCCGACGATTAACTTTCCACCCACGAGCTACGACAGTTTATGGATTTCATTTTTTTCCGAAACGTCGACGGAGCGTCGCGCTTTAACCCATTCAGCCTTCATTTATTTTGCGCTTCGTGTGGACGAACTGCGACATTTGTTTAGCGCTTCATGTGGACAAACTCCGACATTCGATTCACGCGTCATGTGAACAAACTGCGACGTTTGATTTCTACGAGTAGAATACGTTTAGACGGCCGGTGTATATCTGAAATGAATTACTGGAGGCGAATGGCACAATATGAAAGAAATATTATCTTTTGGTTCATCGTTTTGGTCCAGGTCATGTACTACGAGTCAGACTCATGGTTTAGGTTGAATGGGTTAACGCTCTGAGCGCCGCGTCACCCGTATCTGGGTGACGCGTAAGTTTCCGCAGGGGCCTCGTCCCCCATCCGTGGGTCACCCACATTACAATTAGTTCGTGAGTTTGACTCGATTTCTCGTAATCGTTTTCGTTGTATTTCCAAAGGTCAAGGTCATTCTTCGTAATCCCTCTTTTCTAGGCAGACTCTCCTCAATGCAGATTAAACATACGAATGATGTACGGGACGCAGTGTTCGAAACACGAAGTCTAAAGAAATCGTACTCACGTACATACACTTATTTGGATTCGAACCTAATGACTTTTCATTCACAGAGTTATATTGAATAAAAGAATATAAAAACACTGCTCGAGAAGTTCAATACTCTTTGTTAACAAAATCGTGATTCACCTATGATTAAACTAGTGCGATACGCTGTAAATAAGAAATTCAATGAACCTAATTACGAGCCTCAATGATGAATCTCCTCAAACTGCCACATCAAGTCACTGCGCAGAAAATCTGTGGTCAAGTACAGATCTCCAGCCACGTTTCCCCGAACATTCCGACTCGGGCTATTTTCGTGTCGTTATCCAATCAATTTCCCTGAAGATCTCGAACGGAAAACTTCTTAGAATTGATTGAATGATGAAACGGAGGTACACCACGTAACACCCTCCCACCGATATTCGACCTGAGGTATTTTTCGAGGCTTGCAACGTTCAAGCATTACCTTCCGTGCATCGTAGCCCTACACGTCCAGCGCTTGTTCCATTATTATGATTCACACTGTGCACGATCGCCGTGTTAAATGGCTACACTCGTGAACCCTTACAGCGGTCAATTAGTCGCCGTGCATTAACCGGCTCACGTTGTCCGGCACTTTCAAGCGGAAGGTAATTAAGCTGATTACTCGCAGGAATCTTTCGCCTATACGGTCGTTCCACCGTAGCATTTGCTTCCTGTGCGCGACCTTCGAATGACTGCGAGTTTCTACGATTCGAGTCGTATAATATCTGGTCTGAAAAGAATGTCAGAGATGAGATGAGAAAGAGAGGGACAAGAAATGTTTGGAATCGTGTTGCATTCTGGGCCTGCTGCAGGATTCGTTAGCAAAGCCACCTAATGTCGGTACATCTAGGTAAGACGATGCAGGAACGTGTAGATTACTGTAGAGACATCCAGACAATTCTACTATAGGGACGAGTAGACTACACTAGAGATACCTAGACAATTGTATTGTAGATGTTAGTATTGGACACGTAGACTGCTGCGGAGAGATTCGGACAATTCTACCGTAGGCTCACGTAGACCACTGTAGAGATGGGCAGACAATTCTACTATACAGCCGTAAGGGGTTAACCCTCTGTGCCTTATCGTATACTTAGCAACAATCAACAAAATTGTTGGCAATGATTTGACTTGCTTCTACGTACTACCAAACCTTCTATTATTGACAAACATTATTATTCACGGCGATGTACTTAACAGACACTAACCAGGCCATTCAAGATCATATTCCCATTTACAAAATAATCTCCCATTCTGAATGCTTTAATCTTAAATTTTAGTTCCACCATACCTTTGCATTCACCTTGTCGCATAAAATCAAAAACGGAGAAGCTGTACCGTGGAGGACCAAATGACCCTGAGTAGTCTAATCTGTCTTTACAACAGACACTGGCCGTGTCTGGAAGGTAGACTCTAAGGGGTCAACAGCCTGTTCAAATTTGACTACAACCTGTATCGAACACCTTGACCGGTGCCGGAAGGGTGAAAAAATTTTCGACGTCTCGAGTGTCCGTGTCTGGGCAGGGGGCGTCGGCGTGCAATTTAACGCGTGGTTAATGACTCGTGGAAAGGGTGAGCAAGAATGTAGCGAGCCGAAGAGGTTGGGTTACACCGTGAAAGGGAAACGCTTGAATACGGTTTAAGCGGGGGTGCGCGCAGAAGTTCAGTCAAGGGGGTGACAAGCGTAATATTCTCGGTAAGGGACACACAGAACCGGTAGCGGCGTCGCACACAAGGCTTCCTCTGGTCGATACCACCGCGTTTGTGTACGTTAACCCCGTGCACGAGCTACGCTGCAGCAGCCGATCCACAGATATCGCGTAACTCGATGATTAGCAGCTCCGACAAATCGGTAACCCCGACATGCCAAAGGGCCTATCCACGCTTCTCGTCCTCGCAGACGCACGCACGCACGCGCGTGAATCGATCCGCTTTGCCCGAAGCTGGCCGTGCCCTTTAACTCTTTGAGTGCTCCGGAGGCACATAAGTCAAAGCGAACAGGTATCGTGCGGAGAACGCCGCTGGGCGTTAGACCTCTGCGCTTTGAGATCAAGTTCGAGGGTTCTCCGCAGGCGACGGATGACTGTTACACGATCTGTCGAGTCGAAGGGGGATTCTTTCGACCGATGATGTGCGAAAATGAATTCTAACACGAAACAGGACGATTTATGAGCATTGTCATGCTTGATTCTAACGCAAAAATAAATTCTTATTTGTTTCTCCGATTCATACAAATCTGACTTTCCAATTTTTTCAGGATTTCGTTCGATCGAAATTCCCTTCCGACGGGGTATAAATATAACGAAGAATCTGCTTTCTGCCAGGCGAAGCATAAAAGTGCACGGCACAAAGGGGTCGTAATCGGTGAGCTTTGAAACAGCATTAGTCGAGCAAATCGAATCCCGTGTGTACTTAGCGGAATGGAGACGGGATCGACACCTCTCTTCCCGTTTCAAAACAAACGGATATTAACCGTGGCAATGTCAGGTGGTAAAAATGTGGAGCAACGTCGATCTTCCTTCGCATATCCGTTCGAGTTCCAAGTAATGAATTCAAAAGTCTGCTCTCAATGTAGTAGACGCATCCTCGTTCTAATCGTTAATTTTCAACCGCAACCGTGGATTTTTCATATTCCACATGCACCGAGCATAAATTTAGAGCAAAATACAGAGTTCCACGTTTGGCTAGAATGCTTTTCGACACGGTTAGCTGGATGGGCCATATCCCTACCACATATCCCCCCTAGCTTCTCCGGAGCCAGGCCATGAAGTCGTGAGAAATATGATATATTGTACAAAGAGGGAGTTATCCTATAACGGAAATAAACATTTTTTTGTTTTCAGTTGTACATTCACTAGAATATTATTAATAGATAGATGAAGTTTTCGCAATTAAAATGAGTCCAAACACGATCTCAGAAGTATTATTTGTTATCAGAGACATTCTGACTATCGAATATTACCTTATGCAAAATTTTAATAACAAATGAACCGAATGAGATGGTGTTTGAACTCATTTTTATTAGAAAAACCTCACCTATTCATTTGTAATACTTTCATCAATGTATTATAAAAAATAGAAAAACTTTATTTTTCGATAAACGATGACTCATTTGCATGGACAAAAAAAAGTAACTCTCCCTCCCAGAGTATCGCTTCCCGAGCTACGCTCGTAAATATTTTACTCGAGAAGACGATGATAATTTGCTCCAGCACGTTTGGCTGGAAACGTGGAACTTTGTATCTGGACTCGCGTTCGATACTAATTTAGTTTTTAAATTTGGGAGCTCTTCAGGCCGGGTGATTCGCGAAAGTTGCGGTGTTTTAATTAGAACCGTGCGTTTTCAGGCGGAGGGCGTTTAAATCTCCGTACTCGGCGTACATCTACTATTTACGGCAGCACGTTACTAAAGAGTTAATTAAATTTAATTATGCTATCTACGTAACGCGCGAGGGATCCACGAGCGTATCATAAACAGGAGACTGAAAATCGAGAAACAAAATATTTTGCACCAAACGTTCGGCCCTTGCACACGATCAAATTACACGGCACCGATATGTATTTTTTACAGGAACGATAAAAATTAACTTCCCGGTGCGGACGAGGGAAACAAGAATCTCAACAACAAGATGGAGCTAATTTCGTCGGCAACCTAACGATGAAATTTGCCATCAAATGGCTGTCGGCAGCCCGTCGCCGCTCACGTCGCAAAATGCATGCGATCGACGAATTAAAAGCACCGTGCTCGCGTTCAAAGCATATTACATTACACTCCGCCGTTTAATGTAACGCTATTCTCTCTGTGATTTCGTGGCCCTTCCAGCGTCTCCCTTTTTTTTTTCGTCTCCGTGCAGTAGTCTGCGACGCCCCTCCTCCTTTTCTCCGTCTCGCCCTCGAGCTCTCCCTTTGAGACCCTTCCGTACGCACGCACGCGAATAAGTGTTTACGAGAGGAGAGGGTGGTTTGGTTGCACCACCAGCCTTGATCGATACAGTTAACCAGTCGGTATTTGTGGAGGTAGTTAACGGACAATGCGCGCGCGTGATTCCGCTCGAGCGTGTACGCGAGTCAATTTCCATGTTCGCCGCGCGCAAGAAACGGAGAAGAGTGTGTTTCCGGTCTGAAACGTGGCGCTGTTTAGCGGCAGCTTTTGCCGATAGCCTGTCACAATATGCTATGAAAACAAAATAATAGATACGTATACATTTGAATGGGATGCAACTGGACGTTTGATGAAAATACGATGGCCAGGTTTCATTGTTCTCCTTCTGACGTATTTAAATAGTTAAAGGGGTAATTCGAACGTGTCCAATGAATATAACCCCCTCTGTTGTCACGCAGGAATAGAAGAGTCGACATTTTCATGAATATTGGCTTTCTTGTACAAAGGTAACAGGTTTGTTGATATATGTGTTTCAGTGTGTAATGCAGGTTTTGTGTGAATTCTGCTGTACCTGTTTATTTCAATTAGTGTTAAAATTCTGTACATAGTATGTAAATGAAGCTTGTTCATTCATTTTTGTCATTATTATTGTTTTTAATTTTAAATAATTTTGTAATAAATAATCTAAATGATCTGTTCGGTCCTCGATGAATCATCAAACAGTATATAAACTCTTGAGAGTAATCTATGCTAAATATGTTGTAATATAAGGAGCAATAGATGCAGGTTCAAGGTAATCATTCAAGGAATACAAATATTAGAAATAAGAATAGCATACCGATAACAAGGCGTGCACGAAAATGAATCCCGTCGCAGCCGTCGATGGCTGAGCCCGAAAAAGCTATTGCCTCGGAAAATGGGCCTTACCCGCGGCAATATCGTCAATTATAATATTTCAAAGAGGTGTGATCGTCCACCGTCCTTCGAGTGCTAGGACCCGACGATAACGTTCATCGTTATCGAACCTCCAATCGATATTCTAGTTCGGAGACAGAAAAGGAAACAGCAGAATCCTGGTCGGGCTTGTACGCCGTTGGCGCAAAAGAGGAAATGTGAACGATTCAAAAAGATTTTTTGTGGGTTCATGCCAAAAAGAACAAGATGACCGGACAAAGAGAACATTCTCAAAAAACTGAAAGATCTAACGAAATTTTGTTTTGGCGTAATATATAAATTCTCAGTAGGCACACATTAACCCTTTGAACTCCTTCGTCGAGTGTGACTCGACATCGATGTTATTCACAGGTACTCCTATGTCGAGTCTCATTAGACATTTTTAAATTGCCAGTTTAAATATGCATTATATTTTGCAATATTTTTTTTTTACCTAGATAAGCAATATTACATGTGTATGACCCTTTTTTGTAACAGAAAAAGTCCTTGAAGTGTTCAAGTACATGATTGTTTGTACCTAATTGGTTACTATCAACTAACTGTCTTTTGAAGTACATTTCAAATAAAGCCCTTAAAATAGTAGGGAGATGTTGAAAAGAAAATTAAAAAAAAATAAGAGTTCAAAGAGTTAATATTTTTATGCGTACAATAAATGTTGTAAATTTGTAAATCTTGCACATACATCGATATGCTTATGGAAAAAAAAACATAGGTCACAGAATGTTAAAGTGTATTAAACCATACAGAATTGTGCTATACCAATTTTCTTCCTGATGCTTCCAAAAACTTCCCATATGAATACTGTAAAGGATCAAACAACAATCATTATTATTGTTAATCATATTTTTTCATATGGTCTTCTTTTCGAAAAATGGCAAACCTAATGAAATTGTGAGAAGCAAAAAGGGAGAGACGAAAACGATGGTGGGAGGATAGGAAGAGTGGCTGCTGGCTGCGGCTCCCCGATATCGATTTCCGATAGCGGCATTTAGTGCTCTGTATATTCTGTCTACTCCCATACGCGGCCGATATGGGGACGTGTGGGCATAGGTATCCTTCGTGATGAGCGGCACTATGATACGCGGGAGTACATGCGCCCTGTCCATGGGAGCGGGTGGCCGCGTCTATGGGTTTCGTTGCAGTCAAACGATTCTGCAAGGTGACGCGAAGAGCGGGTTTTGATGTTTTCGTCGAGGTTTGACGTTTCGACACTTTGGCCCGGCTCTGCTCTTTGTATAATGACGAAAGCTGCACGTTGAAAGGCAAATGCCGGACGATGGACGCGTGACCGGATCCGAGAGATCGATTCGCTCGTGTCGCGTGGTCAAAGTTCGGTAAACGCTTTGTAAGGGAAGTCAGCTCGCGACAAATATTTTTTTTACGTTCAGTTCATGCAGCATATTTGCATATTCCATAGTCTTTCAGAGAATTCGATCGATGAGTGCTCCTAATAAAATTTAACTGCGGATCCTGAAGGGTCAGTTCAGAGAAATTGGGGTTTCTGTGGATTGTTAAAATTGAATAGCTTGAATAAGCTCGCTTCCTGGAAAAAAAAATCCTAAGGAAAGGTGTAAGCAAAATGCAATGAGACCCTACGATTTTATATTCCCTAAAAGTCCATCCGAAATGGTCATGATCATCGATCAGAATCAGTTTGACATCGCCACCTTCGCTACCCAGCGAATCCGTTCTAGAAATAAAAATCTTGGTGAATCTATCCACGTTGTTACTCTCGCGTGATATCCATCCATTACGGGGCTAAGACGCAACGTCTCGGGTCCATTTGCATCCGTATCCCGACTTTCCGCGTGGAGAAGGATGGTCTCTCGCATCCTTGAGTAGGTTCGCCGGTGCAACCAGGGCATAATTAGTCGGCACAATGGCGAAGAAGCCGGTAAACTCGTCATTAATCAAATCCTCGGTTTCCACAAGAAGACCTTTCTCGACCATCCCAGTTTCACGCCAGCCCTCCTATTAATTATTGCCGACATCGGCCTTTGTTTACAACCCCCTCGAACCGTTGAAAAACTTCTTAACATCTTGCGATGGAAGAACACGCGAAAAGACTTGGTTTTACCGACCAGACCATGCGTTTTGGCACGCGATCCCTTTCGTCTTTTCCTCTCGAGAGGATTATGATTATGAATGCGAAACCGTTGACCCGGCTTCTCGTTCCATCCTCTTCCAGTGTTTCCTCTGTCTTCCGTCTTGACTCTAACGATTTTCGACTTGATGGGCGGGTAAACTTGTCCCAGTTTTGACGCCTGTCACCACCAGCGCAACAATGAAGCTGAGGCGAGGCGCATTTCTGCCGCGTCGTGACGGCGCTGCGTTGAAAGCGCAGCCAGCTAACCGGCTTTGTGACTTTCTGAATCGAGCTTCGACGCGATCACAAAGGACCATTCAACGGTTCCAGCCGGGCACCGGTATAGAATAAAGGCTCCGATGATAAGATACCGACGATTCGATCGAACGATCGCGCAACTGCTCGGAAATCTTCAGCGACTTCATCGATGATCGTGTCTCCTCACAACGGTGCAGATATTCATACAATCCCTTTCTTAACGATCTACTCGACCTATCATAATCTACTGTGCCTTTTAGAATTTCTTAATAATCCACAGATCTGTAATACGAAGATTTTAGAAATCGATAGGAGGAACAGACTCATGTTCATAGCAATTGGAAGATAGCATAATCTGTACTGCTACAGCAGAGGCGCCCGGATGAATTCATTTCGCATTATCCTACGGCAGAACTTCCCCTCCCTTGCTTTAACAATACGAAAACCAAGGTCGCGGTCGAAGTAGGAAGTTGACTCGCTGATGGAGATATGGCCTTGAACATTCAATTCTCGACGCTTCCACAATACAAAACACAGGGTAACCATTTTATCAATCAAGTTACGTATTCCTACCCGAAAGACAGGAAATCGATTAAGCAACCATCGTCGCTCCATCCTGCGAGAATTCGATCTGTTCTCGTACCTGATGTAACGCTTAAAAGGGGTCTATGCGCGCAACGGCCCGGTGTGGGAACCGCGTATCAAATCGCGTTCGATAAATTGTCGTATTAACAAAAACATCGGGAACGTTGTAGCACGTAGCTGGCGAGGAACTGGAGGGTCCCATTATAGGCGGCCGAGTCTTGGGATATGGCAGAGAAATTGAAGGGGGAACGAGGAAACGCGATGCATCGAAGAAGAGGGCAGACTGGAGGAGGAGGAGGAGGAGATGGAGATGGAGGAGAGAAGGGGGGAGAGGGATGGTTGGTAATCGATGCTCAGCACCAATTAGTAAAACCACCCTGCGTCGAACTGCTTTAAACCGGTTCACGGAGCAACGCACGGTAGAGCGAAGCCCGATCGATTTTCTGAAACTCCTTCGGCCGGAGAGAGAGCCGATCCTGTGCCGCGATCCGCGCCGTTCATCCGCAGTCAGGGATTAACAGGCAAACGAATAAACTTTCAAGCCTTTCCTTTTTTCCATCGGGTTGGTCCAGCTCGAACTGATAACGAGACACAGCGCAGAATGGAGTAAGAAACATTGTAAAGCCGATGATCGACATAAAAGATAGAATATAAAGGTAGCATCGATGAGGATGTCTGACATACTTGTGTGAGTAGAGTTGTTTTAATCGAGTTTTCTGTATTATCGAGCGTGAGGAAGCTGATTCCTATTCTAAGTTAGAGGCTAATAAGAAAGAATCGAATGAACCTTCGAGACTTTTCTTTTTTCCGTCGAATCGTCCAGCTCGAACTAATAATCAGACAAAACTCAGGACGGGATAGAAATAATAGTGGCGTTGCTGATCGATCTGAACGACCTTTCAATCTAAATTCCTCGGCCCAAACGGAACAACCAGATGTACACTCAACGCACTGCGAGCAATTAAATCCAAGTTCATTCGACCCGTGAAGTTCATACGGCGGCAGCGATCGAATCGAAGGGCGGGAAGCGCAAGGGAAATAAGGGCAAGCTGTTCGCCGTTGGCGAAATACGCAGCATCCTGTCGATCCTTTCGCGGCCAGTATGCTTCTGGTGTCCTAGTTAGGAAGCGCGCGCTTCCTGTATGTAGGCGTTTGCGTTCGGATGCGCGCGCATCAACGGATAGAAAGTGTATCCTTGCGAACTTTCGTCTCCCTGGTCAACGTTCTTCCATCGGTAGCCGAGTTGGATATCGACCGGGCCCAGGAGGATGAGACGCGATTTAATCCTCCCGGAGGGGGCCAAAGGGGAGGTTCATGGTAAAGAGAGGCAAAGCAAGGCTGTCTGAAGCGAACAGCCGCTATCGGTTCGCGCGGAAGCGGATTGTCTCGTGAAACAGTCGGACGGCGAATGAAAAAGGCGACACCGCGCTTTTAAGCAAATAGACGGATTCATTTTTTAGAAAAGCCCGTGATCATGGTTACGCTGTACAAAGTGCGTCACAGTGTGGCCGACTCTACTCTCTCCAGGTGCTTGTTTTTAAGGATTTTTTACGATTATGATCAGTCTGCGTCAGTGTCGCGTTCGTAGCGAACACCCAGCAATATTTTTGAGGCAGTGGCAGAGCAGACGCGATATTTAGGAAATTGTAAAAGGGCCTTACCGGCAGCTTTTTCAAAGCTATAAATAGTAATCAATATTTTTGAATGAATACATCCGCGTCAGGATTATTGCAATTCTCGACCTTTTGAGCCCTGCTAAGCACAAGTCACGTACTCGTGAGATCTAGAAGAATCCAAAGAATCCTCTTCTTTTCTAAATAACAAGAAATTTCGCAACGTCTCGACGAATATGAATATTTTATATTGTAGATCCTCCGGAAACACTTATCGATCGACGCGTTACTTAACCCTGGAACCCACTAAACTCTCCCCGATTGTGGTTTACTATGCTTTTAGGGATACAAGAAACTGGTAACTTGTTACGTATGTAGGATACACGCGAATACGTATTTTTATATTTTCATATTTTTGAAAAATGCTATAAGTGCAGAAACGGCAGTCGGACAAGAATTTGTTTTATCCTCTACGGGTCTCACATAACTAACATTACTATTTGTAACTCAAAAAAGAAATCTCAACAAAAATATCTTGTCAACTCCATCAAATAAAATGTTGAAATTAAAAATAGTGATCTTCTCAAAAATTCTACTCTAAACTATGATTTTAAATGTTATCTTCGTCCAACGATAAAACAAGAATAAACACTCCCAAAATCGCATCATCTATAAAAAATCAAACGCAACGACCCATAAAATTGTTTCAAATAAAAAAAAATTTCAAAAACCGCCGATCAACGTTCACATGAACCGCCCAACTGTTCAAGACCAATGATTTTCATCCAATTTTTCTGAAATTCCAGTCTCCTAGTCGTCTGTCTCCGTCGCCGCGCGAAACTTCGACTCGACCGGTCGACGAGGAATAATCCTCTCAGGAATATTCCTACCGGCTGCTAGTCGTTGCCGGCGTCGTCGTTATCGCGGTACGGTAACGATCGTTGGCGTTAAAGTCACAAGAGTGAAAAGGAGAGGAACAGAGAACTCTGGCCGGCGAGAGGAAGAGAGGCTTGCACGAGAACAAAAGAAAGAACGAGCGAGCGAGAGAGATGGAAAGTCAGAAGAGGGGAAATGAGGAGAGGGAGAGAGGGAGAGAGAAAGAGAGAGCGAGAGGGGTATAACGCAAGGGTGAAGAGAATGGGCGCTTTCCTCTCGTATATAGGTGTGTCTACCAGAGACCTCTTCCGCGAGGGAATGTTAATTAATTAGCGTTGCGGCATTGATCACGCCGTTACTTTGCACCGGTGCGCCCTACGCCGACGCCGGCAGCATCGTCGTCGCCTTCATTACCCGAGAGGCAACCCTGTAATGGCAGGGTACGTCGCAGCCGTCGCTACCTGAGTCCTCGTTGCAAAACCACTTGTCTTCGAGGACTCCTTCCATCGTTTACTTGCGTCCAACGTACACACCTATCGAGAAAACAGCACGAACTGCTCGCCATCCCGAACTTTGGATTTGAACATCAGCTGAACTCCGTGCTCTTTGGAAGTGTGTCTTTGGAATAATTGGGGCACGAAATAGGCGGCTAAATAATAAATAAACTGCGAGTTGTTCCCGCTTGGCTCGTTTTTATGCATTACAGTGAAGTGATTGAAAGTTTTTTAAGAAGCACACAGAGATTGGTGAGTGACGCTGCTGGTGACCTGTGCGGTTATTAAATATGCAGGCTGATTCATGATTCCACGTCGATAGTGTAGGCGGTGGATCTAGGGTAGAAAATGAGATCTACTGAACTCGATGTTTTACAAATGGAACAGAAAAACATCGTTTGAGGTTATTGGTTTCAGGAATGCTTTTGATAGATTCACGTGGAATTCTTAGGTAGGAGAGTAGGAAACTTGCTTAACGACCGCCCTTGACGGTAATCGATAAGCAAAGCTATCGGGACTCGAGATCACAGGTTATCCTAATGCCTTGGAGACGATCGATCCTGTCTGGTAATAGCAAAAGGAATACTGATGGTCCCGTAACGAACTGGGAAAGCTTGTCGATTCCACGGCTACGAGGCGGTATCGACGGGTTCTCTAACCATCGAACGGTATACAAACACGGGGAACAAGTATACTCTCAGAGGAACTTCAAATATCTCATGATAACAGAAAGCATCGAGTCATTTTATAACAGTGCAAAAATTTCCAATGTTACCACTAAGGTTTTTGTGTCATTTCTAATAGATGAAATGGACAACTTGGGCGGGTACGGTCATCATCAAAGCATATTGCCAATAATTAGAGCATTTGCAAATATAGATAAAACAAAAGTATAATTTCGGTATTCGCACGATAGTCGCTTACCCTACGGATCCGTGTGGGCTTGACTTCAATAAATCCACAGACTTACCTGAAATAAAGAAGAAATTTTTATTAGCTACATGCTCTGCGGTCATTAACAATTTCGGAACAATAACAATTTCGAATATTTTACAAGTATTTCATTCACAAGCGGGCTCGACAGTAGTTTCAAAGTACCCCAACTTCTTTGCGGGTAAACCGTTCAAAACACCGTGTTTGCTTCGTCCAAAAGTTTCAAGGGTCTCCTCTAAGGTGAACCGGAGAAGTTCTGCGAAGAAGGGGCAAACGAGAGTGAGATATTAGTCCTTAGAGTCCTTCCGCAGAATTACAACGGCCGAGTGTAGAATAGGTCGAGGTGACAGGACGATCGTTTTTTCCGCGGAGATTTGTGTCAACCAGGTTCCATAGCGGGAATCTGGGACTCGCTAGGTATCTACACACATCCTCCATCCACCTACACGTGGACGAGAACACTCCCTCGGCGTATCTGCGTTCTGGGATCCTGCACACTTGTAAACCACGTCCACACCTACGCTCTAGAAGGGTGGTTCGCCCCCCAAGAGGTCTCATCATCGTGCCAGCAGCAAGAACGAGGGCCGAACCCTGGGGAAAGTCAATACCTTCGACCGAGATCGCACCTACTGCCTACTTTCCACTCGGCCTGCGACCGTTTGTCGAATTGTTCTGCATTCGAATGCTCAAATATTCGTCAAACATAATTTCTTGAGAACGCTGAAATTTTATATATCCGGACGTTCGCAACATTCGAATACGCATTTCGTGGACTGTAAATGAAATTCTTCGAGTCTATCATTTTCTTACGGGCTTCATTTTTAATTTCGTTAAATGCCAGCCAAGTTCGATTTTTGTCTCTCCATCTCGCTTCGCGTTTTCTCTTAGGTTCCTTCCGCTTCCACCTAGCAGAGGCGAATAAAAATTCAGATTGGCCGAGCCCTTTTCCCGAAAGTGACTCTGGATATTTAATGGACGGCAGGAATGTTTTATTCACCGAGGTGGAGTTTAAGGTCGGCCAGGTCCCTGGACTGTTTAACCTTTCGACTCGGTGTAAGTAAATGAGCCGGTTCTGGTAATGGTGATTAGTCAAATTAGAGGTCTGTTTGATTTTGTGAGTGCTACGACGAACGCTCGATTTTGGGTGTGTCCATGACATTGCCGGAATGTTTGTACGTTGCCTAAAGAACATTCGTGAAGTACAGGGAAGATCGAAGTTCGCTGTATAAGAATTTTATTAGAGAGGTTTCTATTTTCTTTCCAAGGATTATCGATGGCTGACACGCTTCGTGTCAACGACCAGAGTGAACCGAAGTACCAAGTTCAAACTATTTCTATAGGAAAATAGGAGTTTTAGCGTCGCGTTATCATCGGGATCAATATTTGAGTAGACTCGAACACATCTAGCACCGGCAATGACGTTACGAATTAACGAGATTACAAATTACACCTCGACGATACGTGCTCGATATCATCGCCTCTAGTGATATAACCGTCCAATGACGGTTCAAACGTACACGTGTTCCATTAATGTTCATCGTATCCGTGTCTTAACACCTAAAGCTACCACGACCGGTTAAATGACCGGTTTTAAACTTTTAATTAAGAATTCTGCATTCATTGTTATCGCCTTTGTCACTTGACTTCATGACTTTTCCTATAATATACATGTAATTTATTTTTGCCCGTACTAAATTGACTATTACCTGCACTCAATTGCAAAAAATATAATTTTTATTTAACCATTTGTGATCGGTACATTTCTCTGGTGGCACTATCAACTAAATTTATATTTAAAGTTATTTTTTGCATATGATAACATATAAGTGGATATGTAGATATAAAAAAAAGAAATTATATTGAGACAAATATATCTTGTTATATATTACTTAGTGTATAAAAATAACAATATTTTAATTTTTGTAATTTTGCAAAGTATGGTAATAACACATGTATTCACAGAAAAAAATAATGCCGCTATAATGGCGACGTCCGACTTTGAATCCGCCACCATGGCAGCATACGATTGCAGAGGGTTAAAGACCAGTCATTTCACCGGTTCGGTAGAAATAGGTATATATAAATTGTCGGTAGGTTTAGTGTTAATTAAGCTACTTGCTTTCAAATTTTCATATTTCTATATATAAAGAATATGTAATAGTTGACGTTAGATTTAATTCGACAGATATATGAAGAATAATCTTGATCATCGACTAATCGTTTCAGAAGATTCAGATACACCGAGATTTATAAAATCCCTCGAAACGTTCGAGACTTCCCAGACTTCCTAGTTCGTTAAGCCCATTAAGTCGTTGAAGATTGTCCAAGTTTTCTTGGAAGTTCGTAGTTCGAATAGTACTCGAAACTGTTCGAACTTGTGATCGAATTCCGACACGTTACTCGCGACAGCGTTGGAACTTTGCAAACAAATTTTATGTACCCGAAAAGTTTCGACGTAACGCGTCACATGAGACAAAAATTCGGAGAGTCGAACGATTATGCAAGCACTTTTCATAGAGTATAGTTTGGTATTCAAAAACGGGTTTAAGCATTTTGCAAGTTTCCAGTGCTCACTCAATTGATTAAAAACTGTGTAATTAATATAGGCTCGTTAGTTTTTTGGAGTAGACATTTTTACAGTGCCCTGAACAGGTTTTTTAAAGATAAAAAGAATTCTAAAAGAAATTGTACGTCCCCATGAACGATTACTTCGACGGAGATTGGAATAATTATTCTCTGAATTCAAACGAATTCTACAAGCCCGATAATTTTAAAACCCTTTATTTCTCATACTCTGTGGATTTTTGCACCAAAAATGATACCCCTGGCAAAAGTCCACACCTCGACCCCATTTACGAGGGATGAAATAAATCATCTATTCTACGGAGAGAGCTTCGCCGTAATTTCTTCATCGTCTGGTGCCAGGCCGCAACGCCATCTTATTAAGTGACAAAACGGGTGTCGCACGGTTCGCAGGAAATCACCTCTGACCTAGATGAAAGATAGGACAGTGGTCTGGGTTGGTTAGAGCGGAGCCACGACGGGTTCGCATTAACCGTAGACGATCTTCTGAATTATGCGCGCTGGCGCGAGCCTCGTTTATTAACGACGCGCGGAGAGGTTTGCGGTGCTTTCTGATTGGTGAAACATTCTCTCTCAGAGACACTGGGGCTGGGAGGGGGTTGGTGGTTGGTGACTGCTCGAACACCGACAGCCTCGTCTTTTTCTTTCGTTTTTCAGCCCCCTGGCTGAACCATAACGTCCGCTCGTATCGCGTCATGTTGCATTAGCGAAGAGGCGACGAGGTGGCACACGCCGTCCTCGGGGCTTCTTCCATTTCACGTCCTGCCATCCCTCGACGACCTGTTTTTCTACCAGCCTTCGAATTCCCGTCTTTCCGTCTCTCCGTCTCTCTCCCGCTTACTCGGTTCTGTCTCTCCGCGTTCGCGTCCTTCGTTCTACTTCTGTAACCGCGTTTCGCTCTGCTTCGCTCGAAGGCCTCCACAACCACCCCTTTTTTTTCATTCTTAAACAGTCGGCTGTTTCCGCAGTGAATCGATTTCTGGCAGTTTCGTCCGGGGTGGACGTTCCCGATGCCTGCTTCCAGATCGTTTGGTCGGTCAGAGAATTGTTGCCAGAGGGTGGGAAAGCTTCGAGAAGTTCTTTGTTTAATAGCGGTGAATTCGAGAATACAGTAAAACTCAATAGTTACTTAATTAAATAAAATTTGAGGCGTCGACCACCGGTGACCACCATGACAATCATCGCGTTGATCTTTCTAAAAATGTTATACCCTGGTATTGGGAAATTTATTTGATATTTGGTGTCTCAAGTACTTGAAAGGAAGAATTCGAAACCTTTGTCGCTTCGAATCTCGGATAAATCGGGTTCGGTCGATTCTGAGCCGGCGCGGAGGACAGGAAGACGGAAGGGAAACACGAGAGGATAAACCGAGAAGCTTGGTGTTAGGGGTGGTGGGTCGGTGATCAAGGGTGTGGGCGTCGGTGGTTGCTAGCTCCGCCACTGGTTATATCGGAGGCCGTGCATCCTTCGAGAGAGGGACGCAGTGCGGGTGGAAGAGTAAAGAATTATACTACGTGCCCCGAGTGTCAAGTCGCGGGGGTGGTTTATGGAACAACCGTAAAGGCGTTAGGGGTTGCGCCGCTGACGCCGTTCGGTTCTCTTTCGCGGAATCCGTTAATGGCCGCTATCTTTTGAATACGCTGCTGGACCCCTTCGAGCGATCGTTCAAAGGGTTCCCGACGTTTTTAGATACTCGTTTTCGACCGTTTTGATCATCCCTTTGTTAACCTTCCGCGTGCAAAAAACAGTCAACTGATAAAGACATTCTTTCAGATTTATATATCGTGAGATATTTTATTTGAACAGTTTATCCGAGGGTGATTCTCTCAGACTATTTATTAGGCCGTCCGGAAAGTTCGTGACGTTTTCATGCGTACAATCGTGGTTTATATTTTCCAATTTGTATCTTTTCTTAGGATGAAACGTAGTCTCCATCTCCTTCGACAACTCTTTTCCATTTATCGAGTAACTTCATTATACCACTTTCGTAAAATTTTGTACCTTTTTGGTTAAAGAACTGTTTTAAGGAACCGATAACATTATCGTATACCGTAGATGGTCATTCCGAACGCTCTTCATCTTCCAAGCAATAATTCCCTTGTTGAAATCGTTCGCACTACTTTCTACTGGCGCGATCAGATACAGCACCTTCTCCATATACACTACAAATGTTTTTTGTAGTTTCGGTTGCGCTAGATCCTTTCTGAAACTCGTATAACATGACATGACGAAAATGAACCCTGTTTTCAGTCATGGTGTTTCACTTATATCTTTTACAAAAGTCAGAAAATTCACAACTATCTCGCACAGAAGCTACACTTGAAATGTGCCTGCTCACCAGGTCAAATAATGTTTTATTATTCAGGTAAAAAGGTAATAAACATACTACGTCCGAAACGGCACGAACTTTCCGAACGACCTAATATGGTAATCTTGCCCGAATATCACAACATCGATTATTGCGACAGCGGAGTAAATGAAGTGTCTGTCCAAAATTTTGGAAAACGTGCCGCTGGACCTTAGAAGCGACCAATGTCGTTGAACCTTCAAACATAATCCTGTGCTATTCTTTCTGCCTCCACCTTTATAATAGGATAGTGCTACGGTCTGACTCAATTTCGGGACTGCTATGTGTTATTCAGAATATTGATTTCTGAGTCGGATATAAGAAAAAAATTGAGAATTCAGGTTTGTACTATGACTTTGTTACAGTTTCGCGAGTCTTCGACTTAAACGAACACGAATGCATGGCATATCGCTACAAGAGACGGGACAGAAAGAACTGTCAGTGTCATAAAGGGAAAACTGAAAACCAAAGACTGCTTCGGAATCGGTGTCAAGTGGGGAGACAAATATTTGCAGGCTGCGCTTGCTCTAACCTTTGAACCTTTCGCTTTTAAATCGCTGTAACGAAGGGCGCTGGTAGAACAAAGATTCCCTGACACGGAGAAACCTTTGACTTCTTCACTAGTCGTCTCAAAACACCTACGTTATACGCCTGAAGAAAAATGTGGGGCGTTTTCTTGGTTAAACACGAATTAAAATTATAACATGAAACTTGCGGGAGCTCTCGTTCTCGAGGGAACTAAAAAATGTTTGCTACTTATACGTGGTCTTGTACGTCACTATTTTTAAGTGTTTCTCTGTTTGCGTTCGGGCTGATTCATCTAACTTGATGGTCTTAAGTTATGCGTAAGCTGCTGGTGGCAGAGAATGTTCAGTGTATTCATTTTAACACTTCGAAACTCGTTTAGAATGTGATTTACAAAAGAGTCGATCAGACAGGTTTACAAATATGGTTTTTAACTGTTTGCACACGCAGGATGTTCTGTATAAAGAATCAAAGTAACAAGGTAATACAACCTGCCTCTTCACCTGTATTATTCCACATCTCTGATCTAAGCCTCTCAGCGTTCTCATATCCTGGATTATTTCTTAAAATTTTTCCCGAATATGATTTCTGATTAGCAAATTTACTAAAACGCATGTATTTAATTAATAGTATTCTGCATCAGAAAATAAGGAAGCAAGGGCTTTCAGACACCGGCCTATCCAAAAAAAGAAAAAACACAGAGAGATGCTCTCAAAACAAGCGTGTAACGAACTGGACACCCACGTTGTCCTAAAATAAACCACCTATCAAACTCTCTACTCTTAGCTAAACTTCCAATAACTCGCACGACTTTGAATCAGAGTCAGAAGTGCATCCGACCATCTTCACACACTGCGTGAAGAACGCGGTGTGCGCAACACTTACAAGATCTTCCAAAAACCCGGCATCTTTGCCAAACCCAACATTTCACCTGGAAAAATCATTTGTTTTTCGAACCTATCGGCGTTGCCAGAGCGTCCGGGCGATGTCTGTCGTTCGATCACCGAAACGGCTTCCCGGGGAACATTCTCTCCCGGCAGAATCGAAAACACGCGAAAAGAAGTCGGCGTCGAGGGTGAAATAATTCACGGCGGGTAGGCCGTAAGAAATCTTAATTAAACCGCTGGAAAGCGCGCACACATCCAGGCCGTGTATTTTCGGTGTGGGGCGGACGACGTATTATCGTGAATGGGCTACGGCGCCGACGCCGACGCCCGACGTCGGATTCCAAAGAGCAACCGATGAAGAAAGCGAACGAGCGAACGAATGCACGCACGCCAATGGCGAATTGGCTCGAACAGAGAAATCTATTCTGACCGCGGTGCGTGCTCGCGATACGCTAATATAGTATGCTTCGCAAGATGCTAAGAATGGCATGAGGACCGCCATCCTGCTCTTCTGTTCTTCGTTTCAAACTCTCGCGAACCCGGCCCTGCTGCGATTTTATTCCCAAGTTGCTTCTATGAAACTCGAACACGATAGAAACTTCATCGTTCAAACGACTTTCGGGATATCTTTTCTTTAGACTCTGGATGAGTATCTTTGGTCGATCGATGTGGCTGCTGGATTAGAAGCTAAACGATATTTATGGATAAAAGTTTGAGAAGGCATTCGTAGAAGCTGTGGGGCGAAAAAATAATTGATTCGCTTAATCATCAGAGATTGAGCCTGAGTTTTTGATACCTGACATAGTCATATTTTTATTCAATGTATATGATTCGCTATCGTCTAATTCTGTTAAGCAGTATATGATTGAGCTACTAACACGAATAGTCTATTCTGGTATAGAACAAGAGTTAAAACGTACGGTAAAGATGAGAAGTCGTCTTAGAAGTAGGGATATGACCTTGAACGGCCTAGTTGGTATGTATCTACTATAGTAACTTCTTCGTGAGTTCAGCTCATGTCGAACGTGTATAGTCTAATCAACTCTAATGAGTTCCTGACATCGATGGTCAAATCCAATACTATTCTATATTAAACAAAAATTCGGATCGTAAATGCGCTTTTTGGTGGAGAAGAAACGTTGAACCCATGCAAGAAGGACAATACAACATCGTGTTCGGTGTGACAATGAAAATGGATAGCAAATTTTTTTTCACCTACACACAGTATATTTAAAAGCCTGTTTCTATTAAACAAGGGGATTCGAGTTTGTGTTCGTTACACGCGCTGCTCGCGAGAGTAATGGAAAACTCCATAAAAGCAGATGTAGCTCGACATGTAAAACAGAGCAAGGAGAGAACATTCCCAGGTGAAATTTTGACAAATGCTCGTGGACTGTATTTTAGGGTTATGTTCTATCGCACTAATTTACACTGACTCTCATTCGTTACACCGTTGTAATCTTTTAAGTTTTTTCGCTTAAATGTGTTCAGGATAATGATCAATGATATTGTTGTTATCATAATATTCTGAAGGTTTTCAAGGTTAGAAATCTGTTGAACTCTGTAACCTTCCTGTAATGGAAGGATTAGAACGTAAATTTAGAAAAGAATGAAGTAAGAATTATTCATATTGTAAATAAACAAAAGAGAAAATAATTCAAGTTGCACGTACTTGGTTATTTTATTTCTGACTTCTCTTATAAATACATCTGGTTCTCATTTTACACGGTGGATGCGTACCGTGCAAAAAAATGACCGTGTAAAAAAAGCTTTAAAACTGGATTTGCAGCGAACTAGAAAACTTGCAAAACGGAAGTTTTCGGGATTATATACACAAAAAAATTTATTTTTATTTGCTTGTGATCAATTGCGGATACCTGGTGGCCAATTAGTATACTTACTGTGTGTGTTTTAGGAGAATTAAAAAACAAACAAAGCTGCACTGTACAGTATATTGAAGAAAAGATGGATCTGAAATATTCGTAGAGGATACGCATGATTTCCATAATATTTTCTGCAAACTAATTAGTGTGCGTTTTCGCAACCGTGTTAAAGTAAGTAAAATGTGTTAAAAAAACCGTGTAAAAATAAATAAAACGTGTTAAAAAACCGTGTAAAAGTTGATCGTGTAAAAAGAGACCCAGGTGTATTACTTCCAACATTTGATCCTTTCTACATATTTCCCACATTTTCCGCAAATTTCGACGCGTTCTATCGCTACAAATTTTTCTTCCAAAACTCGAAAAATCGCACTAACTTCGCGCGAATCCCATTTCCAAGAAAGCTGCCGTTCGCGCGGAGCTCATCGCGCGCCCTCAAAATTAAATCGACGCGTTTACGCGGAAAATTCCAAAGTTTCCACGGAAAGTTCCACCACGCGGCGCCGCGATTCACGACGAGAAATCATGTTGGGTAACTTAATAATCAGCCAGAGTGGTAGTCTGGTAACGAACGAGCTGGTGCAAACGATCCCCGAACGATCCACCGGCGAAAAACTTTTTTTTTTAAGTCGATCGATCGCGCTCACGTTCGCGGCTTAATATCGAGAACCGACTCTACAGAAAATTGGATTAGCTCCGATATCTCGAACCGATTCTTCGCGAGACTCGATTTCCAGCTCGATCCTGGTTCCATGGAAAACGCGTACCTTCGAGAGCCGGTCGCTTTTCATGCGTTGTTCCGGCCAGCGATCTCGCAAATTGCTCATTTACGAATCCTTTTTTTTCCCTCGAGTGCATTGTTCGCTGAAATTCCGGAATTTCGATTCAACGAAAGATACGTTTTGTGGCGAAGCGGTATCGTGCAGATGCTTTTCTCCGTATGTACAATTTCGTTGGCTAAAACAGACTTTGTCAAAAGCACCGTCAAGATTTGAGTTTAGTTAATTAGAAAAATCAAGGCGAAACTATCTGGATATTTTATAGCTTAACCCTACGAATTCCTTTGTCGTGTGTGACTCGATTTTATTTACAGGTACTTCTATGTCGGGTCACACTCGACATTGTCAAATTGTCAGTATAAATATGTATTATATTTCGCAATATTTTTTATTACCTAAATAAGCAATATATTTAGAAATTCTACAAAAATCAGATTTTAGCAAAGTTTCAATGCTATTTTCAATATAATTAGTAAAAAAAATTATTTAAATTGGTTCGTATCAACGAACTGTCCTTTCAAGTACATTTCAAATAAAACACTTAAAATAATGGGGAGTTATTGAAAGAAAATTAAAAAAAATTAGGAGCTCAAAGGGTTAAACATGAAAACAAGATCATATGAATCGTGCACCTATTTGTACTTATTTTAGATTAATTTATTTCAATTATTTTCCGACAATACTCCTCTTATTTCTTAACGTAGTTTCTCGATGTTTCGAAGTTGCTAAATTGTGCACGTCTCTTTTAAATTAGTAGTTTCATGGGATCATATGTTTTCGTGCGCTTTATGTTAGCTAATAATTTTTCAGATAATCGAGACATTACTGTATCGTAGTTAAATATGTACGTTGTTTACTCTCTTACTGCGGCAAGCCACTATTTTTGTACACAAAGGGAAGCTTTGTGTTTATAAATAAATAAATATCTAAATAAACGTCTATATTAATATTTGTAAAGAAGGAAAGTTAAATCGAAATTTATGTTCTCAAAATGTTCATAATAGAGTACGTGTTTTTGCATATCGCTTGTTTCAATATATTTTGCATATTTTACATAACATATATGTTTTGCATACATGAACGTACAAGTATTTGCGTATTTGTAATGTTGCGTAAACATCTGGAGTCTAATGACAGCTATTGGCAAAACACTGTAATTTGTTTTTGTAAACAGGTATACTAAAAGTGTTTAACACACAGCGCATAGTAATATTATTGTTTAATGGGTATGAGAAACTTTTTCGTACACGAAAGCACGAACTAAAATTAGAGTACGAATTGAAAAATAATGTTACATTATCAAAATATATACTTTCCAAACAGGCTGTATTATAATGACTAAAATGAACGATATGCCAGTGAAAATAAATCGAGAGTATATGTCGTATAAATAGAAATTGCTCATCTAAATTGGTCTACTATCTATATTTGTACAGATAATTAGAAAATTTCAACTGTGGCGCGCATCCAAGAAAATGGAACCCATGAATATAAATAAGTTTACTCGATTATTGATTTCGCCGTTTACGAAAATCTTTTTATTATCGCGCTCGCTCTTATGCACGATATCCCGATAAATGTGCTCTTTAAAAATACCTCCAATGTTTACACAAGAAAGAATTTTCGATTTTCAAATAAAATTCTTTATCTGCACCTATCCTCGACTATTAAAATTATTTTACTTCGCCGTTGTCACATTATGCTGTAACACAAGAAAATTATCCACTGTAGCTGATTTATGTCTCGAAGTTTTAAAAGATCCAATTATAAATATCATTCACCTATTTTCAACGAATTGCGTTATGCCAAACAATTAGAATGTATTTCATGTTCTAATTGATCTAACAAGCCTCTTTTTCGTGGATGTTTATGCATCATCTAATAACACGTTTCTCGACATCTATCAGAGTTATCACATATTTTTAGTCTCTGCATCCTACGAAGACGTCTAAAACGCAGAAAATAATTTTCTGAAAAATGGGTAAAATATAGAAAGTTATATTTGATCGTTCTCATCGACCGGACGAACGCGTCCTTCGACAGAAACAAATATAAAACCGCATACTCGAAGCAAACGCGGTGTACTCGCAGAAAGTATCGATTGTTCATCGTGTTGCAATCGGCAAACAAGCGTTTTACGCGTCGATATCATTTTTTCCGTACGATTTCGCGCATTGAAAAAACGGTGTCGCGGGTTCGATCGAACGGGAAAAGCGACAATACTCGCGGGAATTTCGGGTTTCCATGTTGCCACCGAAATCGATTGAACCACCTCCTCGTCCCCCGCCCCGTTTTCGATGCTTTTTACTGCAAATTAATCGCGACTGCCGCGGACGGGATCCGGAATTCACGCTGTCGCAGATTCTACGTTTCGAGGCCGGTCGATGAACGTTGTAATACGCAACCGTCGATTAATAATGTTCCATGCAACATTGGGCTTTAATGCACGCGAGCCCTTTGATATCGCAAACTGAATGATTCGGAAAAATAATGCGCACGGAAATGTGCGCTCGATGTCGCGCTCGGTGAAATGTACACGAAAATAGATGAAATATTGTAATTAACCTATATTGCGGTAGCCGTTCTCGAGCTTCAATTTTCAGAATGGACGTTATAATTTTTGTTGAAGAAACAAAGGTCCGCACAGGGTAATATCATTTTTAATTCGGGCATATAGAAAAGTATTCAACCCTTTGGATCAATAGAATTATCGGTCTTCTATCAAATCGTATGAGAAATTATTAATAAATAAATATATAATTATTAACAAATTAAAAATTGTAAAACTCAAACAAACAATTCGAGGATTACAGTGCTTCCACGGGTCGAGAAATTCTTGGTTCAAGGCATTCGAACAATAACAGCGACAGGAAGAAACTGGGCGAAGGACACGAGAATATGGGTTATTCGTGGAACACCTTGGGACGTGACCATCGTTCCCTTCCCATGAGACCATCGCGAATCTATCAAAAAGTAATTCTCGCGATCTTAGGTGCATTAGCTAAATGAGAACGCTCTCTCTCTCTCGCTCTCTCGCTCTCTCTCTCTCGCTCTCTCTCTCTCTCTCTCTCTCTCTCTCTCTCTCTCTCTCTCTCACTTACTCTCTCTCGGTGCAATAAGCTCCAACGATCGAAATTCTCGCGCAGCTTTCATCAGCGGTGATAAAAGTTTAATCGAGTCCAGGCTTCGGTCGTTGCATATCGAATCTCCACGAATTCCACTTTGCATTCTACCGATTTCGATATTTCCCTCTAGCCTGCAATTTCGTCGATTTTTAACGACGCTGCGCGAATAAACCATGCGTTGCACACAAACGAAGGCTCTTTTGAAAAATCGCAGAAGTTTCATGACAATTTCATGGGAAAGCGTTATATGTAAAACGGTACAGAAATAGTCAAATATTTGGGCACATTGCAATTTTCGAGGCCAACCTCACAGACTGCAAAAGTTGTACATACTTAATAACTTGACAGTCTTTTACTACTTCTATCCTTTCGACGCTACTCAAATAGCTTGATACAAACGATTTGTATAATTTGAAAAACAATTTGCTTATTATTGGCTGATGCGTTCTTACAAATCAGTTGAGTTACAAATAAAGCCATCGCATAATCATTCTACGAGCAATCAAAATCTTTTTTTCCGACATAGAACAATTTTCAAACGACCAATTCTCACCTGTTCTAATCGAATCTTATCCGTTTGCAAAATCCACGTCAACCACTACCAAAAAATCATTTACAAAAGAAGTTTTCGAGCATCTCACGATCCGTGGTCGAACGTCTCGACTCTCATCAAACGGAATCTCAAATTTTCTGACTGTAGGGTCGGCAGAAGTTTTCATGCAGAACAAAAGGGCTCGATCTTGAAGCAGGCGCTACGGATAAAAAGCGGAGGCAGCGGATGGACAATGTTCGAGAGCGGTAATAAAAAGCGTAGAAACAGTGGCTGGGTACGCGATGGCCAGAGAGAAAAGAGAGACGGAGAGAGAGGAAGAGGGGGAGGAAAAGGGGTGGCACAGAGAAGGGGTGGCTTTGGAATAAAAGGACGGCGCGGATGAAGACGAGAAAGAAAAGCGGATAAACGCGGTGTGTGCGTCGTTCGGGGCCACGTTGTGCACATAACGCGCGACGCCGACGCCGACGCCGACTGCTGCAATGCGGCGATGTCGGCATTTTAATTGAAAACGCCGCCTCTCGCGATACACATCCCCCTCACTCTCTTTCAATCTCTCTCTCTCTCTCCCTCATTCTCTCTTTCGTCTCTATCCAGCCGCTCTAACCACTTCTCGCTTCTTCGCTCATCCATTCGTGGTTTATTAATGAACGTTAATGTCGTAGGAGCGCGCGTCGTTCCTTTTAATTGCGTCCTTAAATTATTCACCGGACTAGGGTATCCTTTGGATTTCAAATTCTTCCTTCGATCCTTTTCCGTGAGTCTCGGTGTGTCTTTGACCGAGATTCCTGCGCTTCCAACGAACTGGATTCGTTCGATCGAATGATACGGTGTGAATTTTGGTTCTGCCAGACAACAGACAGCTCGATAACTTGAAATTGCACTGTGGAGGCGGGGCTTCTTTAGAATAATCACGGGGCGAAGATTTTCAATAATTTTGGACTGTCCATTAAGTATTAGTGACATGAATAACATTGAGTATCTAACGGTATTAATTTTTTTAAGAGTGTATATATCGATTGTAGAATAAATGGCGGAGTTTAGTACCATGATGATTTAAAACCCAATATTCTTGTAGGTATTGTAGACGATACATTTTCCCAAATTTTCAGGTGACTTCACACAGAAGAATCAGTGACAAGAATGTGTTAATAATCCGTTTAAATGTCACGGGTCTTTCTATACTTCCACCAATTCCCTCGACATTGTGCAAGCCCCGCCTCCAAGACTCATGTGTAAGCCGTCGAGTTATACATTCCTTGACACTGAAATGTTAAATGGACAGAAAACCGAACACACTGACCCACATAATTGTCTTCAGATTAATTCTTTCAATCCTGAAACTTATTATCTCCTGTACTTATCGCGCACAGTTTTCCTTGACCTACATGTGGTTCGGAACAGTTTCATCGCATCGTTTCGATCGCTCGATAACTTCGATATTACAAAAATACAAAAACGTAAATATTTTCCAATAGTTTCGATCGTCATTTTTTAATCATCCACAGCTTCAAAGATTCGGTGTAAAATTGTCTTAATGTTTTTGCAGGTTCATTCCGATGATCGACAGACGAGGAATTCCGTGGTCCACGGTGAATGAATCATGTATTAGCAAAAATTTTAATTATTAATTAACGGTGGACTTTCGATAATCCTCGCTGCTTATCGTGCTTTGTGATAGCAGGGAAGAGGTTATTAAACCGTACGAGAGAAAGAGAGAGCTGGCGGGAAAAGACCTCGTCGACGTCTGTGTGCATTTGAAGGGTGTTTCGCTGTCGGGGTTGAACAGAGAGGGTGGCAGTGCCGTATAAAACAGACCGGGAGCCCCGAGATCGATGCGTCGCGCGGCTCATCACTTATTTACGCCTTCATTACTGTAAACAATGCGTCTCCCTTTACGTCCCACCTACCATCTCGCTTCCTCCCGTTCGTTCGACCACCCAACTCCTCTCATACCCCTCCACACTCTCTCTCTCTCTCTCTCTCAGGTTGGCTGCTAACCGAGACCGGTTATATTTGCGGCTGGAGCCGTCCATTTCCGAAAGTAACTTCCAACGAGACCATTGTGAAACGCGTAATTTCCTAACAATTGTACGCACGGTCTCGTCCCCGAGTAATTAGGAGAGCAAGTATTTTTTCATGGAAGGTCCAGATGTTTCTGAAAATCGAGATTTCGAGCGGGGTTGGGGTGAAATGTCTTGCAAGCAGATTCGAGTTTCAGAGATCGTTTGAAATTGTTGCGTGTTCTAAAATTCACTGTACAGATGCACGAATGACGTGATACGTAAGTGAGGACAGTTTGTCAACAATTTCATAAAAAAAATATTTGAAAAAATCATTTGGACGCGTGGACCTTGACGCGCACTCGTTATCACGAGCCAAGACAACAGTATGAATACATCGATTCGACCCAACAATTTCGTTTTCCGATATCGACGTCGCTCTGAATCAATTACAATCGCCGCTTCCTGGTTTAATATTTAGACGTACACTCGCTGGAGGCCTGACGCGATATTCCGACGCAGAGTGGATACCATTATCGAATTAAAATTGCAAAGTGCCTGTTAGGCTAATCTGTCGCTTTCACCTTTATCAGTTTCGCACGGTAGTCAAAGCGTCGCGTGGGTCGCGTCCATTTCATGTGTTAACATAAAATGATGAAAATACGCGATCGAATACTTTGGAAGCGGATCGATCGATTCCGCCGCGAGATCGAGCACCGTCGATCTCGTTGCAAGCTTCCGATTAATCGTACCGGATTCAAAACGCCGCAATAGAGTCGCGATCCAAGAACTATTATGCAATATCGGCGCGCTTTTATGCGCGATAACGTATAACCTTGCCCACGTATTTCAGAAACAACGGCGACAAACACGGCGTCGGGTTTCGCGTTAGGTCGCTCTGTGAGCAACCTAATTATTCAAGAAGTGGTCTAATTCGGACAATGGCGCGGATGAGGATTAATTTTTACTGCTCGAACGAGGAAGAGCGCAATTATGAATCGCATTCATTCGTTGGGAGGGCTGTCATTTTCATATAATTACATAATCGAGTGTTTACCACACCGATGTACTTGAATTCGACGCTCATAGAGCAGACGCACTCGATGAATCATCAGAAATATGTAATTTACTCAGAAATGAGACTTCGATGAATATGTTATTCTACATTTTCGACATATCCTCTCATGCAGAATCATTACGTACCTATTGTACATATAGAGTAGGTTATTCAAGGTCGTTTCTCGTTTAGCTAGACACAGTAAAATAGAACACAGTCTGAGTCACCTTGGCATGCTGCAGATTAATTATTACTATAAAACATGAATATCACTTACAGTAACTAACCCTTTGAACTCCTAATTTCTTTTTAATTTTTTTTTCTATTTTAAGTGTTTTATTTGAAATGTACTTCAAAAGACAGTTGCTTAATAGGAACCAATTAGGTACAAACAATCATGTACCTGAACACTTCAAGGACTTTCTTTGTTACAAAAAAGGGTCATATACATGTAATATTGCTTATCTAGGTGAAAAATATTGCGGAATATAATACATATTTAAACTGGCAATTTAAAAATGTCGAGTGTGACTCAACATAGGAGTACCTGCGAATAAAATCGATGTCGAGTCACACTCGACGAAGGAGTTCAGAGGATTAAGGAGAAGAAACGATCTTGAGTGGCATAATTTAACTGTACCCGCTATATAAAATTGAGCTTACCCCAAAAATCCACGTATTTTTGGTATCGACAAATCCATAGATCGCTTACCTGAAACAAAAAGAAAAATTTTATCAGTACATGCATCGGAAGCGTTATGCAACGTCCGCAATAGCATTAAATTCGCTTGTCAGAATTAAGAAAAAGAACCGACCTTGGGTGGCCTAAGATTGAAGGCTATACAAAATTAATTTGCACAACACAAACTTAATTTACTTATATGATCCTTACTATTCAACTCAATGAATTATCCAATTCTCTAGAAACTATACAGAACAGACATTGAATGAAAATATTTAAACATAATGTATGTAATATTCCTTTCGATACCGATACTCGGTAGATTGTCAAAAATAATTCAAAAACCTATTCTTTCCTTCAATAATTTAATTAAAAATAGCACGTAGCACGGTACGTCTGACCAAATACGCAATCAAAAATTTGCTCTGAGAGTTTCAATGAACTCTTTTTTCACAGTCTCATTCAGGATCACACTTAAATATATACAGGGTGTCCCAGCTTATCTGTTACAAGCTCACATGTTCTAAATTATTGAAGATAAGATAAATGTTTTATATTGAATTTGTATGGTACGGGGAGGCACATCTATTGGCGAAGACGAATTGCTGAAAAAATAATTATCCAAAGTTTGGGCTTGCCGTTTCTAGCGCATACCCTTCGTATCTGTTACAAAGGCAATGTCTACCATGTGCAGCTTAAGGCGTGAACAACACTACTGGTATTTCCTATTCGGCCGGGTTTCTTCCGCTGAAAATCAGTAAATTTGTAAGCGCAATATGTCAAAAACCAGTTAAAATCGAGTGTATACATTAAAGGTCAGTGAATTCGTCTTGAAAAGCACTATCAAATGATTTGGTTTCGAGAATACATAGTTCCATGTAGTCTGTTAGCTGCGTAGTCCTATTTTAAGAGTATGCACCTACGCTGTGTTGCAAAAATGAAGAGATGACGAGTATACTCGTCAAACAGCTAATAGGTTAAAAAAACGAACGTGACCTTCATATCTCTTAAAATAATAATGTAAAAAAATTCGTCTTAGCCAAAAGATATGCCTCCTCTTACCATGCAAATACCATATAAAACATTTTCTCTATCTTCAATAAATTAGGAAATATGAGCTTGTAACAGGTAAGCTGGGACATCCTGTATATCTGGAAGGAACTATTATAAATCGTCTGGCTTTTTTATCTGAAACCCTCGGAGCATCGCATAGATTTTTTTTGAGCTAATCGACTCGATGCAATACAGTTGATTGCGTTTTCATCGACGAACGTCTCTTTTCCGCCTCGAACCGGTTACGAACATCCCGTTCGAATTTTTACGTCGGACGGACGCATTTATCGCGCGTTCCGTTTCGAGGCGAATCAAACGTGACGTGGGATCTGCATGCACGACAGAAATTAACATCGAATAAGTGTCGTGACGCTCGACGATTCCTTGAATCGCTGTGGACCGAGCCTAATATCACGTGCGGTTCGCACGACGTACTGTGACGTTCGCCGGTTAAGTTTGCGACTTCTTTGCCGCGTTTGGCGAAGGTAACGGACGAAACAAAGTTCGAAGTTTCATCCTCACGGCGGCGCGGTCCAAAGTTCCAGGAAGTACGCGCGATGTGCCATAAATCAAACGAAATGTTGTAACAAGTGACAGAGCGACGAACGAAACCTTCGTGTTTGCTTCATCAGTGGAAGATTGTCTGGAGGTTGTTCGAGCGAATGAGATACATCAGAGGATGCGGTTGACACGCAGTTCAGTACTATGTCAACGCATAAACTTCTTTTTACTTCAATAGAGAGTCGAATAAGGCAATTAACGGGAGTGTACCCTCCGAGGAGCGAAACTCTGTAGTCATAATTGCATCATCGAATTTGCATAAGTAACAATGTATTATCACAAGTATTTAAAGACGTTCGCTGAGATATTCAAAAATATCAAGAACAGCAACGAGGAAGGGTCATAAACAATGTTGTCATAATTATACTAACAGAAATACTGAAATACAGAAACTATTGTAAGAAAACTAAACCTGAATAGAAACGATGTATAACATTACTAATTCTAAAACTATAATTGAATCGGTGATTTGAAGAACAGTACAAGTCCAAAATTAGCCATTTTCAAAGAATCTCACAACTAAATGTAACATGTATAGAACTATATGTTGGGACCAAAAACAGTGCAAAAAAGTACCCTATATTGGTGTTTTATAGTTCCTTCAAGTTAATGAGTGTAAAAACAGTATCTGCCATGGATTTGTACTGTTTCAGTAATCTGTTTAACAATCACTTTTCATAAAATAATTTCTACTTCAATTATGTTTAAAGCAAGTTAATAAATGTTTTTTGTTTTTAGTACTGTGTTATTTTTTAAATTTCCTGACTAAACAGTGGCTCGAGTTGAAAAACAGTACAAGTCCAATGGTTCTATTTTAATTACTGTAAATTACTGAACAAAGCTTCTCCATAGTTAGAGATACATGAACGTTCATCTGGGTTAGCATAATCGTGTTTAAACTGGAACAGCACCACAAAATTAATGGCTCTGATGATACACGAAAATTGATGGCATTTTTTCAAATATCTCAAAATGTAGTTTTTGGACTTGTACTGTTCTTGAACTCACCGATTCACTTCCATGTTTTACTGGAATCTGGTTTGACCAACTACGGGTGGCAACTACTCTCTGTAGTTGCAGTCAGTCCATTCGACCAGCGCTTTATATGTAATTTAATTTAATTAAGCAACAATTTATCCTTATAAAATCCTGAACAAATATAACGTTGGAACAGTAATGTAAAAACATATGTACACAACTGATTACATAAATATGTTTATCCTTGACGATTTGTACTAAAACCAGCAAATTCTAACACGTCCGACCAGGAATGACTGTTTTCACTGGGTCGCTCTACCGATTCACTCGCTGACTTCTAAAGTGAAAACAGTCATACGCGTCCAGGCACAGTTTCCTATTATTAGTAATTAGAATTTCTGAATTAGTAGTTATTGATTTTAAATTAATCTTGAGGATACCTACGAGCAGCTTTCAACGAACAGCTTATCATTTATAGAACACTGATTTTTATGCAAGCGACAGCCTCCACTAAATTCAACACAATGTCTGATCCATTAACACTAAACCTACCGACAATTTATATATACTTATTTCTACCGACTGGTCAAATGACTGATCTTTGCAGAAAAGGTATATATTTTTTGCAATTGAGTGCAGATAATAGTCAGTTTGGTACAGGCAAAAATTGATTATATGTATACTATAGGAAAAGTCGCGAAGTTAAGTGACGAAAGCGATAACAATGAACGCAGAATTTTTAATCAAAAGTTTAATAACCGTCATCTGACTGGCCGTGGTAGCTTTAGTGTTAAAAAGTATTAAAAAACGATCGACAGAATTGGAATGTCAGATTCCCAGTGGATCAACGGACTGCACTGTCCTCCATGCAAGTTTTCCAGCTTCTTCCTCGAAGGTTAGGAACTTCTTGAAGACGTTCGTTACGAGGAACACAGACGATGACGAGAGAAACGCAGAATCGTGCACGCAAAAGAGATCAACGTTGAATCACGCTTACGTCATCTTTCATACGGGAAGATGGTCTCCGATATCATTGGGAGCATCTCGTCGCTCGACACGCCTAATTATCATCCCTCGTATGCACAGTGACCAAACCGAGTGTGAGTGGCAAACCGACCACAGAATACAATAAAAACCTCTCCTGACGTTTAGTTTCAGTGGATTTACAGTTTGAGTTCTAGTTTCAGATCGTAGCAGTGCATCTGCGTGGTACGTTCAGTTCGAGTTTCAGTTTGAGTTTAAGTTTGAGTTTGAGTTTGAGTTTGAATTTGAATTTTAGGTGCAAGTCAATTCGGAGCTGTGTATCTACACGGTGCGTTCAGTTTCAGTTTCACTTCGCTTCGATATAGGACGGTGCACTGACCTCTCGGTACTCTTCAATGTCAGTTTCACTTCAATTCAGAGTAAGGTACTTCCTTCTCCATCGTTTGTTTGGTTGTACTTTCAAGTTAGTTCATTTTAAAGCAGTACATATTAAATGAACAATAAATGTATTTATTATATGTATTTTATGTATTAAATGTATATTTATATACATATACGCTGTATTCAGTGATCCATTTAGTTTCGGTTTCAGCACAGACCAATTCAACGTAATTCTACATAATTAGCAGACAGATAATGAATTTATTTTCCCCTCAATGATGTGTTCAGAAGTACTTTCAGTGTAATTCATTCAAACCAGTATATTTGCATAGTGCTTTCAGTGACCCGTTCAGTTTCAGTTTCAGTCCAGACCAGTTCAGTATAATTCAATATAATTAATAGATAAATAATGAATGTACTTATTGCTGAATAATTTGTTCAGTGCATCGTTTCAAACTAGTATATTTGCATAGCGCTTTAAGTGGTCCATTTAGTTTCAGTTTCAATCCATATCAGTTTAGTTTGGAATAACCTATTTATTATTATGTAGTTTATGTTTCAGTTAGATCTTCTTCAGAATCTTCTGTCTGTATACTCCATTCAAGAAATTATTCAGTTGCAGTGTGCCTACGAGATATCATTTCGTTTGTCTGTCGAATTTTAGGTTCAGTTCGAGCTGAAGTGGCATATTTATAGAGTACTTTCAATTATACGTTCAGTTTCAGTTTCTCTCTATGCGTTATCTCCATAGTCATCTTTCCATTGTCAATTTTAGGTTAACCGATTATTAGGACTGAAACTCGGATTTGAACTGAAACTGAACGGTCTAAGCTATCTTCGACGACTTCATACGTGACCTCTTTTCACCGCAGTTTTCCTCTTTCATGTTTTCAACGTGACTATTGTGCACTGCGTGCATTGCACGATGCAACTTAAAATGCAATTACATCTGCACATGACGTGCAACTTTTTATTCTTCATTTTCTAGATCTCAAACCATTATAAAAACGAAACTTAGATTTTCGTCAATTATGAATACCATCAATTATTAGTAATTTTACGAAATAACTCTCTCGTTCTTGTCAAATTGCTGTTCCTTATTTTCTGGTAAATATTACCTCTGTTTCTTTTTAAATAAATAAAGAATTCGAGTTCTAGAATCAAGGTTGATTGTTGCGTTACAGGATGTTAGACCCTTTTATTAGAAACAAAAGGATAGAACGAGAAACGAGTCTACGTTGTCGATGGTCTACATCGTTGAGCAAATAGACCGTATCGATTCAATTACACAGGGTCAAGTAAAATAAAGCATATTTTTCACGAATATGAGATAATTCCAAAATATGCACCTTTATCGTAAATAAGAAAAAAGATATTCTTCTACTTTACTGATCGTTGCATCAATAATACTTTACCTACATAATCCTGACACCCGGACTCGGATTAAAACATGTTTCAATTATTGGATATTCAATATAGCTGCGTCATTTAATTATTTCAAAACAGACGGTATCATATTACTTGACAGCCGTGTTAATCAACTATTAAAGGAATCGTAATATAACAAATTATTTTAATCCACTCTCGAATGGCTTAACAAACTTCAGGTACCGGACGGATTAAGTTTATTCTTCACCGATGTAGAATGTCGCTAATTTCGAGTAGCTTTGATTTTTTGATCGAACAAATCGGCGCGAAAGTACGAACAGGTGCGGGTAATTGCACGATCTAGGAACCGTGGCACAATGTTAATAACAAATCGCGCCTGAGAACATATCGAACGAGTAATTTTCTTTTCCGATCGGGATGCAGATCCACATGGAATCGATCCAGGGGTAACGTTAATCGCCGGTTGTACGTTGGACAGCGGTTTCTTTCGCGGTATTTCGACATGCAAATCGAAATCGATGCGCAGTTTGTTCCGGGAAACTTTCCTCGACGATCCATGAAAAATCAGGCTGAGACGCAAAATCCGCAACGCTCGAGACGGCTGTCGCTTTGTATGGAAAATGCAGAATTTCGCGGTAACGAGAACAGAAAAAAATGATATTAATTGAATCAATGTGTTGAAGAACAGTAAAACTCCAAAATTAGCCACTTTCAAACAATCTGTAAAGTAAATGTAAAATGCATAGAAGTACATGTTGGGACCACAGTGCAAAAAAAGGACCGAAAAGTAAGAAAAAATTCGTGTTTCAGTAATCCCTTCAGTTTAATGAGTGTAAAAACAGTATCTGTCATGGATTTGTACTGTTTCAACAAGCTGTTTAACAATCACTTTTCATTAAATAATTTCTACTTCAGTTATGTTTAAAGCAAGTTAATAAATATTTTTTTAACACTGTGTTATTTCTTAAATTTCCTAACTAAAATGTGGCTTGAGTTGAAAAACAGTATAAGTTCAATGGTTTTATTTTAATTTCTTACGTACAGAGTCTTCCGATATAATTTACTCCAGCTCTCCTAAAGGGATCTGATATTCAGAGGTCCGGAAGCAGCTGTTGTGATAGCGTGAGACTTTTCCATGAAAACTATGGGAAGTCATGCGTAGCCCCACCACTTTTTAGGCTCAATTTTTGCGTATGTAAAGGGGTTCGATTTCATGCTCTGGGGCGCATTTCAAGTCTAGTTCTTGTTGGAGATAGACATTAGCAAGATCGAATTCAAGTCCCTTTCGAACAACACTTTAACCATTCAATACGTAAGATTACTGATAGGCAGTATTTTAAAATTCTACTCCTTCTGAGCGCGGACCCCGCATTTCTCAGTGCGTGAAAACCGATAGGAGGATTTAGCTATCGCGACAACACCAAACCATACAATTGTAAAGTATTAACTTTTACTTTCAATATAAGTACCTTGATCTTTTGTATCACTGAGTACCTTTATTTTACAAGCCAATTCAGTACCCTAATTTCCAACATGAGGCGAACCCACCGTAATACAATTCTACCGCTCGGGGTGTGTTACAATTAAAATAAAAAGTTACGAGGCCAAATTACTAACAATCCTGTGGCTCCCGGTGATGAGATAAGCATTGGTTCGTCCACGCCATCCAACCTTCTAGTGGCTCCCGGTGATGAAATAAGCATCGGTTTGTCCACGAAAATTTACCATCCTAGTGGCTCCTGGTGATGAAATAAGCATCAGGTTGTCCACGAAAATTGACCATCCTAGTGGCTCCCGGTGATGAAATAAGCATCGGTTTGTCCACGATATCCAAAATCCTGTGGCTACCAGTGATGAAATGAGCATCGGGACGTCCGCGACTAACAAATTCTAAGTAAAAATCCGATCCTTCGGTTACGCGCAGCCGGCTTCAGCCTTCGGCTCGTAACAAATTATTGAAAATTAATGAACAAAGTTGAACCATAGTGAAACATACATGAACGTTCATCCGGGTTAGCATAACCGTGTTTAAATTGGAACAGCGCTATAAAGTTAGTGGCTTCGATGATACACGAAAACTGATGCTATTTTTTCAAATATCTCAAAATGTGGTTTTTGGACTTGTATTCAACTCACCGATTCAATTGCAAATCATGCCGTCAATTAAATGCTTCGAGCGATTTTAATCCCTGCTCGTATTAAACAGAAATAAACTTGAACATTCTTTTTTTTTCTATGAATATTTGTTGACGATGGGAAGATTTCGCAGGAAAAGAGACGAGCGAGGAATTGACACTGTGTTAAATTCGTGATTTACAAGTGGAGCGGAAGTGGATATCGCGCAAAGCCATGCCGCGGACTTAATGCACTCGTAAACGAATTTTATTGTCGCGTGGTTGCGCAAACAAGTAGCCGGAGAACTGGCATGACGGAAAATACAGCGTCGCATCGATGTATCGACGATAGCTGGAATAACATCGAACGAGGTGCAAGCTTAGTTGAGCGTTAGTTAACGCTAACAATAATTACACCCCGTTGAATAATACGATACTCGGTTGACTTGAATTCGACGTACACCACCGTCCAAAAGTATCTGGACACTATACATGTTTGCAGGTATCACTGAAATATTTTATAAATATAATTCCATTATAGGTTTGTAATGTTATTTTACAATTATTATGCTATTACTCTACAACATAAACAATATTTATTAACAAATAATGTTGATAAAATTGCTATAACGAAAGTTCAGCAAAAACGTACATACTTACATATAGAAGTGTATGAAGGAATGCCATTTTAGACTACTTTATCTCCCGTTTGTTCCTTCTCCATATCGCAGTATATTTAATATGCTTATTTCTGACCGGAGTTGGATATTTGCATAAGTTTGAACGAGTCTCAGCCACTTAAGATTGACAAAACTGAGACCAGAGCGATGCAGGCGTTCGGTTGATTTTAGTTTGAGTTTAACAGCGCTAACGATCACAACCATGAGTTCAGAAAAGGGATTATCGGCAGAAAAACGTGTTGCTATTATAGTGTTGGCCAAAAAAGGCCGTTCCTCTAGATAAATAGTAGCGAAAACCGAAATATTAATAATTATATTATTATAGCATTAATACGCTACTTTTCTGAATTTTCTAGGTGTCCGGACACTTATGTACGGTAGTGTATTTTCTACGTATTATACAGCTTATTCGTTTAATAAATCTGGTTCAAGAGACCATGATGGATCTCTGAGTACAATTTCTATACAAATTTAACTTATTAATCAATTATAATTAATTAAATCGTGGAATACCTAGTTTTACCACTCAAATTTGAGCTATCCAGTTATAGCACTGAAGCAATGATTTGTGAATGTGCGAATGCGTAAAGAAATGTCAGTGTCCAAGCGGTGGCGTTGTTTGTTCGCGCGGGGGCGAAAGAAACGAATTTTTGCGAGCGAGTAAGAAGCGAGAAGAGCTTCCGTTCGATTCGAGAAGCGTGTTTACAAGTTCGAGAGCATCCCGCGTCGGCCAGAAGCCGAGTTATTTGCAGTCGTGCGATTGCACCCGGATCACGGTCTGTTTTTGCGCCAAACAGAAGAGACCGAAGGCATGGTTCCAGCGGCGAAACACCAGCGCATCGAGGACACAAGATTATCGCATACTTTACGCCGCATTTCATAACCCTCCGACGTTCAACGACGGAATAAACGGGAGATTACCGAGCGAAATGAGTCTGAACACCGAGCAAAAAGCTTTACATGCTTCTTCGCCATTATCGACTGTGATTCTCTTCGTTCTGCGCGCATCGATGACCGCTGGATCAACGCTTGCCCTGATATCGATGAATACTGTATGTCTGATCTCTGTGCAGGATGGTTTGGAAAATCTATGAATTTCTCTGAATTTTCTAGGATTTAAAGATATCAATAAGTCGCTGTTGACAATCTAAACCTGGGGTCGGCAACGCGGGGCTCACGGGCACCTAAGTGCCCCCAAAGCATTTTCAAGGTGCCCGCCGCTCACCACTGTGCTAAATACCTTTATTTTACAAAAAATTTCTAACCCATAGAATAACTCTTACATTACAATTATTAAAATTACCAAGCCATGGCTCCACTTGCAGCTTATAGTTATTCAAACATCAATCTGAATTTATTCAATTTTAGATCATTGAAGGTTGGTAGGTTTTTCCATAACATGGCCCAAGTGCCCTTTGTCATAAGCTAACCGTTCGAGGTGCCCTTTATAGTGAAAAAGTTGCAGATCACTGATCTAGACGCCTACATGTAAATATCATGTTATCTCGTAAGTAACGTCGCTTCGATGCCTACGTTAAATAAGCATAGATTTATCGTTTACTGAATGCTGTTAAAAATGTCAACGGTTCAAGGTTGAATCGTTTCGCGAAACCCTCGAGTACGACGCATTCCTGTTCGAATTTGATAGACTAACTATTGGACGAAGGATGGTATCCCAAAGTTTTGCGTCGTCACGAAAAAGCCTCGCAAAGAACCTTTTACAGGCCAGAAATATCCACTCGGTTTATCGATAGCGGCGGTATAATACGAAACGCGTGTAGAACAAGCGTCCTATCTTTAGAGGCGAGCTATCTCGGGCCGTGGAAAGAAACGTACGAGAGATCGAACGAGCAGATGAGAGATCTCGAGCGCATGAGCGCGTCCGTTGCTCGCGAAGAATATAGCCGCCGCGCTCTCTCTTCTGGCTCGTCAAAAAACGCGGTGGAAAAAAAATGTCGGAGACCTTATAGGAGGTCGTATCTCGCGGTTACTATTTTCGAGAGCGATGTTTATCTGGCCCGGATCAAATATATAGTTATGAGTTCCAGAAGGCGGCCGATAGTTCCCCGAACGTGTCATTATTAGCCGGGGTTCCGCGGAGGACCGACCCAAAAATACGCGTAGTTGTGCGGGCTACTTGCCGACGAATTTGGAATCCGCGAATTTCGGCTGCGTGCCAGATTAAGGGACCGCGAACGGAACGAGGAATTCACGCGACCAATTTTCGAAACGGTCCACGCGAGTTCTTTCTTGCCACTCCGTTCGTTGTATTCAATGCTGAAGATTGCTCGATGGCGAGTCTTCGTGACAGTCACCTGGTCGGACAGAAGAACTCCGATTATCCGAACACCGGTCATCCAAAAATTCCTCTTCCAGGTTAATTACGAATTAAAATTATCATCAATGACACTGTGTATTTAATTTTATTCCACCGTCTACTTTTATGTCCTAAACTAAAATTATCATTTTTATGCGAAACATAGTTGTAATGGGAGTCATCTTGTTACCAATTACAGTTCGGATAATCGAGGTTCTACTGTGCCATTTTAAAGCAATAACAGAAAATATAAAGATAAGAAGACAGATGTACTGGTTAACCAGTAGAAAATTCAATCTGAATACAGAAAGCAAATTAAACATTTACAAAACGATTATAAAACCTGTATGGACACACGGAATACCATTATGGGGAATGTCAACAATGAGTCACATAGATAAATTAGAGAGAATGCAATCACAAATGCTCAAAACCGTCGTTAATGCCCCATGGTACGTAAGAAATGATCTACGTAAAGATTAAAAAATCCCAAGAGTTAACGAAGAAATTAACACATATGCAACGAAATACAGAGGAAAACTTATAAACCAGCTAAATACAGAAGCGTACGAAACTCACATAAAAAGAAGACGAAAAAGGAAACATCCCATTGACTTAACCATATCACAATAACAATATTGTAAGATGACATCTCGCTGGGGATCATCAACCGCGTGACATTTAACACGTCGAACGCCACAGTGAAAATGGCCATACCTAGTCAGACACAATGTAATTTACTATTTTTCATATAAATCGAAAAGAAAAAAAAGATCCGAGTACTCGGTCGTGTTGTTCTGTTCCTACATTATTGTTTCAGTATAAAGATTGCTGAGAATTTTGCAACAATCAATAATTATTTAATTAAATTGAATTTGAGGAGTAGGTCCCCGGTGACCGCTACGGCGTTCAACGTGTTAAGATAAACGCTACAAAAATTCACCAAATATCCAGCTGAACAAATTGTAAAGTTGAAAATAAAGTATGTAAAAAGAAAAATAACTTCGTGAGAGTTCGACCAGATTTCAGGAATTTTTCTTATCCAACGTCGGCTGCGATTTTCGACACGCTATACGAGCAGGTTTTATGGTGATTTAGTCGATGTTCTTACGAGAATATTTGAGTGGATTATATTAATGTTGGTTCTTGAGGAAATGACAAGGAGAATGATTCGATACGGAAGACTAACTATTCGATCTTTCTATCTTACAACGCGTCACCAAACTTCTGCGTGCGATCGTTCAAATTTTTGCACATCTGTCTATATGGTATGTTTCAAGGTGCAAACTTGTCGAACTTTGAAGGTGACTACCAAAGTGTAACAGAATGAGCCTAAGATTCATTTTGCCACGAAAACTAATAAAAGTGTTTTAAAATCGATATAGCAATTGAATTCTATTGTCGTTGAAAATATTACTTCTACCATATGGTACCAAATGTATCCTATTGTACCATTAGCTGTTACACTTGTTCTCAATACCATTTGGAACTGTTGTCACAGAAGACTACACATTTAATTACCATCCTATGAATCCGATTCGTGGAAAATCGAATCGATTCGAAGCAGTCTGCGTAAACGGTCGATCATTTTCGAGTCTCGCTGAAAATTCGTGCAGAAGCCATGGAAACCGTTCGGAAAAATAATCCGCCTGAATGTCCAGTTGCTCGAAGCATCGCGTGCGAAATCGTCAAACAACATACAAGATGCACAGTATCAGTATAGTACAACGCAAGGGCGGTACCATAATATTTTTATCTGATCTGTTTGTAAAATTCTTGTACAGAATCGATATAGCTTTCGTTAATCAGTTACTCTTGAACAGCTACATGGTACAACTGTTACTGTTGACACCGTATACTGTATATCACTGCGTAGTCTACATTTTAAAATACAATTTTTATTTTTATGCGATACATAGTTACAATGTAAGACATTCTGTTACTAATTACTAGAGATGGGATCCAAGTATAGTACAAGTAGGTTCGAATCTGACTGGATAGTTTCGAACGGTTCATGAATACTTTGAAAAAGAGAAACAATACTTTTGAGCAGACTCGAACCTAGTCGAGATAGATTCGACGTTTTTATAAGTACATTGAGAAATGTGAGCGGTACTTTGAAGTATAATCGAACATTAACCAAGTAGATTCGAACCTTTTATGAGTACTCTAACGAGAAGTTTTCTATTCTGTACAATCGTGTCATATGTTTTCTGTGAAAATTATATCACATGATTCGCCTACGATAGGTTTCTGTTTACAATATTCAGTTCAAGTGAAATCGCAGTGCATGTACGTTGTATTGTATGTATGTACATGATATCTGCTGTTTTTTGTTTTGCAGGGTTCGAATACTGCTCTTAAAAGATTCGATTCTTTTAAACTAGAAAATACTTACAAGTACATTCTCGAAACCTACAGGTACTCGTCGTGGGATTCGAAACCAACGTGTATGTTAGCGTTACCCAAATTTTAAGAGGAGTCGAAGGCAGATAGCTCCATGATATTTTCCTTTAGCCTTATTTATGACTGCATTGAGGACTGTCTGTATCCGTATGTTGAAAGTATGGTTTGATGGGTGGGTACCAGACGTTAGCCATTGACTCGAAGTCGTATGGCTATCGGGTGTCATGGTTTGTTTCTTTGAAAGGGGCATGAGAGAGAGAATTTTAAAGGTAGCAGGCGACCCGACGTCGCACTGCTGATCTCCCAGGAAAAGGGACATTGTTTCTAAAGGATCTGGCCACGGAGTGGGGAAGGCGAGGATGCCTTTTGGTAAGAGGACTGTTTTGGACCACACGGCACTTACCCCAGAACCGTCCAGGAACGTGTCTCTTAATTCTATCCTCACGCCTTATAGCGTGATTCTGACATGTATAATTCGAGTACTTTCGAAATACAAAAAATAAAACATTACTTCTTATGAGTAGTATTCGTATCCCATACAGTGAAACTTTTGTATTGGAACTGATTTGGATTCGTGAGTACATATTGAACTTGATCCCATCCCTACTAATTACAGTTCGGATAATCGAGGTCCTAGTGTATTTCAACATTTCGTACATGTTACATCCACGCTGCAAAAGCTTTGTTTTACAGTCCTCATAAATAAAAACGTGAAAGCGTAAGGTCTAATTGTCCATGGGTCTAAAGTACCGATCCTTCCCTTACTCATGTAAGACCATTATCATCCCACTTCATATTTTAATTATAACTCTTTAATAAAACATACGTGTGCCTATGTTTGCATGACACTTTCGTCGAACTTTCATCCGCAGAATTCGCTCACAGAATTCAAGGTTTGCTCGGAGATCCGTCGAACGTCCTGTATATTGACGCGTGCTTCGTCCAGAAAATTCAGTCAGTATAGGTACATATACGCTGCTTTCAGTGATCTATTTACTTTCGGTTTCAGCACAGACCAGTTCAAACGTAATTCAACATAATTAGCAAATAGATAATGGATTTAGTTTCTCCTCAATGATGTACTCAGAAGCACTTTCAGTGTAATTCACTCAAACCAGTATATTTGCATAGTGCTTTCAGTGACCCGTTCAGTTTCAGTTTCAGTCCCGACTAGTTCAATATAATTCAATATAATTAATAGATAAATAATAAATGTACTTATTGCTGAATAATTTGTTCGGAAACATCGTTTCCAACCAGTATATTTGCATAATGCATTAATTGGTCCATTTAGTTTCAGTTTTAGTCCATACCAGTTCAGTTTAGAGTAACCTATTTATTATTATGTAGTTTATGTTTCAGTTCTATCTTCTTCAGAGTCTTCTGTCGTATACTCCATTTAAGAAATTATTCAGTTTCAGTGTACCTACGAGATATCCTTTCGGTTGTCTGTCGAATTTCAGGTTCAGTTCAACTTAAAGTGACATATTTACAGAGTACTTTAAATTATACGTTCAGTTTCCGTTTCTCTCTATGCATTATTTCCACAGTCTTCTTTCCATTGTCACTTTTAGGTAAACCGATCCGCAGAATTCGCTCACGGAACTGAAGGTTTTCACGGAGACCAGTCGAACATCCTATATATTTACGCGTGCTTCGTCCAGAAAATTCAGAGACACCTCGTGCATATCGCGCGCGTCGATGGCGTTGTTCATGTCACCTCGATCGATTACAATCGTCACGGCGGAAACACTGAAAATTACCTTTCGCGTTCAGCGAAACTCGTTGATCGGTCGCGAGGCGAAAGTCCTATCGTTCGCTCGCGAATTAACCGACGATGCGTCGTTATAATTACCCGACAGTTTAATTAACCCCTCACGACGCGGCTTTTTTCCTGTTTGTCGGTGGAATCGCCGCCGGCTACGAGACAATCGTCCGCGAAACACACGGCGGTATAGTGCACTTGCACGGTGTCATGGTCGAGTTAAAATTAGCAAGTCAACCGGATTCTCGGCGCGCCGAATTCGACGCCACCGAACTCCGCTCGGCGAACGCAAGGAACACGGCAAAATCGTCGACCAGGTGTGCCGTCGATGGTGTAGAGATATCGAGCCGACGCAAAGATCGATCCCGTTTTTTAATCAAAATTTACAGGCAACATTTACCTATTTTAACCTGTCGTCTGTCAGACGGGGCGTCACGTACCCCGATGAAAGTAAATTGCATTCCGTTTACTGTATTACAGATACCTTTGCATTTATTTTCAGACCAAATACATCTTTCACGCATAAGATTTGTATTTTCCTACACGACTAAGTGTTATTTGTGTTCAAAGAATACGCAAAATATAGAATATGGTGGTATGATATTATCTGAGTAATTATAAAACATAGGGTAGGCCACACCTCGCCTGGCAGGATGCAATTAATCGATTCACACTTTCACAGCTGGTACCTGTGACGAAAAATCCGAGGCTAGCTGCCGCAGGACTGTAAAGAGCCCGAGATGACACGGTGCAAAATAATGGAGTAACCCAATGATTGACAATGTGTTCACAAGCACATGACAAATTATAACCGCGGTAGCTCTGTCTACTATAATTTGCAATGTAAGTGACCTTGGACACTACAGTCACACGCTCCGTTTGAACAACACGAACGCCTATACTCGAAAAGTTTTAAAGAGCACCTTTCGATAGGGCCTATACCAACTGACTGAAGATCGAAACTTTTTACACAGGCTCCAAAAGTGGCCTAGTCCTCCAAGTACAAAATTGTGCCTCTTCACGCGATCCGAAGCGTGACCTTGGTCCTCCTGTCCCATTTTCTATTTTTCATCGCTTGTTCCTACATTTGTAACACGTGTCGACCTGTCAAACCGCCTAATTTCTCATTCTCGCTGTATTTGTTCCATCGGGTGCACCGCCGTCGTGTTCCTCCGCTCGATGTTCGCCCGCCGGACGGGCATTGTTCTTCGAGCTATCGATAAAACGGCGCGAGAACATCGTCGAGCAGCCGACTCGGAAGTTTCGTAATCGGGTCGAAGTCTGCGAAATCGTAGCGCGCTGTTCTCCCGAAGCTGTTGATATAATTGGGAAGGGAAAGCGAGGAAGCGTCCTCGAGTAGCTGGGATACCGATAGCATCTTCACGACCACGATTCTTCGAGTATCGACGGTTCAAGGGGACACGACGACTCCGGCTATACAGAAAACCATGTTACCTATCTGTCCTCGAGATACTGTTCGCGGTAACGATTCCCAATTCTTGTGTGCAGGTCGGAACGCTGTAAATTTATTTGCAATTCAGCTGCTCCTTTTTTGCCGCGTCAAGTTTTATTTTCAATCGAGGTTTTACTGATTGTGAGTGATACCCTTTTATAATTATTCTCGTTGTACAGCTTTTGTACATATCGAAACTCGAAAGTGTGGAAGTATTTCGCAAAATTATTGTGCTCCTTGGTTTTCGGTGATATCAAAGGACTGTCGTGATAAAAATAAATAAATAATGGCATTTTATATGTTAGCTTCTATTTCTACTTCCCTGATTTTACATGCACATCTGTCTTCCGCGTTTACAATCAGGATATTCTGTAAACATTTGCAATCGATTAGTAACGATCGTCCAATAAATCATGTGCACGCGTTAATGAAGTGCGCGACAACTGATGTAGATTTATAGTCTAACCACGTTTTTTATACACACCGAAGCTTGACCTAAACTTATTTATACATTCTGCTATCTCACATCTCGACGATAATTTTATGATACACGATCATTGTTTTAATACCATCTTTACCGCCTGTAAAAATGAAATGACTTGTTTGACGATCCATTGCAGAAGAAAGAGCTGAATGTGTTTAGCATTAAAGACGACTTTTTATTCATTTGTATAGCGGAGGCACAAGATGTTGACCGTCCAAGGTACTTCTTAGATTTTAACCCACAAGAAACACTAGCACATATCTTTAAGTGTTTCCTGTGCTAGTGACTACGATACCTGATAAAATCAGCTTGAATCAATGGGCAGGTGGGATAGTTAAATGTAGATGGTAGATGCAGGTAGCCTTGAGCGGCCAATATATTGCGTTTCTTACATTTGAAAGGCAACGACCGCCTAACACTTTCACTGCCACGATTTATTGCTGAAAATGGTAACCATTTTAAATTTTTATACAAAGTGAATATAACTTCAAATTCTACCCACATTCATCAATAATATTAGACACTTTTATAATTTTCCACATCAAGTGTAGTGAAATCTGTCAGATTTTATTTATTATGCTATACATGATTAAAGAAATAATGATTCGATTTAAGTGTCACCCACATATCGGTGACATGGCAGTCAAAGTGTTAATGCACCTCATTCGTTCCAGAAGGCACACCCGAGCATAAAAGTGTCGAAAAATATTCGGAAACGGTCTTTCGTACGCGACTGCGTTCAGTGTCCGCAGTTTGCTTTCGGTTAATATTTATGTGTTACACTGTAGCCGTCGGTATCGTGTTTTACATGCAAATACACGGGCGATGGAAACTGGCGGAGAGGGAAAAAAAACTGCTGTCATTGGTCCGCGCAAAAATTAAAGCGGTCCATGCGTGATTTATATCGCGCCGCATAAAGCGGGTAATGAATGGCGGCGCGTGTGCGTGCGCGCGAAAGCTCGCGTAATCGATATACACAGGGGCTTTAAGTTCCCTCGTACCTACGGCAAATGAATTTAAACATTTTGCATCGCGTGGCTGCGTTATTATGAAAATATTCGTTTCGCTGACTGCGTCACGCGTCAACGTGCCGTTATCGTTCCCGTTCTATCGCGAAACAATTCGAAGCTGCGTACCGTTCCGACGATCCAATAAATTCTATTCTATGAATATTAATGTTTTCGTAAATTCAAGTGTTTTTAAAAATTCTTCTCTCCGGTTAGTTGTGTTTCTTTCTTTATTTCGACCAAACGATTCGAAACTGTATATCTTTCTAGTAACTCTAAGAATTTTATTTCACAAGTTTTCATGTTGTTGTATATTTAACCTTTAAACCTTAGTAGGTAGAAAATCTTTTTTCCCCCGCCTAAAAAAAGTTCACTTTTATGATAACCTTAATTTCGAATGTTTAAAGATTTTACATGACTCTTTATAGATTTTTTTAAAAACTATTACCCATTGAAAACTGCATCAGATATGAAAGATCCACGTTTACAGTTTGAGAGTAGCGTAAAAACGTTTACAGTTTAAGTGTTAAGTATATTTAAAAACTTTTTATAATTTTAGATATTTGGGTGCATTTTCATGAAATTATTTGACACTGCATATCTTTTCGACGATCCGTGTTTGGTATTTTTACACTATCGTAAAAAAATTGGTTTTTCATCTTCAACTGCTCGAGACACTGCAAAATTAATGTTAAATATTTTTCTTCGTGAAATTGTTAGATGTTCAGGGAAGACAAAGTACGTGAAGAACCATCTTGTTAAAATAAAGAACCTCTTTCAATATTAAAGAAAAATCAATCGTTATTGCTCGTACGAATTCGTAGTAACAAATCGTCGAATAGTAGGTCAGGAATAATTCACGGCGTGTATAAAAACTTAAATATTTTTAAAGAGATGTACCCATCAATCTGATCTTGACATAAAATTTCAGAGAATCCCTGCCTTCGAACAAACACAAATTCAAAATCTTCTACGAATAAAATTGCGATACAGGACTACATTTTAACAGGACTGCCAAAGTGGAAACTCTCATACTTGGTCAGACACACTGTAACGCCCGATATCGAACAACAAATCACGAAGCAAAAAAACATGTACCAATCAAATGTACAGCTTTGACCTTTTATTCATATTACAGTATTAATTCTATTCAAAGTTGCATCAAAATTATTAATTATTTAATTAAATAAAATTTGATGCGCTGATTACAGGAGAACCCCACTGCAGCCAACGTGTCAAAGAATATAAATGAAAGTAACATTTCAATAAAAAAAATCAATAACATTCACACCTGTCATCCCATTAAAAGAAACTGGAACAAAAAGCGTCAAAGCCCCTCTCCACAATGTCACCACCAAACGACAACCATAAATAAAAAAAAAAACGAAAAAAGAATCATTTAAAAAAAAAGTCTGAAATAGAACGTCGATAGGATCGTATATCGTGACTGGCCTTTTTCGAAATGGAAGCGGCCAGATCAAAAATCGAATCCGTAGCCAGCGATAACGCGTCGTGGTCGGCGGTCGGTTCATCGCGAAAATCGACGAGCAAACGGTGAAAGAATGCGTTTTTGTCGTCGACTGTACGCCGATGCATGTAGGTTAGAAACAGAGGGACATGGGTATCGATTTCAGCACGGCATGCAGCGCGTTGTGGAATGTACCTCACCAACGTGACATCGGGAAGAGTGCGTGCATCGGCGAGATACATCGAGAGAACGGAAGCTGCGCCGCATCTTCCGGGTGCGTCGCGACGCCTGCTAAGCGAAATTCAAGCGCTGCGACCGTTACGTCCGTAACATCGGTAAATTTATCGTTGGATCGCTGAATTGTCTTGCACATGCAGAAGTCTCTTTCAGACTAAGTTTGTCGCCACCTAAGTAGGCGAAATGATCCTCGAGGATGCAACAAATTATGTACAGTTTAGAGCTGCAAACTGATTTGCAATTGCTTTTTTTGATATTGAAAAACTCGAAGATCGTTAAACCCTCTAGGAAAATAGCGATTGATGTATCATAGGCTCGTGAAACGGTAGGATAGTGTATGAGAAACCCTTAGGGCTACGAGTCACGAACCTCCGGATTCTCCAAGTGACCATCAGCTGTGACTGGTACCAGACAAGACACTGTACATTTTACTGAATTTTTTAGACGAAAGAAAACTCTCAACATGATTCCTTCAACTACTCACACGGGGTTAATTCGATGTGTAATTCGATGATTCATTTCGAATAGTACGTGTACGAAACGCTGGTTATATAGTCAATGAGATACGTTATAAATTTGTTTAATACGTTCGCTGCTGTCATTCAGGTCGAAGACAGTCACCAACAGACCACGCCAGAGTTTTAATACTTCTATTAACCCTGATCCATCCCCGTGTTAATTTTACACATTTTTCTCACAAAAAACAATAAATGTGAGTAAGCAGTATGCCTTACATCACTGTAAACAATGTGGACAATCTTATAATTGAATCCGCTGACTGTACACACATTTCATTGTTTTATTTTCAATACAAGAATTTGTAAATTTAATTATTTACCGTTCCATTAAATAATTTTTTTACTATTGTGACAATTTGATACCAACCCACAAATTAAATTGGAAAAATGAGGGACGGATGAGGATTAAATACAAGATCCTTTGATTATGCACAGTTAAATGTAGTACATGTATGTACTGTAAGATTAAATTTACAAAATAAAGAAATAGATGTATTTTACAAATATAATAATCTGAATGATACAGGATTTGGATGGCGCACTGAAGAGCGTTCCGCCTCTGTATAAGGGTAGTCCAAGACTGCCTCTCTTCGTTAGAGGAAACGTTTTCTAACCGTAACATGCACCAAAACTAGATGAGAGACTTTTAATTTATGGCGGGTACGACGCCAGAGTCTTCGGTTCCGTCGCTGCCCAAAACCCTTGGCCTCCGACGTATCTATTGAGGGCCTGCGCACGGCACCCCCTAATGGCGATGACAGGTAACGTTTCCCAGATGACCTGGACGTTGCATTTTCTTACAGTACACGCCAAGAAGTACGTGTAACGTTGGGAATTAACAGGTTACAGAGTTCCACGGATGTCTGAACTCGCATTCGGGACTGAGCAAATTCAGAGATCCGTTCTAGGACCAGTTTTCATCACCTTCTCGAGCACAAGATTTACGAGCATAGCTCGAGAAGCGATAATCTGGGAGGAAGAGAGATAGAGCATCGGCGAGGTTTCAGTCGATCGCCACCAAAGAGTTTTTTCGTCGACGTAAATGAGTCATCTTATAACGAAAAACAAAATTTTTCTATTTTTTATAATACATTAATGATAACACTACAAATGAATAAGTGAGGTTTTTCCAATGAAAATGAGTCCAAGCACGATGTCATTCGGTTCATTTGTAATTAAAATTTTGCATAAGGTAAAATTCAACCAATATGATAACCAATAGTTCGAATGAGATCGTGTTTGGCCTCATTTTAATTGGGAAAACTTCATCTATCTATTAATAATATTCTCATGAATGTACAATGGAAAACAAAAAATTATTTATTTCCGTTAAAGGATGACTCACTCTTCGTACAATGTATCATGTTTCTCAAACGCCGCCGGAGCCACCCCACTTCTGGGCCCGGCTCCGGAGGAGCAAGAGGGGATATGTGGTTGGGGTACGGCCGGTTCAGACATCCGTATCGGAAAGCAGTTCAGACATCCGTGGAACTCTGTATTTTGAAGAAGTTGGTAGATTTATCTCTCCTAAGAACTGCCGCATCACATTTATGTGACACGTTGAAGTCAACGCGTCAACGCGTTCCATGCCACAGTAGAAAATTCCGCAACTGGTCAGACACATGAAAATAGTTTTTCATTAACACGTGCGATCACCTACACAAATGTTTATTTATTTGCTGTTTCTCTTCTGAACATGTCACTGAGAGTTTTCGAAGGGTTTCTAGATTTTTAATCACACTAACATTCATGCTTGTATCAGCACTGGAGCACGCGGCACGAAACGTGTTCAATGTTCTAGCGACTCATCGGTACCAGAATAAAACGGCAGATAATGCGTTAACGTTACAATCTCTTATGCAACGATCCATTGTTTCCTCTTAATTAGTCTGCACGTTATACCTATGCCGAAGATCGATCGGTTGATATCGACCGACGTGTTATCATTCACTTCCTGCGACACGAAAACGATTTTTGGTACGGTGTTACCTGCTCGGGGCGAGCTAGGTGAGATGGAATCTGTTTGCAAGTTTATTTAACAGATTCGTACGATTTGACGGTAAGGTAAACCGAGAGTTCGAAGGTTAAAATTCGATTAAACTTTTGACGCAATACGTTGCTCGCTTCCGGTGAAACTTGCTTCTCAGACGTTCCATGGATTGGAAGGTTTAAAACGCTCCTGCGCGCGATGCGACGATATTTTTTTAGTGTACTGTTTACTTTTGGCAATAAAATCGAATGTCACTATGCTGTTTACATAGGTAAATTGTTATGAACAGCAACATAGCTGATTTTTGCGCGAAGTCAGTGCTCTATCGATGCTGTTTCATTATCGAATCGTGTTTCGCGAGCGGAGAACAATGTCACGAACATTGAACCGTGCGCGTTCGAATCGTTGTTTACGCGACGCCGCTGAAAATATGAATATTTATAAAATCGATATCAAATTTTTCCGGCTGCGCGCGGAACCAACGATGCTTCCGAGCTAGAGAACAAAAATCGAAGGGATTATCGCACGATCCTCCCCCTTCTTTAATCCGACCCGTTCCTGAATAATTCATAATTTTTGTTTATTTTTCATACTTCACTTAAAATTCTAACCAATAATTATCCATTCTGGTACATCTTTTATACACACGAAAAACAGTGATGTAGACTGTTTTTAATTCCTAAAACTCTTATAATACAGCTCCTTGGTCTTTCCAAGAATTGAAACAAAGACAAAAGCAAATCGTATGTGCTGCTAGACATCTCAAGTATATTCATTTACGAAAATCCTAAGGCAGAAGGTTAGAAATAAATGTCCAGACTACTTTAACACGTTGCGGTATCAAATAAGAAGTATAATATGAAATAGACAAATATTTATATACTTGATTACACATATTAATAAAAACTTGGTTTCGCGCTTCTGACTAGTTATGTGATTTTTCACTGTGGCACATCACGCGTAAATAGAATCAAAATAGTGATGGACAAGATTTTCTGTTATAAAAACCAGTAATTAACTATTTAAAGGAATAATTTTGTTCATCCCGGTATTGAATTAGTTATGGCAGATATGATTTCGCTAGCGTTACCGCCGCTAACATTGCAAAATATTCCAACGAAACGTGTTTACGCGTACATACCACTGTTGTTCATTCGCGAAACAATCATTGGTATGATATTTTAAAATGCTTCGAATAAAATGTGAATGGATACAGTTTCGAACGCTCCCGAATCTCGAATTTCGTCATCGATGACCTGATTTGTCAACGATGACAACAGAAAAAATGCAACATCGACGCCGTACTGCGTCGAAACACCGTTCGTGGAGTAAGGAACGACGAAAACCGCGGGGAATTTTATTCGTGTCGCTGGGTATGCGGAGAATTTTAACCGTGGGGTATGCTTTTTCCCCACATTTTCCATCCGTTTTTCCCTCTACAGCCCGAAGCAGTTTTCCCGCAGAAAAAATCGGCGTTAATGAAAGACCAAACGAAAATGATAGATGCTCCGGTGATCCATCTTTGGAAAAACCGAAACTTTTCGGACTGCCTCATATGAAAATTGACGATTTATCGATCGTACCATCCCTGACCCGACTCAACACGTTGAAACTCATCCCATAAGCAACGTCGTTTTTAAATGTGCCTTCGAGCGTAAATAATTCAACGAGTAACCTTGAACGAGCAATATTTCGTGGCTCTGCTATATCCGTCGACGTCTAGAGCTGGAAGCATCCACCGGTTGACCCGGTCGGCCATCAAACTCTTCGGATGGTATCTTTCGAGAATATCGGGTATCGATCGCACGCGTTTACGCATGAAAATAAATCGTCGCCGGCTCCCGACCCTGTCTCTCACCTATGCAAATCGTCGAACGGTTTAATTGATGAAATATTCAAATCGTCCGAAGGAACGGAGGCGGCATTCGCATGATAATGGTCGAACGAGCCCGCTCGCGCGCTTCTTCCACCTTTCCAAAGGTGGCCACCTCTGCGGTTATTTTCTTTTTCCTCTTCTTCTCCTTTGTCCTCCGTGCCCGCCATCGTTCTCTGTCGTTAGATCTGTCAGATATGCGCGCAGCTCTGTCGTTTGTAAGCTAAGCGTTCGAAGGGTTATCGATCGACCCGCGTCGATCTACATATCCGCGCGACAAGGACGCGTTTCCTTTCGAGAACTGACCTTCATCTTGACCCTTAGCCTAGCTCTCGCGTTAAATATAAATCGGCTGGAACGAAATTGTCGCGCGGGAAACCAACAGGAAGCTCGATCTCTCTCGAGCGTTTGACCTTTACACCGCGAGCTTGTTGCGGGTCTCTACGCGGTCGAGCTTGCATGGGAAAGGTCGAGCTTCGATGATTACCTTCGTGTTGACTGGACGACAACGAAAAATCACCGATCACTGGACGCGTCTCGATCGGTTTTAAGGTAACGGTTGGCTTCGTGTCTGTTTGATGCATTCAGAGCCATGAAGAGCACGGGGTAAACGGAAAGTTCAATCTCGGTCACCGGTGACCAACGCCGAGCTTCACCGTTATCACCGTGTTCGGAAGATTATAATTGAAAGAGACTGGAAGCCCTGTTTCTAGATAACAAGATTATTCGTATTTGTAGCAGAAATTGGTTTAACTCAATGTATCCGGAAAAGTGACTCATGCTACTTTCAAAATAAATGGCTCCATTATGAATCTCCATTGCAATCTAAAGTTTCATCCATACGCGAGTCTCTATTGCATGCAATAATTTTTGTCTCTCAATTCAATTGTTGTTGAAAATATGCATATGTGTATATAGTACGTTTACTATCGTTGCGTTTCACGGGTTTTTATTTTGCTCGTTGTTAGTTCTAACATGCAGCGCTGTGTTCTATTCACGTCTTGTCGTTGACTTTACTGCGTTGCGAAGTTCGCGTCTGTGCGAGAGAGATTGAGCCGTTACGTTCTCCACGTGTTTCCTTTTGTTGTTTCTTGTGTGTTTCTTGTATGAATCATTACGAAATAACATTAAAGCAAATAAATTTATGCTCTGAGAGAAACGTGTTGTATTAACCACCAAATTCCAGTAATTGTATCTACCAGTCGAAGAAATAAAAATTGTATGCTACCGCGTGTTCATTTGTATGAACACAAAAGCATCGATCGTAATATTCGTAACGGAGAAATTATTCACCCGAAGCACTTTAATTACTCAAAAAGGAAGAACAGAATCCAGATTCGATAAATTGTCAGCTAACTATATGCAAGATGTAAGGTTCCGTGGGATGAAACTAAAAGGGTCGATCAGTTTCTCATGGTCGAGCTGTGTGACTCGAGTCGCGAGCTTCCGAGGAACGTTTTTCCTACTCGAGATTTCCACATCGGTTGGAGCCAGTCCAAGCACAAAAGGATCAGAATATCCGGCTACGAGTATTTTCCTCGTTGGTCCCGTTAATAAACGAGCGCACGCTGGTATTGCCGGAAATCGAGCGTGCGCACAACCGCCTACCGTTCGGGTTCAAAGGTTACGTAAACCTTCGATCGTACGCGTATCGAATACGCGCCACCGTCTCACTCTCTCTGTGTCATCGATATCTTTTCGAGACGCAGTTGATTTTCCATTTCCTTCAAACCGCTATCATACTTGCTATTCGCAAAAATTTTGGAAAAATTTCGTAGCATCAATCTTCGGACATAATTCTTAGTTTTACATACAGAGTGCACCGTCCGAAGCGAAACACCTAAGCATCTCTCTTATCTTTTATGATACCGTCTCGAAATACGGTTAATTCCACGACTTTTCATTTCCTTCGAACCGCTATCGTACTTGCTATTCGCGAAAAATTTGGAAAAACCTCGTACCATCGATCTTTGGACATAAGTAGAATGAAATTTCTGAGGTATTTTTCATGAACCCCATGGTATCGATTTTTACTACGACGAATTCATTTATAGTGCGAGAGCCACGCAGTATAACCGTGCCAGTGACCCAAATGACCAAGTACTTTGCATTCCGGGCGGTAACGTCTAAATTCGATAAAGACGCGTGTAATCATTCTAATTTCCACATTTTCCGGCCGAGGAACGTTCGATAACGATTAAATAGCTCGTTTCGGCACCTTTTCTACTTCCGCCATGATAAGTCGCGTCGATTAACCGATCCACGGCAGAGGAAATGAACGTGGGAAAGTTGTGGAATGATATGCAAATTCGTCGCAAGATAACGTTCTTCGTGGTTTGAAATTTTCGACGCGTTTCGGACGTGTGTACGGGTACTCTAACCGAGCACACGTGTGAACGGCTCTTTTTCTAATTGACAAACATGAAACAGGGGAAACGTGCTGTTTTGTGTGTTTCAATTGCAGAAAAGAAGATAATAATAATAATATATTCGATTAAAATTCAAAAATCTATGATAAACGAAATTGAGGAGCAAAATAATAACAGACAAGTATACTCACGAAAGATTGAAGTTATCAAAAACATAGTGAGAGTTACAAACGAACACAGTGTGTTGGATAAGATTGCAGTATGGAATAAAACGTGCAATGAAAACAGGAGCATATACGTTAAATACACTTCTCAAAATCACTAACACGTCGAGCGCCACAGTGAAAACGACCATGCCTAATCAGACACGATATAATTTACTAATTTTTATATAAATCGTAAAGAAAATAAAGATTTGAGTACTCAGTCGTGTTCTTCTGTTCCTGCATTATCGTTTCAGTATGCAGTTTGCTCAGAATTCTGCTACAATGAATAATTATCAAATTAAATGAAATTTGAGGTGTCGATCACCGGTGATCGCCACGGCGTTCAACGTGTTAAGAGATTACGACCACGATTCGTTGTTCACTAATAGTACAAAATATGTACGTACGTTTTCCGTTAACAGAAAACATTGGAATGTTTCATTGATGATCAACAATCAGAAGAAATTATCAGTATATTTACGTTTCTGCTGTTTCATAAAATCGACGTTCGGCGGAGCGCTAAAAATAACGCGCGGAACGTTCGGTCGTAACTTGAGCGAGCAAAACAGTTTTCATGCGATAAGTCGGAAAGTTTCTGATAGCAGGAAGCGGGCGGTGGCTTGGAAACGGAAGCGGGGACAAAAGCGCAACGCAGTAATAAGAGAACGGAGAAGAGTCGCGCTGGCGAGGAAGAAGGAAGGAGGACGAAATCGAGAAAGAGGAAGAAGAGGGCTGGAATAAAGAATCGTCGGGGATGAGGGGGCAAGTCATTCGACTTGACGCATTCAGATGCAAATAGTAGCACGGTAGCCGTCGTGATTTACGAGGGACAGACGTGTCCATACGCGATCGGGACAGAGAGAACGTTTCCAGACCTCGAAAGCTGTTCGAGGGACGAACGAGATAAGATCTGTTCGGAGCGGCCACAATAGACGAGGGATTTTATACGATCGAGTTGTCGTTCCGAGGGACCACACGGTTTTCACCGTCAGTACCTTCTTTCCAGGGACTTTCCCGTTCCACCTATCAGTAGGTTCGAAATTAATGGCGAAACTAACGACATTTTTGATTCTGATCGTTCTCGAATACATGAGAACGTTCTGACTTTTTCTCTGCGTCTCATTCTAAGGTATCGTGATGTTATTAAAGCAAACAATACTTCGATAATATGTTTTGACAATGAAAGTTAAAAGTATGAAAGAAACACCAATTTGACAAATGGTCAGTAGGAAATGTTGTACATACTGAAGAAAGATTTAAATTTATTTATGTGGTAAATTGTGTGAAAAGATGAGTCGCGGAAGGCATTGAGTCAATGAAAATTCAAAATTGAATTATCCGCATTCCGGATTAAGAATAAAAACCAACAAACATATATTAAAATATGTAATAGACGTTTCTTTAGCCATCCGAATTAGAAAGACTAGATGCTGCGATGACAGTGCGGAATACCGAAGTATATAACGAAGAGTTCGATGAAACAAAGTTTAGGAAAGCTATCAAAATTGTTCGAGCCATCTATCCTTGAAACAGTGTCACGCGATTTACATTGACGTAAGAGAAACACGTGGCGTACTCAGTAAGAATTGACCGGCTCCGAAGAAGTAACCTCGAACGAAGAAATAGAAGAATTATAAAAAAAAGTAACTACAAAAGTTCTCAAAGCTTTAACTTACAAAAGAACAAAATCGTGCCTCAATGTGCTGCGTTAACGGTTACTCGTCGTAATTTATGGTAAAACGTACTATTACGTTGGCATAGTACTACGTACACGTCATCGATCGTAAGGAAATATCGTTCGACAGGAATACATCATCGCGACGACGAGCCGGTTGCGTGCAGGTTGTCGCGAGTGCAGTCTCGCGACTAGCGTATTGACGCGGATTGCAGGCGCAGGTTAAATCGAGCAGACGGTGGCGGCGTCGCGACGCCGGCTGCGCACACGTCCTCCATACCCCTCAACCATACTCTTCGCCGCCACCCTACCCCGATGGTTTGGCCGTTCGTGGGGTGGGGACAAACAGCACGAGAGGGAAAATTTATAAAGAGAGAGAGTCGGAGGGGGTGGACTACTTGTTGCGCGTCGCGGCGCCCTCGTGACGCCAACATCCCCTTTCGTTTTCTCCCTTCGCCGATTACTACCACCACCACCGCCACCACCCCCGCAAGTACGTCCCTTCTCTGGCGACGCCACCGCCGCGACGCCGCTACCACCACCACCGCACCGACTCGTGATGCCGCCGACAAAAATAGACGTGTCGTCGCGACGCAACAGATATCGTTCGGCTTCACCTGCACGACCATGGAATTTCTATCGCTTTTCTTCCAGTTTCTTTCGCGATCTTAATCGATTACCCGAACGATATCGTTCTATTTTCGTATAAGAATACTTTCTTGCGTAATTTATGAGGATACTGATACCGAAACCTTTCAGGCAACCACCCCTTTGCTGTTGTTAGATAAGAATCTTTCAACGGAAGCAGCGATAACTAAGTGACAGTTACAATACAAATGATCTTGAAACTGTCCCGACATTCTCACCGTCTGAATGTTTTGTTTAATATTCTAATGCCTCCATCGACCATGTTTGGACACCCTCAGAATTTTTTTTTTTAATTGAAAATGATTATTAATACATCTGCACTTTATTCACTGGACATGTTCTGTCAGTTAGATCATCAATGCGACGAGTCTAGGAACACGCAACAAAAGGTGTATTACATGTTAATTAAAACAAAACGAATTACTACCACCTGATTGAAAGGTTGCTTCTCGTAGCAAAAGGGTAATTCGAATCACTTTTCACCTCCCCATGCACGGTGTCTCTAAACTTCTATCCCAAAATGTAGTAACATCATTTGTTGTTACAGACATGAATGATTAGCCACGTGATGAATATCACGATCACAAAGTCGATTCACCTAGAGCTCTAAAAATAGGCTGGGCCGAATTTAAAGTGTAATGATTCGAAGCGGAACAAAGAACACAGGGGATCCACTAACCTGAATCTGATGGCCGGGATTGTTGATGTGTAGCTGCTGCGCCTGGTTAATTTGCAGAGTGGAGGTGCCGGGTCCCGAGGGAGGTCTCGGCGGCGTGGAGCTCGTGAAGGGTCCCTGGGATCCGGTTTGATTAGGTCCTCCACCTTGGGAACCCCTTGGTGGAAGCGGATAACCTGGGCTGCCGTGATTCGGCATCGATCCCGGGCTACCGTACGGCGAATACGGCTGCTTATATCCTCCGCTCGGGCCAAGCATGCTCGGTTTACCGCCGGTGGCAGCCTGTGGTCTCTTCATGTCCGCCAGACCCGTTGCAAATTGGCTTTGGGACCCGACAAACATGTCGTTCGTCTGCTGGCTCTGGAATCCGGATGTCCCGTTGTTTTTGTGATACGAACCGGTACCCGAACCGGCCTGGGACTGTCCACCGGGAGGGCCCGTGCTGCCCGGACTGCCCAGATAGTCCGACGTGCCTCCGAACTGAGGAAACTCGGCGTACGGAGAACGAGACGTCGGTCCTCTGGCCGCGGCCGCGGCGGCTGCGCCAGGATTGAAGCCACCCAGACCGAGCTGTTGACTCTTGTGTTGATGTTGCTCGGCCATTTGCTTCAAGGTCTGAGCGGCTGGGCTCATCTCGGATTTGAAGTCCAGACCGGAGTAAGGTAATCTGGCGGGAGAATACTGAGCCGATCCAAGGGCACCCGGACTCGAATTAGCGGGCACGTTTCCATTATTCGTCACCGTGCCGTTGTTCACGCCGCTGTTGTTGCTATTATGCTGCTGATGTATCGCGTCCTTGTCGTCCTCGATCTTGATCTGACCGTTATTGGTAGGCATGCTGTTGTTGTTGTTATTAGCCGCGGCAGCGGCAGCGGCGGCAGCCACCGCCGCGTTGTTCGCTAGAGACTCCACAGGTATCTTCTCTTCGAAGTCAAAGTCCTTCATGAACTCCGGGTGGAAGTCGGAGATTTCAGAGATGAGATCTTTGAACGCGTCGGAGGTGATGATTTCGTCGCCGGTGTCATCTCCCATGAAGTCAGAGAAGCCTGGGAACCCGGCTCCGTTCGCTGCAGCGTCTTTTTCCAGCGCAGCGGCGCACTGCTCCAGGTCGACGAACTCGTTATCTGGTTCTTGTTTGCACTCGACCAGGTTACCGATATCGACGCAGCCGATGCCACCTCCGGCCGTCGGACCACCACCGCCACCACCGCCACCTCCCGGACCTCCTCCGCCGCCGTTTCCAGTCTGAGACCTGGACCCGGCGGATGCAGGCGTATCCGGACCCGATTTCGGCGACGACGACGCGTTCAGCAGGTCGCTCTTCACCGAGGCGTTCGTCAACGCCTTCACCGTCACGTTCGTCGAGATCTGCTGGGCCTGAGAGTTCGCCGCGGACGTGGTGAACTCCAATTGTTGAACTATCTCCACCGAGAACTTCGTCAGGCCCTCGTTCCCGCCACCGCCGCCACCGCCTCCACCACCGCCGTGCGTCTGCCCCGTCGAGTTCGTCCCGTTTCCTGCTGGATGCTGACCGTGTCCGTGATGAGGCCCGCCTCCACCGCCACCACCGGGTCCCTGTTGATGTTGATGCTGAGCTTGCGTGCATTGCAGCTTCACCGGAGGCTCGCCGAAGCCACCGTCTCCGCTACCACCGCCCGATGGCTCCAACTCCTCGGCCGTCCTCTTCACGAATTTTTGCTGCTGAAACAAGAAATTGAAAATGTCGATTAGCGAGACGTTCCGATCGGATGACTCGATGCGCGTTTGGATGACCGATGGGTTTCTTGTTTAGGCGGTTATAACACTCTGAGGAAGGCGAGGGAGAAATAGGTCGCGCTATCTGTTCTGGACTTCTCTTACACATATATCCGTCTACCATGCCTAATAACATTAATTACTTATTTACACCACTTTGACATAGTCCAACGCAACTAGTAAAAACTAGAAAGCGTTTAAATAAGACGGATGAACAGCAATGCAATTAGAAGTTCTATTGTATTTTTACGAACGTGTGTAGCGTAGGATACAAAGTACTTACTAACAAGTAGCTCAGTACATATAATGCAACGTTGCAATCTGAATAATAATATTTATCTCTTAGGCAATGTATCCAATAACAGATAAGCATTCTTCCTTCGAGCATATCTCACTGAGACTAAACACCACAGGCTCGTATCTCAACGAGCATATCCCACACGCTCTAAACTATCTACCGGTTAGGGTCCGTTCAGCTAAAAGTTCTCGTTAATTTTATTCTTCGCGTGTTGCAGTGCGGACGTGGTGCGTGTACCACCAACGTCGAGAATGCTCAACAATGTTTCACGTCGGGTAAAAACGAAACGCGGTAATGACTTCTAAATCCCGCGATCCCCCGGCGTTTCCCATTAGAAGACGAGAGTGACTGGTCGCAGCGGGACGAAAAAACGGGAGAACCTGGCAGCATTCTGTTCGTGGGTCAAGGCAAAACGCCTTGCGACTCCCTTAAACTCGCCGGTTTTTCTTGCGATCAGCACGACTCGGCAACCGGTAGCGTAGGATATTTAACTCGCGAGCCTGGATGCCTCGTTCTGTTCTCCCGTTTCTTTCGCAATTAACCCGGCAATTTCTCACCGTACCTGTCAATACCGGCGACGCTTTTTCTCGGACCGTCTTTTGTGCGGCATCCAACCAGCGACGAACCCGACGGCTGCTTCACCGCCTTGTTTTATCTCGCGGACGCTCGTGTCGCCGTACAGAGCATAAATCTCGCCCCCAGAATCGGTTGACTCGCAGCACGTGAGCCTATGCGTTTTGTTCAATGTCCACCGGATTCGTTCGATCGCGACACGACGACACTGTACCGTCGATGGACAATGAAACGATTATTTAAGGCATTTTTCATGGAAGGCGTTTAGGGACTCTTATCCGGCGGAGATGTATCTCGATATATTTCATGAGACGAATGGGTTGATTCATAGTGTGTAACTGTATGCGGCAAACGTCAACACTTATTTGAATTGGGTTGGACCAGTGTTTCGCAACCTTTTTTGGCTCATACCCCACCTAAACTCCACAAAGATTTTGATGCCCCCCCTAAAATAATAGTCAACCAAGTTCTGAAAAAGTATAATATAAATGGGTATGTCAAATAAAAAAAATACGCCTGCTAGCATAAAAAACAATGTTGATTTTCTGAGTATATCGGTGTTGAAGGTGAAGAATGCAACATAATTTTATAGTTACCCCCAAAATATTTAAAATTGCTCCACGTTGGGAAATACTGGATTGGAGGATACGTGCCCACCCGGTTTGTGGATTATACAATTTAATTTGACACTCGATGACTGAGAGACTCATGGTGAGAGTGAACAAACTCTCGTAGGGCGTCTTATTTTATAATTCACGGTCTGCCTTGAATTTGCAATTTCTACCCATCATGCCAAGTATGACCTGAGCCTTCGTTAAGAGGGTGGATGTAAGAACTCTGAACCTGAAGGTGTCCCCTTAGACTGAGGGTTTACGGTACGCCAATCTCTATAAAGTGCAAGAGTCTAGAAGCGTTAGTCTACAGAAGCTAGACGAGTTTTTGAACAATAAAGCGATTTCCGATGCCTTGATCGCTTACTTATCCTGCAAATTAAACAAGCTGGCCTTGCGTACCTGGCTTGCAGGTGCTCTTCAAAAACGGCGGCAGCCTAGCGGTCGTGTCATAAATGATAACTGCGGTTATCCTGGCAGTATGAATCCTAAGTCTCTGATATCACGGTTTTGTGTAACACGAGACCGATTGGCCGTGTTATTCGGGGGGTTACCTATGCGCAACAAACATCTGGTGAACTGAGAAGAAGCAGAAGAAGCAGAAGAAAAGACGGCGTGCAGGATATTGACGTGAGCGAAAGGATCTTTGGTTCCTTGGCTCCGTGCACTTTTCGCGCGGGGAAATTGCTTTGCTAAAGACAAGCCAGCCCGAAACTACTCCCTGGGAACCTGTCTTGCATCTATTACGACTTGCATACATATGCACGATCCGCGGCGTTTTTCCGGGAGGAAAATACGGGAGTTCTGGTTTCCGCGAGGCGACGGAAACGTCTGCATTACCGCGCGCTTTCTCTGCAATTTCCTGCCCCTGTCGATACTACGGAACACCGAAAGCGCAGCCACGTAACCGCGAAATTTATTACGTTCACGCCATGCCGCCAGTTCGAATTCACTGAAACTCATTCTTCGATCGAATCATCTTGTACTTTTTTCTCTTCTGTCTTCTATATGACCCTGTATCGACTGCTGACGTCAATCAATCAGGGAAGTTATAGTTTTTGGTGGATTCTGAACCACCATTATCAACAACAACACAGTAGCACTGAATAATAGCTAAAGACAAGCCAGTGACAGTTCTGTACTAAAGAAGTAGCAGAGTGTAGACCTCGAAGAAACCGAGTACTTCATCCGCTCCCGTAGTATATATAATTGAAGGGTAAGGTGAATAACAAGGAATGTTATAAAACAGATTTATTGAGAAAATAAATTTGTAATACTTTAATACTTTAGTCCATCAGCAAAGAAACAAGACTCATATAATTGAACTGTATTGTTTATAACATGAAGTTATACTCTAATTAAGCAAATAATCGTTTTACATTATTTTAATTTATTTTTCAAATTGAACACTGTAGAATGAAAATGAACATTCCCTGTTTTTTCTCCTTACCTTTCAATTGTTATCGAACAATTGTACCATCTCTGACACGAATTACTGTATCAGAACTACGTTGATATTTAAGTTACGTAGGTGGAAGGATCACTTGAATTGTGCTAGACTGGTGTTGTCTAATTAATAAAACTGTCGAGAAAGAAAGTCGATGCGCTGTGGTGCTTAATGTTGGTGGTTTTTATTTTTTTTATTGTTACGCGTCATTGTAGTAACTTCATGCTGAACGATGATGATTGATTAAGACGAAACGCTATAGCACTGACTCATTTTTTCCATGGTACGCATTATAAATAAAATAAAATAAAATGGACGATATGATATCGTTACAGGGCAATACCATTTACGAGGCAGATTGAAGTATATTGCAAGTTATTCTCACAGAGGCCTCTTCCCAGGTCTCGTGGAAATCCTGGCATTGAGCGTCGCGACGCCAAGAGACTCGACAGAATATCATATCGCAACTGCGATGGACACGTAACCGTTTCGGGAGGGTTGCAGATTCGCTATTAGAGGATAATACGTATTATCGATTTTGGAACGAGCCGGAGGTTATCCCGGTTCAAATCATGACAAATGTACACCGGCACGGTCGTCTGTGTTTGTGCGTCGACCGCACCCAGGAAAAACTTTTTCCAATCTTTTTCCTTTCTCTGCTCCGACGCCGCGTGTATTTTTGCCTGCTCCAGAGAACTGCTCCGTCGATTAGGAAATTTCCATGCGGCTCGAATTTTTGCACGGCTCGTTCGAGTTCCTGCACGTTTTCTGGCGAACCAACCATTTTGGCGGTTTACAGTTGGTTCTTTTCGCTATTGCGCTTCTGCTCTCTTAACTATTACTAAACAATCATGTTGTTTGTAATTCAAAATTTATATTATACTCTAAAGAAGCCTGGCGACCTATATAAATATATTATTGGTTACTTTGAATAATCTTATTATACAGTGCTGTGCAAAAGTTTCCGAACACTTCATATATCCAATCGTGCTTTAATCAATTCATAATAAATTTAGATGTACGTACACATTAAACAATGAGAATGATCATGCATTAGAACTTTACCTTTTGTATGACCTATTTTTCAACATGATGCGGGGTTAAAATTTAGTTTATTTACCTTAATCAAAAGTAAGAGTACAAAATGTATTGTCCGGAAACTTTTTCACGCCACTGTACCTTTTAATTTGTACCTAGTGAGTGAGGTAACATACAATTAAACAAACAATAGTTGAAGATAATATCAACGATATGCCACATGATATCGCCTGCAATAGCTGCAGTATTTGTACAGTTGTGCGATTAAATCGTGAATACTATACATACGACATCGACTCCGATAAATTATTACAATAATAAATAAACTTGACATAATACATAAAACAGATGACGGTAAAATCAGAACTATTACTGTGACATAATAATAACGCAACCATAAACTGTTACTTGAGAAGTCAATTGCCATGTCAGGAATCAGTTACCTTCGATAATTTACGACCCAGAGAAACAGGTTCCAGACAAATCTAACTGAATTAAAAGTATGAAGTCAATCTTTTAGCAGTAATATGTCGTTATAAGAGAATTTGAATAGCACAGAATGCACTCCATTCAAAATTGTAATGCAACAAATTCATAAAGATATAAAGGTACATATTAACTGTAATTTGTTTTTGGTATAACAGCACGTATTTCGCGACACCCTGTACACGAAGCGCTTTCAACGCCGCAGCAGGTGGATTAGAAAAATTCCAGAGTCCATTATTGGACCTCTTATATCAGATAGGTCGTACGTTCATCGAAGTTCTCAGGACAGCGATGGAAAGGGGAATGGACTTCAAAGTTTCAACATCGGTTCAAACTTCCCGCGAAGAAAGCGATTCTTTAAGCCAAGTGCAAAGAATTCATACAGTCTACCCACTAGAACGATCGATCTTTCATGGTGCATCGCGCTGTGCCAAATTTACCAAAATTCCACACAGGATAATGCGACAAAATCGATTCTCCGATCCATCAAAAGATTTCGACTTTCGACTCGTGTTTCGACTCGCTTCATAAATTACAATATCAAAAAAATAAAATGGCACGACCACCGGAGAACGTGCAGAGAGCACTCGATTTCAGGCTCGGGTGTAAATTCATGAGAAGAGATAGATAAAGAGGCGTAATTAATCAGAGTTCGTCCGTGTTCCGCGCTCGTTTTCTCATTTATTTCTAACGCGCGTTTATCGCAAATTTCCTGATAACGGTAACACATTCAATTTCACCGAGCACGCGTCCGTTAGCGGTAAATCATGCCGTAACCCTTATTTAGCCGCGCTTATCTGCCGTCGAAAGTATCTTATCTGCGCGCCAGATATAAACCGTAAATCGCGTATCGTTCGCGTTTCCATAATACGCGCACGCTAATAACGAGGGATTTCGTGAAAAATTCCGTGCGGAAATTAACGTCATCGCTCGACGTTCATCGTGCACAGGGTGAGAGGCGTTTCAAACGGGACACCCGAATAACTTTGAACTTTTCTGACAGGAAAAAGTATTTCAGATGATAAGTGCCCGGCTTCGAAGGTGAGGCAGCGTAATTGGTTTCGTTGTAGGTCCACAGGTCAGAGTCACTTCGAGGTTACCAGTATTTTTTTTAATAGTCGCAGTGAACGCGTTAGCAGTGAAAGCTGCCATACCTAGTCAGACACACTGCAATCTGTGCATCCGTTAGGTTTCTCTTATCTCTCTGTGCATTGTTCCTTTCCTCGTACTGCTAAAATAACCATGACTGATAATTAGACTGCGGATGTTTATGCAAATAAACATAATTATTTTTATTATATACAGAGATCTTGCAATGTTCAAACTGAGAAAAATATGTAACTATTCGATCGCACAATTTATAGTTTACATTATTCTTACAATATTCATATTGTTACAGTATTATATAAACCAATAGCTACTTATTTATTTAAATGAAATCAGTGACGACGGACACGGATATAACCCTCACTACAATGTAGTTAGCCCCTTAACATACAAATGAAATAGGACTTGATGTGTGCTAAAAATACCATTTAATATAGCTCAACTTAAAGTTATGTATGCTAAATATCATAAAACAATGTTAATAGATAATATTAACCCTCATCCGTCCCTCATTTTCCCAAACTACTTTGCCCCTTGGTGTCAAATTGACACAGTAGTCAAAAATTAATATAATGGAAAGAAGTTACATTTGCGAATTCTTTCATTGAAAATAAAAGAAATGAAATTTCTGTGCCTTCAATTGATTCAGGCATAAAATTGTTCGCATCGTTGACAAATAATAAAGCGATGTGCAAGGCATACTGCTTTTTCACGTTTATCGTATTTTTGTGAGAAAAATGTGTCAAATTGACACGAGGGTCGGATGAGGGTTAATGAACAATAATTCAGTAACAAATTAATAAATAACTTAATACTCCTGTAGAGTACGGAACTTTTCAAAACATTCAGCGTACAATTCTTGGCGTCCCGGAGACGTCGACGTCTAAAATGACATACGAAACAAAAGATGTCCCCCAGACGTCTTTGTATGTCAAGGCGTTAATCAGACATGGTTAGTTATTTACAACACGATTAAACGTTTAAAACAGAGTAAATATTTCGGGCGATACGACTAAGTGAGCACCCTGTGCTTCGCTCGAAGTATCAAGGTACAGCGAGTAAATTGTACGCCGGTAGCTGGTGAAGGGTTCACCGATTTTCCTCTCCGCCGCGAAACATAATCGAGACGGCGATACCGCGAACGACGTCGCAGTTATTAACGCAGACATAAATCTTTCCGGACTTTCATTCCCGTCCGTTCAGTTTCATCAACTTGCCCTCACCTCCGTTCCATCCACCCTCTCTCGCCCCTCGCTCCACTCGTTTCACCCCTGACCACGTCCAGCTCTTTATTACGGTCGAAGAATTCGTACGACCGATTAATTCTGCCGCTTAGCGATTGCGAATTAATAGGTGGCTACGTACACGGCTGGAGAAAATCAACCAGAGAGTTTCCATAGAGAGAAACAGAGAGAGAGAGACAAAGAGAGAGAGAGAAAGAGAGAGAGGAAGAGGAGAAGGGGTGGGGGTGAGAGAGGTAGCTCGGAGAGCTGATTTAACCCCCCCCAGCCAACCCGAAATCGGTTAACGACTGCACCGGCGAGTTTACCGAACTTGGAGCCAACATTATGCTACTTCGGCCGGAAGTAATATTCTAGTACATCGTTCTCCTGCGCTGCTACGCGTAAATGAATGTTTTCGAATAATATGAAACCCACTGGTGAACACGGTTAATGCAGTTTTATGGAACGATGTTTGTTTCTACTGTGTCGCTCGCATAACACAACATCCTGCGTCGATGTCTGTTAGCGATACGAATTCAGGCAAAATATTCATGTATTTTGTTATTGTATTAGTATCAGCTAAGACTGTATTGACCTAAGAAGATCTCAGTGTAGATTACACAAACCACAAGATTTTTCGAATAACACGGTTAAATGGTTCTCTGTTACTCAAGACTCAGAATTCATACAATTTTAGGGATTCCGTTCCGTGATACTGAAAACCGTGCAATTCGAGTCTCCACCTCCATATACAGGATGTTCCCGATCTGGTGGTACAACCGGAAAGGGGGTGAATCTACAGGAAAAAGTAAGTCGAAAATGCAGAGTAATATTTTGTCGTACGAGGCTTTATTTCCAAATAAATCGATGTTGAAGATTCGTCCAGTACGCGTTCACTTGACTGTTCTGTAGACTAGTCTTTGTTGCGTTTGTATACATGAATATCACCGATGTCATGGCTTGTTATCGTTTCCGACTCAGATTATCATGTCACTTTGTGACTCTGTCAATCGACAGAACACCGACCTTATCCTCGCGGTAGGTACTACAGACAGTAAGCATAAGTGCGATCGTATGTAAGTGTATGCGAACTCGAGGAATCTTCAACATCAATTTATTCGGAAATGAAGTCTCATATGAAAAAATGTCACTCTACATTTTCGACTTATTTTTTCATGTAGATTCACCCCCTTTCCGGTTGTACCACCAGATCGGAAACATCCTGTAGAACTGAACATTCGGTTCCAAGGATTTGTTAAATAAAATCTGGTAAATAACAACGCATTTTGGAGTTCGCGTTCCTTGCTATTCAAGCACCGCGTCATTCCAGGGATGCCTGTATTAAGTAATTATTTATGTCTCCACAAAATGGCGCAGGAATGGAGCTATTTATGCAGCTCTGGCGTACACGCATGAACAGGTTAAAATAGGACGCTTTGTAGATGAATGTTTGATGTCTGGTGAAATACATATAACAGCTGCATATTCTATGCAATTGGGAGACAATGTGGAGTCGTTCGGAACACTGGACTTTCGTGCAATGTAAAATCGAGCGTGATGTAGATGTTGACCGGCGTTGAGCTGTCGGTGCGAGAAGATAAGAAGCGTGTCAGTAACCTTGACGTGCGTGCGAGCTCCCTGCTGCGTGGAAGGATACGCTGCTCTATTGAGCGTTACGTTTCGTTAACGACGCTCTCGGCCAGCGACGCGACTGTTAACATGACCTAAATATCAGCCAGCGAGCCGACCGTCTCGTGCTTTTAATCCTCGAAATATGGAGATCGCCCGTAGCTGGCTCAGGCGATTCACAAACGTGAAAAATCACGTTTTCGTATTTGTTCTATGGATTTTATACTTTCCTTTTTTATAGACAATTTAATATCGCGCAGTGAAACTCAGATCACTTCAGAATCTCGAATTTTATCGTATACAGAGTTTCCTAAGGCTTAGGATATTCTGACCCTTCGAATTTCTTGAAACTCTGTAATTGTTTAGCTTTCGAATTTCTTCGCTCTCCGAATTTTTTAGATTTTCGAACTCCGTTGCCCTTCGATCTGCTTAGAATCCGGAATTTTGGTATCTGAGATTTTGTCGATTCTCGAATTTCGTTGTCTCCTGAATTTTCTCTTTCGAATTTCGCACACTATCTACGCACATCGTTCACTTTCAACGGTCTAAAAAAGGAGTCTCCTTCTTAGTTTCTAATGAATCTATCCGATCGATTAGTCAATTCTTGTAGCGGTGTCTTCGATATTACGAGACCATTAACCTTTTCTCTGCGAAGGGCGTATCTATGAGTGGAAAAGAGTATGAACGAAGCTGACACACGTCGAACGCAGAGCGACTGGCCGATTACACGTGTCCGCGAGCATCCACTGCTCCACGTTCCACATGTTGCGCAACACATAATTGAATTACACAAAAAATAATACAAATTACACGATATCCGCTTTGTTCGCACGTGACCGTGCTGGCTAGTGAATAGCCGAAGTTGAATAGCTTTTGGATATCTGCTTTCGAACCAACCCTAAAATGTACAGCAACTACCACATTCATGATCATCGATATGCTTGTCAATGCGGTCAGTCATTTAAATTGTTTCAACCGATGGAATGACATCAAAGTTGAATGCAAATAATGAATCGATGAGTGATCTTGAAAATTCAATATTACTAATCTTTGGTACAGGTGACTTTTATGTTTGATGTCCGATCTTTACCGGGCAAACCTGAGGTAATGAAATCGGGTCTCTACTACTTAATTTAAAAGTTGTTGACAAGAAAGATGGCACACAGTAATCAGCTTATCGACGATCGCGTTTGTGTAAGAACGCATTTACGTCAGCGTTCTTTTTACGATACTCCGCACAGTTCATTCGAATCTATCGGTTCGACTCTATATCACGCGCTAGTTTTCATACTCCCGTTTGCTATTTTAGACTCTCTTTCCCACTCTTTCGCTTTCTCTTTCTCTCTCTTTCTCTAGCTCTCTCGCTCACGGCCTCCAGATTCCCCCGAATCAAACAATTGGCAAAATTACCGGCGTTTTAACGACGAAACTGGCAGCGACCGCGAACGGGAATGGCCACGCAACGACGAGGGGTGACGTTTTCAAAGGGTAAACAGTAAATAATAAACAGCCGATCAAGTGCATCTCATGCGGTCGCACGTGTCGCGATGAAACGCTATTTGCGGCCACGGTATTTATAAGCCGCTTCTAATTTAGTCGCAGACGTATAAATATCAATCTAACGTGGTCGATCCGGTCTCCCGTTACGATTGCCGTTTCATTGTATCTGCGCCCTCGATCCGGCGTCAATTCTTCCATTCACTCGCTCAGAAATGTTACTTTAGAAATAGAAGGGGATGCTTCTCGAATGTCGCGATTAACAGGAAGAATCTATGGTTAATAGGATTAAAATATGATTCGTTTCGGTACTGTGAATGGAGCTGTTGCCCTTTCATTAACATTTGAAAACTCGACTGGGTTTATTTACCGGTATATAAAACAATATCAGAGAAGCATAGGGATACCAGAAGCACTGCTACAGAGCACATAAATTAGGCGTGTCAAGGCCACGTCTTCCATATCTCGATACCAGACTGTCAGGGATACCACTTGGACCGGCGCTATCTACGCGATCACCAGAAAACCCCATGGAACAATCGCATCTTCTTGCCAAATGGGGTCAGCGAATCGGAGCTCCTTCGAAGCAATAGGATTCAAGAAAAATGTGGACAACTCTCGACGACGCAACACTGTCGATCTCTTGCTTGACTTATTAATAGACTGGGGATGTTTATGCAAATATACACTTTTATTCTTCAATACAGATAAACGAACGGGGCTCCGAAAATAGCTGTTTGTATCTTGAACTGATACCAGACTTGCGCATTTTATTTTTATAATTCGATTCGGACAGTATATTTTACAGACCTGGATATGTTAAATTGCATAAATATCCGCAGTCTAGTTATTAACCCCTTCACATACAAATAAAATAGGACTCGATGTGTGCTACAAATACCATTTAATATAACTCAATTTAAAGTTATGTAAGCTGTACAAGAAATAGAATATTTGCATTGCTAAATATCATAAAACAATGTTAATAGACAATATTAATGAATAATAATTAAGTAACAAATTAATAAATAACAAAAGTCCTGTAGAGTATGGAATTTAAAAAAAAAATCAGCGTATAATTCTTGGCGTCTCGGAGACGTCAACGTCTGAAATGACATACGAAACAAATGACGTCTCCCAGACGTCTTTGTGTGTCAAGGGGTTAAACATCATATGTTTCACGAGTCGGTTTTTTAGTAACCCTCGCATTACAGATCCAACGACAAACTCAAACCTTTTGTTTTCTAATCTACGTTCAGCAGTGATTTTCAACAGGCAGCTCTGTTTTTGGTCAGTCGACGGTGTTTTGCACGTTCGCCGCGTGCCCGGGCCGTAATTCAATTTTTGCGAAAATCCGGCCGCTCGGAAACGGGTGGGAAATTAGCCGGCGCGGTTTAACGGAGCACGAGTATTTCAATCCGGACGCGAAATAATTTTTCGAGACGCACCGCGTTGCGGTCGCAGATGCAATTACGATACCCGTTCGCGTAAATGTAAATGCAACGCGATTCGAAGCGCCCAGAAGAGAAATGGATTCCTCGTTGCACGCCTGCCCGATATGGTAATCACTGTTACATCGATACTGCGATCTAATTACATCGGCAACTTAAAAGCAAGGTGTGGCCTCGACAGCAGATTTTTGTAATACTTTTTACCGTGTTTTTCTTTAGATAACAATGATTCTGTTCATATGAAACACTGAATGTGTCGTGGAAAATGATTTAGAATATATTTGGACGGTGACAATTTACAGTTTTTGTTTGAAGATACAACTCTGAAGGAAATGATGAATTAAAGAGATGAAGCATTTTCACTGCCATGTTTGGAAAGCTGTCGCGCAATGGTCCACGTGTGTTGAAAGAAAATATCCATCGTCAGATCGTGTTATTCGAATTCGATCCGCCGTTACATCAGTCACCGATGAGCTCTGCATGTTCTGCTCCCAGGTGAACATCAAATAAAATAACAGACATTGTAGATACGGGGGACCATTAATTTCCCACGTATGGTACAATGATTATTAACTAAGGTCTAACGTGACGTGATACAAAAATTCTATGCATTGTATGACAGATGAAAGTAAATAAACCTGCTGATTCAATTAAAAGTGTAAGAGAAGGTAGTGAATATTTAATTTGTTTAGGAACAAGTTAAAAGTGTGCCTGTTGAATATAAATTCAGAGCTACTGAAAAAGGACAAAATTAAAAGTCTCTAAGAAAAATGACGTGTACCAATGGAGATGTCGATTGACTCGAATTTTATGCGTGCACATCAACAAGTGAATTGCGATGCGTGCGGCGGATAAACGGGGTGGATGTCACGGACTTTCGAAGAGCCATGGAGAGGACGATCGCCTGGAAAGCGGTAACCCCGAGACTGGAAGTCGTATCCGGACTCTCCAAGGACTTTCGTAATGGAGTTGTATCAATAATATAGGGGCGTAATAACTTTGGAAGCGGGGGCTGCCACACCCTATTAACCGCATCGCTTCCACCGCAATTACAGTACGCCTTCGTACACTCGTGGCTTGACACAATATTACTAGACACTGATAATAAAGTTACACGGATAGTCCACGGTGTCCACAGGACCTACAGGATGAGACGTTTCAAACAGGCCACCCACGTAACTCATTCAATTTTCGTGATATCGAAAATGTTTCAGATAGAAGTTGATTGGTTTCGAGGGAGAAATTATTTGTTTATTATTTTTCAACGGGGATAACTCGATAATATACGAATACCAAATATGTAAAGCTCAATAAGGATTATCAAGCCAACAAATTTTTGTGGAAGGATCTGTGTAGCCAAATTATGCAATGTAATTGTTTTCGTTCTGCGTCGAAAGATGGGGGTCTAAACAATTTTATAATTTTCCCACTTTTGGCCATCCTGAGATTCATCCCCATCGGATGAATTGTGATTATTAATTTTTCCTACATACATACGCGTTCGCTCAGAAAATTCACACAAATCTGGAAGTCCATAGAAATGTCAAAACTTTTGACGTATTCTAAAATGTCACTGCGCACCGTACCCTGTTATTACAGTTAATGAATATTGGATATAGAATCAGCGATTCGATGAACCACGGCTATTCTCTATTGCGCTTCGATTAATTGGCATGCTTGTGTAACTTACGATACGATGATGTCCATTATATATTCTTCTAAACGAACATGAGCATCTCCACGCTTATGGCAGCGATTGCTCATGTAATTGGAGATTTCGTGTAGTTACGACACGAGAATCGACGCTTCCGCCCACGTTCCCATCGAACGGGGCCAACGAACCATTACGAATAATTCGACGAAGAGTAAGGGACGAGGCGAGAAAGAAAACTCGGCTGGATCGTGGAAACACTGGCGCATCTTTCCAATGGTAAGGAGTCGCGAAACTAGGCCTCGAACTTTTTGACCTAATTTTTTTTCCGCCCCTCTGTAAAACGACTCTGTCGAGACTGAACGAACACCGGTGCCAGTTGATGCTTTCCTAATTTCGCTGAAGTCTAATCGGTACGACCGTTCGTTGTTCGTACCGTGCATTCAATTCCCGGAAATGTAATAATTAAGAACGTTGTGCTGGGTGATGATTCATTGGAAGCTGTCATCTAAAATAAATTCTGCTCGCAGAATTCCAAGTAAATATCGCTTGGAATGGAAACCGACATCGACTATCAACGCATTAAGATAATATTATTCGATCCTTCAGAAGGTGAATCGTTTCTTCGAGATTAGTTCGAATAAAAAGAGAATCGAAGACTGATCGAACACAGTGGAGTTCCCAAGGGCCAACGTCCAAGCAAATCCATATTTAGCCTGAACATCGGCTGGTTAGGTTACTTTTAGACGAGCGTACGCTGCTAAGTGTGGGCGTGTTAGCCATCGAAAATCCCTCTGCTGTTCCTGCAGAGTGAAATTCATTTTGCCAAACAGTCGGTCGTTTGCAAACGGTGTCTCGTTAAAGCGGCTCAATAAAAATGGAGAAAGACGGCTCGTTCGTTTGGACGATTACCAAATTGCCACGCGTTTAGGTGAATAAGAATTGTTAGGAAGACGCAGCGTCACCGTTCGGAAAGCGATTTTCTCCTCTTCCAGTAATTGTTCTTCCGGTTCGAAAGTGCAATTATTCCTCGTCGCGGAGAGCGTTAACCGTTTAATTCTCTTTTCTACTGTTTCTGCTCGAAGGAGTTCGTTTGCTGAAATCGACTCTCTTCAGGAACTCTGGGGTCTATAAACTTTGGATCACACAGAAGGATCACACGTTCTGTACTTCAAGGTCAATGAAGACTCATGTAGTAATTTTCATTTTGTTCCATAACTGTTAACTCGTATAAAATTTTGAGTGACGCTGGTGGCATTGTGATAGTGCGAAAGGAACTCGATTATCCGAAGTAATTAACGAAAGGATAACCTGATAATCGAATTTCAGATGAAAGATGAACAATTATTTAATAATACACTTTCTCATATTGTCTATTGAGAACAGTTCATCGGAATTATTTTTTTCTTGTGCTCCATGTCGCCTGATAGCTGTGTCTGAGTGTATGAATACTTTAAAGTCAGTGGAAACAATGTTCAAAGAAATTTTTAGATATTTCCCACTTATAACCATAACAGAATTACAGTATTCTCTCAACAAATGGCATTCAGATAATCGAAGTTCTAATGTAGTATAAAATAAATGTATCATCAAATAGGTAATCAGTTGTATCTTCAACCATACACATTCGTAAGAATCTATTTTTGCATGTCCGACCAGCGACGGGATTTTCCACTGTGTCACTTAACGCGTCCAGTTTCCAGTGAAAACTGCCGTACCTGGCCAGACACCTTACACAACTCTGTTTTCAATACACGGTTGCTTGGTTCCGTAAAATGCAAAACTCAGGATTCATACAATTTTAGGAATTGTGCACCGCGTTATTAACCCTTTGCCCTTTTCACCTGATACACATAAGCTACAAATATAAATGTAACGAATCCTAACAGGAAGATTTCTTTTGTTTTCAGTACAGTTGTTCCTGTAGTTGAATACTTACATAAAACGTGCATTGTAGAATACGTAAAATTGAACATAATTTGTAGGTGTTTATTTAAAATAGGAAATTTGAAATATGAATATTATGGCGACTGAGAGTCGCCACTCGAGTGCAAAGGGTTAAAAATCACACTGATCCTCGCGTGGACGCAATCGCCTTGCCAATTCCTACATCGATACGACCCAAAACTGTACAAAAATCATTGCTGACCCACACGACGACCAATGTGTCAAGCGTAAAATTTAAACTTCTGTTACCAAAACGGTACCTTTGTACTGCAATTTCGTCCGACACCTTTTGTACGGAAATTTGTCGGGTTCTCGAGTGAAATCGAAAACGTTTCGCATCTTTTCGAGGTTCGTTTCGAATGCGCGATACCCTCCACCAATAGATGATATCGCGTCGACTATTACGGCGCACGATAGATCCGCGTGTCACGATACACAGCACAAGCCCAGCCGTAGACTTTCGTCGCTTGATATGCAGATTCCAGTAATTACAATAACAAATCGCGCGCGGAGACAGACATAATGGAATCACGTGATTGTAACGTGCGTAACCGACACATACGCGATACGCAAAGCGACCACACACCACCGATTCACACTCCGTACGTCTGCATCGTTTCCATGTACGCGTGCTGCGCATCGAATCCTCGCGAATTCGCATTTCAGGACGATCCAGTGCATTCTGAAACCGCTTTGATCAATGTGACAATCGGTGTACACCGTACCGATCTACGAACGCGTACCGAAACAGAAACATAGAGGAACTTTGGAATATCTGATACGGAAGAACCGTGGCACAAGAATACGGCGACAGCTTGTACATTTTGGGCGGATTATTTGCATTCTGTCGACTCACGGTGAATATTTTACTAGCTTCCAAATTTTAAAAACAGTAACTGTGAAAATTGTGGTTTGATAATGCTTTCCGAAAGCTATCGAGAGGTAGCAAGGTCTGAGGAGACTAGCTAGCATTTTCACAACCGCAGTGGAAATTGTCATACCTGGTTAGACACAGCATAAAACGCCTTTCTTCGATATACATTTTTAAACATAAATATATTCTGCTGTCGTACTTTCAATATTGACATTTACCACAATTTTATAAGAATTAGCGATTGTTTAATTCGCATCAGGTTGAACGAAAGAAACTACATTAATAGAAAAATATTAAGTTAAAATAATACTGATATGAAAAGTGAGGAAAGAGAACTCACAGAACCCTAAAACTTGAAAGAGAAACTTCAGTTATCATAATTCAAACACAAAACCAAAGTTAAAGATGAACGAACTCGCTTTCAATTTCAATCAAAATATAAACAGTAACAGTATTTTAAACACACTTTGCACGATCACACTCCACTGTGTAACTTATACGGGTACAATTTAAAAATCCCAAAATTCCGGATCAACAATGTTAGCGTATTTTTTGCATCGAAAAGTACACTTCAATTTGAATTCGAAGCACCTAGAAGAAGCGATCAAGGAAGAGAAGTCGAATTTCGCTCAGGGAGTCTCATTTATTCAGAATGTTTCCAAGTGAAAAAGGAGAAGCGGTATCCCGGTGCAACACAGGGAAAATACAAACGAATTTTCTTTGTTCCATCCACCTGGTCTGCCGCGTCTTTCGAAAACAATGGAACACGAGAAGGTAACCCGGGCCTCGCGAGAAATTACACATCCGCGTTACTCCTCTCCATTGTCGATGCGCGTGTCGTCTTCCTTCGAGAGAGAAACAACACAGGAGAGGAGAGAGAGAGATATATAGAGAGAGAAGGGGAACACGTTATGCAATCTCGTCGTCACACTTGTCGGTAATTGCTTATTTATTACCCTACCACGCGGTGGTCTATCTTTTTTCCTACACCAGTCCATCGTTCTATCCTTTTTGATAACGTGGCTCGCTAAATCGATCAGGTTTTCTTCGAGAAAGAGGAAGGGGGAGAGGGAGAGGGAGGGATGAAGGGGGAGAGGGAGAGGGAGAGGGAGGGAGAGAGAGAGAGAATTTGATGAGTTCATTTACAAGTGGACGATATTATCGCCTGAGACGACGGTCCGACAGAATAAGGAATTCAACATACAGGGTGGTGCAAGAGTAACTGGTACCAGCAGACGGTCGTTTCTTTTGGAAGATTAACTGGAAATGATAGAATAAAGTTTTAAAATGTTAGAACTGAACTGTTCAAGGTCGCATTCCCACCTATCACCTTCGATCTTGAATTTTTATTTTATCGCAGTACTATGAGAGAGTACTTGTATTCCTGGCATGGAAATAATGGGGAAGCAGTGCTATAGTCGAGGGAGCGATCTTCAGTGACCTAATTTGTCTATATGTACGATATCCGTACGTATCGATCTGATGAATGTCGGTACAGATTACTATTTTTATTCATACAGGGTGCACTTCTATACGCAATGACTTGGCCAATGCTTTACATAATTCTTGTAGCAGTAAAAGGATAAGTGTGCTGTTATGAACCCAACCTTAGTACTCAGCGGACACAAAATCATTTAAAATCGACTTTTGCAAATGCGAAGGCTCGCAGGAAAAATTTGATATTTACACAAAGAAACTGTTTGATCGTACCCTCATTGCTGGGCCACCCTGTACGTCCAATGACCAATGCACGGCAGAAGCCGAGGCGAATGGAATCGTTAAGATAATACCCAAAGAATTTATCACAGAAATGAGCCGTGACGTCCGGATGAAACTGCGAGGAGATCCGAAGAAAAATTTTACGAATCGGTTGTTTGCTCGATACGTCGACGTCAACACTCGATAATGCTCCGTATTAATTTCGCGTCGACCAATCGGCCTCTATCAACCGGCCGAACACACAGCGGACACATGTGCGTGCGCGTGTGTGTGCTCGACATAGTTGATACTCGCGCATAATTCACGAGATTACCCGTGAAATTATTCAGCAGAAGCGTGGGAGATTCCACTTGCGAAACGAAAGTAACACGCACGCGACAAGTTGCGAACGCGACCCTTGCTTGCACCGTCACCGATTGCGTGCATCGTCTTAGCACGCCCGTCGACCGAATGTTTTTCAAACTTTCCTTCCACGGTTTTTCTCGCGGACGTGGGCGTTAAACCGACCCGACACACCGAGTTTTCCTCCTTTCCCTCTGCAGCTAACATGGCCATGCGTAATCGATATTTCTCCTCCTGCGCCTGTTACTGTCAGGGTGCGTGTGTTCGTGGATCAAGCGATGCTAATTATTCTTACACTATTCTCAGAGAGAAACGGGTTATTTTCTTTATACGCCTTGCTTATTGTTTCTCATATTTCTGCGTGTGCGTCAATCTGTATTGCTTTATTCAGCACGTTCACCGCCGCAGTGAAAACGAGTGCACCTAGTAGGACGTACTATAGTATGTGTTGCGTAGATTATTTCTTAAGTGATGTAAAAACACATGTAGGTGATTAGAAGTTCAATGAGTAATATCGTAATGTATCGAGAAAAAATTATTTTTTGTAGCAACAATTGTTGCTATGGATGAAGTATTCTATTGTGAGATAATCCATGACTCATATAATGGGTCACACGAGTTTTCAGGATACTCATACGGTGGGTCAGTGTGTACCTATATACGTGTACATAGGTACACTAAAATTCTCCGAGAAATCAGACCTTTTCAATCATCTGCTCTTCCTTTCATCCTTGAAGAAGTGCAAACAAATTCGATCCACAAAATTTCTTCGTACTAAGAGTTCCTATTGATCTTATAAACAAATTCGAACGATAATAGCTGCAGGATAATTTTCAAGAAATTCTGTCGACGTTAAACGGTCACTCGGGTCCACGAAACGAACATCCGCGAATCTTCGTACGGATTCGCGTTCGTTCTTTTTCCAGGAAGTCCTCGACTCGTTTGTTCCCCGAGCGTCACTCTTTATCTTCCGGTGTTCGCGTTTCACCGCCGCGCGAACATTGTGAGCCGTACGGAACGCTGGATACGTAATATAAAAATTTGCATACGTATTGTAATACGAACGCGATGCATTGTTCGCCGCGCTTTTCTTTTTTCTCTCTGTTCCGTGTGCTCGAGGTTAAGGCTGTCGTCGATTATGTTCCACTGCCGCGAACCCGGCAAACGCGACACGTAAATACAACACACCCGACACTGCGAGAAAATCAAATAATTTTCATTAGCATGTTCACTGTAACGAGGACCGCCGGTTAGCAGCGTCTCAAACTTCATTCAATTAAATAAGTAGAAATTTGTAGACAATCCGAGGCAAAAGTTCGTGCTACAAGTGCCCACGAAAAATTGTTCACTGAATTTGACGCACAACTACACACGAGCCCTTATTGCAACTATTTCCTCTGCACTATGAGATTGTCTTAAATGTTTTGCAATTGCACAACACCGGAGCAACTGAAAACTTAACGCTTATATGCCCCCGTGCATAAGTCACCGGACACTTGCTCATTCCGAGCAAACTGATTATTAGAACGTGAATATAATTTTTTGACTCGATTTTATTATTTTGTTTTGTTATATTTATCTACTTTACGTTTATATAATACCCGAGTATGATATTAGTAATATGCACGTATGATTTAAAGAAATATTTCAAAGACAAGACAGTACGCGTAAGTATGTTTCTAATGCACCTCCAACTCGGTCAAACGATAGTCTCTACACACTTTTCGTTTGCTTTAAAAATTTTGCCCAAAGTCCAAGAAAGACTTATGAGAGAAATTAAAAGGGCGGAACTTCCTATATATTAAAATGAGATTAATTACTTACTTTTGGTAACATGTATGTTACCAAGTGTACATTATAAACAATTAATAACTGCTAACTTTATTTCCTAATGTAGATCATTCCATACTGTAAAATCGACCACCTCATAATTTTACTAACAAATAGTGTCCGATGACTTATGGACGGAAGTGTACATACTACAATAACAAAATCCTCGGTCTATCACACGGCGTACATTTATTGTGAAAAATCTGAAGCTTGAAAGGGTTCAAAAATTATTTCTTCAGACAATCGATCGATCATTTTGTCACCCCAATCTCACGCGATGATAAGATCCAATAATTTTAAGGGTGGAGGGAAGGAAAGGCAGAAAAGAAAGAGCTCCGAATCGATCGAGAGTGCAACGGCTCTCTGGTTGCAAGGAAGGCCGCTTTTCGCCGTAACGATAAATTCTCGAGCTTTTGCTTCGCGAAAGAGAGAAAGAGAGAGAGAGAACGAGCATGGTCTCTCTCGCGCGCGCCCTCGACAGCTTTCCTGCAAAATATTTCAGCGCGTTGGCACGACTCCCATCGGGGCGTCGAATTGATTATTGAACAAACAGCGTGATACCTGACTTACGTCGACCTCGCGGTGACTGTTTCACTGTGGAAAGAGAGCAAACTTCCATCGACCAAACCGCATCGGAAAGAAAGAGATGCGAGAGGAGAATGAACGTCTTGGCGGAAATTTATAACTGGGCAGGCTGCAGGCTTCGAGAGCTCCTACCACGATGCAATTTACAGCTTTTCCTATTACGCGATATCCTAGCTTCTGCGCTGCTTTCTTGTTCGCGCGCCTCGAGGAATCTACGAGAACCGCTCGAAAACTCGATCGCTCCCTTTAAACATGTGATACGCAGCTCTCGACGGAAAGTTTGAAAATGTTCTCTGGAATTTCTGGAAATATATAAGAAATACATAATATATTCTAATGAGTGAAGAAGCCGAACCGGTCGAATTTCGTTACGAAAAGTTTCTGGCGGAAGTATATATACTCTTATCGTTGCTATCTGTTGCAAGGAAGAAATTAGACGGCTCAAGGGCACTTCTCCGTTTTAATGAGTCGAGTGTCACAGTGAAAGCTGACATACTTGGTCAGAAGTGCTATATTAACCGTTTGATGTTAGGGTGAATTGGTGTAGTTTTCACTAGAATTTTTAGGATTCTGCTAATAATATAGCGCAAAATGCAATTGGAAGAATATGAGAGAAATCTGTTTTTACGTTGGGATACGACCTTGAATGGACTAGTCTGTGCATCTATACCATAGCAACTGAGATGACCATAGTTAAACAGGGAATACATATCCAACCTGAATCCATGTCAACTCTGTATTCTTCAGTGTAACACAGGTTTGACATTAGAAAAGTTTATCCCATCCAAATCCTAACGACACTCTTTTAACGATACTCGTCGCGCTTTTAGGAATTTTGTCCATAAACCTGAGATCACTTCTGAAACAAAGAATGCATACGCGAGTTCGAGAAATATTTAATTCCGCGGCAGCGACGACGCGTTCCGTGGCTTGAATAAATATTCATTATGACACGTGGACTACACAGCCGGCGGGATTACTCCTAGTTATCATTTATTCATCTATGTCATCAGACGGCAGGGACAGAGGACGTTTAATTAAAAAAGATACCAGAGAGCGACGACGAGCCTCGGCTGCGAATTTCTTCGCCTCTCGGTGTAATTCAACATCCCAACGCTGGCCTAACTCGGTGTCCTGCGCACTGTCTCGAAACGAACATTATTATTCCGGCTACCGAACTGCGCTGATTCGCCGGTCCACCGGCGGCTGGTATTGAAATCTACCTCTTATCTCGTAACTGCGAATTCAATTTACGTAACACTCTCTCCATAATTAGCCGTCTCACTATTATGCACATTTTTTGTTGTTTGTTGCCTGAAAACGCGCATTGACAAGACAAACAAAAAATCAATAAAAAGTGGAGTTACACGTTTGTTCGTTGCTGCGACACGGTATGGCTGAAAAAGTGTTTTAATCAGTTGGTTATTTATTTATCTGACAGTATGAAATACAGGATGCTTCAGAAGTGTAGCTCAGTATTTGTCCGGCTGTTTTCTTGTCGAGTTGATATATTTAACTGTTTATCGTAACCACGGCCAGTGATGAAGGATGTGATAAAATTCCAGGTATTCTGAATTCGAAAATCTAGACGATTCTCCACATGTTCTCGGTGGTAATTTGCCCATGTATTGGGCCTCTTTTAAAGAAACAGAACATTCGACCGAACTTGCAATCAATTTAAGGTGATCGAGAGTTGCAATTACGCCGTCCGATCCTGAGAGTATCACTGTGATTACCAATATTACGGTAGAACCTCCATTATCCGTGCTCGGCTGATCCAAAAATTGGTCATCCTATGTCAGTGACGAGCTAAAATCATCACTAATAAGAATATGTACTTAATCTTATGCCATTATATATTTTACATTTTAAAATAAAATGATCATTTTTATGCGAAATCTAGTTGCAGCGCGAGTCATTCTGTTATCAATTGCAGTACGGATAATCGAGGTCCCACTGTATTTCTATCAATGATAATAATGAAACCTTTCATTCTAATTCAAGTAAAAATTGATTTTAAATGTACGCAGCACAGAAATGGCTGACCCGTAGGTGCAGCCAGCGATAAAACGACTGGTCCGCGATGTGTTCAATTATTTTCTCTCACTTCTATTATCGTAACTGCGTTACAACTCATATCCTCGAAGCACCCAATCCCAGGCCAATGAATTTACTCTGTTCCATGCTGAAGCTGGTATTTAGAATCGCAAATTGCGCGAAAATAGAGATGGTTCCGTGTCACGAGAAAGGGAAGCGGAGTCGGGCTGGGATAGGCTTTTTTCCCATTTCGTCGCTTCGACGACGAGGGGTTAAACGACTGGGGCACCGGTCCGATTTTCACGACTTGCCGCCACCAGATATCGATTCTCTTCGACCTCTTTCGCCCTCCAGTCGTCTCTGAATCGCGTTCACGCTCCGCCAGGGTTGCTTTTGCATGAAAGTTGTCGCAGGCGCGCGCGCGAGCGCGCGAACAGATATACTGGGTGACCGGAGGGGCATTCAACGATCTTCGCCCACATGTTCAGCGAGTCTTCCTGAACGAAATATGTCACAGGCACCGTGAGGACTGTTTCGTTTCGTTATGGAGATAAGTATTGTTTCTGCTGGCCTCGAGAGCAGGGATAAGTGGTTTCCAATGATGAAAGCAGAACTTGCGCATGGCGTACAGTATACGTTTTCGGCATGGTTTGGACGGTTACACAGTGTGCACGATGCCTCGTACTATTTCATATGCAAACTATGTCGATATGATATTTGTATTCGGCTTCTGCGACGAGAGTGGTAAAGCCGCGGTAGCTGAGTATCGCAGTACTTCTGCTTTCCAAAATGTCTGCAGAAGTTTTTAAGAAACGGGTTTTTTTCTCCAACACCAGCTGTGGAACGCGAGAAAAGTCAGAGTTCCAGTGATAGAATAATAAAGAAATTTTATATAAAAGCATCAGTAGAATAAAGTTCCACTGTAAGTATGCTTGATATATTAACAAAACAGACTTACAATGTACATACATGACATTTCGTGGAGCTGTGAAGAATAACTAAAGTGTTAGGTGTCGAGGAGTAAAGAGAGTGCGAGGTTAGGCGACGAGTAGACTAAACAACGATATCGAGAAATGTGACTGCGTTGTAGCCCGTGACCAAAATGTGGCATGTATCCGGTGTGTATATGTGTGTGTATGCATCGAAAGCCCTTATAAGAGCCTGAAAACGCAGCGAGCGAAGAGCGTCAGTGCAATTGGCATGTTTATATCTGGTTGGGGTTCTTCTTTTCAAGGACTTCAAATATGTTGTTTTTGATACATAGATGTTAATTGAGGAAGTTATTTATTAAATTGCGGAGGTAACTATAAGGCTGTTTTAATTAATAGAATTTTAAACAATCAAGTAAAAACTGATCGTGCAAGCTTTCATATTTTTTAATACATTTTTAATTTTAATTTTAATTTTATCAATATGTTGGAAATGGCATTCAGAATAGCGTCAAGATAAGCGCCGAACCAGCGTCGTTGCGTACAGAACTGAATCATCAGAAATAAACGATCTTCCTTATATATTAATCCCACAATTGTTCATCCAGGATGACCTGTTGAACACGTGGTAACGTTCGTTGGATACCTCACCGGACACCCTGTATAAGGGAAGAAGGATCGACCGAACGAGGGAGAACAGAGGGTAGGAAGGAAAGCCGCGTGGCAGGGTGACGGAAGAAGGAAGAAAGTGCGAAGGGGATGCGAGCGTCGGCACGGTCTCGTGAACTTTACCCACGAGAGGCAACTTCCGGTCGGTGACTTGTCTTTAAGTCTTCGCCGCGACGCGAAAAGTTTCTCGACGAAAGATCAAACCGGAGGCTCTGTTTTCACTTCCTCGTGCCGCTGGTACCGCTGCGAGAAATTTCGATGCGCGTTGTTCACGATCTATCAACACCTGCTGATGCGTTGTTATTGTTGATAATATACAGGATGTCGGAGGCTCCGTTTGCACTTCCTCTTGCCGCTGCGAGGAATTTCGTGCGAAAGATTCCGGTGCGAGTCGCTCACGATCTGTCGACACTTGGAGATGTCGTTAGTGATCATATACAGGGTGTACCACGTAACTGTCGCCATGATTTTTCAGGCACATTCGATAATCTGACAAAAAAATGTTTCCAACAAAAGTTAATCAGTTTTCAGTCGGCTACAAAATGCACTATAAAAAATTTAGAAATAATTTTTTTTTCAATAAGAAGTCAAGGTCACCTTGACTTTATTAAATGGTACCATGTATTTTTGACTTCATAGTATTGTAGCTGATGTCAAAGCGAGTTCAACGAGCTACTATAATATGACCTTGAAATGACCTTGAAGGTAGAAATGCGGTGTCAATCAAGGAAACCGTTACCCGGGGGAAATTATTTTATCTGAATCAAATTACACGTCCAGATTGGTGACCTTCAGCAGGAAAAATGTAAACCATATGCACAGTGTAAAAGGCATATAAATAGCATACAGAAATGAACATAACTTGCGCAGCGTCGCGATGTGACTACAATTCGAACACTTATTGTAATTGAATGCATAAAGGACACTGCACAAGTTATGTGGATTTCTGTATGCTATTTATGCTCTTTTTACACTGTGCATATGGTTAACATTTTTCCTGCTGAAGGTCACCAATCTGGAAGTGTAATTTGATCCAAATAAAGTAATTTTTCACGATAATGTTTCCCTTGACTGACCCCCCATTTCTAAGGTCATAGTATACTAGGTCGTTGAACTCGTCTTAGCATCAGCTACAGTACTATGAAGTCAAAAATACATAGTGCCATTTTTTTAGCGCAAAAAAATTATTTGGAAATTTTTTATATTGCAATTTGTAGCTGACTGAAAACTGATTAACTTTTGTTAGAAACATTTTTGTGTCAGATTATCGAAAGTACTTGAAAAATCGTGGCGACTGTTACGTGGTACACCCTGTATAAAGTGATGCAGCGTGACGAACACTCAGGATGGGTGGAAATGTTCACCGTGTCGAGAAAATATAACAATGTTAAGGAGATTCTGTTCACACGTTCGCTACCAGTGTCACATATGTGTGACGCGACGATTCTGTTTTGAGAGCTCGACGTCACACATGTGTGACAGAGATAATTGATAAAAATAAAGCATTGTCTGTGGTGGACGTTTTCCCGAATCGACCATGGTAACGAACGTATTAATGAGAGTTTTGACATTTTATTGACATGTCAATAGTGTGTCTGACTAGATACGGGAGTTTCCACTGTGTTAAAATCGTTTGCATCATTATTCTCCAGCAGTTCGTCCTGGAGAAATTAATTTATCGCGAGGGCAGCGGACGTGTCGGGATAGGACAGAATTGATTCTCGAAAAAGAGGGTTCAGGCCTTTAATGGCAAGTGATGCATAATACATAAAAATCTATCATCACCGATAGTTCACGCAATGAAAGGTTGCAAAGGATACGAGATCGCGGTCTATTCAGAATATTACAGAAGATTCTTTCGATTTTTCTTGTATTCGAGTTAAAGACCCGAAATTGTATGTCAACCATTTTTTGGCTACAAAAAATGAGAAAAACGTGAATGCTAGCAGTTACTTTTATTTATGAATGTTCCTGCTAAATGCCAAATATTGAAACATGGAAGAAAAGAAGAAAGTATAGATTGTTGTATTGCCAAATATATTGTACTTTGATCCAGAGTTGCTTTTGTGCGATACGTACAAAGGTTGAAGTACCATGTCAATGGGTACCCAAGCTTTGACCTAAAAATGCTGCACAGTCGCATCAATGACTTTTAGCTTATTGAGGAAAACCAACATGTCTCCCATCAATTCAATTAACTTGTTCGTGGAAAAATCTACATGCTTTATCGACTATTTTGCACTTTCATAGCACTTCGATAACTTAACAATTATAAAACCACGCTGTCAAACATCTCTGCTTTGAAACGATTAAAGCTGCAACTGAATATGTAATTGGTCTCAAACACCCACAGCACAGTTAAGAAACAGCAAAGATTGGGTTAGATGAAATTGAGAGATCCACAGAGTCCTCTTTCGTGGAATGATTTTAATAAATCTCAATGCAGTCGGTATTATCTGTCTTAAAGGTTACTTCATACCAAAAACTGTACACAATATAATATGCAAGCATTCGCATCGAAAGCTCGTTGTACATGAGGTTCATGGACAAACATGAATACGTGACAGTAAAAGAGCCTAGTATCGTGTTATACAGGTTGCTCGTACTAGATAACCATGGCGTCGGAAGCAGCGTGAACCGCGTCGCTTGCAATTAGAATAATATCTGCGATTCGAAGCGACAGGCCGCGCGACTAAGGTAGCTTTCGGTCTGAAATCAGCCTAACGGAGTTCCGAGTCCTCTCGAATTTCTCAGCTGTCAGAAAGTCGGTTCACGAACGAGGAAGGCACGACGACGACAGAGCGGCCACGAAGAGCTGGCCCACCGAGCTTTATTAACCGTTCGTGATTTACAGCGACCCTCGCGGCTGATATGTTTCCCTTGAAAATGAGCCCGCGCGATTTAATTGCAAAAGAGTACGCGCCGGATGATTTACAGCCGTTCCGTTATGGCGTCGTTCCCGATACGGCTCGTTACAAATCTTCCGTTACCGCGTTGCAGCTTCGTATAATGCGCGACCTGCACCGTTCGATCGAAAAAAAAGGAAAGAAAAGGACGAATCGATGTGTCCTTCTTCCACGTGAAATCGATTCACCGTCCCTTCACCGTCACTCCACCGGAAACGATCCCTTCTCTTTCCATTTTTTTTTCGTCTGTTACGCCGATCAGTTAAAACGTTGGTCGAATTATTCAACGGAGAGCTACGGATCCGAGGATCGATCGTGCACTCGCTGCTTACCGTTACTCGTTATTAATTAATCCGATCCTCGACTAATCGGTACTTTTGATTTGAACCTCCCGAGAATTTCGTGCGCGATCGAGACTCAGTTCGTAGCCATCGTATGTTGATTTTGTACAAAATCAAAAAATTATGTCGGAACTGACGAACGTTTTAAACAGTGAAAAAATTCTATTGTTTTCTGTTTCATAGTTTCTCGCCAACCGAACAGAAGATATCAGAATGTTTAAAATTCCATTCGAATACTTCTAAAACACGTTCCCCGCTCGTCTCTGATCACGAGACATGTGACAATGCCATCGAAATTCTCGACATTATGCTCGATTTATTTTTTGCTAGTCGCACGACGCGGATAATCAAAGATACGCGCGATGCATTTGACAGGTCTGTTCGCGTTCTACGCTCGGATACGGCTTCCGTAATGCTTGATCGATAACGCGGCATTCGTGGTACGCTGCGGAGAACGCTTCTCTCGCCACGTGCTTTTTATTTCTCGCGTGGCTCGTCAGCGAAACGCAATAGAGGTCGACGTGAATGTCTGTGAAAACTTTTGCAGCGGAAAAACCGAGTGTTGGGTTCGATAGCATTCGAATTCGGTAGCGTTCAAGTTCGATAGCGTTTCAGTTGGGCAGTATTCGAATTCGATACCATCCGACTTTGGTAGCTCTCGAGTTCAGACGCGTTCGAGTAGCTTTCCAGTTCGGTAGGGATGGAGTTCGGTTGCGCTCGAGTTCGCGCAAACAACAGCAAGGCGATTCGAGATCACGGAATCGAACGAGGCGATGTCGATGAACTTTTCCCCGTTTTACGCGAGAAAGCTCGACTTTCGAGGCAGTCCAGCAAGGAGCTGCGATACGGCAAAGGCTTGGCTAGGTAATCGCGAGTTCGGGCCAAAGTCTAACAGACACGACACACCTCCGACCTTCCTATCGATCTGCGGCCGGAGGTTTTACGCGTCCTCCACCCTCTGCAAGCTCGTCGACCCTCCCTCTCACTACGCTCGAGTCCTCGCGAGGAGAAAAAGCAAGCGAGTAGAGCCTTCGTGCGAACGTTTCTCGGCCACCTCCTCCTCCTCTCTCTTTTTCTTTCTTTCGCTTCCTTCGCATCGAACTATCTCTATCTCACTCGCGCCCTCGTGAAAAAAAGACGTACCAGACAAAGAGGGAGAACCAATAACGCGTCTTTACGGTTCTACGCTTTCACGATACCTACGCGGTTACGTGCCTCCGTCCGATTGAAATAGACCGTTTCTGATAGTGAAAACGATGTACTGTATAATTCGGTTGCTAGGTGAATCACCGAAGAGACGATACAACTCCGAGCAGTGAAAACTTCTTCGAGATTTGACCGAGAAAAAAATTAAATCGTTTATAAAGACAGATGTACGGATAGGAAAAAATTTGATCTCAAAATGAATTTTTCTCAGAACTCTTAAGGTCATGGATGATCTTCTCAGTGGTATATATTTTCGCTGTCGCTGAATTTCGATGCACCATAAATTTTGTTTAGTTGAATTTTCAGGAGAGACGTGGAACTTCAGCGTGACTCGTGAGATAAACGAAATTCGTTCGACGGGGGCAATATTTTTCGGTCGGAACGGGAGGCTGGAATCCCGCGGTACAAGAAATCTCCGCGCGATATTTCTGGGCGAGAACTCACGGCCGGAACGACTTTTCGTCACACTGGAAATTAGCTGAGAAACGCGGTGGTTTATCGCGTCGTAAAACGCGGCTGCATCGCGAGGAACTACGCGAGCAAACAGCCGACCGGTAACAACAACAACCGTCCGCCAAGGAGAGAAGACAAAAAAATGATGAAGACCATGAATGACGCCAGCAAGAGTTACGATATCGTACGCACATGTTCGTCCGGGAATATTTGAAATTCTTGACCCTTTCGGTGCATCGTATAAGCAGTTGGACGACGTACGTAAGTGGATGTCAGAAACCATGAGAATTCGCCATGCAGGTTGATTAACTCTTAGCATATCAAGGTGAAATGATCGATGTTCTTTACCAAGCGGTGTACCTAAGGAACCCCAACGTTTTTTATTGTTATCTTAGTTTGTTTTATTTTAATTTTTGTTATTTCCACATTCTTATTGAAGCTAATGAAAATACTACCAAAAATCGTGAGTTTTATTTGTTAAAAATATTGATTTATCTGTAATTTCTTCTCCAGAAAATAAGCTATAACAATTATTTGGGTCCCCGAGTGATCCCACTTCGTATGCTGAGGGTTAACCCATCGAGTGGCACAGAAAGAACAGCCATACCTAGTCAGACATCGCATAATTTACTGTTTTTAATATCGATCGCAAGGAAAGAGAGATTTCAGTATTCGACCGTGTTTTTGTATTGCTACGTTATTGTTACAACGTCAAGTTTGCTCAGAATTGTGTAATAATCAATAACTATTCAATTAAATGATATTTTAGATGCCAGCTACTCTCACGGCATACATCACGTTGAATGACAATACGTGGCTCGGACAGGTACGAAAACGTTATGGAAAATGAAGCAGTTATATCACAAAGTATATTTATAAGAGCAGTTCGTAGGCTACCTATCTGTTCGTTTATCTGTTTTTGAGTCAGATCGCTCCTCTGCATCGTCGATCCACGATACCCCGCCATGAAGCTAAATATATCTTCACAGACACGGGGGCTATCGACAGAACAGCGAGACGCTGAAATCTCGTTTAAACCGTAGCCTAATAATGCGACAAGGTCGTTCATTTCGGTGCTTTGAATCGTGAATTACGGAATTCCACATATAACAGACAATTAATAAACTCCGAAAATGTTCACAGAAAATATTAACCTTCTCCCTTCTGAACGTAACCATCCGTTAGACACCCTGAAGAGATCTGAATCGACCAGATCAAATATTGTTTTTCTCTTATCCCTTTAATCGTATATATTAAAATATTAGGTTGGTGCAAAAATACTTGCGATTTATGTTATTTTAAACTTTGATGCTTATTATGGGATAAACTTTTATATAACTATGTTCATGTAATAAACCATTTTAGAGCACGAAATGCGCTCTACTGATGCATCCTAATGGTTTTATTTTTACTGTTTATTCTTGTTTATTCTAAACTGTCAAATTAAAGATGGAAAAAATGCAAATTCGAGCGATTTTATTGTATCACTTCAAAATGGGAAGTAAAGCAGCGGAAACTGTTCGCAATTTCCACTAACTGTAAGCATTTTGGTTAGGGGACCGTTAACGAACATACAGCTCAACATTGGATCCAATAATTTCGTAATGGAGACAAGAGTCTTGAAAGAACTAAAAGTTAACCGTTCAACAAATGTTCGACATTTGCACCAAATTGTAAAATCGACAAGGACGACAAATGGGTATACTACTTTAAAGTTGATAGTTAAAAACCGCAATTATTTTTGCAGCAACCTAATATTACATACGCTATATTGCACGATTTTTAGTCGTATGGTCTGTTTTCGAATTCTACATTTTTTAAATGTAATATTCCATCCGAGTCACTTAGAAAATTTCCTCTCTTTCGTTTAAAGTCACACACCGCTAATTACAATGAAAGCAACCGCATGGATCGTATAAATAGACTCGTGAATCGTAATGAGCATTTCTTCGATTCTTTCTGGGTCAGCAGCTTTCTTCAGATACTCAGCACCTTGGTTTACTTCTTCCACGTTGTTCAATTCTCTAATTTGTACATCGATCTATTACCAAATGCAATTCACCTTCCAATAAATAATAATCACTTTGTATCCTGCACGAGGTTCTCTAAAAATACTCACTCGATGGTATAATTCGTATCTCTGGTGCTCGCCAATTCTGAATTAATTAATTCATTATCGCGGCGGAGGTTGTTCATCAGCGTAGAGGATCGAGCGACTGGAGGCTCGCAGCGCGAGAAGAACAAGAGGATCGCCGCAAATTACCAAGGATTTCGGCCGGCTATCATCGTCGCGGTCCGACAGAATAAATTTGTTCTCCCGATGGCCACCCACGTGTTTCTAAAATAAATTACGCTGCGCCCGGCGAACAGGTTTATTACTGGTTTGTGCATTCGCGAACTGGAGCGCCAGGAGACGGTCCCACCCCGCATCCATAAATATTAAAATGCGTCCTTAAAGCTTTATTTAGGTGAAACACGATGTCCACGCGCTCGATCGTCTTGCTTTTCATCGTCGCGACGAACGGGTATCGACGGCCAATGATGTTCGACGATACGGAAACGGACATTGGAGTCTTCGAACAGGCGAGGCCACGGACATTTCGGATTAACTGCATCCTCGGAAACGTCCACGAGATTGAAACTTTGGGGATGAAATTTTATTACGTCGAACAGGATCGCTATACGGCGTTCGTGCTGCGAAAGTACGGAAAAGATCGGTAACGGAGGAAAGTAATTTTTTATTTGCTGGATGGATAGGTAAGGTTGATAGCTGCAGCTAAACAGACCGATACTCGATACAGTCAGACTGACGATTTTTGCTTAGGAACCGAAATTCGAACGATCAGTATGTCGGTTTGCTCCGAACGATGGTTTCTCTCAGAAACCGAAACGTAATCAGTACACCGAATTTCGGTTCCTACGGCCAGCATTTACGAAACGATGCCCACAAACAATTGTAGGAATGCATGACTTATTTCTTTGAGAATTCTTCTTGAACTGGCCAGCGTATATCGTCCTCGTTATCTTTACGCTTGATATGACGGAAGCGGGCAAAGTGTGCCGGATTCTTCGCATCGACACGCGATAGAGCGATGCGTACGCGATACTTCGGCCTGCACATCGGTTTCGGCCGTTTCCGTTGCTCGTTCGGATCAAATCGGAGCAACGCGTGTAATCAACTGGTATAAATAATTCCGACGCGCAGCCATGAACCGGCGCAGCTCATTCCCCCTGTTATGACACCACGGAATCCGACGACAGTCCCTTACAGCAACCCCTCGCCGACTATGAGAAACCACGCTGTTTCTCCGCTGGTTAATTGCCCGCCGATTTATATTCTTGCGATTCGAAAAGGAAACGATTTTGTTCTGCATGCAGAACAGGAGGGACTTCATACTGTCAACGAAACATGAAAATCATATGCTTCAGAAGTCATTCAGAACTTTCCGATTTGTACATATTTCTATAAGCAGATTTGTATGCATTTCTTGAAAAGTTACAGGATCCTGCAGGATTGTTTCTATGAGGTAACGTATACTCCATAATTGACGGAATATTTTTTACTTTACTCTGAAAGTTCTCCTACAGTCGTCGGTCTTCTTGAAAGGGGTGTTCTCCTTTCTTCGCCTGTGTCGAGGGCATATTTTGGGAATTTGATTTTAAAAAAAACTAAAGATCTAGCGTCAGCTACACTCATACTAAATAAGCGTCTCCTGAATTCTGTATTTCAGATGACTACAACGGCAGCTATCGTGCGAGCCATCCGAAAATTTTTTCAACCTGCCTACTCACAGGTGAATAATTCCTATACTTCAGGCGATAGCGATGTACAAAAATTCACGAACGCAGCATAAATGTATACAAACAAATCTGCAGGGTTTCATAAAGAACGCCGTGGTGGCCACCGGTGGATGACGCCTCAATTTAATTTTATTTAATTTAATTAAATAATTATTGATTGTCGCAAAATTTTGAGTAAACTTCATACTGAATCAATAATGTAGGAACAGAACAACACGTCTAAATACTGAAATCTTTCTTTTTCTTTACGATTTATATAAAAAATAGTAAATTATATCGTGTCTGATTAGGTATGGCCTTTTTCACTGTACCGTACAACTTGTTAAAAAAAAACCCAGAATATGCCCTCAGAACACACTCAGAAGGTAGAGTACCCCCTTAAAACACTGTCTTCAGTCTTAAGTGTTCAGGACACATTCTAGCAAGGTGTAGAGGCGTGCTGTTAGAAATCCAGCTCACTATCGATCAGAGAGGTGCCGATCGTCGAGGAGAAAAAAATTTCGTGCGGCTCTATTGATTTTGTCCCAGTTTAGGCCGTTGGCTAGGAGGAGCGTCAAGATCGCATACACACACGTAGAACAATAGATTGACCGTCGTCTAACGGCATTCTAGCGGTCGGATGAGCGATAATAGGGGCATCCAGCATGTTCCGCGGACATTCCGCATTTACTCTGTGTCCCGGGCGCACCGGTTCCGTTGCACTAATGACCGGTTCGGGGCGTTAGTCCCCAGGAATCGGTCAATCATCCTCTGTTCTCTAAAACCGTTCGCCAATTTTCACTGAACAATCGCGGGACTCGTGCGTGCAGATCTCGCACGAGAGCGTTTCTTCCACGTCGCAATTGAAATTCTTCTCTCGTCGCGATCCAACACGATGGAACATTATCTCGCGAACCTCTATTTTCGCACGATTTTCGATACTTCTTCGCGATACCGTTCGCGGACAAGTTCGACGCTTTGCTCGCTCGCTTGAACCTGCAAGACTCGATTAATCTCGATGTGTGTGTTCTTTTTCGTTAATTTAAAAATGTTACTGATAACTTGGTGGTTCGATGATCGGCAATGTCCGGGCTGTATGTATGCAAGTATCCGCTTCGTGTTTGACATTCGGATGTATTCACCTGTTAACCGGGGTTTTCTCTGTTAAGGAGCGCCTATTGTATGTAGTTAAAAACGAACAAATATGAGATGAATTGTCTTGTCCATCACAGAGGCACTTTCAAATGACACGTTAAATCGTCTTCTTCGATGAACTGATTTAAATGTTTGTCAGCCAATATGTGAAAACAATTAACAGGCGCCTTGCTTATGACGGTAATTTTCATCGGACGAATTACCTCGTTTTCCCCAGTTAGCAGATTAAAATGTACAAAGATTCACGGTCTAGCGATGTCACGATAGAAACGCGGAGCAGCGGTGGTTATGAACCATGTAGTTTTGATAATTGATCATTTCAGGCAAAACATAATTACTCTCTATTGGAGTTGAAAATTTTTTTGAACTACATTCTAATTTTCAAATATACTTTGCAGTGTTAATTCCTCAGAGGATACAATTCTCGACAACTGTCACACGTGTAGTTTTTCTATGAAATTCGAATAAAGGTTCACAAAATTACGTATGTGCTGTGGTCAACAATTCTCCTGCTTGTATACCAATATCATTGCACAATATTCTCTCAAACCAATAATAAAGCTCGTGTCACTGGAATGTTGCTAAAATTGTTCCAGACGACGATCGATACAAATTTTATATCACAAAATACATTTCTTATAACTTCTCCTCGAGCTTCCTTCAATTAGTAACTCCAATCCCATCTCGCTAATCCAATTCGCCCAAAATAATACATGAAGAAGATGGTGGAACAATTTTAATCCCATTACGGAGCAGAATGTTGAGAATAATTGTATCAAGATAGAAAACGAGACTGGCTGGTAACCGAATATCAGACAAACGCTCTTTTCGGAAGTTAGCGGTGTTGAAATCAGAGTACTTCGTCTTTTTCATTGGATCATCGGTGTACGCCGGCGTACAGAGTCACGGTATAATAAGTACGCGCGTGTTATGCTCCAAGAGACACGCACCGTAATTTCAATACAAACACGAGCGACGTGTATGGTGCAATACAGTTACGGCGGTCAGACGTTTCCGGTTTCTTTGAATCTTCGAGAGAAGCCGATGCGTGGGTAAGACACGTAGAATAGATCGTACCTAGAAAGAACCTTGTCAATGGAGGGCACGTCATCACGGAAATTCCAGCCTCGATTCTCGAAAAAGGAACGTCTCGAATTCTTGTCGATCTTTTCGGATCGAACGAATCGGAAATCGTGACACCACAAAATATTGTTCAATTTATAATTTACGTTAAACATGACGAGCTGTCATTTATCGGTCTAAGCCGCAAATTTGTTAACCCTCATCCGACCCTCATTCTCCCGACTAAATTTGTGCCTTCGTGTCAAATTGACACAATGGTAAAAAGTCAGTATAATGAGAAGATAAATAGTTATATTTTCACATTTTTTTATTGAATATAAAAAAAAGATATTTCTATATATTCAGTGCATTCAGATATAAGATTGTTCGCTTCGTTCACAAATAATAAAGTGATGTAGAAGGCATACTCCTTTTATACATTTATCGCATTCTTGTCAAAAAAATGTGTCAAACTGACACAAGGGACGGATGAGGGTTAATCTTGTTCTGTCTGGAGTCGCTTCTGAGGTGACACTTTCTTGGAGAAACGAACCGGTACAAAGCAATATTTAATGGAAGAATATAAAATTGTATGTTTGAGGTCAGATATGAGCATAAGGAAAAATAAAATAACAAAAAATTTAAGTGTTTTAATTTTTTAAATGAATCTGAGAAATCTATTAGGTTCTTTCTGCTGTTTAAACATGGATCTTGCAATCGAGACATTTTAAAAGTTAGAAAATAGCTTTAAATACAGTCTAAGTACACTCAAAGGATTAAAATATATAATATTCAATGTCCCGAAACTTTCGTTACCCAGTGACATTGACGAGCTCGCTGACAGAGATAAAAGTATTCGCGAATCGATACCTCTTTTATCTATGTTAACGGTGACCGCAAGGACGAAAATCTCGCGACTTATCGCAGACTTGCTCGTCGCCCGAATAATTTCGAATAAACATTTGCTTAAGATAATTATCCGCTGGCAATGTCGTTTCAGTCGAATAATTCACGGAGAGAGTAACTCATTAATACGTTACTCTGTCCGCATTGACTGAAACAATTGTTCCTCCAACACGGATTCATCGTTCTACAGAACTTCGAAGCAAAGTCGTAGCCACGAGCTCCTCTATCAATCGACCTTGTAACGATAAAAAGCGTCGAAGGAGGTGACGCTACGAACATATAACAGAAAACGGAGAAACTTTGAGGCCCACGGGTAGAAAAACACAGTATGACACATATTCGCCGCTCCATCACCATCACAAACGACAACATAGATAAAAATTGTTTTCGGGGACGTACCATCATTCCAGGCAGCGTAGTGGAGCAGCAGCGGTACGATAGCGAGAGATTTCCTTTTTAAAGGGGGGCCACCCGGGCCTGTGGCCCTGGTTGGTGGGGGCCCACCATGCCCCTCCTTCTATCACTACTGTCACTAGAATATCCTCACTAACACACTGCAACCGATGCTTCTTTCTCCGATCAATTCTGTTTCGTTCACAAATCCATTACTCCTTCATCCCGGTTCTCAACGAAACTTGAAGGTCATTTTCTCGCGCGTCACACACGATACAACAACACCGTGTGCCCTCTGCACTTTTCCTTGTTCCAAGAACTTTCCTACAGTCACATCACTGGCCGATCGAATTTTTTCATAACGACGAGTGCAACGAGAGTAAACAAAAGATATCGGTAGTTTTGGTGTTCTTTGCAGGCTGTTAACGCGGTGACCGGTACCTTGTACCGAGCAGTTGAAGCGAGGCGCGCGAGTTTCGACTTATCGAGTATATGTTACGCGTGTATACGAAGTACTGTACAACTTAGGACTACTTGACGGCGTCGAGGCCAAGTTTCTGTTAACAATTGCGCACGATCGTGCGCTTCGATGCCCGTAATACGTAATGCCCTTCCAATCACTTGACTAGCTAATTTTTCCTGTCGGACGCGTCGATGAAAATCGATCCGCCGACGCGTTGTTTCGTGGCGACGAGCGCACCGCCGAAATTTCGTCGTCGGAACTAGTTCGCGTGCCGCATATCGTCCACGGGTTCCGTGACCTCTGAACTCTCGCGATGCGAGGCAACGATAACGGCGTATTAACGTCTCGATAAGGCTCGCCACGAAAAACACTTTGAAAGTCGCGTGTTTAGTTCCGATTCCATCCAGCGACGCTCCCGTCGCCCTTCCGAATTTTCCCGCGCGTGCATTTCAATGTTTCATCACTTTCACGCATGTCCGTGTAACTCGTTTCGCGTTCTCCTCGCGAAATTTTATCGAACGCATGATACGAACGTTTGTCCAGTCACTATTTTTGTGTAACGATGCACCAGAGCGGACGCGATGACGTTTAAGGGTGTGCAGGTGAAAACACGGTTGCTCGTGGATCGAGTATGACGATCGAGGAGATCACGCAGCGACAGACCGCGTCGATTTTCCCTCGTAAATCGTCAACAGGTGGTTTCGAAGTTGAAACACTCGTACGGAGACAAGAAGATCGATCGAGCCTCGATCGAGACCGTTTTGATGGATTTCGTGTCGACGAATTCGGCTCGAGATATTCGTGAACGATGACAGTCCGTTGGAGAACAGCTGATCGTCCTCCGTATGTCACCGATCTCCGGTCGTTCAAAAATTCTCCGGTTCGGAAAGCGCACTACTCTTCGTGTTTTCTCGCTCGTCCCAAATTTATCTCGACTTTATTTTCGCCCGTGACGAATCTCGATCGTGTTTGTCTCGCGCACGTCAGAGTCACACTAAACTACGGTATTGTGCGTGAGCTCGCTGTACATACGAACGTGTGTGCGTGTATGCATTACGATAACTTTATCCTGCCTCTCTCTCCACTATCTTCCTTCCCTTTTCGTTCTCCGTCTCGCTGCTCTCCCGCGCGGCGACCCGACTATTTTCGTTCCGATGGAAGAAGAAGTAACGTCGTCGGTAGTAGCACGCGTCGTCTCCCCACTCTTTATCACGTTTTCCTTCCTCCTGCCGACGTTCTTCCCTTCCAACGTTCCTCTCCTCGCCCTCGTCGTCGTCTTCGTCGTCTTCGTCGTCGTCACCGTTGGCCCTTTGTTCTCTTTGTTTACAATGCACGGATCGGCCGGCACGTTGTCCCCCTGCCAGCAGACGAACGCCGGAAAGAAGAGGAGGAAGAGGTGGAAGAGGACGACCGGGTTTTTTCATACGCAAACATCGGCCAACAACTCTCCACGTACACGTCTTTTCCTGTTCGACGACACCGTGCTGTTTTCTCGAGATTCAACACCGTGCTCTCACGCCGTGGGTGTCCTCGAAATTCGACGATCGGGCGGGCGGGCCCTTCTTTCGTAGAATTCGGAAGGAAGAAGACGCGAATGAGAGCGGAGCACGCGAACGCTCCAAGAAGAAGAGGAAGAGCAAGGACCTCGATACGGTGCTCGTCCTATCGAAGTCCGCGAGCGATTGACTCCCGCGCGTCCCGAACCGTGGCACGCGTGAGGGGAGCACGGGAGGGGGTTCCTCCCGCGGGAGGAGAGGCAACGATCGGGGTCGGTGTCGGGGTCGGGAGAGGGCCGGGAGAGAGGGAGGAGGGATCCGTGGTAACGTCGAAGAGAGGAGAGGGGTATGGCGCGTGCCACTACACGCTAGCAGGTGGAGTGCGCGTGCCCAGAAATCTTCTCTTCTCCCTCACCCCTGGCTACGTTCTTTCCTTCCTTCTCCACCTCGTTTCTTCTCTTTCTTCCAACTATCTTTATCCGTCTCCTCTCCCTCTAACCGTACGCTTCTACCTCGCTTCGTCCAGTGGTTGTCTCGCGAATACGAGTACACCTTCCCTCCCCTACTTTTTTCCTCCTTTCCTCGTTCTTCCGACCGCGGTCGTTATTATTCCGTTTCTTGTCGCGGACGTACCCGTTCCGCGACTAATTTACCCGCGTTTCGTTCTTGCTCGCCGCGGTCCACTTACTTTTGTCGAGACTGACACCCAAGGGGTTAGTCGGTCGGTATGTTTTAAATGATTCTTGGTGAAATTGGTTGGGATTGTCTCTTTGGCAGATCGATTGAGCGGGCTGGCTAATTTTTTTAGAGTTCGTCGTTGCAGTCACTAGGACTCGTCCGATTCGAAGATTCCTGCATTCATAATATTTACGTTGTTCGGTTAGGTTATTCTCGTAGCCCGATAAGAGTTGCTAACGAAAGTCTCGGCTGCGATAACCGTCGAGGGCACGCAGCCAACTCATCGCGACAAATTTCAGCTTGTAACATCCACGGATCGTCATCACCGATCTCTGAACCTAACGAGCGTCGCGGTGCAATCAATTTTTACGAATCAGTCTGACCATTTCAAACATCGTCACTTGTAAGCATAACAGCACTGCATCGAAATGTCAACGTCACGGTCATACATTAAAATTACCAAAAAATTCCACGAAAATTTCTGCGAAACTTCGGTCACGGAGTCGCTTGGCAGAGGCTTTCGATCGGGTGTGCGAGACGTTGCATCGAACGATGAAGCACGACGGAGCTGTCACGTTGCGCACGTGGTTTGTAGGGAGCGCGAAACAACAACAAACCCCACACAGAGAACCTGACGCCCCGAGGAGTCGCCAGCCACTGACTCTCCGCTCGACTCGACTCGACTCGACTCGGTTCTGTTCGGCACGACTCGACTGGCCTCGCCTCGCTTCGCCTCGTCTCACCTCGTCTCGTGTCGTCTCGTATCGTCTCGTGTCGTCTCGTCCCGACCCGTCTCGCTACGCTACTCCACGCCACGGCGCACGTAGGCACGCGTTCGGCTACGCTCGTCCCGAACCCGAGCCGACCCGAACCGACTCGTCACGATTCGCGATCGGCCGCCTGCTTTACGCCACCCGTATCATGCCACCGACTTAGAGGAACCTCTACACGCCGTGACTGTACCGTAACGCGTACGACCGCTATCTACAGGGTGTCTCTCGACAAAGTTATAATTAGTGTGAGAACTGAAGTTTCTGATAAAAATGTGGAACAAATAATGTCAAGGTTAATTTTGGCTTGACTCGATGCTTCGTTGGTGTTGTTTGCATACATTCGTTATCGCTTGTATCGATTCATCATGACACAGCTACGTTGATGCTGTTATGTTTAACCATCGCAATAATTGTTTTACTTTTTGAATTTTAGAAGTAGACTCATTTCTGTTGGATCGCAGGACCTTCTAATATAAATTCTGTTCTAATTACTGAATGTAGATCGAGCAAAGCTATCGATGACATGAATACCTCATTGAAATTTCTAATTTCTGTAATATGTATCACTATAATAAATCCTTAAATTCTAGAAGAAGTAGATCAGGTTTCTGTTTCTCGAATACAGAAAACTGATCAATTAAAATCTGTACTGAAGTGATACTTCTGCGTGACGCTTATCAGTCAGCGCGATATGATGAATTGGCTACGTTTAAAACTGATTTGCTTGAACCCAATGTAAAAGTACGTTGTAACTTAAAAATTGGAAACTATCCATCTGTATGCAGTTACCAGAATACAGTCCATTGGGATAAGTCTACCTACCACTGAACTTTCAATAGATGGTGCAGTTGATTTTTTTGTACTAGTGTAAACATTTACACAGCGAACGATACAGATAAGGAGCGCTGTACGAGCCCACAAATGGTTAAAGTAATGTTTACGATGATATTTTGGATAGATGGTTCAATCCTGAAATATGTGTCTTCGATGCTGTGTCAAAAAGAGACTTTGGACTCTACTTAACCTGCTCTAACGTCTTCTTTATGGAGATCACTTTTTTAGGAGACACCCTATATAGTTTGGATAGTCCTACACAACGTGAAACCGAGTCGATACGATGCACAGTGCACTGTAGAAGAACCTGCGGAGTCACGATCCACGTACTTACTTTGTTGCGCGTTGCTCTTTGAAAGCTCGTAACTTAGGGAACTTCGAATTACTGGTGAAGAATACGGTAACGCTATAAAATTTAGACGATTCTACGTAGTTTTTTTTAGTACAAACATGAGATTCAGTGTAAATAAGTGATTATGCCTCCTATTCTGCGATATCTACTCACATGAATTTGAAAATTAAAGTCGTCGAAGTTGAAATCTTTTTCCCTTCACGTTGGCAATTCGAGTATGTATTGACCGCAGTTGGTACGTAAACATTTCCGTATCACCAGGAATTCTTACACTTGCAAAAGTCAAACATCCAAATAGAAAGCTATAATTCTACCGCATACGCAACAACATTGAAAATACAATACGTAACGTGACGATTGTCGATAGGTTGATCGACACATGCAGCCAGAGGTTCTCCCATTCGCAAGGCGTTCGAAAACGCCGTGCAAAGTCTATCCGGAGACATTTCCTTATCAAGTCCGCGAGATAGCGAAACTTTCTCCGGTGCATGGTAATCGTTCGCACCCTCGTCGCGTGTAGTCGTGAGCGCGACTTAAATCGGCTGCCGTGCAGCTGGCAGCGGAGCTTTTACACAGGCGCATTCGCGACACGTCGCCCGCACTGCCAACCTCCACCAACACTTGGTCGTTGCGTCATCACGGTGCGCCGGGATTCGACCAGAGAGAAAGAGAGGAGAGCGCAAACGGGACCACGCCGAGCGACGCATCTGTACCGCTCCGCTTACACTTATTACAAATCCGCCAGTGATACTCAACCGAATTTACGCATCTCCCAACCGTCACGAACCTCCTAGAATCGTATACTTGGGTGAAGCTGGTTTCAGACCCGAATTTACGCTACGTACGATACTTACGTCGGGTTCAGATAACACTGAATTCGTTTTCATTTTTAAATAGAGAGGATAGAATTATACTTAGACTAGGAACTTTTGCCAGTCATTGTGCGTCAGTGATCACAAAAATGTGAATTGTACTGCTTTGCACACAAGTATCATAGATTCACAAGTGATAGTCGACCGAATTTAAATCTCTCCCAACCATCACGAACCTCCTACTATCGTGTTTTAGGGCGGAGGTGGTTTCAGACCCGAATTTATGCTACGTACGCTATTCATGCTGGTCTCAGATAACGCTGAATATTATGTGGGGTCGTGGTACCTGGCCAAAAGCGTATTATCACTTGACATAACGCGAGTAATCAGGAGATTGTTATGGTCTAATTATTAAAAACGTTTTAATCTGTCAAATAACTGTAGGATCCACCGTAGACACAAGAACCCGAAATTCCAATTTATTAAAACATAACAGTACTTGGTGATCTTTCAAAATCGATTCTCTATCAAAACAAAGCCCCCTTCAAAATAAAGTTACTTGACCATTTCGATTCAACTTCCTACCCAGAACAACCCCATAGGTGCTCCATTCAACCACACCCTGTGTGCGCCAAAATTTGCCGGGGGATCGATCGATATCGTTCGAAATAAAGATCGAGCAAAGATACTGTTCTCTCGTACCCTCCCGACTTTCGTACGAATTACATTCTCTTCAGCATCGAATCGAATTCACCCACCGAAGAGACTCTTCTCTCAGCAACATGGAATTTATTTTTAATACGATTCACCGACCGGTAAATCCAATCAACGACACCTTTTCCCGCGCGACCAAGAAAACCCCGTCGATGAGTTATTAAAAGTTCCAGGAACTCGTCCGCGGCTCATCGAACGTTCAGACTGCAATTTTCGCCGACAAACATTCTCTCTCGCAGTGTTCTGCATATTTTTAGGTTAGACTATTTTCGAAAAATGCGTCAAAGGATGGAGGGTGAAAGAAAGAAGGAGACGGAGAGATGAGGCGGAATACCTATCGGTTTTTTTTCTCTTTCGAGGTATCTGCTGGCTCGTTTTCGCCCACGGTCACGTAAAAGAAGCCAGCGCCGTATTATCCGCGCAATGCACACACAGAAGAAAGGATTCCGCGGGATGAACGAGGAGAAAATGCTATGGTGAACGAGAGAGAGAGGCTGAGAGAGAGACTGAGAGAGAGAGACGAGAGGTCGATGCCGCCTTCTACTGATTTGCGAGATCACTCTCTCCTTCTCTCCCTTTTTCTCCGTCTCTCTTCATCCTGATCTACCTTCTCCTGCTTTTTCTCTCCTCGCAACTTGTCACCCTGCCAGTCCTCCCCCTCCCCCGCCCTCTGTTTCTGGGTTTGCTGTTCATCGGAATGCGAGAGTACTCTTCTCGACCTCCTCGACGATACGCCAGAAGAACCGACTGATTTTCTGTCCCATTGCTTCTGTCGTCGAGCCTATTTATCCTTGCAATTATCGTACCGACTGCTTCGCCCGATTCTACACCAAACGCGGTAACTTTATTCGCTGTGAGTGTATGTACAGTGTTAAGTAGTCTGAGAGCGAACGAAATTTTTGGCAATCGAACGTTTTAAGGGGACTAGGCAGTCAGATTTGGTCAAAATGTAACTTTTTTTGAGAATTAATTACAAGTAAATGAATACATATTGTGACTAGTACTTTTAGGTAATGTTTACTAATACTATAAACTGTAAAAAAATATTTTTTTGAATAACATATACTTATATACGATGGTTTTACAGTCGACTGATCTATAGGCGCTTTTTTTGGAGTCGTTGCGGTTTTGCAGTGATCCTGGCCATAAAGAATTGAATTATGAAATATCCTGAAAAATTTGTTACTCTATAGGGCCCTAATCTGCACTGAACTTATTTAAAACGAAAAAAAATAAAAATTGTAAAAATGGCGGCAGTAAAGTTAAAAAAACGCGATTTTTCATTAAAACAGAAGCTCTTTTATATTTTTTTTTGAAAGAATAGGAGTTTTTGCAGACATATGCATAGGTTCAGGCCTTAACTAGACATGTTTTAAATTTTCTCAGTTTTTTTTCAAGTCGATTTGAACCTCCGTTTTTTCGCAATCACTGCAAAACGAAGAGAAAGTATGATTTCGAGAAAAACGCGTTTAAAATTTTGAAAGACCATAACTACTACATACATCGCGATCGAACTTTTCGGCTGTCAAATCCTTAATTTTGCGAATTTTAACATGATTCAAACGGCATTTTATTCGGGAAGGATAGTACATTCGAAAAATACAATAAAAAAAAATGCATTTTTTGACTGCCTAGTCCCCTTAAGCGCATTTCATATTTTTGTGTGCTTTTGTTTGTGTTCGTTTGGGATCGATGTTTTTGTACACTGCCAGTTGTGATAATTTTGGACGTATTTTACAAGTGGATGCAAGTAGGCGATAAGCGATGCAGTTGAGTCGGGATTGAGTTGAGAGTGGTCGTGCAAGAAGATCGGAAGTCTTACGCAGTTGCTTTTTATATAGGGTGGTAGAAAAGAGTATTCTCAAATTGAATGAAAAATCTTAATTACAGGTGAGTCGAAAAATTAATATTGTTTGAGTTGTAGACTATTTCAAGTTGAAAACATTGATCAGAGGATTGTTTACTTGATCTTTATTTGTTGGACATTTTTTATTCAGTTTGTTGAGTACTATCTACCCTGTGCGTTCTAAATACTTCTATTAAAACCCTGTGTGGGTCGAATTTTCATTCGATCAGACTTCCTCAACATACTTCCAGTAGAATTTCAACAGTCACGCATGAAATCATTTTGGATGAATTGTGAATCGGCAACAATCGCTGAAACTTTTGAAATTTTTCAAGCTACTGAAGTCGTGAAGAATTCCATTGGAACAAAAACGAGGCGAAAAGAGGGAACAGACTTCGCGACCGAGACGACGTCGCGTTGGGGTTGTTGCTGCGTTGTTTCGCGCGATAAAAAGGGGCGATTCACGAAGTAATTTGGCAAGTGACGGAAAACGAGAAAAAAAAGGTTGATGCATCTTTTTATTCCACCGGGCGAACTTGATAAATTTCTCTGTTGCGAATGTTAACAAGACTTTAGAGACGATTGCTATAGCTTTATTATTATCAAACTCTTCCTTCTACAGATTGAAAAAAACGTTGTTGTAGACAACAAAATTGTGAAGTGGAAATATTGAGTAGTATTGCCGATCAAAGTCCCCATTAAAATGATTGAAAACCATTTTCACCACCAACACGGTTTAAATTACGATCAGCCACCAAGAAGAAATAAAAAAACTAGGTAGTGTTAAACAAGACATTCTGTCGATTAGATAGCGTTCTTATCTAATATAATTTTAGATTCAATAATTCCTTGCATAATTTATCAAATTATAGAGCAAGACAAAAAACAAATTCCTCACATCATTCATTTCTCGGTCCTATGAATAAATCATATCATCAACTCCCATGGGAACATTATACGAATCCTTGTGGTTTAAATCTGCAAATCCGCTAAATCTCGGCTAAATAAAATCACGAAATCCATTGTTCCCTGAAATAACACGAAGATGTGCCTTCCGTGCAAGAGCCACGGGACTAAAAATAAAAGAGGCCCGAAAAGCGGAGGGAAGAAAGCGCAGAGGAGGCTAAAATAATACGAAAGATTTCAGTATCTCGTATGCGTGCGCGGTCGTATTTCCGTCAGCCAGGTATTCGCGTTAACGAGAGACCCGTTCCATATGGTTCGTGGCAAAAAGCCCCTTAAGGTTGACAAATTTCAATTACACGGCCACGTTGCTCCGTTCGTACGGTGGTGTCCCGTAGCTCGCTAACTCGCTCGCGGTGTTCTCCGGTTTATCTCGAGGCGAGCGCGTAATCGCACGATTCCAGCGAAACCTGTCGTCAGCGAATTCCTTCGGCGAACAAAGAGTCGACTCGCTCGTTGCTTCGGACGAGACAACTATACACGCTCGCCAAAACGTTCAAACGACCGCCAAAAAGTCAAAACGACCGTCAAAAGATTCGATCCGGCGATGACGTTGGCGCGCGAAACTCGCGTCCGTTTGAATGTCCCGCGCGAGCGCGGAATTAAACGCTTTTGATACGCGTGCGCGAAGAGAGGAACATTATGATCAGACGATTATGTTCGCCTGCATTGAATGCACGGGATGGTCTAGAAACAGTGGATCAATGGAAAATTGAAGATGACTTAACCCTCTATAACGCCATGTGACTTGGAAGTAACATACCTATAGATCTATATTTTTTAAGTTTCATTTCCTTTATTTATCGCTGTGTAGAATTATATTCTACAACCATGCTATCACCAAGGAGTCTGTTCGTTTATTATTATATTTATTTATGTTTATATACCGCGATACAAATTTTACCATTTGTCTTTATCATTTACCTGATGTATCATTTTAGTCATACCTAAGAAAATTCCATTATAGAGGGTTAATGTTATTTAATTTAATAAAATATTCTCGGAAAATTTTTAGCAAGATGAATATTGTGAGGGTAATAGAAGCCAGTATCTATATGATCAGATAGTTGAATAGTTTTTCCGTTGTGATTCATGTGAAGATTTTGACTGTCACAGTGAGAACTACAAACTTTCTATATTTTTATATAGAATAAATATAACTTCAAATTCTACCTTTTTTAATCAGTAATATTTGTAACTATTATAATTTCTCTTACTGGCTCTATTAAAGTTTCGTAAATATATTTCTTAGTACAGGAGATGTTCAAGCAGAATAGTATGATGCGTCTGACTAGATAAAAGCTCTGTGCGTTTCTTTATGCTTTTTTTTAAATTGTCAACCCATTTTAATATTTTTCTATCGTTATATAGGGTGAACTGTTATTGGACCAATCTAAATTTTCTTATCACGCATGACATGATTCTGAAGGTCCTTCAAAATGATCGGTATCAGATCTTCTATGAACCGCATCACATGTCTTTAAGATCGTTGAACCTTAACTAGCATTATCTTGAAAACTGACTTGCACAGTATATTTTAACGCGAACAGGTTTTAAATTAGCCCCGCAATTAAAAACTTATTATCAACCGAAGTTCACGGTGCATGGCAGCACACTTGTTCTCGTCGACGCAGTTTATCGAGACTTTCAAACATTCTAACAACCTGAATTCCCGCGCAGCGAACTTTCGTCGTAGAAATTTCGGGGGGCGGTCAAAAGGCGTGCTATCGATGCTCGACGAAACATAGGAACGTTTTCAAGAGCGCAGATAACAGCTTACGAAAGCGTGCGTTTTAATCAGACGTCTCCGGCCGAATCTGAAAGGGATTGCGTGCTCGACAGTTCTGAATACTAGCCAGCTCACGCTGGTCGCGACATTTTCTTCTTCATTCTTTTTTTCTCTCTGTTCATTTCGTAACTCGGCCGGTTGTATAATAATATTTGTCGTTCGGGAGCCTAGACCTTAAAGCGACAATTTCGCTACAGTTAATTGCTATTCCACGGCGCTGTCGTTGGCAATTTCGCGTCAGATCCACCGATGATTAGGTGTGTCGTCCTTTACCCGGCTAGCCTCGCTTAATTACACGCTACGTTCGAATATTAATGAGAATCACTGCCGTTGGCACGACATCCGCCACTTACTTGTTTTCATTAGAACCTTCGGGAGCGTGCACGGCGAACAGACGCTGTCTCGTGTTTATACAACTATGGCTCTCGAGCATCGAGCTACGTAACCGAATCACGCTTCTCGCGCAGGCTAAACAGATCCGTTCCTGGTAAATCAGATTCCATGGAAATAAGCGACAAGGCTTGACCGTGAATGAGAAACGGAGTCAGCTACCACGCAGCTGCCGTCGATCGAATTCGTTCCGTCCTCGTAGCTGAATTCATCGTCGTATCGCTGAACCGACTTGCAACTTACACGACGGCGTTTCAAAAAGTAACAGCAAATTGACAATATTTCACGAAACGAATACTCCAGGAATTTCAAACTCCCGCGTAGGGAAGATACATTCCTAGAGAAGGTTTTGACACTGCCCAATACATGATGTGGCGTGCTTAATTGAAAAGGAAGCATATACAAAATGGCAGCGCCCTTAGCCGTTTGCACCGTAGAGGAGTAGCCAGCAATTATCAGATTTTTATGGTCACAGGGTGTGAAACCTCGTGAAATTCACAGAAGAATGCTGCAACAGTATGACATACGTCAGACCTTACAGCATCCCCCATACAGCCCTGACCTCGCTCCTTCTAACTATCATGTTTTTGGACCCCCGAAGGACGCTTTGAGAAGACGAAGATTTGGAAATGATGACGAGATCAAAGAAGCGGTGCATTGCTGGTTAAATGCACAACCAAAAACATTTCTTTCTGATGGAATAAAGAAATTGGTGCGACGGTGTGAAAAGTGTATTGAAAAGGAGGGTGATTATGTAGAAAAATGACGTATCATTTGTGCCCCCAAATTGAATTATATATCTCAAAATATTTCATGTGCTCTTACTTTTTGAAATACCCTCGTACATTGTCAACGGCAATCCGAAGGAAAAGGATTCTTCGGGTCGTCGATCAACGTTTTTACCGCCACGAATATTTTACGAAAACCCGAGTCCGAATTGGTCACTGCTCATTGACGTATTGTAAACCTACAGCAACTCACATTACGCAAAGTGTTGTCATTTTTAACATTAGATCGAACGTGAAACATGGTAAAGAGCACTTGACAAACTTAAGAAGGAGAAACGGCCTTGAGGTGCCTAGTCTCTGTGTTCCTGTAATGGACGCTTCAAGGTCGTTCCTCATTCAGTCAGACATGTTAACACTTTGAGTGCCACGCTGCACCAGCTGTAAATGACAGACTTTCTAAATTTGTATACAAAATTAATATAACTATAAATTGTACCCTTTATAATCAATAATATCAATAACATTCATAATTTTTTTACTGCTACTATTGAACCTTATTAAATATATTCATTAATACTGTACATAATCAAATAAATAATGATTGAATTTTTGTGTCACCCAAATATGAGTAACGTGGCAGTCTAAGTGTTAAAACATAAGTTAAGTCGAGCTTACCCCACGAATTCGCGTCTGTTCGGGATGAATGAAGCCATCGACCACTTACCTGAAAGAAAAAGAAAATATCGGTGAGATACATGCGTTGTCGACGATGGAATTGGTGCACATATTACACATGTGTCTTTCGTGTTACGAGGTCCAGACATTATACAGTGAGGATCGACATTCGTGATACTTTAAATCAAACAGAAAAACAGATGTATCGTTGAACAACTCAAGCAAGGCTAACTATGGCCAGCTCAACGAAGACAGCATTCGTGTTATCGGCGCTTCCTGTGCCTCGAGGTATGAGAACGAAACTGCAGAGAGATGGTTGCGTCAGCGCGGTACGAGCTCAGAATCGACTAGGCACAAAGACAATACCTTGTTCAAGTGCAATGTCACAAGCTCCGTTCACGCAGGACAGACAAGAATCGACGATGCTTCGCGAACTTGTTAATAAACCATTATCGTTTTCCGAGTTTCAACGACAATTAAAAAAATAATACGGTAAGACGTTAAATAGGGATTATTTCAAAAGAAGTGACCTTCAGGGGCCTAGTTTCAATTTTCCTGCAATAGCTTCCCTATTTTATAATATATTATTCAACACGAACCGATGCATATGAAGCATTTGAACTGCCACTTTTCTTTTCAATAATTCCCTATTATCTTAAGTGTTTTATTTGAAATGTACTTCAAAAGACAGGTGGTTGCTAGGAACCAATTCAAACAATTTTTTTTACTAATTACATTGAAAATAGCATTGGAACTTTGCTAAGATCTGATATTCGTGGTGAAAAAAAATGTTGGGAAGTATAATACATATTGAAACTGGCAATTTAAAAATTTCGAGTGTGACTTGACATAGGAGTACCTGTGAATAAAATCGATGTCGAGTCACACTCGACAAAGGAGTTCAAAGAGTTAAACCAAAAATTGAATAGAACTGGCTATTAGATGTTACATCCCTGTCAATAGTCTTCGACTTTAAGAAGAAGCTTTAACACTTTGAGTGCCACGACTCCCATATTTGAGTGACACAAAAATTCAATCATTATTTATTTGATCGTGCACAGTATTAGTGAATATATTGAATAAGGTTGAATAGTAGCAGTAAAAAAATTAAGAAAGTTATTGATATTATTGATTAAAAAAAAGTACCTATTTTTGAGTTATATTAATTTTGTATACAAATTTAGAAAGTTTGTCATTTTCAGCTAGTGCAGCGTGCCACTCAAAGTGTTAACAAGACATTCTATAACATTATACTGTGTCGGTTTACCTTGTCCAAGAACTAAATCGGTGCATATAAAATTATCCTTTTGAATGGAAGAGAAGTTCAAATATGTGTGTTTGTTGTTGTTTGCTGTTCTATCTAATGAAAACAGTTACCACCGACTCGTACACATCATTTCCAACGATTAACTAAAACATTTATGCCTTCCTACATTCCGCTACCTGAAACCGGAAATTTCATACGCGCCAATCCAACGTTTTCAGGAGTTCGTGTCAGTATCCCTCAAGAGGTTAAGCACCAAAGCCGATTCGCGAGTACGCGTTGAACCAGATTCAAGTCTATTAAACGGTGACAACACGGCGTTCGGAGGAGCGGAGGAAAATCTGGAGAAAAATAGGGAAGAGGATAAGAGGACGAATCCGTAAAGGATACAAGATAGGCCGAGGCGAGCAACAGTGTTTACAGTCTCCGGATAACGTGAACCATGATCCCGAGAAACCAGGCCACGAACATCTTTCTCCTTTCCTCGTTATTTTCCACGTTCTCTCTTCGGGAACACGTTCAGTCCTCGAAACGTATAAGCGAATCGCGTGGTTTTCATTAAAGGCAACCGCGTCGATATTAATTAGTTCGGGCGGAATAAACGGTGCAAATAAACGGCGAGAACGAACCGCAGCAAAACACTTTGAAGCACTATTTTTCCGAGTATTTTTCCCCGTCGATCGATGCTTAAATCGAAAATGCACAAGCGGTTTAACTCGTCGACGCGCATTGTTTTTCGGGGACCAAGTGTTTCTTGCCTCATTGAAAAATTGCTGGCGCATTATGCAACCCGATATTGTTACGTAAATGAATTCTTGTGCAACGAAAGTGCCGTTCTACCACCGGTCGTCAGGAATAAATTGTCGCGCCTTTTGTTCCATTCGCGGATTTTGTTTCGCTCCGAGGGAATATCGTGATCAATTGAAAGAACTGTGAAAGGATTGGTCGGCGGGCTAAACCGAAAGCTAACGACACGAACGCATGGGAGTAATTTCTTCTCGGAGAAAGTCACTCGGTGTTCTGCTATTCATACTAATTAAACTCCGTGTTCACGGTTCATTACGCGGCTGCGAGTATTCTCGAAAGTTCTTTCGAAGATAAGTCTTACGGGGTTAAAGGATTAAAGTGACGGGAGAGCGTGGTGCCGAAGCGGACGATCGAAATGCGTGCAGCATTCGATTTCTTGTGACAGTGGAATGTGCAAAGAGTCAAGGCACGATTCCGGTTCGACGGGAAATTAATGCGTGGAACGCTTGAAATGCCAATACTTGTTAATACAAGTAATTGATATTTTTGCTTGTTTTTTCTTGTAACTTATTTCCTACGATCCCGCCAGGCATCCAATATAGTGGCTCTTCGTACGCAGGTATAGTTCTTAGGACGTCGGTAAAGGTGGAGTAAAAGCTAATCACTTATACGTAGGTCCTCCGGGCAAACAACCATAGCAGTCGATACTGGATAAGAAGGAACAGAATTTGCTAAATCCTCGAGGATTATTTCACCCACTTGGCAAGCAACATTGTCATTTTCAGCTGACACAGCGTGGCAGTGAAAGCGTTAAGGTGAAACTTTGCAAGTGTTTCGCGTCACTCGTGGATGCATGCATCGATCCGACTCGTCCAAGTGCTCAACGACTCGTTCGGAGTCCTCGGGCCGGTCGTCGGTTCGATTTATCGACAACGAAGGGCTGAATCCGAATGTAGGGGCGCGCGTAAACGGGCAGGAGGGCGACGGTTGCATAAAGTGGTGGAAAATTCGGGTTCAAACCTGTGAAAGCGGGGAAAGAAGATCAATAAAGTGGTATGCCATACTGTCGGTGCCGGTGCTGTTGTAGTAGCGGCTGGCTGGTGTGTATTATTAAGCGGAGGTGTGGAACCAGCGACAGAGGAGAAGTGGAGGAGAGAAGGGATGGGGTTGACGATAGACGAGAGAGAAGAACCACGAGGATGCGGATGAACGAAGACGACCTGCAGAGAGGAGACGAGAGAAGAGACGGAAAGGGAGGAACCATTGAAGAACGACAGAGAACAGGGAGATGAACGGAACTGGGGGAGAGCAGAAACTAAAAAATTGCAAACAGGCCAAGAAATCGTTCGCCCTGAATGTTAACCGAGTGCCGAATTTCACGAATAATACGATGGATGCGAAACGATACGACGTGATTCGACAGGGAGGTATCGTTTTACGTTTTCTCTACTCACGAAGATTCATATAATTTGATAAAAATTTCCTAGAGGTTTAATTCAATGATCATTAGAATTTTTACTATAGAGATATATCTTTCACTTGTACGACGGAATTAGCCCCCCTGCCTTACGATTTTATTAATCGCCAAATGCGCTATAATTGAAATATAAAGGGGCTTTTGACAGCTTGATTCTTATAAATCAGTGTAAGACTGTGTCCTGTTTTTCTGACACCCAGAGCATAATGTTCATCACGAATACGACTTGTTATAAGACAAGGGATTGAGTAACATTCAGCTGTAATTATTAAATATTTTAAAGTCATGTTCAACTTTTTGCTGTAACACGTTCGTGACGTTGGTTTCTCCTGAGAATTGGCGCATGTATGACTCCGTTTCCTATGTGTTTCCTTGGCAAACCAAACGTCTGCCTTCTTCAGGTTTGACCCTTTCGCTACCGGACGCTTCAAGCGAAAATCGTCCTCAGTGCGCGGGACGATGATCGCAGGGACAGTAACCGATATCCTTTATTCGTTTACATGGTTCTGCTGTACCGTGGATGAAACGGGAAGATGCGTGGACAGCGCGGTGATTTAGTGGAGCGAGAAGACGAAAAGTGAGCATCGCGTAGCATAACCGCGTCGGTTGCAACACGGTCTAGTTAGCAGCGCAGTTTTCTGCATGGTTTACACGTGGAATGGACGGTGCAACGGGAAAAGGTGAATTAGAAATTCGTTCTACATACTTACGTCGGTGTAAAGCCGACGTTCTGCGATACTCGCTACCTCGATTTTCTTCTTTTTGCATTGGCTTGAACGATGACAATGAATTTCTTTATTAAAACGTTCACCGCCACGAAGATTACCGGTGATCGACGATTTTATTTATTTCATTCGATTGGACGCGCTCATGGTTGGATCATCGTAAAGATTGGGGCATGGGAAGCTATAAATTTATTTGGAATTTTTTTATTCCAAATAATGCATGACTGAACAAAATGCCCCTGTGTGTTAGAATTAATTAGCCTCAATCTCTTCAGGGATACTGATGCACAAGTTGACACAAATATGTATAACGTATTCCCTAATAGCTACCTTGTTCATTTAATAGCTATAATTTCATATTGAACAAATATAGTTTGTCCAAATTGAACAAATTCGTCCCTAAAGAGGTTCATGTACCTGCATTTCAGAATCAGAGATATTTAGTCATTTATGGTTGATGCACTGCATCCAATAATATCTTCCGCTAATGAATGCACAAATAACTGAGGATGGACAGTTATTTTTAAAAGTACAGTACACACGGACTAATGTACATGTGTACTCTCATAGTTTGCAGGCACTAACGTTATTTAAAGTACCGGTGTTCGATTTGTGAGCGTTTCGACTCAACGACAATTAGCAGGATCGATTGGCGTATTTGAACAGTGAAAAAAGCGTTGTAATCGTGAAACCGTGTGCACGACGTAACATCGAGGTTATGAATCAGACTTTAAAGGGGAAACTCGAATATCGTGGGGCGCTTTGAACCACGTGCCATTGCCGATGGTGCATTCGTAGAATTCGCCGTTTTCAGCCACCTTTCAGTAAAATCGCTCGAGATTAACCCGTTTCACCCCCTGCTTGGATTCTGTGCGACACCTATCAGGGTGATTTTCTAAGAAAACTCGACCTCAAGCTACGTGATTTGACGTTTCGATAATGAAAGAGTGGTTAAAAATCAATTCATCCGCTTTAAAGACACGTTGACCCGTTGACTTCCATGAGGATCACCGATGACCGCTGTCATAAACTATATTTCACCAAACAACTACAGCTTTCTATACAATTTTCAGTAGAATTAAGATTGCACTGATAATACGAGGTATCGACAGTACGAGCACATAATTAGGTATTTTTCCCCCTCGTGATTTGTATTTAACCTTACAGTAAACACGTGTACAGAAATCATTGCACACGCCAGGCCCGTCAGATCTGTTACCCCTTCCTCCTCAGTTTGGTTATTGTGTTATCAATTGTCATGTGGAAAATAATCATCAATATTCGGAGATACATTTTTTTAGTAATATTAACAGTTCAAAGAGTTTTAATAAAAATAGAGAAGTACAAATATAATTATCATATAACATACATATTTAGAACTCGAACTTTTTTTTTGTAATCGCATAGTCCTCTCAGGCCCAACGTGTGCTCTGTAGGGTTAAACAGGATACTATAACACGTCTGACCAGACATGGCTGTTTTCACTGCAGTAATCGACATGGCAACCCCTTGGTGTTTCTTCGAGTTTGTCGAAGGAAAGAAACTCATAGTGACCTAAGAAGTGTTATAAATATAAAATAGAAAGTGACATAGAATATTATACCCCATTATAAAGTAGGAGTTTCAAAATAAAAAATGAGAAGGAACGCGTGTTCTCCAGTTTCTTTCGATTTTCACGAGGACGTCGACAACGTTCTAATTTACAATCGAACAATTAACCTTGAACACCCGATACTTTGTGCTTTTACCATACCTCCATGATCCTGCAACAGTGAACTTCAGTCTCCAGTAACAAAAATTATAAGACAGCGGTTATAGTCACGCAGGTTGCGTTGAACGAGGGAACGCGTGTACTCCAGTTTCTTTCGATTTCCATGGGGATATCGATAACGCTCCACCGCTTCGGCTGTTATCTCGTTTCGTTCTCGTTTCGTTCCTCCGGTCGTTCATCCCCTGACAACGCATCGCTTCTTGAAACACGGTGGCTCTTCGTCGCGCCAATAGAAAAACGAACCGACGCGATGCGACGCACGAACGCGATCGACTTCGCGATTTCCTTCGCCCTTTCGAACGTTCAAAGGTTCGAGGAGGCTGCTCGGCTAACCTTCGCCGCTCTGCATCTCCGCGTACCCTTTTTCCTCTGTAGCTGAGCATCCTCCCTCTCCACACATACACTGCGTCGAACCTAATGTTTTATTTTTCCTCGAATACCGACCCTTTTCTTTCGTCGAACGATTTTCCACCAGAGTGTTCCGTAATACACGGATTTATTGGCATAACACGCTGCTTTACCAACGACCGCCTGATCTCACGCTGATGGAATCGCTTTGATCGTTACTTTTTCTTTCTTCTTTTTCGATCTTCCTCTGATAAGATTCCGTGTAAATGCGTGCATGGAAATGTGTCCCCGTTTCGATTCGAACGAGCCTGGAAATTTTCTTCGGTTTTGTCCCTTCGTTTCGGAGTTTTACGGTTTGCCTGTCCACAGGGTGGGCCTCCTGAGTTAGGTGGACTTTAGGAACGAATACGATTGTTATGAGGATGAGAATAAATTATATGATCGTTGGACTGAAATGCTTCTCGTTTGAGCTATGTAAATTTATTGTCCACTGTACGGTTTTAGAAGAACAGCCGAGGGAGTTCGATGTATCTCTGATCATAACCCCAAGTGGTCGAGACTGTTCATGATCGACCGAATTACTGTAAGTATTTGTCATGTCGCTCTCGCTATCACCGTACATCACTCTGTGAATCACTGTATTTTTGCCTCTTCGTTGGACCTTCTCTCCTTTACACGAAAATTCGTTAAAAACCATGTTGTAGTCGTTTAGACGCTCGGTTTTCATTTTCAAAATCAGGGAGGTCGATTCCCAATTCATTATTCTTCAGTATTGAAATATTTAAGTCGGTTATCGAACACTTATCTGGCTAAATTTTAAATGAACCTCGCCGTCGGGAGTTTAAAATGTTATAACAAGAGAAAATGCTTTCGGGCGATCACATTCGTTCGATCGTTTTCCATCTTGCCAGCGAGGAAGTTACCTTCGAAACGTTTTATCAATTATTTCAGTCTCACAGTGTATACAGGAACTTCGCTCGACATCCAGAATCTGCAGCGAATATTTCCAGGCATGTTCTTGGTCCATTTTCATCGTCCAACGCCGATCGGTTTACATTTTCCCGAAAGCTATTCGTTTCCTCCGGTCGATCATGAGTCTCCCCGATTTGCATCTCGATCTCCGATTTCCCTGGTGATCCATCCGGCCCGGCGACGCTTTCCGGAGTGAAAAATGCTTTGACAAGGGGTTTATTCGGCATGTGAGAATACTCGAATTAATCCCTCGACTGTGAAAGACGCGAAAGGGCTGTCGCGTGAACGCTAAACGGATAGATTCTTGGTTTGAACCTTTCCATTCGAAATTCGTCCGATAGATCCTGACCACGCAAAAAAAGGAATTTCACATTACACGAAATTTCTTTAACACTTTGACTGCCACGCAAGTTGTATATGTTTTGCCCTGAAGGCCACAATAGTATTTTCATAATTCTAAGTATATAATGATAACATATTACGTAATATGGTTAAATAAGATCATATCCTTATCAATAGTGTGTTTATCTCGCTGGTTATAATGGTCACAATGTTCTCTAGTTATTTACGTTGTTCAAAATTTTTTAATTGATGATGTTCACCTTATTTTAATCATTCTAAAAAATGTAGTAATGCCGGTTTCGCATGATCACCAGGGTCCCACTGAGAAAACAAGCGCCGGTCACGGATGACCACCGTGGAAGTCACCGTGTTAAACCTTATGTGGACAACCAAAATGTTCACGGTTGTTGTACAACCGGGGTACTCCAATACCCCAAGCGTCCTGTTCCGATAGATCAGATATACAGCGATAATTCTACTTATATACTTTCCCAGAATATTTAGTTTTCCCATTCTACACTATACCAAGGGCTATTTTAAGCGATTTGAGCGAAAAAATTAGTCGAAACAACAATATAATTCGATGCTAAAGTCAATCGCATGTATGCGTGCAGTTTTTGACTCTCGACGAAGATAACTGTTTTTGGTCCAGTGATGAATCGAACCTTATCTTGTATATACAGTAGAACCTCGATTATCCGAACACTGATCATCTGAAAATTCCTCTTCCATGTAAATTACGAACTAAAATTATCATCAGTAACACTACGTACCTAATTTTATTCCGTCGTGTATTTTTATTTTCTAAACCAACAGTATCATTTTTATGCGTAAGGTAGCTAAAATATGATTAATCTTGTTACCAATTACAGTTCGGATAATCGAGGTTCTACTGTATAAACAAGTATACGCACTCACGGACTGATCTAGAGAACGAAACGAGGAACTGCATCAGTTTGAATCAGTTCTTTGAACGAATACGACGTGCATTTTGGTCAAATTTTCTGTGGACTTTTATTCTGGAACGTATAGTGTCTTCGTGGAATACACTTTTCAATTTCTAAAGGTGTATGATTCTATGTAAAAATGGAAGAACTATTGGTAGAAGAATTTTCAAAGTAAATATCAGGCTTACATACAATATCTGAAAACAATTTTCACGACATGTATAAATTGTCATCTTAACAGTTAATAACTGCAATTTATATTATTTATGTTAATAAATAAACAGTATTAATTAAGAATCTTGTGTTCTGTATAATTTGTTTATAAAACTTCCGTTCATATTTCATCCAACTACAACCCGTCTTATATGGGTACTTCGGTTATTCAACAACTGTATAAATAAGTTTGAAGCTTTACTATTTAAAATTCTTTTGCTGAAATTTTTATTTTCAAAACATAAATCGACGTAACTGTTCAAAGAATGGAGATCCGGAGCGGTCTTGCGATATTTTGATAAAAACATAAAAAATAGGAAATATAGAAATGGGTATCCGGTCGCCCACATAAGGGTTAAAGGCAATCTTTTATAAACAACATCACTTTTTGATTTGCTGCTTCCGTGTTAAGTAGGAAAGTGTTTCCAACATTTCTCCAGCATTGCAGGTACTTTATCAAGTGCCTGAGGACTGATACTGATTGTGAGTAGTATCAGCAGTGTCAGTGCGTCTAAAATTTACACCCAGAAACCACAAACGGTACTAACTACGTATATCTGAAAATTAATCGATGATGATAACGCGCAGTAAAGGCTATATCTCTTCGCGTGGATCACGTTGTTCCGTTCGCGCGCAAAGATTAACTACCTTGTGGAACCATTGGCAGTTATCACTCGACGAAATCCTCCTGAAACGCACAAAGCTCACCCTCTGTTCGCCAGAATGCCAAGGGGAAAAAGGGAATACATCTTGAAGCAGCTTTCCGCTTTTTTCCTTCGACACCGTCGACTCGTTTCCGGTGCTCCTCCTGGCCTGTGTTCAGAGGAAATCTATACGCGTTTCTCGGGAGATGGGTTTTCCCAATTCGGTTAATAGCCATGTCTGATTTATCGGAAGGCTGTCGGTCGCAAGGCCGCTTTTGCTTTTGCGTTTGCTTTTGCACCCTCTCACCTCGTGGACTCGTCCTTGACGCTCCTCCGTTGTTTCGACGCAGCGAATTCGCTGATAACGTCATCCCGTTTCGATTTTCGATCTCGTTAGGTCGACTCGCAATGAGAATCGTTCGTGCAAACAGAAACGAGTGAACACCTCGATAGAATAATTTATCTGCGGTTTCTATTTATTCTTCTTAAGAATCCTTGGCGTTTTATTTGGAACTTCTTATGAATTGCTCGAAACAGAGGTTCGAATATTTAAACGATTTATTGCCCACCAAGGTGTTTAATAATATGATAATTCTAAATGATGCTCGTATAGTAAACGTTGAATTAAAATGTTATAATTTTAGATGGATTTTCCGAATTATTCGATTTTCTCAGCCTTTATGTCGTATGTCAAAAGTTTCAGAAATCATTGAAAATTCAGGAAAGTCGTTCCTGTTTAATTTGACAGTAACTCTTAATGCTTAAATGGCAATCGAAATGGATGACTTTAACTCGATGAACGGCTCATCGCTAGCGTACTGGATAGTAGACCGATCGAAGAACGAAGAAACAGTGGTACATTATCAGGTTTTGAGATTAAACAACAATCTCTACTCTTTGTTCGTCAGAAAATCCTTTCAACCAGCTCCTACTTATCGATATCTTCGAATAAAACTTTAGTTTCAGGACTTTTGGGCGATATTTTTGGATTAATCGTCTCAGCCGATGCATCGATCGGTCGTACCTCGTCCACGCTTTGACCCGACTTCCTGGCAATTTTGTCGCTATCAATCCTCTGATACAATTTTCAGTTTCAGCATTTTATAGTGCATATAACACGGTTATTTCATAAGATAGTATGCACATGTGCGACTGGAACTATCGGTAGATGCTTGCGGCGAAGAGAGTAGAAAAGAAAGTAATAACCTTTGCTATATGGTCGTCGTTAAATTCACGCGCACAGGCTGAATAATGTGCGGTGGAGGCGTTTTAAATCGTTATTTCGATCCGCAGCCGCAAACATGAAAGATGTTCCCTCATACCACTTGGAAAATCCCAAAAATTAAACTATCCATTCGACTTATAATCCTCCGTCATAAATTACTCATATTCTTTCATTATTTTGCTAGACATATCTGCCCGTTAGTTACTCTTCTGTTTCACTGTCGAACTTTCGTTAAACTGTATCTTCAACTAATCGTAAGCGTGTCGCCCGATCTCTGTATCCAACCTCTCCAGCTGGATCTCTCTGTTCGGATAGCCGATCGTTGAAAATCTCCTCGAAGAACAGTGAAACAGCGGCAGCCCGATGCGTCGGTTGATCCAAAAAGTATGATCGTCCGGTTCGCGTGAGAGGGTTAGCCTGGTTCTTCCGTGGTGCTCGTTCTTTCGTGTCGGTAGTGGGTAGGTGACGGTGGTAGGTAGAGTAGGCGGGTGAAGGTGCCTCCATGTTATGCAGCCCCACCACTGCCTCTATCCTGACCAACCGGCTGTTTACTGTTTGGCCTCCCGGGATATCGATCCCAGTGGCGTAAGAACCGGCAACCTAGGGCCACCGAGAAATCGGCACACCGTGTGCTTTTGCCCGTGGGCGGTTGGCAACCGAGCTTGTTGATACGCCGTGAATCCTGCACTGATTCTCTAACCCTCTTGGACTAACGGCGTCGCTTCAACAAATTGACTTCGACGGACCGCCACCCCCGGCTTTAATTGGCGATACGCTTGCTTCTCGACGACCCACGGTGCTCCGGATGAAGAAAGAGACCGGCATAGGCCACTTGACCCGCGAATCGATTCGCGATTCGACGAAGTCGTTTTTCACCGGAGGCATATTATTTTGAGGAGAGCTGGCGACAGATGGCCTGTAGCCGACGACGAAAGCTTGCACGGGGATATTCGATACTCGCGGACGAGCCGGAGATCCGATTAACTTCTGGTTCGATGGCCAGTTCTGTGGCTGCGTTCACCGATCATTTTGTAAGGAAGGAAATCGAAATGTTATAATCGATGATTTCTTCTGATCCTTTCAATTGTGTTCATGCTTTCGATACGGTGCCACGGAAGTACTTACAGTCACGTGGGTGAACACAACTAGAATTTAAGCTAAGCTAGACTAGGAGAGCTGGTAAGTATCTGTAGTTTTGAAATCACCGCTCTGGGTGTCATTCTAGATGTGATCCTGCACAGTTTTCTCCGGACCCTTAATCGAACCATGTTGTTTTGCGTCACAGCGTCGATGTTTATATTTCGCGATGATCGGATGACGCGGACTTCGAACTAGATTTAGATCTAGCGAAGGCCTTCGAAATTTGTAAGAGTGGACTGTATTAACCCTTAAAAGCTATCGTAAAAAAAAATCACGTTAACCTTAAAGGCTATCAGGGGTGAAATTTCACCCATGATAGCCTTTAAGGGTTATATTGTATAGAACTACACACCGTGTCAACAAAGAATGTATATTAGTACTTATAACTGTGTAAGAATTACAAGAATTTCAAAGTATATAGCTATATCGGCTGTGTAGGCTGCGCAAAATATGTGTATGTGTTTCAGAAACTTATCAAGAAGTCTCTAAAATCGTCCGTGTATGCTATTTTATAAATGCTGTGTGTTGTACGAGATGTGTGGAAGTCTCTTTCCATTGGTGTTCCTGCTTTCTTCTGGATGTGTCTACTATAGCGAGGATGTACTCGTTTCTAGAATTCAGACTGCAAGTAACGCTATTATTAGGAGGTCAACATTGTCCTCCTCGATTGGGCCTAACGCACGTGCTATCCAGGTGTGTGCGGGTCCTCCAGCAAGGCGCTCATAAAATAATTTAGTTTCCGTGCCGGCTAATCCGTGCATCGGTGAAGAACTAATTTTTACGACCAAACACATGTTTTAGATCGTTTACACTATTTACCTTGCCATTTAAAATACGTCATAATGCAATATACGGTACTCCCTCGCTTGTTTGCTACCCTAACACCCAACACACAGAAAAGCCAATATTTGTGCACAAGTTGGAGCGTTTCTTCAAGGGTGCCAGCGATACCGTACGAGCTACAAAGTCGTTAATTAAACCATGTAATTGGCGCGACGAAGCCGTCCATTTATCGAATCGCGATCGTGGAATGAGCGGGGTCGATAATATGTCGAAGAACGGAAGCAGGAACGGCCATTGTTGTGGCAAGAGGGTCGAAGAATGAATCTTGCTGCGAATGGATTTCGGGTTGGGATTAAGCCGCCCCACTTTCGATTCCGTTCGACTTATTGTGCTGCAGCCGCCTTCAATAACCTTCGGTACCGACCCTGCAATTTCCGGACGTGCGAATTTTCAAATATCTACGCGCCGTTCTACCGTTAAACGAGCTTCTCCGGTCGCAAAACGATACCATCGATATCTCGAACCTACGAAGGAAGGCCTACATCGCGACAGTAGAATAAAAATTGAGATTCGGTTTAATTTTTCGTTATTCTCCCTTTGGACTCCTTTGTCGAATGTTACTCGACATCGATTTTATTCACAGGTACTCCTATGTCGAGTCACACTCGACATTTTTATATTGCCAGTTTAAATATGTATTATTTCGCAATATTTTTTTTTCCCACAAATATCAGATCTTAGCAAAGTTCCAATGCTATTTTCAATATAATTAATAAAGAAAATTGTTTCTTTGGTATCTATCAACCAACGAAATGTCTTTTGAAGTACATTTCAAATAAAACACTTAACCCTTAAGTGGATTTTTGGGTCCATAGCGGTCCTGTGCAATTTTGAACTACTAATTGTTTCACATGTGTCGATATAGTTATTTGAAGATTTGTGTAATCCTCTATTATCCCATTATGCTTCTAATGCTGTAGGGAAAATTGATTTCTATTATGTCTATTCGGTAAAAATTAAACAATTATTAGTTTGAAGTTGCACAGGATAGGAGTTCACAGGATTAAGGAGCTGATGAAATTTCTGTATACTCAGTTTTATATGTACGCTTGATAGAAATTTGTCGTAGAAGAAGAATTAACCCTTTCAAAGCAATGGACTCATACACACGCTGAAAAAGAAGATGGAATCAGTGTTTAAATTGTATCATACGCAGTGAGCGAATTAATGACCACAATCCTGTAGATTGGATGCTTCTTATTTTCCAATCTACGCTCACCTTACTTGCAACTGTCGGTCATCTTGCTCCGTATGTTTCAGGTACGCGAAGGGTGTTCTGGGCCCGAGAGTGACCGCTGCATCAGGGTCATTGAGTATGGGTCTTGGTGTAGGTTTACGATACGTCCGCTACTAATGAAGACGACTCCAGTATCTTCGAGTTCAGGGCAATTGTACAGCTTATAAAATTTAAATTCTTTGCTCATTAATGATTCTAAAGGCGGAGTCTCGAGGAAGGCATCATAAACCTTATCCAAAACAGAATTCTGCGCGTGGACGACGGTTAGACGGTAGAACAATAAGTTTACAGACGTTGAAGACGGAGCTATGGCCAACAGAGATTTCGGTTTTCGCAAAATACTCGCGGCGGTCAAAGTGTTGATCGACGACCCGAAGAATCCTTTTCCTTCAGAGGTCGGTGACGAGGTTTGAGAATGTTTGGCAGTGTTTCATGTCTGTCGCGCATGCTCGACCAGACACCCTATGCGGATGTATGCTCACGTTGAAACACGTGTCCCGCAGCGTGTCGAACACACGGTATCGTCGATGCAATCTTTTCACCCTAAATCCTCGCCCAGTGTCCTAACGTGTTCGTGTCCTGACCATGATACGTCATTATCATTCCATTGGACGACCGTGTCAAATTGCTATAAACCGTTCTGGCGCCAAGAGCAATCATTCTGTTAACCTGAGGATCAATGACTTTTCTGTGCGCTTCAAACCATACGATACGTTGCAAACAACACCTTTGTAAAATTAAAATGTTCTTCGCAGATCTATCAATTTCTGCGGTACCTTCGCGTGATTATTATTTTTATTTTGCCTCTTTAATGCGGTCTCGAGCGACGAACGGTCGTTGGTGGAGTAGATTGTGAAGGTTTTTCAGCAATGAAAAACATTTTCCGCGGCGCGACTTTATTTTTGTATTCTCCAGCGGTATTATCGCCCTTAAAAAAAACGGTCGCGTTAATTTTTCGCTCGCCGTAGCGTACGCCTTTTGCGGTTGATGGATACGCCGGCCATATGGCCGGGACACGCTGGATTTTCATGAAAGTTCAAACGCTCGTTTTTCTCTTTTTCGATCCTTCACCGGAGCCTCTCTCCGCCAGTCTTTTTGTCGCGAACCTATACAGTACCACTGGTGAAATATTGTAACGCAGAAAATCGCGTTACACGCTTCCGTTTCAAGCGTAATTCATGCGACTGTTATAGCGGGCTGTATTTCTTTCTTCACCTATGAACCTCTGGTAGTTCAGGATGAACAACATATCCTGAACTCTTCGTTACGTTACACCGATTACATTTTTCTTGATAATTAAACTACACAAAATATCGTATCGTGAAAAATCATAGACTCCGGAAACAGTGAAACCTGAAGAGTTATGAAAGCCCTGAAGAACGTCTCAGCGTTAATTCAGTCTGTGAAGCGTATCATCGTATCAACCTCCAAAAAATACTTCTCAACAGTCACGTGGAAGCTGAGAGGAAAAAAGGAAAAAAGAAACGAAGAAGAGGTGGCTACGATCCGACCTGTTAACTCGGCTTTGAATCGGACGTCTTTACGAAAAGAGCAGAGGAAGAAAGGGAGAGAGAATCATGACTGTACAGAAAACGTGGATTACGGTGCTGCGTGTAATTAAGTCAAGAGGAACGGCGATTCATCGTGGGTAGATCAATTATTATATACGTTCACGAATTAATGCGATACTCCGCCGAACAATGGAAACGATTTCTCGCGTGGGCGGCTGATATGAAGACACGTCTTCGCTTCGATATATCGAAAACGTTGCTGTTGTCGTCACCTAGAAACCGTGGGCGCGGATACAAGCCCGCGAAACAGCCTTCGTGTTTCGAACGCGTGCAATAAACCGACGACATTATAACCCGCGGTGCCTCGTGCCGCGTTTTCGACTTTCGTTGCATCTTCGACCGATCGAGAATCGAGAGAACCATTCATCGAGCATTTCCTTCTGTTCTGCTCTTTGTACATTATTTTTTCAGAGTGTTTCAGGCCCGAGTGAAAAATTCCGTACCTGGTCAGACGTTATGAGGAAAGGTTACGGTCCAGAGCTCTCAAAAAGAAACCACGACAGATCATTTTACCCGGCATCTGTCAGGTGAAATTTTGTAACGAGCAGTGTCTGATGGAGTGTGACACACACCATATTTTTGAATTGTTGAAATAATGACACAAAAGCGTATTCCATACTTTGTATATTCTCTGAACACTCCACCTGACAGGGTCCGGTTTAATGAGAGGTTTGGCATTTTATCAAGGATGTCAATCAATCAAAGTATAGAAGTTTATGTCTCTTTTAATTCAAGATTGTAGACGATTTTAATGGGTCGAGTTACGGGATCTCCCTAGTGTGACGGTTGAAGAACGAAGCGATCTTTGGGAATTTTTTTGAAGAAAAGTAATAAACGTATGAATGTAATAGTTTGCTGCTGTATCAGACAGTGTTCGAAGAATACGTAATAATTATTTAGTGCAGAAATAATGATTCTGTCCAAAGCTATAGGGATTCTGCCACTGCACCTAAAAAAAAATTTGTCATCATGACTGCCATAAAATCTGCCCTCAGAATTATCAGAATGAAAAAAAAGAAATGGATTCTTAATCTGTATGAGTGTGACTATAGCCGATACAAGAATAAATGAAGAATGACGAAAAATTAAAAAATGGCAACGTCTGAAAGGAAACGTTTCGATTTTTGCACAAAAAATGGCTTGTTTTTTAAGTCGCAAAACTTGAATTTTACAAAGATATCTCTTAGAATTAATTCTAGTATCGGGGAGAATCAGACATCTACTGAAGATGCCGGCCAAGTTTCACGTAAATCGGATGACTGGATTTTGAGATATCGAGGCAGCCATTTGAAAAAATATCGTTACCAGAAAAACGCGTTCAAAGTTTCACGTACCCATTAAAAATATATGAGAGGCTCCGTTTCAAAGCCTGTAGCATTGTCAATTTTTGTAATACGTCTATAATAGTTTGGGAGTAGGTTTTTAAGGTGTGAAATCATAAGAAAATCTCACAAAAAGAATTCGATTTATTAAAACTGTCACACTAGGGAGACCCCTTAACCTCTTCAGGGACAAATTTTTTACAATATTTTCAAATCAGTGATCGTCAAGTAGAATAAAATATTATCAGTGCTGCCATACAAGTTTTTTGTTTTTATTCTTGACACATTCTGTAGTGAATAGTTCTGTTCCAAATTTTAATTCTTTTTTCATTGAGAATAATTTTAATTTAAAAGAAACTAATCGAACACACACATGCCAGTGTCCCTGAAGAGATTATACGAAACACCTTATTAAAGGGGTCTTATCGCGTCCTACGACTGTGACATTAACTTTGTTCAAAATTGAACCAGGGTCGATAGTCATTCTGACTGGCTTAACACGTTCACGACGGGCTGAACCACCGGTGGTACACAGCGAGGACAGTGACTTCAGGCCCCGTCGCGAACGTGTTAAACGCCCTGTACGTCGCAGAAGAATCGGAATAACCTTGCTATGTAAGAAATGGCGTATTTCTGATGGCGGAGCATTGTCAGCGGAAGTCCGTAGAAAGGATGCGATGCGGATGTCGCGACACGCACGGAAGAGGAGTAAAGTTTCGCGAAAGCTCTGACGTTTCTAGCGGAAAACGATTATTGGCCCAACGAGCGGTGTGCAGAGTCGGCGTGTGCGTACACTTCTTCGTATGCATAGCGCGTTTCGAGAGGGAAAGTTTCGTTATTTTCGGACGTTCGTAGTCACCTGGCCCTCATTTGCGAAAGTCTCGTAACGCTTCGGTACTTTGTCGAAACGTTTAGTCACTCTGTGCCCCTGCGCCTCTCTTCTGCTCTCTCCGTGGAAATGTTTCGATCGCCGGCGTTCCAAGAAAATTGTTGCTATTCAACGGTTCGCGTACGAGCAGCCTCTTTTGCCGTGCATACGGTAGTTTATGAGCGAAAGAACTCGGATGGCGAGAGAGAGAGAGAGGAGTTGGCAGAGGGGGGATGTTTTATGTATTCGTTGCACGAGCGTCGTTTATTGTTACCACACCTAACGGCGAAGCCCGAAATTGATGACAATTGCGCCGCTGGAAAGGAACACAACGCGTTGTCTCGGATGAATCATCTCCCGGCCTCTGCGTTTCTTCTTTTCTTGTGCTCGACTGACCTCTTTGTCTTTTTCTGGGGGACCAATGACTCCGCACCGCGTACCAGAATTAAACCGCGATTTCTCCGGAAGGCACACCGAAAATATCTGCTATTGGCTTTGCATCGCGCCGTCTCGACGATGCCACGTCGATTAATCAGGATCGCAATCGTTTCTGAGCTATTCGAAACACCTCTCGCTCAGGTTTCGCTAAAGTTTCGTCGACCGTTTGCAAGCCTGACGTTGAACATCAACTCGAAGCGCAGCGGGACGTTCGATCGAACGACTCTGTCGATGCCTGAATTTTTTTAAGCGAGCTATATGTACTTGGGATTGCGATATCGTGGGTATGGTTGCGAGAAGATCGAAATGAAGGGTGAGGGGACAGAACAGGGTATGTCCATTTTTATTCTGCAGTGTTCAACTTGAAAGAAAAATTAACCCTTAAACTGTAAACGTGGGTATTTCATGTCCGAGCTAGTTCAAACGGTTTGGGTTTCTCGCAAGCTAGTAGGTAGAAAACCGTTTTTTCCCCGCGTAAAAAAAGTTCACTTTTATGATAACCTTAATTTTGAATGTTTAATGTTATATGAATTTTTGTATATTTTTTTAAAAACTATTATCCATTGAAAACTGCATCAGACATGAGAGACCCACGTTTACAATTTGAGAGTAGCGTAAAAACGTTTACAGTTTAAGTGTTAAAATAATCTAAAACAATTATATTTTCGCTCATTTTTTTCTGTCGCCTAATTAGAGTATAACTTCATGTTATGAACAATACAGTTACATTCATTGGACCTTGTTTCTTTACTGATTCACTAAAGTATGAAAATTGATTTTCGCAATGAAGCTGTTTTGTGACATTCCTTGCTTTTTCCCGTAACCCTTCAAATACAATAGCCATTATACTGTATTCCATAATCTTATATGATGCTCTGTACATGCACATTAAAAATATCTGAAAGTGTGGCAGAATCAGAGTACACTTCATCCGAAAGATCAGCGCGATGGGTAGGGCAATATTAATGCAGCATATCCGGGAAGCTTGTGCCCTCAGGATAGAGTATTTTTTCTACGACACCGCGATGATGCTTATCGCGAAAAAGAAAATCGAGCTTTCGCCTTTCACAAGGGGTCAGCTCTCGTCTTTGTGACTCGGAGCAAAGGCGAAGACCGGGGTACGAAGGAACGAGAGAAAGAGGAAGAGGGAGTGAGAGAGAGAAGAGAGGAGGGGAGAGTCTCGGCCGCGATAGGTCGGCGCGATGATACGATCTCTCATCAGCAACATGAAGCTAACAAAGCTCGACTCTATCCTTGGTAACCGATAACGCGAAGCATCGAGCACCGACCCTTTGCTCCTTTCGCTGTGCAATTTTACCTTTACTTCCGTCACAGAGGACGATTTCATGACGCTTTGCGTGTATCGACCAGTTGGGCCCGACCGATCGCCGGTTACACCGCCAAACATCTCGATTTCGTTAAGGTAATTCGCGTTCCTGATGATCGGCGGTGAGCTTCATCCTTCAACATCAGAGAACTTCGCATGTTTGATCATTGATACATTTTTTTTTTGTCTTTTATATGACGCACCTACTTAGCTTGTTCCAGTTATTTTCTCGTTCTTCTAATTTCAAGGGGTTGCTAAAAGAAATTGGAATCTTGACAAAGTGCATAATGTTGGAATACAACGATATCCACACACAGCCACATACATGCAGCACGCACATAGACAGGATGCAGCGGGAAAGTGTTGAGACTTTTGACCTGCAGTTTTTCCAGGACACTTTCCAGGGTTAAAAAGGGGCTACATCAGTCCGAGCAGAATCTCCACAGCGCACAGACGTAGCCACGAGACACGCGAGTTATGTACAGACATTTATACAGTTCATTTATGCACATCAATGCAGTTGTAAATAATTTCTTTCTTCTCACAGTGTAGTATATATTTTATTACTTTCTTCAATATCTTTATAACCACTGGAAACGTGTAATTTTAACTACGCATTACCTGGTGCTGTTGCAAATATCGAAAATGTGCAATCCACATTGTTTTTCGTTCTCTCTCATGTTCTTGGAGCATTACAAACACACAGAACTGTGTAAATAGATGAATATATGTATAAGAGAATAAAATGTAGACGCTTTAAAATAATTATCTATATTAGCCAAATAAATACATTTTAGAAGCACATACTGAACCACTTCTGACTACACTGAAGTAAAAATTCTCTCCACACATATTTTTAGTGCACGTCAGTCCAAGAAAGCCAGTTTCATCCTAAATCTCTTCCTTGCTCCTTGTGTTACGTCGAAACTGCTTTCCGCAGAGTATCTGAAACAAGTCTTCGCACAACTACAACCGTGTATACGGAAGAAAAAAAAGGGGATTCTTTCATGGAGCGCGAGGCATTAACAAAAGCTCCAGAGCGAAATAATTTTCATCCGTGTATGACACACCGTCGATACGATCCTCGAACGTCTCTCTCTCCCTTTCACTCTGTCGTTGTTTCGTCGCGAACGAAAAGTCTCTTCACATTTTCCCGCGTTCGTTTCGACGGTGCCTCCATTATTCGAGACAAAAGCGTTCCACGAATTTCACCGCGGGAATTCGACAGCGGTCCCCGATTAAAAAATTACCTTCGCCCGCCCTGCCCGATAAATATATATATATATATATATATATATGTACATATATGTCTCTCCGACCCCGGTGGCTGTGGATTAAATGGAAAATCATGTTGGTCAACGGCATTGTCCAATCTCCACGGTCCAACTCGTTCACTTTCGTCCCCGTTGTTCATCGTCCTCTCTCCCGTTCTTCCTTCTCTTTGTCCGTCGTCGGGTCCTCTAATAACGGCACCGGTGATTTATCGACAACGGCATGAAGAGAGGAGGTCCGTTGCAGCTCCAGATTCGCAGATAGATGGACACGGTTCGGAACAGGTATAAGTAAGTACATCGACCTCTCCCATCGATTCGACAACGCGCGTTTCTCGCTTTTTTCCACCCCCTCTGGCTCCCTTGTTGCGTTGTCGTTTCGCCGTCAGCGCGAGGGAGTACGCGCGACCTAACCCCATCCTCCATCGACGGATCGAATTAGCATCGGATAATCGGGATATCGATTCATGTAAAATAGAACCTCAAATATTTGTTTTTTGAATCTCGAGAAGTCTGGTTTGTCGAGGATTACGCGGATACGATAGGAGGTCCTATCGACCGTTTCGATAAGAAGGTCGCACACAGGATAGACCGGTAACTAATAGCACGTTAATTACACCCAATTTTGTTTTTACACGAACTTTTATTACACGATTTTGATGTAACACAAATTAGAAAACAAATTTAATTCTCTTTTTACACGATTTGTTTTGATTTAACACGATCGACCCAAATTATAAGAAAAAAAATGTCTCAATGCAGATTTAATTAAAGAAGTTCTTGAACTGACCAGTAAATTGGGTAATAATTTGTCAAACATGATCCTAATGAGGAACGAGCTAGGAAGTTTCAACGTGATCTGAAGTCATTAATGGCCTAGCCAAAACACGAACACAACGATTAATAACTGAATTCGTTCTTAAAATCACTGAAACATCGGCACCATAGGAGACTAGTACTAATTTTGTTCAAAAGATCAGAGAAAGAATTTCACCAATGGAGCAAGAAAACGATGACCAAGATATTTCTAATGATAGCAGTGGTATTGCTGTCTTACGCAAACGTATGCGTTTATTGTCAGAAAATGACAACAAATAGAATCTTGTTATGTATAACTCATATTATTTTGCCTAATTTTTGTGTTCATAAATTAATGACATGTTTTTTTCTCTTTTCGAATGATAATGTACTTCATATAGTACATTTTTATATACATATGCAATCTTTATGAAATAAAAAGTACAAACACGTAAAAATGATAAGATTCTAACATGAATTTTCATATGGTTTATTGTATTATTTTTGCTGGTTTTTTAGGTTTGGAACCAATTTTCTATTTTTCCATAGATACAGTATATTTTTTACACGCATTCTTCCGGAACATATCTATCGCGTAAAAACAGAATTGGGTGTATTTCGAAAACCATGATAGTTAACAAATATTTCAACTTCAACCTCAAGTGATACACATAGACATAATTCGATAATTCAGCGACAAGATGGATGGCCGTCTGCGGTGCTACTGTTTCGCCGTTGGCACACGGTGGTTCTAAAATCACCTAAAACCGTAGGTCCTACGGCTGACTGATTGCAGCAGTCGATACATACGACGAAGGAGAGAAGCTCGTATGCAGATAGAGGATGTCTGAAGGCAACGATCCACCAGTTTACGAGACCAAGCTCGATATCGTGGAATCCTCCGGTAAGACACAGTGAAGAACGAGAAGAAATTCCTTTCCCCGTGTACCCGGAAACCGGTCAAGGGAGTCCCAACACAGAGGCGGTATCAGTGATCTTCGCGTGGAATTCTCGTTTGTCAGACGTCAGCCAGCTACTCGACTGACCATGACGATCGCGCCATGGCACCCACCATCGGAAATCTTTGCGTTTTCTTGCCCACCGCCTCTATCTCGCCTCTATTAATCCGTCTCGTTCGATGATATCGAGCCGTGTGTTCGAAACGATAGCCTTTATCAACGCTCGGCCAGGTCGATAGGCAAGCTTCTGGAATCCGCAAAATTAACGAAAAGTTTTGACACTGCTCAGCAGGAGCAAATCTGTGTTCCATTCGATGCATTCACGTCCACGAATACTTGAACAACTACTTGTGTTCTGTTTTCAGCGAGGTACGATTCAAGCTGGCGAACTAATCTTCAAAGATTTAGCAAATTATACAGAGCTTATGATACGGGTGGTCAGCATTATTGATGCATTCGAGTCAATAGCAATTGACGTACCATAAGCTCATAAAACGATACGGTAGCAGATAAGGAACCCTTGGGCCTGGTATCCTGTTAGGTTTTTCCAAGTAACCGGATTGGTTACATACGCTCGCGCTCAGCATCCAAAAACTCTACGAAGTTCATTTCTGTAGATTCAGACAGATCCAAGCGAAACATGAAACTGGTCGCCAACATATACTTATTTAATATATTTTTTAAAAACGTAAACAGCTGTGAATGAGTCTGAACTATTAGCGCAACGTTAACCCTACAGTGAACACGTGTATAGAAATCACATCAGTGCACACGTCAGACCTGTTACTCCTTCCTCCGCAGTTTGGTTATTATGTTATCAGTTTTCATATGGAAAATAGTCATCAATATTCGGAGATATATTTTTCTTTATTAATATTAACAGTTTAAAGTATTTTAGTAAAAATAAAGGAGTACAAATGTAATTATCATATAACATGTTTCGAACTCGAACTTTTCTTTGAGCCTCTCAGGCCCAACGTGTGCTCTGTAGGGTTAATTCGGCGTATGAGGTGCGCGTATGGAGTTCGATGATTTATCGCGAAAAGTACGCGGATCTATCGAAGAGCTTTAGGATTCCGAGGAAACAGGTTACGATGCGACACACGATGTATATGCATGTAGTGGCAAGCAGGTATACATTTTCACGCGGATTCCAGCAGTAGTCGTTGATGGTGGCAAAGTAATAAGAAGCGGCTTAGCCGACAGATTGCCTTCTCATCCCCCGCATCTCGTAATAGAGGCTTCTTTTGCCTAACCCAACACGGCTTCCTTCGATCCTTGCCTTCCTGCCAACCAAGAAACTCTCTTCGCTCCCTCTCTCTCTCTCTCTCTCTCTCTCTCTCTCTCTCTCTCTCTCTCTCTCTCTCTCTCGGTCTTCTTACCAAAGATCGCGTCCTGCAAACGCGATAGTCAAACGGAACTGGATTCAAATTGTGCGGTTTGATGAGTAGAAACAGAATACAGGATATTAGGTGCGTCTGAGGTTTTGCAGTACTAACCCTTTCAGCTCTGTGAACATGCATATCGGTTCCGAAAAGTCTTATGTTGTATGCTACGAGCTACTGTGCGGATGTGAAAGGGGTTAGGTTAGCTTTAATAAGTGTGTGCATTAAATTCACTATTTTCCACAGAGTACAAGTGGATTTGATTTTTTTCGTCAGTATATTCAAAATAATTTCCAAACATTCAAAATAGGTAATTCAAAACCTTTTTCATTCTATATATCTATATGTACATATTTTTTGTATTAAACAACATTTTTGTATGTTACAGCTTTTTAAAGTGCTGTGTATTTGCTATCTATGTAATTTTATCGCGTTCCATTTCGTTCTATTTCTTGAATCTTGTATTTTTATTTTCAAATAAACATTGTATTTTATTTTGTTTGGTGTCAATTACTGGTTCATGAACCTGTCACCTACTAGTGCAGTTTTGAGGGTTCAATTGTTTTTTAATAAAACTTTATTATAGGTTTATGTGTCAATACTAATGAATTCAATTCATTTAAAAACAGCTGACGAATCAAGTTATCCACCTACAAAACTGCTTACAAAAAATAAAATTCTGTGATAATAATTACAATGGGAAATGAGTCTTATAGTGTCAACTACTGGTACATTTACCCTAAGCGCCAAAACCTATATTTATATTGTTACCCTGTACTAACTCTGTACTCCCAAACTTTTTAAATAACACTCTGTTCCTTTATCAGTAAACCGTCGACGGAACGGAAGGACCTACGGACAATTTAACCCACAAGCGATGCGATACCGAAGATAAACAAGTCGTCCGAAACAGTCATTAAACGGTCCCTTCGGATAAGATTCTCCTGCCAGCGTAAAACGGAAACACATTCGAGTGGATACCGTGGAACGTTCATCTGCAACCATTCGCGAAAGGAGCCGCGGGCATCTTCCCCGCGCAACGTTCAGCTAAAATTCCAAACCCATCCGCGACTGTTTTTCCAACGGGTTTCTCCTCTTTTCCGCGTCCTCTGGTGCGCTCAGTCTTCCTTTTCAGTCGCGACGATGCATTTCCCTGGGAGCAGGCGGCTGTGCCCGCACAATTCGCGCACAGAGCCAGGATTTCTCATTAAAAAACGAGCGTACGCGGCCACGAAGAAGCGGCGACCGCGTCGCTTTAATGCGCACCGCCTTCATGCACGCGGCCCTATGTGAATAATAAATAAGGGTGCGCACGCACCCGCGCACACGCTTCGCGAATCCTCTATTTTTCTTTCACCTGGTAGGCTTGAGACACTCGAACGGAATTAGAATATTAACCCCTTACAGTCGAAACCTTTTATACCTGATGTATCGGATGTTTCCTAAAAATCTGAAAGTCACGCAGCGATGATGAAGCCGGCAGACATAGCAGGAAATTTAGTGTCGACTGGAAATCGATTCATGAGGGTACCGTTGGATGATCAACCTTTTTATCAGCTTCTGCTCTAACTCAGCATTTGCTCTGGGTCGGGATGGTTTTCCTGAGACCCTCTAAACAGCACACTTTTTCCAAACAAACTCAATCCTTAGTCACCAGGCGCAGAAGCTCTATCCCTGTATGATCATCAAGGGTACAGTTCAAGAACCGTCATCTATGCCCTTCCCCTTTCACTGCATCAGTATTTAACCGTTTTAGTGCCGACCGAAAAGTCGAGCCTGAACGAAAAGTGCCGAGCCAAACTGATGTAAGTTTGGTAAGGTCTGACACAAAAATGATAAAAATTTAGTTTTAAATAATGATTACAAAATTTAAAAAGGAACATTTTAACAATCAAAGAAACAGTGAATTAATGATTGAAGTGTTTCAATATTTGTTGAAAAGTATATAAACAATATTTATTTAAAATTATAAAGAAAATTCGAAAAGTTGGTCATCTCTTATAAACAGCATTTACAAATAAAAAACATCGTCACTCTGACATAGTTTGACATAGAACAGATAATATAAAACATAAACAACGTGTATTCAATTATTTACAACAATATCACAAGTATTTCAAAAGATAGCTAAATAATAATTCACGCACACCGATATATCGTCGTCGGCACTTTCCGCAAGTGCAAGTGTTGTTCGGCACTAAAAGGGTTAAGGCGACCAAACATCTACGATAGAAATCTTTTGATTTAAAACCGCATAGTGTGCAACTTCGTCTCCCGACATGTTTACCAGGAGTCAGTCGATTGCGTGCAACATAGCACGGATCATCCTCGACGGTTGTAATCCGTGTGCAATGACCATCGAATTCGGAACACCCTGTACAGCTCGCGGTTAATTTTCAGTTTCGCGAGCAGAAGAGCAGGAGGCTGATCGCCGTGCGAATCGAATATTTCACGAACGACGACAAAACCGTTGATTTGCACAAGCGGTGGTTAAGAGTCGGTGGTCCGATTGCAAAGGATCGACCCGAGACGGCGCGCTGGTTGAAACCTGTCTTCAAGCTTTCTTGCCGGTTGACATTGCGTAAGCGGTTCTGAACTCATCGACATCGTTCCACCATCGTTTCAGCGTTTATTCCTAACACCTAGATCGGCAAGTATAATAGCTGCTGCGACTCGAACCGCTCTCAGCTGAATGTTTATTGAAGAAACGAGGGCTCCGTAACGCGGCGGGCTCCCTTTACCCCGCAATCGCTGTCATACATTCTGCAAAAATCTCGGGACGCTCTGTCGCGTGTGTTCGTTCGTGTCCACCGTGAAACGGCCATTGAAATTTTCTTCGAACCGGGCTGACCGACTGACTTTCTACGTCTCCATTTTGGATAACCGTCCTTACGACGCCTGTTCGAATATATACCTCCGCGTTGCGTATGCGCGCTCTTCGAAATCAGTCGTCGAAGACACCGAAGGTAGGCGCTTCAAGGTTGCCCCACGTTTACTCAGTCACGCTAAAGCATACCACGCGTGATGTCCCTTTTTGAAGGTCTTGTGGTTTTGAAAATTGGAACGCAATCTGAAGAATAATTGAATCGGTATGTTAAATAACAGTATAAGTCTAAAATCCACATTTTGAGTCATTTGAAAAAATAGTGTCACTTTTCGTGTACCATCAACGCTATTGATTTTATAGTGCTGTCCGAATTTAAACACGTCTATGCTAACCCAGACGAACGTTCATATATGTCTAACTATGGTTAAATTTTGTTCATTAATTTTCAATAATTAAAATAAAACCATTGAACTTCTACTGTTTTTCAACTCAAGCCACTTTTTAGTATGGAAATTTAAAAAATAGTACAGTAGTAAAAAAAATATTTATTAATTTGCCTCAAACATAACTGAAGCAGAAATTATTTAATGAAAAGTGATAGTTAAACAGATTGTTAAAACAGTACAAGTCCATGACAGATACTGTTTTTACACTCATTAACCTGAAAGAACTACTGAAACCTAAGAATGGGGTACTTTCTGTGCACTGTTTTTGGTCTGAACATATAGTTCTATATATTTCACATTTAGTTTTGATATTGTTTGAAAATGGCTAATTTTAGACTTGTACTGTTCTTCAACTCACAGATTCAATTAATATCGCGGGCTAGAATGAAAAGTGAGAAGCGTTTGATGAAATTGAGAAGAAGGAGTGGCCTTGAGATGATTAATCCGCGTGCCCATACGATGTTCGGGATAATTTGTTAAACAGTCCCCAATGTCGTTGTATTTGCTTTCCAGCAACATCTATCGAGCACAATAACCTATGACTCAAGATCGTTCGAATTCTTCGGTGTATCTCCCGTCGACGCTGCGGATAAACGCGTGAGCAGATACGTATCGAACAGAGAACTCGTTCCGATAGTTGAAAGCGGATACAGGGACGTGTAGGACGCGCGGCTGATTACTCTGAAATATAATTAGCCGTGTGGGTGGCGATTTAATAATCCGGTAATTATCCGTCCCACTGTCCGTCTAAACCCCTGATCACGGTCTTGCGATCAATTCGATCTTTCAACGAGACCGTCGATGCGCGGCCAAGGAAGCCGCCAATGATCTTAATAACGGTATTAGCGATGCATGAATTGTCCATCCGTCAACGCGAAATCCGTAAACGGCTAGCGTCTCTATCGAGCGTGGAAGAAAACGTTGCATCAGCTTGGATAAACGAGTCTCGATTGAATGTCGGTGTCTTGACAACGACTCGTCTCCTACGCGGTTTTTTAAACACGAACGTCCTAAACTGTGGCTGCGAATAATGTTCGTCGAATCGTTTCCGTGGTTAATCTTCAGTGCAAAGAAATAAATGCTTATTAACACATTGACGTCGGGAAACGAGAATCTCGTTTAGTATTCCATTTGCCATTTTGGTGCATGTTTTACCAAATATCATACATTAAAGAAGTTCTAGTTCATGTATTTTTACTTTATTCACAATATCAATTAAAAATATATGTGCTCATAAAAGAAACTAATTGTTTTATAGTAAATCCTAAGAAATCATCAAAGTGATAAATGGTCCGACGTCAATGTATTAATTGTAACCTGGCCCAGCCACTGCTGATTTCTTCTCATTAAACGGCTGCCGCCTAGGAAAATTCTAGCGGTGCAGAATATTTATAAAATCGGCCAAGTATGTGACTTCCTTGACTTTTTATCAGTTCGAAACCACGTTTAAAGTTATCCTTATGTTCGCTCACTTCACATTCATACCTGAGGTTAGATTCATACTTTCCTACGTTCGTTCGTATAATCTGAATGCTTCAAATGTTCCTCGAAGTTCAGACTACAGAAAGAGTAGCGCGTATCCACCTCTGTGTCCAATAAAAGTATCCATATCTAAAACAGATAAAGGTATCTTGTCCGGCTCGCCTCCTGACCGAAGGGTTTCAGTTCGTTAGGTTACCCTCGTGGAGTGGCATACGTTATCGTTCTGAAAGAACGTAAAGATCGATCGAGACGAGTGAGGTTCGATAATTTTCAGGCGGGTTCAATTAAGTTCCATGTACCGATCGTACGGCATAAAAGCTCCGACAAAGAGAAGGAGAGGCAGGTAGACAAAGACAGAGGGAGCGTATACACGCGCTACATCGGCAAGATTACCGCAGACCACACAGTGTACGTACTTTGATACGAGTGTGAATATTTCAGGGTGCACGGATCGATTTATCTCAACCTAGCATTACTTCGCGGTACGTGGCGTCGGTTCTGTGAAAATCAGCCGAGAAGTCGCGTCGCAATTTCTCCTGACGTTCCGCACGAAATTTCGAGCTCGAAGCCTCGCGCAAAAATCACGTGACATCTCTGAACGTCTCACGATCCTTCATTCGGATTTAAAGAAAACGCGTTGTCTCGAACGAAACAAACGCGTAACTTTTATTTTCCCAGAGGCGGCTTTCGATGCTCGATCCGACGAAGCCGACGCCAATGCTTGACACGTCCACGCGGGGGATATGAAAATATCGGCAGACACCATCCGCCATTTCTGAAATGGATTTCGTGAATACTCGAACGCATCGATTGGCGGCTCCGTGCAACCCTCGCCCACCGTCAACGCGTTTCCCGTTTTCCTCGCTTTTTTCGACGAATTACTCGCAGTCGTCTGCCCGGAGGAAAAACTCGAATTCGGCGCCTCGTTTGGAGTCAACCCGAAAAAACTTCAACTCCAATTGCAGCGATTGATTCGTTCGGAGAATAATACTTTGAAAATTGTTCGTTATCAACTGCCACAGTAACTCTAGATTTTCGGTTCTCTTCGATCAGGATTTAGACATGGTTTTATTATTTCTCGACGAAATTATTTGTAAATCAACTCCTTCTCGTTAACGGTGTGAATTCGGTACTCCATTTCTCTTTAAATTTGTTTAAAATACTCGATACGTTCGTAGTCCCAACTAATTTCAATAGAAGCGATCTATGACCCGCAGAAGATCGAAAAAAGAAAACTTCTAAGAAAAATAGTATACACACATCTATTGATGTCTCTGCACAATTGTGTAAAGAGTATCGTTTCTGTCGTTCAAAAAAGTCACCAAGGGATGAACTTTCGGTAGCAAGAATTTCCGTCAGGTATACGCGTTTCGTTTCGTACACGATTTCGAGCAGGATCGATCCTTATCTGCAGCCTTTCGAGGGTAGATCTCGAGGAAGCGCACGCGTCCCGGTTTGTCGGCAACGACACTTCCTTTTTAACGTCGGTTTATTTTGTGTCTGGTGACAGAAATGGCATTTCACTTTCTCCGCGGCACGGATGGAATTCCAGACAAAAGGGTGCGGGCCGATCGGCCGTGAAACGCCCCAACGTTTCGAACAGACTCGAATCCGTGCGCTCGGCCGCCGTGCCGATTCAGCGTGCAATAACTTAAGCGTTTCTTAAATCTCTATTGTCCGGCCCGTACGAGCTGCTTTATGCGCCATTATAACCTGTCGCCCGTGACTGATCTATTTGGACGAAACATATCGACTGTTGGGCAACTTCCACGGGTGCAGAGCGAACGAGAGCGAGCAACGCGAAAACACGCTAATTTATTTATCGTGAAACAATGGTACGCTGTTTTCTATGCACGGTTCGATCCGAGGCATCCGCGTTTAGTATCATATTGTATGATCAACGTGAATACGTTGTGCAAACGTGACAGGTGGAAGAATTCGGGAGGGAAGATAACGATGAGAAAAATAATGTGAGAATAATTTTTAATAGATATAAAATAATAGGTTTGAGACTTTCATAGCCTAGTTTGCTATAGTTTGTACTCTTTGAGGCCTCCGGGTGTAAGCCGCGTTCAGAAGAAAAATACTCCCAACGTTTCGCCAGCGTTGCAGCTAGCTTCATGGGAGGCCCAAGGAGGGATCTTCGCTCTTTTAACCCATAGACGCAGTTTTTCTTTCTAGATCGGCCTCAGGAACACATTTTTTTTTTAAATGTTCCATTGTTGCTACAAGATGACTGCTATAAAATTCTTGAAAAATTTCGTTGGAGTTGGTCAATAACAAATCTACAAGTGATTCGATAATCGCAATTCCTACCTGCACTTTCAACACCAGCACAGTTTCCAAACTACTGCAAAAACGGACGCAGTCCGGCTGACAAGTGAGTTTTGTATGAAACGTTTTTCTCTGGCGAAAACAGACACGAGAGCTGCACGAAGAAAGAATCGTCGATAGTTCGGAATAAATCGCACTTTCCCCGGTGATTCGTTATCGACGAACAGCCGGGTTATCGTGGAAATAAAGGAATGCCCCTTTGAGCGTGACGACCGGTAATCTTTCACTTCCGGCGAGGAAAGAAAGTGACGGGCCGTTGACGAGTCCTCTCGCAAAATCAGCCGAGAACAAACGAAAGAGGTTGCCCGATTGAAAGTGAAACGTCGAAAGGAAGAAATTTCGATTGTAAAACGGCCACCACCTCCGGTGGCCGCTCTCTTTTCTGCCTTTCATCCTGCCTGTCGCCTGCTCGCACGCTGTTAAACATCCCCGAGCAACAAATTCCACGCTCCGGAAATAGAAGTCGATTCAATATGTACTTCTGGATCCATTTGTACACCTCAGATCGATTTTTGTATGTAGGAGAGAGTGCTGCTACCAAATTTGTCACTTTAACTAATTCTGTACTTGGCGAATAGGTTTATCATAATATTTGCAAATTCTTTATTTTGGAGATAGTTTAGCGTAGGAGACCGGGGCAGGTAGGCCAGTTTTTCAGTGTTTGATTTTTAATACATTATATGGGCGAAATTTCATTATAACGGTTATTATATTTGGTAAGACATGTATTTGACTATTTGATTAAATGATTAAAGTTGACTTAATGTGATAACAATTAAGGTATTTTAATGTTTTTCTAACACCTTCCATGCTGATCAACTAGCAACCCGGTCGGGGTTGGTAGACTTACAGGATGGGGTAGGTTGACTATAGGTGCAATCAGTTAAGAAAATGTTATTAACAACTTATCTTAGTGGTAATAAAATAACACAAAGTCAGGAAAGTTGTTTCATTATAAAATATTCATTATCTTTCACTCATATTTTAATAATAAACTAATAATTTGTTTCAACGAATTATAATGTATTTATAAGTTAAGTAAATTTAAACAAATCATAAGAACCGCTTTCCTAAGAACAAAATAACAATTTAAATCTTTATAGCAGCAACAAAAATTTAGAGTATTAAAGAAACATAAACATATAGGGACCTATAGTTCTTATGTTACCTAATCACTATCTTCACAGTTCGATACACAATTCTTACACTCGTAACAAAGTAAATTTCCTTTTACACATCTTATGTTAGTACAAACTGATATCACCGAGGTTGGTTGACCAGGTAGTCGTGTAACCCCGGACGTTATTAGTCAATCAGCCCCGAACGATCATTTTGACTTCAATGCTCTATATAATCGTAAATTATTTATATATAAAAAAAATACTGTTTCAATAGGTCGTCTAATAAACAAACTTTAAAATATACCTTTAACATTTATTCTACTGTAATTATATAGAGCGTGAAATCATTAAATCTTGAAGAAAAATATTTACATACGTAGCCAATTTTTCGACAAACGCTGGTAACTTTCCAAGAACCTGCGATCACGATGTCGGAAACAAATAAATGGCATAGTAGAAGTGACTTGTTTCTACAGTAAATCTTTCAGCGACAGAGCACACGTCGGTGCAAAGTTATTAACAATTAGTCAACCTACCCCTATAGGCAACCAGCCCCGGTCTTCCCTACCTTGGATCGCCATGTTGAGCTCTTGATGGAGAACAGTGTTTTCCAGGGAATGTAGCCTTGGTAGAACAGTGTTTCATTGTAATTATTACGGGACACTATAAGTCTGCAATTGTGTTGCTCTATGAACCCATATATGAGTTCAGAGAAACAGCGTGATACGGACCACTATGCCGGTTTGAACCGTATGAATGCGTATTTGAACAAATTGTCACGTTAGAGCATCTCATTAAAATCTGTACGTTTCGTGAAGTACTTTGCAGTCTCACAACGTTACAAGGATCATTTCACCCGTTTTCCAGCAGTTCCCTGAAAGTGTTAACGCTGCAATTAAATTGTCATCGCTGACAGTATATGGGAGGTACAGATGAAGTAAAGAAAACACACGACGCGTTTTTGCACGGTAAATCATCTGCTTCGACAGAGAGTTTGATATATCTGGGAATTGGTCGAGCAACTTTCGCAATAGTGAGAGGCGTGTGCCGTTGCACGCACCTTTTCATCTCACTATACCCAGCGTCTCTCGTGTCACCGTTGCGCAGCTACTCGTCACGCATTTGCAACGCAACTCCTAGTGGATCTATCAATCCGGCAAAAAGAAAAATCCGCTGTATAGCCGTCAGCTGTACACAGAAACGCACCGCGTAAACGCGCCGTCTAAATGTATCGAGAAAATGTTCGAAGTGTCGCCTCTGTGGTATTACAACATCTTTTCAGGGACACCTTGCAGCTGTACGCTCCGCGGTAAACGTGAGGGTCATCGTGAGACATCTTGCGCTAATACACGACTTGTGTCTTTTTAAATAGAACGTTATTACGTATTACTGATTTGATGAATATCAAAATTTGTTATTCAGGACTTTGTAATCCATTAATTTTTGGTAAATACTTTTGAGTAGCAGTAACCCTTCTGCCATGAAGAATTTATAGTTGGTTGATTCTGGTATTGTTTTTGTAATTTATTTTATTCTATTCGGATTTGTACTATATCTTGCTGTTTAGAATATTTCAAATTTATTATTGTCTTTTTGAGACAATAACTTTTAATACAGCCGTTGCAGTTCAATATATAGCTCATTTGCTACAACGACAAAACTCAAAAAGAATGATTTTAGGGAAAACGTGTTTCGATGTTTCGAATCACTGCAATTTTATAAGAACATCTGTCCTCAACAACTGTCCTCTCGTGGTGAGTTTTAAAAGCTCAGTTATATCATTCTATCAGTAGAAACTACAAACAAAAACAGTTATTTTTGTATCAGTAACTTAGAAATGGCAAATTTTTAGTTGTGTCATTGTTGCAGCAAATGAGCGATATGTTTCTATCGTAATTAATGTTTAATTGTTTCGTAATTTTTTAATGAAGCATTTCTTACGATACATGTTTGTACTATTTGATTCTTATTTGTTATTTTCAATCATAGAATGTGCTAGCTAAACTTCCAGGAAAACTTATCAGGCAGATTCTCCACAATCTTCCACATTCTTCAAACTTCAAACACTTGCACCTACATGTAACTGTTACAATCAACCCGTACAGAAAACAATGCTGAATTTTATTTGTTCTCGCGCAGTGAACGTTCGATTCGAATGTGTTCGAATACTTTCCGATCCACCGTGCCGTCTACGTGAAATAACGGTACGATCGACGGAAAGGATACCGATCTCGATTTCGGGTCGACCAGGTACGGCCGAAGGACGGAGCACTGTTCGCGGATGGGCTTCTCATTTCCATGAGTTTCGTCAGCTTCCTCGTTCGTCTCTGCCTCCACTTACCTACCTACCTACCAGTCATCTATTAAACGATTACATTACCGAACGAAGCAGCTCCTTTCGCGCTGTGACCTCCTCCGCCGATCGGGATCGATTACGCTAAGACGATAAGTCGATTAGAGAACAACACGCTTCGCGCGGTAATACGACTGGATTACATCAGGCCTCGAAGAACGAGAAAAAGAAAAGATAGCCGTTCGAGTCACAGTCGACGCACGGTTTTGTTTGCGCGGGATGTCGGGAACGCGGAGTCGATCGGTCGAAAAAGACACGATTTTCTCGGTTCACCGGTCGAACCGCGGCGTTTGCGTTCGTCGAGAGAGAAAGTTCATCGGGAGAAGGCTGCTTTGGAATGCTTTCGTTCTGTGTCGCGAATCTCTCGTCTCCACGTTGCATCTCGAAGGACTCTGTTTCGATGTTCGATGTCAGGACGCGCCTGGTTGGCTTGAGTTGACACCGTGTGTTACGATAAGTAGACTGCGGATGTTTATGCAATTTAATAAATCCAAATTGGTGAATGATGGACATTTAACCCTTTGGGCCCTGAAAGTTTCGGGAAATATTAATATTAATATTAATTGTAGGCGGCAGCCATTCAGTGTGTTGAGTTTAGGGAGATTGAATTGGCAGTGGGTTGGATAGCTTAATTGGATAGCACCCGCCCGGAAAGCGGAAGGTCCCGGGTTCGATTCCCGGTCTAGTCCACCCAATTTTTTCTCGCTTACATAATCATAATTATATATTTGATGTCGATTGCTCAGTTCTTTTAGTCCTTCAAAATACAAAATATGTAACGAGACATGTACATTTGAATGAAATCAGTAAAGATGATAATTCGTCTAAATACATAGGTTTAAAGCGTACATACAGTAAACGCATGTGCCTAGGCCAGTGCAGTGTCCGGTAGCACACGGTGAACGATCTTTTTGAACGCATATATGCGTCTATCGTCCGCAAAGGGTTAACAAGTTAGCAAAATATACATTACATGTTTTAAATACTTCAAGGAGCAAATGCAGTCTTGTTGAAGTTTTATTTATTCAATTGCATTAGCATAGGAAATATGGAAGTTTAAAAATGTATATTTGCATAAACATCCGCAGTCTAACGATAAGATAGGACAAGTCATACTCGTGATAAAGAATATGATCTATACCGTTACGTATGCTCGTCCCGCTTGCGTATCAATTCTTGAACACCTTGCAGTACAGCATCTTTGCCGCTGACCTGCAGAGGGTTGTTAACGGCGAACTGCTTCTCTACATGCATCAAATTTGTTAAATGCTCATTTTTGCGACAAATTCGTTCTTCTATTAAAATACAGTTCGTTCTTGATATAGTACAGTGTTTTTAATAACTGCTTACTGCTTAACACGTCGCATTATTTCGCATGCCACGCTGAGTTATAGCAAACATTGACGAATTAAAAGTTACTGTTTGTCATGAAATTCCACCAACGGCAGTGTGAAAATAATAGTAAAAAAATGATAAGTGGAATAGACTTTTTCTCTGGCTCCACACATCTTTAAGATGTCAATAAATAATGCATAGAATACTTAAAAATAATGATGAAGACACGTCTCAAAACTATTTATGATGAACTGAGCATCAGCTCGCAGTTTCTGATATCAAAACAATACATGTAACTGTACGATCATACAGTCGCAGATTTCATTCTTAAATATCCAAATTTAAAAAAACACTTATATATGTCTGACCATCTACGGATTTTTTCACTGCGCCGGTGAACATATTAATTTTCATATAATTTCCGATGACAAGCATAAAAATCCTAATAAACTTTTCGTATCACGATTCCAAAATAACCTCGGCGTCACCTTCAACGAAGATGACGAAATCAAAAGAACTATGGCCGGTTGCAACGATGGCGAACAATATCGGACAAATGGTAATCGACGGTTTCAACGAGCGGGTGAGGAAGCCTCGCAGACCAGATAGACCCCGTCGATTTTTTCCATCGCGTGTCTCGTGTGTGCGTGTACACGTGTGTATATAACGGTGCTGGCTTCTACATAGACATTTTCGATGGCAGCGAGCGTGAAAATGTATTCGGCGTGGCCGTCGACGTCGCCGAAGCTTCGATAGGATCGATAGATGCTAGAAACGCAGCCAGCCAGAGCCGGCCTCTGCATCTCCTGGGTCGCCTGGAAACTGCCTCTGCGATTCTGTGCCAGAGCACATGCACATCGAACCTGTTGGCACGAGGAACCGAGCGAGAAGCAAGAAAATTCCAGCCAGTCCACTGAAAATTCGAAACTGCTTCGGCTTGCTCTTCGGCTACGTCGATGATTTTCTACGATAGTTTCTCTTCGATGTTAACGAACGCGCGTCTGGCGTGTACAGCAGTGACTCGATTATTGCGAATCGAATGACCGGCTTCGACGGGATCGATAGACGCTAGAAACGCAGCCAGAGCCGGCGTCTGCATCCCTTGGGTCATTCTGAACCTACCTCTGCACAGCGAACCCGTTAGCTCGAGGAACCAAACGAAAAGCTAGACAATTCCAGCCAGTTCACGGAAGATTCGAAGATTTTCTAGTCTCCTCTCTGTTACGTGAACGAATTTCTTCGATTATTGCTGCGCTAATTACAGCGGTGACCCGTTTATTGCGAATCGATGGACCAGATTCTTCGCAATGAACGTGCCAGTAAACTGGTTTAGGGTGGACACAAGTATCTCAAAATCTAAGGCTCATATTCAAGGTCCATTTATTGTTACACTACGAATGTGAATGAAAATAACCTCATCGTCCTATAAGAATTATAAAAATTGACTTGAACTGGTTGCTGTTCATGATACTAGCATACTACTATTTCATATTTATTTGCTGAACGAATGTCTAAACTGTTGGAATACAACGATATCCACATACAGCCACATACATGCAACATATACAGACAAGATGCAGCGGGGAACCGTTGGGACTTTTGACCTGCAGTCTTTCCAGGACACTTTCCAAGGTCAAAAAAGGCTGTATCAGTCCGAGCAGAGCCTCCACAGCGCGGAGACGTAGCCACAATACACGCGAGTTATTTACAGACATTTATACAGTTCATTTATACACTTCAATACAGTTCAGATAGTTTCTTTCTTCTCACAGTGCAATATATACTTTATTACATTCCTTGTTAATGTCTTTATAACCACTGGACACGTGTAATTTCAACTACGCATTACCTGTTTCTTTAAATAAAATCTAACATAAACAAAACTTGAACTGATCCGCATGCGGTGCATGCGAACGTCTCCTACCGTGAACGTATAAATTCCAAATTGTTCATCGATCTTGAGACTCGGCACAAGCTTGCAAATTATCCAATGGGTCCAACTGCTCCTAGACAATTGATTTGCCACTCAAATCCGGGATTACGCGTGTAAGAAACATTCGTGGCATCCGATGGTATGCGTCCAAGAATGCGATAGGATACAATCGAGATCTAGAACGCGGAAGCGGTGAATTACATACTGGCTAACGATTAATTAACGGGTAAGACGTCAATTGAAATTCTCTGGCTAATCGATGCCGGCTGGAGGCGTCTCGAACGGCTTCACTCTTGCTTCTGCCTCTGCCTCGTCCCTTTTTCCCGCACCGGAACAGAACTTTCTAGCAACAAACAAGCAACGTAACCGTGTCATCTTCCGTGTTCGATAAGCGAATCTGGCTTGTGTCGACATCACCAGTCGACTGCGGGTACCGGGCGAAAATTCTGACTGGCGAGAAAATTACCTGCTGCTCCGAAACTCGAAAACTATCTGCTCTCGAATTAAGCTACATTTTATCGTGGATCCGTTCAGCGTGAAGGATTGCAGATAGATGATTTTCAACACAAATCGTGCTTAATGTAACTGACCCCACATTGATAGTAATTAGTTGGTGTTTGACAGCCTGCCAGTAATAAATTATCTAAAGATACAGTTCTCTAATTATTTTAAAGAGTACAGCGAATCTATTGTAAGCCACATCTCACTGTAAGAAACAGAAAATTCGAGAACAACATACAATAGAAGTTCATCCTGCAAGTCAGCTCAGGGATGATTTACCATCGCAGAGGGTCCACCAGAAAAGAAACTGCATCAAGAAGATACGTTCAAGACATTCAATACCTAAAACCGAGCAGAGAACATGCGCAGGAATAGAAGGCCCAAGATCGAAGATATTCGTGAAAAGGAGACGCAGACAGTCACAGTCCAGTTGTTTTATATGGATACAACAGTCTGCTGTGACAGATATTTGCGAGCGATATTCGAACAGAGTCAGTCAGAAAAGTTGCTAACGTCACACATGATGGCTCGTAAAACAGTTATCATCCAGAAGACCGGCTGAGAGGTTCGAAAGGAATCGTTTCTTGATCCCCTGTAACGACGTGCACATCGTTGAAGCGTGTTTGCCACGGAACTGTAATGGGTGGATCGTATTCCCGGCAACAACGTAGCAATTCTCGGTTCGAAGGCTCGATTCGACCTGGAGGAAGAGGGAGAAAGAGAAGCAGCACGCTGGGCCCGATGGAGAGGGCGGATTTGCAGCGGCCGTCACCTGCAATTAGGTGGACGGTCGCCGCACAACAACGTGCCACAACGCACACAAACCTGGACGACCCGTGTGTTTCGTCGGTGCTGCTGCTGCTGCTGCTGCTGCTTAGGGCTGCTCGCTCGAGTGCAGGCAATTTCGGCTTTGTCATGGTAATTTCCCGCTCGCACGAAATAATACGACGAGGACAGCCGCAGACCGCCAGGCATTTTTCGAATATGCTCTCGAAACGGGATTCTTCTCGAGCATCGTTCTCCAACCGGTCTATCTATCTTCTGCCCTGAAATTTGGCGCCTGTTGACGCTCGTCCAGGTCAACTTGGTCGGGCAGAGTCGCCATGTGCAACCGTAGGACGGTCACCTACATTAGACAGTTCAAGGATGCCACTCGTTTACACGGGCATATGGACAAGAGGCATGTAAAGTTCTGCTTCGAAAATTAGAATGAAAGTGAAGAATGATGGAAAATTATTCACCCAAAGTCATACTCCTCCGAAATTTTGGGACTTCGATATCAGGTATGCTTTCTTGTAGAAATAAATAATTCCCAAAAATTTCTTTGTTGCAGTATACTTACTATACTACTCAACAAATATTTATATCTCCAAAAAGAAGCATTTCTACACAAATAACTGTTTCATCTGCAAGATGAGAGGAATACTTCTGAAATTGGAACAACTGTTTCCTTGCCTCGACAAACCTAAGCCACGCCTCCTGCGGACAAGCGCCCGCCGGGCTGTCAAGTTGCTCCCGCCTGAGTAATAGACTCGCCCGGTACAGCACAACCAAAAGAAGCTCCTCAATTACACTTTTCCGTCGTACGCGTAATCACGAGTGAGCGTCTCTATCTCCCTGGCACCTGACAAGGAAATCAATCGAGGCTGCATCAACGTATCCCTCCGGTTGTCTGATAAATCTCCCAGCAGAGATTCTCGTGCATTAACGATCGCGGATACAGGTTCGCGGGTGTAGGCACGCACATCGGGCTCCTTTCGTCTTTCCTTGCTCACCGGAATAATTTCCACTCTGTAGCGGCGGCCTCGTGAAGGTAGGTTGGTCGGAAGGTAGATGTATATCGCTTGGTATATACAGCAACGTACATACCGTATGTACCGACGCAATAGGTACTCCGAACGAGGGCTTCCACTATTCTCAACTTGGCGGCGCGCCTCGAATAGGTACATACCTGCGATCCTCGTCAACGTACACGTATTTGTGTCTACGAGTGTGTATGCGCGCGCTGGCGCAAGTACGTGGCGCATGCAGAAGATAGTCTTTCGCTGTCCCACATTGAAAATTCAGGATCCTCTGGAAAAGTCGATCGTTTCACCGGACGAGCAGCAGATCAACCCACGCTGCTGTGCACAGCAGCGTTATGTCACCGAGAAAATGATTACGCGTTTTAACGACGTACAGCGGCGAGATTTAATCGACCTTCGCGCAGCAACTGTTGCAACAACTTCTTTGACTCCTCGTGGACCCGGTTTATTTCTCTTGCCACAGAATATAAATATAGAGTATTCGTGCCTGAACCGCAAGTTCGTGAGAAATTAGTACAAATTAGGGAAAGAACTGATTTTGATGCTCACGCATTTTGCTGAGATCTTTCAAATCAAGCAGTGCCTCGATGTCACTGCTTCTTTAATACGAACTTTCATTCCGCTGTTCGAAAAATTGGATCATACAAATAACATGTTTCGCAATCAGCTCGAATAATCGAGGTTTTACCGTTCCATATGGTCAATCGTCATAACAATCGTAGCTTAAGAATAAAAGTTAAGGGTTCGTTAAAATTATGGATCACGATTTAACGATATTCAGTTTATGGAGAAAAGCTGAAAGCGTGTTTGGCTAACAAAGCGTCGAAGAAAAAAAAATGGTTGGAGAGGTTCGACGTTTCCGGACGGTTCTAATTCGACGGGAGGTTTCGCCTGGGCGTAATTTGCTCTCGACTTTCACGGAGATCAGCGAAGAAAGTGCATCGAAGAAATGGGAGCGCAAAAGGCGTCGCCTGAGAGGATGTAAGTGCCAAGTTTCTCGAATAATCGAGAACCTTTCAAACTTCTTCGCCCGCTGTTCATTCGTTCCAACAGCAAAACGATAGTCAAACGTTAAACCCAAAATTTCCCTCCACAATCAGCATCAAAATTTATAATACAATCTGCTTTCAAAAAAATTTTCAACCCGAATATGACTCGTTGTATGGCAAGAAATCAATATTTGTTAAAGTTACTGCACTGTAGGCATACTATCGTGCACAGTATCCAATGTACAAAATAACAAATTCAATATCTTAAAAATGATAATTTCGTGGACCTACGTTATCAAGACTCTTCCCACCGTTTTACTGACATGAAGTTTTGCCCCGTAGTTCTGAAACATCCTATTCTTTCAAGTTTTCGTTAAACTTCTCCAAATGACAAGACATTCAAATCTTACACATCTATATCTAACAGTTTTTGAATAAATGATCAACGACCTTGAAAGCTACTATCACAGTTCATGAGAGCGATACAATTTGATTTCTGATTCAGAAGCGCCCCTGTCTCTGATCCGTTCCCACCCAACGAACCACCCCATACGTTTTCTAAACGAGATCGAGGTGGCGCGTACGGCGACGTAAAAATGTCCCGAAAACCGGGTGCAGCTGACGCAGAGCAGAAACAAATCGCGATAATGAAAATTGAACGGCAAATTACACCGAACCGGCGGGACAAACAGCTGAGCTTCGTAACAATTCAGCGGTGAAATTGGGCACGGTTCTCGTTTTTCATTTTATTTCTTTTTTCCAGGCGTACCACCCCCATTCTTCCGCACGCTCTGAGCATCGCAGTCGAAACTGTCCTTTTTTTCCCTCCTCTCCACTCCCGTTTCGTTACGCCCCCTTCTGCTCTCGATGCTCCGTCTTTTTTTTTCTTTTTTTTCCATTCTCTCGACGGAGAGAGAACGAAAGCTCGCGGATTTGCGTGCAGGCCCGCTGCCTCTCACTCTCTCGCTCTGCCTACGCTCGGATGATGCTCTGGAACACCGAGCTGAAAATGTTCCCGTCAGAAAAAACCGCTTCTTCCCCGGTGAAACGTCGCGAAAATTCCTGCGGGAACGATGTTACGGGGCCGCGAACGCGTATCGACCCAACCCCCGTGAAAGCACGCTCAATCTTTCGTGATCGTTCGGGGTCTCTTCGTCCACGGTGAAAACAGACGGATAAAGAAAGTATTGTCTCGATAAGATTACTTAAAATTAATTTTCAGATAATTCTATGTTTTTTAACACCCTGTATGCAGAATAACGGGATTCGCCTGGTTCTTAATCTTTCATAGGAGAGTGGTGCAATAATGTACCACTTTGTTGAAAAAATATATAGCTGCCATAGTTCTTGGTATATTCTACCACTAGATTCGTGTGCAACGCTACATTCGACGCCCGATGTGGTCACAGATGTGGTCTCTACTTTCTGCCCTATAAGGGTTTAATTATTGAACCCTTCAGTCCGGAATACTTCAAAGTTAAACACTTTCTGTGGTCGGAGTTTTCTCATACTGCGTGCCCCATTGTGTTTAGACTGTTTGAATAAATTCGGAAACAAGCAGAAAAGAAATTAAATGGAATCTCGAGTAGGGAATCAAGTAGGATTTTAAATATACGTAGATTTGTCAGAAGAAGTAACGATTTAGCAGGTATCAGAAACATGAGCCAAAGAAAAGTCTAACAGTAAGACGCATACATTCATCCAGAGTGCACTCAAAGCCTTAAAGAAATCTTAATGCCGCTAACCTCTTCAGGGCCAAATTTATTGAAGCTAGGAAAAGTAATATTTACTCAATATAAATTCATATTTACAAAATAAGGAATAAAGAAATAACAAGATTTAAAGATCTGTAAGAAAAATAATATACACACACATGGCCGCTGGATGTCATATTTTTGTCTATAACCATTGAATTAGAGAAACAAACTAAACGTCCACATACGTGTCAGTATCACTGACGAGGTTAAATATATCAAAAAGTTCGATTTCATTGTTCTAATTGAACGTGCTTAAAAAAAACCGACTTAAGGTTCCGACGTCAACCCAATCAAACGTCGCAATCATAGATGACCAGGAACGTCGAAATCGTGGCATTGATTGCAATCAGTCCAGAATTTGGTTCTGGTCCATTTATTAAGCGCTGGAAGGCAGGTCTTGGCGCGTCAATCGGCGTGCGATAGGAGTCGCTCGAATCCCGGGGAATTGTTATCCCAAAGCCGTGGTGTGTTCGTTAAAACATTCGCACGAGCAGACGACCGGCCGATACTAACGAGACCTTCTAACGATGCAATTAAGGAGCATATCGGCAGGTGAACCGATGGAACGTATCGTTCATTTCGCCCGACCCCTGACCTCCGGTTCCTTTTCGAACCTGCTGCGTTTCGGCGATGTCCGTCGAGGTTACGTGTCAATATACCATCCTCTTTATAGCACTAGATTTCCGGGACGGGACCCTAATTAATTCCTTGACTCACGGTTTTTCGAACGATTCCGTGCGATAAAGTTTGCTATGAAAGTCCTCGAGTGTCCCGATGAATGAAGAGTGTCCACCGGCACACACAAATCGTTTATGCACAACGCTTTCGTTACGGCGAAGTTCGCCACTGTACGGAACAGTCGAGCCACGTATATACACTCCCGTCCATAAGTCATGGGACACTTACTAATTTCAGTTTTACGTTTAAATTAAAACTATTACACACCCACTAATTGAATCAAACGATTATTGACAGATTATTTACACTGAATACAATTTCTAAATGTTATAGTATATTGAAAAGTATATGTATCAAGCTTACAATTTGCTGATTAATGTATGCTCCCCGTTCTGAGATGATAACTAGAAATAGCCTTGGCAGTCTTGCAGTCATTTTTTTTTGTGTTTCTTCTTGGATTTATGTCCAGAATCGCAGCAAATGTATCTACAGATCACAAAATCGAAACAAATGTCGCCCAAACTTAACGCTTTGATAAACTGGTCTTGAACCGTACTAGAATTATTTCAGGTTTTTTTTATATTAATTATAATAGAATACTAACCATATCATTAAAAATATGTTGTGTAAACATAAATGTTTTTAAAAGAATCGTTCATATTAAAATAACTAACCAAGTCTACTATATCGTAATCCAGGTTTATTCAGAAATGACAAGGTGTCCCATGACTTATGGACGAGGGTTATCTACACTTTGCCGCAAACAGCGTGTAAAATATTCGATTTTGTCGTATTTTGCAAACTATTCGCTTTTTATTCAAGTTATTTCAAATATTCAAAATTGTTTGATAAATCAGTTTTGTGTGGACAATTTTGAAACAAGGATCGTAACTAGAGTCAGCTTTAGTATACAGCGAGCGCTCGATGTTAGGTGACTATAGTCATCTTTAATAACGAAAGGGTTAACGATCTTCCGGTAGTCAAAGGTACTGCAAGGGTTTAAAGAATCAATACGCAAGTGGGTCTCGTGTTTGCAACGTATAGATTATGTTTTGTGCAACGAGTGTGACTCGTCATTGCAAGTCAAAGGGTTAATATATTCGCGTTGCCACCATCTTCGTAAATTGTGATCTTTCGCAACTGCTCCTCGTATACTTTCCACATAGAATTCTCAAAGTAAGTTCGTCTTATAGCTACGTTATATTATAGTTTCCACGTGAATTCGCACGATTGCGTTTTGTCACTTGAAAATCCTCAGCGTGTGATGTTAAAAGGAACGACGCCTACTACTGACTCCTGGGTCCCGTCAACGCCTACCCGGGATCATTAAAAATAACCTGACATTTCAGAAGATACTTTTCCACTCGTGCATTCGATACAGTTCGACGATAGAAAAAAAATATCGACCGGCGTGGGAGTATTCCCTCTGTTCTGAATATTAAGCATTCTCGTGTACACCGAGAAAGCTAAATATCAGAGGTAGCGCGATTGAGTAGGTGATCTTGCGATCATTTACGCCTGTTACTAAACATTATTGAACGATAAGGGTTGATATAGAGTTCTAGAAGGAAACGATCTTAATCGCTAATGGGTGAAACGGTCTTTGATATACTGAAGCGAAACAAAGCAAGGTAAGTAAAAATTATTGCAAGTAGAAAAGTGAGACCAGATTTCGTGATAGTAGACGGAAATTCATTAGAAAAACTGACCGTAATTAAATTCGATATTCCATTTGCACAATTAGATATTCTTATTGGAGTCTAACATAAAGAAATACAAAAAAGGATCACTTACAAATTCCTTCGGAGCACTGAAACTTAAAAGCTGAAGAATATCAGACTAAACTGTCATGCTGTTTAAAATTCTGAAAACTGCAGTCGAAAGTGCACATAAATTTCGAGGAGCAACCTCCGGATACGGTCGGTTCACCGAATAATTATCCAGAAGACGGTAAGGTCCGTGAAAGTGGGGTTAATAATGAATCGACGCTAATGCGCGTCGCTTACAATAATTCCTGTATATTAATATCGTCACCGACTCGTCGTCGGCTCGTTGCACCTGCATTATCAGATTACACGTGCAGCTGGCCCGGGTTCGTGTGCCACGCTTTACGAGCGGTTTATGCGCAACGCGTGCGTTTCCACTAAATTATGCGGAGTGTTAAGAAAAAGGGTCCAACACTATGGGAGCACATGGGCCCTTTATTATGAATGTGACAGAAGTTTTCTGAGAAAAAAGGGTAAAATCTGTTTTGGTTACAAGTAAATACTATCTGTTCTTCTAGATAAAAATTATTCTCACATCTCTAAAAATCCATACTATTGCGTCAATATAAGTGTAGATGTTAACTGGAACTGTATATATGTTAACGCTAATGTTCGAAAGTTTTTAAACTTAACATTCGCTAGTTATTGTTAACATTAACTGAATCAAGCCGTTAAAGCACGAATAAAGTATTATTTTCACTCTAACCCAACCCAACCATGTATTCTCTCTTTTCTATAGTAATAAATAAGATCTGACTTGTTGATAGCAAATTATATCCCTAAAATATATAATACAACATAAAAGGTATGTACTCCGTAGGTAATTTTTATGTTTCAAATGAAACTCGAACTTTATCTAACCATGTTTAGTTTATGTGTACATTAACTAGTTAGTTGGAACATTATCTAGTTAAAGTATTGAATGTATTTTATTTTTCCACTCTAACGGGAACGTCCAGTTAATGTTGACAATAACTAGCGAATGCTAGGATTAAGTATAATTAGCGTTAACATATATATTTCTTTTCAACGTGGCATACGTTGACTTCGCAAAAATTATACTTTAGATAGATCATATTATATAGCAGAATTAATACATCAAAACGTGTAAGATGTTGAATGATGATTGATTCTACCTAAATTACTAAATATTCAAAGAAAATTTTTCGTCACTCAAACAGCGCGATTACTTTGATCTCTTCAATTCTAAAATGACAACATTATCTTTGTCAGACGTTTCTACAGTTTCGTCGATGTTTCACAAAGTCGATTCTGAAGTGATTAAAAATGTATTGAAAAAATCTGCGAATTGAAATTGCGTGAGCATTCGCATGAAAACTGCATTTGAATGTGGAAAATTTCTGTGCGATCCTGCGGTTCCACGAATCCCCGGCGACGAATGCGAGAATCGAACGTAAAAGCGCAACGACGGTCGACCCTTTTTTGGGTCACCGCGGCAAGAAATTCGAACTTGCGGAGTGCGGCTGAAAAACCGTGGGCGGCACCATAAAATATCCAACGAATGGTGCATCGTGGCTCTCTGCTCGGTGACGAGACCGCATTATGAAAATGCATCCGTCAAGCCTGATATTTCATGAATGATACCGCGCGAAATGCTGGAACTTACGAGCGGCCGTAAAGCTACCGCTTTCCAGAGACCGAATATTTTTTTTATAAATATCCGTAGATATTTGCAAAACCGTTTTTCGAAAATTTGTATAAAAATCCAACGCACAGGAACGCGTGGAAAATGTCGTGAAACGATGAAACATTTTTCTTTGTAACATCGCGCGACAGAAATCGCGGAGCTTCCATTCGTGGTCGGTGGAATGAATTTTTCACGAGGAAATCAATTTGCATTCGGAATATCGGTTCCCTCCGATGCGTATCACTTCATCGATCCTTCTCCATCCGTTTCGTCGCACTCGCACGGATTCCAAAATTGAGATCATCCGTGTATCGCGTGCTCAAATACGATTACGATTAATATTCGTCGCAGGAGAGTCAGTGATCGGAATGCGGTAGAATATTTTTTTATGTAGTTTCACTCTGGGGAGGTTTTACAGATGTTCATCATAGAATATTTAAATATTTTTTTAAAGATGATTTTTGGTGAAAATAGCATCGTCTGGTGTATAGTATGGCGTATCTACAGTGGCAGACAAAAAAAAAGTTTAAAAGGTTAATGATACGAAAAGACACCATAATTTTACAAAACGAAACTATATTTTAGAAAAGAAGTGAAGTTTTCATAAATATGTACATCATATGAAATAGTAAAAACAAGAAAACCATGCACAGAAATTGGAAAGTATGTGTTTTATTTAAAACAATGGAACAAGTGAAGAAACTAACTGGGCAAAAGTAAGTTTGATTACATGTTTCTATGATTATATTTTTTATATTTACACGCGTAGAATTGCTAGTATTGTTATATTTACACACGTAGTATTGCTAGTATTGTTATATTTACACACGTAGTATTGCTAGTATTGTTATATTTACACACGTAGTATTGCCCTCCTTTACTATCTATTATAGGTTGTAGCCGCTTTGGAGTACTATTAACTAAGTTTTCTAATGTATTTATTGGGAAAGCATACCACTTTTCTTGTACAACTTCCCAAAATATTTCTTTATTAGTGCGAGCACTTAAAAAAATATGCTCATCTAAAATACTCCAAAGATTCTCGGATTGAGATCTGGCGATTACGGTGGCCAGTTAATTTTTTCAATCCTCTTTTCGCCAAAAAATGCACTTTCATATCTATAGTATTTCCAATTTCTTTAAATGTTAATCCGTTTTCTCTATCTCTAACTATTAATTGCCTAATATTCATAGATTTCTATTATTCCTGCTCGTCTGTGTAAATAAAGACTCAAATGATTATTGAAAATTAATGTACACATAGAAATGAAAAAAAAAAACAGTCGGCATATGTTTATTCTTTTTCGATATTATCATTGTATACAGGATTTTAGATTTAGTTATGTCCACTGCGCGTGTCGAACAAAATGGATTATTTACGTACTATGTGAATACAGTCGTGTAACAAAAGAATATTTATGTCGTACAGAGTGAGGGGATACCTCAGAATAGATGAGTCGTACCAACATGGTATAAAATGTCTAGTATAAAAGTTACAAACACAAACACAAGTGTCCAGTTTAAATTTTCTTTTGTCCGCCACTGTATATTGGTAAATATTCCTATAAAAGCAGAAAGAATCCTTAAAGACCCTAAAAAATATTCACGAATTAGCTCTGTAATTTCAACGTTCATCTTGCATGAAAATGAGGAGAGAGTCATTGGATAATTGAAATACCTATTGATCATTTTTGGCGCGGTACAACGATGCTCGCTAGGATTATGCGAAATTTCGGACACATTATGCGCACCGCATTTAACGATTCCCTCGAGTTGTCATGGAACCTGTATTTTATTGCACCGTAACGTGCTGTTAGACGTAAATTAATTTACGAAGTCGTTTATCCGCGCATGCATTCTCATAATTTCGAACTAAACGCGTACTGCGTGCTTTAACGCTTCGTAGTATATAATATTCTACGTTTAGAAGTGATAGGACACGGTGTCATTTGAACATGTGAACGTTCAGTGACACATCACCAATTTCACCATGCAAATTAATTAACAATCATATTGTTCATACAACCCTATTGCTTCTTACCTATGGCTTTCACCAAAGGTCCCGTTCTAGCTGTGTGAATTTCTCAATAGGTCCTAATAACTATTTATCCCATTTCTGCCACAGATCAGAATTTGATTTTGAGCAAATTTGGAATATTCTTCAGCTCAACTATCATAATTGAATCGATGAGTTGAAGAACAGTACACGTCCAAAATTAGCCATTTTCAAACAACCTGAAAAGTAAATATAAAATGCATGGAACTATATGTCGGGGTCAAAAACAGTGCAAAAACGTATCCTATACTCGCGTTTCAGTAGTCCCTTCAGTTTAATGAGTGTAAAAACAGTATCTGTCATGGATTTATACTGTTTCAACAATCTGTGTAACAATCACTTTTCATTAAATAATTTCTACTTCAGTTATGTTTAAAGCAAATTAATAAATGTTTTTTTACTGCTGTGTTATTTTTTAAATTTCCTGGCTAAAAAGTGGGTTGAGTTGAAAAACAGTACGAGTCCAATAGTTTTATTTCAATTGTTGAAAATTAATCAACAAAGTTCAACCATAATTAGGCATATATGAACGTTCATCTGGGTTAGCATAAACGTGCTTAAATTGGAACAGCGCTATAAAATCAATGGCGTTGATGATACACGAAAAGTGACACTATTTTTCCAAATATCTCAAAACGTGATTTTTGAACTTCTACTGTTATTCAATTCACCGATTCAATTTCAATTGTTACAAATCAATTTCCATAGAGATTGCAACTGTCCCGAGACTCTAAGGCGGTGCGCTTCGAAGAAGTGAAAATCCAAAGGTTTTGGATTTTTGAGAGAACGGTAAGAGGTATCGAGCGATTTCACGCTAACGTCGAGGGGTTATGCGGCTGCAGGGAGAAAGCTTCCTCCATTTTTGCTTGCCGGCTATCCGGGTCACGAAGAAATTCGTGTTACCACTATAGGCAGGTCCGATCATCGACATCGCCCTCCTGTCGATACTGTACGAGACGACGGCGGGGGATTCGGATACGCTCTTCTACGCTGCTCTACCACAGAGGAAACTTATTTTCCTTCTCTTTCGCCGACATTTATCCGGGAACGTGTCGATAGGGATTCCCTTCCGTTAAATCTCTACACGCGACGCTGATTAAGGGCAGCCTTTTTCGTTTCCCGGTTCCCGAGACTGCCAAATTGAAGCTTTCAGAGGGTGGACTTGAAACATATGAAAACGCTTTCGTGTCGAAACCTTCTAACAAAATTCAGAAAATTTTTACATATGTACCTCGTACTCAAAAAAGAAGTTCAAATTACTGGGGATTCTAAAGTCATTTGGACTTTTCCTAACATTGAGAAGCTATGCGGTGGTAAATGTAGGACACGGTAGTAAGAAAAAGTTTATATAAAAATCGTTCTATGCGAGTCCGTGTTTTATTGTTCCTTCCTAACTGTTCTAGGAATTTCTGTTCTGTCAGCAAGTTGATAGAATTTTTAATCTCTAATTTCTGTATTTTGTAACATAATGTTTGAAGCGTTAGAAATATAAGGATACATTTTGTGACGATGCCTAGCTTGCAATAAATTTACCAGACAGTAAGGAGTGCAATAAATAATAAAATGCAGGGAAACGAGCAAAAATGAAACAAGATCGAGGTCCATTTACGCATCGATCGTGAAATATACGAGAAAATGGGTTTCGAACATCCCCTTCGGTTTTGAAAGAGAGCAAGGACGAAATTAAATTTGGATCGCACCGCGCTGGCTACGAGGATTCTGAAAAGCTGGTGGAATCGTATGGTTGCGTGCGAGCGACGTCGCTCCACAATGGCCAGGATATTACGACAAAGTGGCCAACTCGAGGTTTCTTTCTCAACAGCCTTTCCACCGTGTCGCCAATTGCAAATGAGGTCAATGTTTACGATTGACGTCTCAGAGCGGAACCATTGCACTGCTCATAAGAGAACATTCTCGAGGCACAGAGTGTCTGAAAGACCTGGAATCTGTGCAGATAAAAAATAGACGGTTCAAAAAAAAAATTGTCCATATTTATTTGTAAGTTCTTAGGCGATCTTTGATTCACACGAATTCAACGACAAAGATTGCTGGTTACTTTAAAATTGTTCTGCCTCTGTATCCCACTGTCTCACATATGACTCAAAACAGCTTTAATACAGAAGCGCAAATAATTCAAAGTATCCAGTTGTTTTATACAAATTCATATGTTAGAAATTAATCGTGCAGTCAGGATAAAAATTTGGAAACCCATTCCATGACGGTTTTGGGATAAGGGTTGAGAGATCGGACTGTCTTCTTAACAGAAGGCACCCTCCTCGCCTTCCCTGCTCCGTGGTCAGGTCCTTCAGAAACAAAACCCCTTTTCTTGAATAACTAGCAGTATTCGTCATGTCGCCTGTCACACTTAAACTCTTTCTCATGCTTCTCCCAATCAATCCTATGACACCCGATAGCCATACCACTTCGGGTAGTTCGGAAACGTGTGGTGCCCACTCATCGAGCCATACTTTCGACACACAGACTCAATCAATCCTCGAACCAGCCATAAATAGGGCTAAATACAATAATGGAAAAGAATCACCTAGGATGTCAAACTGTCCTGAATCACATCTGGATCAGTGGACTTTGGCAGCCGACTGCCAACCGACACATCCAAATTCTTGTTTAGCCTGAAGAATTCCGGTGTTCATGACACGATGGTTCTCAAGACGAACTAAAAAGAATTCAAATTTTACACTTGTTGGCCAAATTCGGTGGTTCCAATTTGATAATAAAATAGATGTTTGCTCCTTTTAGCACGTCTGATGGATCCTCGTCCCTGCCACAAACCGGCGTGCCCGCGTTACCAGTAATCTACAGGGTAATGACAACCGTTCCCGATCGATCTTCGTCCATTATCGAAACGAAAGCCCAGCGAAATCCGGGTTATCTTCCGCGTCAAGTAGAAAGCTCAACGATTGTTCAGCCGGTAGAGCGAGCGTTGATCAAGATCGCCACAAATCTGCGACGAAACTCGCGTTCGATCTGTCGATTTCCTCGTGTACGCGTTCGTTCGAACGGCCTTCGAATTCGCGCACCGTTAGACATCGGGTTCGCGACGAAAATAAAATAATTGCGTGGCAGCTTCCGACGAATGGCTCGTACGTGGATTCGCCCTATCTCCGTGTGCTCCACCCTCTGTTTTTTATGTTCGTCCAGGAAAAATCTGCGACGTCTCGATGAGGGACGCAGAATCCTGTCAGGATGCCAATACATGGAGAAGAAAGGATGGTAAAGGGAAGTATAATTGAATAATTCACTTTGAGAGCGGCGCAAGTCACTTTTTTGCTACTTCGAATCGATCTATATTCGTACCAGTTGGATGACTTAAGACAGTTTAAAAATTTCTATTTTATTAATATTGAAGAATTATGTCGATTTAAATAATGTAAAAATTAGTAATTCGTATAATATATTTAATATTCATAAGAAGAGAAGTTGTTATATCCTCGAACGAAATTCATTATATCGATCCCCTGGAATAAACATTGGAACTGAAGAAAAACCGAGTATGGAGTTCACAATATTACTCTATAATTTGCATTGCGTAGAGTAAACTTCGATTTTTTAGCGAATTATTATACCGTAATAGCGTAAATTGTTGTGAAACACCTAAATTCGATATAAAGAGCCACGTTAATTATGGTAAATGATCGATCCTTAAATATGTCTGGCTAATTGGCGAACAGCGCATACGCAATTAGGTGCACGGCATGAAAATGGCAGGTTTCTAAAATAGGTAAAGCATAAATATTCGCCATTGAAGCTATCGGGGGTAAAACAACGTTATTGGGCACACTCCCAATAACCGGATATCGGACTATAATTAAGCCCTATTCTTTGCGAGAATTAACCTCAGCCACGACGCGAAGTCAAGCGAAATTTTGCTATGAACGATCCCATAAAATAGCCGATTCAATTACGTTCGACAACGTTTAATTCCATCAATCGTAGTAGCATCCTTGAATCATAATCCTTCGTATCTTTCGTTCTGTTACTGAATTTTGCGAATATTTTCTTCTGAGACGATTTATCTGCCCAATGAAATTAGACAATCGGAATCTCCTATAATTTTGGACAATTTATCAAATATTAGTAGCGAGAAAGAAAGGAAAATACATCAGTGAAGTGATCCTTTATTTATTTTCAGCAATATACTTTAAAGAGAATGATCAAAGTAAAAGTTTAGCGCCACAGTTTCAGAAGTATGTTTTTCCGGGAAGTTTCATGTGTCTTGAAAGCTCCCGCACCAAACTTGTAAAGAAAGTTACATCGCGCATGCGCCAGTCAAGGAAGCTTTCAAGAATTTCGCGCGTTTTTGCGGCACGATCAAAGACGACGAAAATTTGTTAAATTTCAACTACTCTGTCCCACGTGTTGCTTATTGTTAGTCTTATTTCCTTCTTTCAGATAACTATAGTTGTATACCATAAAATAATTCCTGAATACTGAGGACTCTAAAATAATTGCAATACATTAGAAAACAGTTTAGCATTACAAACTTTATACAATTAATTGGTCTGCCAACAACAATTAACCACGAAACACATTTTATTGGACTCCAAGAACACAGAAAATACCAGAAACCAGCTCCAAATACTGAACAGTACAAATGAAATATTTAAAACAGAAGGAAACCTCAAGAAGCCCGTCAAACTTATCCGTAGAAATTAAAAAAAAAATTAATTCCTAAAATTATTTTACTTTCGCAGATCTTACAAATTGAACAATATAAAAATTTCATAAACCTTCTTTTGCCGACTGTTACAGTTACGCGTTTCACTTGAATCTGTCTGAATACACAAAAATAGTCGATCTTTATAGACTTCTTGTATGCTAGTCGCGAGTGTTAGCTAACCATAACAAAGTCTCTAAATTTACATACAACTCGAATTTAACCACAAATTATATTGTTTTTAAACATTAGTACTGAGTTTCATCATTTTTCTGTTGGTCATGTTGGACCTTACTAGATACATACATAGCTTGTAACTGATATAAAATGATCGATTTTCGGGTAACAGGTGTTCGAATAATCGAGGTTCTACTGTAATTTCTAAGATACATAATGATTTATCGAATCGTTCCATATTATTTCGCCCGCATGGGTCGCGACAGAATCTAGAGTCGACACGAGGTAAAGTTCGCGGCGATTCACCTTGCGTCGTACAGTTTCTCGGTGCATCGCGTCGGCCATACCAAAAATATCAATATGCACGGAACGACTCGACTGGTGATACAGGAAGCTGACTCACACGCAACCATGTATGCCTTCGCACACACAACCACGTCGAACGGTATGGCACACGCATTCGCAAGTTCTCGACGATTTCCCCTCTCTGCGTGGAACATCCCCACTATGAAGCCGATCAACCCCTCTGCAACCCCACCAGAACCGTTTGCAACCCCCTCTAACGACGCTGCCACTTCCACTGGCCTTTTCCACCCCTCCTGCCACCACTCCAACTTCGGCTTCCCCCTCTCCTCTCTCGACGGTCCCACCTGCGGTGAACAACACCGAAGTCCTTGCGTGAACAGAGAGAAATGCTCCCGTGGTTCTCTTGATCAAATGATACCTAGTTCTAGCGAAACTTACCTGTGTATTATTAATGCAGATATGCAAATACTGTAAAAATTAGTTCATAAGAATTCAGGTATATGCAGTGTATTTTATCTAACTCTTATCATGCAATTTAGAGTATGATAAACATAGTTTAGACTTTCAGACGACTGATAGGCAGGCCATAAGTTTTCGTAACAGATTGTTAAGAAATTGCTGCTTCGTTTATTGCGCACAATGTATTAGCTTTGTAATGATTAAACAAGGCAATGTACAGCTTATTCTAAACGTGCAATAAATTATTAGATGCGTTTTCGAACTGTGTTGCTAGTTTTGTTGCATGCTACCTTCAATTCTCTCTGTGAGACCACGTGCTTTTATTTGTTTTTAAATTTTCAGTGATTGGGCATAGAAGTTGACAGAGTTTACCTAAGACACCACATGTTATACGAGTTTCAAAATGTTAACAATGCAACCGTGGTTACGAAAGAATCATGCACCGCTACTTGTCTCTGTCTGTACAAAATTATTTGAGCGGGAAAAGAGTTACAAAATGAAGATGACCTGAATAAAGCACTGTCAGAATTCTTCCGTCAAAAAGATGAACATTTGTTTGCATCTGGAATTGTCAAGCTAACCATCATTACATGGAGACAAGTTATACATAATAATGTCCACCATGTTGTTCATTAAATACATTCTTTTTCAAAATTATATCCAAAAATACGATGGAAATCATACAGCAACCTGGTATAAAAAAAACACCGAGTCCTTGTCTATGAACTCGTGAGTTTCGTCGACGGTGGAGGGAGCGAAGAAGGGCGACATGGAGAGAGAGAGAGAGTGAGAGAGAGAGAGAGAGAGAGAGAGAGAGAGAGAGAGAGTCAGAGAGAGGGAAACAGGGGAGAGAGGGGAGAATATGCAGAGTCTCTGTGTATCGTAGAACCCACCGCTACCTTTCCGCATATCCTTTCTCCGTGTAAGTACAGTCCACGCCGATTTACCGGGGAGGAAAGCCGGCCTATCTTGTACAGAGTGCCTGTGCTCGACTCGGCCGCTGTACTTATCGCGTTGTTACGCTCGCTGCCGGCAACTCAGAACTCTGTACTGTCCCGAGCAAAAGCCTTCCAGACATTCCTCTGTCCGGCTTCGATCATTCTCCGACGTTCCCGGGGAATACCGTGGAAATTTGCCGATGAAATTCTCTTTTTCAAGCTCATCGACAGGAAATCGATATGCGATGGCATATCGATTATCAAATGTATTCCATTGACTTTTCTAATCCAAAGTAACCTAGTTTGTTTTATTTTATACGCCAAGACGTGTAAAATAAAGGATACGATTTTTAGTAAGAAATTCTGATTTCTGTTGTGTCCTACGGAAGCTGCTACCTTGGCATGAATTTGATTGTTTATTTAGTTAAATATTAGGCATGTGAGTGAAGAGATTTGGACACACTGAGAGTATCAGGGAAATACACGGTTGATTTTGAGGTGTAACTCGTTCAGAAATGCGTAGATCGTATGAATTCTTTAGTACTATGTCTGTTCCAATTTATGTTTCGTTGTACAGGCTGAGTGTAGAGATCTGCTGCAAATTCCCTTTAGATTTAATGAGAGTTTAATGCTTCTGGCAACAATTCCTTTATATTGATTTTATTCATGTTATAACTAAAAATGGAATAATAGATAATAGAAACTTTAAAATGTACGAATATAAATAATTAAGCGTCCGACTGTGCTCGTTCGTTGAACTCAAGATAAAAAAAAATAATTCGTTGATCAGAAACACCGATATTTCGAGATTTCCGAGTCTCGATATCGGCTTTGCACCGAGAGACACGGGATACGATTAAATCGTAATTGGATCACCGGCGGGCAAAGAAATTTGATTTTAATTGAACGCGATAGAATTCTCGCGTGTGCCGAAAAAACATCGTTGCAAGTATTTTAATAATTTATTGCATACGTGGGATTTTACCCTTTGGTCCACGAATTAAAATACAATTAATATAGAAACGTAAAATAAAATAGAATGTAGTAACCATTAAAAACAAAAATTAAAGAATTAAAATGGTGGAAACAAATCAACTTACAGTTAACAACCCAACAACCTTCGGGCAAGCGTAAGTAAGCGTTGACGTTAGCGTTTAATCTGTTCGAACCACATTTTGCCATCTACATAATTCATCGTTTCATCGATTTCAAGCGACGCGACACGAACGACCGGGCTCTGCTCGCTGAATTTCATCGCGCGGTTCGACGTTTCGTCGATTCCAAAGCGTCTGGAAGAGACGGAGAAGGAGAGGAGCGAAAAGTGTGGTAAGGATTGCGAGAAAACGGAAGCACAGTGGAGATTTCGCGTTGCGTGGCTTGCAACACGCATCGACATCGGCGCGAGAGATTTCTCCGTTGAAGAAATTTTTGCGGCTGACGCTCGCGCGCGTTCACCACGCCGTGCCGCACCGCGCCGGCCAACGCGTTGCATTTTTCGCTCTCGATCCTTCCAGGCGTGTTTCAAGACCGTCTTACTCGGCTATTACGCTATTTACATAAAAGTTCGTGCAATTGTTGGGAGCGGTGATTAGCCGGGATTACAGAAATCAGAAAGGAGAAGGCTGCGCGGCGAAAAACTGGGTGATGCCGCGTCGGTAGCCAACCATTACCCGTCTCTGTTCTTTTTTCCATTCTTCCTTGCCCAGGATTCCAGAAACAGCATTGCTCCGATGTGTGTTCCCTGCATCGAGGAACCGTTAACATAACTCGCTTCCAGCCAGCCATCGATGTATCGGCTGCCTTCTAATTGGAATGAAAGAAAATGATCGACACCTATCATTGAGAAACTGCTAACTTCGCGACAGATCGTTTTATAAAGTAGTGATCATGAGCGATTGAGCTCGGTGCTGAAACGCTTAAGGAATATTTAGTGCCACCATTTTTTTTGTTGCTTTTATTGTTGCTTTTATCGCTGAACTATGTCTGTACTTAACTCTCGGTTAGATGAAGTCGAAAAACTATTACACCTTAACAAATTCTGTCTGAAGTTACACGATAAAAAGGAAAATATTGTTTAACTTCATGATTCATGACGCGAACCCTTTCCTTGTTCGAGCTAGACATAATCACGATTCTCGAAAAATTCAGCAGAAGCGGTACATTGGAAGTACAACATTGTTTTCTACATCGAATCGATCATATTTTCGATGTCTGTAGGTACTTATATTGAAGTGCGAGCATATAAAGTAAAATGACAACAATTCACCAAGTAGCACTCGTATTATCTATTGTAATTGACTCGAATATATACGAAAAAAACGTTACTGTTTTTTTTTGTATTATTATATTTTATCGAGTATTTTCAATGTTACGGCCATTATACTAATTATTATCAGAATACCTCAAAGAAATATGCATATGTTAGTATTAACCGTGAATGGCGAGCGGAACTATGAAAGCTCCTGAAATATCTACAATCATATTATTGTAAGTCTGTGTATGTACACCGTTAAGGTTCAATAAACAATCATTATTATTATTATACATGAAAAAAATAAACCGTACATGCAGAATAAAAATTGTTCTCCGAAGCTTCATTCCCGAGAAATTTAAAAAATCGTCGATAATGCGCGTATTTCTACATGTAAAAATAAGTAGAAAAGAAGGAATAACGTTTTTTCGTATGGGACTCCGTTTTCGAGAAAATCGAGTTTGAAAATTCTATCAAGTACGCGTGCATTTGACTATCTCTTCGGATAATGAGTCCGCTACAAATATTTTCTTTCACTCACACTTTCATGCACATTGCCCTCTGTAATGTTTACGTTTTGTCTTCAGTCTTACGGCCTATTTCTTAAACTTTTAGTCTGTTTCGGTCAGTCAAACTGTGAAAATGGCTTCTTATAGTAATCGTGAATACGTAGGTATTATTCATACATTGGCATCTCTTATCTATTAGTACACACCTAAGACTGGAGATAGTCAAGTGCACGCGTACTCGATAGAATTTTCAAACTCGACTTTCTCGAAAACGGAGTCTCAAACGTAAAAATGTTACTCCCTTTTTTCTGCTTATTTTTATATGTAGAATCACCCCCTGCCCGGTTGTACCACCCGCCCGGCCTCACCCTGTATACAGGATGCTTCAGAAATAGGTGACCAAACTTTGCTATCGTATTTTACTCTCCCTGAGGATGAAAAAAAGGTCATATAAACATGGGTCTAGGAACTCTTCCTTTTCGAGATATAAACACTTTTTGTTCACCTCGAAATTTTACATGAATAGCTGTCATCAGAGCAAGTCATCCTGATATTCAAGCCAGCTTATGTCGTCGTAAATCAGTTTCTACCCAAACGTTTGATAGTTAAGACAGTTATCAGGATGACTTATTCAAATATCTAGTGGACAGATATTCACTTCATCTATGGACGAGCTAACGGAAACTGCAGGAAAGCTCAACATCTGTATCGCGAGATTTTTCTTTAGAAACGGTGTCCTCACTAGGCAAGTCGATGCGATGCGTGTATTGTTGCAGGGGGAAATCATTTTCAGCAATTTCTTTAAGTGAGTTTTAACCATTTCTGCAATACTCCACCATAAACAAAACGTGTTTATATTTCGGAAAGGAAGCATTTTCGGACCTAAGTTTACATGACCTTTTTTCATCCTTAGAGAAGGTAGAATACACCAAAGTTCAACCACCTATTTCTGAAGCATCCTGTATATTGCCATAGCTGTGCACAATCTTTATTAATGAATAAACTGAACAAAAAAAAAAATAGAAGTGCACGCGTGCCCAGAGAACCTTCGATCCGAATTCTCTCGAAACCGAAACTTCAAACAAACGAATATTATTCCATTTAGAATTGCCATCTTTCTGGAAGGACTTCTCCCTACGTATCTTGTATAAACAAAGAGGAAACGCGAGCAGGTAAATCGGAAACGAATTCGCGGTTAATCGACCAGCTAAATTGACGTCACGGATATCCGAATAGCAGATACGATGTTTTTTCATCGGTCGCCGAAGAATTCGCGCACGAATTCTGTGCTCGTGTCCCTGAGACACACTTGTCACGGACAGATTATTATCTGGTCGCCGTCCAGCGAACGGTGCGTCCTTGATCGATAAAACTCGCATAATTAGTTCGGTGGAGATGCGCGGGAACGCAAAGCGGGCCGGCGGACGGTCCACGTCGTGACGCGCGTTACACGCTCCAGGAGAAAACGTTTCAGCTTTCTAGAACGTTGGCCGCTTCAGCTACGAACTGCTGGAAGGTAAAGAGAAGGTGGGTGGCTGCAGGAGAAGGTCGATTCGTTGTTATTACGTGACACCGTTACGCAACGGCTCGCCACCGCCGTTCGCGCAGCTAACTCATGTGTACGCCTCTGTCTACTGACGATCGAAAACGTTCAATTTCGTCTATCGGCTTGGTAACAGCGACCATCGCCTCGTATCTCGTTCTCTGGTACGTTCCACTACCAATTTTCCAGTTTACTCGACGGTTTGCGTGACTATCGTACGGTTTCTCCGACGTACGGCTCGATGCCTTAGCCTTCCGGCCTGTGGGTGTGGCCTGAACCGAGACGGGTTGCTGGTGGGGATGTAGGAAGATCTTACACACACACACGGCCTGTTCTTGCATCTTGTTTCAATGTTTCGATTAAAGTTGTCATCACATTCACAAACTGTTTTTATAAATGGAATATAAAGCTGGCTCTGCCAGGGCTCTGTCGTTTAAACTAGGTCGTAGCAAAACGACCAGTTTGGAAGTACTTAATGATCGATGGTATAACAAATTTAGCCCTTTGAAAATGTGACAGCCTTCTTAAACGAAATTAATGGTACTGTATTTCTTATTGAACGTACGACATCCCTTAATTTTTTTAACCAGTGTACGCAGGCTGGGCTGAAATTCGTGGCACAACCAAAAGGCTGATTACTCTACAAACGAGCGGAGAATTTGCTCCGCCTTGGAGACACGCGTTTGAGTTGTCAGACTGTACCTCGAGAAGTCCGAACTCAAATTTCTACTTTCCACGTTTCTTACAACCAATAGCGATCGAAATTCCGCAGTGCTCTACCGTTTCTGGTCTGATCACCGATGATTTAAATGAAAGAAAAACGTTCACATGCTGCGAGCTGAGCTTTTGCGTCCTCCGCGGTCCTCGGTATCCGCTCTGTCGAAGAGAAGAAACGGTTCGAGGAAAGACAGAAACGCGTGTAAGAGTCGAGGAGAGGGCGAGACACAGAGAAAATCGGTGTCAGGAGGAAGGGGTCGTAAAACGAAGTAGACGCGAGCCGGGAGAGCCCGGGGGGGGGGCTATTGGGAATACAAGTGGAGAGGTAGAGGAAATAATAGAAGGAGGGCGCGGCGGCGGTCGGTCACTTGTTGCGATCCTGTTAGTTCACCTCTTCGCAGCCGTCTCATCGTCGTCTTCCTTCGCCTTCGAGGAAGACGAAGGAGGAAGAAGGACGACGAGAGGCGCCGCCACCGTGCCTAGAAGAAAGGAGACGGAGGAAACCTATTTTACAGGGTGCGCCAAGCTACCTTAGAGGCCATCCGAGAAGACCAAGAAGCGGCCAAGTTTCTCCCAGACACTGGTCGATTCCTTCTAGACAACTCGCATGCATTCTGACGCTTCCATTGCGTGTGGTTTGGTCGAATTGCTTCGTTTTTTGATTGTTGGAATCTTGAAAGAATGTTGCATAGCGCGGTTGGGGTCGCGGTCGTTTGGTGGCCAATTTTTAAACAAAAGTTTCCGATCATCTCACTACTTTTCGACATGCACACGTGAACTAATTAAAGTCGGGAATTACAGCTTCCCGGTTTTTAACTTCTATCGATAGATGAATGTACTTTAGCAAGAAGAACTGTTAAAGATATGCTTTCGCGCGTTATCGTCACCTTCAAAGCCATTAACGTGAAAATACTATTTTTGCATTATTACTGAATACTAAAATACTCTTGCAGTATGGAACGCTGGAAATTCTCGAAATATCGCTCGAGAACGTTTGAATCTATTCAAAAGTGTGTTAACATGAGAATAATGCTACCAAGCTACGAAATATCGCAGTTCAATTCTATGGTACTGCGATGCAAAGAGTATCCATAAAAAGTCGCATAAAAATAGCGATACCGATACTAAAGTTTGTACAAAGAACTCGAATGGAAATTACAGACACTTGACTCTGCGTATGTCTTTAATGCGTTTACTGCCACGCATTATGTTAGCCAGCACGTGAAATATTGTCCAATTAAATAATTATTAATTAACATGAAACTCTGACTGGTGCCAATGATAAAATATTAGTAGAAGCGATAAGCATACGATCGTCCGGTTCAATATTTTTATCCTTCACAACCTGCAGTCGAGAAAGCATTTTATAACGCGTCTGACTATGTACGGCAATTTTCACTGTGGCAGTGAACGCGTTAAAAAATCGCCCGGCTGATTTACATGTATCCACTTGGGCGATGTTCACGGAGCCACCGTTCCAGCGTGTATTGTGTAACAAGTCCACTATATGAGGTATATACTCACTATAATCGGTTGGCAAGATAGGCGGCAGCAATGGCGTACCGTTATGCTTAGACTTACCTGAAACAAAAAGGAATGCGTGCATTAGAAACGAGGCTTAGCAGGCTGCATGTATACTGAAAAATCTCGTTCCGATTCACGTTCAAGAAACAACGAATCACTGTACGCAGAAACGTGCTATAGCAACAACGTCGATGCTGTTGTGAAATAAAATACGATGAGGCGACTACTCTCGAGCATGGTCGCCTTGCTCTAATCATTTATAACCAGAGAATATGACGGGAAATACTTTGAATATTAGGATACGTAAGATAAATGGCTACAAAAAAATTTGTCTGCATTTCAGCCCAGTCAACATCGTACAGTGCACGAGATATTCGCAATTTTAGAGTCAATTTGATCATAACGTTAATTTTCTACGATTCTCGCCATCAGACGGTATTCGACGTCATTACAATGCTGTTAATGACGTGTAAGTAAACTCGTAATGCGTCTTACGTCAAGATTTGGCGCGTACAGTCAATCAACGTCGCCCGTTCCATCGAGCACCATGAAACCACCGAACGCGAATCAGTTCAAGCGCTCGCGCGCGCACACACATGCACACGCTATTAATGCGTGCTGGCGATATCATACTACACAAGTGAATTCGCAGGTACGCTTCACGCACACACACGGAGGAACGCGTTTCTCGTTGGCAAAGCTAGGGAGTCGCGAAACTATAGGCTCACGGGATACGTTCGGTCATCGTACAGGTATTATACCGACTCGGTCAATTCGTACGCGGCGCCACGTGACTATGAACTATTGACACGACAAACCAGAATTATTATTGGCCCGGCTGGAACGTGGCGTTGTCGTGAAAACGTGGACAATAGATTCCCGTGGAGCCGGTCGGGGGCGTTGGTGGTAGTCTGGGATCTAATGTAGGCCGTATAATTATTGCGTAATTAGCAAATTTGAGCACCACGGCTGGATCGATAATCGTAAATTATTGGGATTGGGCAACCGAGGCTGATGCATTGCTTACGGCGACGCAAGCTCGCCGAGGATATTGTTGCTCGAACTGCTATTGTTCGTTGCTCGAAATGCTATTGTTCGTGTCTTGATGCGCTCGTGTCCTTGTTAACTGATGATTGCCGCTATTGATTTGTTTTCATCAAGTAGCTGTTACTTTTTATAAAATTCCGAGAAACATTAACATAGAAATAATAATATAAAGTACAAACCATACGTTTGAATTGTTAAAAACATTTTTGTTTCACGACTTATATTCGAGACGACAAAGTATAAGATGTCTGACTAAGTATGGCAGTCTTCGCTGCAGCAGTCACGTTTTAGGCTATTTCTCAGCGACCGTGTCAAGATCGAACACCTTCCACCGTTGTTTAAACAATTTCGTGTTATGTCGTTCAATATTCATTCGAAGTAACGATACCCTTCTTTCAAATTTTATACAAAATTATTAAGATAACTTTTCAGAGGCAACTCGAGAAAAAAATGACAATGACGTTGGCGGTTGCATGGATGCAGAATTATTTTGCGATGATACGCGCGGGAACGATCGATACACATCGCGGGAAATGACGTTCCCGGTTTCTATCCCGACGAATTTTTATCGGCGAAACAAGTGAATTCGGGTTTTGCCAATTCGTTGACCACTGCCGGTACAGAGCAACGATTCCACCGTCCAGTTAATATCCACGATCGAAAGTACGAAACTACGAGCGCGATGTGCCTGTACAGAGTGATCCTGAAACAGAAATTCTCAGCCAGAAGAATCTGCGGCATCAATTTCAATTTCCTTTGTAATGGACTACCGATTACACAGGATAATATTCAGACTACCAAGTTTTTACCAAGAGGTTTTATTGTAGACTCGACACAAGCTCGTTTTTACAGAGCTACCGTAGTACCGGGCTAACGTGACACACTAAACTCGTACAATGTGGCTACGTAGGTTTTTAAACGGGATTTCTGATTCGTCCAGAGTTTCTAGAAGCAAATAGAAAATATAGAAAACGGCCAGAACAAATGATTCGCAGGGTGTCGTGCGAAGAAAGTCTTCGAAGTGGAAAAATGTTTGAGATTTTTTAAGACGTCGATAGTCAAACGCTCATATCTCGATAGCAATATACAATCAAACCTACGTTAATAAACTTTTACACTTACAATTACCTCTAGACTTTGCTGGTAAAATATTTCTGTTTCCGTGGATCACCCTGTATGCGCAGTGCGGATACAACGGGAACAACATACTACTACTACTACTACTACTACTACTACTACTACTACTACTACTACTACTACTACTACTACTACTACTACTACTCTCTCTCTCTCTCTCTCTCTCTCTCTCTCTCTCTCTCTCTCTCCGCGGATAATAATTATTTTCGTCATTTCCTGGCATTCCGCGCGGCGAGCCCATCAATCCGAAAATCGTATAAACCAACTGTCACATTCACGCCCAAATTCAAAACAGGGGAGCGGTAGCCTCGCTTTCGCATATCCCCGCGGGTCGTGAAATACCATTTAATCCTCCGTGAAATCCGGTTTAATTTCACCCCCGACACAATACACCCGCAACTTCGCCGCTGAGTGCTTCTATCTGCGACGAATCGAAACTCCCTTCTTGCCAGTTATCTCCTGCTATCGCGGAGGGCCGCGTCGTCTTATCCAGCGACCAAAAAAAATTTGAAAATTCCAATCCACCGCTAGCGAAAATCGAGCAAATGCGATTTTCACCATCGTTATCGTACACCACCGTTCATAAGTCATAGGACACCTTAAACCTGGCTTACGATACAGTAGACTTGGATACTTATTTCGTTATGAACGGTTCTTTTAAAAACATTTATGTTTACACAACATATTTTTAATGATATGGTTCGTATTTTGTTATAATTGATATAAAAAAAACCTGAAATAATTATAGTACAGTTCAGGATCAGTTTTTCAATGCGTTAAATTTGGACGACATTTGTTTCGATTTTATGATCTGTACATACATTTGCAGCAATTCTGGATAGAAATCCAAGAAGAAACACCAAAAAAAAATGACCGTAAGACTGCGAAGGCTATTTCGAGTTATCATCTCGAAACGGGGAGCATACATTAGTGACTAAATTTTAAACTTGATATGTATAATTTTCAATATATTTTAACATTTATAAATTGTATTTAGAGAAAATAATCTGTAAATAATCGTTTGATTCAATATAGCGGGTGTTTAATAATTTTAAATTAAACGTAAAACTGAAATTAGTAAGTGTCCCATGACTTATGGACGGAAGTGTACGTCGGAAGAACATGATGCAGAAATTGAGTCGGTCCGTGGGTCGACGGTGACCCACGGATTAAATTAGATTTAATCAAATAACTATTAACGCTCGTTAAGTTTTGACTGCAATTAATGACACACGGTAGAAATGATTAAATATTCACGTGGTCAATGGTGTGTATTTATAAAAATTGATTTGATGCTGTATGGCTACACGCAGTAATTTGTCCCTGTGACACGAAACATGTTAATAATCGACCGAGTGTATCTAGGTTCATGGAGCAATAATCGATTATTATGGAGAAATAGTTTGCCAAGATAATAATACTATCGATGCAGCTGAATATTTTATATTCTGTGCTGTCTCGTGAAAAAGAAGACATTGTCTAAAATTTAAATGTCTCCTGAAACTACGGACACGTTAGATCAAAATATAATACTTTGCATACAAACTCCCGTTCTTTTTAGGACCATTAACACTGGCCAAAACAACAAAGGTTTACAATTACGACAACGAGTAGCCACAATATTACCTGCATTAAACACAGTATACAAAGAAACTTATTGCTATATTGCACTCTTTCAAGTTGGAATCTTTTTCTGATACGTATACGAGACTGCTGAACCAAATTCCAATTGTAACCAAACGAGAGAGCAATATAAGATTCTGTACCTAGTAGTATTGATGTGATTTTAGGTAACGCGTTTCAGCTACCGGACAAAGTGTTCTTTGTTTCCATGCGACGACTGCTTGGGCGGTTCACCGTATTCTTCTGGCCGTTGATAGGCCGACAATTCATACACACAGGGTACTATTTCAACCGTATGTTTGCTTATGCTAACGCCCGACAAGCAGCGATATTAAGCCGCGAGAGCTGGATCCCGTAAATCGAACTGCAGCCTCGGTCCGCATTCGATATTGGAAATTCACCATGAGAACGTCCTCTGGATATGGCATCTGAACGGGAGCATCAGACAAAAAGGGACTGGATGCGTGCGTGATAAATTTTATTTCTATTTACAATCGCCCTATCAATAATACGTCAACTAACTACGCGTGCCATACGTTCTAAATGCAATGGGGAGAAAAGGGTATTGTCCTCGAACAATCGCGGTTATTTTCATTCGAATATTTTTCTTCGGCCGTTCGTTTTGGGTTTTTATTTAAGAAAATCTCGTTGGCAGCGCATTCAGAACAGATCGTAGGGAGTATAGGTGAAATCGTCACGGATATTTATGCACGCGACTCTGTGAATTCGATTTAAATGCTAAAAGATTCCGAACACCTTGACCGTCAACTCGCTTTGAGCAGACGCCGGAACGTCTTTTTATACGTACGGCTGCTTCCTACAGGCTATTTATACAGAAGGATCGAGCCGTACGATCGGAAGATAAAACCGGCAAAATATTCAATGACCCACTACGATTAGATGAGCCTAACTGTACGAGTTATCAATTTTGTAAGCTGAATGGCGCTTTTAGAAAATTATAAAGTTTAACATGAGTGTTTCGATCGATAAAGTTGTGGATCACAAACGTGAACGGTAACAATATCTAAAAATAGCTTTCGAGTGATCTCAGCGGTCTTTTGCTCGATAAGGATGTATCGTTGTACGTGCTATTAATTGTCGAATCAATCGCAAACAATTATTCTAGGATATTCACCAACTACGAGTAAACACTCGTCTGTCGAAAGCGATAGTGTTCTCAAGTACTACTCCGCTCTGTCGCGGGGATCTTGAATGAAACATACTGCCATGAAACTTCCTCTTTGACAAGATTCGACTGTCCACTCGACGCTGCTCGACAACGCCGGTTAACGTTACACGTGTAAACTTTGAAAGCTCGTGTCTCTGAAGAGCGTCGTTTCAAAGGCAGAAACGGAGGCTGTACAAAATTCTAGTATAAACCGCTCTGTACATGCTGCTAATTATTCTAGCAACGTGTCCTTCAGGCTGGCCCGATAATTTGTGTCGCTGGATACAGTAATGGCTCGAAAAATTTCGTCTGTCGATTTGCAGTAAACGAATCTGTGGCAACAGTAGCTAACATAAAAATGTGACGACCACTTTTTTGCGATAAGCGAGTATCCGCTGTACTTGCACCAAATTCGTATAAAATAAACCGGCGTCAGCAGTTTTCTATTACCCATAGAAATAATATTCATGAGTAGAATACACAGAATTTGAAAAATTTAGACTTCAATTTTATATTTAAAATGAATTTTGCAGAAAGTTCCTTTGACAGACTGTGCAACTAACAACAGTCGATCTTATTATTGAAACTGCCTATAAAACGACCCACTAGCAATTTTTCATGTACTCTCATTATTTATTTACATTTTCATATACTAAATGACAGAAAAATCCAAGTTTACTTGGACAGTGCCTCGATCACTGGCGACTCCAAGAAGCGATAGCGATGAATCTTTCGCAATAAACGAGTCACTGTAGACTCCTGTCGGTTCACGCTAACCAAAGATACATCGGAGTAACTTAGCATCTGTAAAATAATTTAACACCGTTCAATGAGTTCCGCCTTCAGGTCTCAAGTCAAACTCTTCGAACAATACCACAAAGTATCATATGCTACGGATTAATTTGGAAGGAGCGTCCGGAACACGGCGATCTGTCTAAACGTCCTTCAGAAGACTGTTGTAACTCTGTACTCTGTATTTAACGAAAACACCTTTAATCTATTTCTCGAGCCGCTGCGTGACCTCACGTCGCAAACGAAGCTGGCGACGTCGGTGCAGCGCGTTTTCCAACAGCGTGACAGTATTGCGCAGACCGACGCCAACCAGCGTACGTATCGTCGCGACGAGGACAGATGAATCCTCCGGCGGACGAACAAGCGCGAGGAGGAGAGTCGCGGGGAATCAACGCGGTGGGGGGTAGGGGAAGCGTGGATTTGCGACGTTGCCGCGCGCGTCGCCGGCGACAGGTCAATCGTCCGCGCGCATGGTAATCGTAATCGTAATTGCGATTGTATGCTTCGAACGGCAAACACGGGATCTCGAAGCGAGAGGATAACGCGAAATAGAAACGGAAAAGAAAAGATGGTGAGGGTGTAAGGTGGGGAAGCGGGGGCGGGAGCGGGTCAGAAAGATAAGAGAAAGGCAATGGAGGGCACAGAGGGTGCTGGTGTGCGGCAAGTTACACCTGCACGAATGCAGCTGCCACTATATTGGATCGTGTGGGCGCGGTGGTGTCATCTCTCGGCGATCTCTCGAGTGACCTCCGTTCGCCTCTCTTTCTCTCCCACCCCAGACCAGTTCCGTTCTTCTTCGGAGGCACGTCTAACCTTAACTCACCTAACCTCGCGCCACACTTGCCCCTTCCCCTTCCTTTTCATCGCGGCGTACCCACTGCCTACGGTACCGCGAACTTCCCCTCCATCGCCCCTCCATCGTTTCACCTAGTGTCCACTTCGGTGGGAACTATGGGCGGGGTAGGTATGGAGAAACAAGCCGAGGCAAGGGAGGAGGCAGAGGGCGAGGACAGAGATACTGCTCCACAACCGCTGTCTTGCTTTCCTGCCTCTTCGTTCACGGTCACACCCGCAGTGGCTATCAACCCGCGGCGAACTGTCACGCGATCGCCAGATACAAACGCAACAGGATGTTAATGATGCTTGAACTTTTCAGTCCGATTAACATCTACCGTGAATATAAACACGGGCAATTAGGTGTGCGGTGAGTAAATTGATGATCAAATGGATTTCGAAACGGACGCTTAACTTCTCATACCGTGAACAATTAAACCACCCTTCGCATGTTCGGCACACCACCTTTTACAGACCTAAAATATAAGGTAACTATAAATTCTTATCGCAACAGCGATTGCATCAAGAACACGTCGCGTAAAACAGTCTCTTATATATACGCTTCCGCAATTTCTACCGCAATCACTAGGAAAAGCTTCCCGAATTCACGTTGGGTATTCGATGTACGCGCCGCACGTTGAAAACCACTGAGGGTACAGTATCAGACCGGCTCCACCTAGCATAGGGTGAACGGGTCGGAGGCCGTTGGTTCCTCATAGAGTCGCTCTCTTCTTATTATTATTACACGAACGCGCGCGCACCAGCGCACACAATCCGCGCTCGCACGCACGGGACCGTCGCACGCATGCGCGCGATCCGTGGAAGGGAGGCCGCGTGACTGGTGGAGGGGATGAAAACATAGCAAAGGAGAAGCGGCACGTGGAGTGGGGTGGAAAACAGGTTGAATCGCGGGCGAGGCATCGTGCTGACCGAACCAGCCAAACAGCAGAGCAGAGGGGGAGAGCCAGCGTCGTCCAGCGGTAGGGGAAAATCACAACGTCCAGAATGGGTGGTGGGGGTAGAGTGTCCTGGAGGGGAGGACGAGGAGGTTGCCGCACTTACTCGTCTTACCACGGATTACCATTATCATTATTCCTACTTGTCGGGCGCCACTGACAGCTACGTGTCAGGGCGACCGTTATGATCGGGATATTATGTATATATTCGTTGTCATCGTCGGTTTTCGGTCTGTCTACGCAATTCCGTGTATCGTAACTTTTCTTTGTCCTTCTCCAAAGACAATACGATTATTTCTCCGCGCTCTCTTTTAGTATGATACTATATACAGAATCTTTTCTATTCATACTTTCTTTTTTTCTATTCATCTTTTCTATACATTCTTTTCTATTCATTTATTCGTGAATACGACTTTTTTTCGCGACACAAACAATTGACGAATGGACAACTTTGCTGTTCTATATTTAACGAAACTGCTTTTCCGATGTACGCGGATCGAAGACATTTGTAGTTATGTCGAGTATTTCTATAGACCCGCGTATAATAGACTTTCTGCGTTTATCCACGTGTTTATGAGACAACCGTGAGGGATGGACTTCCTGTTGGATCACCGTGAGTTTCCTCCGACTCTTCTTATGCGTCCCCTGAGTATTATTGTACGTTTACGCATCAATTACGCTGTGAGACTAACTTTCGTTTCTGTATAGAAAGTAATTTTTCTTTTCATATGCGATTTATCGAAGTTAATCTCGATGGAGAAGCCACTGATTCAATTTGAAAAACCAGTAGTCGACATAAATCCTTATTTATTGCCTCATGAATCATGTGAAAACTTGAAAGTGAAAAACTCGAAGAATCTGTGCTTTTCGAAGCTGATTCAACGGAACGTTTCTCAATTACGGAAATGTTATCGTCGCGCATTTTTCTATTCAGCGGCGGCTGACAGAGTTCTCTGAGATATTTATTGTGACTCACGCGTTCTCGCGATACGCTAAACAGAATTTAGTATTTGTTCGCTGACTAATGCGTCTACGCCGACGTAAACAGTTATTTTGCTTACACTGCAACATTCTCTTTAACCCTAGTGCGGTCTTCGGATCTTTTTCGACCCACCTCTTTCTTATTTATTTTTAAACTTTTGTTGTTATCGAAGAAATGCAATGAAATTAATATCAATATGCTTGTTTCTCTTCCCTTGATATTATATTAAAAGTTTATTGTCTGCGTTCGTATGGCGTGTCGATAACAAAAATTGTTACACATAAGGTCTTTGGGTCTTCTTCGACACAACGTAAACGAGTCACAATCAAATAACAAACATAAACCATGGTCAAATCTTACAGAATAGCTTTATTAATGCCAGAAAAAGTAAATAATTATTGTATGGTGGGATTCTAATGCGAGGAAATTTGTATGCAAACAGCACTGTTACAAAGCATGTAAAACCTGTTATAAATAAACAATTTGGGCAAAGTATGTTGTTTTTCTATAATTAGAGCTATTATAATAAATACGAATGGATGATCTTATGCTTCTCTAATCCTCCCATTATATTATAAAGCTGAAAATATGAGTTGCATACACTCGGGTCATTTTTTACCTAAAGACCTTAAATGTATAGTCGAACGGAAGAACGCTCTGGGGTTAATATCCTCGGCAATACCGACACAGATAGTATGCACGTAACAACACATATTGCTGACAAAAGCATAACGAACGTTGCAGTAAATACGGACAGTTTTTAGAAGTTTCTACTCCGACAAATGTGTCCTTGAACAAGTTAATGTCCCGTGAATGCTCGTTCACAAGAGAAATGAAACAACAAGTTCGGTCAACGATGCAAAACTATGAACTTCAGTTTAGCAACGACAGTTCCTTGCGGAGCAGCTGAAGAAATAGCAGATCGAAAGGTAGTTAAGGAGCAACCGCTGATGAAACTATACCTGATTGGATTGCATCTTCAAAGCCTATGCAGCAGCTATCAATCGGGCTCGAACTTGCAACCAGAGGTAATCTTAAGCAAACCCTGGACTGTGATCGTCCCTAATTGAGAGGCTGCTTTCAGACACGCAATAAATCGAAAGCCTTGCATCAACGACAGCGTATCGAGACTAGCTACCCTGTAGTCTCAGCTCGCTGGAAAACTCAATTCTTAGACTTTACAGACCAGTTCGCCTCAGTAGAAACTGCTGCAGGAAAATTAGTCAATGGTAAAAATGTTGCGAATGCATCAGACAGTTCTATTATACGGGTGGATCGTAAACATTCTTATTTACGTCGCACAGCGGCACGATAACAAACGGGCATTTCCCAGCCGGTATCACCCCCTCGCGAAACTAATCTCATGAATCAAGAGACTCGTTTGCGAGTAATTTAAGAAATACGCGCGCGTATTTATAAAAAGCGTGCCCATTAAAGCGGTCTCTACATGCTAAGAGATTTTATTGCATCTGGACGCGCGGCGTGCGCGCAGGCAAACTTCGAGACTTTAAATAAGGATCGTAAGTCACCGGTCTTCCTCGTAAGTCAGCCCTTTACCCGAGCAAAGTGGATTTACGCAGTTGGGGTGTATTTTATCGACTGGTCCTCAATGGCCGGCTCGTACCATCAGTATTAGCTGGTGGTCGATTATGCTCCCTCGAGGAGGAACCTGACGCGTTCGAGAGGGCGAGAGTGCACCTCTAGCTCGAATGCAACCGATAGGAATGCCGGATGCCATATTCGTTAAATCATTCGGGGTCGGTCATATAGAACGAGCGAATGCAAGCGCAATTACCGTCCATTCTGTACCAGAGAGCCCTCTCTCCGTCTGTCTCTCTGAGACTCCTTCTCTCTCCTTTTCTCTCTCTTTCTCTCTCTCTCTTTCTCACTTTGTCGTTTCTCTTTCCTTCGCTCGTCCGCCCCTCTAGTTCCACACACCTTCGAGACGCTACGCGACCTTCGAAGAATTCGACCTTGAGTCTTCGGACCAGCCCGACCGACGCACCTTTAAGTGGCAACCTAGACGACGCCCTCTGACCAGCCAACGTTAGTCCAACTTTCAATTAGGTCGAGTCTAATTGCCCGCCGCTTTCGTTTCGATCGAGGATAACGAAGCTACGATTGTCCGTGCATGCTTCTGTGTATGCGAGAGAGTTATTCGATACGATGTTGCGCCAGCGGACGGGTTGCTCAATGTTCGTCTGGTTGACGTGGAACGCGAATACTTTTCAACGGAGTATTGTTCGTCAGCTTGTACGGAGGTGTTTTTCGTTTCACGTGGAATTCAGAGGACGGTATGAGTCTTTGTGGACAGAGGTTAGATCGAGCCACTGGCTTTTGAACGTTCGAATCAGTTATAAGGTCATATATGGCATTTTGTGATAGTGTTCGACAACTTAGTCAGGAGACCTGAAGACGGGACTTATCAAGCGGTGACAAATCTTCGGTATACGCAATAGCTTCTTTGATGAATTTTTAATTGGTTTAATACGCGAGTATAGTATTTAGCAACGACTCTGTGTCGGTAATAAAAATAATGTTTATAAAGAAATAGTGCACAAAGTGTTTCGAGGCGAAAAATTTCTTCCTATCGTTGTATCTGTCTCTTATCTTGAAACTCAACAAAGACATTCAGGTGCTCCGACTTTCGTGACTCACCCTGTACGTTAACAATCTATCCTCTCTCTGGTCACTCCTTCAGAACTCAAGACCAAATTGTCGATCAGTAGAACCCTTATTAAAGATCTCCCAGTCGTATACGGCGGGAATTTTCGAAAGGTCGCGGAACGATAAAGGCAAATAAAGGATCGTGAAGGGTAATCGCGCAAGAAAGACGCGAGTTTTAGGTCCGACAAAAGTTTGCGTAATAAACGACGAACGGGGTAATGAGATTGACGTAAGGCAGGCTATGCCGCGAAAGCGGAAGGATTAATAAAGTTAATTGGAGCAGATCGGAGAGAAGTCCCAGCGACAAATGGTACTCGTGCTGCTCTCGTAACGCTTAGATTACCCCTTGTATGCGAACTGCGACCTGTCATGTCGAAGTGCATCCGGTGTTCGCCTTAATGGACACGCATACGCGCGATATACATATAATACGTTGCAATAACGCGACACGATTTTCCATTCGACCGATACGAACACCGGCTGCCCCGGCGAAGGTGTCCACGAGCGAGAACCTCGCTAAACAACGGGGACAACCGGTTCCGAGAAGGATTTCATGAAATACTGTCGCTTTTTAATTACGTTCTCAGCGCGTGTCACGACGAAGAATTGCAAAGAGACACGCGGATCGAAGTGGCTGGACTGGTCGGGTCCGATTTCTAGCTTTCTCCGTGCCAGAAAAAATTCGATTTCATCAGCTGGAGGTGAAACGAGTCGCGGAATTCCGCGTGCAGTATTTCACAGGGTTAATGGATGTTTTTGAGACAACATCGAGGGGATTCTTCGCATGGAATTCGATCGCGTACAGGCGCACCTGTGTCCACCTAGCTTTCGCACGCGCAGCACTACGCTCGGCCGGTACTTTCGGTGTACAGGTGGAATTAAACAGCATCACGGGCCATGGCGTCTACAATTACCTAGAACGCGGCAAAAGCTCCCTCGCTCGCTCGCTGCGTTACCAACAGGTACGGTTGGTTACCGTGGATCGCCTTGGTCAGCAGAGAATACACGGGTAATTGCCACTTAACCGTGGATTGTGTATAAGACGCGATAAAAACAAAGCTTTAACAACTCTCGCCTCTGACGCCGATGAGTCATTTAACCGACCGCTTCCTTTTTCATCTTGCATCGATTCCTTCGGCATCCACGGTTCTCCCACGGAACGTCTTATCGAAGACGTCGCTGCAGCGGAGGCGCGATGCATTGGCCGTTCAAGGTCAGCTCTTTGATCGTAAATTATAACAGACGCAATCACCACGGTTGTAATTGAACTAACGAGGAGACGCCGCGACCTGGTTCAGAGGGTTTTATAGGGCGGATTCAAACTGCAGTGGCTGGTGAGTATGAACAAATTCTAAAATATTTCAATGCTAATATTTTCTGCTAGTAACTTGGAATCCCTGAACGGCTACCAACTTTTTACAACAACTATAATGGGTACGGTGGAGGAGTATGAAATTGCTAACATAAAGAATCAGCTTTTCATCTTTTCCTAATTTTATCCTATTTGGTCTATTTTCTACTGCTTAATATTCTATTTTTTGAAATTAAATACAATCGTTGTATCATTTAGCAGAAATGTTTACGAATAGTGTCTGGTAAAAACGTCAATGCAATTAAAATAAGCAGAATCTAATGAATAGTACTCTATTCTGAAAAAATTACATTTGATGGTAGAATAAAATTCCTATATTTCCTCGATAAAAATCCCCATGCTATCATCGCAGCCATTACAGTTCACAAAAAAAATGGTCAACTTCTCAGAGATTCCAGATCTTGGAGAAAATATTGATGTTCAATATCATTTCTTATAAAAATGGCTCGCAAGAAACCCTTAATACCCTATAATTTGTTTATACTCATCAACCGCTGCGGTTTGAGTCCTGTCTTATAAAATAATCGCTCGACCGAGTCGCAGCCTTCCCTCGTAAGTAGTTCCAAGAAATTGAGTGACTGAAGAATTAAATGTAAGTAATCAAACGCGATACGGCGCGGAAACTGTTCAGTGGCCTTGAACGGCCAATATTACCACCGTTATAGCTAGCGAGGGGTCGTTAAAGAAAATTCATTTACGATCAACACTGGAATCTACCTATGACCATTAAAACCCTAAGCTCTTCTGAAGCTTTTATTTCCTCTTCGTGCTTGTATAATTACACACGCGGACGATCTAAATCCATGCAAATCAGTCAACGTCCATACGCTACCAACAGATCATTTTTGCCACATGCCGTATCGATCAGGGGACACCACGTTTTAAACTGTACGCTCGTTTACCGGTTTAGCAGAAAATCTCTGATAATCCTGAGACGCTGTTGTGTCATCCAGGCAACGAAGATTAACACAGCAAAATTTGATCTTTGAAACGTATCGATGGGACAGTCCATCGGCATCGAAGTAAACGACTGTCATAGATCCTGCGCGAAATTCGAAGGCACCGTATACCTAGGCAGCCAATGAAAGAGAACGCGCGTCACGAAAGCAACGACCGATTTCTTCTAGGTTCAGCGCGTTCGTACAAAATTAGGTGTGGTCGATAAACTAGGATTCGAACTCCTTCGAGTTCCTCTGGTCTCGGTGGCATTGACCTTGGCGATCCTTGGCGTCCGCTGAATATCTGCGTGGCTACGCGTTAACAGGTACCCGGCAATCACCGCAATAATGGTCGAAGTTTCTTGCGACCGTTAGGTATGGAAGGTTGGTGGATACGTGAGGTAGATGTAGGTATATAGCGTGTAGCAGACTACGACGAGGCGCGGATAGATCCGCCGTTGTCAGCGTAGCTCATTGGTTTCGCCGGAGGAGGATTCCACCTTCGATGCAGAGGAGTGCCCGCAGGTTGTTGATCCTTTCTTCTCTTTCTTCTTCCTCCCCATCGTCGCCTTCTTCTTCTTCTTCTTCTTCTTCTTCTTCTTCTTCTTCTTCTTTACCATATTCCTCCTCGTTCTCCTCTTCTGCAGCCGCGGAGTGCTCCCATAACCCATCCGTGCTGCGTACCTTTACAAGATTATTACCCGCGGATGACAGGTAAAAGGTGCACGATCTAGCGCCTGCGAATCGAGGGTGCGGTGATGGCATGATCGCGGACTCGCGAATTTGTCGACACTCCAGCCCTTTCAGTCTGAGACTTTCAAAAAGGATGTTCGCGTGCTAGAATTGTCTGTAGCTGATGAAGCGTTCGATCGAATACCTCGTTGCTGTAACGCTATCATGACCCAATTTTTTAGAGCCAAATTTTAGAGACAAATTTTGTCATCTAGGTTTCAGTTATTTGCTTACGTAGGTTCATCTTTAATAGCCTGAATATTGACCTAATTTTACAAAGAAATCTCTTCTCGAAAGCTTCTATGCATTCGTAATTGGATTCAGTCGATGATCAGAGATCGAAGCTAATCCTTGGTATCGTAACGAGGATCGAAGGATCAATGTCCGCTACGGAGAAAAGAACACACGCGACGCGAAAGATCGTTTCCTACTGATCTAAATGTTCTTTTACGGTGCTAGTCGTACGAGCTGCGAAACCAAAGTATTATTCACCGACTAATATTAGAATCGTAATGTTCACCGTGAAAGTCGGTCCCGCTGAGAACGAGCCTTAAAGAAACGGAGCCATATAGTTTCAGGCAAACTAGGCTGGAATGGCGCACCAATTAGCGGGGCAATTGATCGTATCTTTATTCAGTTTTTGTCTATTCTAATTTTGACGGGAACAACGCTTCGATACGAAACATGCGTGCCGCATGAAATTTCGAATTTCGATGCACTTAAAATGCAACGCCGAGTGTCTCATCAAAAGATTTTTACTTTTTGAAGGAAAACCACCAAAGATTAAAGTGTTATTGAAATGAAGCAGTCAAAAAAATAAAATTACATAAAAGTTTGTCTAAAAATTCTACTATCTGACCTTGGAAATTTTGTTTGTAAATTTTTCTGATGCATTCGTATGTATTGAAATTTAAATAGCTCAAGCCGCGATTTCGGAACTTTTTTGTTCGATTAGAGATACAGAATGCGTTGTGAAACGTTGTAAGACAGTTTTAGAAGGAGCTTCAGTGAAATCGAAATTGAGAACCCCTATTGGAGGGTGCATAAAACTTCGGTACGTTATGGGCTCGAAGACTCGTCTCCACGGAAGCAGCACAGCTGTTTCGTATCTTTCTCTCTCTCGATTTTCATCCCTCGAATCAAATCTGTCCCCTCTATTTCATCTCGCGCACCCTTCCCGCGTCGACGCAAACTCTGTGCCCCCCTCGTCTCGGTTCAAATAGGAAAACCGTGAAATGTACGGTTCGAAATTCGTGTTCAAGGCCGAGCGCGCGAGGTTGAAAATTCTCTCGACTTCGTACATGGTCGAATAACTGTTTAAAACAATTGAATCGGTGTATTGAATAACAGTACAAGTCTAAAATCCACATTTTGAGACATTTGAAAAAATAGTGTCACTTTTCGTGTATCATCAACGCCATTGATTTTATAGTGCTGTTCCAATTTAAAGACGGTTATGCTAACCCGAATGAACGTTCATATGTGTCTAAGTATGGTTAAACTTTGTTCATTACTTTTCAATCATTAAAATAAAACCACTGGACTTGTACTGTTTTCCAACTCAAGCCACTTTTTAGTTAGGAAACTTAAAAAATAGCACAGTAGTAAAAAAATATGTATTAAGTTGCTTTAAACGTAATTGAAGTAGAAATTATTTCATGGAAAGTGAATGTTAAACAGATTGTTTAAACAGTACAATTCCACGATAGACACTGTTTTTACACTCATTAACCTGAAGGGACTACTGAAACACGAGTATAGGGTACTTTTTTGCACTGTTTTTAGTTTGGAGATGGTTTGAAAATGGCTAATTTTGGACTTATACAGTTCTTCAACTCACCGATTCAATTATCGAGTCACGAGCTGAACGCTTGAACATTTCAAATTTTTGTTCTTATTTAAACAGTTGGAGCGTCAACTGCTTTGAAAATTTTACTTACTGCATATAACAATGTGTAATCTTTCTTTCATTTCTGATAGTTAGTAGATTATTCAAAATCATCAGAAACCCGATTGCCAAATTGCTTGTGAGCAGTGTATCATCCCAACGAATCGATTCACCTGAAGCTTCGTCAATGTTTCAAAGGTCGTGCTGGATCGATTTAATTAAAAATGAACGTCAAACTTCTTTACTTTTTCATGGCGTACCTGTTGCTCTTCGCAATGAAATCATATTATAATCTGCTTCAACGTTCACATATAATTAAATATAACAATAAAAATTTGTGCACTGACACAAACTTATTGCACCTGTTCTATTTTTCCTTTATCCCATCGAATTCATGGCACAATAAATAATTCTTTCAAAACAGAACGATCCTAGGCTCGCTTTTGCGATGCGGTGTGCCGATAAGAACAGATTTCAAAGCAACAATTACATGCGTGCGTCATACGAAAAATTACAGGCGGAGGGACAACAATTCCGACAGTCCCACGTGAATTTCACGTTACACCGTCAGCGCCAAGATTTTCGTCTGAGTTTTCCTCTCCTGAAAATTACACGATCCCTGTCGAATGACTATCATTCGGAAATTAAACAATTTATCCAAGCGGCACGGTACGATTGTCCCGCGCTCGCGTGCCGTGTAATTTTCAAATGCTGCCCCGTAAAAGGGCGCACGGTTTGCGGTTCTTTCACAGGCTTTTCAAGGGGAGAGGAAGAGGAGAATCCCTGTTTAAGGGGCAAAATACTAGTTTCGCGTTGCACATGCATCGGACGCGCAAGCCAGTCCACGAGGTAGGATGCGATCTACCTGTGAACGTGTAATTCACTTAATAGCGTTCTCTCTTTCTCTCTCACTCTGTCTCTCATTGCTCCCTTCGTTTTTTTCTCTCCTCGTCCGTGAGCGCTCCGCGCAGCAACTAATTACCTGTTACACACTCCGCAGAGTAGAAAATGTCAGTTTCTAATTCCCGCGTGCACGCAGAAACGGAAGCTCGAACAACCAAGAACAATCTTCGAAAAGCTCCGACACACGCGAACCGATTGTTTCTAAATACAAAACTCCAAGCGTCGATGGCTGTTGTTGCGTCAGCAGATCTCTTAAACCTTCGAGTACTGGAGCTTATAGAAACAACGTGTGATGGAACATTATGCGGCAGGACACGCATTCAATTGAATAGTTCAATTCAGTAACATGCGTGCCAATCGTTAAGTCACTTCAGTATTCTAGAACTGGAAAATTCGTTGTGAAACATAGACAGAGCGTCGATAGAATGTTGTGCCAAACGTCAGAGGCATGTAGTGCTCGAACAATGAAACAAGACATTGACAAATAAAAAGGGTTGATAATTATCAGTGCGTCCTCAAGCACTCGATGAAGCCAGCTGCAATGCTGGCGAAACCTCGGAACATAACTCCCCAAGAGCTTATAGTCAGAAACCTCTAGCAACTATCACCAGACTATGGACTTTTATGCAAACATACATTTTCTTCGCGAACTTGGATATGTTAAATTTCATAAAGATTCACAGTCTGATCATCAGGGTTTCTGTATTCGCTTCTCTCTTCATCCAGCAGGGGGTTAGAATCTGCTGGGCGATCGGCGGGTTCCTTGGGTTGAGCGGCACTGGGCACAGGAAACGTTTGTAGTGTGATTAGTACGGAGAGGCGTGTACTACCTCGATCGCGTACGTTTGCTGTCAGCTGTCGGTGAAGAGGGTCCAGAGCATCGGCGAGCAACCGGCGACCTTGCCAACCAGTTGTCTTCGTTCGAACCGACTAATTAATGCCGTAATGCTGGGTGCGGTATGTCACGGCGCCTCTTCTCCCGATAATACGCTCTCCCGCCTTATCCCTCGATGCAACGTGTCGTTTTCGATTTCAACCCTCTCCTCTCCTCTCCTCTCCTCTTCCTCCGTGAACCACTTCGTTGATTCCCGCAAACGTAATTACGACCGGGATTCGCCTCATCGAGTCTCCGTAACTCAATCAATGCGATCTCACGTAATTTGGGTTAATTGTCCGAGTGTGTAATCGTTCTTTCCGTGTCTACATTCGAAGGAACGAACATGTGACGGTTTTCGCCGCTTCCGGTTCCAGATAAGAAGGAATTGGTCGGTATTTCAAAAGCTCGTGCGGTAGAGTATTCGGCTGGTGAACACTCAACCAGAGTGTAATAATTTTAATTTTCCAATCCATTCATTAATTTTGTGAATTCCAATTTCTAAAACTCTTACTGATACGAAAAGAAACTGTTGATGGACCGATATTCATACGACCTATTTGTGCCCTAACAGTAACCGGAACATCCTCCCAAAGTTTGCGAATCCGTGGAACAATCCAGAAGTATAAAACAGCTTCAAAAATTCCGAATCTGCGGAATATTTAAACGACTCGTTGCAGCATGTAACGCACGTTCGTACCGAGGAAACTTTTCCTCTTAGCGAGCGATTCGAATCACGTTGAAGCAAAATCTCCGTGCGTCGGGATCGGATCCTCGATGTCGACGATCGAGCAAACTTGAATTCCACGTGCACTGGAACAATCCGAAATGTTTCAACTACTTTCCTAAACGATCGCGGCTGAACGAGGCGGTTTCGCGAGCAACAAATATGCAAGGTTTAACTGACCGCTAATAATTTCAAAGTGGCGCGAACAACGTTTTTCCAGCCACTTCATTCGACCTTGCAGCAAACATAGTTGAAAGCGGCGAGCAAATAGTAATTTTTCGAACTAGAGACTGGACTACGGTTCCGACAACGTGCTATTATCAAGCGTTTATGCTGTTCGACGCGTGTACAGGCTGCATACTATGACAAATAAATCGCTGCTTTGTGAAGGGTAGCAATCATCCATTTTTTTCGTGCTTCGAAATTTTGCAATAGAGGAAAGGATTCTATTATCGCATAGGTTTACAATATTGCATACTAAGGTTTTGCCAAAACTATAATATCTATAGTTGCAAACCATAAAATAATGACATCTTACAATAGATTTATACTTAAAAAGCAAACAACAACGCCTCATATCAACACTAGATGGCCCTTAGTCTGAAAAGTACATTTTCACATTTTTCAAGTTTTGTGCACGTGCTACCGAAAATCGTTTTCTCCCCAAAATTAGGTATAAACTTTTGATTTTATCATATCACCTGCAATGTAAAGGGTTTAGATTATTGTTTGTACAGGGAGAATTTTGCAATATCTACGACTTTTTCCTACATACTACCAAATTTGGTTGAATCAAATAAGTACTACCTGAAATTAACGTTGGAATAACACTACAAAGAGTGTACGACAGCAAGTTTTCAGAATTTTCCTTCCGAACTCACCACTATCGTAACGAGTTAAAAATTTTCGTCTGAGACGATTTTCGATGGTTAGAAAAACACGGGCAAACAGGAACCGTGGAAGGAGAAGTATCGACGGATGAGCACCTAATTTCAGGCCACTTCAAGGATGCCGATGTCTTCATTGACTGTCCGTCACCTTGAATCAGCCGTCTCGAGGATTGAGGCCCTCCCGCCAGCTTATTCGCGAGAATGAAAGAGCAAGAACGAAGAGGGGGAAGTCCGGAGCAAGGAAAACGAAAGGAGAAGAATATCGAGTGTGTCTGGTAACTTGTGACGCGACATTTCTGATAACTTCAATATAAAAAAAGGTAAAAATAAGTGTCCAAATTGTACGATCATCTTCAATCAAAAATCTATTATTATTAGTAGTATTAACTGGATGAAGCCGTGTAAATACAGTAAAATATACTTTTGATAACCTTGTTATAGGATCAGTAGACTCCAATCTACTTGTAAAATTTATGAACATATTTTAACAAAAAGAAATAAAAATAGACTGTACATAGCAATACTTTAATACTATAATGTCTTAAGCAACCTTCCACAAACATTCCCGAGATGGCTGCACGAAAACGTGATTATGCGCTGGGCACTTTGTTGATATTTTAAAACGTCAATAACTTCAGTAACCGTAATCACAAAACAAACTTCTTGGAGTTTCGCCACTATTGCGCCGATAGCATCAGCCGTGTCAATGGTCCGTCAGAAAACTGAAGTCGAAGTGGGCTGCGATAGGAATAATGTCAGAATTTTCACACGATTTCCTAGAATATGAAGGTATCAGCGTTCGAGGGAAGTACGGAGATTCGAGAGGCGAGTGACGTCAAGGAAAAATGAGGGAAAAAAAGAGCGACACGAGGCGAGCCTGTGGTATGAGAAAGCAGAGCGCACGAGTTGATCCTCGTGATAATAACACCTGGGGACGAGTGACCCGGGTCGTTCACGATCTCCTGGAGAAATTGACGCTTCCTGTCCTCTCTTCGAGGACAACCAACAACACTTTCACCGTAGACGGTGAAAATAGTCCACTAATGGTTACGACGAACGCGGAAGAATAGCTTTTAAACGGTTCTCGCGTGGACGGTAAAACTACGACATTGAGTCCGCTACCAGGAAATTTCTTGGATACCTACTGATCCACTTTTGCAACCACTCAAATCTGTTCTCGCATGCACGTATCCTGCGTCAACTTTTTCGATGGAACGGTTGAAAACTCTGGTTCACTGCTGATTGAATTTTATTTTAAACTTTCGACGTTGGAAAGAGGCTATTCTGAATCTCGATGTTCTCCATTCTGAAGAATTTTTTGACGAAAATGCAACTGAAGGAGCTAGACCGCAAAGAAAAATTTCACCCTTTAAGGAAACAGCCCCAGAGTGTACAGTAGCCATTTGGTTTGGAGATAACTGTCCTCAGTTCGCTGTCACGTGTCACGTATGTGTAACGCACTAATTCTCAGGAGAGACCAGTGTCAAATAGATGTAACAACGACGAATTTATCGATTCCATCCAAACAACCTGTTACGCGTATGAAGATATGAGGAAAGTGTTGTACAGGCGTGACATGCACATTGGAACACTGATTAAGGTCTTTTAATCACTTTGCGTGTCCATAATCAACAGAAACGTTGTATGTGATACAACTACTAAAAATTTAGCGTAATCTTTCGTGGTGGTATCGAACGTGTCAAGCGTCACCTGTACATGGGTGACACGGCAGTCAAAGCGTTAAAGGTAAATTCATGAGCAATCGTTATCGTTTCGTCCAAGATAATCTGGCTCTCTTGCATATTAATATGAGGACTCTGGTTATGCAATTCGTAGGTTACTCGGTTACTTTCTACTCGATCAGCAGGTCTCCCTCTCTCTTTCTCTCATTCTCTCTCTGTGTGTACAGTTGGTCCAGATACTTACAAGGTTACAGTCTGCTCGTCGATCCCGACGCTTCGAAGGCGTCGACAACGGTCTCACCATCATCCACGACAACGACGACGACGACAATTACTGCACCTGTGATTCAATAACAACAACTGACCAATCCCGCTCGCCGTCCCTGGCAAAAAAAAGGTCTACAGAAGAGAAATTTCACGCCTATAACGCCCGATCCCTCGATCGATGTTTCAATAAAAACGGTATTATTTTCATCGTTTGCTTATTTGCGATGCACACGACAAGATAAGAAACGCCTTCCTATCTGACAAGAAAATCTATCAGGCTACCAAAGAAACCCTTCGAAGATCTGGTCTAACACAGGGGAGGCCACGAGCTGGAGGAGAGAGTGTTTGTGATGAAACCTGGATCAACGGGTAGGTGCTGATGAGTAGATACGGAAGTTTATGCAAACGTAGATTTTTATTTCTTAATATTTTTACGTTTAATACAGATAAACGGTATTCTTCAAGAGGTTATACTCATTTCTTGTAGCCGTGACGTTGATGGCTAATATTCTAGAATTAATTTATATATTCATTGGTATCTACACTTCAACCCAGGTTCCACGCAAAAATCTCTCTCCCGCAGGTTATCAGCGAAGAGAAGAGAACGTTCTAATATGCCTGGCAAGTTGAACGAATTTTCAGCCTCATTCCCAGAAACTTTTAACCGAACGTCATTTTTAATCGACGTCCTATTAGCGCAACTAGGAAATTATTTAATCGGCAAGTCCGACGGATAAATGAAAAAAGTTTTTAGGAAGTTAGAAAACGGAATCCAACGAGACACCGCTCTCCGGCAGCGATTGGAAAAAGGTTTCATTGTCGAGTGGCAGGAAGTGTAGGTGCAGGTATATAGTTTATAGGTTTAGATGCAAGCAGCACGAGCGAGGGGGAAGAAAGGGAGAGAGAAAAAGAGAGAGGAAGAGAGGCCCACCGCTGCTCGAGTCTACACTGTCGTCCTGCAATAACCGTTCGCTCTTTGTCCGCTCAGCTGCCTGCTGCTCGCCAGAGGTTCTCAATCCGATCCCTCGATCTTCCAACAGGGCCTTTCTACATCGAGCTTATCCATAAACAAGTCTGCCGTCCCTTCCGAAACCGTACTTGCACCACTACGAATTCTGCGACCTCGCCAGTCGCCGATTATGATGAAAATATGGAAATGTGAGGTTCTCGACGCTTTGAGCAACCGTAGCGGAGATCGAAAGTGTAAAGAAGAGAGAGAAACGGAGGAGAGTGAAAATTGATCCTGTTAGGAAGTAGAAAGTTGTACAAATACAAGAGAAAATCGTAGGGTTAATGCACCGGTAGTTACAGCCCTTTATTACAAATAAAAAGGTATTGGCGTTTTGTGCAGAAAAGCTGTTAGTGGAGGAGATATTTTGATTGAAATGTTGCGGGTCTGATGGCACGAGTACTACTTTATGAAAGTAGAACGAAAACATTTACTAAATTAATGGTTTTCCAGCACAAATACCCTACTACACTTCTATAGGGAATGAAGAACTTCATCAGTCAATGTATAATAAAAATATATGGTTCCATTAAAAAAAAACAAAGGTGTTCTCTTCCATTTCTGCGCTATCAACATCACATTATCACTGGAGATGGGATCCAAGTATATTACAAGTATATTCGAATCTGACTGGATAGTTTCGAACGGTTCATGAATACTTTGGAAAAGAGAAGCAATACTTTTGATACACTCGAACCTAGTCGAGATAGGTTCGAACTTTTTACAAGTATATTGACAAATGTAAGCGATACTTTGAAGTATAATCGAACCTTGATCAAGTAGATTCGAACCTTTTATGAGTACTCTAACCAGAAGTTTTCTATTCTGTACACTTGTGTCATTTGTTTTCTGTGAAAATTATATCACATGATTCACCTACGATAGTTTTCTGTTTACAATATTCAATTCGAGCGAAATCGCAATGTATGTACGTTGTATTGTATGTATGCACATGATATCTGCAGTTTCTTGTTTTTCAGGGTTCGAATACTACTTTTGAAAGATTCGAGTCTTTCGAACTACAAAATACTTACAAGTACATTCTCGAACCCTACAGGTACGCGTCGAGGGGTTCGAAACCAACGTGTAGAATTCGAGTAGTTTTCAGATACATAAAATAAAACATCACTTCTTATGAGTGGTATTCGAATTCCATGGAGTGAAACTTTTGTATTGGAATTGACGTGGATTCGTGAGTACATATTGAACTTGATCCCATCCCTAATCATCACCCCTTCAAAATATTCAGCGTTTATCTGAAATATTTCCTTCGATATCACTAATAGTTTCGAAGACATTCGCCTGGGCAGATTAAAATGAAACACTCTGTATAAATTGTTTGAATACACAAGGAATTAGTGTATTGTAGCTGCGCTAATTGCTTTGAACAGCCTACTCGTTACTTTCTGTTGAATTATTATTTTTTTCTCCCGTATCGGGTGGTTCATCCCGTTTAATAATATGACATAAAAACGATGACAGACGAAGACAGAGACGATAGGAAGTGGGAAGACAGAGTTAGAGAGGGTGAGAGAGAGTAAGAGAGACAGTGGTACGTAGGTGTGAGGTGGTCAGTATCGAGCGACCTGCTCCGATGTACCATCCCCTGACTCTTTTCCCGGCTTCTCAACCCTCTACCACCCTCTCCTCGTCAACGTTATAATCCTACCGCTCACCTTATAATTACTCTTAACCATCGATGCCCATTATTAGCAAAATTGCACAAGCCAATTACCGGGATGGACGATTGTACGCCAGCGAAACTATTCGAGAGAGAAGCCGTTCGATAAGTTGCAAGAAAACGGTTAAATATAATCAGCTTCTTGTTCGAAGAAAATTACCGATGTACACCTTCATGCACGCTCAGGGATTGGTAATCTATCCGAATTCAAAACGACCAATCAGAATTGTAGATCGCAGGCTTGATACCAAGAAATTTGGTTCCACTGCTCTTCGAAAACGCATTAACGCTCGAATCAGCTGCGCGATTCATTTTCATTTTCCATGGACAACGCGGACCATCGAAAGTGGCTATTCTGAATCTCGATGTTCTCCATTCAGATCATTGTGTCGCTGAAGAATTTTTTCCGTGAAAATACTACTGATCGAGCTAGATTACTTGATAATTCAGAGAACGCTTCATAATAAATAATATTTATATTAAATAAACCTGTATTCACACGAACGTTTTCATCAAAAAATAAAATAAAATTATGTCGCTAGAAAATTGAAGAAAACTCCAAGTTCTACGGGGTGTAACCCAAGAGATCGATGCAATAAATCGCTGGCTGTTACCTTGAGCAGAGGCTAGTCGCCTCGATAAATAGCCAAGTCGCTAATTGTCCGTGAACGACGTGCGCAAACTGAAAGTAACGTTCGCCAAAATATTATTGTCGCGAACGGTAGCGACCGAAAACGGCCAGGTTGTTTCGGGTTCGCATAAACAAGCTGGTTCCAGCTAATTATCCGGGGCTGTTAATAATTATTCCGAGGCGAGCGGAGACATTGCACCGCCTTCGGCCAATAAATAATCCCGCTGCTACTAATTAGCGTGTAAATCAACCGTTGGAAACGCCTGGTACTCGCTTGACAGAAACTCAACCTCGTGATTACAGGCATGCACAATTTCCGGTAATTTGTAGTTACGCGTAATCTAGGAAACTTAGCTCCAATAAGGGCTAATCGAATTTTCGTTTCGTCCGTGTCGACCAATGGGGTTTCAGGGGTTTTTCTGACAAAGGGTGGACGGTGATGCTGGAAAACGTGCGACGAATTTTTACGACACGGAAACGAGTTTCCAATGGGTGGTCCAATTATAGATAAACGTAATTAATTATTTACTACGCTGTTTATCGGTTGGCGAACAATGGCGTATTACGTCGGCACGGTTGCCCGCTTCGGAGCAGTTGTTTATTGTCTACGAACCCGTGGAGGAATAAAATTGATCCAAGCGCATGATTGAGATTCGTGTAATTTACTTCCTATTCATGTGTAGGTGTGTTTCTAAAATGTGGCGATTTCGTTGCGAGATGTGGCACAACTATTGCGGGACTATCGATTCTGACTGGTCTCTCGACATTAGCCATGTGGAAAATCTCGAGTCAAACAGGACAAAATAATTTATAGTGGGATGATATGCCGGAGAAGGTCACGTCCTTGCACATAGACACGTAGATATTCAACCGCTGTGAATTCTTATAACGCCTAACAGAAAAATGAGTAAATTATGGAAATTACTCAAACTACTTAATATTATTCGAATCTAAACGAAGGGAAAAATTGAGAGCCACGTTAAGAGCTGGAAATTGTTTAGCAACCTGAGACACGACCTTGCATAGCCTAGTCTAGATATCTCTGCAACAATATGAAATATATTAAGAAATTACCGTTTCAACCGATTGCAATTAATGGTATCGAAGTGAATAAAATCCTTGCGCAACAATAGCCGCTGATTTCTTATGCGATCGAGCAAAGCGCGATAACTGGGCGTAAAAAGTAAAAGGAGAATTCAAAGTCACAGGCCCACTCCATTACCCTTGGAGGAGACGCGGAACGATCGACTTCCTCAAGGAAGTTAAAAGCGAATCAGCGTGCATTTGCAAGCAACTCGATAAACTGTTTTCACTTCGGTGTCGTCTTGTTGCTGCAATCATGCTGGGCCACCTTCAACCCTATCATCCCTATCGCCTCTTCTAGCGAGCCCAGCCCTCGAGCTCGGTTCTAGAGTTACATCACAGTGCCTAACTATAGCCATACTGCTGCCATTGAATCAATAAATACCTACCTGGCCGTGTTGAGGACACTTGGCAGCTGTACTCGGTGGTCCTTCGGTGCTCAAAGGTGCACCGCACAACGAGAGATTTTCGAAAGTTCTACCTAACTGAATAAGACACCTGCCTCTGTCTCCGCGCGCACTTTTCAAATACGTATCGCTTCGTTAATCAGATAGCAAAAGTTGTATCCAACAATGTATTAAAAATTAATAAATAGGACGATAAAAAGGCAGAAGTTCAAACATCGGACCTTGCTGTAACAACTACTGCAACAGTGGTGGAATTTATGTTTGAGCCCTGAAAATAATTTGAGCGCGCTACTGGTTCAGCGGAATACAATCTGCCACGAACATGTGTGCTCTGCAAATTTGCTATATGTTATGTATGGAGTTTCAATAATTTTGTATGTGTTATGTTATTTATCACTTGCATACATATAGACAGAACTGTTATTGTTTGAACTGTGGCAGTCTACCATCGACTGCCCCTATTTGTTTGTTAGGTGTAAACAGGACACACTCTTCTGTGTAAGGAAAGAAAGAAGATACCACGAAGCTGTGGATAAATTAAAGTAATAATAAAAAAGTCTGGTTTAGTATTAGTTTTAATATATAGTCCATCTTAGTATTGATAAAATGAGTGTTTCCATAATATTGTAGCTATTTTATTATGCATCTCAGAATGTATTTTTATGGATCCTTGATTAAAATCACATTATTATCACCTTGATTATAACACACCTTTTATTTCTTTCATCCAGCATACCTTTGAAATACTTCTGCGTTCGTTGTATCTACAGAAAACTTATCGGAAGATTATAGAAATTTTCGACCGACTATATCTAACATTTCTCTGAAGTTATATGTACATCCGTTCAATGTTTCATCTCCTATGTGTATTTGTCACGCGTATTTATTCCTATGTTTCATTTTCCAAAGTCAATCAGAGAAACAATCTTCAGAATACCCATTCGATAATTCCAATTAGATCCGGATGCGTTACAGGTTGCAATAACGTTCATGAAAATGGTAATGTATACACTCTCGTATTCGCCCTTTGTTTCTCTGTAACGCCAGGAGGCCGAAACAATAAGCTGACTAGATCAATTGAATGCGTTAAAGTGAAAATTTGAGTGTCGCTGGCTTCCAGTTCTCCTGCACCGAAGCCTCGCAGCCACTCTTTCGCTCTCTCTCTCTCCTTCTGTCTTTCTCTGTTTCTGCTGTTCGACCATCCCCTCGTTCACTACCTTTTCCATAGACAGGATGCTATGGGGTCGAAGCAGCGCTCGCTACCATGTGGACCATACGTATCGCACTGCAACCCTTCTCGAATATAAAACATTACCACAGACACCATATGGTTATGAGTGTAGCTTTCTGCGCTGGCTTAACCTCGTTTCACCAACAACTCGAACGGAGAACTTCGTTCATGTTTTTGACCAACGCCATCGACACACCGCCGACGAATCGACGATCGAACACGCGGGAAAGTTTGAATTTCTGCGATTTTGCCCGCGGACGTTGCATTTTCTATACAGATACTGATTTTATGTAACGGCGAAAGGAACGAGTCAATCGAAACGGATTCATACGGTCCGTGCATAGAGATTCTTTTTTCTTCACTTCGCCAAAGAAAACGCAAACGCTCGCTGTTGCAGAAGTTCCGCAATCCTTCTTTTTTTACGCGTTTCTCACCGACGCGATGCAACAAACAGCGGCTTATGCAACCTCTTACTGGATCATGTAAATCGTACATACAATAAAGAAGCATTGTGAAATCGTTCATTACGCTTTTCAACAGACCTAACATTGTCGCAACACCGGCCACTTTTTGCTCCGGCGAAAAGTCACGAAAAACCTCGTCGATACGGGTGCAATCGGAGCAGCGAATGAAATCGCACCAGCAATAAAAATGTGGCATTTATCATTTAACCTACATCTTTCAACAGTTAGTACTATAGGCGCTGCTTGAAAGTGTATACGTCAGGGTCTGGGGTAAAAATAATGTCACATCATTCGTAAAATCTCAACGCCCTGAAGATCGATGTCTTTCTCACACAGCATTGTTTCTAACGCACTGAAGAAACGAGCCCATTATTTTGAAAGTAGCACAAGTCACTTTTTTGATATTTTGAGGAATTTAAGATGGAGCAATTTATTTTTATTTATATATATATATATATATATATATATATATATATATATACTATATATATTTATTTATTTGTAGACTGGACATTTAAATACGATACACGTGAATGACACTAAAATGCCATTCATATGTGACTGAGAAAAAAAATCAATAATCACAATTAAAAGCAACTTAAACTCCACCGTACACGGAAACCACGCATTTCCATCATAAAAATTACTACGAGTTAGTGACTATCAGGGTAACCTGTGCGAATCGAACTCGTCACTGAATGGGTTACAAATTCAGGTCTCGAAGGTGTTAAAAACATCTAGTCGAAAAAACGGCGAAGATCGGCAAACCGGCCCTCGAACGTGACTCTCATGGCATGGTCGTGACCGTAAGAAAGTTGAGAACCGGTGGGGAACGCTCAGCTGGAGCTCAGTCGGCGCGAAGGTGAGGAGAAGAGAGGCGAAGAGGTGGCAACAGCGCGGCGCTCGACGGACGGGTGGCACTGGTTCGTACATAGGCGCAGCCGTGCCTTCCGACAGAAAAAGACAGGAAGAACAAGACACCGTTCACAGGGGTTAACAGTGGAGAAAGATGGACGAAAGGCAAGGAACAGAGACTTCCGAGCAACGAACGTGCGTACGTGCGTGTATCCCGTGAAACGCACCGAGCTCTTGCGTGCCATGCACGCGTGCATCTACAGAGATCTCTTTCTATTTCTCTCATTCCGCCTTTCGAGCTCTTTCTCCTCCGTGGTAATGTTTGTACGGGCACGCTGCGACTCTGTGCCAATTGGTGAAGCATCCTACGACACCTACGAGTCGCATCTGGCCCCGAGGAGAAAATCGTGCCCGCTTTTGCGATCGCCGCGCGCTTCTGGCATCCTGGCGCCGAACCTACATGCCACGGCTCCTCTCTGATGCAACAGACCATTCGCTAAAGAATGGACAGTTGAGCGTTTTGCTTTGAAAGCGGCCAAAGTCAGAATTTTGGACAGTCTGGATAATGGAAACTAAGATTTCAAAAAGAATTTCAAACTTTCAAAGTTTCCCCGATTTAAACTTAGCATATGAGTGCTGATCGATTGTACTCGAAGTGGCCTAACAAGGAGATCGTATGATCAATACAGACAACACCCACGATATTATACCCTAATGATTCGAGTCAGACATTAATAACCTGTTTATAAGAGCGATAATGATTTTATCGATCGATTACACGATCCTAACTGTGAGAGACGTTCTTCGAATGACATTCATGCGAAGGTGTCTGCGGTAGAACCAAATTGTGTCGAACGGAGAAAGTTTCTCGAGCGTGTCATACTGAAACTAGTGGGAGTCTAAAGACGACGCGCGTATCTGTGTATAAACGCGTTGAGCAATATCCGTTTTGTCGAGGCCCATTGTAAAGGGAAAGGTAATCGTGACTAAAGATTTTACTAAACTTATTGTCGACAACATATAATGCAATAGAAACCTCCATCTGAAACATCAGATCCAATGCTCTATCAGAATCAACATGTCCTAACTTCTACTCATACGTGACCCGTTATTTTCGTCGATGGTGTAAGTCCATTTTTTCTTCTGTCGAGATACTTAATATTTTGCATTTTAAGCTATTTAAAAATACCGTTACATCGCTCGATGTAATTGTGAAATTCTCGAATTATGTACTCCGAAGAACAAAACCAAATATTAGTAACTTACGTTTCCGTCGAACATCCACGGAAACTCTAATTATTCGTAGCAACGTATAATTGTTACATCTGCCGGTTTTCAGCGTTCTCGCAATTCCCTGTGAAGCAATAAGTCACCGACTGGTCAACGAAGAACAGGTATAATTCTTCTGAGCAGGGTTGCGAAGTCACACCCGAACGTAACATAATCCCGTGACACAATCGCTTCTCGTTTTCATTCGATTAAGAAAAACGCTTTCGCACGATGTTACACACGGCAGCGAGATAATAAATTCGGATCGATAATTGATCCGTGCGCGTCGATCAACCCGGATCGCGGGGATGTGAATTATTCCAAATGTCTCCGCGTATGCCAACGAGCGGAACGGAGGACCTTATTTATCATTCAACCGGTAGGTTTGTAGCTGGTATTCGTCTATCCGTCGACACGCATGCGAAATTATTAACATTGTCGATAACTGTTCGAACGCGGAACGTGAGCAATCATTCCTCTGCAGGCCGATCGATCGGAGCTCACCTGAGTCGAAATAGGAATAAACAGCTCATTGTCGTAACGAACGTATTCTGTTTCGCGAATATATTGCGTTCGAGGTGTATGAGCAAGATGGCGGCCGGTGAATTAACTAAACTAACGATATTGTCAAACACCACCACCATTGCACCGGCCGAATTCTGCTCGATGCTACAGAATGGCCGGATTCTCTGCACCGGCGAAATCGCTGTTGCACCACGTATTAGGATCTTAATGAACGGCAGAGTGCAACAGAGGTGTATGGTTTGTAAATGACGGACAAGGGAAGAATGCATTCAGCATTCAGAACGACAATTGCATTATTATTCCGACGGTGAGCCCAACAATGGCGATACTCTTCCTTCCTTTCTTCGATTCCGCCATAGGCGCACCGCTGCTGCCCGCGACAAAGAGCTCACGCGGTGCCAGCTACTTTTTCGAGTTCGATCACTTCGACTTTTCACCGGAGAAGGGAAATCAGAAAACCTGACTTGGTTAATGGTTCTGATTGACCATTCTTTCGGTACTCAAACAAACAGGCGGATATCCTAAACGTTGCTGCAGACAGAGGTTACACCCTTGCGTTACGATTTTTTCAACAGCTGCAGTATAGTTTGTTATTCGAGCAATCTAAGCACGAAACGGAGAAGAGAAACAGTGGCGGACGAAAGTATTCGTACAGTGAGGAAATTATAAAAGAAATAATTGTAACTTGTTAAAATTAGTTAGTAAATTACGGAATATAAACTTTATTTTTTTATATAGGGTGTTCCAGATCTCAGCCGACAAACTTTGCCAACATGTTTGGAAAGTAATTTTGAGCAAAAAATGTTATATACACCATGGGTCGATTCGGCTTCGTTTTCGAGATATGAAAGGGGAAAGTAGTATAAACCACAAGTAATCAGATGCATTCAAGCTACTTAACTTTTAAAGATAATCATTTATTTCAAACTATTTTTTACACTGATTTATACTAGTTTAGACTGATTTACATAAATTGTTCAATATGATCACCTCTTGTCTCTATGCACGCAAGTAGGCGTGCTTCTTCCATGGACCGCATCCAGTGAATATTAGCAAGATCATTATTGACAGTAAAAGCAGTATCTCTGATGTTTGCTATCAATTCATCACGTGTATCAGGTTTTCCACCTAAATCCACCCTCGATTTCATGCAATCCCACACGAAAAAGTCTAGCTCATTTCTATGAGTACGGGAATAATTTCCTAACTCGACAACTATCGGTATTTCTGTCTATTTTTCGAAAACGAAGACGAATCGACCCATGGTGTATATAACACTTTTTGCTCAAAATGACCTTTCAAATATGTTGGCGAAGTTTGTCGATTGAGATCTGGAACACCCTGTATATGTTTCTGTTGAATATTACTTTAAATGTTGTAGAAAATTCATTGAAATAAAGTTATTCATTTATAAGTTACAATTATTTCTTTTATAATATCCTCACCGTATGAATACTTTCGTCCGCCACTGTATTTATCAACATGTACAATTTGCTTTAGATGATACTCTGAAAGTCAAGGGGCGACATTTTTAAGCGAAACTTTCTGTTACTTTATGATTAACGTCAGTATTTATGGGATGCTCCGATAGAATTCTTGCGTCTCGTGTATCTACGTACACAGCTTAGAAATCACATAATTATAATTTCATATAATACGAACATTAAACCTTCACATCCTTAGATTTCTTCTCTAAGTCAAGCAACTCGCTTAATACTGATTTCCTCAATTTTTTTATTCAAGCTTCAGTGAAGCTTGAATTTCTCGATGCATTCCTTAGTTTTTCAATGAAACCCAACGTGGCTCGCTAATGAAACGCCGCGATCATAATTTCTTCAGACAGTTCTTCCCTGCAAACGCTTCAGTTTTTTCCGTGCGATACGGTTACTTTGATGCACACGATCGGATGTTTTGCCAGGCGAGTTCTACGATTCACGGTGTCACAGTCGAAGGATATCGCCGGAACGATCTGGACGGAGTGGAATCCTCCGTTGGCCTGGTATATTTGAAACAATAAGCGAGAAGTTTTCCGGAGGGGGATAGCGTATTCAGCGGCGCACGGGCCATCTAACTGAAACGTGACCGGTGACTAAAATGTCGCTCATTACGTTACGGCTCCAAAAGCGAGTCATACGTGTCCATGAGAGCTCGCTGGTACACGATGGGATCTGCTCCTCGAGAGACGAAATGCCGCTCGCTCGCTCGGTCGGTTGCTCGTTCCACGGAAACAAACGGATAAAGAAAGGAGCTGATCGTAATCACATGGACTTTCACGGGCATGATCCTCCGGTCGCGTATTAAAAAACGGAGCTTGCTGTTGCTTCGTGGCCGCGTCGACACCGCGATGGACCGTTAACGCTGCTCCCTACCGAACGAAACTCGCTCGAACATCAACGACATCATCTCTACGACCGCATCGATGGCGGAAGGAATTTTTGTCGCAATCAGCGTATGTACTTACAACGTCGGGAGTTTTGTTGCGAAATTTCGTTCCGATGCGGTGGATGCTTTAACCCTTTGAACTCCTTTGTTGAGTGCGACCTAATATCGATTTTATTCGCAGGTACTCCTATGTGGAGTCACACTCGACATTTTTAAATTGCCAGTTTAAATATGTATTATATTTCGCAATATTTTTTTTTACCTAGATAAGCAATATTACATGTAGATGACCTTTTTTGTAACAAAAAAATGGTATTTTCAATATAATTAGAAAAAAGAATTGTTTAAATTAATTCCTATCAACGAACTGTCTTTTGAAGTACATTTCAAATGAAACACTTAAAATAATAGGGAGTTATTGAAAAGAATATTAAAAAAAAATTAGGAGTTCAAAGGGTTAAGGCTCCTTTGCTTTATAGGCAAACTGGGTCATTTGTGTTCAAGTCTAATTTTTTTACTGTTCCTGCCTTTGAAAAAGTCCGCAAAAATTCTGGGATACTTGTCAAAGTCTCTACTACATTATACAATCGATCGTTGCCTCGTATGTTTAATATCTTTTTTAAGAAAAATAAAATTTCGGTTGTACCGTCAATGACCCGGACTTCCTACGGAGGGTTAAAAAATAAAATACTTCTCGGTTGGACCATGTTTATCGTAGATCGTTCACGGATAAGTCTGATTTTATTCTTTCTTCTGTGGATGCTTGATCTTGGATATAGAAAGATGTTTTAGAGTTTCTTCTTGAAGGATTAAAATGAAGTATAATGATATACAATTTTGATATCGTAGTGTGCACGTGAATCAAAATAAACGAGGAAGCAAAAAAGCTACGACAGTTATTGAAAAAGTTGAGCCCCTTGCAGAACAGCGTACTTTTCCATTTGATATTCAACTAATGTACGAGCATCGATGTCAGGAATTTGTTCACGATCAGAATATATCGCTACAGGAACTTCCTCCCAGCGAAGTTCAAGCTGCTTCTAATACTATAATTTTTAACTTCAATATTAGAACGCAAATATGGGTCGAAATATACGAGGAACGCGTAAAGTTTTGAAAGAAATAACTTTATCAGCGGCGAAGTTTATACGATAACCGTGCGTCACGTGCGGAAGGTCGCTGAACTTGTTCCAATGAGTACATGCTTGAACGCTCTTGGGCGTTTTCCGCACGGACAGGAGCAACATATGTAATGCTTTTAACATTTAAAAGATTAATTGTAGCATCTATGTTGATTAACCATTTGCACTCTAAGTATGCCTCTCAGGCACTCCGTTGGTTTTTCAATTTTATCTACTAATTTTTGTATACCATGTAAAAAATGAAATATTTCTTAACACGTAAAACTAAGTAAAGCGTAAATAAAAATCCAAATCAAGGTAAACAAATTCATAAACATTTATGATGTTTTCTTTTCAAATCAAAACTCATGGTTTTCAAAAATGGAGTTGCTGGTCGTTCGTATAAAAAAATGCTTGGAGTGCAAAGGGTTAAGTATTTTTTGTCTCTCCTTGCAAGTACAGTGGAATTTCAATACCTGCCCGCGAACCCTGTTCCCTACATTTTATTGACAACTGGGATTGAACAATTTCTATTTATAGTATAGTTAAAAACACAAACATTTAGTATGAAACAACCTAATACTATACCACAGGCATATAAAGTTCGGCATACTTTGATGAGGTATCCGAGACTAGAACCTACAATATCAACTGTTTTTGATCCAGCGAGAAAATATCTGACTCGAGAGGAATAAATTGTTTTCTCAGTCGTATTTTTTCAAAACTTGAAGGTCACCGGTTTTTCAAATATCAACGATGACTTATTTCTGAACAAAAAGATCGTGCCCATTTGTAACCGAAACAGCTTCAACCGATTAGGGAGAACTAATTCGCGGCAATCTCAAAATAAAGGGATCAAATCAGTGTCTAATGATCGCACAATTCGGCGAGTCTGCTAGGTCGAGGAAAATGGCAGGTTCTCTGGGTGGAGGTAGCGAGTTGTTATTGAACTCTCGATAAGACGAGAGAGCAGGCCTCCAGGGAAAAAGGAATCGTAGCGAGCGTCCGTAGCATGCGTCATACGTCCGGAATGTAACACCCTGTGTCTCGTCGGAGTGCAACCGCAAAGGGGACAACGTCTGGAGCATTTTCAACAGACTCCACACAGTATGCTACGAAATGGAACTGTCGACGGCGTCGCCACGCAGGAAACGCTGGTCCGATCGCCAAAGTTATACCACTCTGCGTACGATTGAGCGGTAAGGTGGGTTGTCAATTTCATCGTGTTACGATTAAAGTTGGCGAAACGAATTTGTAGGATTTAGCAAATCAGTATACAGAGTTTATAACACGGATGAACTGAAATTGCAACGTCGATAGCAATGTACGTGTCATGAGTTCGTGAAACGGTACGGTAGCGGATGAGGTACCCTTGGACTCTTCACGGCCTGGTTAGACAAGGAGCTGGGCTTTCTGAGTAACTCCAAACTATAATTGATCCAATTCACTCCAATTCAGCATTTTTGTACATTCGAACAGATTCAAGTGAGGCTTGGTACTGTAACAAATGCCAGCACACGAATTTTACTTGATATATAATTTTCAAAACGTAGAGATCTCTCAACCAGAATCTCAACTACTCTCGCGAGGTTAACTTGGTACAAGAGGTACACGCAGACAAAATTCGATAATCCAGAGCTAAGATGGGTGGCTGTCTTCGGTGCTTTTGTGTTGCTGTTACTAATGGTTCAGAATCTCAATCTGGCTAAATGGCCATAGTAGGCGATGCTATATTACGTACGAAGGAAAGAAAGAAGCGAAGGACCTCCGTCGAGTTTCGTCCCTGGAAAACGTGGGTCGCTGACGAACCCTCCGAAGAGAGTCAATGCGTCATAGATCTTTTGTCCCTCCTTCGAATCATGGAGCTTCGGGTTTCTGTAAGTTTCCGACGTTTATTACGTGCCGAAGAACCTATCGTGATTAGATGTCGTTTGTTTTTCCTGACAATGAAAACCAATAAATCTGACAGACTGTAATAGGATACTTTAAAGGTTGGCCTACGCTTCGGAAAGAGCGGACGAAGAGAGTTTTCCTCGAGTGCTCCTCAGACGTTTCTTAAAACATTTTTCTTCGTGGAGTAGGTTTCATTCGAGAGGAAGAAGTCTGAAATATAAATACAGTCAAGAGAATGTTTGTGTACAGGGTGTTCAGACGGTTAGATAACTTTGTGAGAAATCGAGTAGAATGTATCGCTCAAAAGAATTTTAAAACGAAGTTTTCAAGCGACTCCGTAGAAAATGTTTGGATAACGCGTTTACTGAACTTAATTTATTCAGAAGATAAAAAATAATAAATTGTATTGCAGGGTTGGATAAATTGAAAAAACTGTTTTGCTATCATGAATATGTACAGGGTGTCCCACCTTATCTGTTACAAGCTCATACTTCCTAACTTATTGAAGATACAAAAAATGTTGTATATGGAATTTGCATGGTACGAGGGGGCACATCTTTTGGCGAAGACAAATTTCTTTTTACATTATTATTTTAAGAGATATGATGGTCAAGTTTGTTTCTTTAAATGGAATTACATATTATTCTTCAGGTCATTTAATAGTGCTTCTCAAGACGAATTCACTGACCCTTAATGTATACACTCGATTTTTAGTGGTTTTCGAGATACTGCGCTTAGAAATTTACTGATTTTCAACAGAAGAAATTCGGCCGAATAGGAAATACCAGTAGTGGATTTGTTCGCGCTTTAAGTTCCACGTGTTAGACATTGCCTCTTGAAACAGATACGAAGGGTCCGCACCAGAAATGGCAGACCCAAATCTGGACAATAGTTTTCCATTGTGAAGTATCAGCGATACCTTTCTCGACACTGCAAATGCTACATCTGTGGCTGAAAATAATTGTCCAGATTTGGGCCTGTCGTTCCGGGTGCAGTCCCTTAGTATCTGTTTCAAGAGGCAATGTCTAACACGTGGCACTTCAGGCGCGGACAAAACTACCACCGGTATTTCCTATTCGGCCGGGTTTCTTCCGTTGGAAATCAGTAAATTTGTAAGCGCAATATCTCGAAAACCACTAAAAGTCGGGTGTATACATTAAGGCTCAGTGAATTCGTCTTGGATAGCACTATCAAATGATCTGAACAAAAATACTTAGTCACATTTAAAAAACCGAGCTTGCCCTTCATATTTATTAAAATAATAACGCAAAAAAAATTCGCCTTCGTCAAAAGATGTCCCCCCTCATACCATGCAATTTCCATATAAAAAAATGTTCTCTATCTTTAATAAGTTAGGAAATATGAGCTTGTAACAGATAAGCTGGGGCACTCTGTATAATATACTTGACTATTATGATAACTGAAATTGACGTCACTGTTAGCTTTCAACGTTTCCTAGAAATGACAAGACAAGATAATTGCAGTCTACTGATATGCTGTGAACATTAGAAGCTTGTAAAATATACTGACGAATAAATGGTTATTGAAGTAATTGAAGTATCCAAACATTTCTCTATTACGATATTACAAAATCTGCTGAAAGAAATTTCAGTTTGTTGCGTTACGATTCATCGAACAGTCCGCACTTGAATGCAAATCTATATTTACATGAATACTCATGTCGACGGTGTTCCCGATTAATCGGTCGACGGTAGACGAGTGACGATCTATCAAACGCCGGGTACATATCGAATTCATCGAATGTCACTTATAAAGATAATCTCGAAAACGATCTCGTTCTGTGCTCTAACCAGATATCTGCCTTCGCTAACCGTTCGAGTGCCGAAAAGAATCACTAAAGCCCAAGATAAAAGTCCAATGGCACGATGAATTTCTGTCGAAAGCCTGTCAGAATCAGTTGTCACTGAATCAATCTGAAATCTGGTAAAATTTGATAAGAGCATCGTTTATCAGAGCACTGGAACGCTCAAGCAGTGAAATACAGCACGATTGGAGGTTAATAAAATCGTACAGCGAGGGGTTAAATGGCGTAGAACGTGTCAAATTTTAAACATATCAATCGTCTGTGGGCCAGCCTGTACATGGCAGACGCAACGGCCGTGTTACAAGGGGGTCTGCTGTACTCGGTGGAAGAGGCCCAGCGAGCAGCGAGCGAACGAAGGTCGGTTCCAGCGACGATCTCCGGTCGAAAACGCACGAATTCGTGTAGCAGGGGTCCGGTCTCACCCACATAAGCTTCCTCCACGCGTATCGCACGCACCGGCACACGGCTCTGGGTTCGAGCGTTTATTGGGAGCTTGAAACGACTACGACTGTGCCTGGGAGACGGACGATTCTCGGAACTGTGGGTGCATTTCGAGGCTTTTGTTGGCCACGGGAACCGATAGGCCGAAAACCAGCGTGAAAGAAGGACAGAGACGGGGAGGCAGAGAGTCCTGGCGACTTTTGAAGATCACATAAACGTCCTTCGACAGCGAAGGGCCCAGGACGAGACTCGTTTTCGTGGATATATTCCAGTTCGGCCAGACGATCCTAAATCTTTCAACGGATTTACACCTATCGTGAATAACCTATGATAGCTTGATGCCTAACCCGACGTTTCGCTCGTTTACAGAGGCCGATCTCAGGGAACATACACGGGGTGTCTCGTTTTAATTTTCCCGTCCAAATAGTTTCGAAAGCGTGCGATATGCGTGAGCGTGACATCTGATTCTACTATGGAGAACGTGTAGCAACAAAAACATACAACACAACCTTTGCATTTAAACTGTATCGAGTTAAAGTTTGTAACAACGTTTGATGAGGCAATTAACCCTTAAGTGGATTATCGGGGCCGTGGCAACTTCAAACTAATAATTGTTTCATTTTTACCGAATAGATAAATAGAAATCAATTTTCCTTACAGCATTAGAAGCATGATGAGATAATAGAGGATTACATAAATCTTCAAAGAATTATATCAACACATGTTAAACAATTATTAGTTTGAAGCTTCATATGGCCGCTACTGCCCCAATATTCCACTTAAGGGTTAAAAGCCTCGTCGATGTTAACGCGGCGCTTTGCAATTGATATTAATTCCAGATTCCATTGAGAAAATGTTTACATTTCCTCCAGGATCACCCTGTATACGTGACTTGAGTAATCGCGCGTTCCAGTGGCGCAGAGATAAGATACAGCGAAACGTTGCATTACATTACATTGTAAACGCGTATGGACAATAATGCTAATGGATGGTGAGCGGTTTTTGCCCGGTTCAATTATAAGTCGCTCCGTATCGAATCAAGACACTGCATCTTCGATGTCGTCGTCGGCTCACCCTGCGCCGCCGCTAACCCCTTCGTTCGTTTATGACTGACGCGTCGATAAAGTTCGTTGTAAATGCACTGGCGAGAACTGCTCATAAACATAATCGAAGCAGAAAGGCATGCAACGATTTAAGCGCGCAACCCGTACGCGGCGTACTCGGTGCAGCTTCTCCTTGGGTGGCCAGGACATAGCGAATTCCAACCCTTCGGAATTCCGAGAAGGACCGTTACACGCCATCGACCAAAATCTTCGGGATCATTTACACTGTTGCTCTAATGCCTAATCTGTTCGACATTTTTTGATCGCTTCGGAATGGAGACTGCCGATTAGCCTGCTCTTCAGGGATTCTGAAATATACCTGGCGATCATGTGTCTTCCTCTTCTGGAGGTTTGCATTTACATTTGCATATGCTCCAAAATATGGCGTTTCAACAGATTTACTATTGCCTTGCCCAACGAACTATCACTGTATTTCAGAAAATTGACATGATCGCTCAAATTGAAGTATACTGTTTTTATGTTTCTCAAACATATTTCTACTGCGTAAACTGTTCAAATTCTACCACATTCTGCGAATGATATTTTAGAAAATATTTGATTAATCATGTGAGTCTTTACATGTATACACTTACGATAGATAGGAAGCATACAATCAGTTTATATTATAGAAAATTCTGATCATACTACTGGTCAAATTAGGGTCGAAAAATAATTTCGAAACTCGTTTGAAAGACCCCGAAAATTAAATGCACGAAATGCGAAGAGTGTAAGCGGAAAGGTACGATGTGTCCTGTATCGATGCATCGAACTCAGACCAAGTAAGTCGGGACTCGCAGAACTTGACCCGTTTCCAAAATGTCTCTCGTAATTTACATAGAGCAATCTCTTTGCGTGAGCGTACGTTAAGGAACCGTGTTTCACCATGTTGGAGCAGGGTAATCTTTCGGGTTTTACGTCTGCTCGAATGAGTAACATTGTTGGTGGAAACGATCGAAATCTCCTTATCGCTCGCATTAACTCGCAACGATATCCGCGTGGCTGCTCAAAGGTGTTATCTTCGTGAAATGCAGATTGCCTTGTGTTCAATTCGCAGAATCTCAAGGCTACATCAGCCAACGCGATGCCCGCGCGAGTCGTTTCGATCTACACGCGCGTTATAACGCCGTCATAACGGTACGGGCGAAAAATAATTTCAGGACACGACATGTAATGTAACCAAAAGTAGATTAAATCGAGTCAGTCTTATGAGACAAGCATATTCTAAAATTTACTTTCAGAGTCACTGTGACTTCCACTTTCGATCGCATTTTCTTATATGAAATTTATTAAGGGGCATTCGGAAGAAAATTAACAAATAAATAGAAGAGCAACAGAATTCCAGGTGGAAGGCTGCAAAAACTGCGCCGGTTAACACTTTGACTGCCAAGTCACCCATATGTAGATGACACTTGAATTCAATTGGTACTTATCTACCTATGAATAGTATTAGTAAAAATATCAAGAAAGGTTTAACAGAACCACAAAAAAACTATACAGAATTGCTAACATTATTGATTAACAAGGGCATAATTTGAGATTACTCTGATGTTTTATGAGAGTCTAGAAATGTGTATCGTTTTCAGTCTACATAGCGTGGCAGTCAACGTGTTAAACAGGTCCTCCCTTCAAACTGAAGATGTGCATAATCTTGAAAAAAATTAAAAACAATTAACGTAGACCTCAGCAAAGTAATTGGGCTGCCTACTGTATGTCTATCGCATCCTCGACATTGCATTAAATGTTTATCATGCCTCCTAGCAGACGCTTTCATTCTAATTGTGCTGAGACTTCCAAATCAGAACGAAGCACGTATCTTGTTCTGGTGTGCGCGAACCATCAGCGACCTTGAACCGCCTACTTTCAGCGTCCACACTACAGTTTCAGCGTGCATGCCGCAGCGTACTGTCGTTTGAGGACACCCGGTAGGTGAGAACCTCTGAACGATCCGGCCAATCGGCGAACCTGGTGCGCGACACGTGATGCAAATCATGCACATAGAGCGACGCGTCAACCTCTGCTCCCTCCTGTGGTCCAGTATCCTTCTGCCTTTTCTCTCGGTGTCCTGTCAACTTGTCGTCCAAGGTGAGCAGACCTATTTGGCGGAGGTGCTTCGGTCACGACCAGACCAGCTCGTAGGTGGAACAGAACCCAGACACTGGCCTCCTTATCCCCTCCTCACCTTTCTTTCGCTTCTACTGTTTCTTCTTCATTGTTGCCCGTCACACACCGGTGTACCCAGGGCACCAGGACTCGTTCCCGACTCATTCTCCCGGCGAGCGGAACCGTTTTGCTCCGAACGATCGAAAACCCGAAGATTCATGTCGCAAGGTCCCTCGTCGTGTCCAGAGATCGCACGTTTTATCAGAGAATTCGGATGAATCCGTTTGACCATCGATTAACACCTTGCGAGCCAGACCGGCCGTGTTTGGTCAGACACGCTTCGAACTTCGGTAGTTTGTGTGTAATTTCTTTGACGAAGGAGATAAGAAGTTGTTAAAGAAGTTGCGAGGCATCGTGTCGGTCGACGGTGTATCAGATTATAGTTTAAACGGTTTCTAATTGTGTCGTTTAGAATGAATGACAAGGTAGCGGTGTCGTGATTCTTATCTAGGTGGAAATGATTAAAGAATTATGTGTTAATCATATGTTTTTTTTGTAGTCTATGTTATTGATCGTTTAATTTACGTTGCAAATGATCAGAGGAGATTTCCAATTCCGTGAATCACGTCTCGTCAAGCATTCGCTGAGCTAATGAATGGAAAGAAAAGTGTGACACAGGAGTTAATAGTCTATTGTAAACCACATCATGGTGAATAAAAATTGTATGATATATTGTAATCATTTTAAAGGCAATATCTGGACGATTCAGTACCTACAGGCGTATCTTTGTATAAATTTTATGAAGAAATTAATTATACGAACAAATAAATATAATAATCCACAGAATTTATATTTTTTTTTGCGTTTCAGTGATCTAATTCAAAATCAATTAAATCTTCCCTTCCCAATGGACTTCTTCGAATTTGGCAAACTCGTAAATGTATGTGATCGATACCCACTGCATGCTTCTTTATCAAATTCAGTTGACACTGCCAATCCAGTTACTCACTCATGTTAATGTCTCAAAATAATTATACACGTTTCCCAGAAATCTCATATTAACATTGAATTGGTGAGTTGAAGAACAGTACGAGTCCAAAAACCACGTTTTAAGGTATTTGAAAAAATAGCATCACTTTTCGTGTATCATCAACACCATTGATTTTATAGTGCTGTTCCAATTTAAACACGGTTATGCCAACCTAGATGAACGTTCATACATGTCTAACTATGGATAAGCTTTGTTCAGTAATTTACAGTAATTAAAATAAAACCATTGGATTTGTACTGTTTTTCAACTCGTCACTGTTTATTCAGGAAATTTAAAAAATAGCACAGTACTAAAAAAAACATTTATTAACTTCCTTCAAACATAATTGAAGTAGAAATTATTTCATGACAAGTGATTGTTAAACAGATTGTTGAAACAGTACAAATCCATGACAGATACGGTGTTTACACTCATTAAACTGAAGGGACTACTGTAACACCAGCATAGGGTACTTTTTTGCACTGTTTTTGGTCCCAACATATACTTCTATACATTTCATATTTAGTTTTGAGATTGTTTGAAAATGGCTAATTTTGGATTTGTACTGTTCTTCAACTCACCGATTCAATTCTTCCAGAAGAGCAACAAATTCGGGGGACATTGACACCGTTAAGTACCTTAATAAATTATTTATCGCGAGCACGTTCGATCGTCCCTCCGGCAAACGTGTCAGGGAAACGGAATTTATTCAAAAATTAGGAGTTCATCCGACCAAACAACTATTGTTCTCTGTCCGAAGCAACGAGGAGCTGCGTAACGTGCACGAGGTAGGAGTCGAACAGAAGATATCCTTGAAACTATCTCGAGTGCGAAAGGTCAAGCCCCGTCTCAGGCTTTCAGGCGAACCGCTGCTCATCCGAGGATCAAAAAACTGTGCGAAGTATAAAAGATCGACGAAAACGGTCGTTGTTCCCCCGGTTCGATTTTACGAGCTGGCAAAAAGGAATGAAACCACGCAGACGTCCGATACGACATCCCTAAATTGTCAGTGGGCGTTTGACTAATAGATTGTAATAAGAGTTGTCGAGCCATTGTAATGACAACACTGTAACGAATGTTGAGTTCCCTTGATTGGTTATGGGGCAAGATGAGCCCACCGAAGGATCGAGAAGATCGAGATTCGACGCTTTCACGTCATACGGTTACGGACGTTCATTCGCTCGTCCGTGAAATTGTTACTAAAAGTCACCGATTAACCTTTTCCACCTGTGCAACAAATTGCTCACAGCCGGCTACTGGAATGCTGGGTATCGTTAAATCGAACTAATCTAATCATTTCGTATTTCGTTCGAAATAATGAATCAACGTTTGATATAGAACAGAATTTTTTCTGGACGTTCAGACTGTAAAATGTGGATCACATGATAACAATAAAGTTAAGGGGCCGTTAAACATCGAACAGTTGTTTCTGAAATATAATAAGGTAATCATGTGGTTTGATCAAAAATTTGGTGCACGTTTTATGAAAATGTTAATTGAATTGTATATATATGTTAACGGTAATGTTCGAAAGTCGTTAAACTTAAAGTTTCCTAGTTATTGTTAACATTAACTAAATCAAGCCGTTAAAGTACGAATAAAGTATTATATTCACTCCAACTTAACAGTGTTTTTTATAATAATAAATAAGATCTGACTTACTGATAGCAAATTACAATATCCCTAAAATATATAACACAGCATAAAAGGTACGTACTCCGTAGGCAATTTTTATGTGTTTCAAATGAAACTCAAAGTTTATCTAACAATTTTTAGTTAATGTGTACATTAACTAGTTAGTTGGGACATTATCTAGTTAATGGTGACAATAACTAGCGAATGTTAGTATTAACGATAATTCGCACATTAATGTTAACATGTATACCAAATCAGAGATGAAAAAAAGATTATATACGAGTAAGAATCGATAGAAAACAAATCTAAATAAATCGTTCAACCTCCGTTTTTTCCATAACAGAAATTTGTTACCGCATCCGCGGTTCTGCACGCAACACGCACTGTCTTTCAAAAACAAAATAATTGCCAATCTGAAATAAAAACTTTCCAACGCTCCAAAATAGTGAAGCAAAAATTTGAAACGCTCCGCTATAAACCGTTTAACGTATCGCGAGAAAAATCGAATGGGTGAGGGAAAGAGAGCGGACCGGCATGGCAAGGCCGCGAGCAGATTATGCGAATCGAGTACCACTGTGACCGATCCCGTCAGTCTCAGCATTCAGCAAGTGAGTCACTCTGCTCGGATAAGAATGAACGCGAACAAATAACCTCGAATCCTTCTCGCGTTACCGGTTGTGCTGTTCTGTCCTGAGGTCGTCTGGAAAGTGGATGCACGCGGTATGGAGGTTGAGCACCGCTGTCGTCGATTCGGCCAAATTTATTCCTACGTGACAAGAGATGCTCGCTCTCTGACACGTGTCATCCTTGTCGCTGGATGAGCTCGAATAAGTATGAACACGGACGAGCAACGACACGCTGATTCCACTGACGTAAACACGAGAAATTATACTATCGCGAACGTAAAAGGACCAGCTATTCAATTTGATTTTACGGTGACTCACGAAATTCTTCAAATACTTCTACAATTATTTTTTAATACGTTGAACGCCACTGTGAAAACGGCCATACCTCATCAGACACGATATAATTTACTATTTTTTATATAAATCATAAAGAAACAAAAGATTTGAGTACTCAGTCGTGTTCTTCTTTTCTGCATTATTGTTTCAGTATGAAGTTTGCTCGGAATTTTGCGACAATCAATAATTATTTAATGAAATTAAATTTGAGGTGTCGATCACCGGTGACCGTTACGTCGTTTAACGTATTAACCTTAATTCTTCTGCAACAGATTAACTACAAACTTTTTAGGTATATTTGGAATGTATTCTTATTCGAGTAAGAATATTCTGAAAAAGTGTTAAACAAAAGAAAAGTGAAAGAACAGAATCACTGAATCTTGAATATTTATACTTAACCCCTTGTCTTATTATAACGAGCCACATTCGCGATGCATATGGTCTATATATTATAAATATGAGTTTCACTCAAATATGAAACTCTTATATTGGACTGCTGCAATAGCATTGTAGATTTTCAATGAAGCCCAGTTTTAAACAGAATTTTCGATCCCCGTCATTTGAAAAATATAACCTCCTTTTTCTGTATGAAATATAACCTGTTTCGTACTAATAAAAATCATTTCGACACAGTGTAACTTGATGAGCAATTTTAATTTACAATCACAGCGAATCCTTTGTATCGAGCTGATCAAATAATTGACGATTTTAATTCACTGATAACGAATGAGATTTTATACACGGAAAAATTTATCTGAATAATACAGATGAGTGCATCAATATTTGTCCGTTATTTGGAATGATTATATCATCTGACCGATGATTATTAAGTTGAATATCAAATATCTTACTGCCCAGAATGATTTACATAATATGGGATTCGCGTGGAATTATTTTTTATGCAGATTATATTTCAGAGACAAACTATGAATATACGTTTTATCAAATTTATGCGTCAAAGCACGCCGATCTATCCACAGGCGTCAATTTCTATAGATATGCTATTTAAACTATTCATTAGGCATTTGCGTACTCGATAGGTATTCAAGGCCGTTCGTCTTGAAACCGAGGTCGAGAGACTCGCTTCCCAGATTCTGATTTACAGTAGAACATGGATTAGGTGAGAATTCACGTATCAAGAAATCGATTATCAGAAGTCGCGAGTAAATAGTATGCTTGCTTCGATATAAACTTTGCCTGCTCTTCAAATGTTCGACTTTATCGTAGAAATCACGCTAGTACTAACGATAAAGTCAGGATTAACGTTCCGTACAAACGAGGATACCAACATGAATGAAAACTGGAGAAGAATAGCGATGTTACCAGAAAAAACAATTAAAATTATTTGCGATTTTAAAAATGAGTCTACGATCGTCGGATGTAATTGTTTGGAGCAGTATAATTGAATCGATGAGTTGAAAAACAGCCCAAGTCCAATGGTTTTACTTTAGTTATTGAAAATTAATGAACAAAGTTTAACCATAGTTAGACGTATGAACGTTCATCTAGGTTGGCATAACCGTGTTTAAATTGGAACAGCACTATAAAATCAATGGCGTTGGTGACGATAAGTGACACTATTTTTTCAAATATCTTAAAATGTGGTTTTTGGACTTGTACTGTTCTTCAACTCAGCGATTCAATTGAAGTCTCGCTCTTCCGAAATTCAACGTGTTTCTGGAAAAGGTGAAACATGCATCGATGTAACATAAATACTACGAACTTACAATTGACAAAAGTTATAAAAATAGACAAAAACACAAGAGACATACACATATATATAATATTCTGGCAAAGCATTAAATAAGAGAAAAATGAAATAAGATGTTTATTTGATGAATTTCGTGACTGGCTGTGTATTAAATTCTCGGTAAATATTTTAACGTATTAAATACGCCGGGTTTATTCATCGTTTCGTAGGAACGAGGGACAACCGTCAAAGAAGCTTCTCCAAAGTTCTTTAGACAGCATTATTTAGATCTTCTAATTATTCTGTGCAGCGCGCGTAGGCCTGTGCGTGAAATTCGAGGATAAATCGGAAACACGTGACGGAAAGGAGGGCTGAAAATGAACGCGATAGGCTCGCGAAGAATCTGGTTCACCGTGGTTAGCTTCCCAACGGAAATCGCGATTCCCACAGCTTTCCCCGTGTTGTGGTCTACGAGCATGAGCCGCTCATGCTCCTCATTGTTCCTGCGGCGAACAACGTCGCCACGATTATGAATGAGCGAAACAACCAGCGTCCGTACACTATCGTCTGCCAACGTCTGCGACAGAGAGTGTTTACGTGTGCGTGAACCCGAGCGGAATAACGAGCGTTCATTGGTGGATCCATTACGGAATTAGGCGTTATCGAAATAAACTTTTATTTCAATAATTGTTCAACCAGCCTTTGTATTTTATTCGTTGTTTTGTCAGTTTCTTCTACCCAGACCTGGGCAAATTTGATTTGAAATGAAAATAAGAAATAACTATGTGAAATAATATTTCAGTCCGTCATTTTCAATACTGTTATTTCAAAATACAGAGAATATTGATTTATTTGAAATAATAGCAATTTCAAGTAGTACATGATTTCATTATTTCGTTATTTGAAATTTGGCAAAAGAAATAATTATCAAAATAATTCAACTGAAAGACTTTATTTGAAGAAATTTTTACAACAATTTGCTTTCAGCAAAACTCTCTCTTCAAAAAGCTCATCAGTAAGAGATTTTTGTCTGAGATCATCTAATATAGTTGCGAAAGAAAATAATCGTTCTACTGGTGCGGAAGACAAAAGGGGGCTGTTATTCTTCAGGAAAACGTCTTTCCAAGACTGTAAGTGGTTAATGTTCCGCAAACAAAAGTTGTATCGAATAAACAGAAGAGTGAATTGTATATGAACACACCAAGCATAAAACCATAATGTCAGAACATTAAACGCGATACCATTGAAGTACATCAGTTCAACTACTGAATGAGTATTTAATTATTTTATTATCTTAGATACAAGATGATTATTTTCAAAATTATTTCTTGAAATGAAACAACGCAATTGTATTTCGAAAAGGAAATAATTATCAAATAAAATAACAGGTTATTTGAAATAATATTTCAAATAATGTTATTTCAAATGTGCCCAGGTCTGCTTCTACCGTAGTTGATGTTATTTGAATAACAATGTACTTGGTAGTTAGATCATTCGATTTGCTATTTTCATTTGGATAATCTTTCATTGCTCTTATGTGTTACTATAGCCCACTGCACAATTCTTATTTTCTGTTGACTTGACACTTTTCTCTCTTATTATTACAGAAATTGAGTATACCAACAGATAGAACAGGTCGATCGTTGAATTTCCTGAGATCGTGGTTCAAGATTTTGGACAAAGCAAATATCGAGCAAGTAATTTTACAAAGCGCACGCGAGATTTTCAGGTAGTTTCACCTTTGAAACTTTATTTATAGATCCCGCACGATTGTGGCGAGAGATTAGTACATAGTCGGTGAAAGTGGAAGCACATCAATGAAGCTGTACTGCGCAGTAATAATCAAAAGATAAACGAATAATTTAATCTACGCTGAATTATCGATGATTCTGAACGTATAAGAAACATGTTGCCTGTCGTGCAACTTGAAAACGTTGATACGCTAAATAAGATGATATATTACCATGACAAAGAGGATAAACTTTACTGCGGTCGAATATCCATGGTAATAATTATAAAACTATTGGTGCATCAGGAAAATCAAATTATGCCCCTATTATTTTATTTATACATCTGTAAACAATGGTCCAGTGTCGACATTACGCCGATTGAAATCACAAACCCTCCTACGAAATCGCTACCCATTTATTAACGCAACTCTCAATTTTCGCAATATCGTATCATATCTCATTTTTTGTTCTCCTTTCGTCGTACATCCACTGTGACATTCTAAAAATTAGAACTGACTTTGAGAGGCCTGGTTTACATATTTCTAATACAAAATTGTCTACATATAAGGAAAATAAAGCTGCGTATCTATTGCTTTATTTACACGGCTATAAATAATAGTGCAGCGTCGCGGTTACGCCGATTGAAATCACAAATCCCCCTAAGAAATGGCTACCCATTTTTTAACGCGTCTCAATTTTTGAAACTTCGTATCATATCTCATTCTTTGTTCTCCTTTCGTCGTACATTCACTGTGGCATTCTAAAAATAAGAACTGACTTCGAAAGGCCTGATTTACATCCTTCTTATACAAAATCGTTCGACGTATAAGGAAAATAAAGCTGCGCATCTATTGTTTTATTTTCGCGGCTATAAATAATAGTCCAGCGTCGCGATTACGCGACGAGTGGCATTTAATCGAAGAACAACGCGTCCGACCGGCCGTTTCGCGCGTCGTCACGGTTATTATTTAATCCGTGCGAGGAAATCGAGCGATCGCGACGGAGCCTAATAAAGGTTTCGTATGACGACAATTTTCACCGGCAACCTTTTTTCCCCCGATATTATCCGCGCGTGTCGCGTAACGCGCGTTATATCGCGGCTCGTTGCGATAACCGACTCTTATACCCCGCGAAACCGCATTCACATGCGTGCGCCTGGGTATTTGCAAGATTTTTCCAAACGATTCCCGCTCCCGACCTTGACACGCGCCAATTTCAAACCGAGATGATCGTGCAAGAAAACCATTGCGCGACACGACACGCCGGGGAAAAAATTAAGTTTCCGCGCGGATAAAGAAGCGATCGGCCACGGGCTATGTTAACGTTCGTACGAGCGCGGTTGGTACACGTATCGCTTATCGACTCTGCAAACAGCGCCCCGGTGCACTGTTTTCACAGGCTCGCCGATGCATTCAGACACGATACGCGGAATATTGTTCGCGAGAATCTCTCGTTACCTGTTCACGATCATTTCATGTACACTTCCGTCCATAAGTCATGGGATACTTACTAATTTCAGCTTTACGTTTACTTTAAAATTATTAAAAACCCACTAATTGAATCAAACGATTATTTACAGATTATTTACACTGAATACTATTTCTAAATGTTAAAATATATTGAAAACGATATATATCAAGTTTAAAATTTGCTCACTAATGTATGCTCCCCGTTTCGAGATGATAACACGAGATGGTCTTGCGGTCACTTTTTTTTTGGTGTTTCTTCTTTCATTTCTGTCCAGAATCGCTGCAAATGTCTGTACAGATCACAAAATCGAAACGAATGTTGCCCAAATTTAACGCAGTGAAAAACTGATCTTGAACCATACTATAATTATTTCATGATTTTTTTTATATTATATAACAGAATACTAACCATATCATTAAAAATATGTTGTGTAAACATAAATGTTTTTAAAAGAACCGTCCATATCGAAATAAGTAACCAAGTCTACTACATCGTCATCTAGATTTATGCAGAAACGGCAAGGTGTCCCATGACTTATGGACGGGGGTGTATATCGAAGAATTCGCGATAATCCATCCGGTCGCCCGAAACGAGTCGAAACTGTGAATACTGAAAAATTTCGGGGTTTCGAGCGCACCGAGTTTTAACGACGTACGATCGAAGAACAGGAAAAGGGTGGAAGGAGGAAAAAACGGAAGGTCGTGGAAGAGGTTGTCGGGGAGGTTTAGAAAGGTCGTAGCAAACACATCGGTGAGGAGAGTTCGTGACAATGACGTTACACGCAGAACGCCCCTGCATTGACGTAAATCCAAGGTTAATATGGGACGTCTCGAATCGAACGCCTACAGGTAACCGACGTAGGTAGAAGCTACGACTCGACGATGCCTCCGCCCCGGCGAGCCACCTGTTTCGTCTCGCTTTCAAAACGATATAAACCGCCTGATACACGACGCGAATAAGGAGAATCCGCAAACACAAGATTCGCTACTTTCCGCCGGCTTCAAAGTGTCCAGCACCTCGACGACGCGGGAATATTGATATTGTTATTATTGGATGCCTGACAAGCTTCCCAGACTTCAAGGAAAACTGAACATATTGGACGACGCGATTCAAGTAAATGATAATGGCGCAGCGCTGATTGTGAATTGTGGAGATTGCATGAATTCTATCCGAATGAAATTCTATATTGCTCAAAACTGTCAGACTCAGGGATTTTGGTAGATGCGAACGATGTATCAAGTATCGATTCAGCATCATTCCATGTTTATTGTATGTTATATTTCATACAAATAACTCTGATTAGTTTGAACAGGATAAGATTGAAGGATTGAAGTGACACTATAATTCTGAGAAGTTCGGGCGGGGGGGATTATTTATGAAGTCTGGATTTTTAATCGAATTTGTTTAGTAATTCTCAGACTCGAATGAACTTTCAGGACAATCGACGATAGTGGTCTTTTTGGTAATATTATGACTTTTGTATTGTTTACATCTGGATTAACCGATCGTAGATTTAACCACATAAATCCCAACACCGGAATATGTAAATCAGTGAACCAGTGCATATTGGAGTACATTGCAGTTCTCCCATCAAATTTATGCGATGCCGTAGCCACAAGCTCGCGGTAATTGTGCATTATTTGAAAATGGCTTTACGCGTGACCATTTACTTCTAAATGCACAATGGGATGATATGAATTGTTAATAAAATAAAAAACGATCCTACCATGATTAATCCTACGACTTGAACTAACGTGGAAATAAACTCTTAAATAATTCTTTAAACTTTATAATTTCTGTAATAGAAAAAATTGTTTCGGATGAAAGTTGCATGTTTTTGAGGTGGAAATTCTGCAGACTGATTCGGTGTCTGAAGGTCAAGATCACGTCAAGGTCATCAACACTTATATAAATAAAACAATACATACTTTTTCCTTGAAGAGTGGTGTAGTGCAAAGTTTTAGAAAATTGGTATATACGCGAGCGAGGCTCGTTTTTGTAACGTATAGATCATATTCTGTGTCACAGGTCGAAAAATTATCGCAGTCCGTGTCGATGAATTTCGAAAACGCAACTTTTCGTTCGTGGCTCTCGGAGGGTTAACGCAGGACGCGAAGTTGGGATCAGAGGTCGCGCGAAGATTGAGAACATCTAAAGTATAGTTAGAGCGTAGAGAGTAAGCGGCGCTGGGCGAGTTGCCGGGCCAAGACACTGCTTACACGGGTTTCGAATCGAAACCCGGCCGTAATGAAATACCATGCTCTTTTACACCTACACCAGGATTCGTTTATAAAGCGCCGGACACTTTGTCTTTGCATACCGATGAGCTTCCCTTCGCAAATTTCCCACCCTTCTCGACCTACGATTAACCCTTTGCAGCGGCTAGGTGACGGTACAGTCTACGAGGAAACTACGAGACGAAGCAAAGCGCTACATGAACCCCTGGGACTCGAATGACGAAACCCAATGAATTTCGACCTTTCATAACGCTTCGCAATAAACTAGAGCTACGTGCAGGAACATACTTTTCATTCGATTAAAATATTTCATTTAAAAACTGAACACGTTGTTTTCCTTTATATACATTACGATTTTACAATGTACAGTGGCGTGCAAAAGTTTCCGGAGGCTCATATTTCCAATCATGCTTTAAACAATTCATAATAAATTTAGATTCACGTACACGTTAAAAAATGAAAAGAAAGATCACGCATTCCATCTTTACCTTCTGTTTGATCTATTTTTCAACATAATGTCAGGTTAAAACTCAGTTTATTTGTCATAAGCAAAAGTAAGTGTACAAAATGTACTGTCCGGACACTTTTGCATGCCACTGTAAATCGTACCATAATATCACAGATCTGTAGACACGGATTCTCTCAATACGATGAAGCTTTACAAAATATCTCATGGTCGAGTTTGTGTAATATAATCAGCACAATCATCGAATCTCGTTGCACCTACCAAACAGTTGTCTACTCAGTCAATTGAACAACCCTGTAACCAACAATAATATCCTACAAAACTTCTAGTTTAAAACGAATTCCAGGCTGAAGAAACCGGAAATATTATGAAGAAAGTATCAAAGAACTATTTTAAACATGGAACAGTGCCAAAAACAATGCTGAATATCTGCCCAACTAAAACTAATTGTAATTCTATCTTGAATCTTGACGTTAGCTTTCAAAACATCACTCATGAATGACCTAACATAATTTCCTTCGGATGAGCCTCATAAACTGAAGGTTGCTGCAATAAGCTGCTGAACGTCATATTTACAACGCAGGGACCATGATCTGCATCGCGAGTGTGACTCGTCGTCGGAATCCAACGGGTCGAGTGATCGAGCAAAGCATGAGATTCCAGCGATTGGGCGTCACGATCGGAAAACCGCGGCGGGAGGATTCCCGCGCGAAAAGCTCGACTCGCACGCGCATCCTTCGGGTAAAAAGTTCGCGGGAAGGTTGACGACCGGCGTCGGGCGTCGGGCGGGCGGACGGATGGACGGCGCAAGCACCTACACGCCGCGCCGGTCGACCGCTTACGACCGATGGAGCAGCAGCGAAAGAACGAACGAACGAACGAACATGACTCACCACGTGAACGCTGGATAGTCCGACCGGCTCGCTCTGTTTCTTATCCGTCTTCTTCGCCTGTCGTTTCGCCTTGCTCTCGAGGAAACGTTGCTTCAACACCAAAGTGTCCTGTATGTTCTGCTCGCAGAGACCAGTGAAGCTCTGATCGAACCTCGGTATGCAATCGGTCTGTCTGCGTCGATAACTCTCGATTCTACGCCTGAGACGATCGACGACCGCCTGTCTCTTCGGGGTGAGCACCTCACCCGTACCAGGTGCCTGACCCATTTGTTGCTGCAGCTGCAGCTGTTGACCGGTCACGTTCAACTGGCCCGTCGCGGCGTTCAGATGATCGTGAATCCCGGCCGATTGGCCGATAACGTTGTTGTTAACGTTCGTGTTTGCGGCGTTCGTCGGCGCCTGGCCCACGCAGACGGAGATGGGTCCAGGCGCGTTGCCGGGGGGGCCTTGCGGGGGCTGGCGGGACAGGAGCCCCCCGGCCTCCATACAGCCCCCTAAATCCACCGCAGGGTAAGCCAGCTCAGTGAGAACCTCTGATACCGAAGCGGCTGACGCACGCTGCTGCCGCTGCCACTGCCGCTGCTGCTACGACCTCCTCGTATCCCGCCCAGTCGACCATCCTCTGCCACCCTGCCGATGCGACGATCCTCGACTTCCGGTCAAGACGCATTTGGAATATGTCCACGTTTGCGCCTACTCTGTTTGCGCTTGCTCTGCCCGGCCGTCGCGATCACGCGATCACGCTCGATCCTTTCGATCGCACACACCGTGTCACTGAATACAATACACCGCACCAGTCTTCTCTTCCTTGCTCTTTTCTCAGGGTTTTCCAACTTTTGTTTTCGTGGTCGTTGCTTGCTTGCATGCATGCGCGCGCGCGCGCGCGGGGACACAATTTCAAGCACGCAATGTCATGTTTCGGAATACCGTTTCGTTCGGGTTGTTGACATCGCGTCCAATACCGCGTTTGCACCGAGTTTTTAATTCCCAATGCCACGTGACTGACGCACGGATACACCGTGAAGTCCCTGTCGCTCCGACGCAACTAGCCTCTGCGATCTCAAAGCCTGTATTCCACGCGAACGCACCAGAGATCCCCTTGCCGTTCATTCGCGCACGGACGCGCACGCCATACACGCGTCAACGTCCCGCCGTCCCGCTCGTGGACGCGACGACGAGGTTAACACACCGCGCAACATTCGCCTCTTCCGGGTAACGAGATTTTTCGAACTGTCACTCTCGACGAGACGCGCGCGAAGTTTCGACGGTAGGACGGAACGTTCACCGCGCGCGACTAAGTTCAGGGCCTGGAAACTCCGTGTATAATAGAGCCGCCGAAATTGCCGCGCCGTCTGCCGGCGATCGCTGCAACTGCACGGAACCCGCGCCACGTTTGAACTCCGCGTCTTCGTGTCTCGCGTCGAGTGCGCTGCGAAAGCTCGATTATTTCGAACATCCCGGTCGAGACGGTCGAAACATCGCTCGACCGAATGTTTCATCGCTTTTTATGGCGTTATATGCGGTAAAAGTTTCAAATACTGTTCACAATAAACATCAGATTGGATATATTCTTTCTATAGTTCGGGATATGTTCTGGACTATAGTGTAACTGAAAAACTGATAGAGTCAGTAATTTTAAATTTGTAAGTGCAAGTTGATGTTTTTTTTAGTGTGCCAATCAAATTTGTCAATACTGCTGACCTACTGAATAATATATTTTTTCGATGACTCCATCAACAAGAATATCCTTGATTTTATCGTTTCCAAGTTGGTTGCTCAACATAATGACCAATTCTAAATGATAAATCAACGGCGCTCCGGTTTGCAAGTTACCCATACCCTCAACATTTGTTTTCCCTCATCACGCGACATTGATCAGATGATCAAGGCGCTCGAGCAAAACAAAATCAAAGAAAGAACAAATTTCATAAACTGGAGTTTAGAGAATTTGAAAATTATCGTACTCGACGATTCGATACGTAGTCAAACGAACCATAATATTAAATCGTGAGAATCAGCCGCGAATCGATCGGTACGGATCGACGTATCGATGTGGAGGAAAGTCGATATCACGCAGGTCTCTAGCGCGAATAATAAATATTATTTATTTTAACGTAGTTACCGAAATGCAATTATGATAAAACTATATTTTCCGCCTCAAATGTTACCAAATTCTTTTCCTATTTTTCTTACTACGTAGAATATGCATATTTCACGTATCTAAATGTTATATTGCATAAAGATCCGCAGTCAAAAGATTTTAGATGAATCCTTTTATATCGAGTATTCTACAATTTCCACTCCATTAGTACTTGAATATTGTGGGATATGTTTATTTATTTTACAAGTGTTTCGTTCAACCGAATAAAGTCACGTGAACGTGACAGCGGCCGTCGGAGTGTTAAGACCGCGGCACACGCTTCAACAACGGAAAGGTTGTTGAAGACGGTGCGCACGACTGTGAACGAGGAAGGTAAACCACGCACACGGGGAAATGCAAGCGGCGTGCGCTGAATCTCTCGAATGTCCCAGTGCTTCGCCGAGTGCGTCACAACAGGTAGTTCAGGGCAGCATGCTCCCGTGGAAAGAAAGGAAAAGACCGATAGACAGAGAGAGGAGGAGAGAGGGAGAAAAAGAGAGAGAGATTGATGAACCATGTGTCGGAGAAGGACGGAACGATATGGTTGAAGGAAGAAGCAGGAGAAAGACGGGCGAGCGTATATGCCAGAAGGGGAGAAAGATGGGATACCAACAGGGAGGGATTTTACTGTTTGGCCGGATACCTTCACCACAGACGACGTATGGAATAGACTAATCACCTTATGGGACTTCGTATCACACGATCTGAAATACCGACGGCGTCCAAACCAGTGGTTTTTTAGCGCACTCTACGATTTAGAACGGTGACTTTAGGTATTACATCGGGCAAAAGGGCAGAAGTTGGTTTGGTAGTAAATGCGGAAAATGAGCATCACATATACCACGAACAGCAAACGTATGAAGACGAGTACCCAATTTTCAAGCGCAACGAATACTTACAGAAATATCTTACATATTATTGTTTCTAATACATATATTGTTTAAAAAATTACTGATCTGGTGCAGCTTTATATTATGATTTTTTTCGTTGGATTATTCCTCACTGCTAATATAAATCTTACAAAAATCGAGGAAAATATTTTGGATACGGAAGTTATATGTCTATGAATTTTGCCGAGACCAAATGTGTCCTTTTTCTTTCATGTCACATAATACGTTCTTTCGAGATGCATTTGTTTTTTTATGGTTTTGCGAATTGTGTGTATATTTTATGCATATTCGGCTAACTGACCACCTCCTTCAGAATTAGTTCCGAAAACAATTGACGAGAAAATTATTAATAGCTTTTTCGTGTTCGAATCAAATGATTTTGATATGTATGTTATACTTGCATAAAAATCTGTCTAATAATTATGTATGTGAATTGTATGTGGTACATTTGTTCATTGCAAGGTCTCGATACATATACAAAATAATTATGTGTAACAAAACAAAACACAAGATTTCTCAAGTAATACTATAAGAAAATGCAGTGGTAGGGTGTCTGGAAAACGTCGCCTGTCATAGCCATTGGGGATGCCCACTTGTGGGGCCCATATCAACGGATGCGTTGCATGTCAAGCGAAGATTTTTGGCCATCGACGCATTCCTGTTACGGAAATCTTGTGCGACATATATTGTCGACCAGTACTATACATAGACATATACTATACTATACTATAAGGATATCCGCGGTTATGTGTAACAACCTGATATTTCCTAACACATTGAAGATACGAGAAATGTTTTATACGAAAGTTGCATGGTACGAGGAGGCAAATTCTATGACGAAGGCGAACTGTTTTTATCTTATTATTTTAAGAAATATGAAGGTCTAGTCTGTCTTTCTAAATGGAATTATACATATTTTTCAGGTCATTTGATAGTGCGCGTCAAGCCGAATTCATTAGCTTTTAATGTACACACGTGATTTCATTTTGTTTTAGAAATATTGCGCTTACAAATTTACTGATTTTCAGCAGAAGAAATAGGACGTACATATACACCTATGGCGGTTTCGTTTGCGTAAGTAACACATGCTAGACATTGCCTCTCGAAACAGATACAAAGGATCTGTGCCAGGACCGGCAGGCCAAATGTCTGGACAATTGTTTTCCGCCACAGATACTACATTTACAGTATCGAGAAAAGCATCATTGTTATTTTAAAAATAAAACAAATAATTAACTTATCCTTTCGTATTTCTTCTTGAGTAAAAACCCTAAATGAATTTTATGACATTTTAAAATATCAGCAACACCATTTCTGAGACTGTAAACGTAGCATCTGTGGCGGAAAAGAATTGTCCAGACTTTGGGTCTGTCGTTCCTGGCAGACCCTTTGTATCTGTTTCAAGAGACAATGACTAACACGTGTCACTAACATAAACGAGACTGCCATCGGTGTTTTCTATTACTTCTGCTGAAAGTCAGTAAATTTGTAAGCGCAATATTTCGAAAACCAGTTCAAATCGGGTGTATACATTAAGGGATAATGAATTCGTCTTGAAACGCACTATCGAATGATCTGAGAAAAAATGTATAGTTTTATTTAAAACAACAAACTTGTCCTGTGTATCTGTTAAAATTATAATGTAAAATAAATTCACCTTCGCCAAAAAAAATTCCATCCTCGTACTATGCAACTTACATAACAAAGATTTTTTGCATCTTGAATATGTGAGGAAATATCGGCTTGTAACAGATAAGTGCGGTTACTCTGTATATCGTCACCATACATTGATGATAAACAGAAAAATTAAATTTTACTTTAGATGCTTTGGATCGAAGTCCAATAGTCTTGAGCCTATTCTACACGGAGTCCGAAACTGCTTCCTTAGCATGCGACGCATCCGTTGAAAAGGGCCCACGAGCAGTCACCCCCATGGCGATGAGAGGCGACGATTTCCAGACGCCCTGACCGTTGCATTTTCTTAAAGTGCTATTTGTAAATTCTTGTGCTTTGTTTTGTTAGATTAGACTTTTGTAAGAAATTTTCATGTTTTATAACTTCCGAATAAAATGAGTATTACTCGATTTTGATGAATTTTATGGTGGGAATGAAAAGTAATCCAATAAAAAAATCAAAATTTATAACTGTAACAAATCGGAAACGTTGAAAATTACATATGTATATATATTTTAAAACAAATGAATTACATTTTCTTTAAATATAAAATATTTTATGATGCTTGCCGAATTCGTTTCAATATCAGCAAAAAGATGGACCTATAAAAATTATAAGTTTGTGTATAAAAAACTGGAAATGACTTTCAAAACTTTGAATACGAACGACATAAAAGAAGTGTGATGCGTATATAATCGGCCCATTAACAAGAGAATAATTTAAAGTCGACAAGTCTGGCGGTTCATCCTGTATGCATTAATTGACAATTAATTATAAAATAAAATAAAGTGTATTGAACATTTATTTATATATACGTAACAAGCTTTCGGGCATAGAAATTTCTGTCGTCTATGTCATATTCGCGTAACACGCATAAGGGAATTAGAGGAACTCGAAAATTCAATGAAGAATCATTGCTCAAAATAAAAAATGTCTACGATTTCTGATTTTAATTCCTACCACTAATAGCGCTGTCATGTAAAGCCAGTCCCAATCGACAAAGTAGGCTGTGACACGAAAATGGTAAGAGGGTCCTAGTCACAGATGAGATATATAAATAGACCAATCATGCAATGTATTTTTTCGGCCCGAATTCCTGGGGCCCTAGCACAGACGAGATATATAAATAGACCAATCATGCAATGTATTTTTTCGGCCCGAATTCCTGGGGCACTAGTGCCCCATTACCATTTCCGTGTCACTCACAACGTTACCAACAGAATGCAGAAACAGATTGTTGCGCTTACTGTGGTAAAAATTATAAATTCCTTGGCAGGTCACACGAACGACACACGCTTTAAAATAATATAACCTGGAAATCACTGACAATCTATTCATACATATGGGTGCTTTTTTTATGCGTGCGATGGCGAAATAAGCTATTATATCGCATGGAGAGTTTTAGACTGCTGATATTTATGCAAAATCATATTTTTATCAAATTCTTCGTTTTTACATTTCGTACATTTCGGAATACTCAACATACTGTGCACGTTTTTGTATGTTTGTACGTATCATAAACGCATAAACAATTTCTAAGAAAATGTTTGTAGGTGCGTGCTAGGCTATACTTCTAATATATTTGTACATACTTGCGTTAATTTTAAATTTTAACCTTTGCAGGGATTTCCAAATTGACTTTTATTTTACTTTTCATTTTAATTTTACCTTTTATATTTTCTTAAACAGATCATAATAGTTGAATCTCATCATCAGACGTAACTACTAAACTTTAAAAAGGTTAAAGTTGAGACTGCATGTATGTATGTATACATACATATCTTTATGTAAATATAATTGCATATGAATACGTATATTTATTTTGAATACATGCAAGGTTAGAATTTTTGCATGGGGTTGTGGGATAATATAAGGATGCTGTTGGGTGTTTGCTCTTTAGTAAACCAATGTTCTTATTTATACAATTAGCGTATGGATTATAACTGTAGAAACATTGAGTATATTCCGGGATTGTTAAGTCCTTCTTTCATGCCTTCACGTGGCCAATCTTGTTAACATTACCCAGTATATTGGTATACTATTTACCGCACAGTCAAGAGCGTTGTCAGGGTAGCTGGTGTGTGTCTGACTGTGGAGTCGTTACAAACTTTTTTGACGCAGGTTCGATCCCCGCCCAAACATATATATTTTTATTTTTTTATGTTACAAAAAAATAATGTATACTCCTAACCGTAATTAAGAGGATATATGACTAGAGAAATGATTCAACGAAGAGTGCTTCAAAATTATTTTTGTGAATATTTTAGTATAAAGTATGCTTAACATATATTTAAAATGTTTTTATATAAATATTATTTTTATTTTATGTAGTTAGAAATGCAAAAAAACATAAGTGATGTATTAAAAAGAAATAATTAATGTACTAAAAAGAAATAAGTCCGGGCGGGAATCGAACCTGTGTCAAAAAGTTCGTCACCACTTTCACTGGCGGACACACATCCGCTGCACTAAACGCACTTTTGAAATTGTATTAAATAGTTTAGAAAACAACGCACGCGGCACAGTTTCAATGGATCGAGTCAATTTTATTTCTTTAACAATAAGTTATATACTGTTTTTCTGAAGATAGCAATGTTTAATATCGCATAATATACCCACAGAATAAAGAAAGTACAGTCGAACCTTGATAACTCGAACCTCTATAACTCGAAACCCTCTGTAAGACTACAATTTTGTTCATTCCCTTCCGCTCCGCTGCGAAAACCTCTATAAGTCGAAATAAAACTTACTTTAACTCGAATTATTTGCCACATGCCCAGATGCATTATTTTACCTCTGTAACTCGAAGTTAGAATAGCCAGACCTCTACAAATCGAAGTTTACCTCTATAAGTCGAATTTCTATCGCCGCTGCCTCTGCAACTCGAAGTTTATAGCTATGTGTCACAAGATGTCAGAAACAAATCATTCGATATTGTCTCCTTTCTTTCATCCGTTAGGATTGTCTCAAATAACATAAGATGACACAAGCCGTATCCCTACTTCTTCGCCCTTCGACCACGTGCATATCCATGTATGCTAATCGTTTTTTGTCAGTCGAACGCACAATTGTCATCATCTCCCGTGTCTTTAACTTTTGTGTTTACGTTGAATAAAATGAGTTCTAAGAGGAAGCTTAACACACTAACACTTTCTGAAAAGGTGAATGTAATTGAAGCATTGAGAAGTGGATCAAAACTGAAAAAGAATATCGCTACGGAATTCGGGACTCCTACGAGCACTCTTTCGACGATTTTGAAAAATGCAGATGAAATTATGCAGAAAAGTACAATTCCCTGTGACAATTTGCATCGTAAAAGGAGAAGAACTGCATGATTTCCTGATATCAAGGAATGTTTAATAAAATGGTTTAAACAGGGCAGAGACGCAAATGTTAGCATAGGAAGACTAATTATGTAAGAAAAAGCTGAGTTTTTTTACCAAATCACTGGACCATAGCAACTTTAGGGCTAGCAATGGGTGGCTAGAGAAATTTAAAAAGAGGTATAATATTGTTTTCCGAAAGTTGTGCGGTGAAAGCGCTAGCGTCAAAGATAAAGTTTGTCACGAATGGAAAGTAAACTTGCAAGCTTTGTTAAAGGATTACGAACCGCAAAACGTGTTTAATGCAGATGAGACTGCGGTATTCTATAAATGTCTTCCCGGCAGGACAATGACATTCAAAAATGAAAAATGTCACGGAGGCAAACATAGCAAGGAAAGAGTAACAATTTTATTAGCGGCCAATATGTCAGGAACAGAGAAACTTAAACCTTTAATTATAGGAAAATCGAAAAAACCGCGATGCTTTGCAGGCTGTAAATCATTGCCTTTAGATTATGCGAGCAATAAAAAAGCATGGATGACCGCCGAATTGTTTGCGGACTGGTTAATTCAGCTGGATATAAAAATGAAAAAAGAAAAGCGAAAAATTAGTTTATTCATAGACAATTGTACGGCACGCAACAATATCCCGTCGCTTCAATCAGTCAAAGTACAATTTTTACCACCGAACACTACTTCGAAATTACAACCTCTAGACCAAGGAATTATAAAAAATTTTAAAACTTTATATAGAAAAGAAGTTGTAAAAAAAATCTTATCAGATATAGAAGAAGGGAAAAGCACCTCCATCACAATTTTACAAGCAATGAGAATAGCAGATAAGTCATGGGGAAATGTAACACACCAGACAATAGTCAACTGTTTTAAAACTTGTGGGTTTTCTTGGCAAATAGAAGAAAATTTTGAAGAACAATCGGGGCCTGTTGCAAGTCGTAATATAGAAGCCGAATGGAATCAAGTTTTGTTACATTACAACATCGAAAACATAACGTTTGAAGATTTTGTACACTGTGACGACGAAGTTTTTGTTAACGGATCATTAACTGATTCGGAAATTATAGAATTTACCACCCAAGTTGCAATAGACGATGAGGACCTGGATGACGAGGAGCCCGTTGTAATCGAACCACCGGTATCAGCAAATCAGGCCAGAATAGCAGTGAACGTTCTACGAACTTTTATAGAAAGATGCAATAATATCGAGGAAAACGTATTCTCTGCCTTGATCACACTTAAAAATGCTATCGATCAACAATGTATTAATACATTAACACAAAGCAAAATTACAGACTTTTTTAATATGTAACAAGTATAATAACCCAGTATTCGTTTTATGACTACATTCATTTATTTATATAATAAATAATTCACGTTCAAAAATTGAATTTTTCTTTCTTTAAGCCGTTACAATTGGAAAATTATTAGCCTTCGTACAAAGCTTCTGTATATCGAATTTTCGTTTGTTAAATCTCTTTTACTCAAAAATTTCGATAAGTCGAAACCTCTATAACTCGAAGTTTTTAGCTCTTCCCTTGAGGTTCGAGTTACCGAGGTCCGACTGTATAAAAATTCAAAGAAAAAGGTACTTTTTCGTGCGAAATACCTGGAAAAAATCGGTTTTTAATTTTTTTAACTACGGCGCACCTTACCGAAAAATCTGAAAAAATTTGAGGATCATAGCTATGATAAGACGTCCTTACCAAAAAAATATAAATGTGCTGTCTTTGAAACTTCAATAAGAAATCAGCATTTTTTGCATTTTTTTAATGTTTTTAATTTTTGACAACTAGAATCTGCAACGAAAAAATCGGAAAAAATTCCCTAATATATGCCACCATATCCGGAATATGCTACATTTTTTTCAGAATTTTCGCATGCGACTAAATAGGGAAAATAGTGCAAAACCGGATATTCCGAATTTTCCCTGTTACTACCTCCCGGTCGAGATAGAGGCTTGAAAATTTGTGTAAAATGGTTTCTTTTGGTAAACTGGTCCATCGCAAATCAAATTTAGTTTAAGGGCACATTTGATCCCTTTATCCGGTTATACTCTTTCTGGCTGCACTCAATTTAATACATAATCAATTTTTGTCCGCCGCGAGCCTGTGAGGCGTCGCCGCAGGTTTGCTCGCTCGTCTGTTTCTTTAGATGTGTGCGTCTGATTCAATATTCACGCATTCATACTAATGAAGCACCCGAGAAACTCGTGCGACACAAATTGTTGCTGCATCGAGTTGACAATTGCCTATCAAACGTCCCTGCTCTCTGCAGGACACACGCATTTACGCATGAGTGCTGCTTGGCTCTTACTACATTCCCTAATGAATACTTTATCAAGTGGCCGTCGTTGATGAGTAGAGGACGCTAAAATCAGTGTCGAATTTCTAAGTCGGTATGGCAGTCACGTTGGGCCACGAAAGTCCATAAGGTGATTGGTCTACTCATATATCTCGTCGGTGCACTAGTGCCCCAGGAATTCGGGCCGAAAAAATACATTGCATGATTGGTCTATTCATATATCTCGTCTGTGCCTAGAGCCCTCTTACCATTTTCGTGTCACACCCAACGTTACCGGTTCAGTCTGAAATAAGATTACAACGCTGCGACTGGTAGGAATTAAAATTAAATATCACGGGGAACATTTAAAGTTTAAAACGATCTGAATATTACGACTAGCCTCCAAAAATATGTTGCATAATTCCGTTTACTAATACATTTTCGTAGAAAAACAATCTGTACTTATTTTCATAAATATTATATAAACAAAATTGAAGTACCCATATATTTTAAAATGTAAACTATTAAAAATTATGTATTAATCGTCGAAATATGCTTTCTGATTTTCATTCTTTCATAACATATGGTAAGATTGGATTTTTCAAGCCAGTTTTATAAACGTTCTACAATATTTGCTCATAAAATTTTGGGCTTGTTTTTAAATAAACTGCAATATAATATTTCCTATATTTCTATCTCTCTTCTAAATATGGAAACTCAGGTTATCATTATTCACATTGTTTCTGAAATTGTTCAGAAGGTTCCGACCCTTTATAATAATCAGTTAGTCTGCACTTGAAAAAAATAAAGAAGGCATTATATGCAGTATTCAATAATGAAAAATAAACTTTTCAATATCTTTTGCTCTATCATTATACAAACATCTATAATGTATTTGTAAGATTTATTTCGCAATATGGAACCAAATATAACGTAATTTAGTATGAGGAAGGTACGGCAAAGATTGCGACAGAGAAAGTTAATGTAATAACATATTTCTTAAAATCCCAACGTATAATATGATAGCGTACGTTTTGTCGAAGTGTGGCCTTTTTCTCACCGATTGTTGAAGTCAAGGCCCTTGAGAAGTTCGTTTTTGTTTTTAAACAAATGCCGTTCACGGAAACGTGTTGCACCTGAAGGCAAAAATCGATGCGGTTCGAGATATTTTGCAAGTAAAGTTCGCCAAACGCGGCGTGTACTCTTACAAAACTTAAAAAAAAACTTATAATTTTTTCAGTACTTGTAAAACCATGTACATATACCAATATTCTCTTGTAGGAGAAGATGGGTAGTCGTTAACAGCATATTAACAATTAAAATTAATGCTTAACATTCTTAATTATACATATAATTCATTTTTCCATTTATATTAGAATATTAACGTATATTTGGAGATTAGTCATTTTGTGTGTCCCGTACGAATGGCATTTAAAAAATGCATGAATGTTTTTTGTTGACATATGTTGAAAAAACAATTAAATCATGAAAAAGGTTAGCATAATGAGTAAAAGTAATGAAAAAGATTAACCGTGCATCAGGGACCTGAAGTCACTCTAAAAGAAAACGTAGCTAGAATTTCGCAGTTCAGCGCTGAACCGCAGCGTAAAAACGATTTGTATCTGAAAGGTACGTAGTGTGTAGCAGACAGAACCGGGAGAGGAAATGTTTATCTTCTTTCGAGAAAAATTTTCCTCTTCCGAAGCTTTCAAGCCCGAGCAGCAGAATTCTTAGACAAAAGGGAAATAACATCTGTGTCGCAGGCCCACGGGGGTCCTGTCCAGTTGCGCTGTCGCGTATACTGGCGAGCAACCTAGGCGACCCTTTGCTCAGAAGCGGTACAGGAGAAAGAGCCTCCCACCACTCGCCTAACTCTCTCTTGTTCCTTGCGTGCGAAAACAGAAAACGAGAGTGAATTAGATGAGTAGTGGGAGGCTCCTTCTCCTGTATCGCCCGTGAGGAAATGGTCGCCTATGATATTCGCCAGTGCACATAATTTTCGCTTTTCGAGAAAAGGTTTTTCTTTTTAACATTCATATTGGACGAAGTATTTTCAATTATTTCCCGTGTTGTTGAGGAAAAAATCCAAAATGGTTTACTCAAGACGAATGTGCTGTACATCGTAAACAAGTGGTTTAAACTTTAAGAGTAGCCCGGCAGGCTGCTAAGCTTTTCTGCACGGCAGACTGAATAGGCCGCATCGCTACTAAATATCCCCCCTTGCTCTTTCGGAGCCGGGCCGAAAAGTTGTGCGGCTGGCGGCGGCATTTGAGAAACAAGATACATTTTTTGAAGATTGAGCCATCCTTTAACGGAAATAAAAGATTGTTCGTTTTGCATTGTAGATTCATGAGAATATTATTAATAAATAGATGAAGTTTCCCGAATTAAAATGAGTCTAAACACGATCTCATTTGGACTATTTGTAATCAGAGACATTTCGACTATCGAATCTTGTCTTAAGTAAAATTTTAATAAAAAATGAACTGAATGACATCGTGTTTGGACTCATTTTTATTGAAAAAACCTCACCTATTCATTTGTACTATTTTCATCAATGTATGATAAAAAATAGACAACTTTTATTTTTCGTTATACGATGACTCATTTGCGTCAACGGAAAAACTGTTTAGCAGCGGCCGACTGAAACCTCGCCGGTGCTGTATCTCTCTCCCTCCCAGAGAGCGATGACGACTTGCTCTAGCACGGTTGGCCGAAAATTCTCAGTCCTGAATGCTCTTTCAGGCAAGCATGGAACTCTCTATTGATTTTGGAAAATCTGTGGCATAAAAGCGTATTCTGCTTCAGTACAGACATTTAAGCATAGCTCTTACGCGAGCCGGACATGTGAAAATCGAGCACATGATAAACAAAGTGAGACAAAGTATCAAACTTTGTTGTCTCTGTCAGAATGATTTTCGCATAAAGGATCTTGCGCCGTTTCTCGCTTGTGCCAGAGAAGTCAAGAATTGGGATACACGAGATGCAAGGGCCAGAGCGTCGCGTGCCACTTGACGGGGACCCTGCCATAAATTTGGAAGGGGCCAAGCGTATATGTCCCAGATTCCCTTAGCAAGAGGATTTTTCACGAGGAAAAGCCTCAGAAATGTGGCGAGTGTTGCGAGAGAATAAATACCGATTTCTTGTATTTCAATTTGGCGTGAATTATATGTTTTATGTTTCACGTTCATTTTACACCTGTTTTCATTCCCTCTTTTTTTAAATTGTGCTGTAAAAAGTAAGATAACTGTTTTCTTATATCTAGGAATAATGAAAACAGTGCCATTGGATTTCTATAGTTTTCATTTGACTATTTATGCACTCGAGAAGTAGTTACATTATATGTATCTAACTTTTAATCTCTTTCGTTATAATTTCTTGTATACTTCGTTGTAATTTTTTTTTGTACACATACTTAAATAAGAAAAGGAAAAAGACATAAATTAACTAATTACAAATTCAATAATTCTTAAAAGGTAAATTATTAGATCGATGAGTGTCAAAGAGTTCCCCAACTTCTTCAGCTTCATTAAAGTTACCAACGCAATAAGATGTATTTCAGTATTCAGAATATATTTTATTATAATACAGGGTTAAATACTTTTTCTTATTTAGGAGTCGAGTACGAATTTAGTGACGTTACCGTCTTTGGTGGTCAGAATCTATTTGATTCCCAAAATCATCACCCCTAGACACAGAGGGCGCAAGAAAACCTGTGGTTTTTCGAGAAGTCGGTATTTCAGAACATGTGACACGAAGTCCCATAAGATGATCGGTCTATTCTGTAGTTTGTCGATGGCTAAATCCGTGTGACACAAAACTACATTGGATGATAGGTCTATTCTCTAGTTTGTCGATGATTCTTATATCTCGTCTGTGGTACCGCCCGGAATGCCAGTAATTAATTCCGGACACCTATCAGAGATGGCGCTACTTAGGATGTTACTATTCAGTTCCGGACTTCTGTCAGAGATGGCACTTAGAATGCCTGCGTAGCGGATATCCGAGTTATCAAAAGCGCCAACACAAAAGGGGTATACCTCACTGATCTTGTACACTACGATTTTATTAATTATTCCTGTTGCTTCACTTATTACCTTATAACTGAAAATATGCTATCACCTTGTATGTATATTTCATTTCCTTTATTTTCGTTATCAACGTTACATATAAATAATGAGTTAGTAACAGTATTTCGAGAGGTCTGGACGTATTAATATTGCGGTGTTAAGGATTGTAAAAGATTATATATAAGATAATTTAATCAGTTTAATTGTAAGAATATATCAGAAAAAACATGTTTTGAACATAATCAATTTCAGGTATAGCGCGTGAACGAAACGTAGACAAATTCAAACGATGAACTCGAATCGAAAAGTCGCGCCACAAAGGTGTCGAGTGCTTGTCGACGAAAGAGTGATCCACGTAGCACGGTGCGGCGTTCTTTTTTATGTACAAGATATTCGCAGCTGGACTGCGATTTTTTAGCATGTCGACGCAGAAGCCCGAAGTGCTGTTCATTCTCGGTGGTCCCGGCGCTGGTAAAGGTACCCTGTGCTGGTACATGACCGAAAAGTTTGGTTACGTTCACTTGTCGGCCGGTGATCTGCTGAGAGAGGAACGGTCGAAGCCTGACTCCAAGTATCGAGAGCTCATCGAGACTCACATTCGTAATGGATCAATCGTTCCCGTTGCCATCACTTGCAGTCTTTTGGATCATGCCATGCAAACTTCTGACAAGCCGCAGAAGAGGTTCCTGATCGACGGTTTTCCACGGAACCAGGATAACGTTGATGGATGGAACAAGGTACAATTGTGTTTGATGATATTTCGATTTGTTTGATCTCAGCTGTAATTTTAGTTTCTCACATGGTACTCGACACATTCTTTTTTCAACAGGCTATGTCAGACAAAGTTGTAGTGAAAGGCGTACTCTTCTGCGAGTGCAGCCAGGAAGTATGTACACAACGCTGCTTGAACCGAGGAGCAGGTGGCAGCGGAAGAAGCGACGACAATGAAGAAGCTCTGGTGAAAAGGCATCAGACCTACATTCAGCAAACTTTGCCGATAATAGAACACTATGAGAAACAGGGTCTAGTGTACAAAGTAAACAGTATGCAATCTCCAGAGAAAGTATTTGAGGATGTTACGAAGATTTTACCCCAATTAGGGTGGTGATCGGACTAATAAAAGTTCAATGATCAAGCTATAGTTTCAGATTTATACGATTTTGTTCCAAAAAGTATATACATATACATATTTTGTAGAATAATTTTCTTTATAGTAGAAAATACATTGCATTTCTAGTAAGGTGTACAGTTTTATTTTTATGGTATATGTAGTAGAATATTCACAATGCATTTCTGTTAGAAATTATTGTAAACAGATTTGTATGTGATGTGGCAAAGAATTTGTCAATGCTTATACAAAAGAGATACATAGAATATTTTAATATACTATTCTTACAGGCAGCTCATGTTCACAAGATGTTTGTTCCACGTGTAAGAAGCGTTGTTACATGAATCTAGAATTTAATGCTAGTTCAAAACACATGTATTGTACTAACTGAAATAAACTATATTTGGAATTGATTCCATTGTTAACTATGAGTGTTAAAAATATAGTAGGTTCCTGCGTAAATCCATTCATTTCTTCGTACAAACAAACTAAGAATTTTATCATTTCTAAAAAAACATGAATATTGTTTAAAGAACGCTATGAAGTTGAAGGTACTCTTGTTAAACTAAAATATTGTTGTGAAGGAAACATTGTGCAAAATAGAATTGTGCATTTAAAGGTGCAATTTGGTTATCAGTGTTGCATGATGTAATACATATGCATAAATAAAAGTAATTTAGATACGTGTCGTATCTTTACATTTTAAAATGGTTAGAAAGTCTGGTTTGTCACTTTTGTTCATGGCTTCGTTATTTTTTAACATTCTCGTATTTTCGCTACTTCGTGGGAGGTCAATGACTTCTCATCATTATCGTTAAGATCAATGTCGTATATTTTTGTTATCGTTATCATTTTCATACTCGAAAGTGTCAGATAAAACTCGATAATTCTTCATTACTTTCTTACCATTGAGTTTTTATTTTTTAACTGCGAAATGTGAGAAGCGAATAATACAATTTCGTACGAAATTAGTATCATCGTACAATGAACATAGTTTTTACGTTACATGCGGGACAATAACAATTATTACCCTTAATTAATTGAATATTGAGTGAGAAATAATGCAGAGGATGTAACTTATTTATGTGCCGAATTTGTGTGTTATGGCAATCATATGTACAGCACTATTTTGCAGTGTTACAGGCGTTAGTCATCACCATACTTCTTTATTGCATTTTATTTATATGAACTATTTTTAAATTCAAGATTTAAAGTGTAGGCTTACAAAATATTTTTTAAGATGTTTATTAAGGCATTTCATTTCAAATTTTAAATAACCAGGTCACTTCAATGTCCAGAAAAGTGGGTTTACGAGGAAAAAGTGTGTAACTTCGTTTAAACTCATGATATCATCACAGGAATCTGTTAATGTACTCAGAATTATTTTTAATTTTATAATCAATCATGTTTCCTTATCGCGAATGATCGATTAGATAAAATGCACAACCTAGAAACTTTAACTTCCACAAAGTTGAATATAAAACTGTTTGCTTATTAGTTTCCCGTCCAACTATTTATAAAAAAGAAAACGTTCGAAAAACTGTGTTTTACACGTGTCTTCTGAATTACTATTAACAAGAATACTGTACCCTTTATGGAGAAAACTTGAACAAATTCTGTTATTCTGCTAGAAACGAGGAAAATCCGGAATTTGTTTCGTTTATTCTTGTTCATCTGTAGCTTTAATTTCACTGTAATTAGTGAATTTGAAATGAAAACAATATGTTAGGTGACAAATTTAAACGAGGTATGTTGTACAGAAGGACCCAGGTTTTCGAAACAGCCTGTACACTTGAATCATTCGAATTCTGCACCGAAAGATCATTGACACTTCATTTCCCATCGTAAATCGGTCCCCGCTACTGCCGACCCGTTTTCAACTTTCTCATCGAAGTAACCGAAATCTGTATCGTTAACGAGCCGCTCGGTGCTACTCTAACTTGAGACCAGCAACTTTACAACATCCTGTACATATTAGAAAAGAAATTTCCTGGTACGCCAGAACCGATCAGAAAATTACAAACAATTATCATTCATACGAATCGAGAGATTGGACATAAACAAAACAGCGAAAGCACCCAAACACAAAATTCGTCTCCTAAGAAATATTTTTCTAAGCTCAGACACTCCAGAGATCTTTTTAAAGTTTTTCTTTTCATTTTTAGATCTGTTCAGGTAGACTTTCGTCAAAAAGATAACATTTTGGCTACTGCGAAATTCGACCACCTTCGCACTTCCAATTGTTTCAATAAGATAACGATGAAGATCGACAGCGTCGCCAAGACGAGAATTTTCACATTTACGAGGTGAAAAAACCTATTAATCATGATATTTATCGACTCGTGATCATGAAGTACGGAAACAAGGAATGAAATTAGCGAGAAGAAGGTGCGGAGATGATAGAAATTGTGATAAAAAATGATCATAGTTCGGGAAGAAAGTTTGTTTCTTTATTTTCACACGATCATGCGGAAATCCAGTTCCGATTGCTGCGTGTAAAAGTTCGATACGTAACGCGAGTTAGATCATAAACGATGATAGGGACCGAGGAATGTTTTCTTTGAGTCGTACCAGCGAGATCATCGTTTAATTTATCAACTATAATTTTTTAAACACTCTGGTACTCAGTTTTCACTAAGTCATTTTTCTGTAAAACGAATAAATTATTAGAGACTCAGGGGTTATGGTATTTACGAACGATTTATCAAGTAGCAGCAATGAAAGATATATTTTATATCTCATATTTTACCATTGTCATTTCATGTTTTTTGTATGCAATATTTGGAGCGTTTATAGTATCTGACGTTACAATAAACAGTGAGACAATTAAGTACATAATCCTCCAATTATTTTTGCAGTGTATATACGTATCATGCAATTGTACATACAAGGCGTGCCGGGAGGAGCAGTATACCATTTACGTTCTGAGTTCCATTTCGAACAGATTCACGAGAGCAGCCTAATTAAATTCTCACGTAAGTTCATTTTCTCTCCAATTACAGGAATTTCAGGACAATGTCTTCCGTGACTCATCAAAGGAAAAAATAAGAGAAGGGGATTCAGCCATCCGTTGTTTCCTAGTTTTCCGCGAAGCAAATGTTCTTCCGGTTCGGTCATCGCGGACATTGACTCGATTTTTCAAGGATTCTGACATCAGGCGCATCATCGAGCGCACTTTTAGCAAATTTTTATCTGCTGAGGTAATTTCACGCAATCTACGATCACCCTGAAAGATGGAAGAAAATATTTCCGGTCGAACAAAAAATCTCTTCGAGCTCTTGCGAGTACTTCCGGAAACGGATGGAGTTCTTTCGAACGTAACATCGAGATATCAGTGCTTTAATATTTGATGTAAGTACTTATTTATCTGACATTTTGTAAAAAAACTGCAAAGCACTGAACCAGCAAGTTTAGCCAAGGAAGTGATGAACAATTATTTTTTAAGAGTCCAAAACATGGACTATGTTTGAGAATCATTTGTTGGGAGAACTGCGAACACTATTGATATAGGACTTTTGTTATTGAATTATACACAGTTAGGAGAGTATGTTGAAAAATTATGAAAAAAAATTAAAAATAGCGGAGACTCAGAAGACTGCATTCAAAATGCTTCCCAGGAATTAATTGACAACAGAATACCAGAAATGCGAAAATGATTACATTTTGCATCTTTTATTGACTCTAGAATATATCGATTTGATGAAGTCCAAACTAACAAATTGCCTTATGAGATCATATGCTTGATATGACTGTTCTCTTTGTTTGTTGTACATCCCAAACATCGAAGATTTTGTTCATATATCGAATTCCTTGAACCACTTATATATTCACAATAATATGGTAGTCAAGATGAATGATTTCCAATAATCTGAAGAAAACGATTATTGTCTAACTAATTCAGAATCGATCAATGACCAAGGAGGTCCAGGGAGATTGAGGAAAGTCAGGCTCTACGATTGCCAACTTTCTCGTCCGACGATTTGTTTGTTCGATGAAAAGTCAACTTTCGTACCGGTCTGACCGTGGAAAACTTGGCGACGAGGTGGAAGAAGAACACGAAGAAAAACACGCGATGCACACCGCTAATTTATCGAGTTGCGTAAGCAACTACGCGGGTACTCACGACGATAGCGAATTGGTCACGGTTGCAGGAAAATTCTTGGAAAACGCTGGAACACGTTCGCCGGCCAGAAAAACGTGTCGTACGGGCGATCCACTGGAAATTGAGTCACCGGGCACATAAAACAATGCAAGTTCAACGGCCGCACGTCGATTTGAGGCAATTTCAGTATTCAAGGTTCCAATTCAGGGCGATCGAGTACTCCTCGGTAAAAAATCGTTCGTTGTGACCGCTTCGAAATTGTACCCAGTGTTTTTAAAGTAATGTCGCCCTAAGAAACATTATGCAAGCTGATCGAGAAAGAAACAGACAATATTTAGAATCTGAGGGGGCAGGTATATCTAGAATCAAATTTCACAACACAATTTTTATAATTTAATCTTCAATATAAATTAATTGACAGTAATTACAGCATTATAATTATGAGGAATGTACAAAGTGGCGTCTGTTGTTGACACTTTGCAGTCAGAAAGAAGACGTTCGAAGACCACGCAGGGCCTGAGGGGCTAACAAGAATTTATTGGAACCTGATAGAACCTACAGAATCCAGTAGAAAGTCATTAAGCCTAATAAGACCCACGGAACCTACCTATACGATATAATAGAAACCTATAAAACATGCTGGACCTATGCGGTGTACAGGAGAGCCGTAGTCAACCATGTAGATTCTTCCATTAGTTTCCAGACTACGTTTAGAACGCTATTGTGCAACATTATTTCGAACGATACATCAAGGTCTCTCCTTCTACCTTACGAACTGTTATACTAACAATAATACCGACTTTATTGCGGCATGATGATCAATATAAAGGATAGAACACCAGAAGCAGCATAAACGCGTAACGGTGAATGGACCGGGTTGGTATAAAAATGAATGGCCATTAATTGCTGTAATAAAATCTAACCGTAATTACAACCCATAGATTCTGTATACGTCAAAATCCTTCTTTTGTCTGTGACTGAGCGAGTAAGAATAATTTATTATACCCGAAATAGCGTAGGGTTGTGAACATTGTTGCCTAACCGAGTGCATCGAAAGTGATGCACATAACTGGAGCCCCGTATAAATAAATAACAATTTGCATGTCTGAAATGACCGAGCGAGATGAAAGTAATACACGAAGCATTTCTCGTATAAATAAATAATAATTCGCTTATCTGAGATCCGTTTTCGTCCACGCGGTTGGGTAACTTGCACAAATTGCGTAATTCGCATCCATTTTTGTACTGTTGAACAAACAACAAGATACGTATTCAAATGTACAGGGTGTATAAAAATGATGTGTAAAGACCACCACAGCGCGATTCTACACCTTTGGATCGGTGGACATTTGTTAAAAAAAGTACGTGCAAAATTAACCTTAACCTTGAAATTCAAGGTCAAATTTTATTTATGGTATCGTATTCTACTCGTCGCGAGGACAAAAAGTGTCAAAGGAACCATGGGTCGCAACTCAACCGTTCTCTTGAGAAATGATGTTGAAGTTCCAATAATGCTTAAATTGACTTTACTTACAATGTGTTTACATTTACAGTGAGAAAATAGATAGTGTGCTATCGACGAAGCAGCAGGAATCTACAGATTAGCTCGTGAAATATATCAGAATTTAGTGAGGAATAATGAAAGGCCACTATCTGCAGAAAAGGTTCCAAAACAACGCGATTTTCAGCGGATAGATCAACAATTTAGTGATCAAGAAATAATATTGCGGCATCTCAGTGCACATCGAGGAGCAGTTTAAGAATTATTGAAACTTTAACATCATTTGTCAAGGGAACGGGTGAGTTGCTATTCATGGTTCCTTTGACACTTGTCCTCGCCACGAGTAGAATACGATACCATAAAAAAAAAATTTGACCTTGAATTTCAAGGTCAAGGTCAAGTTTGCACGTACTCTTCTGTACAAATGTCCACAAATCCAGTAGAATCGCGCTGTGGTGATCTTACACATAATTTGTATACACCCTGTACAAGGATTCGGAGCTCGAATACTTTAAGGGTCTACGGTGGTAATTAAATTTTGTTTAATTTACACAACAAAAAAATTGAATAAACATTGATGTAGTCTTCGAGGCACTGACTAGCTCAAACAGAATTTTAAAAGGAAAATTAATTATCCTTCTATAGTGGTTGAAGAAATGAGAGTCACGGTCACAATCGGTATGATTCAAAATTCTAATAAGAAGAAAATATGGAAAGCGTATGACCGTCTGATTCATCTTCATTTTTCAGGGTGCAAAAGAAAAGGTTTAATCCTGTGACTAGCATGGCGATGATCCGGTATACGGGATGAGTCATAAGAAACAGAACACTTAGACACCTCTGTTGCTTATGATGCATCCCGATCAGGATCAATATGACACATTTTCTATCGAACGATACTGGACGTTTAGTTGTTTAATTGCTACATTTCATTGGTCCAGTTGTAAACAATACTTTGAATGAAGCGTCCAATTTTCCGACAGTCAAAGGCTAAGGACTATTCGAACAATCCGATGTATTAACTACGATAGACTCCGTTTTGTGTACATTTCTCGATATTAAAATTCAAGCAACAATATACGAATGCAGAATCAATAGTTTCTATTTTTAACCTCTTAACTGGAGAAGACGAGTTAACATGTCCTGTGAAAATTGCTCCGCCATAAGCAAGACGCTTGTTAATTGTTCTCACAGTATTTGCTGACAAATATTTAAACCAGTTGATGGAAGACGACGCTTTAACTTGTCATTTCAAAGTGTCTCTGTGATGGATAAGACAATTTACCTCATATTTATTCGTTTTTAATTACAAACAATAGACACTCCTTATCAAAGAACGACCTAGTTAAAAGGTTAATTATGCTATGTATGGATTTGATCAGCTTGGCTTCTGAGGTGGAACCAAACTGCTTTCAATCATGGCTGAAAATGTACCAGGGGAAGATCGAGGAGATTCGAATGAATCGATGATTTCGATCGACGGATTCCTACCGCGCCGCCAGCACCCAATCTCTCCGCGTTTCTTCGGAGATGAAGAGACACGTGTTACACGCGCGTAATCCTCTGGTCGCATCGATAAGAGGTGGCCATCGAATGGTCTTACCCCCATCACAGAGCCAGCGCCTCGAGCAATATATAAGTGCACCAGCGATTTACAGAACGTACAGTTCACGTTTTCACGTCTCTTACGATAGTTTGACGCGGTCACGTGATCGGCCGCGCCACGTGCTTCCTTCGATCGATTGACACGCGTGCCACTGCTCATCCTCTGCCACCATGATTTTCGATGATCTTCGAAAATCCTCGACGACGCTCGTCACGATGCTCCTGTTGAACGTTCTGACAGGAATCAGAGGGAACGTGGTCGCCGGTGACAAACCGGAAGCGATCCTCCTGGAGTTCCTCGCGAAACCCTTTGCACCCACCGATGGGGTTTCCGAGAGGTGTCTCAAAGACAGCGAAATTTATCTGAGGGAAGTTGGGAAATATACACCGTGGGCCCTACAGAGTGAGTTTCTTTTTAACTTCAGCTATTCTGTGTGAATTTCTTGTTAATTTGGGGATTTTTAAACAGCTATACCGTAGGTCCTCTATCGCGTACAGTTTTACCATTTGAACGGTTTTTTAACCTCGGTTATTTTGTGAATTTCGTTGGATTTATTTCTTGAATCGCAGCAGTGCAACAGTGTGTGATGCGGTCTATTTTATTCTTTATAAATGGATCAGGTTTTTAGCATTGAAATCGATAGTAACAAATGTCGGAAACGGTGAACAATATATTTCGTCGATTTTTAGTGTTATGATTTTAAAGAAAGTGTTCAGGTGAACCTTTATCGTATAGTTTCACAATTTGAAAAATTCTCTATATTTGGTCCTTTTGTTACTTTGCTCTGGATTAACTGAATGAACCTCGTGAGTCTAACACAGAATGCTGTGAAGTCAATTTCATTTGATTTTTAACATTTTACAAAGGCGTGTGTTTCGAATTCGGAGTACAAAAGCGTGTTATCTGATTAAAATCGCTATCAAACTGTTTTGGTGCTCGTAAGACTTGTCAGTCATTTTTTTTCTTTGTCTTCTACCTACGTTGCCTTTATCTACTTTCGAAACGGTACCACTGAATTATCTTTACAATTTTTGGTCCACTAATTCGTGGCTGTAAAAGAGATTCAAACTGAGAAATTTCAGATATAAAAAAAGCGTTGTTTTCTTAACACATTGTCGGCCGCTGTCACGTATTGGTGATCTCGTTAGCCAGCGGTTATCGGCCGGCGTCACGAAAATGTGACTTTGCAGCGCTATGTTCATCAGACGTACAAAAATGATTTCAGACCGCGAATTCGATGTTCGTATACTAATAACATATTAGTACTGACTGCTATTCAAAACTCAATGCGAAAAATGAGCGGCCGTCAAAGTGTTAAGGTGTCTGACTCGGCGACAAAAAATTATGTTTATATTTGAATTTAAATTTATATCGGAGTCGAGTCGGTTCTGTTAATTCATAGACTTACAAACGAATCCACGTTTACGAATGTTATTTCATTTGCTTTAGATAAGAACAGCCAATTCAACGCGTGAAACGATTAAACTCTTTTCGATCTTGATGCAAATAAAATACTTGATTATTTAATACGAATACTCGTACTCTTATTAAAATCAAAACTCTTTTCGATTTATTTTATTTGACGTTTGTCAAAGCTGGCTGAGTCTTAGCAAAAGATACTTAATCGGTGTTTGAAAACCTGTCGTAGATATATACTCCTGTAAGTAGGTTTAGCATCCTTAAGAATTTTTCTTCGATGGTTTTTCGAATCGATTCTACGGTGTACAGTTTATTATTTGTATTTTATCAATTTCGCGCGTGACGAGGGGACGAGAAACTTCTAGACGAGCTTGATATCGCGGAAGAAACGCCAACGGTTGATAAAATGTTGAAAAAGGCGAGTAATAAAAGGAGATCCGTTCACATTAGCTGGCAGGAGTTCGCAATACGAGTTTGCTGACCGAATTATCGAACAACAAGTTCGAGGTCCGTTCTGCACATGCTGCAAATACACGGATTTTTCATTGGATCGAGCCGAGAATATTCCAAGAGATATGCGATCATCGTCTACAGTAAAATGTTCGATTGTACGTCGCATACGTACGAAAAATCGATAGGGGCACAGTTCTACCACAATCGAACTACAGAGTTCCACGTTTGGCTGGAATGCTTTTCGACACGGCTAGCTGGATGGGTCCATATCCCTACCACATACCCTCTCTTGCTCCTCCAGAGCCAGGCCCGAAGTAGTGGGATTGGCTGCGGCTTTTAAGAAATTTAATTCTGCTCGTCCATATATAGAAATACAAATTTTTTTCATTTTCATTATACATTTATGAGAATATTATTAATAGATAAATGAAGTTTTCCCAATTAAAATGAGTCCATACACGATCTCATTCGGACTATTTGTTATCAGACATTCCTATTATCGAATCTTACCGTCTGCAAAATTTGAATAACAAATGGACAGAATGAGATCGTGTTTGAACTCATTTTCATCGGAAAAACCTCACCTATTCATATGTAATATTTTCATGAATGTATTATATAAAATAGAAAAATTTTATTTTTCGTTACACGATGACTCATTTGCATCAACGAAAAAACTTTGGCGGCGGCCGACTGAAAACTCGCAGATGCTCTCTGTCCCTCCCAGAGTATCACTTCTCCAGTTACGCTCGTAAATATTGTGCTCGAAAAGGCGATGACAAAACTTGCCCTTGCACGGTTGGCTGGAAATTCTCAGTCCCAAATACTCTTCCAGCCAAACGTGGAACTTTGTATAATCTTCAAAATATTTAGCATAACTTCGCTACAGCATCAAGAATGTTCATAAAAATTTTATCCGCGACGAATGAAGTTTTGAAAATTAATTTTCAACGGGAAGTAGAATTTCGAAATTAAATTTATTAACACGTTCAACGTTCGTAGCGGTCACTGGTGACCGACACTTTAAATTCAATTTAATTAAATAATTATTGATTGCTGCAAAATTCTGAGCAAACTTCGTACTGAAACAATAATGTAAATTCTATCGTGTCTGATTAGGTATGGCCGTTTTCACTGTGGCGTTCAACATGTTAAATAACGTGACTGCAGTATATTTTAGTACAGTATCTTCAAATTATTTCTTTTTCATAGCTCTTTGAATTAATTCTTTAAGAATGTTAAATTGCAACTTAATTTAAGTGTTCAGAAATTTTAATAAAATATTCTTGAACCTATGTTTACTTTCTAAAATATTTTTCATTATCCTGTCGAGTACTATATGTAGCAAAACTTAAAACCATCAGTTTTAGAGTTCCCTATATATTCATCTTTATGAAAGAATTCAATTTTTCTTTATAACACGGAAAATATTTTTGGGATCGTTTTTTGGGATGACTGATGCCATCAGTTTTCAGAACGCCTGTATAGTCATTCGCGTTGACATTTATGAACGAGAAAATAACGCGCTCTGAGTTACACTTAAAGGGACTAGGCAGTCAGATTTGGTCAAAATGTAACTTTCTTTGAGAATTAATTACAAGTAAATGAATACATATTGTAACTAGTACTTTTAGGTAATGTTTACTAATACTATAAACTGTAAAGAAATATTTTTTTAAATAACATATACTTATATATGATGGTTGTACAGTCGACTGATGTATAGGCGCTTTTTCTAGAGTCGTTGCGGTTTTGCAGTGATCCTGGCCATAAAGAATTGAACTATGAAATATCCTCGAAAATTTGACACTCTATAGGCCCCTAATCTGCACTGAACCTATTGAAAACGAAAAAAAATCAAAATTGTAAATATGGCGGCAGTAAAGTTAAAAAAGCGCGATTTTTCATTAAAACAGAAGCTATTTTATATTTTTTTTTACAAAACAGGAGTTTTTGCAGACTTATGCGTAGGTTCAGGCCTTAACTAGACATGTTTTACATTTTCTCAATTTTTTTCAAGTCGATTTGAACTTCCGTTTTTTCGCAATCACTGCAAAACGAAGAGAAAATATGATTTCGAGAAAAACGAGTTTAAAGTTTTGGAAGACCATGACTACTACATATCTCACGATCAAACTTTTCGGCTGTCAAATTCTTAATTTGCGAATTTTAACATGATTCAAACGGCATTTTACTCGGGTAGGATAGTACTTTCGAAAAATACAATAAAAAAAATTCATTTTTTGACTGCCTAGTCCCCTTAAGGCTTAAGTGAAAGGAGCATGGATGACGTACGCGTTTTTTCCAGACGGGAGAAAAAAGAATTTGGGAAGTCCCATGGAACTATAGAAATTTCATTTTGATACGGTCACTGACCGACCGACTTGGTACATCAGATTTCTAACAGCGTGTCGAAATCGCTCAAACTGTTCAGTCCTGTCGCGTGAAATGGCAATCGCGACCCTATACTCAAATTCAACCGCAGTAACTCGTAAAATTAATCAAATATGTTTTATAATTATTTTGTATCTTTCGTCTGAATGTAATTGACCGATTCAGTGAAATATAATCGTTCTTCGATTGTAAATATTCTATGAATGTGTTGAACAAAACTAAGTAGTTGTGAGTTAAAGCCACAGTTTTCATCGTGAAAATATCTTTGGAATTTTCTCGATTCCATTACAAGAAAAACATTTCAAATTTCGAAGCGTTTGTTTCAATTAATATGAACGTAAATTTGGTCGAATTTCATTGAAACGAACGTTTTATTTCTTTTTTTCGTCTAAAAACAGAGGCAGCTGCTAGATGTTCATAGAGATGATCCTTATGAGTCATTCGTGAAAAATAACGCAAATAAGGCTTCCGGGAAATGCGTATCGGTCGGTAGTACGCAAAAATGTCGGGAATATCGGCATTGACCCTGATGAACCATAAGTGAATTATCGATGATTTGCAAATTAACTGAGTTTCCTTCGTTCAAATACGTGATCAAACAATATCGGCTTTACGTAACGCCGTTCCTTCGATTACATTGTCTATTGCTCGCGCGAGCTTAAGGTCAAGTTCTAATGTTACGACCCAGCAATTATCGTGAAAACCGTCTCCTTCTGGGGACGGTCGAACAGGGTGGTCTGTAAATATTTTTCAGTCTCTGAAATAATCGACACGGTGCATCTTTAGGTTAAGGCGCATTCGCACTAAAATTAAGAATTTTAAACATATCGGGCTTCCCAAGGACAACACATTTAATACCAATAAATACATTTAATTTGTCATGAGTAGACTGCGGATGTTTATGCAATTTAATATATCTAAATTGGTGCATGATTGACAGTTGATAACTTAGCAAAATAAAAATTATATATTTTGAGCATTACAAAGACTAAATGCAGTCTTGTTGAAGTTTCATTGATTTAGCTACATTAACGTAAGAAATATGGAAGTCTAAAAACGTATATTCGCATAAACATCCCTAGTCTTGTCATGAACCTTCGGTAAAAAAATAATAATTTTTAGGGTATGTAGTTCCTGAAGCATAACAAGTGTAATAACAACGAATACATTTAATTTTCCTGGGAGAATTTCATAATGTAATGAAATTCCAATCTTAAAGTTAAAGTTTTCAGAATATCGTGGCTTTTGAACATGTCAGTAGAATGGTACGATTCCAGGATTAAGATGAAACGAAGAATTTTCCTGTTATGGAGCTTCGGTACGATCTGTCCATGAATATGAAAACAATAGACCCAAAGAGAAAAATACAACGTCATGTTTACACTGGCGACTGTAATCGAGTTAATGAAGCCGTCGATATGACGTTAGAAATATACCGCGTAATGAAAAGCAAAATGTTGTTTTCAGTAGTTTTAATTGCTCGCCGTCTCGATAACCCGTAAAACCATTAATCCAACCAGATAAACGGAAATTTGCGCATTCTCCATTGATAATGTTCATTTAACATCGCATCAATTGCATAACGCTTTGCGTCTTTACTGATTGCAAATTTTTAACAATTGTCTCTTGTATTTACATTATACTCCCCTCTTACGTTTTCTACAATTATTCTTTTTCGATTATTTCGTTTGCACAGGATACAAACTGTGCAGGTGCTGGGTCCACATGAAAACAGAAACCGAACAAGTAGAACGACATTTATTTGCTCGAAAAGTCCTTTTTGAGAAAATCGATTGTATAAATATGTCAAGCAAATTGAGCGTGGAATAATACCTTGGCTATCTGTGACGTTAACACGTTGGCTCAGTATGATCGTTTAACTTTGAGACATCCTTAGAAAGATCTGGATTTCCTATAAATTCAAAATTAATAATAATAATAATAATAATTGACACCGTACCCCATTCAATTTAATTCAATACAGTAAAACTACATTTGCTATCAGAGGTTGTCGATGCGATTCTATGAATTAAAAATAAAAACAAAAATTATAAAATAGTAATAATAGAAACGGCATCGAAAAGCGAGGGGTTGAAGTCGTGTCAAATTCGATCAAAAACTACACAACGAAGCACAGTTTCGGTATCGTTGGATATTTAAACAAAGAATAAAAAAACACGTAACCTACAACGATGTATGCATAATTATGGAACTCCGACGATGACTTTGGTCAATCGAACGAAAAGGAACAATCATTCGCGATTACGATTATATCACGAGGGGTGGTATCTTCGTCTGCAGCTGTCCGTTTATATTTTACGAGCTTTTTCTTACGCTGTCGCGATAAATATACCTGAAAACGACTTACGATAAACTTCCCTGACCTTTAATTAATACGATGTCTTATTAATAAACACGCTTATATGGCTCGGTGAAATTACAAGTCGAGCTCGTGTCAGGAAGAGATATCGATTATTTTTGTTTTATTTACGATCATGATGTGTCTTAATATGACTACTGCTTTATTTTTAGCGTGGAATATAGCGTATTCTTCTCATCTTTCGAGTCGAATATTTTTCAATTATTATTCAAGGTGTTTCGATACCTGTCAGGTTATTTCATAAGCGCTGTCATTTTTTATCCCTCTATAATGCCATGACTTGGAAGTTAATACCTACACTGTCGCTCAAAAGTATGTGGACACTTTCTTAACTGTAATAACTACGTGAAAGAAGTTACGAAATCGTTAATAACTAAGTTTTGAAGTAAGTCGTTAATAACGAAGTATTTGAAAACACATTTGAATTCTTAACTCTGTTCTTGTACCCATCGTGCTCTCGCAAGTGTTCAAACAAAAATGATTTCGATAGAACGACAGAACAGTCTTATGCTCTTACCTAAAGTTCTCTCACATTGAATAATGATTCTAAATGTTTATATTAGTCTAAAGAAGACAGAGAATCACACTAAAGCAATTCAGTCATCGTGAAATGAAAGAAGAAATCCTTAGAAACCGTCTGCACGCAACAGAATATAATGCAACGTAGATACCGCATAAACATTTAATTATTTAAACGATTTAAATAATTAAATTATTAAATATAATAATACTACAGTAAATTAAATATTCGTAATAGAATTTAGCAATAAACATCATTTAACAATAATAATTTATATCAGATAACATTGGTTCATTAAAAATGACAAGTGGCCACATACTTCTGGGCGGTAGTGTATGTATTAATATATCTACATTTTTTAAATCTTATTTCGTGTATTTAGCACTGTGTACAATTATATTTTACGACTACAGTGCTGTTGGATGCCCAACCACCTTTATCTATTACGATGTCCAACTCATCGCCTACCGATGCGTCAACTTGTTTACGCATAACATTCCAAGTCGAACTCGGTCTCCAAACGAACGCTACCCTTAGTCCTCAAGGGCTACATTCGTCAAGGCTGGTCATCCATACCCCTTCCCTTTCCCTAAAACAATATATATATATATATATACCTACAAATTAAGGAACATCCAGATAGTAACATTCTTGCAAGCGTCACGGTCACATTTTTGTAAGCGCCGCAGCCAGATTCTTGCAACGTGAAACCCCGATTCTTTCACAACACCACGTATACTTGAATAAACCCCTTATTCGATTTAAAAAAGTGTTGTATTCGATTCCAAGACACGGAATCCAACAGTGCCACCAAGAACACTGTTCGTTTATTATTATGCTTACATCCCGCGATACGAATTTTATCATTTATTTTTATCAGTTACCTGATGCATCACTTTCGTAATGCACAAAAAAATTCCGGTTATAGAGGGTTATATTACTTTACTTTATGGGACATGTACGTACTTCGGTTTGAATTTTTTGAGAAAACCGTAGGGTGAGTTGTCCGAATATGGAATATTTTTTTTCATGCACATATTTTACCTACTTACAATGCTTTTATACAAACTTAAACAGTATGTTTTTGTAGGAAATTTTATGTTATTTTGACTGGTAACATTAAATTTAAAATATAATAACGGTTTAAACAATACTTATTATTTTTACTGAGGTCCTCATTTCCCATATTCGGCTGATGGTGCTCTTAATATGAGATATACTGTATTCGCCTAATATGGAATAGTATATTATATCGAATTTACGCTTTCGAAGATGGGGAGTAGGGTATAAATAAGTAAGTAACGCGTCCGATAATTATCTTTATTTAAAAAAAAACAAAATTTATTTTTTGTACATTATTAAAAAAAATGTACTTATCAATCGAAACTAATTAATATTTGTATGAAATTAACATATGTATTTTATTTTATAATAATCAATTATAATTGATCAAACATTCACTTACATTTTGAGCAAATGAACATTTTGTTATAGGGTCTTACACATTTCTAATGACCCCATTTTCGATACTTACAGCACTGCACCCAATCTTCTTCTGAAGGTTTACTCAAACTCCACAACCTTCCACAAATCATATATTCTGCACCATCCTCGTTACTAGTAGCATCTACTTCAATGCATGAATTCATTGCTGATATGTCATTCCAGTTTTGTTCTTCCTCGTTACTGTCTGATAAGGCTTCTACAGATTTTTTTCGTTGAAAGTTCTTAGTTGCTAAAATTTTACGGTTAACACCTGCTATTATTGAAATACTACTTTTTTCTTTAGTTAATAATAATTCTTACGTGGTCTTTTTATTTACGAAATATTTCATATTGAGCCCCTCGCAGTATTCCATATTAGGAACATCATTGTTGTTTGAGTTTTCAGAAATATTGTGTTAACGAGATAGAAATTAATAATTTCCACGATGGTTACTCAAACTCGACAATATTTGAAAGATAATCACGTGGAAATAAAGTTGATGTATTTACTTTGTTATGTATAATAACAGTTTAAAGATTCCTATGCAAAAACTCGGATTGTGGGTTTTTCTTCAATATTATTTTGCAAACACGTGCTTCTTTATAATCTCTGCATATGCACACTAGTTGAATTAAATGACAAACCTAACCGATTATATTTACCGCCAATAGATAGTAATATCAGGATTCTTCAATATCTTTAATATTATTATCAGAACAGAACCGTGTAGCCTACGATTCTGTGAATTAGACACAAGTTTCCGAAAGATTTGAATAACATGATCATCACTTTCTGAAAACTTTGTTGCACTTGTCAACAATTTTCAACGAATTGTTCTAAAGTAATAGAATAATTGTGTTTGTTCGCCGACGTGTTATTGTTAATATCGTGTTATTAAAAGGGTTTGGAAAAAAAGATGTGGAGATTAAGCAGAGCTTCGATTTGTATTCTTATCGATTTATCGCGGTGGCATGTCCTTCGAGCTCGCGAAGTCCGGTTGAGCAACCGCTGCTCGAGTAAACTTGAATCCAGAATAACATTAATCGTGAAAAAATATCGATTCTGCAGAACTTCGACCTAAAGGAAAACACGAGTGCTCCTAGGAATCATACGATTTGTAAGACATGCAAATGACGTTCTCTTCTCACATTTTACCGTCGGACGACCTTCCTTTTATCGCATCGATAGCTCCCTTTATTACTGCAACAATTTCTTCTATTCTTAACACGACCGGAACATTTGTTTTTGTTTATCGTCACAGATCACAGTTGCATGAATCTCTAACGCCTGTTACTTGCGATTGCAATGTATTTCCTAAAACGAAGTTATCAGTTTTTCAACTGTTTTTACCCTTTCAGCCTCGAGATTTTCGAAACAAAAAAATTTAGGTCCCACGTTCTTCAGACCTTTTTCTAATCAGCAGTACTATAAATGCTCTTAAAAAATAGGGGAGTCTTCTTTTATTTTTCAATTCGATGTCTCTTAACACATTGACGTCGGCAAATGAGATATCTCGTTTAGTACTTCATTTGACATTTTGGTGCATGCTTTACCAAATATAATACATTAAAAGAGTTGTAATTCATATGTGTTTACTTTGTTCGCAATATAAATTAAAAATATAAATGTTCATAAAGAAAAACTAATTGTTTTGATTGTAAATCCTGAGATATCATCAAAGTGTCAAAATTCTTTTCAATTTCACTTTTTTAACGTAACACTCCACAGTTCACTGTCCGGAGATTGTGGAACACCACTCTGTAGCAATTGCATATTTTCAAAAATATTTTGAGCCTACGACAATCAGGCTATAATGAACACGTTTGGACAGAGTTTAGCGTGTCTTGTTTACAAACAACTGATTATCCTTCGATCTTCTTCAGATAAGCGATCATTTTCATCACCTGATCGCTAGAGAATCGAGATTAGCCTGCGATCCAGCTGGCGAACGAAAAATTCGGTGGAGATGAATGAAAAAGTTCATGAAATTCGAGTGAATCTTTATGCGCGTCATGCGTAGACATAAACTGGGTCATCAAGGAATAACGTCGGTGTCGATGACCGTCCTTGTGCATCGAAAGCCGGTCTTTTTGCTCGTTTGACCGATGATCGATCGATCTTTCCTCCTCCGAACGTATACTGCGTCTCTTAGCTTATTATCGCATCGATCGCAGTATCCTCCGATTGCATTCAATTCGTACACACGAAATCTCCGGCTCCTATCCACCTTGCAATTCTTATGAATTATGAAAAATCGTTCACATTGTGCTAAAGGCCACTATATCCGTACCCCAAAAAGATCACTCTTACAATTAGAGTAATTCAATATTTTGTTATTGTTATCAGTTTTTTCGTCTTTATTGTCCAAATAACATAATAAAAGTAGATGTTTAAAAAGCGAGGTTCAACGATGAACACTGACGTCGAACCTAACTTACAATTTTATAATAGTTCATAGGTCCATCGACCAAAGTCGATGACTGTTAATTGTTATTATTAGTGTTAAAGACCATGGTTTTGAACGTGTGCACGTACAATGAATATATCCGTGTTTTAGTCCGTGTAGTTTTTAATACACGGATACACGTGTATTGACATATTAATATTTTATTCCGTGTGATTATTAATGTATAAGAAAATATCTGAATATTGAAGTACACTTACGCAAGTCATTTGTGAAACAAATATATGAATTTTCTAGGTTGCAGGTAACAATATAAAACAACATAATCTCGGTTAAGAAAGTTGAATCAAGTAATCGTCTGTTTTGATATAAAAAACTAACGTACCGACATTTTCTGGCAGCAGACGGTTCCTTTTTGTCGTAACAATATTTCCGGCACTTGAGAAGCATCGTTCTGACATAACCGACGATGCTAGAATTGTTAAATATTTTTTAGCAAGTTCTGAAATTTCTGGGTATTTGTTTGCCCTTGTCTTCCACCGTTCATACAGGTACAAATCAAGGCGTAGTTGTGGCTCGGCCAAAAATATATGTACGTTTCAAATTCAACATGTACGTAATAAAATATGAATATGTCAATACACGTGTACCCGAATATTCTGATACACGTGTACCCGTGTATTAAAAACTACACGGACTAAAACACGGATATATTAATTACACGTGAAATAGGGAATTCTAATTAGTATTCTCTTTTTTTGGGAATTATTCAAACGGTAGAACAGGCTTTTGTCTGACCATTTATTCTTTGCTTCTTCGAATTCAAGACCTTGTGCCCAATCCGACGATCGTTTTTACGAAAAAAGGATGGAGGCCCAAGGTGTGCACGTGGCATCGCTGCAGTTCAAGGCTAGACGGTTGCAACCTTTTTTTATTCCAAAACCCAACAACGATCATTAAATGTTTCACGAGGTGTCAAGCTGATGTATCGCCAGGTACGCATTTAGAAATCCGTATAATCGAGGCTTCTCGGAAAACTTTCCTCTGGATTTTGCGCGTTTCTTCAGACTCGTTTGATTTGCACTCAGAAACCTTCCCCCGCTAAAACAGTTTACTAAAAATTTCAGAAAATAAGCTGCTTTCATGAACTCGAGTACGATTACAATTTATATTCTAAAGGAAATTATTATTGGACGAATTGTAATTAATTTATTATACGAATATTATTGAAATTGGAAAATTTGTAAAAATTGTCAAGTACGATAACATCAATTAATCTGTTGTGTTTTAGAGTTGTTTTTGGTCTGTCAATGATTGGTTGATGAGAATCAAGTGTTACTAACATTCGGGGACTCGGTATATAAGTACAGTGAATACTGTTTCCAATAAATTAGCATTCGAAGGTTACGAGTTCATTTGCTCCATCGTCGGTATCTTCATCGATGACGATACTCGTTCTCGATATCGCCTAGTATTTTTTCCTCCACCGATGTCGAAGGAAAATTTTCTACCTAATCGAACACGCGAGACATGGCTGACACTTGACACATCGATCCATCGCAACTTTAACATTTCTCCGTTCGCCGACCATGTTTTACCATTAATATTTCATAGGAGAACGATTTCGTGTACAAAACACAAATCAGCCATGAAAATTTTCCACATCAGTTGGATGTCGGTGTCAGATCATTCCATAAACAATGTCGTTCCTTATCTTATAAAATATATGTTAAGTAAATATAAATATATTATACGGTTTCATTTTGCAAAAATTCTACTGTGCGTGCGGCGAGGTATGAGGAAACTACTCCGTTTAAAACTTTTCGAGTTTGGATTGCAATATGAAATAGCTGCTGCCAATAATTTTGCAAATAAGATGGAATTTTAGTGGAAAAACATTATGATGGCGTTTGTCATGCTCGAAATTGGTTCTACTTACAACCTAAGTACTACCTACTTCAGTAGAAGTCTGTTGAAGACAGAATCAAAGAACTGTTGAAGCAGTTGAACAAGGACACTACAATTAATATTCAGTACCTTGGTAATTAAAAATGACTGCAGTTGCTGATTCGTTTACGTCTGATGAAGTCATATTTAAAAACAACACTGCTTATGAGATAACCGGATGCTTCGCATCAGAACTGGACCGGAGAAGCGTAGCATATCGCGAAACAACGTGCAACCTGTTACGTGACACGAAGGTCAACAACAATGAAACCGATCGAACGAACTGAATGTCACGTGGAAAGGTGAAAGACCAGCGTGGGTCGCGTTTCCATGAAACCGCGAGCGCCTCCGCGTGCAAAAAATTTTCCGACGACGGAAATCCTTCGTCCTGATCTCCGTGTCGCGTGTGGTCGTCCCACATTTTTGATTATTTCTTTATTGAATCGATTAACTATCGCGGTTTGCGCAACACCTCCGTTGCACGAGATCGTTTTACGTAATGGCGCACTGTTTACAAATCGTATCAGAGCGTTTCGTTTAAATTGTTTTTCATTCTTCGCGAACGTTAACGCGGTCTCCGCCTTCTTATCAATGAAAACAGTATCATAGACATATGTATAACACGAGCTATCGGTGGCCCCATGTTTCCTCTGTCCGTGTAGATTTTAGCTTATCGGACGACCCGTTTCGCAATTCTACGTAAGTATGCTATGCACTTCGTTGCACTTCCGTGTATGCAACGTTTTCGTCTATTTTTGAGGATGCGTTCAAGCAGAAACACAGTACACAGCGGATAAGAGATGAGAATTTTGTTAGACGATCTTGATTCGTTAACACTTTGGTTGCCGCGTCACCCATATCTGGGTGACAGATAGACTCAATCATTATTTATTTGATCATGTGAAGTTTTAAAAATATACCTAATCAGCTCTAATAGAAGCAGTAAAAAAGAATTACGAATGTCACTGACATTATTGATTAACCCTAGATAACTAACCTTTCGTAAGAATGACGACCGGAACGTTTGAATCTCGTGATATCGGATGATCCGCTTACTAAATAAACTAATTATGCTTATTATTTGCTCATTTATTTATTAATAAATTCAATACCAAATATAACTCTTTAATTTCATTTATCCTATTTCTTTATAAGATAAAATATTTTTGTTGTTAAGTAAAAAAATTCAATTATATTCGTGTTTTTAATTGACGTCGTCATTTTTACGAATGCTTAGTAATAACGTTACCCACAGATAACTTAGTTATGTAGGGTTAAAAAAGGTAGAATTCATGGTTACATCCACTTTGTATAAAAATTGACAAAGTTTGCCATTTTCAGCTAATGGAGCGCAGCACTCAAAGTGTTAAAACGTTTATGTATACGCAGTTCGTCCATTTGGAAATAACCTGTTTTTAATTGTTATAAAATTGAACAACTGTTTCTTTACTCCATTTTTGTATGGGGAGTTAAAACTGAGGTTTATATCGGTCAAGTTTTGTTTTTTTCTCGGTGATCGTAATTTGCCAATGAATTTTCGTTCGTATAGTATAACAATTTGCTATACGATCGAGATCGAATCGTTTAAAATTGTATTGACTACCAGTGGTAAGAGTTTTCCTTCGAATTCCAGTGTATGACGCGTCCGTGAAAATTCCATCTGCCATAATCACGGGCAATTACAAGCAGCTGGGCAATTACGACGAGTGTCTGCGAGTGAAAAGCGGACACGGATTCACCGGGAAGGCCTGCAGTTCCATGCTGCGTTTTGACATCAGCGACGGAGATTCCGGGGAACCACGGTCGCCCGATATCGGCGATCTTTTTCACAATATCGCCGTGGCCTCTGTAAGTGGACAGAAATTCTGCTGAAAAGGAACTTCCTATGATATAGAGAGATAATCGCGAACCTAGAGGAGCGTTGAAGATAAATCTATAACGTCCATTACAGACGCGTCGATCATCGTCGAGGAAGAATACGTTCGATCATTTCTTTTGTTAAATCTAACGATGAGGAGACACTGTACTTCATTTAACACCTTATCGGTCATTGTTCGAGATTATTATCACACCTAGTGATCTTATTAACGATTGTCGTTATCGAGCTATTCAGTTTTTAGTATAGATAAAAAAAGATTAGAATGGGACACTCTGTATAAGTGAATATTACTCTTTTCAAAAAATATATGAACTTCCATTGAAACAGGGTGCTCCAAATTTGAACAACGGAAGTACGGTGACCTACGAGTGGATGTGGTGCGTTCCTTCGAGCTGCAACCACACGGAAATTCAGGAGGCGTTGGAGCTTGCCCTCGACCCTCTGAAGGTCGAAGGTCGTGTGGATATGGTGATCTCGGTGAACGAAGACTCGTGTCGTACCGCGGAAATGGATCAACCTGTCTTCGATCTCACCGATTGGATCTACATGTAAATATTATTATCGAATTTCAATGCTCGTGGTTTTATGAAGTAACACGATCGTGCAACAAGATCGAATCTAAGTACGTTTACCATGGAGGATTTCGAAAAAATGAAATAAATAATATTAAAATCATAAACATTTATGAATTTTATTTTACCAGGAATTTTAGCTTCGCCATTAACACTTTGAACGCCTTTGTTGAGTGTGACACGACATAGATTTTATTCACAGGTACTCCTATGTCAAGTCACACTCGACATTTTTAAATTGACAGTTCGAATATGTATTATATTTCGCAATATTTTTTTTACCACAAATATCAGATCTTAGCAAAGTGCCAATGCTATTTTCAATATAATTACTAAAAAAATTGTTTAAATCGGTTCCTACCAACCTACTGTCTTTTGAAGTATATTTCAAATAAAACACTTAAAATAATAGGGAGTTATTGAAAAGAAAATTAAAAAATTAGGAGTTCAAAGTGTTAATCAACGAACCTTGAAAATTAATTTTTTTTTGAAAAGCAGTTTAGTCACGATTTAGAAGAAATTCTTCATTTCAGATCGATCCTCGCGATATTTGCTTTGTTAATAATCACGAGCACGGCTTACGACATCGCGAAGCAAGGACACTCGAGTACAATCAACCCAACAGGTGAGTTACTGTCTGTATTACATAAATGAAAACTGCGTGCAAAACTTAAAGACAGAAAGGTGGGTCATTTTTATAAACTTATTCCTTTACTACATTTGACCTGTCCACTAGGTTCTAGTTTGTATCAGTGTGGTAACTCGTCTGTTCAGGTACGACACACTCTCTTTTGACTTCCTTCTCCTTCTACACGAACGGAAAGAATCTTTTGAAAACGGACAGACGAAGAGACGCGATCGCCTGTCTCGATGGATTGCGTTACATCAGCATCTGTTGGATTATCTACGGTCACACGAATTATTCCGAAGTTGTCAGCGTTAAGATGAATCTCAACGAAATTTCACAGGTTAGAAAACACATTACATAAACCACGAGTAACATTACCTTTGACAAACATTCAGTTTGTGAAGTGTTCAGTCAAACGTATCGACAATTTGAATAAAAATCCAAATATAGCTTTTTGATGTTGAAGATGCACACGAATTGGACCAACATGCTAGTCCTGAACGGAAACATGGTGACCGACACCTTCTTCCTGTTAAGCGGTGTCCTGATGGCCTACACGGCGTTGATGAAGTACGAAAAGGAACCAAGGAGAAGGTTCAATGTTATAGGACTCTATGTTCATCGTTATCTAAGACTTACACCAGCATACGCTATGATGATCGGCTTCTATGCGACATTGTTCTACAAAACCGGTACTGGACCTCTGTGGAAACAATGGGTTGGCGATAACAGGGATTATTGTCGGGAGAACTGGTGGACCAATCTTCTCTACGTGAATAATTACGTTAATCTACCAAGAATAGTAAGTATGTAAATCAGAAGCTTTGTTAGCATCGAATACTAACAATCGATATCGAGACATCTTCAATCGAAACATTTCGTAGTTATGAATTTGTCAAGTTCCCAATGTTCTTTATTTTACATCGGAACGAACGATTTATAAACAATTTCGCTTAAGGGGACTAGGCAGTCAAAAAATGCATTTTTTTTTATTGTATTTTTCGAAAGTACTATCCTTCCCGAGTAAAATGCCGTTTGAATCATGTTAAAATTCGCAAATTAAGAATTTGACAGCCGAAAAGTTCGATCGCGAGGTATGTAGTAGTCATGGTCTTCCAAAACTTTAAACGCGTTTTTTTCGAAATCATACTTTCTCTTCGTTTTGCAGTGATTGCGAAAAAACGGAGGTTCAAATCGACTTGAAAAATATTGAGAAAATGTAAAACATATCTAGTTAAGGCCTGAACCTACGCATAAGTCTGCAAAAACTCCTGTTTTGTCAAAAAAAAATATAAAATAGCTTCTGTTTTAATGAAAAATCGCGTTTTTTAACTTTACTGTCGTCATTTTTACAATTTTGATTTTTTTTCATTTTAAATAGGTTCAGTGCAGATTAGGGGCCTATAGAGTGCCAAATTTTTCAGGATATTTCATAATTCAATTCTTTATGGCCAGGATCACTGCAAAACCGCAACGACTCCAGAAAAAGCGCCTATACATCAGTCGACTGTAAAACCATCATATATAAGTATATGTTATTCAAAAAAATATTTCTTTACAGTTTACAGTATTAGTAAACATTACCTAAAAGTACTAGTTACAATATGTATTCATTTACTTGTAATTAATTCTCAAAGAATGTTACATTTTTACCAAATCTGACTGCCTAGTCCCCTTAAGCGTTTGTTCTTTTGATAATGTTGTGTCACACGATTGTTTTTACTTTTAGTGCATGTCTCAGTCTTGGTATCTGTCGATGGATATGCAGCTGGTATGGCTGTCGCCGATTTTCTTGTACCCTATGCTCACGTTTACTCGAAAAATCTACTTCTGGCTGATTTTCGTGATAGGCCTCGTTATCTCCGTTATCGTACCGTTTCTAATCACCTTCTGCCTGAACCTAACTGGAACGATGCTGTACTACAAGGAGTGAGTGACGATCGTATATGAAACACTGTTTGTCTCTCTCTCTCTCTCGCCAACGCGTCGAGCGATGTATCTGTCTCTCTCGCGCTCGCTGATTCATATCGTCTGATTCGTTTCTCTACTTTTCACTCGTACCATCAGATCCGTCGCATGTCTACGCTTCGTATCTTATTTGTCGCATTGCTTGAAATTATTAAATCGATAGTACGAAGCTGCAAAGAACCTACTCGTCGTTTTTCAATTGCATAAACAAATTACGGAATTTTTTATTCCGTTGTATATGGATTTTATTTTCGTTATTCTCTGCTTGTCAAACTTTATGGTGGCACGTGCAAAGAACAGAATAAGAAATGTAGTTTCTATAGTTTTTTATTGTTCGTCAGACTTCTTTTGCACGTACACTAAAATTAATACTGAAAACTTTCAAGGTGAATACATTAATTATCTTTTTATTTATCAGTGCTTCTTTTATTTGTTATTAGCCAAGCTGTAGTGGCTGACGTTTACGTCAAAGTTTACACGAAACTATACGCTAGATTTGGATCTTACATCATCGGACTGGCTTTGGGGTTCATTTTGTACAAAACTCGATCGCGTGGTGTGAGAATTCGAACTGTAAGTATATTTCTTGTAACCTATTGTATCGATGATACAAGTATTTGAAAAAGATATTCTGGAAAATGGAAAATAAGAGGACTAATTCACCTAACATTCAATTTTTCACTTTCAGATTTACATTACATGTGGGTGGTTGGTTGCCGCAGCGTCCAGCATCTTCATGGTCATTAGTCCCCGATGGATGTACGACGAAGACACCAACAACAAATTAGAATCTAGCTTTTACGCGGGGTTTCATAGACAAGTGTTTGCTCTTGCAGTTTCGTGGATCATTTTCTGCAGCGTCCACGGATACGCTGGTAAGATTTGCTTGTTCGCTTAAAAACATTATTCTTAACACTTTGACTTTGAAAAGTGTTAACGAACCAGTTTTAGAGTCCCCAACAATTACTGTTCGTTATTCTAATTCTATACTTCCATATTTTCAAGGTTTCCTAGGGCGTTTTCTTTCATGGAAGGGATGGGTTCCCTTCAGCAAATTAACCTACAGTGCCTACCTGTGCCATTATGTGATCCTGTTGCAAGAAGCTGGAGGAGTTCGAACCAGTGGCATAATTTCGCAAATGTCACTTGTAAGTCTTCCTAATCTTAATAAAAAGGGGAATCGTAAAACTGAAACAGTGTTCATCCGTGACTCTAACGAGATATTAGGTCATTCCATAAGTGAGCTCTTTGTTTTGAAAGACTCATAACTTTGCTGGAAAAAAAGAATTCAAGCCGTTTCGGTTGGAAATAGATATGATCTTTTTATCTAGAAACAAATGATTTAATTATATTATTTAACCCTTTGCACTCCGAGTGTGTCTGTCAGGCACTCCGTTGGGTTTGTCAATTTCGTCTATTAATTTTTGTACACTATGTCAAAAATGAAATATTTCTTAATACTTAAACCTAACTAAGCGTAAATATCTGATCTCGATGAAGTTCTCTTAGAGTATGATTCATTGAAAATTAACGTTTGTTTGCAGTAGCTCACAATCATATTGGTTGCATCATCACATTAGTTATGTTGGAGATGCTGGTCTATCGTATTAAAACGTGCTTGAAGTGCAAAGGATTAATAATTCAGCTACTCTACATCTTGTATTGAATTTTAGCGTAACAATAATCGTATATTTTGTACAATTTTCAGCTTCGAAGCTTCTTCAGCAACGTCTGCTTGACAATGTTCCTGTCAGCCCTGTGGACCCTTTGTTTCGAGATGCCGTTCATGACCCTGGACCGTGTGCTACTCTTACGCGGAAACAACCAATCGAAACTCGCCTCAAAACCGAACCAGGGAAAGATATATGGCTCCACGGACTCGAGCAAGGAGATCTGTCGATCCATGGAGGAATCCTCTTCGAATATTTCTCAAAGTTGCAACAACGACTTTGAGAGGAAGCCCAGCGAAGACAGTGTGTACAATTCAGCCGGAAATATCAGTTACCAAGGTCAAATTTATGGTTCAAACTCTTCACAGGAATTGAAGATCCACGACAAGGGCGATAAGTGTCCGTTCATCTTCGTCTTAGGTGATACTGAGAACAATTGGTCGAACGTCAGAAACATTCACCAAAATAATGGTTTCGATTGTGATTCGGACGAATCCTCGAAAAAGGAAGCCAACAGAGGCTTCCATCACCTTGAAGAGGATAGCGCGAAGAGGAAAGAAGGTTCCAGCGAGATGAACGACAATTGATCGATGGACTCGATGATTGGAATGGATCGTGCTTGCGGGTCAAGTATTAATTTATGTGAAGAGGATGATGAAGATGTTAAGTACAGCTGGTGGAACCTTGAAGAAAGAAGAATTCGATGGAACGATATTATTATAGTGATTCAAGGACTTTTCTGTATGATGATACAGGGTTTTCTTCAGCCGTTTATACGAACTTTCGCGTCACGAGAACGCTGAAGAGTTCATTGGCCAACTCGTAGACGGCGTTTCTTCAGAAAATTAAGAAAGAAATTAGAAAATTAAAAAAGAATAATAAAAATTAGAAGACAAATTTCAAAATTATCTCACTATAAACAAGTTGAAGCCATTTTGAAACATTTTTAATTTTATAGTATATTCCTTGCACCGTCTAAATGTAGCCACAAATTCTGTTTTTAAGAATGTCTGGACAATTTTTACTCCATCGATGTTGATTCGTCGATATTGAAATATTTAATGCTATTACGTATTCGTTAGGTGTAATGTTAAGGGTACAAACGAGCTGTGAGATCGATTATGTGAACGATATCGATTAAATATTGTCTTTCTGTTATATTGTTGGGATGTATAATAGATGTATAATACATTTTTTATTAACTTTTTCTACCTGCTCGCACTAATTAATAATGTTGTTAGTTTGTTTACAATGATAACGAGTCGTGGTAATTTTTGTAAATTGTTCGTTGATACTATTTTAAGGATTTAGAACTAGGTGTAACTGATTTACTTATTACTCGACTTTTAAACGATAAATATTGTTACTTAAACTATGTAGTAATATCTTTTATAAAATAGAATTTACAATGTGCTATAGTAATACGAACTACAGTATTATCTTTAATATTTAAATGTCTTGTACGCAAATCAAAGCTGGGGATTTAGGCATGAAATAACTTCGTGAATTTTTGTTTCGAAAATTTCATTGTCCTATTCATTACGATTCACGTAATACTATTATTTATACACATAGTTATTAGTAGTTATTATTTGTAACAAATAACGGCGAGGTTGAGTATTTCGATTTAAAACTAGTTGTGCGAATGTAACAAAACGTTTTAAAAGTAATGTTTAAAATTTTGTAGATAAGCAGAACTGTTCTGTACTTTATTTTTATTAAAAACGAATGTTGTTTAATCGGCAATGTTATTTATTCCTCCTTCTTTTACAGGAATTAAAAATAACACAATTAAATAATAAAACAGTTAACTGAACAATTAAATATGAAAATAAAATAAAAAGGGGTAACAGCCTAATTTCGAGCTAGTACACCACTTGTAGCTCGTAGCTGCTCGTGTCATTGTTTACTTAGGCCACTGTTTTTACCTCGACAAACCTTTTCTCTTTCTCAGCAACTCGTAGAAACGATCTAAAAACCTAAACGAGCAAACGGAGAAGAGAATAAGCCGCCTGTTTTGTCCGTGGAAAATGAAATCGATACGATCGAGGGTACGTGTCTTTCGAGAAATGAATTTTCTTGAAATCCCTCCGTAAGTGCCATTCCATTTCATTTTCTATCGAATCACATTTGTTTCTCTAGAAAGGAACTACATAATATACTCTGCTGGCACATTATAATAGAAATATATAGATATATATCAACACATAATTTATATAATATTAAACAATACAATGCGGAAGTTATAAAAGAAAAAAAATGAAAATTCTCCTTCAAGTTTAGAGTCGATAAACAAAATGATACAGGGCAGATCTCCACTAAACTTTTGAATCAGTTTCAGTGCATAGAATAGGAAATTTCTCCACAAGAAGAAACTTAGAACCCCAGCACCAATGAGAGTGTCCAAAAAAAATAAAATGGAGGCAAAATTATGCAGGTGGAAAAGAGAAAATGAAATTCTTCGAGCGAAGAGGGGCCATTCGTTTCTGGGGTGAACGAAGAGACCTGTGAGATCTTGAATCCTTGGTTCTGTAGTTGTTAATAGTTCAGAAAGCCACGCGGATCCTTTTTAAAGGAATACTTGACCGAAGTGTTGGTGAAAATACGAGGTCCGTTTTCCCACGGAAGGGAGAAACGTCCCAAGGGCGCTTTAAGCACGTGTTGCGTCTGCACTTGCAAACCCCTTCAAAAAATACCCCCTGTTAATGATGTCATCGAATTCCCACATACCGACCACCCCTTTTCGCAAATGTTTCCTATACAACTGGCAGAATTTTATTTCAAACGACACCTTTGAGGATGAAATTTCCTTTCTCGACACCTTTGAGGTTGAAATATCCTTTCTCGACCCGTTTCGAGGGTATCATTTGGAAATTTCTTTTAAAAAAACTAAACAACATATCTCTATGAAACTTTGCAGATGCATTCATATGCATTTATACTACAGTCATGAATTTTCGTGCATCGTTATCATCTAAACTATAGTAATTATTCACCTGGGAAATAGACAAGTTGAAACAATTTTTCCCGCATCACTCGTATAATAACCGCGGTTAAGATCATCGAAAATAATAAACTCAAAGAAAGTCTTAATTAGTATAGCCACACTCATACTAATCAAGAGTTTTTTCAGTTTCGTAAAATACCTGTACTACTCGCGAAACAGATCGTTTTTCAAATAGTCTAAAAAAATTATTTAAAAATAACATTACGTAAATATTGTCCAAAACGTCCAGATTCGGTTCCGTAGCAGTCCAATTTCCTAAATTATGTACTTTCTTAGTCGAGAAACCACGAACTTGCCGCAGACAATGCGATGTGAAAACTCGCCCCATACGGTTCGATCACAGTTCATTAACTTGATTAGCTATCGATCGATCGTACCAAGGAAAGTCACTGTAACACATGCAGAAGGAATTTCTGTCGTATTTCTATGTATTTCTTTTTACTAGATTGCTTTATGAGGATCAAATAACATTGCACACATAATAAGAATAATACAGCCTCTCCAAATCAAACAATCATCATCTCATAAGCAACAAAAGTTTACACATACAGCTACGATTTCTTCAAAACAACCATATGATATCCGTGGAGAGGACATTTAGTTCAGAAATGGTAAAAGCCTGTCAACATCTGTTTCAATCCTGCTCCGGCCAGTTCTGCTGCAGTCAAGGTCACAATAAATTCGTCTCATTGTGCATACTAATGACGCGTGGAAAAAACGTAGAACTTAATGCAATCAAACAATAAATAAATAACTAGCCCTCCGTAGCTTTCACCTCGACCTTTTTCTCCACATAAAGAAGGGAACCGAATCAACCGTGCTGAGGCCACTTAGCTCAAAACTGCAGAAGCTCGCCAACATCTGTTTTAGTGCTGTTTCAGGCAGTTCTGGAGTCAAGGACACAATAAATTCGTCTCATTGTGCATGCTAATAACGCGTGGAAAAAAAGACGTGGAACTGTCCATAAACGGAGTTGAAGAGGACGTGAATGAGGGGACGAAGAGTTTCCCGGTTACGTTTTCATTGCGGAAAAACGGTGGGCTCGCAGATGTCGGCCACACGTCGATCAGCCTGAAATCCATTCCCTGTGTTCCTCGCTACGGGGTGTCCTTTTCCTTTTCTGCTACCATCCACCGAACCCACCCTAATTTACGCAACGAACACTCGATCGCAATAACTAAATGCGCCTCTCCAGCTAAATGATGTTTGCGTCGCTTTGAAAACGACAGAGATCTTTGCTAGCGATGGAATCTGGACGATTGCGATGCGTATGGGTGGTTGGTGATATCCAATTCGATGGTATCGTAAATGATCTCTTCAAGGAGACTGCTAGGTAAATAAATTATAGAATAATCTTAGATCGTTCAGAAAGTGAAATTTTTAAGTCTATAAGCGTGATTTAATATTTACTATTAAGCATTTTATTTATAAAAATATATTAGGTTGTTTTATGAATAGTGTCGTTTTTGAGTATGACACCATCGGAAAATTAATCAACACCTACAGTCGTTCTGTTTTCGTACAATTTAAGAAATTCTACGAATGCTTCTGCAATATGCAAGCTAAACGAAAATCCTATGCACAAAATAATTCAAGCCAGAAAAGTAACTAAATTATTGAGTAATGTTATTTGAGTTTTATAGAAGCACCGACTAGACAGAATTGAAGGAATGAACAATTCATTTCTCGATTACGAAGATCGAAAAAAAAGAAAGCAGAACACCCAGCGCGTGTTTTTGCGAAATTCCGAAAAACATCGGTCAATTGGTCACAGTACGTGGCTGGTGCAACGGTTGCATAAGGTCTCGAAGGACGAAAAAGGATGTTCCATTGTCGAAAGGAGGATCCACGTGCACGCCAGATATCAAGTCGAACCGTGTTTCCTTCGTTCGAGGAAATTATTAGGAAAACAGGGGACGGAATCGTCCATTGTGAGCATCGCAGATGCATCGGTTGCATTGTGTCCCCTTCGTCCTCGGGTTACATTTTATTGCAGTCGGTGGTCGGTCGAGCAACGGTGGCGCGCGACACACGTTACATAGTCCTTTCGGCAGGACCATCGCCTTCGAGAAAGTTAACGGAAAACAGAAAAAAATACGAAACATCGAGGGAGGTCGGCGCCAGAGATCCTTCGTCTCCATGCGTCGATATCGCGAAAACAAAGGCACGGGATCGGTGTACTGGAAATTGGAGAACGTCTACGTGGCCTTGAAACACGAGACATCGGAACGGAAGCCAGGTTCATCGCACTGGAAATCGACCTTGCATTTTTTATTTTGTACGTGCTCAGCTGCACGATTCTTTCGATTATTATTGATTGTTATAAAATATTGACGGACTATAACATCCAGAGTGAATGCAATTTGAGATTCACCTCACTGGAAAACGAATTTTTATTAACATGTCTATTGAAATAAAATTAATATTTATATGCAAAGCATAGGTACAATGTGAGTCATCCTGTCAATAATCAGAACTCGAATAGCCGATCTCCAAGTACATTAGTAAAAATTGATTCATAGAAAATGTTATACGGTTTTCATGATAATGTTCTGAGAAAGTGGAAGAAGGAGAGAAAACAATCGTCAGAGACAAATGGAGGGTTCGAGTGTGAAACACGAAGAGGCCACCACCTACAAAAAGGTTCTCAAGTGGTTGCACATGAGGACGAGGCTTTTCGGCTACCTACGTCAGCGATTTTGCTTTCTTCTTCCTCTCTGCGTCTTGAAAGAGCCGAAGAAATGTCGTAAATACCGAAGGATCCGAACTGCATTGACAACCTGGCGCCATTGAGACTCCACTGCCTATTCTTTTTTTGCTATTCAACTGTATAAATTTTAAATCTAATTTATTTAACAGTAGAACTACCAAGGGAGTCAAAATGACTCGTTTAACCCTTTGAACTCCTTTGTCGAATGTGATTCGACATCGATTTTATTCACAGGTACTTCTATGTCGAGTTACACTCAACATTTTTAAATTGCCACTTTAAATACGTACTACATTTCGCAATATTTCTATTTTACCTAGATAAGCAATATTACATGTATATAACCCTTTTTTGTAACAAAGAAGGTCTCTTGAAGTACATTTCAAATAACAGGGAGTTATCGAAAAGAAAATTGAAAAAAAATTAGGAGTTCAAAGGGTTAACATTGTTTCATAATTATTACGCATTTTTAAAACATCTTAACTTCTGAAACTTTTCGACTTTTATTGAAATATACACATGATTAATTTTATAAATTTGTGTTCTCTTTTTCCGTAAGATTTCTATGTAGTATACCTAAGTAGATATACTTCTCACAAAATGTGGCTAAAATTTTGATTCGATTGAGAACGAGAAACGATCGAAGAGTAGGAAGATCAGAGATCGTGACAGAGAGAAGGAGAGAGCAGTAGATGAGGATATTGTAAAAAGTTCGCGTATCGTTTGGTCGTAAAGCGAAAAAAATTAGTATCGAGTTTCGTGTAAGAGATCCTACCGATCGACGCCCACCAGATCGATTGCTGGATAATTCGAGTAATTCGAGACGAGGGCGTAACCCGGAGACTTCTTTTTTCTTTAGACAAGCTTCTTCTTCTTCTTCAACTTCTTCTGACTCTTCATTCTGTTACGTCAATGTACCTACTTTCCTGTGCACTTCTTCTTAAGATTTTTATGTGTTTACACAATAGAGTAGCAACAATGCAACATATGGAATTGGAGGATACTTTAATAAACCTAAGGAAATGTTATAACTTCACTTTTACATCTAAAACCGAAAAAACGTGATAAATCACCGTCCAACCTAAAAGTGTTAATTGTATTAATTGGAGTAATTAGTATAACGAAGTAGCACGTGTAAAGATGAAAACAGGAAAACAGGTGCCGACTCGTGTATTTATGCGACAGGTTGCCCCGGACGAAGTATAGTCCCTCGGGATAGCTACCGTTTAGGGTGAATCCCTTTGTCGGTACAGGATATTATTGACTGTTTTTAACCATCGTCAAAAGATTAAGTACTAGGTTAATCCTGTGACTGACCGGAAATCGTGTGCATTATTAAACTTGCTTCCGTATCATCGATCATCCTTTTTTATTTCAATACAGTTAATCAAAATTATTTGCAATAGTTGCAGCAAGTATCACTGTATCGTTTGTGCAGTAATTGAATCGTTTGATCAACTTTAACTGATACTTTTGGACTCATTTTTCAGCTATGTTATAATTAAATATTGCTCGAGGATAAAATGATCGACGTTACACTATAAACGTTTTATGAGCCTCATACTTTACAGCAAATGAGCCATTAAGTAGAACATCGTATCGTCGAAGATTGCTAATTGACTGAGTCACGATCATTATAAGGTTGGAAAAGTGAATAGTGGAAGAAAAAACTAGAAAAATTGTTGGCGATAAGGGAAGGCGTCTGGTTTTATGAACATCGCCAGACATACGTTAAATTATTATTTCGAGTTATCAATGACACGATCCATCCTTCGTGTAAATCACTATGATCGTTGTATCATAAAATGGTATCGCGTGTTACTGTATGTTGCAGTGAAACTATTGGTCATGTCGAAAAGCATTTCAGATAAAGGACTGCAGAATACACCTACGAATTTTATGTCAAGACTCTAGAGGCACTCTGTACGTGTGAAAAATTTAATTTTGACATTTTCGTGAGCTTTCGGATTCCCGTGAAAATCCTAGACACCGTAACAACAGCAACAAGAACGCGAATGAAGCATAAGAAGCTTCAGCTCATCGATTCTCTCTCTTTTTCCGGAATTCCTTCGTGGCGCTTGATACTTCATACTTTTTCCCTTTTTTTCGTTTCTTCTTTTTTTCTGGAAGTTCTGGCAGATAGTAGAGAAAGTGATCGGTCGAGTGGCTGGCTGCCAGCCTGGTCGCAGAAACTTCTTGACAGACCTCGAGTAGGACACTGTGTGTCAAAGGAAAAATGCCGCGATCGAGCGACCACTTCTAAAACACGACTAATTTCTTCTCTTTGAAGGCAGGCGGCCGATTACCACGCCTTTCATGAGAACCACCCTGTGCATCTCCACGTTAATTTCACCGACACACTGATTTTCCACCCACGTCAAATCCCGTCAATAGGAACCACTTTATTATGAAAAGTTAGACTGCAGTCTTTTTTGCAAATACTGAACATGTGGGAAACATGTCAGGAGTGGATTTATAGTCTTCTAGTATGAAACTATAGATTGTTTTGAATAATGGTCAGACTGATCTTCCACCCAAGTGGAATCCCCTAAATAATAACCACGAAGAGAACTCCACGCATCGATCACTAAAAATTGGAATTTCTTTTGAAGGATAGAGTATTTGAAGTGCATAACTGTTTCAGTAGCTGTTTCATTGGGGATTAAGACAGTTCCTTATTTTGTTATAGATTAAAATGTGTTCGTAACGATTTCTGCATAATTTCTTGCTTTTATAAAAGCAGCACATGAAACTGAATATTATACTACGTAAATTGGCAATAATAAAAAGTCTAAAAACAATTCCTTCGACTCTGATCATCGACCAGGACCTTTCACCCCCTAAGTTCGAGTGGCGGAATCATACGATGAGCTGAGAGTATCGCTGCAGAAAGGGACAGAGAACATTGGACTGGGAAAAGCTGAAGTGGTTTGACGAATCACGGGGGGTGTGCTGCGGTTTCCCACACAACAAGCGGGCAGAAGCGATTAGAGGGTGATTAGAAGAAGGTGTTCTGGATTGCATCCCACCAGCGACCGGCGTTTCGGTACTTTTACACCCCCGATCTCGAGTAGCAGACACCGAATCGTACCACGACCCCATAATGGGGCTGATACCGTTCTTTCCACGGGATTGGAAGCCGTTTCATCCCCTCCATACTGCCGGAGACACACGCTCCCTGGCTTTTTTCCCCTTCTGCACTCGTGGAACTGTCGCGATTATTACTTAATAGATATGGCGGCTGGGAGACTTCCGGTGATAAGGGGTTGCATGGTTCTGGGGTGAAGGGTGATGGTTTTTAAAATGGTTTCAAAGGGATTAGTTGGGAGAATCGTATCATTCTTGTACTCAGGAGTGTGGTTTTTGTTTATTATTATTGTTATATTGATTTTGGTGCACCATGTTTTATAGATGGTTTAATAATATATTGGGTGAGTCACTAGAAAGTAGTGTATAAAATAACTTCAGACTCGTGGATGTTAAAAGGAATTTGTCGAATGGAGTGTGTTGCGTGTGGACTGTAAACAAATTGGTGTTGAAACAGTTGTTTAGAAAACGTGTAGAAAAAACTATCTATCTATTAGGTGTCCCAGAAAATTCATGCGTTTCTCGAAGACACAGTTCCCCATTTTAATTAAATAAATAATTACCGTCAAATTCAACAACTTCTTCCCAACGCGAAGGAAGCTGTAAATTCCAGTTTGATAAAAATTCGTATCTTTCGATTCGAAAAACTGTGTGACGGCGATTTTTACATCACAATACAAGGTGACTACTTGGGGTCACCTAGTTTCATCAAATTTTAGTTAAACAGTTTCTTACTCGATTAAATTCAGTTCTTATTACACAGTTTCTTATTAAACAGGATCATCAATTTCTTTTAAAACTCTCCGATGCATCGAATTGATGGATGAGTTTGATGGGCCCCGATCTCGGTGACCCATATAGGAGACAAACAATTTTTTTCGAGAGAAACGCGTGCCGGTCTCGTGGCCTCGAATTTCCGGTTCACTTAATTATTATTTCCGTCGGTTAAGTAGGCTATTTTTTTTCTTTTTTTTTCGAGAAAACGTCGGCAGACGTAAACAACGGGTTGAAGCACGGTGTTCTGCGGTCCATCGGCGAGCAGCTACCGGAATTTATTTATTTCCCCGCCGATGACACGTGGTTCCTCTTCTCTTCCCGTCTTTCTCAGTTTTTCTTCACTTTTTCACATTCGTACGACCGATTTGGAAGTTCCCAGTAAGGGGTGGTTCTGGAATAAAAATGTCAAAAAATCTTTTCAGCACACACGTTTAAATGGATTTCTTGAAATTCCAAAAATTTCCGAAGCTACAAGCATTCCGGTATAAATTATAAAATATTCGATATAAATAGAATAATATAGAGAGTTTGTTATTTACAAGGTCTTGCAAAATCTGATCAACGAAAATTAATTTTCTCAGAGTTTTTGCGGTCGTCGAAGTGTTTAGATGATTAGAATGCGGTCCATAAATTCTCCTATTTCTCAAACACGTTGTACAACCTAATTTATCGAACACAGCATTAGAAGATGTAACTTATTCAATGCCAACTGTGATTCCAATAGTACGGAAAATAATACCGCAACTGAATCATAATTTGCATAGTTAATTTCTGTTTCCGTTGCAGAGGCAATTTACAGTCTCGAGAGTCATCCATCGATTCCATCCAATAATTAGAATTAAGAAAAGCGAAGAATTTCGACACCTCAAGGGCAATTTGTTGGATCGATAGTCGTTAAAAGTTAATCCAACGGAGAGGTCCACGGAAAGACAGAGAGGATGCACCAAGGTGGAAAAGACGAAGAGAGGAGAAAAAAGGGGGAGAGGCAGAGAGAGGAAGAGAGAAATTCAGTGGGGCCATGTGGCGTTTCAGGAGATATCAAATCATACTACGTGTACGCCATGCCGCCCCCTAAATATAGTTTATTGCGTTACCGAGTATTAATGGAGCTTCTATAGAAGGACGGACGCCATCGAAGCGTTACACGTTCACTCCGACCACGGAAAAACTTGAAAATAATATTCGTCGATCTCGCTTCTCGCTTGAACCTACTCCAATTTATATCGAAGATCTCTGCGATCGTTAGACTATAGTCTTTTCTTTGCAAAAAATAGGGTGAAAGTGATTTAGTGGTAAACACGCCAGGGGTAGTTTCAGCGCTTAAAAACGATGAAACAACTTCATACAGGATGTATGTGATAAATACCGTTTGTAATAAAGTTTGAATCTATAGATTTCTTTTAATAATCGTCGAAGGATTATTTTTTCTATTTTTGTCGCAGAATTACATGGTGTGCAAATTTAATTTTTGAAATGGTTTTTAAAAGCTATTTCAAGGCCTACTTGTTTCTTCCCAACGGAATAGTATACCATTTTGTTAATATTTTGTTAGATAAAAAAGACTAATTCAACGTTCTTCTGTAATGTTACCTTCCTATATATTACATTTAAACTGTTTAAAAAAAGAATTAAGAATCTCCTTCAATAAATTTTTCTCAGTTAATACGAGCTACGCCGAAACATCTTGTTTATTGTTCCAAGCTTCTGTACATTCGAGGGAGCAGATTTATGTGAAATTTTTAATGCGTCTGCTGTATCCCATTCGAATTGTTTTCAATTAATCCGGACGTTTCGTCAGCGTTATTTCCAATGCATCAGCTTCCGTTCTTGAGATGAAAAACTTTGAAAATTAAAAAGATAATGATTCTGTAGACAAGAACAAGGTGTTTTTCAAGTTCGTCAAGGTGCAGTCCAGTTTGCCCAAGTTCTTGTGTGGTCCAAAACTGAATTTGCCAAACAATCATTATTATCCAACGAGTTTATTTCAGTTTCGTCGGAGATTCGTCTGATACCCGATGATTATTCGGTATACTTAAAAAATAACGCCGAAAAGAGGCTAATTGAATAAAGATTGCGGTCGGGGGTCGAAAGTCGGTTCGATCTACCACGGTTTCGATCCCTCTTTTGCTTCAAAAAAGGTTACTGTCCTATTCGACAATTATACACCGGAAGTTATTCTATAGAATTTAAAAAACTAAACCAAACCATTTAAAAAACTGTTTGGTCTTTTAAGTATTTCACAGTTTCAAAACATCGAAATAACTGAATCAATCGGCATCATACGTATTATAGAAATCAAATAGTCAATCCAACCCGTGTTGTATCGTAGAAAATTGCAGAACAAAGCGCAGGTATTTTTCGAAAGTTTTGGGGCTGAAAGGGTTAAATTAAAAATTGATTAAAATCCATATATGAAAATAAACAAATAACTTGCGACACGTTGTTTCTTTTGGGTGGATGGAAAAAAGAGGTAAGGACGGTGCCAGATTTCGGATGTGTTCCGGTGTCACAAATTGGAAACGTAAACACTGGCGAACGGTACACGTGTCCCCTGTATATCATAAACTCGTGAAGACTCTATTTAACCGGCTGCCTTTTCGTCGAGCTTACTACGTCCGCTCTCCAACCGGTTCATTCATGAAAATCTGGCAGCCCTTTAAACCGTGAACGAGCCTACCTACATCACTAAAACATCCCCTTCTCACTCCTTCCTACGCTCCACAAACTACAGACTGCCTCGTAAATGTAGAAGGAAGAATACGAAGATCTTTCGCATGTACGAAATTTGTATTGCAATTGAATCGGCGCGTTAAAGAACAGTACAAGTTCAAAAGCCATATTCTGAGATATTTGAAAAAATAGTGTCACTTTTAATGTATCATCAACACCATCGGTATTAGATGCTGTTTCAATTTAAACACGGTTATGCTAGCGCAGATGAACGTTCATACATGTCTAACTATGGTTGAACTTTATTCATTAATTTTCAATAATTAAAATAAAACCATTGGACTTGTACTGTTTTTCAACTCAAGTCACTGTATGTTCAGAAAATGTAAAAAATAACATAGTTCTTAAAGGGAACATGTATTGACTCGCTTTAAACATAATTAAAGTAGAAATTATTCCATAAAAACTGACTGTTAAACAGATTGTTGAAACAGTACAAATCCATGACAGATACTTTTTTTACACTCATAAAACTAAAGGACTACTGAAACACGAGTATAGAGTACTTTTTTGCACTGTTTTTGGTCCCAACATATAGTTCCTTACATTTTACATTTAGTTTTAAGATTGTTTGAAAATGGCTAATTTTGGACTTGTACTGTTCTTCGGCTCACCAATTTAATTATGATGATAGCGAGTAGAAAAAGAATTATAGTATAGACTGCCAAATTGGAGCCTCTCAAAAGTACTTCTCTGTCTATCGTATAACTATTCCTTTTTTTGATTTTAGGAATATTACAATGAATGCATGATGTTTAGAAAAGACTATGTGAAAGATCAAGAGCATGTAGAACTTACAAAAAGGAATAGAAAATGGTTAATCGACTAAAGATCCTGAAATTAACCCTTTAAGTGTTACAGGCGATTATAACTGCTACATATAACACTACTGTCCTGATGTAGCTTATAAAGATTGACATTTTTAATAATATTTTTGTAATCAACTTGATAAAAAGAATTATTTAATCAAGAATATGAATCCTTTTGAAGAACTCAAAATATCTAAAATCGATGGAGGATATTGTTTTGTAATAGAAATGGAGGATTGGTCTTCCCTCTAGACGTCACACACTAACAGCGTTTTAATCTTCCTGTTTTAAATATTCTCTATAATAAACAATTGATAAGAACAACTGATGTAAGAAATCTTCATTATCAATTTGACCACGTATTAAGTTTCTATCTGCGATGTTCTATCAGTAAATGATCACAAAGATGTAGCTAAACTTCCATGAACCATCCATGAATCGATGAAACAACCGTGAATATTCACTATCATCTTGTACACAATTAACAGTCTATTAAAAAAATGACGACTATCAAAAACCGTTCGTCTGAGGAAACTTTGTAAAGTAGCATGTCAACTACCAGTACAAGTCAACATTTATGTACCCAGTGCTTGACATACCCCAAAAATTATGTAATTCATAGTTTATAATAGTCAAATATCAAAGAATATCTTTCTTTAACATGTATAGTGGATTGAGAATGTGCATGTTTGCATTTAATAGCTAGAAAAACAGATATTTTTCTTTGATTTGACTACCCTCATTAACAAATCTGTAAAGGAAAAAAACCATCCAACAGCACGCAGAGTACAAACAAAAGCAATTGGTCTGGCATTTACACCCACGATGCATTGCAATGGAAGTAGCTATAAATTTTATCACTAGAGCGAACAACCTTTCAAACAGCGCACTATTAAAAAACATTTTTTTTAGTAGAAAGCTTATTTTTCGTAACTGAAAATAAAAATGTCAACTACTGGTACACTGTCAACTACTGGCAAAATCACCCATAGTAACTGTTTCAACCTGTTCACGATGGTGAATAAAAATTCAGAATTGTCTTCGAAGGGACAGAGATGTTCATTGATGGCGGACATGAAGGGGTGTTAGGCCAGCGACGCGAGTCCGTAGGCGAAGAGAAGGTTACTCCTCGCTGCTGGAATAATAAACAAACCCTTTTTGTTCGGTAGCCGACCCATATACACAGTAGCCCGTTGTTAAGGGATCACGGACCTGATCTGGGTTAATAAAAATTTCTCGACGGTGTCGCGTTTCAAGGAACACCGACGGAAGATTCCTCTCCGTTCGAAATCACCTCAAAATCCTTTGAGGCCGCTCTCGTCCAGCGGACAAAAAATACCGAAAAAGACTCATCGTTCCGGGAAAATCGAACGTTAAATCATCTTTATAGTCGTTCGTGTGCACTTTGAACGCTTCACGCGCGTGTTCACCGAGGGAAATGTTGTTTACACGAACCGGAAGCTGCTGCGACGAAAAGAAAATCAGTCGAAATTATCAGCTGTGACTTTTTGGAAAAATTATATTTTTCTGGGAGATATTGCATGCACCACTATATACAGTAGTGTTGATACAGTAATTTTGACTACTGTTAGTGCTATTTGATATTGTAGAATTTGAAGATCTTTAGGAATGTACAGTTTGTAGATCCTTATTAGGTAAGAATAAATTATGGTTTGTTATAAAAAGTATTTACTTAACGTTGCTGCAATAAATAAAGTTTTCTATTAAGCTATATGAAGAAGACAGCAAGGAAATTAGTTTGAAAGTGTTTCTCGTCGAAAATGCATCATTAGCTTTGTCATTTGCTACAGGCTCGCATCATTTATTGATTTTAATGTTTGAGGAATTCATGTGGTTTGTATTGAGCAATTTGGTGTGTTCTTCAGGTCCATTTTCCGTTTACAAGCTCCTCAGATATTTAACCCTTTGACATACAAATAAAATCAAACTCGATGCGTTCAAAAAATATTATTTTATATGTATCAACTTAACAATTATATACGTTTTACAATGACATAATAAACAAATGACGTATCCCAATATTCATGAACAAATGAAGAATCTTCGAATACGAAAAGACGATGATACTGAAGGTGGTCCACGTCGACAGGGGAAAAATTCATGAAGAACAGAAGAAGTTTGCATTGTTCTTCAGGGTGCACTCGTGGCGTTGGGTAAGAATATTACAAGGAAAAAACCAGAAGCGTGGATGGTTTTGACGATGATGCACGTTGACAGAGGGAACTTTTTGCCATTCAGAGAAGCATTGCCCTGGGAAAAAGGCAGATAAAGCCACTTATGGCCGACCGAAACACGAAGATCTTGTAGTATGCTGACCGCTAAAACTATTTTCAGCCGTTTTTGCCGCTAATTACGCCGCTCGTTCGAGGCAACCTTTTATCGAGAGCCACTCGACACTTCAGATTAAATAGTGCTCCACGAATTTAAAATTAGGATACACTTCGACGAAAAACCGACGGATGCACCCGTTTAAATTTAATTATAAAACGCATCATGGATCTTCACGATATCTCGACGAGAGGAAACTATCTTTTATTTATTCATTTATGAAGACACGAAATTTTAGAGAATTACAAAAAGAATAGACCATTTTGCAGGAGACTAATACAAAATATATGTGTAATATTCAGAGTGGATTATAGATGATTGGCGAGAATTATTATAAAGATAAATACAAATTTTTGGAGCAGATGTTTGCATCGTAATCATTTAAGAAACATCTATCTGCATAATAAAAATATTATATTATTGGCATATACGTCACCATCCAATTTCAATGTAATTACGTTATAGTACTGTACCATAGAGTACAAAAGAGTAGGTTATAATATAATACTTAATAATTGACATGATCATGTAAATCACACCGAAAATTCAATTTCCCACAAAATACAGTTACAAAAAAATGCTCAAAAAGACAGAAGTTTGTGTCTAAAAATATACACACCAAAGATTGCTAATGAATTAATACGGGAACGATCAGAATTTCTTGAAAGAAGGGATTACGGTGTACGAGGACGAAGGGGGCGGAGGAACGCGAAGACGGGCAAAAATATTCCAGCGTGACTAATAAACGGGTGTATCGAGTTGTTTTATCCGCGAATCGAGGATGGCGGTAGCCTAAATCATGGATCTCCCTCCTCGATTCAATTAGTAAATTGAATCGAGAAGTCCGCATGGGCGTAGACTAAACAGAGCTCCGCCCTTCTCTGAAAACCCTCTCTCCCTTGTGTCTACACCCACTACTGAAACGACTGTTCCATCACACGCAGTCGCCGAAATCTCCCTTCTCAGTGGCGTTTTCACTGCATCCGGAAACGCATGCCACGCGTGTCATTTGTGCCCTTTTCGTGCCCTACGACCAGTGACAGTACTTTTTGTCAGAGTTCAGAACACTCCGCTATAACCACAGGAGATTGCATCTTCCAATTTCAGAGCGTTTAGTACCGATTAGGCCTTCAACCCTTGATCATTGAAGAAGAATTTTTGTTTGAGGTGTTAAAGATTCTTCAAAAGGACAAGAATTGTCCTGTGAAAGTTACATCAAGCCTTTGCTTTGAAGCAGAGGAATTTTATTTTGCAAGGACGTCGCTGCGATTTGCTGAAGAGAGAAGAACTTATATATTTTGGTGTAGCAAGGTTCTCTTGAACGTGGACATTGGTTTAAACACACCAGTTTGGTCGAGACGATTGTAATCTTGATTAGAAGTTGCTTGAAGCCTCAATTTTGAAGCAGAAGTGTCCTTGACGATTTCCAAAGCGGTACCCTTCAACCGGAGTGAAGAAGATTCTTCAGTTGCGTGAAAATCTCGAATTTGGAGAAGGCGACAATCTCGCGTGGAACCTTCTTTCAAACCTCAGTTTTGTAACAGAATATTTGTATTCTCTGTAGACTTCGATTAAATACTTAATTTCGACGAAGTCTTCTCGAGCAGAAATCTTGACAACCTCCTGTTTTGATAAAGAAGATTCTCTCCTCGCGAAGAAATTGCTAATATTTCTAATTTCGCAGTAGAAGAACTTTTCTGGCAAAGATATTTCTTCATCCTACCGTACGGGCACTGAAAAGGTTAAGAATTTAGAAGATAGCAAATAGATCAATGAAGAAGATATAAAAGTTTATATAAAAGGAATAAAAATAATTGGTGTTTGGGGTGTCAGTGAAGTTTTTCTTGTGACCAGTGTGAATTGGTAAAAAAGATATAATGATGCTGGGGGGTTATGAAGCACAACCGGATTACTATCCACAGTGGCATCAACCCTACAACTATGTCACACAATTACCCTATGGTAAGCAGATGAAAAGTAAGATATTTTTCTTGACCTTACAGATACTATAGCTGCACCAATTTTTATAAATTTCCTAAAAGTTTATATTGCAGTAGTGAAAGTATTAGAACAGACATTTAAGTTGCTAGAACATTCCTAATCTTACAGTTTGAGGAATTTGGACTGTTCTAACATTAAGATACGACCCTTAGTATAACCATATGTCATTCACTTTAAATCACTGTACATCATTCACTTCCAAGTACTCTAAAAAACAAACAATAGTATATCAGTTCACAAGAAAATTCCACAATCGATCAACACCAAAAAATAAAAATCAGAGGATACATTGTAGCATATCTTCAACTCTTTGCATTGTCCAGTACATACAAACTCCAACATTCACATAAACAGCATCTTTCAAAATCCATTTGCAAAAAATATGGGAAAACAATCATTAATTTATTACACGAAGCACATGAACATTCACCCTGAAGATGCGTTTTAAATGACTTCATCGATATTTTCTTACGATTCTTGCACAAAGTTTCCAACAGCCTTTAAACGAGATGGAACCATTTCTCTTCAGGGTCTCTGAACGCACCGGACGCGGACAGCCAATCAACGTACTGGGGTGCGGATTCTGGGATATCCGGGGGTAGTTCCGGTGCAGGAAGTCCCACCGCCTCGACACCACCCCTAATCGAGGAAATTGGTGTCCAGGAACCCAGCTACTCCCCTCTTCAGCAATACTCTCACCCCTCGATCAGCCAACATTACTCGAACCTAGTCTATCAACCTCAACAAGAAGTCCCTCACCATCATCATCATCTTCATCACCAGCCAAATCACAGAAGAGAAGATTATACAGTGTCCTCTATGAACCAAGTGGACGTATCTCTTCAGCAACACCTAAGACAGAGACACGGAGACGGTGGGATAGTTGTCAGACCAAAAAGAAGAAACACAGCAAATAAGAAAGAACGTAGAAGAACGCAGAGCATCAACAATGCTTTTGCTGATTTGAGAGATTGCATACCGAACGTTCCTGCGGATACGAAATTGTCAAAGATTAAGACTTTGAGGCTTGCGGCTTCTTACATCGGATATTTGATGGCGGTGCTCGAAAGCGATGAGGGTGAAGAGCCTCAAACCTTCAGGGCGGAAATCTTGAATAATGGCAGGAGGAATAAAACGGCTCAGTCCAGTCAGGTTGGTGCATTTTTTCATTGGTGGTTGCAATAGCTCATACAATCGATCAAATAAAGATACATGACGATACGTGTACACATACTAACTTAAATGATGTAAAAATTAGTTAAAACGTCCTATAAAATGGGCCTCAAACTTGGACAAACTTCAAGTAACTTTTTCTGAAGGCATAATATCAATTAGTAATATGATTTGTTACATTTAAGATTTATACAGAGCTATTCTACAACTTTTTTTTAGTGCAAATATGTATTTTGCAGAAGCTACAGGACACAATACATTTGAAACGTGAGACTCAATTAATATATGAATTTTTTGGAGCGTGTGATCAATTGTATGAGCCTTTTATGTGTGAAGTATTTAGCACAGTGTGCTGGGTTGGTGAAGGTTGACAGAAGGTTTGTGGACGTCATTTTCCTTAGCTATTTAACAATAATAAAAATCGAGTTTCATCGCATAATTTCATTCACATGTTTTAAATATCAGTGAAATTCTGCCTTAGTTATTCCTTCAAAGATCCTGGAAACTTATAAGTAGGTACTCTAACTAAGTAAACCGCTTTCGAGGCGAAAATTCGTTTTCGAGGGACTTTTAACGAAGAATTTATGCATTCCTCGTGGACTTTTCCGAATCACTCGGCCCACTTTCATGTAAGCGTTGCTTTAGAATAAACATTGCCCTCTTTAAATCGAGGTTCCTTCTTCGCCGCTTGAGAACTCGACCTTAAACTCGTCATCGTTTCTCGAGAGATGAGAAAAAAAAAGTCATCGAGTTCGCGTGTCGCTTGATTTGTTAAATTTCTGACACTGGACGATGTATAAATAATTCTCCCGTGTTATGACGGCACAGTTTTATACGAGCCCATTATTTTCGTTGATGGGAAATCTGATGGTGATGGGAACAAATTTTGTTAACAGAATGCATGACATGTTGGCTTTTAAAAATAAGTATTCCTTGCAGACCTGTCAAAAGACAAACAAAATGATCATCGTTTAAAAATTTCCTACAGAAATGAAATTTTTCTTTTCAGTCTTTGTTTACTTTAGCCCAGGATCTAATTTAAAATCGGAACACAGACTTGTAGATCGACAATTTCAATTTTTGGGGTAGAAACCATTTAACCACTTGCCTTACAACAACGAATCACTCTCGTGACAGAGTATATGGTCCATATGTTACGAATTCGAGTTCAAATTACGTATCAATTCTTTTAAACTTTGCTTTCCAGCACCTTTGACTTTCAGAAGATTGTTAAAAACGACTTGTATGTGCTGATAGATACTCTTCAATTGTCAGAGCACTCGATGACTCGTATAGTGAACTTTATTTTGCGAAATTATGTAAAAGATCGTAAGGCAAGTGGTTAATATACATGCAGAATAAATAAAAATAACAAATGTAGAACGAAAGTAGAATTAACAACAGTATGATCGTAGAATTAAAAAAAAATACTCCTCGAATGGACCAGTGTCTTTGAAATTCAATTTAAGGGCGTGTTTTTAACAGACTCGAGCAGAATTCTAACGGAGAAGAAAATTTTCGTGAAGTGACGAAGAGAATGGATTTGCGGTCAGATCATCAGGTATCACACACAGCTTTTCGACTATTAGTATCAATCGTTTCCGTAATTTTCAACTTTGGGGACCATGTCGACCTTTTTGGACCCTGTAGTTTGTGGTTCTCCGCGTTTTCTGCGTTTCCAAGCCACCCACGATGAATTTCTTTTTATTTAATAGGTCGTGAAATCCTATAATATTTTTCCATCAGATTTTATTGTATCTCCCACTGTATTGTTTCACTGACATTGCAAGGCTAAGGAGTCCACGAATTCAACAGTCTGGAATAGCGAAGATTATTCGATATTATTTAGAGTAACGTGTTAATAGACAATTACAGAATAATACTGAAACCATCATTACCTTCATCATTAACCATCATGTTCTTGTAATCATTCACATTGTTTATCGATATTTTACTTCGCATCATCTTTAGTGACTTCATGTGTAAGCTGTATAATTCAGTTCATTCCATTCAAGTTAAACATGCTTATTCATCTGTGTCGCGTTGACCTTCTGATGACCTTCACTAGTAGAAAATGCAATAGATATATATAATTCCATTTCAAAGAAAATCGATGACCTCGAAGTCAGTCATAACACTTGTACCAAACAATTACTTCAGTAAACATTTTATAAACTGTTTAAATTTAATAATTTAAATCTAATAATTAAAAAAAACAATCGTTTTATTTTTTTTATTGTAGAACGAGTCGTGTTTGCATTCCACCTCCAGTCTTCTCTTAGAAGAATCGTCAAAGGGCAAAGGGCGAACGGGGTGGCCTCAGCACATGTGGGCCCTAGAACTGAAGCAGGAATCGCCCACCAATCAGATACAATAAAATTCTGAAAAACGATTTTCATCTCTATTAAGCGGTGTGATCGAGATATAATCGAAGGAAGAAAATTATTTTCGATCTTCTTCAACCATGTTGCTACGTGTTAAATATTTAATCGATCGCGAACAGTGAAAGAAATACTTTCTTTTATCTTTTCTACGAACGAGAGTCCGTCAACGATAATGATAACAATAATAGAACGTCCCTGATATTTAATTTATTTAGACGATCGTATTCGAAAGCGTAGTTAAAATTAATTAGCGTAAAATTGCAATAATATTCTTAAAATCTCGAAGACCTTTGAATCTGTTTATTCGTAAACGTTCTGGAAGATCGTAGAAAGCCAAAGATAATGAAAATTTATTGTTACGTTATGTTTTTCGTTTCTTGTATTTCTTCATCTTCTCTTCTTTTTTCAATCGATGAGATTCCGGAGTCTGTTTCAAGTATTATGTTTTGTTCCGTCGGGGAGAGAGGATGTTGTAAGATAGAAGTGAAATATCAAGTTTATCGTTTGTAAATACGCGTCTGCGAGTATCTGTTACACGTGTAAATAAAATAATATCTTGTTTCGTAGTTCATCATTCGCATTTCGATTTTTCCTATAGTCGAGCGTACGTTTTTTGTTGTTCTGAGAAATTAATCATTTGAAATTATATCCCTGGAAAATGTGAGAAAATACGTCTTTGAGAGTCCTAATTCATTTGTTAAAATTAAGTGAAGCAATCGGTTAAGATGCGTGTAAACATTTGTATAAAGTAATTAATAACGATGTATAAAAAGTCACTAGCAATAAATAGAATACTGTAACTTAATCTGTAGTCCCTTCTCACTTTTCAGATAATAAAATATGAAAATTCACACAGAAACGATTCAGGCCAACGTCACCAAAATTTTCTATGATTTTTAAAGATACAAAAAATGTATATCAAACAAAAAATATCTAACATAAATTTCTTAATCAATACTATCTTGTAAAGCTTATATTAATTTGGATTATCAGTTCTTCTTTTTCAATGGAATAGTCTATTTTGATTATCACCGTGTTGCAGCTTAGGAAAAATCAAATTATCCTTTTCTCAAAGATGTTGAAGAACAAGAAATAATAAAATGTGGCGGAAACACGGTGACCCAATTGCCTTTGACCTTTTTTTCGATTGAAGACAAACGATTTGTCACGGTCACAGTCGTAAAGTTCAAAATCGAGCAGATTGTCTGTCGAGGCCTTCCCTCGGACACGGAAAATGTGTTTCCCTGAGTTCCATGCTGAGAAAGTATTGTTGAACGGCGACAGTATCGGATTTCCTGGATATCCTGGCGCCGGTACTTGATCCATGGTAGTCTCTTAATCCTCATGTGTCGATCATACTACCATCGACGAAAAAGAAGATCCTTTTCCATGTCCCTACATTGCAAATCATCTTCCACTACCTAAAAACACGTAATTTCTAAAACACAATATTGACAAATTTTAGATAGCCAATTTCAGAAATTTTCAATTAAAAAAGTTGGATCCTGAAATTATTATCATTACACTTATACTTTGTTAAATCAGGAATTGAAAAGCTTGTTATTCGTTATTATAATAATACTCTGATTAATGAAAAATAATGTCAACATTCTGTTTTTTAAATCGTGGTTGCATCGTTCTTACCGAGACACCCGGTGTATTTTGATAGCGATGGCCGAGCAAGGATTGTCGATCCATAATAACGTTAATTGACACGTTCTTCGTTAACTTCTCTTCATCCATCGTTCCGCGGGGTATAAAATAAACGGACAGTCTTCGCGATGACTAAATATTTGCTGCGCCTCTCGATGATACCTCTGTCCGTCATCCTATCGATGTTTAAAACCATTTGATAAGTTAGTATCTCGACGTTGTTAGTTTTGTATATTGTAAGCGAGCAGTCTTCATCGTTGACGCATCAATTTCAAGGGTGCTTCATTGGCATCGAGAAAATAACTTACGGGTTATTATAGTACAGCAGAGACACATAAATTAGGCTTTGCAAGGTCATTTCCTTCTCTACAACACAGTGTTTTCTTTTAATATTTTAAAACCGAAGCAGAAACAACGAATAAAGCATAGTATTATGCATGGAATACTAAAGATCGTGTTTAAAAAATGCAAACATCAATCGTTAAAAAATTATGAATTTACATATTTGTATTCGCGAGACTTTTACCTTCACTCCACCAAACCACTTATGAATCTAGGGGAAAACTGATAATTAGTCACGTCTACAAAATTTGAAAAAAAAAATGCGCGTGGGAAATTTTATCGATTTCGAATCAACTTCTTCATACATTCAATTGATTACGCCAAATGGAAGGTCGTTCGTAGAATATCGAGCGATGGACGATACGATCTTCATGGTCGACGAAGAAGGCGCCTGAAGTGTTTACAAGGCGAAACGGAGCTCTAGAAAACGTATGAGGCTATAATATAGAGCCACTCGACGTACATTCCGATAAACAAACACTCATCAATCGGTCTGCCAGTGTCGGCCTTCGAGTTCTCCTCGATGAAATTCTGTTTAAAGAAAATCGTCGTTTTTTGCATGAATCCATCCCGATGTCTCAATTTGATTGACGAGTTTGCAACGAGATCGATCCGCGATTTTATTTCAGCGCATCTACAGTAACATCCAAAGGATCATTTGAAACCTAACCTATACATTGATATCACAGTGACGAGTTAGCTGTGACGAAAAATTTACTAAATATCCAGTAATGTTTAGTTATTCAGTTCTCGTCTTGGTGGTAATTATCGTAGTTAAGATTAAGTTAAATTGGGCCAGACTTGGGCATTACTGAGGTTATTTAAAATAAAATAACCCAGATTCATCGTTTCATATATTATTTTGTACTTCATATCACTTTTGCTCAAGTCAGGTTAGGTTAGATGCCTGACACTCTTCTAACAATAAGCTAAAGGTAACGTAAACAAGTAACGCGAAGGTAAACGTGTAAGTTACTTTTTTGAAAAATAAAAAGGATGAGGGAAGAGACACGTGCTATACGTTTAGAAGGTGTTAAACACAAGAATGTGAATGTAAACTCTTCCTTTGACGAATCCCAGAACACCTCGAAACCCCGAATCGACGATATAAACACTCGAAGGAACTCGGTTATTCTCGGTAGCAGCGAAGAGATCGTTGCTTTCTTGTCAAAATGTTGCTGCAAAGCCTATCGGACGCTAACAAAACTATCTTGAACCCCAAAGAACATAGCAGTACATATTAAATCGTGCCCTTGAAAAATTACACATAATTGAACTTTACTACGAAGCAAAATACACGAATCGATCCCATAAAAAACCGTGGGAAATTAAGACGATAGAGACCAAATAGTTTGAGATTGATTGAGAAATGAATGATAGTTTTCAGAGGTGAAACGCACAGAAATCGAGAAATTACAAACACTAACGTTTCGATCTTAATGTGCGCCCGAAATTAAGTGCATTTCTGAAAATACACTAGACTGATCGCTTTCGATGGAGAGTCTGAGATAATGTCAAAAGAACGATAGATCGTTTCTAGCCGATATCGATCTCTTCTAGTACTTCTAATCGCTCACGTATGGTGACCGTATGCGACTCGTCTGACATTTGTCGATGTTACTAAATTAAAATGTTCATTTTATTTAAATTTCAGAGCTTCGCAAAGTAATTCAGTTTTAATTGGGATTATTATAGTTTTTAAACTCATTTGAATGTTAATGTGTATGATACAGAACAGGTGTACCAGCCGTAACAATTGGCAAGTCTAAATTATCGGTTAGGCCTTCGAATTATTGTTAACGATTAATTAATTTCATCTGGCGTTTACAAATGATTTTGACAAGTCAAGATTTGTAATTGTTAATTGCAATAATGCGTGAAGTTGCAACAGAGAACAGTTACCAACTGAAGATGTGCGAAAGTGACATCGATCACGTGACCCAATCAGGTGCGACGTCCTCCACTCAGCAACGCGGCAGTTCGGTGCAGCCGGCTGTAATTGAATTGCAGCGGGGAGCCTCAGTCCTCTCGCGGCTGCCGTACCGATAACATCGGTTCACAGCTTGAGCGTAACCAAACATGCGTTCACATTTAGTAATCATCGAAAGAATTCTAATCAATATTCAATGCGTTTACACTCTACTCTCGCTCCATTTGCCTTTATTACACCGGTACTCGATAATTTCGATTTTCCTTTTATTCTCTATGTTAAATTGTAACATTTCCTAATGTATCCTAAACATACACTAATATACTTTCATTTATTATTAATTAAATATCTCTTACGCGCCAGAAATCAGAGTAACAGTTTTCACGCTTTTTTACTACTTCGAGAGTTTCGATATGTACCCATAAATATATTTATGGACCATGTGTCTCTATTACTTTAAACATTCTAAATTTGATTATTTTTTGATGATATTGTAAAGTAGCGGGAAAAAATTTTATGACAGGGCTATAGAAATCGAACAATTTTATAGTTGTTTTTTATATTTAATCAGATTCAATTTTCTCGTATCCAGCTAATAAAAAATTCAGCAGATTTCCACTTTAAAATCTTTTCTTAAATTTTACAATAGAAAATTAGTGCAATGAATTGTTTCAGAGGATGAAAGATGAAGGAACCACGACTGCAAGAAACGGCTGGTCGCACAATGGAACGACAAACAAAGAAAAAAAGCTTCCTTACGTGGGAACACTTTAGGAACACCGATTCTACCGTACGCATGTGTGTGCACGCCGAATATGCAACCGATGGAAAAAGTATGAAGCGGGCGTTTGTTTGCTTTGACAAGTATCGAAGGTCCAAGTACGAGCACTTATCATGCTCAGAAAAAACTGCGTCTCGCATGTGTCGAGCCTTCTAATTGCTTGTCCCCAGTTTACGTCCGACGAGACAAGCTCAGACTCCTGTAATCCATTGTTTACTTCCATCTCTAAATTTGTCGCTTCATTACGTCTCGACAGTGTAACACATCGATGCAGCAGACATTTTAGAAGCTTCTAGTTTTCAAAAGATTCATTTTTAAGGATTGCATAATGGTTGAAGTTGAAACTTTGAAGTTGGGTGTAAATTGATTCATTATTATTTCAGGATTAGCAGTATTTGCATTCTATTTTCTCAAGAATTTATTTCCAAAAAGTTATTACTTTAAATTGAAAAGGTCAATGTAAACGCAAATTGTATCTAAGCGCATACATTATTGCACGTTATTACATACCGTTAACACGTACGATTGTAAATAAATATTTGTAGCGGTAGAATAATAATGATTTGGAAGATAAATTATCGTAGAAAGTGATGCAGTGAATTTACTATGCCACAAATCTCGGTTGTAACATAGTTTACGTTTGGAAACTACTGTGCGTCATACGTAAACAACACTGTTCTCTAAAAGATAGATTGTGTTTTCTGTCCAGCGACCTGAATTTAGTATCTCGCAAATTCACCCAAAGCGGAGTATTTTCCTCCAAGTACAATATGTAAAGATTTTCAATGATATTGCAAAGTATTCGTTTGTACCCTGGAGTCACTTCTGATGTGACGCTATACTTGCTGAAAATAAAATTTGAAATTAGCTAAAGACAGAGGAAGAAAAATATTATACTGCAATGTTTGGAAGGTCACTTTTATGTTAAATAACTCTTTCAATGTTTAGTCCAAACGACGCACGGACAGAGTGGAAAGTACCAGACTGCTAATAGCCACAATACTGGCTCAGGTGTGTCGCCAGTGCTGACAAGAACTAATTTCCTGCTCATTTTCATTTTAATAATAAACATCAAACTTAGCTATTGGATGGTATGAATTTACAATCAATTTTTCTCTGAATTATTGTCTCATTTCATTAGAATAATTATAAAATTTATAGTTGTAGAATATTTAAGAAAATTCATCGACGGATATGTGAAATACACTCAAGACAAAAGCACATACATAGGACGATTATGATAAATTCAACAATAAAAGAGTTAAAATATTCTTATAATACTGCGTTCGTAATTTTAATTACGTTTTCAAAGGGTTCAGAGGACAATATTCTATGCAGGAAGGTACAGTTGGTACCACGATTGGACGTTCAGACAATAATGCGTAGATTGTGGAAGACGATCGACCTTTTATACTCAGTGGCCGACAATTCACGATCTCGTCGATCCCGAAATTGAATCGTTTAATTGACAAGTTTAATCGAGAACAGATTGTCCCGTGGAACACCCGCAGCGTTGGATTTGCCCTCCAACGGAGGCGGGTAAACTCGATAATTCCTGTTTCCTGTTACGTTTAACCATTATTTCTCTCATTTCGATGGGTTACAAGTCATTCGACATGCATTCGTCTCGCTAAAGTCGTTCATTAGCAAAGTGACTAATCACTTGTGATGCATGCAGTTTCTGTCTTTCGATTCTATCAACCCGTCAGACATGACTGAAATTTGTTCGGAATTAAACTCAAGGATTTACTTCGAGTGAAGAAAGAATACATTATGGTTGATCTCCAGTTAATATTAAATCATAGAAAATTGTTCTAAAAAATTGATTATAAAGTCATTCAAATGTTTCAGGATTATTTTATGTCGACCGTTAAAATAAAAGCGTTCTTCGCCCCTGTGAACGTAAAAAACTCGAGACAAATGGCCGTACAGTTTTCACGGATCCCGTAGGAGTCAATGAATGTACCGGTACGAACGTTTCCGGTTCGCAGAGGCGTGAGGGAGAAAGAATGGTCGAAGGATTATAGGGTGGAACCATTTCGACAACCTCATAGACATCGACATTACCTAAAATTGTTCAATCATTTGTATCATTTGTAGTTTTCAGGATTTCAAGGTTACCTTCGATTTTTTTTACTTAAAAAGAACTTAATCATAAACTACAGGGTGAAATAATGCAAATCTGTTTACTATTAAATTTTGTTTTGAGTCGGGTAATTTGTTTACAAGTCAGTATGGTCTCATATCTTATTTTCTTCAGTGTCCTCTTTCTATTTTTGAAAAAACTCATGTACTAGTAAATATCTCGATAACTTTCGACAAACTCTCTTAATTTTGTTAAATATTCTTCACTATGCGTCCTAGTATATGAAGTCCACAATTTTTACATTCATTCTGATTCTCAAAATTACTGTGTCTGTGTAAACGACGATCTTGAAGTACCCAATTCCGTTATCCGAACTACAGTATACACACTGTAATACCTTGTTTTATACATACAGGGTACTCCATGTAGAAAACTGAAAACAACCATAATATTCTGAAAGCTGCAACTGATAAAAAAATTGAAATATTGCATTACATTCATCCAGGCCAATTTTTGTTCGACTGAATGTTCATGAAATTGTCGAAGCGATTCCACCCTGTATAGATCGGGCTCGTCCTGGCTCCAGGATGCTCATTAGGTATGGAGGACCATGGATCTCGATGGAAATTGAGACGAATCGCCGTTGGAGATTGGTCTGATTGTTTGCGTACGGCGACTCGAATGAAATCGAACAATAGAAAAGGAACACGACATTTTTCGCGACGGATGAAGAAAGAAGGTGGTAGAGTAAGGAACCCTTGGAGGGTAGCTTGCACCCCTATAAAACCAGAGGATCCTCCGTGAATCGACATCATTCTGCAAAGTTTCACGGTAACGCGTCGTAGAAGTAGCGATGATCGGTTTCGAGCTGTTCAGTCACCAACGCGCCGTTTTCCTCTGCACTCTGCTATGCCTGGTTTACCTGGTGTCCTCCACTTCCGGCGAGTACGGTACGTTTATTCTTCATCTTACCTACTCGATACACAGCAGTACTTGCGGAAATAGCTGGTGTGATTCATTTTTTCGGGTTTACGCGATTATAGATTTTTTTTTTATTCTTTTGGATCATTTAACCCTTTGCCTGTAGCACACTTCTAATGAAAATCGCTCGCTGTGTACGAGATTTCATTTATATTCGTGAACTCTCCATTTATTAGTTACTTTTAACCTGTTATTTATTCATTTATTATTTATTTTTATGGTTTAACTAAGCACTTGATTTTTGTATGTTATTTGGAACTGACAGCCAGTTCTCAAAGCCATTATAGGGCTAAGTATATCGTTAAAAAAGGGTAAAAGAGATTCATTTGACAGAAGGAAGAGAATCCTCGAGTAGTGTCACCAATGACAGAACACCGAATAACGAATTCGGCTCGTGTACCGATGGAAAGTGCATAAAACGCACCACACAGGAAATTGCAAGTGGAATGTGGTTTGGACCACGTTTAGGAAGACGACGAAGGGCCGAAAAGAAGTTGGAGATCGATCCTGACCTTGAAGTACTTGCGAACGCCTTTGACGGTGCTCGTTGGGCCGTCATTACTGTTCCTGGTACGTAAAATTTCGATTTTTCATATTTACATTGCCTTTTACTTTAGATTTTCGAGTTTATTTCATATTTTCGAGTACGATTACACTTGTTTAAAAGAAGATATTACAATTTGAATTTCTTTTTTTTACCTAAAACCAAAATGTAGTGTAAAACCTTTATCGACCAAAGCAGTTTTGAAGAAAAAAAGTATTGGAAAACGTAAAATCGAATTGATAAAGAAAGTAAAAATAATTTATTTTTAATGAACATTGTTTTTTTCGTTTAAGGAAGTGAAAAACGGCAACCAACACAATTCACACCAAGACTAGGGCGAGAATCAGGAGAAGAATATTTCTCCTATGGTTTTCCAAGGGACCAGGATGAGTTGTATGCTGAAGAACAAGTTTTTCCACCCCTCTTTGCACCGCGTTTAGGACGCCGATTACCCTGGACACCTTCACCAAGACTGGGTCGACAATTGCATAATAATTTTGAAAAATCTAGACAATATTCTGATGATTCGCGCTTTTGAAACAGGATCATTAATTACGTGATGGACAATGGGAAATAGATTGAAGGCATAGTGTAATGAACACGCAGAAATAAAGTACTTGTATTTATTTGTATTATAATGGAAAAGGTGGCCTCTGTATTGTCCCCTATCACTTGCTTTTATGTATTTCTTTCATTCTTTGCATGATTGCAATATTTATTTTCTTAATGAACACGTTCTCTGTCTCATATGTCATTCTGGGCAATTCTGCTCTCTAATCAACTATGATTTTGTTCTGCCTTTTTTAACTTCTTATCTTCTACTGATGCCATTAAATTATTATACATAGTTGTACTAGTATGTATGCTGTCCCAGCTAACTGTATCATCTGAAACATTTTGTCTACTTTAAGCTTTTTAAAATACTGGTAGTGTTGAGAAGTCTTGAAGAAACGAAAAATTAGGTGAGGTACCCAATACTTACATAGGCTTGCATGTAGCAATCATGTAAATATCTAGAATTGCTTTATTTGCACTTCTGAGATTAAATGTTCCACGGATTTCTACAGTACAGTCACAGAAAAGTGAATGCATTTCCTTAAACATATCTTGAAACATTCAGTATTTTGTCTAAAAATTGTTTTAAATCGGATGCTGAAGACAGAGGATAGTTAAATATTCTTTTCTACAATAATTTAAAAATTGTCTTATTAATTGTATCGACGTGTCTTTTGGTTGAATAATTGAGTGATTCAGATTCTGCCGTGTGCATGCATAGAGTCTAAAACGTTTGAGGATCTACTATAGCTAGTGATGCAATTAAAAATCGTGTTATTCCTGTCTATTCGAAGGGGTAAATGGTTACTCGAGCAAAGAGAGTTAAGTTAACTCGTGTCTGCCGTTTCCGTGGTTTATGGTTACGGCCGTGTTCTATGTTGCCACATGGCCCACCGCTAGTTCCGCTCGAGAAATTACAAGCGTAGTTATCATATCCCCTTTACCCTTCTCTTCTCTTCCTTCCTTTCCAAAGATACTATATCTAGAGATATACTTCTTCTGCCAAAAAAAGAAATTTTAACCCTAGCACATTCCCCTCCTCGTTTCTGTTACCATAAAATACGCTGCTCAAAATAATTAGGGGTTTAAATTATTTATTTTGACCAGTAAGGTGTTCAATACCATGATTGCTTCAAAAAGTATATTATATTTCTTCTCTTAGTCAAATACACTTTACTCTTCGTAAAATTATGATTACTATAAACGTCAGGAGTCTCCTTCTAGGCAGTTAGCGTATCACCAAAGGAGTTGGAAGTCAAAAAAAAATAAAGAAATGATAAAACAACGGTTGTTTCCTTTTTCAGCTCGGTTTTTTTGTCCTTTTTTTATTTTATGCATTCACAAAACGTTTACAACCTTTCTACGCATACAGGATTCGACAGCTCGCATTAATCATCTCTTACACCCTTATTTATTTATATTACCATACGTTCCTAGGCAACATGTTACCCCTACAATATGTAAATTATTTATTTTTTTATATATATATGTGTGTGTATCTATATATTTTTTTTATTTGCTTTCTCTATGCTCCACGCACACATTCCCTCTTGCTTACACGCATGCTAGTACTCTCCTAATATGGTTATCATACTAATTATATGTATATCATATTTACAGTGTCGACTTACATCGATAGGATTATTATTATTGTTATCGTAATCGCGACTTTATGCAAAAAGATCATCGTACGGTCAGATCGTAAGAAACCACTATAAATTCTACGTGCGTCTCGTAGCTAAATTTGAAAAAATACATCGCTATATATTTTCATTTATTTATTTATAGTGTTTGTCGAAAATGAAGATACCGGAAAAATTCGTTTCTTCTGTTGTTTTTCGTCTTTTAACTTTCTAGTCCATTTCTTCGCCCCGGGGAAAATTCGCATTTCTTCTCGAATATAAATGAATAAACATTGTTTCTTTTAAAGATTAAAGAAAAAATTATTATCGGAATATTCTGGAAAGTTGCAATATTATTTTCTCCTCGACACTGTTACAAAATTTCAAGAATCAGAAGATTCTCTTTCGGCTGGTTTTAGTTTTCGTCTTCTTCTGCGAGTTTTTGGTAAACTAATATTATTTAGATAGTTGTCAAGTTTCCTAACCGATAAAAATCGCTAAAAATTGATTATTCTTTTCTCGAAGGGTTTACGGTGCTTTTAGATATTTTTTAGTTTTTCTATTCTTTCATAAAAAGTGTAAGGTTTACGGTGAAATGGCGAGTCTTGAAGTGAATTTCGGTCGAAGGCACTATAGTTCGAACGAAAATCTGTTTTCTCTTTCGAAAATTAATTTCCAAAACAGTACTCCATTCAATAAAAAGTTCTCATCGTTTCCCCGTGCATTTAAAATTAATTTGAAAATCAAATACTAATATCTTTCACAATAAGTTCACTCATTTCTAATAAAAATTGAAATTTTGACAAGTCTTTGTGAGTAGCTTTCAAAATTAATTCATAAATTAAAATATCAATTCATGCTGCAATCTGATGATTTTTAACCGTTTAGGTGAAATGAATGTCTACAAAGTTTAAGGCGTGCGAGTAACGCTCATAGGCGATCACTATATACGGTTAAAAATACGTTTATCACTTATCAGCACGGAGCAGTCGGGCAAAGAGAATGAAATAATTCTTATTACTGCATTCTCACTACAACTTTCTATTTAAAACGAATAAATATTGCTTGTAGAACAGTCTGTTGACGTAATCTCATTTTTAATTCCCAAAGAAAGATATAATTAAAAACTCGTTCGTTGAGCACAATATTAGTTTCGCATTAAATAATTGGCAAATAATAATAATCAGGGTTTTAATATTATTTTATTTTTATGAACAACAAAAAATAATAAAAACAAGAGGAAACGAAAGAGAAATATTTTACGAATTACGGTTCGATCGTCCCTTAAAAAAAATTGTTGACAATACACCAGATTAACCCTTAACCACCATAAGAAAATTACTTAAACTATTTACAACGTTTTTAAACCTATCTTATTACTACAACAACGTTTTATCCTTTTTTTAATATTTTTTCCACGATAATTAAACGAAACTTGAAAAACAATCTTTGAGGATAATGAACACGGACTATTATTAATTGTCATTGAAAAGGAAATCAAAATGATGGTCAAGGGCTTGTCTTCGCGTATTAACCCTTTCAGCTCTATGAACTCTTGCACTGGTTCCGAAAAATTGTGCTCCGCGTGCTACGAGTCACCGTACTGGTCCGAACGCTGATGTTTCTTCCACGCTACGAACCTGTGCATTTGAACGATTTATTACATCAGGATATCTGGTTAAAATCTATACGCTTTGTAAGTATGTCGCAGTTTAACAACACTGAAACAACATAACAATCGTATCATAACTGTTGTATTATAGCAATAAAATATTCAGTCGAGCGCATGTTTTACCGTGAAAAATTTCAGTACACCGCGACTGTTTTTCCTGAAAGTTTCAAGGCTGAAAGGGTTAAGTGTTATAAAGTATTTTTTTTTATGAGTTCTAATTATGTTTCACCGGCAACCCCCCACCCGTGTCAGTGTATACGATTTAGCATAAAGCTTAAGTGTAAAATTGTTTATCAGTGGTATACATATATACGTACGCGTTCTATATACAGGGTGTAACTTAACACGTGATAAACAACTTGGTTAAGCACTTAAAAAGAAATAATGTACGATCGTATGAAAACTTGCTTCGATTTTTTTGTATTACTTCAAAAAATAAAAAATTGTTCTTAACACTTTCTATACATATAATAAACTTACTTCTATTTATTGAACCTACGCCACTTGTGAACTAAGTGACAATTAATTACGTCATAAATGACGATCAGGGCTATAATTAATAACATTTTAAAAGAAACATTAGAAGATAAAGTCCTTCAAGGTCGAATTGAACATATGTTTATAAATATAAATGTTGCAAAGTACTGAATTTTTAATGTTTCTCACATTTATTAACTTACACCCCGTGTATATGTATGTATAAGTAACAATATAAGAATTTATACGTGTATAACGTGAAGGTTTTTTTTCTTCTTTACAAGAGGACATCGGCCTCATAAATTTCCAAGGACTTCCGATATAGAAATTATGTACATCGCTATGCTACAGGATCGTCGATCATCGAAAAAAAATGTTCACCCCCCTGTCGAATTATTTCTTTGCATTTTGTTTCACTTTTATTAAATTCGTTTATATTGTCAATGTAGCTGAAAGCTGAACAATTTTCGTGCAAGAAAATTGATTGATTAATGAAGAATATATGGACCGAATTAAACAAAATTATTTAAAAAATAGTGGACCCTGATCTCAATATTCAAAACTCATGAGGGAATCACAATTAGTCACGATTATTGCAAATTTAGGAAAAGTAAAAATTTAAAAATGGCTCACAGGAAATCTAAATAGAAATTATCAGAATAAGTTTCATTGTTAAAAAAAGCTATGTCCGTGTGAAGAGTTTCAAGTTTATTAATTTTTAGTTGCTCAGAATTAATTAAAAATGATTAAAATGAGGTCCAGACAATAACCAGAAATGAAAAAGATTAATCTTAGTATGGAAAAATTATGATGTTGAATACGAAATAGAAAATTTCCAGTTTTATAATAACGCTAGGAATCATATTCATAATAATCACTTTCACAAATTTGGTTCCCGTACAATTTAATTTAATTCCCATATGTATATATATTTCGATCTTTTTCACAATAAGCTCAAGCACTCAACCAAAATTCCTGCCAACGCAAATCATGTTCACAATCATAATCATACGCTCAGTTATCATACCCCACATGTTTCTCAACAACATTAATTGCAAGTCATAAAACGGTAACAACAAACTCATCATGTCCAACATCAAAGCCGATGTATCAAATCAAACAACTGTTTAATAAAAAATAAAAATAATTCAAAGATACAACACGACAGGGGATGAATTTATTAATTCTCTTCAACCCCCTTCGAAGTCGAAGATTCGCGACGATCAAGCCCTTACGAACAAACTATAATTAATCTAATCTATCTTGATTAATCCTACATTCATAATTGTATGCATTTTTTTTTTGTAGCATCGCTTTTTCTGTTTAAATCGTCGCCTCACTTAAAAGCTAATCTTTTTTTTAAACCTAAATCGCCGAGTACGAAATGGCAAAAAGCGCGAACTATGTACACATAAGCGGTTCATGTATTTTTTTGTATGTATATATATATATATCGTTTTAATTAATTAAATTCAAGGTATTTTTTGTCAGTTTTTCTGGCACCGTTTTCTTCTCGTTTTTGTGCTAAATCGATCTTCGTCCGTTCGAGATTTTTCCTCGTTTTTGTTTCTTCTCGCCGCCGACTCGCTTTTCGCATGTTTCTTCAGCAATTAGATTGTCAGCGTGGCTGAAGAAAGGCAGTGTGAGCAAACATTTGAATGAGAGAAGAAAAAGACTTGTTTCAGCAGTTTAAATTGTTTAATAATTAGTCAGATATCTATTAGCATTCATTTTTGGTTTTGGTTTCTGCGTAGAAAAAAGATTTTCTCAATTTGTTGCTTCGTAGAAAGCGACAGAAGACTCTTTGTTCATAATCACATTATTTTATCCTGCTGATTTGAATACTCGAAGAGCATATCTGGACTTCTGACGCTTGACCAACAGTATCAAAAATAATTCAAATGAGTTTAGACACTCGACTGACATTTTGGTAAGACGAACATGAATCGCAGAGAAATTTATCATCTCTATTGTAACGTAGCATGATTTGTCCATGAAAAATACACTATCTGTCCGTTTTTAAGTACGAATCACAAGAATCAAGCTGGTTGAGTCACAGAATACTGACCAAACGTTTACAAGAAATGTTCTCTAACAGAATTGATACGTTGCGAAGCGACTCTCAGTCTCCAAGTTCAGTTCTTCTGTAGTTTTCACTGAGAAAGTATGAGTCTTCCATTATGTTATTAATTGTTAATACTGTAGCTGTGTCTCAGTAAAATTTTCTGACAAGGATCACGTTGTTGCTAATGACACAAAAACATGAATGGATTCACACTGATCTACAAAAACAGTTTACTCTTGGGGATGTATTTTGCATTGTATCCTCAAACAACAGGTCAATAACTTAAGATCCAATAGTTTTTTCTTTCACTCAGAACTGCATTATTTACTGAATCTCAAGCTAGCGTCCTTTCGTTTCGAGACCTCCTTTATATAGATTATCGTAGGATATGGTAAATCGACGCACACGGTTTCAAACAAATAACAAAAACAGTTTCTGGTCGATCTACATGGATTTTTTCTAGAGTACTCCTCAGCAACTATAACCCTTTACATGTCGTAGTAACAGCATTACGGTGTTTCGCAAGCAGAGTGATCGTTCGAACGGACGTAGGAACTCTAGAATCATCGGTTGATCTTCACTGGTGAAGACAAACAAGTCTTCTTTGCTTTTTCTCTTTCTTTCCTTCATAGTACGAGAGCACATGTTTCTGACAGGATAGACGCGCAACTAATCATAACTCGTACAAATATAGTACATATAATATACAATATACATAATATATTTTATAATTCATTTCAAGAGCCAACAAGTATCGATTAAATATTACGAACTAAGAGAACGAAACGAGCAAAAAAAAAAAGAATTAGAGATTGTACGTAGTACGAATCATTCGTTCGAGGGGAAGACGACGAGGGGAAGAAACAGCAAGAAAATTTCCTAATCTTTTTTTTATAGTACAATGTTGTTCGAAAGACTGCTCTGAAAGTTCTCTGGGCAAAATGAATTCAACTCCGACGTAGAAATTCGTTGATGCAATTGGAACAGGGTCTGTGATGAACGTCGACCCAACAGACCCTTAAAATTGCTTTCGACAACGTGTTACAGCACTGATTGTAATTATATTACAATTCATCGTATCAGTCTATCATTCAGTTTTAACAATTTGTACAATATTCTGCTGCGAGATTAAGTTATCTAATGACTCCTTTCGCTGGAGAACTTTCAGTGCATCCTGGACTGTTGCTTTCACTGGAATTCATCGCTGACCGAATGAACTATGAACACATGAGAGAGAACGTAAGCGATTTTCCAGGCTGCTAAACAGAACGGACGAATCATTGCTCTGTATTATTGTCTCTTGAGCCTTTGAGAACTTGAGAAAATTTCTCTTTTTTTCTTTCTTTCTTTCTTTCTTTCAATAGCGAGACAGCTGAAATTTCCTCATGGGCCTCCGGCTAAAGAGAACCACTCGATGCCACTGGAAAAAAAAGAGATTTAGTAGAACACGCTGTGTGCAGCCTTTCGGTGGATTCAATGTTTAACAAATTTACACCGGCTGCCTCCTGACGAACAGTAAAACCTGTTTCACGGCTGTGCATAGCACAGTGACAAAAGCTAATCTTGGATTCTCACACGTTTTGCAAGACGGATAACGAAAACACACTGTTTAACAGTTCATTCAACTTCGTTTCATGTTACAAGATACTCGATTGTTACAATCTCAATCGCATGATGAGAGTCTTACGTTAGAGCGGCTATGGAGAAATCGAACTGATCCTGAAGGTGTCTATTCGCTTTGCTTCGAAGATCACTTTTTTTTTTGACTCAGTGCGTGACTAGTACATTTGAAAACCAAGAACGGAAAGATTCCCCATGCAATTGAATGTCGACTTTTCACCCCTTTCGCTGTTAACGATAACACACGGTTGATACAAAAAAGAAAAGAAAAGAAAAAGAAAATTCATCAGAATGAGCCAGCCATTCGTGTTTTCATGATACTTTCTCTCTACTGAATTCCAGCTTACGATTAAATAATAAATTGGTCTAAACCTATGGATTCTTACTTGTTTCGTTGGACACCAAGTTCGAAGTTCGAATTTCGCCCTCTTTTAGAGTCTAGTTATTCTATTTATAATCCTAAACTTATCTATGCGATCTCTATTTAACTAGTAACTCTTGGATTTCCATTCTTCGATCAGGTGAATGCTTTCGTTGCGTAATTAAAAGTCTAGTTTCAATTCAGCCAATCGAAAGTTTAGAAATTCAGTGCAGCCTCTATTAAAATTTCTTTTTAAGCTCACTTGATTGGTTCGTCAATTAAAACTTAAAGAGTATAGGAAGATGCAGCACTTTATGCGACAATATGTTTAATATCGATAAAAGCTTTCAATTTGCTCTAGTGGTTCGATGAGCAAATTTAAAACGCTCTAAAGTGTTCACTGTGACGCGAAAGGGTCAAAAGCGGACGACCTTTGAATACTTTGTCTCGTTTCAAATTTCTGTGTAAAGTTACTTTGAATAAAACTTGTAAAACCATTATTGAAATTAATCAGTAAATTTTGAAAGTGTTTCATTTGAATTTCTGAGTTGCAAGTCCGAAAATTGTAAAATAAAATTAAAGAATAATGTCGGAGCTCTACACGGAACCAGTAATGCCATTGAAAATTACATCTGACTCGTTAAAAAAGAAAAAAAATAGACGTGTACGTTTCTCCGTTTAAAATATATTTCATTTTGTGCACCGACCACGAACTGAATATACGTTTTTTCCTATTTGAGCATCAATACCAGTTTCATTTACACACAGACAGAGTAAACGATCATTTGTTTATTACCTCCTTAAAAATCTCATACTCCTTGTTGGTACTCATCTGTTTTGTATTTATCGCTTTGTGTAACATTACGCATTGTTCACGTATCATCTTTTACAAATTTAAAAAAAGGAACTAACAAACACAGATAATATTGCCGTAAAAAAATATTTGTACATTTTGTGATGTCTATATAGTGTTTTCAGAGAAACTATAGCATTGGTGAACAAACTAATCATGATACTATCCGTGTATCGTTCACACAATTGATCAGAAAAAAATCATATGAATGGAGGCGAGAAAAAAAGAACGTGTCCTCGTCTTTCACTGTTTAAACAATTAAATTAGAATATTTAGTACCGTTTCATTCATAAAAATCATCTAATTCTCACTGAACTAGAGTTTTCCTGTTCTAACCAGTATAGTTTCATCGATGAACTTATGCGAAGAGCGACGACAGCACCACGGCGAGTTCATGAACTACACATAGGATATCACTTACACAACCAACACGCCTGAAGCAAACCTTTATCATCGATTCTAGCAATCATTAGCGTTCTACTTCCAATTTTTTATGTTTTCTCGTCACCGGGCTTTTCTACAGGCCCAACGTGTTCCTCTTCATCTGAAGGTACCATCTGAGCATAACTGAAGTCGAGTTTAGCGCATAATACAACCTTAACTACCTTGGGAGTTCATCGTGTCTCAGGTGCCTTGACCTTCGCCTAACAGCGTTCATTCCTAACGATCCTCAGGGTCAAGTAGAAACACGCGTTTTATATACACTGAGAGAGAGAGAGAGAGAGAGAGAGACAGAGACAGAAAAAGTTTTGTGCTGATTCTCTTAAGCTCTAATACACTGTACTTCTGTTCTATCTCAAAGAGGATGTTCTCATATTAAGTATGCTCTATCCCAGAATTATCGAACAATCGAGTAAGTGCTTGATGCACTTACCCTTCTGTGTTTCTGGGCGATCACTTTTGAGAGTTGTCCGTCTTGATAGTGACCGACTTCGTCTGCTCGGACTTCGAGGTCGCTCTGGCAGTGCTTTGGACCTTATTCAGCTCTTGGGCCTTAGCAAAGGAGCCTGAGTTCTGTCTGCTTCGAGGCTGCTGCTTATTGAGATCGTCGTTTCGTCTTCTGGAATGACCTAATCGGCCAGAACCGAACGAACCAGCTCTGTTGCGAAATTGGCTCAAGTTCACAGAGTCCACGCGAGACTTCTGCGCGTTTGGATTGTTTTCTGTGCTTGAAGTTGGCAGTGTTACCGTGCTGGACCCGCCTGACAATCGCCGGATCCTGTTGGTGGGCGATGCATCACCTCCAGCGCTCTCTGACACGCTTCTGTTGCGTCTTTTCGCAGCCTGGGACCGCGAATTCGCTGCGAATCCTTGCAGCATCTCGTTTATTTGTGGCTAGAATGGGCGATACAGCTTTGTTAAGAGTTATCAACTGATGGTGGTTCGGAACTCACCTAAAACTGTAGGCCCCCCTTCGACAAAATGATCATAGCATTCGATGCTGTGTTAGGTACAAAGAAGAAGGAAGAAGGAAGTTATCAACTATGAAGTGACGTATACTTCATCCACGAAGGGCAAGGAGCTCACTTAACGTCACTTTTCTAATGGGAAATCATGTTGGAAAAGATAGGTACCTAATTGGATTCACGTAACTTAAGCGAACTTACTTCAACAACCCTGAAATCTTCGATGCTGTTAAACTTGGACAAATACTCCTGCAACTTTGGATCCACTTGAAGTTGATCGGAGTGTTTGTAATACTTTCGGAACGCCCAGAATTTTTCCAGTCCATACAACTGACCTAATACGCAAAATAAACATTCAGTGTCATTCAGTGTTTTTGATAGTAAATTTAATAAATAAATAAATCTGTTGCTATATGCTGAATACCACACACGAGACAATAGTCTTCGCGGTATCAACATTACGTTTCATTTTACTTTAGCACACTTTTACCATTTAGCTATCCGGATGTGCCATAGCTAAACAACCTATATATGCATTTTTAAAAATATCGAAGAATTATTTGTGTTCTAAATAATTTTACTAACCACTCTCGTAATCTTGTACTGTTTCAACTTGGAAGTCTTTGTACAAGTGATGTCTGAACCTCTTCTCCAAACCGTAACTGTAGAATCTGAAGAGACATTCGAGCCCGTAACGATAACCCTCGCAAGCGTCTTCTTTGGCTATGCTCCTAAACTCTTCATACATGGTACGATTGAAATTCTCCCGTAAAAAGAACGACCAGAAACGGAAGAGCGTGTTCATTTCTTGAGACTGGCCGATTCCAAGTCTCTTGCGTTCTGAAACCAAGAGTACTCATTAAAATCTGTTTTTCGTCATTGTTCAAATTTTGTAGGCCTTTAGAAAGCTTCAGATCCTCTTTTCTCATCATGAATTTTCCCTCAGTCGGGAAAAGAAGACAAAAATAAATAGATTCATCATTATAGAATTATGTTATTGTGATTATGTAATTAATGTTTGAATGTTCATAGTACCTTTTAGACAACGTGAGTGGTACTTGTGATAAACCTGCTGGGTAAAACCATTCTCTTTCAAGAGAGCATGACTTGGATGATGGAAGGTGGGTAAAGATTGTGGTATGCTTCCATAGCTACTAGCAAGGCAACCTTCGTTAGGACTCGTTCCTGCGCTACTTCTGTAAATATTAATTTACAACATACTTTAATATTTAGATTTCCAATATTATTAGTATTGTAGGAAGAAAAAGCATTAAATAAAGCATGCAATTAAACAAAAAATAAATAAATAAACTTACCCTGTGGAATATGTACGAGGACGATGCTCTCGTACATCCATGATCCATCCAACGTGATGTTCAACAGGGGGGTTATTACTATGTCTAGTTTTCCTTTTCCTCGGTGTTCTTGGATCAACCGATGGTTCATCCTTCACCACGGCAAAGAATCGAGGAACTACACCTCTTCCACTTCTACTCAGCCTTGGTTTATCGTTCCACCGATTTCTGTCTACTCTACGATCCCTTCTTTCCTGACTATCTGCACTACTTGGCACCTGTGCGGTTTAAAAAAGAAATATTGCCATCGTAAATTTAAGAAAACGTTCAGAAAAGGATAAGCTAAAAAAATCGAAAATATTGAAGTACCAGAGTTGGAAGGGAATGTGACATCTCTATGTCTTCAAACGCAGATGGAGGAGGGGGAGGTACTTCCGGATTTGCTTTTTTGGGAGCTTTCGGTGCCATTTTCTCGAAGTCTTCTTGACTTATCACGTTCACCGTTTTGTAGCTTCCAATTGACGATAACGATCCGTACTGTAGACATCAAATAATTATGTATTGTAATTTTTTTATCTTTCATTTTGCTTATTTTATGTAGTACTAAAGAAATGCTTTAAATTTACCCTTTGGCCATCTTTCGTCCACAAATCTTCTTCGTAGTAGTATAATCCGTCGTTTATGGCTTGTTCAAGGTCCTGGGTCATTTTCACTCTGGTTGTCCAATCACCTGTTCGATCGTGGCCTTCATGCTTTGGAATCCTTGTCGAAATAGGTACCGTTGTTTGAGTGAAAATTAAAAGTTTATTAAGATCTCCGTCCGATAGTTCATAATCTTCATCGTCTTCAGACCTGTGAAATATATTTTCTTATTATTTGTTTATAAGTACACGTAGAAAAGAGTGTGTAGTAATAAGACTATTAAACGGACCATTCAGAGAAAGCATTATGTCGTCCAGTTGGAGGCGGCGTATCGAGTTCCTCATCAAATTGGAAATCTAGTTCTTCCCTTTCCTCACTTTTAACGTTATCGACTTTCTCTTTCTCTTCGACCTTTTCCTTCTGCGACGGTTTCACCCTTCGTCTTACCTGTTGCGTTTTCATAATTTTTATTATTTATATATAAGCAGTAACGAACTTTTAAAATAGATTCAATGATGTCTCGAAAGCATTAAGATTTATTTAATTTTCAAACAATATAAAAGCATGTTTACCTCCTTCCATACATCATCGCCGGATGACTGTGATTCTCCATTGACTTGCACTTCCGTTTTAGGACTAGAACATTTAACCATTGACGTTTTGTCATTCGTTTGCGAGGACTCGTTACTCGACGCAGCTGAAATGCTTTTGACATTCTCAGACTGTTCCTCGTTCTTCGTTCCTTCATTTGTTGCGACTGATTCACTGTTCTTATTCATCTCAGTGGGTACGAACTCCGGTACGTCAGGATTTAAACTGTCGCCTAACGACGAGGATATGCTTTCCGATTCACTGACCCTCGCTACTGTCGAGGCAGTGTGGTTGGATTGAAGAACGCGTGGAACTGGAGGAATAGGAATTGTTGGTAAGGGTCTGGCAGCAGGACAAAAATCGCTTTCGGACGTGGAGAGAATTACTTCGTTTTGAGATGGATTCACGGCGTCTGACGAATCCGTGAACACGGGATTTCCGGCAGAATCCAGGATCGGCCACTTCAAGGGTTCTGTTTTCGTTCTGACCTGATAAACGGAGCAACGATATCAATCACCCATGACGAGCATTCGAATTGAGTTCTGATCAATTTTTAGAATTATTCGAATTGGCTTGTGAAGAGGCCTACTTTCAAACGCCATTCATCGGACTTTCGCCCTAATGGTGTCAGCGAATCCTCTTCAATTTGCTCTAGCAAGAATCCTTCATCCAATACACACATGAGATGTAAATGGATTTCATTCTTGGATTCGTGCAAAACAATCATAAAAACGAAGATTTTTCTCACCTTAAATCCATCTACTAATTCCAGTTTATCGGATTCCATGATAGCTTCGATTACGAGACCCACGTCTGTCGTTAAAGTTTGCACACGATGGAAGGAAGCGATTAGAGTGATAGGTAGAAAACCTTGTGCGTCCATTTTGCGACGCAGGAAGAAGTCTCTTAAAAGATTTTCCTCGCTGAAGTAATATTCTCTGTAAAATTATAAAACATACGATAACAGAATATGCAACTTGCATTTTGTATTTCGTTTATAGATAGATTCAACTTACATTTGATTCCTTATATATTCCTTGAGCGTCGTTGTGTCTACGTTAATGTAATTTGTGTTATTGAAATAAAATGTTCCCATGTAAGGCATCATATAAGTAGGATCCAGATGTCCAAATTTATGCATCTGGAAAGATGAACTCACTTTGTAACGCTAATTTCAAGAACTTACGCGTTTTTGAATAATAATGTTTTTATTCAGGTCTACTTTCAACATTATTCGTCATGGGATTTTTCAGAGAGATTCCCATACAATTTATCATCATTTAAGAATGTACAATGTACATACGCTTCTTTAATATAAAATACACAAATGGAAATTGATCAGTTGCAATCACCTGCATATAGTCTGCTGCATAATTCGAATAATCTTGGTCATGCCTGTGCCTAAAGCTGCCACGATAGGCGCCTCGTCCACCTCTTCCTCCTCTTCCTCTGTAACTTCTACCTCCCCGACTCCCTCTCGTGCTGTAGCCTGTTCTCTCGTGTTCTCTGTCTCTGTACGAATCTGGTTCTGCTGAAATTCAACAACAATTTAGAGTCATACCTTCATCTTACGGCCATTACATTAACAGAAGCCACGAAAATACAAAGTGGATCACTAGAGACTGCCATCTAAAATAACTTCTGACTTCATGTTAAAAGAAAAAATTATTGTATTTGAAGATCAATGATTTAATTTTTGCACTGCTCATATGTGTAGTAGCAGGATAAAGGAAAAATTCAATGATGTTGCAATATGACCTTTAACTTCCCAAGTGAAATTCTGAAAAATGAAGTGAATATACATTAAAAGGTTTCATCGAAGTACTTTTTCACCAACATCAACGAACGAGAACTTATTTTAGATGGATTCAAAGTTGTCATAAATCTATCATTACCTTCTCCATTCTTTTCCCTTTGGTTATGAAACTTTGGAGAACGTTCCCTCTTGCTTCGATTCTTCGTTATGTCAATCTCCAACGGCACCCATTTTTGTTTGCTCACTGAAACATTTGAAGAAGACTGTTACAGATTTGTAATAAAGCATCGAGGGTCTGATTAAAAGAAAACAGTTGTAAAAAAAAACCGTTAGGAGTGAGTCGTCTCCCACTAGATCTTCTTCACTCACGGAGAACACGTATGAACGATCGTTACCTTTCTTTCTCTTTTCACTGCCATCCGCGTGCTCGTCATTGTCATCCTGGCAGTGATTCTGCTCCTTGTTCTCCTTTCCTCTGCTTTCGTTCGTACTCCCGCTACTTTCTTTAGCGTTATTTTGTTCAACCACACCGTTTTGCTTCTGTGCTGTCACAGCTGTCTTCTTCTAAACCAACATAGTCTTTGCTCATCAATACTTATCAGACGGATCAGATAAACCAACATTATTATGTTTATCGTGTCATAGAAATAGTACAAGTAACGTGGATGATTTGTATGAATGCTGTACTAACTTCACGAATAACGGATAAGTCCGCAATGAGGCAGCATTCAAATGTTCTCTAGCAAAATTTCTACGCTCATAGGCACGCAGGTATACTCTATGAGTTCTAGCTTTTGCGTTGTTCACATTTAGTATGATTAATGGAGCGTAAAAAACTAGTAATTAAGTTTAACCCACCTCTCCTTGAGCACCCAAAGTTGGCCAATCACCGATGTCCGAGAAATCGCTTGCCTGTTGAATTTACAAACTTATGTAAGTATGTTCTGTGAAACATTTCATTACATCTGCACATATTAATTCAGCAGGGTCCTTTATTTTAGTTTAAGTTAAATAAAACATTTTTCAGATTGTCTGTAAACAATTATTTATGGCACTCTATGTTTATCAATAGCTGTAACTTTTCAATTACCCATTACATAGTCAATATTTATTTATTTTACGTTCTTATCTCTAAAGGTGGGATTTCCTATGTGCAACTGGCCGCTGCAACCGGTCGCACGCATCAGTCAGACGCGTTTGTCCGATACAATGGAGAAGCATGTCTCTGTTTTACTATAAGCGATTTTCAACTGTTCTTGCGGTCGTCCGCGGCTGCGACCGTCCGCCCCAGCAGCAGTCTAGCCGCAACGCACTGCGATTCGTTTCGAAAACGTGTGAAAATCCATTTCCAAAATAAGAAATGTCGTGAAAGTTGCAGTTTTCTCCACAGGAGGACGAAAAACTAATAGAAAATGTCGCACTAGTGTTCGATACGACATTAGTAATAAAGATTATACAAATTACATCGTCAAGAAAAATGCCTGTAGTTGGATGTATCACTCTCCTAGATGGAGAAGACATTCGTTTTCGAAACGAATCGCAGTGCGTTGCGGCTAGACTGCTGCTGGAGCGGCGGATCGCACATAGGAAATCCCACCTTTACATGATATAATGATTGTTATCGCAAACCTTTTGATTAAATTTTCTCCTGTCCTTGGAAGCAGTGACGATGGTCGGATGACTTCCGGCATTGATGCCGTTCTCTGCAACATACAAGAAAGTACTTAATTAGCAAAATATTTATGAGATCCACATCAAACATAATTTCTGCTGTTTAATGTATCGTTACACCTGTAATACGTCAGATATTTTGAACGCTTTGTTTCGGCCACGCAAAATAATTTTGCTTATGAATAAAACAATTTTCTGTTTGCTTTAAATAGCCCAAAAATGTTTTAATACATCTGCAATGGGACTCGTTCGTCAAGTGTATGTGCAAATGAACGTAACCACGCGTGAAAGGCGAATTTCAATAGCGCATAATGATAATCCGCCTCTAGAATATTAACGCGAACGATTCTATCGAAATTACACAACCGCGGATCTTTTTTTTTATTCGCTCGTCAATGCAACAACAATCGTTCTTACGATTGCAAACTCATCTCGCGGCATAAATTTCCATGATTTACCGTATGCATTGCACTAAGTAACCGGAGAATCTTCAAATCGATGTTTGTAATAAAAAAAATAATCAATAATGTTATTTCAAGTATCTGTACAATTCTCGGTTATTTTCATTAACAATTTCCAAGTGGTATAAAAAGACTTTTTATTCAAGGTGAATTATTTTTTCAGTGTTTTTACAAATGACATTTTTGTTTTTCCAAATTCACCGTGTTTTTGTTGTACATGTGTGAGATATCTAAACACACGTTTGGCGAACTTTCTCAAAAATATATTCGTATACACAGTGGATGTGAAAGATAAATCATATAATTTAAGCAGTATAAAAATTTGTCAACTGCAGTTAATTATTATGATTTTAATCAATTTTATTTTTCTGTAAACTGTTTGCACTCTCAGTAAAAATATAAAATGAATAATTGTATACATTTTTAACATATAAAATACTATACAGTATTATCATAACTAAAGAATTTCATAATACTGACACAACCCAACCATTTCTAAAGTAGTTTCATATTACCAAACCAACCTAACCTAACCCAATCATTTCTAAAACAGTTTCACATGAAGAACTCCACCTAACCTAGTCCAATCATTTCTAAAACAGTTTCATGTTACTAACCCAACCTAACCCAATGATTTCTAAAACAGTTTTACATTACCAACCCAACCTGACCCATCCCAAAATATTTTCTTAACTAACGTATCCAAATAAAATATTTAACTTAATTGCACAAGATTTAATACATTTTATTCAAAACAGCTATTTTTTTAAAAAGCGGCATAAAAATTTCCATATCCGATTAACATGTGACACGAATTTCTGATGTAATAATATGAACAACTTACGCAGTATAAATAACATAAACAAATAATTTTGTCGTTAAACAAAATTCAAAGTCACCTCATACGGTCATTTTCAAAGCAATTGCATATTACATAAATCATTTCTCTGTACAGTATAATGAAGAAACAGTGTAGAAACTATTCGAGGCGATCGAGGTGCACGTGATACAGACGCTCCAGAAACGTCAGTGTTTCATGAAGCGGAGTACTAAATATTCTGATTCGTGTAATAGGGTTTGACGTTATCGACAATTTTCCTTATTTTCTATAAATAATCGATGCAGGCCAAGTTAGAAACGAAACACACAGAGAGCCACCACGGCTGCTGACTGCGAGAGCATTGGGTTACGCAACAGACGAACGTAGATTTGCTCGTTGACCTCTTTTCGTTCTTCGAGTCGATCTTTCGTTTACCTCGAAAACACGAGAGCGAAAGTAACCGTCGCCGTCGTCGTTGTCGTCGTCCTCGTAGTAGTGTGTTCGTTCCCTCGTGTTCTATGCTACACACTCTTACGCGTGTTACCGTCTCGATTACCCGACGTTAACAAGGTAGAAAAACCCGTTCGATGATTAATTTCGATCGCGAGCAGCGTAACACGAGATATGAACAAAAGCCAGCCCTTCCTCTCGAACAATCATAATAATACTTGAGCGAAAATCATTGAAAGTAAAGCCCAGTTTTATGTTGGGAGAATAAGTAAGGCTAGCAGCATAAATTTGTTTACTATACTCATGTAAACGATTGGGGAAGTCGTTGGTAAAGTACCAAAGCTAGTAGTTGGTGTAGTATAGTGATATATCAGTGTGTTATAGTAACCCCTATCACTAGCCTTCTCCCACCATTGCATTTTTTACTTTACTACGCGCTGCAATGTTTACTAGGCTTGTGTGAACAGGCTTGGTACACTAGAGTACAATTGTCGGGCAAAATATTACGTATGATGTTCACTTTTCTACTATCCTATATTCAATCTGCACGTAAACTGTCTTAAGTCAAAACTGGAATAGTTGTACTATTCCCTTTATTTTATTGATGTAAACAAGACTTAGCAGACCTCTCGATGGAACAACTGTTCTACACAACGGTCAATGATTTGAAATATCTGTCGATAAGAATTCGAATTTGTAGGAAAAGTGTTCCGTAGATGCTGTTGAGGGAGTATTGAAAAATCGATTTAATATGAATCAGGATTATGAATTGAGTAATTTTTTGTGAAGGAAGATCAAGGGATCATTGAATGGAATTATTAAAGCGACATTCCACAAATCTGGATCGCATTATCGCGTGATGCATAATAAACGAGTTAATCGACTGTAACGAAATTGGTTGCGTTTGACGATGAAATTATATACCGGGTGTCTCGAAAAGAATAAATTAACCGGTTGTGTATTTCTTTTATTTAAATAGAAAATATAATACATTCCAAAAATGATTAGTTCGTGGGTCTTTGTATAGTAAAATTTTTTTGTTCGTTTTTGTAACTATTCTCAGTCAGTTAAATGTTCATTGAAAACATTTATAGATTCCAGTTATTGTGGGACATCTTGCATAAAGTACAGAAAGTAGTACTTGTTATAGTAGCAGCAACAAAAGATTTCAATTGATATGAAAACTTTTCATTAAATGTGAAAGTTTTCTAGGGAATTTTATTTTCATGAGAATTCCATTTGTCTTATCCGTAAATGTCGGCAGCCGGTTTCCAACGGTAATTGAAAATAGCCTTTCAACATTTAACTTTAGATGATCAAGCATTCGATTTAAAAACCCGTTCTATTCAGTTGACTGGAAATACTCTTGCTTAATATTGTTTTCTATAATTGAACACCGCCGAATAAACATTTCAATTCTATTTTTCTAAAAGGCTCTGACGACTCACAAAACATTCAAAAGCGAATATTTTTCTCTCAATCTTGAATTACTTGCAAGGAAATCGTGTATTTAAACCACTCTATACATCTGCGAAAGATTATTTTCGTGTTGCAGACTACGTATAGAATTTGTCACTTTGAACGTGAAGTCAACATCGAAAACAAAAGTATACTGCGCAATAAATCGGCATAATGTCACCCGACAGAACATAAACGTTCCATAAGAAGCAGAACTGAAGTTGTGACCCGAACATTCTAACCTAGAATTCCCCGTTGAAGAGCATAACAACAATTTTTACTGGCATAAAAAACGAAACACGTTTTTCTACAGTCTTTAGGCACAGGGGTATCACTCTTAGGACATTGTTTCAATGATACACCCACAATTCTCTAAACGTAGCCAATTGTTCGTAATTCGAATTTACTTGTCCGTAAATTCAAGTTGTATCATTCTGATGTATCGTTTGCTATTGTTACGAGTGTAGAAGACTGAATACATCTAATAATAGCAAGCATATAGCACCTTTCTGTCAGGTGTTTAACGCATAGTTCGATCATGCGAGCTACCTTCGAGCATTAACTCGTTGGCAGGCTACACTTCGATTTCGTTCAGCTGCCAAGTTGGTTTCCAATAATAATGGCAGCCAAACGAAGCTTGTAAACAATCCCCAAGTCACAAACAATAAACAACATTATTTCGAGATCGCGTGTACGCTTTAATCGCCTAATTTTCAACGCCAGTAATGAGTAATAATTAACAATGATACTGATTCATTTAGAAACATTTCTCGGTACGGTACGACCACCTGGATTATCCTAAATAATTACTGACGCGATAATCAAATGAATCGCCGCGTAACTACTTATTACAAATTGCTATATTTCGTTTACTATGACACAGAAGATCATGCGTAGAATTTTCATGGCTACTGCATTTGAATAAAGCATTTTTTATCAGAGGTTCTACCATCTCTGCGATGTTGGAATCTAATTGGCGTTAAAAATAGAAAGAAAAAGGGCTTGAGAATCCAGTAGATCGGAACTCACGTTGTATGGAGCAGCTTTTATTTTCGTTGATCCTCATGATGGTGAATCATGCGCGCAAACTTCCTTCACCTGTGAAATATCATGATTTCGTTGTGGTCTCGTTAGGCGCTGCAACGGAGAGAGAAAAAGAGAAGGAGAGAAAAGAATACCCCTCTCAACTTTTACATAACGTTTATGTAAACGTGGACACGCGCGTAAACCGATATTTTCTGAGAACACAGTGGAAAAAACAACATAACGGTTATTATATTCTTTCTGAGCTCGTTAGAACCGCGTCCGCTATGAACGTTCGACGATGCCGGGGAATAGTGTATCTAACTTTGTTTTAAAATTTGTATGAACATAAGAGAAGAATATACTATAGCGAAGTCTGTATACTTTCCGTGATTATGTAGTATAATAACTAATTGATTAATGGTTGGAACAACTTTAAACATTTCAGAAATTTTTTAAAGGGTTTTCAAGAATCATAAAAATTAACAGCGAGGGTACATTTATCAATATACCCAATTGCAATGTTGTTACATGTAAAAATTTATCTTTTTAAGTAATTTTCTATTTTCAATTTGGTAGATTTAATGAAGCAATTGAAATATTTATTGTCTGGTTCGAGGATTTATTTTCCCCAGCAATCGTCGAAAATTGCAACAGCGCAACAGGTGAGAGCCGTTTCATTCCGTTTTTCTCCTTTTCATCTCTGTTCGTACTTTTTTTTCATTCGAGTATAACTCTCGATCTTTTTACCCCTCTAAATCGAAAGTTATGTCATTCAGGAGACGGCACGTAAAAGTGGGCGTTGTGAACATAAAAATTTCCATGAAACAAAGTTCATCGTTGTCACTGCGAATTTTCTCTGCCGCGAACAATTTCAGCAAAATACGAAAATATAAAGAAAAAAACATAGGAAACATAAAGAAAAAACATAGAAAACATGTAGAAAAATATCGTTAAAAAAGATCCTCAACGTGTATACAATGAATCGTTACTAACGCTTCGAAATACATAGAAAAACGGTAAAATTGTTTAAAGAAACTATTCTGAACATTGTTGCGGTGAACAGTCACTAACGTTCCGAAAAACATAGTCTCCGCTCCGTTCCCACGAATTCAATTCGAACGTCCTTGCAATACAGTCGCATAAACTTCTAGCCATATGCCATAAACTTTTTCGTACCTTCCGCAAAGAACTCGAACCAACGAACTATATCACAGATAAAATGCGAAAATATGCTTCACCGGCAACATTATGATCCGTGGCGAAGCTGATACGACAGAAATTTTATTGCTTCGAACGTAAAAAAAATATTCTCCCAACTTCGCGATACACGACGCACGTTATCGTTATTGCCTACTAAAATCAATGTATTTGTTTTTCTAGATTTGCACGCGAAGTGAAATTCGTAGAAACAATGTTTTTTAAAAATCGATTCGTATATCACAAAATTTCGATGCACTTCTCTTTAGAACACTATGGAAGTTTTTTTTTCAGAAGCAGAGGCCGCGATGCAAGTTGCAGCTCGACAGCCGACGCTATACTGAACTGCAGAAACGAAATGCAGCTGCTTCGCCAGCCTTTGAAGCGCTGGTTGCATTTAATGCACCTTTGATCCTCCTTCCCATCGGGCCCCTTTGTCGTCCACCCGGGAAAGTACGTTACTGTCGATGGAAATAATGTGCTCACGACGCAGCAGAATCGATAGTTTTGAAGAAAAAACAGTGTCTATTGAAAACGCGGATTAATTCTTTCTGTACCGCGTGGGACGTATATGCCCCACGCTGGAGGATATTTCTAACAAATATTCGTATTTGCGTTGCTCCTTGATAATAATAAACATTATAAGATACACGTTACAAATCATTTAATAAACTATTAGCGAGACAAAACGTGGGGCGCTGGTGACCCACGTAGTACATGAATAGAAAGTCATCAAAAATTGGACCATTTCGTGGAGCGTATGCGCACGGAACGTATTAAAAGATAATGGAGAGGACACTAATATGCTCTTTCTTGTTTCTACTCGTAGAACACACTGACACAGTTTGTCTGAAAGACCTAGAACATCATTCTGAATTGTAAATTTTCTTTGGAAGATCCCATTAGTTCCCGTTCCATTTGCTGTTTAAATTCCATCGAATATTTACTAAGGCTTGTATTGATCATTTCGAAGTAGGTAATTGAATTAATTCAATCGCTAATTGAAGCCAATATTGTACGTTATTATAATCTGAAGCAAGTACTTTTTATCGAAAATAAATTCACTTCTTTTGCACCTAAACTTGAAAATGAAATGTTTAACATGGTTGAACGTTTGTTAGCTGAGAGTTAAGGCTAAAAAATGTACTTTTAGACTCCTAAATTGAATACAATGAAAAAAAAACGTATTATTTAGTAAGACGCCGGCTATACTTTTTCAGTGGTTCCTAACATTTTTGTTTCCCCATCCCAGCTGGGGACCATTCCCTATGAACCAGAAAATTTCATAGCAACCGATTTGTCCTAGCCTGTTACATCGATAACCAGCCACAATCCTGCACGTACGCACATTTAACAACTTCCGGTCAATTCAATACATAAAGTTGTCGTAAGAATAAATCATTGAGTGCCACAGACGAATCTCGAGCGCATAGATAATAAAGGGAAGCTCGTTCAAGCCCTTCGGACCACACTAAGAATACACCACAGGATTGTTCACGTTCGAACTATATAAGGAAAAATTAATAAATAGTAATTTTATTGACTATTTTAGTTTAAATGACGAAATAAGCTTCAATTTTTATATTTTCCAACGACTTTCTTTTAAAATAAGTAAATATGCTGAACCAGTATTGAAACAAGTTTTGCCGATATAAAAAAAATTATAGCTTCGTTGGCACTCTGGGTTATTTTACGAACGTGATAGGCACGAAAGGAAAAGGAAATGATCTTGACACTATGGTTCGTTTTTGTCGTTTCCGTTTCTGTTCGAAATACTTGTTCAACACATATGTAGTGTGTAGACATTCGTTGGCCTTTACGATTCTACTTTTATCGAAGAACAGGTTTCCTCTCGCTACTCTCACTTTCAGCGACACACTTCAATGGTATTACATACACATATTGAACGGTGGAACAACGAGATAATTGACGACTACTAATTTCCCATTGGACCATCGTAATTTTTGTTCGACTAAATTAATTAAAAACTTCTTCAATATTGTTTGCTCTAAACTTGTTCAATTTCTTACACTGTACTATTACACTTTTTAGCAATCTAACATCAAAAGAATTTCCATTGCAGATAAAGAGTCAAAACTTATTTTTGTCTAGAAACTTTCAACAAAAAATGTGCAACATTAGCAGAAATTTGCTACGGTGGATCACACGCTAAACTGAGCACTTAATGATTGCAATATATATGATGTCAATTGTTAAGTTGTTTCAATGTTATGAAACCGAAAAATTTGGAACAAAATATATACATTTTAATAAGAGAATCTGATGTAATAGTCCGTTCAAATACAGCAGAACCTCGATTAATTGAACTAATTAGTGGACACGCTGTACAATATATTCTTTGTCTCTCTGTTTATAAATTTATTCATGCATGATCATATCTGACTTTTTATTACTAAATTTAAAGTATGGAATAAATTTTTCTATACGGAGCTTTGTTTAAAAAAACCACTTTGAAATCTCATTGACTACACATGTGCTTCGAATCTGATTATGGGCTAGTAGACTTCTATTTCCGCATATTCTCATAAATATGCGTGACGATATCGCTATACCCCTTCCACTAACTGTACATAGGTTCTTCACGTAATTAAAGTATCTACGCTCGAGGTAGCACGGTGGCCCATAGCACAGGGCGCACGGTTTTTCGTCACGCGGACCTTGCAAGATCGCGATCGTGTACACGATGTGTCGATCGATCGATCGAACGGCTGTCTGAGGAATTCGAGAGTGAATGTCTAGCGATTACAGAGAAGAACGTAATGCACTTACGACGCTCTGGTGCAATTGCGTCACGTGCTGTCGACCCACTCTGTGTAGACCGCTTAGAAAGAGTGTCAATGTCGTTGCCCTCGACGTCCTCATAATTTGCACGAGAATTAACCCCAGAAGAATTTATTATCCCCCGATAACCCACGTGTTTCTCAATCAACCCCACCTGGATCTAGATCTCTGCATCATAGTCTTTATCTGCTTTAGGCTATTTAAAATATTCAATTGCACTGCTAATCTGTGCTAAATAGCACAAATAAATAATAAATGAATCTGACTGATTAATAAATTAACAATCTTATTATTTCTTGAAATATATATAAAGTGATATTGGACCACGTGAACGAAATTTCGCGAATATAACCTAAACGGTATAGAACCACGTGGCGCCAAATTTTATCGTCACATATAACCTCAATGTCTCCGAACCACGTAACATTTTTCGGGATACAATAGAACCATTGATGAATCGTGCGATTGATATTTTTTAAAAATAATATCGAATTATTTCTGATACTTCGAAATATAATTGAAATGTAGTATGTGACCAGAATTTCCCGAATATCAGCCAAGGGTATTGGACCACGTCACCTAGAGTACCGATACTCGAGAGAAAGGGACATTGGAGGAGATCGAAAATTCGTTATGCAAATGAGGAAAGACCATAAGCGACACGTTCACTCGATTGCCAACGTGATTTTCTTGCCACGTGTACCGACTTCTTGGAAGTTTACAGATAACACGATCGAAATTAGTTATTATCGTCGTGATTATCGAGCTCATGGTTTATCGACTCGTGCTACCGTTCTCACTCTTTCACTTTTATACAGATTGTTTCATAAATTGCATGTTAATGCTTCATAGAATCTACAGACTATAACAGGTAAAGAAAATTGCGTGAAGTTTCATTACTACATTCAATTACAGTAACGGTGGTTGTAAATAAAATTTTGGAGTTCTAACAAGTGTAATTTAATGTCGGTGGCGTTAAAGAATTTTATATATAATGTATAAAAATAAGTATTATTATTATTCGTGTTATAAACCATTGTATCATAATTTATGTTGCATTATATAGTACAATTTGCATCCATATGAATTCTGAATCTACTGGGCTTGTTAATGACGATAATTTACGTGTTTTTTACTCATATCTAACGATCTGAAAAATCATGGAATACTCTGTGAAGAACGTGAATATTATGTACACGATTAATCGTAGTTTCTATGAACGGAATCGTGTCGTCACGCGATGATCACACAAGCGCCCTCTACGCCGTGGAAATCGTCTCGATGGAACTACTAAAAAATGGAAAATTTTAAATAACGCGTGTCAGAGATGAAAAATCGTGAGGTCATCGATTTTGGTTTCTCAAATATCTCACCTAATACAGACCTCCCGTAGTTCGCAGACGGCTACTTTTCAGTATAATTCCGTTGTTTTAGAAACTAGAAACTATTCGTTATCTGTAAAAAGAAATGCGTTTCATAAATGCAGCTTTTTCTTCGGTTTCGATGATCAAATACATGTTAATGTATTCGATACTTTTTCGAAACTTGAAATGCGGAATTAATCGTAAACAATAATGTCTAGCATTTTTGCGTTTTTTTTTTTAGGGAACAACGGTTGTTACTAAGGACAACCGGTGTAGAATTTATGAACGTGGCGTGATTTCCGTGTTCACGATCGAGCATCATGTAATTTACACGGGCATGGCGTTAGAATTTAATTAACAATTAATTACTCACTAACGAAGTTAAATTTTTCTCTTGTTTTTTGAACGACCCACATATTAATCTCCCTTTCCTCTTTTATATCTATGAATTTCATTAAACCATATGATACAAATAATTCCTAAATCATAATCAGGTATGTTTTATAGTTTTATATAGTTATAAATTTTAAAATCAAATACAGGATACTGTATGTAATGAAATGAAATAACATAAAAGTGCATAAAATTAGAGAATACAAATCATTGCATCTTTCTTTCACTTTTCTACTATAGTAACACGTTTGTTTTGTTTATAATTTAATTTGTGAATGAAGCAAGATAACATCAATTTTTATACTACATGATAAATGATTCAAAATTGTTATATAGTGAGTACATTATATAACTTTTATCATCAGTTACTATAGACCCCTTCAATACTTAATCTATATCAGGAGTACCTTCGAAGTAGTAGTAGTTTCATATACTTTAAGCAGATAAGAACATCTTTTATCACATGTCAAAGTACAAGGACATCATGATATAGAAACAATAGGACATACGTACCCAAAAATTTTTGAATATTTATATGAATTTCATATTATGTATCCATTACTTTAATATTTAATCTTTTAAGAAAAGTAATAAAAATCTTAAATATTTAGCAAATATTGTATGCAAGAATATTTACAACTGCTCTATGTAATCAAAATTTTTTATAACTACCATAAAAAGAGAATAAGTGTAGCCTAAAATTGTTATCACAAAACATAAAATATGAATCATTAAAGTTGAATTTTATATTTTACAAAACTATAAAACGTTTATAAGTATGTTCCTGAAATGCTGAAAAATAAACAAAAAATGGGATTAATTGCAAATGAACACTTACCAACAATTTGTTGTTGTTGTTGTTGTTGTTGTTGTTGCTGCTGCTGCTGCTGTTGCTGCTGCTGTTGCTGCTGCTGCTGCTGCTGCTGCTGTTGATGTTGTTGCTGCTGCTGCTGCTGATGTTGCTGCTGCTGCGGTTGAAGTACTCTCTTCTCCTTTTCTGCCTGTTTCTCCGCAGGTGTTATGCCCACAGGAGGCAAAGGAACACCAGTATTTGAAGATACCGTTTGAGAAACCGTTTTACTCTTGGTCCAAGGATTCACAGTGGGTAGAGGTGCTTCGACGTATTTAATCGGCAGTGCCTGAGCATCCGCATCAATATCTGTCTCCTCCTTATCCTTGAGAATTTCTTTATTTCCAACATAATCTGCAGTACTTCTATCTCCTCTCTCCTTATGCGATCTTTCATTGCTCCCGCTGTGTCCTCTAACAGGATGCCTATGATCACGATGTCTGTGTCTTTCTCTATGCTCCCGCTGTTGTTCTCTCAACTTCTCCTTTCTTCTGGCGCTCTTCGGTGCCACTGTTTGAAATTCTCCATCGCTGCCAATATCTCCATTCATCTGCTCATTCTCAGTTTCCTGTTGCACCTCAACCTGACCTCCCTTTTGCACCTGATTGTGTTCCAATGAAGGATCCATACCATAATATTTCTGTGTGTTGAACCTCCTGCCAGTCCTCTGGTACGACTTGCCCTTGGCAACAAGATTTTGCGAAACTATGCGGTCCTTCACGCCCACAGGCTGAACCTGACTACTTATGTTCTCTTTGTTGTTGCCTTTAGTGTTGTTTTTAGGGTTCAGTATGCTCGCATAGGAGACCCCAGGGCCCTCGTCTCTGTCGGTACTCCCCTGTCCGCCGCTGGCCACCTTGGCCGCCATATTGGAACACGAAAAACACGAGGTCCGAACGCGAGAATGTAGACTTCTCACAGGAAGTCGCCGAGGGAGTGCCGGGGAACGTGGTGCGCCCTCGAGCACATGAACCTAGCCTCACCTAGCGCGAGAACAGTCTATCCTCCATGCTGTAGGCTCATGGTCGGCGCTTATTGCAATCTACTTCGAAACGCTTCCGGTGAAAACGTTCTTCTCAAAAAACGTCAACACGTGTTCACGTTTTCTCAAATTTCCTTAATGAATGTTTCAAAAGTCCCGGAAAACCGATCTAGGGGATTTTGGTGAATTTATAGCGTTCGGTTTGGAAGACACGAGGCAGCGTGGTTAAGATACACGCTGACTCGGCGATTTCCGAATCACCGGCACGAAATCGCGTAATCGATCACGATGATGATGATATTGTTCAGGATACCTTTCGTTACTGACGAAGAGTAGATTAGGTATGGATCAGACAGAGCACACCTCGTTACTGCGAGTAATTTTTCTTCCTCGAGGTCCTCTTCTTGTTCGAATATCTTCTCGTCGGGTTTCTCGTTGCCGTTCTTCCTCTTGTGGGTTTTTTAGGATTTTTCTTCGTTTGGTAGAGAGCTCAGAAGATACGTGTCGAAGTCGCGTTACCACGGATTACGTAAACACGACATTTTCGGTGATCTTTTTCCACGGAAAAGCGGTCCGCTAAACACATGTGGCCAACGCTGGCTCCTGGCCTTTACGCGAGCGGCTACCAGGCTTCCGGTTTGATCGATTCTGTTGTGTCCGATAGGTGGCGGTACTGAATCGACTTCCTGCTTCTCCTTATCCGCGAATTTCAAACGCAATCTCACTTCCGTTGTACCCTTGTTCGCTGTACCAGAGAATTAGTATTCGTATAATGAAACGATGACGTATAAAAGAATATTCAATCGTTAAAGATAATTGTATGATCGAAAATTCAGTGAATTTTATAATTAAAAAGTATTCGGTTAAGATTCATCAAGATTCAAGTAATCGATTTTTTAACAGTTTTTTTTCCCTCACTTTTGACGTCCCATGTTTTATTATTAAATATTAGTATTTGAAATGTTTTGCGATTATTTTTAAATATGCTAACATAATAATTGGTTCGTATGACGACTGCTAATTACACAGAGCTAGCTACTAACAGATAAGAGAATGACCATAATAAACAAGGAACAAGATAATTTATTGCTTTTTACAGAATATATTACAATTCATTAGTATTTCGTAAAGTGTTTATCTGTAATCCACTCTAGATCTACATTTATAGTTAACAATGTGTACACTTGATGTATAAAGAACAATACCAGTCTCCATGATTATTGTCACAGGTGTTAAGTTTGTAAGATTGTCCAAATCAACGACGATAGAAATTGTAAATTACCTATAAAAGAGAGACTGAGTACATAGCACTCCTTAATGAATATCACGCATGGCCACTAAAAATTTTGTCTCAAAAAATAAGGACATAGAAATTCCTTTTTCAATTGATTTACAGTTCCTGGTAAGAATTCCCCGTGTATCAACTGACTTGTGAAGGATACTTCTTCAAGAATCGTTCAAATGCTTCTGCTATAGTAGATCTGAAACAATATCGGAAATTAATAACAGTGGTAAAGAGTAATTTAGTAGAGCACCCAAACTAGTCGTTCAAGGTTACATACGCTACTCCACTCGTTTAAAATGAGCTTTTTAAAGTGAAAAGCAATTGTAACAACGAAACAAGGAGACGAGCGAGACCTTGAACGTTGTAGTCTATGTGTCACTGTTATAATAAAAATGAAGACTTCTTAGAGTACCTAAACACTTTCTGGTGAAGCAGGTACGCACTCACGTGACCCGCGTCTATATAACGAATTTCAGCACCGGGCCAAATTTTTTCCAAACTCATACATCCGTCGCGTGGCACGTAAGCATCATCTCTTGCACAGACCGCAATGATCAGTTCCGTGTCAACAGGTACTTCGAAATTTTTTAAATGCGTGCATTCGTCCATTATTCCGCACATAAATTGCAACGCCTCCCGTTCCCGCCATTTGTAGTCAGAAAACAGCGGGTGCTTCGGAACTGGTAATAAACAAACGCCTATTGCCACAGCGATACATATAACAATCATGCAAAAGACAAAGGTTCATGCTGTTTAGAACTGTAAACATTCGTTAGTAATAGTTTATGTTTCATTTAGCCCAGAACTGTACACGTGAATTTCGTCCAACCATAGTTTACATCTTATATAATCAGTGTAGCAGGGGATTCATATAGGATCTCAGATTATGTAACTTTTTAGTCAGTGTGCAGTTCTACACTTGAATACGTACAAAATATGGATAAAGTGGAATTGAAAACGTGTCAATAAGGCGTCACACGAAATTTAGTACTGAACGCAAACTTAGGTGATCTTGAATGTGGATCTGAGTCTTTAATGTAAAATAAATAAATATATGATTAACGAACTTGAAATTGGCAGAACCCTCGTTATATAGACAACACATTTTCGTATGAGATTCTACAGCATAACTGTAAAAATACTTGCCTTTGAGTACATTTGAATCTTTCAGCTTAAATTTGCTGGAAATAAGATTTAGAGGAAATATTTTCGCCGCTGCTTTTTCTTCGGCAACTTGTTGTTTTAAATTATTATTGTCATTACTTTTAGAGTCACTATTCTTATTTAATTTATCATTGATCACAGTCTCACTGGCAGTATCAGGTTTCTTATTAGCCCCTTCAGACTTTAGTTCATTGACTCTGTTCATACTCATTGGATAGTGTTGAGCAAAGTGTTGGCCCGCCAAAAACGCATCCTATAAATATAATTAATCTTTTGTCTTTTACTTGCTATTTATAATTAATTGTCCTGGTGAAAAACGATTGTTTGGCTACGCACATCCTTGCCAATAATTTTGACCATCTTGGCAAGATCGTTTTGATAAAGCTCGTTTGCAAAATATTGATTTTCTAAGAGTGTCCAATTAATTGAAGCACTCATCACCCCTTGAGTAAAAACTGGCGACGCAGTCGACCACGAGAGGCAAGGAACTAATGGTATCGGTTTCGGCCAATTTGTCGCTGCCAGAGAAGCCATCTATAAATTTAGAAATTTGTCAAGCAACAGTGGATAACTTAAGTATCTGTGTTAAACATTAAAGCATGTGGTAAAGATACAAACATGGCCACCCATGGAGAGTCCGGTCAGCCCTAGTGGTCCAAAACCTTGTTGCTCGCACCAGTTTAGTAAAACAATCGATTCCATGATCAAGCATCCTCCCATGATGAAAATATCACACACATTATGCAAGCTAGAACGTCTGAAGCATATAAGAATGTTGACATGTATATAAGAATATTATAAATTATGATACGTTTTCAGTATTACAAACCTTCTGAATACAAGTTCTTACATTTGATTCTGTGGCTTTCTTAGGCCGTAAAAGGGATTTTCCAATAGCAAAGATGCAATTCCTGATTCTTTGAGCAAGGGCTTAGCAATCAAATTTCTTCTCCTCCAAAAAAACTATTAACAAAGAAAATAATCAATTTATAAATGCAGAAATGTAGGTACTATAAAAGTAAGATTTGATGTAATTGGGCTGTTGTTAACTTACATGATCTCCAGTTCCAGCAAGATGTATACAAATGGGATTTGTTTTTTGCGAATACCACTTACGTGGCAGAACCAATTGAAAGTGAGCAGTTATTGTCTCATTTGGCATTATTCCAGGAAGGTGTTTCTCCAAGGGGCTTTCAAAACATCCTTCAATTATATGACAATCTGACCATTCTTCATCCTATACGTACAAACATTTATAAGATGATTCAATTGAAATTATTATCTAAAATTATTTATAAACAACTGACTCTCAAGGAGTCATTGCCTCCTTGTTAACAACTTTTAGAACCTTTTGCAATCCTTTTCATTTATCCTAACATCACTTTTTAACAAGTGATACTATACCTTAGTTATGTCAATCGGATAACTTCTTGGTATGAGATTATAACATGTTTCTCTATTGGCGATAACTTTCCTGAATTTAAAAATCCTGTAACGAAAGTTCATGCATTAACATTCAGGTTTCACAAACTACTAAATTTCTACAAAGAAACCACATCTCGAACTTAGGTAAAGTGAAGCGGCTTCTCTGCAAAACATCACCATTTTGCTTGAATAGTAGTTAAATTATGTTCTACAAGAATGTAAAAAGGCAATTTTGAGTAGAATCAGTAGTGAAGCCAGCAATCAAACTTGAATTTCAACGCTTGTTTCATAATTGATAGAACAATCTCGAACATGGCCAAAATTTGAAGTACCTTTAACTCGAATGTAAGGAAGGTTAGGCGTACCTTTTAAGGTTGTGAGGACTGCCCCAACCCTTCGTGAAGAATTTTGTGAGCAGTATACTCCTATAAACAGCGTCTAAGCGACTCGGTGGCATCGCAAATAAAATAATTCAAATAAATTTCAGCCGGTATTGTGGTATCGTGGAAATTTCTCTCAGAAAGCGATTAATTTCATTCTCTCGACTCCGAAGTAGATTTCTTGTGAGAACTATCATGTCTCGATTTTTTAAAAAATTTCACGGGGCATTGTCTTCCTTTTTTCTTTGGAGAATCGTCCGAATGATCGATGAACTGATTAGGTGATATTATTGATCATACGATCGGATCCGCTATCGTTCCGCGAGTGGATCGCGCGCGAACTCTAACTTCTCGCATCTTCGCCTCCGAGTACTACTTATAATCGTAATTACACGATGATCAATCACGACTTCCTTCGAAATACGGATCGATGTCATCCACCGGAAGTGGACAAAGACACTCCGGCAATTTTGATAGGGAAGATGATGATCGAGAAATTTGAAACAGAAACCTAAACAATTTGCGAATTTCGACGTGACGCCTGAGACATCTGACGGATGGATTTTTAACCTCTAAACATGTACACATGTGTTAGTCTTGTACATGATCGGATCTATATACATAGGGTGGTCTATTTAAGTTTATTGAGTAGTATTTCCTCTGAATTCAATGTGCAACGTGATCTATTTATAGATGAAGAACATTATATCTCTGAGAGGATATAATGTCTTGTTTAGTTTCTTTGAATTCTGGATCATTTTTAGAGTACCTTGTCGATACTAATTTTGTTTTGTATACAGGGTGTTAAGGCTTTAAACTTTGGGAACGTATGATACTTGCAAAGAGGAATAAAAAATGTCTAATCAACATAGGTTCTAAGATTAATCGTTTGAATGTTGTAAACATTTGAACATGTTCCTTATGTTGATAGAGTCCGTTCGGAGAACGCACATAGGCGTTCACGTAGTGTACTTATTTAATGAGCTTAACAAACCTCCGCACATGACGTACGGTTATCGTATGAATTTCTGCACTGAAAAACTGACTTCCTTCAAAAACCTGAAAATACATCGAATGGAACCATATAACTATTATGGAGAACATTTGTGGAAATTACTAAAAAGAGGTGAAATATCTGTAGGTGATGAAGTTACGTGCAACACCCTATATATACTGTTTTAATTGCAATCGATTGTACACGATATATTCGATTTTATATAAGAACGATAAACAAGATCAGTGTGAAGCAAAGTCGGGAACGATTTTGTAGGTATATAGAATCAAGTTTGTTATATTCATAGTTATTGAAGAACTATACTGAGAATAATTCACAAGTTTATTTTATTTAAACGAAATGGAAATGATACGAACTTATTATAAGTAGAGTATGCTTTTTACAATTTACGATGAAATACAGTAATTAATAAACGGATATTAAATACAGCAGATACGATTTTCGAGAAAAAAGCTGTTGTAGATAATATTTTTTTACTCGTTTGGTTTCGTAACAGTTCGTGATACGTGTTGTTACGTTGTTTAACGTGGACACGTTACTGAAGTAGATTACACATATCAACGTCATCATTCAGAGAAATCAAACGATCTGGGAACACGGTTTGCAAAACATCCATTGAAATTCGCGCGGTATGGCAAGCAGTACCATTTTGCTGAAACCATAACTTTCTGCCTTTGTGTTCCATAGAAAATATGGATCAGCGTTTAAATTATACAATTCACTCACATAGATACATTTGCATTCTGTATTTCCATTTGCATAGGTTGAAGAAATAACATTACATCCTTTTGCATCAACTCAAAATCTCTAAATCGAATTTTAAATTCTCTTAGTAGCTCTACTATATGATTGAATCTAATAAATGATGAAACTTTCCTGATGTGTAGAGCGTGAAATTTTACGTAATATCGATGACTTCTATAAAAATCGAATTGTATAATAATTCTGGTAAGTTAGACCGCATAGCTTTTTGCTCGAGGTTGTTTACGATATAAATTTTAACCATATTATACCATAAACAACCAAGATTGTTTAGGGTATAATAATATTGATTTATACCATAAATAATAACGATTGCCCGGGTCTCACCACGTGGAGGTAGCTACGCATGGAGACCCACCCTATCCGCGGCCCAGCCACCCTCCTTTTCGTGAAATTTAATTATTTATTTTTTTTTAATATATTCGCCTCTTGGTACACGTTTACAAAACGTTCGATCGCCGAAGGATTTGTAAATACGTAGCAAGAAGTGTTTTTGTACGAGCCTACCCGGACTAAAGTGAACGTACATTACATGCATCAATCTTATTCTTAAAATAATAAATTACATCGTTCTTATGAAACTAATAACTTATCATCTAGATTAACATATTTTCTATGGCCTGTGAAAAAAATATTATACATAATAATTAAAAATTAATAAGCAGTAATTAAAAAATAACCTGCCTATCGTGATTGTTAAATTCTAGCTAACAATGTGTTTAATCAAAATCGTGGAAGTATCGTCCATCTTCTTTCTTCAAAATCCCACGATGTTTTCTGAAATAAACAATCTCTTCGTGATTAAAAATATGATATTCTACCTAACAACATATCTAATAAAAATGTGGACGAACGAGAATATTTATGTCTCAGTTTGTTTTCGTTTCAGATTAGACGTGCCCTACCTAACAATGTCTCTGAGTAAACATGAGGGACGAACATGATATTTGACATGTTCGGATGATATCATATCAAATTAAATATCTAAATCTCTACCTGACAATATTTCTAATAATAATTAAAGATTATGAGAGGATATGAGTTTCTGATCGTTCGGATTTTCTTATTTTTCAATATAAATCCGAAGCCCTGCCTAACAATACATCTAAGAAAAATTTGGGGAAAAACAAAATTGTACTTATTTCTAATTTTGTTACCTTATCTTCTTTTAATAAATCTCACAATGTTTGCTGAAATAAATGTTCTGTACATTGATTATTACATTTCTGCAGATTCTTTGGGTTAAAATTAAGAATCTGGGTGCCTACCTAATAACATATCTAATTGGAAGTAAAAAGAGGAACCCTACCTACTCGGGTGTCTAACAATAAGTGAAAAAGGGAAACCATACCTAATTTTGTGTATCTAAATGAAAAAGGGGAACCCTACCTAATTGTGTCTCTAAGTAAAAAGAAGGAACCCTACCTAATTATGTATCTAATTGTAAGTGAAAGGAAAACTCTACCTAACCATGTAAGTACGAAGGGTTAGGTAAGTAACACAATGTCAACATTAACTATTAAAACTACATGATGATGTTATTCTTTTCTTCTGTCTTCTTTTCTGCAATTAAACAATCCCACGATAATTGCTGAAATAAATACACTACATTGATTTACATTATTTAACCAGAATCTTTCATTTCAATGAAGAATCTGAGAGTCTACCTAACATTTCATCTAATTCAAAGAGACGAAGCCTACCTAACCACAGGTCCAATAAGAAAAATCCTGATAGAATATACCATTTTTTTTCTATCTTCTTTACAAAACCCCTCGACGTTTCTAAAGTATTTCGGCGTGTTTCAGTTCAAGTTTTTCGTCCGTCTTCTATGTCCACGTTGGTATCTAAAACATTCTCTAAACTGATTAGTTAAAAATTAAACAAATCTTCAAATTCTTCTTTCTTCAGTCCAACTTCTTCTTTCATCTTCCTAAAGCCTTGTTGCTAACTGAAACATTCTCTAAACTAATTAGTTAAAAATTAAACAAATCTTCAGACTTCTTTCTTTAGTCTGTAATGAAATACCCTTCTTATGTTAGCAATTGGACTCACGATGATTCTGAAAAATAAACTGATACAAATTTAGTAAAAGTAGAAATAATATTGCATCTTACGTATTTTGAATATTAAAATCCTTCCGAATCCTGTGAAAAATCCTGTTACAGAAATGTAGTCATGTAATTAGTTCGCTGAAGAGAAAAAAATTATTGAATATGTAAAACTGAAAGGGGAAAGTGCAATCAAATAAACCGAAACTTCATCTCAGTACTAAGATGAAAAAAGAAAAAAAAATTACGGATTATTAAATTTCGTTTTACAAATATTTGACGCGTAAAAAATATCTCGAAATATAAAGATGTAGTTATAATCATATATATCACACTTGATGTATTTATTTATTGAATTATTTTATCTTTTTTTCTAAATATTCGAAAGTCTTCAATTTTTACGAATTTTTTCCCGTTTTCAGTTTAAACATATATGTAAATAACTAAAAATATCCAGACATTTAATGAAAAGTTAGAACAATTACATTTTGCTGCACTGTATTATACTTGTGATAGTTATTCAAACAAAATTATGAAAAACGAATGATGGTGATTTTAATAAAAAAAAATATCTTTACTATCGATATGTGACCATCGAATTCCATTTATAATTTTAATATAATATTAATGCAAGCTTTTCATAATTCACATGAATTAACAATAAAAAAATTCCGCGAGCAAACTTTGATTTAAGCGACGCTGTTTCGAAAATTTATAAATATATCTACTATTTTTGCAAACTTGGAAAATTAGGAGCGAAAGGATCCCCCGAGAAATTTTGTAACTCCAATAACGAAATTCATCACTATTCTTAATAAAATTTAAAGTGGCTGTACTGTTTAAAAAAAATGAAACGTCATAATGTTCATAGAAATTTATATGTCAATGAAACCAAAAAAGTCAATCTATTGAATATTAATAATATTATGAAAAATATATTACTGTATCACAACAAGTAAATATATGTACATTTTTAAGCAGTATTTCCCTAACAAACCCTCGACATGAAAAGAAGTTCTGAAAAGGTTTGCTTAAAACAAGACATTCACAAGCCAGAAGGGCATTTAATCCACTCATTTTAAGCAAACAGCGCGTGAGTGGTATATTCTTCATTTCGCAACTCTAATTTATTTAATATAATATGAAAAATTTCCCCAGAGCAGCCCTGAAAAGGGCTCCTCGTTGATATTCACAACTCTAATTAAAAAAAAAAGAAAACACGGACACTTTTGTGCTTTACAATTCGCAACACTAACTCTGCGAAATCTGTCGCAGTTTACCAGCTTGCGACAAATAAACAAGTAGCTATTTTGGCTGCATAGGACCATATCAAAATGGTCCAAGTGGGACCATATATAAATGATTCAATGGGGACCACATAAAAATGGTCCAAGGGGGACCATACAAAAATGGTCCAAGGGACCATCAAATTGGTCCAGCAGGTCCCAGTCATATATTCGGGCATTTCATCAAACGCAACTCTAATTCAAAACGCGATCAATCATTTTCGCAACTCTACGACTAATTTATGTATATTTGGTCATCAAGACCGCAACACTAAGAAAAATCAGAAATATGTAATACAAAACAAATTTTTAAATTCTATCAAAAAGCAAACGCGATCAGTCTTTTGTCGCAACACTAAACAAACTCGATCAGAATTGTCCACAACGCTAAGACAATCGCGACGACAATTTTTCGCAACTCTACAGCTAATGTTATCTGTACTATTCATTTGCAAAAGAAAAATTCAACACAATCAGTATTCTTCGCAACGCTAAATCAAACGCGATCGATCATTCGTAACACTAATTCAAAACACGATTTCGCCCAAGGCACTGGGTGATGGGCCATAGTGCAATGGCCATAGAAGCAATCTACTACTACTACTACTACAACTACAGGCGAGCATAGTGACAGAGTAGTATCCAAAATAATGACTACGCATCATTGAGAGCATCGAATACTTTCAAGGATGCCTAATCATTCGTTGCATTCCTCTTCGTAGCAGTTTGCCGGGCCTTTTCGGCTCTCAGCCTTTTCTTTCTTCGGGCTCCTGCTCTCTGAAACCTCATCGAAAACAAAAACTCGCGGAACTAAAGAGATGCTTTGTGACGATCAACACGATCATGAAGATCTCTGATCTTCACACGTGCAAAAGCATCTCGTGCAAGGAAACGAACGTTTCGAACCTATCCTTCCGACCGCGTACGCGACTTAAAATTAAGTTCGAAGAGTTCACTCGAAAATCTGAGTGATTTGACTATGCTAGAGCAGGTTCAAAACGTGACAGATTCATCGTGAACACTTCGTCCCAGGTCCAGGTTTATCACGTGCGAAAAGGAGCCTACCCGAATCAGACAATGTGATAACCTGCCCTGGCCCTTCCTACTTACATCTAGCACGCATACCAGAAAGAAGCTACCTACCTACCTAGCCCTATATTAAAAAATTGGCAAAACTCAATCACACCAACACACCGCTCCATGGTTCTCACTCATCAACTCGGGTGCAATGGGCCTAACCTAGGGAGAACGTCACGCGGGACGTCTCCAACACCCGAGCTTATGCAACACATTCATACTCTAAGAAATGTACGTACCATTTCCTGAAATCGACTGGCAAGCGCAGTGACCATTTGTGATTATTTATAGAAATTTGTAATTGTAAGTGAGAATAAAAATGCATGACGCTTACAAGGAACAACGCGTTTCGTCTAATATTTGTTTACCGAGTCAATATAAATGTTATAATTAATAATGGTATGGTATGTATAGAATAGAGAATATAGATTGTTAAATCAACGTAAATCTCACAGCCTAACGACACATACACATGTGAGACTTACGTGGTGCATGATACACTAACGCTTGCCAATCGCTTGAAAATTTGATTAAATCTTATGAACTAGGTCATCGTACCCATTGTCTTCACCCACCCAAGTAGCACCTGGGCACATGAGTGGGATTAGGCAATGGACACGGAATTATATGCCTGAAAAACCTGAGCTAAAATAATGATTAGTAAATGAGAGATCTAAGCGGACTAGTATTATTTCGTTTCATTTATTTATGAAAAATGACTCGACAATTGAAAAATTTATGTGAAAAATTGAAAGACTACGTAAAATAACTCATCTATTGAAAAATTTATATGAAAAATTAAAAGATTCCATTAGCAAAATGACTCAACTATTGAAAAATTGATATGCAAAAATGTCTCTAGGCAATCAAAAAAATTAGTCTGAACATTGAATAAAATTTATTTTACACAGAAAATCCTCGGGTGTGTCGATATAAAAGTAAATTTCGAAAGATGCGTTCTCACGAAGCGTCCTTCTTGTACATATATTTTTACATTGAAATGCGATAAATTGAATGTAAACGGATAAGAATATAAAAAATGCGATAATCATATTTATATCAATACCGTTAACGTGACTCTAATTTATTTTAAAGAAATTGAAAAAGTGGAAATAGCGAAATCGAGGGGTACCCGACTTCACTACTAAGTGCTAGTTAATTATCGAATAGAATTCAATAATTAATTCGTACCATGGATAATATTCATTTGATAAACTCTACTATATCATTTGATCAACATTTATTTTGATACATTCTCGCGGTATAAATTTAATTTGCATATGCAACGTACAATAAGATCCTAGCCTGCTCTAATAAATAACAGATGATGATTACTACCACGAGTATGTTCTAATATCAGACTTGTGGTCACTATGCTCGCCCAAAAACTACTATACAACCAGTCTCGCTGACAAGGCATGAAAGAAACATTTCATAAAATGAATTGAAATTTCTTTAAATATTGTTTAAATTTAATCCAAAGGATCGTAAATAAATTAATAAATCAACGTAATAAGTGCGTCGGGTTTATGTCACGAAAACGGTTGGTTAACATCACGGAATATCGAATTAATTAATAATAAATAAATGTAAATTAATAATTAATTACTTCTTAATGATGCTAAACGAAGGCTGTAGTAGACAGGGAACGCGCAGATTTCTGGTTAGTATCGATTATATGATAATTACATGTGAGTGCGTATATTTATGCGAGCAAGCTGTCAACGCGCATTATCAGTTCGACGTTCGCGAGGCAAATGATAACGTGCTGCGCGTCAGCGCCAGTGAACTTCATTGCGCATGGAGTGGGGGATGCACCTGATTAGACTGCGCTCGACCCCCCCCCCCCCCCCCACACACTTACGCTAACATGTTTCGCGCATTATCTTCGATTTCCGTACCCCTTTGGAAAATTTTGAAAATACGACGGTCATTGACGGTCATCTTCTAACGCCTTCAATCGTGTACTTTCGTTTCAACGTGTTCACTGACTACATTTTTGAGATTATTTCAGTTGTTTGATTAATTTTTCACATTTTACAATATAATATGTTAAACTATTACTGATTTTTATTATATTTATGGTTTCATTTTTTGTTAATTAACTCAATATATCGAACGTGATCTAACTGCTTCCACGTTTCTTGCCAGTACACATATAATTTCATTTCGTTCGTTTCGACTAAATTTCAATATTTTATAATATCTTCTGCATACATTATACATTTTTGCGATGTTCAAGGGACTAAACGTTCCCGCCTCATTATCAGTAGTGTAGTTAGTGTAACATTTAATGGTTATATTTCTAATTCGTTATAAAATAAATCGTACTGTTTCGACCTTGAATGTTCGCTGTTTTATATTTATAGATTGTTTGCACTATATTAAATTCTTATACTGTACATTTTTGCAGTTTGATCTACAGAAATGATCGATAAGCAAAGTTTTATATTTTTGATCACAGAAGAGGTAGAGAATAGAGTACTGACGCAATGTATTTTTATGTTATACGGTTTTGAGGCTTTAGACACAGACGAGATATAAGAATAGACCAATCACCATATAGACTTTCGTGGCCCAATGTGACTGCCATACCGACTTCGAAATTCGACACTGATTTTAGCGTCCTCTGCTCATGAACGACGGCCACTTGATAAAGTATTTATTAAAGAAGTATTAGTATGAGCCAGCAGCACTCATGTGTAAATGCGTGTGTGCTTATAGAAAGTAGATACGCTTGATAGACAATTGTCGGCTCGATGTAGCGACGATTTGTGTCTCGTGAGTATTTCTCGGGTGCTTCAAGGGTTCACGCTGTGTTGACGCTGCGTTGACGTCGTGCCGACGCTGCGTCGACGTCGGTATCGGTAAAATGTATATGCCGGTAAAGCTTTGTCTTTAAAAAATCAAGGTTTTCGCATTGTAAATGACCTTGTCATATGGTTTGAATCAAAGTCTGTTGAAACAGAACATTACTACGATAGGTACTATAAGAAAAAATAAGCCGGAATTACCGAAAGAGATTTTCATCAACAAACGCAATGTATTATCATCGAAATCTTTTGTATGCAAAATACAACAATAGTTTCATATGTACAAAAAAAAATAAAAATGTTTTGCGTCTGAGTGCATTCCGTCATGATGCCAGAATTTCGCATGAATCGCACACAAAACCGGAAATAATCTTAGATTATGACAAAACTGAAGGTGCTGTAGGTACTTTAGACCAAGTTATAACGAACTACACACGCAAACGGCAAACGAGGAGGTGGCCTACGGTCATCTTTTTCAATGTGATCGATGCATCTGTATACAATATCTTTGTCATTTGGCGTGAAATTGATCCAACTTGAAAAGCAGAAAAATTATATAAAAGACGTTTGTTTTTGGAAGAATTAGGGACTGAATTTATAAAACCACTGATTCAAAGCAGAACAATGTCACCAGGGACATTAGTAGTTATTCAAATAGTACAAGCATCAAGGCAACAACTATCCGAGAGAGCAAGATGTTAATATTGCCCACCATCCAATAATAAAAAAACAAATACAATGTGCATAAAGTGCAAAAAAACAAATCTGTAAAAAACACACGTATTATTGTTGTACTAACTGTAAAAATTAGAATATCGTATATTTTATTACTTTTAAATTTACTATTTCTATCTTACTTTTTTTATCAATTCTGTAAATAAATTTTCATTTTATTAAATATTTTAAATTAGTTACTGTATCCTCATGTAACAAGCATAAGAATATCATATTATAGCCTAGTTTCCAAAAATATGTAGGTAATTTCTTACGCCGGGTCTATATGACCCGAACACGATTAGTGTCAGTTTTGATGAACACAGTAGAAGGGTTAAATGGGAAACAGTGTTTTTCCTCATAGTCACGTGGGCCATGCAATAACGAATACAATCTTGTACCATTGTATGACCTTAAAGTGTAAGGGATAATTGTAGGACCTATGTTCATAAAATATTTTTGATTTTCATTTGTGAGTACTATGTAGCAAAAATGTCGTATGCTGTCGAAGATTAATGAATCATCTTGAGTTAGAATCTTTAGTAAAATTAAAAATTAGTGAAGAACGCTAAAAATCAATATTATTTCTGGAAAAAAACTGTTGAATGTTTGCATCATTTGATTTTTAAAATTTTACAGATCATCTTAAGGACCCTAAGAATGTAGCAATCAAAGGAATCGGTTGGTCGAAGGTCTAAAGAGTCACAAATTGGCGTCAGGGCGATAATCAACGGGCAAGATGTTAGCTAGGAATACTGATGTTGAAGAGAAGCGGTAGAACGAAAGTTGCGAAAGATCTAGTCCAGCTGGTGATTCCACGATCCCTGTAGACCGAACGTTTCCCATACATAAATAACGCCTCGCCTACACCCACCCGTATTATATGGTCCCATTATATCGTATTATATCAACTACCTATTATCCGAGCTGCTCTCTCGTTGCTTCATCTCGAGATAGCGTCTGATGAAGGGGACGTCGCAGACCAGACTTGTCAATGACCCATTCAGTCTCAGTTTCAGTTCAGTTTACTTCAACTGACAATTGAGCTTTAGGTCTTCAGAAAGTTCCATTAGATTCACATTCAGTTCACTTCAATTTAACTAAGATGCGTCTAAAATTAGAAACTGAAAAGCGTTCTTTACTTCTTCATTGTCAGCTGAATTGAAAGGTTTCTGCTGAGAGTTCGACTGACAGTTTAAACAGAAATTGCAGGGCAGCCTCAATTGAACTGATAATTTAACGTTTTTTCGAACTGTAAGATCTCTGTATACGCCGGTTTAAATAACAACTAAATTGCAGGAGAAACTTCAGAATTCAAACAGAACTACCCATCCAAACAGACTTTTATAACCATTTGGGACTAAAGCAACCTGTACTCCTAACTGCATACTTCACTCTATCTCATCTGTAAAGATCCAGTCACTAGAACTATGAACACGTAATCGCATTAGCTGACAGCATACCGCGTATTTAGCTTCTCTATTATGGACCATATTACTTCTCCGATAGATTAACGTTCACCGCTCGAATTTCAGATCATCGGAGCATCCTTTTTGCTGGAACTGCACAGGGTCACCTCGATGATGATTCGCGTAGTAACGAATCTTCACGAACGCCGGCTGTCGCGCGAGCAGATTGCAAGCACCTGTCCTTACAGAAAATATCCATCGGTGGATATTCACGACGAAGGTGGCACGGCAGAAGGTTTGTCAGCTGCTACCGCAGCTGAGGTAACCGATCGTCCTCGAGTATACCGCTCTACGTGCGTGTACACCGATCAAAAATTCCCCTTTGGATACGTCGTGGACCGTGCGCCTCTCCATCTCGAATTTCTTCATCGCGGCCACAGATTTTTCAATCTGCCGATCGCGGGCCCACATACTTTCTATGGATTATATTTCATCGTTAGCCGATCGAATGCTTGCTTTCTAGCTGGAATTAATGGACTTTGGTAGGCCAGAGACGACCGACCACCAGATTCTAGCCAGTGAATCGAGAATTGAATGCTCCAGTTTTTTTCTACGAGAATGTCGCTTCTTCATATTTTGCTTACGATATTATGTAAGAGAAACACGTGTTTCATTTAGATAGTATAATTGTACTTTCGAATTTTTATGTGAAAACGTATGTCATTGGAGAACGTGGAGGATGAGTCGTGGCTTTTCAGACAGCAGTTTCAAGGACAATGAATACAAGATTCCCATTATTTGAAATTGCAGAAGTATTTATAAATATGGTCTGTTTTGTAAAATGAGCATTTCGTAAATGAAGAATAATATCATAGACTGTGAAAATGTCAAATACTGTATAAGGTGTGCTAAAAAAGGGAATAAAAGATTTTAGAACCATCATGATAGAAAAGAATCATTTAAGTCAATCCTGACAGTGATATGGTGAGATAAAAATTAAAATCCATCCCCAGTTAATTCCTAGTTTGATTTTTTTATTTATTTTCTGAAACGCTGATTTGGCAAAGTTTCAGGTGCAGCTTCATAGCAGACGATCCTGCATCTCCTGAAAACTGAAGATTGCAACAACTATACGGCAGTGAAGTATAAAAGTAAAGTTTCTGAAAAATAAAAGAATATTTAATATCATCGTACAAAGTGTTACGTGTTATATAGCATGAAAGATAATACGTAATGTGTGCACGATATAAACTTATGGCGCGTGTCAGCCTCGAGTTTCCGAAACATCACCATGAAAAATCCAATTTTTTGTGAAGACGTGGAGCGTGCAGGTTGGTTTCAAGTTTCCCGTTCGATAGATCAACAATTTTTTTAGCTCATAGGTATTTCAAGTTTTAGGGATATTTTGGAACCCCGTGTTGCTTTTATTTTAGAATGAAACAAGTGTTTTACATTAATCAATTTCTTTACAACATTTTCATCAAGGTCGATATAATAACAAATTCAACAGTGATTTATATTAACACTTTCAAATTCTGTTTCTTATTTACAGATTAAAGAACAAAAAATGAAAAAAGGAGAACATGACTACTAAAAACGATTTTCGTCTTGAATGACAGGTATACAGAAAGGAAAACTGCTCTATGGTGTCTATACAATTTCACTGAGGAGAGCGAATAAAATTATTTTTTATTAATAAATAATAATATGTATTGGCAATTTCAAATCCTATTTATCGTTTACAGATTATTATTTCTCTCTACAACAAAAGGAGGAAGGATAAAGAAATGAAAGACGCAACGAAGACAAAAATAAACAGAAGAGTCTGCTGACAACTAAATTAAAGAAAGAGACTATTAAAGAGACTCATTCAGAGATACATAATAATCCTTATGCGGTGTCTACTCAAATTCAATCAATCAATTAGAGAAACAAGTAACTTTATGGCATCCATTTAAATCTCAATTATCAAGAAAACTGAATTGAAATCTCGACGGTCAATGACCACCGCCAAATTCACAATCTCTCCGCAATCAGACGAACAGGTAAAAGAGAACTCATTCAGTGGTGGGGGACCGCCACGTGACCGAGCGCGTGTTCAACAATAACAGCTGCACTGTTGCTGTTCCCTCAATTCACGTTCGGTCTCCGTCGAGGCAAGATCTTCATGAACTTTCCGAACAAAGCCTTCTCGACCGTCGTGTTAAAAGCAAACAATTTCAACAACCTCAAACTGCAACGAATCGGTTAATATTCATATTCGCGTATCGATTTCTGTTTGTCCTGAGAATTTCATTCGAGAGGATCAAGGAAGTATCGTTTTACCGGGTGGTGAATCTTGGAAATCGGATTTTAAGCGTTCAGAGATAGAAACGTGATCGATGTGCGACTCGAAAGAACCTCGTGGGTTGCTGTGAATCGAAGAAACGACAATCGTAGTTAACTTTCGAAGAGAAGGCATCTAGGAAGCAGGTTCAAAGACGAAGATGCTTCCTGCACGTGGATTAATCGCCATCGCGTTTGGGCTGTACTTGCTGTCTGCTCTCCTTGTGGTAAGTGAATTTCGATGTCACAGGGTGTCAAAGGTTGTTCAATAATTTACAAACGTACGCTGAAGCTTATTCAGTGAATTTATCATTGCAGTGTAAAAAAAGAACCATTTGTTAAGCAATGTGGGTTCATAAAAAGCAGTCTTTTCATTAAACAGAAACTTTTTGTTTCTTTGTGAGACTGTAGAAATTGAGGAAGGGATATTCCAGAGATGAAGTGAAATTGTATTAATCTTTCTGTTGCTAAGTGATAATTGAAATCTTGATATTTTCATTATTAGTGAATGATGCGATTTCAAACTCGAAGAATGTCAAAATAACGAAATTGTCCTTTCACTTTTGGTTCTAAACTATATGTTTATCATTTCATTGGTAGTGAAATATAAAGTACTGTTAATGCAGGTATTCAACATAATCTCGAGTGTACAGTGAACAACGATTTACAGATGAAACAGGATGAATTGCGTAAGAAACATCACTATGATTCTCGAACGATACGAAGGAAACGAATAATTCTTAACAATTACTCCGGAGAGTTAGTAAATATTTGTGCAGGATCGATTGTGGCAATTAAAGGTAGAATCATTTCCTTCGGTCGCAAGTTCGTTGAAGAGGAGAAGGAAAGAAAAAAGGGGCTGTGAAGTCGCCGCAATTTCCTCGCTGATCCCGGCAATTACGGAAATTATAAAAAAGAACTCTACTGCGAGTCGCAGTCATCATCGTGGCGATGTGTTCCGTTTCTGTCACGTTCGTTTCGTTCGTTTAAGAAATGATGAAAAATTTCGAACACGACTATTCTCCACGGAAAATGCCGAGGAAATTCGCTCCGGCACGACCGCGCTCCAATTCTGCACGGTGTTCAAAAATTCACAAGACCTTTATTTCCAGACTGGATTATGGACTTAAAATATCCATAGTCAATAATTATAATAGTCTTCAATAAGTGCCCTATTCTTTATTATGCTTGCAGTTGTTCTTCTGGAATAATAACTAGTTATTGTTTAGAATGTTGTGGATATTAATTTGTATTCTTGTGTCAGACTAACACTTTTCATTCTTAGTAGGAGCTTTGACTTTCGGCGTAATTATACGTTATTATTATTTACACTGCTCAATAGAATTAGGGCATTATATACATAAATGATTGATTTGTTAACCTAAAAGGGGATAAAGTTATGTAGTTCAAAACGTTCAACGAATAAAAACATTAAAATGTTAGGTGTACAATAGTCGTTTCATTTCTTATATTTGTCGGACTATGTAAAATTATTCAGAAGTAATTGTTGCAGACAAAAAGGAAGTTGCACGGTAAACTAGAAAATGACTGAACGAGATAGTCCGAGTAATGTCTTTATATAACGCATGGCTAGAAGCCATAATGAACGAAAAATTATAATACCACATCGTCAATCGTAAAAGTATCAATTTGCTTCATTCATTTATTTTATGGTCGCCCGACTGAATGTGAAATCTCTTCTTATTCGCATTTCTTTGAACAGAACGCTGCATTATGGATAATATAATCGGAGGGAGGATGAAGAAATAAATTGAGGGTTCAGAAGCTTCGTTTTGAAAGAGTCGGCGATAGGGATTCGAGAAGAGTGGATAAATTTAATCTCTATGAAATCCAGTTTACAGAAGCGACAGTTTAAAAGGCTTTTCACGATCTTCGATTGTCGACTTTCTCCCCATCGACCCCTCCCATAGTTCGCGTGCAAGTGGACAGTGACAGTATTTCGCACTTTGTTCCCCGTGTGTGTGTATGGGAATAGTAGCCGCTTAATATACCATGAAAACGAGCTTTCTCGGGTACAGGTAGCCTTTTGTCAGCTCCCACGACTCCTTTACCCTCTATTTAGACATTTTATTGACGCCCGACTTTCTTGCTCGACTTCTTTTGCACCTGTTACCTTGCACCCACCTTACCCACGGTTTCTCCCTTTTCTTCATTTCAATGTCATTGAATTATTCAGCTCGTCTTCTCTCTTTTTTCAAGCACCGTGTCATTTCTAATACTGTTCCATTTGAAACTGTAACAAATATTCTATAGATTCTATAAAAAGTTACAAATGGATTTTTATAGAATAATTCTGATATTTTTTAATCGGCTCCAGATGCATCTGGTGATCGTCGTTGTTCAAATGAAACGAAGCCAGTCAATTGTTGGACAAAGTATGCTACTCAACATAGTCAGTGAAGTTCACAGAAAGCACAGAAATGAATGTAAAGCGTTAAATTAGGTAGTTCTGCTGGCAGAGCATATTCTTACGTCATTAAAAAAATAGGGGGCAGCATAAAATTCACGTTGAAAATGAAATACATCCCGGCATCTTCTTTTGTATTCTGTTTACTGCCACTTGGCCGCATCTTTTGATCTTCCGCGACTCCCCTTTCTCGCCTAATGTTCTATTCCGTTTCCGCGTGTCCGCTTTTGTTCCTGCCTCTGATTCACTTTTTCCTCCACTTTTCGTGAGGAACTTTTCTCCGCCGTCTGGCCGCGTTTATTCCGCTCTTCCGCTTTTTCTTCCGTGTTTTCTGACCGCACCAGACTTTCTTGGATCCCTCTATTCTGCGTTGTGTTACGAGCCCTCGGCGTTATCTTCACTGTACGTCGACCTTTCGGCCTGAATCCTAATGCATATATGCATGCACACACGGACACGAAATAAAGGGCTCTCTTCCTGCACGTTCTCCTTTTTTATTCTTTCCCTGCCTCTCTCTCTCTCTCTCTCTCTCTCTCTCTCTCTCTCTCTCTCTCTCCCCCGTTCTTCCGACTGTCGTTAACCGGCCATGTGAACTGATTTTTATCTATGACCGATGATTTTTGCCGGTGCACATAATTAGCCAGCTGAATTCGACAGCTCGAGGCGTTGGGATCGCTGGTTCTACCTGGCTACCCTTGGTCACCTGGCGAAAATTAGTATGCTTCACAATGCGGGAACATCTGTGGATAACCGAGTACATATTATACATAAGTTTCTGATGATCTATCTTTTGCTAGGTATGCTAGATGCTCTATGTTTGTTGGATTGATAAAATGATGTAGGGACAGCTGTGGATAACTCAGTGTCCATGGATTCGTTGGATGATCATTTTTCTAAATGATTTATTGAATTTCTTAGACTAACCAGAGCCATCTCCAACTCACTGATAAGAGTTCCTATCGATCAAGAACAGTAAACTCGTGAACTTCTATTTTCGTAAAATCTCGCCGAGAATATCCACCTACTTTATACCGTGACACTTTTTCCCTTAGAATCGTCTTAAAATGAAATATTTTCTAGGTTCCTGCAGATATACGGCCTTGAAGAGTCGACAACAAATCATGACATTCAAAAACATGAGATGCCTAGGGAGATCGACAATAGGATTTAGGTTCTGAATAGATTGAAGCTGCACCCATATATAGATAAATAGAAAACTCCTATCAGTGGAACAGTTCAGTGAGCCGAAATTTGCTTGGCACTGGAAGAATAATAATGTGATGGTTGGAATAGGCTTATTAGAGCCTAAGTTGCCTTGGTGTATAAAACATGGATAGTTTAAGAGTCTATTACAATAATTGTATACAATTAGAGAGAAGAAATATTTTAGTGTAAATTTAATTGTGCTGGTATTTGAAGTACAATATTATTATAAAAGTAATCTGTTAAGTACAGTTCTATTATATTTAAAATACTAGAAGGAAGAGCAAGGTGATCAATATAAAGCCTTACTTAATTTAATCAAGCAACTAGTAATTTTTATAAAATTTAAAATGAACTTAATATTGTAATAATGATACAAAGTAACAGCTGTACGATCGAATAGTGAAATACTTTTTTGTCGTCATTTATATTAACCCTTGCTCCGTAAACGTGGGTCAATTTTATTTGGGTTAGTTCAAAGGCACAGTACACTTTACGTGTTTTACTTCATATATTTGCAGTAACAGTATATTTAAATAAATTATTTTACAAATTTATAATTACAATCTCCATTTAGAATATTTAAAGATGCTATATGAATTTTTTAAGATTTTTCTTAAGATTTTTAAGTCATTTACTTAAAGGTGCCATAAATACGGTTACGGAGTAAGGGTTAAAATACAATATTGCAATGTGTTTGACCAGGCATTGTAGTTTTCATTATGACTGTAAACGTGGTAATTTAAGATAAATTGTAATACAATGAACAGAGGAAAAGTGAACGTCGAAATGCGCGAAACGTGCTTTCGAGGACGCTGGCGTGCATTTCTCTGCAAACTGCTTCGTAACGCCATAAATGGGTCACCTTTCACGGGAGGAGAGAAGGTTTCCTTCCGCGGACCCATCGAATATTTAGCGATTTTGCAACGTATGCACAGAGCGCATCGGTAACGTCGGAAAGGTCGCACATGCACCGGGGAAATCCATTATCTGCCGGAAAAAGCGAAGAATTTCGAACAGAACATCTTTTTTCTCTGCAACAAAATTTGCACTTAAAAACTGCGAAAGCGTTTCATGAAAAATAGAAAAATACCCCTGGAGTTTTTGGTGCCCGTGTACCTGGTGAAAAAGCAAAATTCAGCTTTGCGGTTCGTGCACAGTTTTTCAAACGTAGAGACGTACGATATATAATGTTTCAATGTGCTTTAAACAATCTTTTTTCAATTCAGGAATAAACATGAAAAATATTTGTCTCAGGTATGAAGTAGCCAGGAAATCTACGACACGGTGGAACAAAAATGAATGAACGAAGGTAGAGAAGCATCAGTTACCGGCGCAATTTCAATTCCCCTCGCGACAGGGAGCTTTGTCTACCGAAAGTAAAATTAAACGCCACCGTTCTCGGAAGATGTTGCGAGCCGGAAGCGGGATATCCCCTCGAAGAAGAACACCGGGCGAAACTCGGTCCCGAAGAGAGCGTGGGTTGATAGACGAACGCGCGTAGGTCGTAGGAAGGATCGTGAAAACCGACGAGACTCGAGTAAACCGACTATATCTAGAACCACCGACTCCCGGTTCCCATGGCATGCTAATGAGCCTTGTAAAGCACGAAATACCCCGGTGAACTGCATAACTCGCTGACAATGTTCTCCGACGTTCTCCACCGGGGAACCGAACCGCCTACGACGAGCTTCTGTTCGAAACTTTTGGAAACCTAATGTACAGTGGGTGGAAGCGATTTAGTGAAGTCGTAAATTTCAGAGATCGTCAGACAAACATGTGTTGTAAACTGCGTGCGATTTAATCAATATTCTGTTATGCAAAACATGCTCCTGTCCGGGTCGCGATCTCCTCTTCTTAGCTATGCATTAATTAGTAATTCAATGAGTTACAAGAATCTTATTATCAAATTTTTATTCTATATTGGTAATAGTACATTTTTTATTACAATAGAATCTCGATTGCAGGCAGCTCAGATGGTAGGATATACAGAAATATTCTAGAATGAACATCTAGGCCAGTGCCTCCTAACGTGTGGCGTACGCCCCACAGGGCTGAAATTTTGTATATTTTTAGGGCAATTACAAAATTCTGTTGCATTCTTCATCTTCATCACCGATATAGTCAAAAATCACAATTTTTTTTTATTTGACGTCTCTATTTATATTATTCTTTTTCAGAACTTGCTTGACTATTATGCCAGGTGGGCATCAAAATCTTTGAGGCGTTCAGGTGGGGCATGATCCAAAAAATGTTGGGAAATACTGATCTAGGCTATATATAGAATATATGTATGTCCAATTGCGTCGTTATTGTCAAAATTCTGCTTCCACAAAACTAACAGCACAAAAAGGTCCCACTCGCAATGAATGTACGTCTATTAACTTCAAACGTGAAGCAGCCCCTTTGGTCGGGAACTTTTGGCAGCTTGTATGGGTCACGTGCCGTTTAAAGATGAACTTCAGCGGAAAATACGTATTCCTTAACATTCTCTGGAGCATTCGAAGGGTGTCAGCTGAACAGAATGCCGAGGAACGTTTCTTAACCATTTTCGACGTCTTGAGGCTGCGTTCGTTAGCCGTTAATTTCGGTCAACTCGTTAGTAAACAGGCTCAAGCGATTCGCAAAAGCGAAACTGAAAAAGAAAAAAGGAAAACGTCAACCGGCGCTGCGGGTCGAGTGTCGTTACCGTTTTACGTGGTTTTTTGAGATAACGAAGCCGGCACGGATTCCCGGCCTTTTAATTGTCTATTTATCCGCCGCTCGTTGCACTTCCGGTTTTCGTTTAGCCTGAAACGCGAAAAGGCACACCGTTCATGCTCTTCTTATTCATCTGCGACCTTTCACCTGGTAAACTGATGTTTCACCCCCGCTTGAATCGTGCTTCGCGCTAGATGATACCAAACTAAACCTACTATAGTACCTTTCGTTCATCGTTTACTGCATCCGAGAGTCTTACCACTTTCCAAATTAGAATGAAAGTGAAATATAATGGACATCGTAGGCTAGGCTGCAGTAGGCTCTGCAGACTATAGAAACTATGAATGATAGGCTGGACTGCAGTCTATAATTTGTATAGGCTAGATTAGACAGATCAAATATACAAAATTCCATTACGTTTCACTGTAAACTTCCTGAAATTGAGAATTAATAGGGTCATGATAGTAATGAGATTGAATTTTAAGGTGAGTTTCTGTGCCGCTATTGATACATAGTAGTTCAAAATCCACCTAAAACTGCAGGTATAGACTAAATAATCACTGCAGTCGATGCTGGGTTACATACAAAGGAGAGCAATTTTATGTTTAGGTCTCAGTCATATCTACATTAGACTTAGTTTGGTTAAGCCTGAGTTATCTAAGTCTTAGGTTCGATTAGATAAGTTGGCTATCCTCTGCATTCCTCGAACAGGTTGCAACTTGCATCAATGGCTTCCATGGTGTGCCACCGGTGCAACCGTTTGCGCAAAATGTTCAGCCTTGAAAGGGTTGCAATTAGGCGCACGTGTTCACGAGGAAGCGACGAAAGAACGAAGCCAGTTTGCGGTGTCACGGCACGTTGAACTTTTCCCCATTAGTCTCACAATTTCCTCATAACTTCGGCCCGTTGCGCGCGAGGGGTCGCGCCTGGCCCCGGAAATTTCAGCTTGAGGGTAAAACGAATCGGCGCAGCTGCAACTGCTGACTCTGATAATTATCTTTTGCTCGCTACCAACCCCATTGTTCCTCGCTACGCCCCCTCTCATCCATCGCGCGTCCCTTTTTCTGTGGGCCCTCGGGCCCCGACGCGCCTCCTACGCAGCTGCTTCGATCGAACACCGAAAACGAGGGCCCCTGGCGGGACTGAAATATTGTTTCCACAGCACAGACTCATCCTTTGTGCCTTGGAAATTTTTTGTTGAACGCACAGGTTGACTCTAAAGTGGCGTCAGAATGTTTAGCGGCTTATTCAGAAGCTTCTATAGCACAGACATCCAAAATGAGTGTTCTGTTTGGAGGTATTATCAGTTTGAAAGTTGGAATGACTGTGATACATAAATGACATTGTCATGTTAAGAGGCAAGGTGAATTGCATTTGATACAGTTAAGAGGAGGAAGTAATAATTGATTCAAAGTGCTTAGCAAGCTTTTCAGAAATTAAATCAATTCCATCAAGTAAAAAGTAGAGGCTTCCACATTTTTTATTTTACTGCGGTTGGTGCAGTAGAACCTTCGATAAAGTACACTTCATGTGTAGAAGGATTATTATTCTATTGCATTTCAAATTTATGAATAATGAATTTACATAACTATTCAAACGCTTTTACTTTTCATGACGGATAAACGTTACCATTACGTGATTAGTATCGCTCAGTGCAATTAAACCGACTAACATCAAACGCGTTTGTTAATGTGTCAAATTGTTTGTAGGTGTACTGAGTTTGTCGGGTACGCGATGAAGAGATACGATTGCAGGAGGAACAGGATAATGGAAAAAGTGCGGTGTGCTTTCATGCGTGGTGTTTACAGTCAGCAGGAAGATGGAGACAAAAGTCGGACGACGGGCACACCGGTGCACGCGCCGTTGCATAAACACAGTAGGGTGCAGTTTGCAATTTAGCAGAATGCCGAAATACAGTGGCCACGAGCGATAATACTACCGCTTTTAATTTTCTTTCGCCTACTAGACAGTATATGAAATGATTTCACATTGAATATTATCAATATGGTAAAAGAAGTCGAGGGAAAACTAATTAGAGAATCAAAGAATCTAAAGTTTGTTTTACATCGTGGGTTCTAATTTTAATGACACGCTATAAACATCTCAGTTTTACAGTTAACGTCTAGCTTTCGTATGTCCTCTATTGTGAAATTGTAGCAATTTTCTGAACGTCCAGAATTTTATATTTAACGCGTTACATGCCACAGTGGAATATTCTGTTACTAGTCAGACTCGTCGAAATAGAATTTGATTAATATGTACGGTTGAATATCCAAATATTTATCTATTTGATAATGAATTGTTTTATTTTATACTGTCACAGTAACAGGAAAGTTTATATTGTCAATTTTAAAAGTAATATCTGATATTTGTATATTACTGTTTCGACCATAAAAAGTAGTAAATCTCGTGTATTGACAATGAGTTATGAAATTTTATTGGAAATTTCCAAACAATTTCCAGAGTCAAATATAAAGAAAAATGGCCTTCTACTTTTTCACTAGGTCATGTAAAAATTGGAATCGATATTTCGTCGAGGTTGAAACGGAATTTTGAAGTGCGCGTTTTTCGCTGCTGCAGATGAAAAATTGTACGTTCCGAACGAAACCTTGTCGAAAGTTCCCCGGCAAATGGTACGGTGCTCGGATTGGCGCACACGTCGTTGCATAAATGCACCAGAGAGTGCAACGATTAAAACGCATGCCGTTTTAAGTGCTGAATCTGCACACGCTTTACTCGAGCACAGGTCGTGGAACATTTCTAAATACAGCATCACATAGTTTTCAATCACATTGTGTCGCACACTCATTTACGTCAATTTCAAAATAATTTTTAAAATATTTCATAATTGCAATAAGGAATATAAGCGATGCTGCAGGGTACTGGGTAATTTAATAACGCACACGTGTGCAATTGTTTCACAGAGAAAATTCATCTAACTGTATTTGATTAAATTCCTCAAAGTGTAGTAGAAAATTTGTATGTACTTTAAGGTAATTTGTACAAAGTGAATATTTTAACTCTCGAAAGGCGGGTGGCTTTATCAACATGCGGGGCTGACACCGGGTTCAAACGGACCCATAGAGAAATCTCGCTTTTCACGTCTTCCCAAATAAGTAATATATGTTAGAATGTTATCTTATTACATTTATACATGTCTTTTGTTAAAGATAACTATTATTAACTATTATTATCGTGAATCCATTATTGTTATCAGGGACAAGAGAGTATAAGCGCCGTATTAGTAAATAATATTTATTCTGGTTCAGAAGAAAATAGGCGTGCAACATTTCTTTCCTCTTTTGCATGTGTAGAACATATGTGTCTGTAACATTTACGGCACTTCTGTCTATTTTTGCTTAGCTTTCACTCACCGTTATATGGTTTACTGAAAATAAAATGCTTCTGACGATCAAGACGGTATGGGGGTACGCAAATGTTTTCTGTCAAACGAGTGTTCGATTCATTTCAACTAAACGATTACGACTTTGAAGCAAACGATATGCGTCTGTGTTCGAATGGACCCGGCATCCGCCAGGCGAGCGTTAAATACTCTATATGCTATAACAGCAATATATTGAGTAACATTTGTCACTTTTTTACTGCAAGATAACAGTTTGTAGACTTGAACTGATCTTGACCTTCAAAATTAAGAAACTGATCAAATACCTGAAATTTTTCTCCTATTAAAATGTTATTAAATTAACAGACAGGTATGAATAAAACAAAATTTCTAAGAAATCCATTTTTGCAAGTCCTTGTGTTTCCTAAGAAGGAAATTTTGTATTCTAGCAATAGAACGGGACGAGTTTCCTTTTTATTTGACAATTCGTGATTCACGAACGGTTATAGATCGACGAAAAGTTAAATTGTGTTGGAATAATGGACGGATTCGCGAAAGAGGAAATTAAAAGAGAGAGGGAGACGGGGAGAGGAATTTCTATCGGTACGACCAGGAAGAAAGGATTTTCGATTGGAATTTATCGACGCGACGACGGCGGCTTTGCATTGAAAAAAAAGGGGGACACAAAAGCCACCGCAATTACTACTTCCGCTTTATCCGTACTGCCGGAAGTCCTATTCATACTCGTCACTATGAGCGCCGTTACTTCCGTCATTGTTGTTACGGATCTACGAACGATTGTAAATCATTCTCTTTCCGTCTTTTCTTCAATTCTCTTTTACCCTTTTCGCGTGACAACGGTTGACAAGTGAGTGTAATTAATTAATTCTGTGGTCTTTATTGTACACAGATTTTATAAAGAAAGATTGCACTCTAATTTTCAAAAGCTAAATGGACGTTGAGGAGACCGCAATTGTCTTAGAAAAACCATCGGAAATTGTTAAGGAGCGTTCCCAACCGTCTTTATTCGCCGACTGCACCGCCTCCTTTCAAGGATGTAATTTTCTTGCTTCCCTTTTGTTATTGATTAAAGTTAGGAGCTCTCCGGATGGTTCCCTATTGAGTACGCTTCACCGGTTACACAGATGAAGAAAATCATTTTACACTTCCATTTCTTCTACATTTATTCTTCAACATTCTTGAATATTGCATGACAGGCTACTCCTATCAGTAGGATGTCTCTTAAACAGCTTATCTAGGTTTAGAATTTAAACTGTATGTTGTTTTAAAGGTACTATGTGATAATTAATAGTGCCTAAAGTACAATGTTTCATAAAAAATCACTGATGTTTTAGAGTTCATCAGTACGGGACACTCGCTGCGAGCTAACAATAAGTTAGGGTTCATTTATAGATCCAGAGAGTGAGAAGTACTGCCTGGTGTCTGTAACGGAGTGCAGGTCATAGCGGGTTATATTTGCCGATTCGATTCAAATAAAAGCTTGTTACTCGTAATGGAAAGGACTATCGGGTCCATCGAGCACACGTTTCATCGCAGCTGGCATCGACCGGCTGCTGGCACGCGCCAACGGTCACCGATACAACTGCTGCATCATTGCACCGGGCCCCCCGTTCATCTTTTTCTTTTTTTTCCGGTTTCATTTTCTCAAGCAGCGGCCATCGAGTTTGGTAGACCTAAAACCAATTAGCCAGTTCTCGACAATTTAAACGTTCAGGTGTGGCGCATGAGACTAGGATGCGACTGGATGGGTGCGAGCACTGGATGATATAGATGATGATGAACGAATCTGGAAATTGGACGAAAGTTAGGATGAAGAATGCATGCGTGTGATAGGCGAATTAAGAATGCAGGTGCAAGGGAGTCGCGAGTAATATTTCTGAAGGGTAACCTGTTACAAATCTGCGGTTTATCCTTCAGTTAGCCAGTTGGCATATTAGCGACTGCGTGTTTTTAGTCTCGGCATTGCTAACGCTGAATATAGCTCTCTACGAAACTGCCCACGGTTACTAGCGTCGACTATAATCGTCCTTCGTGAAACGATCCATGGGTTGTCTTTTCTCATTTACTTAATCACATTAAAATGTAACAGATGTGAAGTCTCAGTTTAAAGGTTTCATCATTTTTAAACCTACAGCTTTGTTAAAAGGAAACTGAAAAGTAATAGACATTGCATATTAGGAGGCGGAGTGAACTGCATTCGATAAAATTAAGAGGGATAAATGACCTTGAAGCGTCTAGTCTCTGTGACCCTACAATAGCAACACCGAACACCAGAAGACCAGTACACACGGATGAGCCTGATTTCAATAGAGAAGAAAGGATCGAGGGTACAATAGTGATTGTTTGGCCCCTGCATTTCCGTGAACCAATTGCAGACCGCAAAGCGTGACCGAATTACAGCGTGTCGAGTTCCAGGGATTCAAGGAACTCGAAACGAAAAGACCAACCGCGAATGATGATCGCTTGGCCAACTGACTCCCTTCGGCTACGACCTTTCCTTTCATTGTGTTAACCGTGAACGGCATATGTCGTGTGCTCGATGAACCGATCGGATAGCTTGTCCCAGGATCGCTGTTATTAACCCTTTTCAACGGAGTCGTTTCACCCACAAATTGACAGGGTGCATCCTTATGAGAGGCGTTGGGATCCTGTTACGCGACCAATAAGCTGACACCTAACCGCCTATACAGGGTGGCTGTAAAATATTTGAAATTAGTACTGTTTGGAGGTAGATAAAAGGACTGAGGTTCAGTGCTCATACGTAACTGAACTGGAATTTAAATGGTATTCGTCTAATGTGATAGTTAAAGATTAAGAAACCGGAGAATCGGGGCATGAAATCCCACCAGGAAAGGTTTCTTCATACTTTTTTTTTCTTTTGACTGAATCTGATGGCTTGTCTTTTTGTCTCCAATGTATTGTTTGATTTTTATCTTCTAAGTTATAGTAACTGTACTGTATTATTTCCCGATTTCAAATTCAGCAGAAAAGAGTTCATTGAAATAGATGACTTTACTGATGTGACCTGTTCTTGCAGATAAGACATATTATATAGAATTTGAAAAATACACTTGCATAGTTAGGGTAAATATCAATCATCTAACATGTCTACTTGATGATGCTAGATAGCAATAGTCTGCCTGAATGATCAGTTTTAGAAGAGTCGGGAAGTTTCGCCAAAGAATCGGTTAGCAATCAGAGCAGAGATAGGTAAATAACAGGAAGGGTTATAGCGAGGTAAGAAGGAATCCTAATTTGCATGTGGGCGCAACGTGTTTTGTGTCGTATCACGATCGCGGTTCGTTGAACGACCAAAGAAAGGCGCAAGGTGTTCTTACGGTCAGGTGGCTTTATTCTTTGGCACCTGTTCATCGCGGCTACACAGTAAATTTAGAAGAAAATGGCTTCCCGATCTTCGATTCAACGCTCGATACTGAATTACAGCGTCAATGAACTTTTGAAGCTTCGCTTGTGAAATTTTGTGGAATTCTCTTTCTTACTGCAGGTCATAGTCATTGATATTGCATATCAATTGTTCTCTAAACAACATGTCTACGAAGTAGGACTTATAATTGATCTGAGAATTCGAGGTATTAAGAAAAATTAATAGATTGAAGAAAATTAAAAAACTGAGAACAATCTTCAATCTTCAGTAAATGAAATTGTTAAGAGTGTTTTAGATCAAGCCTGAATAAATCTAAATATTAAATGTGCTCGAATTTAGTAAAGCAGAATAATTTGTGTAGAACAATTTCCAACTGATTTACACATGAAATTTATAAAACAACCCCAAATAGAACCTAGCAGATCAGACTCCCCCTTCATAAATTCAGAAATTAAAAAAACATACATTCAATAAGAATCGCATCATCTCTATAGCCTTATAAGCAGCAGCATCTCTAGAATAGCACTTTATAAACCCAATGGTTCATGAAATTTCAAGTTTTTTTCATCGAAAACCTCATTAACCAAAGGCAACAGGATGTTAACGCCTTCGATACATGGCGAATTCCCTCTGATCAAGTGCATCTGCTTCTGTTCCAGGTGAGCGAAGCCAGGCCTCACATCAGGCACCAAAAAGGCGGTTCTCATTGCAGCAGATGCGGTCCAGGTTGGGGTGTAGTGAATCGCTGCGTTCGTGGACGAGACACCGAATGCGGAAAATGTGCGCCAGGCACTTACAGCCCTCACCATAGCATCCAACCCTGTTGGATCTGCTCCAGATGCGGACCAGGACTCTATGAAGCTCATCCTTGTACTTCGAAGGCGGACACAGTCTGTGACTCTTGCCACAGACCAGCTCCTGACAATCCTGATTATCATAGAAAGTGCAAGGGACGAACGAACCTCTTCCTTGCACCAGAGGATGCTCAAGGAACAGGCGAAGAAAGCGTTTTGGTGAACGAACCCGATGGGCAGGATCAGATCGACGACGGAGAGCAGGTCCTTGAAAAGGATGCTGAAGCTGAGATCGCTGATGAGGAGTTGAATGCTCTGGACAGGGTTTAGAGGAGTCTGTTGATCTGAAGGAAAGATTGTACAAGATGATGATAAAGGTTTTGTTGATTTGAGGTGATCTGAAATTGTAGATTTAAAAGAAGAATCTACTGAGATTTTGGATTTTGTTGGACTCTAGCTTGATCACAAACCTTTTGTTTTTTTTCACAAGATATCAGATTCTTCACTGGAGAAGCTGAAGAAGTATAAAGAATGAGGAGGTACGCTCATTTAAGATTTTGAAAGATTTTGCAGTAGTTGAAGGACTTGGATCCTTATCGAATGAATAGAATGCTATACTGAAAGTATTGAAACTGGAAGCAGATGTTGAACTTTGAAAGTAGAAAAGCTACAAGGATTGAGAGATACTGTCTTCCTGATTTTATTAATCTGCTGAAATCCGAGACTTCCTTAGAGTGCCAACACACTATTGAAAAAATTGAAAGATGAGACTTCCAAGTGGACCATTGAATTCTCTAAAGAATTCATGAGACCGAAGGATGAAGAGGAGAAGAACGAAGCTTCCAAAAACTTATTGTTAGAAGAACATTAAGCATTAATCGCTGCGAAATTCAAATTTAAACAAACGGATAGAAATTCGTCTTATTGATCCTTACAGGATGACCATTCATCAATTACATAACAAAACAATTAAACATGAATCGTTGCTTATCCAAGAACATTCAGATACATTTAGTTTCAATCCGCAAGGAATTCTAGTTCATTAATTCCTAACAGGAGAAATATCATTGTAAGAGGTCCAAGAAAAAACGTAGCTCTACATCCTAGGCTATCAATCTGTGTAAGTGAAAAAATCGTAGTACTACGTTAAGGACTTTTCAACATTTTGCAAACTGAAAGATGTTGAAAGAAATTGAACCTACGCTTTTGGTTACGACCGATATGGTTGAAACCTTCTTAGTACTCGTCAACTTTGGTGCTCTGTCAAGTAATTTTGTTTTTAATTCTCGTATACATTAAGGAGACCTTTCAACGGGGAATGATCGATGACTATCGATGTCCTTCGATCCTCGATTACTAGTCAGTTAGCAGATAAGTAGTCGATAAGGTGTAATGTATGAGACCACACGTGTGTTTTATTTCGTTAAACCGCCATTACCAACCAGACTCCCGTGTAATTAATCGTATCGTAAACGATATATCTCACTTTTAAATATAAGTTTCCATGTATGGTGTTCAGGAAATCTTGTTCATTATCATGTTAAGTTTTAATTAAAAAAATTGCACAGTATTGCAGACATTTTCAGAGTGTAGTTTGGTAAAGTGAATTGCAATTAAATCATTCGAACTAAAAGCGCGCCGGAAGCGGAGGAGTCGGAAGTGATCCATCACTTTGGTGATCTCACTTTACCCCTCCATGGCGTTTTATCTTATTTATAATATTGTCGAGAAGTGAGATTGGACAAGGTTATTGATTTCCAAGTCATTTATCCAAATATTTCCATACAAAAATTAATAACTGTACTTCTGGACAATATTAATAACTGAAACGTTAATAATTAAAACGAAGCTGTCCTGTGAACTCCTAGCTTTTTAAGTAAAAGTGTAATTTACTAAAGTATAAGGTTGCTGGATCAGGCCATCAGCTAATTATTTTGAGCAGCATTCAGTTTAGGGGATAAGTATTACAAAAATTAGATTTCCTGAAGACCTGGTCCTTTAGCCAGAGTCTAACAGACTCTTCAAGATAGGAGGGTGTCTTGATGATAATGAATTCCTGATTGCCTTTGAGCTTTTCTAATTACACATTCTTGTATTATAAATGTACACTTATAGTATGTAAGCATATTATTTATGTGTATCCAAAGATCTCTGTAGAGATCCCTGTGTGTCAATGAATTCTCTTTGAAGTCAGTATCTTCTGAGAGAGATAGAAGATAGAAGAAATTTTTGTTTCTGTTTCTCTAACAGGGACAGGAGATTTCGTTTTTCGTTCTTTCCTTGTTTTCCTTTTCCACAAAGGTGAATAAAAGATCCTCTCCTTTTCTGTAATAAGATAGAAATGTCTCGGTGTAATTTTAATGAGGAATGGGAAATTTTACTTTAATGGGAAGCGTAGAATTCAGTTTTTAGTCCTACTCCAAAGAGAATTTAAATACATCCAGAGATCTTTTAAGTACTCACTGCTCTCAGTCTGTATTTTTCTCTCTTAATAGAGAGATAACATGATGATAATCGTCATAGAACATCTTCAGCGTGTCGAATATCTTTCGGATGACCGGAAGTACTAGTAATTCTATGGTAAATAAGCCAGCAGGATCGTAATCGCGTATGCAAAGCGTGTAAATACACTTCTGTAAATATATATTGAAATGATGAAGAGATTCAAGTACTCTGTTAAAAAATTGTAAGCGAAAACAGGGACATGGATTTCCGTCTTCCGCGTTCGTTAATTTGTCTTCTCACATTGCTCACTGTCTAACGAAATACGTATTGTTCTACGACGGAACTGTTGTCTTTAAAAACTGACCAACAATTTTTCACATGTAGGCCGTGTCAAAATTCAAATTTCCTGCGCTTCATTTCGAGGCTTCTAGCTTCAATCGAAATTTAAGCGATTCGGTGCTTTCGATAAAATCTATTCAATGAAAACATACTAATTCAGTTTCAATTCCGTCGTTGAACGCTTTAGACAACATCCAAAATAGGCGGTAGAAAAATTGAAAAAATAAAACAATTAATCATCTTGCACGTTTATCTCGCTTGCGGATGGAAATTCACCAAAGTACCATTGTATTTTCTATTCGATTTATTTATTTACGTAATCGTTTATTCCGTCGTCGATGGACGTAGCCGCAAGAGACGTCTACTAAACACACAATCAATAAATAAAGGAATATACAGATACAGTAACGAAAAATTTGTCCATATTGTTTCCTATATCGTGTACGCCTCCTTAAAAACGGACAACCACGTCCACTATAGAAACCATTTATATGTTAACTCCTACTTCGACCTTCAAATTAACTATTGTCGCGTCCTGTCCGAGTGTGATAACGCCTTCTCGTAATATATACGATCGAGAATCGATATCGTAGCGTATTATAAATGATCCGAAACAACGTCGTTCGAACTCTCTTTCTCTCACTCTATAAAAATAAGATCAATAAAACCGTATCGTTTCAACTGCGGTTAATTAATAATCTCTAGCAATCAAGACAACCTCAGCTATAGTGTTTTCTATCGTTCTAAGGAACTTTCGTGGTACATATAAAACGTTTTCAAAGTCACCTAACAGATTCACTGCATTCACGAGAACGTAATTTTCGACAATTGTGTTGAATAATATACCAGGTGTCCCGTTTACCGCGTCCGTTCTGATATCTATATTATTTTCAATAGTACTGCTAAAATTGATCCACAACCGCTTAGTTGTTTGAATCAGAAGCGCGAATAGTAAACTAACGATTTCTAACCTCAATCTCAACGGACATCGCCATTTCCTTTCGTTCAAGGCCATTTGAAGGTTAACGTACCACGCATTCTGGAATTCGATGTTCTGACAAATACAATGACACGTTAACAAAAATATGTTTTAGCTATAAGAAATTTTTGATGACCTTGAGCGTTAGAATCGTTAATCACAATATTTGTCATTCAGAATCACACGATTTGTTCCTGACATTCTATGTTATTGAAAATAATAGACATTAAGGGGTATAAGATTAACGGAACACCCTGTACGTGTTACCAAGCAAACGCTATAGTCGTTCAAGTAAATATAGGTGAACGTAATATACATACGTACGCTTTTTGTTTTACGTCAGACAAATACTTTCTTGTACAGTCGTATTTTTATTTGTTCCTTCATTGTCACAGTGTGGACCCCTTGGAAATTTCCATACTTTCAGCTCGAAGGAAAAATCGTCGATTTTCTTTCTTTCTTTTTTTGTTGGTTTTTCGTTTTTGGCACGGCGCTCGAAAGCTGAGAAAACTATGTCTAGATCGAGATTTATGCGCTTTCGTGGCTAGACACGTTTGAATTTCCCGCGCGAGCCAGAGTCGAAGGTTGCTTGAATAATGATTAGATAAAGCTTGAAACTTTGGCAATTTATCTATCACAAACTAGAGCATAAACTATTTTCTTTTGATAAAAATATTTTAGAATACGTAATTCGTTGCATTCGTTCAAACAATCCAGCTTTCTCGTTCAACGTTGTGATAATAATTTCAGAAACTTTGCAAACTGTGATACTTTATTAAAAGACGGTATGAAATTTTGTGTGATTTAAATTTCACACATATTCGATTTATCAAAGATGAAAAGAATTATTTTTCTTCCATTAATAATCGTCAACTTATAAGCAATTGAAAAGTTTCAGAAATTGCAGTTGAAACAATAATTTCTGACAACCGCCGTATCGAAAGCGGTTCGATCGATAGATCAATCGATAAATCGAACGGTTGCTTTCGACTCTGGCGCGCGAATACGGAATCACATCGAAATCGAGAGGGCACACTTTGTACGAGATTACCTGTATATGTATGTATACGTGTATACATATATATATATATATACGTATAGTTTAATAATACAAATCAATAGCATTTTACAAACACGTATATATATGCAGAGCTAAACAATCGATACAAAACAATGCTCGCAGAAAGACCGAAAGGCTGATTTCCGTGAGTGAATCTTACCGTCGTTGATTAATGAAAGAGAAACGAAACGAAATTGCAGGAAATTTTATGGTGCTCCCGATTCTGTACAGATTTAATATAGAAATTTCAATTATTAGATCGTTCCACTTTCCATTATTTGATTATCGATTATTTAATCGAACGAACAATCGTACTCACGAGACTGCTATCTGTAATCACACTCTATGCCACGAAAATTAAACAAAATTGGATTAATAATAAATTAACCTGTTGAACTGATTAACGCGAGTTAACTCGTGTTTCTTAATTTCTAACCTGTTAACTGGAGCACGTTTGTCTAGAATATGGTGTAGTTAAAAAAAGAAACGAGTCAACAATTTCCAGTGACGAGATAACTCGTCTTCCCCGTTTAACAGATTAAACTATAGGCGTAGAGGGCGTTTCTGGTCGACAAACATCGCGGTTAACAGGTTAAATAAACACAGTCGAGGAACTATTGCTGCAGATGTTATACTTGATAACTATTACTGTTTATTGTCACAATTCTGCCGTGATCAACTGTTCATTCGCATGACGAACAATTTTTCATTCTTCGTGATCGGGTGAATAGCAACCGGATGGTTAAGAATAATTTAACCGTTCCCGCCAAATCGCTACACTACTTGCTGCGCGCTACAATCACAAGTAAACAACCATTGTAATATACAGTATATTCTATTTATCAATGATCACTTAAAATATTACACAGAGAATAATTATATTTTCGTGATCGAATAAATAATTGCTCCGAGTAATGTTTTAAAAGATCACGATAAATGGACTATCCTGTATATATTTACAATCATAAATAAGAACGAGATATATAATGTTAAAGAATATAATAATAAATTTCCATAGCAAACGGCACTCAATTCATTTCAGAACGAACCGAAGTTTGCAATCGAATAATGACACTCTCGCTGTCGACTTCAGCGTTTACATCGGTATCGACTCGATCGATTAGGTAGGATTCGATCGAATTTCTATATTAAATCTATACACGGCAGGGAACCGCTGAAAATCGTTTCTAATCAATCAGAATAAATCTCTGTAGCGTTGTAACAAACGCGCCCATCGTCACGATCATGCCGCAACACAATAAATCTAACAATAGTGTGCTTCATCACACACATTCTTTCTTCTTTCTCAATAATCCATATTATATTTCTATATATATATATGTATATATATATTTATATTTATATGAATTATGTATATTTCTCATATATATGTATACAGGCTGTTTCGTTTCGTCTTAATCGCCCTAATATCTTCGTTACTTTCGACGGTACAAAAAAAATGTCCGGCAAACGAATATTACGATCGGTGACCTTGAAAACTCGAAACAACTGATCTCAAGGAATAAAGCCATAAATCGTAATTTCCGTCTCTGTGAATCAAACTTAACTACTTCTTGAAACATACTTTTTGAACCGTTGAGAGTGACGGAGATTTCAGGTGGTCAAGATAAACGGGACACCCTATATATACGTATCCGCGCGCGCGTGTTATGTATAGTATTTATATTTATATGCACGAGTCGTTCGAATGTAATTAGTGTAATTGGGTGAACAACACGATTCACACTTCCATAATGATAAACATGTACATGTACAGACACGTATGAAAGTGGTGGAGTAATCGTGTGAAAATTTCGTTCGCTCATTCTTTTCTTTTCTCTCCTTCGTTTGCCGAAAAAATCGCTTGAACAAATCCATGACTGGGCGATTTCATTGTCGTCCGAAAGCTCGTATGCTCGATTATCGACATTTGTACTGTCCGACAACATGGTCTTGAGAGCTACAGGGCGGAACTTAATAAGCGACGACAAATCTCCGTTCACATTCGCCTGATACCTTTTTAGCTGGCGCGGGAAAAACACAACGATATCACGGATTTAGGTCTAAACGCTAAGTTGTCGAACAGTAGCATTTTTTGTTCATCAAGTTTTTGAAATCCAGAGCACCGTAACACGCTTGTTTGTAGTATTTACAGAAAGCTAAGTGGCATCAATGGATAGTTTGTGAAAAACAGTGTGAATCGATGAACAGAGACACAATTTGAAACGTACCGCACACTCCTACAAATCCGTCTTTAAATAAACTATACAGGGTGTCCTGACTATTTCGAACATTTTGAATACCTCCGTTGTTTTTTTCTATTCGAAAAATTGTACAGCAAAAAGTTATTTTGTTCTTGTTGAAACGTCGGTAGACATTTTTTCACGAACTAATGTAGTTTTTTCGTGTGGTCATTCGCTTAAAAGTGGGAATTCAAAATGATTAAAATATGTGGAACACTCCATGTAATAAAAAAGAAATATAAATATTCGAAAACATGTAACCGACTTAAATACAAAAATACTTCATTGGATCGACATCAAGTTTCATTGTATCACCTTAAAGTCAGGAATGTTTGGTTTTGTTTCGATAACTTATAACATATTTTGTTTCATTAACAATAAAGAAAATCATGGCGCAGATATCGTTGGTTGCTTTTTTTACATGATTTTCGTTAGGTACACATGCGTATCTTTTGAATTGGTTTATTTCTCGATATAGTATACTTTCAGCGTATCTCGATACTAAATTAAATATTACAAGAAGGTAAAAGAATAATTCATGATCTACGGAAAAAATTAGGTAAAGGTTGCAGAAACATTTTTCTTTGTCGTCATCGATCGAATAAGAAGAAAAATATGCAAAAAAGACAAGCACATAATTTTCGTTTCTAATAAATATTTTCTCGATTTATTCGATCCTTCGAACATCACGATAAAAAATGCTTTTGCAATTTCCGGAATGCATTCTTAACCACACTTCCTGTCTTTAAACTTAAATTCCCAGCGCTGGTATCACTTAAGACACACAATAACCCAATTTTCAACAAATTTCTAAAATATATTCTCCTTCAGTATCAATAACATTTAAAATTAATTTTTTACAAAGATCAGACTAAAATTATTCGACAAATTTAGCGCTAAAAATTTAATTCCAAAGAATATTAGCGTTATTGAAAATGCGTTCCGTGTACAGATCTCTAATGTCAATCTAAACTCATGCTGATGAAAATAATACACGGGTGGATCAAAGGGGAGACAAGTTGTCGAATATAAATTTATACTATATATGTATAGTATATTTATACTATATATGTATATACGAACATAAAAAAAAATATACATCTGGTGTTCGCATGATAAAGAAAAAAATATATAAATGAAGACAGCAGAACGTAGTGGATTCTGTCTGATGCAGTGGCTCCTTATCAGCGCGTACTATAATCAACGAATATCTTATGTACAATTAGAGAGTTTTTTTTAGAGCTTTACAAATTTCAAAATTCGTCGAGATTGCATGAACGTCGCTAAGAGTCGCTCATTTTTTCTTGATTAACTTCTTTTCATTTTTTTTATGTCTTCCATATCAGCACTCGCGAAACACAAGTAATTCTCAACGCATTCGCGAAATATCATCTGTACAAGATATACTACTGAAATATACATCTCACACAAGACTCGTTAATAATATTAAGGAGATTAGAAAAATTCATTCTAATACATTTCATTTTTTTCTTGCTTTTTTACCTCTAATTCGCTCCTCCTCGAGCGAGCCAAGAAAACGGTGTAACCAGCCATGGATTTTGTACATCAACAATGTGTGAGGTAAAGAAATTCTAATGGGTACAGGTGGAATGAAGGGACGATATCGAATCTACTAATTACAAGAGAAATTTTGAGCACCGTTAAATACAAGGAAATCTAAACAACTAATATCATACAACTACTGTGTCATCGTGCCAAAATCTACTCTAGCTCACGCAACGATAATCTCAGAAATGAAGAAATGGTACGAAAATCGTACATACAAAAAGAAAAAGAAGAAGAAGAAGAAGAAGAAGATAGTGAAGAAGAGCTATGTAGGAGGCATAGATGAGGTGAGGCCACGAGCACGCAAGAGTGCAACAATGATAAAACGATGCTAGGCGCGATAAACTCATCGAAAATCCTCTGTAAAAAATGTACGCTAATAATCTAAATCCTCTTTTCGCGGATACTCGTGGCAAAAACAACTACACGTCGTCGAGATGCACAATCGTTTTACTAGAGCATTTAAATTAAACAAAAGAAAGATGAAAGGTAATGCTCTATGCTCGTTACCTTCGCTCGTGGACTACCATCGCCCATCATAGTCATTAGTATACGTCGTTTGGTTTTCATTTTCATTTTTTTCATGCGTGCACGATTAACCTTTGATCGTGGTGATTCATGCGATCCTGTGCCCCGCTCGTAGGACCGTACGTGGTAACAACGATTCGCCTACACATAGGGTTCAGTACTCATGACCGCGCTGTGAGTGTAAGCTTTTTGGGTACAACGAATATCTCTTAACAAATAATCATCAGTATCTTTTCTTGCACGTCGAGAGACGACATCCTCTTTTTTACGATCACGATATGTCTTCCCACGGCGTTCGAATAATAATAATAATAGCTTAGGTGTAGTTTCACGCCTGCTAGGCCGTTTAAAATTGGTCCACCAGCAGGTCACAGATCTCTACTGACATCGACTCCTTACTCGAGCGTACCGTCAAACGGAACATCTGGAAATTAAGTCAGTCAGTGATCAGTCGAAATAATAATTGAGACTTATTGTTCAATGACCAAATCGGTCTTAGAAGGATCACCTGCGCTTGTTTATTAGGTTCCAGACGTAACAAACATCCTACTTGCTGTGCCCTCATATGTACTATACCCGCACATACGAAATTATCAGGATTCGGATCGATACCATCAAGTAATTGCATCCCAAATCCTTGTAACTTCGTGCGAACTTGAGCGAGATCCATCGGCTGCTGTGCTTTGAAAATCTTTTGTGAACGCTGCTGATTCGCCCTGGAAATATGTCGTTCATATTGTATTGTTTAACAACTAATTGGCTAGGGGTTTATTATTTAACAATTAATTGGTTAGGGTTTCGTCGATGTGCTGCATGGTAATTACAATTCTGGAATTCCGTATGATTCATTGTTTGGTTCATTTAGAAACTGTAAAGTCTCACGTACCCTCCGAGGTTCTTCCACCGTGCGAAAAATGACTCTCCGTTCATCTCCGTAGGTTCAAAGAACTTGTTGATCGTCAACGGTAACTTCATCGTTATCTTTTGTTGCACGTTGTTGTAAATAAAGGAGATGATCATGCTAGGCGCATCTGTGCACAAACAGATGCTCAATTGCAGCCTTAACTATCTTAAATTGAATGCAACATTTTATGCAATGACGCTGTTTTATGTAACTTGTTTAGTCTTACCACTATAGTCGTCGATACACTCCGCATTAATCATTTGTTGAATCTGAGCACCGGCCTCCAGTACCGGATCAACTGGTTTAACCTGCACGGCCAGCTTCGCTTGACTCTCTTCAGACCAAGAAAGCTGGGGTTGAAAACTATGAAGAGCGTATTGAGTTTTGTTTCCATAGAATAGGCCTACGCGGCCCAAATTTTGCCAGAATTCCGATTTTACTCCTATCTGGATCAAATCATTCTCGAAGAGCACTCCGTTGTTCTTACAGACGAATCTAAAAAAAAAAAACATAAAACTTAGTACGAAACTCATGATTGAAATTATTTCTATTAATAAAGTCCTTTTGGGGTTCTCACTTCTTGGGATTGTACGTGTTTTGGGCACCATTCGTAGCACCAACTTTGTTGGGCGTATTATAAATATCTCCTAACACGTCGAGAAGAACTCCAGTATTACTGGTTGGCTGAGAAGACGGTGGCGTGGAAAGGCCTAAGAGATCTGCGGAAGTATTATTAACAGTTGCTGCCGCGAGAGCCGGTGCCTCTGCGTGGTGGTTAGCATTAGGTGCTGGGCTTTTACTTTCCCTAATTTCGTTTTCTGGCACACGACCCGGCTTCTTCTTCTTCAGAACCGCGAGAATGGAAGATTCCCTTTCGGGGAACGCCGGCATTTCTTCCAGAACGGTAGCCTATAACAGGATCAAATATTAAAATTCCAAACTCTTTCCTGTTTCAATCACTGTCATTTACCAAGACGTCGCTGGACGCGATGATGCTTAGTTGGAGATACTCTGAAGCCCTCTGTTGCAACTCTGCATCCGCACTGCGTAAATTACTGTGTTGTCTGAAGACATCTTGAATTTGATTTCTCATCTCAGGGAATAAATTAACGAACTTGATGTAAGTTGACAGCAACAGCGCTCTGGTCATTGGAGAACACAGGTGATACTGAAAACAAAAGAAAAATGTATTAGTACGTTAAATAAGAATTTGTTGATACGTAAAGATATGAAATTCACTTTGGAATGTAATAGTTGAAACTGAACAGCCGGAGAAGAGCGCTGATCGCCGGCAATAAGGTTTCCAAACTCCCCAAGAATGTAACCACCAACTTTAACCATATTCTCGTGGCAGGCTGGCGCTTGTAAGGCCTATAAACAAAAAATGCAATAACACCTATAAATTAGTGATGCAAACTTGGAGCACATACCTCGAAAACTGTTTTCGCAGCGTATCCTTGCACATCGTCTCTGTTGATAACGATCTGAATGACTCTATACCAGACTTCCTCCGACACGTAATCTCCAGCTATCCTGATGAGATTCAGGATAACATCAACGTACCACGTGTAATCAGTAGCATATTTTTCAGCTAGGATAGCGACCTTCAGGACCATCTCCTCCCTGATTGAATAGTCAGCCGTTTCGAGGTAGTTCAACATTTCTTGTACTATTTCTTCCGCGTTACTTTTATCGCACATGGCGTACAGCAAATCTACAGCCTGTTGCCTGACAGAAACATCCTTCTCCATTTTCATGGAGAGTATAACGACTTCCTGATGCTTCTTAACTGCCTCATGAGAAAGTTCTGATGTAGCTAGGTGACACATGGATTCTAGAGCCAAGTAACGAAGGTTGGTCTCGCGATTCGATAAAAATTGGCCGAGTTGATTGCAAGCTCTGACTGATAAGGGCAGTTCACTGTCGTTGTGAATGATTAAACTAATAGCTTCAAATAGTACAGCGTTCTTCGCGTTAGAGTGCTGCACTTTCTTCGACTTAGGTGGCTCTTGGGCTTTGTTCAGTATAGTCTCTAAACATTCGTTCAGTCTGCCTCTAACTCCTGGATCTTCAGCTATTGGAAGATTAGAATAAGAATTATATTACTTTATTGATTATAACTGTTATCATATGTAAATTGCGGATGTTTATACAAATGCGTATTTTGATAGACGGGTGACAAATGAATGGCAACCGGATAGAAACTTATTTTGCTGTTAGAGCGTTTTGAACACGCATTTTTTTATACATTATATTTGCATAAATATCCGCAATCTAATCATCTGAATCGAGTGAACATGATTTTACCAGGTGGAGTATAGTTCTGTAGTAATCGCAGTAACTTAACAGAGAGCCACGGTGCTGGCACAAAATAGTACGTGTAATCCTGCAGGTCTGTGTAGTTTGAGGTGACAATCTAACGAGATGGAATAAGTATCAAAGAACTATTACTCGACGGTGGACTAAACTAACAAACTGTATCATACCCTGCTTAATCTCGAAACCGCTAAGCTGACGCAGCCTTTATACTCATCAGGATTTCTTTTTACTAGAGCATCGATTAGAGACGCGGCCGCGGTTACGACACCGAGATGTTGATCGTTTAACAGATGAACTATACGAGAAGTCCATTCCCCACCGGGAACAACGTCTGGTGCAGTACGTAACAACCGTAACAAACATAGCGCTGCGCTTTGTTTTACTACGTCCATGGTATCACTGAAACAAAAATTTGTTCTTAATGACTGTGACCACGTTTTTCGTTCTTTATTTAAGGCTACTTACCCAGAGACGAGTAGTTTTGGTATTTCGTTACCAAAAGCTTCCGCCATTTCCTTACTACCAATGTTCGCGATACACTGTAATGCAAGGTTTACGTGAATAGGATTACGCGACGCGAGATCATTCTTTATGCTTTGAATGATCAGCTTAATCAGGTCGCTATTTGTATTTACTAGGACCGATATGAAAAGGTAACCCTGAAACACAACATATTTAAGTATTTGAATGTAAATTTCGTCAGTGTTTTTACAGTTATTTTTTTAATGAATTAAACTTACGATTTGCTTTTCTGAGTACTTATTGGATGAAAGTAGATTGACAGCTTCCATGTGACCAAAATCAATGTCATGACCAAGCAAGAAAATGAATAAAAGTTTGCAGACATACTTCTTCTTCTGGTAACCATCAAGCGTTTTATCTCCTTTGAATTTACTACGAATGTTTGCCAGCTCCTTGTTTATTCTCTTAATTTCAGCTTCCTTGCTTTTGCCTAGAAAAAATTAATTTTTGTTATGTTTTAAACTTTAAAAGGAAAACTGGTTTAGGTTCCAATAGCAAATGCAATTTTCTGAAAACATTGTTCCAGTGAAGATACATGTATTTCTTACTTCTAAAAACAAAATATGAAGTAATCAATCATGTACAGAATTTATATATACAATTGTACATTTATTTATACAATGTATGCAACCTATACATTTGTCATAGTTTTTAAGGAAAATTACAATGGCTGAATGCCACTTGGACTGGCATCAAAGCTCACATGTATTGATTCGTTCTGTACTAGTTACTTCCTTATCCCACTTTTTTCATGAAGTTCTTTATCATATCAAATCACAAGCACAGTAAATAATTACACTGTTTATAACATAGAGTCATTTGTTTATTTATCATCATAGAAGTTTCTCAAGGAAATCTAGAATGTTTGTTTCGATAGACATTTATTACATTATGCCAAGTATTACATATTAACGTTTGAAAGACAAGCTATATCAGACAGATATGACTATATCAGAACTCCGCCCCCTTGTCTCCTACTCTTCTCTGCTTTAAATACTTTGCATGTCGTGTTAGTTTCAATGGCATCGTATCTCTTAATGGACAGAGTATTGGCCTAAATTTCAATGGTCTAAATGTTAACTTGTAATTTCTATTATCTGGTAGTGTAACAATGCATAGGAATGCAATAATTAATAAATTGTAAAGTATAATTTGCTAGATTATGTTCTATGTTGTTTAGAGTTAATTATGCACAAAAAGTAAGGAAATGTTTGATCTTACAATTTCTAATATCGGATATGAACACAGCCAGCCCACGCATGCCATCTCCTCTCACAGCCGGCATTTTGTCTGGTTCTGCTTGAAACCACCTGTGAAATAAAATTTCATTCTAATGTAACACTACTGTATTTGTAAGAAATACCTGGACCTATATAAATGCAAATTTATTAAATTAAACATTTCAAGCATTTCTACATTTCTCTAAAAAATACTGAAGATCACTTTTTGGTTTATTCAGAGAAATAGAAAATGATCACACAAAAATGTTTAAATTAATTTGTTGATTAACATAATACCACAGATTAGCTTTTTTTGATTCATTGCATTTTTTTTTGCCCAAGAATTTATGCAGAACTAAAGAATGTTCGCATTAAGAAATTACTTTTACGAATAACTTATGAGAGACATGATACAGCAGCTACATGTACTATATTTTTTATCGGTACACTGAGTGGAATACTGATACAACAAAGTTGAACCAAACAGCTAAGAAACAGCCCTTGTATTCTTGAAATCTCAAATTCTCTCCAACTTGTATAAAGCAAAAACATTATATCATAAGGAATCATACAGTTCTACTATTAAGGCTGCAACTATTAACTTATAAAAAGATGTAGCATTGCAAAACTGCTTATAAAACTCCAAAATAGTTACAACCATATTATAAACAGTCTTAAGAAAAAGAAAGAAGAGTACAGTTGGATCAAGTATCCTCTTTAGTGGTTCATTCACGAGTGAAAATTTATTGGCGAGTAGGAATGGTCATTGAATGACACTGGATGAACGTACAGGAGGTCGAAAAGAAAATGATCGTTGATTAAGGGTACTCGAAGCGACGGTTCTCGACGTCGATGGTATTTCACGAGTGTCCCGTGCGTTCCGGTGTAACCAGCGAAATTCGGAGAACGATTTTCGAACGATCGAAAAGCGCAGAGGCGTTGATCGTTCGACGAACACTAAAATCGACCGATCAAGCCGGTACCGCGTCCTAGATTTCGACGGCAAACACTTTTTGACAGCAGTGCCGTGCTAACGTTCCATGGTGTCCACCGTCTACGTGGAAATGTTCACTGTACCACGGTGTAACGTTTGCCGCGGGATCATCGTCTGATGATAATGAATCGATGACGAAGGAAACGGGAACGGTGCTGAGGGCACGAAGGTACGAAAGGATGACTTTTTGCCAGCGATGTGTCGCCGTGAAGGGAGACGATCGCAGGCCAATGAACGGACAGGAGGGTTTTTTTCTCCTGGAAATAGGTTATTCGTTGCGTGCATGGATTATTCGATTGAATTCGATTACCTACCGATCTGGGTTAGGGTAAAGTTCACGCACGGCACGGTCACGCAGCACTCGGTAGGCGTGAAACTATTTTACAGGCGAGTCGGTGCCAGAGATTTCGTGGCTGTCGCCATTTGCAACCGCTGACTAGCTGACGGCTGCCCGTCAAATGCCATTGCGCATGCGCCCTGCCAGCCGCGCGAGTGCTCTTCGTATTTCGAATCGAGCACGATCCCATCGATCGCTACTGCTCTCCGTTGAGCTTTTTCCGTGCGAAGATTATCAAATGTTGCACATTCGAGAATGTGAGCACCGTTTTGAGTCGTATCGCTCAATGGCTTCCTCTTGAAACCTGTGGTCGGGACTCATGGAACGGTATTACTGGATAACTTGGTTTTGAGACTCGAAGGCGGGGCTTATCGAGTAGTATCGATCGATAATTTACACTTAGACCCGAATGGCAAAACTCAAAGTAGTTGCTTTCGATAACTTAGTCTTTATAATTTTTGAAAAATATGTATTCTATCATGACGCAAACATGCATGATTTGATGAAAAAAAATGTTCAGAACAATTGTTAGAGAAGCAATAAGATTTACACACAAAGATGCAAATAGCACATAATGCTAATTGGTTGAGTACTTTAAGTATTAATATTTTACTTTCATCATATACTGTTTTAATGAATTCTGTTTGGCTTTTACTGATCAACTGATTGAGCTGAAATAATTGTTCTATTTCTGTAATATATTTCTTTACAGATATCATACATACAATATCTCACAAAGTTCATGAAACTTATAAACAATTCATTAAATACAATCTATTTTACAAAAAATACTTTATTCATTCCTTATCTTCCTCATTTATCAAAACATGCACATCTATAAGATACAAGTTAACAATGTTTAATAGAATTTTATTCGGTAACATGAAATCTCATGCTTTATAAAGTGTGTTGAGTTCTTTGAGTGCACAATATCAGTTTGATACTTGTTCCTGTATCTTTTCTAACAACATTTCTAGCCTATCCTTCATTACAGGTTGTCCTTTTTTAGTTTTCTTTGACAATTTCTTATAAGTTTGCATTCTTTTCTCTTTATATTTTTTAAGTGCTTCCTCTCGCTCTGATTTCTCTTCTAAAGCTTTTTCTTTTATTTTCGTCTTTTCATCTTTCTTGCGTAGAAATTCCTGTTTAGCTCTGTGAAAGGCACTCATTTTCTTTGGCTGTGTTCTATGAAAAATAAAATCATTCAGATTAATTTCAATTATCGTTTTTTTATATAAAATTTCGTATAAATACACACTCTTTATCATCATTTTGATTATCACTTGAAGAAAATGGCTTCTTCGCGTTCTGACGTTCGTCTCTTTCAAACTCCTTATAGTAATCTCTCAAAATTGCCTTCTTCCTGCGTTCCTCCCATTGATTAACTGTGATAAAACAATAAAACTCAAAGACACACGATAGCAGTAAACATGTAGTAACATAACCTATACGCTAGTGACATTACGTACGATTTCAAGACATACTTTTATATTTGTTACTGTACTTCTGTAATCGATATTTCTTCTTGTCGAATGGTTTCTTTTTATTGTCATTGATTTTCTTGTTTCCATTCTTTGACTGTTTCCTGTCTGCAAAATTCTTCACGTGATCCGACATGGTTATTGACAAATCTTGCGTTAAAAAGAACGCTTAACCAACTTCCGACGCACTCCGACAGAGGGACAGGAGATTACTTGGCGCGCGATTCAAATACAATTTCCACTTTACGTCCACGTCACGAATTATTTTTCCTGAGGTCGTTAGGACAATCTGTAGCAATAAATATTTAAAAACAATGTCATATTGTTTGGCAGAAGAATTTTATATACAATAATGTGGAACTTGAAGGCAATGTGATTGTAAATTTATACTTTATTATTAAAAACGGATAAAAAAATTGTACTTTTGTTTGGCAATTGAGTGAAGATGACAGAATTACGTGGCATTGTTTAATTCCGCTTTCTGTGGTAATTTGTATTTCCTCGTCAACATTTCGAGCTTCGACGGAACGATCACAATGTAAACTTGTACCCAGAATAGAGGACTATAAAAGAATTGTACTTGCACAATCGATTCAGTGTAACACCGACACTTGTCATCGAATTACGTATCGTCGTTTTATTCATGGCAGTGACATTGGCCGCCGCCACGTGTTCGCTCGCCTGTAATTATACTTTTTTTTCTGTCAAATAATGAACCGTCATTGACTGAACACTCAACCTAACGCTACTCTTCATTTAAAGCCTTTGTAAAACACTCGAATAGAAAAATAATTTCATACTGGTACATGTCAGGTTTTTTATGTATAATTTTAATAAAATAGAAAAGTTTCCATTACAGGATTAGATAAAAATTACTGTTGGATATTCTAAGTCTTTTATAAACGAAAAAATACATGAGCCGAAAGTATATTCGTGTTTCAGTTGAAGCATGATTAAACGAGTGGTCACGCCTGGCCACTGAAAATTTATTCGAGGCATTTCATTTATGTAGCAAATACATGAACTGCTGTAACAGTTGCAGCCGGGATCATGTTGCAAACCCACGTAATGTTACAACAAACCGGTTCGTATCGTGTTTCGTCGGGGGGCAGTTGCAAAATTCGATGATAATGCCTGGCCTGATATTTCGTTAATCGTGCAGTTCGAACGCAAAAATAAACGTTCAACAGATATAACAAACACGAATTTGTTACGCGACTGCACATCTACAACAGAATCATTCGTTCGTATGCCTCAGAGTCAGGCATTAATTGATTGATCTGTCAATTAAATTTAATTGAAAGTAAAATCTTGATTTTCAGTTGCACCTGCCTATTGAATTTCCAATTTTAATTTTTATAATGGCAAATATTGCTAAAAATTTTATAATAATTAACGCGTTTAATCTCACAGTGCAATCAACCATATGTAGCCAGACACGTCACAATATTCTCTTTGAAATATAAGCAATAGAGGACAACAAATTTAACTATTTCGACGTATAGCTGTTACCCTCTACTATTATTATTACAAAATTACTGCTGATCAAAATTTTCGAACAATTAATACTTATTTAATCAAATTAAGTTTCATATACCGAGATCAGGTGACTCCCTACGTGTTAATTAATCCCGTGATAGGTGTACTGAGAGTAGTAAACTGAAGATTGAATGTCATGTGGGTGTTTCGAGAAAGGTTAGCGGTTTGTCCGGATACTTAGTCGTGAATGTCTGGCGGCAAAGTAGAAGATGGACACTATGATATCAGACGGTGACATCACGGCGCGTTAACCTCAGGGCCCATTTGTACTCGACTCGGTGTGTTGCTATTTAATACGAAGTCGTCGTATGAGGACAGCGACGGCTGCTTCAATCGTTCTATATGTAAGCCAAGTACAAATGACTACCGTATGTTCGTTGCTTGCTGGCAAAACCCACGGCTAATTCGCGTAACACGATCTACCGAATCCTACTTTCAGATTTCGCACACTGTAACATCCGTATAAAATGAACTCAATTGATTCGTTTTCAATTTTACACATTTTTGCATTGATGTTGCACAAGTTCTTCCGCATACAGTACTTTTACAAAGGACTCATTATTACATAATCTTCATAAAAATACAGTGCAACAATTATTGGAGTGAATATTTTTTTTTCAGTGTTACTTTGTAGCAGACACTATTCTATCAGGAATATCACTGCACATAGGTAAAGAATTTCCGTATCAAGGAGAGGTTTCAGAACTCAAGGTAGATCATTGAAACGGATGTCTGTAAGTTTATAATTATAGAAACGCTGTTGCTTTCGGAAGTCTACATATTGGTATAGTTGAAAAATTCGATCTATATTTTCAGTAGTATAAAATCGTAGAAAGTTGGCACGAAGAAAGGTGAAGAAATCATGCCCTCGACATTGAATCATCGAAGAACGCCGGTCGAAAGGGTCGAACGGTCAAAGAATGCCTTCGGCTCGGATCTGGCCTCGGTTACTATAGCTCTCTCAGAGCTCTGTCAGCTATTAATAGTTGCCAACGTGTAGAAGCAGTGCTACTATCTTTCCTACAAGGTTTTACTTGTTTTCTTCGGCATACCGGGCTACATATAATTTGCCCTGTCTCCTGTCTACTTGGCATAACAATGTAATTACCGCGTGAATAATTTTGTTTAAAATAGACCGATGTTTCGTGATTCTTCGAAACGATTCGCATGAATTCTAGCAGATATGAAATATACACCGTGAAAATTGTCTCGAATTACTAAAGTTAAGAAGAAATACTGAAATAAGTTTGTTTCTTCATTCGTGGTACCGCAGATATTTTGGAGGTCCGAGGAAAATGAAATAATTGTATCGAAAATAATAATGACAGTAATCGAAATATTAGCAGATACTAAATTTCATCAATTTTGGCGATTTGTGTGCTGAACGACATCGGTGTATTGTCAAATTATTATTCTAACGAGATGATTCATGCGTGACGCTTTTAATTATATTGCTATTCAAGTTTATACAAGGATCGCGTGAATAATAGTAACTACATGGCATAGTTTGCCACTATTACATATGAATAAATAAATTTCAATTATTGGCACACTGATTCACATTAATCAATTTTCCAGTCGCATTTATCGTTTATTCTTGTTTAACACCTGCATTTGAACTTCCACCCAAGCTACTCAAGGTATTCTACAGTACCGATACTATACCTCCAAGGTAGAATCATCATCATCGCCCAAAAATTTTTATTAGAGTGACATGGGGTAAGTGTGAAAGCCAATATGGTCAATTGGTGCCATTTTAGGTACTCCCTTGTCTGCATAACGTTTGATACTTTTTTTTCGTTATTCGACGCGAATCAAAGTTCCTTTCGCCGGATATGCTTGTAACTTCTCGTCAGAAAAATAGGCTGCAGAAGCGAAAATCTCGTGACCAAAGATTTCTTCAGATCCGTAGCGATTTGTCAGTGAGACAGACTAGGAAAAATTTTCGTGGGGAGCTGAGGAACATATGTGGAGGGAATTGTGAACGCAACGAACGCGTGTCGATCCATATTAGGGACCATTGTGACGCGTTTTATCGATCACTAAAATCCCCACAAAGGTGACGTCATTTGTCTCCCACACGGAGCTGGAGACCAGAAACTTAAGGATTTCGGTGAGAACGGCGTGGAAATGCTGAGGAGCGTGTTGAGACGTTGTCTGGAGACTCGTGTCAGAGAATTTGACATTGACATACTTTATCACGAATCTGAACTGACTTGACCGCTCGCGATTTTATGCTTTGCCGTCATAAATTTCAATGTTACCGCGGTAGTCTCCGTTTTATTGCTTATGAAAGCTTCGGATCCACGAGACCAACAGGAACATGATGTACAAATACCATTCAGTCGGTCTGTGTGAAATCTATGTCCAGAAAAGGAAAATGTGATCGTTGATCGAGTAAGCTGTAGAGACAGGAGACTTTTCGTTTACAAATGAATTTCTTCAGAAATTAATCGACCGAAGCTATAAAGACAGACTTAACTTTCTATCAATTATATTTATATAATACGAATTTATAGCATTTAAACGGAAAACTTCAAAAATTCCTGACAGAAATAATGCAATTTTAAATCACACGACGATCGCCACACCTCTGCAATACGTACATATGTAAATGAAAATAATGTTTACGTATCAATATCCCTGGAAAGATTAAAATAATGTTTAAAACAGTCACGTTTCCTTTCTTTTGAAATGAAATTGGTCCAGAACCGTGTCCTCTAAAACGGTGAACAGCACAGTCTTAGCAGACGTAACAGATTTCAGCGGATCGCCTGTCGAACTTCAGGTGTTCTAATTTGGCCGGTCGTTCGAGATGGAGCCTCGAAGGCCTCGAACGCTACATAACTTTCTGTTTACGTCGCGGGAACTGCTAGAAGATATTCTTTTTCTGCCGGCCGTGTTAAATCAAGAGAGTTGCAAATGATGCCGGCGCTATTTTCGCGCGTTGCACCGTCACGCTTCTACTCGCTGAATGGAGCCCCGCGTCACGACGCCTCCTTATTCTTCATAAATAGACCTCGTACACGATTTCCGGTGAATCAAACCCGGAGGAATGTTCTCGCATTGCTAGAGTAATCGGGGGTGCATGCCAAACGGGGGTTGTATTATTTCGCCCCGACAGACCTAGGTGAATTACAAAGCCATTTCACATGACGGACATCTGACAAAAGAAATTGGGTGCAATAAATACAGAAAAATATCAGACGGTCAGAATTACGGAAGATAATTTAATCGAATGCAACACTATACCAAAAGAATAGGAATCGTTACAAATTATCTACAAGTCTGAAAGATCTTAACCCTTTGAGTGTGAAATACTATAAAGCTAAACACTTTTTCTGGACGGATTTTTGTTGCTACATTGCACGTCATGTTGTGTTTTGGGTCCTTTACTGAATTCGAAAAAAAATGGAATTTCGATTAATCAGGAGCTAGGTGATGAAATAGGATTAGTAAAAAAGTTGATAAATGGTTACAAATACACAGAATGATTTTTAAAACCGCTTATAACAATTAAGTGGATCACCCTATATGCAACCGTAATCGGTGTGAATGCCAGCAGGGGGTTGAATCACTCTGCTCGATGAAACTGGGTTAATAATAAAGTTATGTATCCTGGTTTTCCTAATTTGCAAGCGTGAGTAATTTTTGCGTGAAATTTCGCGGAAAATTCTGATTCAATGGATGAAAGCTACCAAAAGTATCTTAAAAAATATTGATTTTGTTTCTTCAGAATGCAATTTAATTTTGTGTCACTTCGCTTTGAAAGTTTCAAAAAAACATTGTCATAGGTATGATTTTTTCAGAAGTTAATTTTCTTCATTTATTATATCGATTACGTCATGATCGTCAAACTCATGTTAACGAGACCTAATCATGGATGATCCGATTTTCACGATATTAATTGGCTAATTAGATTACACGGTACATCAAGGGTTTTCTGAAGGAAACGACGTTAAAAAAAGCCGAGACGTCAATTACCATGACGACCTGGTCACAGACTGTGATCTTCATTAAATTTTATCAGTCCTCGCGATTTCTGTGCCTAATAACATCGATGAACTATGCAATTATCATTCTAATGGGATGATTCATATGTAACACATTTAATTATGTTGCTGGTTTAACCAAGTTTCATATAAATAAAGAGTTCATGAAATACTGTGATACTGACACTATTAGATAGCAATAATAATTGAAGAAGTTAATAACATTTTACTATTTAATATTTTGGAGTTCCAGGTATATAAGATCAATTATCGAGATTCGTCGCTCAGTAAATTAACTTTGTCCGATTTCCCGATTAGTAAACTGTTGCAATAAATTGCAATATATTATGAAGTTGTTTGCTGCATAATTGTCTGATCCTTTGCACAAATAAGGGTGTCCTTCGCGTTCCAACCGTGAAGTTTCTAGAAATCCGATATCGATAGAAATTAAATCTTATATGCATACAGGTATATACACATTCGAGAGGGAGACAATCAATAAGGAAATGATCGCACCGCTGTATTAGTCATCGTATCTCGCATAAAACACAATGATTCGCCTTGTCTGCGAAATCGTAACGCCCACGAATTCTTCTTGTTAGATCACTTATTTATACCGACTGTCTCTACCTTCTGTAAACTGAACTATAATTATTTTCAATATATTTTACTGATACCCCGTCGTTGTATTCATTTATTTATTTGTAAGAATATGTTCGATTATACATAATAAAAGAAACACATATCATCTAAAGGAATTTAAAAATATAGTGAAACAAATCTTCTTAAAAGTGTCCTAGCGGTTTTAATCATTTTTAATAACTTCGGATAATCATATGAATAAAAGTTTATTTTTAGGTCGGATTAGCAAGATCAATAACAAGATCACATTTTCTTCATTTTAATCGTGTACTTCTTTTTATTTTCGCGCCCCTATTATATCGAGGCGCGCGCAATTTATACGATTGTTTAAATGGTCTGCCATTGAAAGTCCAACAAGACTACAATAATTATTGTCAACATAGTTTATTATTCATAGTGAAGCACAACCATCAGAAATAACTCGATTTAAACAATAGAAAAATCCATAACACCGTAGAAGAATCCCTTGATTATATAATTTTTAAATTCTTGTTTCACTAGTACACCCCTGTAGCAGGAATTTACTCTCTAAGAGCAATTAAAAAGTTTCTCGAATTTAATGGATTTAGTCTCAATTAAAAGAGTTGTAGCATTAAAAAAAAACATATGTTCAATCAAAACGATCCCAAATTTTATTTCTGAGGCTGTTTTCAAAAACACATCGAACCGACGAAATCCGCCAAAAACTTCTTGAATCTTCCCCGCGAAGTTAGTACCGCGTGCGCTCGACCGAGCGCAGCCGAACGCTACCGAACGTAACCGAACTCCCACGAGCGTTCGCACGATCCTGTCGCGACTATTTAAGGGCCGGTCGGCGAGCCGCGCTCATTCTTAAGCGAGACATCGTACAGAACGGTTCGACGTGTAGAACAACAGTACAGAATTCAGACTCCCTGATCGTTCGCGAGAACAGTGTTCGCTTGCGATTTACTATAATACACAAGCATCAGTGGCTTTTTGGTGAAAGAGACACAACGAGAGTGCGGTCAAGGAATCATGGCTGACAGTGGTATCAAGCGTAATATTCCCATCAAGCTCGGTGACTTCAGCGTGATCGACACCGAGTTCTCCAACATACGGGAACGGTTCGATGCCGAGATGAGAAAGATGGAGGACGAGATGTCGCGGTTCCGTAGCGAGCTGATGAATCGTGAAAGCAACAACTTCTTTAAGAGCACCACCAGGTACGTTGCCACCGGCGTCTACTCTGCTGTATCCGACCTAACCTATCGTTACACGCGCACGATCGCTCTTTCGTCCTTGCTCGTTCGCGATTTACTTTCCGAGTTTCTACTCTATTTTCGAATTTTTAAATGAATCATGGAATAGTAATATTTGAAATGAAACATCTTCTTATTGGATCCACCTTAAAAAAAGAATTTTCGAAGAATTAGTTCGAAATTTTTCGTATTTTAGAGTTCCTAAATTGAAGGGTGAATACATAGAATATTTTATAAGTGGTGGGATAATTTGGTAATGAAGTTCCTCACTTAAAAGTTTGAATTTCTTTTCGCTAATTGAACATTGGAGGGTTGATACGTAGAAAAATTTCGAAATTCTGGAGAACCTGCTTTACATGATTTCTTGTCGGTCACCGTGTCCCCTATTTATTTTTTTGTCATTCTAGAAACGTTTGTTTACGTAGAGACTACCGTCCTCGATTCTCGAGTACAACAGAAACATTCGTTTTTGTATACTCTTTAGAATACAGAAACTGCGTTAGAAACATCGAACGACATATCGAACTGATTTCATCGAAATACATCGCGGAAAAGTTGGCGAAAGGGCAGATCAATGTGTAATATCACACTGCGTTTGATATTTTAACGCTGCACTACTAAGAAGCCTGTTGTGTTTTATTATCAACTTTTATTTTGAACTTTGTTGATGAGGATCAATGATTCTATTAATGAAATGAATCGACTTCAGGCGTAATCGATCGATGCTGCGCTTTTACGTTAGGAAATGTTAGATTCGGGTCATGTGACGTACTCAAAACAACAGACTGTTTCCGATCGATAAAGTAATTCGATTTTATCGGTACGAGATCAGTGTTACCACCTAATTTACTGTAAAGCTATGATAAATCTAAATACATAGAATAACATAATCCTTAAGATTACGTCCACAGAAATTGATTATAGATAAAATTTTCATAAACTTCTGTTCCTTTTGGAATTATAATTACGATGTGGAGACAGCATACATAAAAAAATCGTAGAAATTTCAATTGAGATTTACGATTGATAATCAACCGTTTAAGAGTTAATATCAGATAATGAAAACTCGCTGCAAAATAAAAAAAAACAAATAATATTGCAGCCGACTTGAGTAAAATTGTTTGAAGAAACATTACAAAGTTGTTAACACTGTTGCGCAGAATAACAGCAATGCGCATGCGCGTACCCGAGTTCATTTTTACAAGTAGTGTCTATTGTTAGAAACCGAATATTTATTCATGCAAATACTCGCAAAGTTGTATGAAGTTTTACTCTAACTAGCCTGTTTATACAAGTTGAAAAAGAAATATAAATAATAAATATTATATATTATAAATATTATAAATATTTTAATATAACTAAAGAACATAGTTTTACGGTAACAGTCACGTGTTTTAATTTACGAAATAATGTCCTGCTACGTTGACGGTGGCGAAACTGTTTATGGTGGGTTTGAAACAGAATAATCTCTGAACAATCTCATTCAAATCTCCGCTCGATCGCATGTGTTTTTCTTTGTAAAACGATGGCTGGAACAGAGGGAGAGCAGGTGCAAATTTTCGTCGATCCGAGGTTTGTTTTTCGTTCACCCCCCGGCAAGAAACGCACGAGGGGAGCTCTCTCGCGTTCTTTCAACGCACTGACGAAGCTTCTATAAATAGCCCGTACGTTACTTAAATACGTGAAACGAATATACATATGTATAAGCGCGTAAAAAAAGAGCGAGCACGAGAGAGCGAGAGAGACGCGACCTTAATTTACACGTACCTCGGTCGAGGAACGATTTCATTACCTTACAATAATAAATACGTTTGCACGAATGTTTCGCGCTCGATCGCTGTTACGTGTTAATCCGTCTGTTTCTCTTTTACCCTTTTCATTTTGATCACCGGAAGCCTTCGACTTCGACCAAGCGGTTCCGATTGGTTTTCCTCCGTAAAATTGCTTCACGTCGCGACATAAATTGAAAAAGAAAATAAAAAAACGGAGTAAAGTAGCAGAATTTCAAAAGAGATATAAGAAAATGATATAAAATCGTATTGAACTGCTCCGTGTAAAGCCTCGAAAATCAAAAAGATCTGAAACTACAAAGTAAGGTTGTTTGCAGGTTAGACTCAGGCCTAGTTTACATTGGTAGAGTAAATAGGAGAGTAAGACTAGCAGCATAAGTCCGTTTACTATACTCAGACAAATGATAGAGTTCTAAAGCTTATTGGTATAGTATAGTGGGATAATAGTGCGTTACGGCAACTCTACCACTACATGTTTTACTTTACTACGCGCTCCACCGCCTACTAGTTCAGTGTGAACAGGTTTGGCTCAATGGAGTATAGTTGTCGGACAAAACATTACGTGTGTTGTTCACTTCTGAAATTGATAATCGAGATTTCGAAGAATGCGATGGAAAATATCGATTACAAGCGGGCAGATCGTAAATGTGGAGCAGCGGAATCTATAATTAGGGATTTCGTGGGATAGAGAGAGAGCAACGATATCCAAATTCGAGCAGGCGTCCTATTAAAATAACACGAGTTTGGTTAGCGCGGTGTTGGCATGCAAAAACCGTGTGGTACATGCCACGCACTCCTTCGATTTCGCAGTTCGTTCAACGTGAATTCCTGCGCGAATTACACGAACCTACCGAGAATTTTTTTCTTCGATAAGAAGCGCGTGTCCTCGGGGAATTCTCGAGGAACTATCGATTTAAATTGTGATCTTACGGCATGGAGGTACATACTCCGTGCAAAAATTCGAAATTTGTTGAAGGTACAGCATTTTTAATGATAAGATTCTTTATGAGACATTCATTTCGTGCTTTTTTTATCGTATGGATTAAAAAAGTGCAAAGTTAGATGGAAAATGCCTGAACTAAAATAATGTTGAATTTTTTACAATTATTAGTTAGATGTTTTTCCGTCAAGTATATGTATTTAATACGAAAATGTTTAGACTTCCGAGAAATCTATTTCAGGTTTATGAATTTTTCTATTTAATTTAATTCGACTTGTTTATGGAAAAACTCAAATTTACTAAACTAGCCATCAGATAATTTTCTTTATATATTTCTTAACAATATTTCAGTACAAAAAACAAAAACACAGTAAATGTATGCATACATGTGAATCATTATCTTTGAATAGAGGTTGCGTATCGTGCGAGAAGATTTTATTTATAATATCTTAAGGGGAATTTCACGAGGTAGCGTGACCGGAAGTTACAGCCCTCCGTTATAAATTTTGGTGAACCTCGTCATCAGACTTAAGAAGATTGCGTTTCACCCCTGTTCGATAAATTTTATCGAGCACAGTCGTTTCACGTGCTAGATTCGATCAGGTTCTACGAATTCGGCGCCTTCTTGGCAAATGTGAATTTGGGACGCTGAGAATTTACGGGAAATTTCGTAAGTTTCTATCATTTTTCCGATCATCCTCCGTCTTCGACTAAACTCGATTAGAATTCTCTAATTTTATCCACCGTGTTTAATGGTCTCAGAAATCATCGTATCAGAAGTACTGATCTGGATCGCCACGTCATTCAATTTTCCTTTTTTTATTTCTTTAAGCTAAATCGAAGACTCATAGAGTCTAAGCGAAATAAATGTTCATGTTTTCGTTCATTAGAAGCGAAACAGTTGCAGTAATTGAATTGGTCAGTTAAAAAAGAGTACAAATCCAAAAACCACAGTTTGAGATATTTGGAAAAATAGCATCAGTTTTCGTGTATCATCAAAGCTATTAATTTTATAGTGATATTCCAATTTAAACACTCTTATGCTAGCCCAGATGAAGGTTCCTACATGCCTAAATATGGTTATTCTTGTTCATTAATTTCCAACAATTAAAATAATACCATTCGACTTGTATTGTTTTTTAACTCAACCCACTTTTTAGACAGGAAATTTAAAAAATATCACAATAGTAAACAAAAATATTTATTAATTTGCTTTAAACATAACTGAAGTAGAAATTATTTAATAAAAAGTGATTATTAACACTTGAGCACCCGGTCACGCGTTAATGCGTGTTTCTGTTTATTGCGTTGAATACCCGGTCACGCGTTAATGCGTGTTTCGGTTTATTGCGTTTCATACCCGGGCACGCGTTAGTGCGTGTTTCTTCCTGTGAAGTCAAACATTAGATTACAAAGCAATGTACAGTTATAAAATCGAACACTTAATGCCATGATGTTTCTCAGTTAAAGTCTGAACTTGTTAGGAAACGGTTAACCTTGTGTATTGTCTGATATAATTTTTTAAAAATGTAAGAAGACCATGCCGTGTGTGCAATGCTCCCAAAAAACGTGGCGACAGCAGTTATATGTGTACTTTTTGCAAAGTTCCCGTGCATCTGGGCTCGTGTTATTAAGATTATCACACTAAGAAGAACTACTGATTCACTGGATTTATATTTATGCCTATTTCAAGAGAAGATGTTTTCTTAATTTACGTTCCATGAAATACAGTAATATTAATGTAATAACCATATAATTGTGTATACTTTTTAAATCGATTTGTTTTCAGCGAATCAAACAAAATTAATTTTCACTAAATGATTCCATAAAACGTGCGGTATTTGGCATATTTTATACCCCAAATTGCCGGGTGCTTCAGTGTTAAACAGATTGTTGAAACAGTACAAGTCCATGACAGATACTGTTTTTACGCTCATTAAACTAAAGGGACTACTGAAACACGAGTATAGGGAACTTGTTTGCACTGTTTTTGGTCCCAACATATAGTTCTATACATTTTATATTTAGTTTTGAGATTGCTTAAAAATGGCTAATTTTGAACTTGTACTGTTCTTCAACTCGCCGATTCAATTGATTTCAAGTTTCCGGCAATCTGAGAAATGAAAAGAACGTTTAAAAGGTGGAAGTTAACGAAAATTGCTAGTATTAACGAAACATATGTTCAACATTAAAAAAAAGTTTTACGTTCAAGAATTTCCGTTCTGATTCTTAAAGTTTGTTTTGTAGACACGAGTTTACGTAGTCGGAACTAATTAATCGTAGATTTAATTGATTCCAATTATATGTTCCTTGTAAATAAATATTCCACAGAAACGTCGAACTACGTGTTATAATTAAAACCTGTGGGTGGTTTAGGTGTTGCATCAATTTTTCGTGGTGGAGGGGATGTGGAAACATCGTGACAAAACGACTATTATTATGTAAATGCTCGTCGTTGCCTGTCTGTGACAATCATTCGTTGCATAATGGCTAGTCATTTTAATGCAACTTGTTTGAGCCGACAAAGGACGCTCTTCTTCCTGTAATGTCGCTAAATGGTTCGCGTTGACATTTCATCGCGTCATTAAAACTGTAAGATTCTTCACATAACAGGATTCTTCGCACTTCTCTGGATGACTTAAAAACAACCGATAGGTTGACTGCTGTGGAAAACGATCGATCACTACAAATTTATTTGACTTAATTAACTGTTGATTCTTATAAAATTCTAAGCAATTTTAATATAAAATAAAACGCGTTTTCGATAAGATATTAGAATGTTCTTTTGTTTAAAGATTTATATTGAAAGTAGTATATTATAATGTGCCATAGGAATAACCAGAATTATTATATTAGAATGCTGAAACATAGTATATTTAAATAACATCGTTCCAAAATTAGTGAATGATAAGTTAAAAGTATTTTCGGAAATATGTATTTGATTTTACCGTGTAAAATTTAGATACTACATCGACGAGGAACTTTACATTTGAAGGAGCCCTGGCCGAAGGTTGACAAACTTCACGAGAATTTTTAAGTGTAGGTTGACAGTTTGTTTAAGAATATTTTGCTTCAATATTTACATTGAAGAATCCGAAGAAGCGTTGTGTATCTACATTTTAAATTAGACAAACGATTATAATTAATTATTAGAAGACTCATACGACACTCCGGGTATTATATAATATTGTGAAAAATTCTCGATTTGCATAGAAAAATTAGTAGCTTATCACAAAAGATGTAAAACTCACAGTGCACGGTCCAAGAAATTTAACCCTCAAGTGGATTATTGGGGACGTAGCGGCCCTGTGCAACTTCAAACAAATAATTGTTTAATTTTTACCGAATAGATAAATATAAATCAATTTTCCTTACAGCATTAGAAGCATAATGAAATGATAGAAGACTGCATAAATCTTCAAATAATTATATCAACACATGTTAAACAATTACTAGTTTGAAGTTGCACAGGACCGCTACGGCACCAATAATCCACTTGAGGGTTAAAAGAACAATGGACAGCTCCAAATGATTATAATTAATTATCAGAAGACCCTTGTAACACTCTGGCCATTATTCACAGTATTTTAAAAAAAAAATCTGAATTTGCACAGAAAAATCGGTAGTAGCGGCAGTTGGTGCATCATCTAAACGCTCATTACGTCAATGCATCCTTGACAGTGACACGTTGCACAATTCCCCACTCGGGATCGTGCACTAAATCGTAAATTGCATCGGACGGAAAAGGTGAGGAGCTTGAGCTGATCCTGCTCGGTTTTACGCAGTAAATTTTCCGTCTCGTTCAAAGCGACACGCAAAAGCTTTGCATTATCGATCCGCGGTGCCATCGCCATTCCGTGAGCATGATCATCGATCAGGATCTTTATCCACCGGATCACAAAACGGTGATCAATCTTCGGTATGTGATCAAAGTTCAGCGATACATGCAAATCTGCCATTTCTAAATCCATTCGTATCGCTCTGGCTGCCTTCCAACCTCACCGCATAAAACCATCGGATGCGTTTATAGTATTCGGTTTTAGGGAAACATCATTAGACTATGAAATAGGATCAGTGGCTTCGATGCATCTTCGTGCACCATTTCATTATTATTTATTCGTTCAGTTGACGGAATTACCCCTAAGGCGAATTGATGAAAGTTTTTAAAAGCAATAAATTTTACATGAAACGAATTAGGTATAAGTAGAGATTGTTGCTTACGACTAGACTGCGGATATTTATGTGAATATACAATTTTGGATTTCCACATTTTCTATGTTAAGGCAGTTAAATAAGTGAAATTTCAACGAGACTGCATCTGCTGCTTTAAGTGTTTAAAATAGGTCATTTTTATTTTGCTAAGTTATTAAATGTCTATCCTGGACCAATTTGGACGCATTAAATTGCATAAGCATCCGCAGTCTACTTATGACTTTGTGCACATTTGTACTGATAAAGTCTAAACTATTAGCTAGTTTGAATATTCTAGATATGGGATCATTGTGGACAAGCGTCGTACTATAGTCTGGGTTTAAACAAGTGAACAAAGTTTTGGAAGATTTATAGCTGCGACTTTGTTTTGAAGTAACAAAGCATACGTCATGTTTTGATCTTTGCTAATAGTTCAGTGGTTTGAACTTAATATATTTCTAATAAATATATTATAACAAAAAATTAGGTCTATCTATAATACTCTTGGTGAAATTTACTAAATTAACGCTTAAGTGGATTATTGGGGCCGTAGCGGCCCTATGCAACTTCAAACTAATAATTGTTTAACATGTGTTGATATAATTATTTGAAGATTTATGCAATCCTCTATTATCTCATTATGTTTCTAATGCAGTAAGGAAAATTGATTTCTATTTATCTGTTCAGTAAAAATTAAACAATTATTTGTTTGAAGTTGCATAGGGCCGCTACGGTCCCAATGATCCACTTAAGGGTTAAATTCAGGGAAGATTGCGATGTAATGAAAAATAAATTTTCGGATATAATTGAGAATGAAATCAAATTGTTCTGCTCTTAATATGGTGGAATGGATACAGGTGTTTGGTATCGATCGTGAATCCTCTGTTAGGTTCGTGGGAGGAGAATATGGACCATTACGAACACTATACCTCACGTGGCGGTGACGCAATTCATGTTCAGGGACGGCTCGACGCAAATAGACAAGTATAGTTTGAAATAAATGACAGCTTCTTTTGAAAATGTTTTCTAGTGCGTATGTACATCGGATGACTCATTCTTCGACGTCGTCAGTGGTCTTCAGGTTCTTTTTCTATTTCGTTCGATCATCCGCGCAATGTAGACAGAGAAATAGTAGCCTAACTTTGTATTACATTTTAGATTAAAATGGTAAGAAGAAAAACGATTCTTTCTAGGAAAATAATTTGTTTAGAGAAGAGAAAACAGGTAATATTGTAGTGCTACGTAATTATACAATAATCTAGTGGTAAAATAATAAACATAGTTTTTGGAGAAATGTCAAATGTTACTTGTTCCTCTTTAGTTGATTTATCAAATATTAGTGCTGTTTATTGTACACGAATATGTCTGTCAAATTGATGATCCTGCTACCCTAAAATTACATTTTAATTATGATTCTGATGTACTAAAGTTTCACAAGAAAATCTAAAAAACATCTATTATAGTCGATCTTGAATTTCCTACTTTCATAATAACACCTACTTTGAACCATGAAGTATGCTAACATTTTCGCCGTACCTAATAGATTGCTTCAGGTACATAGACTGGAGGCTAACAGCTTGCAGCGTTATTTATAGCGGTGACCCTTGCATTAAATTAATTTGACGTAACGTCTTCACGGAAACATCGTGATGCTCGATCGCTATGCCATGAACAGACAGCAACACGCTAAACATATTTGCGTCGAATCTGCAGTAAATTAATCTTTTGCACGAAAGTTTCACAACTAGAAACCGTTTGTTTTCTAGTATTCCTGGTTGAACAAACACATACGCCCTGGAGTGCCGGTTCTTATGCGCGAATGGCCACTATAGTGGCTTCGAGTACTAGTTGTCAGTTTCCAATAATGTATAAAAACCCAGAATCGCGTTACCAGTTCCCTCGGAATGTTATGCTAAACTACTTTCTGGTTTAATAATAGATCTATTTTCCTCTCGATCAGAGAAACGACTAAACAGCTGATCTGCCTGTTCAAGACATGATTTCTCTTCAGTTCAACGCTGGTGTGCCTGCTAGGCATAGTTCGAGTATATACACCGTCAATTATAGTCTGTGCCTGAGAGGAGTATTTCGAGTGCAAAAGGGTAATTTCGCGTGTAGCACGTTATACTATTCATTTTCCGTGTACGAGCAAGTCGAATCGATGCTTGAAAGTTCACAGAAGAGCAGCTCAACTAACCAGGATTTATGTCCACTTACGATTAAAGCCGTTTGGCATGCACGCTGCGTGCTTAGGAATGATTAGCCCTTTGAGTGCTGCCTCTGTTTGGTGATCAACGTGGTCCGTGCGGAAAACGCCCCTAGGCGTCCGGGTGACACGCTTAATACATGCGTTGGAGAATTTTCCGCACGGGAAGAAGGGTCGGTATGAAAATGTTAGAAATATAGAAAAATTTTACTTGGTAGCTAATTCTACTGATATGGTTAGTTTGGTATCACATGGTATCGTGTACTGGAGGTGCATTGAGCGTATTTATTTTTGCACATTAAACTAATAATTTTTGTAATTCTACAGATTTGTTGAAAATTCCTATTCTCTGTGAGTGACGCTTTTGAGTGTTCCTATGTAAGTAGTATGATTATTAGAGACACTTTTGATGGTCTAAAATTATGTTAGCATATTTTATATTTAGAGATGTACTATCGGTGAAGCACACTTTTAACCTACTATGAGATAACATACTTGTTTATGTGTGGTGCAACTGTGCAGAGGTATGGTGATCTGTTGATTCGCCGCTTGACCTATTCCTTGTAATTGAATTAAGCGATTGACTTGCCGTTGGACGCTCAATGTGCCTAACAAGAAAATATAATCATGAGCAATTGTTTTACCGGTTGGTCCGTATCCTCGCTGATAGTTGCATCAGTTTATGATCAGTGGATAATTTAACGAAGGCAGTCGTTCGTCAGTTGATCAAGAATTACTGCCATCGATTTACTATCAGCAAACCTGTAGGATATTTAACATAGAAATTGCCATTATCGTTGAGGTATCAGTTTTCACGAGTATTAATCGAAAGTTTATCGAGGAAATTTGCATAGTACTCCGGTTCGATCAAGGGAAAGACGATCGATCACTCGATTGGCAATGCCATACATCATGTAACAGTCATTGATTCTTTCTACTCGCCTTTCTAGGCCAAGTACACGTTCGATTCACATTCCGCATCGTGAAATTCATAAACTACTCATTGAAAGCTCGCCAGAAATCGATTGGATGCCCTTCATTCTATATTAGTTCCTCTTATAAAAGTATTATATCAGATCCACTCAATATAATATCTGGCTCGATCATTTTTTAGGTGACAACAACTTTAATGATATTGAAATGAGCTGTTTTAACACAATATAAATTCGTTGGAGATAGAGTCAAAGAATTGTTAAAGGAACAACAATAAATCGATAATTAGAAATAATTGCAATCGTTAAATTATTTACACTTGGTCACGTTTAAAAGCGATATCACTTATGGGATGACCTGATACTCATTGAACACCGCATGTAAATATCGACGAAATCCTATCACAGGGTATATTTCGATCGGAATGCTCCACTATAGCTGGTCGACGTATCGTTCGGCCTTTCCAGCTCGACAGTTTCACGTTCATGAGATATCCTGACACGGCTGACCTAAGCTGACTTCTCGAGACAAGATAGGACCTTTCTCTCTCCGCTCGAGGATAATTGTTGTCTACCGCGTTCTCTCCCACAAAACGCTTCCTGTACGTTTTACCCTGAAAGACACTTTGACAGACGTTCGCGATCTCCTCGATATGGCTATGCTCGGCCTTTTGTTCCGTGTGAAAGAGACCTCCTAAAGAGAAACAGCTCTTTTAATTCTTTCGTTGGTCTCTTCCTCTGCCCACCGACGCCATTAACGTCTGCTCTTCTAACGGCCTTTGTGGTACTTTGAACGGACGTTTGAGAAAACACCTTTTGTGGACCCTTTCTTCAGGGTGTACCTTAAAAGGGAATAGAGAGAATGAGCTTCTGTTGGCTTAAGTTCACTATTGGCCTGTGTTTTTAATGTTTTTTGGAGTAGTCTGCTGTTTTGTTTCGTTTTCAGAGTAGTTTCGGTAGGTTTGAAAGTTCATCAATTTCGCAGGTCTATTATATGTACGTTCTTTCATCGATATATCCATCGGTTAATAAAAAATGTATGAAATTTGAGGAACCTCATGTGTTAGGGTATTTAATGTCTCTTCAATTATTATGAGTCAGTATTGTGAATGAAGCAAATCACAAATTTGATGTCATCCTACGTAGTAGGACGAACTTCGTAGAATAAACGGGTTAATTAATCGCTTCGCCACTGATCGAAGAACCCGGCAGCAAATGCACATCCTGTTCTCCATCTGTCCACCTTCCGCTTCTTTTTTCACTCGCTCGATAATAATTTCTTCCTGGACGAAGCTAATGACCGTGCAGTCAATTCACCGCATCCAAGATACGTCTCTTATTAGAATCATCGTTTCCTCTCGTATCATATTGTCGCATTTCAAACTTGTTTCTTCCGTCTTCGACCACCGCCACGAAGAATATATATATATATATATATATATATATATATATATATATATATATAGATTCTGTATATGTATATATACATATATATATATATATATATATATATACAGAATCGAAACGATTCGAACACGTTACATTGCGTGACAGGATGCAACGACATTTTATTCGAGAAATTGTTATCTCGTTGCGTGATAGTCGTTTTTATTCCCGTGTGAAACGTTTGCGTACGCTGGTCCTAGGCGGTTATTTTAAAAATTGATATTTTACGGAGTTGTGTGGGGTTGATCGTGTTGTTGGGCGAATTTTCAATTCAGTAGAATTCTGTATATAGTGAAAAAATATATACATTTAATAGTATGAACCCCTTGAACTCTTAATTTTTAAAAAAATTTTTTTTCAATAACTGGTTAATTGTTTTATTTGAAATGTATTTTAAAAGACAAGTTGGTTGATAGGAACCAATTAGGTACAAACAATTATGTACCTGAACACTTCAAGGACTTTTTTTGTTACAAAAAAGAATCATATACGTGTAATATTGCTTATCCGGTTAAAAAAAATATTGCGAAATATAATAAATATTTGAACTGGCAATTTAAAAATGTCAAGTGTGACTCGACGTAGGAGTACCTGTGAATAAAATCGATGTATAGTCACACTTGACAAAGGAGTTTAAAGGGTTAAATATTAATTATAAATCTGAATAGACCTATTTGAAAATAACTAAATTTAGCTGTAATTTGGCAGTGTATCAAATTCTCTTACTGAAAATACAATTGATGTAGTTAAAATTGAATTCGAACTGAGAGAATTTTCACAGAAAACAAGGATATAGAGCAGAGAGTCGATCTAGAGACATATTGCTATAGCGATGCACTATTTTAGAATCCTCCGGGTCGGTGACCTCCCTCGTGACTTCCGGTTATCGGTTTTATGAAACTTGCAACGAACCGACATTTAATACACGAACTCGTTATAAATGACAGTATCAGCCATAGATCAATTAATTGGTTGACTTCGACATCGATTATGAGTACACGGATTACAGCAATTAGCGCAGCATCGACCAGGGAGGATGAACCCGAGTCGTACAAGCGAGTCAAGAACAGATTTATTATATCTATGAAAGTAAATAACCAATCATTCGATATTGGAACGGTATAATTATTATTCGATGCCATAATTATTCGAACGATCGCTATTAATATGAAATACATTTACTGCTTTAAATGCACTATCACCAATGATTGAGAGCAACTTTGTAATTCTGTTATAGTGTGTAAAAAGTGTAAAAACTCAGTACATACTTATGATAGTATTGTTAGAAATTACGCGAAGTTAGGCAAACCGTAATGGCTGTAAAAATTGCGTTTTTAGTAAATTCCAATAAATTTAATCCGTTAATCCATTTAACGGCCAGCATTTAATCGAGCGTAAATCGTAAGGTTGACAGTGTGTTAATAAATTCTGTTTAAAATCAGTCAATCGATAAATTAATGTCTTTTGGGTGTAATAAATTTGAAGTCGATTCGCCTGAACACTCGATGCAACCATATCGAATTCTTTTCGCTTTGCAACGTTTCAAGCAAACGTTTGGAGCTTGTAACACGTTTTGATGCTTCGGTTTGTGAATTTCACTTTTGCTAATCGCGTTGAATATGAATATTTATTATCGTAAGTACGGTGGTCTTCTTGGCAGCAGCAGCGTTATCATATGTACGTATACATACACATTACACGATGTTACAATCTTCATTTAGGTTCTACGAAAAAATATGATTTTAAATTAACACTTTGATGGCCACTGTCATGTAAAACGTGTCCCATATGAATCTTCGAAGCTACTAGTATCAAAGGACGTTTCGAATATTCAATTGGGAAATTAAAATGGTAAAATAATCGTTACGGAACGAATAACGTAGAATATTTTGTTATTTAACCACAGCCTGCAAAAATAATCAAGACTACTGGTTTTCACAAAATATTTTCGGCCGTCCAAGCGTTAAGATACACTGGATTGTAAAGTGTCAAGGAATATTTATTTGTTCCTCGTTGATTTTGGAGACCGAGAGCGAGATACTCGTGCGAGTTCTTTCTCCCAGGATGTTGACGAATCGGTTGCTGGCTTTCCAAAATGTATTATAATAATAAATTCTCACGGCTGATTGGCATGATGCGGACACGTTGGTTTTTAGCCTACCTAATTACTGAATTGCTGAGTGATGTAACATCGGGTAACACGCGTGAACGCGTTAACGAACGTTTTATAACACACCGGTTCCCAAATTTATCCATCTGGTCATATTTGTCGAGAAACAACGAAATTTTGACAATTCAAAGTGCGTCTAAAATTTTTATCTTAATGTGATCTTATGGCGAATATTCTGTTACTATTAATATCCTGTCGAAACGACAATCGCGAAGCAATTTTTGTGAATTTTTTTTGTTGTTGGAAAACTTCGAATTTGAATCGTGTTTGACGATCTGTACATTTTCAAAATTAATATTACGAATATTTTGCACTATAGGTGCTGTTTTTTTATTTTTTAAGATTTGGGAACCGTTGTATTGAAAAAATTCTTGGTTGAACGATTACATCGCTTTGCAAGTCAAGAAGCAGCAATATTGTTCCAATAGAGATATTGTGAAGAATTTTTTGAATAACAAATGGGGTTGCAACTTCCAATGCTACTCAAACCTGTCTCACGTGTAAATATCGATGAAATTTCTAATTTTATCCTGGAAATGGACCTTCTTTGGCAAACCTCTCCCACGCTGTCTCTTGGTAACAAATTAATCAAACAAATAAAAATATAGAAATTTCATAAATTTTCTGCTTCACAATTTCATGGGGATTGTACAAAAGAGGATGAAAAATTGTTAAAGCTTTGTTCTAGGCTTCCTTAAATTCACATTCAATGTCTATGTAGTTCCAGACACAAATTAAACTTCAAAAAAAGACTGCAAGTGTACAGAGTTTTCATGAGGTTCATAAGGTGACATCAAAATAAATTAGACAGTTGCAGAAATTGTAATTTTAACCCTTCTAACTCCTAATTTTGTTTTAATTTTTTCTCCAATAACTCCCTATTATTTTAAGTGTTTTATTTAAAATGTACTTCAAAAGACAATTGGTTGATAGGAACAAATTAGGTACAAACAATCATGCACCTGAACACTTCGAGGATTTTTTTTTATACAAAAAAGGGTCATATCCACGTAATATTGCTTATCTAGGTAAAAAAAAAAATATTGCGAAATATAATACATATTTAAACTGGCAATTTAAAAATGTCAAGTGACTCGACATAGGAGTAGTTGTGAATAAAATCGATGTCGAGTCACTCTCGACGAAGGAGTTCAAAGGGTTTAAAATGAACCCATTCTGTTCATGTAATGCATACACTGTACTATTTCCACATTTTTGTATACATAAACGACTGAAAATTCGACAGTAATTTATTTCATTCTCTGAAGCGTCTAAAAACATATTCTTCGCGCAGTACATTAAACTGTATAGGCATTGAAAAATATGAAAAATTCGAAATTAGACGAGACACTGGTCACCAGGAGACAGCAGAACTTTGTAAAAAATAAAAAGAATGGCAGTATATAATAAACATCGGTGGAGAAGCAACAAAGAAACGTAAAGAAACTAACCAAGAGCGAAGTTAACAAAATAATAATGACCCCTGTTCCCACCTGCTCGACTTCCGTCTTGCCTTCTGATTGGCTGTCTCTGCATTGGCACGTTGGTGACTAACTCGAAGTCGACATCACACGAGCAGCAGCGAGCACCGTACGTTGACGACCTCGAAGACCGAAGGTTGGGACAAGGTCAACTCTGCATCACCGCCGGCGCGACCCGCGTTCAACAGCTTCAAAAGGTGACGCTACTAAAAAAAAGAACAAAAAAACGCACGCACACACACACCCGCACAGAAAACGATGCCCCGAGAAGGATCCCCGATAGAGACCATTTTGTTTCTGCGCTGTCTGCACGATCCCGAGTGTCCACACTCTTCAGGGTTACTCGATCATCAGTGGTACTGGTTTCACCCTTTCAGTCTTCAAATTTTGCTCTACAGGCAACGAGTTGAGCGTGTCTGCTATAAACTCTCAAAAACCTAGCATCATTGAAAAAAATCGCATCAAGGGTCGATTTCACCCCTTTCAATGGCGATTGGACGTAAAGTAAATACAATATATCCATATGTGAAATAATTCTGTTTCCTATAAACTTTTATGTAAACTGGTCGTTTTGGGTTCTCAAGATTCTCTTGTTAGACCCAACTGACGAACTTTTATCAGGGTAAGGAAATGGCCCCACGAGCAACGAGTTGAGCGAACCTGTTATAAAGCATCATGAACGTAGTACCATTGAACAAGATCGAGTAACCTATCTCAGTAGCCAACAACCACGTTTCTTTCACCTCTGTTTGTAAGACACCAGCAAGAAATTGGTGCGACAGGTAATTGGGAACGGTTCACGTTGATGATCAGCAATTAACCCCTTGGTGAGCTATTAACCTGCCCAGTAGCGTTATTTACACCAGCTTCTGCAATTTCGTTTTCAGCTAACCACTCTTAGCGCAGTCGATTCGTTTAGTCGTCCACGATTTGTTGTACGTTCGTTGTATCATCAGCCTAGGTAAGGTGCACCCGAGGTCATTAGGTCAGCCTGTATCATTTGTCACCGTCGTCGTCGGCATCTGTCTTGTTTTTTGGTTCATCGTTCAGAGCATTCTTGTTCGCTCAAAATCGGAACGCAGTTGAAACTTTCCAAGCTGACCGGTCGTTTCGTGTTGTAACTTTCAGCACCACCACGCAGCAGAGCACTCAGAACAGTTCTCTGAGCCCTCAGCATGACTCGCACACCTGGTTGGATGGACTAAACAGCCCCCTGATCCAAGATGAAGGGGACAACAAGATGCTGAAGCTGAGATTCGACGTGTCCCAATACACGCCCGAGGAGATCGTTGTGAAGACCGTGGACAACAAACTTCTGGTGAGTTATTCTTCATTTACACAATAATTGTTTTTGAAATACAAAGTAAAAAAGATAGTATTGCGAACGTGTACTCCGAAAGAAATGATCGATGTTACTGCGTGCGTGCAGGTCAAACGTCGATTTGAGCGCCGAGTCGTTCAGGTTGAGGTTCAGAGAATCGTGCATTATTTTACGTTTTGAAAAATATGGTTACAATATCACACTGACCATCAGAATGTTTCAACTTTATTGCAGCTATAGATTTACTGATGAATTTCATTTTTAATATCCGTGATCTCACTCGATGGTAGCTTCGAAGGGTTAATTAGGCCGGAAAGACAATTGGCGTTGTTCGATCTCATTTATACCACGAAAATTATTCTGCCTGACTCATCGTGCATATTTCGTCTGACTGTTGGTTCGTTGCACAACTTGGCAGCCCGCGAATCTGGTCCATCTTTTTACGCAATCTCCGTAGCAAATCGTACTCTCTATCCTTCCGCCACGGATACATCTTAACTTTGTATCATTTCGCATACGTGGGAACAGAGGAACCCCTTATTTTCGAAGAAATCAAGAAACCATTAAGTTAGCTTAATCCAACCTTAAAGGACCTACATCTGGTTTCCCTGCAGTAGTCTCCAATTGACAACCCCACGTTATAAAATAGTAAAAATTCCAATAATTTAAAAATTAGATAGACTCCACTTGTAGCTCTCCAGCTGATGGACAAATACCATAATAAAAAGAAAAGAATTTTCGAACTCTGATACTTTGTTTGTCCAATAGCCATGGCTGTTTCTATCGTTAATTTTGGTCCACGTGTCGGGGTAAAAGAATCGACGAGAGTCGATCGGTCATTGGAAATGTAAGGGACGCCGGCCGGTTGAAAGGTCGAGGATTCGAAGCGTGTTTGGCGCGGTAACAACGGCGAACAGGAAGTGGCACAGAATTTTCTGCCACTTCAACTGGCACTCGGAGCTCTTTATGAACAACGTGGAACATTCTAATTGGCCTCGTTACGTCACTTCCCGACAGGAAGTCGGCTCCACCGCGTTACAACGATTCATCTTACGCGAAACTCGCCTTTCCTCGTAATTAAACGCGTTCTCGGGCAACTTTCGAGTTTAGGAAAACGATCGACGAGTTTACTTTTTTATGAAATGATTGTAAACAAAGTGTTTCATTTTCGAGAGGATTGAGTTTAAATATCGGTCGAGTATGATTAGGCTTAACCCTTAAACTGTAAACGTGGGTATTTCATGTCCGGGCTAGTTCGAACGGTTTGGGTTTCTCGGAAGCTAGTAGGTAGAAAATCTTTTTTCCCCCTGCTAAAAAAGTTAAATTTTATGATAACCTTAATTTCGAATGTTTAAAGATGTTATATGAATTTTTGTAGACTTTTTTAAGAACTATTACCCATTGAAAACTGCATCAGACATGAGAGATCTACGTTTACAGTTTGAGAGTAATGTAAGAACGTTTACAGTTTAAGTGTTAATTATTAATTACTGGTTAAAGGGCTATTCGCCTTCCGCGGCCTCTTTCGAGGGTATACTTTAGGATTTTTTTTTTGAAAAAAAAAAACGAAACAGCGTAATTTTATGAAACTCACTAGATTTATTTATAGACGTCTGTAGTACGTTCGTGAATTTCTGTACATTGTTATCATGTTCACTATAGTAATTATTCAATAGGGAAGTAGAAAATTGAAAAAGTTCTTCTCGAATGACTTCAATGATGTTGCGCAAGCCATCCAAGAAGAATTTTTTCAACCTGTTTACTTCCCGTTGCATAACTAGCACAGTTTAGATAACAGTATACACAAATTCAGGAATGTAGTACAAACGTGTATGAATAAATCTGCAAAGTTTTATAAAGATATGTTCTTTAGTTTCTTCTAAAAACATTCCCAAAGTACACACTCAAAGCTCTTGAGTTTAGAAATAAGGTCATTCCGAAGACACTCATTATCGCCTGTAATTAACGCGTTGACCGGCGCGGTGAAAAATATTGTAACTGGTACAGCATTGAAACATTTATAATATTAGGTGCGACGAGTAGTATTTCACAAAAGAATCAGAGTATACACATCCAATTTCTTTCGATTTCAGACTACTCGTTTAGAATTTCCATTCGTGGAGTTTCGTTGAATGAAATCGATCGACCAGAATCTGCGCAGGAAGTCGAGGCCAGAGAATTTTCCCCTAAGCATCTCGCGCGTTTAGGTTTCTTCTCTGGCCGGCGTTCTCATCGACCTGGTCCGAAATAACCTCCACCAAAAATAAGTTTACGGCGCTCGTCACACCGAGACCATTTCGAATGTTCCGCCATTGTGAGGCTCGAACGCAACAATATGGAACAACGTCGTTTCTCCACAATGTCCCTCGCCTCTGTTATTTCTTCAGCAGCTACGTAATTATGCACGTTAAACTGTGCTGTTTGTCCTTTGCCCTCCACAGGCGCTGCTACGTCGACAAATGTGTATTTTTTACGCAAGGTTTATTCACTGAAATGCAAACTCAGCGAAGCAAATGAATAAAACTACAATTATAAGGGTTCATACATTTTTGTTGGGAAAATTCTTTTCATTCTCAGAAACGATACCACAAAAGTGTCTCGGAGTTGCTGGCATTTCGTATTAAAAAATTCTCGGGGTGCAAAGGGGTCATTTAAAAATTATCAGAGTACTGTCGATCCATTTGTTTATAATTTTCATTATTCATTTATGCATGAAAAATAAATAGAAGATACAGTATCATTCTAGCGCTGTAATAATCTGGTTATGGTAATCAACCCTTTGCACTGTGAGAATTGTTTAATGTAATCAAGCAGCTATTCCAAGAGATTTTTGTGGTGCTCCTCTGAAAGTTAAATGTGTCACTTTTCCAGCAAAAATTTATAAACTCTCATCATGTTGACATCGGTCGGAATTTGTTGAGAATTAGGAACTGCTGAATTTGGCAATATTCGAAACACCGGCTCACATAACCCTGTGTGGCAGTCAACGCGTGTTAACCGGACCGAAAGTGGCGAGTGGAATTTTAAAGAAACGACCTGTCGAGAACAGGTTGGTATATAGTGGTCAAGGTCCGTCTAGAACGAATCCAGGTCGCTCTTGTCTCGCAGAACTGCCCTTAAAGGGCTGCTTCAAGGTCGTTCGGCCGAAGGATGAGCAAACGGTGACGTCACATCGTGCCTCGATACGCACGGCGGACCGGTTTTATTTAAACGATTGCGAAACGTCCATTTGCCTATTCGAGTCAACTGGGTCGCCTCTCTGGAAGAATCGATCCATTGATCTTTTTTTATTGGTCACACCGACAATGGCCAGGTTTGATCGATAGAATGATTGCGCCGGTGTCACAGTCGAAGGTGACAGGTGTTTGCCATGCAATTTGTTTGAAAACCGACGCTGTTTCGATGGCCTGGAAGTCGGATAGATTGGAATCGTTGGATCGGTCTAATTGTAAGTTAAGTTTTTTCGATAATCCGGAAAGCAGTGTCACGTTACTTTTAGATGCTGTAACCGAGTCTCGAAAGCTCGAGGTCTCGAAATCCATTTTACGACCAACCGCGTAAAGAACGCGAAGTCGGAGAACGTCAAAATTTGATGGTTATATTTAGTTTCTGAGTCAGGCTAGTTCGCGTTCTTTCGGACCGCTTCGAGAGAAATTCTGGCTTCGAGCATGATTCCGCATCACAAAAGCTTCTCTTTCATCCTCGACGATTCATTTGAGCTCTCTTTTGAAGTTCCCTATTTTCGGGGCGATGATCATTTTTACGTAAATGTACGTTCAGTTTCGTCAGTGGCTGTGTCAGCAATACGTTGTCACTGTGGTACAGTTTTAGCGCGTAACAACTTTAGATTCTCAAGCTTGAATTTTCAGACAACAATAGTAACAGCATGAAGATCTGAGACACATCAGCGCACGAGGTTTCTTTCAGCCGTGTTCCAAGGGACAAGGTAACGGACGATTCTAAATTCGGTGTTAGAGAGAACTGGTTGTTTTGCGTAATCTTCGCACAGCTGGGTAAGACGATATCCAGGTGGAAAGGTTAGATTCTAGACAGAGAGTTGAGTTACCTGCACCGTGTCGTCCTCCACCCTTTACCCTGCCATTTCCCTTCGTTTCCCTCTGTCTAGGGTTACCTTGCGGCGCGTCGGTTGCTCGCTTTTCGTCTTTTACAGCCAGCACGATCGATATCGCGACCGAACCAAGGAGCAAAAGCTGAACGAGTCTCGTCCGCTCTGCTCGTTCATACGAGAAATCCATCTGACTTCTCCGCAGCATCATCTTCGTTTTGCCGTTCAAACGACATGAAATGATCTGGATGTTAACGCGTTGACCGCCACAGTGAAAGACACAGAATTCGATACAGCAAGCTGTAGTATGCATATCTCTATATATTAGGTTGAGTCATAAATAATTCCCGTTACATAAGAGATTTTTCCTTTCTAAAAATTCGTAGACAGGCTGCAGAAGCAGCAGTGATCATCGTATAATAAATCATGAACAAATTAAAGAAGTCAAATCGGAAGTTATTTACGATTCTACTTAATAGAATGTTAAATCGTTTGTTATTCAGCATTGCACTCGTTCTCCTTCTTTTTTCTATGTAACCCAGCATCAATTCCTATGATCATTTAGCCGGGAGATTTAGAATTTTAAGTGGGTTTTGAACCATAGCAGTGTCAATAGAAACACAAAACCTCTGAGGACGATCACCTATCTTAGAACTAACAATAGCACACGATGTTCAATATTTTTTAGTACCATTCTGAATTTCAAAATGATAAGATCTTCAAACAACGACTTGATACAGGTTTCATCCAAAAAGCACTGGTCCTGATCATAATCGCTCTTTTGCCAGTTGCATATCAAGAAGTTGACAGTAAAAAATATGAAGTATAAAGGGCTGTTTTTTTATCCCTGAATTTCTTAATACCACGACAGATATTTCGTCTTTATTTCGTTTATTTGTAGGATAGTCCTCAAGTGATGCGTGAAATTCCTGTGTCGAGGTATTATATCCATGATACGGTCCATTTACATGCATCTCCCGTCGTTAATGACGTTAATAACGTCTCTCAAGTTTTCTTTCTCGCCTCTTCCCAACCGTAACACGATCTTCCTCGCGGAGATGGCTGAAGAAAAGAATCTCGAGACCGCAACCGCTATAGTTTCTTCGCTTTTATTGCTGCAGAAAAACCGCGATTTTTTTGTCTTTACCCTCTTCTATTCACCACGACCGCGGCGACAAAAAGAGAAAAAATTCGGGCAATTTTTTTCCGAATTCGATTGAAGGAGAACGTCTGTTAACTAAGATTTCTATGGATCGATTCGAAGGTGCAGAAATGGGAGGGGAGAATATGGCTAATTAACAATAGAGGAATTGAGAAAATAAAGGAAATAGGGATCTCCCTATGTAGAGGGTCTGACTAGTTGCTGGACAATGTTAATAGGTTCTAGGGATAAAAGTAAAACGAAAATGTTATGTAAACATACATGCATAAATCCTTTTACATTGTCTGTCACACAGTAGAATTTTACAATTATGGAAAAATTGAGAGGCGTTCAATTAAATCCAAGTTGGTGTCTTCCTCCAGTGACCGTCATGACGGTCAGCGTGTTAAAACTTTGAGTGCCACGCTGCACTACCTGAAAATGACAACTTTCTAAATTTTTATACAAAATTAATATAACTATAAATTGTACTTTTTTTAATCAGTAATTTCAGTAACTTTCATAACTTTTTTACTGCTACTATTAAACCTCATTAAATATATTTATTAATACTATACATGATCTAATAAATAAGGATTGAATTTTTGTGTCATCCAAATATGGGTGACGTGGCACTCAGAGTGTTAAAATTGAATTTAACATTTCAGCGTTGGGGGTCCACAAAAACAATGCCAAAATGCCACCGAAATCTGTATTCCCAGCGTAAATGAATCCAATGGTATTACTGAAGATTTTAAAATTCTACTAACTGTCGTACATACGGATAAAGGAACTGTATACACATTAACCCTTTGAACTCCTTTTTTTTCATTTTCCTTTCAATAACTCCCTACTATTTGAAGTGTTTTATTTGAAATGCACTTCAAAAGACAGTTGGAACGAATTTAAACAGCTTTTTTACTAATTATATTGAAAATAGCATTGAAATTTTGCTAACAAGGGGAAGGCACAGGTCCTGCCCTCGCTTTTGGAACGACAGTATGTGGAGGTCGTAGTACCCGTGTAGTATAACAAAACCCTTAAGGGTTTCGTTAGAATGGGCCTTCGTTTTTTAGATATTTTGAGTTAAAGTTTTTTATGTATCGTATCATCCAGATACATAAGAGGTACATTCAAGCAGATTCCGTAGCTACGACAGTAACGTATCAGCTTGTTACGCAACCGGCCCGGGTTCAAGTCCGCAGTATGTGAAAAACTCTTTCTTTCTTTTTTTTACCAGTTTTTAACATGGAAATATATTTTTTATATGCTATGTATTATATACTATGTTACATAGTACATAGAACCCGGGCCGACTGCGTAACAAGTTGATACGCTACCCTCGTAGCTACGGAATCTGCTTGAATGTACCTCTTACGTATCTGGATTACACGATACGTAAAAAACTTTAACTCAAAATATCTCAAAAACGAAGGCCCATTCTAACGAAACCCTTAAGGGTTTTGTTATACTACATGGGTACTACGACCTCCACATACTGTCGTTCCAAAAGCGAGAGCAGGACCTGTGCCTTCCCCTTGTAAGATCTGATAATTGTGGTAAAAAAAATGTTACGAAAATAATACATATTTAAACTGACAATTTAAAAATGTCGAGTGCGGCTCGACATAGGAGTTCAAAGGGTTAAATCTTCCATCGATACCTCGTTGATTGCAATGTTTGTTGATATTTTCGGATTGAAAACAGTCGATTCGTTATGTAAATGTCTTAATTCGTCGACCCTTGAAGAACATTCGACGAACAAAACACGATCGCGTTTTGCGTAACGGTTCGAAGCATTCGATTCCGCGATTTCTCGCAAGGTTAAGGCCAGGTTATTTGGTTACCTGGCAAGCGGTGAACGCGTGGACGGACGAACGAACTGGTCCAAGAACGAGAACGGCGTCGAGGAGAAACGAAAGCTAGCTCATTAACATCGTTTGCGTAGCGCAATTAGCGCGGCCGACCTCGCCCAACCTAACAGAACCTTCTCGACCTCCAGGTTTTCGCGCGTGGACCTCTTCAACGGGCACGCGCTGTACGTACTTGCATTTTTTCTGCCTGATCCACAGTGGGACAAATGGGCTATCTAGGTGGACAAAACCTTTCAAATGAATGAACTCAGAATTTTATCATTTTTAGGGCATACAGATGTAAAGTAGTAATAGATAAAGAAAATGTATACACATATTTAATTTCATAAATGTAACCAAAGATATTGGTCTTTAAACTTGATTAATAAAACGCGTTTTAGTTTGATCCATTTCGCACGCAAGTTTCTTTTATGTGTATATTAATCAAAGACAAAACGTGGAAACGTATTATGTTTTTATTAGAATCTAGATCCAACAATTAACCAGGAAAACAAGTTTCGCAGAGGTAATTCTATTATTTCCGTTGCAATTAAAAGTATCTCGAAGGGTTTTTCTTTAAATAAAATGATTTCTTTTGTAGAGTGCTGATTTTGATTTTCGATCGAATTCGCTTTAATTCCTGAAAAAAACTACAGAAGAATATTTGTTAGCAAACACTAAAAAATCCAAGTGCCACGAGCTGCTGCGGCAGTAAAAAATTTGTCTACGAAAACTTATCGACAGAAAAACAGAATTGATATTTTATGGCAGCATTCCTATCAATTATTTAGTCATGGTGTTAAAAAGATGTGTTTATTACTGCTAGAAATCACTTATATATCTTCGACTTAACATTTCATCGTTGAAGAAAGATGGCACATATGATTCTGAAGTGTATTGAATCAAAGCAGCGTAAGTTGCCGCGGAATGTAGTGTGCACTAACAAGAGGCCCTCTCAAGAAACGTACGTCTTGAATATTTTCTTAATTACACAAAACGTGAAAAAGTGTTGAAGACAAAGTTTATTTCTTTTTAGTAAAGCTATTGAATGTTACAAAACTGTATTATTTCGTTAAAGAAATAGAGGCTGCACACTCCCTACAAACCCCGTGTGCCTGAAGGAGTATACAATGTGTCATAAAGACGGCCTCATCGAACTATAACGTGCACAGAAAGAATTTTGTCTTTACCTATAATAGTTTTTGAGAAATTAATTTTGTCCAGCTAAATGTGGCATTTGTCCCACTGTGTGATCCTTTGAACCCTTTCGCTGTGATGAAAATTGTAAATGTCGTTACGGGTCGATTTGTAGAATCGGGTAGCGCGCAGGCTGGCTTATGCGAGCAGAGCAGTATTAAAAATAGACGTTGCATCAATCGGTCGACTAGCATCGTGCTGCCATGCAAATATTGTGGCGGTTCGCTTTACGGTATTCTGTATAAATGAATCTTATTAGCAGCGAGCCGTTACGTCACGAAGATATAAAACCGATCGGTAGTCATCGACGTATTTAGAAACCGTACGGTCAGCAAACTTATCTCCCGTTGTATCGAACAATTAATTTGATCTGCGCATAAACGTGACTTCGTCGGAGCAAACTTTGTTCTTCGAGTTTCAGTTTTACTCTTTAGTTCGTCTTCTGAACTATAATATTTTTCCTACCTTGTTCTTGCCCAATTTCCTGATACGTTCATGTCCAGCCCCGGGTATAAACAAGTATTTTGCAGTTGCTCTTTTATTTTTTCCCGAAGTTAAAAATGTTTTTGGAAAGATCTTAACCTTAGATAACTAAGCTATCTGTGAGTAACGTTATTACTAAGCATTCCTGAAAATGACGACACCAATTAAAAACACGAATATAATTTAATTTTTTTTATTTAATAACAAACACATTTTATCTTATAAAGAAGCAGGATAAATGAAATTGAAAAGTTACATTTGGTATTGAATTCATTAATAAATAAATAAATAAGCAAATAATAAGCATAATTAGTTTATTTAGTAAGTGGATCATCGGATATCACGAGATTCAAATGTTCCGATCGTAATTTTTACGAAAGGTTAGTTATTCAGGGTTAATTAAAGGACTTCTAACTGACCTTTATTCAATTCTAATTAGATAATATATATTCAAATTTTTGGAGAGCTGCTATCGTAGATCTAATCCTTCCACCCTGAATGAAAATAATTATTATTCAGTATTAATAGAGTACACATGCAATATTAATAGTTCCCCCCGGTAATTAAATTCTTAATTATTCTCAGCATATTAGACTACATACACAGTCCTTAAAAATTGAAAAATAATCAAGTATAAAAGTATAAGGTTCCAAAGAAACTCGAATCGCTGTTCGTAACCTACCTCTTCTTGCGAAGAAGTCGAATTACTTTAGCACACGAACTTCTGAGGTAAGTGACTTCGATATAGAGCCATTTCTGTACATCGATGCAGTTTCATGATGTTGTTCCCTTTGGTAATGCATTCGTACGAGATACGAAGTTATTTCTCAGTCGACCGGTGGCTAGAGTTTCGTTTCGTACGGCGAATGGAGCCTCATGTATATTCGAGCAGAGTTTCGATGGTATCTGAAAAGCATTTCACGACACAGTGAAACAGCGAGTAAGTACGAAGAACTCGGGGGCGGATCACGCGAACCTAGTATTCCGGGAACACTTGAGGCTCGATTGCTCGATAATATGTAAATGAACCCATAATAGTCGATGCAGTTAAATAAAAGCTAGGTGTTACGAAATTTCACTGACTTTTCGTAAGAGTTATTGTTATTTTGATGAGCTACGTTTGTGTGAAGATAGTGTCTCCATTCGTAACCATCTTACTAATCAAATGTTCTGGATAATGATTTATAGGGTCGCGTGTGGAAAATTGACAGGCCTATTCATTAGCATGGATCTCAAAAAAATTAATTGTTAGTTCTTTAAAATATTGGGTTGGCGAATAAGTAATGTCGGATTTTTCCGTAAGAGATCCTTTCTGCTGTTTTTAAAACAAAAGACTATTCGTACCTACAAAACGCATGTATAGTCTAAAAGCTGAGATTTTAACGTGTAATTTAAAAAAAAAGTTCATTACATATGATTAAATTTTTTTAGTGTTTATTTTGATTCGAACATGAACAACGAGAAGACGTATTTTCGTTCAATTATGTTTTTTTATTTTCGCAAAGGTAAAAATGCGGTACAAACAGCAAAACAGATTCCTGATGTGTAATGGTGCTGTGAATGAAAGAATGGTACAAAGATGGTTCAGAAAGTTACGTGATGGAGATTTTAGTCTTGCCGATGGTAAATGTTCTGGCAGACCTATTGAGATTGATAACGATAAAATCTACAGTCTAATTGAAAATACTCCATGTTATACCACACGAGAGATTGCTGGAATGTTAGGAATATCGAAATCCAGCGTTAAGAACCGAAATTATTTCTGTTTCTTACCGAAAAATCCGACATTACTTATTGACCAACCCAATATAAGCTTCAGGGTTCCATCCAGAAGCAAATTTCTTGTACAACAATTCTTCAGGGAGATCATCGCTTGAAATTCCATAACAATCAATAATTTAAACAATCGCGTGCGGCTGCCGTACAAGCTCGTTTACTAAGCACGGGAACTGAACACCCTTGGGCGCCATCCGCACACGTCGATCTCTAAAAAATTCAATTATTTTTTCTCCGGATATCTGAGCTTCAGCCTCGAACAGAGCTCCAAACTGTAACCTTGAAGAATAGTTCCTCATGGTAGAATGTTTACCCAGTGAAGTCATCATTTCGATTCGGCTCAAATTCCGCGAGTATTCTTTTCGTCAACCACAATTTAGGAACAATGCATAAAAGATATGCAGATGAAGATGGAGCAGAGATCGATGAGAATAATTTTGGACGTTCACGCGGATATCGAGTAACACATAGTAACGCATGATCGTTGGCTCACCAGCCAAAATGATGGTGAAACGTTGGCAAATAACATGAGGTCATCGCGAATAACCTAACAGGTGGCAGAATTCTTTTTCGATTATTACAAATCACTATTTCTGAATGGCACTTGTATACATTGAAACATTCGTACAAATAGAATTTTCATTGAATGCATTTCATGACAGAATTTTATAGCTGCACTTGTTAATATTCATTTTTTATGTATGAACAATGTTCTATTTCTACATGTATATAAATACAATAATTCACTATGATCAGTGTAGATTTGATGGTAGTTAGCGATTTTTCCATAATTACCGTGGTCACGTGGACTTGGAACTTTAACAATCGATTTTAATTACGATGTTCATCGCGTTCTAGATACGCCCATCACGATGAACGCATTTTTATTTGTTCGCGTGCTGCTATCATCTTTCTCATTGATCGCGTCGTCCACAGAGAACCTAAATATTAATCCTTTACGCTTGCAGGTTCTTTCGCAAATAACTTCGATAAAGTATAAGTCGCTTCAAAACAAATTGGGATCTGCTGATATCGAATCAGATATAAAAGCGGTTCACCATAATTGTTTTCAAAATGAAAGAAACGATGAGTCGCAAAAAAGCTATCGCAATATAAATTGGCACAATTGATATATTAACATCGAACCTAGATAGTAATAAGATCTGAACGTCTTTGAATTTGGAAGATAAGAAAAGAATTTTTATAGAAAAAGCGAGTCAGAAATTATTTTCCCATCTTCTAAGGAGTCTATTCTAAGTTATAACAGAATACCATCACAGTTCATTATTAAACAATTCTAACAGATCCATTACAGCTGGCCCTTCACTGCAAATACCCAGAAAAATAACAACAGAAGCCATTTTATTTAATAACACAGCAAATATTAGGGGAGAGTCGTGCAGTACCGATTAAAGCTAGTTCTCGGTTCCATCGTTACCTGGGTGCATTTTATATAAACAAGCCGATGAACACTATTCTTCTATGCAACATATTCCGGGGCCGTACTTTTTACTTTAATATTACTGATGTTATGAAATGTTGAACGTGTGCGTGATATTCGGTGCGTAAAAAATTATTTGTCAGAGCTGGCCTTTTGTTTCTCAGATAAGGACATGGTTTTGTCGTATTATGTACGCTATTTTCAGTCTATAAGGTGTAAATAAATAGCAGTAGTTTTACAATTTTCTTTGTACATTACGCACCGGAACCTAAAATTTGTTCACGTGCACGTCGTGCAATACCGACCACCCAACTGTCGTCCAGTACCGACCAAAATTTTGTCCTGTTTTAAAAAACAAGACAGAAAGGAAGTTGGGGGAAAGGTAAATAAGAAAAAAGATGATAACCCAACAAAGAGGAAACTAGATTTGGGTGAAGAAATCACTCTGCATCATTTGCAAAGAGACATTTATCGAAGATTGGGTGCAGCGCATCAAATGTGAAGGTTGGGCACATATGGAATGCACAGATCAAAAAACTATTACTCATTTCATTTGTGACGTTTGTGAACACAAATGTTGAATAAAAGTCTTTTGACTGACATTATTAATCGTTTAAACCTAAAAATTCACTAATGAAGTGGCTGGTCGGTACTGGATGACAATTTTTCTTCCACTACCAATTAAATACAACTTTTTTATTTTGGCTGATTATCAACTCTTATTATCAACTACAAGAAAACAATTTCCCTCCTTTTGTTAAGTTATATTTGTACTACAAATCACTGTTTGTAAATTTTATTTTTATCGAGACTAGCCTATGTTACGATAAAAAAACTTAGAGTGGTCGGTATTGCACGACTCTCCCCTAATTCAATCCAACGTTGAAGCTTTTTCACACATGACGTCGAAGGATCACGTGTTAAAAATTTCTAATATCATCGATCAGAGATCAAGTCTGATCATCTAAACTTCCCTGGTTCACGTACTACTTACACATTTCAGGTATCGATTCGAGCAGAAGGAAGATGTCGAATCTCCGTGGCGCCCTTCCGTCGCCATTTTCTCCGTGTTATTATTTTGCCCTTCTTTCCTTCGCCCCCGTTCATTTTCTTCGTTCTGTCAGCAGACTGATAGCAGTGCCGTGGAAACGAGTCTCGTAAAACATTGTCCTGTCCCGGCTTTATCGCTGCCTCGGGTAACCTACTTTCTTCGAATGTTTGCGTCACTTTCCTGAACGCATTTCACCCTCACACCCCTTTCCATTTCACCCCTCATCTCACTTGTATTATACGAACCGTCTATTCTGTACGAGCGGAGTCTGAATTATTCAGAATGTCGGGACAGAATTGTACAGATACGAATTGGAATTATGTCAGCTCCTCGATCGGCTGATTTTAATTTTTGTTTATTCAGTTCGTAAATTGATATCGTAATCCAATTTTAGACAGTTTAGACAGAAACTGCTGTCTAAAATAATGTCTGGCTCATTGATATTAACAAACAGATTGATGAATGACAAATGTTTTTGGAGGGTTTCATACGATAAAAAGTTCAATTTTTTATATAGGTCACATTTTGGAAGATTTCAAGGTGATTGCAGGATAGATAGCGCTCGAAAGATTGAATAAAAAAATGCGATAAACGCTAGTGAAAAAGCTTAACGAAAAGATATTAATTTATGTACGTATAAACTTTGACATTTTACAAAATGTCAAGAATGAAAAGATTATCGTGTACCTAATCTTACAACATTCTGATCATTGATTACTTTAGTCGATGTACATATAAACGTTACTGTTTAATAAACGATTATGACTGGTCAGGGCAGATAAGAATTGATAGTATGTAGCATAATAATAATGATGTGTGTCAGGAGTAGCCAGAACGTTGATTATCGCCGATCTTGACCCACGTGGATCGACTTTTAACATTCAGCTCGCGTGATCTCAGAAAACCGGCCCGTCCCAGCTGATTTATTAATACGAACATATAATCGAACAGACGACCTAATTTCGCAGCCTTGCCTCCACATTATAATCTCACTCGACATCGATAAAAGTCCCTTCGAACACCAATGAACGAGACGATTTCAAAGAAGTCAGGCTCTTTAAGGTCGTTCCTCGTTCAATTAAACATGTTCAAACGTCACGGTGGCAAAGTTCACTCCGAATTTTTGCGAACTGGTGCAAAATCGACAGATAAACATTATTAGAGCAGACAATTTTTTGCCAGAGATGAAATGCAGAAAAAACGATACAAATTGTTCTGAAGCAGAATGGTACCAAAACTGTACTCTATTGTTATTATTATCGCCCGTTTTGTTTTTAAATGTTATATCCATATCGTTGAAATACAAAAAGCCAATAGTCTAGTTTCTATACAAAAATTATATTGAGCATAAATTTGACAAAAATCGCGTATTTTAATGTTTTGACGACTTCTTGTACGATGCAATAATTTCAATTAATTGCGTGTGCGTGTTTGTTTGTGCAGGTCCACGCGAAACACGAGGAAAAGACGGAAAGCAAATCGGTGTACAGGGAATACAACCGTGAATTCCTGTTGCCGAAGGGTACCAACCCAGAGAGCATCAAGTCTTCGCTGAGCAAGGACGGTGTCCTGACCGTGGAGGCTCCACTTCCGGCGATCGGACAGGGCGAAAAGCTGATCCCCATCGCGCACCAATAAACGAAGCCCTGTTCACATCAACCGACGCGCACCCGGAAATCCTTTGGGAATCCAACGGGTGTCCGTCTACCTTCCTGTCCCTTCCGTGAGTTCCCAAGTCTGTCCATTTGTTTCTTTTCTTTTTTTTTTCTTCCACCTTTCTTTCCTAATCACCTGCGAACTTCCGTTCTCCAATTTCTACTTCTCTTTCGTCGGACCAGTGTCACCTTCTCCCAGAAAAATTCCCTCTGCCGGCTTTTATGAAGGAAAATTATATGGTTGATCCATTGTAGATCAAGTTGGTCATCGAACCAATTTTTGAGATATTGGAGAAACATACAGGGTGTTAAAAAAAAGTCGAACGATTTTGGAACTCACAGTGCTCGACTGGATGTGGATTAAAATTAATACGCGTTTATATGTGGAATTATATAGAGATGGATGGTGCAGATAGGATCTATATGGATTCTAGATCATTATCAGAGTGTTTGTAATTTGTTATTACGTATAGTAGATTGTACTGTTATGTAACATTTACTGCAAACACAGTTTCTTATATTTCCAGAGGTATTAATTTTAAGAGGTATGTTTATTAAGGTTTTTCACTGGAGTTGAGAATTAAGGTCCACAAAAAAATTGTAATCATTTTTTAGAACACCCTGTATAGTGCTCGAGGAGTAGAGAGGTTCACAGAATACAATACTATGAAAACGAAAAATTGACTCTCAAAAAAAGCTGATAATTTTTACATCGAATAAAAAATCGAATCGTTTCAGCGCTTTTCAGACCGTTCAATGATCAAAATAAAAAACATCATCGACTGATGATTCAATCAAATTTAATCTGAAAAGTTAGGTAAATCGAGAGTTCGATTTTCATTCGCTGAAGCGACGAAATTTTCATAAAAAGAATAATTTATGAACACAAGGATGTTGCGGGAACGTTCGACATCCAAATCGCCTAATTTTTTACAAAATCGAAATTTGTATAAATTTGTTCTCTTATCAGCTTCGATATTTTCTCTGAATCCAAATTTTTGATATTGTTCGTCGGATTTCTAAAAACTTTGTCTGCCATGCCGCGGTCTAAATAAATAAATTATTCTAATCTTAAGCACAAAAGGACGCATGGACGTCGTATAAATATAAATTTTTGATAAATTATTCTTCCTTTTGGTACGAGCAGCTTTTTCGACGCTTTGATACGCACTTCCTTTTTCGAGACCACGCATTGCCTTTAATCGTTCGTGTGTGAATAAATAAACAAATAAAAATGTCGTTTCGCGAGAAGGAGCAGGAATAGTTAAACAGTAACAAAAAAACGCGGAGTTTGTTGACAAAATAAAAAAAGTAAATGATCGCGATCACTTACGTATGTGTTAGTTTTTAGGTGTACTACGTTAAAAGACTATAACACGAGAATGCTTATAGTACGTAAGCATTATTATAATTATTATTATTATTTATGAATATTTTACTATTATCGAAGATGTATGTGTAACGTTTAAAAAAAGGTAATGCGAACAATGTGGAAGTTTAAACAAAAATAAACTTAAATTAAAAAAAAACTGTTTTGTTTTTTAAATAATTATTAACATTAATAACAATATCCCACGAATTTCAAAAAATTGAAATTTTCGATTTATTAATATTTACAAATTTAGTAACTATTTAAATCTTGTAAATTTTAGGGTTTCAACAAGCACTTTTTATGAGGAATATTTAATCAAGAAAATGGGAGTTCCCCAAAAATTGTTTTGAACAAACAAATTTGATTATCACAGATTTTATTGGTTTACGTTTATTTATTAACAAAATATCATCTTATATACCTATCGATGGCTAGTGTTAAACCATTATGAAATTCATGTGCACCGAGTGTTTACGCTTCTTCAAACTAACAGCGCGTTAAAACTTTGTACAACAAATAACAGACACACCGATGATTCGCGTTATAATACAGTTCAATGAAATAAAAAATTTCGCGTTTGTAAATGCACGAAAATAAAGAGGTTGTACACTCGAACGAGTGGTCCTCGAATTCAGAATTTAGTATTGTGAACTACTTTTAAATCAAAGATTACAATTTCATTCTTCAAATGTAAAAATTTGAGAACCACCAAAAGCATTTGAATTCTTAGAAATTGTAAATAAATATTCTCAATCGATTTGATCATTCTGATTTATAATTATTCTCAGTTTCGTATAAAAAATATATGAAGATAACACGCAATATACAATTTAACCCTTTGCATTCTAATCATCTTTTGATACAATAGACCAGCAACTCCAATATAACTAATGTGATAATGCAACTAATATGGTTGCGAGTTACTGCAAGTAAATGTTAATTTTCAGTGATTCATATTCCAAGAAAACTTCATCGAGATAAGATGTTTACGCTTTACTTACAATTAGTTTTACATATTTAGAAATATTTCATTTTTGACACGGTATACAAAAATTATTAGATAAAATTGACAGACCAAAATTGGCATACTTGGAGTGGAACGCTGGACATTGTCAGTGCCTGACAGGCATACTTGGAGTACAAAGGGTTAAAAGTAATTATATGTACTGTTACGTTCGCGATTTCGCGGTTGCTAGATGTCTATTTGAGAGTTCGAATCGAATTATTACGCAACCGAATGTGTCGCGAACCGTATTTTTGTACCCTTTTTGTCAGTTCGAAGGCCGAAATATTTCTGAGTGTGTCGCTGGAAACTCTGTGAACATTAATCACTTTCTGTTTTTCTATTGATTGCAAGAGCGTATGGTGGTGGTAGGTGTATGTTTTCCTGATTGGCGTGTCGTGAGGTGTTGGAGAGAGAGATAGCTATTTTTCTACCAGAAATCGTCCAAGGATTCAAGGAAACAATTTTTAGGGCGGGTGTTCCGCAGATGTACTTTTGCAGGCCTTCGCTCATGCAATGGCCGAAATCCCAGAATACAATGCTGTTATTGCAGGGGGTAGGTTGCGCCTGGGTTCGAAACTTTCAGTGCTTGTTTAACTCTTTGCACTTCAAGTATGCCTGTCCGGCACAGACAGTGTCAAGCGATCCACTCCAAGTATGCCTCTCAGGCACTCCGTGATTAGGTAATCAATTTTATCTACTAATTTTTGTATACACTGTAAAAAACGAAATACTCCTTAACACGTAAAACTAAGTAAAGCGTAAATAAAAATAAAAATCAAGGTAAATACGTTCATAAACATTTATCATTTTTAATTTTCAAATCAAAACTTACGGTTTTCAAAAATTTACGCTACAAAAGTGTGTTGGATTTGTTGGTCTATCGTATCAAAAAATGCTTGGAGTGCAAAGGGTTAATTATGTTCAAAATCCTAACGACCCCAGGTGATGCCTGTTACGAATGTGACAGTACACAGAAGAATCTTAGAAATTTGTTGTGTTTTTATACAGGTAGGTGGCACGTTATCAATATAGTACAATTTTTTAAAATTATTTAGGACTTTGCTAGTCGTTCTAGTATTTGGATCTACGTGAATATCGATTGTCTTAAATCTAGAGCTTAATCTACATGTTACTGTTTTGGTATACACTATACTGATAGAATATCATTGTCAAAAGGTGATAAAAAGCACCGGCGCGATTCACAATAATAAATACAGTATAACTCTCAATGGTCGCCGATTGAAATAGGAAGTTGATTTTGCACATGAAGGTACCTTTTCACGTATATTTGTTCCAGAGAAATTTGTGTGATGTGATTGTGATCTTATCTTAAACTTTGTGTGGGCAACTGGGTACTCGGTACTCATTTCTATTTTTCCTCTAGTAATTTTTATGTTCTTATTAAAATATCGCAAAACCGCTCCGGTTCCCCGTTCTTTGAACACTTTTACGTCGATTTATGTTTTCAAAATAAAAATTTTAAATATTAAAGCTTGAAACTTATTTATACGCTTGTTGAATGACCGGGGTACCCGGGTACCCATATAAGACCGGGTTGCAGTTGTTTGAATTATGAACGAAAGTTTTACAAAGATATTATACAGAACACGAGATTCTTAATTAATACTGTTTATTTATTAACATAAATAATATAAATTACAGTCATTAACTATCAAGCGGACAATTTTTACACATTGTGATAATTGTTTTCGGATATTGTATGTAAGCTTGATATTTACCTTGAAAATTGCTCTACCGATAAGTTCTTCCATTTTTACATACAATTATACACGTTTCGAAATTGAAAATAGTATTCCACGAAAACACTACACGTTCCAGAATAAAAGTCCACCGAAAATTTTACCAAAATGCACGGCGTACTCGTTTAAAGAACTGATTCTGTTATTCGTTCCATGGGTGAGTATATTTCTTTATACATATATACAAGATAAATAAGGTTCGGTTCATCACGGAACCAGAAACAGTAATATTCGTCGAGTCAAAAACTGCACGCATACATGCAAATGATACGGACAATTGACGTTAGCACCTAATTATATTATAGTTTCGATTAATTTTTTTCGCTCAAATCGTTTAGAATAGCTCTTGGTATGTTATAGGATGGGAAAACTAAGAGTTTTGGGAATGTATGTAAGTAAAATAATCGTTGTATATTTGATCTATCGGAACAGGACGCTTAGGGTACCCGGGTATCCGAGGTTGCACAACAACCGTGAACATTTTGGTTGCCCACACAAAGATTAAAAGTAAAATTGATTCTATCTTTATTCACGAAGTAATATATCATTTTCAGATCAATTATTATGTGCTTGACACAACCTTCAATGTTTTAATCGTAACTGAGCGTATAGAAATTCATTAAACAGACTCTCAATATCACGTGCAAATAGCCTCTTTACGTTTAAATCTTCATCTATTTTATAAAAATTCATGTGAATCAATTAAATTCTCTCAAAAATAAAATCTCCTTCATATCAATTTCCTTCTAAAACCTTTACAATTAGTTTCTTAAAAAATCAGTATCTTTCATTTTTCATCTAATCTAAGCCAATCTGAGTTCTTCTTTCATCGTTCTAGTCGACTGTAAAAAATTCACATCAAATTGTTCTTTGCGCATGATCTATTGTCACGAGAGTAAAAACTTCGAGTATCTATATGCTAGGAATTTCCGCGGAAAATAACGGCGCGTCTGATGCGGTGAAAGTCGGCGATTTTCCTTCTCTGGCTATTCTCAGAGCTTGATGAACCGAAACAGTGTCCAACTCTTTTTGATTAGGCTTCTCGTTGTCTAAACAAATATCCGCGGCCCTTTTACCGAATGGCTCCAGCACCTTCACCCTGTAATCGACTATCGTGGATACTGGATTGCCCGTGAGCCTTAAATTCTCCAAGCAAGGCAGATGTCCAATGTGCTTGACTTCTTCTATCTTCTCTATTCTATTACAACTGACATCGAGTCCCTCTAGAGAATACAATTTCGAAAAACTAGCCAACGAGGTCAGCTTGTTCTGCGACAGATCAATGTAGACGATGTATCCGATTTTCGTGTGAAGATCATCGGGTAAACTCGTAAAATTGTTCGACGCCAGGTACAGTTGAGACAATCTTGGTAGCAGAGTCATGTTCGAAATCTCGGATAGCAAATTGTTGTTCAAGGTCAGACATTCTATATGGGGAAGAAGCCTGATGGCTTCATCTATGATCTCGATTCGATTGTCGCTGAGGTCCAGATGGGTCACTTTCAACCAGACTTGAGAGAGTTTTGCGTTCTTTAGGTCTTTGTGCACATCCTCGCACATCACCAGCTCGACTATGTTCCTCAGTTTCGTATTATTCACTGTCAGATATTTTACTGTGTCTCTAAGATTGCCCATGTTATATATTTTGTCCACAGGATATTGATTTATTGTTAGATCTTCTATACTCTTAAAACTTGATAGATCAATTGACAGAATTGAAGAATATATATTACTGGTTTTGTAAGGTTCTAAGCTTCCTTCGATCACAAGGCCTGTTAAATGTGAATTGAAGTCCAGAACATGACTGAAGTCGTATTTTTTATCAACAACCTCTAGAGACGGACAGGGTTGCTTCAATCTTTCACTGATTGCATACAACTGAAAGGAAAATATCTTTGTTATATGGTGTTTAAGAACTATTTTTAATAAGAAATATTTTCAGCACATTACCTGTACTGGATTATATGTGTAGCTTTTAGATTTCTGTAACAATGTGTTGCCTTCTGTAAAAAATTCTAGAGCCATACTCTGCAGTAAGAAAAATATATCGTATACATGTAAATCCAGAAACACAGCCAATTCCCTGGGCATAGCTTTTTTCAAATAGTTGTAGACTGCATTGAGATAGACTTCTAAACTGAGTCTACGTTTTTCAACAAAGGCCTCACATTTATTGCCAATCAGTTTCTTTGGTGGTAGAATGTCCTTCTCGACACAGTGCTCTGAGACCAGCTTGTCATGGAGCTCAGCAAACTCATTGTACCTATAAATAGATTAAAAAAACAAATGGTAAAACTATCAAATTGTACATAGAAAGTAGATTAGTATTTTCTTATTAATTAAAACCTAAAAACTTTTTGCTCAAAGGATATTATTAAACAGACACTTCAGTAAATGCTGAACAATGAAATAAAATTTAGGAATATTCCTGATAGTGAACTATCACAGTTATCTTGAACAAACAATTGATAAATCCTCCAATATTTCTGACAAAAGCAATTTAAAATCCATTTGTTGAACTTGTATGGCACAAAAACTGACATATACTACACATTATATTCTTTAAAGTCCTCTTAAACATGGACCCATTACATTCAATGCTATTTAACATCTTCATGTTGACACAAGCTTCTATAAGAAGTGGAGAGCTCAATAAGTAATAAAAATTCTTATAAAGTTTTGGTCCTTCATCAATTATATTACAAATTCAGATTACTCATTAAACTTCCCACATACATCTTTCAGAGTCTAATAAGTAATCCCTCTTCATTTTCCCAACTTTTCCCATACAACTGATGTATCATACACCATAATCTCGAAACGCCCCCTGGAATAACACTTATCATTCTAAACAATGATTCATAAACACCTGAAGGACAATCTTGACACGTATGATCAGCAAATCATTCTTCTTCACTGCATCAATATCCAAACATCCCTGAAACACTTCAACTGTACTAAACACCATGTACAATCCAAAAACAGTCTAAACAATATTATATGATATTCTACACCACATCATTATAACCTGACAACTTGGTCTTGAGACCTGAAAGCAGAACTCATTAAACTATGACAAATCTTTACAGAGGATATATTCTCCTGATGAATGTTCAATTGGAAACATTTCTCAAGACAAAGTTGTCAGGGGATAGCGCTAGAATACGCTCACCTGTGTTTCACGGTCCACTTGATAGAGGCGACCCTAACCTCAATGCAGTAATACGTAATTCCGTCTACGGTATCCGCAGAGGGTATTTTGATGCAGACGTTTTCCTGATTCAATTCCAGACACGCCATCCCGAGGAATTTCGATGATCGTGGACGTGGCAAGAGTGTTGTTAATGTTGTTGGGTCGAGGCGAGAGGTTATTTTAGATCGAGAACTGTCAATATCGACAGATTTGCGTCAGAGGGAGGGACGCATGTTATCCGTTCGGAGCATTGTACTCGATGATTCTACCACACCGTCTTTTTCGCTGGCCCTTCTCTCTCGACGAATCGCGATTTCTCACTGCGAACGTACATCTTTGACAGCGATTCGACAGCAGAAAAAAACCTACACCGTGCTTCCACCTCGTGATCGAATTCAGCACTGATTTAACCGCTGTTCAGCTTCAGTGGTACTCATTCGTGGAACACCTGTCTCGGTGAAGCGATTTGTAGTGTTCGTTCGGTTAGTTTTGAGACTGAGGCGTGGTGAGAGTAGTAGTAAAGGTACAGCGAGGCACTGCTGTTAAGGTTTCTATAATCTTGACTTTATGTAAGGCAATCTTCCTGAAATCAGTGGATGGAAGTTGGTCCATTGTCAAGGAACTGATCAGGCTTTTACATTTAACTTTGACCAAACATTCTGTATCAGGAATTGACAGTGTTACCAGGTACAGAGTATGTGTGCTTCTCGTTTTAAAAGAACATTTAGACAAGAAATTGATTTGTTTCTTTTTAGAGGTTCACATTCCTGCAACCTGTGTTATTATAAGCTGCAATTAGTATTTTGTACGAAAAATTAACAGCGTCGCTATGTCTACGTATACAAGGTTTGCATGATCCTGTTTTGTAACTGGTTTGCAGAATCAGGTTGCGCGAGTTCTTATCCATGTGAGTTATTAATTCATAATTGGTCCTTTACGGATTCGTAGATTTAAAAGATCGTCCCGTTCTGGCAGGTCGTGTTGCTATCAAATGGACGAACGCGCCCATTCAAGGCGGTTCTCATTGCCGACAACCTGTTGCTGCAATGGCGTAATCGGAATTTCATCACTTTCTATTAACGTTAACGACCCTTATTTTAAATATCTTATTGCAAAGCAATTCTTAATTTAGAAAGCCAACAAAATCCTCCCTTCCATAGTAAGTACCTTGCTGATGGTGTAAGATTCGCTCAGGAGATTAGTGGTCAACCTCTATTCATAAGGGTGTCCGGTTTCTACCCCCAGGGGCGGAAATAGTGGTGGGTAGCTCACTTCTGTCCACAAAAATATTGTAGATAATAATGAAGTGCTTTGACAGTCAAGTTTTCAAACGATACGCATACGTTTTGAGTATTCGCACGCTATTGTATCTTTGCGCTTCTGTAGTCTGCGCATGCACAGATAAGATGTTTTTATAAAATTACATTTAGTAACACGAGTTATGAACTCATATTTTCAACAGTTATGTTTCTGTAAGGTATATTTCTTGTTAGTAACATACTCGTAACTCGTAAAAAATGTTATTCATCAAAATTCTTGCATGATTTGGTCACTCCCGTAAACGTTCGTATACTTACATTTTTTCGTACGCGCGATAAGTTGCGTATCAGTGACACGTCTATCGAGCCTTGCTTTCTTAAAATATAAACACATCCATGTATCTGTAAAAAAATTGAATATTTAAAAAATTATCGATCAGTTTGCATACTTGCAATTATAAGTATAGCAATACTTTCATATTTCTTCTGTATGTGCTTTTGCTTCGATAGTGTAATCGAACAGAATAGAATTCGGTAGAGTCTATAAAACGAGCGAATAAAACAATTAATTGCTGCGTCAGCTGTTGCCTTACGATGTTCGAATACCGAGAGTTCAACATAAACGGTATTTCTATCTACTTACAGATTGCTTTGGAATACCTCAAATGCTGTTTACTTCATGAAAATGTCTTAAATGTGTATTTAAATAACTTGGAGTATCAATGTGTCTACGCCATTGTAAATCGGTGGCTGTCGAAAACAATGGCGCCACTGATTCACTTGTTCCCTTTTGAATGAGCGTAGAACATCAAATTCACTCACATCGATTTTATTACAATTTTCTCTAAATGTCATCAACAACATTGCTCCAAAATATGCAATATTCCTCCAGAAGAATCCTCGCACACAAATTCTTTACGAATAAACTTGAAAGTGAAATCCTAAACCTGGAACAGAGATGACTTAAAAGTAATTACAAATTGCGGATAATAAACTGAATAACTGTAGGAGCTTCTTGAAACTAGAAATATCCTGGTGTTTACGCCATTGCAAATCGGTGGATGCTGCGTCAGGAGCAATGGCGGCTTACCTGGCTAGTACCTATCCCCCTTCCTCCACTTCATACCGTCGTCACGTTCCTCAGGGCAACCCGACGAACCTGTTGCCCGTTCTCATCCAGTGTCGTGTCGCTTTCACGACGTTCGTATGTCTCTCTTCGCGTCTTTCGTCCTCCACAAGAACCTCAAAATTTCCCAGAAAATCTCCTCTCCCTTTTCCAAATCCTTTTCCCGAACAACAAACTTCGATTTTCCCACCCACTTGGAAAACCCACACGGTTTCGACGATCGAACAGATCTTCTCGTCGGAGTTCTAGGATTTGTGAGCGCCGCATGTGAGACCATCGACCAGTTAATACGACGATTTGTGATTGGTATTGTTTCATCGTGGTACACGTGTCCCTTGTGAGGTTTAACGATCTTCCTGCGGTGTTTCGTGATCGATAAAAATGTTGAAGATTCTGAAACGTTTGGATTCGTTCAGGATGATCGCAAGATCTTCAGGATCGCAAAGCGATCTCATTGAGAGACCGTTTCCTGGTTTCGAATAGCGTCCCTCTTTATCCGACGGTGTTACCATGGTGTTTGTGACTTAAGATGTCAGTGAGTTCTGTAGAAGCTCAGTGATCGATAAAAATCAGTAATTGATCATATTACTCGTGAAGTTGATTTTAATACTGTGCGTCGATTGGTCCAATTGTGGATTTACTGTTTGTGAATTGGTTTTTATGGTTCGAAAATTCGTTTTAGGAGTTACAGGGAAACGTGACATATGGAAATTTGGAAGGTATGTTTGCATTCTGTTTGTTTTGTGGTTGTTGTTTTTTTTTTAGCGTTGAGGTTTCGACGTCGTTTCAAAGTGAATAAAGCGCGAAGAGTTTCTGTGGGCGAGTTTACGTGTAGCGATCGGTATTTCCGTGGGAAACAATTTCTCTCGACTGGCGTTCTCGACGCTGATCGATCTTCTGCAAATCGATTGAGTTTCTTTCCCGTTTGACCAGCGATCATCGATCTTTCAGTGCATAGAATTTTTCAAACTTTATTGTTTGGCTGAAACGATCATATTCCCTTTTAGGGAATTTAAAAATATTCGTCGTTGATTTTTCACACTGCTATTTTGGTCACACGGTCGCCGCCATAATTTCTGAATTTCTCCCTAATAGTTATTAACGACTTATATTACAATAACGAGTCTCACTCGTGACACAAATTATATACGTCACAATCACGAATTTCACTCTAATATGAATTCTTAACAGCTTTTTATTGGAACCGCTTTGACTTTTAGATAATTATAAGCAAATTTTGCATATTGTAGGACAGTCTTTCTGTATGACCGTATCAATAACCTTGATTAATAAATTGTAGAGCACGCAGTTGTTAGAAAAATCGTAAAATAAGGCGTTGAACTTCGATTCTGTTGCGTTAACCACTTCACAGTATGTACTGACAACCTGAAAATTTCTTTTGACGATCCGCATTATTTTTGTGACACCTGACACACAACCAGTTTTATGTTTCATTTATATTTGTTACTCTATGATTTATTATATTAAAGTTTGTGATACGATATCAAGGCAAATTGTAATCGTGTAATAAAGAAGGAACAATAAAAGAAGAGTAGGTAGACAATTTTCCATTTATCGGTAGCAAATTAACTTGATTAATTAGATTTGTAACGTCTGTTTTTTAACATTTAATCTAAATTACAGTTACAGTAGTTTTTATTATCAACGGCAGTTACTATTTAATTTTAAGAAATTTCATCAACCACTGTAAACGCTGTGAAGTGAGAAATCGGAGTAGCGTTTTCACTGCTTTTACTTTTCCTGACCATTGTAAATGAGGTCTGTGAATTTTTTGACGCGCATGCGCAGTAGCCGACCAATGAACAACCTCGTTGTCGATCTATGGTAGTTTTACCGAAGAATTCAAGTTTCGCGGGCGATGCCAAAAGAGAATTCATTTATGTGGGTGAAGTGGGTGCAGCGAAAATAGAATAAGTGAAACCATCCTCGATCGTCCATTTACTATACGTCTCAACCTACGTAACGTTTTCAACTATGGTGAGCTTCACACAAACGATTGCATTAAACAATATAGCCCCGGGACAAAAATCACAGTATTCGCCATTTTTAGACTTTCAGTCGCACGTATATAGACGATTCTCTAAATGCGGTTAATTGTAACAATATTAATGTACAGTTAAGAAAAGCGAACAAAGAAAATGCAATTCAGAGAAATTCTAAATCCATGCGTAACTGATACGTCCTGGGTTCAATAGTAAAGCGGAGATAAGCGGCGGAATCCTAAAGACTATCCTAGAATCCTAAAGTTTGGCCGCTAAAGTGGCTCTTAGTACAGATGATGCAGCAATTATAAACCAGTATAGTGGCTTGGAACCACTATAGTATCGAGAAATAAATTTTCGATTGCGTACGAAAACCCAAAACGGTTTTGCCACTAAAGTGGCTCTTAGCGCAAACGACGTAGCGTCTTTGAGCCAATATAGTAACAAGAGTAGAATATACAGGTAGAGAAACATCTTTCTGGATCTATATAAAATACATGGTGAAAACTTGTGTCCATTCTCTTCGATTCACTTCTATGAATCGCGATCATTACGATTATTATGATTGTTATAAATTTAGAAGACTGTGTGCATGTCGTTTGGAAAGTTAATAATAGTACACGCGGTGCTGTGTTCGACGTCGAACACGGTGTGATTAAGGGGAGAACAACGCGTGACAAAATGTCGGGATATTTAGCAAAGCGTGCGACGGCCTCGTGACTCATAACCTCGAAGAAAACCGCTTCGGACAGGTATATAGGCATTCGAATGTGGGCGGACTCTCGAATTCTTGTCGTGGCGACCGTGCTGAGGAAACGATTAATCCCTTGTCGATAGGAACACGCTCGAACCTCCCCTTACGCGAACTCGTAGATATAACTGTTCCAATAACAGAGTTTCTAAAATTTATAAGACTAATTGAATCGATCAGTTGAAGAACAGTACAAGTCCAAAATTGGCCATTTTCAATCAATCTCAAAACTAAATGTAAAACGTATAGAACTGTATGTTGAGACCAAAAACAGTGGAAAAATGTACCCTACACTCGTGTTTCAGTAGTCCCTTCAGGTTAATGAGCGTAAAAACAGTATCTGTCATGGACTTGTACTGTTCCAACAATCTGTTTAACAATCACCTTCCATTAAATAATTTCTACTTCAGTTATGTTTAAAGCAAGTTAATAAATGTTCTTTTCACTACTGTGTTATTTTTTAAATTTGCTGACTGAAAACTGCCTTGAGTTGAAAACCAGTACAAGTCCAATGGTTTTATTTTAATTATTAAAAATTAATGAACAAAGTTTAACCATAGGTAGACATGTATGAGCGTTTATCGGCATTAGCATAATCGTGTTTAAATTGGAACAGCGCCATAAAATCAATGGCGTTGATGATACACGAAAAGTGACACTATTTTTTCAAATATCTTAGAATGTGGTTTTTGGACTTGTACTGTTCTTCAACTCACCGATTCAATTAAGTATTTCTTTCTTCCGGAGACAATTCATTAGCGAATCTGATCTTCGGTCATCTATCTGGTAACGATCTAATGATAATTTCAATAATACGATTGGTCGCACATTATTGCTTTCAAATTCAAGCTGGAAATCGTATACAGGGTGTTCTAAAATTTATGACCTTAACTTTGGCTATGTATAGGACTCGACGAAATAAACAAATTGTTGGTGACCATGGGTTCGATGGTTCAATCAAGAAGTGCGATGTCGTGATAACAGATGTTTACTAACATATTTCTGGGTATCTCAGAAACTGTTGAATTGATCCTGTTCAATTTCTTGAATACACCAGTGACCTTGAAACTACATTCCAATTTCATTAAAAAAATACACAATCTTATGTATGTTCATTATGTACATGACCTTCACCACACAATACGTCGACTGAAAGCACAGAATTTCTGCAAAAAAACATTTCTTTCAATCTTCTCAGTGGGAGGTATATTTGAGCCGATGAAAATACCTACAACGACCCGGTACAATATGAATGCACCGATATAATATGATCATATAGTAGAACTTCGATTATCCGAACTGAAGTTAGTAACAACATTACTCACATTTTACACACATTGCATGTAAATATGATAATTTTCTTTTAGAATATAAAATACGCTGTGGTATGAAATTAAATGCACAGTGTCGTTGATGATAATTATAGTTTGTAAGTGACATAGGATGACCAATCGTCGGATGACCACTGTTCGGATAATCGAGGTTCTACTGTATGTATCTTACTCTTATTCATAGAACACGCTGGCACAGTTTGATTAATTTTGGGACGCCCTGCATGCGAAGTGTACGCAATACGTATTTCAGAGAATCGTTATACCGACACGGCAGGTTAATTTTCCTGCACGAGATAGTTTTATTCAAACGGTTCTTTGCACGATCGAAAGAATTCTCTCAGCACGATGCGACCATGATTTCGATGAAACTAATCGTACGATTCTTTTCCAGGGTAGAGTTTCCGCTTACGTATGCTGGCAGAAAGGATCGAGCGGATAACGAGAACGGCGAATGGCGAAGCGGTTCGTCGAAGCAGAAGCTGAGACCGCAAGCAAAGGTGAGTGTCCTCTCTCTTCTCCTTGGAATGTTGCGTCGCTTCTCGCCTTCTTACCCAAGAATGAAGTTTATCTCTTTTGCACGAACCGCCACTCTTTCCAGACCTGTTTCAAACCGCTAACGAACACTTCAATATCCACAGACCCCCTCACTTCTTTTTCTTCTTCTTTTCAGGTGATAAGAAACACTAACCCTCTGATACAATGTCGAGGAATGTTACAGTAAGAATGTTAGCACTCTGGAACACTTGGTCTGACGGTATTGAGGAATGTTAGGGTAGACACGGTAGATACATTGTGAAATTGGCTGGACAAACAGTTGGTCTGCCATAGAAATTTTTTTTTAGGGAGAAGGGGGATTTTGATATAAATCTACATATCTCAAACAAAAATTTTATAGAATTCCTCATTCCTTTTGGTCCGTTTCAGGTGACAAGGCACAGTAACCCTTTGATACAGTGTCGAGGAATGTTACAGTGAGAGCGGTAGGAGTCTGGAATTCTTGGTCTAACTTTCTTGAGGAATCTTAGAACAGAAACGCTAGGTACATTGTGAAATTGGTTGGACAAATGCTTAGACTACCATAGAGAATGTTTTGGGGGGATATTATGATACAAAACTACGCATCTAAAAAAAGTTCTATAAACTCCTTTTTCCTTTCTGCTCGTTTCAGTTCACAAAAAACTGTAACCCTTTGATATCATCTCCTGAAGTCTGGAATACTTGATCTGATTCCTGTCCATAATAATCGAATTAAAAAAAAATCGAGCGTACGCGCACTTGTCGGTGTCCCTGAAGAGGTAAACGAAATTGAAATCCAAAGAAATGGGAACTTCGATTGTCCAGAAACGAAATAATCTTCTTTCGGAGTACGCAGAGGAATTCTTTGCAACGTACAACGCATTCGAATGGCATAGCGAGGATGGTTAATCTCGATGCATGGCGATACACGTCGACTTAGCAATTTTTCGCCTTCATCGCGTTATCGGTACGCACGTGGATTTCTCTTTGGCCCTAATTTGAATCGCAACACGTTACAGAAAAATCCCGCGATGCTGTCGAAGCGTGTTAGGGAGTCGGCGTAGCCACGCGAAACGAGATTACATGGCGTGCTATCGATATGGACACATGGACACCGATAAGGATACCCGACATGTTCGAACAGCCCGGTTAAATCCTTTCCAGAGATTCTGACTCGATACGCGAAATCCCGGCCTCTCTGTTGCAAGTAAATTGAACGATCAATTTCACCGGCACACGGTCGCCGCGTAGGTTGATCACATTGGGATAAAAATTATTAATTCAGTATTGCGTGTAATTTGAATTACAGGTTCTAATGAAACAGTCTTGAGGAGAAACATTGTTTGTTAACATTTGATGTAATTCTATATATTCCTTGTGTTTTATCCTTGGTGTCTAGTGTTCAGGTACTTCCATGGTACAAGTACAAAATATTGTTTCCTCAAGGTATATAAGATCTTCAGTGGCCAAACATTTCATTGAATCTTAAAAAGAAAAGCGTCTTCGCATTTCTATAGTAATTATCTTTTTTGTAGGTCTACACAGTCATTGCTTTCCAACAGTGTCTAAATATAATTTTGCATGTCCTGTGACATGTTTGTAGAGGTATAACAATTTTGAAGGTCACTGTTAGGCCAAAGAATTTTATATGAAGGCAAACAAAGACAATGATGAAGTTTCAGCTGAATCTGAAGAGTACAGGATGTAAAGATAAGGATCGTCATCGAATTTTTCCCACATCCCACGTTCTCTCCGGGTGGAACGTCCATTACTCTCGTTCATTTGCTCCATTCGCTTTCTCCTCGAGCACATTCGTTCCATTTACTCTAACGCGCATACTTCTTGTTGCTTGTAACGCACCCGTTTCTCCTTCGTTTCCATTTGGACATGCGAATAGATAGAGTTCGTTATGGTACGCGACATGTTCACCTCTGGTACGACTATGAAACTACAATAATAGCGATAGTTGGTCTGGGAACGCGAAACGGACGAATAGTTCCCTTCAAACAAATGGAAATTTCTTTGTGTTTGTTCGTTTTAACAATCATGTTACTGGGTAGCTTAGATGTGAAACATGTGCATGAGCTTATGTCACTCTCAAAGTAAAGGGCTCACGTTACGATATCACATGTTTCAGTTGCACTTACAAGTAAACTCATTAAGTTGTTTTCCATTTTTAAAAAAATCACAGATGATTACAAAATGATTTTACTTTTTTTCATTTTAGTATATACTTAATTGTAACATTTTTAATTTATTTCAGATTATTTTATATCGTGGTTTAGAGGGTACAGATTTATTGTACTCATTATATTTTATATTTGATAATGCTTGGAAATTTGTTACAATTCGGTGGATCACGAATCGTAGATTCACCCGGATGCAAAGGATCCTGGATTGAAACCGTTCCAAGATCACTATGCCGGAAATGGAAGTTAAACCGCATAGTTGGATACCATAAGCCATATTGGCTTAAGTAAGATTGAATTTCGGCGTATGGTAATACTTTCATACGAGTAAATACCGCCTGGGAATTGAAGTTAATTTCACAAATCTTAAATATATCTGTCACTGCAACAAGGCAACACACATTAATTATTTATTCCAAATGTAGGCATCCAGGAAGTATTATAATTAACTATCACCAGGATAAATTGTTCAACTATTTTCATTTTACACAAATTTTACATGAATATCAGAGAAAAGTACTTTTCAATAATTATTTACTATATTTTATATAATAATTCGAGGCTGAAGATTCCTAAAAATTGCAAACGACTCATTGAATTCACAGATACATATTTTAGTGATCCTTTTAAAATTTCTTCCACTGCTGTGCGAAATCGAAACATTTATTATTCTCAGGTTTCAATGCGATCATTCAATCGAATAAAACAAAATATGAGACCAATGTTTTCCAACGGATTTGAAGAGTAAATTTTCTGTTCATTCTGAATTGCGACAGATCTAAGGCAGTTAGGCCCGTAAGGTATAGTTGGTCGGTCGGATTGTCGCAAAACGTTGCGTCTCCGGCATACTCGAAAGAGACCTGGTTTTGCAATCGCTGCAGATGCGGTCACTTTCACAAGTGCACTCGTTTCGAAACCGATTGACGATGGTCGTTCGATGACAGATTCCCTGACGTTTTCGGAATTTTCGCCATTTCAAAAGTCGCCATTAAGCCTTTATTTTGCAACAACGAGTCACACACGTGACACAGAGACAATTGCGATTTCTTTTGATCAGCTTGATTGCAGGTGTTTTTAAATCGATTTCAGGTTGATGGGATTTTCCGAGATAACGATATACGGCAACGGAGGCGCGAACGAAAACACTTGAGGATTTAAGACGGCCAGTTTTCTCGCGGAGAAGTTTCTCGTTTACGAGCACATTGCAGCCACGAAATTATCGCCGTGCATATGAGCTCGATGAGTAGGAAACCGGGGGGTGCACGGGACGACAAACAATGATTTCATCCCCCTGGCTTCGTTCCTCCGCTTCCTGCGGATATTAGAAAACCTACTGCTCATGGAGGAAATCCGCGGAAAACCTTTTGCGCGTGTTGCGTAACAGAGATTCGCATCTACGCGACCTTCTCTTATTTTCTTTTTTTAATCACGTACCATAGTCATTCTGAACTTTCTTCCACGTCTGAATACAATTTTAAAAAGTCGGAAGGTTGTTGTCAGAGGATTTCATTTTAGATTAACCAGAAATATTTTCATTTGATATCAGGATTTGTATATTTCACAGTGAAAGCATGAGATTTATTTATGGTATTCATTTACTTAACCCTTTGATTACCGACGTCCAATACAGTGGACATGACTTTGGGATTCCCTCAAATTTCAAATGTCAAATTTTGTTGCGTAATCCAACGGAAATGCGTTTAAAATTATATTGTGTCATAATATGCCATAATTCAGCAGAGTATGTAACATTTAAAGCAGTCGGACCTACATAACCAAAATCCAACACTGAAAAAAAGTTTTGAATCGCGGGTCGCGGGTTTGGGAGCGGTAGTCAAAGGGTTAAGATCTTTAGAAAAGTGCAAAATAAAAATTGACATGTTTAATTCCACTATCGTAGGAACACAGAGATTAGGTGCCTCAAGATCACCTCTATCCGGAGCCTCAAATTTTATTTAATAAAATAAGTATTGCTTTTCAGCTTGATTAAACATTCTGTATCCATTCATATGATCCAAGTTAGCTGTCATGATAGATAGACTCGTGAATTCAGGGGATTCATCGATGATCCGACAGCGATCAAATAAATATCGACGGCCTGAAATTGTGGAGGCGGCTGCGGTTAGGCGTGAGGGTGCAATGGGTGCAATGTGGCTGATGCATCGACGGCAATATCCACCTGTTTCGCATGAAATACGAAAGCAACGCTGTCGTTGCAGCTCCGTAGATCCTCGATATTGCTAGGACCAGCTGAGTTACGAGACCGTTGGCTTTTTCAACGCTTCGCTCATTGAATACGCGGTGGATACACTGGGTGTTCCATTTCGATCTCCTCACGCGAACATATTCGAAACTGTTAGCTGTGAAATATGACCTTCAGCTGCCTAATCTCGATAAATTCTATCGGAATTTTAACATTGGATACCTTCTAAATTATTGATAGTCTACCAACAAAACCACGTATAGGAAGATTCGTAATAACATGATCTATCAATACACAGGAGCTCATTAAACTCTAACAATGAGGGGACCACTTCGAAAGCTCTCCTTGTCAGTATCTCTGCAATAGTAAGCAGAAGTAGACACATATTGCTCCGGCAAATTCACTCTGAAGCACCCTTTATTCTTCATCTTCAATTCAGAAGACCTGGAAGATCTCCTGGGTGCCAGATTATGGTGACAATATTTCGTTGTCTGGTCTTTTGTTGCAATTTACAAGAAACCGAGTCGAATATCGCGTGCAGGGAATAAAAGCTGCCGGCGAAACGCGGCAGACCGAGGAACAGTATCGACTTCCGGTTTTCAGTGCAGCTTTAAATGACGCGTACAGAACTGAAAGATGGAGAACAGCAGGACCAGGCAAAGAAAGGAGCAAAGGGAACGGTTTCTGCACTTCGATGGATTAATTTTTCTTTTGTTCTCCGATCGGACGTGACCGTGGCGAACCGCGATTCTTTTTCCTCGACGAGTGATTATTTTTAATGACGAAAGGCATCGGATACGATACGTCTGAGACGGTATTTTTCGTTTCTTCTTTCAGCAGCTGATGCCATAATACGTCAGAGGCGAAATTTTTGCAACGATAGGCGAAATAAAAACATCGTCCGGAATCGCAAGGCGTGAGATTGTCGTGCTTGGAAATATGGCGAACACGTGTCCGCCACGGGACCGTGTGAATGCACCTTGTTGCAAAGTATTCAAACTTCCTTCTTTTTAAACAGATATTTACAATTTTACGGCAAAACTGCCAATGATTAATGCCGCTTCTACCGAAGCGTAAAATGACGGGCTTTCCATAAAGAAAAATGTTTATTCATATACATTTGCGTACTTTTATTTAGCAGCAATTTAAAATAAATGTACATAATAAAATTCAAAGCCAGTCATTTTGAATGCTTCGGTAGTTCTAGTGTTAATGAAAATGAATTTCAATGTAAATTGAAACCTTCATTTGTGCATAATAGGACATTGTACGTCTTTTATTGATGGTTACTATAATTTTATTTAAAAATAAATGTTGGGGTTCTGACTGAAAATATCTTACTACCGAGGACTGTTTAAATAATTTCTGATATTTCTATTTCAAGTTGCCAACTACATAGCTAATCTTTTTGCGACTATTATATGTTCCTGAAGTTCGACCTGTTTTCAGGGACACTCTGTGAAGCAGATAGGATAGTCTGTTAAATCGTATCCAACTCTGATATTTCAAGTTCACTGGAAATAGCATTCTGGTGTTAGTGTCGGTGCAAGTATGTAGAGGAGAGACGAAAGAAGCTGAAGAGGTTCGCTCGAGGAACGTCCGGTTGTTGATCTGCTGCTCGGCGTAGCCACAGAAGCGCATGTGTCGAGAAAACGCATTCGTCGAGTGTGTTACACGCTGATGAACCTTCTTATACCATGCGATCGCATATGTTTGCCAATGGCGTAGCAACCGATCATCATTCAACGGGAATAACTCCCCTGGAATTCCACCGGAGAGCCTGTCCGTCATTCTATGAATCATTTATCTTTTCAGTCATCCATTTGCTTATGGTTCAGGTGTACGTGCAAGGTTGCCCGTGAATTCCTAATTCTTAACCTTGATCCGGGTATCTTCTTGTTGGATTCAGTTGAAGTCATTGGATCTATGCTGTGTCGTTGGAAATGGAATTTAAGGAGTTTAAGTACTGTAATTTAACATTTTCAGTATACTATTAGTGAAGTTTTATTCTTGGTTTGCCTAATGTATACTTCTGGTTTCTGTGATCTTTATTTTGGTATGTGGTCATAATTCCTATGATATAGGAATTGCATTTACTCGAAGTACGTACATCTTATTGAAAATATTCGAAAAGTTATATGATTATATGATTCACGAGATAGACAGCAATTTACGTTCCTTTCCTCGAAACGCAACAGGATCGATCCGTTGCTCTTCGAACGAGATAATTTCGCGCAATAACCAACCCTTTTGTGCTTTTATTGCGCTCCTGCTGCTCTGGTAAGCGTTTCCGAGAACACATAGTGCAGGCAACTTCTTTACACGTTGGATTAATAGCCATGAAATCGCACAAGAAATGAGACAATTTTTTTTTAGTCACGCAATCAGAAGACTCACCATTTATAAAAGTCAAAAAACTGCATAGCACAATAAAATCGATGTGATAAATTTCAATGTAATCAATTTTTGCATATTCGACTTCTCAAAAAATGGACTTTTTTTTATAATTGATCTAGTTATCCATGGATAACTGATATTCGTTGAAATTCATGGAAACGAGCCGAATCAACAAAAAACAAAAAATCTGTTTGATCAGTAAGACTGACGTATCTCGGATAATTGATTTTCACCTAATCAGTATTTTACTCTCGTCCGATCGCCGAAGTTAAGCCACTCCGACCACGGTCAGCGCTAACAATGACCGTCTTCAGCGTTTCTATGATCCTATTGATACAGTTATGCTTCAGAACCCACCTGAAACTCTAAATCCAATCAATGAACGATCATAGCAGTCGATGATGCGTTACATACCAAAGAAAAGAAATATTTTACTGCATTCGCGAGCGATTCGAGGATGCTCGAAAATTATTTCTGTCTTGATAGCGATTCCTCCTTTAGGAGCATCCCCGGCTGACATACTCGGGAACACGTGCGTCTGCTCTTCTGCTCGTCGTTTCGTCCGTCTGTTCTCGGTTGTTCGCATCTATAGGCTCAGTGTGTGTCGAAACATCCGTCGCGAAACAACTCGATCGGAGGCTCGACGATCTACGAAATTTCGTGGCGTTGAAACGGAACAATTTTTGCCACAAAATCGTTCGCGAATAGTTCACGTAATTCGACAACGCGAGTGCTGCGAAAGTGCGCCGAATCGAACGGTTTAGGCGAATTTTCATGCTTCATTCATTCGTCTTCAATGTCTTGACGTCCATGGGAAGTTTCGTGGAGTAGGATGAAGTCCCGAAATCAACGCGCGGAGTAATGCACAGGGATTCAAAGGTCTCTGGTCAAAGAGATGCGAGTTTCGGGTTGGTCCGTCGGCGGACATCAAAAGACCAGTTTCCTGAAATTCCAGAGAACTCACTGGTCCGGTCCCGAGTGTCGAGGAACCCGGAACAGTTCACGTTGCAACTCGTATGAAACGTGCATAAATCACACGATTTGCATTCCAATCCTTTTATGCCCAAACGCTCTGGACGAAAGTCACACTTATTTCAAATTCATGTTGAAACTTTTCTTTTCCAAGTGTTATCAGTCACACCGAATCAGTTCATTTGTGCAGGGTGTCTCATAAATATTGAGCCACGTGAATATCTTCGAAACTGTTAGCGATATCGAGAAACGCTTCAGGCAAAAGTTAAATGATTTCGAAGGAGATGTAGTGTGGCGTTTCTTTATGGGTGAAGTTTTTCAAAATAGAACCATATATTTTTTAATGTGTTAATCGATGCAGTTCTTCACTGTCTATGAAACAGTATCAAGATGCTTCTATAGGGTCACCGAAAGTAGCTTCTTCAAGGTATTTCTCATCTAGTCAAACACATTCGACTTAAATACATTGTCTTAAATATATTGTCTTAAATATATTGTTTAAATATATTGTCACTTTGAGAATTTAAGGACTAATCATCACTGATGCCTTAGACAATTTCTCCAACTTCAAAGCTGTCTAAATGGGGCACTTCACTCTATACCGCCACCCTGAGAGACACCCTGTATAAGCTCTATTCATCATTATTTATCACCGACAACCACTGCGGTTGACCTTAAACTCTCAAATAAGAAGCAAACATTTTATTACCGTACGAATGAATAAACTTTCAAGGCAGAGTATCATCCTGTCGCAAGAGCTGATAGCCAGAAAGCTCTTTACATTTGAGTGGTGGTGCAAGGAGACGGTTTCCTGGAGGAGAGGGATAGAGAAATTAGTGGATCGACGATGTCCAAGTGCTGCAGCTGCATCGGTGGCTGCACCACGGACTCTTATCAACCGCTGAGCTCGCAAATCTCTCGTGGCAGCGTGAAACTCCCGAAAGATGCCAGGGAAGCTCTCAGAAGTCCGAGGAATCAGCGGAGAAAGCTCAGCGTCCGCTACGATGCCGTCAGACCGGCTGGATCCGCGAGGTTTGCATGAACTTTCGACCCTTAACGATACCTATGGGAATTACCTGCACTGTACCGGATATTGAGATCGTTATAGGTGGCCTGGACCCTCGAACGATTCGGAAATCTCACAGTTTGCCTTAATACGTTGAATGCCACTCTATACAGGCTGAGAATGACACATTCCAGACTTTGACACAGCATGAGAGTAATCTCAAATTATGTACTTTTTAATCAATGATGTTGGTAATTCTTTATAGTTTTTTTCTGGTTTTATTAGATTTTTTTAGAGACTTTTACTAACACTATTCGTAAGCAGATAAATAACAACCGAATTTAAGTTCACCCACATATGGATGACATGGCAGTCAAAGTGTTAATATAACGTGGGTTTTTGGGGATGAAAAGCGAAAAATGTTAAGATTTAATTATTATTTATGTAAAAAGCAACGGGCTGAGAGTCGTACATGATAAACAGTTTCATAATCAGTCTTCATCCTTACAGACTTTCTAAATTATTTTATTTATTCTTCTTCGGTGGTAGAATTATTATACGTTGCTCGTTTATGTCAGACCCAGTACTAAAATAATGATAAGTGAATGATAATTTTATACAATGCAGTGAAATGCTGAACCTAACGTTTCTTCTTTTGTTTGTTGCAGGTGAGTCACTGTTGGCCTACTTTTAATACTACCTCAAAATCCTTGAAAATGAGGGTGCAAGGTAAGACTGTATGCCACTTGAATACTGATCATCGATGAGAATATCACTGCGAAACTTTTTATATAATTTCTGGCAGATCGTATCTTATGGTAAAATCACATTTTATAATATAGTAGCCAATGGCCCACAGCCCTTGAATCGTCGTCGTCATTATATCCTCTCAGAATTACAATATTCTTCTGTTTGGCAATATTTTCAAATTATGCAAAAGGTACCCTTGTGATTCGGTGGGATCGCTCATCGACGAGGCGGTTTATCCTAATCGTCGGGGTAGCATCGTCGCGCGTAGGGTGCGCTAGGGGCTGCAGTCACGTGACCGTGCACTGAAGGGTGGTGCAGAGAAGGGGTTGGTCTCGTGATTCTTCCCCATGAGGGCGGAAGAGACGGCCAGTTCCGCAGGAACTCTTGCGCGGTTCGCATAATCGCGAGTTTCATTCGATCATCGTCCGTCTCGTCCGTGACCAGTCTAGATCTCGTGTCTTCCGGGCATATCGAGTCGATCGTTTCCGCTTATCCTCGTACCTCATCGATCCTGAACAGCTTGACCTCGTACAGCAGGTGAAACGAGTATAGTGAGCTTTTTCTCAAAGCTTCCTTAGGTGTTCCACGTGATTATTTGGAAATATTCTGCTTTGTTATTAACATTCTTAATATCGTTCGTTTGATCGGGCAGTGTAAGAGTTATACTATGAATGTTTATGCAAAAACACATTTTTGAAGTTTAATGTTTTTCGTGTCATTCGAAGCAATAACGTTTTGATACAATTGTTTTTAGTTCTTTAAATGTGTACAGAATGTATTTTTTGTTTTTCTTCTGAAGATATTTAAATGTGCACCCACAGTCTTTATATAGTAACATTATAGTGTGTTTATTTTAATGCCCTGGGCCACAGTTGATATGTTTCATTAATTCTAAATACATTAACTAATTCCCTTGGGGATATTACAATCTATCTCTTGTTTATTTAGTAATTATTATTAACTAAACAATTACCATATAATAGTGATAATTATTATTCTGCTATCGTACTATATGCTCCCTAAACTTTTTTCTCAATTTCTGTGGATTTTGCATGGTGCTCAAAACTTTGTAAAGGGTACACTATATTTTTTTAAACTACTACACCTCCCCGTCTGTCACTTTTTACATCACTTTTTTGTGTAATTGATTCTCTAACATTATGTGTATTTGTGACCTGAGACCTCGCATAAACTGTGACCACGTGTTCAAAATCAATATAAAAACAACCTAAATATTTCTCGTACAAATTACAAATCGTATAAAAATGAAAAAGAATTACGTCACTCTGAACGGAGTTTAAATAATTAAATCTCAAACAATTTGTGTAAATTTTAATACTATCGATCATCCTGGTTATCAAAATTTCGTTTCCATTGAAATTCCTCGTACTCCCAAAATTTTCTCCTCTCTCCTCCGAATAAGGAGTTTCACAGCGATTTTTGCTCTTCTACGAATTTTCACGGCTTCGGAACTTCCGGTTCGCTAACAACTGCCGCGAGTCCCACGCGGATTGAATCGAAGTCGATCGATGTTCCTGACAAACGTTCTAGCATGAACAGCGAAATTCCCATTCGAATTCTTCGAACTTTCGAACAGACGAAACGACGATCTTCATCTCCTGATTCGAGATTTTAATTACATCCGGTTCCCATCACGTGGCCCAGCCTTTTCCTTCTTTTTCTGCCCGAAAGGTTTGTTGTTGTAAATTGGATTTAGAGCTTTCGATTTGTTCATGCTCCGGCCGAGACCCATGAGGATTTGATCAAAGCTCTCCCGGCTCGACTAACGAACACGATTTCCTTGGTCGATCCTTCGATGGACTGGCAGGAAAAAGAATGACAAGAATTTCAAAGGGATTTCTTAAGATGACTTGGAATTGATGAATAACAAACGTAATAAATCGCTTTGATCTCATAATAATCCTACCGTACGAGTTAACCAGCCTAAACTTGTCTAACACCTCTGCAGTTAGGTGAATTCGTTCCTAAAGACTGCAGACTCTACTCAAGGAACAATTAACCTTTCAACCGGGGAGCTAATTTTCCAAAAGCGCACTCTGTACGCATCGTGACAAACTTATAAAGACGAGTTAACTCGACATGCTCGTAGTACATGCGACATGTCATAACTTGTGTCCGGTACAATTATAATCCTAAGAAACTCAAAAATAGACATTCTTCGATGGATAAACGAATAATTTCGGTGAAAAATATTCTTTGCATGCATGGAGAAAAAGAAGCGCGGATACAAATTACAAACTAACAAATTAATTAACTAATTTTTTTTTAATTTTTTTGTTTCGCCGGTAAAAAAAGTGCTAAAACATCGTGTCAATACAGTGATAATAAAAAATGAATGATATGTTGACTTTTAGTACATGTGCGTAATCTCTAAAGTTTCAAGGCGAGTTAACTCGTCATTCATGCTGCAGAAGCATTTTTCAATGACGAGTTAACTCGTCATCCTCGGTTGGAAGGTTATAAAAAATATACTGAAATGTAGCTGACCCTCGAACACATGTACGATTTTGTAGGAAGAAAGAAGATTTCGATCTTCTCGAATTCCCACACAGTTCTGCTCTTTTGGAAGTTTCAAACCGCAAGGAGCGAGTTCACCGATTGAATTTCCCCCGGGGGGTGGAAAAATCGGATTTTTCCCGTTGCAGCAGGCTTTCTCGCCGCTTTTGCGCGTCAGTTTTTGAGATTTCCGTGGAAAATGTCGCTGGTCATCGGCGCAGGTCGGCCTTTATCGTGGAAATAACGCGTCCAGGCAGCGGCGAAATAAATGAAATTTCTGTCCCGCGTGCCCCGAGTGCATTCTGATTAATGCCCCTGTCCATTCCGTCCCTGTCCCCCCGCTCTGCCCCGCCAGGACACTGCGATTCCGATTATGGTCGTTCCGACGGTGTCGCGAGACCGCCTCCCGATCAGCCTGTCGCTTAACGAATTCCATCGGCTTAATAACTGTTTCGCGCGTAATCGCCCCTCTTGTGATCGTAATCGATTACCCTGTTTGATGACGATGGCGAAGAATAATTGTCACCTTTTGTGTGTTTCACCGCTATAAGAATATAATGAAAACTTTGGCAGTCATAGCCACGACAACAGGACAACAATCGATTGACACCGTCATAGTTCAGAACTCATCTAAATTTCTATATCTCTCGATTAAAATCACTATAGCAATTGAATCGGCGAGTTAAAGAACAGCACACGTCCAAAAACCACATTTTGAGACATTTAAAAAAATAATGTCACTCTTCGTGTATCATCAACACCATTGATTTTATAGCGCTCTTCCAATTTTAATGCGGTTATGCGGACCCTGATGAACGTTCATACATGCCTAACCATGGTTAAACTTTGTTTATTAATTTTCAACAATTCAAATAATACCATTCGACTTGTACTGTTTTTCAATTCAACCCACTTTTTAGACAGGAAATTTAAAAAAATAACACAGTAGTAAAAAAATATGTATTAACTTGCTTTAAACATAATTGAAGTAGACATTATCCCATGAAAAATGATTGTTAAACAGATTGTTAAAACAGTACATATCCATGACAGATACTGTTTTTACACTCATTAAAGTGAAGGGATTACTGAAACACGAGTATAGGGTACTTTTTTTGCACTGTTTTTGGTCTCAACATATAATTCTATACATTTTACATTTAGTTTTGAGAATGTTTGAAAATGGCTAATTTTGGACTTGTACTGTTTTTCAACTCACCGATTCAATTGTGATGCTGGGTTATGTAGAAAGATAGGTGTTGATCTCTGTTCCTATTGACACTGTTATGATACGAAACATACATAAAACTCTGAATCACCCTGCTGAATGATTATAACGTGTCAGATTATAGTATGTGCACCTTAAGCGGACGATTCAAGATCATTTCTCATCCGACTAATTCACTAAACCATAACGCGTAGGAAGTCATTCTTTGAAGATCTTATCATTTCGAAACGTAGAATGAAATTTAGAAATACTTAACACTTTGATGGCCGCTGTCACGCATACGTGACTTAATTCATTTTGATAACACTTGCGTAGAATAGATAACTAGGCTTACTTATCATTGACAAAAAGTAAATAACCAACTACACATCAAATTGAGATGGCAAAATAATTGACATTAAAATGATAATATAGAACACGTCAATACTCAGCTTGAGTATTGAAACATGGTGAACGACCACTAATTTTCGCTAAATGTTTGCGGCCATCAAAGTGTTAACATAAGTTTATCCGTATCTGTGGTACGTTCTATCAGTCCAGCTTATTTTCCATAGAAAATGCAGGGGGTATCTCTTGTCACGGTACCGATCAGAATCGATTATTTTCAACTTTAGACTGGCCTAAAATCTTGGATATGCGAGTGTCTGTGACCCGAATCGACCAATACCGAAATAATATCGCGACGATAGCAACGTGTTCGTTTATGCGAGGAACTCCCATAAATATTCAATCGTTCCAGCGAAACGACCTCCGACCTTCCTCCTCCGTTTCCTGGAACCTCGAAGAACCTTCTAACTCTCTGCTAACGAGCAACGTTCGTTCGAACGATCCTCGATAATAATCGAAAGTGAACGCGAAGAAAGTCGGAGCGGCGTTTCGGTTCGGATATTGATCCGGAGATCTCTGTGTTTTGACCGATCGATCGGCCGATCTATCGCCTGTACGCTGGATACCACACTGAGGTGAGATTCTTTCGAATCGTATTTCTGTGTTGTTTTGTAGCTTTTAGAGATAAGTCGCGAGACACAAGGCTCGCGTGAAAAATTGTTCCGTTTCGCGAGTGAGATTTATGGGGTTGCTTGGGACAGGCTTCGAGATACCGTTGTTCGCCGCTTCCTGGATATTTTTATTCTTTTCGGAATTTAGGCGAGCTCGTTCCAACGATTTTTTAACATTACTGTTCACCGTTCCCGTTCAACGTTTTGACTGCCGTGACTTGTTAGATTCATCGTTTATTTCATTCTCTATATTATTAACCCCTTCTATTATTTACCAAGTAATTAGCAATAGTTATCTATTTAACTGCGTAGGTACTCTGATAAATAAAGAATATACGTTAAAACGTGCAATTTACCTTTAACAATTTCTTGACAACCAAAGGAGCATCTGTTAGCTTAATTTGTATAAATCAGTACAAGACTGTGTCGTGCTTTTTTAACAGGTGAAGCAAAATTTTCATCACGTGTGTGATTCATTATAAGTAGATTGGTGCATGATGGACATTTAATAACTGAGCAAAATAAAAATTACATATTTTGAACATTTCAAGGAGTGACTACAGTCCAGCTAAAGTTTTATTTATTTAAATGCATTAACACAAGAACTGTGAAAGTCTAAAATTGTATATCTGCATAAACATCCGCAGTCTAGTTATAAGTCTGGAAAGGAAACTTACTAATATAATCGATTAAAAAGGGTACATTTTGTATAAAAAGTTTCTTTTTTATAAATAAATATTCCACGTATTATTAATAATAATGTACAATTTAACGTCCAAACCATCAACCAACGTTTTCTGTGCACTACTCAAAAGAAATAGTGCGCGTACAGTGACGTTTTTAACGACCTTTCAAAACACTAATGCGGATCGTTCGATAACGATTTGTCGATATTCACGATCCGTTTGATGAATTCTCTCGCGCAGGGTCCGTTCATTGTAAATAGATCGTAGTCGGCAGATCCAATTTGAATGACTTTGCCGGATAACGAAGTCGTAGGAACGACGATCAAATTATTTCCGTCTCGATGTCGAAGAAGGAATATCGGATCGAGTGCATCGGCTCGATAAAAACTCGATTAGCTTGGTTCTCGCGGCGAACCTCCGCTGAAATTCCATGAAACACGATTAAATCGCATTTAATCTCGAATTTCCTTATTTTTATTCAGCTTGTTGAATACCATCTACCCTCTAATTAATCCTGCACAGTGCAACGTGAAAATGTCGAAGTCACCTTGAAATCTTCCAAAATACGACTCGCATAAAAGATTACATTTTTTCGTTATATGAGGCCCTCGAACACTCAACGTATTTTATCTAATCCTCTATAACGCCATGTGACCAGAGCTGCGGAGTCGATAGTCGAAATTCCCGACTCTGACTCCCCCTTTTTTTTTTACCTCCGATCCCAACTCCCGCATTTATAATAAATTATTAACATAATAAGTATATGTATATTTATAATTAAATTACTGATATTTAATATACAATTTGATGCAAATGTAGTATTTTTAGTATTTACTTAGTTTTATTACAACTTTCAATTATTTTGAGCACATTTTTTATTTTTATAAAATTTACTAACATGGAGTCGGAGTCGGCATATTTTTTTCCCATCTGAAATTCCTCCCGAACTCTGACTCCGACTCCACATCCCTGCATGTGACTTGGAAGTTACATACCTATATATCTATATGTCTATATTTTTTAAGTCTTATTTCGTTTATTTATCATTGTGTACAGTTATATTCTACAACTATACCGCCACCAAGTAATCTATTCGTTTATTATTATGTTTACATCCCGTGATACGAACTTTATCATTTATCTTTATTATTTACCGGATGTATCATTCTCGTCATACGCAGAAAAATTCGAGTTATAGAGGGTTAACGATTTTTGTCTAACATCAACGAGTCAGAAGTTATTCTAGTTGGCAGTTCTCAGTGATTCACCCTCTATAATTCGAACAAAGACGAAGGAAATTTTGTCGGTGAAATGATAGAACCTTCGCACGGACGAATTAGGGAGATTTCGTAATTAATCGTAATTAAGCGTGGAAGTTGACGCGTCGTTGAAACTTTACCGAAACAATGACGTGCACCGCGTGAAATAAGAAATGACAATGGCGGCTAATTGAGTGAAGAAATTTTCGTTCTACTTGAATATTCACGCCGCGTTCTCAGACTCTTCTTCCTTAGTTCTCCTTATTATCGCAACAGTCCGGTGAACTTCGTTAACCGTCTTCGGGTTACTTTGTTTGCCTTCGAAACGAGCGAAAATAACAATTCTTAGCGCGACGTCAAAAATACAAAGCACTTGAAAGAAAAAATATCGTTCTTCATCCTGTTTGCTTCCCTCGTATATAGGGGAAGGAAGCGCAAGGCGGGGAAGTTAGGGGAAAATGCAAACAAAGTAATAATTTTACCTTTTGAGTAAGTCTTTATGAGTCACAATACAATTATAATTTAATAACTTAGTATTTGGCACATACTTTGGACAATATTAACAATATTGTAAGTCAGACTTTTCACAATCCGTATTCTCACAATTGATACAAATATGTATTTCTGTGGAATTATTTTCATCAACTCCTGCTCAGGAATTATGAGACCAACATCCACAGCCGTGTCTTAGTTTCTTAACATAATGTTCTAATGTTGTCTGTGGAATAGAATATTCTGGAGCAGCTTTCCAGTACCCCATTTTCTTGTTCAAAACTTTATTCACAGGTTCTTTCATGACTTCTGTTGATCGTTCTCATCTTCTGATTCTTTTCTTGTAAGTACTGATCATTTTACAAATCCCAGCTAAAACTAATGAGATTTATTTGAATTATATTATAAAAGAGAACGATGACATTGCTGATTGGCCCCAAATCAGCGTTCTCTAGAAACTAATATATTTGTAAAACAAATCAAGGAATATTCGGATTTTGAATATTGCACATTAAAATAAATCAAATGAAGATTGCAGTATGAGGAAAACAATGGACTTACCGTTCTTAAATATATATTTATTACAAATCTTTTAATCGCACAAAGTAAGATCGACTTAGTACGAAAACCGTTTCACGGTCATAAACAAAAAACACGTTCTCCTCCCTCGATGTCGTCGACGTCCTGATTGTTATAACTAAATAATTTTGTATTGGTGTATTCGTCACGTGACTAATACCTTTCAATTAGCGTGTAGGTACGATACCCCATCTTACCTCGCTACTCCATCATGCCCCCCTCCCCCTAATTACTATAGCTTAAACCAGAAGTAGGTATGAAAATTCATGAGCCTAGCATAAATGTATACGAATAAATCTGCAGTTTCATCAAGATATATTGTTTAGTTTTTTCAACAAAAATTTCCAAAATGTGTCCTCGAAACAGATCGAGAAGGAAGAATACCCATTTAAATAAAAATTGCCAGCAAGAAATTTCGGATAAACTATTCGGCGGTCAAGGAAAAAGGACTCGCGTCATGTTGCTCGAAGAAAAGAGGGCTTTTCTTGGAGCTTTCGGGAAAAGAAGGCAAAGGAGAATCGTTCCAGTTTCCTCTCGCTTTTGAATTAACCCTGCGACCCTGAGTCTTCCTTTCATCAAATGAATATACGTGTACCGCATTCATCCGACGCCTTTATCTTCGTAACCTCGCGTACAAATTTTTTCCTATTTTTTTCTCTCATTTTTCTCCGGGAACGCTATTTTTAAAGCCGATTCTGCAGGAGGACCTCGAGCAGCGAGAGAAAGAGAAAAACAGAGAGAGAGCCCGGAATGTTTAAAAAAGTGGTATGCACTCCGCAAAAATGTCAGCAGACCTATTAATTTCCTCTTTGAATTTCTCCGTGAACTCCTTTGAAAACCATTCTCCGCGGTTTCTTGTGTTTGCGCGAGTTGCGAGTGGACTCGTTGCTTGCGTATCGATGGGAATCGTTACGGAAATAAGTTCGACGACTGAGAACGATTAAAGTGCACGGACTTGTACTTTTGAAATGTTTCTCGATTTCTGGAATTTTGTTGAAAATTATTTTCATTCATTAAAGTATGCTGAGTTAATGAATTTTGGGTCGACTTTAATTCGGTTGATTTTTTGTTTGAACTGCGCAAGCTTTATGGCTTCCAATAAGTTTGAGTCGAAGTAAATTTGAAGTGTAAAAATGGTAGAAGAATCTATGCTTTCTGTTTGTGTAAAGTTTTATAAGAATTATCAGAGTGATTGAATTTGATCGAATTAAGTTGAGAACACCAGTTAATTTATGAATCGAGAGAACAGGAAATTAGATTTTTCGTTTCGCGATCACGTTTTCGTGTTACAAGATGGATTGGAACGGGTCGTTAATGACATGCAGAACGCGATAAACGCTCGGTTAACCGCAGTAATTAATCGATTCCCCGCAATTAAGCGCCACTTTCCTTTAATCGTCCGTTTGATCGGTCCCATAGTCTATTTTAATTGCATAACCGAACAGCAACCAGCTGAAACTTCGCCAATTAAATCTCGTCTCATGAAATATATAATCCGCTGGTTATATTTTTCTTTAATTATGCTAATTGTAAGCTACTGAGGATCATTACACACTTCTGTTATAATTTCGTTGTTTAACCCTTGCGAAAAAGGGGAGACGCGCAGTCTGGACCATACTCGAGGGTAGAAAACGAGAAAAGTCGTCGCATTAACCGGAAGGGGGACGGTTAAATTACATAAATCTGGTTCGGGCTGCAGGTGGTTGGCTAAAAAGGAGCAGCGGGATGCTGAAGAGAGATTCACCCCCTTCAACCCTTTCAGGTACTCGTATCGAGCGTGTTTCCATCGTCTAAAACGCGCAGGACGTTTGAAAATCGCGTATCTCCTGCTACTCCGTTGCAATTCGCATAATCTCTGCCAGGGGAACATTCTTCCTTTTTCGACTCTGCAACAGATTTACGAAAAGTATAGTACCAGGGATTTTTTCGACTCGACTTGGCCGAAGGTCATTTGTAACTACATTTTTGTGTAGAGTAATTTCGAGAAATTATCGAGAGAAAGAAAATAACCTTGAAATTTTCACTAACAACGTAGAAACACAAACATAAACATCCACAGTCTGATCATAGTAGTGTTTGTCTAATTAAGTTATGTTATAGACTCTGTGTCTCTGGCGTGGCTCTAGAACGGAGAAAACTTAAATAACAATATTTTTGATAGAAAATTAAGTCTGACGGTTTATTTTAGTCGAATATTTTTGTACTGTATCTTTTTTAGACGGTCTTAAAGTTTTTTAGACATTACGGTAGCTCACGCGATTTTAGGAGGAACCAGAGGGTTCGCGGTGGTTGGAACTCGATGTTCGCTGAGTAATTTATTGTTATAATGGTGGCAACGATTTGTGCTGGACGAATAAAGCCCTTACACCCCTGGTCGAATCGTAAGTTATCATTAATCTTCGAAGTTTCTTGAAACAGTGTCTTCCATTCGAAGCGACCCTGCTCGAAGTTTGGATTCTTTCTGTAAACCTGAAAGCTCATGCTGTAGATAACTTGTTCGATTCTTCAGCATTGCCATTGTTCTTGAATTTTGTTTATTCGACGTGGTTTTCGTTCTATCAGGCTCAACTTTCTTTACAGCGAATCTTCTTCCTTCTGATGCGTACTTGAACTTATAGATTGTTAAATTTTTAGTTAAAATTGCAAGGGGTGCCCAAAGCGATGAATTTTCAGATTTACGGTACTCATTGAATTGAGTAAAACAGAAAAAGATAATAATGGAAGAAAATGTAATGATCATCTGGATATTAGTCATCCTATGTCAGTTCCAAGCTGGAAATATGATTCATGACACTGTGTACTTAACTTTGCACTGCTCTGTGTTTTATGTTCTAAAATGAACTTATAATTTTTATGCGATATATAGTAATAGCGTGAGTCATACTGTTACGAATTATAGTTCGGATAATCGAGGTCCCACTGTACTTTGATTTTTTTTAAGTACATACATCCTACTCACTAACCCCTTCAGGGACACTGACGCACGTTAGTACTTTTATGTTTTTAACCCTTTGAACTCCTAATTTTTTTTAGTTTTCTTTTCAATAACTCCCTATTATTTTAAGTGTTTTATTTGAAATGTACTTCAACAGACAGTTGGTTGATAGGAACCAATATAAACAATTTTTTTCACTGATTATATTGAAAATAGCATTGGAACTTTGCTAAGATCTGATATTTGTGGTAAAAAAAAATATTGCGAAATATAATACATATTTAAACTGGCAATTTAAAACTGTCGAGTGTGACTCGTCATAGGAGTACCTGTGAATAAAGTCGATGTCGAGACACACTCGACAAAGGAGTTAAAAGGGTTAAGTCATTGCAATGATTGACAATCTGAACTATATTGCAACTATTTTCTCTATAAATCTTCTCCCGTTGGAATGAAATAATTTCCATGTCGGAGTAGCGATAAAAAAGAACAAGGGGTGGTTTTCAGTTGAAATGTTAACCTCAGATAGGGTGAAGTGGCAGCTGTTTAATTATCTAAGCAGAAAGCTTAAGTTTCAAGCTGCTCGCAAATCGGATTACTTGGCTGGTACAGCTTCGGCTTCGTAAACATCAAAGGAGACCGGAAGAGAGATTAATATGCCCTGGACGAGCCGAACCTAGACACGGATACGTCGTTGCTGATCATGCTGCTCTGTTTATGCTCTCGAATCACTGTCGAAATTCCTCGACACCTTGATTTCAACTCTACCGCTAATTTTCGGATCGTTCGATGACCTAATCGCCATTCATTTATCAATGGTTTGTGCAGACCTGTTTAAACTTGAACAGATCTACAACTACAATTTAACATTGTAACTTAGGAACTTAAATAACTGCTTGAGCGTTGATTATAATTGAAATTAATTATTTCAAAAGTCCTACGTCTATTAGAACTTTTTTATTCGTTTTCAATTGTAGAGTCTGCCTACAAATTTGTTAACAGGCGTTTGGAGTTACCCTATGTACAGGGTGAGTTGCTACAACTTAGCATTTTAAATAACTCCTTTAGTGTTAATATTACAAGAAAATGTCCGAGGAAAAATGTGTTCCGTTCAATGGGATACATTTTTTACTTGTGTGATATATTTGTTCTTATCGAACCCCAAGAAATTCCTCGCATCTGCAATGAGGAACATGTTAACAACATAAAGAAGAAATCAAAATTCTTCATTAAATAAACAACCACGCATTTAATTGAATTATATTTATAACCGAATAACACTCCGGTTATACAAAAGAAGTAGCAACTCATTATTAAAAAACATAGTAAAAATTCTGCAGTTTGAATTTTCCTCAAAAATGTCTAGAATCTGTTGAGGAACGTACATATTAACCCTTTGAACTCCTATGTCGAGTCACACTCGACATTTTAAAATTGCCAGTTTAAATATGTATTATATTTCGAAACATTTTTTTTATCCAGATAAGCAATATTACATGTATATGACCCTTTTTGGTCACAAAAAGGGTCCTTGAAGTGTTCAGGTACATGATTGTTTGTACCTAATTGGTTCCTGTCCATCAACTGTCCTTTGAAGTACATTTCAAATAAAACATTTAAAATAATAGGGAGTTATTGAAAAGAAAATTAAAAAAGATGAAGAGTTCCAAAAGGTAATGAACAAAGAAGAAATAAAAATTCTACGACGGGAAATTTCGTACCATCGGCGGGATATTCACTCTAAAATCAAGAATGATCTCGAACGAGATCGTTTCGCTATAGTCGACTCTATAGTTGTACATTCGAGGCGGTTTTCGAGGATTCTTTCGAACGGTGCCGAGGGAACATTATTCGGTGGTTTACGAGCAGTTGGCAGGACTCTCAGGAACGTCGTTTCACGTTTGCCAAAGAAATCGGAAATCCAGCCAGTCGTTCTTCCTTTCGTCGCCCTCTTCTTTCGCGGACCTTTAAACCTCGTTACTATTCCTCGCCGAGGTTTACGTTTTCTCCCCTGCGAACACGGCGACTACGTCGACGAGCTCGTCGGGAAACGATTTTCATTCTCCGATAGACGAAAGAATCGAGAACACACACGGTGTCTCTGGTTCTTCCCATTAAACTTTGACAGTGTGCTCTATACGAATCAAAATAATGATTTAGAAAGCCATTATTAGAATGTTGTAATGTTTGAAATTTTCTATCTATATTTTAGAACGATAATTTACTCACTATTCAGTGGTTGCTGTATCATTGATAATTATAATCTACAGAGAACAATGGTAACTTGAAAACTCAAGTCTGTGTGTAGTGTAAATGTTTCAAGGTGCTGAAGTTATCTCAAAAAAGATATGTGTCCATTTTACGGTGAACACGATCAGTTCGTGGTCGGAGGCGCTATGGTGATACAAGGTTAATTTCATTTTCTTAAACGAAAATCTTCAATCTGACGGTGTATTTAAAGACGGGTTCAACGGCCTACGATACAAGATCAGTCAAGGTCTCGCATTATGAAGAAATCCTTTATTCGTATACATGTACATATCTCGAGAAGAAATAATTTAACACGTTCGCGACGACATGCGCCACCCATGGTATACTATATACATTACGTGCAGCCGTCAGTGGTCCTAGCAAAAAAATTGTCACTGGAGCCGTCATGTACCACCGGTGGTACACTCAAAAAAAAATAGATCTACAATATGAAAAAATAAGAAATGAAGTAAAAAGTATACATATTACTTAGATGTTTTCATAATAATTATACATATTATCATAATAGTTATATAGATAATTCACTTAGATGTTTTTTATTCTCAGATTTAAAAACAAAATTCGGTTCTACTATAAAATTCCTATATCTAGCATTGTCGGAAACGTGTTAACCCTCGCACTACCAAGGTATCTTTTGAAACTCGAGCTACTAACGGGGGGGGGGGGGGGGGGGGGGGGGGGCATTTAGAACCCACTTTCAAGAAATAATTATATTTGGCAAATTAATACCGGATTGAATGTTAAGAAACATTCTGCGAAACCGCAACCTTCAACTTACTCCACAATAAAGTATGTGCTTAAGCTCAATATATTCAGCAATAACTATTTTTTTCAAAATTTTGACCGGTTTGACTAGCAAAATAAATACACGAAGTATGATACGGTGGTCAGAAAGTATCCTGCAATCGGCAGTGCGAGGGTTAAGGCCCATGTTTGATAACATTTTTTTTCTTTATTTTCACTTCTGGCATTAGACTACAAATTTTGTGACACGACTTTAGAGACATCCTGTAGAATATAGGGTGATTCACGCAGCTGTAACAAGCCATATCTTTTTTTGGTTCAAGTTAGAAAAAAATGTTAGAGGTAAAAGAGGAATGGTTCAATGTGGACTACATATTCACGGTCGTATGTTTTTCACAAGTTCAATAATCCAAAATGTGCATTTTGTAGTTGCACTACTTTTTTAAATGGTACTAAACCTTCTTTTTCTTTTACATATATCGAGTCCTCTCGTCATTCTACGTAAAAAAGTAGAGGACTGCAAAAATATGTAGTCCACCTTGAACCATTCATCTTTTTCCTTTAACATTTTTTTTATAACTTCAACCAAAAAAAAATATGGCTTGTTACAGTTGCGTGAATCATCCTATGTACCGATCTTTTACAAATCAGAGAAATAAGAATTCCAAGCTCGAAATCTTTCCAGGCCAGATGAAAGTGATTCTCAAAGTTGCGAGAATTGTCCGCGTGAAAATATGCGTTGAAAATAAAGCGGAATTAATCGAGTTCTCGTAGTTGTTGATTTCTGGTCGTTTCATTCGACGGCGAGTTCGCGGCATAATGAATCGCGTTGGTCGAAATAAAAAGTAAATTATAGCGTTCCAGTTGTCTAACACGGCCCATGAAAATTAACGAGATACCATAACCGGCCTCGGTTGAACATCGTTCAAGGCTTTCTGGAAAAATGTTCGCCCGGCTGACGGGTTCGAGTGCAGGCAACGTCGACAACGCAATTTTATTATCGCGTTGTTGCGTCGCAAAACGAAGGAAAGCCTTTCGATGCGGCGGTTAATCTCGCGGTTGTATCCAGGGATGCAGAAGTTACGTCGCAAACCGTTTCATAAGTTTTTACGTCCGAAAGCGAACAGATATTAGGTAGATGAAACTTATGGCAAACAGTGGGTCAAGGAAAAATATTCAAATTGTTTTTATGAGCGAATAGAAATGTTACACCTCAGGTGAAAATGACAGAAAAAGTTGTGTAGTAAATTATTTGTTTATGAGATACATACGGTGGACGAGATTCCACCATATTTATTATCATACCGAAGGATGGAGATTTTGTATGAAAAGGTGTGGAATCAAATTAGTATTGTTTACAGTTCTGTCGTTCATAAAATCCGCGTGAGTATAGAAAGTAAAAAAAAAAGATTTTTAAGTGTTTGCTGGGGGTGTTCGGTCGTATTATCGAACGAAATCGAAGTAAATCGACTTGAGGCAGCCAGTGGCGAAAACACGATCGCGATTCGATCGTTATTGGTGTCGAAAGAGCAGCTGATCTCCCAGAAGCTTTCTTAAATAGAAGCACGATTCGATCTCCTTTCCAATTCCCCAAAATCCAGTCAATTTCCTCCACTCTGTAGGTACGTCTTACCCTTCGATCCTCTATATTCGTTCTATCACGAAAATGCACCTGCATTTTCCACCTCTGAATTATATAACAATTCATTAGTGTTGATGAAATTGACTGTAGAATACTTGGAAATAAATGGAATTTCAAATGTATGAGAGCTTATCAAGGGGTTTTTACACTACAAAATTTATATTCAACATCAATCATCTGGAACGCTTCAGAATCTATTATTACAACCATGCCACAAGTACTTACTTACTACTCCACTATAATTGCGAGTGAAAAGGGAGCAGCAGATCGAGGAATTTTTTTTACAGATCTGGTGTATTAATCAAAATGTTGTCGAGCGACACGGAGAATCTCATCTTCCCGTGGGAGCTACAGGAAATCGTAGTTTAAATTACACGTCGGTTCTCTGCTCGTTCCGTCCTCTTCTTCAGGAGGAACCGCCTCTCCGGCAGGACTAAACTTTCCCTGTAACCCGAGGAATATTACCTGAGACGCGATGATCTACCCACCTGGCCAATACGAGGACACGTTCGGCACTTCCGTTTCGATGTTCGACATCCGATTTGAACGATACGCTCGCCAGAATGATACTTTTTACCCTTCAAGCTCGGTAGAGTGTCTTTTAATTATTTTCACTCTGAGAACTTTTTTTTATTAGAGAATTAAAATTTTCACAAAACACCTGAAGGTTATAAAATTCTTATGTTCAATTATGTTGCAAGAGTTGATAAAACAATGACTGTTTAACCAGTCAATAAGTATAATTTTAATTGCTTCGAACAGACGGCGTTTGAGAGAAAAAGAATTGAAGGAGCGTGCCAGTGGAATCGTAGTGAATGGGAAGGATTGGATATCGATGTAAATATTCGAACAGTGTGTTATTGGAAGAACTAAAGTAAAGACGTATTATTCATTTTATATTAATTAATTATTTCGTCTGAAAGGTGCAAATTCTCGATGAGATATTTCATGAGATTTTCTTCTGATGAGATAAAAATTTCAGCAATGGCTAAATGCAAATGTACATATGTATACACCCCCGTCCATAAGTCACCGGACACTGGCTCATTTTCAGCAAAATGATTATTAGAACGTGGATACAATATGTCCGCTTGATTTTATTATTTTATATTGTTATATTTTTATGTATTTTACATTAATATAATACCCGAATATGATATTAATAGTATGCACGTATAATTTAAATACATATTTGAAAAAACAAGACTGTGCGTGTATGTTTCTAATGCATCTCTAACTCGGTCAGACGATAATGTCTACACACTTTTCATTTGTTTTGGAAGTTTTGCACAAAGTCAAAAAAAGACTTATGGAAGAAGTTCGAAAAATGTTGAAAAGAAATTAGTGTCGAAATATTAAAACCTTTGATTGAAAGAATGCCGCTATCAGTTCAAGCGGATACATAAGATTAATTATTTATCTTTGGTAAGATTTGTAACATATGATTCGAATTACATATTCTCTACATTATAAACAGTTAATAAGTACTAACTTTATTTCATAATGTAGGTCATGTCATACTGTAAAATCGTTCATCTTCTAATTTTATTAATTGTAAGTGTCCGGTGACTTATGGACGGGAGTGTGTGTACATGTAAAGATTTTTGTCTCATGAGAGAAGAATCTCATGAAATATCTCATCATGGATCTGCACCTTTAAAGTATCGAATGAAATTTGTTGCAATTCGTGTTTCAAGTATTTGAAATGTCATACATTCCAACAATCTTGTTTCTCACAATATTAAGGTTGAGATCTCGGTACAGTTTCGAAGAAATTCTTTGACGCTGCTGCCTCCAAAATTTTCAGGGGCCCGTGCAGTTATGTTTCGAACGAAATTAGTGTCCAACAAGATACGACAGCGTATTGAAAATTCTCGAATGCGTTCACGTTGTCGACCATGCTCCTCGCAACATCGATTAAAGTTTCCCGGGGTTATAAATGACGTCTCGAAACTCGCGAAATCCCCACGGTCGAACACGGTTTTTCAGACTTCGCAAAAGGTGAAATTGCCAAACTTTCGCGATATGATATTCGACACCGGAAGTCTCCCGTTCATTCCGTTCTCGTCTCCACTCTTCGACGTCGAGTTTTCTGTAATATCCCTTGAAATATGTCTTGAAAAACACGCAAATTAATTCTACTTCTCCACCACTCTGTTCGTTCGCATCGTTTCCTATGATCATCTAATTACTGTACAGTACAACCTCGATTATTCGGTCATTCTACCAATCGATTTATACGGTTATCGGAAAACCTGAAATTGCAAAGTTTTCGTGATATGATATTCGATTCCGGGATTCTTCCGTTCATTTCACTCTTGTCTTCAAGTTTTGACTGTTTTTTTTCTTTCAGACATCCATTCATTACGGTGTTTATAGAGTGAGAAAAAAGGAAAGACCGTAGACTTAGAAATGATCTTCAGTAGCCTGATTTATGTCTCTGCTATAGCAATCGCCATGCCACTTGATAATAACTTTAACGGTTTAGAAGAAACCTCGAGAAAGACAAAGGATTTATAAAAGAACGAATAAGACCACAGAAAGGTACAATGAAATCAGCAGCTTCAGTTGAAGTTTAATTTTCTTTGAAGTCGGTGTGCTTCGTGTAACGATAATGAGGCAACTTAATTTGCTCTAGAAATGACTCAAGACTGCTCTAGGGTACCGCTCGCAGAAGTTAATTACCGGTAGGAGCATAGCGGGCGCCATGTTACCGGAAATTAATAAATATCCGGCCGGAAATTTGTCGCGGGGCATCTATTCCATGAATCTCGTTACACTTGCAGCTATCTCAGACGATCCTCGAGAAATTTGATAGTATCGACAGCAAACGATTGATCGTGGTTCGATTAATTGCCTCTTGGTTATAATCAGCCAATAAATCGCTGCTGTACCCATTGTGGAACTGGTCGAGACATTTTTTGAGAGTACCTCCTGAGCATTACTGTCGTGAAGACACAGAGACTGGACACTTCAGGATCACTTCTTTTCAACCCGTTGTTTCATATTAACGAGTCACACTCATGATGCAGATCATCGTCTGTATATTATAAATATGAGCGTCAGTTAATATATGAGTTCTTAAAACTGTTGTATCTCAAAGAATTATCTAAAGCAAATTGTACATTTTGCTAATTATTCTTTCTGTATTTCACCCTTAGAGCACTTGAATAATAAACTTCAGTGCAGATAGCTATTGTGACAATCGTGAGGCAAGGGGTTAATCAATATTACTATTAACTTTCATAATTTTTCAGTTGGTTATATTAGACCTTACGAGATACATTTATTAATACTATGATCAAGTAAATATTAACCCTCACCGGTCCCTCAGTTTCCCAACTGAAATAAAAAATAAATATAATGAAAAGATAAATAGTTAAATTTGTAATTCTATTGTTAAAAATTAAAAAATTAAATTTCTGTACGTTTAGTACATTCAGGCATAAGACTGTTCGCATTGTTCAAAAATAATTAAGCGATGTGTAAAATATACTGCTATTTTATATTTATCGCAATTTTTGTCAGATAAGTGTGTTAGATTGACACGAGGGACGGATGAGGGTTAATTGAATCTAACAATAAGTGTTACCCATGTATGGATGACACGATACGCAAACTGTTAGATTCAAGCTTACAAAGTGACGGATCCAATTAATCGTGTTATTCGATACTCTGAACGCTAATGTACACTAATTAATGCAGTTACCTGAATTGATTGCTGTAGCGAAAAGTTATACATTCATTCTCAATAACTGAAGACTTAGAAAATATTCTCTCGCGAGAAACATTTGAAAATCATCGAATCGGCTGAGTGGAAACGAGGATTTCGCTTTCGTTCGCGAGGAATCTGACTCGATTTTAACTGGAGAATGCAGTGAAGACAGAGAGAGGGCGAGAGAGTTTAGGAGAGAGGCAGAGGGAGAGTTTGAGCTCGTTGACGGTATGGCAGCACGAAACGCATCGCGTAAGAGCGGTTTACGCGAAAGCACGGAGAACCGGAAGTGCTCGGTCAAGGTAAGACGTTGCCTCTGTCCACGCGGATGCACATTGAAACTAACCTGCACTTTTCATCGTTCTTGATATATCTGTACCGTTTTCAATCCTTCCCCTGAGAAATTGGTTATCAATGTTTGCCTGTCGTTTCATTTTACAACGTAACGTTTCAAACGTTTTTCAGGTCATGTCGTAATAAAACGTCCAGCAGTTTTCAGTGATAACAAACGATATACCACGAATTAATTGTCCTATTGTTTCGTACGAATTTTCCACACGTAAAATGTAGGTCTTGCCGCGTTAAAACTTATCGTTTGACCATTCTTACGATAACGGTATCGCGTTTACTGTCTTCCGTCTTTATAACTCGAACCGTGTCACGCTCGACACGATTTTCGATAAGACCGTACGTTATAAAAGTCTGTGAAACATTCACTCGCAAAATTGTACGAGATAGAAGAAACAAATATGCCTCGAGGTAGATTGTGGCTCAGCATGATCGCGGTCAGCGTGATATTCAGTTTTTGGACGATCGAAAATGGACACTGCGCGCCTGCTCCGGATCCTCGACACATAATCTACATAATCACGCAGAAACCGAGACGACATCGAGAGGAAATAATCGAGATTCACAGGCGACCTAAGAAAAGGCACAAAACGCATATCGTTTACATTACTCCTTGATGGAGATTAGTTAAAGATTCCTTCAGCGGTGGGTACTCGAACAACGCAATTCTGTCTGATCGTAAAGACAAATCCGTGGTTTCAGCTTTTCGAAGAGGACGCCACGGTTCCTTCTGAAACAGATTGATAAATCTGGGGCCATTTATTTTCATCGAGAGCTGGAATTCGAACTCGGAAACAAGGAACAATTTCATACGTTTAACCAATATTCAAGAGCTAAGTAGAGCATTTGTGTCTTCGATTTTCGTATTAAAAATCGAATGTGAATATTGTCGGTGACTGTTTCTTAATATAAAAGGATTTTATATTGATCTTTCGTAGCGTATAAATGTTTGATGTACAAATATAAATATCGTATTACATTCGTGTTCGCCTTTAAATATTCATTTTGAACGCTCCAGTAGTCTGTTCTCTTTTAATAAACACTGTTGACGCGTTCAGAAGCGAATTCTTTGACTTCCGGAACACGCGCTGCACCGGATACGCCACCGAGAGCGAAATATTTCGTCACGGTCCCCTCCAGGGAATTTCATCGTAGTACTTACGTCCCACGATACATTTCAGTGGAAGATCCTTCAGGATCGCAGCGGCAGGATCGAGCATTTCCAGGAGCGTGGTTCAATTTACAAACAAACGAGATTCCAGCTATCGAATGCGTCGGAAATATCCCGTTCGCCACCCTTTTCTTCCGTTCAATGGAACCGTGTAAACATTCGGCTTGAGTAATATAACCGGACAGGAGGAAAAACAAATTTTATTCTACATTTTCGTTTTGTCTTTTTCATTTGGAATCACCATAAAATTCATACATATATGGTTCCCGAAAAATAGTGCTGTGTGTGCTACAAGCCACTGTGCTGGTCCGAGCGCAAATGTTCGTTGCACAAACCTGTGTATCTTGACGAACTATTACATCAGGGTACTTTATTGAAATCTGTATGTTTCATTAAATATTTTGCATTAGAGTAATTAAATATTTCGTTGAACACATGTGTTACTTTGACAAATTTTTTTCGAACGTTTTTTTTATTTAATACAGATATCAAAATTTATTTATTCGTTTCAGGTAAGCAGTCCGAGTGACCCGAACTTCCCGTACGTTTGTTTGCCGCGAATTAAACCTCAGAGCAAGTAAGAAATGATTTTATCGATTACCAATTCGTCATCCAATTGGTCTTTCGTCGTGACGTCAATATCGGTTTTCTATATGCTGAAATAACTTACAAGGAACGTACAAAATTTGAGGTTTTAGTGGTTGTCGTCGATATTGGGTATCGCCATTGATACTGATATTGTATAGACGTCATTCACAAGACATGCCCGGACTTTATTAAAATTTATTTTATGATTGTGAACCATATTCTAGAATCGTTTAGGTTAACTGGATTAACGCTTAAACATGAATTTTAAATGATCTCAAACTTCAGACATACAACGAAGACAATGATGCATCGTACATAATTTTCGGTTTGAAATCAAACGATCTTCTTCCGAAGTATTTTTATCTATCGCGAAAATGAAAAAAGTTGTTCCGGTAGTCTGCTTTAAACGACTGCCTCACCCTGTACTTTTTCCTGGCATGAACTATGTCCCGGAGTCTCGTAAGGGGGGAAATTCACTTAGGCTTCCGTTGGACTCGCATTACCGGTACCTGGACAACTTCCTGTAGCAGAAATTACGTGAGTTTGCCTCGTTGTCTTTGGACAACGGGAACAATGTTGTTTCGTGGCAGTGAGACGAAATCGAAGCGACTAGTTTGGCCCCATACCTTTTTCCGCATCGAGCAGAGGACATTTCAAAACGAAGGACTCGCTACACAGGCACTGGAACTATAGTGGAGTATCGTGGAGTATAATTCTCCCTGAATTAGGTCGTTCAAGATTTTAAATAGGTGGTAGTCAGACGGTGCATGGTCAAAACTATACGGGGGAAGGTTTATTTGCTCCACTCAACTTCTGATGAGTCCTTAACGATGCATGGGCTTGGGTGCTGTCATGGTGGAATACGACTCTCTGCGTATTCGCCAGTGCTGGACATTTTTCTTGAAACTTTTCATTGAGTCTGTTCAGTTGATTGCAGATCCTCTCAGCTGTTTTAAGCTAAACTAAAGGACTGCTCGGCAGTTCTCTGCTAATCAAGTCGCCACGTTGCAGGAGCTCATAATATACACACTAAAATAAGTAAAAAACGTCTTATGAACATATGTCCTACATACCTTAGTTTTCGAGTTATGGATGATTTACCAGCTCAACTAAATGGGACTGTTTACATTGATTTTTTACGAAACGACCTTCTGGAACTGCTGCATGATGTGTCCCTGGATATCAGGCAAAACTTGTGGTTCATGCACAATGGTGCTCCGCCTCATTTCCTTCGGACAGTGAGAACATTCCTAAACAACACCTGCTCAAACGGATGAATAGTGCGAGGTGGGCCCACTGCATGGCCACCGCGATCTCTTGATATTAACCCATTAGATTTTTACTTTTCAGGCCATTTAAAATTTGTTGAGTATTCAACGCAAGTGAACAATGTATACGATCTGCTAGAAGGGATACAAAATGGATTTGAGTTAAAATGTAAAGGCGTGCAGTAGCGTGTGTTGAGGCACGAGGCACTTCGAACATTTTCTTTAATCATCCACGACTCGAAAACTAAGGTATGTAGGGTATATGTTCATAAGACATTTTTTACTCATTTTAGTGTGTAGATTCACCCTCTCATGTATGGACATGTATTTATAAATCACTTTGTATGGGTCTATTAGAAATTAATTACATAATCAGGATAAAAATTCGGGAATTCGTTCCATGACGATTCGGGAGAAAGTGCTGACGATTCAAAAACAATCCTCTCACCGGAAGACATCCTTGTCTTCTCCACTCAGTGGCCAGATCCTTCAGGAACAATGTCCCTTTTCTTGGAGGACTAGCAGCACGACCTCCCATTGCCTGCCACACTTAAACTCTCACTTATACCTCTTTCAAACAATGCATCCTATGTCACTGGATAGCCAAACGACTTCGAGTTGCTGTCTGGTCCACCCGTCGAGCCATACTCTCGACGTACAGACCTAAAACAGCCCTCAAGCCAGTCATAAATAAGGCTAAGGCGAAATGGCGTCGCCTATCTGGCCTGGACTCTTAAAAACAGAACGTCGCGAACAGGTCCTCCGATGTCTCACCGAATCAGAGCATTTTCTTCTGCCGATGAAGGAACAACACACGGCACGCGACGTTCAATTTAACTGAAGTCTCCACGGAGGAGTAGGCGTTTCATTTCGCAGCCTCGACGATCAAAGCAACATGCTTCTCTGCACTCCGAACGACCTCCATTCCCTCTTGAAAATCCTGATATGCAATAAGAAACGGTGGCAGCTATGTCTCGAACAGCTGGCTCGTTCTATCTCTCCGCGGAAAAATCGCGTTTTTCCGTGAACCCGCGCTTTCAGGGTAACCTTAGCCGACCAATTACGAACCACTCTTCAGCCCTTTGACGCCTTAACGCGCTTACACTTTGTGCCCTACATTGGCTGAGAGACTTGGCTCATTTTAATGACGTCATCCTTTATGCGCTCGATGTACTCTACGGAATATTTAACTCGCACTATAGCCTTTTAATGAAATCTGTTATTTTCTTTCTTGGTGAATGAAAGTGTGACACCTTTGAGTCAATGTATCATTTTAAGATCGATTACCTTGAAGATGATCCAGAAGATGAGCTAACCTATCTTAAAGATGACCTAAAAGATAACTCAACTCAATTTTGAAAATGACCTAGAAGATGGAATAACCCAACATTCACCATGATGTCGAAGACAAATTACACTTAACCCTTAACTACTATAGAACGCCTGTGAGACCGCTCCAAATTTCCATTGATCCCTATTTCTCTTCCTGTATGAATTATCATCTTCTCATGCCATGTACCTTTCAATTAGAGTCTAATGTTCAATCAGGCTTGGGTCTCTTTATTATTAATGTACAAAGCAAGAACAATTGGATTTGATCTTTATTCGGCACTTGTATGTACGTAATAACGCAATAAACATTAGCGGTCTGTGAGAGCTTCTATAGTAGTTGCGTAAGTTTCAACATTCATAGTAGTTAAGGGTTAACTACGAATTATTTTAATCCTTTGCACTCCAAGTATGCCTGTCAGGCACTGACAATGTCAAGCGTTCCACTCCAAGTATGCCTCTCAGGCACTCCGTTCGTCTGTCAATTTTATTTATTAATTTTTTTATACCATGCCAAAAATTAAATATTTCTTGAAACGTAAAACTAAGTAAAGCGTAAATATCTTATCTCGATGAAGTTTTCTTGGAAAATGAATCATTGAAAATTAACATTTGCTTACAGTGGCTCACAACCATATTGGTTGCATCATCACATTAGTCAGCCTCAAATCGCACGTCGAAGAGAAATTGTATTAACTGTGTTCTATAAAGAATAACATTTCCTGTATACTGTTAACCCTTTGCACTCCGTTGGCTTTGATATGGGAACACTCATAATATATTCCATAACTCCATTGGCTGCGCTATGGGGTCATTCATAATTTGCATCACAGCCCCATTGGAAATTGCTTCCAAAGGTATTTTAGAATTCTATAAAAACCAAAGTAAATAAATTCGTAAACATTTATAATTTTTTCTTTTCAAATCAAAACTTATGGTTTCCAAAAATTTACACTACAAAAGCGTGTTGGACTTGCCGATCGATCGTATCAAAAAGGGCTTGGAGTGCAAAGGGTTAACAAAGTAAATAACCTTGAACGGTCGATATCTCTCATCTCCGCTATACAGGTTCGACTAAAATCTTTTCGCACGTAGTTCGTCTAACAGTGCAATCAACGGATTTCATTAAAATCAGACGAAAGACCGAATAAACAATTACAGAGTGCTCTAGAAACAATTCAGTGGAAAGAACGCGCGATGCAGCAACGATTACGCAAGAAAACGTTTTTACGATTGTTCAACACCGAAACGGAGGTAGTTCTCGTTAGAGCGATATGTCCATTCGGCGATTCAATTAATAAAACGTCAAGGACAGCCGGGGACCTTTTATCTCGCGGGTAACTAAAGTCTTTTCCGCGACGGAAAAATTGTACGCGAGAATTCTCCGGCGTAAGAGGGCGTGGAGCGTTTCTCCTTTTCCATCGACGGGAACAAATCGTCCGATCCAATATCTCGGCGAACTTTCCGCCACAATGCGGTCCCGACCGTGTAAGTTTCTTCGAGTTCCTCGTTCACCTCCGAATATCGTGGACCAGTTCATTGTTGGCGGATCGTTGTTCCTTCACGATTGAAAATCGGTTTGCTCGATCGACGATCCGTTACTCGAATAAATTCTAATGGGTGTCCGCGAGCTTGCGACCCCGACGAGACTTAATCCATCCAGCCTAAATTACAAGTCTGACTCGTAGTGCATGACATGCACCAAAACGCACTGCGACGAGTCTGACTCGTAGTGCATGACCTGGGCCAAAGAATAGTATTTCTTTCATATTGTGCCGTTCTCCACCTGTAATTCATATCAGATATACACCGTACCGTCTAAACATATTCTACTCGTGGAAATAAAACACGAAGCGGAAAATAAATGAAGGCTGAATGTGTTTGGGCTGTCTCCATGATTGCAAGAACAATCGAGAGCTATAAGAAAACGGAGTTAATAATATAAATTGAAGACCGAAAAACCTCTGGGTTCGGTTAATCCGGGTTATCGAGGTAGCCGTTTATTTGGGACAAAGCTCAAAGAACAGAACCTACCCAAATAAATAGCCCTAGTTTTCTTGTCATAATTGGGACAGATGACTGCTGCACTCTGTGAGAAGATAGCAAGCGTTAATGTTCACTTATTTTTTTTTAAAATGTTGTGCATTTTGCTTTAATTGGATTTTTTAGGAGAATTTTAAAGACAACGTGCGTAGCCGCGGACAGTCCATTAATGATATTGATTATTATTGACAAAGAATGAAAATAGAAAGTTCTGCATGAAGAATATTTATGTACATATTAGATATTTGGCTCCGATTTATTCTAAAAGTATTTAAGTAAACACTTCAGTGCTCATTTAAGCTATCGTGTGCTTGTTTTATATCATTTTAACTACTGTATTTACCTATGTGATACTTCGCATAATTGGGACAGCCGCTTAATTGGGCCAAAGGATGCTAGTCCCGATGTGTCCCAAATAACCGGAATCCACTGTATATAATTTGTTGTATCATTATAGTGTATACACAAGGTGTTCACGCTTTTACTAGCCAGCGTGTTTCTCGTATGTAGTAAGTATTAGAAAAAAGTGAAAGAGGAAACAGTTGTGCAGCTTTCTAGAATCAACATAATAGCTTATATGAACTGTTTATATGTGTAATATTTTTCGGAAAATGAAGGTGACATTTAATTATTTCAATGGCATTCTACTTTTTTTTTTACACGGTATGAAAGCGACTGTCAAGCAGAGTTCAACCATGTGGTATGCAATGACCTTCAAAGTCATACAAGGGCTTCGACAGTCAGTAGCAAGACAATAGCAGGCACATTGAACACAATAAACAGGCTTATTAATAAGGCATACTAGTAAATATAGTATTACGAAATATTCAAAATATTTCTTTCATTTTTGACCTTATATGACCTTCACGGTCATTGTATAGCACAAGGATGAATTCGTCTTGACACACGCTTTCAAATGACATAAAAAAATATACAGCATTCAATTTAAAAAATTAAAGGTCGCCTTCGTTTCTCGAAAACTATTGCAAACATAAAAAATAGATATACGTTCTTTCGTTGGTCATAGAAAGCTGCAAAACTCTTTCCTCTTTCCTTCTTTTCTATACTTACCATTTACGAGAAAAAGGTTGGTCAGTAATAGCGTGAACACCATGTATGTAGAATGTAAAAGATTCAAGTATAAACCTGATCTAACCACCCTTTTGGGAAACTCTGCGTGCCTCCTATACAGAACGTTGGTAGAAGATGGTGAATTTTGGTAGCCGATGTTCCGAGGAATCCGGAACCAATGAGCACTCGACTATTTTAAAAACAGATTCTTCAGGAGGACTATGTCGAGTTACCATTGTAACCGTATCACTCAGGAGTTTGAAGCTGTCAAGAAGATCCAGAGTTTCAAGCGGGACAATCAGAATGCCAGAAGTTAGTAGGCAATTTCTTCGGTGCTATCTGATCCAGTCACGTGACAAACTTCGCGGGAATATCCGTGAAAGATGAAAATAAAGTCGAAAAGAATCTTTAGAATTCAGTCGGTAGAGGATCCTCATACTTTTCTCCTGGAATCCGTATAAGCTATTTATCGCGGGTCGCAGCTTGCGATTTACGATTCCGCAACCCGACGACCGCGAATCCTGCTTTCTTTAGATCATACAAAATTTCTTGTCCTGACCATGCACCATGAACTTCGATTTTTCAAATAAATTATTCAATTAGCCGGTCGTTATTCAAATTATTCTTCGCGGACAACGTTCAGCCTCTGATCCCCGTTTCCTTCTGATCGAACCCTCGCAGGAAGTTACTATAGTGGCGCGTAGTATTTATAGGGTTAGAATAATCTTGTCGGTCCTTCCAGTTCGATGAACTCGTATAGGAATTCAGAAATGTTTATTTTATACGTTGCGAACGTGTTTAATTAAACAAACTAGTGTCAGATCGGATGCAGTTCAATTAATAAAATATTCGAAGGAGGAGTAAATATACATTTTTCAGTAAAAGTGAACATGCTCATTTGTATTCTATACTTTTACTAAAATATAGGTAAATATATTAAGTGTAGAAATGTATTCTTTCCGACTGGCTTTACACAATTAATACAGCCATTAAAATCATAATATTCTCCCGCTTTTTTGAGGTTTTATAGTGTTGACAAAAGAATAAACAGTACACCTCCCGATAGGCGAATCGCCGCACCATAACCGTGCAGATTAGCAGTATACACGATGTAGCATAGTAAACAACATATTCGGCACTGTATACTGTTTGCGTTTAATCTTTAAAAAACTGTGACTAAAGTCATCAAAATAGTTTGCGTTGTCTATAGTGAAGGAACCGTAAGCGATAGAACATGCAGGTACTGGTACCAGGGGGTTACTACTTTGACTGCTATATCACCCATATCTGGGTGACACATAAATTCAGTTGTTATTTACCTCACTACGAATAATACTACTAAAAATATTTAAAAAGATGCAACAAAACCAGTAATAAACTATCAAGAATTACTAACATCATTGGTTAAAAAGATCTTAATTGGAGATTATTCTCATATTGTATCAAAGTTCAGAAAGGTGTGTCGTTTTTAGCCTGCATAGTGAGGCAGTCAACGTGTTAAGAAGGGTACTTTCGATCTCGAAGATTGACCACGCTCTGGTGGTCCTCAGAAGTTTGAAAACGAAAAATTGCAGCAACTACTGGACCAAAACGCAACCCAAACGCAAAAGGAGCTCGCAAATGAGCATTACCAACAGCAACTCATCAATTTGTGTGATAAAATATAACGAAAAAGGCCATCTACGGCTCAAGGAAGTCGTAAGCTCAGTTTCCTGCATGATAACGCTCGTCTACATGCAGCGAAGGTAAGAAAGGATGTCATTTTCTCCTTGGGCTGGGAACTTCTTCCACACACGGCTTATTTGCCTGAAGTTGCTCCTTCGAATTATCATCTATTTAGATCGCTACAACATCACCTGGTAGATACACAGTTCAAATCAGTTGATGATGTTCGAAAATACCTCGATGCATTTATTAATTCAAAACCGCTGAGTTTTTATCGTGACTGATTCGCAAGCTGCCAGCAAAATGACGAAAGGTCATCGATAATAATGCCGAATACTTGAATGATTGATCTGTTTCCATTTTACCTGAATAAAACCTTGATTTTACCTAAAAATCGGAAAGAATTCATTTCTACACCTAATACACAGGGTGTCATCGACTGGTGATACAACCGGGTAGGGTGTGATTCTGCGTGAAAAATAAGTCGAAAATATAGAACAAAAATTTTTCTTTTGAGACTTCATTTTCGAAAAAATCAAGATTGAAAATCTGCTCGGTACACGTGCACTCGACCAAGTCAGTAGTATATTTATTGCCATATTTATACAATTACTGAATTTCACGCTTATGTATGAAAACAGTAGAAAATCTGGTCCAACATAAGTTGTATTATATTGTAGTAAGTGACTAGAACATAAGTATGATGGCACATGTCCGTCGTGTGAACAATTATGTCTTGTTGTATCTTCGACCACGCGATCGTATTTTGACGATCGATATGATTTACTTTACGATGCAATATTTCAGCGGAGATTCCGACCACGACTCGCGGGAATAAATCTTGCTCGGTTTTTCGTGCACGAAGGAAAAGTTGCACGCGCGAATTTCCTTCGAAGAAATTCCGAACCTCCACTCGAAAAGTTCTCGACGATTCTCGCGAGGAATGCGAGAAGCGAGCCTTCTTTTTTCTTTTTTTTTACATCTCGGAACATCACCGGCCGCTTCATGAATTTTCCACGAAACACAGAAAAATTTCACTTTTCCACTGTTCTCCCCGCTGGCTGTTGATTTTTCATGAAATCATATACGAATGATATTCCAGTTCGTCGGAAGGAATTGTAACATCTCTTGGATCTAAAGGTAAAATACACACACGATGTTGGTCAAAGGATTAATTAATTTTGAAGGTTTGTAATTGTATGAGGTGGGACAATTTAATTCTCGGAATGCGCCTATAAAAAATGTATTTTCGGAACTGTACATTAATGACTATTGTTACCTTCGAAGTAGCCCCCCTGTGCATCTACTATACAGTGTGTTAGACGGTGTTCCCATGTCTGGAAACAGCCTGAAACTCGTTTTCTGGAATACTGTTATGTTCCTTTATCACACTATGCTGGATATCAGCGGTATCAAAAAATCTTCGACCTTTTAGTGCAATCTTTAATTTTGAAAAAAGCCAGAAATCACAGGGAGCTATGTCGGGCGAATAGGCAGGATGATCTAATTGGGTAATCGAATTTTAATTAAACAAAATTTTATTGTTAATATGCTGCTCTAAATTTCGATCACTCATTTGTATGCCAGAGTTCATACGCAGATCTTTGTTGTTTTCTCGATATCTAACTAACGAATGATTCCATAGACTTGAGGTTTACGCACATCTAGCTAAAACACGTGCCAACACGATTACAAGCGTAATAATGACTTTCAAAGGACCTCTGAAAACATTCAGAGCACGTCCGACAAATCTTTCTTGCAGGACATTGTTTCAATCTTCAATGAATAATTTTCTGTACAAAAGACCTGATACAATCGAATCGGTATAGCTATTAGCGACTTTCACAGGTACTGGAAGAAGAATATTAGAATTTGTAGTAATGCTGTCGCGATGAACCTGGATTCCACGTGAAGCGAGGTTAGTTCGCTCCGAAAGCAGTAAAAATTCATTTTTCATTTTCGAGACGGTAGAAATGGCGGTAAGAGAAAATTTTGCGAAGGGATCTTCTTTATTCTGCAATCTGTGTACCCTGTGGCTTCCTTTCCACGAGGAGGAAACTTCCGGTGTAAGCATCTACTTTAGAGAACTCGGCCAGGATTAACAAAGATGTCCTCGAGCTTGGACTTGCCTGCAAGTTCCACCATTAAAAGCTTATTTACACGGTCTGAGTAATTTTTAATCCAGAATTACCGCGCGTGCTGTGAAGAAGAGATTTTATATTCAGAAATGTTTCAGGATCTTAATTATTACATCTTTAGGTTTGATTGAAAGTCGGGTAGGGTCGGACACAGAGCAGGATCAGATTGTTAACATTAATTTGTGAAATGGAACAACGTATTGAAACTGAAGTATTTGTTTCGAGCAGTATTTCAAAGTTGACGTCATTTTGAAAGTGCCTAAAAGACTGACCGAATTTAAAATGTCTATATAGAATAATTTGTTTTATTTAACTTTGACCCGTGGTATTTCCTACAGTTATGTAAAATATAAATTAATAGTATTATACGTGTTATTATAATAGTTTATAATTTAATTCACTACCAAATATTCTATTCAAAATATTACTTCTTTGTCCTTCATGAGCGGTAATTACACCTATTTGTGATTAAGTTATACCTGATTTAATTTAATTTTTTAAAGAAGAAATTTATTGACAAATTTATAATTTTTTCCGTTAAAAGTTTACAGGTTTGTAATTCCCCATTATAAAAAGTTTCAGAAGGTCATTCACATAATTCAGGGTGCATCCTATATTTTAAATTTAAAATGTAAGGTTGTATATCAATAGATAATCTTTCAAATAAAGATTGTTTAGAACCTGGTTTCGCTATCCTTTTACTGAAAATGGTAGGACCTAATTGTTTATGATCCCCTATTAATAGTAATTTTTTACATCCATACACTAAATGTACTAAATAATTTGTTTTATTTCATGAACTATAAAATAATTGGTTTCCTTTAACTTTGACCCGTGGTATTATCTACGGTCATCGACAAAACGCTATTCGTCGGATGAGTAGCGTGACTCACCCTGTTCACTAAAAAATTCATTGCGTAACTGTACGTGACCGACTATTGTTGGAAGCATCGCAATGTGTACATTGCATATACTACCTGTCTGCTCGTTTGCATTTGTTTTCTCTACTAAAGCGTTCATGTTCCATGGAAGAAGTAAATAAACAAATTACTCTAAGGTCGATCGAATTCTCAAGGAAATTTTCTATAATAATAGATAGTAAACAAACAAGGTTGATTAAAGTCACGATGATACAGAATTCTTTTAACTTCTCCACTAGTCAAGGCACTTCGTGTTTCAAGTTCATTTTCCAGTACATTACACTAACCCTTTGCACTCGTAGCTCTTTATATCCAATGCACGTAACTTAGGAATTCAAATGAATAATAATCGCTTTTTCGCAGAAAGTGTCTCTCTATCTTCTAGAGTCTGTCAGATGGACTGTAATTTTTCCTTATAATATACATAAAACACGTAAATTGAAATGTAAATATTACGGTACCTCAAATGGGTCACGTGAGAGCATAAGACTAAAAATTAACCCTCATATTACCCCATTACCCCCTACTAGAACATTAACAGTTTTATAGTTGCTGCCAGACATACATATGTACGTATATAACCGGATCGATACTTATGTAAAACAAATAAATGAGCATGCCCATCACTAAACAAAAATAAATAGCTACAGTGAGGGACAAAAGTATTAGAGTAAGTAAGTACAGGAAGTATGTGAAAAGAAAAAGATCTGTATTTTCTACATTATTAATTATATTGACCTGCATACAATTGCACCTTATACACTAACATTAGTAGTAACAAATATAAATAAACAACAGTTACTTACAGTACTTTGTAACTTACAAGGATTAAAAATTATGAAATAAGTATTAATAGAGTTATAATTGCAAACTAATCGATATAGAACGAATAACGCAAAATATTTTGTTATTAAATGAAGCCACGCAAAAATAGTCAAGCTAACGAGTTCCCGTAAAATATTCACGACCGTCAATGGTTAACGAATTGTCGAGCAAATAAGCAAACAAAATCAATGGAAGCCTCGACGAAACCCTTCCATCCATCTAATTTCAGCGCGAGCATTCTGTGGCTGTTCGTTTTTCTATCTGGAAAACAGGGAAAACGCGGTGTCATAAAGCCGAGAAAGCAGCAGTCAGGCCGGGCTGCACGTGGGCTCTTTCATACAAGATGCAGGTCGGGAAATTTACGAGCACAGGACCGTTGGAAATTCGCCCGTAGCCCTCTGCTTGCGTGTGTAAGTAGGTATGTGTACCTGTTTTCAGACGCGTCGTTAATAAGGCCGAGCCAGACCCTTTTCGCCCTGTTGTTTTAAGCCTCTTACGTACCTGTGCGATGCCGGCTTAACGATCCCACCGAGTCGAACTTCCTCCTCGCCGACGAGAAAGCATATACCCAGAAGCAACCGCTGTGAAATCCTTCAGGTGAAATCTTTTTCGACCCTTCCTCGTTAATGGTGATACTATTACCACGCGTCTTAATCACGTTAGCCTAGCTGCATAGTAAATTCAACCCCTCGTCTCATGAATTTTCTACCGATTTCGTCCGATATAGTTTTCGGTTCGAATGACTTTCAGAGAATTATCTAATGCAAATTGTGTCTGTTCATAAGTATTCTTCACGAATAATAATAATGAAGAATAATAAACTTCAGTGTAAGACAAGGAGTTAACGATCGTTTGAAAGTAGACATGTAATGCGTATAGATCATTTCCTGTGTCACGAGTGCGGCTCGTTGACGCTAGGCTAGAGGTTAATCATATTTGTCTGATGTACTCGTAGGCACCCCATTGATCAACAGTTTCAACACATTGTCAATCGCATGATTTGCAGCTGATTAATTGCTGGACACCCAGTGTCTTCGCTTAAATTACCACAGCTTCTGTAATACGGTGATGAATAATATAATATATGGCAATTACATTCACTGTGTGTATCTAAGTGTTCTCATCACTTTAATTATTTTTTAATTTATTGCTGTATGCTTTTATCAAGAGCACAAAATGACAAGACGCAAAATGGTATATACTCCGATGGAATTGAATTCTAGATATCAATACTTAAATATATTTCTAACTAAAATAGATTTCCTCTCAAACAATTTACTATTGAAACAATATATTTAAATTCTAAATATCAATACTTAAATATATTTCTAACTAAAATTATTAGGGGAGAGCACGTTCGTTCATTGTGGTACCAATACAGAGTGATTTGCCAGAGACTGTCATATAAAATCACAGGTCTACCTCGTCAAAATTAGACAAAAGTTTGTTGTGTTTGGATGGCTTCTTATGGTAAAAATAATTAATTCTTCATCTGGGTCGTATATTGGAAGACTTCAAGGTGACCCAAGAATTTTAGACAGATCGTACCTGAAAAAGGGAATAAGAAATAAAAAAATAAAAAAATTTCGTCACACGTGCGTTACGGGCCATAAAAGATTAGCATAAGTTCTTGGGACTCCGAATGTGCGCGGCAGTAGTCGTTCGCAGCATGTCCGAAAGACTTCAATGGAAAATCGGTGTATTTAAGCATCTGTTCGGTGTTTCTCCGTAAAAGTTCGTCCGTAGGACAGGTTTCCGTGTGGAGGCGCAGCCGTTTCAGAGACAATGGCACGGAAAGTCGTTTGTACACGTTTAAGAGGTTCGCGATACCCCTCTGCCATTCTCACGGTCCTCCTGGGCATCACGTGGCCGAATGCGGAAACTTTTCCGCTGATCGCAATACGGTTTTCCAGCATATGCCAGCCACGTGGACACGAGAAACCTCCGGACGATCTTGCGCTCGAAACTTTACCGTCACGCGTTCAACTTTCGACCGTTAGCCCCGGGTATAAGCGTTTTTTGAAAAGAGATGCTGCACGATCGCAGATGGAGACCATACTTGGATATCTGCTGGGTTGCATTCTCGACATTTTGCGTGGTTTATTTCTTTGTTTGTTTCAATGGCGAATCTCTCATGATGCGTATGATACGAATCATGATTTTTCTCTTTTATACAAGGTATCCCAGGTGTTTAGCGGAAACCTGTACCAGTATGTTCTACGAATAGAAATAAGCAAAAAGTGTTATACAAATGTATGCTGATAAGTGCTTTGTTTAAAACTTATTCGAAAAATAGGAGATATAATAATAGTATCTTACAATGTGAGGGTAGATCGATAAAATTTATTTAATTTGTTTATAAAGCTATGTTTAATCATTGAAATTGACGTAGGTAATCAATAGCATTTTTGTTACTCCTTAGACTGCAGATACCCTTTAAATATTTCAAAAACTTATTTCCTCTTTCACCTGCTTTATGAAATATGCATTTGCCACGTATTTTTGTATATTGAATTGCAGAAATATCCAAGCTGTTACTATTGTTCCATTTCAAAATAGCGACTATTTTGATTAGTACACATGTATTTACTGACGTACGAATGTCGTCTTGGATCCGTTTCATTTTACTAAAAACATTTTTAATTTTTTGATTAGAACTTCACTGCACACTTCATATTTTTGTTATAATTCTTTTACAGAGCATTTGTGGGCATATATTTGTATAACATTTTTTGTTTATTGGTTCTCGTAGAATATAATGACACAGCTTACTGGAAAAAACCTGGGACACCCTGTATATTCCTATTTCTTCTATAATCTGTACCCCCGTCCATAAGTTATGGGACACCTTGCCATTTCTGAATAAACTAGGATTACGATATAGTAGACTTGGTTACTTGTTTTGATATGAACGGTTCTTTTAAAAACATTTATGTTTACACAACATATTTTTAATTATATGGTTAGTATTCTGTTATAATTAATATAAAAAAAAAACTGAAATAATTATAGTACGGTTTAAGACCAGTTGTTCAATGCTATAAATTTGGGCGTCATTTGTGCCGATTTTGTAATCTATAGACACACTTGGAGAGATTCTGGGCAGAAATCCAAGGAGACACATCAAAAAGAATGACCGCAAGACTGTCAAGGCTATTTCGAGTTATCATCTTGAAACGGGAAGCATACATTAGTCAGCGAATTTTAAACTTGATATATATAATTTTCAACATATTTTAACATTCAGAAATTGTATTCGGTGTAAATAATGTGTAAATAATCGTTTGATTCAATATAGTGGGTGTTTAATCATTTTAATTTAAAAGTAAATCTAAATTTAGTAGGTGTCCCATGACTTATGGACGGGTGTGTACATCTAGTCTTGTTGTATGAGAGCACTTTGGCTATGTATGATTCAATGTGGTCGCAATACTGATAAGTAATGAGATATATTTTTTTGAAATGATTGATAATTATAGAGAATCCTCGACAGAGTATTGAGAGTGATTTTATAAGGACCAAGCGACAGGAAATTTGATGCGAAACATGTACATACGTACGAGTATGAGTATGCGAGTTTATAAGTATATAAGTATATGTATGTCTTCATAAGTATATAAGTAAGTACATGAGCATCCAAGTATGAGTATGAAACGTACAGCAAGCTGTAAAAACAGTCAACGTTGCACGGTAATCCGTGGAGGGTACAGGATTAATTAAATCGCCACTTTCTTATTCGGAACAGAGTCGAAGTTCGTTGAGCAGCACTTGCGAGATATCGATCAGCGGCGCAAGTCCCGGAACTGTTGGCACAACTTTGCCAGCGAAACGATCGCCGCTAATGCTCGCAAATTCGCCGTTCTAACGACGGACATCCGATTCAACGATCCCAGTTCCCTCGAACTTGCAACAGAGCTCCCATAGTGCCGTTTCACGGACGATAGTACTTACACGCGCGCACGCGCCACTATGTTCCGGAAAACTTTCCGAACCGGCTAAACAGCGCTTTGAACAAGCGTTTGTCATTTGCCGGCTGAACAGCTCGTTGCTCATTACCCGGTCGTTCGAAAACATCGGCATCGTCGTTCTGTAGCCTGGAAATGTCACGTGTTTCGAAGCTGCTGCTCCGTGAAACGCCCGTTGTCCCATAAATCGAGCATCGAATCAATTTCCATCGATTGCCATAGCGCTGACCACCGAACTAAACGGTTCAAGGTCATTTCCCTGTATCCACTGAAAATTCTCCTTTCTCTTACTCTAAATATGCTAGAATTAATTCGTGAAGACACGAATACATTCATATGTTGCAAACAGAAGAGGTTGGCCACTCTGGGGTTAAATAATTAGGTTAGCTCAAGTCAGAGGAACATAGGACTCTCCTTACGTTTCTTTACGGGTTCAGGCGCTTTGAGGATTTCAAGGTCAACGACTTTTGAGCTGCATTATCCTCATAAAATGCTCGATGCACTTCCGCAATCTCCTTATCTAGGCACGCTACGATGACCTTCAAGCGTTCCTCCTCTGCTCTTTTTCCATTCTACCTTACGGTACGTCAATTGCCATTAACTTTTCATAATAATTTGCTAAATTCTCGAAGATGATTTCGACGGTTTAGGTCGGACATACGCGTCCACGGTGTAGAGAAGGGGTAATTTAATCAAGGGTCGGTCCATTTTGTTCGGGAACAATTTGTCCAGGGTGGTCGGAGGGATTCCCGATGAAAATGGAAGCCGTTCGAAAGAGAGATTTTCATTGCAGGGAAATTGGATGGCAGACGCTGCTTATGGAACGACCTGATACTTTGTTCGCGAGCGATATGAGACGCGAGGATCTCTCCGAAGGGCAGTCTCGGAAAGAAACCAGGATTCGTTGCAGTCAGACTGCACTGACATCCTTGCTCTGTACGCGATTCCGCATCGTTATTGTGACAAATCTGTCAGCTCTGAAGTAATATCTACGAGCAATTGTCTCTTCGATCCGTTCTTACTGTTGCGACATGACGGGTACGAACGCGGAACAGAGGAAAATCGGCGGAAACAGGCAGGACAGAATTTTCCCGGTTCGAAATCCGTGCACGTGCGACTCGTTTCTTCCGTGTCGCTGAACCACTGCACCGCCGTCGCGGATTTCATATTTACGGGAAAAGTTGCGGCGCCGTTGAACGGAAAAACTGCCGCGCAATGGCGGCGAAACCCAGCGAAATATCGCCTCGTTGAACTCACTCCCGACCAAGTGGCCCGACCTCCACCAGAGGAAAGGCGTCTGGCGAAAAACTCGCGGAACCTACCAGCGGAAAAAGAAGCCCGGAAAAGCTGCGGTACATTCGGAACAGGGAAAATGCGTTTACGCCGCCTTTCAGCGAAGAAATAGAAACTCTGGGGACCGTGTTTCGAGTCGTAGGGCTAGGTATTGTTTACGCACCCCCGATTTTTCTTTTTCATTATTTAACACGGAGGAGTACCCTGTGTTTTTGCGGGAGCACCATTTCTCAGATTGCGCTGGTACATTCTGCGACTGGGAACAGGTAAAATATGTTGATGAACGTGACCGTTAGAAACTGCCGTCTGAAGCAATTTTTGACACGTTGGTAATAGAGGAAATTGTATGGAATGAAAGTTGTTGCGTTTAAGGGGGCTCATTTGATGGAAATCAAATTTTCCAACAATTTTTATGATATACAGGGTGCTTCAGAAATAGGTGGCCAAACTTTGATATCGTATTTTACTCTCCCTAAGGATGGAAAAAGCTCATATAAACATAGGTCCAGGAACTCTTCCTCTTCGAGGTATAAACATTTTTTGTTCATCTCGAAATTTTACATGAATAGCTGTAACACGTAGAATTACGAGCACTGTCAACACTTCTTTCTGTTAGAAGTAAATATTGTAGTAGAGCAAGTCATCCTGATATTGAAGGCAGCTTATGTCGTCGTAAATCAGTTTCTACCTAATCGATTGATAGTTAAGACACTTATCAGGATGGCTTGTTCTAATATCGAGTGGACGGATATTCACTTCATCTATGGACGAGCTAGCGGAAACTGCTGAAAAGCTCAGCGTTTGTATTGGGAGACTCTTTGGAACGTCTACGACAGTCTCTGAAACGTCCATGTGATGCGTCTTTGTTGCAGAAGGAAATCATTTTCAGCAATTTCTTTCACACTTTGTTGGCCGCTGTCACGTAGATATATGTGATTTAATTAATTTGAAAAGTACGCAGACGAAACTAATAAAGGAGGGTACCCATCATGGATAAATAATAAATGGTCAAATATTTATGAAATCAAATTGTAAAATAACTAATATAAAACGGATCGCGTAGAATATTTTGTTACTTAACTAGAGTTTTGGAAAAGATGGACGAGGCAGTAAGTTTTACAGGATACATACAGCCGTGAGAGTGTTAAGTAAGTTTTAAACGTTCCTAAAAACCTTGTCACAAACAAAAAGTATTTATACATATTTCGGAAAGGAAGAGTTTTGGGACCTATATGACCTTTTTTCATCCTTAGCGAAGGTAGAATACGACACCAAAGTTTGGCCACCTATTTCTGAAGCATTCTGTATTGTTATTTCTAGCGAGTCACCCTGTATGGTAAAGGTGCACCGAATTCTATCTAATAATACGTCTATCCTTTTTGAACAATATAAACGATTGATCAGAGAAAAATGAAATAGTTTCAATTAACTCTTTATCTAGGGCTAACCTAAACGCAACGACCATTTTATGAATAATGCAGCTCGCCCTTGGCGTCGACAAACTGTACAAAATTAAAGATTCAAGCGATACTCGAAACTATAACAGTCATCGACGCACTCAGTTTGTTCAAGCTTTTGCACGGTATTTTCGCTATTTCATTCCAGCCTCGCAGTATGTAAATACTTTTTTTTTATAGTACAACAAATAAAGAAATGCAGCGTGCAAACATAACGGCCCAATAGGACGTTACCATTCGAAGGAAACGCGAAAATTCTAGGAAAAGCATGGTGAAAATGGGAAGGTTGCATTTTAAGCGTAGCCTGTTGCGTTGAATGCACCTGACGAGGACACAGGTGAACGGGTCAGGTAAAAGGAACCTTTTCTTTTCACCTCGCGGCGGCCATTGTCACGGGAATCGGTCGAAACTGCACATTCCGGTCTGTGAGACGAATGAATGATCCATACCACAGGTATGCAAACGTTCTCGTTAATTTATTTTCCCTGAAAAGTTCCAACAACGAACTTCTTTCGAATAATAATGGTACATTCTCCTGTGCTATTAAAACAGACGCTCATTTTGCTTGGCTTTAGAAAAATAGCATTGTACGTGGAATAATATATTAATGATATCCGTGGAATGTATTGATCGATAGCGTTCAGCCAGCGGATGTATGGATTCTATTTATTTATTTCGGGCGTATTATGTACGGAAGTCGGGCAATATTCGAGACGTTTCTATAGATGGGTAATAACTAGACTTGGGGTACATATTTCTGCAAATATAGAATTTCAGATTTGAATATTCGGAAAGAAATGTATGGTTGAGAAGGTTTGTTTGGTCTTGTTAAAGTTTTTTAAAAGAAGTATCTTTTATATTGCATATATTGCATATATATATGTATATATTTCTGAGCATTGTGTAAGTACATATCAGAAGGCTGGAAAAAATATTTAAATATAATAAAATGAAAGTTTTTAATTAAATATTTGTCACAACTGTTTTGAAAGTTTCAAAGCAAATAACTTTAGTACGAACAACTTTTCTGTACCTGCAATTTTTTATGTAAAACGACAGAATACATTTAAACCAGACACTCAGCGTGCTTGAATAAAATTAAATGAAGTTTAGTTCGACATACTTTTCTTTTATTTAAGTATTAACCGCATCAAAGAATGCAATTATTATACTTTCGCCAATGTATCTAGCCTACATCTTTTTTTCGCACATTAAGATTATGACCGTGAGACATTAACAAATAACGTTGCGGGTCATTGTTTAAAATAAAGTAGAACGATCGTATTGTCCCTGCACAAAATTGTACGAGAGATTTCTAATTACCCAGTTCATTTAATGACTACATTCAGTGGAAGCTATGAATTTTTATAAACTATAAATTCTAGAATTTATAGAAGAATATAGTGACCTGTTTACACTTTCACATATTTATTTTCTCTGATCTAGAATATTAGCTCTAGTGTTCCAGAAACTAGAAAGTAGATCTTAACCAGACTTTAACACCTCCTGTTAATTTTCTAATCGCAAATACCGGCAGATTGCAATTGATATGATGGGAAGAATGGCAAGGTTGCTTCAGAGTTACCAGACATCCGCCATCGCGGTGAAACTTCATGGAAAGACGATGCGATCACCTGAATCTACGTTTCGATAACTTCTCTCAAGCAAACAAATGATTCCTTTGAGCAGCATAGTTCGTTCGCAGGATCGACCGATCGGGTGGTTTCAATTCGGAGGAAATATGGCGAAAGGCGCGAAATACGTTCATTTCGAGGGCCTGAATCGACAGAGGGAACAAAGCTAGCGATCGAACTTTCCTGTCACGTCGAAATTCCTTTGGGCCAGGAACTTTTCGGAATCGCTTCAGAGCCGCCGCCGTGGAAAATTCCGTGGAAATGTCACGCGTCGTTTTCGAGTTCCCGTTCGCTGTTTATTGACCCTCCGAATTCCTCTGATCGTTCCTGGACTGTAAATTGTGTTCATGAACTCCTCCATTGTTAGGAATGTTCAACTGCAGATCGTCCAATACTCAGATGCAAATTATTCGAAGTAAATCGAACAGTCGAGGATATTGAATTTTGGTTAAGTCCTAAAATAAGGCAACTTCGTCCAGTTATGAGCTATTTATTCGAAGCTAATCAAACATAATCAATCAAATCGTTGTAACATGATCCAACGAATGCAAGTTTTTACAGTGATTGATCTCAATTTCGCAACAAATTCAGCGAATATTCATCGAACCGAAATGTTTCGAACGCAACTAATTAAAATTAATTAATATCGTAGGAGTTTGTTCTCGGCGTGTATTTTCATGGTTTTTTAGGATCTTGTTAGAAAATCTTCATTGACTCGCAAGATAAACGTTATCAATTATTGTACCAGTTGGCGAATCGTTGCTCTCCTCCGGGAACACTGCGATTCGCCCGACCGGGATCTCGTCTGATTTAAAGTATTACGTGCCCGGAAACTCGATGCGAATTATTATCCATAAATCTTCCAGTTTCTTGATTAAAACGTAACAACGAGGACATTCACCGTGGCGGGTCGCCGGCTGGATAAATATTTGCTCGGAAGATTCGCGAAATCGTTCGCAATTGTTTCTGAGAAACGAAAAACTCGTTCGTTCATCGATATTATCTCCTGGCAAGCGAAGAGGGAAAGATGTTACTTTAATTCGATGATGTCTTTGATTTTAAAAGGGCCGCATTGAGGGGTCGAGGAGAATTCTCAGCCAGAAATTGCGATCGTTTCAGGGCAACGATTGTACTCGACGTGAATGAAGTCTTTTATTTGCGAAACGAGCCACCGGCATTGGCTTCAAATAGAATCTCCGTCTACGAGTCCCCTAACTTGGACTCACTGAAAATCTATTATTAGTCTTCATGAGATTTCCAGAGGATCGTACGAGACGCAGGTAAATGTCTCTGGAACAATGGAATGTCTCTGAACGTTACTCCAAATCAGTTTGAACTCTCTGTGTTTGAATACTCATTGCAAGCAGCGATAAAGCCATTGTTGTCGAATCTCCAAATTACCGTATCGTTCCTTTGAATAGTACGTCTATATCGTTGAATTCTTCTGTCGAATATCTTATGGTAGATAAGGAAGTTTTTTTCCTTATCTATTCCCATTTTTGCAATTGCCGCACAAGTTTATATGGAGTTAGCTCAGCTACTATACATGGTTGATTTGATATAAGCCAGTCACTATACAGGGCTAGGTTGAGTTAGATCAATCAGTTTAGCTACAATGAAATTGAATTTTGCCAATCACTAGATATTGTAGATTAAATCAATCACTACTTACACGACTAATATAATGAATGATCTGGTTAAATCAGTCACCATGAAGATGAGTCTGCGTCAGTTCAATCACTATACTCTAGAGCAGCGGTTTTTAACCCTTTGAGGACGATAGACGTTCACCGTGTGCTATGGGTCACCGTATTGGTCTAGGCACGTTTATTGTACGCTTTAAGCCAATGTATTCGGGTGAATTATCATTTCAGTTTATTTCATTAAAATATATATGTCTCGTTAGATATTTTGCAATTTTAAAGGACTAAAGCAACTAAAAAATGGATATCAAATATATAATTATAATTAGATATTCAATTTAACACGTGTTTTACTGTGAAACATTTCAGCACATGGTACACGCTTTTACTTGAAATTTTCAGGGCTCAAAGGGTTAAACTTTATGAGTTCGAGGTCCCCTTTCATACGATGTGCATTTTGCCGGATCCCTAACCATTAACTTTATACTTTTTCTTAGTACAAGGTGAGAAAATATTTCCATGTATACAAGCTATTTATTTTTCACTATACAAATTATTACAATCGAAAATTCAATTTACAAACTTCACAAAAATTCGCATCAAATTTTAGTTTGAAAATTCACTTGCTGACCCCTGACTATTCACTCTCGAAGCCCAAAGGGTCCGCGTAGTACAGTTTAAGAGTCGCTGCTCTAGTCTTTACTGGATCAATTACCTGTAGTGACTACCCTGAATCAACCATACAAGGTGGTCTCGAAGAGTTTAACACGACCATGGGCAAGAACAATCTCATTGACATACTCGTCGCTATCGGTTGTCATGGTGTACGGTCACAGAATGACAACAAAAGGACGTCAGCTGTACCCTAGACCGCTGCAATTAGACAGTCGGTGGTGGGGAGCGGTTGGTGTGGCGTTAGTGGGGGGGCTGCAGCTACAGTGGGGGGATGCAGGCGGCGAAGCGTGGCTCCGGTTCAGTCTGTCCGGAAACGTTGCCGCGTATGGATGCGACCCGCGTCTCTCATGCGTCTCGTACCACGTGACGATGCTCCTTTGTGCTCACCTGTGTTTGACAACGCGTGCGGTGCTCCTGTGGATCCTCCAGTGCATGGTGTTCGTGTGTTTGTGCGTGTAACAAGGTGCGCGTGGTTATGAGGGACGCCAACGGGATGGTCAGCTTTAAGAACAACAACCTGGACAGGTTAGTGTATTTCTATGGATTCCCAAGTGCAAGTGTACCTCGAAGTGCGTCATAGTCCAAACTGTATAGTGGTTTATAGAATCACAGAGTCTTTACTTGGTGGAGAGAATTGAATTTCTATCGGGGATCATGATGCATTCTATTGCATGTATGCGCTAATTGATAGCTTGTCAGTAATCTTATGAAGTATTTACTTGATAACGAAATCTTATTTTATTGCATTGTCTTATTCAGAATTTATTCGCGTATGTCTCCAATAGTGTTGACTAGGGCGTTTCTTTCTGGTTAGCCTGCACAGTAGGTTTCTTCGTGCTCATAATACTTCAGAAATTAACAATTTAGCGTTTTTTCAGGATTCTCTGAATTCTATGATTTTTGTCATGTCGGTTGAAGAGTATTAAGTTCCATTAACTATTCTCGTGATTTATCAGATTGTTTTACACGGAATAAAAGTCATTAGATTTTCTGCGTTTTTGTGAATACGTGACGCGGAACGACACCGAGACGAAGCGCACCGCGCAATGTTCGGTCAGGTGTACCAACCATCGCACCATTTGCGTGCGTACGGAGTAAACTATTTTGCCGCGTTTTAAAGAATTTAGAATTTTTGTTTGCCATTTCGTTCAAACGGAGCATCGATTATGCGGAGAATAACGATTAAATGTCGGTTCCATATTTTGTTTATTAATTTAAGCGCAGCAATTGCAAACAGTGATGTTTTCTTTGATAAGAGCAGACTATTACGAATGATATCAAAAGAGATATCCAGAGATAACATTATTGTGACATTTATAAAAATATTCTTACTTAAGCCCATGGAGGTTGCACTTTATACTCGATGAACAGAGTTAGTCAAACCTTTAATGAAACATTTAAGAATAAATTAAAATGATTCACATTCTAAGAGTAAATAAATATCAAATTTAATCGTTTTTATAGTAAACGAATTATTTTAGAAAGTACCTACCTTATTTGAATATAAATTTTGATAATTCGCACATCGATTGCGTATAATAACAGTCTCTCGAATTTCCTTTTTAGCACTTGGAATGGATTGTGTTAAAACGATTCTTTTAACGAGCCAATTAAGAGATGAAAATTTAATTAGCCTTGCAGTTACAAATGACCGCTAATAAGCACAACGGGAGTATATTAAGTTGTAAATCGCAAAACGAATTCGCGTCTCATTAAATTTTACTGAACATCACGTTATTGTATCTTCCCATACCACATTGAAGTTTTTAGTGGTACAGGAATGTACAATATTCACGAATAAAATTAACAACATTTGTGTCTAGTTTCTGCTTATAAAACCAGTTACCATTCATCGACTTGGAATTTAACTTTCTCAGAATTTGCAATAAAAGTTTAAGGTCATTTCGAATGTCTATCATTTCCAAGAATTGTTGCTGACCTTTCTTTTAGTCGTTTTGAAGATTGGATTATTCGCCTTTGGGTAGCTACTACTACAGTAGAAGTGTGTTTTGTAAAAATGAGAACGTTAGAGGTATCGATATACCTACCGGTGAAAGTGGTTTCTCATTTTCTTTTATAAATTTTATTATTTTACATCAATGTTATCTTCTACGTTTTATCATTTACCTTCGTGCGAATTACAAAATTGGAAAATTTCCACCTGTTTTGTGATAATATTTTACATACGTTTTATTTTTGTAATCCTCATCCTTTATTAGTTCCTTATTATTCTTAAGACTGTCATTATTTTTAGTTCAACTCTATTTACCTTGAATAGCATTCAAATTATTCCAAATTCAATGAATTTTATTTTATTAAATTTGAATATACTGTATTGAACAGTTATTCTGCCTCCGTCAAGAATTTTTTAGCAAATCTACATGAAACACGTACCAGCTCTGGAAGTGACTCATCCGAAGGAATATTTGCAACAAATTTCGCATAGAGGTCCGAATAAAATGTTCTTTAGTGTTTTCAATTTTCGAAATAAATTGAAAAAATCCGTGGTGCGCGAAGTAAGTTTTCGACGATTAGCAGAGATTAATCGTAATCTGTCGAGGATAGATAGTATCGAGCATAGCAGTCTCGATTGGTCCGGCATAATCCTGAGAATCCAATCAGAATGGCCGAAAGCATGATCGGAATGCAGTCTATCGCATAGCTATCAGCAATTTCCCCGTCAAAAACTTGACAATGCCTCGAACTCTTGAACTTCCAACGTTTTCACACACACGGTACAAAATTTTGCGATCGATTCTTCCTCCAATCCTCGAAACCCATGAATTTGCCATTCTAAATTGCAATATGCATGCGATTGAGTGCATGTACTCTGCAACAATGTAAAAAAATTTTGAAAAGAACTTCATGTGCGTATGGTGGATTAGCATGAAGAGAAATGTAATTAAGATTGAAATAAAATTGAATTCTTTAAGTATGTAACTGTATAAAACTTGGTAGTCTATTTATATGTTTAACTGTGCATGTAACTTCACACCAAACATAATTTTCTTAGAGTAAACGCAACAAAAAAAACGTGCCCTTCTGTGATAAAGCGTAAAAATTCTTTACTTTCTTTATTAAACATTTGTTCCTGTATTTCTTAAGAAATAGCACTTTCCAAACGTTAGTTATATTAAAGTATAGTTTTATTTTTTACCGAACAGTCCGTGAAACAAGGTCATAGGATCTGGGTAGTTTCAGGATGAAGTTATCTGGGTTATTCGATTTCTCGAAGCTGGTTCGATTGAAAATATTTTTCTGAAAGTTCGTGGGTACGTATATCGAGTAGATTAAAGAGTATCGAAAAGAGAAACGTTGAGACCACCGCAAAGTTTGTGGCATTGGACGTACGCCATTAAGGTCAAGTATAGAACGCGTGTTGGCTAAACTTGTTCACCATTTCCACGAATTTTTCAGCTAACCCCGTGTACTCGCCGTAAAGGACACTCGGGAGAATTTGAAAGATTTTACAGCGAAAAGGAAAACCTTGAAGCACTGTTATTAAAATTAAAATAGAATTTTATTACAGTTCAATAAAATCAGAAGATAAAACTGGGAATTCATTCACATTTTTATGATAATTAAAATTATGTATTATCTTACATTAAGTTGAGCGGAAGTAAACTGTTTGATATATGAAAGTCATAGGAAACCGCAGAAAATACTTACATAGGGATAAAAAGTTGTCTAGTCAATGACTGTATGAAATAGACTTTATGATGGAAATTTTATAGCCCTATATAGACGCCGTATTTAAATCGAAAATTAAAATTGCTCTGCCATCGTTCGAATGTTTTTACGACACTCTTTTTCCAACGTCGCCTGAAAAATGATTGATCGAGATTTCAGTACGTATAAATAATACGCTGCACTCACAGAAAAAATATGACAAATGATTCTCCAGGGAGGGAACAGTAATTTTTAATTCTACCAAGTCGGACCTCGAGGCGCGGTTGAACCAACGGTGAACCACTAACTCGCTTTTCAGCTTCCTTTTAACTTTTTACTTGGATTTTTATGTACCTCGTGAGATTCTTTTGGAATTATAGAAGCCGCTGCACATTTAATAGTTTCATTTTAGCTTATTGTATAGGCAAAGTATATACATATATGGAGACACACATGATTGTTTAACTTTATAATTTATATTGTTACCGGTAAAATAAAAATCAATAAAAGATCATGAATGTGACACTGTCCAAATAGATCTCGATATTGATAAATCGACGTCATTTTTCGTAACAAATATTTATACTGTTAATATTCTTTTTTCAAATATACATATTTTATTGTAAAATTGGAAGCAGTATATCATGGTCGAATTCAAATGAATCGGCACGAACGTGTTCCATGGAAATCAATCAAAGAATATTACGAAGCACAGATTTCGAGCACGGTTGAAGTTGTATCTGGAAATTCATCGACGCTCGAAATTAATTCTAGACTAATTGAAATCGTGTGTAGAGATTCCATACTATCTGCGATTCGAGATAAATATATTTGTGCGGCTTATCAGTGTGCAGGATCCGATACAGAAAAGTGATTTCCGATTGACGTGTAATTTCTCATCGAATGGCACAGATATTAATTATAATAAACATTGCACGCTCTATAAAAATATTAAGTATTCATTTCAATCGTTCCATGAATCATTCAGATTGGAATTAAACGCATTAATAGACTAGAATTACAGGGATTTTATACAGCAGATGGAAAAATTTAGCTGCATATAGCATTCAGTAAGACAAACACAAAACATTCAATCAACATAGATTTGGAAATTAATTTTAGTCTACGTATGTACGTATGTCAGGTGTGGAAGACCATTAAACTTGTTTAACCTACAGACGCACCCTTCTTTTTCTAGACCGGCCTCAGAAACACATTTTTTTAAAAATGTTCCTGTATTGCTAGAAGGTGACTGCTATAGCCGTCATTTGCCAGCCCATCAACAAAAATCTAACGGCTATAGCCGTAATTTGCGAGAATGGGTTAATAAGTACAGCATTTGATCGCCTATATGCGTTTTCCGCTCGGAGTATAGAAACGTTTGAAATATTTTCAACTCTCCACAATACTTAAAGGATTAATTTTACGATCTATGTCCCTGTGTCCCTAAATTCTTTTTCATGAATTATTCTGTATAGTTCAAAGGAAAATTATTTTTTATCGGGAGGAGCATCTTATTGTCAATGCAATTTTATTCCAGATTCAAAGTAGACTATAATAAAATGCACGATGAGTCACGTGCATTATTTATTAAAGCAATTTTATACAGGCGAGAAGGTAATAGAATTTTTGTAATATTTCAAAAACAATTCTGTTTAAGCGAATACGATACACCATGGAAATTGATAATAAAATTATTTTGATAAATATAAAACGCAATTCAATTCGTTACTGCAGAAATTGTAAATTTTTTGTTATAATGCACACATGTTTGATTAATAATTCTTTCAACGCGTCTGCTACCACCTTAAAATATTTCAATAAACTTTGCAACGCTTCCGATTGATGTTATCACTCGATAAATATAAACTGGTTCCGTACCCGGGGAAAAGCGAAAACCCCTTTTTTAAACTCCACGTTTCCGTATAAATGTAAACTCCATTTCGAAGTCGTGTATCGTGTATACGTACACGGAAACAATTTTCTCTGCAATCTACATTGGTCTCGAAGAATACTCTTTCATACAAACAGCGTCATACACTGTCCAAAACAAGTAGAATACCTTACGTATTCTACTAACACAGTGCCATGTCACGCATATTTGGGTGACAAAAATTCAGTCAGTATTTACTTGATCATGTATAGTATTAATGAATATATTCAATAAGGTTTAATAGTAGCAGCAAAAAAATTATGAAAGTTATTGATATTATTGATTAAAAAAGGTACAATTCATAGTTATATTAATTTTGTATAAAAATTTAGAAAGTTTGCCATTTTGAGCTGTGTTAAAGCTCATTTATTGTTCATTAAGACATGGAAGAATATGAAAACTTGGAGACCTATAAACAGCAAATACAAAGTGAAAACGCTATAATATTAGATATACAATCGACGGTATAACAAAAATCACAATCTCTTAATAAAAAACATATTTTTTATTTTACATATCTGAAATCGGTTAAACCTGTTAACTGGTATCGGCTCGACAAAGCCGCTCACGGCATACTGTCGACGCCCATAGGCGTTCGGAGCAATGGTTCACTCTGTAGTCCTGCAACTCAGCCGTACGCAGAGTTCGCCTGGTTTCAGATAGCCCACACGCAACATAAATAATACCGCTGATCGTATTACGATGAATTTTTATCGCGTCTCGTGTCTGTTGTTCACGAAATAACAGCACCCGTTTAGGAAACGATGGAATAAGAAGGAGAGCGGTAATATCACGGGGCAATATTTCATCAGACGGTGTTTTACCTACATATTTTCTCCTTAATTGAAACGCGCGTCCTTTGAGCTTTCTCTCGAGGATCCAGAGGTTAAGCTCGCGTAATTTATTTGCTAAGGATCTAGTTTCTGCGACGTTGCATCTGACATGCACCCGCCTATGTATATACCTCGGGACGCGTGCATTCAGCCCCGACTTCAGTAATTATGACGTTCCGACCCAACCTACCCCCTAACACGCTCTATTTTGCATAAATTGTTTCATCTTTCAGGAAGAATTACCGTCGACCGTTTTAGGGTTCGCCGACGAACCTGATTTTACCACTATTCTACACACAATTCTAGCACGGACAACGAAAGTTGGCGCTTTAAGGGCACTTCTCGCTTGCTTGATCACGCCAAAACACAATGCATGTTACGTGCAATTTTGATGACTCTATCGTTTTGGTGACTGAAACGAATGTAGAGAATAATAGACATTCCACTTGGCAAAATTAAGGAGGGAAAATGACCTTGATGTGCCTAATCTTTAGGATCCTTTAGTAGTAAAAAAAACACTTATAAGGGAAGGATCCCCATTGTCTGACTTTAATTGTGACGAGCTTTTGTTAGACGATTAGACGTTAAAATTATCGACGTAGACAGTCGATAATTTTAAAGTTATAAACAATTAAAGATACGTACTTTCAAGATGTACTATGAATATAAACCGAGGTTATCGAAGTTGCACTGGCAAAGTGAAATTGTTGTTCGGCTGGTAATACAGAGGTCCTGGAATCCGATTCCCGTTCATCCAAAATATTTCTTCTTTTTACGTTGTTATTGCGGTAATAGCGTACATAATGCTGTATGATCATTTTCATAGATACAGCAGAAACACAAAAAAGTTTGGCAGTACCAACACAAAGGTAATAAATGCTTGTTTGTTGCATTAACATTTTTTATGTTTCGTTTCATCTGGAAAAGCAACTTGATTTATGTTGCAAAATATTTCTCGCGAGGAAGTTTATTTGGAGCTACACCATGCATATTTTCGCATTCTTGAATAAATCGGTGAAACTTCAAAATTATCGAGTGTCTACGCCTAATATTTCACACATATCATTAGGAGCCTGTATGCTATCACCCCGCGAAAGCTCGTGAAAACTGAAATCGGACAATGGCGATCCTTCCCTTGTTAGATACCTTATGTACTTCGTAATCAGAACTTAATGATATCTTTATGCACCACTGAGGTACCTAATGACTTGGACTTGCATCAGGTTTGATATAGATCTGTGTTCGAATGCTCTGGTCCATCTGAAACTTCAGTCAGATTTGGATCAAATTGATGTTTGAACACATTGCCGTAGGTTAGATTAGATTTTGAGTATGTCGGTTTGCATTATGTTTAGTTTAAATTTGTGTGACATTTATCTGAGTTAGGTTAATATTTAAAATTCGTAGTCTGCATATGAATTCAATTGGTAAGTTGATCATTCTTGATCTGCGTTGATCTTGCGTAGGTAATTCCTCTACAGAAACCACACCTCAAAAACAACCTATTTTACAAATTGAATAACTCGAAAAATCAGACGTCTGTTGATGTTTGAATACACCGGCCTCTTCTCAGGCCACTCTAAAGTGCTCAAATAAAACGAATAAATTATTTCCAAGTACTAACAGCAGGCGTACACCCACATTCAGAGCCCTTCAAACAGTCCTCCTCACAATTCCACTGTTTTATCAGCGGCCGGGGAGATATCAGAGAGGTGAACGCGTTTGGTGTTAGATAAGAATGCAACTGTTGCGAAGGAGGCTTTAGTCAGCCCTTTCGACACTTCCGCTCTCACACTGGTTTTTATGAAGACGGTAGATAAGATCTATTTACGCTGGAATGAAACCGTTGCACGGTCTACCTGCTGTGAAATATAGTGTTTACAAACACCTAATTGCATTATGTTGGCGATGCTCGAGGACGCGACGAGTAAAAGTGATTCGTCGAAAACCAGTTCATCGAGAACTATTTTTCTTCTTTTTTGTTACCCTAGATCTAGAATGTCCCTGTGATCTTATGTACTGCTAGGCGACTCGAGAGGAATAGATTGAATTGAACAGGTAAAGGGAACAAAATTTGTTGGCAAACAATATATTTTTTTGAAAACCAATATTCTAATTGGATTGCACTCACTTTTCAAGATCTTAGTGTGTTCAGGGTCACAGCTTACCGACTTTCTGAAATTACACAATTTTTTATTTACAATTACTTAATATGTAGTAAGAGCGTCATAATAGGTGTGTAAAAATATCATTGCTTATAAGTTGTCGTTATTCAATAGAAATTGTTATTTAATGCAGAAGTGGCAACGTTTTAGCATGGTAAGCGCTCTTCAGGTTTTCACGCGTTATCTGAAAGGTGGGCCGTGGGAATTCGTGTGTTTCGTGTTGTCCAGGTGGGTTATTATGCCGTGACCGGATGTGACGAGAGTCCTCTCGTGCGCAATTATTTAGCAGGTGTGAAATCCGATAGATCCGTTGGAAACCAATAAACAAATCAATCTGAAACAACAATTCTATTATTTTTAGTAACATACAGAATTTGAGAAATTATATTTTTTTCGGATATCATTCAATTTTTACCACAAAAAATTTCAAAGTAATATACCTGAATGAAGGTCTACTATTACCAGTTTTATCGGAAGATAAAAAAATCATTTCAGTGTACAAAATTGTAAGAGGGTCTTAAAATCTAAAAATTTATACAAGATAAAGAAATTAATTTAATGTATTGCGTGGCCTCCTCTGAACTGTACGATAATCTGTCTGTTACCGTGATATCAGTGTCCATGAAAATTATCAACTGCTTGATTTGCTTCCGGTTACACGAGTATTTTTGGTTGAATTTTCGAGAGCAACTACGAAGAGATTAAATATTTCGAAATTATTTGAACAGTAGATATAGTTTGTACGGTATCACCTAACTTCAGATAATCTATGAACTATTATTCTCAATAATTGAAAAATTTAGTCCGATTTAAATGTCGTTATCGGTTATGAATACATAGTTCACGGGTGACGGACGTTTTATCTTTGATAAGATTTGTGGACGAAATATTTTCAGAAACGACATTTCTTAACTGATTTCAAATCAGTTTTCATTCTTATGTACATATATTAAAAATGTATTTTTTACAACTTCTTGGCATTTATGTATTAATTCAGAATATATTCAAGTTAATCAGTACTCCAACAGTTAAGTTGAAGCGATCGAATTATTCTTACAATAAGTATATTCTTAAAGTAGAATAATTAATAACTTTTATTTCATTAATAATATTCATATTTTGCTGCTCTTGCGTTATAGTTCTCTACCTTACCTTCAGGCGGTACACCAATAAATATCCAATACAATACTAGCCAACTATACTGATTGTTACAAATATTACGGTTGTTACTATATTTACAATTACGTTTGCCTTCTATATAATCGTATTGCTTAAAAATAGTTTTCTACGTTTTACCGATCGTCAGTGAATAAATTCACAATACCGACAGAGATATTTTTACCGACCCGCAGCGGATCACGCCGTGCATTTATCATCGATAGAAAGTTGTTCACTTACCCTGAATTCCTCCCTATATAAAATTAGAATTATCTACAACCCTACATGTTAACGCGGGCGGGGAGCACAGATCCTTAACCCAGAAAGCATTACCAACAAATAATACGAGAACTGAGTCGGCATGGATGTTACATACCATTGTATATAAAACCTTTCTAGTCAACCAAGTACTATTGATGTTGTTATCAAAACTCTGGGACGAGATTGACTTCTCGAAAAGTGCATTTAATCACAGATGAGGTATAGAATAGATCAATCGTCTTATGGGACTTCGTGTCATTCACGATCTGAAATACTGAGGGCGCCAAAAACCACTGTCCTTTGGCGCAGTCTATGATTTTGAACGGAGTCTTTAGGAATTACTTCGGGCAAAGGGGTAAAGGTTGGTTAGGTAGTAAATTGTGGGAGCATCCCTTAGCAAGCAGATGAAGCCGAATACCCAACTTTCAAGTGGAACGAATACTTACAAGAATATCTAACGTATTGTTTCTAACACTGTTGTTTAAAACATTACTGATCTGGTACAGTTTTATATTATGATTTTTTTCGTTGGGTTATTCTTCATTGCTAATACAAGTCTCATAAAATCGAATAAAACTTATTTCACATGGAAGTTATATGCCTATGAAGTTTGCCGACATCAAATGTGTCCTTTTTCTTTGATGTCACAAAATACGATTCTTCGAGAAACATTTGTTTCTTTACGACTTTGCATATTGTGTGCATATTTCATACATATTCGACAAACGGTCCACCACGTTTAAAATCAGTCCAGTAAACAATTGACGAGAAAATTATTAACACGTTGAGTGTCACAGTGAAAACAGCCATATTTAATCAGACATTATATAATTTACTATTTTTTACATAAATCGTAAAGCAAAAAAAGATTTGAGTACTCGATCGTGTTCTCGGGCTCCTGCATTATTGTTTCAGTATGAAGTTTGCTCAGAATTTTGTGACAATCAATAATTATTTAATTAAATTAAATTAAATTTGAGGTGCCAGTCACCGGCGAACCCCACGGCATTCAATGTGTTAATAGCTTTCTCGTGTTTCTTTTTGGTTTTCCAAGTCACATATACTGCTGCGATTTTTGCATATATCTTGCGACGAAACAAATAATTTTATATATATTTTGCATATTCTTATATATTATAATTGCATAAAAATCCACAGTCTAATAATTATGTATATGAATTGTATGTGGTACATTTGTTCATTACACGATCTCAATACATACACAAAATAAGTATTATGTCTAACAAAACGAAGCACAAAATTTTACAAGTAGTACTGTAAGAAAATGTAACGTTCAGGATACCTGGAAAACATCACCTGTCGTAGTTATTGGGGGTGTCCGCTTGTGAGGCCTTTTCTAACGGATGCGTTGTATGGCAGGGGTTTTTCGTGCGAGACACAAGCATTCCTGTTACGGATGTCTTGTGCGACATATGTATATTTCGAACAATACTATACATAGACATATACTGTAAGGCCTATAAGGGTGTCCGCGCTTATCTATTACAAGTTGATATTTTCTAACACATTGAAGATACAAAAAACGTTTTATATGAAAGCTGCATGGTACGGGGAGGTAAATTTTTTGACGATGACCGAATTGTTTTTGTATTATTATTACAAGAGATACAAAGGTCTAGTTTGTCTTTTTAAATGGAACTATACATTTTTTTTTCTAAATCGTTTGATAGTGCGTTTCAAGCCGAATTCGTTAGCTTTAATGTGTACATCTGATTTCAATTTGTTTCCGAGATATTGCGGTTACAAATTTACAGATCTTCAGCAAAAGAAATAGGAACTACCGATAGCGCTCTGGTGTGCCTAACAATAAGTTACACGCTCTAGACATTGCCCCTTGAAACAGATACACTTTAATGACTATATACACCGTTTGGTATAGCCGTACATTCTCGATGTCACATTGGCTCCCGTAAAAGATGAATTTTTGACGAAACGAAAAGGGGAACGCAATTTTAACAAAAAACAGCTTGTTCGGCATGAAATTCTGTTCAAGATAGGTTTCTCCTAATAAATTTCGAATCACTGGTCTCTGAGGTAGGAATTAAAAATCGATGAATTCCAATCGGCATGGCTCAACGGTTTGACATAGCCCTTCACAATTCTTGAATTTTTGACGAAACGAAAAGAAATACGCCATTCTAATAAAAGTCAGCGTGTTTATAATGAAATTCCCCTTCAGATAGGTTTTTCTCATCAATTTCGAATCACTGGATTTCGAGCTAGAAATTCTTAATCGATGTATCCCGATTGGCTGACCAGACTAGTGTGACACAGCCCCCCACAAATCTTGAGTTTTTTGCGAAACGAAAAGAGGTACGTCACTCTAATAAAAATCAGCGTGTTCGGCATGAAATTCTGCTTAAGATAGGATATTAAGATCAAAATGAACCTGTTATGAACTAATAGCGCTGTCGTGTAAAGCCAGTCCATATCGATACAGTAGGATGTGACACGAAAATGGTAATGGGGCTTTAGAATCCCAAATTCGTGTGACACAAAAATACATTGGAAGAGTGGTATATTTTTTACCTCGTCTCTAATTTAACTTTCGAAGTTGTACTTAAAGTTGTATCTGATATATACTGTAGCACTTGGCATGACTGCCATGTCACCCATATGTGGGTGACACTTAAATTCAGTTGTTATTTATCTGACTACGAATAGTGTTAGTGAAATTATCTAAAAGGCTCTAACCGAGCCATCAAAAAAGTATAAAGAATTTTTACCAACATATTAAAAATGGTATCTTCTATGACTACTCTCATGTTGTATCAAAGTCTGAAAAGGTGGGACGTTTTCAGCCTATGTACTGTGGGCAGGCAACGTGTTAAGGGTGTTTTTCCTGAGCCTAGCGTTTTCTTATTTTCGATACGTACAAAATTTTATACTAATTTGGTTGTTTTTTCTATGTTCCAGCGATCAGTCAACGCCTCATCAGCTGCCCGGGACTCTTCGAGGTTCCCTGAGCTATTCCCACAGTCATCGATACAATCATCTCCACAGTCATGATCCACCCTTACCACCGGCATACTGTGCACCACCTCCACCCACATCGATATACTCCACAGTGCAGCGTGGCTGTGCCCTGCATTCAAGGTAATTTGCATCCTTTAGGAAACCTAGACTTTTTATTTTTTTAGTAAATAAATAGATAAGGGTGCTTTTGTACCTTCTAGGGTATGTTAAAACACGAAAGACCATCAAAGAAGATTCATAAATTTTATTTTGGACTAGTTGACTGTTAATTCAAATCAATTTCGTAAATGAATATTGCGGTGATTACAATATATAGTTTATTAATAGACAAATACTACGTAAAAATTGTTATTCAACCGATAACTGAGGAAAAAAGTCACCAGATCTGTTCTATCGGTAATTTCTTGGTCGATAAGACCATTCACACGACTCAGCTCGGTCGGTTACGAATATTTTATCGATCGTTGCTACATTTTACATTGTTGTTGTTTATGTTTTGAGTTAATATTTCAAGTACCCCTGTCTAAATGTGAAAACTGTTAAAACAATAGCTCTTCTTTACCCTCTAAAATGTCAAACTATCCCATCTACCTCATGTTCATTTTCATGCATAATGAAAGGCTTCTCTATGATGCACATTTTATCAACACAATTTCAATACATCTTATTGCTGTATATAATAGAACACAACTGTAATTAATTGGCCTTGCAAAAATTAAGAATTGCAACATTAGTGAACCGTGATAAATCTAATCCAGCATACATTCACTCGACAGATTTCCAAAATCGTTTTTCTCAAAAACGAAGCTCCGTATAAATAAAATTAACTCTAGAATCTCAATTTATTTTTTCCTGCGGTATCACCCCTTTTCGAGAATTGTATAGAGCCTTGTACCAATCTCGAGAGCATGCAATTTTACATGAAAATACTATTATAACTTTCCCTTCATTGCTGTTTCATTAGTCCCATTCATCCCTGTTTCTCCTCGTACGCTCGTATGTACGTTTCGAGGAAGGAAATACGTTTCAGGGTGAGAATCGTTTTCGTTCGTCAGGAGACACTGTGTACACAGGAGGGATGCACCGACGTGTCGGATAATTGTTACGTAAGGGGTGGAGAACAGGGGTTTCGGTGAATTGCTAGCAAGCGGACACGAGGAAAAATACGAACGTGTTGGCTGAACGTGTGCAACTGTAACTCGATCGATAGGAGACACTCGTAACGAGGAATGAAATTAAGGCGAATCGTCGGCACCATAGCGAATCAATTTCTGCAAAAATAACCTGCAGGGTGGATTTCGAAACGCGTACATAAATTTAAGTTTTCATACGCAATACGAGGTCTGATAACTTGTAATCTGTTAATAAAATTTTTTTATTTTTTACAATTGTACACAGCATTGTACAGAGTGTCTCGTTATGAAATGTCATTAGTGCGGCCACGTATTCTATAGGTACACAAGAATGTTCTAACAAACACGCTCAATTGAAAATACAACGAATATAGTAACTTGAAATTATTAATGTTAACTCTTTGCATTCGGCAAGGCCAGCTGTACTGCCCAGGTACTTAGAGTCGGTCTACTCCTACTACCCACATTTTATCATTTATAGACAAAAGTGTCATTATCAATATCATCGGATATTTATACCTTTTTATGTATATTCTATTATCCTAATTCGTAGTATATAAACTTTAGAGTTTGAAAAATTAAAATTTTAATGTTTGCAAAAAAAGTCATATAATCTTATAAATTGCCAAGATTTTTTCGTGGTCATTTTGTGTAACCCAGAAATCAAAGAAAAAACTCCTCAGAGTTGACTACCAACGTATAGTGTGTAATTACTTATAGTTCAAAGAGTTAATAAGTGCTCAGAGTCAATACTCGTATCGAAAATGGTTCACCCGAGGGTATATATGTTTATTTTTCTGCTTAGAAATACTTACAGAATACGTGCTTAAGCCAATGGCATTTCATAAGGGGACACCCTGTGTATTCTCCATATTCTAAATTCGCTGACGAGCTAATCACTCGGATTCGAATTTCTCGAAGCTCGCGTGCGTTCGCCGTTATCGCGAAAACTCTAGCAGGAAACTACAAAAGTAAAAATACTGGACTACTAGAGGAGAACGCAAACAGAAAAGGGGATAAGAGTTCAGATAGGTTTCGTCCGGTTGATTATTTAAATGGCTCCAGCGGCAGGGAGGAAAAGAAGAGAAAGAAAGAGGGTGGTCGATGGGGAGAAAACGGTTTATTTTCTTGATCGGTGGTTGAAACGGAAGAGGAATCGAAGCTGGCATACGCGTGTCGAGGTGTAATTTGTGCGGGTATTGGAGCGTTTCGTAATCCTCGTGAATCCGGTGAAACGTGACCCGCGGGTCCGATTTTTCCATAGGGACGTTCAACGCGGCACAAATGGAACGAGGAAAACTCGTGGACGTTCCATTCTGTCGGCGCTGGAAACGAGGTTAACCGTGCGAGCGTGACCTTTCGTCGCCAACTCCGTGAAAATTTACCTCTTCGCTGCGGGGGGCCGTAATAGTGGCTCTCCGGCGGCAGATCCTCTCGACCACGAGCCACTTTCAGCGGCTCGTGCTTCAGTATGTTTGTCGACTGTACCAAAAATCACTTTACTGGCATGTTCTTTATCATAACAACAGTGTTGTCAATAGTTGACCATAGCGACAATGTAATCTGCTAACAGGGAGTATAGTGGCACGAAGTTTGTCCTGACAAGTGATTTAAAAGCCATCTTAATCATAGTCTACTGCGCTGAAATTTTTGTTTTCTTTTGCTGAACCGATACGATATCAGCTGCAGCGTTAACGAAAATCGGGCGAAATTTTCCTCGTTCGCATCGATGCATCGAATATTTGGAAACATTCTCTGTGGAATATTTTATACGTACATCCTTCGTGAGTACCGGAAGCTTTGTCTCGGTCGCTGCTGCGGTAAATTCCCCCGGAAAGTCTGGTGCCAGTATTTTTCATGGGCTAACGAGTTTCAAGCCTCTGTTATTTCCTTAGAACAGGCGGCTGTCAGGTTTTCGCGTTATTTTTTACAAGATGACGCAGCCGCGCAGCGTGTAACGTAACGAGCAGCCTTTAGCTTTGAGTAACGCGTTACACCCCTTCGTTGAACGGCGAAGTCATTAAATCATTGTGTTCAGCTCCTTTCGCTGAATTATTATACGACGCAGGAAATGCAAGGCCAAAGAAAATGCTGTAAATTTGTCAGTTTTCGAAATCTAATTAATTTTTTAACTCATGTTTATTAGGATTTTTCACCTCCATTTGGCGAGCGTTGCCTTCTTGTACAGTTCTCAAGCCTTTTGTTTCAACACCCTGCATACACTACTTATTTCGATCTCCCGAATATACATGTAAAAATTCTCGATCTGTATAGACATTTTGTATACTAAGCCCGCGTGAATGTAACCGATTACCGATCAGGATTACTTGGAAAAAGCCTGCAAGCTCCCTGTCCAGCCATGAAACAACCCCCTGGGTTGTCAGAAACGGGAGAGCCGGTCCGAAGGATTCTTCAGTTTGATGGCGATTCGGAACCAATCTAGAAGTCCCTCTGCTATTTAGCTACAGCAATACCTCGATGGTCGTGTAAGGAGGTTCGTGCAACTATCGAGGTAACCGATCAGATACACAAGAAATCCACCACCTAATGTATCTCGAATACAATTGGGTTTATTGCTTCTCCTTTCAACCGCTATCTAATTTTCATTTATCATACTGTTCCTATTGGTTGTCGATGAATTGCATCGCATGAGCTTCACGCGTACATATCGAGTTCCTAGTGCACTTAGACTATTTAGCTATTGCGCCTGAAGCTTCGTGGAAACGTAGAATCTAATAATACGGGATCAAGCGTGGCTTCCTAATTCCAGGTTTCCCGATAGAACGGCGAACGATATCGAAAGCCGCAGCGAATAGGAATTACTTTCGCGGATGAAAGGTTCGCGGTTCGTTGTTAACCATTACGCGTATCGCGGTCGCCGGGTAGCATAAACTTCCGGTACCGTTGCAGCACGCGGTCCACGCTAAATACCAGGGAAATTGCGAAAACGCGCCTCTTCCAAAGATCGCCCGGGTTAAAGGATTTAATCTCCAACGTGCTAACCAACTGCACGGCTCTTGGCCATTGGTCGTCGCAGGTTATCAGAGAAAATGGATGCTGCCGTGCAAGCTGCCTGCGAATCGACGAGGCTATTGACAATGGGTTCGTTAAGGGCTCTTCCTCTGTACACGGACACTTTCGATCGCCTTTGTCGCAGGATAGCTTCGAAATTATTGTTTCAAACTGGACAGAGGCTCCGCGCGAAGTTTGCTCGTTCCAACATCCGGTGACTATTCTGCACGGAGTGTCGGATTTTGAGATTAGAATTTTTCTCAAATTAACTTTTTGCACTCCAAGCATCTTTTGATACGATAGACCTGCAACTCCAACATAACTAATGTGACGATGCAACCAATATGGTTGCGAGATACTGCAAGGGAATGTTAAGTTTCAATGATTCATATTCCACGAAAACTTCATCGAGATAAGATGTATACGCTTTACTCAGTTTCACGTATTAAGAAATATTTCATTTTTGATATGGTATACAAAAATTAGTAGATGAAATTGATACACCAACGGAGTGCCTAAGAGGCATACTTGGAGCGGAATGCTTGACATTGTCAGTGCCTGACAGGCATCCTTGGAGTGCAAAGGGTTAATTGTTTAGTAGTTATAGACAATTACTGACGCGGAGAAGAATGATTGTAACAGTGATTATGAAAAATAATTGAATAACGGTATACACGGTGTTCATAAATATCTGGACAGTGTTTAGAAGTTTATTGTATATAAATTACATATGATGGCTAAAGTGAATATCCTTTGTTATTTATCGATCTTTAATTCAATTTTGAACAAAATCAATTTTACAATGGTTATATAAAATAAGGAGAGTACTTCAAAATAGTGAGGATAGAAGTATTCGTTTTCTATTTTTGGAAATGCGCAGGGTATTCAGACAGGTCTGGGCAGTTTTTAGAAATTTATCAATAAAACTGAAAAGCCCGTTTACGCAGCCGTTGATCGATATTTCGTGTTTTACGACGAACAAAGCGAGGTATTGCTGTTCCGTGGCATTTGTTCTTTAGAAAGTAATTGCGGTCGATCCAACTCGGCGTCGGAACAGACATTACCATGACGAACGACCGTCGGAAAAGCCGTCAGAATTTTCAATCGAAACCTAAAAGAGGCAGCGTGGATTTGTTCTTCTTTTTTTCGCTCTTCGTTTTTCCAATTTCAGCGACGCGACTCGAAACGAGAGCTCGTCGTCATAATTACAGTCATTGCGCACGGGACACGAGTGCGCCTAATGAATAAACGTTGCTCATTCCGCGTTCACAACTCACTTGGCTGCTTCAAAATTCATTGCCTCGACGGATGGCTCGATCGTTCTTTCCTTTAGCGGATATTAAAGCTTTCTTTCGCAGATGTGTATTCGAAGTTGATGCGATGAAATTAACACGTTGATCGCCACAGTGAAAAATATAATGTTTGCTTCAGGATTTTGTAATATAGGGGAGAGTCGTACAGTACCGACCAAAGCTAGTTTTCGGTTCCATCGTTACTTGGGTGCATTTTACATAGATAAGCGGATGAACACTATTCTTCTATGCAACATATTCCGGGGCCGTACTTTTTACTTTAATATTACTGATGTTATGAGACGTGGAACGTGTGCGTGATATTCGGTGCGCAAAAAGTTATTTTTCAGAGCTGGCCTTTTGTTTCTCATATAAGGACGTGGTTTTGTCGTATTATGTACGCTATTTTCAGTCTATAAGGTGTAAATAAATAGCAGTAGTTTTACCATTTTCTTTGTACATTACGCATCAGAACCTAAAACTTGTTCACGTGCTCGTCGTGCAATACCGACCACCCAACTGTCGAAGATTGGATGCTGTACATCAAATGTGAAGGTTGGGCATACGTGGAATGCACAGACCATGAAAGTATTCATTTCATTTGTGATGTTGGTAAACAGAAATTTTGAATAAAAGTCTTCTATTCTAACACATAAATGACTTTTGACTAACATTATTAATCATTTAGACCTAAAAATCTACTAACCTAGTGGCTGGTTGGTATTGGACGACAATTTTTCATCCGCTACAAATCAGAAGTTATTTATTTTTGCTGATTATCACTCTTATTATCAAGTTTAGAAAAACAATTGCTCTCCTTTTGTTAAGTTACATTTATGCTAAAAATCACTTTCTGTAAATTACATTTTTATCGAAACTAGCCTAATTGTAAGTTACAGTCAAAAAACTTGAGTGGTCGGTACTCCTCGACTCTCCTCTACATACTTTGCTGTTTAGAAATTATTAAGAATCCTGAGCTTATCAGTGTTCCATAATTCGCGTGGGATTTTTAACATGCGTGAGAGTTTATAATTATTTAGGTAAAACATATAATACAGGCTCTTGCGTGACCGAATCTCATCAGCTGTAAGAACAATCATGAAATTTGAAAAATTGTCTGATTATATTTCATCAGTAGAAATTGAACAGTTGGATTTTAGTAATGTTTACGGTCTGTAACGTACTAAAGATTTTAGTCGTGCACATTTGCATTCTGTTTAATGAAATTGTGCTGACGCACGTGTACGGCCATTGTAACGAAACGTCGCTGGAAAGAAAAACTGCAAATGACTGCCGGTTATCTGGTAAAGTTTCAACTTGCCTCTAATCGAGCTGCTTTTTAATCAGGATCTCGAGACTTTTCCTTATTTAATCTTCTTATAATATTTAAATAAACAGATAGATGCCCAAATAACGTATAATACTCAATTTTTAACACAATAAGCGATACATAAACATCAAAGGAAAAATAGTTTTAAACATACAATTATTCACCTGCGACGTAATAATATAAACATTCGACTGATTCTTAAACAACGTTATAAAAAGGGAGGATAATTAAACAACGTTCGACCTGTATGGTAATCAGTGCAGCATATGGTATTATCAGCAACTATTTAATTAAACTCGTGGTACAGGTGACGCCAGCGTAGCTCGACGTGTTAATTAACATTTTTCAAATAAAATCCCCTCGTGTATGCCGATCTCCAAAAAGCTACTTTATCCTTTGTGCTCTCTGTGCTGATGGCCATTTTGCTGGTCTATAACCTGTGTGCCGATAGCCGCCTTTGTGGCGCGTTTTCTATCGGGACGGCGGTGCTGAAAGCCACTTTATCGGTTCGTGCACGCTGTGCTGAAAGCCACGTCGCGACGAACTGCGGAGAAACGAAGGATGCGGTTATCCAGTGGGGTTGAAAGCGTCGAGGGTGTAGTCGACGAAGGCGGTCGGTCGATTCGGTGTCATTGGCACGGGAAAGAATGATAAAGTTAGGGCACGTACGGGGTGGTCGTGTTTCGCAGGCTAGGTCAGGAGTGCGCCGGTGAACACAGGCAGGCTTCGATCGACTTTCAGGAAATTGAAGGATGCTAGCTGCAACCGGATTAAGCCTTTAGAAGTTGCAGCTCTCCGTAGCTCTCGTTGCACGGTTATTTCGTTACAGAAAGCAAGTAATGCGGCTGTTCGACGAGATACCGGAGCAAAGTCATCCTCGAGAGATCGCTGTCGAAATCGAATCGCTTGCTTACCGTTCTTCAGTAAGGATCTTCTGCTATCTTGCTGGAGGGTCCAACTTGTGACAATACGATTGTCAAATGGATTTTATGACGTTCAGAGTTCCGTGAACCGCGTCACATTTAGGCAAATTTTATTTAAAACGAATGTAACGGTAGGAATAGAAATATCTCAGCGCTAATAATAAATTGCAAATAGCAAATAGCAATGGAAATAGCAGTTGCAATAAATGTACGCGCGGGGCGGAATAAATGCTACTTTGGTGAGCAACGACACCACGAATCCGAGTTTACCTTTCCAAAAAAATACCACTCATGAAAATAGAGGCGATTCTTTTAATTGTTGTATTTTCAAATAATTTTAGTCGTTCGGTAAATATAGGATTTTGTAAAAAGTACGAGATCAGATCGTACTTTCAATCTTCCGGATAATAATAGAAATAGGGTACACTTGCATTAAATATTGAGACATTTTTTTGTCAGTGTGTGACATTTTAACACGTTGACTGCCACACTGTATTGGTTGAAAATGGCCATCTTTCTAAATTTCTATACAACGAAAATATAATTTTACTTTAAAATCTTTTTAATCAAGAATATTAGGAACATTCATAATTTTTTTTATTGGTACTATTAAACATTAGTAAATAAATTTATGAATACTAGAAATGATGAAATAAATAATAACTGAATTTAAGTGTCACCCATATATGGGTGACATGGCGGTCAAAGTGCTAAACAAGAAAATGATTGATGGTGAACATTTTCAGCCAACACTGGTATGAAATTAAATCGAGTAGAAACTCATTTAGTGCCAATGAATTATGCATAGTCAAGGGACGGAAATTGGATGGTATGCAAATGTGAGAATTAAGAGAAAATCGTTTCCATGTCGAATGCGATTCGATTAAATAATTACGGATCTTCATAAAATTTCAAATGACCAGCTGGAGGAGTTTAGGAGGATGAATTATAATACTGCGAACGTGTTAATGGAAAACTTTTATCGTTACTAAACTTTAGAGGCTCTATGTTAAATCTTCAAATCCCTGGAATCGTCAAAGTTTTCAGGCTTTGAAGTTCTAAAATGTCTGTACTGCAGATCTCGGAATATATCGAATTGTAAATCTCAAGAATTCCTAAACCTTCGATGCTCTCTATCTCAAGTTTTCAAATTCTTACGATTTCGTTGCTGATTAGAGTTGCTTCAGCGAGTAACGAGTTGAACAGGCCCGTTGACAACACGAATGATCGAATAGCAACACCATCCGCCGTGTCTGTCGTCCGTCGAACGATACCATCTCGGTCGATAGTTCGATTCGATTATTCATAAGGGTCTCGTGTACTCTCAGCAGAGGAAGAAAATGCATAATTTGCGATCGCGGATCGGTGTGCACGCGGCTGCGTAGCCTCTCATCTCTCCGCTTTTGCATAATACACGAACTGGCTCCGTATCACGTGCAGCTTGCACGAGGCACGTGCTCTCGCACTCGTTCTGAAATCCCCTGCATAAATACTCTCCTTCTTTTCCGTCTTCGGAAGAACGTCCGTAGAATCCCTCGTCTGCTGGGAAAATTTTGCAAACGCCGCCCTGAGCGATCGTTCTCGACCAATCGACCAACTGTTTTTCCACGGCTCCGAACAAAAGAACCTCTGCGCGCCACGTCTGTTCTGCTCGTTCCACTTTTTGCCAGTCGATACATTGTTTCTTTTGAGGCATAGATTTCTGAGTGGGAAGATTTTTGGTAATTTAAGGAAGATTGTATTGGGTTTGCTTCAGGGTAGCAATTCCTAGAGATTTTTGTACCAGTATTGCCTTTAAAATTGTCTGATTGTGAGTTTTTTTTAAATTTTTATAGATAAATATTCAGGTGTTACTTTTATATGATTTTTAGTAAGTAATTTTATTTTTTATTTTTCTTCTGCTTTATTTTGTATTTATTGGCTTGACCCTGAACTACTATAGACGTTGAAACTTACGCAACTACTATAGGAGGTCTCATAGATCGCTAATGTTTGTTGCGTTATTACGTACATACAAGTGCTTAATAAAGATCAAATCCAATTGTTCTTGCTTTGTACATTAATAATAAAGAGTCCCAAGCCGGATTGAACATTAGACTCTAATTGAAAGGTACATGGCGTGAGAAGATGGTAAGTCATGCAGGAAGGGTAATAGGGATGAATGAAAATTTGGAGCGGTCTCACAGACGTTCTATAGTAGTTAAGGGTTAACACGTTGAACGTCGCGTCAGTCACCGGTGACTGACACCTCAAATTTAAGTTAATTAAATAAGTATTGATTGTCGCAAAATTTTGCCGAAGCTTCATACTGAAACAATAATGTAGGAATAGAAGAACACGATCAAGTGCTCAAATGTTTTTTTTTTCTTTATGATTTATGTAAAATATAGTAAATTGTTTCGTGTTCCATTAGGTATGGCCGTTTTCACTGTGGCGTTCAACGTGTCACTACTAAGTATTATTGCTATTTTTAGTTGAAAAATTGTTCAATTATGAAGATGTTGATGTTAACATTTTTGAACGTAGGATAACCCAAAATGAACAATATAGGTATGATGTGATTCTTCTTTTTGCCTCTGAATAGATACATTAATAATCTTTTTATAATATTTATCCGACTCGTTGACACGGCGTCGTTACAGTTTTATTAATGCCCGTCCTGCGTCAATTTCGCCATTAGAATATTCCTCGATAATACTTTGCGTTACGAGTGATAATTCCGAGTGAAATCCGCTTTTCGGGTTGCCCTCCATCATCGAAACGTTCGTATAAATTTTAATCTCCCATTGTGTCACGGGTTAAATATGTATTATTTCTCAGTTTTCAGATACAAAAGCTCAATACTTTTTAGCCCATTTTCACGACAAAATTTTGCATGTTTGTTTCTGAACAAAAAAGGCTGCGATTTTGAAGAAAATTTCAGATTGTCGAAAATTCGATAATTGTTTTCATTTTTATTTGAACCGTTTAAATATTATTGAATATTTACGAAAAATCGGTCCACCGTTTCGTTCGGAAAACGCACACGGACGATCACTCTGTGTGTATAATAAGCATGTCCGTGTAATACCCACACGCGGAGTTTCTCAACCCTTGCAAAATGTTCTAAATTGCGTAATAAAAATATGTACAGTCTGTTTTGTCTCGTACATGTAAAAATGGCCAAGAGAAAATAGGTTGCAATATTCTTCGTGTCGTATGAAAATTCAAAATTTCTTTTCCTCACAAAAATTATCTTAAAATTCATGGACGATAATTCTCCTTCATTATTCGAGGAGCACAAAAATGAAGGCGGGAATGGAGTGGCGGCCTACGTTGAAGAATGTCAAATATTCGTGAGATAAAAGTGAATTTCTGTTTCCATAAATTCCAGGGAATGCGAGTGCTCCTTCATGCACAAATATGTTATTACAAATACCAATGCGTATCGAATACCGATTGGACAATATAAATTCTTCGTGACTATACAAGGAGCTTGACCATATTCTAAATCCACCCCGTAAATAATCCTCCGATATTGTAACAATATGGTAACAACAAAATTTGTCATAGCACAAACTGTGTCGTGCTTTTAAATAAAATTTCTTTTAATAGACAGGCATGCTTTTATGAGAAAATGTAAATTGAAAAAAGTGTGTGTATAGAATTTGTAGAATGTACTAAAACATAAGTTGTTAACAGCGTGAAAGAGTTCCATTTACCTGCAAATTTTCAACTTTGTTTTCGTGATTTTTTGGTTCGCATGGTGTTTCGAGTTTTCGCGTTGCCATAACTCGAGCTGTCGTGTAAACGAAAATCGATTGACACGGTGCTGATTTCAGCCAATTAACCGACCTATCGATTTAAAGCCACGCACCCATATAGTCTCTCCGGAAAAATCCCGCGTTCAATTTTTGAAACGCTTTTCATTTTTAGAATTTTATTCATGAGCTGCACCATGTGGACAAATGTGTATCCTTTGATGCACGATTATTTAATTAAGCGAGAAAAATACATTTCGAATTTACATGTTATGAGTTTTATTATATTACACGTTCCTGTATAAAAATCGCAGAATTAAAAATTTAAGATATTCTATTATTCGGTGATTCATTATACATTCATATGTTTCTTTATAAATGTACATTATGAATTAGTACAGCATCCACAGAGATGATAAAAAGCTCGTATTACATATACAGGTTCATCTAAAAGTTTCGTTGTCACGAACTCGGTGAACATATTGTAAAAGTCCATTGTACGAATTCTCCATGGAAAAATTCTTTTGTCAGGGATGGAACGCAATCGTTGGTCATCCATCGAAACCGCCGCCGAAACGGGGAATAATTTTTTCTCGTTCGTGATCCCCGCACGCGACATTATTTCGGCCGGTTCGCTACTTCGAACACAGAATCAAGGATTATTCGATCGTTGACCGAGTTTTTAATTGTTAGAACGTTCTGTCACTCACGACATTTGCCATTGTCACGCGTAGAACGAATAAATTGTTTTTGCGGCTTTTCCCAGGCCCATTCGGCCGGAATCAATTGGTTTTCAGCGTTTTTGAACCACCACCAGTGTGTCGCCTCCATTCGTTTTTCAACAGCTCCAATTTCTCCTTCTTTAATTTTGCGACTAGCAAGACGGTCGAAATGACTGGTTTGCAATTCAATCGATTAGTTGACGAACAGTACAAGTTCAAAATTAGCCATTTTGAAACAATCTGAAAGGTAAATGTAAAATGCATAGAATTACACGGTGGGACCAAAAACAGTGTAAAAAAGTACGGAAAAGTAAAAAAAAATTCGTGTATCAGTAATCCCTTCAGTTTAATGAGTGTAAAAACAGTATCTGTCATGGATTTGTACTGTTTCAACAAGCTTTAACAATCACTTTTCATTAAATAATTTCTACTTCAGTTATGTTTAAAGCAAGTTAATAAATGTTTCGTTCCTACTGTCTTATTTTTTAAATTTCCTCATTAAAATGTGGCTTGAGTTGAAAAACAGTACAAGTCCAATGGTTTTATTTTAATTATTAAAAATTAATGAACAAAGTTTAACTATAGTTATATATGTATGAACATTCATCTGTGTTAGCATGACCGTGTTTAAATTGGAACAGCACTACAAAATTAATAGCTTTGACGATACACGAAAACTGATGCTATTTTTCCAAATATCTCAAAATGTGGTTTTTGGACTTGTACTTTTATTCAACTCACCGATTCAATTTTATTTTCAGGTTGTCCCATAAGCAGTGTTCGCTATCCTATGAAACAGATGTTAAATAAATTAATAAATATATCTTCTGATTTTGTTCTGTAAAAATTGTACCGTGCGTGCGGTGGAACGCGATGGTTCTACGATATTTTTAATTTTTCATGAAAATTTGGATCACCACAGCAAGGATCTGTTGCTAATAGTTTTGTAAATTAGATGCAATTTTAGTGGAGGAATATCATGATGGCGTTTGGGTAACATCAAACACAGTATATTTGTCACACTGATATCGTTTCAGCTCTAATTTCAAGAGACACTTAAAACACAACTCCGTTAAAATACTGGGACGAAATCGTGATACGATGAAAACACAAGTGGTTCCTTGATTAAAAAGGAAGAAAAATACAGAATAAAATTTGTTACCATCAGTCTTGGTTCTCGAGAAAAATTCACTTTAAATTCCTTGTACGGGAAGCGATTTGAGCTCTGTAACTCGTTGTTCGAGATACGAAATAGATATTCGTAAGAAAAATCTGGGTAAACGTACGTGACGCATGAAATCGAAAATCGGTCAGCTTTCAGATGTCCGGCACATTAACCTAGCAAAACTTGCTGGCCTGGTTTCGAAGCAGATCAGAAACTTTCCTTCGGGATAATAGCAGACGTTCTTATCCCAGTATCTGCATTCTGAACAGAATTTTTCAAACGATGACGGTGGCGCCCGTGTGTTTTCAGAGTCGAATATTCAATAAATTCGAAAAATGCGCAGTCGCAAAGAATGTTCATTATTAATCAAAAAGGTTTGTGTGGCACAATAATATTTTATACAACTGTAATACCGCTTAAAAGGAAATAGAATTTTCTTAGTGCTTGCCGCAATTACGTGGATCTTTTGGCGATCGGAGAGTAAGAGAGCTACGCAGTCGATCGTTAGGAAAACAATTTAGTGGTTCCTCAACCCATTCCACATCGAAGAGTATTCAGAAATGAAAAGATTCACTGTCCTTAACAATCATTATACAGTCAGGAAAAGTTCTACTTGATTCTATACGTTTTTGCTAGCTTCAGCAGGCGATGAAATCCATTTCTAAACAATTTCTGACGCTCAGCTGTTGCAACGATACGGTTGAAACATTCTTACCAAACTGGAAGATCGATACTACTCCTACATATTTAATAATAAAACACGGTAATATGATAATGCATCTGAAGACGTAGGTTCAAACGGGCCTATACAGCAGCCTGTAGCACACTGTGAGCGGTTTTTCAGAACTCCTTATCTTAGTCAAACAAAATATATCAGCAATTAACACTTTGACAGCCGCACGTATCTTGTAAAAACTTATTGCACTGTCCACTTTTCCAAGACTTCAGTTAAGTAACAAAATATTCTACGTGATCCGTTTTATATTAGTTATTTTACAATTTCAATTTAATAAATATTTGCCTATTTATTAGTTATCCATAATGGGTATCCTCCTTTATTAATTTCGTTTGAGTACTTTTAAAATTAATTAAATCATATATACGTGACAGCGCCCATCAAAGTGTTAAGCAAAGGAGTTCTCAGACAACTGAAATGAGTGAAATTATTATGCATTTCGATGTGTCTTACGATGTAGCAGTTTGGCGGATGTAAACGACGACAGCGTTATTCGGGTCGAAGCAGGAGACCGAGACGAAAGGATTCGTAAGATCAGTGGAAAATTCACCGGGTCACGCTATAATAAATTGCCCCCGTGCGTTTAGTAGGCCAGGGGACCGGATAATCGTCGTTGGAAGCTGACCAAATGTAAAAGCTCCTTAGTTTTCGCTACGTCGACCTCGTTCGGGGCCGAAACCGCTCGGATCGAACCGATCAAGGTTTTTCTTTCGTTGTCCACGGTGACGTCGTGCTACGATTGCGTCAAAACGAACCGACACTCTGTCCCGCCGACAGAAAAATTTGGAGACTGGGTGGTAGGGTAGTCTGGAGGTTCGCGTGGAAAGATTTAAACGGGACACTTCTGTGTTTAGCATAGTATATTATTAGGTTGGTGCAAAAATAATTACAGTTTTTGTTAATTTGAACTTTGATGCTTATTATGGGATAAACTTTAATATAACTATGTTCATGTAATATACCATTATAAAGTACGAAATTCGCCCTACTAATGTATGCTAATGGTTTTATTTTTACTGTTTATTCTTATTTATTTTAGGCTGTCAAATTAAACATGGAAAAAATGCAAATTCGAGCGATTTTATTGTATGACTTTAAAATGAGACGTAAAGCAGCGGAAACTGCTAGCAATTTCAACTAATTGTAAGCCTTTGGTTAGGGGACCGTCAACGAACGTACAGCTCAACATTGGTTTCAACAAAAATTTCGTAATGGAGTCTTGAAGCTGTTTTCCGCAAAACAACTCGAGAGATTGTAGAAAAACTAAAAGTTGATCATTCAACAAATGTTCAACATTTGCATCAAATTGGAAAATCGAAAAAGCTTGACAAATAGGTATACTATTCTAAAGTTGGTTAAAAACCGCAATTGTTTTTGCACCAACCGAATAAAAAGAATATTCTATCGATGTAAAGTCAGACTAAACAGGAAATTTTCCAGGAAATATCGCAATAAGACGCCCGGTACTTTTCAACACTTGGAGTGCCAGGCTGTATTAGCTGAAAATGACAAAATTTCTAAATTTTTATATAAAATGAATATAACCATAAATCCTCCTTTTTTTAAATCAATAATATCAGTAACTATTGCCATTTTTTACTGCTTTTATTGGACTTTATTATGTACGTTTATTAATACTATATGTAGTCAAATAAATAATGATTGAATCTATGTGTCACCCAGATATGGGTGGCGTGCCAATCAGTGTTAAAGTGTTAAAGATAATGTGCCACGGACTAATTGTCCTATTGTTCCGTACATTTCCTGTTTGTAAAATCTAGATTTTACATTCTACAGACTACTCTCACGATTATAGCGACGCGCCCACTGTCTACTGTTTTTTTAGCTCGAGCTGATGTTCGATAAGACTGTTCTTTATAAAAGTCTGACACGCTTGGACTGCGATAGATTAATGGACACTTCTATGAGTCCTATGAACATGTGTGCGCGCGTGTAAATGTGTAAACAGGTGCACGTGGACGGTCTGAATCGTGACGAGAAGTTCGTTCGTTCAGGGTCGGTCGAATGAACGCGAAGAAACTAGGGGAGGGAAGCGTCTCCTCGGAAGGTCTTCTTTAATGTTCGTTCATACCTCCGGCAAGGAAATAACGATCATAAAGTGGACGCAGCGTTGGCATTTATTCAACAGGGATAACAGTGGCGACGCTAATTGCGATTAGATGAATGCCCCTGCACCTTGCAACTACCAAACGAATTTTATCCTTCCTTTTTCAAGCGAACACGACGTTATGGGTTGCTAAAAGCTGACACACTTCCGTGCGTTTCCTCTGGTTGTTGATGTTTTTCTGTGAACATACCCAGCATCGATCGCTGTGGACCTTTAGTCGAGGATTTGGAGTTTTTTGGCTTGGCTTTGAAACACCAGGGCGTCAACAACAACACGAAAATACTCAATAATGGACGGTCAGTCAGTATTGCTGAAACCTGGGATCTCAGTGAATGAAGCTTTCGCATTTAATTTAAAATTGTTCGTACCGTCATAGTCGGAGAAGATAATTATGTGGTCTGTTTCACGTTGCTCAGCCTGTATAATAATTCCATATAAAAATATTAGAGTAAGTAGAAATTGAAGGCAGGAGGAAGAAAATAAAATAGGACGAGGTGAAAGGGTGACGCGAGGATTAGCAGTCGTCGACGTTAACACCGCACCCATCGTCGTTCTTGAAAGGCGATTTTTCAGGGATTCTAGGTTCAAGGAGAAAATGTCAACATTTAAAACCTCTGTCGATGAAAGCGCTCCCTTTCCATAGGGAATAATTTTTCAAAAAATTTCCTCCGCGCGTACACTGTACTGCATGCCACGGACACGGGGAGCTTTAGGTTCCGTTGAACCGTAGCGAGGATTACGTAGGGTAAAGCTCGTTCCCAGCATGAGATTATAAAACTGTAACAACGTAAACCAATTGAAAGTTTCGACGTTGCTGCGGGAGTCGAGCGTCTCGCAAGGAGCAGCTTAAAAATTAAGTAGAACAACGACAAACCGTATTCACTGTACCGTACAAAAGTTGCCGTCGAACTTTACGACAACCGACGCTATTCAATCAAAGTCTTTCAACGGGTCTATTCAGAATTTCCCGTGGAATTATACAATTCCGTGAAACCAAGAGAGAAATAATATACGAGGGTGTTTCAAAAAGTAACACCACATTGACAGTCTTTCATGAAATGAATACCCCAGGCATTTGAAACTCCCGCGCAGGGAAGATACATTCTTAGAGAAGGTTTTGACACTGTTCAGTACATGGTATATGTACAAAATGTTTTTTTCTGATGGAATAAAGGAGTTGGTGCGGCGGTGTATTGAGAATGAGGATGATTCTGTAGAAAAATAACATATCATTTGTATCTCTAATTGAATTATATATCTCAAAATATTTAATTTGCTGTTATTTTCTGAAATGCCCTCGTATAATAGAATGTGGCTTCGTTCGTTCAGGAGAGTTTGTTTATCGTGTCAGGAAGGGTTGGAAAATTTTTGGTGGTTGATCGTCGAAGTACCAAACCATTTGAAGATTCAATCAGAAGCAGTGTGGTTTAAATTTGAAGCAACAGGCAACGAGCTCAGACTTGGATCAAAAGTAATATAAAGTCTATAAATTTGAACTAGGAACAAAGAGCTCCAAACGTGGACAAAGGGCAATGAGCTTCGAACTTCAATCAGGAGCAGTGAAGTTTAAACTGTAACATGGGACAGTGAGGTTCAAGCTTAGAAGCAACGACCTTCACGCTTATGCAGATGGCAATGAACTTCAAAATTGAATCAGAGGTAGCGGCCTTCAAAGATGGACCAGAAATGCATCGGGTTCTCACACTTTGCTGTACATCATCAAATATGTAGATATTGACTGGAACTCATCTGAAAGTGGCACTATTTTTCTAGTAATTATACAGAATCCAAAAATCTTTTCTTCTTCTGCCAAAATGATCCAGTAGTCAGTGACGTGCAGATCATATGAAACGTGATCAAACGCAAAGAATAGTTTACTCACACCTAGTCCTGTTAACTAATGCTCACATAGCAGAACTAGATTATAACAGTCTAAAAAAGTCTCAATTTTCCACCAAAACCACCAGCTATCCATAGACTCAGCAAAACATCATGAAGCTCGAGAGAATCTTCTTCTATCATCCTACCAACCACAATGCACTGTCTGTCTCTAGCAGAGCGGACTGGTATTTGTACAGAGTCAGGGTTTCAAGAACGATTAAAACCGCCAAACTCTGCCAAACATCATTAAACCCAAACAATCGTCTACTCACCCCCGGTACTGTTAGCTGATGTTCGTACAACAGCACTAGACTTTACCAATCCAAAAAATTCTCCCTTACCGCCAAAACCACCGACTACCCAAACACTCTCAAACTCAACAAAACATCATCAAGTTGAGGCGAATCTTCTTCTATCATCCTGCTAACTACAATGCACCGTCTACCCGCAGCAGTGGGGGCTAATGCTTGTACAGAGGCAGGGCTAGGTTATCCAGCGCGACAGAGACAAACGATTCGACCCCTATCCAGACAGAGACTTCCTCTGGCATAGGGGCGGCCGGAGGACGAGGGGTGGAAATCCGGTAGGGTGCAGAGGAGGGTGGAAATCCGGTAGGGTGCAGAGGAGGGTGGAAAAGGCGCATGCCAGTTGTGCCGTCGCCGCGTTACGAGTCGGCCAGCTCGCGATTTTCGTGTTTTCTCGCGTTCCTCGAGCCTTGTGCTTCGATGATCCTCGCCTAGAATTTATACACAGTGCACCGGGTCGTCGGTTACACCCGTAATCAGTGAGTTGTATCAGTGATGCTGTGGTGCTTTCGGGGTCCAGCCTCTGGAACTCGAGTTTCGACGGGCTGATCGATTGTTTTTGATAATTAGCCACGAACCTCCGGCTTCTGCTGCTCAGTTTTTTCGCAGATACACCCCCTGTGATTCAACTAATTTCTCTCTGCACTTCAAGCGAAGTGAGGTTAGGTGTTTAAGCCGCTCCGTGGAGAATCATGCTCCTCGTACGTGGAGATGAATAATGAGAATCGTTTACTGAAAGGTCTGATTGAATTTCCAGTATTTCAGATGAGTCTGAGTGCTGTCGCCGTGATGATGGATTTTCTAAATTATCGTTCACCCTTTGAAAGTGGGATTTAGTTACTGCAGCAGGCTGTTTAACAATCAAATATAATTAAATTCATCATGTAATATTTGTTGTTGAATTCCTTCGAATTTTTGTTGCGGTGCAACGTGTCGGGGTAAATAATTTGTTTCAAAACTATTTTTGTGTCTACTTAAATCGCAGGGTGATGTTTTAGTGAAAAAGTGTGTCTACGTTGATCTATTCTTTTTCCAATGCTCAACAGATCGAATTACTAACTTTACGAACATCCTAACATTGAAACCTTTTCCAGGGAGACATAACCTCGTACTCTTAATCTTTTGAAAGTAGATTGTAATTCGGTGCAGCGTATTTTGGAAATTGTCGGCATACTTTGCTTACTGAATCGTTACAGAACTTGAAATAACGAGTAAATTATAAAGCGAATACGTTTCAGAAGAGAATTTAATTAAAGGCTTGTTTTGTAAAAGGAAAACTGGACCGAGTTCATTGTTTCTGGAAAAAGTTTCATTATGGTCAAGGTGTGCATCAAATAAATAACGGGAAGCACAAAGTATCGCGCAATTACAGAATTGCATTTAATGGGTTGTTGTAAGTACAGAGCGTTTAAAAGGATAACTAGATCTGTACATAATAAAATTAATTCCGTACAGCGTATTATCAACTACTTTGCAGATATAAAGACAATTAGACTGTTTGAACCGGAACATTTAAATTAATTGAATAATAGTAGATTTCGAAATACAGAGTGCACTCGCAGAATTAAATACTAAATTAAGAGATTGAGCCTGAAGAGATAAAATTAGATATTGAGTACTTTATATTTGAAATATACAAATAATGAGTACTGAATACGAGGTATCAAATATTGAAATATATACATACATTAAATACTGAGTACCAAATATTAATGTGAGTACCGAGTACCAAAAGTATTAAATACCAACGATACTGGATACCAAACGTGTCAAATTTCAGAATACTAAATTTTATTGAATACACAACTGTAAAATACCGAAGGTACTGAATACTAAAGCTACCAAGTACCAATTGTATTAGAAGCATCGAATACAAATTGAACCAAATACAACTGCATTCAAATACTAAAATACTGATTGCCAATAGTATCAAATGCTAAGTACACCGACTACCAAAAATATCGAACACCAAAGGAATTACGGAATACTAAGTGAGCAGAATACCAAAATTACCAAGCAAAAAATCTACCAGTTGCCACATGCGTTATATATTAAAAATATTAAATAGCAGGCTAGCAAATAAGGAAGTAGACCAACTGTAACCACGAAAATCCTCAACTATATGAAACGTTAGAACACAAATTTAAATGTTACCTCCGAAAACATATCGCTCCGAGCCGAAGAAACATTTTGCATTTCTTATCCGCAGTTTCCTTATCAGGAAACATTGTCATTTCCTGTACTTTCGCGAAACGAAACGTCGAAGCAGGTCGTCTCTAACTACTAACGCGAGGCCGCACCCTATAGAAACTTATCTGGAGCTGTTATCGGTGGAAGAAAATAACCGGTCTCCTCGTGATTCCACTTCCCCGAAAACGAGTCAAGGCTCGACCGAATAAAAACGCAGAAATTCCCGCATGCGATGGCAGCGACGAGGCGGCTGCCGACTTCTGAGAGCTTCTTTCGCGATTTCAACGTCAGCGAGGGCAATTAGAACGAGTGGCGACCTTGACTTTTCGATGGAGCCTCGCTTTCGCGGGGACAAAGAGCTTCATCCGCCAAAGAATTCAATTTTTACCCTCGCCGTTTCTGTCAAAGGAAACCAGAGATAATCTCGTTAACGAAACTCGAGGGCACTGGATAATTAGCACGCCTTCGGCAACGAATACCATGAATGAAAAAATGAATGAGCTCCTCTTCGGTCTCCTCTTGAATTTTTACGAGCTTTCCATCAATGTTATCTTTTAATTGATACAGGTTTTTAGGAGAAGGCTGTTGGACGGGATTTCAGGTATTTAAACGGCGAACCGTTCAAGCTTCTTTGAAATTAATCGAATTATGAATGCGACGCGTCGGCATGATGGTCGGCGAATAAATCTTTTTCGCGCAATTTTCCTCGGTTTCGTGGACGGAAGAGGGATCGTTCTCGACGGTCGTCGTTTTTCACGAAGATAAGCGGATCGGTTGAATAACTGAGAGCGCCAGCAGGAAACGATTTCGAGACTCTCGAACGAGAGTGACGAGAAAAGTCAGATCGAGAGAATCGGGAGAACCTTCGGTCTGATGTATTTTTAAATGTTTCATCTCAATCACGCCAGTGATTGCTACAATCGAATTAAATATTGAAAGCATCGAGTACCATAAGTATCGAATGCCTTCAACAATATTGATTAATCAAGTGCTTAGGGTGCCAAATACTGGCGATGTCAAGTACACGGGATTCCAAATATCTAACGTTCCAACTATCGACAAATATTGAGTATAGAAGGCACTGAGTACGTGCGAAGACTGATTCCTGAATATATCGAATACCAAGGACACCGAGTATCGAAAGTATCGAGTACCTAAGGTTATTCAGCAACAGGGGTATCGAGTAACCTAATAGTACGGAGTAGCAAGTCTATCGAGTGCCTAATAGTATTGAGTAACAAAGCTATCTAGTACCTGATAGTACTGGGTGACAAGACTATCTAGTACCTGAAAGTACTCAGTACTTTGGCTATCGAGTACCTGGCAGTCCTGAGTAGCAAAGCTATTGTGTACCTGATAGGATTCAGTAGCAGAGCTATCTAGTACCTGATAGTACTGAGTTGCAAGGCTACCATCGAGTACCCGATAGTACTGAGTAGCAAAGCTATCGAGTACCTAAGAATACTGAAAGTATATCGTGTACTAACAATAAGAATACCAAATACCAAGGCTGGCGAATACTACAACCGCTCAGGCTTTCGTACTCGCTGTATCGAATACAAGAAGCGTAGTATCGATCGACAGAAGCAGCGAAGTATCTCCATTGAAAATCTTCGACGGACACTCTGTTCTGTTAACATTATATCACCGACCGTTTGTTCGCGTTATCTTATTCTGTTGGTGGAAGAGGTGACGCTGCAAAGGGGAGCGCATTAAGGAAATTGCAACGAGCGACATTCGTCGGATAATGGTTCACTGTAAAAGTTCTTCGGAACGTTTTCCGCGTTTTTGTATGCATGCTCGATAGCTCGCTATCGCGAACTCCACGACTCTTCGAACTTCTCCTCGTTCCTTCGATTTTCCACGCTTCCGCAATCTTTCCAGCCAATTCTATTCTCACCGGAGTTCAATGAACTTCCCTTTCTTTTTTTCTTTTTTCTTTACTCTCCCCTGTAAAAGTCTAATGGCGCCGTATCTGCAGTTTCTTAGGAGTTCTTCGTGTCTTCGTTGAAAACCTGTGTAACTTATAATGCCGTGCTACATACTTCGTTCCAGCACCGCGATGCTATTTTTTAGTGGAATTTTTTTTAAATTGTTTTTCAGAAATTTTTTTGCGATTTATAGAAGACGTATCTGAGTTTGCTTAACCCGTTCGAGTACAAAGAGAGTTTCATTTAATGTAATTAATCACTTTTATCAAGATTTCTCCGTAGACAAAGCCATTCAGAGATTTCAAGTGTCTTTCCGAATGAAATATGATCACAGTTTCGCTACTGGACCATTAATTTCTCATAAGTCTGGAATGAAGAATATTCGTTGGCCAAGTGCTTTTCGTTAGATTTTTTTTCCTGCAGCAAATTTTTGATCGTAAAGGAAATACTTCTTAGCTGCGGGAAATCTACAATTTCACACCTGCCTCGAATGCACCTGTATCGAAAGCATCGAGTCCTGTGAGCACCGCGCACCGAAAGTATCGAGTACTCAGAATACCAGAAACCGAAGAAAATATTTCCTAGCAAAAATTGCAACGTCATAAATAATTTTCAGTCGTTTCATGGAGCCGTATATTCTTCATGAAAATCTCTATATCGGGGAGGAAATTCTTTGGACCGAGGAAAATATTTCTTGAGAGGCTGTAACGTCATCCTGGCTAGTAGAGCGCAAGTGCATCTGGATTTGCATATCAGGCGGAACGTGGTCGGTGCATTCATGTAGGAGTGACACGTGTCATCAACGGCGACGCGCTGCTTTGAGCGAAAATTAGTCGCCGGGAAGATAAGGAATAAAGAGAAAACCCGCCGGACGAACCCGCAGACAAAGAAGTATCGTTTAATCTCCAGTATAGTAAATATAAAGGTCGTGGCGCTTTATCAGCTGTCACTGGCCTTTCTCTTTGCATACGTAATATTCGCAGAAACCTTCGTCACTTTTATCTGAAGAACGAAATTTCAAGAAGACAAAATCAGCGCCGAATTCAATTATTTTGAAATGTATTTTGTGAATATAAATTTTGTATAAATGTCGATACTGTATTTGAGTAATTTCAGTCGTGATATCAGCTTTTGCAAAGTTTATTTGATACTCGTCAGTGGGAAATGTTTAGAAAAATGTGTATAGAATTATGGAAAATTCTGTGGATTTAAATAGTTTCAAGAATAAATATTAACAGCTGTCTTTGAGAGAGGGTAGACGAAGGAAACGGCCAAAGGCGACGGAAAGGGCTCGACAAGGTTAGGTATCACGAAAATGAACGACTGAAATATTCAGACAGGTTGAGAGGCGAGCTAATTCGAACGAGACAACCTCTGCGTTTGTTATATTTCATGATGGCCGGTCCACAAATAGCTAATCTCGGGAAAATCGACCGATCTACTCTGGGAAAGTTCGCGGATTACCGCGAAATTGTGATCGATCTTGAAAATTTATTCCAGATCTGTCGGACATATGTCTATTTCAAGACATCGACGACATTCAAGAATATTTGGGGTCTTTAAGAACTTCATGATTCTCAACTGCTTTTGATCTGCTTGAAGGTCCTCGAGATTTCAGTTATTTTTTTGATAATAAAGTATTGCTAAAAGATTACAGTTTGTGAGAAAAATTTGTTATGCTATCTTGCAGGAATGATATAATTAAGTTACATAAAATTATAACGGAGGAGTCGAGCACTGTGAGTACCAAATACTGAAGATATCGGATAGTATTACTAAAATCACTGAAAACCTAGAATACTCAATACCGAAATAAATAGTATTGTAAGTCACTGTGCAGTTAATTTTTCTCGTATTTAACAGAAACATTTTCTCTGTCCCTTTGTTTATGTTCGAACAAAGAAATCCTCCTAAAAGAACTGCAAACAATCGCGTTCAGTGAAAATTCTTTTGTAAATCTGTTTCTCCGTAACAGTCGATAGAAAAACAGTTCGAATCGGCGGATATTCTCGTGGAATAACTACTTAAAAATTACCGATGCGAGGGACCAATTAAAATCGCCAAACATCGAAAATAAAAGGCCACGACGAGGTTTGCTCCGATTCAGCGACCATTGTGCTCTGCAGGCTTCGCAAATATTGAAACGACCCCTCTTTTCTATTCACTCACCCCTGCGCTCGACCTCCACCCCCTCTGGTTCTCTCTTTCGCTCTTCCTCCGCCTATCTCTCTCTCTTTTCCTCTTATTTTCACCCTCGACACGGTCGCCGAACGAACACGGAGAAGTAAACGCTCCTCGCATTGAATTAAAAAGAGCGGCGGGGCGAGATGTTCAGGTTACGTCACTGACCTTGCCGATTCTGCTTCCGTTCTCCATTGTTCTCCCATTGTTCCGCGTGTCGTACGAGTTTTGCCACGTAACAGCTGGTCGACGATGCTCGTTCGACAATATGCTCGCGTGTCGTTCGTTGAAACAGGGACAATTATAATAGAATGCCTCTATTCACACGGTGTCGATAAGTTATTGTTCGGCGCGGGACGGTCCTCGGAGAAGGAAGATATAAATAATTGACCAGCGGATTTTCGAGATACCTTCTGCTGAACAATTTTGTCGATACAGGCTGTTCCTGAAAAGAGAACGTTCAGTTGGAATCTGTGTCCCATAAGATTTCTAACCCATTGTCGCAAATGACGGCTATAGCCATCGGATTTTTGTTGATGTGTTGGCAAATGCCGGCTACAGCAGTCATTTATATTTTTGCTAAAAGAAAACAGCAACAAACTTACCAGGCGAAATTCCTGTACATGATATTATCATAATTTTTTTTTAAACTAATTGAAATCGTATTAATTAACTCTTATAAGCATTGTTTTTTCATCTAATTTCTTGTAGCAACAAAGGAACATTCGAAATGAAAGGGTGTTTCTGAGGCCGATCTAGAAGAAAAAAAGTCTGTGTGAATGGGTTAAGAATATTAATTAATTTGAATTTGTTACGAATCGTTGAAAAAATATAAGTGGAACGTGAAGAGTCCGGAAATTTTGCACGACAGTGCATTTCTGAAAGAGTCGCCAAACTTCAACAAAAAATTTGTAAATTTAAGTTTCTAACGTTATGGAGACTTAAAAGTGTTCCATGCATCTCCTGTCAGCGTTCTGGTTATGTACTATTATTATACAAGTGTATAATTATTTATTCAAAGCAATACCGGTGGTGTGTTTCTTTGCGGAACGAGCGTTCGAGTAGTTCCTCGCAGGGAAAACCGAGGCAATTTGTCAACTAATTCGAACGCGGAATTGCAAATCAGCCTTTTACTCGGCGGAATATGTAATCTCGCGCTAACGTAAACAGACGGAACAAAATTGCATACGCAATTCCCTGGCAGCGGCTCTTTATTAACTTTTTCGCGACTATGCGCCGCATTTTCGTCCTGTATCCTGAATTTTTCCTTTTCAGTCTTAACGAGAAAAGGAATTCTTTGTTTTACGTATGATCGAGTTACGTTCGCTCGAATCACAGACTTCGTCTCACGATTCACCGCTTCTTGTTACAATTGTTTTAGTTATAGTTTGGCAGAAGCAGAAATGTTTTAGCGATGGACTTTACGGGGATACGAGAACGTCAACAGTATAGGATTGCAAAGGCATTGAGTACGTAAGACTCCTGAATTCTCAATATTACAAATGTTAATGATATCAAGTACTAAAGATATAGAATACCAAATGTATTGAGTACCGAAAACTATCAAATACCGTGTATATCGAGTATCAAGGATACAGAATACCGAAGGTATCAAGTACCTAAAACAACCGAGCATCAGGGGTGTCGAGTACCTAACGATATTGAGCAAAGAAGGTGTTGAGTACCTAAGAATACTTATAATAAGTAACAAGGTATCAAGTTCAGCTTGGTGCGCTGAAACTCTGAAACATCTGCCCGTGATTTTTGAAACAAAAATAATTCTTTTTTACTGTGACGTACAGCACTCTATTAATTTGCAATCCTTTTGATTTCTCCTGGCGGATATACATTTTTCTAATCAGATATTTCAGTTTCAAAGGGTCTGCGATGTTGTCTTTGCATGACAACTGGCTGAAGGGTGTATTATGACAGACTAAATCCATTTTCACGAGAAACACTCGCCTCCATAACTAGGTCCCTTTGTTTCGTTAAAGTTATGCCGTAGGAAGCTTAGAGAGCTTGCGCATTCTTTGTCGACGGATTCAGGATTCCAGTTTCAACGAATAATATCGCGCAGACACGAATGTACTGTAGTGGTGGTACAGTTTTGCTGATAATTCAAAGAGAAGTTCAATATGCTCTACAGCTTACCTGCACCGCAGCTGAACAAACAAATTAATTAATTAAGACACCCGTCTCTGTACTCTCTGTACAATTCCTTATATAGAACGAGTCGAAATTGAACGAGACCATTTTCACGTTCACTGCGAATAATTAATTTAAAAGCTTTGCTATTGAGAATTTGAAAATTTTCGTGACCTGAAAGCTGACATGGCCCGAACAACAGAATTTACATAAAATAATATTTTCTTATGATCTCTGAATCATTTTAACGATATCGAAAAAAAATTAGGATGACGTTCTCTGAATAAGGATCGAGGAACAATATTCAAGTTAAAAGACTGCGTCAAACGAGCTCAGTGAACTGATTAAAAATTGTACCTAAAAAAAGTAGAAACGAACGCGGTAAAATGAGTCGGAAGAGTTCCTATTCATACGAAAGTTTGCGAACCGAATATACGATGAAAAAACCTCGCGAAAAATCCGAGAATTCTTAAATTCTCACGTTCTCGGTCGCCGATAGAAAAAAATGTAACGATCGAGAAAATATTATAACGCGAGTGTTTTAGTGTTGTTTGAAGTCTGTTCAATGTGTGAAACGTGCGTTCAAGATGTTCACGTGCCTGTGGAATTTCTTCGACTGGTAAGAACTACTTTTTTTTTTTATTAATAATAGCTTGTTAGAATCGCTTGGACAAAGGTGTCTCCACTGTACAATTTTCTTTCAACTAGGACAAACTTTTCATTTAAGAATTTTCATTTTATTTTTGATTAGCAGACAACTATTTTGATCCCGTGATTTTTAATTATGTTCTACGGATCGAGTGGATGAATCTTCCTCAAATTTGAGTTTTCACCATGGACTTTCTGCAAAGCATGTCGTTTAGAATAATTTTAGTTGAATTACGAGTCTTAATTTATTTTTTCTCGGAACCTCACATTGTCCTCGGTTATTGTAAAATACTGTGTATTATTTCTTCATCTGTCAACTGTAGGCTAAATCTATAAAATACATCAAATATACAAATGTAATAGAAATAAATGAAAATTGACTGTTATACACTTTCTGTAAAATATGCTATTTAAAGAAAACTTGTTTAATTATAAAATTCCAGAACTGCAGTGTTTAATTATTAGATTATTTTCTTGAACCTTAATTTAATAACGGCGAACCCCCGGGATGAATTCAAAGCAAATTAAACTTTGCATACACGCGAACTTCGCATCAACTCCGTGATCCAATATGGAGTCGGGGTTGTTAGGCGACAATGCGTCGCGAAATATCCGAGCAAAAACCAAAATGGTCTCTTAACTACGATAATCCCATTAACGCGAACTTCCCGAATCAGCTTTCGTGTTATTAACTCTGTACACCGTACACTGTACACAATTTCTCCAGCCATTGTACACATCGCGCGTGTGTCACGTGTGCCGCTATTGTTCTACATGCACCTCATCAAAACTTCCTGCAAATCAATTAAAACTGACTTCTGATCGAACTGTGTCAATTAGAAGATGTTAGAACTTGTGAAAGTGTGCACTCATTCGCATGAGAGTCAACTTCGTCGGCTCTGAAGCTGCATGTCTTTGGTTAGATCAATATTTGAGGTCGGACACTATGGACCTCGACAAATTATTCCGACGTATGTCGAAAATCAAGGGAGTTCTGACAGATTTCTGTGAAATCTCCGAAGAAATTAGTGAACAGTTTTTTCGTAGCTGATATTAAAGTAGATGACTTAAATAATAAAACTTGAAGAGCGCATTCCGGTGGCGGTGCAGGACATAATTTAATTTATTAGAATATATGGGAAATTCCCTGTTTTGTACAATAATTGAAAAGTGTAGAGACTGGTAGTATACATAATATATGAAAAAGACTGTTACAGTATAGACTAACAATTAATTTTAAACATACTAGAGTAATAGTGAAACGTTAAATTAACGTAATTTGGGTGTTCATAAACTGACCTAGCGATCTATAAACACTGTTTTTGGAACTATCAGGAGACCTGGAAAAAAAGTCTAATTTAACGCTGAAACTATTGGGTAAATTACAAATTGTATACAGTGGATCTGTATTAATGATTATTGGTTTTAAAAAGAAACAGCAAATCGTTTACCAATCTTCTGTCCTCCAGAGTATGAATATTAAATCGGCGTATAATATGGTCATAGTTGTGGTCTAAACGAGGTATGGGATGGCCAGATTTATAAGCCAACAATCTTAGAAATTTGTGTTGAACTTTTTCTAATAGGTATTTATGCGTGGAAGTTTGTGGAGACCAGATTATCGACGCATACTCAAGGTGCGCTAAGACCAAAGAGAAGTATAGATTTCGTAAAGTATAGGGGTTTTTAAACTGAGAGCAACTTCTACTAATGAAACCAAGTGTTTTGTTAGAAGATGCGATGATATGTGAATACTGATCATCGAAGTTGAGAGAATTGTTAAAGATAACACCCAGATCTTTTAGCGTATATAACACCTGAAATTCTTCAAAATGTGTTTCGCAATGTAAGTGATGGATTTGAAATCTGTGTATTGACTTTTATCAAATATACAGGGTGTCCAGTTGCATGTGGGAAGTACAACAGTGGTAGATTCCGCACACTAAAATAAGAAAAAAAGTTCATATAAACATATGCCCGATATGACCTTGTGTTCGAGTTACTGCTTGCTTTGTGTTGGAACAATCATTTTTGCGTATAAGATATATACAACATAATTGGGTATTAGCTCACTGCTTTTCTGCAAGATTTGAGGGTTATGAGATCAGACGAATTTGTAAACAGTATTAGGTATTGTATTATGAATTTCCTTTTGCATAAAAGTAAACCAATAATACTATACTTAAGTAATTTTTTTAAAATTCACCCCATTCGATTACAATACTCAGTTGACTTTGGCACACACTGTATGTATATTTGCAATTTCGGTTACCATCTAATCTTCTACTAAAACGGATTTTCTACTGGCAAGGATTTTCATACGTATTGACAACAGATTCGCCTACCATCATAAATGTTATATATACATAATACTACAATTGTTCGATAACAATACAAAAGCGTCCGAAATGCTCAATTCTTTTGGAGATCGCCTTCCTCTTTTCATGGAGACTCACGAGTCTCCATAATGGCGGCGAGAGTTGGTACCGGAAGTCTGGAAAGATCGTGAGGGACCGTGGAAGGTCTGGTCCGACGGCGTTCCCGACGAACTGAAGGTTTTCAGTCGTTTTCTGTTCGACGGAAGCAATCGATACCGACAGACGATTCTGTTCCTTCGACTTCGTTCTCTTTCCCTTTTGTCTGTCTGTCTGTTTTTTTCTTCTTTTTATTCCTAGGTTCAGTGAATTCATTGTTTCCGGGGTAGAGGAAAAGTTCCACGTACGGTATAAAAGGGATCGCGTGTACCGGCGAAAACTGGATCCTTTCGGGTAGCAAGCATATTTTATTTTCCCCGATGCACCGGACGATATTTTACGTGTAATATCACTGGTCACTTTGTGCTGGAATTTCATATTTCCAGCACGCTGCCAGCGAGCATGATCGCGGTTATGCTTGAAGGAAACCCGGCAACATGTATCAGAAATAGCAGTTCATTTTTTAGAGTACTTTCATGTCTTCCTCGTGACTTGTGATTTTTATTTTGGTCGAAAATAATAAGTATTTGGAAATATCTGTGGATCAGTTCGTCAGATTTGTAAAACAGACAAACATTGTTTTTAAAAGTTTATGTTAAATGAAATGAGACGGCACGAGAGGATTATATTTCGCTTAGAAGGGGAATTTTTTGCTGTCTGCGAAGTTACGACCATTAATTTTAGAAGATCCTATATATATTCGATTCTGCAGAATTTATAATATAATGTATAAGAATTCCAGTGAAATTCACTTTGCACCCCGTCCACAAAGAAATGCAAGCCGCCCTTCCTCTTTCCCCTTAAATTTCAAATGGATCGCTCCGCGTACCTAATACTTTCCCTGTTTTATGCATTCTACGGAATTTTAAACCCGTTTCTACTCGGACTCCGGACATACGGGCTCGTGTAAATTCGACAGCATACACGTTTCGATTTACTATGAATCTTTCTAGATATTCAATAAGAACCGTGAGCGATCCAACATCTTCCTGCTGTATAAACAATTCTCGAGAAACGTCCCGCTGTTTCATTTCGGAAAAATTATGCTGTCTTCAGCTAGTCAGTTTTCACTCATATAATAATATAATGTCATCATGTAGCGATTAAGCATAGCACATAGAATTATTCGAAATTTTCTGGATGATTGTAAAAATGAGAAGCCATAGGTTAACTTCAACAATGTACACTGGCGGACAAAAGAAAGTTTAAAAGGTAAGCGATACGAAATGACACCATAACTTTACAAAACGAAACTATATTTTAGAAAAGCAATGAAGTTTTCATAAATATGTACATCATATAAAGTAGTAAAAACAAGAAAACCATGCATAGAAATGAGAAAGTACATGTTTTATTTAAAACAATGGAACAAGTGAGAAACTAGCTGGACAAAAGTTTTGATTACATGTTTCTATGCTTATATTTTTTATATTTTTTCTTTACTATGTATCACAGGTTGTAGACTCTTTGGAATACTATTAACTAAGTTTTCTAATGTATTCATGGGGAAAGCGTACTACTTTTCTTGTACAGTTTCCCAAAATGTTTCTTTATTAGTGCAAGCACTTAAAGAAATATGCTCGTCTAAAATGTTCCAAAGATTCTCAATCGGATTGAGATCTGGCGATTGTATCGGACAGTGAATTTTTTCAATCCTTTTTTCGGCAAAAAGATGAAATTTCATGAAAATGAAACTTCATATCTATTTCCAGTTTCTTTAAATGTTAATCCGTTTTTTCTATCTCTAACTATTAATTGCCTAATATCCATAGATTTTCTATTATTCCTGCTTGTCTGTGTAAATAAATACTCAAATGATTATTAAAATTAATGAACACATAGAAATGAAAAAACCAGTCGACATATGTTTATTGTTTTTCGATATTATTATTGTGTAAAAGATTTTAGACTTACTTTTGTCCACTGCACGTATCGAACAAAATGGATTATTTATGTATCATGTGAAGACAGTCGTATAAACAAAAGAATATCTATGTCGTACAGAGTGAAGGGATAACTCAGAATAAATTAGGGTTACCAACATGATATAAAATGTCTACTATAAAAGTTACAAACACTAATATATACAAGTGTCTATTTTAAACTTTCTTGGTCCGCCACTGTATACTTGGACTGGCAAAAGAATAAAAAACACACCTATTATACCTCACGGTTATAACAAGTATGCAAAGTCGACGAATTATAAAAGGAAAGATTTCTAAAAATCTTCTGTGTATTACAGAGCCACGAAGCGGTTGCATTTGCCAAGAAATCAGTAGGGACCGAGAATTGGTAGTTTACTTAGAAATTAGGTCGGGTTCGAAGGATTTGCTTATCGAGACACGGTGGTGTAACAGCGATGGTACTTACGATCACGGAGAAATCGGTTCTATTTGCGGTTCGATGGACGTGCGGACAGACCATAGAAACGGTTGTACTACTTGCGGTTGTTTCCTTCGAGGTCTAAACTCGGGCCAGCTTTATAGAGCTTCCGTTCCTGGCTTCCCTCTCGACTTTCCCTCGGTTTCATGGCCTGTTTGATCACCGCTCTTCTCTAAATCGTCATTCGCTAACTTTATTCGACACTGACGACATCCTGACAACTTTCTCTGCAACTTTCGAGTAATTGAAAAAATAATCGAGATAAGTCTGAAAAAGCGTTGCCGCTTCAATTCGTTTTTTAACAAAACTATCGCTCTCTGTCTCTATTTTTATACTTTTTAGCTCGATCGATGGATCGCGGACAAAATTTTGGCATGCTCGAGCACGAGGCCTTTGGAAATTCACTTCAGAACCGCCTCCAGGTATAAATATGCAATAGGGATCATTATACGAGGCAACATACGAAAATCCGTAGTATAATAAGAAACGTGAGCGTAAGAGATAGAAGCTGAAGCTACTCGGATACGGAAGACGCTGTAATTAAGTAGAAAGTGTATGTAATACAGGGCTTGGATAAGTAGTACGCAGTACGTAGGGTAACTACGATGTCGGGGATTCGCATATTCGAGAAGATAACGAGCTGCTCAACTCTGCACACGAATTTCACCAAGGTATTCAATTCGTCGTTATCCCTATAGAAATACATCAGTAAATACTTCCTCCCCGAACCAACATCACTTATTTGTTTCGTACAGATTAGCTTCGTTACTAAAAAATATTAAGTCTATGCAAATTTGAACACAATTACAACTAGAGTATCATAGAGGAAATAATTAACAATAGACGTAAAAATATATATTTATTGAAACAATTACGCTCACTCGTCTCAGCTTGTATATTTTTAACACGTTGACTGCCATGGGGGTCACCGGTGACCGGTACCTACAATTTTATTTAATTGAATAACTATTAATTTTGACAGAATTTTTAGCAAACTTAATATAACAACACCGATGAACGAACACGTGTACACGATTAAATACATACATATTATTTTCCTTTATGCTTTATATTAAGAACAGTAGCTGATATCGTGTCTGAACAGGGATGACTGTTTTCACTGTGGCATTCAACGTGTTAACACGTTCTCTACCACAGTAGAAAATTCCGTAACTAGACAGATACTCGCAAATGGCTATTTTTTAATACACGTGGCTGATCGTACAAATAATTATCTATTTGATATTTTCACTTTCTATTTCTACTATCATTTTAACCTGAATGTTACACAAAGTTTCATAAGGGTTGTTAGTTATGTGATCAAAGTAAAATTGATGCGTGTGCCGAAAACGGTACACCTGGCAGACAACGTGTTAATATTATAATACCATTTTATTCGAAAGGAATTTCATTTGTCACCCGTTACGTCCACTTTGCCCAATGTCCTCGAATTTCTCGGGATTTCGCAGAGATCTGTACAATGGCCTAACGTCCCTCAAAGCGTCGATCAATGTCGAATCGATTCGATTCCCTGAGGTCGATCCGCGTTTTCCCGCGATGCAACCGGAAAATCGGTACATTTATCGCGATACGTTCTAGTCTGAGAAACTTCTTTTCGATTCTACCCCTATCGCCTCGTTTCTTCTCTCTCCACCTCTCACCTCTCGTGTTTAAATGTTGACAGACATTCGTCGATACTGCTCGTGCCACGTATCGCAAGATTTATTCGATTCTCTGGCGACAGATGTTTCGTAAATTCCGGGCCCTGTCGTTGAAACGATTTGCTGCATATAAAACGCAGGATATTTGAGTTTTATTTATAAATTGGATCGGTCTTTATTTTGTACGTTTCATTTTATCGATATATTCCTTTGTTTTCGTTAGTGTAATAATTGATGTTCGATTATATCATAGAATGTTACAATTCTGTATAAACAGATATTATATTCTAGAATAAAACATAGAGAATGTAAGAATCTTCTTAAATTTTATGAAACTGAACTACACGGATCAGCAACCACGAATTTGGCGAACAGAGTGTCGCTATGAAAACACGCTTCTCAATACAAATCACAAATGAAAGATATTTATTTTTGTTTTAAAATTTTCTAAGAATCAGTATCCATTGAATCAAATGAAATTCAAATTTTTCGGTCATCGATGTCCCTCGAAAATAATTCTGAATTCAATGTCAAAAATTCATTAGTATGATCTTGAAGAACATATCTCCATTACCAATTATTCGTGAATAATTTTTAATAAACATACAGGAATTTGCAAGTAAATAAACCGACACAGTATCAAGCATTGGCAGCTGTCCAAGCAAAAAGCTCAGATGCTCCAATTCCAAAGTGGCAGAAGTAAGTCGAAGAACTCGAGGGTACAAAACGCGGCAGGGTATCGGAAGAAAAATATTCCAGGGAACAGAAGAACGAAGGGGGTGAAAGGAAAAAAAGGGTTTGAAGGAAACGGAAGTTACCAGCCGGATGGTATTCACTAGTACCGGGGAATTCCTTCCGAGGCGTAGAGAATATTCCAGGCAGAAGCTTCGTGCTTCGTCGAATCCATCTTCTCTCGTCGGTGAACAGAAAAAAAGAAGACAGAGGGAAGTTCTCCCGATGGTTCCACCGGAGGATTTCGAAGTGTATTTGGGCAATTTTCCAGCGGGAGCTTTCGGGATTTACACCTGCTGCTTTTCAATCGATCCGCCGCGTTCTCGAGTCTCCGGCCGCACAGGAAACAGAAATCGATTTTTATTTTTTGTTCGATTGCCGCAATGGAACAATGCTGCAACGAGTGTCTCGCCGATTACACTGTGTTTCGCCATTTTGTTTTAGTCCACGTTCACCGTATCGGGTACCTGGGTATTTATCATGTCATCTCGTAAGCGGTGTCGCTTTAAAATCAACTTTGAATGAATTTGTTAATTCAAACCGTGAAGAGAATTTTTAAGCGAAAAAGTCACTCGAAAGATGAGGCATTGTTGTAGTAAGAAACAGTCAACATGTACAAGACTATAAGGAATGGTGAGTGTTGATCTGGTTTGCAAGATTAAGTATAAAAACGACAGTACTTATTGAATCTGCACCTTAACCCATTTGCATCATACGGACGTATGAAAAATATTTCTTTATCACCAAATTTTTGTTTATTATATCTACGTACAAATATATCAAAAATTACAGAAAAGTTAACGTTTTAGTGATTTGCAAATGGTAAAAATGAAGAAACAAGTATACAGGTCATGTGTCGATTAAATCCCGATAAAAATCCACAGTGATTGTGTTCTACATGCTCATAGATATTATTTTGCACATATAAAACGTATATCAGTAAAAGCAACACAAAATATTTAATTCCAGCGCTGTATAATACAATGAAAATTACAAAAACACTACAGTTTAATTATACCAGGGTAAAAGAAGTTTCAAAGAAATTCTTGTATACATCCATACATTGTGAACGTGGTCTAAGAGCGCATAAGTGCGTTCTGGTGATAACGACGAGGTAAATTGGGCGCACGTATGCGTTAATGATGCAAATGGGTTAAGGAATGTCAGTATTTTATCGAGACTGCAACCTACTTTATTAAAACGTACAATTTGTCTTTAACAATTCTTTGACAACCAAAGGAGCTTTTATTAGTTTAATTCTTATAAATCAGTGTAAGATTACTTGCATTTTTTAACACATGCAGCAGAATTTTTATCCCAAGGGTGACTTGTTGTTAAGGGAAGCAATTAATTAGAAAATATTCTATCGTGTTCAATGGACGCGTTATACGAAGTAAAAACAGAGTGCTCTACGCTGACATTCTGCTGAATACCTTCTCATGCCCAACATGATCTCTGTATTAAAATTTATGATAGCAGTCATGCTTAAATTTCGTTCTTTCAAAAGTCACCCGCCAAAGAGCTTGGAAATTCCGCGATAGATGCCTCTTTCGCTGAAATGTCGCGATTCAAGAAGGTTTTCCGGGAGCCGGTGACATTTCGAATGCTCGCAACGTCTCCTCGCATGATTTCACTCGGCGAAAATTTCGACGTTTTCGCGATAATTCAAGGAACGTCTGACGGAGCTCGCAACGGGGGTAAGCTGCACGCTCTTCTGCATTATGCAACGCGGTAAACGCTTAACCGTTGCACCGAGGAATTTCGAGCCAGACATTACTTAAGCTTACGAAAGCTGATGTTCCTTACACCCGCGCTTATGGGACCACCGCTTTTCCAAACTTCCTCGGCGAAATGAAATTTTTATCGGTCTCCGAGAAGCTCTCGAACGCAGCCGAGAATTTTGGGGTATTCTCTTTGAAATTTACATTCTTTCAGTTGTTCCATGCGCACGCACTTTATTGCTGAATAACAGAATAATTACCCCTATAACGGGTGTATGGTGCCTAGAAGACGTATAGCGAGGCCGTAAAAACTGCGAGAGCTCCGCAGTGTACAGCTTTGCGGTTTCAGAACAAGAGGTTTGGCAGTTTTTCTGGGAAGCAAGGTTTCCAGACCTCAGTCAGGACCGTGCAAAGTATGAGTTTTTCACTGACTGTTATACTAGAAGAGGGTAGCATTAGTTGAACGCGTTCATGATTAATATTATATTTATCTTGACTGAGTCTAGTTGCAAATTGTGTACGAAGATTCAGGTCGCAGAGGAGGTATCATTTATTATTTGTATGTTCTCAGACAAGTGTTTATTAACAAGGAAGGGTATTGGACCGTCCCCTCCCGATTTTTTAGCTGCGGATACTCAAGGTTAAGGGGTGATATCACCCCCTGAATATTGGCACTCCCATGGCTATCTCGAAAACTATTGACTATTTTTGAAAATCTTCTTTGCCAAATTATTGAACATGAAAAACCTTTGCAAAACTTTGCAATTTGAAGTATATCTTTATCTTTAGTGGTTTTCGAGATAGTCTTAAGTATACCAATTTTCAGGGGGTGATTTCACCCCTTAAATTTGAATATCCGCAGGTAAAAGAAATACGTGTCTTATTTTTGGCTATTCTACAAACCAGCAAAATTTCATCAAAATCGGGAGGGGACGGTCCAATGCCCTTCCTTGTAAGACAAAGAGTAAAGAACACTTGGACACAGTGGACGGATGAGTAATGAATATTTTTCTTGACGACTGTATGAACCAGTTAGAAATTTCAAAATGTATAAATAACATTGCAGAACCATAATTTTGTATTAAAACTTGAGAAAGGGAGAAATGAACGAACATTAACGAACCGGGTGCAGTGTTTAGATAAAACAGAGTTTAATCAAAACCAAGCTTTGTTCCTTCTGTAATATCACCTTCGCAATTCATTAAAAGCAGCCCGAAAGGAATTCAGCATTCTCGTTTCGCGTATCTCGATGGTCGAATTCCTTTCTGACGGTTTATTCGCAATCTCCGCGGGTTCATCGTCCAAGTGTTTGGTAGTGGAAAATGCAACGAACAGGAGAGGAGGAGGAGAATGCAAAAGAAGAGCGTATAAAAGGAAAAGACTATGTGGGTGGAGTGTGCGAGGGGGTGGAAAAGGGAAGGGAAGACAAACAAGGCAGCTTTATCGACTGGCCCCGGCATATTGGAAGCCCAGAGAGACCACACCCCCCTCGGATGGCTGTTGTTTATGCTCGTTCCATCGTCATTTTTTTCCCAACTCCTTCATAAAGTCAAGTAGGACAAACGGTTTCAAAAAACTGCGACACATTGTAGTACTACAGCGCGGAGAATATAGAATGTCACAGGGAAGAATTTAGAGCTGTGAGAGCATGTAGTTTTTGGATAGGAGAGCAAAATTGTTTGATCAACGAGGGTTCTAAACTGTTTAGCCCTTTCGCTGTTTAGTCCGTACAACGTACGGGCAAGGGGGAAGGTAGTGAGGTGCTAATAGCCGCTATACTGGCTCAGACATTCCGTACAACCTATTTTATAATAAAACCGCATTAATGATAGGTTTTCTCAGGTTTTCACTGTTTGTTTCATTTTATTAATACGTGTAAGTTTAAAATTTCGCCGAACTTAATTTCCTTTGCCTAAAATGTAGTTTATTTCATTACTCTTTCATAAATAACTTCGAGCAATGTCTCATTAAAAAACTAAAATCAGTAAAATAAACAAGAAACAATAGTATTAAAAGCGGCTAGAAAATATGAAGTATTATAGACAATAAAATTTGCAAAGGCAAACTGAATTCAACCTGAAGAATTTACATTGCAATTGTGAATTTCACACAGAAATTGTCGTTGAAAACGTGGAACAAATTCAGTACAGGCGTACCTCTCGATCATGATAAATAAAACAGTGAAAGGGTTAAATGTTAATAGAAAGAAGTCACCTTGAGGTACCAAATCTAACGATGAGTGTGCCTAAATTGTACCTACTTCATTACAACGCCATCCAACATAAGAATAATAAGCCCCCATTTATTTAAAGAAATCTTTAAAAAAAAAAACAAATTTTCCTCGATCGTCCTTCGTCCACGAGGTTGAACTTCTTCGAGACGACGAACAACATCGTCGAACCGGAAGCGGACGTACCACCGGTCCCGTATATTTTCCGGTCAATTCGGGTTAACGATTCGGCACGCCGCGAAACATATAGCCGGTAATGAATACCGGCAATTACGCAGGTGGTGAAGTAAACAGCGTGAATCAGTGATTTCCGTCCATTCGCGCAGCATCGTAATTCTTCGAGGTATCGATGTCATCGTGGTCGAGGCATTGTGATCGCTGTGTTGGCCGTGCAGACAGGAGACCTGAATTATTCCCGGCTGCGGTTCGATGAAAATTTATCGCCCCGATCGATCGATTGGTCGACTATTCTATTAACCCTTGCACCCTGCATTAGCTCGGCTATCATACAGTGGACCAACAACGAAATTGTGCGTCCTCGAGGTCATGCATTTTTATCGAATCTGACCGACTGTTCGTAGGTACCTCATATTTTGAGAGCTGGGAAGCATTTTTGAAGAATTGCTTACACAGAGCTTGGCAAAATTCCCTCTCGCAGCAGCAGACAGAGGATCATGAGTAATTGGAAAAATAATCGGATTATTCGTACTTGGACTCGTGTTCCAAGGGACACGTGTCACGTATTAAAGGGGAACAACCTGTTGGAGGGAATAAAAGCAGAGAAAAAATCTCGTTCCAGAGCGATTAATTTTATTCTCCAAATCCAATTGCCTTTCATTAATTTCAACAGCCGGCGATTTCAATTCGATGCGATTCGTGCAGGAGCACGGAACTGAATTTTTATTCCGATTTTGATACGCGATGATGATCGATTTTATGTGTTTTTACTCTCCTTGTTGATCCTCGACGGTGAATAAAATTTTCTGCTTTAAGTTTCATGAGAAAGAATTGAGGTACAGATAGTTCAGATGATTTGACAATTTTTTGTTTATAGAATTCTGAGTTTTCCTGGTCATTTATGATGTGAAAATACAGACAGTATTTAACAAATTCGTGTCTAGAATCTCCAGACAACAGTTTACAAATTCTAAAAGTTTCAAAAATTAAACCATAAAATTCTCCATTAATAATAAGAGCAGTAGCAGGTAACTGTTACAAAATTGTAATAATTTAGCTACATTCGAATGGTGCGTCGAATCTCTAAAACAGAACTGCACAGAATTTTACACACGCTTAAATTGAAGGCACTGAATTCACTGACAAATGAAATTTCATCGGGGAACACCGGGTGCAAAGGGTGGAACAATGGGTGCAAGTTTGATGAATTTCATGGAGAAGTCGTTCAGATGTTTGTAATAAAAAGAATCGAAGCATAAACAGCACGTATGCAGCGGAACGCACCGTTGAACACGGGATGCATCGCACCGTTTTCAACCGGAAAATCGTCCGGGTCGATCAATCGATTTCCCCTCGAAACGGACTGACCTTCCGTACGACCCTCGTTTCTTCCTCTTTCGATAAAGTGCGATAGCCCCAGACAACTTTACCTTTTCTTTCACCGTTATTTCCTGGAAAGCCACCAATTAAATTGCATATTTAATTCTTCCTATTCCATCAATACATCGCATTTAATGAAACCACTATTTTACAAAATTTCGAGTTTCGTTTAAAGGGAGTCTAACTTGAGCTTTAAGTTTAGGGAACTTGTAAGTGTAATCAAATTCTGGAATATTAGTTAACGATGCTTGGTCACTGTTATAAACAGTCGCTTTAGACATTTTTAAGGAGTTTCATATCGACAAATTGACTATGATTTCCTTACAAGTTGTTTCTAAACGAGAAACATCACGATTTGATCAGAATAACTTTTAACAATATTATTTGAAGGTCAACATATAGTGCATAATTAAATTTGTAACCCTTTCCTCTATAACGTTACAGCAACAAAAATATGTCGTTCCTTTTAACAAAATATAAAGGAGCGTGAAATCTTGAAAAACATAATCTGGAGGTGAAAATTTTGTCGACTCACCCTGTACAATTTCTGTTGCTGTTACTATGAAAATTGTTCCAAAGACAATTATACCCTATCAGTAAATAAAACAAGGAAAGCACGCGTGGCAGGGTCGATAGCGTATTCTCGATAAAGGGGGTGGTTTAATTATTTCGATAGAACGTTGCTGGCCGTGTTAATTGCTCGAGACTCGGAGTGCATTTGGAATTTTTAATCGGGCCGATAGGACCGCCGGACCATCCAATTTCCAGCTCGGATGGCGAGCCAGAAACGTCCGTGGAACTACTTGCACGATTACTGCGTCGGTCGCTGATACTTCCGGAGAATATTATAGCTTTCGAATGACGTGCACGTGCAACGACGTAGTTTCCATCGTACGTTCAGTTTCTTGCCCCTGATTTTTCTGAAGAATATTTCTAATCAATGTACCGTCTACAATTATTTTTAGGATATTTTTAATGGAAGCCTTCCTACACCCGGACACTTGTTCATTTTCAGCAAAACGATGATTAGAATGCGGATACAATATATTGGCTTGATTTTATTATTTTATGTTATTATATTTTTATATATTTTATGTTAATATAATACCTGAATATGATATTAATAATATACACGTATAATTTATACGCATATTTGAAAAAACAAGAGTGTGCGTGTAAGTATGTTTCTAATGCATCTCTGACTCGATCGGACGATAATGTCTACATACTTTTCGTTTGTTTTGGAAGTTCTGCCCGAAATTAAAGAAACACGTATGGAAGAAGTTAGAAGAAGGTTGGAAAGAAATTAGTACCGAAGTATTAAAACATTTGTATACGATTAATTACTTATGTTTGGTAAGAGTTTTGACGTATGATTCGAATTACGTACTCTCTACATTACAAACAATTAATAGGTACGGCAAAACTGACGTTTAGGGAAGGCAGCCCCGATGACCTTGACCTTGACATATGTTATCAAGGACACCTTCTTCAGTAATGCTCAAGAAGTTTTAGCCGTCGCTCGTTATTGTTTACAAAGTTATTAATTATTAAATATAGAACACGAAAGGAGATCCATTTTGCAACAAAGTTGATACATGTCGCAACACTTGGTCATTACTGAATGAAAAACCCGCTTAAAACTTCAACACATGGCCCTGCGCTCCCACCAAAAAAAGATCCAACCCAACCTAACTCATTCTTGAATTAAATTCAGGATAGGATAGTTTGAGCTCCGTAGTGTCCTTATGGAGTTCCCGGAGCCCTCCCTAACACGCCAGAGGATTGGTCACCGTGGAGGTTTTAGTGGATAAGAATCCCACACTACCCAGGACATGGGGGGGGGGGGGGGGGGGCTAGGGTGCCTTTTGAAGGTTTCCTCCACGTAAAAAAAAGGGACAGAAGAGTTTGATTTATCCCAAGAACACATTAGGTTAGGTTAGGTTAGGTTATTTCGGGGTGGGGGATGGGAGTGCAGGGAGAGGGACTCCCTAATCTGTCCTTGGGATAAATGAAACTATCCCATCCTGAATTTAATTCAAGAATGAGTTAGGTTGGGCTGGATTGTTTTGGGGGAGAAAATTTCTACTCACATCTTTCATTATTTAGGGTAAATGTACTAGTAGTTGACGCTTATATTCAGTCACGAAAGATAAGCTTTCTATTAAGAAAATGTTTTTTAATACTGCGCTAATTGAAAGCTTATTCGCTCTAGTGTGAAAATTTATAACTACTTTCATTGCAATGCATCGTGGGTGTAAATGTTTCAGTTGAAAGTTTCTAAACTTTCAAATCCTGTTACACGTATTTGGTGTTTAATAGGCACAAAATACCGATTTTGTTAATTCATAATGTAATTCAAAACCTTTTTCAGTCTATGTATCTATATGTATATATTTTGTGTATTAAACAATATTTTTGTATGTTATAGTTCTTTAAAATGTTCTGTATGTGTTACATAGGTAATTTTATCGCATTTCATTTCTTGAATCTTGTATTTTTGTTTTCAAATAATCATTTGTATTTTATTTTGTGTGGTGACAATTACTAGCCCATGAACCTGTTAACTACTAGTGCCTTCAGAAATTCGATGTGTCAACTACTGGTGCAATTTGGAGGGTTCAATTTTTTTTTAATAAAACTTTATTATAGGATTATTTGTCAATGCAATGTAATGAATTCAATTCATTTAAAAACAGCTGACGAATCAAGTTATCCATCTACAAAATTGCTTACTAAAAATAAAACTTTGTGATAATAATTACAATGGGAAATGAGTCTTATAGTGTCAACTACTAGTACATTTATCCTGGTTTCTATTATTTTTTATTTTACGCGGTAGCAATGGAAAGTTTCATTTTCTCCAACAAAGTGCATTTTGCCAGGAGGAAACAACAGGAGAGATTACGGTAACGCAGCCGGAATTCCGTACAAGCGAGAAATCTTTGAAATATATTTCTCCGTGCGGCCGGAAACCCGCTCCATCCACGATCTCTCTTTCATCCGCTGGGGACTTCCGGTAGACGGGGATGCTACTTTCATCCAGTGGAACACCTTGCCGGGTTTCCTTCTTCTTTCACGTGAAAAAAAATTGTAAAAAATGTACCACCCCTTTGTTATCTCGCCGCCACATACCAGAAACAAGAAAATTTATCTTCAGTGCCGACGTATTACCGAGCGAACAACTATTTGCACGAGGTATAGTGAAATATGTGGAGCGTTCCAGTATTCGCAGGCACACCTGTCGGACATAACATTATTCAACGATATTGTTGTGTATCATGTCACAGTAACACCGTTTATGTAAATATTTGTGCATCAGCTGCAGGATCTTTTCTATGTTCACCCCCTTTTTATCGATCTAGCGTGTTTCTTGTTGAGTTTAAAATTATTGTATTAATTCCACTATAACGATAACCTCAGAGTCGAATTTGGACTGGTAGAATAATTACGAGAGAATTGGTTTTTGGGGGGATTTTGAAAAAGGATTGTGCATTGATATTGACTTTGCATTAATTGATTTCAAATTTCCAGGCAAACTAACGTTACAGCGATAGTATGCGAGTGTTGTATGAAATAATTAAATATTTATACCCTTAACAGGATGTATTCATAGAAAACCATTTTGAGGCGTCTGACTATATGCGGAATTTTTCACTTCCGCACAGAACATGTTAGGGTAACTGCATCAGTAGTGTACCTATAGTTGAAATTTTTGAGGAGGTTAGTCAAGTCAAAGAAAAATATCTTCTTTTGTAGCTATTAAATGTAAACATGCATGTGTTCATTCCTGTCAACTACTAGTTTTTTAGATTGTTGTGTCAACTACTGGTGCAGTTTGCAGGGTTCATTTTGTTTTTAATAAAAGTTTATTATAGGATTATTTGTCAATACTAGTGAGTTTAATTAATTTAAAAACTGCTCACGAATCAGGTCATCCACCTACAAAATTGTTTACTAAAAATCAAAGACTGTGATAATAATTACAATGGGAAATGAGTCTCATAATGTCAATTACTGTACATTTACCGCATACATTGAGTTAAAGGAATTTAACCCTTTGCTCTCCAAGCAGTTTTTGATACGATCAACCAGCAACTCCAACATACTTTTGTAGTGTCAGTTTTTAGAAACCGTAAGTTCTGATTTGAGAAGAAAAAATGGTAAATGTTTATGGATTTGTTTACATTGATTTTGATCAAATTCAAAAGTAGCTTTAGAAGACATTTCCAGTGTGCATTTTTGACACGCTGGGCTGTGATGCAAATTTCGAATCTCCCCATAACGGAGCCAATGGAGTTATGAAATATATTATGAGTATCCCCATAGCGGAGTTAGCGGAATGCAAAGGGTTAATTAAAGGAAGGCGATTTCGAGATCTAAAAGAACAGCACTACAAATCAGCAGATTCAGACAGTGTGCGGCAATCGGTAGATTCAGACTACACATTAAAATTAGTACATTCAAGCAGCATACTTCGGTCAGGACGTGACTGTTCCAAATTCTATTCAATCGCTATGTGCTTACATTGTCTCTAATGCGTTTCTTTTATTGCAAAATTCTATCGATGGACGTCATGTTTAATGAATTGTTGTAAAAATGATTCTGGCGGTCTTTTGACGATTACGTTGCGAAAAATGGAACATAGCCGGCGGATGATGGGAACAATGAGCGGGCCACAAAGCAACGTCGGAGTCCAACAATGGTTTTCGCGAACGATTAAAAACGTGGCTCGCGTTATAAACGAGAGAGAGACAGAGAGAGAAAGAGTGAGAGAAAAAGCGAGTAGCGACGGGGACGGGTCTCGAAATCGAACAAGAAACGCGTCCCCACCTATGAGGCCATAAAAATCTACGGTAACCGGCAGGAGGGTCATCTTTCTTGTTCACCTGTTTTTACGATCCCCACGGGGAGCTCGCGTAAACTGTACCGACTAATCGTAAATATCGTTTTTAAGGGACGTCAACGAGAATTCGGAAAACTAGTGCTATAAATCGAGAGTTTTGTAGCAACGGTGCTAGCAATTTCAGTTGTCGAGCTTGTTCGACTCCCCTTGCAATTAGACTTACACGGGACAGCATGCAATTGACGTACGCCGACTTTAGTGCAATTTGGATACGATATAGAACTCGAGAAAATATTCGATACGTGTTTTTTCTTATCAACAAACATCCATGTCGAAGGGGTAAAAACAGCCGCCATTGTTTAGGTCGATAAAGCTGTATTATTGAATATCTCCGAAAGTGTTACGTATAGACAAAAAATTGAATATGTGAATCGTGTCTGTTTAAATGCCAAATTCCACCGTGAAGGAGATTTTCGAAAAACTTATTTCTGGAACGTTGAGTGCCACAGTGGAAACTCCCACATCTAGTCAGACACGTTGTAATGTTCTGTTTTTAATATAAATCGAGAACGAAAGAAGCATGTAGTATTGAAATTATATTATTACTATAATATCAGTACACTAAACTCCCGTATAACGCGAGTTCCTACAACGCGGATTTCTACAACGCGCTAAAGATATTGCGACGACTTTTTTCATATAACGCGATTCTCGTACAACACGCTATACAATAAAATACGGGAATTCCCCGTTTACTTTAGTCGAGCATAGCATAGCTTGTTATCTCCATGGTTACATGGCGATTTCCTATAACTCGATTTCATACAACGCGTAACGTATTAACCGCGTTATACGGGAGTCTACTGTATTGTCCAAAATCGCATAACAATTGCTAGGTATGAAACTAAATGATTTAGTAAGTGAAGGCGGTTGACTTCGACCTCAGTAGGCGGCACCTCGCCAAAAAATCGAGTGGCTCGGAGACGCCGGCAACGGACGTGTTAAAGAATACAGTGGATTCCGCTTATTTGGGGCACCGGTTAATCGAGGCTGCCGTTTATTTGGGACAACGCTCAAAGGACAGACCCTAATCGAATAAATAGCCCTAATTTTCTTCACTTAATTGGGACTGCGTGCCGCTTATTTGGGACAGATGACTGCAGTACTCTATGAGAAGATAGCAAGTGTTAATGTTCACTTATTTTTCTTAATATGTTGTGCATTTTGTTTCAATTGGATTTTTTAGAAGGACTTCGTGCGTATTCGTGGACAGTCCATGAATGATATTGCTGATTATTGACAAAGAATGAAAATAGCTCTGCATGAAGAATATCTATATACATATTAGATACAGTAAAAGTTGGATAACTGCCTGCATCGATCTACTGCGTAACTGCCCGCCTTGGGTCCCGATTTGCAGGCAGTTATCCAACTTTTACTGTATTTGGCTCTGATTTATTCTGAAAATATTTAAATAAACACTTCATTCCTCACTTAAGCTATAGTTTGTTTGTTTTATATCATTTTAACTACTGTATTTACCTATGTGATATTTCGCATAATTCGGACAACCGCTTAATCGGCCTAAGGGCCCCTAGTCCTAATGTGTCCTAACTACCCGGAATCCACTGTACTATTATATATCATGTTTGCAAAGAACTATTTTCATCAGGATTTGTATACGCTACAACACCCACAAAAAAACACACGGATAAATTAGAATGTTTCGTTTCACCCAGAGTGATTGCGAATTAGCATAGGAAATTTGCATTTTCAAATGTCTCGGATGCGTGCGGCTGTTCTCGTCGATCAACGGGCCGGAATAAATGAAACGGGTCTAAGACGGCGAGAGAGGTTAGGTATCGCGGCACGATAAAGAAATTAGCGACACGAAAGTACCGAGGCAAATACGCGGGAACGAACGCGGTAATTAGCGGTCGAGGGTGAAAAATGGCTCTCGAGCGAAATTTCTCGGCACGGTTGTTGCCACTGCGAGATCGTTTCAGCGGAATTGTTTCGTTCCGATCGGGCCCGTGATTATTCAACGCGGCCGACTTACAATTAGGGATAATATACGATGCAACAGCGGCGGTTAAATGGGCTTTCGGTGTTCCGTAGTCAGGAAAATCTCGAAAATTTATGGCCCCGGGACCGTTCTACGGCCGATATTTCCATGCATCCTGATCGAACATGCTACACCGTTCCAACGACACGCACGAGACTCTGCTAAATGTGAAAATCGCCGAGTGGCTATCGCTCGCAATATTTCGATCACACCGGCTGAATATCGTCTGAGCTAGACTAATCCCTTCGGTGTACTCAGGTCATATAACCCTTTTAGTGCCGACCGAAAAGTTGAACCTGAGCGAAATGTGCCGAGCTAAACTGATGTAGTTTGGTAAGGTTTGAGAAAAAAGTTATAAAAATTTAGTTTTAAATAATACAAAATTACAAAATTGAAAAAGGAACATATTAAGGACTAAAGAAACAGTGAATTAATGATTAAAGTATTTCAATATTTGTTCAACATTATATGAATAATATTTATTTAAAATTATAAAGAAAATTCGAAAAGTTAGTCACCTTTTATAAACAGCATTTACAAATAAAAAACATCGTCACTCTGACATAGTTTGACATAGAACAGGTAATGTAAAACATAAACAACGTATATTCAATTATTTATAACAATAATCGTAGTTCGGCACTAAAAGAGTTAAACTAAAATTAAAGTTGCTAAATATTAGTTAGATTCCTCTACAGCTACTATGAATATTATTTAGTGTAAGGCTTCGTTCACATTGGTTACATTGGTTACCAGTTACTGATACAAATAGTTTGCCTGACTAGTCCTCACGGCAAGTAGGCGTTTACACACGAAAGTGTTACTTTCCTTGTCAATATCAGTTCTGTTTTCCTGATTTTGCCAATAAAATAATATCATATGTATGTTCACCCGTAGCCGAGATATTTTCAGCATGCGTTTCAAAAATACGGTCTTGAGAAAAACGCTTTTAAAGTTTTACATATTGTTACATTATTATTCTCAGTATTATTCTGTGTGAAATCACCGATGCACAGTTCCAACAAAGCGTCTTTACTCAGATTGTTGTAAATTGGATTAATAGCATCCAAGACACCGTTAAGAAGAACTTTGTAATCGTGTTTAAATTCATGTAATCGACCGTTGGCATTTGCACACTAGGGGTTTATGTACCCTTTTAACAACGTCTTCACTGTCGCGGTGTCAGTACTACCCTACCCGAAGGCGTTTACATTGGACTATCTGAAAGATTAGTTGTCCGCACAGTATGAAATTTAGATAGGTATAGTGAGGGAAGTAGTGGTAAGTAAATAGCCTGGTCAGCTATTCACTTTCCTGTCCTCGCTACTATGCAAGTACTTGTACCAGTCACGTTCCCGTATGGTTTACACTGTGTTAGTAGCTGCTTGCAAGTTACTGGTACAAGTTACTTACCAATGTAAACACCTACTTGCCCCGAGATTGGGGGCTGGCTAGCTACTTGCACCAGTTACTGGTAACGTACAAGTAACTTACCAATGTAAACGTGGCCTAATCGATGAATCGTGTAGGTAAGCTTCACACTTGTATCAAAATATCTATTACAGTAGCCGTTTAGGTACCATCCACATAGAGAAATCCTAATAGTCACCACGTAGGAACCACTGGTTCTCGTTGTACATCAGACTTTTTGTGTCGTGAATGTTTCGTATGTATTACGAGCCCCACTTGAATATCAATTTAATGCTTTGGCTTTGAGAGGGTTGTGAATTGTACGCGCTGATAGACGTTTCCCATTTATCAGATCACTCGAAGGGACGAATCGTCAATTTTATCGCAAGAAATCGTTAGAAAAATCGCAATGCAAGGGTTTAGAGACCGATTGAATCGTTGTTTGTGTACCCTTGGGTCAAATCATCAGAGATGCTCCGTTCAGGATCAGATTTGATGTAAAAAGCTTGCATTCAGCATCTTTGAGTCATTTTGAAATCGCAAGCAGTCTCTGTACGCGTTTGCAAAGAATCGCGAGAAACAGCGTAAGAAGCTCGGAAGAAGCTCAGCAAGCTAATAAGAACGTCAAAGGGGACGCAGCCATGGAACTGGCTGAGGAACTTTTCTTTCGAGTTTGTTATATTAGAAGGAAAACGATGTTGAAAGACGATTCTTTTGATGGCCGTGATGAAAGAAGAACGACGAGAATGTTTCACGCGGGTCGCGTGCAGCTCCTTGATTAAATTTTAATCAAGCCTTAATTACCGAGACCCGGGTGAATCTAAATCGCGAAAATCTCCTCTTGCTTTTTCTTCCGTTTGTCCGTTTCTCTTCCCTCGGACTTGGAACTCTCTGTCGCTTCTGGAAACAGAGACGCGTCTGCAGTTTCAGCTACCCCGAAACAAAAACAAATCTATTTCATTAGTAAAAAAAGGAATATCGACATTATCCAATGATTTCAAATTTCGAGATATTTTCCATTCACAGTGATATACGGGGTGTCCCCGATTTTTTCCACTAGATTGTGTCATTATATTCTACGAGAAGAAAGAAGCAAAAAGATGTTATACAAATATATGCCCCAAAATGCTCAGTAAAAGAATTATAACAAAAATATGAAATGTACAATGAACGTCTGATAAGAGAATTAAAAATGTATTCATTAAAATGAAACAGAAACAAGACGAAATTCGTATGATAGTAAATGCATTTGTATTGATTAAAATAGTCGACATTTTTAAATAAAACAATAGTAACAGGTTATTAATAGACTATGGGTATTTCTGCAATTCAATGGACAAAGACACGTGGCAAATGTATATTTCTTTTTATGAACTCACTCGTGCGCTAACAGCCAGCACAGTGGCCTCGACATTTGCTCGTCACTCGAATTAACCTTTTAACTGGGCCGTCCTGTGATAAGGAGTGTCTATTGTTTGTAATTAAAAACGAATAAATATGAGGTAAGTTGTCTTGTCCATCACAGAGACACTTTGAAATGACGAGTTAAAGCGGCTTCTTCCATCAACTGGTTTAAATATTTTTCAGCAAATACTGTGAGAACAATTAACAGGCGTCTTGCTTATGGCAGAGCAATTTTCACAGGACGAGTTAACTCGTCTTCCCCAGTTAAAAGGTTAATGTAAAGAAATTCAGAGTGCAGTCTGTATCGATCCAAAACTGAATGTAAAACTGTTCTTGGAAGCACGAACAGGGGCACGAATGACTAACAAAGCACTTGCTAAGGCGATAGAGGCAACAATAAAAAAGCAGTGCACAAAAGAAGTCGATGATCGTTGTCTCAGCAATTTTCATCCAGCACTCGAGCACTCCAGTGAAAGTCAAATATTTTGTTCGACTTCTGGAGCGTCGATCGCTCTAGCTTCTCGAGCTAAATCGAGTGGCTCGTTGTCACAGCGAGAACAGCGTAGGAGAGCATTCGAAAAAAGCAGCGAACGGTGAGTTGAATCGATGTGAATCGAGGTATCCGGCAATTCGCCGGCGAGCATCGAGCCGGCACAGCAGCTTCTTTCTTTTCAGACGTTTTCCACGGGCGCTCAATAAATTTTCAACGACATCAGCGTAAAAACGTCGCCGGCATTGTCTCGGGTGAAACCGGGTCGCTCGAATCCACTGACCGACGCGCACACGGTGAATCCGGCACGTTTCGCAACAATTCCTTGTCGAGACGAGCATCGTTTCCAGGCAAAGTGTTCTCCTTTTGATGAATTTTCAGATATCTCGAGCCACTCAGTATACACAGGTGTCAGAAAGAAAAAATGACTTCAGGACGTTGCGGGGCAGATAGTACTCGCGAAATGCAGGAAAGAAGTTTTAATAAACGTGGGTCGAAAGATTCATATTGTCGGAGTGGTAAATTCTTCGTTTTCATTTATCTCGCCATTTCTGCTTCATAAAGAAGAGAAACAAAAAGGAATTCTCTAAACTCTAAAATGTACAGACGGTTTTCTACACGTTCTTCCATTTGCACACATTCTCATATCACAGAATTATGAACTCAATTTTTTCAGCTTTAAAGGCGCAAATCCACGCTGAGACATTTCATGAGATTTTCATCTCATGAGACCAAAGTCGCAGCAACAATTAAATGCAAATATATGTGTATACATACACCCCTGTCCATAAGTCATGGGACACCTTGCTATTTCTGAATAAACCTGGATTACGATGTAATAGAACTGGTTACTTATTTCGATATCAACGGTTCATTTAAAAACATTTATGTTTACACAACATATTTTTAATGATATGGTTAGTATTCTGTTATAATTGATATAAAAAAAAACCGAAATAATTACAGTACAGTTCAAGACCAGTTTTTCAATGCGTTAGATTTGGGCGACATTTGGGAGCATACATTAGTGAGCAAATTTTAAACTTGATACATATATATAATTTTCAATATATTTTAACATTTAGAAATTGTATTCAGTGTATATAATCTGTAAATAATCGGTTGATTCAATATAGTGGGTGTTTATTAATTTTAATTTAAACGTAAAGCTGAAATTAGTAAGTGCCCCATAACCTATGGACGGGAGTGTATGTATATGCAAAGATTTTTGTCTTGTGATAGGAAAATCTCATCGTGGATACCCAGCTTAATGACGGCTGAAATACCGGTTGAATGAAAGTAAGAAGTAAGGATGAAGATAGGGTTCTTTAAAGGATAGGATAAACAGAACTAACTGCGTATATAATTTCCTCTTGCCGCGATTGGCTTACTGTGATTTATATCCCGCAGTGTATATTATTTTATAGCTTTTAGAAAAATATTCAAGTCGATATAAATCGATAAGCATGGTATTAACGGGCGCACGTGCTATATTTTTCCTGCTTTACAGAACGATGATGAAACTACGATAGGAGAATGTTTCCATTTTCCCTCCTTCCATTAAGGATCGACGATAACGCGGAGAAACACGATCCAATGTGTTTTTTCCATTTTCCATCGCGTTTGAATTATTCGATGCACGTCGAATGAAATGCAATTTCATTCTCTATAACCGTGTAACGGTGCATTTGGGAATTTCAACGCGAACAAGTTCGATGTCGCGAATACGCTGGAGATACGAGCAAATATGTATCATGCAAAGGGTGTCGCAGAAGTGATCACAAACTTCTCCGTACCTTTGTAACATAAAGAGATTGTTTGCTACAGATGTATTCCATTGATCGAGACGATGCATGTTTTTGGTAGATATTCAGCGCGAATTTTCGAATATTTTTATTAGGTCATCGCATAAACAATGTCGTTTCGAAAAAATATAATAGTCATCGACACACCGACCATTTTTTTCTGTAACAACGTTCCATTTTTCGACTGACTTTTTTTCCACTTTTTATTCCTCCTCCAAGAAATTTTCTTCTCGAACTAAAAAATTCAGTCACCGTTGATTTTAAAGCGTCATCCCACACGAGATGACCCGATATTTTCCTGCGAACGAAAGAATCCATTTATCGAGAGGTCGGTGCATTCACGCTGCTCTGTGTAGCAACAGTTTTATTGTTTGTATAATTTACGGTATCGTGAAAGCGATAAGCGAGCAATTTTTCAGGGCAATCGTTATCCCGTACGGTTCTTTTATGCATCATTCGCGCTAATGGAATGAGTGTGCATTTTACGCAATTTTTTACGAACCGACGTATCGATTCAGCCGATGCATACGAAACGAAGGGGTTCGTAAACGGTTTGGATCGTTTTACATTATATTTATATGGATACTTTTTAACAAACTTGCGGAATTCAGAGAAAGAGACGACGATGTTTTCTCAATTGAATTGTCAGCGCTGCGAAATTCTACTGCGAGCGAAAGCTTCGAAGTGTAAATTTTCGAGAAAGCGATTCGGTCGGAGTTCGACAAGACCGTGGGTTCGTTAAGGGAAAGCTCCCGGGAAGCGATGGCGGAACGCGGCAAAAACAGGGCTTCCTTTTCCCTCCTAATTGACACAGGGCTCGGTTAAAGTGCTGTTCAAAGGCATGCAGCCGATTCGGTATGCACCCCGTGCACGCCAGCAGGGGTTGTTAACGCGCGTGTTCAGACTCGTAACGGAAAAAAACGGCGACGCGAAGGAGTTCGATGCAAAGAGTTCAGATCGCATGAAACGGATCCGAGTCGACACAAAGGAAACTCGAACCTCCCTGTGCCGAACATACATCGAAATATACTGACTCGAACTAGACTTTTGTTAACAATTGCATCGCTTTCAGCGTTTAATTAAAGAGAATGCAGTAGCATCGTAATAATGAATGTTGTATCGTTTTGTTTCAGGCTCGACCAGCCGGTGACCAGCTCGACGTCCGGAATGGACAGCAAAAAGGTACAATAAAATTATACATTTACTGTTCTATACTTGTCATGTCTTGATCTATGCTGCACTTAACCCGGGAGAGGTTTTTCACCTTGTGAAAAATTCTCTCACGTTTGTTGAGGATGCTTCATATCTTTATTACTTCTAATACATCAATTCCCTAAAAAGTGTTTCTCTATGTTCTCAATAACATGTACGCATACATCTTTGTCAATAAAACAGCAAATAAAGTGAAAAATAAACAAAAGTCGCAATGTGAGAGACATTCTCACGGGACACCTCTAGCGTGACATAAATAAACTACACTTCTGCCGGGTTAAATGATTTTCCAAGTACCCAAATGCCGCATGGAGGGTACCCAAAGTACTTGCACGTCGTTTAAATCGAATAGGGCGCAAACGATTTTTCTAGTAGCCAAACGACGTTTCAATGATTTAAAAGGAATGTGTGTCCGTGTGAATACTCCATTGATATCCGATCTAAAACTGAAATCGAAGCGAAACGGACAGGACGATTTCAGTACATGGTTCCGTGTGAAACTGAAATCACTACCGAATCGAAACCCGATCGAAATGAAAGCGAACCAACGCCGAAACTATATGGATACGCCTGTCTGAAGCAGAGTCAAAGTTCTAATTAAGTAAACCGCTCAGCTGCACCGTTTTTAAATTGCTCCACCAGCGCAGTCGGACCGAAAAATTAACGAACTGCTTGAAACGATATTTTCTTTGAAATTTCACGAGGCAGGTCGTGGAAATTCGATGGTGATCGAATCGGTGCTCGCGATGGTTCATCAAAGAAGACAGCAAACAGGCAATTACCAAGGGAAATGGTTTAACTGCAAACGCTTAAAGTTCTCAGTTAATTCTCCGAGATTTCTGCATTAACTCGGTTCCCTTATCGCGTCGACTTAATCGCGTTAACTTCAAACGACATCGTTAAACGACACTGCGACTCTCGTATCGGTCCAGGGGAAACCTTTACAACCACGATAAACCACTACCGTCTCTCTTCTTCCATGTAGATATCGATTCCAGCAACTTCCACCGAACTATATTACGTTCACCGTGAATGCGAACTACCTCCACTTCCGTCAGCATCCCGCTGATACCAAATTCGAGAATCTATTATGCTGTTTGCAATTTTACAACAGAAACGGCTGGATTATTGTTACTCGCGACATTGTTGTTGGCAATAATAATAGAGTCGACGCGACTCGAGATTTCAAAATACAGTAGGACCTCGATTAACCGGCTTAATCGGGAGACAAACAGCCCGGATAAATCGAGGTCCGAGGGAAAATAGCTAAAAACGTATTTTCTGTACCAGAATAAACTCTTTATTCTTAGAAAATGTATTTCCTTTTATAATATAATCATAACCAAATATATATCTGCTTAAATTTTATCTACCTTTTTAGTTTTGCACTTGTGCTTTATTATGCTTTTCACCATCACTAAACTTTCTGTTAGGTTACATATAAATAGAAAAGAATCGTAAGGTATGCACAAGCGTTTGTTGTTAGTAAATAGGAGACACTGGATAACCGAGACCACGGATAATCGCGATCTGGTTAGTCGAGGTTCTACTGTAATTCGAAATTGTAGAACTCTGGCTGAAGTCTTACGGATCGAAGTGATATGCGACGAAACAAATCTTGTGTTGCAACTATGAACGTTAACCCTTTGAACACCTAATTTTTTTTCATTTTCTTTTCAATAACTCGCTATTATTGTGTCCCCAAAGTGTTTCATTCGAAATGTACTTCAAAAGACAGTTGGTTGATAGGAACCAATTAGGTACAAACAATCATGTACCTGAACACTTCAAGGATTTTTTGTTACCAAAAAAGGTCATATACATGTAATATTGCTTATCTAGGTAAAAAGAAAATATTAAGAAATATACTACTTATTTAAACTGGCAATTTAAAAATACCGAGTGTGACTCGACATAGGAGTACCTGTGAATAAAGTCGATGTCGAGTCACTCGACAAAGGAGTTCAAAGGGTTAATACTATGAGCAAGCATGTAAGTTTTAGAAATATTCAGTGACTGGAATGTAATTAAATGCTACGAATCGTTAAAAGATTCTAAAGAGCATCGGTAACATTAAAATAAGAATATACATAATGCACCTTAACCAGATTCGATAGTTTACGCTGCAGCGCCTAAAGCATTAAACAGTTCAACGCAGTGGGGTATAAACAAAAATGAAGCAACGTCCGTTCAACGAAAGTGCTTTAAAACTCTGTAATTTTATGTATAAACAAATTCTCTGAAGTCTATTAAGTTGTGTCTCCGCAAACGTACAAAAACGAAGGAGTATAAATCATTTTGGCAAACAAATTTTGCAACTCACAGCTAGGAAAGTTAGCAAAGACATTGACGGACGGGCTGAAACGAGCGCAAAACAGAACTTTCGCGCACGCCTTCTACGAAAAGTTAGCGAAGTCTCGTTTACGCGAGAGCACACGATGCGAAAAAAAAAAACAGACAGAGGAGAGTTTTTGGGCTAGTTTTTCCTGCACCGCGAAACGAACTTTCCGGAGGATCGTCCGTTAGAATGCCTCGGTTCATCCGCACTTTCGAACCCTACCTCACTGATTCAACGAATCGCTTATGCGAATCTCTGCCCCTTCCACTTTCTCCAAGTTATGAGGGATAGAAACAGTCATCCTAAAGAGGATTATAATTATAGGATTATTAGAGGAAAGTGACCAAATATGGAATAGTATACCTAATATGGAATAGTGTCATTTTTAAAAATCTGACAAATGAATATCTGTTAAACGGCTATAGGTTATCTTATTCACTCACTTTGGTATCGCACACGTTGTGATTTTGTAAATATTTCCTCGTCTTTGTAAATATTGCCCATTACCTATTCTCATGTTCCCCATTATTCACCTTAGTATGTAAGAAAAATTCGTTTATTACGCTAGCTTCCTTTTTATTGGCGTTTTTGGGGAATATTTGTAAAACAATATAAATAGTTCCTACGTTGACGAAATCAGTATATAGATGAACGTAACTAAAACGAAAACGAACGATAAACTATCGTAATATTCCTCGTGATACTAACTCAGTAAACGAAAGACTGAACTAACAAGGGAACACCGCGAACGCTAACTCGCGGATTGAAATTAAACTTTTTGGGTTTATAGAGTGATCCAAGGTAAGAATAACGGTATGTTTCATTCGTACCCAATCGCTCTTTAAGGGTGTGAAAACTAACCTCAAAGTCAAATAGGTACTCCCACTTTTTCGCGTACAACTCTTAAAGTATAAGAAATAGAAAAAAATGTTTCAAACGAAAGTTTAATGGTACAATAAGCGCTATAAACTTGCCTTAACAAAATTTTGAAGTTTCTTTTCTTAAAAAAAGAATTTGACCTTACGTAAAGTAACTTTACTTTTACGCAAGTTTATAGCGCTTATTGTACCATTAAAGTTATATGCGAAAAAGTGGGAGGTACTATTTGGCTTTGAGGTTAGTTTTCACACCCTTAAAGGGCGATTGGGCACGAATGAAACATACCATTATTCTTGTCTTCGATCACTCTATAAACCCACAAAGTTTCATTCCAATCCCCGTGTTCCCTTGTAAGTGGCGAGAATCCCCGTCACACATGCTTATTTGTTTTTTGTTTTTGTTGACATACCTGCCTGTGATATTCATAAGTATTTGTGAGCTATTAAAAGTAAAACTATTTTTTGTTTGTTTTCCATGAAAATATTGTACCTGATGTACCTGTGTTCCATATTTCGATACCTACTCCATATTAGGTACAATGTATGTTTTTTTAATGTTAGTTCAATATTGAAAATTGTTCATAATGTTAGACATATAAGACTGCTCTTAAATTGAGCGTAAATATATGACTGAGTACCCATAAAAATCTTTTATTTGTTGCGATCGATTTTGTAAGAATGACATTCGAAATACAAAATGGTATTCCATATTTGGCTACTTTCCTCTAATTATATTTCTTGGTCTATGATCTTTATTTTTGAAATGAAGCGCACCTGTCTTAAAGTTAATAGAATTTTGTGCATTGAGCACTGAAATAAGGAAAAAGGACCTAGCATTTGTTACAAATTCCAGAACTGTTTATAAACAGATTTGATGCACCGAATGATGCTGAAGGTGTGAAAACACCCCTCTGTGTTCTTGACCTATGATTGTTATTTCCGAAGAATGTCTATGCTACGTAGAATTTTACGTTCCACGCACTAAAATTGGTTAGAACAAGTAGTCCCAAAGATGACAAAAGACATCTGTATTTTCTTTCGAAATATCACATCACTGTTTAAATGCAGCACAGAAATGCAGTTCTGAGTGTCTTTTAAAATTATAATTATTGGTACTGGCGCAGACATAATTTGGAGGGAAAATGGCGTGCGCCAGGGAAGGCCCCGGGGGCACAGCGGCACGAAATTATCGACGATTAAATCAATTTCCGAGGGAGACTGGATCGACGAAATTTCAGCAACGAAAACGAATGAACTCCTCGACCCCCCGCCCTGTCTCCCTTTGGCTGGTCTACTCCCTTAATTGAGGCAAAACGACGAGCAAAAGTACCGTTGCAGAGCTTTTGCGAATTTCTCGAACCGTGTCTCGAGGCAGGTCAATGGTCTTGCTCGGAAAATTCCATGAGCACCCTCGAAAATTACCGTTTCCATAAGGAAATTATCGTTTCACGTTGGAATCGATCCGCGAAATTTCGATATCTCGGGTTCGATTCATCGACATCAGAATTCCTGCCTGCTTCGCGATAAAGATCTATTTAACAAATTAAATTATATTATATTACCGTTTTGTAGAGTTCGTGAACGAACCGTTGTGATTATTACTGTTCATGATTTTTGTTTTAGCTTTCTGGGCAGCGAAGTTTATACAACTCGTTATTGTTATTATTCATACATTTATTTTAGTTTTTCCACGACTGTTCGATCGAAATATGTTTATCTGAAAAAGCAACAGAATAATTTACCGGCACGCTAAGGTCACCAGGAACAATAGAAATATTCGTGGCAACGAGATCGGGCGATAAATTTCGATTCAATTTGCATAGTTACCGGATTCCGGAAATTCGGATAATTGGAAATGATTATCGTTTTCATTCTAAACGGGCTTCGACGGAACAAAATCTCGTAAAGATCGCACGAGATATATTAATAAAATCGGACCGCACGTAAATTCGAACAATACCGTGATTATATGCTAATCAGCTCATATTTATGGCGGAATTGGCAGCCGCTGTAAATCATAGCATAATAAAGAAAGAATATAGTAATAGCTATAAATAATACAGGTAATAATAGATTATACAACTTAATAGACTCATGGTTTAATATAAGCGGTAGAATATTTGTACTCTCTACAAGTCTCGCTAGGTGAAACGGAGCATCCCGTATAAGTAAATTAACATTACAAAATATTTCCATGACCACTTGCCTTCCTTCGTTTTTATGCAACATAACATTAAGTTTTTGGATACATAATTCGGCACGTAGGTAATTTGACAGAGATACTGTAACCTTGTTTCAAACAATATTTTGAAAAACTGTTTAAATATTGCGACGTTTGATCGCCCAGTCGGTACCTCTAATGACTATTAAAAATATCACTTCCTTTCAAAATTTTATATGAATTGGAGTCCTGTAATTACATCCAATTCATCAGCGGCGTGAAGATTTACAAAAAAACAATTTTGCTTGGGCGAGTCAGTCTGCAATTAATTTGAGTGCAAAATAAAATGTTCAAGCGATACGTAAAGATTCCAATCCAAAACATTCAGATTAATGCTTGATGCTGCTCGGTACGTCACAAATGCGGCCATTGACAGAGACCTAGAGATACCGACAATTAACCCTTTGAACTCCATTATCGAGTGTGACTAGACATCGATTTTATTCACAAGTATATACTTCTATGTCGAGTCACAGCCAGTTTATGTATGAATTATATTTCGCAATATTTTTTTTACCTATATAAGCAATATTACATGTATATGACCCTTTTTTATAATAAAAAATTCTATTTTCAATATAATTAGTAAAAAAGAAATTGTTTAAATTAGTTCCTATCAACCAACTGTCTTTTAAAGTACCTTTCAAATAAAACACTTAAAATAATAGGGAGTTATTGAAAAGAAAAGTAGAAAACAATTAGGAGTTCAAAGGGTTAAGGAAGAAATCCAGCGATACAGCACTAACTACGGAAAGTGACTCGGAACTCACCCCAATGAGTTAGCGTCGAACCTACTGGACAAGAATGTAATGTATAGAAGACTGAAAAGATTGAAGCCATCAGACCTGCAGAAACGATTTGACTAGAATAAACGAAATTCTAAGAAGAACAAATTCAGAGGACGAAGCCTCAATGGTTGCTTACTCTGAATTGTATATTATTGCTCTATTCCTTCCTGTTAACAATATAAATTATTTATTGTTATTTTTTGTAATAGATTATAGTTTAACAGGGTATATCATTAATAAAAAAAACAGCGACACGTTGACAAAGAATACAAAAGTATCGAAAGCGGTCGTTTTCTGAAGGGCAGTCTGGTTCGTTTAGGTCACGTTAGACGCGGCGCAGCTGACCGGAAGTGCAGTGTCATGTCGCCTCTCGAACGAAATTTCTCCATGGTTTTTCCGAGGTCGAGTTACCGCGAAAATTCCAGGCACCCGATGGAAAATTTATCGACTTCCCGCAAAATCTCTTCGCCACAAAACGAGAAGACCGAATGAACAAACACAGCGTCGCTAAAAACCGCACCGCTTCCGCTTAATCGCGCAAACCATAACTTTCTCTCTGCTCTGTGGAAAAGGTAAATTCGGAAAAAATAACATCCATTAACCTTTTCGTGAAAGGAAAGCGAACAGTCAACATCAAGTATGTTGTACAAAAGTTTTCAGTAGTATAAGTCGGCGATGTATCAGACGTTGACGCCTGATTACAATTGAATTGATGAGTTGAAGAACAGTACAAGTCCAAAATTAGCCATTTTCAAACAATCTGAAAAGTAAATGTAAAATGCATACAACTACGTGTTAGAACCAAAAACAGTGCAAAAAAGAGTACCGAAAAGTACGCAATAATTCGTGTTTCAATAATCCCTTCGGTTCAATGAGTGTAAAAACAGTATCTGTCACGGATTTGTATCGTTTCAACAAGCTGTTCAATAATCACTTTTCATTAAATAATTTTTACTTCAGTTATGTTTAAAGCAAGTTAATAAATGTTTTTTTTACTGATGTGTTATTTTTTAAATTTCCTAACTAAAATGTAGCTTGAGTTGAAAAACAATACAAGTCCAATGGTGTTATTTTAATTACTGAAAATTAATGAATAAAATTTAACCATAGTTAGACATATATGAACGTTCATCTGGGTCAGCATAACTGTGTTTAAATTGGAACAGTACTATAAAATTAGTGGCTTTGCTGATACACGAAAACTGATGCTATTTTTCCAAATATCTCAAAATGTGGTTTTTGGACTTGTGCTGTTATTCAACTCACCGATTCAATTATTTTTAACATTTTTTCTCCGCAACATTATGCAATACGGAGCAGAAAGAGGCCGATCCTATTTAAAGATAAGTCGGCTTGCCAGTATTATGAAAAATTTTAAATTAAATCCAATACAGAAATCGTACACCATGGACTTGGACAAATTATTTCATTATGGCGTTCCACAGTCATCTAAATATTCCGTCAAATGTTTTCCAGTTCAGTGACGCTGAAATAACTTGAACGATATATATATCTACATTTTTCAAGTCGTATTTCGCTTATTTATTCGATACGAACTGTATCATTTATTTTTATCACTTACCGGCTGTATCATTTTCGTCATATGCAAAGAAAATTCCGGTTATAGAGGGTTAAGTAATTAATTCGCATCGTATATACAATGTATAAGGGTAATGTAAGGAATGTAAAAAATTGTTTCAGGTTGTCCAGGCGGCGACGCTGCCGGTACCCGTTCAGGTACGAAGCAAAAGCGACGGCTCGGGGGTGGCTGCGTCGGTTTCAGGGGTTCGAAGGCGCAGTGGTTCTCAGGGTTTACGATCGCCAGCCGCGAAGAGGCCACTGTCCGCCCCTGTTGCCCTTCAGGGCTGGCTGCACAAGCAGGGCTCCGAGGGCCTCATGCTTTGGAAGAAACGATGGTTCGTTCTCTCCGAGTACTGCCTGTTTTATTACAAAGGTCAGTGGCTAGCCCCTTTTCTTTCACTTCTGCGCGCCGCGCCGTGTTTTCTTGTCCCTCGGAAACCTCTTCGCCTTTTGTTTTCGTTTCTCTATATTGCGCGTGATTCTCATGAAAAAGACACAGCTTCATTGAGGACGCGATCCTTTTGTTCCTTTCACCTTTGTCCCTGTCAGAGTTCTGTGTCTGAATGGAAACCGCGTTTTGTTTTGCTTTTGTACCGAGAGCATCGTATGTATCGTGTCTTTAATCTTTTTCCTTCTGGTTCGTTCGCGTTGCGCCCGCTAGGTTCGTTTTGTGGAGTCGCCGAGTTAATTTCATGTTCTCTTTCGGGGGAAAGAGATGTTCGAGAGTTCGTCATGGCATAGTGACAGAACAATGAAGTTACTTTGGACGGTTGGATGTTGAAAATAAATGCAGCCTGCATAATGTTTTTCCCTGTTGATTCTTTCAACCGGAGAGGATGAAACAGAATACTAATTTCATTTAAAATCGACGAACCGAAGTCCTCGGTCAATAGCGATAGAAATATTTTGAGCAATCAAATGAAAATTTCAAGTTAAATCGAACGGAGAACTGAATATCCGGGGGAAGTAGTAGGAGTCGGTAATTAGTCAGACCGGCACGGTCGGTTAGAATTACTGCTGAAACTGTTTTTCAGCACTTCGCTGCCGAAAAGTCAAGTAGAAGTAACTGTTCCAAGATGATTACAAAGCAGAAAATCGACTGTAGAAATTTCCGCAGCAGATATCAGTGGTATAAGTCGCTGATTGGTGGTACACCAACGTCTCAGCAGAATTATTTCTTAAATTCGTATTTTCTTCGGCACAATATTGTGTAAAAAGTGTCAAAAGGTATTGAAAATCGACTGTTTGAACGCGATAACAAATCAGTAAGACGATGTCAGGAGCAATTGCAAATTGAATGTAATACAGAATCGTAAAATGTATAGAGTAGTATGGGTCGGTATGTGGTCCGACGCGGATGCGTCGCTAGAATTATTTTGTACAAAAGTGTATCATCTCTTACAGTATATTGGTTTTTTTTTCTAAGAGAAGCAACAAAAAGGGGATCGAAACATCAATGTGGAAAGGCTCGTATATTTGTTTTGGTCGGTGTGACTTATCGTTTCCGGTTTGGCGGTTATCGGGATTCGTATTCCGGTAAGAGGATCGTAACGAAATTAACAATTTTTCTTTCTGGTCCGCTGGCTTTGGCACCGCTTCAATTTTCATCCGGGGCTTTTCCCTCGTTGTTTTTCAGCCGTTACACTCGGCCAATTTCCGCCCGTCACGACGTTCCTGCTCCTTCCTCTCCTTTCTGCTTAGATCGTTTCCGGGAACACTAATTGCAACCGGTTCCCTGATTCCGAACTTACCCCTCACATCCCTTGTTTCGAGGAGCTCCACTTGATTTTCTTCGTTCAATTATTCCACCCCCTTCGAAATTTGTTTCATCCGTCAGAAACCGGTCCGAACCAAGGAATATTGCAAGCGGAAGATTAATGTACGCGTGGTGTCCAAATTAACCTGCATACCTGAAATACATATTTCCATTGCGTTCGCAGATACGAAAGGAACGTACGAGGAAGAAATTCTTCCGCTCGTTTCTTTTTTGAGTATTTGCTTTTTATACTACAGTAGAACCTCGCTTGTCCGCATCTCGTTTATACGAACAAATTCAGACCCAACCTCTGATATAGGAATTCCTAAGTGAGCCTCTATTATCCGAACTGAGGTCGAGCGTGCTCTCGGTTATACGAACGTGTATTCTGTAAGGATCAGTGATATATACGTACCGGTCTCTATTGTTACCATCGAGAAACCAAAGATCGTGTAACTATGGAAACGAATTAAACAAACTCAGTTATCCGAACGCCAGTCTCTCGTATCCGAACTTATAATATAACAGGTGGAGATAGCTGGTGAGTCTCTATTATCCGAACTGCCTTGTCCCCCGAACTGTTCGGATAAACGAAGTTCTACTGTATTATGAAAAATGCAGCAGTTCCAATAGGGGTTATTATCCCCTTACCGCATGATTTTTTCTTTTGTCATGAAAAAAATATATTAAGTCTAAGAAGATGCATCTTTTGTGGGGAGAATATCGAAAAATTTTACAACAATATTAAATCGTTTATTTATTACAGAAACCGGTTCGTGCACAAAACTATGTTAGCAATTTATACTCGAACTAACGAATGAAAATTCAAACTAACCTTTTTTATGTAACCTGCAGACAGTGTAAATTACTCTAATTAGTTTTATTTGGCTTTTGAAAACGTATGAAATCTCGGAATACGTTATACAATATCGACAATAAAGCGCTTGAGATGCATAAGCTATACAACAATGCAAAAGAATCGCAAAAATTTAACTTTTCCGAACATAATTGGCTGATTGTGCTTGAAAATCATAGCACTATAATGTACTGAATATGGTACAACACGCAGCAGGGTTATGATGCATGTTTTTCATAAAAAATTAATGAGAATTTGGTTTGTACCATACATAGCACACCATGCGGTAAGGGGTTAAGAATTTATATCGGAGTGAAATTTGTGTTCGTCATATACAGACCATGATCTATGTGACGAGTGTGACTCGTTGTAAGGCAAGGGGTAGAAAATTATACGTGTATACGGGTACATGTAAGTTTTGGTCGTGCATAATGTTCTCCTGTTTCTCTTTTAAAAATTATTACATAACGCATTTTTCTTTCTGTACCCTCATGGTACGTAACAAGACTCTGAAAGGAGAAAAATGTCACAATTACCGCAAGAACATAGAAGCACGCAATTTAATTAGTATCTGCAGTAATTTTTTACACGTCGCGTGCCACAGAAACGGAAACGCGAGTACGGGCAAACGTAAGGACGACTGCAATAGACGTACAAATAATTCTCCTAATTATTTTACTGAGCTGTTTCTGAAAAACACTTTCCAGACGCTTTGCGATGAAACTCGTAATAACCAACGCGCACTTAATTGCACTCCCGCTCGAGTTCAGCTGCAAATAATCGCTCAACTTTCATAATGTTCCCTTCTTTCATCAAACGGGACCAACCATTGTCATTAATTAACGCGGTGCAGCTGTAGCACGAACAGTACGGTTATTGTGCGTGCGGCTCATTATTCCATTCACAGAAATTAATTCACTGTCACGGTTCGATTCGTCTGCGCTGGAATCAGCCCACGGATTTCGATTATAACAGCCATTGCTATTATTACTATTATTTAGTAAGTTTAGTCTCCGTTACTAATGTTTGAAATGCAATCAAATGTCTGGGTTCTCACCATGAAACTTTCAACCGCTTTGAACTTCGAAATTTATTAATTTCGAATCCTGAAGCAGTGAATCTTGTATCACGTAATTCAACCTAATCCAATCTTAACTGCCTCGATATGCTGATGGTGATCTTGCAGCACAGATCTTGATCTATTGATCCTCAACTCATTTAGCCCAACTCTGCTTAACTTTGAACCCTAAATCATTGGACTATTGAACTTTAAATCACCTAACACAACATTTATACCTTGTGTGGAACCAATCGAACTTCGAACCATAGAATCGCCAAGTTATACTTTCAACCTTGCAACACTTTGAATCGTTTTAACAATTTTTTAATATTTTAAAGCGATTCCTTAGCTTTTCGGCCATTTTCCATCCGATCACGTTCTTTCACTCCTCTTCTTAACTTAACAGTTTTTTTCTGTCTCGGTGCTCGCTGCCGATGTTTAATGCAGAAACACATAAATCGACGACCCTTTTTTCTTCTCTGTCTCCACGCGTCGCCCGTTCCCGCCAAAATTTATACCGCTTTTTATCTTCTTCCCGTTCTCCTCGGCGCTCGCCGATTTCAGCCGAGATTTATGCGAACGCATGTCGATGGCGTTTTAGGATGCGTCGAATCGAAGCTTTCGATTTGTCAGACTTCCGTCATTCCACGTCCGTCCAACGATTTCCCTCCGAATTTCACCGTCCCCGGACATTATCGCATCGGGCATGCCATTTTTGTGATTGATGCGCGGATAATGCCTCCTTGACACCGCCATGAACGTCATTTTAGCCATTACCCCCGTTCAGAGTCAACTGCAGGGTGCGATAAAAGTTTGGCAACTTTTGTGTAATCAAATATTTCTCACATAAATGAATGTTTTCTAAAAGTATTCGTTATCGTTGGATTCGCTATTCAGTTGTCTATTTAATGGTGTATAGATGTTGTGCATTTGTTTTATTTCAGGGTGTCGTAGAAACGTGGAGAAATTCGTGCCTTTATAATTTCCTTGCACATGCGAGGAAAACGTCCGGTTGACATAGTTCGTTTGATCGGTGTCGAAAAATCTATGGTTTCAAAAGCTATTAAACGTTACAAGGAGCAAGGCCTGTGCTAAACCTCATAAGCCTATGGAGTCGTTAAAGCAAGATTTGGTGAAAGCATGGAACGAAAAAGATGAAAATATGCTGCACGCATCGGTCAACCAATTCCAAAAGCGTCTCAGAGCCTGTATCAAAGCAAATGGCGGTTTTTTCGAAAACGACCTTGTCCAAATAAAATTTGATGCTCTTTCCAATGTTGTTATTGTTTTCTAGTTTTTGTTAATACAAATTTTGTAAGAAGTACAGTTTTCTAAAAAGTTGCCAAACTTTCATCGCACCCTGTATATGAGCATGTCGAAATGTTTCTTACGCCGTTGTCGATCAACTTTTATTTGACATTTAGTTATACAAAAACCGTATAGACGAGAAATGATTCAATTTTAACACTGATCAACGATCAGTAGAAATTCAATAAATACTTCTGAGAAAACAACAGGAAATCGTTTGGATATTTTAGTAACGGCATCAAAAGAAAAAAAAAAGCAGAAAAAAAGAATGCAACTTCTCAAGATTTTTGTTCTCCCTAAGAATGGGAGGCTTTGAATCGCGAAAAAAGCACATTGACGAATTTCCGCGGCTAGAGACGTCTCGAGATTTCCCTTAAAGCACAGCATTTGTCTGCGCGCACTTAGGCTACCCTTTCATACCGGCAGCCCTGCGTTCCTTTCATGCGTGGATACCGTGCGGAACGCGTGCACAGGAAGTCGGATGAATATTTCTCGTTAATGAACGAGAACGTCGACTCCCTCCTCCCTAGACTTCTTTTTTATTTTCGTAGCTTCCGAGATGAGACGCTTTCATCTGTCCTCGCGCCGAATGGGTTAAGCTAGACACAGCGTACACTTTCAGTACCATCGTTTCATATTAAACCGTAGCGCGTGCTTGAAACGGTGGAAACTCTGTTTATGGTCAAGCACACCTCTCTGATTAAGTGGAAATTTAATGAATGAAAGGCAGAATTTAAAAAGAGGGATTTTAGAGTGCCTGACTGAGTTTTAAAGAAAGTCAGAAATTAACACTTTATGAACGGATCGCCCTCCTTATGAGGAATAACTGTAGCAAAGATAAATTACGTATTCATACAGCGAATAACAAACCTCGTGTCATATTTATAAAATTAATGAAAGAATTTAAATCGATTTTTATATAAGAATCACCCTATGACATTTTTTTGAAGAAGCGTAGGCCATAATTTGCTAATCCTTGTCCTGAAGCTAGCTTCAACAAATTTTCGTAGAATGATCAGTATCAGTGGATTTATAAACCGAAGCAAAAATTGTAAAAAATTCATTTGCAGGTCCAGAAGAGGAGAAACTGCTGGGTTCGATATTGCTGCCGTCGTACAGGGTGACTGTTTGCAAGCCCGAGGACAAAATTAACAGAAAGTTCGCGTTCAAAGCGGAACACGCGAACATGAGGACCTATCATTTCGCAGCCGATAGCCGCGAGAGCATGAATCAATGGGTGAACGCGTTGACATTGGCCACTCTTCTTCAGGATCCTAGCCCGTGAGTATTTGCTACAAGCTATACAACATTTGGAATTCTCCGGTCTGAATCTGTTGCCATGCGACACTTCTGCGCCACAAGCCAAAGTCTGTAAACAATATATTAGATTGTTCCAAAAGTTCTTTTCGTAATGTGCAAACTTGGCACATAACCTCGAACAGTAAGGGTTTTTTGCAAGTAAGTCAAAGAAATTTTGGAAAAATGGCATCATGAAGTTTTCGAAGAGATGGAAGAAGGTGGTAGAACAGAATGGATCGTACATAATTCATTAATATTGTACCTTTCATGAAATTTTGTACACTTAATATCTAATAAGAAAAGGAAACGAATTTTTGAGACAACCTAATACATTTATTTCAAACATGTAATTATTCTTCAAAATTTGGACTGATATTTTGAATGACAGGGAGAGCTATTTCGACTCACAAACAATTATTTAGTTACTCGCCAGATAGATAGGTTTTAGTTCTGTTTGTTCTTCTGTGTACGTAACTCAGCATCGACTGGTATGGACACTTAGCTGCAGGATCTGCAGCTGTAGGTCGGTTTCGAGCCACCACGGTTTCAGTTGATCCATCGACGGTCAGACGGTGAAAAGAAAGGATTCTCGATTTTATCGAGACTCAATTAGCCAGAGATGGAAGAGGATCGATTCCAGAGCGGAAAGTATCATTGTTAACGGCGTGGTATTCAACGCGGAATCATTTATTTCGCAGGGATTTCTTTCGACCGTCGAGGCTCCATTTACTTCTTATTCTTCGTTCCACGGTTTTTCTTTATCCGCCGTATATCGAACGATACCTCCGGTCGTTCATTTTCTCGTCCCCCGCCTCTGTTCTCAATTATTTCGCCGCGATTCTCAAGTCGACCGAACTTCCGAGCGGACCCCGCGTTCTCTGCTGGAATTTATTCTTTCGATAAGTCGAGCTGGCGGAGACTCTTCTCGAACCACCGGAAAATTATCGATAAAAAAGGAGAAAACGCTCTGTTCCAAATTTAGACTGAACTTCTCAACGTTCTTGACAGTTGCGAACGTTCAATCATATTAAACGTGACTCGCTTCGAGACTCGAAGCGTGGCAATTTCCGTGGATCGCCTCCGTTGAAGAACGACAACATGACCAGTTTTTCCACCAAACATTGCGTCCAATTTTCAAAATTGTTGGCTGCGGGTCTTCGCTGTAATGGTCCAAATTTTTATCGAAAATTTGAAATTATGCATATCTGACATTCTACCGCAAAGTATGTTCTCTAAAATAGGAAACGACATTACTTTAAAGGTGCTGCTGCCGATTATCGATATGTTATCAATAACTTACTGATATTTAAGGATATATCAATAAAAGCGTTAAGATATTGTTAAGCGAATGAGAGTGACTGAAATAGAATGTAACGCGCAACTATATCATTTAAATCTATTTATTCTTGTTTGAACTTATTACAGACTACATGTTCGTATATTTTGGCTGTAAGCTTGTGCTTCTGTCAGGAAGAATCTGTCCTGCTTTAGAACATAGTCATTCACTTGGAACAGAAGTTGCTAGCATAAATAAGTATTTGACAGTCGTATTAAAATGTCTTGGAAAATTTGTAGCACCTTCTGTGCTCCACCGCGTGAAGTATTTGAAATGTAGAGAGATAGAAGTGTGGAAAAAAGTAACAGTTTTCAATCTAATGTTTAGTCTACTCAGAGTGTAAGTGTAGCAAATAGTTGATTATATGATATAGCAGTTATTGTGTTAATTGTGCATTAAATCTGTCTGTTACCTAACATTCTTACAATAGTTGTGACATAAGTTCTGCCTCTCAGAATAAAATAATAATTATATGGAATCCTGAAAATCGGTACCTCGTTGCTGATTTGTTAGTTAAATGGGTTGTTAGACACAAAACATGCCCCATTCGAAGTGTAGATATAATATACATGTTGTATCTCTTATAATAAAACTTTAAATTAAATTCAACTTATCACTATCTTAATATTATCGAAATATTGAATTATCGATAACATTTCAACATTATCGATTTTTCAAACTACCGATAACATTTCGATATTATCGAGATATCGACTTATCGATAACGTTATCGATAACAGCAACTCTACATTACTCATAGGATAACCTGATATTTGTGATAAAGTCACAGTGCCTGCAGTTCGCTTTTATAATCGATTCGGAGGTGGTTTAAATAGATTTTCTAACAAAAGTTCCAGCAGCCGGTGGCATGCGAAGTCGATCGAGTGATCGACCGATTTGCCGTGCAATTAGCTTACACGAACCTAGTCTGTCGCAAACAGAATACGAAATTCCCTATGTTTCCCTCGAGGCCGACATTGCGAGCTACTTACTCTATCGTTCGTGTTTATCCGCCACGAAAGTATAGCAACCGCTATACTGTTCCTAGTTCCTCCCTTTAATTTTGTTTCCTTCCAGGTTATTGCTTCGATTCCAAAGCACCCAGAAACCCCGGAGTTGCCCAACCGAAATTCCTCCAACTTTCTGCTTGCTAAACTGTGTTTACTGGTCGTTCGATTCTCGGAGAATTTGTGCGAAATGCTCGAACCTCTCAAAATTACCTCAACAAACAAACAAATAATAAAATTCTGCATACCATGACCTTATAAACACGTTAATCCTCTATGACGCCCCATGGACTTCGAACAAAAAATGTGGCCAAAATTGGATCACTCTGTACTCAGAGACCTGTTTTTCTCATTGGTCGGAAAGTAGACAGACTCCAGTCTAATTCGCAAGGTCAGTTCCACGAGCTCTCCTGGCCCCGGAAGTTCATTTCGGCGCGGAGGGACGGTGGCTTCCGGGTCGCATGCTCTCAAAGCTAACGACCACGCGAAACTTTCTCTTTCTCCTCCCCCGAACCTCGTCGCTCTTTATTTGCTGAGCGGTTTTTCAAATTTACAGTACGCGACGTCGTCCTCAGTTTTCACTCATCGCCCTCCGCAACTAGCCCATCCACGAGCAACTGCTGACACTGTATTTGCCCTGGCAGTTGCGGAGTTAGGGTACACATCCTGGCGTGCATGAGATCGTCTGCACCTGACGCGACGCTTTAACGCTGCACACACGCACACGGACGAGATTATTTTCCCCTCGTTTTTGAGAAAATGAGAAGTCCATGTCTGAAAACGATCAGTATTATTTCCAAGTTAACGGAATAAGTTTATTGAAGTATATTTCCGGCATTACGGCGTCCTAAATATTGATATGTGACCTCGTACTTGTTTCAGGCGTGCAGGCGAGGCGGCTGTGGTGATCGAAATAGCCGGCCACCAAGATGGCGACCGAAGTGCCAGACCAAGCGTGTCATCGATCTCCTCGATCCTGAATCAAAGCGCCGACGACAGCGATTCAGGCTTCCACGGTTTCCAATCCAGAGACGATCCCAGCCACGCGTCCAACAACAACTCCAGTCCTAACAGCGCCAACACTGCCTCGTTTCCAAACCTCAGCATCAATAACACCAACACGAGCACAAATAATAGCAACAATAATAACATCGTCAACAATAACATGGTGAACAACAACGTGAATGAAGTTCAGCCGCTGGTGAACGGCTGGATCCAACATCAAGCTACTTATGGACAGCCCGGTACGTCTCAACAACCGCAGTATGGACAACTGATGTCACAACAGGGTCACTCTCATCAGCATCAGGCATTGCTGCATCAACATCTATCTCATCAGAACGCTGTTCAGGGTCATAGGGGTGTTGTTCAACAACAGACACAAGCCGCCAGCAATGTTCAGACTGTCCAACCTATGCCTAGGAAGTTCGGTCAGCCTATTTACGCAAACGCACCCCCGAAACCGAGAAGACTGACCGATGGGTCCACAGAGTATTCCACTCCTTCGCCCGATCCTGAGTACAGGAAGTCACCCGTGTCTCCTGATGTCACTGTGACCAGCAAGAGCCCTATGTCTGATTACGACAGGAGTAGCGTCATCTATGGGACTAGAATGAGCCAACCTTCGCAGCAGAGTCTGAGGACGGACAAGTCTGGGCTGAATTATGGTTACGGCCAGGTGCAGACTGAGAGAAGAACGCCCGACACTTACGGTCGAAGCGCTGCAAAGCCTAGATCTAGGGGTAATGGGGATTATGAGGAGGTTTATGGTGCTCCGCAGTTGTATCAGAGACCTGCTGGGCCAGTTGGTTATACCAAGGGTGCTTCGCCAGCTCCTATTCCTATTCCTGTGTATGCTCAACATCAGCAGTATCAGCAGCAGCTTCTTTCACCCGCTGGGGCTACTAATGGTGAGTTGTGTTGGGATAAATGCAAAATTTTTTATATTCAGTGCAGGAGAATCTTTAGGCTTAAATACATTCGTGTCTGATATTTGTCAATTTCTGAAATGAGTTCAACTCTGCATCTGTGATAAACGGGTATCCTCCGCTTTCTGTAAGGAAATGGAATTGTTGTGCTTTGTCGTAATAGGGTACATTATTGTTTCTTTATGGTATAACTGATGTCGTATTAGACTGAGGCAACTTGCAATCTAAGCTTCATTGTTAACTATCTTTAACTGAACTGAAAGATTTTCAAACACTTTTCAGAAATGAAGTAATAACTATTGGCAAATTGAAAATGAATTGTCAGTAAGGCCTTCTTACACAATAAAAAGGTGTACAATCAGTTGAGTGTCTCAGCATTCAGTGAGAGAACAGAATGAAGAAACTTATGAATTTGATTTTAGTACCAGTAATGAGGCAACCTAGGGCTCAACCACCGCCACGGCCTCATAGTGCGGATTTTCTGGAGTATGAAGCAACTAGGAGGCCTCAACAACAAATGCAACCTCAGTCTGAAGAATCCATGAACCAACAGAGGCGTCCACAGAGGCCTAAATCTAGTTTAGATATAGTCACTCCGACGGACGCTGCAAATGATGGATATTTTTATTCAGAGGAAAGGTAAAAATCACTATAGTATTGAGTGAGATGCTGAAAATACTGAATAACTCGAGGAAGATTAATCTTGAAGAGAAGAACAATTTCTGTCATCTATAACGATGATAGCCAATTGAATTTGTCAGCAGTAGCAACCTTTAAAACAGTCCCACTAAATTCGTGAATGAATCCAGAAGTCCAGAGATCAGAAGTTCTTTTTCCATGAACCGAACGAGTCGATGAATTCACTCGGTAAGTGATTGACTGATGGGTTTCTGAGTAGGTACGCGGCACAGATGCGTCAATCGGCAGTTTACCTTCATCAGACGCCCCAGCATCATCAGCAACAAAGGAATCAGTCGCTGTCTCGGGCGACGATGCCGGCGAAGGTAACGGGAATTCACGACAGAGGCGACGAAACTAGAATAGCAACGCTCCCAGAGGCTTCCGGTTCGGGATCGAGGCGAGGACAACGCGATCACGTTCATCAGCAACACGTGATGTCGCATCAATCGCTGCAGAGGCATACCGAGTGAGTCATTCTCCAACGATCCTTTCTCACTTCCTTCATTCTTCTCCGACACGTTCACCGTCGCATTATAAAATACTTTATCCTGTATGGTACAGTGTAATACCTTTTTCTCTATACAGGATAATTTATAAAAACTATCGTATCATATCCGAGCAAACATACTACACTCTTACGTGGCCTTTCAATGTTCTTAAAACATTACACAATACATTATGGAGAGCTACATCATGATTGCTCAGATAAGTCTCACTAGACTTTTGCAGCAGGGTTACCAGAAATTAAAACGCGCGAAACCGTGCAAAAACAATAAAAGAGACCCAGGATTCGTTGAATTTGATTCAGGATGAACAGCAGCGAGGCAAAATTGAGAAGATCCTTGCGTGAGAAAACGTACGAGCCGACCAATCGAGAGATGCTGAGTCACTTGGAGGATGGAACGGTGCCCCGAAGAATTCCACGGGACTACGAATCGTCCATAGGGTGGGGCAGAGCAACTAGTCAGGGGACTCACGTGGGCCAGTCGTGTCACACACCTCATCAAGTTGCCAGGCGATGGAACGACCAGCAACAGTTCTGCAGGTCGGCGTCCGCTCGACTTCCGAGGACACGACACCCCGCTGCCTTGGATCCTGATGACGACGACTACGGTGAACGATCCTCCGAACAGGATTCCAGGGATGGCGAACGAAAGATCCAGCAGGTTCGTACAGACCTCCATTATCATTCTTCATTGTCGAGAAGGGGGGACATTCGAACTCCAGAAGTAGATGGAGGGGTCTGTTTTGTTCAGACAGTTGACCTTCGTGCAGTTGAAATCAATCGAACTTGTAGATGGACCTTGGTTAGGTCTTGGAATATTATGAAACATACATTAAGATGGAATGTGCGCATGATCAAGTAATTAACGTGTTAATTATTCTGTTATATTTCTCAATTTCTGTGAAGTCAGACGGGGTAGAAATTTGAATGTCACCAGTGCTGCATTATCTAGAAACTGGTGAAGATCATTCTGATTTAGAAGGGCTGTAATTGAAATACTACTACAAAAGGATACAATTTTTTTAGCTAATCACCAATTGATTCTGCAGTATAACATCGTGTGAAATGTTTTAAAAATCGTCTAGATAGTTCTGAGATTCTTGTTCAAATTTGGATACCTGGTCACTCTTTTAGTCACCGACTATGCAATTTCGTTTAGTTTCGTTTAGTCGCCGACTATGCAGTAACAAGAACACGTTATAATTAAGGGGGATTTCTAGTTTGAACGCTGAAAAAAAATTTTCTCTACCTATTTTTAATCCTTGTTGTCCCTACAATATGCTCTCAAATTTGTTTGCGAAAGTTGTCAGTATTAACGGAGTTATAGCAAGGACAAGCGTAACACTGCGCAGCAATTACAAAGGACCAAGCCGGTGAAAAACGCAGTTTTCGAAACTGGTGTCTATAATTAGAGAAAAACTACATGATCAATTTCATTGAAATTTTACAGGCATATTCAGTAGACATCCTCTATAGCCGGAACTAGAATTATGTTGCTAGGTTAATTTTTTATATTTTTTTAAGGCTAGAAAACAGTAAAAAATTATGGTAAAAATTGAACATTTTTGTTTAAACCGTTCCTATTCCGTTTCTTTTAACGGTAAATAAATAATTCTAGTTCCGGCTATAGCCACAAATGTGTGGAAATAACGTTTGATTTTCCAATTTCAAACAACAAGGACCCCCGGCAGCATGGACACCGTTTGGATCTGTTGAATAATTCAAGCCGACTTTAACGACATCTGTCTTGAAAAATTTCCATATTTTTTACATCAACAAAATATTAAATTTAAAGCCCGAACCTTAAATAATGAAAAGCAGAAAACGGCATTTTAAAATATTTATTCCATTTTCCCAGAAAAAGTCCTAAACATGCGCTTAAAAACAGTGACCTAAACTAGATATCCCCCTTAAGCCATCTTCTTTTCAATTTTTTAGTGTCTTGAATAATCATTGAACGCTCTAAGGTCTGAAAAGAAAATTAGTGAATGTTACTCGAAAAGTCGAAAGGTTCAAAAGAGATGACTCATGAGCGGTCCCTTCGAGGAGCCGCGAACCGTGTCTGTCTGATGGACAGAACAATTCTTCAGCTACATACCTGAGCGCCTGGTGATTCATACCAAGGTGCAACCTGTACCTGCATTTAAGTCACGTCCACCGTAATTTTGCTTTCACTACGATCCGTTCCGTCGTCGTCATTCTCTCAAGCAGCCTATTCATTTCACTGTACAGCTTTTTAAACTTGTACCGCTTGCGTCGTCATAATTTACACCCTGTATGTTTTTGAACGAGCCGTGAATTTTTATCTCCTCGCTTTTATGCGAATCTGGTTTTGTACAGACTTTGAAAATAATCATTTGAATTCTTCCGTCGTAGACCGACCTGAAACAAGACTGACAGTTTTCGCGTAGACCGAAATTATTCAGACTTCAGTACATACTCTCTAAAATCTAATTTTAATTTAGGATATTAAATTGTACAGGGTGTTCACAAAAGGTTGTGTCAACATTCAGAAGTATATAGCACTGTCAAAAATAAATAAAAAATGCCCAATCAAAGTGAGACCTAATATCAATCTTAGGAATATCGTACGAGTGCTTAGATGACTAAATTTCCCTTTACATCCTCGAATAATAATTCAGTTTTACATAAATTCCAACACGATCCGCAAGTTTATACGACAGGCCTAAATCACATGCGGAAACTCGATAATTGTACTTACTATCCCCCTGAAATTTGACACAGCCTTCTGCGAACACCCTGTAGAAATATTTCATAGTCTAACGTCATGTGATCGAAAAGCGTGTGAAATTTCAGCGCGAGGAGTCGATGAAGCGGCTCCTGGAATGGAAGCAGCGGATGCTGCAGTCCCCGTTGACCCGGAAGCCATCGGGTTCAGCGAACAGGGGCAGAACGCAGAACGAGTTGTCGAATTATTACAAGCAACAGGCTCTGTTAGAGCTGGCTGCTCACGAGGCCTCGGTTGCGGAGGGCCGTCACTCGAGACGAAGAGAGGATAATCATCGTCCTCACGCGAGAAGCAAGAGCACCGACGGTAGGCGCACTGTCGCCAACGTTTCGCGTTACAACAGCTACTCCAGCGACGACGAAGGTAGGGACACCTCGCCTGAACTTATTATCTGAGTTGTGGCTTCGGAGAGCCTTTCGTGGGATCCTCTTCGATGACTTTGATTCGTTTCGACAAATCCTAGTTCGAGAATGATGAAAGATGTCAAGTCTGAGACTTGGAAGACTCTTGGATAAGAAGCACTGTACTAGGTGTACTGTAATTGGGTTTCTAATGATCTTGAAGAAGAGTTTCCGAGTGAAGAGAGTTCGGAGATTGTATCTAGTCAATGGCTATTAGGTTTGATTGTAAAGGAGCGTTTAACAAAAGTTGTTTAGTTTGAGTCATGATGGTGGATGAAGGAATTGTTCAAGGTGGTTTGGGTCAGATAGAAATTATACAATTTTATCTAGCAAGTTTAAAATTGATATCACTATCTTGGAACCTTTAGGTGATAAACCAGAGATTTCTCAAGAATCCAATTTTTGTATAATACCTACCATATGAAATGGTATCAAATGTGAAAGTGCAAAAATATGACTGATAGTCGTACAGACTACGTGTATCATATCATTTTTCTAGAATTGTGTAAGTTCAGCAAGATCTGAATAGATCCTTGAAAACCTGATCACAGTGCACTTGTGCTTTTTGTTCAAACGTATGGATCAATTAAAAAAACAAATCTAGATGTAATCTAGAACACAGAGCTTTCGATTCATAAAATTTTGTTCTTCTGAACATCCCTGTGGTGTCCAGTGCTCAGAAAGATGTAAATCGAATCTCTGATAATTGTATGGACGACAAGAGGGTCCCACGAACGCTATGTTTGCGTTAGCGGAGGAACTTGAAGTAGCTAGAGCTGTACTAAGGAACGATAGCAAACTCTAACCCATAAAAAAAGCCGCTCTAACCCGGTTGTCAGCCGAATGACTCACGAGCGGAAAACGCTTCTGTATGGTGTTGCACGTCGATGACTCTCGATCGAGACATGTCACCATAGACGAGACATCGCGCATGGAATTTTTATACTTGATATAATTCTCAAATAAAGTGCCTTTCAAGAGTCCAATTAATCCTGTGTGATTCACGAGACCCTCGCTACGATTAATCAAACAAATAAATAAACTCCTTTCGGTAACTAACATCGACGGTAAAAAGACCGATAAAGAGAAAACAAGCGTACTAGCCGAAGAATTTTCCGAAGAATTTCATCTTTCTCGCGGTTATGCTCTACTTTTCCCTGTTATCTCTCTACTCGGCTGGTTTTTTCTCTCTATCGCCATCGTGTCACCCCCGTACCGGGGGTCGAAGAGATTTTGTAGATAGCAAGAATCCTTCGAGAAGGTGAAAGGATAATAATGCGTGAGAATAGAGATAAATAAAGATGGATTGTGCAAATGAATCTGTCCGTTGGGGGCTCCTTCTATCTGCTGCTGTTGGGTCTGGGCTGAATGGTGAATGGGAACGATTAACACCTTTTGGAACTTAACGTCCGTTACGACCTAACACTCGTAATACGATTGTACTGTCGTTCGTTTGAGAAAAAGTGGCTCAGCGTTGTCTGAGTGCTCGATTAAACGAGAGTACGTACAAACTTGGGGTAATCGAACCGTGGATACTCGATGATTTCGTTGATAAGCAAACATTCGACTTGCTGCAAGTATTTGTGGGATTAAATAATTACTTTGGTTGCTATTTTGGAATATTTAATTGATTGCAAATATGAGTAATTGTTCTCTGGTATACGGGAAATTATTAGATTCGTTGAAAAATTTTTGTCGATAGGAAAAGTCGACAGTATTTTCTGATCAGCCTAATACGAGGTCACTTTACAATTTGCCACAGGACCGCTACTGTTTCGAATGATCGAACCAGCTGCTAACGAATGATTCGAGTATTTCCATCGGTTCGATGATCAGCCAAGTCAACCTGGACTCGGTTTAAGAGTACTCGAACAGCTCTAGTCAGCATGGCATGCCAAGGATTATCACTAACACTATCGTAGAGGCGTTCAAGTTGCGCCCGCCATTTACTTTCCAGCTCGTAATTTGTACATCTTCGCTGTCGAGTAATCGAGTAATGCGATGGATCGATTCTTTGGATCGTTACGAGATTGATTCCTTCATGTAAAATCGTGAACGCGTTCATTTCGAATCTGAACTGTTGACTAGTCAAAATCATTAAAAACAGAATCGTTATTGTTCTAGGAGCTATTAGACTAAGACACTTCTCCACTACACTGCCTTGCTATGTTATCTAGACGAGGGTCTGTAAATTGAATAAAAAAGTCTCCCTATGAGACTTAGGGACAGATAATCCCAAGAGCCTTGAGTCATGCTCTAGATGAGAACCCCTAAGTGAAATGTAAATGAGTCTCTAAGTTTAAATCTAGATTTTAGAATAACCTAGCAATACAGTTACAGTGGAAGAGGAGTGGAGTAAAATTTTAAATGTCCTAGAATAGCTCAGTTTTGAATTCCATCTTCCAACTATTTCAGTCATTCTGTTATCATCATATTCAAAAAAGTCACTCGAAGTCCTTGAATCATTGTTACAGTCTGACAATTTGATCTGAAGACCTAAAGACAGCATTCAGTAGGTAGCAACAAATAGGTTCTTTTCATTTTTGACTGACTCGAAAGAAAAGAACATTGTTAGCACTCCGTTAGAACATTGCTGTCTCTCATGTGGGGTCCACTTTACCAGCTTCAGGTTTAAGTTGTCAAGCTGTACATCAGTTTCGAGCCCGGCAAGATCGGCTCAGAATCAATCTCGCTACGACGAAGACACCGATCCAGGCTTGGTTTCCTGGCTTGCTCTGTCGCTCGGTTGTGGTAGTGTCCTTCACCACACACTGGTCAAGTAACGAAAAACGTGTCCTCGTGTGTTTGTTCTGTAACGGACGAATCAGAGCTGGGAGATGTCCGGAGGAAGCGCACGCGCAGACCCTCGCATGCCGGAAGGAGCCCCCGCCACCTCGAAGACACTCGTTCACCTGGGATGCTTGAGGAACCAGTGACCTTGACCGGTCGTCGTACTTCTCGAACCGCGAAAACGAGCCCTAGCAACCCTCAGCTACCTAGTCTCGGTGGAATACCACCCGACGCAGGCTACGAAGAGATCAACTTCACCTCCACGTACCAGGAAACTGATCACTCTGCCCCGTACTCGGTCCAGAGACCCATCAGCAGAAACGATCAGGACCTGGACGACGAGGAGAAGGTCAGGAAGAAACCCTCAGGGATACTGAAGTCTTCCACCGCGTATGATCAAGCCTCCAGGACGTCTAATAACTCTGCAGGGTACAGTAGCGAAGGTTGGAGCACTCCGAAGAGCGTTCAGTGGACCAACAAGAAAGATCAGGATGATTGGGACTCTAATATCGATGAGAGCAAGGTCATAAGAGAGTTTTCGTACCAGTACATTAGGCCCAAAGAAGAAATGGACTCCACGAACGAAGAGAACTCCAGTTCAGGAAAGGTCGAGACCATGAATTTGGTACAGTGCAGGATCAGATCCTTTGAACTGAACATGGACAGCCCAGTTAAGGAGGTGCTTGCTATGCAGGAACCGTTGAAAGTGAATCCTCTTCAGGCTACCGAGGCTCACGTATCCAAACTGGAATCTTCGAAAAAGTCGTCTGTTATTCGAAACTTTGCTTTAGGAGAGCCTGAAGACTCTAAATACAAGATCAAGGACTGCCATTCCAAACAGGCGTCAACGGACAGCAACAAATCGGTCAAGGACCTTCTGGCTGATTTTGAAAGGAAGTCTCAGCAAGTTCAAAGACAAGAATATAGCAGAAAGCATGAAGTGAAGCATAGAGGAGTCTTCAGCGACTCTGAAGCTCTACTGTACGACACAGGAAGCGATTTAGATCAAATAGAGAGGAACGAAGACGTCGAAAATGACCGAAAAGTAGACCAAGTCGTACCAGAATCTGTTATGGAGGACAGTGATTACTCTGGCACCCTGAAGAAGAAGGCTGACGTGTCGTTCAGGCGCAAAAAGAGATCACCTTCCAAAGAAAGTATTCCTGATCAGGCAACTGATGACCTAGACATCGTGGTCAACCCTAACCGCAACAGGTTGAGTGTTACTGAGTCGTTATTGACTCATGGGGATCAGTTTTCAGGGGAAAGCGGGACAACCAGTCCAACTGTGAAGCAAGAAGATGTCAACCCCGAAGAGCACTATCTCCCAATGTCGCCTAGAAAGGCCATTTTAGACCCTAACAGCGAGGACAGACCCGATCCAAAGATGATGGAGAGCTTATTTGCTAATTTAGACCATGAAGAGAGCTCGTACGTCGAGATGGCTCAGAATGGAATGACTCATTCTCTTTTAGCTCCTAACGAAGAAGGCAGAAAGCACGATTCAGGTGATTACTCGACCTTGGATACACCTCACTATGAATTCGTTTGCGTGTCTGACAGCAAAATGGAACCAGTTTATATGGAGGTCAGTCAGTTATCTGAAAAAGAAGATAAAGATAGTATAAAAATGTCTCTGAAGAAGAGAAGTGGACATGATGACTCGACACATTCAAGGTCTGACCTTCCTGACATTCTGACAGCCCTGAAGTCTGATAGTTCAGACGCTGACGATGAATCTTCGAAGGATTTAGACTCGATAGACGCTCCAAGGCACCCTAGATTCAGTCTGTCAGATACTTTCAGACCGGCTTCTTATTATTTAGGAGCAAGTAGAACCATGATCGCGGAATTGCATGATTCATCAGACAGTGAGTTAGTGTCGCCACCACCTATTCCAGCCACGCCACCACCTATGGACGACCTCGACTCCTTAGACATGCAAGAATCCCTGGAGATTAAGAAGGTGTCTCCTCAAGTAGCAGTAATGAAGGATAATGGATCAAATAGGGATTCTCCTAAATCCTGGAACAAGCCAATGGGGCAGGTAGAGACTCACAGGCCATCTTCACGTTTCTCCGAAACTACAATCAGCTCTACCTTCAGGGATAGTCGGATTTCTTTGGAAAGCGCTTCGGGGAGCGATTCTATCGACCTAAGGACACCTGAAGAAGAGGCTAGACACCGACAACTAAAGACTAGACCTGTCAGCGAAGTCTGCGATGTCTTAGATAGCTTAGATGAGCTAGAATCTTTAGGCAGTCGCTTCGACGGAGCTAGTATCGATCTGGACCAGTATCTGGAAGAGCTCCAGGCTCGAGACGCATTCAACGTTGACCTGTACGCAAAGGATCTCAGCTACAACAGCATCTATGGGTTCAATGAGAACATGTTAGTCGTCGACAAACTTCAAAAGAGTACGTGCCATGAGCTGTCCAGACAAGAAAACCTTGGTTTTAGCAATCTAGAGCAATCTTTAAGGTATGCTTCAGCGAGTAAAATGGGATCAGCGAGTAGTTTGCCCTCTATGAGAGTCTGTGACGTGCCTCCGTCTCATCAACATTCTCAGTCTTTCACTGGAGACGCTCATTATGAAAATATAACGAGCTTCTCTCCTCTGAGAGGTTCTCCAGCTATCAGATCAGACAACGATCAAATTAGAGACAGTTTTCATAGAATTCACAGAGGTTCCCAGAGCAACTTGTTGACAGGCGCTCACAGTAGAGACTCCAGCTACTCTGTAGCTTCTGGAGTGGCCTCTATTTCAACATCAATGGCCTGTCAGAGACCTGCCAGCGCTCAGTCCTCGATGCACTCGCCTTCAGGGTCCATTTCACTTGGAAATCATGGGAGTATCGTGACTAATGCTTCTCAGACCATGTTCCAGAGTCACTCCAGATCAGCTAGCCAGGATTCAGCCAGGTACTCTATGGTATCGAACCACAGATCCTCTTCCAGTATGGACTCCAGCCATTATCCTACTTCTACGTCCACTATCAAAGGCAGTTCTCAGTCCTATTTACCAAGCGAAGCACGTCCTCAGAGTGAACAGTCAGGAGCTCCTTACTATTATTCTGATCTTCAAGCTAGCGTGAACGCTGTGGACAGCGAGTCATCGAGACCAATCGGTCATTCAAGGTTACCCCAGCTGAACAACCAGAGAGACGACGCTTCAGGGTTGAATAAAAGGAACGATATAGGTCGTATAGTGAATCCAATCGCCAGACAGATGCCCAGACAGATCCAGGTGGACGACATCGACGAGGCTAGACGAATTGCTGCTGAACTAAGAAAGACAACTTGTCAGTTATTAGGCGACAAGGTAGACCTTGTCGACAAGCGAAATTTCTATGAAGCAGACACTTTGAGGAGAGTTAAATCGACTGATCCCCTACCTGACATCTCCTTGCCAGAGATTAGTACCAGAAATTTGTATCCTCATGGCCTGAGGGACAAATCCAGTGTCGAAGCTGGCAACGGAGAAACTCCGGAGCAAACTCCCTCGACTCAGACTTCTCATCGAAGGTCCAGGTCTCTGGAAGGCCTTCTGGATGACGTTGGTCTCCAGAATCTTGTTGAACAGAGGAACAGAAGCAGAGTGGCCACGGTTCAACCGACCCAAGCTGAAGAGAATCCTCAAAATTCTGACTCGAGCAACGCAGCCAGCAGCTTCAACGCTGAAGATCCTTGGGAACAGGACTCCCTATGGAGAGAGAGTCTAAGAAGAGTCAGTCTAAGGAATGCTAGGTCTCTGGACAATCTGGACAGTCCTCCAAGACCATCGGGTTCGGACTCCAAAGGTCGTAACAAGGTCACCAGAGGGGCTACCTATGTGAACGATATCGTGATCCAGAGAATGGAGGATCCGGACAGACTAAGACTGAAACGCAGAGCTAAAGATGAAGACAGAGACGAAGATCTGGCATACGAAAGTCTCTCTATGGAGAGAATCAGCGCTAGAGGTTACGTCTGGGACTCCAGGAACGAAGCTTACAGGAAAGTGGACGACAGGAAGCATTTTTTAGAGGATGGCAACCTTCGACCGGTCCCCAGGGCCACACAGACGGCTCACCAAGGTTCGACGTCGACTTTCGAGCTCGATCGAGAGAAACTCCGACAATGGGACCTGTTGTCGAGCGCCTGCTTGCTCCAGGAACAGCAGCGAAGCTCGATGGCGGATTCAGGACGAGGGTTGCCGGTTCCAGAACGACCTGGAGACGTTCTCGATCCAAGGAACACCCTGTCGAATCATCGAGAGACGACGATGAGCAAGGCGACGGAGATGAAGAGGCAGGAGGAGAATGAGGCTGCAGGTGAGTGGCTCGTGAAGACCGGTGGTGTGTTCAGGAAGTGACTCTCTCTGGCCGTGTTCCAAACTGGACACACTCTAGGACTTAATGGACTCGATGGACAACAATACTATGTGTACCTGCGTACTCTTTGTATACTCGTGTGTCGTATATATACGTATGTGTAGCGTTTGATCGCGTGAAACACGTATTCTTTTGTAACTGTCAGGCTGAACGGCTGGACCTGACGAAGGAAGTTCAGGGCCGATCTAGGGGGAATATTAGTCGGCACGTTTCCAAGCATTTCTGCCAATGCTTATTATTTATGAAAATATTTAACATCGTCCCTTGATCCTAATGCGGTTCAGCTCACTCCGATGCTGGAGAGGCTGATTTTTTGTCTTTTTTTAGTTTATAACACATGCTCACGTCCTAATAGTATTGTATACAGTTTTAGTATTGGATATAGGTTTGTACATAACAATTGGATTGCTTCAGTCAGGATTCATGGAAATCGTTTAGGGCAATCGGGCCATGGGACAGTGAGCTTGTTGAATCAGTCACAGTTTCAGAAGAATACAAACTTCAACTTGTTAGTTTATAGAACAGACCGCGTTCCAACTTGCATTCGAGTAAATTTCATCCCCTTTTGAGGTCAAAGCTTCGCGATTGCACTAAAGAGAAAGAATGAACCAGAGTGCGAGGATCGAGGAATGACTCGTGATACCGTGTTCTATAGTGGCTCTAATTTATCGATGATCATTCGGCCAGCAACGTCCTGATCGGTGCGAGTTGGAACACGGCCTGACTGATGAGTGTTGCGTAAGTGTGTGAGTGCCTCGTTAACGGCTATTGTACGATGAAGCCTCGCCATTTTCCTGAAGGGCTCATCGAATAATCGTACGGTGTTCCGAAATGAATCCTGTAACATGAAAAAACAGGTGGTACTATTCTGTTTTCATTTAAAGATTTTATGAGTTATTTTGGGACACCCTGTATTGATTCTTCTGATACATTTTCGCACACGTGTTCGATTAAATTCTGAAGAATTTTTAAGATAGGTTATCGAACACTGGATACGATTTACTTTATTGTACAGAATGTTTTGTCTCCTTCGAATATTTAAAATATTTCTGTTGTTATTAATAATAGGAGAAAGTTATATCAGGTGAAAGTTCAGGGGTCATTAGCTTTTTTCTTATATAGAACTGTATACTTTTGTTGCCATACCTTGTGGTTAATAAACTGAGATATTCACCCTGGAATTTAAATGATCTTGGAACGGTATACAACCTTGGAGCTTCCAAAGAAATAGCCTTGAAATGCCTGAAAAAGGCCTTTAAATTTCCAAATAAGAATGGCCTTGCCTCTTTAAAATAGGCAACATTTTTTTCTCATCCTTAATGCAAACAGAAATATTTTTTGCATGCAAATTAGATGGAGCGCTCTGTATGCTAAACGTGTTCATTCAAGCTGTTTGTTAGTTAAAAAAAAAAAGAAAAACGGTGTTTGATGCCAGAACAAGTGTGAACTGGACAAATGAGGGTTTCATGTGCCTTTTCTTTTTACAACAAGTAATTTGAGTAAGCTTGAAGGATATAAGCGTAGGAATCGGTTTTTAAACAATTTTGGAATGGCGACGTACGCGTAATATATTTCAGAGTCGATGGTTATCGATTTCAGGGCCACACTGAATTTCTGACTTGGTTAATTTTAAGCTCCTCCGGTGTATATATACACACACACACACACACAGATACATCACTTGAAATACTCTCTAATATTTTAGCGTGTAAGCATAATACGTTCGATCGTTTTTTCTGTTTTAGAATTACAGGATATAATTTTGTATATCTTTGTGTTTCGAACCGGTTATCATAACTTTGATCGAGTACCAAATAAAAATTTTGGCGATAAAATAGAAATTTCACAACGGTACGATGTTTTACCAGTTTTTAATACTCTCGCTGAAAAGATCCGCTTTTCCCGCGAAATCGATAATGAAGGTTAATCAATAAACAGTATCTTGAATTTTTGTGAATTGTACATAGATTAATCGATTTGTTCTCGGCTGACACAAAAATTAAAAAAAATAGTTCGTTAGAAAATTTGTAGTAAAATCGAAATCGGGATCACAGAGCTGACGCACTGAATAAAAATTGAAAAACAGAGATCGATACGCTGAAACTTCTTGGAAATCCTTCCATAAAAATCGTTACAGGCTTTCAAGATGTGTTGCAGAATCCTGGAAGTACAGTGAGTAATTTTTCATTAATTTCAAACGTATTTAACAAAGTCTTTAGATAGTCTATAGTCTACAGACAGATGTTGTATAATTTTATTTATCGAGTGTCTTCTACATTAACCTTTAAATAAAAATTCTTCTAACAACTATGAACCTAACACCGTGTTAAAGAAATTAGAAATAGCAATAATGTTATAACATATTAACCAAAAATGGCTCCTGCGTGCAACTAGAAAGTTGAAGTCGAGTTAATACGTCTTGGCCATTACAGGCCCGTTTTGATGAGTGAATAGCACCTTAGTTGAATATAATTAACACAGTAATTCTTTCTCAATCAACAGTTCGAATATACATTATTTCCTAATCCCATACAATCTTATTATTGGTTAATCAAATAAAACCTAAATAAAACGATAAGAACACATCCAGTGGACCGGTTCTCCCAACAAAAAAAGCACCAAAAATTCAGCAAACGAGTCTCTGGCTTGCTGAAGAAGTTAGTATAACGGTCATTCCCTGATCATCGAGAGTCTGTTTCAAGAAGCCCAACAGAATCCCGCCTGACTTCTTAATAAGTGCGTTCACCTTCACCGGCCATCGAAGCTCGCGCGAGTTTCAAAAACACCAGCTCTCATTCGATCAGCGAAATTAACACTGCCACAGCGAAAACTCCCATATCTGGTCAGACACACTATAATATGTCAATAAAATGTCAAAACTCTCATTAAAACGTTCGTTACCATGGTCGATTCGAGAAAAACGTCCACCACAGACCACGCTTTATTTTTATCAATTATCTCTGTTACACATGTGTGACGTCGAGCTTTCAAAACAGAATCCATACGTCACACATATGTGACGCTGGTAGCATACGTGTTAAGCTACTCTGGCCACGATCAGCGCCAGGATGGGTGATCCTCTTCAGTGTTTCCGTATTCCTGTTGATACCGATGATTCAGAACCCAACTAGAACTCCAAATCCTCCACCTAAATGATCATAGTAGTCGATTTTGGGTTATATAGGAAACAGATCGGGTTCTCGTTTGATGGACAAATTTAAGCTACTGTGATCACGGTCGTCGCCAGAATGGGGGACCGTCTTGAGTGCTTCTGTGTTCCTGTTGACACTGCTCCGGTTCAGAACCCACGTAAGACTCTAAATTCCCTGGTTAAATGACCCCAGCAGTCGATGCTGCGTTACATACAAAGAAGAAGAAAACGAAGAGGTTTGGGTCTGTTGGCCTATCGAAACGGGTTCGTGGCAGAGAAGGTCGCCTCGAAGAGAGCGGAGGTGAAAAAAAAAGAGGTAGAAACGAAAACGACGGAGAATCCGTACGATGACCGTCTGCGTCAGCACACGGATAATCCGTATAAATTCTCTTTAAGCCGACTATTTGAGAAAATTATCGTCTTCTTGGATACCAAGAAGCTTCTTATGACTTCCGTTCAGTTGCTGCGTACGATTAGATCGTCATATCTTTTTTACAACATGTTGTTTGTTCAATTGAAAGTATGTTTTGTACATTTTTATGGTGATTGTGCGGCTGATACATTACGTCAAGAAATTCCTGATTTTTGAAGTAGATGAAATATAGACGATGGGCCTCCAGAGAGTGGTATTTCAAATAATTTGTAACTGGTTGATGTTAGAAGGAAACTTGTCAAATGAAGTATGCCGCTTCTGTCTTGGAAGATTTCACGGTGACTTCGAAATATTCAAATTGCATTGTGCCATTACAGGATAGATAAAGGATTCCAACAAGCGGTATACGATTTTTTGAAGATCCCAGGGCTGAAAGGATTAAGCTTGTCCTGTTGTTATTGATATTTAAATAATTTACTATGCTCGTTTAATGACACCCGCGGTCACTGAGATTCTTCAGCCATAAATGCGCCAGTAAACCAGCAAAATTGCTCGTGATATATGTAGAATACGAACCTATAAAACGCAATCGTTTCGAGGAACACAGACACAGACTGGTGGACGGACAGACGTGAACGCTAATCAAATATGCCTTGATATCGACGCTACTAATACGGCCACTGAAATATTTCTCGGAAAGTGGAAGAGTTCGAGCAGCATCGATCTCTGACAGCCGATTGATGGATTAAAAAGTCCTCTGCGTGCCTACCTCTTCCTCATCGATATTTCAAGATGTCCGGAGGAATCCAGCTATCGATCTCCGGTATACCGCAACTTCTATACCGAGAGGCTGTTAAAAAAATGACCAACGCTTCTGAAAGTAATAATATTTGAAAAGGAAAGCAGAAAGCGTGTAATTGGCACAGGTCCTAAAATGAAGCCTTTAACACTTTCCACACGGCAGTTTAAAAAATAAATCGTTTATGACATATTTCTTATTAAGAAAGTAAATGTGTGAACAAATATATGAAGTGCTCATGAAGTGGCGATCTTGTTCAGACAGTTCTGTTAATAGAAATTTTATTCTCCTGGTGTTGTCTTCACCTTCAGACCTTCATCTTCACATAAAAATGAAATCTGCTAACTTGACCGTTAAGGAATTTCTGATATTTTTTAATACTATCGTCGACTGTAAGAAGAATCGTCAAATTCAAAGAAGTTTTCCTTATTGTTGAAATACTTTTGCTACCTTCTCTCCCGTTAGGAGAAACTATGAAATTACGCTGGCATATCCAGGCCGTCCGTTACAGGATAAATCGTTCGATGGGTATAGCAATTTCGCGAACAACTTTTTACGCGCGTTTGGAAATCTCTAGACTATCGCGTGCCAACTATGTCGCTCGTCGATCTCTCCATTTTCTACATCTAAATTCTAGCTCATTCAATCTGACAACCAACGACATGAAAAATTATACTGGTAAACTGGCGGATTCTGAGATCTGCCAGTTAACACGTTGACTGCTTCGCAAGTTTTGCATGTTTTGCCCTGGGGGCCACAATAGAATTTCCATTATTCTAAGTATAGTACATCGTAGTATTTAATTTTGATAAAATATTATGTTTTAATAAAAATTTTTAATTGTTGAATATTTATGTAGGTTATGTAGGTTATTCAAAACTTCTTAATCGATGATATTTATCTTATTTTAATCATTTTAAAAAATGTAGTAACACTAATCACGGGTGACCACCGTGGCAGTCAAAGTGTTAACAAAATATACAAATCTAAATTTTTTCATACTGGCAATGGGGTGGAAGTAAAAAGAATTCAGCGTTGACTGTGCGATAGCGAACACCATAATTGCAAATCCTTCACGAATATGAAAATTGAAAAATAGTCTGCCGATCATTAGAAGTGAGTATACATGGTTATATAGTTAGTCTCGTGTTATTCGAGACTCAGGATTCACAGAATTTTGAGAATGTTGTCCCATGATATCCGAACCTTGCAACCCAAGACTCCAGATTCATATAAATATTCGACATTTGGTTCGAAGGATTTATTAGCAGAAATCTCTGCAAGTAGCAGACTATCTTCGAATTCGAGATTCAAAATGAAATGTAATCGAGAAGTGTCTGTATCATTGGCAGGAAGCTCGAAACTGTGGGCAGAGGGGCTGGAAAGCAGGGAGCTGTGTTCCGAAGCTTTTGTTTAGCCCGCGGTAGGTGTTTCGCTCAATTTCAATAGCGCTTATAGGTCTTTCAATGCGTATAAAAGTCCTGATATTTCGATTGTTTACGGCGCGACTGGCTGCCGGACGACGATTGAACGAATGAGAACGTGTTGGAAACAGCCAGACGATTCGTTGTTCCCTTCATCTTCGTTGAACAATCTACCAGAGCGATCATGAAAGAACCTTATGTTTCATGGATTCCTCCCACACTCATGCAGGGGGACGGTTCACGACAAAAGAATACTGTCAACGTGGTTCGGGCTACAATTCTGTACTTGATGCATCATGTTCAACTTGATGTTTGTAAATATTAATATAAATAAAAATAGTACAAGTAGAAATGCAAATATAATTGTAAGTGTGTAATAAATAAAATAGTGCAGTAGAACCTCGATTACCCGAACTGTAATCAGTAACAAAATGCCTCACATTGTACGTACGTTTTTCACGGTGGTACAAAACAAAATACATACACAATGTCACTAATAATAATTCCACCTTATAATTAACACTTTGATGGCCGCTATCACGTATAGGGTAAGTGCCCCTAATGTCGCTTACCCGGAATATTTTGAAAAAAAAAAACGTTGACAGAAATCGACAACGGACTGAAGTTTAACCAAATATGTATAGGGACATATTTTATCGACAGCGTTACAAATAATGTCTCTTTTGTTTGAGACTAATTTGGTATAAAAATGTCTCTTGCCCATTACTTGAGACCAATTTGAAATTTGGTAGGCGATATTAGGTGCATTTACCCTATGTGATTTTATTTATTCGAATAACACCCATGTAAAACAAATAAATGATTCAAATAATATAATAAATATTCCAAATGGTAATACAGTGGAACTCGTAGAATAATCAATACCAAAGCAATAATATAAAACGCTCAGTTACTTAAGAATTCCTGCAAAAATGTCCAAAAATGGTTAGTGTTCGCAAAATATTAGCGGCCGTCAGAGTGTTAACGTTGAAGAAGAATTTTCGGATGAGCCGCGTTCGGGTAATCGAGGTTCCACTGTACAAGTGCAAGTAGAAATCTGAATACAAATGCAAGTGTGCTCGTACAAGTAAAAATACAAACATAAGTACAAATGAAAGTGTAAGTGCAAGCACACGTAACAGTACGAATGCAGATAACAATTTTTTTCTTTAATTTCACCGTTTATTTGCAATCTGTTATAAATAACAATAAGCAAATCTTATAACTAGACTGCGGATATTTCTGCAATTTAACATATCTAAATATTTGAAAAAGGCACATTTAAAACCAGGAGAAAATAAAAAGTATATTTATTGAACATTTACAGAATGAAATACAGTTTTGTCAGAGTTCCATTTGTATAGCTGCATGAACATAAACAATATTGAACTCTAAAAATGTCTAATTGCATAAACATCCGCAGTCTAGTTATAACATAGAACAACAAATCGTATGTAACTAGTAGATAATCTGCCCATTGGCTCATATCTTCTGTAGCCTGTTTATACCATAACTATGTTGCGGATCATTAGAATCTATTTTTTATATCTGTTGGTTTGAAACGTTTGAGTCTACGCGAGCCCGATATTTCTTCAAGTAGCCGCTTGGCAAGCATGTTAGGATAGTGAAGTAGTCTCTGTGAGCCTAGTCTAGTTTCTTGCATGTTTGGTGACAAATAAATATAAGTATCAAATTTTAGTAAAATCAATGCTATAATGACAGCATAAGATAACAAGCGTACCTTGAAGTAATTTAAATATTCATATACACCCAATTCTGTTTTTACACGAACTTTTTTTACACGATTTTGATTTAACAGGAATTCCATTCTCTTTTTACACGATTTGTTTTGGTTTAACACGATCGACCCAAATTGTAAGAAAAAAAATTTTTTCGTATACAGTTAATGCGGCGCTTGCTTAGCATTATTCACCTCCATATTGTTATTTTTGGTTCCACTTGGAAAAGACATTTCTGGGGAATTCCCCTAATTATATGTATATCTTCAATATGGAATTTGTTTTGTCTGCATTTCGAGTTTGGTGTTTGAAGTGAAAAGTACCTTTTGATGTTTAATGGTATAAAAAATGTAATAAAGGTTAAAATAAAATTCGTGCGCAATATAGTGACAACGAATAGAATCTTATTATGTGAAACTCATATTATTTTGCCTAATTTTTGGTGTTCATGAATTAATGAGATGCTTTTTTCTTTTCAAATGATAATTGACTTTATATAATACATTTTTATGTACATGTGCAATCTTTATGAAATAAAAAGTGCAAACACGTAAAAATGATAAGATTCTAACATGAATTTTCATATGGTTTATTGTATTATTTTTGCTGGTTTGGATTTTTTAGGTTTGGAACCAATCTTGTATTTTTCCATAGATACAGTATATTTTTTTACACGAATTTTTATTACACGTATTCTTCCGGAACGTATTTATCGTGTAATAACAGAATTGGGTGTACTTAACAGCGTATTTCCCGATCGACCTAATGAATGACGAGCGACCTTGAAGCGGCTACGTTCGGCATCCGTGCTATAGTTCTCAGCGTCTGCGTGAATGCGTGCGATTAGGTATCGGGAATCGGAGCGGTCCTTGGAATGGAATGAATGCGTATGGGGATTGGACAGCAGTGGTCTCAGCACGAGCTGAGAAGCTCAGTCAGTCAGCCGATGGCGCTCACCACAGCACCACGCGTTCTTTCTATCCTTTCGTCTCGATCGACCGCCACGATCGATCTGGATCCCCCGCCTGCATCTCCAAATTTTCTGTGAACAGTTTTTTGCAACAGTGACTAAGAAGATTCGTTGTGATGTTGAATTTTGCCTTCGCTCCTTTTCATTTTGTGAATAGTTCTCCAGATCTCCATCATCGATCGAAACACCTTCGTGCCAAGGCATTAAAGTTTTGTTTTAATTATTTCGTGAATGGCTGTAATCGTGAGTATATTTGGACGTTTCGAAGATTGGACTGAAAGGACTCATTGTGACGTTGAATTTTGTCTCTATCCTTTTTTAATTTCGTGGTAGAGTTCACAGATCTCCGCCACCGATCGAGATCCCTTCGTATCACGATATTAAAGTTTCTTTTTAATTTAATTGGTCAATAGCTGCAGTCGTAAGTAGGCTGAGAACGTTTCAAACGACATTTTTTATGCAGTTTGTCGAGTACCATCTATCCTGAGATTCATAGCGCATGGTGCAAGTTGAAAATTTCAAGATTACCTAGAAGTCTTCCAAAATACTATTTCACCCCGTATATAATTCACACGATGCAGTATAAAATACCAAAAATCATATACATGTGCTAAATAACTAAGGAAAAAAATTTCGGCTGGTTAAACGAGTTTCAGGACAGGCGCGGAGAAAAATGACGATAAACACGGGTAGCTCGAGCGTAATGAAAAGAAATTTCACGAGGCATTGTCAAATCAAGATCCGTTTAATTTAATAGACTGCACGCGGTCATTTCGAACAAGGTCGCCGAAGTTTACGAGCTACTAACGATACGCGCGACACGAAATTTATAATGGACATTAAACCTTCTGAACTGTGCTCTTTAAATACACCCTGCTCCCGATCGAGTTTCCAATTATTATTTCACGAATCTTTTATCCACTCGATTCCACAGAATCCGTCAGCGTTCGAAACTCCGGCGAGCTGCCGACAAATTCTAATTCGCGATAAGGAGATTAATTTTAATGAACTGCTGTCAATCTTATCGAACGTGTCGCATATCCCGACGAAATTCTAATTACGTACCAAGCTTTCATCTTATTTTTCTCGTAGTCGTGACACACGTTATTAATGTATCAGAATATTTCAATTGTTTCTCTATTCGAATTTCAAATTGCAGCAACGAATTCAGAATTCCCCAAAAGCAGCTGACTGCAGCAGTTCAGCCCTCTGAATATAAATCAGCGAGATCTGTTTCAATTATAGTTTACTGTGTTAAATGTCAGTCAGTGTGACAATTTACCGGAACAGAATCTATTATTAAATATAGATGATGCCCAGAATACCAAGAAGTGTGTCAGATATGACCGAAATAAATGATTAACAAAATTATAAAACTGCAAATGTCTCTCGAAATAACCACGGCAGTAAGACAATTAAATTTCGAAATAAAAGCATGGTAATATCAAGACCATTGAAATTAAATATTAAGAAAAAATTATCCATAAATAATCGAAGAACAATTAAAATATTCATTTAATACTGATCTTTTTTTCACCGTTTAGAAATTTCAAGATTCTCGTTTACCTATGTAAATATTCTACATTGCATAAACATTTTATAAATATTCTAATTCGCAGTTTAAATACTTACTTTGCATGGTAGCTTCTACTATGCAATGTAAGCAATTTTTTACACAAGTTTTCAGTCTTTTCCCGTTGTTTCAGCGTTTAACTTTACGATAGAAATTTTTCTTTTACAATGGCATCGTTCGTTGGTCTCTTGCGCTGAAGGTAAAATAAAAATTACGAATCTCCAGTGTAATAACTTGCAAATCTTGATCGACTCATCGATCAAAGTCATGCGTGTGCTTGCAACGTGTGTCAGAGTTCAACGACCTTCTTTCTTTCTCTTTTTCTTTCTCCTTCCCTCTCTCTGTCTCTCTTTCTGATTCAATATAATTTCGTGGAAGGACTTTTGAACCTTTGCGGTCCGTCAGCTTTATTACGCAGGTACTGCGCAACCATGAATCATTCTTTGGAATTAAATAACCACGTGCCTCGACAATATCCTGAAAAAGAAGAATACATTTGACATTTTACCAAGAAACGAATTAAATGTTAGGTTTCTACGTAGTTCTATCCGCTAATCCCTTAGTGACATGTCTTTATTAGCGGAGAAAACTTATTTATTTATTTATATACTTATTTACAGAATTGAGGCCCTTACAAGAAAATATTCATAGAATTTATGCAGTAATCTAATAGTGATGATATGTAGTCTAATCTGTATCCTCTGATTTATGAGTATGATTCTCTAATTACTTTGAGCAGAATATTATATGTAAAAATTGCGCAATAAAGTGAATAAAGTATTTAGGAAATGTACGCAATACATCCAGTGACTCCAAAAATTATTTGATGTTATGCCTCCAAAACTTAAAGTCGGCCATTTGCAAAAAAATAGAGGAAGACGAGTGATTACTATTTGATCAGTTTCATCAGTCACTGTATGACAAATAGAACTAAAATTCAAATAACATAGATAGATCGTCTAATTTCCATGCGAGTAGAGTCGCCCGTACGCAGTTTTGACAGTAGTTCAGCCACGCAGCGGTGGATCGTTAAACGGCAAATTTATCGGGCCAATATCTAACGCCAATATTTGGCCAACATTTGCTCGAAATGGGGCCCAATCTGAACACCGCTTCCTCTCCAGCTCGAGGCTATCGCACGTGTACCGTGTACAATACGTGTTCGATGGATCGATCGTTATTCCGCTCGATTGACTACAAGAACGTTCCGCTTTCTCGATGAACACCGAAATGAACGCTATGAAATCGACCAGTTATACCGTTGAAAAGGTTTAATCTCGGCCATTATGATAATCGTAGGTTCAATTCCATGTGAACGATGCCATTGTAAAGTTCAAAGTTCCTGTGGACAATAGAAATACGTAAACAATCGATTTTATACCCCGATGAGAAGATGAGAATAGTTCTTATATTTTAAAAGGAAAATTTGGTAGGCGATTTTGATGATTCTTGGAGATTCAGAAATATAGATCTAACCCTTTGCACTCGGAGAGATTTCTCAGATCACCTACCAGCAATTCGAACATATTTATTCACGAAATAGTAAGTAACATATCATTTCAAATAGAATGGCATAGCGTTGGAAATAATTACTCTATATGAATGATATTTGGCATAAAACTTTATTGGTACATATTTTATAAAATAAAACTAAAATTGTATAGCTTATACTTTTCTAAGGCGTGATAACGTTCAAAACAATCAGCTATATGCATTGCAGGTTTATTGAAACAAGTATCGCAGTAATAATTTGTTTGTCGTCTATCACCTGGAGTTTTTCTATTCGAACACACAATATAGTCTCAATTGATCGACCAAAAGCTTTATCAATTTTAAATGGAAAATGGTTTTTCATTTTCTTGTTGTTTTGATACTCGTTATAGTATATAGGAGTTAATGACGCATACTTCCAATCCCCCAAAAAATAATTTCCTCCACCATTTTAGAGACTTTCGTAAAAAACAATAGGTTGAAGCATACTGATCAGCGCGATCCACACCGCCCACATTTGTGGCATAATTTAGTACCATTTCAGGTTTTTTAACAGACATAACATTTCCACGACGTAATATCCTTGAGGAAGATTTCTTTGCTTTTGCTTGCAATGGAAAGGGAATATCTCGCGACAAACAAACATTCGAACAAATTTTGCGTTTGCATAAATTTTTCTCAATAATTTCCTGCAGTCTTTTGGTGTCCCCTTAGAAGGGACATTCTAGTTATTTGCCACATTTACGATACCCCCTTACAGGGGACAGTCGAGTGCAAAGGGTTAATTGTAAAGTAGCAGAAGCATTTGGATGTTATCAGAGGGTCTTTATTATCAGACAGAATTTATGCAGCAACCTGGTAGAACAATCTGAAGAAGAAGCAAACTGATACTGATGCACAAAGCATGACAACAAAAGACGAAGAACTTTAAACAGTGAAAAAGTGTGAAAAATCAGTGTCTGGGGAAACAGTATCGTGTATCGTTATTCGTTGAGTGTCTCCATCGAGTTTGAACGCGAAGACGCATGTGTGCCTCGAGGGAACTAGAGAGAGCACGAGGAAGTAGGCGAATAAGTCGCATGACAGACACATGACACACGTGTGGCCACGCATCGCGCATTGTGTGTTGTTGGATCGTGTTCGAACGCGAGGCTTCGTTGCAAAGGAAAGCTGCTACCGGAAGAAAATGGGTGGAAAAGTCGGGCTGATTTGCGGCAGCTGCTGGTCTGGAAAATATAGTACGTATACTTTGTGGTTTTCTCAAACAAAGTAAATTGTTGGAAAGATATGATTAGATTAAAATTGTAAACAGGAATATTAATAAACATACATAGTGTAAGAAAATGCCACGTCCAGGTCATCTGGGAAACATTGCCTGTCATCGCCATTGGGGGTGCCATGCGTAGGCCCTCGATAGATACGTCGCAGGCCAAAGGTTTTGGGCAGCGACGGACCCGAAGACTCTCATGTAGCTTTGTTGCATGTTACGGTTAGAAAACGTTTCCTCTAAGGAGGAGAGGCAGTCTTGGACTATCCTTGTGCAGAGGGAACGCTCTTTAGTGCGCCATCCAAATTCTGTAGCATCCAGATCATTATATTTGTGAAACACATCCATACCTTTATTTTGTAAATTTAATCTTACAATAGTATATTCAAGGTTCTTGACTGACCATTCTAAAAAAAAATGGCCTGTAATATTTAAAGTTCCTCCTAAGTGTCTGGAAAGTTTTTTGAGAAGCAATACTCTCTGCATTAGTTGCTTACTTCCCTTTTAATTTTATATTTATCAAATTGTTTCTTGGTTTATGACACAATTTAATAAAAGCTCAAATATAAAGAATATTCCGATTACCATTTCTTTTGGACTATACAAGAATTTTTAAAAAGACAGGTAAAACGGTTAATAAGCGTTCAGATAAAAATTGAATAAGAAATAATATAGGAAGAATACGTAAAATAGGTGCCGGAAATGGTGTCTTCAGGCAGTGGGTTAACGGAACAAGGAGAAAAAACAGGGCTCCCGGTTTTCGATTCATCAGGCGGCAACCTGGAAAGATTGGACACGGGAACATTGCCAAAATGACTGTTGCACAAAGCCATTCTCTCGGCAAGACTATCGATCCTCCTCGAGGCTGCCTTAAATTTGAGAAACGTCCCGAAATCACCTGAGGCTGTAGCACGTTGACCGTTTATAGGATTTCGGGGTCCATTCTACGATGCAAATGCATTCCCCGGGTTACTCGAGTACCGTTACTCCGAACATGCCACTTTCGATGATTCGACCATCGCCATTATCTTTCTCCGATCTTACCTCCACCTCTTTCTGAAATAATTACAAAACTTTTATTTTTTACCGATGAAAAGGTAACTCTCATTAATAACTACTCTAACAATTCAAGCCTTCTTTATTTGTTGAACTTCAATGCTTCTATGCATCATTTTAAACATGTGCAACTATATTTTGTTCCCCCATCTGCACCTTCAGATTTGACCATTTAGATCCACTCTATAGAATTTGTAATTTATCCAATAGTTTCAGCGTTAAATTGGACTTTTTTCCGGCTCTCCTGATAGTTTCAAAAACTGTGTTTATAAATCGCTAGCTTAGTTTATGAACACTCAAACTGCGTTAATTTAGCGTTTCACTATTACTGTAGTATGTTTAAAATGAGTTAGTCTATACTGTAACAGTCTTTTTCATGTAGTATGTATACTACCTGTCTCTACACTTTTCAATCATTGTAGAAAAAAAAAAGGGATTTTCCGTATACTATAATAAATTAAATTAAACTCTCAGACAGAATACTGCAAACGTGTAGTAACCATTATGATGATCAAACATTTTTACATAAATCAAAGTTGGGTGGTGATTTATTATTGCTCCTAATTATTTGTGTAGTTGATTAATAATAAAAGGAGTATAGGTAAGAGTAATTATAGTTTGCCCTTTGTGTTAAAATACAAAATGGCCTGGAACATGAAAAGATTCAGGACTTGTAGAATTCGTTAATGAATTCAAATTTCTATGAATCTTCAAGCCTTTGTTAATACAGACTATTTTTATAATATATTAACAAGTGAAATTTTAAAACCGTGTACCAGCCGTTGTGACAAATAATTATAGTTTGCAATCTGTACCAAAATACAAAATGACCTGGAACATGAAAATATTCTGGACCTGTAGAATACGTTAATAAATTCGACTTTCTATGAATCTTGAAGCTTTGGTTAATACAGACTATTCCTATAATACATTAAAAAGTCAAATTTTAAAACCGTGTACCAGCTGTTATGACAATAAAAAGTTCCTTATTCAGAGCCAGAATGTTCTAATGTGAAGTATCAGTGGTTGTATATTTAGTACCGAGAAAACCGGGTGACAGTTTAACCGCATGGAGGAACTCGAATTCGGCTTATGAACCGTTAAGAAACGTGATTTTACATGCTCGTTGGTACACGATGCAGAACCATTCTGCTTCCTGGATACCGTTACTTAAGTACGCTCGCTCTCCTCCCCACTTTTGCTTCATTACATAATTCTTAACAGTCCGTAACATCGATTCCGAATTTTTGGTCACCGTGTTCCGTATATCCTGGAACTTGTTCTGAATTCCTAGCATATCTCCTAGCACCAGTTCTTGAAGCTTGAAAGACTCTGAAACAGACGAGAGAGACTCTGAAATAGATTCTTGTAAATATATGCATTAAGAATCGTTTTCATGCGCAGCTTATTTTCATACGTAGCTTTTTTCTAATGTCAAGAGCAATAGAAATTCACGATAATTTTAAATACCATGTATAATTATGTACGAGAAAAAGGAGAAAACTGAACATTCAATATAGGTACTCTCATATACATACACAGATCCATATAAATATATTTATGCACCATGTTGTTTCCATATTTTATTACAGAGGGTATTCTAAATATACTTCAGTCGAGTACTCAGATTTCTATTGTTTGCAATATTACTAAAAGCTGTGTATGAAAATAAGCTATTATTTACCTTCTATTAAAATATCTTGAACAGAGACCTCAGTTCACTCCATTCAACTCCATTACTTTCTTACTTGTGTCTACAAGTGCTTACGTTAAAAACAATTTTTATGTATAATGTAGGTCGTCAGGTCTCTTATCTCGATACCATGAAAGAAATTATGTCTCACAAGAGCATGAATTTGATATTATCAAGGAACCATGTAACTCTACTTCAGAATACTTCAACACTGATCTTATCAAGAATTCTACTGCGCCGCCTCTAAAATTTATGCTGCTAATTCTCTTGAAGTTCTTTTCTACAGAAGATTTTAATTACGAGTCTTCTTACGGATAATCAAATTTGTAGCACGAAAGCGGTGAACTCGATAAGTTACGACCTTTTAAAACCCTTGAAACCGTGCTGCAAACCAGAAGAATTTCATTTTGAACGTGAATAAAAATTACAGAAGCCAGTCTTCTTGAAGATCTCAACCTCGTTTTCAAAATCCGACTATTTTTAACTGCAGAACACGCTGACTGTCCTGGGATTCAATATTTAGTTCTCAAATGCCATTTAATTAAATAAGTACTAATTGCTATACAATTTTGAACAAATATGTTATGGAGTAGTTAAACCTTTTTTGTCCTGCCAATTGTAACACTTTTTACTATGACAATCAGTGTGTTAATTGAAAAAATTTTGAAACTTCAATCGATTCGACTTTTCAGCTGTCTATCAAAAAAAAAAAAGGAAAATCGATGGGAAAGTATCGAAACGTGAAAATTTCTTCTAGCAGGAGAGAGCACCTGTCGTTCGAGCTGACGAGGCCGAGGCAAGCCAGAGATCGATAAAAAGATCGAGAGTCGAAACGGGTCCAGTCCAAGTTGGCTGGTCGTCGCAAAAACGAGACGAACGCGTTCTCCAGTTCAACGGAGATTTCGTACTTGTTCTCTCAGCTTCAGATTGTTTTTATCCAGCGACAAACTGGACCTGTAACGGATGCCTTGCTGTCCGGAGAAATGTACAGGGTGACTTCATCCATTTTCCAATCTGAAACAATTCCTCCAATCACTGATATTGCAATGAAATTTGTACGCTTATGAGACAGGAAAATTACACTAATGTATATAAACAAATCGTAGAATACTAAGTCCTGAGTTTCTGATGCGGAGTAGTCTATCTACTAAAATCGAGAGGTAAACACAAAGAGGTCCATAGCAGAGCTGAGTCTGTCTCATGATCTGATTAACAGAATATTTATGAGTTTTCTTAAGAAACACTGAAATTCATTTCGTTGTGATTTTGTAGAACTTGAAATGACTGTACAACTTGGGACAATGACTGGTGTTTAGGATGAATTAGGATGATAAGTCTACCGTCAAGTTGGGTCTCCAACAATTCCTTTGCGAGAGTATACACCATGTAGAGGTCGTTACTCGAGGGTCAACGTTCAGTGAATGTCCTTCATGTTTGAATCGCCTTGAAAGGATCTCTCTAAAATTGAAATTTCATATTTCTGAATGATCATTTTATCTATTTGTCCTGTCTGAACCTAAAGAGTCATCATAAGTGGGCTCTGTTTTTGTTATCCAGCCTAAAAACGTTCGAATCGTGATCAGTCGGTCTCTAATTCGAGGCGATTCCTTAGTCACGTTCCACCTTGAAGCACGTGCCACGAAAAGAATCGAGCGTGGACCTTGAGGCGTAACAGCGGTTAAATCACGAGGACAAAGAGGTGTGTATCGAGTGGTGTACACACTATCGAATGGTATACCATCGACTCATCTGACCCACTTGATCACTACAGATCCCGTTAGTTGGCATCGAGTCGACTCACCACTCGCTACCAAGATCCTCCAGCGAAATAGTTGGCGAGAGAAAATATCTGCTGGCCCGATGGGAAATAAAGTGGACTCGAACCGTAACGGCTGTCGTTGAATTATGACCGATTTATCGGCGAAATCGCCACTGAATTGCGCCAGTGCTCTTTGTACTGTAGATTTGTTGCGAATTTATGGTTGCTGGTGAACGCTGCCTTCTGAGAATCGATTTGGGTCGATTTACGGCGATATCCTTATGGTCTCCGTAATTTTTACGAGTTCCTTTCCTGAAATTTATATTTTTATGTCGTTCGCGATACTGTAATTTGACATATGTTAAAAAATGGAGAATTCGAAGCTGCTTGTTAGAGAATAAAGATTATATCATTTTCTCAGACAGTTTATCTTGGACAAGAGCAGTATAGGGTGTTTTCTAGCATGTGCAATAACTATATTACAACTTCAATATCTGACATACACAAAATCATACACGTTTGTATGATTTTTTTTTTCTTATATTTTGAGTCTAGAATTTATCACTGGAATATTTTACATATGTGACATAAGAACCAATTTACTTCTTTTAGATTTCTATAATATCATGCAGTACTAATTCGTTTGTATATTGATTTCTAATACTCTGGCATACCATTTATTATTTATCCACTCAATGAATGCTCGAGTTAAAACCAGCCTGACCTACATGTAGTTCATAGAACTGAGAACAAGTTAAATGAATCCAATGAACCATTGCTGCCATTTCTGGAAATATTCCTCTTAAAATGTATTCTTATGGTATTTCTCAATCAATCTTGATTCTCCCATGAAAACAAAAGTAGTCAGATAGCTATGATATCGATGCAACGCATAAAATATTAGTTTTATCACGCATACCGTTCGTTTTCTCCTTGGAATTCCAAGGAGGTTTGGTCTTCGAGTATAGCTAGCTAACGAGTGTGTACATAACGGGTGTGTTTCTAGGAATCGAGAATACCTGAATCACGTAATTTGTCGTGATACGGTCACACGAGTGCCCGTTGCGAAATTCCAACTCGATCGTTGAGACCCTATAACAAAAAACAAAAGAATACAATCAATTCTTCTTTTATTGAACGTCATTACTAACAGTAACTATTGTGAACAAGGAATTGAACCTAAGGAAATTGTGAAATGAAACCTTGAAAAAAATATGAAATTCCAATTTCCTAAAATAACAAAATCTCCACTATCAACAGTAATAATTGTCATCTAAATTAATAAAGTCGTGCAATTCGTCTTCGCGCGATTATATAATAGAAAAGAAAAATGTGGGAATACGAGGTACACGTTTTTCGGAAGGCACGTAGGTGAATCGGGATTCCAGCTAAAAAGGAAAAATGGGAAAGATATGCCCGAAATCCTGGGTGGTTTACCGCATTCGACGCGCTGTAGCGAGCTGGGGCGGCCATTGTTAAAGGGTTGAGTAAAATATTTATTACGGCTAGCCGCAGGCCGGCTTTTTTACAATCCCGTAATAAAAAGCCGAGAGAGACGTAGAAAAAGGAAAATCAACACCCTCGTCGGAGGCTGAACAGCAACAGGTCTACCTACGATACAAATGACTATGGAGGTGCGTTTCTGCTCTGCCTTCCACCTAACACGGCTCGATCAATGCCGCTTCTTTTTCTTCCTTTTCTCTTCTATTCGATATTTTTCTCCCCCAACGATTTATCTGCTGGATCCTTTCAATTTTGTAAATCTCCCGTAAATCGTGTCGGATTTTCCAGCAAAACGTGTCGAACATTCTGACCCCCTGAAATAGAAAATTATTTGTAGAAAATGGTAAACTTCGGGGTTCTCTTATATTTCGGACCGTATTCTTGTTACATAATAGTTTATTAATACTGCATCAACTGAAAGGTTATTGGAACGAAAGAATTTCCCCGATTTTTATTAATTAAATCTGTCATAATAATTTGTTAAATAACTTAGTAAGAACCTTGAAAGAAAGTTGAATCGTTGAATCGATTGAAACTGAATCGTTTCCAAAGTATAATTATGAAAAACGACAAAGAGTGTGTTGTAAACATAATCTCCATCTTGTACGATTGTAACTACCATCAACAAACGTAAATATTTTTCCCATAAACCCTGTCTCTGTAATAGATTATTTAAGAATGCAATATTTAACACTTTGACTGCCACCCTCTATTGGTTCAAAATGACAAACTTTCTAAATTTCTATACAAAGGAAATATATTCGCTAGTTAAACTCTTTTTAATCAAGAATATTAGGAATACTCATAATTTTTTTTATTGGTACCATTAAACTTTAGTAAATAATTTTATGAATACTAGAAATGATCAAATAAATAATGATTGAATCTTAATGTCACCCATATATGGGTGACATGGCAGTCAAAGTGTTACTAGAGTATTAAGGATAAATATCCATCGTTCCCAGAATATAAAATAAAAGTACCTTGCTGTTAGATGCAGAATTATTGATCGATGTGAAGGTCTCGATGTAAACTTCATAAGTCTTTCGGCGCCACTTCCGACGTCGCGACATTCACCATTAAATCCTATGGCGTCTGGTGGCTGAGATCATGGGGCGAACAACCCTTTCATTCAAACACCGGTCTCCCCTTGATCGGAAATTGCACAGACGTTCCTGCCAATTGGCTGAAATTGTAGTTGATAAATAGGCTGGAACAGAACTTCTTTTTGTAACAATGCAATCGACGAAATCTTGAGCCACAATACAGAATTTTTATCCATAAAAATATTTTATAGATCAGTTGCACGATTTTGTACAGGAACTGTGATGAAATATTTTGCTTACGTAAATTATAAAACAGCAAAACTATTATTTTACTAATAATTTTTTCTAATTAATAAATAAATAGTTTACAGTAAATAATTTCTACATTTGTCCAATTTCATATTTTTCTTTAATTTTTAGGAACGTTTTAAATATTTTTAATTGAATGTATCAATAGTCTGTTTGTCGAAATTTACTATTGTAGAAGGAGAAATTCTGTAGAATGAAACCTCGCGTAATTATATGTTTTGATATTGACGAATGTTTCCAGATAAGTATATTAAAATTAAAAAAGTACTCAGACATTGGTTGACATTTTATTCAGGTTGCAGTCAAAATTGTCCCAGCCAGACGAAAATAATTTGCCTTGACGTCACGCGAATTCCAGACAAAACACATTCACGTAACGAATGTATTGGTCGTCTGAAAAATCTAAATATAAAACGCAATAGCGCGATACTGAAGCCTCTTTCCCATTTTCATATGTTATTCAAACAGGCAGTCACTAATTGCCGTCACTACAAGTTGCTGTCACTTAAACCTGAATCAACGAGCAAATAATCAGTCCACCAAAGCATAAATATAGTAACCACTATTCACCAAGTGAATAGTTTCACATGAAACCAAGTTTCATAGTATCATAATAAAGTAATAGATTCTCACTAATTACTAATGAAACAATTATCCCCTACTTTCCATTTGCTTATTTATATCGAAATACAAAAATAAAAATCCATAGAAATTTGTTTTTGCTCAAACATTCACAGTCTAGTCCTTATAATTCTTGTAATAATAATAGAGGGTACTACACGTATGTATGCATTTTCGTTCAATACATACTAATATAGTATACCTATTCTCTCTTACAAATTTCCAACCAGACTTAATGTCACAATAACAATGTAGATACTTAAGTATGCGACCGAACACTTATGTACTATTTTCCTTTATGCTTTAATAACGCTTATAATAACAGCAAATGATGGGATGTCTGGATAGGTATGGCTGTTTTCACTGCGTCTTCCCTCGTTAAAAGTATTATCCTGATCTCGGTTTGAATTTATTATTATTGCAGGAATTGTCTAGTGGAATTGTCGCATGAAACAACCTGATGATTATGCTCGAGGTCGAAATAATAAAACAAAAAAGAATTCCCTGAGAACGATTGAATTCATCCGGTCCGTTGGAAAATTGAACGTCACCGGTCGACCCATTTCTAACGACAGACGTTTTGCAGCGACGCCATTTAATCCGTCGGGTTTATTTAATCTACCAACATTATCCAGTGTCGAGCAGGAACTCGCTGAACGTTCACGTGCATAGCAAATATAGACGTTCCACTTGGCAGTGGCGCAGAAAAGATCAAGGTGTCGCTAAACGACGCCATTACGTTTATCCACCGGCTACTTCTGCAACATACTTTCACATTTCAATAATATCATACGTCTTTAGATCCCTTCATGCGCATGGTAAATCGTTATTTACATTTTGAAGCCCCGATTTATATTTTGCTACGAAAAGGAAATTAATATTGTATCAGTCGACTTAAATTAAATCATTCATAACTCTTATAAAATTCTCAGATATTTTCGCATTACGTTAATAGTATGAAAATGTAAAAAATGAGTAATTACAATGTGTTTGACTGAGTATGGCTGGTTTCAATGTGCTCGCTTCAGTAGATTGTACATGTCTGACCATAGACGGGTTGTCTTCTACTTACGAGCCAATAAATATTGTTCTCCTTTTCATAATTAGTGTTAATAGCAGTAATGTAAGTAGAGTAAATAGTGTTCATTCCGATGTTCAAGAAATCATTGAAAATAACATTGTTCAGGTCAATCAATTATTCATTATCTTGAACCATTTTCATCGTACATGGACCTTTATTTAGAATTTTGACTCCAGCCCTGTCACTTAAAAATGAAATAGCATAGTACATAAACTTAATATGGCAGCCCGTTACCAAATCCTCCGTTTTTATTGTAATAAAACGTTAACGAGGACAATATCTCATCTTGCCCCATATTTGCGAGAAACTTCGTGCGATTATGGCGATGAGGGGGTTATTTCTCGTTTCGTTCAACTTTATGAGGGCAGAGTAATTAGTGGGAGTCACGTACGACGAAATTGTCTGGTTTCTTGATATCATATGCATGCGAAGCAATTAACCGGTGAGTTCTCTGTTTGAAATATTGCGGATCCCCCCCTGTCAGAAAACTGGAACAGACTATGTGGAAAGTTCAGGAATGCGATTTGGAATTGAAATACTTTCGGTCGGTATCCCGGAGGAAATTAGATTTCGTTAGTAGAGTATACAGTGAAACGTACGAATAAATCACAGCACTTGCGCTGCAGCGCTAAACAAATTACTATACATAGCGTTCCACGATTAATGGCCGTTACTTCGTTTCTCATTACTGTATAAATTAGTACTCTAATAGAGCAATTTTTTAATTCGTACTTATTTACATAAACGACCACATCCATTGAGTCCTAGATACCGCCAGACCAGAAATTCTATTCTATTTTATTTTGGGTAACCGATACGCTGAAATTTAACTCTCTGCAGTCGGGTGCCGTCACATTGGCGGCATTTAAAATTTGTTTTCGAAGTCGAATGTCGCCACTATGGCGGCATGATCTTTTTCTGTGTGTACATGTATGATTTTATGATCAAGAGGTGTTGTAAATATTTATTAGTCTATACCATCCCTTTCTGAACATTTCTAAAAGGAATCTTGCAATTTACCTTTGAAGAATAATTTCATTTTGCTAGCGTGTGGATATCCAGTACATTAGAGTATATTGAAGAAGCAAGAATCACTCTTGTTTTCCGAGGAGCTCATTTAAAACATTCTCTGATATTCTTTTTAAAATTTTTTTTAGTTTTGCACACTAAGTATTATGCATAAAAATATATTTGTCTTAAAACAGTTTGTTTTTCTTTTTGAATACCTATATATCTACGTACATATCATCATATGCGAAAATAACTTTAAATATAAACTTGCTTAGACTAGGTAGTACTGCCACCTGAAAAATATTCCGATCACAAAGGGATAATAAGCAGTCCATTAATGACACTAAAGCTTGAAATTCTTATATTTAGTAAATTGAAGTATGATTGGTTCCAACGTCTGAAAGATTCAAAGTCTGATGTTCTTCTGTCATCATATTGTGCCACAGTGGACACAACGTTAATTTTAAAGACCCCATCCTGTTCGAGGGTTTATTTTGACGGTAAAATTTCAACGAATATGGTCATATGTTTTTTTAACTTAAAACCTGATGGCCTTCAAGGAGAAACTTACAAAATAAAAATCTGTTTATAATTTTTAATATTACAAAACTAATTTAACTCAAAAAAATATTATTACAGTAAGCCAAACCTTCACGATTAAAATAAAAACGAAAGCGAACTCAATCCGACAAATAGTTTCCGAGATAAAAATTCATAAATGTTTTCGGGAAAATAGGCAAAAATTGCAAAATTCAAAGGTCCGTATTTTTTAAACAAATTCGAAACCAGCAAAATGATGACTTAAACCTCCCTTAATTTCACGGGCATTACATCATATGTCATTTTGAACAAAATCCCTGACATCGACGTCAAAAAGTGATCGATTTGGCATGGAATGACCCCTATGCCTAACCAGACACACACAATTGGCTGCCTTTATACAATATTTAAAAGTTTAGATAGAGGCTTTAGAGACCATCAGAGTCTCAGAAGCTAAACTTTAAAGGAAGACATAATTTCTGACTCTATCTAAATGTTTTGTAACATCTACCAAGTTAGGTCAGAATCGCCACGCATCCTTGAGAATTTCCATATCGTTGCAAACATTCCATTCTACCTTCCCAGGAGTCTGAAATTCCCCAAAACTTATAACTCGTGGTTGGCTCGTTGTCACGAGCGGCTTCTTACCGCAGGAATTCTAATCTCAGCAAGAAAACTTCCGGACCGTGTCGTCGCGTATTACAGATCGATCTACTCTGTGCATAAACGGTTGTGAAGAGGATCTCTGAACGTAGGAGATAGAGAGAGTGCGAGAGAAACAGAGAGAGAGAGAGAGAGAGAGAGAGAGAAAGTGCGAGAGTAATTGAATGACACGGTGTTAGCGGCGACATAACGAGGGACCGGATGTTTTGCGGACATGGGAACGAAATAGAACGGAACCGTCCGTCTGACGGGAATTACCGCAGGAACCGCCTCGTTTCGGAACAGACCTAACCGGAGACAGGGGAAGGGACAATTTATCGCGTGCAATTAACTCAGCCTCCGAAACCAGGCCATTCGACTACTCTTACGTAAGGAACGACACTCTCTGATTCTACTATAACCGTGTGCACCTAAACGATCCTTTTGCACCAACCACCTAACCACGTTTTTCGCTCTTTTTACGTCTGTGCTGGAATTGTCAAGCGTTGCTGTTTGGCTCACCGTAGTTTGGAGTTGATACAGTTATCAATTTTTGGGGAAGCAAAATATGCAATTATAGCCCCAGAAGTTGCCCTATCGTCAAAGAACTCTTCAAATTTCTCAATAGACACTGGAGAATTATGAATTGTAAAATCTGAAATATTTATCTTCCAAGAGTTTTGTCACCTGTTCGCTTACACAGTCAGGCCTCCTGAAATCAATTTGTTACTTGTAATGAACTGTTAAACAGTTAAATTTCAACATAAAAAAATTCATTTATACACAATAGACTATAGTATAGATTTGTATAAAGTCTATAACTTCAGGAATTCTATTATAATACCAGGATTGTATGCATATACATTCCATCCAACTATCACTGCTGTCGGGTACTTTTGTGGCCACCAGGAACAGACTCTTAAGAACCATCAACCTAAAACTGTTCGTATCATTATAGATAATAATACATATGCAATTGATTAGTAATTATTTTGAACATTTCATTGGTTCAACTTCTTGTTACATTTTTGTAATATTTACGGAACTATCCGATACATGACCTCAAAGTCTTCATAAAGTAACTTCCAAGGAGAAATATATTCGACAAGAAAAAGAAAGGACTTCCTGCTCCAAAGGTCTATTTTCTGGACCGAATCTGCCTTCTGAAAAAGAAGGAATTCTATTATGTGTCGCGGGAAACTAGTTAGAGGAAGAAAAGGCGGAAAAATGCGAAGCAGACAAAAGGGGGACGACTCAAGAACTTCCCATTTTTCCGGTTTCATTTAAGAAACTCCATTTCCTCCATTGTCACGGGGAATCATATTGAACCCGGACATGGAATTATCAAGAAAAAGAACTTTCTTTGCTGCAAAGAGAAATAATCGCGTTAAATGGCAAACGCTTTGTTTGTTTTAGAACGGTGAAGAGAATTGAATGCTACCGGATAGTGTGGACGTAAGTCAATTTTCAGTGCTCCGTGACGTTTCTGGTCTCTGTAAACACCGTTAGGAGGAAATTGCATGCTCCATCAAAGCAGATGCATCGACACAGAACGTATTTAATAGCGTTTGAATGCATGATGCGTTTAAAATCGGCGATTCGCTTGGTCACTGAAATATTTCCTTTCTTCTGGATCAGCTTTCCTCCGCCGTTTTGGTGCTTGGAATGTAGAATTGACCTGGAAGAATCGTTACACTAATAAATTCAGTAGTTCAAAATATTCTTCAATATATATGACGTTTATGCTATTCAAGTTTGCATACTGAAATGCGAATATTGTAAAATTAAATGTTCAGTGTGTGTTTTTTGCAATATCGTGCCCGAAATGAGGCACGACGAAACAACAAAGAGAGTTTGGAACCTGAGAAAAAATGAAGTATACACTGATAGAACGTAATCAGTCCTCGTTCGGATTAGTTTTTACATTGGGTCGCTATCGAGTCGGAAGTATTTTTCGATTCATCCGACGATCGATCGATATCGCGTGCTTTTCCTGTCTGAGATTGCTTCGGGTTTCGATTCGACCCCGAGCTTTTATTAATGCAATATATCGTTGTTCATCGATCCGTGCAGCCACTTTGTTCGTACATCGACCCGAAGTCGTCTATACTTTTTTTCCACGCTCCACATTTTGTATTTCACGGTTCCATAGCCGAATTGGAGGTACCCTTTGACGCTGTATTTTTGTCCGAGTAAAATTAAACACATAGAGCTGGAAAACTGGAAAAAGGAGGAGTCACTGGAAACTTGAAATCTCTCTGAGAAATAGTTGAAAAACTCACAACAACATACATATTAATAAATAAGAATACATGTTTACATAAACATGGGCACTATAATTAGTATCTATTTTTTAACCTTTTGCGCTCTTAAGGCCAGCTGTACTGCCCAGGCACTTACAAAGAAGCGTTCTACTCCTACGGCCAGTATTACTGTCCATATTTTATCATTAATAGATAAAAGTATTTATATGTATTCGTTCATCAATGTCATCGGGTGTTTATACTTGTCTATATTTATTCTACTCTTATTCTAATTCCATAGTATATAAACATTAAAGTTTGAAAAGTTAAAAATTTAAAGTTTGAAGAAAAGTCATATAATCTAACAAATTGCCAAGACTTTTTCGTGGTCATTTTGTGTAACTCAGAAATCTACGAAAAAACTCCTTCGAATTGATTACCAACGTATAGCCTGATTGCCTGGACAGCAAATGGTTAAACCTGTTTTACCATTACAAGAATTGTAACTGCATAACTTTCTCATATGATCACGAATAAGTGATTATGGTTCCCGAATTCCTTGGAGCCTATGCAAACACGCTGTGTATATACAAAATTCCCATTGACCACCAAACCTGTCCGTTTCCGGATACTGTCCTTCCTTAACAATGGAAGCTTGTTATTTTTCCTTTGCAAAAGTTTGACAGCGTGAACGATGAGAACGGATTCAGTGTGTCATGCAGAAAATGCTGTGGCGCATCGTGGGCAGAAAGAATCGATTTCGTGGAGAATTTATGTGAATCGCAGATGTCACGTGCGTGGAATTCGGTGCAGCCATTGAAATGCATGACACTGCATCATGGATGCCCGCGATTTCATTCACCTGCGGCCAATGTTCCACTAACGAACGCGGATCTTTTACGTTTTCCGCATTAATCAGCCGTCACGATAATTCCGAATCAGATCCTCCACAGAGAATTTTCGATGATTAATCGTCCATAATCTCTACCAATGGATTCCCATCGACAATGTTAAATTTACCTCTTTTTCCTTTATTCTAAAACGGACGCTCGATAATTAATGGTCTCATCCGATATCGATCGACTGTTGCATAAAAAAATCGACGACCAGTGGAACGAGCGTTTCTCATGAATAAATGGTGCTTGTTTGTGGGCGAAACGTCGACGAATAACACGAAACAGCGAGAAGAATCGCGTGCGAACGTTTCGCGGAGAGCTCCTAGCTCGGATTTCGAATTCCGAAACGGCGTCGACGTCCGGCCGTATGAGTAATTGAATCCAGTCCGCTATTTTTACGGACAACGAGCGTCTGTTTGCGAAAATGGGAATGCCATTCGGACGGGCCGATGACGAAACTGGAACGCGACGAATTTTCTGCAAGGCTTGCCCCGACGTACGTCACTTCCGTTAATATCGTTCTGGCACACGTTGATTATACAAATTGTATCATCGAATTTCTGCAGAGGCTGAAACATAAAATGAGAACAGTAAAATCTCTTATAACCGAGCGCTCATTCTGTGAACGCGCACCACTTCGCTGTTCTAGTCTCGTAAAAGTATTGCGTTTTTATTACACAATGTCCTTTTCCATTTTTTATACACGATAGAAATATCTTTTTGCAACAGCTGAGGTGAATACTTTAAGTCCTAATTAAGAATCCATAGTATTATAATCATTATAATACTATTAACACATTACCGTCCTGAGACATAAAAATATGAGTTTTATTGACTGCTCGAGAAATGTCGGAGAGGTATAAATAAATAGGGTGTTAGACACTGAGCATTAAATGCAGGCGGCCTATAGATATGTGTTACAATATGTATGCTAAAGGTGCAACATGTCTCATAAATTAATTGTAAAATAATTACTATACAAATAGTTTTCACTTCAAATTTCATAACAAAATATTTGATACTTTAAAAGTTATAACCATCTTTGTAAAGCAATGCAACATAGTCGAAAACCTTAAAATATGCCGGCTATACACATCAGTTTTCGCACAAACCGCCTGGACCGCATTGTGCTAATAATTACTGTATATAATATAAAATGCACACACATACACAGACAGGGTATCGCAAGATAAGTGCCGTTTGAAATACCGCCGAAAATTATTGATTTAGTTGAACAGTAGTACTGGAAACGGTTTTCTTGCTTTTTAATATAGAATTGATGGTATAAAAAGAAAATTTTTTACATTTCTTTGGTTTTGTTAAGCCTAATTTTGCGTAGACTTTGGGGGACAAATATTTCATCTGTGGCACGCACAGACCTCAAACTATAGTTCAAATAAAGGTGTGACGTTGGCAAAGTGCTAGGAGGAAATTCTTGCAGTGAAAGCCACGGGATTGCATCGTTTTTTCCGAGAAATAAAGATTGGCTGTCGCGGATGCGCCTTGCCATTTTCATGCGATCGTAAATATCAGAACCATCATTGTATTGCGGTCATCGTTTCTTAGGCCCCTAACGATTCACTGAAACCAGCGTGGAGAACATAAGTCAATACTCTATTTCGACACATGAAAATGTACCCTGTGTTCGTAAATATTCTCTACTTGCGTGTGTGCGTGTGAATCATGTAATATAATATTTCACCAAGAATCGTTACTGTATTTTTTATCAGTAGATATATTTTGATGTAATTTCACTTTCAGTTAAAATAAAGAAATATGTGCATTGATTTGCAGTAACTAAATAATAATAGTCCATTGTAATACAACTCCCCTCATACATAATGTAACATTTCCTCTTTGTTCTCTTTACAATGTATCGATTGTTCTGTTCTAATATATTCTTATGATATAGTGAAATACTTTTATATTGTGTGTATTATATAAGAAAATTGTAAGTTTCTAAATTGTGACAAGGAATGTTGATACTTCGCTTCAACTGAATTAAATTCCATTTTTTTCTTCCCCTTCTGTAATTGAAATCTGTCAGTAATTCTGTCCTAACATATTTTACATCATTTTTGCTGAACGGACACTGAACGTGTAAAACGATCGAACGACATGACAATGAAAATGTTCAGTGACCCTGAACGGCCAATGTTATTTATCTCTGGCACATCTATCAAAGATCTAGAAATATTTTCTGTACAGAGAAACTTGTTTTGAAGGTGAAGCTTTTCGCCCAAACTAAACGAGGCCGCGAGGAATTTAATCAGTGAAAGTATTTGAATTTCAGCATCCGGGTCGGGCTCGGTGATAGGAAGGGATCCACTTCCGCCGAGGGCTGTCAGCACGTCGCAGCTGGCACAGAGGCCTCTAACACAACCACCGCCCATGGTGTCGACCCTTCCGCTTCCAAGGGGCACCACTGGACACAGGCAACCCCTTCCTCTTCATCAGTCCACCCCTCAATCGGTCAGGCAATCGGAGAACGACGTAACCGGCAATTCGCAGATATTGCGAGCTGCTAGCAGCGGTGACATTATTGGAACCGGATCTTCTGTGTGAGTTTCACATCTTCCCTTTCTTCTTCGTTCATCCCTTGAATCAGATGACCGCATTTTGTATAGAAATTCGTAGTCTATTCAGGTCTGGTGAGCGCCTTATCGACGGGGCCATAACGCCAAGTACTGTAGGCACCTCGATCATCTGGATCGTAATTAGTAGTAGTAATGATAATTTTTTATTACCATTAGACGCATCGTTGAGTTATCCGTAATAAACGATAATATTTAGTTTATCCCAAAACAGCGTCATCCGTCGATCAGGTGCTAATAAGAATGTTGTAAGAGGGTCTACAAACTGATTAATCATTATCGTGTAATAATAAAATTACAGGTTAAACAACACCGAAGGAAAAGATCTTAGGTTAACGTCTCCAGGTGGCCATTCTACTCAACGATTGCTCAGTCCAGCTGGACCCCTAAGGGTTGTTTCCTTGAACGACCACCGAGTCTCCAGCCCCAGTGACAGCGACATCCGAGTTCACAGTCCAAGTATGTACTTCATAAATATTGGACATTTCTTGGTACCTTTTCTGTAAAAGTCAGAAGGAAGGATGTATGTATGTCCTATACGGATATTTGCAATTCCGGTTAATATCAAACTTCTGTCAATCCAATAGCAACAATCTTGAAAGGTATTGACAATCAATTGCGTCTAGATCAGATCAGAAAGTTGACTTACGTCGCATTAAAAATAAAGCTCTTTAAAAAATGTAATAAAGAATTGCAGTTCATATAAGCAAAGATCGTTGGATTTGGCTGAATAAAAAATTGCAAAAATCGCGAGGATGAGAAGGATCGTTTTTCGAAGAACTAATATCGGAGATCGGGGTGGGATTTCACGGTTGAAAGGTGAAGCTGCCGTGGAAAGCCGGCGTATCAAAGCATGGGGGGTACGTTAATTATTCCGTTCTGTTTGGGTTAATTATTCAAATGTCCAAGGGGAGCTGCTGGAGAGCATAAAGCTGGCGCCAGGAATAATAGAAATCCCGCGTGCATTCAGCCTAACTTCGCTCGAACCTAAGTTCTCCCCGCGCCTTGAAATCTCAACATGACGTGGAAACTCAAGGCTTCATGGAAAATAGATAATAGCTTCGCTCTGTTAACCCACGGGAAATAAATTGTAAATTGATCCTCCCCAGCACTGGTGTCATTTCACCAGACGATTCAGCTTTGCAGTTTACCAATTTTCAAATCACCAGTCCTTCAGAACTGCCGAGGAAGAGCTTGATCAGTATCTATATTGTTACAACAGAAAATTTATATAACTTTAGTAGAATCTCCCCATTGCATTCGTCTTGTACAGGGTATCAAAAAATTATTTGTCGTGGCTTTCAGGGGTGAATCTAGACCTCTGGATCGGTCGACAATTGAAGAGTGTTTGTAGAAAACACTATAAGTGCCAGAATTGAAAAATTTTGTTTTTATATCTAAAAATGTTCTACATGCCAATGGGAATACTGTAGTATAGAATTATAAGTGCAATTTCCCTTTGTAAATAGTTACCAATAGTGCTAAAAGATGGTATCACCGGTATGTCCAACGTCGCCTCTGTAGAAAACAATGTAAGTGCCAATTAAGCGATAGCTAAACAGGATTGGCACTTACAGTGCTTACAAATTTAAATGAATGGCACATTGAGTTTTCTCTACAACTAACAATAAGAGGTGGCATATACAGGGTTTTCTGCAAATACAAGTTTCTATTTCATGAATTTAGACTACATTCATGCAAAAAAATAGAAAATTTTGTGATGCATTTGTGTTATTATATTCTTAATCACATTTAGCAACAAAAACAAATCAAATTTCGTAAATAATTTAAAGACAGGTAAGTTTTTCCTTTCTCCTGAAAAATTTGATTTTTGGCACTTGCAGTGTTTTCTACAAGTACTCTTCAATTGTTAAAAAACTTTGCCGCAAAATTATATGCCTACCGCTGTTCGAAAGTTGGGCACAAATACATGTGCATTGCAGATATTTTTCGTGCATCTTGCGTGGACTTCTGCCTCTTTAACCCATTCAGCCTTCATTGATTACGCCCTTCGTGTGGACGAACTGCGACATTTGATTTCAATGAGTAGAGTATGTTTAGACGGCACGGTGCACATCTGAAATGAATTACAGGAGGAGAACGGCACAATATGGAAGAAATACTATCTTTTGGTCCATCGTTTTGGTTCAGGTCATGCACTAGGAGTCAGACTCGTAGTTTAGGCTGAATGGATTAAACTGAAACGTCGTATTATGTTTGTGTAGGGGCACGCACACTACCGTGCCAGGCCGCTACTTACTGGCAAGCAACAGAGTGGTAGTAGGCTCATGCCACTACGTCTAATTACACAATCACATCGTTGCGAAAACTTTAACAATTTTTCTTTACGAAACAGTTCGTTTAACATAGGGTTCCTTTCAAACTTTGTCTTCTTCCAACGAGCAGAATATGTTGATGTAAAACAAAAAATTTAACATTAATTTTCAATTTTATAAACAATTTTGCGGCAAGGTTTTTTAATTCTTTGAGCCCCGAAAATTTCGGGAAAAAGCGTGCACATATGCTGAAATATTCCTCGCTAGGACACGTGTTAAACTGAATATTTCATTACAATGATTCGATTCTTCAGTTGTTTTTAGACTCTAACACTGCAAAATATATAAAAAAACCACACATATTTTAATAAAATTAGCAAGATGACAATTCATCCGAATACATACATTTACAACGTATAATGCACATCTGTACCTGGGCCAGTGCGGTGATCCATAGCACACGGTGAACGATTTTATAGAACGCATATATACGTTCATCGTCCTCAAAGGATTAACAAATGTTGACCGATTCAGAGGTGTAGATTGATCCCTGAAAATTACGACCAATAATTTTTTACACCCTGTACACTTAACACACAGAGTAAGACGTGTAGAACGGCTTACCTTGAAGCTGTACAGGCATACAAAATGTTTCCCAGGTAATTTGAACGGTTAGAAAAGGCGAATATACTGTGGAGAACATATTTCTCTCAGTCTTCTGGGTGCTCAAGAAATTACGTCGGCAAGTTCATAGTTTGTCGATGAATTTTCGGATGATCCGGTGATACACAGTGTAATACTTAGCGTAATATCGTGGTTCAGAGAATTGATTACCAAGCAAACACCGGCCAATGCTCGAATCCGTGTGGCGGTTAAGCGATATTAGGTCAATATTTGCTCTCGAACATGCTGTTGTCTAGGTCAGTCCTTCTTTCAGCGTTTCTATCCGGTTCGTATGTTAAAATTACACAGATTCCTGTGTGATCTGGGAGAAAGTCAACCATTTCCGAACGCTTGTTATCGATATTTTCTTAGATATAAAATTTTCTTCCGGATATTCCAATTGTTTGCTGGAAAATCATATTAATCGGAACGTTCGGTAGTCGAGTAATGGTAAAATCTTTTAGTCTCTTCCATTAACTTAATTATACGATATTGACACTTTCTCAGCTTTCACAAGATCTTCAATTTTTAAAACAATTGAAAATTATTAGTGTCTATACTTAATGACTGTGAAGTGATTGTTGAATGAAAGAGTCATCAAGGTACTAGTTCTTGAAAAAAAAACCGAAGATGTCGTCTGGTAAGAGGACTATCAGGAACAGTCACTTACCCCACAACCCTCAAAGAGTTGTCCTCATTTTTATCCCAACCATTCTATTAATCCCAGCAGATGTGATCTTGAAGAGCTTGATCCCTGCGTCCCTGCAATACGGAAAAGTGCTACAGCTTGTCCCAGTTTCTAGAACCACCCTGCAAAACAATGAAATCGTATAAAATAATAAACTAGTTGATCTATCGCGCGTTGAAGCTTTCTATCCCATAAGCTGAAGACGTCAAGTACCCACCGAACCAGGTCCTGCGATTAAAGTGCAATTATAACATTGGTTTCAGTCGAAAGAAAGATGGTGAGTCCAATAGGCAGAGAAGTGGACCGTGGCGGGGGCAATATGGTCGTGAGGCAAAATCCACGAGCATGGGAGTGCAACGATCTGCTGCATAAAAGGGTGAGTGAAAGAACGAACGGTTCGATGCAACGCAGGAACCTTCGAGAGTTGATTGGCATGGCGGAGCATGGAAAGAGAAAGGAATCTAACGTAACGACGTTCGGCTTCAGCTGATTAGCCGCTTTTTTTTCTTACACTCTCCGTTCCAATCGCCCGGTCCCCTCTTCTTTCTCCGTGTCTCCATTATTCCTTACACACGCCACACGCGCGTGTACACACCCACACAGAGAGATGTGTACAGCGTTGATACAGTCACGCAATAAGCAAGCAGAGCACGTTCACACGCACGACTGTGCTCTATATGTGTAGTCCGCATTATCGTCCCAGCATGTAAATTCCATTAGTAGAATTAATTAAAATGTTGCCATCCCCGTGCGACGAGAATTTCGCGCCGATCTCTCGTGCTGATGAAATTAATTGCGTCGAAGTACGCGATCCGACGAGGGTTCCCTTAAGACAGTCGAAACTGCAGCTGCACCGCTTTCAGAGACGATTTCTGTTGTTCTGTCTGTTTTTTCGAGTTTCCTAGAGTTTTTGTGTTACAGTGTTGAAGCAAACTGACTGTTTATTGTGTTTGCCTTGAAATTTGTGTGTGACTAATTGTAACAGTAGAATCGGGAGTACGTAATAGTTTAGGTAGAATTGAATGTAGTTCCGTTAGATACTAATAGACACTGTTTTTTAATGTTAGAATGTTATTAGATGTTATTTTTTACTTGTAGGGTCTTACCAAGATTCTTTTGAGGTTCCAAAATGTCCGTAACTTGGATATCAGAACACACAGTGTTCAAATTTTTATTCAGATTTCAATGAGAAAAAGACAAACAATCATTCATTGTGGCATGTAAATCATTAAACAAGAATTGATCCTGATGTATTTGATGGTGAGGGAAGTCACGTTGAGCGATCTAAATTTTCTCCCGATGGCACATCTTGCACTGACTATATCAATATTCTTCAGACGGGGTTAAATAGATCTTATTATTTCTTGACACGTTCAATGCTGCAACCAATTGACAGAATGGGATAACGTATCAGTGTCAGCAGGTTAAATACACCTTCAACTCTATTTGTAGCTTAAGCATTTTTCCGTAGGACCATCATCATTGAATATAGAGATTAATATCTTGACAGTATGTTTTTTTAATTTTTAACAATATATATGTAAAGAAACGTTTTATAACGTGTCTGACTGCAACTGTCACTCATTGTCAAACAATCAACCTCTTTAGAAGTTCAAATTCCTTTTGAAAAGAGTGGTAGTCATAACATTAGATTTATTGTTAGCTGACAGGTGTCCTTACATCATGTTACATCATCGTGCTGACTATGAGACAATGATTCCCTGAAAATCTAGCCTACCAATGAGGAAGACATCTCTGATAACGTGATGTCGAGAAACGTTTTCAAAAGCTTCCGCCTCATCCACTTTCAAACTTTTCAATCAGGCACCAAGGAGTTGTACATGTTTCGTGTCTCCATCAAGGAATTCGCGTAATCGAATGGAGATCTAGTTAGAAGGTCGCGGTATCCCGATAGAATGGAAGGTGCACGATGGGTAGAAGCGGAACAGACCGATATCCATTATGGAAGAGGACAAGGAACCTCTCTGAAAGCTATTCAAACTCACGTATACCAGTTCTGTGTGTTCCCGTTTGCACCCAATGCTATCGGTTCGATGCTTTCCAACCGATTTCCAAGCGGACAGTTCGTTTGAAGCCGAGCTTCCGGCCACTTTCATTATCGTAGTTGTCGCAGAAATTCATTAGCATAAGCGGACGATCGGCAGAAGAGCTTACGTTCGCTGTTGGACCAACTTGGAAATTTCATCAGGTTCAATTAATAGTGTTCATCCTACGGCTCCTCGTAATTACGTTCTCCAGACCACCGGGGAAAACACGACGCTGCAAGAATAATCGATGTGAGATCTTCGTTTGAACTTACAATAGCTGAGTCTGGCTGTACTTTTTTATGCTATTAACATCGACTTGCAGCATGTTTTACAACGATAGATTAAGGCATATAAGAAAAGCATGTGATGATACTGGAAGAATGGCCCACAGGGTAACATTCAAGAACATTTCAAGATCATCGACGTTTTATAGCTGACATCAAGAGGAATGTAATGACGTATAACAGAATGATCTTCGGATGACATTGGGCAACAGAGCGCCACATTCATGAATTGAAGTTGACTGATACGGTGGGTGTAGAAAAACCTTTTACGTTAAGAGTATTTGTCCTCATATTGGGAATGACTTCGTGATAGTCTTCAAGATTGGCCGTACTCGTTGAAGCAAAGAGGAAACGTGTCCTCCGGAGTCTCTTTATCCACAGTCTGCAGGACGCAATTCTTGCGAGAAAGTAACGACACGAGTCCTCCCCCTTTACCCACACTGACTCGAAAGGATGATCACGAGGCAAAAGGAGACAGAGAGAAAGAACAGGCAGAAGAAGAGATGGCGAAGAGTTGGCCCAAGGGGATGAGAGGGAAAGAGGATTAAGAAAACCGAGGGCCAGGGTCGATCCTGCATACGGTCAGCAATGGTCAGCAATGGTCAGCAAGGGCACCGTGCCAGGGAACTGCAGACTAACCTTAAGCTCCTTCCACAATAGAGTCTTTTCTCTTGAAAAGTATGTTGGTACAGGGGTTATCCTCTCAGACGGACACAGAGTCTTTTTGTGCTGGTCTTCTGTTCGAACTGCAGGCGCAAGTGAATCCTGTTTGAGTTGGAAATACGCTGATGATGGCTCAATGTTGAAAACTTCTCGATTGGCCATTATTCATGTCTTCAGAGAGATTTATTAGAGCTCATTATTTGTAGAATGAATGTAAGGTATTCTTTATCATGCAAGATGGACCTCTATTAATTATTTTAAAGGTATCAAATTACTAAACAGTTCAATTTGAACGTCGCGTGAGAGATTTCAGTGTGATTCAATTTGAACATTTCAATTATTAGAACAATTAGTTAACTGGTGAACAATTTATTACAGAAGTCACTCTCGGGGAAATTATTTATTGATGATTATCCTCAAACACACTGAACAATCCAAATATACAAAATATTTATAAACAAATTCCAACATCTATATCACCAGACGAGCTCAACAATTATTACGTTTATTTAAATGTCTGAACACATAGAAAATAATGAGACAAGCCTGGATGTCCGAAGTTCTCGAGAGTTTCCTCGGAAAAGTACTCGTTACGCGAAACAGAATCGTTTCAGAAAGACACTCGAATAAGAGGACGGTAAAGAGGGAGGACGATTTCTTGAACCGTTAAAAGCTCCGAACTCCCGGGAATCTTAAAAGTCTCGAAACTCTTGAAAGTCTTAATCTTGATAGTCTGGACGGTTTGAAAGTCGAGAAGCTTTCGAGTTACGGGTGAATCGAAAATCTCGGTCGCCTTGAAACCGTTTGCAGAATCGCGAAAAGAAGCTCTAAAACGGCGTTCATACGACTTTCAGACTTTCTCGAATAACTAAACAAGTATCTGAAACAAAATGAACTTAATTTTTAATGATATTGTTCGCAAAATTTGGCGAGGGCACTGTAACATTGTTTAAAAAGACCTCATCGTTCAAGAATCTTTAGGTTCGCCTCGTAGTTCAATTACTCTGTGTCCATATACTAAATTTCTATGAATTCTTCGTAGGAAGATGTTCGAAGGTCATCTGAAGGTTATCACAGACAAAGAAAAGAGATATTTCATGTACGAGGATAACAATAGTAACTCAGGTCGACAAATTAAAGGTGTCCTTACGAACTGAGAAGAGTCTAACATCATCCACTTGGGGTTCTAAACTCATCCCTCATGAGTTTGCTTATCATTCCACCAACAATGAAAATAATACAACTGAACTATATGGCACACTCTGTATAAGAAGGAATCGAAGCATCCACATCAGTACTAAAAAAACACACCAAGGAAACCGAAACATCCTAAGTAAAATATTTCGAAAATCCAATGATCATCGAGCCATCTCCATCCAAAATTTCTTGCAGAGGAGATAGTCATGGTCGAGCAAATAGCTGGCGTTTAAGCGTAACGTTCTAATCGTCGATCTCTCAGTTACAAAGGCCGCTTTAACCGAGTAGCATAGTCCCTCGCGTGGTTCGAAGGCAGCCAGATCTCAAGGCAAAACATACAAAACGACATGGTCGACAAGCCGAGCAAGGAACCACGGTGCATGCCGGGTACTATAGCAGTCGGTGAACAGACCAGGCATCACGCCAGTCTTCCAAAGTCTTCCTTCCTCCGCGTTCAGTATCCTCCATTCTTGCACGGTATGTCACTGCGCTTCGTCTGTATTCGTTCCTGCGGATAATCATCGCCAATCTCTTGCCAGGACAGTGGAATCGATCGACTTTGACGCCTGGAAAATTTGAAACAGGTATGAGAATCCTTGTTCGATGATGATGGTCGCTCGACTAAGTGTTCAGTTTTTGGGGTATCTAGAAAAATGAAAAATTGAGTATGGTTGTGTGCAAATGTATCAGTGCTACTATTAAGTCAGTGTAGAGATCGTTTATAGTAGGGTGTTAGCTCTCTGATCTTGTAGGCCATTTCTGTAATAGAGAAAACTTTGCAGACGTGATGTAACAAGGTGATGATTACACCAGGGAACCTGGAACCACATCATTTGTGACTAATTATTTATTAACCGTGAATAAGGCGTGATACAATCTTGACCAGATCGTAACAGTATAGAGATTGCTCCTTGTCGCATTATACAAAACAGGTGGCTATTCGCTATCTTTGAAGAAATATGTTTAATGCTATGTCAGAGATAGGTTTGACTGACTCTGACTACTAACTGCACTCAAAGCATATCATTTAAATGTTTTATATAAAGGGACAAGAATAACTAAGTTATGTCAGTTTAGGTCTAAAGTGTTATACTAGATTGTCGAACAGAAGGTTTGCAATCTAGGGTTAATTAACAAATGGAACAAAAGGCTTGGTGTCTTTTGATCAGAAACACTGACCCATTGATTTAAGGTTGCCCGAAATCTTGCCTTGTAAAAATTACAAGACTGTTGTGTATACCCCATTACAAGAATTACATGAATTGTATAGAAAATATTCTATCTATCCTTAAAGACACACATAATAAAACATATATAAATAAGGAAATCTGTATTTATTGCAGAAACCAATGTGTGTAAACCCGATTAGGAGTCCTAAGAATTATTTCTTCTATCTACCACAGATTCACTATATTACACCAATGAAATGTGTATGTGGAATTCCGTGGAAATTCTGTTTTCAATTCGAGTGGGAATAAAGTGGATATTATATGCCATAGAAACTGGTTTGCGCGGCTAAAGAAGATTATGGTGTCGAGGATATAAACCGTGTGTGTCGGTTTCGTGTGTGGTCCAGTTGCTTCTAATCATTGGGGGATTTACGTTCTGTCAGGTTGTTAGGACAGACTTTTCTTTCTCTTTATGACTGTGATTTATTCATTAGGATTAGGAAACATCGTACCTCAATAAAATACTAGTATCATCAATTTCTTTGAATTATTATTTCTTAAGAATTAAATAATTTTATTTTTATTTCAATATCAATCGATTCTACTGAAATAATTCTCATGGTTCTAGACTCTAGAATCTAGAGGGTGTTCTAAAATTCATTATCTTTACTTTGAGTACTCATAATACTCGATCAAATCAACAAAAGTTTCTGTAAACATTAGTTGGAAAATCAATATTTTTCGAGATACGTATAAATATTTGAGTGGGAATTTCTTACTATAAAATCACATATTTCTTTGTATCTCAGAAACTATTGATTTTTCGACACATGTTTGCTGAAAATGCTTGGGTCAATGTTTGTGTTGAGTTACGATCGTCACTTTCAGAACACCCTGTAGTATCGATTGATATTCCTGAATATTATATTTGACGCTATATACGTACGTAGCTCGTAAATATTCATGTAGCAAATTTATGCATACTACTGTCATGTTAGATTTTTCATACATATCGTAGAGAATACGTAGACATTGTATCTCTTTTTATGTTCTACACATATCAGCAAACATTTTAACAGTTTTCCTTTTTTTCATTTCTCGTCGCGTCAAGCTTAGGTTCGCTCGCATCGTTTCAGTATTATTTTTGCATATTTCCGTTACATATTTCACCGAGAGTAATATTTATGAGAGATCGATTTTCCACCGCATTTTCCGCTCCCTGTTTCACTTCTCTTCATCTTCTCCATGCCAATCAAATTAAAACGCTCTTCTCGCTCTGTGCATCCAAACGTACGTCTGTTTTTCGTTTTTCTTTGTTTTTCGCGTGGTGAAATAATTCGGTGTTAATATTCACGGGAAAGGATTATCATGCACCGTTATATGCACGAAATATCACAGAAAAGGAACGTCAATTTTTATGTTCAATAGCACGCGTCATTTTGCTTTTGGTTCGATCATCAAGCTCCGAAATTTCATTCCCCATTTCACCCGCAGGAGCTCAACCAATCAATACAATTCCAATTGTTAATAATAAATCGTACTGACGACCAAACATCTTTCTTTAAACACCGATTTAATATATAACAAATCGAAAAAATGGCAAGACCTCAAATTTTTCAGTACTGTCTATTCAGTGTTCAAAAACGAAGCATATTAAAAATCCTAGCGACTAGGTTTCGTGTTTCCTAGAGATCTGTTTATCGTGACAAATCGATGGAGAGGAGAGCACACCGAATTGTTTGCCAAAAAAAATAATAAATAAATTTCGCGAGAGGCTGGCGACGACGTTTGCGTGGACAAATTTGCCTAACGAAACGAATTGCATGAATCAACAGAACAACGTGATCTCCCAGAGACCGGACGAAGTCTGCAAGCTTCCTGCTCCAGGAACCCACGGGCTGGTTCGCGTTTCCGCCGGAGAACTCCTCGGTAGGACCCACGAGGAGTTGGTACTCTTGCTGATACAGCTGAGAAGGCAAAACGCTACCATTTACAAGGCCATGGAGACCTGTCACATGGAGATCGAGGCTCAGGTCCGAAGATATTTACAAAAAAATCCGCTCCTGAAGAATTTTAGGTCCAGAAAAGATGCTGGATCGTCGCTGGTTTATCGTTCCCTTGTTTTCGTTCGCTGAAATCGATGATAGGTCGTTCATAGGCACGAGAAGATACTTGAATGTTAAATTGTCTTTCATACAGTAGCTTTGTTGTTAATTGTTTTTCATAAAATTCAGTTAAAATTCAAGAAAGTGATAGTTCCAACCAATATGAAACCCTTCGGGATTCAGTTTGTAATTTAAAAACAGTAAAATTTAAAATTGCAACAGGTATAATTGAATCGGTGAGTTGAATAACAATACAAGTCCAAAAACCGCATTTTGAGATATTTGAAAAAATAGCATCAGTTTTCATGTATCATCAAAGCCATTAATTTTTAGTGCTGTTCCAATTTAAACACGGTTATGCTAACCCAGATGAACGTACATACAGTAGACTCCCGTATAACGCGGTTAATATGTTACGCGTTGTATGAAATCGCGTTATAGGAAATCGCCATGTAACCATGGAGATAACAAGCTATGCTATGCTCGAGTAAAGTACACGGAGAATTCCCGCGTTTTATTATGTAGCGCGTTGTACAAGAATCGCGTTATATGAACAAAGTCGTCGCAATATCTTTAGCGCGTTGTAGGAATTCGCGTTGTAGGAATTCGCGTTGTAGCATCTCGCGTTATACGGGAGTTTACTGTACATGCCTAAGTATGGTTCAACTTTGTTTATTAATTTTCAACAACTAAAATAATACCATTGGACTTGTACTGTTTTTCAACTCAACCCACTTTATAGTCAGGGAAAGATAACACATTAGTAAAAGAAATATTTATTAACTTGCTTTAAACATAACTGAAGTGGAAATTATTTAATGAAAAGTGATTGTTAAACAGCTTGTTGAAACAGTACAAATTCATGACAGTTACTGTTTTTACACTCATTACACTGAAGGGACTACTGAAACACGAGTATAGGGTACTTTTTTGCACTGTTTTTGGTCCCAACATATAGTTCTGTGCATTTTACATTTACTTTTCAGATTATTTGAAAATGGCTAATTTTGGAGTTGTACTGTTCTTCAACTCACCGATTCAATTGTAATTCGCATAATAGTGCTATTTAGTTTGTTGTACGTGAAGTTGATACTTCGTTGTTGGTCAACTTTATTAATCGATCGATTTAGATCGAACGTCGCATTTGGAAAGATTAAATTTCTCTTTAACTGCATAACGTAGTACTTCAGAGGATATTTTATCTGCCATCAAGATTTGTGTCTGTCGCGAACGTGTGAACAAAAAGTGGCGTGTTACATGAAACATGCAACTGTTGCACTTCTGGGCATGCAACGTTGCATGTAAACAGGCATCGTTCAAACATGGTCTTAATGGTCGAATTTAATGCAATTTCAGATTTCTCTAAGAAGCATAAAGCTTTACCTTGTCCAGATATCGTTTATCAGTTTATAAATTTTAGGTGTGACCGATTTTTACAAATCTCCTTATGGCCTTAAAAATCAGAAGAATATTGATCGTTGTGAATCTTCATATTTTGTGTTTGCAACCATAAAATTCACATTCACTATAGATATTGTTTCAGTGTCCTCTTTTCTGCATATAATTGTTTATTCATCTCTGACTAATATTTCACAGACCCTCAAATATCATTAAAGAATCTTTACAATCAATTCATTTGCAAATGTGTAATAGCAGTCCTATAAACAGTAGACGAGTCTGTACAGAAGAGGCTCGACGAAGTGATCTCGATAAATAATCTTGGTATTCGTTCTAAAAACACTATAAATTATTCTAAAGAACCAGTTTCAAGGACATGTCTCGAGTGAATCATCACCAGAATAGAAAATTCCTTGAAAAAAGAATTTCAAAGAGGCTCTGTTCTTTCGTCGTCGCTGTTTAATACGCCTTTAATCCGAGTGGCCGCTGCTCGAGGGGAGGTCAAAGGTTATGCGAATGAAATTCAGCTGCTTGAGAATGGATCGATGTACGATATCCTTGATGTCGCGTTCTCTAAAGGCATTTCAAAAGAATACTTCTGGAGAGGGTCCTTTTAAGCGATGTTCTGTATAATTTCTTATGCTTTGGGTGAATGAATTCGTTCACCTTTGGCGTTTATGTCAATATTCCTGGCGATTAGAATTAGATTTGTGAAAACAAATTTTCACGTACACAGGATACCTTAAATACGATTGTCAAAATTTTAAAAAGCAAAGCTATGCGACTTTCGTTGACAAAAAATAGAATCCTTTGCATTTTGATTATTGTTCGATAACAAAGTTCGGTCAGTGATTATTCTGGGTTCGGTCTGCGTTGTGTCTAATGTAAATATTCTATGCACCAAACACAAAACAATTGGTAATGTGGTTTCTGAAAAAAGTATAATGTATCTTTTTTTGTTTTATCATCTTGTACAGTCGCTCCAATAAATATTTACTTTCCTCCGACTTTTCGATTAAAATGTCGATATTTGTAAATATGTGTGTCGAGAATGCCAATTTGTATAGTTACACTTGCACTTAGTTTTCCCATTAATATTTCACGGACTGTACTGTTTAGTGTGCTTGAGTGTTTCTTTCGCAATGTGATCAAAACACCATAAATTACAGATAATTATTTCCAAATCTTTGCATTAAACTTGAATTTTGTAAACCGGAAAAAAGAAATTCATATAAAAATGCTGAATGCATTAGGAGAACATTTCCTCAACAATAGTAACACAAATAATGATACGTTTTGTGTGTTCATGTAATTTCATTCGATATCGCAACGTGTTGATGAAACCAGGATTCATTGTTAGGTGTTGTCAGTTTCATTTAGTGAAACGTTCATGGTGTTTTGTTTCAACCGTTAATATTTTGTGGCCCACAGGCTAGATTAGCAGAACTCGACACTCCAAGACGTTTGGAGAACCTTCAGAAACTCGAAGAACTGAAGAAACACCTGATGGATCTCGAAAAACAGGTAAGATCACTTTCCAATCTCTTCAGACATATCATAAGCAGCTTCTGTGAATTTTATAAGTTCATTAATCTTATATTCACAGGGTTTACATTAACATTAGACGATTCGAGAATATTAATTAAAATTCAGATTATTCACTGAGAATTAATGAATGATGAATTAGACTTCTGAATTTTAAATAGAAATCTCACATCAGCGTGACTCCTTATTTTTCATCCCAAGTAACCTGTTTTCTAACCAATCCCTAGCAACCTATTCATGTCAAATTAGCCCACATATCATACAAAATTAAACAAACATTTATTATTCAATAAATTTTTACAATTTTCACAAACCATTTTTCCTCTTCGTCTACCACGATTCACGTCTACTTTCCGAAAATGCCCGCAACTACTCCCCAAACAGTCGCGAAGGATCAATACACCTAACTCCCAAGATAAATTCATCCCAGTGAAATTCGTTTCGACGTCCACTTTCTGGAGATTTAATTATTCCATCCAACGTTCCCTTCTGTGGAACTTTTTTTCACGTTAATTAAGAAACTTTCGAGGATGCTTCGAAAGGGTTCAGAAAGGATTCATCTGTTTCACGAAAGTACGAGAAAGGCAAGCCGTTGGTGAACCTCGTCGACAATATGGTGAAGTTGGGCTCCCTGTACAATCGAAATACTGCCAACGGGACCAGCAGTGTCTCCGGTTCTAGACACGATCTAGCACATGATAATTCCCGGGATCATCGATTGGAATTCAACCAGAAGGTACAGGAGCAACGATTACTGGCTGAGGAGCGACGGGACTGGGATCGATTGAGTCCTGATCATGGCCAGTTACAGGTATCGATTAGTCCAATTGTTCGAATAATGCTCTATCGACTTCTGACTGGCTTGGATAGCGTCTACAATGCTCTCTATTGTCTGAGAGTCACTTAGAATTTTTTTTAGAATTCTTTTGTATTATGCAGAATATACAACGAAATGATTCCACAAGTCAACGATGTAAAATAAAATTCATTTTACATTCCTTGGTATTAAAAGATTTTGAATTTCAATCTCCATGCGAAGTTTCAAAGGTTTCAGTGTGCTGTTGTTTGATATTTCATGAGAAAAAGGAAAAAACTCAAACGAAATATTTCGTATTGTTAAAAATATATGAAGAATTATATATTCTTCACAACGAACTCCATTTTTCCACCTGGGTACGGACCCTGCGTTCCGTTCGAAATTACATCGTGGGAAATGTCGCGATAAATATGAATTACGCGCTGCCAAGTTCCGTTACCATCGCATAATGTCACGTATCAAAATCAGGAAAATGGGCGTGGAGGGAGGTGGAACAAAAATTAGAACCGTAGACGTCACATGAAAAACAGTTAAGTTCTTTGTGAAGACTTTACAATGGAGAATGGAGGTAATAACATGATGAAAGGTGTGTCGAAGACCATAAAACGTGCAGTGAAACGTTATAAGCTAGAAAGTATAAACTGTACAAATTATACAGGGTGTTCTAAAATAATTACATCGATCAGAACATAAAACGTACAATCAATAGGACTTACTTGATTGAAATCTTTATTTATGTACAAATAGGTGTCCTAGTCTACTATTAATTTTCTAAAGTTTTCTATTACGACACCTTCGTCTTTTAGAGGATTCTTCGTCTATCACTCAATTTGGACACTCAGATAGTAAACTCTGACAACCCTAAAACGATCAAATAACAACGGCTTAATTAAAGTCCACAGTATTATGAAATCTATGAGTCCTTTACGATTAAATTTTTTAGAATAACGACTGACAGTGATTATCAGCGAGTTGTTTAATCCTGTCGGGCGTATTCAATTCTTTATATTCTAAAAAACTTGTACTATTGGGAATAGAAACGGCAGAATTTATTGATGGACCGGAATATTGAAAAGCGTACACGGAATGCAGTACGATTTTTTAAAAGGTGGAATTCCGATACCTGTATCGCGATTCCGGTTGAAACGCGATTCCAAGCCACGGTTGGAAGACAAGACCTCAAGGTTAATTCTTGCCGGTTGCCTGTGTGTCGTAGGCCAAGGTGCAGCAGCTCTACAAGCTGGATCGTCTGCTCCAGGAGGAATCCGGAACACTTCACAGTCTTCAGCAAGACAAGGCGAGTAACGCGATACCCGAGCAAAAAAACGTGTCGTTAGTCTTCTTGCCTCTAAAAATCCATGTTTCCGTCTCATTGCAAGCCTTTGCCTCTGAAAATGAATTTTCTTCACCCTTCGGAAGTCGTCCGGCGTTGGTTAGTCTGTGTGCTAGTGTGGTGTTCATGAAGAGTGTCTTTCGATTGATTTAAAATGGTGAGGATGAGACTATTGTGCAACGTTATGTAACAGCAGTGTACAGTTAAGGTGATGTAATGTTGAGTTACTTCATCGTGGATTTAATGTTCGATCAGAAAGCACCGGAATAAATGGTAAATTAAATTGAGAAAACTACCTTTAATTATACATGGTGTTTCTAGAAAGAGACGCCAAACTTTGGGAGCATACAATACTTTCAACAAGGAACAAGAAATTTCAAATGAACACAGATCGTACAATTAAGCCTTTAAATATTACGGGTATTTAAACGCGTTCCATAGATTTCTACGCTCCTCGTGTTCTCATGTGGAGAACGCACTTGGGCGTTCAGACACTGTAGTTATTAAGCGCGTTTGGCGACCTTCCGCGCGCGACGTATGGTCATCGTATACATTTATACACTGAAAGAAGTTATCTCCTTTAAAACCTTACGTCTCGTGCGAAAGGTCACTGAACTTGCTTGGTATAGGTTGAATCAACCCTCCCTGAATATCCAAAGTTCTCGTATTCTGTTAGACATGGCCTATTCAACAGTGGTCGATATTTAGGAAAACAGAACGTTTTACTGGAATAAAATTTCGACCATCCAAACGATACCTGAGCTCTTTCGAGATACTCTTTCATTGAATGAAACCTTTTCGATTTCGAACAGGAGATCCTGGAAAAGGCTTTGGGAGGTCTGCGACACAAGCTACAAGGCAGCAGAAGCAATTTAGCGGAAGCTGAGAGATACAGGAAGCAGCAATTGCTGTTGGAACGAGAGCTGAGCAGAGTGAGGGTGCTGCTCGCGCACAATTCCAAGGTAGATACTCGAAAAGGTGTTTGGAAAGCTTCGAAAACGAATGAAAATCGATCGGCGAATAAAATGACGCGAAACAACGTCTTCGTATTCAATAAACAACGTTCAATAAACTCTAAACACCCGAATGGTCCTAGTTTTCTGTTGCTGTTTCTCCATTTTCAGTCGTTTCGACAAGGTTGATTTCGTCAAGAGAAAATTCTTAAATCATTGCAGATAATTATGTAAACTTTTGAGTTTAGAAATTAGAGTCCAACGATTTTAATCGAGTAAAACTTGTGCGAAAATCTTCGCCGCGTTGATCAGAGTTCCAAGATTAAATTGCAAATTCGTTGTTTCCAGGTAAAGCCGGTTGTCTTCCAGGTAAATCAATCAAAGCACAGACAATAGAGCTTCCGTTTCGTTGATCGTTCTGTTCGCATTTTCGTCGTCGACGTTTAGCTTTCTGACTTCCTTAGAAATCATCCACGAGCTTTTCTTGTATTCTTTTTTTCAGAAACTTGAAGAAACTGTCGCCGAAAACGCTAGGCTGGAACAGGACCTGGTGGTGCTGAGGCAGAAGCTTCAAGCATCCAGAAGGTATGCTGGAAACATGACCAGAGATACATCAGCCACTACTGGACCTCTAGAGGCTGAATTAAGAAGGGTTCAACAATTGGTTGGTGATCTTCAGAGACAACGAAAGGAACTTAGTGTTCAAGTTAGGCAGTTAACTGAGAAGTCTCACAGTTTGGTGCACCAGATCAGACCTCAGCCTTCTTCCGGTGAGATTATTTTTATATATTGTTGAATGTTTGGAGTTCAGGCGAGGAGCTTAGAACGTCCAAGATCAGCTCCAGTATGAATCATCGTAAATAATTTTCATTTCAATGACTTTTGTGTATTCAGATCAGTTTTCAAATAGTAAGAGTCATTGCGAAAGGATTTTCCTGATTTTTAAAAACTGTAAACATGCAGGAAAACCAATTTATTTCTACAATATGTAACATTGAAGCATTAATTAAGCGTCCTCTTAAACTAAAGAATAAACTCACCAAGTGCGCACACATAGTCAGTAATCATTGTTAATATCTTGCATATGCAATAAACAGTGTTATCGTATCATTACAGCTCCTCAAGTGCATCAGTCCAAGAAGAGAACCCAGAATTCCTGGCTAGAAACTGACTTAGATTCAGGAATAACTCTGGACCACGGTTTAGATTCACCGACCAGTCCAGCTCTGTCTTCGTCACCTCGTGGGAAGCAGAACGGTGGACCTTATCCTCACTTTGGATCACCTACACAGATCAAAGATCACTCGTCACCCACCAATAGGAATCACCAGAATCAGCAACCTTTCCCTCAGTCGCCCCAGAATCATATTTCCTCACTCAGTCCACAGCTGAGGGAACAGATTCAGCAGCATCAATTGAAGCAACAATTGCTGAAGGATCAGATGCAAGGGAAAGGTAGTCTGATGCAGGTGAACGTTGCACCGCTGTATGTGAACACTGAATCTAGAGTTCAAGGTGAGCAATTAGTGAATGATTAATTGCGGAGAGAAACGTAGGTCAAATTGAAAGTTTTTTTGACAATTTCTTTAATCTCAATTTCAGTCCCAGTACGTCAAAATGATCACACCTGTGTCACAACCACCTGAAAAGGTTTTCATTAATTTACAGATAGCAACAAACATGATGAAAACATATCTAACGGCACAATTCCTGCACCAGAGTATATTCCACCACCTCCACCACCACCGTTGAATGAAGAAACCATATTAAATGATCATTATAGGCAGAACGAGGACAACAAATTTGCTGGTGAGTAAAATGCTCACTGAAGTATCACATGACACTAAATGTTTCTTTTAATTCACATTAACGTTACGCTGCTGTATTTTCTATTCAAGGCCTGATGCACAACAGAGAGAAGCAAGAGATCAAGACCGTGAGAATCGTGAAACGTGAATCAGAGAGAAGGCAAAGAGACAGAGGTGACAGGACAGGAAATATTGGAATTCCATTAACCAACGGCCTTCAAGCACCAGGAGGTGCTAAAAGATTGTGCGACGATGACTTAGGAGGCTCTCAAAAGTTTGAGGTAATCATTTGAAGCTGTTGTTGCACGATTTGCAATTTATATTGCTGGAAAGTTATCCTCTTACTCACCCAGACAAAAAAATTATTTTGAGTGATTTTAGTTAGGACACCCTGTATATCACTGTTCATTTTGTGACCTCGGCTGGCCCTTTCACATTCATGTGCAAGTTTGTGAAATATTTTACAATGAACTGTAGTAACTGCAACTGCAAGATAAAGTTCTAAACATGATACCAATTTCCTAAACGTAAAACAATTAAATAATTCATCCTAATGTCTTGTAAAAGCGTCTGCTAGTAGCTTGTGATTTATTCTTGTCGAATTGTAAGAGTCAACATGGTCAAGCGACCAGCGTTGTCACTGCGACTTTATTTACTTTATTTCCGATCGTATTTTTAGAAGGCCCAATTAGGAAGAGTGGTAGAAGAATCGCCGATGATTCATGCTCAAAGCACCGTCCAGTTGACTGATTTGGACGACGTTCAGTTCCAAAGAAGCATGTCCTTGCCGAGAGGTTTCGGTGGACAGCGGCAACAGCAGCCAGAGATTCATCAGGGTCCTGTGGTACCACCCCCCCGGAGCGACAGTATGCACGCCTTGAGGAGCATGCTCGCTCGGCGAAACAAAGTCAGGGTGAGTTAAACCTCGTCCACTTGAATCTTAATAACGAGACGCAATTTGTTAGGTCAGTGTAACAGTTCTGTCTTCTTCATATTCTGAAGATGTTGATTAAAATTGATATTAATATAGACACTCCTTGATCTACTACTTGTGATCTATTAACCTATTCTTATATAACAATTGATATTGACATGATTATGTTATTTAGAGTCCTTCTATCTTCAAGAAATGATGAATCTTTATTCTATAACTTCATGAAGAAGCAAAACACTGCTTTAACGACCGTTAGAGGTGTTCTTTTTCTGTGCTAGCTAATAAAAGAAGAGTAGACAGAATTATTGAACTTCTCTAACACTGAAACTGCCTTCATACACTATTATCATTCTTTCCATCCTTTGTTTTATGTTCACCATCCCATTCCATTTTTATTTCGTTACTGTACGGACCTCTTTGTTTGACGATGAACGCAGTTCGAAAATCAGGATGGCAGCTCGGATAGCACAATGTCTCCGTACACCGAGAGTCTGGTATCGAGCTCCCACGTGGCCATGAGTTCACCAAACTACTCGACCAGTCCATCCTACAGTCCCAGTCAACAGAATTACCCGGGTCAACCGATCAGATGGAACCAGCAGCCATACTATCCACAATACAGACACTTCGAGAATCCAGGAATAACCCTGAAAACAGATAGTCCCTTGGACCCGGTTAGCCCAGAGCTTTTGTCACCCACAAACTTCGAGTCCCAGGAAAAACCTTTAGGCTCGACTTTGAACGTGAACGCTCCAAACTCTCCACAATTGTCCCCGGTGTTCAAGAGCGAGGCTGCAAAGCAGATCATCAAGGAGATGACTGAGAAAAAGGTCGAGGGACCTAGGAGAAGACAGATCCCAAGAGAAAAGAGACGACATTATACCGTCTCCAGTAGCAAACCAGTGCTCGATCTTGAGGACACCTTTTCGAAGATGGTATCTTTTATTTTCCTTACATTGTGTTCATATACTCTCAGTTTTTTTTGTGTTCTCTTCTCTTTCGTCCTTCGTATCTCTCGATTCCTGAGTGCTTGATGATTCTGATTCGGTGACCGAGATTTAGGTGTCTTTTGATGTTCTCCAGGGAATGGGTAGAGCGAGAGACGACCTTGACATGGAACGAGCCCTCAGGCCAAGGATCAACGCACCGGATGTTGTCAGGTCTACCTTGAGTCACAAGGAATTGAAGTATAACGAGAGCACTATCGATCAGCTGTTGGGTACACCGAATAAAATCGTAATTCCTGAGAGGTATATTCCTGAACAGACCCCTGAGTTGACTGCGGAGGAGCAGGAACAGAGGCTGAAGAAAGCGGAAGCTATCAGGAAAATGCTGTCTGAAACTACTGTAACTGCACCAGATGGAAATGGTACGTGCACTGCCATATTAACGATTAGAATCTGAAAGAAAAAATTGTCAGTATAATTTCTATTACATTCCAGACGACAATATCAACGTGGAACAGTCGGACAACCTGAAGAGGAAGGTCGTGGAAGAAAAACGACAAAGAGAACATATACTTCAGTTGAATCAAATTCTGGCGAAGCAAGTAATGGAAAAAAGTAAAATGGTAGCGGGTACGTTTAGTTGAAATATTAATAAATACAAAATTTATCCGTTTGATTCATTTTGCATGAATCCAACATAATGCGTGTAGTAGTGTGATAGCATGACCAATGTTTAGAGTGGCTTTCGTACCTTCTGTTTTATCTGTGCAGAAGGTTTACGCTTGTGAAGTTTTCCTGTTCTTCCGTTTTTTTTATCGTGCCTTATTGTCTTATCAGAACCTGGAGAATGTTGACCGTGAAAGTTGACTCATCCTTTTGAATTTTTATCGGAACGCTTATTGTTAGCGCAGTGTATTGCATAATACCTTGATAAACAATGTATCAATTTGCAGTTGTGTTTTTGATTCGAGAAAGAAGCAGCAATGTTTCTTTTTGTAGTAGTAATTGGGACTTTCCAGTTTCTTTTTTATTTGTAAAATTTGTACATACCCAAGGGGCTCTATAAATAATTTTAATATTTGTTACAGTGAATGAAAAAGTGTTGTAATGTCGTTTTAAATGGTTATTTTCTATTTTAATTTAGACTTTCGGCTCGCGTACATTTGATATCGCATTACAATTATTTTTTATTGTTTTCACGTGAGTTTTCGTTCTCCAGTGTTCGTGATCGATTCCAAAAGTTCGAACAGCTCTCATTGGCATGCATTACCATGATTATTTTAATTTTACTTTTTCCATGAGGCTTATATCGACGTTAAGTTTAGTTGTTTCATACGTAGTGAGTGTTGTTTGGATTGTTTGTGCTGTGTATAGGTAACCAGGCACACTGACTGACATGCTTTCTCCATCCTCCCATAATAGGACTCGCACATCATACATATCGTTTGTCAGGTTTGTTTATAATTTTTTCTTTCGTTTTATTCATTATTCCCTTCATACGTCCCCATCTACAAATTTTTACTGTTACACTTTGTTTCACATTCTTTTCCATTAATTAAACGACGTTCGATGGAGATATTCTAGATAAAAATGTGTCTATTAAAATCGAATTACTGGCGTGCGGAAAACGCGTGTAGGCATGCAGTTTCTATGCTCAATAAATGGACTTGTAAGTGTCCCGCACAGAAAAATGAATTTCAAACGCTCATTCGTTCCAAGAAAGAATTAAAGGAGGATTAGCCATATAAATATTGTTAATAAATGAGATAATCTCTTTTTATACCCTATAAATAATATAATAATAAAACAATTCACCACTTAACCCTTAACTGGATTATTGGGACCGTAGAGGCCCTTTGCAACTTCAAACTAATAATTGTTTAATTTTTACCGAATAGATAAATAGAAATCAATTTTCCTTACTGCATTAGAAGCATAGTGAGATAATAGAGGAATAAATCTTCAAATAATTATATCAACATATGTTAAACAATTATTAGTTTGAAGTTGCACAGGGCCGCTACGGCTCCAATAATCCACTTAATAAGGGTTAAAGACAATAAAATTCATAATTTAATGGAGTAGTGTTACAAAAAATGTTGTAATTAATTAAAGGATGAAACAGATCGATACTCCAGCGAACGTCAAATAATCCATGCGTTCAAAGTCGAGATTAATATATTTTATTGAATGTTTAATAGTGAAAGCATTGGCCACACTTCCTTTGAAAACCGAATCGAGCTTAGACGACGAGGATCTGTCGCCTGTGACGCCATTACCGCTCTACCAGCAGCGTGAAAATTATTATTCCTAAGGAGACACGAGCTAAATAAATAAAAAAAAAGAAGGACGGTGATTCTCAAGCGAAATTCTTTTAGCACAAACGAAAATACTGCCAGCCCGGAACAACAGAGAAAAACTAGCATCTTTTTTCGGAATATCCCGCGTACGATAAGAGAACCGTGTTTTCTTTTTTTGTTATTTGTACATAATCGTCGATAATAAATAAACTAGCGAGTAACGAATATGGGTGTCAAGCAGAATTTAGGCGAACGATATTTATAAGAGAATATAATAAATATTCGATCGTTTCAGTCACCGAGATAATAAAGATGCCTTTAATTTTTTTATTGCGTGTAGTTTCGTTTTTTCTTTCGTCATTCTTCATTTCCGTTCCCCCGCACGTAGTAACTATAATTTATTGTAGAATAATTATTATTTATATTCTTCCATGATTTCTGTTTATTTACTGTTTTCTACTTTAAACGTCGAAAAAGTATAATCTTGCAAATTAAACATTTTAAATAGTGTGTTCTTCTTCAATTCTCAGGATCGAGCGAAATTTCTTCGAGGCGCGTATTTGCAATAATTAATAATTCATACGTCATAAGTTACTGGAACTATGAAAAAATTATTTGCTGGTATCGATCAGTCAGATAAAATTGATAACGCTGTCGGTAATACGGCACATCGATGAGCGGATGACATCGTCTAAAATTATGAATTTGTCAGATACAATCATTATAAATAAAATTTTTACGTTTTTCGATATGTGGTGAATGAAATTCACGATTGTCAATTCTAACAATTATATGGCCTATTTTGAGTTGATTTAGATTATGTTCTAGCTCGATCTTTCCTCTTCGAATCGAAGAGTATGCTTCCACGAGTTTCTATTAGTAGCAATAATAATAATAATAATAATAATAATAATAATAATAATAATAATAATAATAATAAATTAATCGCGCGACGCGATTTATTTAGCGACGACTGTTATTTAGAGAAAAATTGAGTGTACTGATGAATAATCGATCGACCACATGTTTATTCACTAATTGAGTTCGACTGAATTGCAAAATTTGTATGTTCAAATATATTTAATTATAAGTATATCTCGCGTGCGAATGACGGTCATCAGCGTCCAGTTAATACCGTTGTTAACCCTCTATATGTAATGCCATGTGATTTGGAAGTTTATGTTTTATGTTTATGGAATATATACCTATATTTTTTAAGTTTTATTTCGTTTATTTATCACTGTGTACAATTATGTTCTACGACTATGCTGCCACCAAAGAGTCGCTTCTTATTCTTCTGTTCGCTTATTATTATGAGTACATCTCTCAATTCAATCTGTATCATTTATTTTTATCAATCACTTGATGTATCATTTTCGTTATACGCACAAAAATTCCGTGTATGTAGGGTTAAATACGCTTGCTAAAATCATTAGTAACTGTTTCGAACAATTGTAATGAACAAATCATTTTGTTGCGTAAAATCGAAAAAACTCGTTTTTTTAAAGAACTTTTCTGTTCTTGATTCCCTTTCAGATGTTGATTGTAAAAAATGTTCTTTTAAATCTTCTATTAGTCGAACTCAATTTTCTTGGACACTAAAAAATCGTCGATTCGCAAAGAATTTGCGAGTTTGCGTAATGGAAACGATAACTAGCGGTAAGATAGAATTTAAGATTGCGTTTAGGTGCTACAATCGCAAGAATAGTCGAAAAATTACTACGAACATTGAACTGACTGAAACGAGAAGAATTTTGCGACCATGAAATCACGAGGTTTCATCGAACACCTGCGTGTACGCAAATTCTGGTTTCAATATGAAAGAAAATGATAATTGAATCGATATGCAATGAAACGAGTGTTCTTGCTACACTTACTGTTATTATTTAATTATTGCGTAACACGTTGATTATTATGTAGTTTTCATGTTTCAGCCTAGAAATTAAAACAGTGTGAAGTCTTCTTTAACAATTTGACTGCCATGTCACCCATATATGGGTGACAGATTTAATCACTATTGATTTGATAATTTGTAGTATTCATAAATTTATTTACTAAACTCTAATAGTACCAATAAAAAGATTATGAATATTTGTAATATTTTTTATTAAAATGATTGTAACTTGAGATTATATTTCCTTTGTATAGAAATTTAGAAAACTTGCCATTTTCAACCGATAGAGCGTGACAGTCAAAGTGTTAATGTATTTCAAATTCGAAACATTCACTAGCTAAATGTTCTGAATGATTTGGCGCATTAGACAACAGAGGTTTTATAATACTTGCAAAATGCGACATCGTCGTTTCATGTCGCAAAATTATCTCGAAATCGACGTGATCGAACCAGCGCACATATTTAGACGAAAATATTACTTGAACACTCGCCATCCTATTCGACACGATTTTAATACTATTCATATGTACACGTGCGATCGATCAACGTCGATTAGAGTTTAAGGATCACGTAACTCGTATATACGCTTTAGAGACGTCCTGTAATAACTATTACTGTTCGATTTTCGAATTTCAGCCTTGTCTTCAAAAAATAGTATCCTACACACTATCCTACGCTGCTATAGGAAATTATTATACTGGCGTGCAAAAAACGCGCATGGGCGTTCAGTTCACATACTCAATGAATGGACTTCTGAACTGTTACGCACGGGAGAATCAATCCCGTACTGATTTTCATTTTTAACACGTTGATCGCCCAGCATAAATCGAGTATGTTTCCCGCGGGGCCCAAAGCCGCGGTACAAAGCGGATCATCACGTTAGAGTGTAAACTGCAGACAACACTTTAATAGTACGACAAAACTCTGACTGAAGAACAATTAGACGCATGTGCGTTTTTTGTTATAAAAAGTAGGCAAACTCAAGACAGCCAAACAGCCAGAGAAAAGTGTCCAGAAAACCGGAACCTGCCCTACCTGCCTGGAAACGCCCACCTTTGTTAAACTGATTCCAAAAATACCATAAAAGACTACTGTGACATTGTATAATTTTTTTATGTATAAATTAATTATAAGCCCTTGTACATAATTTAGTGTGCTGTTAGTATTAAATACTTGTTTTACTATTAAATACTGTAGCAAATTGTTATTAAAGTCCTGCTAATTACATGAATAGAACTGTCACCTACATTTGGGTGACGGGGCCTCAGCAGAAACATATCCGTCACCCATATGTGAATGACGTGACGATCAACGTGTTAAAGACCTACAATATTTCACGTGATAGACGAAATTGTAGGACACTTTTTTTTAAACGAAAAACACTGTCTAAATCTGAACCTGTCGAACAGTAATAATTGTGAAGAATGGGGCGTGAAAAAGCCTCGAAAAGTATTGCCCTACTATAGCGTGCCGCATCGATTGTTTCGACGCGTTCGCCTAATAGCGTTTCAACGTTCGAAAACGCTCTTCGAAGATCGATTCTCGAACAAACGAACTCGTTCGAGACTCGTTAAATACTTTCGAGAGGAGTAATTATAAAAATGTAGTTAGCCAAATTTCAGAGAACTTGGACGTATGACAGCGTTGAAACAACGTGGTATTTGACACGATTAGGAGTCATAACTCTTTGGTTACCACGCGCCACTATAGTGGCTCATCTGTTTCACGGCTTGTGTTTACGAATAACTCGTATTAACCAGCAGTTTCTTTACCTTCTTCATATATCATCCAAAGAATATTTTCACGATGTGCACGAGAAATGCTTTATTGTTTTTAATAAAACTCCTTAGATTATTATTTGATGTCGTGTTCTGCGTTTAGGTCAACCGCAGTCAAAGGGTTAATAAAGATGGAGTGATCGATGATCATTCATTATCGAAAGCCTAAAAGATCGGGAGCCTATTAAATGACCTTGGAATCCTTCGTCTGTACGTGTCAGCAGTAATCAATAATTTTGTTAAACAAAATTCTTATCAAGGAATTACGAATGAAAGTTTCGCAGGCTCAAAGTAAATTTTCAAACGAAATGCAATCTCACGAAAGAAAGGAACAAAAGGGAAAGAAACTCGAAGAGTGCCAAATAACGGTCCAACAGATCGTTCGCGGGGTCGCGACGACATTTAATGAAGAAAACGTCAATTAAACCATTCGGCTTTCGAACAGAGAGCTGAAAATCAGCCCCGACGACTGTTCATCCCCGTTTCGAGAACGTTATCTCGCTAATCACGATAACTTAAGGGTAGACGCGCGCGTTTCTATTTAGCGGCAACTCTTCGATCCGCAGGTATCGACCTCTAGGAATAATTTTTATATAATCCGTGAATCCGTGCGAGGCCAGTACACGATCGATGACGATCTATATTCGAATAATTTCGTAATTCATTATAAACGTTTACCCTGTCGAGGTAAAATTCATTGGAATTGGAAGGAAATTATTAAATTCTTTTTTTATAAACGATCGTCTGTCGTGTGCTGGTCGTTCGACGTCCCCATTGATCCATGGTACCTGAGAAACCAGCGAAAGCGTTGCTTTCTGCGGTCGCCATTGCGCTACACTGATCGTTAGAGCCACTGTAACACTCGATTAACACTGCTGTACAGGAGACTAATGCGGAAACAGCGACTGTTATTGTTACACGAATGAAATAAAATACATATTACACGAGCCGTGAGTTTTCATTCGCGCCCATGGTGTTGACAGGTAAGAAACATCGGCTGTTATCCGATCGCCGAAGTTGAGCTACTCTAGCCATAGCCACCGCTAATATGGGTGACTTCAGTATTTCTGTGTTGCTGTTAACATATTGTAGTTTGGAACACATTTAAAACTCTAAATTCCACAGCTAAATGACCGTAACAGTCGATTGTGGGTTACATAGAAGGAAGAAGAAATTTTCTCTCGTCTGAGCGCAGCTCCAGATCAGAAGTGGCCGCAGGTGGGGACATACATATAATTAAATAATTATTAATTCTCTTAAAATTCCTATTAATGTGAATGTCTACATAGCAGTAGAAAATGATAAACATACGATAATTTCCTTTTCAATAACTCCCTATCATTTTAAGTGTTTTATTTGAAATGTACTTCAAGAGACAGTTGGCTGATAGGAACCAATTTAAACAACTTTTTTTACTAATTATATTGAAAATAGCATTGGAAGTTTGATAAGATCTGATATTTGTGGACTTTCCGATATGTATGGTAAAAAAAAATATTATGAAATACAATACATATTTAAACTGGCAATTTAAAAATGACGAGTGTGACTCGACATAGGAGTACCTGTGAATAAAATCAATGTCGAGTCACACTCGACAAAGGAGTTCTCAAAGGATTAACGAGACTCGAAACAATTTGAAGAACCGTGTTTGAGTAAATTAGGATTAGCAAGCTCGAAGAAAAAAAAACAAAGGGACTGAGGAGGAGACAGGATGATCTCAGGTGAACGAGACATCATGAATGACGGATCGTGATCGTCCGATGATCGCGGTTGACGGGGGGGCAGAGGGTCGACGAACCAACCAATCGAAGTGGGGCTCCTTGCACCTGAATTCTAATGAGCCCACCCGGCTATATATGAGAGCTTAACCTCGGACGAAGCCACGATTTTTCTGTGGTACCTGGTTGTCGCGAAGGTGAGTCTTTGCTCTCCCGATTCAACCTCCTCTTATCTTCTTCTCTATCGTTATTTTGCATTAGAGTTTCACCATCACTGTTTCTTTGCCTTCGTTTTCTTCTTTTATATCTTCGTTACCCTCTGTAGTGGTCTACTGTTATTTTCCATCATTTACACGTTTTATACTATACATTATCACGGTGACTATCTTTGTATTGTAGTGTTCTAGTATTATTATTTAATAATTCGATTGGTTCTAATTTGGACGTTAATCATGTGCAAAGCAGCTTGTAATTCATTGTTTGCTGAAATAATTGAAAAGACGAAAATTCTTTGTGTAAAACTGAATAAAAAATGCAGACTGAAATTTTCTCGGATAAAATCTCGTTGCCGAGTGAATTGATTTTGAAAATTCATTCAATAGACCTGTGACTGAGTACAACTTTTATATATTAAAAATTGTTAAAATTGTGGTGGTGTTTCAATTTCTGAAATCGTTTAAAAAGATATCACTGCCACCGATGTTAATGGTAACAGACACTTGCTATAAGTAGAAACAGCGTGCACAGGTCTGACAAGCTAGCCAGCCTCTACTCAATCTGTTAACTCAATCTTTTCAAAACTGAAGCTTCGTCGAAAAATGTATTCCATATGTTCCAATCATCGCACGATTTCTCTCTAAATGATATTTTTTTCAAAATTACGTTTGCAAATTTATCGTTCTGTTTGACCGCATGACAAAGAGTCTCATAGCGATCGCGAACAATTGCATAGCACTTAAAAACTGCATCACGCGGTCGTTTATCGGCACAACCGTTATCTCGACATGAAGGATTTCCACGACCTGGTTGGGTGTTCTCGCGATCGCGAACATAGTAAATTAATTAAATGTACAAGCGATAAGGTCTTCGATAATCAAGGTTATGTGACTCAGATATGTGAAATCGATGAAATAACAGGAAAGTCGTTTGCCAATGATTCTCATTATTTTATCTTCCGCGATACGATCGAGGGGATGAACTTCGACGAATGCACTTCAGATATTTTTCCATTCCTGGAAAATATTTCTCTGGCATAGCTTTCAAAACATTTCTATTCTTGTGATTTTGGTTAAATCGTCGCGTTCTATGATTTAATCCGGTTAATAGTCTCCGACGAACGGTGCTGATTTTTCTAAGAGGAACATTTCTTCTACATTCATTTCGATACTTTTCTCATCAATTTATCGAAGTCTGTAATTTAAACTACGATTCAATCAAAATTGTTGACTTTTTCGGATGATTGCCATCGAGCTTTATAGATAGAAAAGTGTAACAAATATTCTCACCACAAATTTTTATGCGAGACTGAATACAGTATATGAGAAACCAATAATTTTTGTAGAGTGAATATGATTTTACTTTGAGGTTCTTAGACTTCCAGCAATCCCACTAAACTTTTACAGTACTACTTATTAATTACTAGACTGCGGAAGTTTATGCAAATATAGATTTTTATTTCTTAATATTTTGACATTTAATACAGATAAACAAATAGGATATGGAGAATAATTAGGTGTGTTTTGAGCAGATATCAGACATACACATTTTATTTACATTATTTGCTTCAGACAATATATTGTGTGTATCTGGATATGTTAAATTGCATAAACATCCGCAGTCTACTAATTACATACATTACCCTTCCATAAAATCCTTTAAATTCCGCGAACTGAGAATACACCATTGAAAACTTAATAACAATGCTTCCTATGTTTTGTTCAATAGTGTACTAATAAACAATTGAAGGGTAAGGGGTAATAACTGGGTATGTCCATTTTTATTCTGCAGTTTTCAACTTGAAAAACAAATTAAACTAAAGTATAATAATTATATTTTCGTTTATTTTTTTTTTCTGTCGCCTAATTATTGTATAACTTCATGTCATGAACAATACAGTTACATTCATTGGACCTTGTTTCTTTACTGATGCACTAAAGTATTAAAAATTAATTTTCTCAATGAAACTGTTTTGTGGCATTCCTTGTTTTTTCCCGTAACCCTTCAATTGTCAACGACTATAGTAAGTTGCCAGAGGTAGTTGACAAGACCCTGAATTTCGATTAAAACTAGCCTTAAATATAACAAAGGAGAATCATTTACCGATTAGTACCGACAGTCAGCATAAATTAGAATCTCCATGGGGGAGAATAACAATAAAATGAATTTTCACGAGACTTTTGCAAAGCCAGCGTGGAATTTCATCGCGTGGACGACGCACAGTGGTTCAGTACATATAGAAAAGGAGGAAAAAACCTGATAATAGCGGAACTACGAAATGAAATTTGATGAAATTTTGAGGTTGTTTTTTAACTAAAATCTAGTTAGTTTATACCAAGTTTCAATCAATTAAAAACAATGTAAGTTGAGAAATTAAAATTTTTCTAATACAAAACTTTTTTTGAAGGGGTGCTGCATTGTGGTTATGTAAGCTTTTGTTTTTATTTCTTTTCTTTAATGAAGAAACGGAAATAAACATATAAAGGAAACTATTTAATTAATATTTTAACATTTTTCAAATACATGCTAATTTTAAATAAAATAATTTAAAATATAGGTAATATTGAAAAATATGCGCCCGAAAAACAATAAACTTGTAACGAAATACCCAAAAGATAACAAGAAATCAAAACTTATAATAATAATTTTTGTGCTTCTTCATCAAGTGGATGACTCATTTTTTTAGGTTCAGGTCTTAATTTAGTGATCCACGGATCGGATATCATTATCATATGAAAAATGTTTGGTGGACAAACGAGAGTACTTCCTAGTATAGTGGGCTTTAGAGGTGGTTGGGGTGTGGGGATCCCCCACAGTATTTTTTCTAGTGTATCTAAGAATATTTATGCCAAATTTGGTGCGGCTACGTTGAACGGTAGATTCCTTTACAGAACATACATACAAATTTTGCCTTTTATACATGTAGAGATGGGAGTTAAATAGAATTGTGATCAAAGTTGGCGGAAGCAGGCCTCCATTTTTACAGGGCAGTTAACTAATTATAACAGCTTTCAAAAAATGCAAGTAACAGGCCGGAGGTCCGTGGAGCATTTCTTGTAATCATAAAGAAAGCCAAGAATTCATGAACCGGAAAGTCTCTTTGCTTTAAACTCTACTACATTCAGTTAGTAGCCTGTTTTGGAAAATTATTATTACCACGTAAAAGCTATGATTATACGTGATAAAATATAATAGCAATGTATTTATAAATACTTATAAATTGGCAAAAAAAATGTTCGTAATTCTGGCTTAGAATGTGTCTGAATTTAACAAGGAAGGGAAAGCCCACCCCAAACGAGTTCGTCATCGTAATTAAAATTAATAAATAACAACGAATTTCAGGACAGCATTCTGCAACTAATTAGCAATAAAAAATCATATATAACACATAAAAATACAACTTCCGTAATAGAGAGTTTTTTCCGCTTATGCACCACTGTCCGACGGTCCGCACCCTTCGTTTCCATATTTTATTCTTTTTTCTTCATCTTCCGCTCGAAGGTCGATCGACATGGGGCCACGCGTTAATCAAACGATTTTCTGTGAACTCATTTGAAAGGACCAGCCGGTTCGAGGAAGAACCTAAAGGAAATTCCAGCATTTTATTTATGAATTCAGTTTACATGAATGTTCAGTCTTTTTTTTTTAATTCGCATAACAAATAACTGATCATCGTGGATACTATCTTATCAATTGATTGTAATAAAATTGAAATTAAACGCACTAACTAAGTGAAAAGTGCCATACTTGTTCAGTCATATTATATACCGTTTTTCATAGTCATTGCAGCATTGACAGCTGAATTAAATATCACATAAATAGGAAAGGATCCTTTAGAATTTTAAAATACTTCTGAACGTTTACAAGTGCTTCTGTGTTTAATATTAATTTGCAAAGGGAAAAATTAGTTACTATTTGATCATGTAGTTGTTACCTGTATTATTATCAGATTATTAATGCTGCTCAATATTTGATGAGAATTAAATTTGTTATGCTGACGATCCATGACGCGCAAATAAATCGAGTACAAAGAACAACGATTTGCAAGCATATTATTAGCAATCACGAATAGACGAGAATTCATCGGTCATTATTTTCGAGGTTAAAAATTTGAAGCAGATAAGGGACATCTAATATCGTTTGAAATGTCGATCACGTTAGATCCGTCGAGAAGGTTATCGATCGACTCTTTATGTCCCCGAAGTTAATCGAATCGTGTGAACGTGATCAGATGCAGCAAGAATAATCATTGGATCTCGTAGATCAGGAAGAGTTTCGAAGGTTGTATACGCCTGGAAAACAAAGTTGTTTAGAGACTATGCTTAACTCGACATATAATTAAAAAATACACTGATACATAGAGTGTGTCACGACGAATACATAGTAAAAAATACTATTTAAAAATTGATAAAAAAAATTGTCTGATAGCATTGAAAGCTACATCAGTATTTGATGTAGATAGAACCTGGGACGATAAAAAAGTCCAGTCAGTTTATACTTTTAGAAAATATACTCTTCAGAAAAGAATCTGCTCAGACTTACCGACACATGCACACGTGCACATTTAGTTTCTAGTTTTAATTCAATAATTATTACCAAAGATACAACGTCCAGAGACTAAAAATAGTTCAGAATCCGTCATCTAAAAGAATTGCAAGACAAACAGAAACTTCAAAAAACTGTTACTGTTGTTACGAACATTTTTGTAGACGTTCGACCGGCGGCACAGACAAAAATACCGAAACGGTGAACCATTGAAATTACAAGAAGCGAACATCAGTATAAATCGTTGTTCCATCTGCGTTCGTATTCGTGATGCATCGAATAGAGTCGTCCGTGGATGCATCGTGCATTTTAATTCGCCGTGTCTCGTGATGCCTCGCCGTATACTTTTCGCGAACACGGTCCCCAGCGTTATCTGGCTCCTTTATATCATGGGAAAGTCGTCGAAATCCAAGGACGGTGTTTGATCTTCTTCTTTCAGCGTCTCTTTGTCCGCTTCCAGGTCGATATGATTGTCATTCCACGTCGATACGCTCCGATGAGACAAAAGACGATGAACGGGAAACAATTCGTCTGTATACTGTCGAAAGAGAACGGTGAACGAGACAGAGGCTTACGATCGAGCACAGAATCGATCTGCCTCGATTCTGTTCCTTATTCTTTTCTCGAAAGACGATGTTTCGTCTATAGAAACACGGTAGAACCTCCAATATCCGAATTAACGGGGACACACGATCGTATGGACAAGAGATAATTCAGATGATGGAATGAATGTTCGCTTTCTTCGTTGGTGATCAAGAAAGATGACGCGAGTATCTGAAAGGAAAATGACAACATGAATGTAAAGGAACCGTTTCTTGTTTATCCTCTTGCCGTTCGCGGGATAAAGTTTACCGTACGAGCCATCGAGTGCTCTGATACGTGAAGAGTATCCACCGGACTCCAAAATCTGTAAATTTATTCTTCGTTCAGAAACAGCCGGTTTGAGAATTTGAAATCGACAGAAGCGTTGGAAAGACAACCGATTTACGATCGTTATGCAATTGAACGTAGCCGTGAATTTAGGGTCTCCTCAGGGTCGCTTTTATGGGACCAGTCGCAGTCGTATCGGTGAACAACCTCATTAGAGAGTTTTGGGTCCTCGAATGGCGAATATTTTGCGAGGTTCAGCGTTGAATAACCGGAGGAGGAACCGGTACTCTGTTAAAGAGGGTCCGGTTTAAGACTGATACAATCCGGTCATTAGGATTTTATCGCTTCGGAATGAAGGGGTGAACGGTTTCTTCAGCTTTTATGAGCACGTTTTCGCGGTTCGAGCTCGAAGAGTGCGAATAAAAAACTCGATTCTCTTATCTGTGGCTGGTTTCGACCGTACGGATCGAATAAAGTCGATTCGATGTTTGGTCCTCGAGGTCTTTGAACCCTTTAATATTCTTTGGAACGGGTATCACTGATTTTTTAATCAAAAATATCGGACGACGCTTGGAAATTTGCAAGACGCATTGAGAGATTTAAATAAATTGAATCAGTGAGTTGAAGAACAATACAAGTTCAAAAACCACACTCTGAGATATTTGAAAAAATAGTGTTACTTTTCGTGTATCATCAACACCATTGATTTTATAATGCTGCCCCAATTTAAATACGGTTATGCTAAAGCAGATGAACGTTCATATATGTCTATGGTTAAACTTTGTTCATTAACTTTCAATAATTAAAATAAAACTATTGGACTTGTACTGTTTTTCAACTCAAGTCACTGTTTAGTCAGGAAATTTAAAAAATAACACAGTATTAAAAGAAACATTTATTAACTTGCTTTAAACATAATTGAAGTAGAAATTATTCCATGGAAAGTGATTTTTAAACAGATTGTTGAAACAGTACAAATCCATGACAGATACTATTTTTACACCCATTAAACTGAAGGGACTACTGAGACACATATATAGAGTACTTTTTTTGCAGTGTTTTTGGTCCCAACGTATAGTTCCATACATTTTATATTTAGTTTTGAGATTTCTTGAAAATGGATAATTTTGAACTTGTACTGTTCTTCAACTCACCGATTTAATTATTCGTACAATATTGAAAAATTTATATTTATGTTGGAGCATTATTTCTGTTAGTTCATTAATGTTTAAGGGCAACTTTAGGATTGAATAAAAATAGCAAACTTCTAATATTAATTGAATGGCAATTTGATGATAATTAAATGTTTCGTTAACCATATACAGTGAATCCTCCCACATTGACCCTGTTGGTACTACGCTCACACTGACCCTATTGCTATTCCTACGCCTACGGCACAGTCAGTCAAGCCTGTGATTCGTGTAATGCGATGTGCGGCGGCGGTTCTTTTGACGACAGTTCACGGCTTGGCAGTTCATAATACAATAACATAACTTTTTTAATTTTACTTTTTTTTTATCTGAACATTTGTTTAACATATTGGTGAGATTTTTCCGATTAAAATGACATCAAACACGATATATTTTGGACCACATTTACTTACTTCATACTTATTGTATAACTCATTTTACTCCATTATCGCCTTGATTACATTACGAAAATGGGTTGTTAGTTACGTTTGAAATTATAATAGTATAATATTTCTAAACACTAGAAATTACAGAAGTATAAAGTAGTAAAATATTCTACATTAAATTATATTTACAATGAGATGATACGTATATAAATATGTAATAGACTTCACACACAAAAAGTTTTGAATCATTTAACGTGGCTGAAAAATTTGTCGAGTTTCAAACCTACCCAACCATAACTTTGCTCATATGTATTTGTAATATATTGAAATTCTATATTTTATCGAAAATAGTACGAAATCTTCAGTAATCGTTTTATGACTTTTTAAAAAGTCATTTTGTCAAAAATAATAGAAACGTTGTGAAAAATGAAAAAAAATGTTGAAAAAATTTTTAAAACTTTTCCGAAAATTTTGCTAAGTTGAAAAATGTAATTCTAGTCTTGTAGTCTTAAACAGACTGTACCTTCACATCCGTCAAACGTAGGCTGTTCCCCCACGTCCGGAAAATGTAGGCTGCTTCTCTCACACTGGCCGTAAAATGTAGGCATGACTCTCACACTGACCATCAAACGTAGGCTGTTTCCTCAGACTATCTAGGCACAGCTTACATTCGACGGACAATGTGTAGAGATATTTCATGTATTTTGCTAGCAATCCGTTTTGGAATTCATTCGAAGCGATAATGCAATGAGTTACTCGATAAATATTAATAAGTAAATGTGATCCAAATTATGTCATGTTTGGTCTCATTTTGATCATAACAATCTCATCAATATATTATAAACTTTTCCATACATAAAAAGTTAAAAATAAAAAAGTTTAAGTGTCGTCTTTATTATAACATTTGGTACGCGGAAATTTAAATCTCTCGGTTGCCTCGACTCTCATTCCATCCTTCTCTTTTATTCGTTGTCCTTTTCTCTGTTCGGCTAACTTCAAGGGCGCGCTGCGAGGCTGGAAATGTAGTCTCGGTATGCCCAAACTGACCCTATTCGATTCCGAGCTGACGGTCAATGTGGGAGGATTTACTGTAATCGGTTAATCGTTCACTAATTCATACACAATATAAAATATAATAAAGACTAGTATTAACACTAGAACTACCGACAGTTAAGACGAAGCTATTTCTACCAAAACCAGTCAAAATGATTGGTCTTTAAAAAATACGTAATAATAGAATATTTTTATATTTATTGATTTATTACTTTCTTACAAAAGAAATTCCATGTTATGTAGTACATTTTTTATATTATTTACCCATCTGGGGCCATGATCCCTAAATGAGGGTTGGCACATTTTATCACTTACACATCAATAAGAACAATAAGTATAATAAAGAATATATGCTTTGGTAACAAAAATCTTAAAATAAATTTCCATTTCAAAGTTAAGTTATTTTTATAGTATAAAGTAAATTATTTGGTATAAAAAGTTATAATTTGTCACATTTCTTACAAACGTAGTTTTTCTTCTGAGTACATTTTCCACATACATATTTTTTACAGGTATTACAAATGGACACCATTTGCATGAACAAAGTGAGCTCTTTGAAGTTCTTTGGACATTAGCTTCTCGTGATTCCATCCCTGGTTTTACATTTTCAGCTGCAAATTCATCTGCTAGTTGAAACATAAAATCTTTTCTGGATATCTTTTCAGCTGTTGTTTCCTTATATAAGATCCAGGCATTTATGCCAGCTAAATCTAAAATGTTAAAAAATACTTGAAGTGGCCATCTTCTTGATCCTGATTTAACGCTATATTTCTTTGCCATTTGGTCTGCAATGTCTATGCAAAATTTAGTCTTATTATAAAATTCAACCGTTTCTGGTAAGCGCTTGTTACTTTTTTCAATTCTGACGCATGTATGTTTCAAACTTAATACAAAAACTTTCTTCTTCTGCTTACTTTTGTAAATTGCAAGAACACACCCATTTAATCTATAAAATAATGTTGAAAAAGGAGCCATAGTATCCTTCTTTGTTTTACAAATTTTTGGTAGTTCCCTTTTGTTTCCATGTATAGTGCCAACCAGTGTGGTTCTTTTTGATAGTAATTTAGATACCAGCGGTAAGCTTGTAAAAAAATTATCAGTTGTTATGGTTCTTCCCTTCATAGTATACGGTTCGATAAGTTTGAGCACGACAAATTCACTTAGAGATTGCAATGTTACTCATGTCTCATCCTTTCCTAAATAAGGAAACCCATTTACAATATATTTAGTTTGAACATCAGATGCCAACCAAAATTTTATACCAAATTTGTTGGCTATTCTGCAAATATTGAGTAAATCTGCATCTGGCTTTAGATGGAAAGAGTTGTTCGTCAATTGTAATATTTGCTCCTGGTTTGTAGCAATTCTGACTATTTTGAATAAACCTATCCCATACAGCTGATATTAAAGCAAATTTATCACTTTGTAAACATTGACTTCTATCACCTTTTTTTATCAAAGCAAATAAGTCTCAATATTTCGGTAAAATTATTTCTACTCATGGTGTTGGAAAAGAAGTTTGGTCCCCATTTTCTGTTACATACATATGGAAGTTTCAAATTTTTTGTTTCGTATGCTCTCCGTGCATACAAAATTCCAATGAAAACTTTCAATTTAGTTTTTGTTAGGGTCCATTTTTTACCCAAAACTCGAGAAGCTTCTAGTTCCGTGCAAGATATTATACATTCAAGCATATGGTCGTCAATTACTAAAGAAAATGCGCTATTTACTTAACCTTTCATAATATTTTTTTTGGCATATCCTGTGGGTCCGGATATGTCTTTGAAAATATTATGAAGTGGTAATCTTCCAGGAGTAGACCCTTCTTGTATTTTTTCCCAACTGGTTCCATCTGCAGCAATTTCAGTTTGATGATCTTGTAGAATACTTTCATTTTCATCTTCAGAACTTGAAAGCACTCGGGCACATCTTCTTTTACGTAAATTCGAAATATTTTCAAATTCACTTTCTGAGGACTCCTGAACATTTTCTTCGTCTAAAACCTCATTATCACTATTCTCACTATCAAAAAGTTCATCTTGAATACCCCATAGTTCAATTTCATTTTCTTCTGGTTCACCTTAACAGTCATAGAGTTCATCATCCTCAATATCAGAGCATTCCATTGGTACATCGTTCAGTTTTTGCAATAACTCAGAGGTTTTCAATCGTTTAGCCATTTTCAGGATTACAAAATATAAATAAAATAAAAAGGACTTATAAAATAAAACTAGTGATTATAAAAATTCTAAATTTGTTTTCGAGTTTCTCACCTCACACTAATTGAAATTATTGGAAATTTTCGTTCAATTAACTACGTCTTGGTTTGATTGAAACATAGAAAAAAATAAAAGCGTATTTATTATGTAAAGTTAAGGAAAGAATGCTACAGAAAAAGACAAACAAAAAGAACAGCTAAAGGCACGCAACGCACTCACAACAATCACGATCGAGTAGCCAGTGCAATAATATCGAAAAATGCAACGTGACAAAACGAACACCGAAACAAAGAAACAAAATGCGATCTGCATAATGGTCGGTAACGCAGCAGAACGCGCATCATGCACGCGCGACGTTCAAAATAAAATTTCAAAATAGCAGTAGGCGTAAATACATTTTTCCAATAGAAATAATATGTCGTTTATTGAATATATTGTTGTATGAACAAGGATGTGGATCCAAATACAACGGCTGTGATAAACGGAGTGACCGTGTGCAAAAGCAAGCTCGACTGCTCCACCTGATGGCCATGTTTACGATGTGGCGCGAGATAATGATGTCATATGGCGTGCAATAAAATTTCATAACAAAACATTTATAACAAAAACTTCAATTCACATTCTACGTCTCCAGATCTAAACGAACGACTAAAGATATTTTCGAATGAATGCATTATTTCTGCATTAGCATCATGCTCAATCCGGAATTTTCCTGATAATTATCACCATCATATTGAATGATACGCGACAAAAATTCTAAAAACGTGTGAGAAGTTGTACAAAACGGGGAAACTGATTAATTCGGGTTCGGTAAACAGATTGTAGGACAATTTTACACATTGACAAGTACCAGTCATTTTGACTTGTATTGGTATAAGTAGCCATAATACAAAATTATTTTGATTTTTAATAAATAAAAATAAAATAAAATTCATTATATTCTTTATTTAGTTATCACTGCAAAAGTCATTACATCATTGCGGAAAAAAATGTAACATGTAGTAGACATTTTAAAATAAAATTGTAAAACCAGTCATTTTGACTGGTGTGGTAGTTCTAGTGTTAACTATAACATTTGATTGACGATACATGAATGTTGATCACTCGACCGAGTTTAGTCGTTGTCCAAAAACGTGCCGAAAGGTTCCTCGACGCATCACGCTTCGGTCTAATACTGAAATTGATCCGTTCGAGAGGTCTGTGAAGATCAAGGTCACCGAAACGACCTCCACTATTCCCGACAATACCATTTACACGCCAATCGAACGAGAGTAACGCGAGATTAACTGAGGAAAAAGAATGTCTGGAGGATGTCACGCTATTTGCTTTGCCGGAAACCGGTCGGCTTTCAATCGTTCCGCGGATGAAGCGATCACTCCGACCACCACCCGGGTCGACGGCTGCCTATGGATCGGCCAGGAGGATCGCTCATCTTTAGAAACGCATCGACACTCGATCCAACCGGACGTGTGCGCGTCAACGATCGATCCTTCGAACTCGAACCGTGATTAGAGTTTCGTTTAAATAACCGAGACCCCAAAGAAGCCGGAAAATCGATTATAGCTCCCCGGTACGATCGTTGAATGCATCAATGATTAGGATGTGTTAAAGCTTCAGTACTTGATTATTAATCGAACTGAATCGTTTGCAGGTGTGAAAATGGCATCAGGGAGAAATCTACTAGCGCTTTCTCTGTTCCTAGTGGTTCTAACGTGCACGACAGGTGAGTCGACGCAGATAACACGCTGATAAAGTCAGTGTACTCTCTGAATCATGTAACTATTGCAAAACACACGAAGTTCTATCGGGACTTTTTGAAATGTTTGTGAATTTTCAGGAGACCAGCCCGCGAGAATAGCGTGTTATTTCAGCAACTGGGCGATCTACAGGCCGGATGTGGGTAAATACACTGTGGAGGATATCCCTGGCGACCTGTGCACTCACATCATCTACTCTTTCATCGGTGTGAGCAACGTCACGTGGGAGGTGTTGATCCTAGACCCGGAGTTGGACGTCGACAAGGAGAATTTCTTGGTCTTTAACAATCTGAGGAGCAAGTATCCTCGGCTGAAGACCTCCGTCGCTGTCGGTGGATGGGGCGAGGGCGGTAGAAAGTACAGTGCCCTCGTAAGCGTGAAACAGAGACGCGACACTTTCATCAAGAGCGTAGTCGGTGAGGAATTTTCGAAATTTTAGCTTCCGTGGTAGTCAGTGAGGTTCGACAGGGATGTGACGATGTTTCTGGCACCATGGAGTCTTCAACTTTAAATTCAGCCGCATGATTTCTTCAGGTCCGATATCTTTGATCGATCAGCAGATCAATTAACATCTGTGGTTGGTGATCAATAAATGAGAAAGTGAACATATGCACGTTATTATCAGTGTGTCTTTAGACCCTGGTGAAGCTAGTTGCAATGCTGACCAAACGTCGACACATAACTCCGCAAGGACACGGCTTACACTCGAAAGTCTCTCGCAACTATCATCTGACAAAAATGTTATTTTCTTTATTGTTATTGATTTAAGAGTTCATGCACAAATACGGTTTCGACGGCTTCGATCTCGACTGGGAGTATCCCGGTGCAGCCGACAGAGGCGGCTCGTTCTCTGACAAGAATCATTTCTTCCACTTCGTGGAAGAGATTCGACGAGCTTTCGACAAGGAGAAAAAAGGATGGGAGCTTACTATTGCGGTGCCCATGGCGAAATTCAGACTCGATGAGGGCTACCACGTACCTGAAATATGCCAGTAAATCAACTTATCTTCTATTGCCACTACTTTTAAAGAATACTGCTAGATATAATCTTAAATGTAACTTTTTGGAAAATAGTAAGTAGGTCGATAAATATCTCTACGAGAAATTGTAACAAAGGAATTATCAGGACATAGACTTTGAAAATACTTATCATCCAGTATGGTGACAACGGTGTATTTTTAAAATGAGCCAAAGACTTGGCCACATGAATATACGATGACAAATGATGTTCACAGGAACATGGACGCCATTCATGTGATGTCTTACGATCTTCGTGGAAATTGGGCCGGATTCGCTGACGTGCACAGTCCCCTTTATCGCAGACCACACGATCAATGGGCTTACGAAAAATTGAACGTTGTAAGGATTTTTTTAAAATTTGTTCGATTACGTTAACAAATTTTATAACATGCTGCCCTTGAAGAGCTGTTGTCCAGAGGGTACATTATTTCTTCCTTTCTTTTAGCATGATGGTCTTCAGCTTTGGGAAGAAAAGGGGTGTCCAGCTAAGAAGCTGGTTGTTGGAATTCCTCTGTACGGACGTACGTTTACTCTGAGTCAAAGCAACAATAATTATAATCCTGGTACCTACATCAACAAAGAGGCTGGTGGCGGTGCACCTGGTGAATACACTCAGGCTAAAGGATTCCTCTCTTACTATGAGGTACGAGGAATCTTACAATAATTACAGAGAAATAAACAGCGAAGAAAAATAGTATCCGATTCCCTAAATACCATATAGGTACATTGAAAAATTGTTCCGGTTTGTAATGGTAATGAAAAATATTGTTCGCTAGATCTGCACCAGGCTGCAAGCTCCTAACAGCAACTGGACCCAAAAGTTCGACGACATTGGTAAAGTTCCATACGCTTACCAAGGTACTTTATCTAATTTCATTAAAGAATTGTTTTTTTTTACAGTAAGCTGAATGAAAGATCACTGATGGATTAATTTGTAATTGCAGGAACTCAGTGGGTCGGTTTCGAGAACGTGGAGAGCGTGAAGTACAAGATCGATTTCATCAAGGGGTCTAAATACGCGGGAGTCATGGTATGGGCTGTGGACATGGACGATTTTCAAGGACTCTGTGGTGACCGTAACCCTTTGATGAACACCATCAGTGAAGGCTTGAAGGGATATGTTGTGACCGACAAAGATTTTAATACCACCCCTACGGTAATTAATTCTATCGGATGGAACAACTTTACACAAAGCAAATCAACGAGTTAACAACGAAGTGGTCAATTTTTTTATAAAGTATTGCCTCAAAGACTATTATTTTTAAAAATGAATTTCGTTAGACCGTTTACTTTCAAAGGATCGACGAGATAAACAATAATTTATCGATCATTGCTCCACGAATAATTTTTATTGTTTTCGTGAGTTTAGCCTGAATGGGCGAGACCACCGAGCACCACATCATCGGATAATCTTCCAACGACTCAATCTACTCAAGCTACTCGACCACCGCCTACAAAGCCTACGGAGAGACCTACACCAAAACCGGAAGAGCCAACCACCACGGAAGAGACGAACAAATCTGAAACTACTCAGCAGCCGATCGACAACAATGATGCAGAAAAGATCAACTGCAAGAACGACGATAAATTTATACCCTCCAAAGACTGCAATGCCGTGAGTATTCCTTTTAAAAATTCCACTTTCTCCTCTGACCTCTTGTTATTCTCTGGAGAATAGAATTTCTAAATAAAACATTTAATTAGAGCATCTAAATCAAACGATCTGAGGGAAGATCAATATTTCGAAATGATAATTCTTGGAAAAACCAATTAATAAGTTTCATATCAAAGAGCTACTCTGATATCTACCATCAACTGAGTGTCAAATATTATTTCAAATACTATTCTTCCTTTTAAACAATTTCTACTCAATATAATTGTGATACTTTCTCTTTTTCAGTATTATGAATGCGTCCATGGCAAGGCAGTGAAATTCAAGTGTCCCAAAAGTTTAATTTGGAACACGGTTAATAATATTTGCGAGTGGCCATCGAATGCTGATCGAGAAGAATGCAAATCGGTTTGATAGATTCTCCAAATTTTGAATTTCCAATCATTGAAAATATAGACTGAAAACAATCTCGCCGCATCGCTTGGACGTGGATCGGATGAATCGTTGTGCATTTTAAAGTCTCATAATCTCGTTCATTCATTTATCACGACTGTATGTTTTATACCGTGTGTACCGTGAAAAGTTAATAAAGATCATTTATAAAAAATTTCATACGTCCTAAACCTTTTCCTCTTCCTGATCGATTATTTAAGCACACACCACAGACGAGGTATAGAATAGACTACTCACCTTATGGGAGTTCGTGTCACACGATCTGAAATACCGACATGGTCCGAAACCGGTGGTCTTTTCGCGCACTTTACGAGTTAGAACGGTGGCTTCGGAATTACGTCACGCAAAAGGACAGAGGTTGGTTAGATAGTAAATGTATCGACAAACTACAGAATAGACCTATCATCATCGACAAACCACAGACGAGATATATGAATAGACCAATCATGCAATGTATTTTTTCGGCCCGAATTCCTGGGGCACTAGCACAGACGAGATATATGAATAGACCAATCATGCAATGTATTTTTTCGGCCCGAATTCCTGGGGCACGAGTGCCCCATTACCATTTCCGTGTCACTCACAACGTTACCAACAGAATGCAGAAACAGATTGTTGCGCTTACTGTGGTAAAAATTATAAATTCCTTGGCAGGTCACACGAACGACACACTCTTTAAAATAATATAACCTGTGAAATCACTGACAATCTATTCATACATATGTGTGCTTTTTTTATGCGTGCGATGGCGAAATAAGCTATTATATCGCATGGAGAGTTTTAGACTGCTGATATTTATGCAAAATCATATTTTTATAAAATTCTTCGTTTTTACATTTCGTACATTTCTGAATACTCAACATACTGTGCACGTTTTTGTATATTTGTACGTATCATAAACGCATAAACAATTTCTAAGAAAATGTTTGTAGGTGCGTGCTAGGCTATACTTCTCATATATTTGTACATACTTGCGTTTCTTTTAAATTTTAACCTTTTCAGGGTTTTCCAAATTGACTTTTATTTTACTTTTCATTTTACTTTTACCTTTTATATTTTCTTAAACAGATCATAATAGTTGAATCTCATCGTCAGACGTAACTACTAAACTTTAAAAAGGTTAAAATTGAGACTGTATGTATGTATATATACATATCTTTACGTAAATATAATTGCATATGAATACGTATATTTATTTTGAATACATGCAAGGTTAAAATTTTTGTATGGGGTTGTGGGATAATATAAGGATGCTGTTGGGTGTTTGCTCTTTAGTAAACCAATGTTCTTATTTATACAATTAGCGTATGGATTATAACTGTAGAAACATTGAGTATATTCCGGGATTGTTAAGTCCTTCTTTCATGCCTTCACGTGGCCAATCTTGTTAACATTACCCAATATATTTGTATACTATTTACCGCACAGTCAAGAGCGTTGCCAGGGTAGCTGGTGTGTGTCTGACTGTGGAGTCGTTACAAACTTTTTTGACGCAGGTTCGATACCCGCCCAAACATATATATTTTTATTTTTTTATGTTACAAAAAAATAATGTATACTCCTAACCGTAATTAAGAGGATATATGACTAGAGAAATGATTCAACGAAGAGTGCTTCAAAATTATTTTTGTGAATATTTTAGTATAAAGTATGCTTAACATATATTTAAAATGTTTTTATATAAATATTATTTTTATTTTATGTAGTTAGTAATGCAAAAAAACATAATTGATGTATTAAAAAGAAATAATTAATGTACTAAAAAGAAATAAGTCCGGGCGGGAATCGAACCTGTGTCAAAAAGTTCGTCACCACTTTCACTGGCGGACACACATCCGCTGCACTAAACGCACTTTTGAAATTGTATTAAATAGTTTAGAAAACAACGCACGCGGCACAGTTTCAATGGATCGAGTCAATTTTATTTCTTTAACAATAAGTTATATACTGTTTTTCTGAAGATAGCAATGTTTAATATCGCATAATATACCCACAGAATAAAGAAAGTACAGTCGAACCTCGATAAGTCGAACCTCTATAACTCGAAACCCTCTGTAAGACTACAATTTTGTTCATTCCCTTCCGCTCCGCTGCGAAAACCTCTATAAGTCGAAATAAAACTTACTTTAACTCGAATTATTTGCCACATGCCCAGATGCATTATTTTACCTCTGTAACTCGAAGTTAGAATAGCCAGACCTCTACAAATCGAAGTTTACCTCTATAAGTCGAATTTCTATCGCCGCTGCCTCTGCAACTCGAAGTTTATAGCTATGTGTCACAAGATGTCAGAAACAAATCATTCAATATTGTCTCCTTTCTTTCATCCGTTAGGATTGTCTCAAATAACATAAGATGACACAAGCCGTATCCCTACTTCTTCGCCCTTCGACCACGTGCATATCCATGTATGCTAATCGTTTTTTGTCAGTCGAACGCACAATTGTCATCATCTCCCGTGTCTTTAACTTTTGTGTTTACGTTGAATAAAATGAGTTCTAAGAGGAAGCTTAACACACTAACACTTTCTGAAAAGGTGAATGTAATTGAAGCAGTGAGAAGTGGATCAAAACTGAAAAAGAATATCGCCACGGAATTCGGGACTCCTACGAGCACTCTTTCGACGATTTTGAAAAATGCAGATGAAATTATGCAGAAAAATACAATTTCGTGTGACAATTTGCATCCTAAAAGGAGAAGAACTGCATGATTTCCTGATATCGAGGAATGTTTAATAAAATGGTTTAAACAGGGCAGAGACGCAAATGTTAGCATAGGAAGACTAATTATGCAAGAAAAAGCTGAGTTTTTTGCCAAATCTAAAAAGAAATTTAAAAAGAGGCATAATATTGTTTTCCGAAAGTTGTGCGGTGAAAGCGCTAGCGTCAAAGATGAAGTTTGTCACGAATGGATAGTAAACTTGCAAGCTTTGTTAAAGGATTACGAACCGCAAAACGTGTTTAATGCAGATGAGACTGCGGTATTCTATAAATGTCTTCCCGACAGAACAATGACATTCAAAAGTGTAAAATGTCACGGAGGCAAACATAGCAAGGAAAGAGTAACAATTTTATTAGCGGCCAATATGCCAGGAACAGAGAAACTTAAACCTTTAATTATAGGAAAATCGAAAAAACCGCGATGCTTTGCAGGCTGTAAATCATTGCCTTTAGATTATGCGAGCAATAAAAAAGCATGGATGACCGCCGAATTGTTTGCGGACTGGTTAATTCAGCTGGATATAAAAATGAAAAAAGAAAAGCGAAAAATTAGTTTATTCATAGACAATTGTACGGCACACAACAATATCCCGTCGCTTCAATCAGTCAAAGTACAATTTTTACCACCGAACACTACTTCGAAATTACAACCTCTAGACCAAGGAATTATAAAAAATTGTAAAACTTTATATAGAAAAGAAGTTGTAAAAAAAATCTTATCAGATATAGAAGAAGGGAAAAGCACCTCCATCACAATTTTACAAGCAATGAGAATAGCAGATAAGTCATGGGGAAATGTAACACACCAGATAATAGTCAACTGTTTTAAAACTTGTGGGTTTTCTTGGCAAATAGAAGAAAATTTTGAAGAACAATCGGGGCCTGTTGCAAGTCGTAATATAGAAGCCGAATGGAATCAAGTTTTGTTACATTACAACATCGAAACCATAACGTTTGAAGATTTTGTACACTGTGACGACGAAGTTTTTGTTAACGGATCATTAACTGATTCGGAAATTATAGAATTTACCACCCAAGTTGCAATAGACGATGAGGACCTGGATGACGAGGAGCCCGTTGTAATCGAACCACCGGTATCAGCAAATCAGGCCAGAATAGCAGTGAACGTTCTACAAACTTTTATAGAAAGATGCAATAATATCGAGGAAAACGTATTCTCTGCCTTGATCACACTTAAAAATGCTATCGATCAACAATGTATTAATACATTAACACAAAGCAAAATTACAGACTTTTTTAATATGTAACAAGTATAATAACCCAGTATTCGTTTTATGACTACGTTTATTTATTTATATAATAAATAATTCACGTTCAAAAATTGAATTTTTCTTTCTTTAAGCCGTTACAATTGGAAAATTATTAGCCTTCGTACAAAGCTTCTGTATATCGAATTTTCGTTTGTTAAATCTCTTTTATTCAAAAATTTCGATAAGTCGAAACCTCTATAACTCGAAGTTTTTAGCTCTTCCCTTGAGGTTCGAGTTACCGAGGTCCGACTGTATAAAAATTCAAAGAAAAAGGTACTTTTTCGTGCGAAATACCTGGAAAAAATCGGTTTTTAATTTTTTTAACTACGGCGCACCTTACCGAAAAATCTGAAAAAATTTGAGGATCATAGCTATGATAAGACGTCCTTACCAAAAAAATATAAATGTGCTGTCTTTGAAACTTCAATAAGAAATCAGCATTTTTTGCATTTTTTTAATGTTTTTAATTTTTTACAACTAGAATCTGCAACGAAAAAATCGGAAAAAATTCCCTAATATATGCCACCATATCCAGAATATGCTACATTTTTTCAGAATTTTCGCATGCGACTAAATAGGGAAAATAGTGCAAAACCGGATATTCCGAATTTTCCCTGTTACTTCCTCCCGGTCGAGATAGAGGCTTGAAAATTTGTGTAAAATGGTTTCTTTTGGCAAACTGGTCCATCGCAAATCAAATTTAGTTTAAGGGCACATTTGACCCTCTTATGCGGTTATACCTTTTCTGGCTGCACTCAATTTAATACATAATCAATTTTTGTCCGCCGCGAGCCTGTGAGGCGTCGCCGCAGGTTTGCTCGCTCGCTGTTTCTTTACATGTGTGCGTCTGTATTCAATATTCACGCATTCATACTAATGAAGCACCCGAGAAAACTCGCGCGACACAATCGTCGCTGCATCGAGTTGACAATTGCCTATCAAACGTCCCTACTCTCTGCAGAACACACGCATTTACACATGAGTGCTGCTTGGCACTTACTAACACTTCCTTAATGAATACTTTATCAAGTGGCCGTCGTTGATAAGTAGAGGACGCTAAAATCAGTGTCGAATTTCTAAGTCGGTATGGCAGTCACGTTGGGCCACGAAAGTCCATAAGGTGATTGGTCTATTCATATATCTCGTCGGTGATGGGGCTCTAGTGCCCTAGGAATTCGAGCCGAAAAAATACATTGCATGATTGGTCTATTCATATATCTCGTCTGTGCCCTAAATCCGTGTGACACAAAAATACATTGGATGATAGGTCTATTCTGTAGTTTGACGTTTGATTCAGTTATGATCGAGGGACTATAATTCTAGAATAAAATTCTCGTTAGGGAGAGTTTGAGTAAGATGACGAACGGGGTAACACGAAACGCGCTTTATTTCAAACCCGAAAATTATCGATGGTATCACAGCTATGCTACCATCCATAAAGTTGTTAGACAATTAATATTTGTCGCAGAAACCTGAATACAGTTTCAGTATATTCAGTAATAACCCCTTTGATGATGCAACGCAATTAAATGTTCACCTCTTTTCTTACATTTAGTAAACTGTCGGGTAAAATCCTAACTCTGCTTAACTTTAAGAGCAAGAAGAATTTTCCATATGTATTTTGTTGCTTTCAACAGCAAATGTTATGTGGTAATATTGGCAAAAAATCCTGCTCCCACGTTTCTTAATCTCAAAAATGTTTTTTGTGCATAGCAGGGGTAAGATGACGAATTCCTCACCATGTAAAAAAGATTAGTTAGAAGAAAAGGAAAAAATATTATCGGAACAGGGAGAAGGAAAGAGAAATATAAAGAAACCTAAAAAGACAGTTCCATTTTCTGGAACAGCACATCAGTTGGAATATTTTTGTGTTGCTTGCCAAGGACCATATATAGAAGTGCCGTGAAAGCTGCAGTGATTACGAGGGAGGAGATTTTAATTGTGACATGTTTAATTCAGACTAGTCATCTTACCCACACTATAGGGAAAAATGGATAAAACGTAACAGCATGTTTAATTTTATTTTATAAGAGAGTCTTATATTTTGTTGTCTATTAAAAACTATAAATCTTGTAGTCAACGCACTATGAATAATTTGCTATTTGTTTAAAAAGTATTATCTGAGGTGTACTTTACAGAATAAAAAATATTTTTCTATAAGTTTGTCGTCTTACCCCAATTTTCCCTACTTATTGAACACCCCACATCAAGGATTCTTAATTCTTTCACGTCAGATTGAAGATAATATTAAAATACATACTACACGGGTAGGCTGGAAGTTAACTTAGGGCATAGAGATCAGCAAACTACTCAGGGGACTTGCGTATATTACAACGTAATCGACAAACAAATTTACAAGGAAGGGGGCGGCAACTAGAACCAGCAGCTAATGAAGTTCGAATTGCTGCCCCAGTGTAACTGAAATACAAAATTCTTTGGCAAATTAAGCAGTTCCGGCTACATGTTGCGGGATTAAAAATTCGTGTTCGCGCATGCTGCAGCACCGAGGTACAGTGCCTACTCGTGAATGTTTAAACGCGTCACAACTCAAACTCGGGTAATTGCGTAGCCTCGAGGACAGCTTTGTTCCGACTACATTCTGGCTACTCACTGTTCCGATAGTTGCGATAATTCACGCAGGTACAAACTATTGGCACAGGTGGCACCATTGATACATAATCGTTCTGTCCGACGTATTTATTTCGTGGTGTACAGGAAAAAAAGCTCTAAGACTGATTGCTTCGACCCCGAGTAGCGACTAGAGCGGCTCCGCGTAATACTTATCAGATTTTCCAAACACCATAATCATATCCACAATTTCCATTGGTGAGTAGTTCCCCGTTTTGTTTGTCGTTACAAATGATACTAGTACAGTAGTAAGTAGGGACGGCAACGATGTATCGATATTTTGAAAACATCGATGTTTTCTGTCGATACATCGATGTTTGAGGATCGATGACATCGAAACCACCGATGTTTTTTCGATTTATGGCAATCTAAATGTGTTAATACCTAAAAATTCAAATCGGGTAACTGATAACATAAGTATAATACATAAAGTTGCATTTTTTAGCAAATTCGTTGAAATTCTGAAAAATTCGTATAATATCAAATGTTGTGAATGATAAAAAATATATATTTTGTAGGATCAAAATAATAATAATGCAGAGCCCCCCCCCCCAATATCGATGTCACAAACATCAATGTTTTACTACCGATATATCTATGACCATCGATGGTAATAGGCCGACGGCAGTTATTTATTTATTTATTTGCTTATATAAGGGATAAGCCCTTTAGTACAATAGCTTAACATTAAAATAAACTTAAACATAAGCATCACACATGTATAAGTACTGTAGCAGCATAACATTGAGGTGAATGTGTGTGTAATGGATAACTCCGATTTGCGTTACACGCTCAATTTATTTACAATTAATATAACAGAATAAGAACAAGTATTGTCTGCGTCGCACGGTCGTACACGTGGTGAGTCGTAAGAGGTTCTGCCTCGTGTTCTCGTATGGTGACCGCGGCGCGCGGTCAGAAAACAACAGAAAAAACTCGTCGCGCAATCGGCAACCGTCGTCCGTTGCCGGTCTACGACGCGCCTGTGTTCGTACACTTTTAAAGAAAGATAGACCGTAAGCATTTAAAGAAAAGAAACTAAGCGAGGGTAATATCTCGATCTTTCACGGCAGGGATGTGGTAGCAGTGCCGTAGCTGCTACATCACCCCCCTGCCAGTGATTTACCTAATCACGAAAATCCAGCTTGAAATCTGTCGAGAAATCGTACTCGCCTACCTGCGCGGGTGGTAAATTGTGGTGTTACAATATCGCGAGATACATTTGGTTCTGTGTCGGAATTATTACAATTTTTATGTGTTAAATGATCACTTACAATATACGCGGGTTTTAACCTCTCGATTGAAATTGTGACATGTTTTCCTTGACGGTCTATTAGAAAGGTTTTATGTCCGCGGCTAATGACACGATATGGTCCATCATAAGGTTGTTGTAGAATGCCTTTCGATGCGTCGTGTCGTATGAAAACATGCTCGGAACTGGCAAGGTCTTTGTACACGAAGGTCCGCCGTGACCCATGGTGAGAACCTGCGACTGGACTCAGATCCTGGAAATGTTGTCGCAGTTCCTTTACAAATGAAGTTGCGTCAGTGTCAGCTTCACCTGGACGCGGAGACAGGAATTCTCCAGGAAGTCGCAATGATTCGCCGTACACCAACTCTGCTGTCGTTGCTTGTAAATCTTCCCTCCAGGCTGAACGAATACCCAGCAACGTGGTGGGAAGAATCTCTGTCCAACGTTGATTTTCATGGCAACGTATGGCTGCCTTTAACTGACGGTGGAACCTTTCCACCATCCCATTAGCCGCCGGGTGATATGCCGTAGTTCTTAGATGTCTGCTACCTGTTAACAAACTTAATTGTTTAAAAAGATTGGACTCAAATTGTCTACCTTGGTCCGTGGTGATCCTTAGCGGCGTTCCAAACCGAACAATCCACCCCTCGTAAAAGGCTCGAGCTACTGTGGCTGCTTCCTGGTCGCGGAGAGGTATTGCTTCAGGCCAGCGCGTAAAGCGATCCACGCAGGTAAGGCAATATCTGTATCCTTCGGAGACCGGTAGGATGACAATGTCCAAATGAACATGTTCGAACCTCGCCGATGGTCGCGAAAAAGAACCGAGGGGTGCTGATACGTGCCTGGTGATCTTGGAGCGTTGACATTGGATACAGTTCCGGGCCCATCTTCTGCAGTCTGTTTTGATCGATGGCCAAACGTACCTTTGCGTGATCAGTTTGACAGTGGCGTTGATTCCTGGATGCGATATTTTGTGTAGTGCGTTGAATGCAGTTTGACGAAACGATTTTGTGAGGAAAGGGCGAACGGTGTCTGTAGATATGTCGCAGTAAATTTGTTGTGTACTTCCAGGAATGGATATGCGTTTTAAATTCAAACCGGTGTTGCCTTGTAAGTACGTCAGTAATTCCTCGTCTTCTTCTTGCGATTTGGCCAGCATTTCAAAATCCAAAGTCTCTTCGATTTCGTCCACTCTTGACAACGCATCGGCGACAACGTTATCTCGACCTGCTACGTGGCGGATGTCCGTTGAGAATTCACTAATGAAGCTGAGATATCGAAATTGTCTTGGGGTGAATTTTTCTGGTTTCTGTTGGAAAGCGTAAATGATTGGTTTGTGGTCTGTGAAGATGGTGAAGGTTCTTCCCTCGATCATATAACGGAAATATTTGACTGCGAGGTAGATAGCGAGCAATTCTCTGTCGTATGTAGCGTATTTCTGTTCCGTTGAGCTGAGTTTTTTTGAAAAGAAACCCAGTGGTTCCCAATTATCACCGATGCGTTGTTGAAGCGCGGCGCCAACAGCAGAATTCGAGGCGTCGCATATGATGGCCAATGGTGCGTCGATTTCAGGGTGTGTTAGTAGAGTAGCCTCTACTAACGCCTTTTTAGAGTCTTCAAATGCTGCGGTGGCGTCTGGTGTCCAATTTACAGGTGCGCTGCCTTTTATATTGTCCGCCAGCATGTCGTTCAGAGGTGCATGTACCTGTGCGGCTTTAGGTATGAAACGTCTATAAAAATTTACCATACCTAAAAACTGCCGTAATTGTTTCGCTGTGGTCGGCCGTGGATACTTTAAAATGGCCTCAACCTTTTCGGTGGATGGTCGGGTGCCTGATTCCGACACCAGGTAGCCTAAAAATTTTAACTCCGTCCTTCCGAAGATACATTTTGCAGTATTTATCACTATACCGTATTGTTTTAGCCGTTCAAAAACTATCTTGAGGTGTTGAAGGTGTTCCTCTTCGGATGTTGAAGCCACCAGTATGTCGTCAATGTATGCGAAACAAAAGTTCAAACCTCGCAACGCTTCATCGATAAAGCGCTGAAAGGTTTGAGCCGCGTTGCGTAACCCAAACGACATGAACGGAAATTCGAATAATCCGAAAGGAGTGGCAATAGCTGTCTTCGGAATATCTTCGGGTGCAACGGGGATTTGGTTGTAAGCTCGAACGAGATCAATGGTAGAAAAAATTTTCTTACCCCGCAAAGTTTGTGCAAAATCTTCAATATGCCTGACGGGATATCGGTCCGGCAAGGTCCTGGCGTTGAGAGCACGATAATCGCCACATGGTCTCCATTCGTCACTTCCTTTTTTGGGTACCATGTGCAAAGGTGACGACCAGCTACTCTCCGACGGTCGGGTTGTTCCTAATCGCGACATGGTTTCAAATTCCTTTTTGGCTGCCTGTAGCCTACCTGGTGCAAGACGCCGTGGTTTGCAGGTAACAGGTGGACCTGGTGCAGTACGAATGTGGTGCATCGTGCTGTGTTTTGGTTCGGAAGGTGTTCCTTCCGGTTTCGTAATTTCGGGAAATCGCTGGAGTAGAACATGATAAGCGGATTCCCCGAAGACTGTTTTGATGCTCGGGACGGCTTCACGGGCAGGCATTCCTCGTGTCGAGAGAGACGTCACTTGATCTAAGAGACGGCGATTGCGAACGTCTACCATTAGTCCGAAGTGAGCGAGGAAATCGACCCCGATTATGGGCCTGGAGACGTCGGCGATTACGAATCTCCATGTGAAAACCCGACGTAACCCTAAATTGAGAGTTAAAGTCGTAGTCCCGTACGTTGCGATGGTGGTGGCATTTGCTGCGGAAAGCTCGTAGGATGATTTTTCGCGCCGTCCTCGGATCATTGCTCGTGGAAAGACACAGAGGTCGGCGCCTGTGTCGACCAAAAATTGCGTCTTCGTGTCGTGATCGATGACGAAGAGACGGCGTAAAGTCGGGCTGGGGTCGCTAGCCGTCGTTAACGACTGCCCGGAATGTTTCCCGCCTGGAAGGTGCACGGCTTAATGCAGTCCCTTGCGTCGGTACCGAAACTCCAGTGGTACCAGCATATTCCATCCTTGCCATGTGTGCGCTTCCTCGATCGAGATCCGGAACGGCTCCGAGGACGTGAACGGGATCGAGGCTCCCTATCTCTCCACGAGGTACGATCGCTCGTCATTTCTTGACGAAGCGCCGCTATTTCTTCTCGTAGCGACAGAGCGAGCTGCGACATTTTCAGTTGCAATAAAGCCTCGAGGGACCTACCTGCGTCGATTTCCTGCGGCGCCGGGGGTGACGCTTCGGCAATTTGATGGCGATGAGGCCTGGCATCGGTGATAGCGTCCGCCAGCTCGGCCACTTTGTCCAGTTCCGTGTCCTTCTGCGTGGCTAAAATTACCTGCGTGCTCGTCGGTAACCTCCCTAGCCAAAGGGTTCGCAATAAGGCGTCTGATACTTGCGTCCCGGCTAGGCTGCGCAGATGCCTCAAAAATTGCGAAGGTTTCCGATCGCCTATTTCCTCATGCTCCAAGAGGCGTCGCGTCTTCTGCTCTTGAGACACGCTCAAACGTCGGATCAGCTCGGTTTTTAGTTTTTCATACTGACCGGTCGCTGGCGGGTTCATTATTATGTCTCGAACCTCTGTGGCGTAACGTGGATCCAGGGCACTCAGGATATACCCGAACCTGGTGCTGTCGGTGGTCACTCCGGATACCTCGAAACTCCTTTCCACCATGCTGAACCACATTTCCGGATCGCTAGGACAAAAATCCGGTATACGAGCGGCGACTCTTTCTATCGACGCTCTGCTCGTGGAGGCGTTGGCAGGGATATCCGCGTTCATGGCTGTATTGCTGCTTCAGCGGAGAGATCACTTACACTTTTAGCAGTTCTGCGCGAATTACACTATTGTATAAAAAGTTCACGGAAGTCTTTGAAGAAATACGGTCGATGGAGAAAAAAAAAAATTTTGTCTTGTCACGATCACGATCACGATCACAATCACTTCACGATCACGTCGCGATCACGTCGGGGTCACCAATAATTGAGGTGAATGTGTGTGTAATGGATAACTCCGATTTGCGTTACACGCTCAATTTATTTACAATTAATATAACAGAATAAGAACAAGTATTGTCTGCGTCGCACGGTCGTACACGTGGTGAGTCGTAAGAGGTTCTGCCTCGTGTTCTCGTATGGTGACCGCGGCGCGCGGTCAGAAAACAACAGAAAAAACTCGTCGCGCAATCGGCAACCGTCGTCCGTTGCCGGTCTACGACGCGCCTGTGTTCGTACACTTTTAAAGAAAGATAGACCGTAAGCATTTAAAGAAAAGAAACTAAGCGAGGGTAATATCTCGATCTTTTACGGCAGGGATGTGGTAGCAGTGCCGTAGCTGCTACAACATGTATAAGCATTATATCGATGCATCGATGTATTTTCTCGCTTTTTGCCATCCCTACTAGTAAGTGATCACTCCTTACTATTGGAATGCTCTTGTTTTTCGACACTTGACGATCGCTGCTCGGAATCGCAGGGATCAGTGCGAAATGCCTACGTTACTTCATCAAATTTACATTTTATTTACATTTCATCGTTGTGTTTTCCAATAAAATCATGCAACACACGAGGTCTTTGTATTCGTCTCGTTACGCTCTATCATTTTGTAGAAAAAGTATACTATGTGTCATTTAAAAAAGGGCAACTAATCTTGAAAGGATCTTAACACTAGATCTACCGACGATTAACGTGCACCTATTTCATCGAAGTAATCAAAATGACACATTTTAGAAAAAGTAAATAATTCAAGGAAACTGTTTATTTATGGTTTTCTTTAGCTTTATTCGGCGTCAATTCAAAGTAAACATAATAGTCGTCAAAAATAAATGGTCCATAGTAAAATTGCAAACCAGTCATTTTGACTGCCTTGGTAGTTCTAGTGTTAACGCTTGCAGTAGCGAACTTACACCTGCACATACTAGTGTCCCTCTCCATCTCATTTAATCCCCCAGAAACAGGTATTTCAATTCAACGTATTTTCCGAAATATTAGCATTTATACATTAAAATGGATCGTCCTGTATTCTAACATTTACGTGCTTATTTGCGGTGGATTGCAATTGTTACCACACTATCGTATTGTTAAGATTGACTTTTGGTTCTACACTCGGATGTGCATTAGCTTTCCATCGGTGTAGGGGAAGGAGCTTCCTGTCACTCGCCTGACACGCTCTTGTTTCTTACGTGCAAGAACAAGAAGGTTGTAGCTGTCTGTTGCTGCACGAACAAGAGCGAGTCAGACAAGTGTTGGAAGACTCCTTTCCGTACCCAAGGAAAAGCTAGTGTTGCTACAAATGTAATAGCATGACACACCTTAAGGGTACTAGGCGGTCGAGTTTCCCGAGTAAAATGCCGTTTGGTTTATGTAGAAATTCGCAAAATTATGAATTTGGCAGCCGTAAAGGTCAAGCGGCGCATGAACTCGTTTTCGCCCGAACGCACGTAGTCGATCGGCAAAAGTAGAAGGGAGCTCCTAGAGGTTTCATACTTGAAACAAAGTGTACTAAATTCAACTGATTATTAAATATTTTGTTATAAACACACTTAAGTTTTTTAACAAACGTACTGAACGTACTATGCTGCTGGAAATCATTAGGCAAGGTATGTATCGATAATCATACTTTAAAATCTTTTAAAACTTTAAATGCGTTTTTCTCTGTTTTTCATTTTCGCTTCGTTTTGTAGTGATTACTCAAAAACGAAGGTTCTAATCGACTGGATTCAAATTCAAACATGTTCACAGAATGTGTATTTTCGGCCTGAACCTAAACTGGAGACAAAAAAAACTCTCATTTTTTATAAAAAATGAACTAAAGCCTCATTTTTTTAACATAAAACGCACTTTTTTGAAAAATCGCCATTTTGTAACGGTGATTTTCATAATTTTGCTTCTTTTATAGGTTCAGTGTAGAACCAGAGGTTTTCTAAAGAAGAGATTACAAGCAGATCGCTGGATTTCGTTTCGTTTCATCAATATCACTGCAAAATAAAAGAAACTTTTTCAGAAAGGCTTTTCGATGATCCATTTGTAGCGCCATCTATAATGCATATTTTTTATTAAATATACATATTTTTTTAAACGTTATGATGTTAATAAACACTGTTTCTAAGATCAAGTCTCAGATTTAATTATTTTCTTTGTGATTAATTAAAAGAAAGATACTTAATTTCCGGTAAAAACGACTGCTTACAAGGGGAACACCAGGGTGTGGAAATCGCTTTTGGAGCGACAGTAGGCATAACTTGTAGTACACATATCCTGCAACAAAACCCTAATGGGTTTCCATAGAATGGGCCTTGGTTTTTGAGATATTTTGGTTCAAAATTTTTAAAATTTTGGTCTGCACTGGTAGTACGATAATAGATAACCAATGTATGAACGGAGCGTCGTAGGTACAGCGGTAGAGTGAATGCTTACTATACTGGAGGTGTCCCGGGTTCAAGTCTGGACGGGGTTACAATTATTTTTCTCTATTTTTTCCACACTTTAATAAAATGTTTACCGCGTAAATCATTTTTATTTTATCTTACATTAATTTCAAGATCGAAAATGCATTTTTCATTTTTATATTTTCACACGTACATATGTTCTATTTGTTGCGGCTTCGAGTGATTTTGTGGACATTTACGGCAAAAATATTTTTCATTTTACAGTTACGGCAAAAAAAATTCTAAATAATCTGAATACTAATTAAGATTTGTTGATTTACGAATACCATTGATCCTATGGCATCGCTCTTTTATTGTACGGTGTCCGAAAACAGAACGCAGTACACAACCCTGACAGTGAGTGCCGCGACATCAATCGGCACCGCTTCTTGATGCATTTTCGATTTTGAAATTAAAGTCAGATTAAATAAAAATGATTTACACTGCATATATTTGATTAAAGTGAAAAAAAAATACAGAAAATTAATTGTAATCCCATGCGGACTTGAACCCGGACCTCCAGTGTAATAGACAGTCACTCTACCGTTGTACCTATGACGTTCTGTTGAAACACTAGTCGTCTATAATCGTACTATAAGTGCAGACCAAAATTTTATAAACTTTGAACCAAAATATCTCAAAAACCAAGGCCCATTCTACGGAAACCCATTAGGGTTTTGTTGTAGGATATGAGTACAAGTTATGCCTACTGTCGCTTCAAAAGCGATTTCCACACCCTGGTGTTCCCCTTGTTAGTACCCTTAAGCGGTCTACACACAGTGAAACATGTTGCAATACACGCATCGACTCCTAGGTTTCATGACGCAAGTTGCAATGTGTTAAGTAGTTAGTATCGGTGTATCGGTGCAGAGGTGTCATTACATTCATTGCAACATATTTCACTGTGTGTAGGCCGCTTTACAGTTGAGGCACTGAAATATAGTTCTCGTACGAGCCGCTAGGCGGTGCAATTTTTATACGCTTTCTCACGTGTATAACGATTGTTACTAAAGTATAAAGAGGCTGTTGAAGTATCTGTAGGTATCGCTTCTCGGCCTTATGGCTAAGATCAAAGTGTAGTATCTGTTCTTATCAGCTTAATATCTGATACACTCCCCATTGGGGAGTCAGAATATTAATCTGATTTTTGGAAATAGACGGAGATGTTGGGGCTTGCTCCACCTCTGTCACGAGTCAGCCTGGCATTGCAGTGCCGCCAGGATTGGCTCAATAATATATTTATAAACAAAGTACCTTTTTTACTAATGTTTAGTACATGCAGCTAAGAGTATTAAAACCCGAAAATCTCTTCAACGAACCTAAAAAATACACCGACAGGCGGAAATTTTCCAAAGTATATTCCTTACCCCAGGTAGTTCTACCCGCTCCATTAACCCAAATAGCAATAGTACACAACTTTTTTATTACGTATAAACGTTTTTATTACGTATAAACACTTTCTCATGTGCACAAGTAAATATAAATTCTTAAGTTAAAATTAACACGATCCATGCCACAGTGAAAAATTCCATAACTAGTCAGACGTGTGAAAATAAGTTTCTATAAATACATAACGTTAAAAACGTAAACACTGAATTGTCTTATGATAAACCATTTATTTGGTACTATTATTGTGGCGTTCGTTTTAATTGAAATATAAAGAACATTACTATTTGTTTAGAATAATTGAATTTGGTGCATGGGGTGTATACGACCCACGCGGCACGGAACGTGTTAAAAATGTGTCGGGCAATACCTGTGTTTGACTTTACCCGATCTACTTGGATAATATCGAACATTATGGGTGGTCCCCAAGTACTAAAGTATCCAAATACCCGGCATTCCAGGTTTATATCGACAGCGCTACTCTTATGACTCTAAGTTGTAATTATTGCAGTAAATTGTGTGTTCAAAGTATGAAATTTCGAAGAAAAAATACAGATTTCAACTGGTTCTTTCGTTTTTGACGTAATTTTGTTCATGTCTTTCATCAAATACAAAATTCATAAACTCAACATCTGTAGTTTTTAATGAATTAACAAATAAATTATTCATATGTATAGTACCGAGCATTGATGACGTCCCGGTTGGAAAGTGGCGTGGGAGAAGGAGTCTCCCACCACTCGGTTGATTCGATCTTGTTTCCTGCTATGCATGTAACAAATGAAAGAAAGAAATGAAAAAAAACACAGCAACTTAGGCGAGTGATGGGAGGTTCCCTTCCCCTACATATCGCGCCATCTTATAAATCGAGGCAGAAGTAAAACGGTAGGCGTTTTGTAAATAGCGGTACACGTCACGCTATCTTGTATGAGGACAAGGTACTAATATATCGTTTTATGTCTAATTCGTTCTACAAGATGGCACAACATGTTAATATCGATACAGTAGGATGTGACCACCGACGAGATATATGAGTAGACCCACAGACGAGATATATGAGTAGACCAATCACCTTATGGACTTTCGTGGCCCAACGTGACTGCCATACCGACTTAGAAATTCGACACTGATTTTAGCGTCCTCTACTCATCAACGACGGCCACTGGATAAAGTATTTCATAAAGAAGTGTTAGTAAGCCAAGGAGCACTCATGTGTAAATGCATGTGGTGTAGAGAGTGGGGACATTTGATAGGCAATTGTCGACTCGATGCAGCGACGATTTCTGTCGCGCGAGTTTTCTCGGGTGTTTCATTAGTATGAATGTGTGAATATTGAATATACACGCACACATCTAAAGAAACAGACGAGCGAGCAAACCTGCGGCGACGCCTCACAGGCTCGCGGCGGACAAAAATTGATTATGTATTAAATTGAGTGCAGCCAGAAAGGGTATAACCGGATAAGGGGATCAAATGTGCCCTTAAACTAAATTTGATTTGCGATGGACCAGTTTACCAAAACAAACCATTTTACACAAATTTTCAAGCCTCTATCTCGACCGGGAGGTAGTAACAGGGAAAATTCGGAATATCCGGTTTTGCACTATTTTCCCTATTTAGTCGCATGCGAAAATTCTGAAAAAAATGTAGCATATTCCGGATATGGTGGCATATATTAGGGAATTTTTTCCGATTTTTTCGTTGCAGATTCTAGTTGTAAAAAATTAAAAACATTAAAAAAATGCAAAAAATGCTGATTTCTTATTGAAGTTTCAAAGACAGCACATTTATATTTTTTTGGTAAGGACGTCTTATCATAGCTATGATCCTCAAATTTTTTCAGATTTTTCGGTAAGGTGCGCCGTAGTTAAAAAAATTAAAAACCGATTTTTTCCAGGTATTTCGCACGAAAAAGTACCTTTTTCTTTGAATTTTTATACAGTCGGACCTCGGTAACTCGAACCTCAAGGGAAGAGCTAAAAACTTCGAGTTATAGAGGTTTCGACTTATCGAAATTTTTGAATAAAAGAGATTTAACAAACGAAAATTCGATATACAGAAGCTTTGTACGAAGGCTAATAATTTTCCAATTGTAACGGCTTAAAGAAAGAAAAATTCAATTTTTGAACGTGAATTATTTATTATATAAATAAATAAACGTAGTCATAAAACGAATACTGGGTTATTATACTTGTTACATATTAAAAAAGTCTGTAATTTTGCTTTGTGTTAATGTATTAATACATTGTTGATCGATAGCATTTTTAAGTGTGATCAAGGCAGAGAATACGTTTTCCTCGATATTATTGCATCTTTCTATAAAAGTTTGTAGAACGTTCACTGCTATTCTGGCCTGATTTGCTGATACCGGTGGTTCGATTACAACGGGCTCCTCGTCATCCAGGTCCTCATCGTCTATTGCAACTTGGGTGGTAAATTCTATAATTTCCGAATCAGTTAATGATCCGTTAACAAAAACTTCGTCGTCACAGTGTACAAAATCTTCAAACGTTATGTTTTCGATGTTGTAATGTAACAAAACTTGATTCCATTCGGCTTCTATATTACGACTTGCAACAGGCCCCGATTGTTCTTCAAAATTTTCTTCTATTTGCCAAGAAAACCCACAAGTTTTGAAACAGTTGACTATTGTCTGGTGTGTTACATTTCCCCATGACTTATCTGCTATTCTCATTGCTTGTAAAATTGTGATGGAGGTGCTTTTCCCTTCTTCTATATCTGATAAGATTTTTTTTACAACTTCTTTTCTATATAAAGTTTTAAAATTTTTTATAATTCCTTGGTCTAGAGGTTGTAATTTCGAAGTAGTGTTCGATGGTAAAAATTGTACTTTGACTGATTGAAGCGACGGGATATTGTTGTGTGCCGTACAATTGTCTATGAATAAACTAATTTTTCGCTTTTCTTTTTTCATTTTTATATCCAGCTGAATTAACCAGTCCGCAAACAATTCGGCGGTCATCCATGCTTTTTTATTGCTCGCATAATCTAAAGGCAATGATTTACAGCCTGCAAAGCATCGCGGTTTTTTCGATTTTCCTATAATTAAAGGTTTAAGTTTCTCTGTTCCTGACATATTGGCCGCTAATAAAATTGTTACTCTTTCCTTGCTATGTTTGCCTCCGTGACATTTTTCATTTTTGAATGTCATTGTTCTGTCGGGAAGAGATTTATAGAATACCGCAGTCTCATCTGCATTAAACACGTTTTGCGGTTCGTAATCCTTTAACAAAGCTTGCAAGTTTACTTTCCATTCGTGACAAACTTCATCTTTGACGCTAGCGCTTTCACCGCACAACTTTCGGAAAACAATATTATGCCTCTTTTTAAATTTCTTTTTAGATTTGGCAAAAAACTCAGCTTTTTCTTGCATAATTAGTCTTCCTATGCTAACACTTGCGTCTCTGCCCTGTTTAAACCATTTTATTAAACATTCCCCGATATCAGGAAATCATGCAGTTCTTCTCCTTTTACGATGCAAATTGTCACACGAAATTGTACTTTTCTGCATAATTTCATCTGCATTTTTCAAAATCGTCGAAAGAGTGCTCGTAGGAGTCCCGAATTCCGTAGCGATATTCTTTTTCAGTTTTGATCCACTTCTCACTGCTTCAATTACATTCACCTTTTCAGAAAGTGTTAGTGTGTTAAGCTTCCTCTTAGAACTCATTTTATTCAACGTAAACACAAAAGTTAAAGACACGGGAGATGATGACAATTGTGGGTTCGACTGACAAAAAACGATTAGCATACATGGATATGCACGTGGTCGAAGGGCGAAGAAGTAGGGGTACGGCTTGTGTCATCTTATGTTATTTGAGACAATCCTAACGGATGAAAGAAAGGAGACAATATCGAATGATTTGTTTCTGACATCTTGTGACACATAGCTATAAACTTCGAGTTGCAGAGGCAGCGGCGATAGAAATTCGACTTATAGAGGTAAACTTCGATTTGTAGAGGTCTGGCTATTCTAACTTCGAGTTACAGAGGTAAAATAATGCATCTGGGCATGTGGCAAATAATTCGAGTTAAAGTAAGTTTTATTTCGACTTATAGAGGTTTTCGCAGCGGAGCGGAAGGGAATGAACAAAATTGTAGTCTTACAGAGGGTTTCGAGTTATAGAGGTTCGACTTATCGAGGTTCGACTGTACTTTCTTTATTCTGTGGGTATATTATGCGATATTAAACATTGCTATCTTCAGAAAAACAGTATATAACTTATTGTTAAAGAAATAAAATTGACTCGATCCATTGAAACTGTGCCGCGTGCGTTGTTTTCTAAACTATTTAATAGAATTTCAAAAGTGCGTTTAGTGCAGCGGATGTGTGTCCGCCAGTGAAAGTGGTGACGAACTTTTTGACACAGGTTCGATTCCCGCCCGGACTTATTTCTTTTTAGTACATTAATTATTTCTTTTTAATACATCAATTATGTTTTTTTGCATTACTAACTACATAAAATAAAAATAATATTTATATAAAAACATTTTAAATATATGTTAAGCATACTTTATACTAAAATATTCACAAAAATAATTTTGAAGCACTCTTCGTTGAATCATTTCTCTAGTCATATATCCTCTTAATTACGGTTAGGAGTATACATTATTTTTTTGTAACATAAAAAAATAAAAATATATATGTTTGGGCGGGGATCGAACCTGCGTCAAAAAAGTTTGTAACGACTCCACAGTCAGACACACACCAGCTACCCTGGCAACGCTCTTGACTGTGCGGTAAATAGTATACAAATATATTGGGTAATGTTAACAAGATTGGCCACGTGAACGTATAATACAATTGCATGCGTTTTATCGAAGTATGGCCCTTTTCTCATCAATTGTTGGGGTCAAGGCCCTTGAGAACCTCATCTTTTCTTTAAACAAATGCCGTTCACGGAAATGCAATGCATCTGAAGGCAAAAATCGGTGCGGCTCGAAATGTTAACATGGCGTGTACTCTTTAACAAACTTTTATTCATTTTTCAGCACTTGCAAAACCATGTATGAAAATATTCCCTTGTAAAAGCAGATGGGTAGTCGTTAATAAGATGTTAATTAAAATTAACGCTTAACATTCTTAAGTACATAATTCATTTTTCAATTTATATTAGAATATTAACATATACTTGGAGACTAGTCATGTTATGTCCCGTACGAATGGCATTTAAAAAATACATGAATGTTTCTTGTTGACATACGTTGAAAAAATAATTAAAACAAAAAAAGTTAGCTTAAGGAGAAAAACCAATGAAAAAAATTGAACGTTCATCCGAGACTAGATGTCACCCTCAAAAACACGTAGCTAGAATTTCGCAGTTCAGCGTTGAACCGCTGCGTAAAAACGATTTGTATCTGAAATGTACGGAGTGTGTAGCGGACAGAACCGGGAGAGGAAATTTGAATCTTCGTACGAGAAAAATTTTCCTCTTCCGAAGCTTTCAGGCCCGAGCAGCAGAATCCTTAGACAAAAGGGAAATAACATATGTGTCGCAGACCCACGGGGTTCCTGTCCAGTTGCGCTGTCGCGTATATAGGCGAGAACCCTAGGCGACTCTTTGCCCAGAAGCGGTACAGGAGAAAGAGCCTCCCACTACTCGCCTAACTCGCCCTTGTTCCTTGCGTGCGAAAACTGGAAACGAGAGTGAATTAGGTGAGTGGTGGGAGGCTGCTTCTCCTGTACCGCCCGTGAGGAAAGGGTCGCCTAGGATACTCACCAGTCCACATAATTTTCGCTTTTCGAGGAAAGGTTTTTCTTTTTAACATTCATATTGGACGAAGTATTTTCAATTATTTCCCGTGTTGTTGAGGAAAAAATCCAAAATGGTTTACTCAAGATGAAGGTGCTGTACATCGTAAACAAATGGTTTAAACTTTGAAGAGTAGCCCGGCAGGCTGCTAAAAGCTTTTCTGCACGGCAGGCTGCATAGGTCGCATCCCTACTAGATATCCCCCCTTGCTCTTTCGGAGCCGGGCCGAAAAGTTGTGCGGCTGGCGGCGGCGTTTGAGAAACATGATACATTTTTCAAAGAGTGAGCCATCCTTTAACGGTGTCGTTTCTATCTTCCGACTTTTCGGCGCCATGCGCCGATTTGCGCACCCTTCCTACAATATTTGCCCACCTGAACCTTTTCCAAACTCTTGGACACAGTATCCTGCTATCGCGACATCCGTGCGATACCATACCTGGGAAAAGACCACTTTTTCCGATCCCTTATCGATAGCCATAATCCTATCGTCCCTCTGGCGCGAATTTTGGGCGCCACATCTTATGCTAACAGTCCCACGATCTCCTAAGGACCCCTTCCGAATTTTAGAAGATACATCTCGTCTGTGAAAACACTGATAGACATTTGTTATTTCATTTTGTCTTTAAATAAAATTTTGAATCCCTTTAATTCCATTAATACGGAGATCCGCGATAAGGCAGAAATTTCGTGTCTCGCATGAAACTTTAATATCAGACAATTATTTTACGGTGTGATTCCACTATAGGACAAATTTTGATGTCATCCCTCATTAACTCACATCTCACATGAAAATTTTGTCTCGCTTAAACAGGTTTGAATTTGTTATTGTTTCCACGATGCATCAAAATATCTTGTAGTAATGGCATTTAAAAAACAAAGAAGACAATCAGTAGCTTCTGCTTACTTAAATTTCTTGTCCAATGCTCAGCTTATCTATTTAAATCTTTGTTCTCACATGTTTGTTCCATGTTTCTAAAAAAAAGAATAATATGATTGATATAAAAATTCATTTAATTTAATTGTTAACTCAAAATGATTTCAAATAAATAATAGTAATACATATATTAATAATAGTAGAGTTTGGTGTACCATATAATAATGCTAACAATAATAGCGTCTTGTATTCAACTTAATATTATACATAATATATATCCACACGAGATAAATATATCACGAAACAACTAGAAAACTCACGTGCTATTGATGAGTTGAAGAACGAATCATAGCACAAAGGATGGCAAGGGGTGTAAGTGCTATGCGTATACCGCTTACGCCATTCTGTTTCGTATACCGCTGAACCCTCCAATGCGCGAGGACGAATTTCCACTCAGCGTTCACTCTAGGAAACCAGATCTGATTGGATTTCGAGTTCCCTCAGTACGCGGCAGAGCCGCCAAGCTCGCATATAAATACGTCACAACGCAATGTCCAGAGTCAGTCTTTCGCCGGCTGCCTCCTGATCCTCATCCGCGTCTTCCTCCTCTTCCTTCTGCTGATCCTCTACCTCCTCCTCCTCCTGCTACTAAACCTGATCCTCTACCTCCTCCTCCTCATTCTCCTGATCCTGGTCATCCTCTTCTTTATCCTAACCCGTCTGTTCCTCATCTAATTCCTCCTACTCCAACACATTCTTCCGATCGTTATCCTTATCTTTATCCTGACCCTCCCGATCCCCATCCTTATTCTCCCGAAGACTATCCCCATCCTCATCCTCCCCCTTCCTATCCCCAATCGTATCCTTATCCTTCCGACCACCATCCTTACCCCCAACCTCCCGATTCCCATCATCATCCTAACCCGGATCCTTAACTTCCCGATCCCCATGCTTATGCTTGTCATTATCCTCACGATCCTCATCCTTACCATCCAGAACCTGATCATCGTCCTGATACTCTCCTCTCCTTTATCTCATCGAGCTACTTTACCCACGACCCTCGAAGTCCCCTTTGTCAGCACCGTCTTCACGGTCTCTTGAAGTCCTCGATCTCTCTGTCGCTCATAATCAGATTTCGATCGCCATCGATCTCTGTCAGTCTCTATCGTTCTCTATCGGTGTCCGTCGCTCATTCTTTGTCCCCATTGGTCTCTATCATATTGCATCGCTACATATATCGATCTCTGTCTGTCTCTGCTGCCAATATTTCGTTCCTTATCGTTCTCTACCGGTCTCTACTGTTTCCTAACGGTACTTATCGTTCTTTATCGATATCTATCGTTCCCTATCGGTCTCTATCGCTCATATTTCGGTCCCCATTGGTATCTATTGTTCTGCATCCCTCATATTTCGATCTCTGTCACTCTTTATCTCTAATATTTCGATCTCTGCCGTTTCCTATTGGGCTGTGCCGTTCCCTACCGATCTCTACCGTTCCCTATCGGTATCTACCGTCACCTAACGGTGTCCGTCGCTCATATTTCTGGCCCCATTGGTCTTTATCGTTCTGTATCGCTCATATTTCTGTCCCCATCTCTATCGTTTATATTTCTAACCCATCTGTCTCTATCGCTTCGTATTTCTGTCCCTCTCAGTCTCTATCGTTCTGCATCGCTTATATTTCTGTCTCTATCACTAATATTTCGGATCTTATCGTTCCCTATCGTGCTGTATCGTTCGCTATAGTTACCAATCATCTCCTATCGTCCCCTATCGTTCGCTATCGTTCCCAATCGTTTCCTATCGTGCTCTATCGTTCACTATCGACCACTACCAATCTCTATCGCTCACATTTCAGCTTGTATCGGTCCCTGTCGATATATTGTACAAATTTCAGTATCTATCGTTTCCCAAACAGTTCTTATCGCAAAAATTTCGGACTCTATCGATAATATTTTAATCTCTTTCGAGATATATCGGTATTCGAATTTCGAGATATCGCTAATCGAAGTTCGAGATATATCGATAATCGAATTTCGAGATATCGATAACCGAAGTTCGAGATATATCGATAATCGTATTCGCGATATATGGATAATCGAATTTCGAGATATATCGGTAATCGAATTCCAAGATATATCGATAACCGAAGTTCGATATATATCGATAATCGAATTTCGAGATATCGATAACCGAAGTTCGATATATATCGATAATCGAATTTCGAGATATCGATAATAGAAGTTCGAGATATATCGATAATCGAATTTCGAGATATATCGGTAATCGAATTCCAAGATATATCGATAATCGAAGTTCGAGATATCGATAATCGAATTTCGAGATATCGATAATCAAAGTTCGAGATATATCGATAATCGAATTTCGAGATATCGATAATCGAAGTTCGAGATATATCGATAATCGAATTTCGATATATATCGATAATCGAAGTTCGATATATATAGATAATCGAATTTCGAGATATATCGATAATCGAATCTCGAGATATATCGAAATTCAGACAATCAGGTACTCTGATAAGTAAAATATTTTAGAATCAGGTACTTGTAAAAATCAGGCGCTTTCAAAAATGAATTTTTCATTCAGGCACGCCGGAAATTAATTTTTCCGTAAGTACCAGATTTTTAAATAATTATGTTTCTGGAGTACCTGAATGTAAAATTCATTTTTGAAAGTACCTGATTTTTAAATAATTATCTTTTTGGAGTACCTGAATGTAGAATTCATTTTTCAAAGTGCCTGCTTTTTAATATTTCATTTTCGGAGTACCTGAATGGAAAAAATCATTTTTGGGGGTACCTGATTTTAAAATAATTAGTTTTTCGAAGTACCTGAATGCAAAAATTCATTCCTGGAAGTACCTGATTTTAAAGTATTTAATTTTTCAGAGTGTCTGAGTGCAAAAATTCATTTTTGGAAGTATTTGATCCCTATGGATATCGATAGGGTAATAATAGAGATCGTTAGAGGACAATATAGAACGATAGAGACCGCAATTTAAGCGACAGAAACTGTTTATGAACGATAGAAGCCAAAATATGTACCATACATGCCGCTGGACATCGACAGAGTACTGTACAGAACGATTAAGATCGAAATACATACGACAGAAACTATTTTGGAATGATAGAAACCGAAATATGTGCCATAGATGCCGCTAGAGATGGACAGGGTACTGTACAGAACGATTGAGACCGAAATATATACGACAGAAACTATTTTGGAACGATATAAACCGAAATATGTGCCATAGATGCCGCTAGAAATCGACAGAGAACGGTACAGAAGAATGGAGATCGACATATTAGCGGTAGAGACCGATAAATGTCGATATAGGCGAAAATATTAACGACACACACCAATAGAGTTCGAAATATTAGCTATCGAGGCCAAAATTTCAGCGATAAAAACTGTTTGGAAACGATAGATATCGAAATATGTGCGATAGACACCGACAGGGATCGGGAGGAGTTGAAGTATGAGCGATAGAGATCGGTACAGACCGGTAGGGAACGATGGAGAACGTTAGGAAATGAAATATTAGCGATAGAGACCAACAGTGGTCGAAATATAAGCGATGCAGGACAATAGAGACCAATGAGGACAGAAATATGAGCGATAGACACCGATAGAGAACGTGAGAGATCGACAAAGATCGAAATCTGATTGTGAGTGACAGAGAAACCGAGGATTTCAAGAGACCGCGAAAACCCTGTTGGCAGAGGAGACTTAAAGAGTCGGTGAGTGGCGGCGAAAGAGTGTTGCTGGGATAAGGGAGAGAAGAGTACGAGGATGACGATCAGGATCTGAAGGGTACGGATGAGGATCGTGAGAATGATTACAAGGATCAGGATAAGGATGGGGATGGGGACCTTAAGGATAAGGACGAGGATAGGGATCGTGAGTGTGCAGGTAAGGATGAGGATAAGGTTCGGAAAGAGGTACTGGTGGAGGAGGCAGTTAAGGAGTAGAATGATCACAAGAAGGAAGAGGAGGATCAGGATCGGGTGGCAGCCGGCGGAAAACTGACTCTGGGCGTAATGGGGGAACTCGAACTCGAATCTGAGTTGTTTGCCTGGAGTAAACGCTGAGTGGAAATTCGGCCTCGCGCATTGGTGGATTCAGCTGTATACGCGCAGTGCCTACGTCTGCCACCACTTCGTTTTACAATTCGCCAATAGCACGTGAGTTTTCTTGTTGTTTCGTAATTTATTTATATATATATATATATAATACGGGTTTCTTCCGGTGAAAATCAGTAAATTTGTAGGCTCAATATGTCGAAAACCACTAAAAATCAGGTGTATACATTAAAAGTCAGTGAATTCGTCTTGAAAATCACTATCGAATGATCTGAACAAAAGTACATAGTTCCATTTAAAAAAACGAACTTGACCATCATATCTCTTAAACTAATAATGTAAAAAAGAGTTCGTCTTCGTTAAAAAATTTACCCCCCTGTACCATGCAATTTTCATATAAACAACTTCTTTGTATCTTTAATACTTGAGAAATTACGGGTCTGTATCACTTTGGCGCGGACACCCTGTATAATTTTTAATAGTTTACATGTAAAAAAATATGGGTACTTCAATTTTGTTTATATAATATTTATGGAAATAAGTTCAAATTGTTTTTCTACACGAACGTATTAGTAAACAGAATTATGCAACACACTTTTGGAGGTTAGTCGTCAGAATCAGATCGTTTTAGATTTTAAATGTTCCCCGTGATATTTAATTTTAATTCCTACCAGTCGTAGCGTTGTAATCTTATTTAAGACTGAACCGGTAACGTTGGGTGTGACACGAAAATGGTAAGAGGGCTCTAAATCCGTCTAAAGCCCTAAGTCCGTGTGACACAAAAATACATTGGATGATAGGTCTATTCTGTACTTTGTCGATGTACAAGAATAGACCAATCACCTTATGGACTTTCGTGGCCCAACGTGACTGCCATACCCGACTTGGAAATTCGACACTGATTTTAGCGTCCTATACCACAGACGAGATATCAGAATAGACCAATCACCTTATGGACTTTCGTGGCCCAACGTGACTGCCATACCGACTTAGAAATTCGACACTGATTTTAGCGTCCTCTACTCATCAACGACGGCCACTTGATAAAGTATTCATTAAAGAAATTTAGTAAGAGCCAAGCAGCACTACAGCCGACTCTAGTACTAGCCGTGCTGAAGAACGTGGCAACACCGCTTATGTGAGGATCGGGAGTCCTATTTTCAATAGTAGAGTTTTGTACTCAGCATTATAATTAACGTCATTTTGTTGTATAAAATTATACTAATATACAGTATTTTTTACTAACTATGTATAAGTAATATATAAATATCATAATTATAGTAAGTAGAAGTAATAGAGAAGTATACTAATCCTTAAAAATGTGGTATATATTTTGTGCACTCTCGGACGAGTTTGGTGTTGTGATGCATTATATTTGAAATATTTACAGAGATTTCAAGAAAATATAACTGTGAAACAAGATCAAACCATCTTTGAACCAAATTGAAGGATTTAAAAATTGTTAAAGGTATGTATAAGTTAATAGAGACCTGAAATAGACAAAATTATTGGTACGAAGCCAAATAGGTTAAGTGAACTCATGGAAAAGACTAAAGAGGTTGTTAGCATAATTAGTTATTGAAAGGAACAATTATGTAGTTAATTATAAAATCGTGTTAGAGGGCAATATTATAATTGTGGAAAATTTTCTCACCACCCTAGGGGTATTTACCATGGCGCGTTACCTTTTTTTATTATAATAAAATAAAATTAATATTTTTAAATAAAACAACAAAAACATAACTTTTGTATTCATAAAGAAATAAACATAAATAATAATAAACATTTACATTTTGAAATAATAATAATAAATAATCTTGAATAATATTAATAACAAAACATAACGAAACATACTCTTGAAATACTAGTAGCAAAACCTTAAATCTTGTGAAATAGTGCAGACTAAGCAAATAAATAAAACTATTAATGTATTAAACCATATTGAAAAGAATAAGTTAAATATATATATAAAAATTCATATTTTAAAAAAAGTGAAATTAAAAAAACCATTGAAAATCTAGTTCCTATTAAAAGTTTTTAATTTTACGATTTTTAGAAGTAATGTCTGCATGCGTTTCCAACTGACTATTATTTACAGCTTTTACATAATCGTTTAATAAAATATTTGAAAAAATTGATAATAATTTAAACAAAATACTGTGATAAGCTTCACCATAAACGCATGTATCTGAGAATGCTAAATAATGTATATCTGATTGAATACTAATATATGTTAATTTATATAAAATATGTTTATGCTTTTCAGATTGCAAAAATTGAGATTCCATATGAATAAATGAGGCTATCACTTCTTCAGTGGGAACAGAAAGGCCCCCTCTTTGTAAGTGATCAAAATATATATCGCCTACAGTTTTACCTTTATCCTCCACGATTAATAATCGACATATATTGCAATTTAATTTTTAGCAACAGAATGGGACCCATACCAGGATGTGTAAATTTTAATGGAATCATCAACAACACAATCGGACAAATATGCGGAGTCGAAGATTCCTAAAAAACAAGTTACATCAATGGAAAGATCATGAAGATCGTTACTATTATCATCACAAAGTCGAAATTTATTTTTGATTTCAGTAAAAGGAAACGAACTTGCCGATTTTGTAAATATATGTTTTAATCTAATATGTTTCTCATCTTTAGGGAATAAAAATATAGAATTGTAATTATTATCTTTTAAAATACTATCATAATTTCCCTTGCAATTGGGAACACAGCAACGCCGTGGCATTATTGATGAATATATGAAATTTATAAAAAGAATATATGTAAAACAAAAAGTCCAAAAATGCTATAGATTATATTAAATAAATGTGCTACACACAAAAATAACAATCTGTAGAGTTAATATAAATAAATAAATCACCTGGAATATTGCTCCGTTTTTCACATTTAAAGAACTTCATGACTATATTAATATAAACATTTGAAAGATAGGCGGGAAACCGAAAGGCCGGTAGAGGGAGACTGTGTAGCCGGGAGTCCGAAGGTCGGTGGGTAGTGGGAGATTGTTATGGTAGTTGGGTTAGGTACATCGAAACCGGACTCCCGCGCTGTTGCCATTTTGCCTTCAGCACGGCTAGTACTAGAGTCGGCTGTGGCAGCACTCATGTGTAAATGCGTGTGAGCCTGCAGAGAGGAGAGACGTTTGATACGCAATTGTTGACTCGATGCAACGACGATTTGCGTCGCGCGAGTTTTCACGGGTGCTTCATTAGCATGCGTGTGTGAATATTGAATACAGACGCATACATGTAAAGAAATAGACGAGCGAGCAAAGCTGCGGCGACGCCTCGCATGCTCGCGGCGGACCAAAATTGATTATGTATTAAATTGAGTGTTGCGAGAAAGAGTATAGCCGGATAAGGGGGTCAAATGTGCCCTTAAACTAAATTTGATTTGCTGCATCTCGTCTGTGCCTTTGCCCTTTTCCTCGATGTAATTCCTAAAGTCACCGTTCTAAATTCTAGAGTGCGCTGAAAAACCACTGGTTTTGGGCCATGTCGGTATTTCAGACCATGTGACAGAGTCCCATAAGGTGAGGAGTCTATTCCACATCTCGTCTGTGTCCATGCCTTGTCTGTGACTTCATCCTGTAAAATTATTTCTGAAACAATTCAAAAAATGCGTAATAATAATGAATTTTTTATTATTAAACAATAGGTCTCTGAACACAACCTTTAGAGTTACTTATTATTTTCCTAAATAACTTTACATCGAACTTCTCAAGATTTAAAAATACTAAACGCTTTACAAACAACACCAGAGATGTGATGTATAGGTCGTTCAAGGGCACTTCTTCGATTGTAAAGTATAGTAGACAAAACCAGCAGGTTTATAACTTTTCAAGTTATCTAAAAACTTTCGAGAAATGCAGTAATAGTAAAGTGAAATTTAAATAGTCAAATAACATGACAGAAAAACTGTTCAGTGACCTTGAATAGTCGATATTCTTTTTCTCTACTATAACATATCGTCCCACTATCCATACTATCATTACATAATCCTACGAACTATGATCAAAACACATCGTCATTCGTAGCGGACTAAAACTTGTTTCACAATTTCTAAATTGAAATAATTTGTTTAAACTTATCAGCCGATCGCAGTATAGAATGCGCTGTAAAGTGAACCTGTATGTTAATATTGAATAGTAATTTTTACATGGAAAAAGTATGTCGAGAGTAAAGTACTATCCTCTCAGCTGAATCAATTTAATTCATCTGAGATCATCAAGGTTTGGAATCAACCTCTGAACGATCTGCATAGACAACTCCGAGCTTAATTGCTTCACATCAAACATGGCGCAAGTGATAATACCTAGGCTCGCGCTTTTATCTATTAGAAATAGTAAACGTATCGTACCACGGATACCGGTACCAATAAAATATCAGCGATCATGCTTCCACACCAGCTGGATCCTCGATGGTATGCTATTTATTCAGAAATATTTCGTTAACATCCATTCTATAACAAGTTTATAGGTTAACGTTTGACCGTGCTGTTCAAAATGTTATTAATTAAGATACCGTTAATTTTAACGCGACCTGATATTCTAAACTTATTCCTAACTAATATTTCTTTTGCTTTATGCTTGTATAAATTCATAACTATCTTTTTGACAATAACATTTGGGTCAGTTATGCAATCGTATTTTGCCTTAATTCATAGGTTTTTGTGCCATGTGACATTTAGCGTATACTATAGTTCGAATACTTCTTTATGTCTGCACATATTCATTGGGTACTTGACTAAGTGGAAAGTTTCATTTATCTATTTAACTATTGAGACATGATTGTTTTTTTTTCTTAGTCAAAGGAAAGGAGGTACTAATGCCTTCTTTGTCACCAACAATGGAAAGTGGTACCATTGTCAAGTGGCTGAAAAAGGAAGGTGAAAGAATTGAAGCTGGTGATGCGATTGCTGATATTCAGACAGATAAAGCTGTTGTCACTATGGAGATTGACGACGACAGTATTCTGGCAAAAATAATTGTGAGGTTTAACAAACATATTGGACCACCATGATCTGATCATAGTTTCGAATCTACTATCTTAGAGCATAATTTTTCTCTTGCATCATGTTAGGTGCCAGAAGGAACCAAGGATATCAGAGTAGGAACCCTGATAGCGCTTACAGTGGAAGCTGATGAAGATTGGAAATCTGTGGAAATACCAGGTAGCGCTTCAGCTGCAACTTCTACTCCAGCATCCTCTGCACCGGCTGCTGCACCTGCTGCAAGTGCACCAGTCGAACCACCTTCTGGCCAGTACATATTTTTCCATACCTTAAAACTTGATATCTAACAATCAGTATTCCTAACAGCCAAAATCCTGAAATACCATACTATCTTTCAGGAACAATGTTAGCATGCCAGCTCTGTCACCAACAATGACAACGGGAACAATAGTGAAATGGTTGAAGAAGGAAGGAGATGAAATAGAGCCCGGAGATGCTCTGGCAGAGATTCAAACAGACAAGGCTGTGATGACTTTTGAATTCGATGACGAAGCTGTGTTTGCAAAGATTCTTGTACATCATTTTCTTCAATTGTCTGATTATGTTTTTCAGTGTCTCAATTCAAGATTTTAATATGTATTTTGAAATTGGTAGGCTCCTGAAGGAAGTCAAGTGGAAGTAGGACAATTAATAGCCGTTACAGTTGAGAAGGGAATGGATTGGAAAAACGTTGTTGTTCCAACGACTACGAAAGGAGCACCTGCTGCAGCTCCAGCTGCACCAGCTGCTGCTGCGGTTAAGGCACCTTCAGGGAGTAAACAGTATGTAGGGATAGTATCATTCTTTATCTTTGAAAAATGAATCATTAACTTAACTATATTGACTCATTAGGGCCTAACTGTTGCCTGAAACCCCTTTCCTTTAATTATTTTATACATTTTTGGTAGGGTTTATGGCTTGGCGGTGAAACGATTATTGGAAGAATATGGTCTGAATGCAGACTCTATCAAAGGAACTGGACGACCAAATCGATTACTAAAGAGCGATGTATTAGTCTATATTCAGACGAATAATGTGAAAAAGGTTGCACCAAAAGCTGGTAAGTAATTATAGTTAAAATTTGGAATGTTGTACTTCAAAATGTTTGAATTTACAGGTAGGAATCAAAAGTTTAAATTAATAATATTATTTTTGACCATTCACACAGAACCACCACCACAGGTTGGAAAAGGTAAGGAAGGTGCAGCTCCTACAAAAGCTCATGTACCTACAGGTGGACCGTCTGCCTACGAAGATATTCCAGTTTCTAATATAAGAGGGGTTATCGCTAAAAGACTTGGAGAATCGAAAGTAATTACATCATTCTTGAATACAGTAATATATATAAATGGATATTTAGTAAATATTTATACGTATGCGCGTGACAATTTTGTAGAGTACTATTCCGCACTCCTACGCTTTCATCGACATCAAAATAGACAAATTGAAGGAAATTCGAAGTGAACTTAAAGCCGAAAATATTAATGTTTCGGTGAACGACTTTATCACGAAAGCAGTTGCACACGCACTAGTCGAATGTCCGTTTATCAACACTTTGTATCAAAATGGCCAGGTGACTATGAAACTATACACAGAATAATTCATAAAAGTATTGCACCAGGTGATTAATATTTGTATTTTTTAACAGATCATACGAATGCCAAAAGTTGACGTTTCTGTAGCAGTGGCTACCGACTCGGGTCTTATTACGCCTATCGTTTTTGATACTACAGCTAAAAGCTTAACGGATATTTCGTCGAATATTAAACAATTGGCTGAAAAAGCAAAAAATGGCCGATTAAAACCAGAGGAATTTCAAGGAGGAACATTCACGTAAGCAAATGAATCTGTGTAACATGCATATGTGCAGAGTATTTCGTAGAAAGATCATTCCTTAGTTCGGAGTCGTCTCCAGGTCACTTTTTGAGATTTCCTCGTTAAAGTAAGATGGTTTTAATTGTATATTTTCTTATATTAACCTCCAGATGACCTTGAATAAGAAACATAAAGACTAGTAAGACAATGATCACGAACCAGGTGGTCAAGTCAAATGGAACATCCAACACATAACTGTAACTGTACCGTGTAGAATTTTAAGTAATTTTTTAATGTTTCAGGATATCCAATTTGGGAATGTTTGGTATCAAGCAATTTAGTGCCATCATCAACCCTCCACAGACAGCCATACTCGCTGTTGGAGGTGGTCGAGAGGAACTCGGTAAACATAAATACGTTGTTTCATTCCATTTTCACACGTAAAGTATATCGGCTACTTTCATAATTATTAAGTAAATATTTTGTAGATGCTGCCCTACAAAAAACGACAAAAATGTCGGTAACGTTATCGTACGATAGAAGAGCGATCGACGAGGACCAAGCTGCTGACTTTTTAGCAGTTTTAAGAGCCATGTTGGAAGATCCATCTTTCCTCGTTGCCGGAAGACTGCGAGCACTTAGGTACACGCGTGATTGACCTTTGATTAAATCCTAAATCCGAGATGTTTATCGAAAACAGTGGCTCAATTGTTTGTGCAAGCTTTAATTTCTCCCGTGATATTACCTTCACGAGAATGGATCTGACAGAGTTACAGTTTCGAGAACGAGAACACTTCAAAGCCATTTTTCGAGTAAACAGATCAGTCAGAACGAAAAACACTGTGTGTAGGTGACTTCTGTAATATTATGATTGCGCTTGGAATACCATGAAATACCCTGGAACATATTTTGTACACATAGGTCCCAACCAAAGAGGAAATTATAGTTACCTGCCAACGTACTGCCAACAAAATGTTCAAACTAGTACCTGATTGAACATGTACGTGCAGTATGCTTCGATGGAAATGTAAAAAAAAAGTAATAGATTAAAAGACACAAAATTGTGAACTGAATTCATTCACGATTGATGATTATCAATTTTAACAAGTAGTTAATATTACATTTGTATATACTGTATCAGAATGATTTAGTAATCCTTTTTTTTAACTGCTTACGTTACATTTCCATTAAGCTACTCAATTGGTCACGAATTTTACTGGCCTTGTATATTGAGTACAAAAGCCTTTGTGCCGGTATAATAAGTAATTAATGAAGATTAAAACGTTTATAGAACGTTTTAAGCAAATAACATGAATCATTATAACTAATTAAATGAATTATTTGTTTGTAAGTAGGAATCAAATATCCCGTTTGTATATTTATTTCGATGAAATAATTCGCCACACTGTAGGAATTTCCTTCATGCAGTAACAGTTTTATCATAGAATATTGAATTTGTATAAATCCATAATACGATGTACATACACAATGTTGTTTATTTATTAAAAACTATCAGGCATGATTAGGAAGTTCAGTGTGGTTTAAAGAAATTCAGTGGGGGTAGTAAAATGTACAAGATTATAAATTACATCTTGTAAATAAAGTATTTATTGTCTAAAACGACGTGTGATGTTATTTCCTACACATGTTCGAAAAATAATACATATTAGGTAGTATTATGATTTTCCAAGTATTTTTCTTAAATTTATTTTAATTGATCAGCATTATGTTCTGTTATCACTGATAAAAGTATCTATAAGGCAGTTGCCATAGGACCGTCTATTATTAATCTGATAAGGCACAAATGTTATGGCTGTTTAAATATCCTAATCAATTTCAGATGAAAACTTTTGCAAGTGAAATATACTTATAGATCATTTACTTCCGGTTAAACTGCTCGTGAATTGAATTATGTTTCGGATTAAACATGCGATATTTAAATGAAGTAGATGTTACAAGGAATAATACAATATCAAATACAATAACATAAACAGGACTTAAATTTCCTTATCACAGTTGTGATTTTACTTGATATTACTGCTCAGGCCCTAAACTAACGTAATTACGTTTAGTATAAATTCAGGTATAGTTTTTATATATAAAAGATACTGTAAATACAAAGTTTATATACACATAATTAGCGTATAATAGTACTCGTTAAAATTTGGCATTTGGTTTGAGCAGTATACCACGGGGTTCTAAACATATACGCGCAGAAAAATACCATAGAAAATTGTTGCGTTATTGTAAAATTCGGTAAAATCTTATAAAACTATATAGTCGTATCACTTAAACACCTTTAAAAAATGCATTTTGCAATGTGCGGTATGTCACATCATTTACAATACTTATTAGTCGTTAATACGCATCATTAACTTATGACTATTATATTATTTAAAAAATTCCTTCCAAAGAAGGATCTTAAAAGTTTTCACAAAGAAGCAGGCCCCTCTGTTTAAATTCATTGATGACATACTAAATAATAGATACTAGAATACCCATTTTATGCAAAGTGTTTGATTCGAAATCTATGGCTTGATAAATCGATTTGAACTATGAAATCCTAAGTTACAAAGGAATGCAATTTCAGAAATGCAAATGTTACATGTACATGATGGATTGTGAACATTTGGTAACGTCATTAGATTAAAATTACAGATTTAGTTTGTACTATAGCTAAATCGGAATTTTTCAGAAGTGTTTTGATAATTGTGAAACAGAATATAAATTACTATGATTCTTGATAGATGCTTGTGCTCATACCTTACACTTTCAGTTCTTGAATCAAACTAAGTACAGCGTTTAGAATAAAAGTGTTACTGTTAAACGGTAATTGCAAGACATAAACATAATCTTAATCTATCATAGAACACCAAATAAATCTTTCTAGCACAATGATTATGACTCTTAGTGGGGTTTTTGCACCCATATTTTTGCTTTTGTTTTAAAGACAACTCGACAGATTGTACTTCTACGCGATAGATATTGCACATGAAATGATAATTAATAATTTACGTTAGCGATAATATTTTCAATGACTTTAGCAACAGAAGCCGATCCATCGCGTTCGCCGTGAATCTCGTAAATGAAAAATTAGACACTAAGAATTATTTCGTAGTAGCTTCGTCGTTACTACAGCTCACATTAAACCTACTGCGAATTTGGTAACATATCCATATAAATATAGTAGGTAGTCACGTACTATAAAATATATAAAATCGTTGCATCGTGTACAACGCAAGAAAAACATTAAGACTACTTCTTAGTGAAATGCTTTGTGGAGGATCCTCTGTGCGGCTCGAATCAGCGGCGTTAGAGTGCTCAACTCTGCACAATTCTCTAAGAATGGATGCAACAGCAATTCATCAGCCGTTGCTCTTTCATCAACTTCTACCGCCAGACACCTTTCTAAAAAATTCTGAAAAGTTGGACTTAGGGTGTCCCATCTGGGAACAGAGGGTTTACCTATAGCAGCAATCAGATACAACGCTCTCAAAGGCGTTTCCTTCATGTAAGGTGGCTCTCCCTCTATCATTTCGATAGCCATAATACCCAAAGACCAAATATCTACCTTTTTACCATATTGTTTTCTTGTTACAACTTCTGGTGCCATCCAGTAAGGTGTACCAACCATAGTCTGTCTTTTCTCATCTCCGTCGATATTTGCACAGAAACCAAAGTCCGTAACTTTCACAGCACCGTTCATTCCAAGCAGCACATTGTCAGATTTAATGTCTCTGTGAATGATCCCTCTTGTGTGTAGAAAACTTATTGCTTTCAAAACTTCTCTGCAAACAGCTGCAATCTGTGCCTCCTTCATTACTGTTTCAGTTACAACGTCCGTGAGCGGCCCACCTTCTAATAATTCCATGATTACCCACAGATGATCATTTACTAAATAAGCATCCAAAAAGTTTACCAGATTCGGATGCTGAAACTCTTTAAGAACTTTAATTTCAGTCAATATGAGTTCTTTCTTTGGCTGTTTTGATAAATCTATATCCTTTATAGCAACTCTGTGATCAGTATGCAAATCAGTAGCTATGAATACAGTACCAGATGCGCCTGCACCTACCTCTTTAGTTCTTTCGAACCGCAGATTGGGATCTCCACTGTGACAGATAGCTCGAAGTTCCTCAAAGACCTCTTCATCACTAAGCTTAACTCCAGCATTCTCTGTTTTTCTCCTTAAAACAGGACTTTCTTCTATTTGATTTTGCGTCTCCTCTTCTGGTAGCTGATCATCTTCAATCTGATATGTGTTCAAATCCTCAAGTATCTCTGTCAGAGTCTTTTCAACTCTGTCAAGAGGGCACCTGGGTGTAGGTTTAGGAATCTTGTTGACCTTAGGAGGTAGTTCCGGTAACTTTTGACTATCTGTAGAGCTCGCAGAAATTGAACCATCCGAATCTCCAGACTGATACTTTTTTGCAAGGATCTTATCTATCTCCTGCGACTCTTCTTCAATTAAATCTTCGGTCACAAAGGGTTTAAATACCTTCTCCTCCGGTTTCCTCTTGATGGAGTAGTTGTAAAACTTAATGGCCTGCAGGGCTGCAGCTGGATGTTCATCCTGCTCTGATTTCGAGATTTGAGTGTTGAGTAAACGTATCCAGGACTCGGGTAGACCTTCCAGTTGTCCGGTTTCAGCATTTTTGCTTACGTGAAACTGGTGAGAAACGTTCGTAGGCAATCCTATTTCGGCGACCGTGTCCACGGTGACGGTTGTCTTTTTTCTTGAAAATAATTTCGTTATACTTAGGCTCATGTTACCCCGTTTCCCTGCTACTGCGTGCAACGTTCTTCTTTTACAAAAATTCGGTATATAGCAATTTTCAAACAATTCTCATTGTAACATGACTCGCCTGTCGATCGACAGGACATTGAATACGAATTGCACGCGTGTTAGTGTCCTTTCAGTGTATAGGTGGCGGTAGAATTCGAAAAAAGATTTTTTTTACTTTTCGATCCGACACAGTTAGGTTAGGTTAGAAATCGGGATCGTACGGAGTCTTGGAACTGTTCACCATCTGATCGGTGTTTGAATCAAAATACGTGTGAAATTGATTTAATCATCTGATTTGTTTGATATCGTTTGGCACGGTATTTGAATAGGAAGGATTAAACAAGTACTGCCAACTATGATGAAATGAAATGCCGCACCCTATATACAGTCAAACGAAAATGTTTTAATAGAGATGAATAGATTTTAGCGTAGTGTGATTTTATTTCACAATAAGAAACATATACGTAGCGATAAATACACGCGATGTGGTTTTATTTGCAATGATAACGTTTACTGTCGGAACGAATGCAGATATATGTGGTTATGCATTACGTACAAGATAAGATTAATTTTAAGAAACGAATAAACGATTATACAGAATCTATTCTGGATTGTTTAGTACATATAAATGATTACGTAAACTAGAAATTTCAGCACATAGGTTTTAATAATTCTGTAACTTTTTAATTAGTATCCAATGAATCAACTCAGACAAAATAGCTACAATAATATCTAAAAAGTTCGTACATGACATTATGCATATTATAGTAAAAATATTATTTGAACAAAACGCATATTTTTCAATTTGAATGCTTCCCGCCAGAGTCTGTCCAGTTCCCCACTTTATCGACGGCGATTACCGCAAAAATATACAGGCAGTCCAAGAAATTAGTAGTGAAATTTATGACCCATTCAATTGAGAGGATAAAACAAAATTTTTACAACTCCGTTATCTAATAACATTTTATAAAAACACTAAAATTAAAATAGACTAATGGTTCATGAACATAACTAATCTTAAGGAATTTGTAACACGTTAAACGAGACACCAATCAATTATTCGATAAACGAGTCATCGATTCCGAAACAAGCAATACTCGTTGCTTAAATATGTCTGCCTACGTTTGAAAAAAGTTTCATCAGAAATGCCGAGCAATTTCAAAAAATATTGAACATTCTTATCTCACGTTAAGACAAGACTTTCGATAAAGATACGCAGTAGCTCCTGCTACATATCAATGTAGAACGATTACTCATTTGCGTGACTCACGCCGGTAATGACACAATTTCGATAGTCCTCATCAATCGATCGATCGAAATCGTTCTTACGAATCATTTTTCGAATTGCAGCTTATCGATGCTTCCGTCTTCCTGGTACGTAATTTTATTCGATACTCTTCTAAATCAGTGACGTCCAAAGTTGTCTCCCGAGAGACAAACGCTGTCCTCACCACCGTTCGCCGTTACATGGTAAAGGCACAGACGAAATATAAGAATAGATCAATCATGCAATGTATTTTTTCGACCCGAATTCCTGGGGCCACAGACGAGATATAAGAATAGATCAATCATGCAATGTATTTTTTCGGCCCGAATTCCTGGGGCTCTAGAGCCCCATTACCATTTCCGTGTCACTCACAACGTTACCAACAGAATGCAGAAACAGATTGTTGCGCTTACTGTGGTAAACATTATAAATTCCTTGGCAGGTCACACGAACGACACACACTTTAAAATAATATAAACTGTGAATAACTGACAATCTATACATACCTATGTGTGCTTTTTTATGCGTGCGATGGCGAAATAGGCTATTGTATCGCATGAAGAGTTTTAGACTGCTGATATTTATGCAAAATCATATTTTTATAAAATTCTTCGTTTTTACATTTCGTAAATTTCTGAATACTTAACATACTCTGCACGTTCTTGTATGTTTGTATGCATCATAAATGCGTAACCAATTTCTAGGAAAATGTTTGTAGGTGTGTGCTAGGCTATACTTCTATTATATTTGTACATACTTGCGTTTCTTTTAAATTTTAACCTTTTCAGGGTTTTCTAAATTGACTATTACTTTACGTTTCATTTTACTTTTACCTTTTATATTTTCTTAAATAGATCATAATAGTTGAATCTCATCGTCAGACGTAACTACTAAACTTTACAAAGGTTAAAATTGAGACTGTATGTATGTATATATACATATCTTTACGTAAATATAATTGTATGTGAATATGTATATTTATTTTGAATACATTCAAGGTTTGAGTGTTTGCATGGGGTTTGTGGGATAATATAAGGCTGCTGTTGGGTGTTGCTCTTTAGTAAACCAATGTTCTTATTTATACAATTAGCGCATGGATTATAACTGTAGAAACATTGAGTGTATTCCGAGATTGTTAAGTCCTTCTTTCATGCCTTCACGTGGTCAATCTTGTTAACATTACCTAATATATATGTATACTATTGACCAGACAGTCAAGAGCGTTGTTGGGGTAGTTGTTGCGTGTCCGACTTTGGAATCGTTACAAACTTTTTTGACGCAGGTTCGATCCCCACCCAGACATATTTTTTTTATTTCTTTATGTTACAAAAAAGTTATGTATTCTCCTAACCGTAATTAAGAGGATACATGGCTAGAGAAATGATTCAACGAAGAGTGCTGCAAAATTATTTTTGTGAATATTTTAGTATAAAGTATGCTTAACATATATTTAAAATGTTTTTATATAAATACTATTTTCATTTTATGTAGTTAGAGATGCAAAAAACATAATTGATGTATTAAAAAAAAATAATTAATGTACTAAAAAGAAATAAGCCCGGGCGGGAATCGGACCTATGTTAAAATGTTCGTGCCCCTTCCACCGTCGGACACATAACCGCTGCACCGACGACACTTTTGAAATTGTAGTAAATAGTTTGGAATATAACTCACGCGGCACAGTTTCAATGGATCGAGTCCATTTTATTTCTTTAATAATAAGTTACATACTGTTTTTCTGAATACAGCAATGTTTAATATCGCAAAACCGGATAATCCGAATTTTCCCTGTTACTACCCCCCGGTCGAGATAGAGGGTTGAAAATTTGTATAAAATCGTTTCTTTTGGTAAGCTATCGAATGATCCATTGCAGATCAAATTTAGTTTAAGGGCACATTTGACCTCCTTATCCGGCTATACCCTTTCTCGCAGGACTCAATTCAATACATAATCAATTTTTGCCCGCCGCGAGCATGCGAGGTGTCATCGCAGCTTTGCTCGCTCGTCTATTTCTTTACATGTATGCGTCTGTATTCAATATTCACACACGCATGCTAATGAAGCACCCGTGAAAACTCGTGCGACACAAATCGTCGCTGCATCGAGTCGACAATTGCCTATCAAACGTCTCTCCTCTCTGCAGGCTCACACGCATTTACACATGAGTGCTGCTTGGCTTTTCTAAATTTCTTTAATAAATACTTTATCAAGTGGCCGTCGTTGATGAGTAGAGGACGCTAAAATCAGTGTCGAATTTGTAAGTCGGTATGGCAGTAACGTTGGGCCACGAAAGTCCATAAGCTGATTGGTCTATTCTCATATCTCGTCTGTATTACAGGGACGCGGCTGAAATGGTAACCAATACGCACGCATCTCGCAAAAGCAATGATATCGTCTATTCATCTAGATTCTAGAATATTCTAGAACGTTTAGAAGGGGAAGCAGACGCGTGAGGGGCCCCTACGCTGGACATCACTGCTCTAAACCCGTCATGGGCATCCAGAGCGCAGCCTTCTCCAGCCTTCCCCCACTCTAGGTCCGTTCCCTGCGTTTCAGTTCCCTCCAGTTCTCCCTCGGTCCATCGTCGTCCGAAATCACAGCCTGTATGAGGAGAATGGACACAGAGTGGGAGTAGGCTAGAGTGGGGCTGCGCTCCGGATGGCCATGACGTCCATAGCGGCTCTAAACGAACGCATCAGCGCATCGCTGACGTAAGAATTTCATATCCCCACTTTCCCTCCCTCCTCCTCCACATTATGCCCCTTCATCGCCGAGTTTTCTCGTTCCACCAACACCCCGTTCTTCTTCAATTTTATCTTATCCCCTTTTCTTCCTTTTTGTTCACAAGTACAATATATTTAGGGATATATTCCATGCGTTTCGTATTATCGTGCGATAACTCGAAAAGCGAGCGTTACGAGCAAATGATGTGTGTACATAATGTTTATCGATGTATACAGGTTGTTCCATTTTTCGTGATCACCGAAAACATCGTCGTTATTTTGAATGATAAGACACAAACACCATGGTCGATAAGTTACTTTGTGTCGTGATGTTTTCAGTTTCAACGTCATCGTTGTTTTCGTGAATGGATACTCTGTCAAAAATAATCGCAGCACCACTTCAACGATTTAGTCTATGTGTGTGTGTGTTTACTAGGTCGTGGATCTTTATGCAATTTAACGTATTCACAGTGAAAGAAAAATACATTTTATAACATTTAAAACACAAAATACAAATATTTTTTCAACTGTATTAAAACAATAAATACTGAAGTTTATAAATGTGTGCATAAACGTTCACAGCTTAGTGACCACACATTTAACCCTTTTGTTACTACCCGTGACTTTAGTCACCCCAACGTTTAACGCTCGCTGTGTACTTAGGTGACTATAGTCACCCATCATCGCACGCTCGCCGTATCCTACCGGTGACTTTAGTCACCCATTAATATTTCGCATTAATTTACAACTTTGGTTGAGCAGAGCATACTTGTCATCTCCATGATCACTGATTATCTTTATTTTTGTAACTATTTTGTTTTATGTTACGAGAACTGTGCGATTAACGATATGAAAATCAGTCACAAAGTATCAAATGTTACGCTGTCCCCGCGGTGAAACGTAAGTACGTTCGCGTCGCGATTGCCTCGTGCAGTGGCAGCGTATTCGCGAGCAAGACCGCCGTAACGAAAGGGTTAAGTTTGTGCAGTATTTACTGCAATAAAGCATTTTTCTCTTTAACTTTTCAGCTTCGAATTGATAATTAACGAAGCCAATAGTAATTGTGAAACATCCTATAGATGTGTGTACGAAGCGTATTCGGCGCATGCAAGGACGGGCCAATTTTCTTAATCGTTTCATTATCGCGTGATGATGTTGGTGTTGATTGCATATACAACAAAAAGTGCGAGGCACCTAAAAGCAGCTTGTCAAGTGACGCAAAAATATGAGACACTTTTAAAACGCTTAATTCCACAATGGTTCACTATCTCTTGTCAGTTTATTAACTATGTAAGTAATAACGCGAAGATGGCATATTTAAATTATTTGACGTCCATAGACCCTGATATTTCCGAAAGAAAAGTCTTCTCCGTGTGTTGAAATTTTCTACGGTAGAACACGCGTTAGATTAAATATTTCATTACTGTAATATGATGCAAATTGTGAAGTCATTTTAATGTTGTGAAACTGTAAAATGCACAACGAAACATATACGAAATATACAGGTTTATGGCGTATAAGGGACTTCTCCGCCTGAGTCAGTGCAATGGCTTTTAGCACATGGTTCATGATTTTTTGGAACTCGTATACTATGCAGAATCGGTGCATATAATAATAACAATCAATTATTATTCTATGATTTAGCTTCTTTTTTATAAAGGACCTATATTTTTGATCAGGTCCTCACAAATAACGTTACATCATACTTCGAATGATGCATTCAAAGCGGAAAATTATCGCAAATAAATATTTATTTGAAATTGTTCGAATTATGTATCTGCTCGAATAATCGTTCGAATCAAATTTTGAATTGCTTCAGAAGATTAATAATAAAGAATGTTTGTCGAACTAATTAAAAGAATAAATAATAGTGTGACGTAACAATAGCAAAGTTCTTTGTATGGGATGTGTAATCGCTAACTGAACGCAATCTGAAACTTTTTGTGGAATCCAGTGACCTAAACAGGAAACATACGTTCAAATTACAATTTCAAATCTGTTTTCGAGAGATAACGATACTATAACGCCATCTAATTTGTTTTCCTAGGGAAATCGCCTATAAATTACAATAATAAATTTATTTCTGAGTGATAGCTCCGATTTCATGTCATCTGCTTCAATAACACAAACTTCAGCTATCTAGCAAAGAAAGTTCTTTAAGCAATGCATCGATGTTTCAGCGAGCTTTTACATATTAACCTTTCGACTACCGCTCCTAAACCCGCGACCCGCGATTTAAAACTTTTTATCAGTGTTGGATTTTGGTTATGTGGGTCCAACTGCTTTAAATGTTATATATTCAGCTGAATCATGGCATATTATGACACAATATAATTTTAAACGCATTTCCGTTGGAATTACGCGACAAAATTTGACATTTGAAATTTGAAGGAATCCCAAAGTCATGTCCACTGTATTGGACGTCGGTAGTCAAAGGGTTAACAGAACTTGATATACTGACACTCTTTGGATTTTTACGTAGACGGCCAATAGTTTAAAAGACATTTAATGTTAAAATTTTGAAAGAATTTGTCTACTTTTCTAGAAGTGCCATCTAGTCGGTAAAATTATTTTCAAGAATTAACCCCGTTTCAATATTATTCTATTCAATTTCGTAGCACGATAAAAAAAATTATATTTCGTTCAATCATAGAAACGGAGGAATTCCGTGGAACAAGTTATGTTTCATCTATCTGCTTCAATTTAAATGGTCTAGCTACCTCACCAAGGAAAATGTCTTCTTTAGCCTTTCATCCGTCGCAGCTTATTCCAGAAACTTAAATAAGAAAATTTCCTCCGAATCACATGGAAGAATAACCGAACCCTTGACCAGATGCTTGTGGAATAAAACCAGACAGGGAATTGGAAAATTTTCCCATACCAATCGTCTAGAAACATCAATGTACCCTGATCTAGTCCTTGCTCACGCCTAAACATACATTTGACGATCACTTCACAGAACAATATTTACAGGTTTCACAAAAGATTCGATAGGTTCACGTAAGCATCTTTAATAGAAAAAGGAAACAAGTATTTGTCTATGATTACTAAAGATAGAAATTGGCGAACGTTGAACGAACCGGTCGTTCGAATCGAGTCATCGATTGACCAACGACTTCTGGCTCGATCATCAAACTCTACAGAGTTCCCTAGGTCGTTAAAAGGAAAGAAAAACGATTTTTGCAGCTAAAATGACGTCAGAGACTCCGAAAAAGCGAAACGAACCGTCCCGGTCCTCGTTCGATGGGCTTAATAAATATTTACAATGCTCCAATATTGTGTTCAAGAATCGAGAATCGCTCATTAAACGACATCGCGCGTGCTGCCCTTTCTTATCGCCCGGAGAAACCACATTATCAACATGTTTTCAATTCCTCCCGCCATCTGCGCCTGCTACGATTTTTCCTCCTTTCCCAATCGTGCTCGCTATTCATGAACCTCCTCCACGTACATATACACGATGTCCGAAAATTACGCATCGACGTCTTCAGGGACGACGTTATTACAGAAGAGGGTGAACGTCCACAAATGGCATACAAATAATAGAATTTTTAAAGGCAGATAATCTAAAAATCTGATAAATGAACTTTGTATGTCCGATCTCATTACAAAATCTTTTGTATTGATATTTTGGACTGATACTGATACTTTGGATATCACTTTGGACTGTTATAATTCACAGACAATATAAGTTTGAAATTTTCAAAAAAGGAAACGGAACCTTTTAAAGATTCGTTCACGGAATTTCTGTAAAAAGTGACTGTAAACTTGCCTTAAGTTTGATCTCAGACAGGGTACTCTAAAGACAAAGTATTTTTCAAAAATCAATTTTAGGGTTCAGATTGACAGTAATTAATTGGTTATAAAAAATAGATCTTGTACCTTCGAGTTTGAACCGATCGGAGTGGTCCGTTTTTCGAATAAAGAAAAAAACTCGACGGAAATTCGTTCAACACAGTGTAGATAGGAGTGCATAAGAATTAAATCGGCAAATTTCCCACCACTCGGCCGGTCGAAGAATAGGAGGGGAAACTTTACTCCTCTCTGTCTCTCCCTCACGTCCCTTGCCTGCTAATAAATAAAATATTAACCGATGGTTAATGCAAAGACATTATTCGAGAACGCGCAAGGAAGCGGACACAAGTGTTTCACCTGAATAATCACGGTTAATACTCGCGCTTGACAGTGAATGCCCTGTGTCACCTGTGACTAGCCAACGATACTAGACCATCTACCTTCGTTTTTCTCCCTTCAGTTTTATTTTTTTCTTTCTTTTTCGTTCGGCATTGCCATCGACTTTTGAAGAAAAAATCGCTTTCGACCGAGTGTCAACTTGCGTGTTTTTTGTTCTCGTGTACTGAGCCTCGTGCACTCTTCGAGGATTGCTCCGAAGGATTAAACGATTGTCAATAAGAGACTATTTAATTGATTAATCATGGTTCACTTGAGACGTCAGGTGAGTTTCTTTTATTTGAACCGTCAGAATTTTAAGGATAAGGTTGGTTCCCTGTTTTTGTGTTCTTTTTATTATTTTGGAGAAACATTAATGTTAATCTTGAAGTTCAGCTTGAGTAACTTTGAAGCTTTATTTGTATTTATATTTCGAATGCACATTGATCTTGATTTTTTAACCCTTTGACTACCGACGTCCAATACAGTGGACATGACTTTGGGATTCCCTGAAATTTCAAATGTCAAATTTTGCGCGTAATTCCAACGGAAATGCGTTTAAAATTGCATTGTGTCATAATATGCTATGATTCAGCAGAATATGTAACATTTAAAGCAGTCAGACCCACATAATCAACATCCAACACTGAACAAAATTTTTGAATCGTAAGTTTAGGAGCGGTAGTCAAAGGGTTAAATTGTATACCAGAAACTCCGATGTATGTAGAGTCAGAATTTTAAAAATAGGATTACTCATTTATTCTGTGCTTTCCTTTTGTCTTATTTTACCATTCTGTAGGATTGATCTTGTTTTTCAAGACAAATACGAGAAACTTAAAGCGGTTGCAATATCATGGTCATTATTAATCATTCGTTAGTTCATTCCTTCCCTCGAGTTCTCAATATCCAGAAGAAGGATATGATCGATTCTGCTTTTGAAGTTTACTGCGAGGATGTTTGAAATATTACGAGTCTGTGTCGGCAGAACGCGGTTTCTCTCACCCTTAGCAGAAATTCGTGTCTATTTTGAAATTCAGCGTGACTAACAGGTTAATATATTCTGAATAGCATGATGCAGAATGTTTAATCGTAGGAATACTTTTTTCCTTGGGTCTCCGTCATGTTGCGGAAGAATTCGATCGACTTTTTACATTTTATGTGGGTTTTTCTTATTTCGAGGAAGAATTTCATTGGAAGAATATGAATACCTCATTTAGAAGTTTGCAATGTATAAAACGCATAACGCATTTGTGAAATAGAATTTGATTCCTTAGTTAAAATTTAAGGTGAAGACATTTTCCAAACTTAACATAAAAATTTATGGAATGTCGCAAATACTATAAGCAAGATTTATTATCCGTGCACTTCTCTTCTTTAAGTCTTTTTCCATCGCCAAGAAAAAATCTATCGAATTTTTTGTTTTATATTATTAATCCTATCGGTCTTTTGCTTCATTTGAACAAAAATTTGTTGCAGAAATTGCGATGAACCTTGAAATATTATCAGAGTATGAATTATGTTTAGTTGTACTATACCTTTTTTTCTATTTTTAATCAATAAAATCAACATTCCATGAAACATTTTCTTTCAAACATCTCCGTAATGACTAAGAATTCTATTATATCTTTGATTTGGTCAGATTTTCTGTTTCATTCCATAGAAATTTGAAATACAAATCCTTTGGTCGCCCGCTTTCTCAATTTCCTCCATCGCGAAGAAAAATACAAACGAGGAACAATTCTTTTAAAATTCAATTCAAAAAAGATTCATGTATCGCGAATATTGTGAATTCGACTGATCAATCGTTTAATTATTCCTTATTTCGATTTTCCACCACTGCAAAGGAAAAATTTAATTGATGCCACTCAGAGATTAAATTTCATACTATCTAATTTTAATATTTGATCCGTGTGTAAACGTGTAACTGCATTTACGGACCAATAATTACTATCTCCATGGTAAAAAAACGTAAATTGTTTGCTGAATCGTGTATGTTTTATAAAATCTTTATAATTATCATGTTGCTACTTCGATGATGTAACGTTCCCTTTCGTCAGCGACAATCGTACGGAAACTTCGGAAACCGTTCGAACTTCGAAAGAATTCTTATCAATTCTTAATCATTTTTAATAATTTCCGTTCACTACATTCATTACATGAAACAAATAAATTGTTAATGTATGCATTAGAAAAAAAACATTTTCCAGAAAACACAGGTACCATAAAAAAGGTGAAAATAAATAATACGAACACTGTATTGCATGTTTTGAAAAATTAATTAAAATATTGTGAATGATATACTTTGTTTGAAAAGTATATTCATTGTAACTTTCACTAAATTAAAGTTATTTATATTGTATTTGCATAGTCAACAAATATAACGTAATAACTAACTCTGCTCTATTATACATAATTATATTTCAATTACTTCTTCTTCTTCAACAAATTTTATATTTCCCTTCAACATCATATGTGTAAGCTTCATAATTATTACATAAAAGAAATAATTCATCTTTTTACGTCATTTAATCAATAAAATGGTTAGTCAAAGTGTTAATATCACATTGAAAATTTTGAATTATTATGACACTCTCGTGTGTCGGTGGGAATCATGATGCAACATTCATTGCCGCGTCCTAGAGCGCTTATTTCAATAAAGTTCTTTTTCATTAATCTAACCGTGTCACAGCTTCCATGAATCGCCTAAAACGATGTACGATAAGCCCATGTCATGACACGTGCGATTATGCACGAATTCATGCGTCTGTCATTTATCATTTTCTTCTTTTTTTCAGCTTTAATCGTACAAGTAACCAAATATTCATCCAAATAACGCTTTCGTAACACCAATACGGAAATTATAGCTCACACGCTTCAGACAGTAATAATGTTTTTCCGTTTAATCGACTACTGTCCAATTATGAAATCTACAGACTCTGACAAACACCAGATCAATGACAAAAACAGTTAGCAAATTCATAAAAATTCCTTTATGTAGATCACCAATGTAAAAATGTAAATATATCCTTATCAATATCTCTACTACATGAAGAATGTTTCTCAAATATATATTCATAGGTCTTAGAACTGGTAAACACTGATGAAACTTGTTCGTACAGATTCTCTCCTGTGGTGGCCTTTTGAGCCAACTACAATCGAATGTTCGATGGAGTTCATCCTTGCAAATCAAAGACAAGAAAGTGATTCAGCCTGAACGCTCTTTCAAGGTATACACACTCACATAAGAAGCCTATAACATTTTCCAAATCGATATCTGATAGTTCATGAATGTTATGTTTGTAGTATGCAGATTTATCGGTCCGTCTTGCAGGACCTGAACAGTTACAACCGAAACCACATGTCAGCGCTCTAACGTTTGGCAAATATTTCACGGATCATATGTTAAAGATTTTTTATCATGAAGCACTAGGAGGATGGCAAGTGCCGGAGATCAGTCCACTGGAGAATATAGTCCTTCATCCAGCTTCAAAGGTCCTTCACTATGCCGTAGAGGTATGAATTTATATTATTTTGCAACTGAAGTAAAAAGAAGACTTAACTGCTATTATTCTAGCTGTTTGAAGGCTTGAAAGCATACAGAGGCGTGGATGGTAAGATAAGAATATTCAGGCCAGAATTGAACATGGAACGAATGAACAATTCCGCACTGAGAACTGGCCTACCTACGTTCATGGGAGATGAGCTCATCAAGTGCTGCTGTAGATTAATTAGCATCGATCAGGAATGGGTACCTCATTCCACCTCTTCTAGTCTATACATTCGTCCAACTCTGATTGGAATTGACGTAAGTATTCACTCAATAATAATAGTTATGTTAAATTTCAGGCGAAAGTTTGGAAAGGATAGATATTGTGGTAGTATTGGTTTGGTGAATTTGAATCAATCATATGATAGGAAGAATAATCATGTCACTTATGTCACAGACGTCATTAAAACAGATACATATAAAAGTAAGCAGCATGTTTCTCAATACCTAGTGATAAAACATGATAAACAGGGGCGTGATGCTCTTTTGTTGGGGCAGGGCCATGAGATACAGCTAGATCGGAAGCTATAATACGATTAATATATGTCTTGCGCTATACAAGACAACAAACAAAGAACCGATGTTGAAAACTTTGAGGGAAAGTACAAAGAGAATAATATAATCAAGATATGAGTTCTAAATACTTTGTCCTCACTTATACTTTTTTCTGGTTCATATTTAGTGCAAAAAACATTTGGTAAATTCTACCGTATTTTCTTCATGCTTTAAAGTGCATATGTTTTACATACTTGTATATATAAAATTGCATAAAGATCCATAATCTACTTATCTTTTGCGCTTACGTTAGCGTTATGTAAAATTCATATCGATGAGCGCGACGATATCACGCGCTTTTTCTGTGAATTACCACGTGACACTTTGTTCGAAATCGGATGATGCAACATGCTTATTAGTACAGTACATCTAAGTGTGCAAACATTGTTATTGACAGATAATGTTTTAAAAAACATGTGTTAATCTTGGTTTTGCAATTTCTTTTAAAAAGTATAGTTAAACATGAGGACATACGAAGGATTAAAGTTCCTTAAACTTTGTTTGACATGAGGAGTAGATAAGAATTATCGTTCGTTTTGCTTTTGCAGCCTACACTCGGAGTAGCATCTTCAGCATCAGCTTTACTATATGTTATTTTATCACCAGTGGGTTCCTACTTCAAGCAAAAGAATGGCATGGAAACAGGTATATCCTTATTAGCAGATCCACAGTATATTAGAGCTTGGCCGGGTGGCTGTGGAAACTATAAAGTAGGCAGCAACTATGGTCCTACTCTATATGTACAAAGAGAAGCCACTGAAAGAGGTTTACAGCAAGTACTATGGTTGTATGGAGAGAATAATGAACTGACTGAAGCTGGGACTATGAACATCTTCATGTTCTGTATTAACGATGATGGAGGTAAAAATTTTATAGTAACTTATTTGGAATTTTTTTGTAATGAAAAGAGAGGTAAGATTGTATGTGTCTTTGCAATTTTCAGAAAAAGAATTAGTAACACCACCTTTATCGAGTGGTTTGATTCTTCCTGGAATTACCAGGAACTCTATTTTAGAGATAGCTAGAGAATGGAACCAGTTCAAAGTCAGCGAGAGAACAATCTGCATGAACGAAATTTGTCAGCTGCTATCAGAGAACAGAGTAAGATTTTGTTTGTATATACAATAACTTGATTAAAATTCACACATGGCTTTACACACTTTGCTAGTACATAATTAACTGCATAATTCATTATTCGACTCTTTATATATTTAGTTTACTGTAATCAGTGTATATAATATATACTAGTAAAAATGTTTGGATATGTGTTCAATCATATTCTAAATTTACTAGAAGAGAGTTCATTGAAACAGTATACTGAAATAAGTTTGTAAATATTGTTTTTAAAGAAAATCATCAGTCTGTTACAAGTTTCTTTTAATTTTCTGATTATAGTTGTTAGAGATGTTTGGAGCAGGAACAGCTTGCATAGTGAGTCCAATATCTTACATTGAATTCATTGACAGACCATTGCACATACCTACTATGCAGCATTCAGAGCCTCTTTACAAAATGTTCCTGAAACGTTTGGCAGACATTCAGTATGGTGTTATACCTGACCACCCTTGGGCGATACCTATCGAATGAAAATAGGAGGCAACCTATTTGTTTATTTATTCATGTAGTCTTTGTTAAGGGTAGACATATGCGAATGTTGATATTCGTTAACGAGTGACTAATAGCAGTACGAGTGACTAATTCTACTGTAATCATTGCATTTTTATGCGATCGATAGGGACTCCGTTATTTATTTACAGTTTCGAGTGTTCATTTGCAAGTGAACTTTTATCTGAGATAAAACTCAGGGATTAACGTTATTCATCGTCATTGGTGAACAAAAACATCGTTGAACGTTGAATTTGAAATTTTGAAAAATCAGTGTGATCACCTGAATGTGCATACATTAGAGTATGTGTATATATGTGTGCGCGCGCGCGCGCGTGCGTGTGTGTGTTTAGTGTACGCGTGTATTGTAATATTCGTGCGTGAGTGAGTGAGTGTTTAGTGTACGCGTGTATTGTAATATTCGTTGAACAAAAATTTGTACTTAGTATAAATACATGTAAATTTGTTGTTCTTTTTTTTGTAAATCTTTGTACAAATTAAATAATTACGAGACGAGTCCGCGGTACTAAGCAAATTCGGCTCCTGGTTTTTTTTGTGACATTTTAGACATTTCGGGCGTTGTTTTTTTTACGTTGTGGTATTGATTGGAAATATAGAAACATTAACAAAAAAATTGTTGTCATAGACTCACCAAACGAATAAAGGTATGAAACGGAACCAATCAACGCGTTGTTTAAACAGTAATTTGCCAGGCACCACACTCGTGAAACTTTATTCTTCTGCAACTTTGAATGTACCAAATTTGAATCCTCGAGGATCAGATTCGAGAATTTCGACAGGTCGATCAATCATGTTGCTGAAACTTGAGAGAAACTAAACCAAAGGAATATATTGTTAATTTTCTTTATTATTAATGATATATGATAATATTCTAATAATATATTAGAGAAGTACAAAAAGGTGGATCATATTTTGAGACTTCTGTGAAAATAATGTTTTCTTAATTCAATTTTCAAAAATCTTAGGATGTGTTCCATAGAGGTCGCCACTATCGCAATTGCCATTCAAATAATGTACTATGCAGAGATCGTAAGTTGCCGACGAATCAAATTAGTTGTACCACCCCCAGTCACACGTATTGTCATTATTGGCTGAGTCAATTACATACGCAAACATATCGTGTGACAAAGGTCGCCGAGGAGAAGCATCGAAACAGAATGAGATAGAGCGATAAAGAGCGACGACTCGAACGCATTGGCGTAGACGTAGGTTCAGGATATTAACCTTTAGCGGAACAAAAAAATTTCCGCACCTTTAATAATATTCCCCGTAACGTATTTAACAAAAGATAATGACATATTTAAGAAAAGAATCGCAGCCTGAAAACATATATATAAAAAATGTAATTTGCATTGCGGTTTCACGTATCCCCCGTGGATACGAAAACTTTACTCCTATGCAGTGTGACCGCTATGGAGAGGATTAGGTGGAGCAAGCGGCCGGGTCCCCTTGGCCCTGTGCCGTTTAGTTTGTCGGGGCTCGGCAACTTACGATCTCTGCATAGTAATTTTCAACGATTATTAATTTGAACACAGTAACTTTATTTAGATGCAGTGAACGAACCATAGAATAATTTTGTTTATAAAAAAACCGATTTAGATAAGATGAAATGTGAAAGCTGGCTGACCACGCGTGTATTTAAATCAGGCATTAGAATTAACTGCTCGCTACGGCCGATTTTCGGAAGCAACGCCCACTTTTTCCCGCTGCGCGTCTTGGTCCCCGCGACGGCCTTAGTGCTCGACACGTCTCAGGCGTGTACCATATGAACCGTACGTGGCGTATTAGGGCGACACTCGTATCCTATCGTGTAAATAGGTTTCCACATCACCCATGGGGTATAATGCTTCTGGTACGCGCCTGAGACGTGTCGAGCACTACGGCCGTCGCGGAGACGAAGACGCGCGGCGGGAAAAAGTGAGCGTTGCTTCCGAAAATCGGCCGCAGCGAGCAGTTAATTCCAATGCCTGATTTAAATAAAGTGTGTAGTGTAGAATTCCTGTGTGTCAACATTAATATTTATGAAAAGTAACATTAACGATAACGATTAATAGTAATATACATCGAAGAAGTCTTATGCGATATACATTTCAACTTTAAAAGCTTTACACTTACTTTTAAATATCCTTCTAAAAGAACCATTTAATTCCAGAACAAAACGTAATTATATAATAATAAGTAGAATAGCTAATTAACATAATTAACATATAAATGAGGGAAAAGATTAAACTGTCGGAGCAAGTTGTATATAAACAGTGTTTTCTTACTTACCGCTATATCTACGCCAAGAGTATTTTCTAAGCTTCCCTAACTCCGGTTCTTCGTTCCTATAAATCGGGTGTATACACCGTTGTTCAGAATACAGAGATCTCCGGCTGTCTGGAATAGCATTCGCAACCGAAAATTTTCAGCCAGCCACGCTAGGACAAGTTGTCATCATCTTCTCGAGCACAATATTTACGGGTGTAGCTCAAGTAGCGATATTCTGAAAGGGAGAGAGATAGAGGATCGGCAAGGTTTCAGTCGGCCGCCGCCAAACAGTTTTTTTGTCGATGCAAATACTTTTTATAATACATTGATGAAAATATTACAAATGAATAGGAGAGGTTTTTCCAATGAAAATGTGTCCAAACACGATTTCATTCGGGTCATTTGTTATTAAAAGTTTGCATAAGACATGATCCGATAGTCGGAACGACTCTAATAACAAATAGTCCGAATGAGATCATGCTTGGACTCATTTTAATTGGGAAAACTTCATCTATCTATTAGTATTGTTCTCATGAATGTACATTTTGTCTAAGTTTATTTACGTGCCCGCATCTGCCACGAAGACTACAGGCACGACCCCCATGGGTAAGGGATTGAGATACGCTCAATCAGCGCGTTCACGTATAGGGCCTTTACAAGAACTACCAATTCGACCCCGGATGACAGCCCAGGAGATGACCCATGGTTGGGGCGAAGCCTTTCTAAACCTCTACCAGCTCTGCAGGCTGGTGTCCGAGCAGAGACCGCTGCTCACCCGTCGAGTGGCACGGACTACTTTCCCCCGCGATATGGGGTCACGACGTCCCACTACGAATCCGACGCCAATGGTCGGTATACGGCATGGGACAAAGCCCCGTCTGCGGGCACACCAACCCCCATGGTACCAATTTTTTGGCCTTCGGCCTCAAGCACGACTGGTCGCACTCTCGCGGGCCACTTATCAAAACTTCGCTGCCCGCTCGAGAGACTGTCACATCTCCAAACCGGCACGGGTGGGTCGGTTTACTGGGATATAACTCGGGTTTGGGTGTGTGGTTACTCACCCAGTGGCGGCCCGGAACCTACCACACTCTGCCCAATCTCATGAATGTACAATGAAAAACAACAAATTTTTTATTTCTGTTAAAGGATGGTTTACTCTACGTACAATGCACCATGTTTCTCAAACGCTACCTCCAGCCACACGACTTCGGCCAATGGCACACGAGCGACTTTTTGTCGTGCGACACCGTAGCGGTGACGTATGATTCTGCGATGCGACGCCGTTGCGGTGGCGCAGCGGTGACGCTGCGTTCTTGAACGTTGCGACACCGCAGTGATGTTTTATCATGGAATTGCACGTTATCGCTGCGGTGACGCACGACAAAATGTCGCTCGTGTGCAGCGGCACAGACGAGATATATGAGTAGACCAATCACCTTATGGACTTTCGTGGCCCAACGTGACTGCCATACCGACTTAGAAATTCGACACTGATTTTAGCGTCCTCTACTCATCAACGACGGCCACTTGATAAAGTATTTCATAAAGAAGTGTTAGTAAGCCAAGGAGCACTCATGGGTAAATGCGTGTGGTGTAGAGAGTGGGGAGATTTGATAGGCAATTGTCGACTCGATGCAGCGACGATTTCTGTCGCGCGAGTTTTCTCGGGTGCTTCATTAGCATGGATGTGTAAATATTGAATACAGACGCACACATATAAAGAAACAGACGAGCGAGCAAACCTGCGGCGACGCCAAACAGGCTCGCGGCGGACAAAAATTGATTATGTATTAAATTGAGTGCAGCCAGAAAGGGTATAACCGGATAAGGGGATCAAATGTGCCCTTAAACTAAATTTGATTTGCGATGGACCAGTTTACCAAAAGAAACCATTTTACACAAATTTGCAAGCCTCTATCTCGACCGGGAGGTAGTAACAGGGAAAATTCGGAATATCCGGGTTTGTACTATTTTCCCTATTTAGTCGCATGCGAAAATTCTGAAAAAAATGTAGCATATTCCGGATATGGTGGCATATGTTAGGGAATTTTTTCCGATTTTTTCGTTGCAGATTCTAGTTGTCAAAAATTAAAAACATTAAAAAAATGCAAAAAATGCTGATTTCTTATTGAAGTTTCAAAGACAGCACATTTATATTTTTTTGGTAAGGACGTCTTATCATAGCTATGATCCTCAAATTTTTTCAGATTTTTCGGTAAGGTGCGCCGTAGTTAAAAAAAATTAAAAACCGATTTTTTCCAGGTATTTCGCACGAAAAAGTACCTTTTTCGTTGAATTTTTATACAGTCGGACCTCGGTAACTCGAACCTCAAGGGAAGAGCTAAAAACTTCGAGTTATAGAGGTTTCGACTTATCGAAATTTTTGAGTAAAAAAGATTTAACAAACGAAAATTCGATATACAGAAGCTTTGTACGAAGGCTAATAATTTTCCAATTGTAACGGCTTAAAGAAAGAAAAATTCAATTTTTGAACGTGAATTATTTATTATATAAATAAATAAACGTAGTCATAAAACGAATACTGGGTTATTATACTTGTTACATATTAAAAAAGTCTGTAATTTTGCTTTGTGTTAATGTATTAATACATTGTTGATCGATAGCATTTTTAAGTGTGATCAAGGCAGAGAATACGTTTTCCTCGATATTATTGCATCTTTCTATAAAAGTTTGTAGAACGTTCACTGCTATTCTGGCCTGATTTGCTGATACCGGTGGTTCGATTACAACGGGCTCCTCGTCATCCAGGTCCTCATCGTCTATTGCAACTTGGGTGGTAAATTCTATAATTTCCGAATCAGTTAATGATCCGTTAACAAAAACTTCGTCGTCACAGTGTACAAAATCTTCAAACGTTATGTTTTCGATGTTGTAATGTAACAAAACTTGATTCCATTCGGCTTCTATATTACGACTTGCAACAGGCCCCGATTGTTCTTCAAAATTTTCTTCTATTTGCCAAGAAAACCCACAAGTTTTGAAACAGTTGACTATTGTCTGGTGTGTTACATTTCCCCATGACTTATCTGCTATTCTCATTGCTTGTAAAATTGTGATGGAGGTGCTTTTCCCTTCTTCTATATCTGATAAGACTTTTTTTTCACCATTCTTTTCTATATAAAGTTTTACAATTTTTTATAATTCCTTGGTCTAGAGGTTGTAATTTCGAAGTAGTGTTCGGTGGTAAAAATTGTACTTTGACTGATTGAAGCGACGGGATATTGTTGTGTGCCGTACAATTGTCTATGAATAAACTAATTTTTCGCTTTTCTTTTTTCAGTTTTATATCCAGCTGAATTAACCAGTCCGCAAACAATTCGGCGGTCATCCATGCTTTTTTATTGCTCGCATAATCTAAAGGCAATGATTTACAGCCTGCAAAGCATTGCGGTTTTTTCGATTTTCCTATAATTAAAGGCTTAAGTTTCTCTGTTCCTGACATATTGGCCGCTAATAAAATTGTTACTCTTTTCTTGCTATGTTTGCCTCCGTGACATTTTTCATTTTTGAATGTCATTGTCCTGCCGGGAAGACATTTATAGAATACCGCAGTCTCATCTGCATTTTTGATCCACTTCTCACTGCTTCAATTACATTCACCTTTTCAGAAAGTGTTAGTGTGTTAAGCTTCCTCTTAGAACTCATTTTTTTCAACGTAAACACAAAAGTTAAAGACACGGGAGATGATGACAATTGTGCGTTCGACTGACAAAAAACGATTAGCATACATGGATATGCACGTGGTCGAAGGGCGAAGAAGTAGGGATACGGCTTGTGTCATCTTATGTTATTTGAGACAATCCTAACGGATGAAAGAAAGGAGACAATATCGAATGATTTGTTTCTGACATCTTGTGACACATAGCTATAAACTTTGAGTTGCAGAGGCAGCGGCGATAGAAATTCGACTTATAGAGGTAAACTTCGATTTGTAGAGGTCTGGCTATTCTAACTTCGAGTTACAGAGGTAAAATAATGCATCTGGGCATGTGGCAAATAATTCGAGTTAAAGTAAGTTTTATTTCGACTTATAGAGGTTTTCGCAGCGGAGCGGAAGGGAATGAACAAAATTGTAGTCTTACAGAGGGTTTCGAGTTATAGAGGTTCGAGTTATCGAGGTTCGACTGTACTTTTTTTATTCTGTGGGTATATTATGCGATATTAAACATTGCTATCTTCAGAAAAACAGTATATAACTTATTGTTAAAGAAATAAAATTGACTCGATCCATTGAAACTGTGCCGCGTGCGTTGTTTTCTAAACTATTTAATAGAATTTCAAAAGTGCGTTTAGTGCAGCGGATGTGTGTCCGCCAGTGAAAGTGGTGACGAACTTTTTGACACAGGTTCGATTCCCGCCCGGACTTATTTCTTTTTAGTACATTAATTATTTCTTTTTAATACATCAATTATGTTTTTTTGCATTTCTAACTACATAAAATAAAAATAATATTTATATAAAAACATTTTAAATATATGTTAAGCATACTTTATACTAAAATATTCACAAAAATAATTTTGAAGCACTCTTCGTTGAATCATTTCTCCAGTCATATATCCTCTTAATTACGGTTAGGAGTATACATTATTTTTTTGTAACAAAAAAATAAAAATATATATGTTTGGGCGGGGATCGAACCTGCGTCAAAAAAGTTTGTAACGACTCCACAGTCAGACACACACCAGCTACCCTAACAACGCTCTTGACTGTGCGGTAAATAGTATACCAATATACTGGGTAATGTTAACAAGATTGGCCACGTGAAGGCATGAAAGAAGGATTTAACAATCCCGGAATATACTCAATGTTTCTACAGTTATAACCCATACGCTAATTGTATAAATAAGAACATTGGTTTACTAAAGAGCAAACACCCAACAGCATCCTTATATTATCCCACAACCCCATGCAAAAATTCTAACCTTGCATGTATTCGAAATAAATATACGTATTCATATGCAATTATATTTACATAAAGATATGTATGTATACATACATACATACAGTCTCAACTGTCACCTTTTTAAAGTTTAGTAGTTACGTCTGACGATGAGATTCAACTATTATGATCTGTTTAAGTAAATATAAAAGGTAAAAGTAAAATGAAAAGTAAAATAAAAGTCAATTTGGAAAACCCTGAAAAGGTTAAAATTTAAAAGAAACGCAAGTATGTACAAATATATTAGAAGTATAGCCTAGCACGCGCCTACAAACATTTTCTTAGAAATTGTTTATGCGTTTATGATACGTACAAACATACAAAAACGTGCACAGTATGTTGAGTATTCAGAAATGTACGAAATGTAAAAACGAAGAATTTTATAAAAATATGATTTTGCATAAATATCAGCAGTCTAAAACTCTCCATGCGATATAATAGCTTATTTCGCCATCGCACGCATAAAAAAAGCACACATATGTATGAATAGATTGTCAGTGATTTCCAGGTTATATTATTTTAAAGAGTGTGTCGTTCGTGTGACCTGCCAAGGAATTTATAATTTTTACCACAGTAAGCGCAACAATCTGTTTCTGCATTCTGTTGGTAACGTTGTGAGTGACACGGAAATGGTAATGGGGCACTAGTGCCCCAGGAATTCGGGCCGAAAAAATACATTGCATGATTGGTCTATTTATATATCTCGTCTGTGGCAGCGGGCCTATTGACCCACCTCCTGCGGAGCAAGAGGGGATATATAAGGTGCGGATACGGCCCGTTCAGACAGCCGTGTCGAAAAGCATTTCAGACAGCCGGAGAACTCAGACTTGTCAACCCCACTCCTGCCTACCGCTACAAAGACGGCATTTCCATTTATGAGGCGAGGTTCTGCGACGCGTCAGAGCGTCATTGGGCGCAAGTGGCGCCATCTCTGACAGGGCCCTGGAATTAACTACCGGCATCCCAAGTGGTGCCATCTCTGAAAGAAACTCGGAACTAAATAGCAAAATGCCCAGTGGCGCCATCTAGCAAAACAGATTCGATTATTTACAGAAAAATCCGCCAGGTGCATCCCGAAGGTTACGTGATTTTAGTTCCAGACCCCGGAATAAGATGGCACTGGTAACTTTTTACTAGCGCAATCTGGCGATGCATTTATGAACTGAATCAGGCGTAACTAAAGAAAATATGGCTGAATAAAAGAATGTATCAAATAAAAAAACGTAATTTCAATCCACTTTCAACTTCACTTTATCTAAATTTTGGTGGCAGATTCTCATGGATATATGAGAACATTTTTCATGATTTATTTATAACGCCATCTAGCCTACTGTTACAGCCTCTATTCTAGGTACTAGATAAAGAATTAAAATAAAGCGTCTAGGCAAAAAATCGTGTACAATAAAGATGTATTTTGTTATTGTTAATATCAAATTTAATTTTTATAATGATTTCATCATTAAATTAAGAATAAGAGGAAGGCAAATTTCTTCTGTTTATTTCCAAATCTAGTTATATAACTAGACATAAAATAAAAGTTACTATGTATACAAAGGTTTCTTCCAATGTTTAGATTCTAAACTTTAGAATAAGGCAGATCTACAAAGATACGTGACAACTGTTCGAGTTTCCTCTCTATGTTCATAGCTTTTCTTATTCATTGACGATGTGATATTCGAACCGACGAGTTACTGCGTTGTGGTCCGTCGCTGTTGAAATTTCACGAGAGGAAAGATGTTCGCCCTTCAGAATTTAGGTAGGAGAGCTCCGCAATTAGCGAAGCTTCAACACAGAACTGTTGTCAGCACACCACCCAGGGTTCGAATGCCCTTTGCAGTGAGTATTGCTTCCATTTTACGGAATTATGTAATAAGGTGCTGATAGAAACCGTACCTATCATATTAATAGAGTAACAGAAGCATTCACGGTGATTGATAGTCAACAGAACGTTCAGGAATTCTTTTTACAGAACTTTGATTCCTTTGATGACCGGACGAATGTTCCATAAAATTTGTTATCGAATGTCGTTTAATTAACCAAAGGGATCAACTCTTCGAGTATATATGAGGAGATCAAATAAATTATACAAGTTTAATAATTTGTAATTTACATTATAATATAATTTTACAGAAATCTGTGCTACCTTCTTCTGTCGAAGGTCAATCATCCAATTGATGTTTGTGTGAATAAATTTTTATGGTTTTAACATTTCAAATGCTCAGCTATAAAGAAATTAACCATGAAGAATAGATAAGTATGGAAGCAGATAAAATAGACTTTTAATTGTTCAAGCCTTCTATTTCATTATATAGCGACTAAGCATAGTCATTGTGAAAATTACTAATGTACTGCTTGATAGTTTAGTACAAGATCTTCAACGTTCAAAAACTCATGCAAAGTATAAAAATATTACAGTGCCTTGTAGCACTTTATCAAAGTAGAATATAAAATTAGTTATACCAAAACAATTATAGTTACCAAAGTAATTCAAATTACTTTGCGATATTAAATTAGAAAAACTATATTTCTGAATTATATAATTCTACATATAGTGTTTATGTGATTTTCAATGTATCTTTGTTTCTTAATGATAATTAAGATTATTTTTTCTGTTGCAGGAAAAGGTGATGTTCGGAGTCGCTTTGTACGTTGGAATTATGGCAGTACCGTTGTATATTTCAGTGAACATGAAGTATTACACTAATCGTGAAGCAATATACTTGAATTAAAATGTTTTTGTATTAGTTATATGAGTTATGGAGCAAACATTCTATACACCGAATGTAAATTTTAGATTGGAAATATACTGAGTTCCATGATACTAGTCATAGAAACTTTTTTAAACATTAGTTACCTGTAAATGTTATACATGTGAATGTATTGTTTGCGAATGAATGACTATTTCAAAATTAAACTTTATTTTTATTTTATGCACTTTGTGTAACTATTATACGGATGTTTGCAGTCTTACATTTATGATTGTACAAAAAGACATAGTACCATAAAATGTATCAGTTGTTATGAAAAACAAATACATGTAAAACAGCATTAAAGTAGTATGAAAATTTACATTTTAGTGATACGAAACTTCTTATAATAGTACGTTTATTTACTTTAATTTAATTATGCTAATGACAGCTTCTATGCTATGATTGTTAATAACAAACTAAAAAATTGTAAGAAAGTCTGCAATATTAGATACAAAAGTTTGCTTATACTTATACTATTTAATTTAAAAACGTATCGAGTTTCTGTACAAATGTTTCCATGCACGCTGTGCACGCGTTTCATTATTTTTTCTACTTGCACCGTTAAATTGCTAGATTTGCAAAAACTACGAACGCTCGGTTTAAGTTTATCTACAATGTTAACGAAACTAATTTACGTATATATTAATCTTACGCATTTGATAAATTTGATATTGACCACAGGTCTCAAGATTTACAATATCGTAAAACAATTTTTTAAGTTACCGTTGCTTGTATTTTTTATATTATTTCACAGATTTCCTAATTATGTAATGAAGACATTCGGAAGTTCTCGTCTGAAACAATCGATCGAAAAGATCATCAACTCTTTCCCTGTTGTCAAGAAATTTGAAAAGCTACTATATCTCCAGTACGTCTTTTATTAATCTTTGAGGCGATACATTTGGAAACTCGAAATGTACATATTTCAAGAATTCAGAAGCCATGGAACAACCGTTTATAGATCTTTAAGAGCTAAAATCAAAAGGGTGTTCCTCATACATAAAGGGTATCGTCTCAAAATATGTTCAATCCAACGCATTCAAAAGAACCAAGTATAATAAGCTCCATTTGCAATGTTCCTCTGCAATCTTTGATGTTTCAGCAATTACTACACCACGAAAAGCTACAAATGGAGAATAGAGAAGCTGGAGAGTAGTTCTACTAGGACAGTAGCTGCACTAAGAACACCTTGCAACAGGGAGAGAGATAAAGATACCTTTGCAGTACTTGCTTTTTGCATGGAAAAATTTACAACTAGGACGGATAGACAGACTAAACGAGTTTTCTTCGAGATAGGAGTCCAGGATTCCTTGGACCAGGTGTACTTTTATTTATTACTCAGTCGTCGAGAACGTGTCGTCTGTTATTACGCACGTGCCTGCGTCTTTTGAAGCACGTGGCGCAACATTTCTCCTGGACGATCGATGACACGTCGCACATTCGTCTGTACGTTAAGCACATCGAGGCTGGCACTATACTGTCCTTACACTCTGAAACAAACACGTGCATTTGATGTATAGTTAGAAGGAATTTCAGAGGGAAGAAGTTTTCCAGGGGTCACTGTAACCTGCTCCTTTTAACAAAGAACTTCAATTAGTATTTAATACAGAAAGAATAAAATTACAGTGCTTGTATGTGCATTGAAATCTCCATGACAATGAATTCTTCCAATAGTGGTGGAGACTAAAACATCTCGTGTTCCCGAATATATAGAATTATCTTCAATGAAAATACTATACTAGAAATCATCAAAATATGCCGCTCAGGCTTATGAAATCGCCCTGCAAAATGATACATGACTTATAAAAAGATTTGCTCCTAATGTAGTATGCTTTGTTCCACTTTCTCTTTCATTCATATATTCATTTTTGCACACATGAAAAGAAAATGACTCTGGGTGACCTAATTTGAATGTCTACTATAGTTATTAAGACAAATTATGTGTATTTCTAAAGTACAGTAGAACCTCTAGCCTCCGAATTATAATAGTAACAGGATGAGTTAATTGTACCTATGTTTCGCATAAAAATGATAATATTACTTTAGAATGTAAAATACACAGTGATATAAAATTAAGTGCACAGTATTACTAACGATACTTTCTGTTTATTTCGGACAATCGAAGTTCTACTGTACTCAAATTCTTTACAAACACACGAAGTAAGTAAGTATTTAGATAGAGCGAAAGAAGGCACAGCACCCATGCGAGCGTTGATATCGCTATGTCTTTCTGTAACGGTGATGTTGATAGGGCGGCGGGTGTTGTGTAATTACCGGATTTATCGCTTCCGCACTGTCGCCTGTGATAACAACGTCTGGTATCGATTGGTCTCCTCTCGGGGTTGCAATCGTTGGATAACAATTCAGTTACACGGTCACGGCATTCGACGTTCCTGCGTTTAACTCCGACCCTGATGTGGCAAGTCGCGTTGCAGGATCCCCATCTTCCTGTAAACACGCCCATAAATTTCGACATTTTACACTCCTGATATTTCCCGTGGAATGCTTGACACCGGAGAAACAAATTGTAAACAGCTTGGGTAAATCTGAACATTGTCGACGAATAAGAAAATGAACAGGAATATTGAAGTAACAAAAAGATGCAACGTGACTCTTGGACCTTTTCCGTAAATTATAAATAAAGAGGGTATATCTCTGTGTAGATCATTGCATGAAATATGTTAAATAATACTTACAATTACCCTTTACTGCACGAATTAGCATGCATGTTGCATAATATTTGTTTGTAAATTATTCAAATGTGCAATGCAAATTTATTCAAAATTTTAGAATAGAAAAATCAATATTTAACTGAATTTTTATCTTTTTTTTAGTGAGGCTATTTGTTGTACATAACAACGTAAATTGCCTTAATAGGTTTAACGGAACGTTTAGATTACATCTAACTTTATAGAAATATCGTTTTTATGCTCTTACAGTGACTCTACGTACGGTCAACTATTTTCAGGCGTACTGCAAGGACAAATCAAACTACAATAAATAAAAATCACGAAAAAGGTGTTTTCAATTCGAGACAACAAATTCTCATCAGACCTAATCAGAACTTACCAGTGACCCATCTGCCACCTTGACACAATTCAACAGAGGATGGCTTGGTCTCCAGGTTGCAGTCACCTGGATTCGAGCAACTGACCTTCCTGCTTCTCCTTCCACTCGAACAGTGACTCCATTTCGAGACTATCCACTTCGATTTAGTATTGTACATAGAATTGTCAGGGTTCTCGTCGACGACGTTGTCGAACTCCAGAATCTCCGTCTCTTCGGTGGTTAGACCATCAACGATCGTGATGCCGTCTTGATCATTTGAACTGACGTTGTAGAAAGAAGCGTCCTTGTTATTAGCGTAGACGATCAAAGGTACCTCGGTGGTGGATCCGCAAGGAGGTAGATTGGGACAGGGACTGACTTCTTCGGGTCTGACGTCCCTGTTACAGTCTCTGTCGGGTAGAGCCAGATCTGATCGATCGGGACCCACTCCTGAAGAAACGCACATCACTGAACGCTTCCGTAGGGCTCCTTCTCCACAGGTCACTGGACACATTTGCCAGGGTCCTATCCACCATCTGATTGCAAAGCAATATTTTCGTCTCCTTAGGCAGTCTTTGTGAATCTATCTCTTGTTAGGAATGTATACACAAAATTTAACTTAAAAATCTACTCAAGTGGGTGACTCATTTTGTATTAAACTGCATACAATAATAATCGAGGCTTCAAATCACTCTTGATTATTGCAACTTGGTATTTTAGGATCACATGAGGTCTTTATATTATTGCAAGCAGTTGGATACAATGTTACAAATTTTGTAACGTTTTGCTGACTGTACAGAGACTTGGTTGTTCTCAAGGTTATCCCAGGTCATTGTTCACCAGGTTCCTCGGTCTCTGATAAACTCGACATTTAATTTTTCAAGCAAAATGCAATCTATGTACTGAATGGCTCATCCCGTACATCGCATTGTAACTAAAGAACATGTTATATATAAAAAATTCAAGTGTATGTTATAAAATTTGATTTTCCAGTACATTTCTAGTATACCTTGAACATTCTTCCAGGCCTACAAGACATCTCGAAGACACTGGATGAAACTAATGACGAAATAATTTATTCCCCTTTCGTGGAAGTCTGTACAAACACAAAATTCTTACCTGGCTGGACAAGGATTTAGATTGCATTCCCTGAGAATGGATTCCGGCATCTCGATGTCTTCGCAGAAGTGATCTTCAACAACTCCACTCTTCTTCTCGTTGCACAACGCTCTGGACGTTTGAGTGCCTCCTCCACAGGTGGCCGTGCATAATGACCAATCGGAAAATACCCACGAATACTCCGGTGCTCGATCAGGCTCCTTCTTTGGCACCGTGTACTCGTACCGCAGCCCGAAATTGCGATAGGGTCCTCTGGAAATCAACTGAAGCGATGGGACAACGTTATTGAGAATGAGAACAAAAATTGGTTAGAGAAACGGCGAAGCGTGCAGTTGGTGAATTAACGACGAAAGATATAAGGAAGTGTGTTTTCGAACAGAGCAATGGCACGGTAATAAATTTCATAAATATGAAGGATACTAGCTAACCAGCCGCCTCTTACTGTGAACTTTGATCTCTGATTATTATTCGTTATCATTTAATAGTATTTATTTTATTATATGTATATGCTTTGGGATAAATAGTTATCTATTTTATTATATTTGTTATTAATTAAGGATCTTAAATTTTGTTCTATTACGATGCAGTTATCTTGAGACATCCTATACACTTCCGTGAAATTTGTTACTGTACCACAGTTTGTCTATGAATGCAAGTCTTACGATCGAAACGGAGAAATCTATACTTAGAAAGTATAGTTCGCAGAATGAATGTTGACGTTGGATACATACGTAGACAGCAATGTCCTCTTTGATGGGCCCTGGAATCCTGATCTTCTCCCTGTCACGATCCCTTTCGTACAGGGCTGGTGTTCCGGCAACCTCGTACTCCCCTGCTAGAGTGATCTGCCTGTCCGATCGAAATATATATCTTTAAGTTTTTCCCGCTTCATGATGTATTGCATTTAGAGTTTTTTAAGAACAGGATCATGTAAGTATCAAATAGATGGCAAAAAGTCCTTGGAAGGACGGGTGCATTATCTGATAAAGTACGTATCTTATATGTACAAACATTGTATCCTCAAGTTTTTATTTAATTTCGTCATGAATTTTCCTATGTAATTATTTTAAAGAGTATAAACTGTATAGAGAACTTTATTAAGTAAAAAATTACACTTTCCACAGATCTTGGTGTATTACGATTACTCACCGTTTCCCGTTGAGGAAGTATTTGTCAGAATTCGGCACCCCTATTCCGATGTAATTCTTGCTGTTACCGATTTCTTCGATTTTGATATTTCTCGATCCCGAGGGAACAACAACGACTTCTTTATACCCTGGACCATCGTTTTTATCATAAATTCCCCCTGTTGTTTCGCATTGCGTTCCATCGCCATGACAAATTCCGCAACGGTCCTCTGTGGCGTCTGAATCGACCGTCCAATCACAACCGACTTTCTATGGTGTTAGTCAAACAACGCAATTATCGTCGAATGTTTCATGAGTTTGAAGGAATATAATTTGAAAATTGACAGCGTTTCGGACTAACTCGACAGATTCCAGCGATGCACATGTCCCTGGTACCGACGTTACAGGGCGTCCCATCGAGGGCTGCCTCACCCCATGGAACGATGACGCTTTCCTCTGTGTCGGTGCAATACAATTCGCAAGGTTCCGCTTCAATTAACGACCACATCGATTATTACTCTAACAGCTTATTGTTATTCCTAAATGTTCATATAAATATAATTTTAGAACATCCTGTATGATTTAATACAGGTAAAGAGTACAACTGTGTCCCCTAAAAATTCAAAGCATCTTGACGTACGTTTTGTATGTTTTACGTAACATTGGTATCCTACGTAATTTCGAATATATTCCGCTTGAAAATCGTCCATAGTATCATTCACAATTGTTAAAATTAAGACGATAGAACTAAAAGAACTGTCAAAACAGGTAATATGTTAGAAAGCAATACTACTGAATGCAAATTAGACAATTTCTTCCTCAAACAGTTCAATGTTGACACTGACTTATCGGTTTATGCTAAAGAATATAAATATGGCCTTGCAGGTGACTCCAAATCAACATACGTACTACAGTTGATGTAAAACGAAAGTAGTTTTTCATGTACCTCTATCGCATGCAGTTTTTAGTGAAATTACTCTACTATTTTTTATTTTCTAGGACATAATACTCAGGCATTGATGGTTTAGAAAACTAAAACACAGGGAGTCAGTATGTCTGTCAATGAAAGGACCTAGTTTCATTAGGGTCTGAGGACAAAACGACAATGGAAAATTTAACAAATTACACAATTGCTCCATAAGAATACTTACTCTGATCAAAATAGGGAAGCCAGGTGTAATTCTTTCTTTTGTACTCCTTTCCATCGTAGGTGCTGCACTGAACAGCCCGGAAGCTGGGCGTGCCATCCGGACACGGCTGAGTGTTGCAGATTTTGTAACGTCGCCTCTCGCCTATGCAGAATTTCCCTCCGTGTGCTGGTTCCGGATGATCGCACTTCCGCTCGACGATCGAGACACCAGCACCGCAACTCCTCGAGCACTCGCTCCAAGAGCCCCATTCACCCCAACCGCCATCAATCTGTCGTGGCCTGTCCACTATCGGTACGCACTCCTGATTCTGACACCACTGCGACAGGTTTAAGATTCTCATCACAGCTACCCTACTCGATATTATTGTGGAGGATCAGCTTCAAGGACACAACTTCTTCAGCCTCACACTTTGAACAGTGAATGGGAGTTTTCAGGGCTTCGTCATCTGGTTTTTAGATATAAATCAAGGATTCTTGGACAAATTTTGTAAAAATGGTTTATTGGCAGTTTAGCTAGCTTCAGAGGTCCATCGATAAATTGGTATTGGTACTGTTACAGGTACTGCTATAGGTCTCGATATTGATATCAGGTATTGATTTTATACTGAGGAACCTCAATCAGTATTACTTGAGTGTGAAGTGTTCTTATCTTGGACATGTGATATTTAACAGAGTATACTTAGCAATTAAATTTATATTAGTACCATATGTTTCCCACAGTGTGTCCCTGGCGCAGCCGGGTGAAGCATAGTAGTGCAAGTACCATCCACGATACACCACAGTTTAGAGCAGATCTGTAAGGAACGTTGCGAAGTACTATTCACCAAGCCTCATCGAATCTCGTAATCGATTTACTTTTGTTCATCACCTCCTGCAAGGGAGAGCAGACTGATGCTTCCCTGACACCAAACTGAAGCCTACATTGGTGTTCAGCGTTGTACATTGCACCGGGTGGCAAATCTGGGTATGCATAATCATTGTCTGCTGGTTCGTCCTCCAGGCATTCACCTTTACCTTGACTGTAAGAATAGAACACTCTATTTCATCAAATTATCTCTTCAAATATTATTGAATCTTATGTATGTTAGGGTTAGAAGGTTTGACGTCCCATTTTTCTATTTTTAGCGTTGGGAGCAACGTTTATACAAGTCTGATCTAAAGTTTCAATTTCCTTTTGTGTATTTTCCAGTGTATGTAGCGTTCAGGTCTAGCAATACTACGAGATCAAATTTGTTAGACGTTAACGTGGATATTTTGAAGTACTTACTCCAGGAAATTGGTGATGTCTCTTCTGGAGCACCTGGACCAGGCGACTCCTATGGTGTCCACCTCGAACGTGGGCGTCATCACGTGCAAAGTATCGCCGTTCCGTTTGCTGCAGCCGATCTTCTCCGTGTCGTGGTACATCCCGAAGCTGGAATACAAACCGAGAAGGGGCATCGATCATTTTGTCGACTCGAACGAGGACATTCGAGCGGAACGAGTGCTCGCACGTGCTCGTTCGCGATACCATTCGCGGAGTACAGGGCGAACGCGATAACATGCACGAATTATCGGTTAATAAAAGCGAATACGTCGAATCAAATTCCTGGTTCGCTGGTCAACCGATTCGACTGTGATGGGAGCGAGCAATTTTTTGCTTTTATAGGATTGGACTGCATACTTGAATTCTTTTACTTGTCACAAAGAAAAGGAAATGTTTGTACAAAAGTATATTTTTCTCTTCAAAGATTCTTATGAATTTAGTATAGATGGAAAAATAGAGGATGCAGGACAATTTTTGTCTTGTAAAAATTTCAACATTTCCGTCCGGCAGATATATCACACTTTCAGCCTACCCGTTGTTTACAGAATTTTTAGGCAATTCTTGGAGAATTGTACAAACAATTAAATTAAATTGTTGAAGTCTGGGTGCTTTACTTTTTATATGTAAATTGATGAATTGATTTTTCCAGAATTATCCACTGATTTGATTAAAAAATTTTCAGTTTTTGAATTTTCATGAATTTATACACCTAATAAACCTGACGTTTGGTACTTGCCTTTAGTTCTTTGTTTACGCCATGTTTTTAGGACTCCTGTTCAAGCAATTCAGGTATACTTGCTCTCATCGCTGCATAGCTAGCAGTCTGAAGGGGGATCGTATAATTTCACTCACTTGTGTCCCAATTCATGGGTGATGGTGTGCGCCAGGGTGATTCCATTGTCTTCGTTAACGCTGCAACTGCGGTCCGGTTGGCACATACCGGCTACGTGGGCTACACCCAGGGTGCTGCACGGTGTGTTCGCCCTCGAACAGATGTCCTCTCGCGTTACCAGGATAGCCACGTCGTGGTGATTCGGATGCGAGTCGTCCACCGGGTTCAGTTTCTGTTGCCATTTGCAGAAATTGTATAACGTTCTGTCCGCGTTCACCGTGATGTCCAACCCTTGCTGAAAGACACGATTTAGTTTTGCCTGGTCGTCTCGGTGGTGATACGACTATTATAAATTATATAATTTAGTATGTGTAAAGAAATATAAGATATCTGGTATCTTTAAAAAAGAATCTTCTTTGTTCATGTGGATTGATCATGTTTTCCAAGGAGTCTAAGAATTGAAATCGTTGTCCTGCATAAGTTACTGTGTATACTAAGGTTCTGAAATTACGGGTGCCCAGTTTCTAGTGTATCTTGCAACTTTAGTTTAGAGTGTCTTTTACAACGTACAGCATTCAGTATAGAACAATGTTTAAAGGCTCCAGCGATTGGTCCAGAATTTAGACTACCTTCAGAATTTTAAACAGCCTGCTGGTTCGTATCGTTGTTCAAAATTCAGTGCGTTCACAACAAGCTCTAATATATCAACTTTCTGACAGACTGCCAGGGGCAATAGAAACGTCACGAGATCGCACGTACTTCCGCCTCGTCCTCCTCGACGAGAATAATCCTGACCACGACGACGTTGATGAAATTACCGATGGTGGGGTCCAGGTAGAGCGATGACACCATGTTCATGATGGTCAGCAGATACGTCTCGACGTCGCCGTCCTGATGAAAAGCCATCATCGTGGTGTCAGCGACAACGAGGGCCTCGACGTGACGCGGTCGACTGATCGATCTCTTGGAACGTTGCCATCGTTTCGTTTGATGGTGTTTCCTTCGACCCCGTCCTTGAACCTGGACCAGACCCGACTGCGTTTGCCACTCGAGCCTCGTCTCTGTCAATCGCCTCGGTTCTAGTTCAAATGAAAGGATCAACTGTACATCCATTCGAATCAACACACAGAATCAACGCTTTCGGTCTGACAGGAGGGGCTGACATTTTCAGATGAAACGAATGATGATTAAAAGGCGGATGTTAAAGTATTTTACCATAAATAAAACATGCAGTTTTGAAATCTGTAGAAGAGAGAACATTGATTTTGGAATCTGGCTTTTCTTATTTATACTGAGACATCAGAATAGTCTACAATTGGTACCCACATATTACTGGAACACCCTCCATGTTCAATAATAGCGAATTCGGTGGGAAAACCTGGTTGGTTTTGGAAATAAAGTTTGATCTTGGAGTTTCGATGCAAATTCTACCTTGTGCAGAGCCACAATCGAGACTCGACGGATGATTAATCGTTACAATACGCTACGATCAATCGTTTGTCGGATTTCGGTTATCGGACGCGCCAAACACGGCATTCTGTAATCTATAGTGATCTATGGTGCCGCGAAGGTATCGGAGAAGCAATAGCAAACGGAATTATACAATCCACAAATGCCATAGATCAACAATCACAGCACCATTTAAGTGATTTTTTGGGATTTGTATTATCTCAAAATGATTGGGACACAAATCCAATTTTTTTTATTACTTTTCAGTGGTAAATTTATTGTTAGAACAGTTTCTATAAAAAATTAAACAATTTAGATACTTCCTCTAAATCTTCAACCTCTTCTCCCAATTCATACTTTTCTCAAAATATAGAATTCTTTGTAAACTATCGATGAGAGTATCTATGGACATAAATAGAGTAATTTCATGTAGCATCTTCTCAATTGAGAGAATAATCTCAATTATTTAAAGTAATGATATTTTTATTTTCAACGGTTCATAATTTCCGAAGAATTCCAGTAGAAAAGGATTCGAAGCTGATCGAGAACAGTGGAACCTCGCGCCATCGATCCTCTCCTTTGATCGACCGTTCGAAATTGCAGGTTATCCATGAATCTACTCTGGATCTCGAAAGACCGGCGACTATAGTCGGTAGACACGTGAGAGACGTGTTCCACGTCGGTTCCTTTAATTTATGCAGATTGCTTGATCGCAGCCGTGCAATTAAGATTTCATTCGAGCCTTCCCTTTATAGATAGATCGGCCTGCTTGCCGAAATATATATTCATTGTGGTTAATTACGGGTTCGCGGCGAATTGGATTATCCTCCATCGACGTTACACCTATCGACCCTGTCGATCTTACCTCTATATCGAGTTCATCGCGATCGTTCAATTCGCTGAAACGCGAGCTTAATTACTTTCCGTCGAGAATTCCGCCGAAGATCTTCTGGTTCGTGAGTCGTTTCGAAATTCCTCGACCAAATCGAACCGACCAAAATTGGACCTAAAATAGAACCACCGTCGGTCACCTGACTATATACATCCTAAACATTTCCTATTTACTATGAAAATTTGTTGTGAGAACATCCATACCTCTGTCGATTATTTGTTTGCTAATGTTAGGAATATTTAGATGAAGTAACACAGTTCATCGAATTTGATTAGATGAAAATACTGGGATAAGAAGCTTTTGTTGTATTAAAATTTACAGAGTACCATGATCACGCTAATATCGTATTCTGTAGTCCTCTCAATGTTCAAATTCCACTGTGCAATATGAACGATCGTATCGTATCTATAATTGTGATGCAAGTAGAACAAGAAGAAAAGGGTCAGACAAACAGACCTTACTATAAAACAGAGTTTCTTTGCGTCTGAACGGTAGTCCATTAGAAGCCAGTTCATAAATTTTCAATGGCGAGCTGTGCGTACAATTTTTCTTGTGATTTCTCCGATTAGGTGCATTTACGAGCGTGAGGCCACGGGGTAATTGGATATGCGGCTGAAAAGAGCATGGGCGTGTCCACGTACAACCTTATCTTCTTATCAGGGAAATTGCTCTGCGATACGACAAACCTTACTCCATTTGATACTCCTTTTTTTCCCAGATCCCCTCGTTAATAACAGAGTCGCGTAATTAAAGAGTCCTAATTAAACGGCCCGATTTTTGTGATCCCCTATCCGCCGCGGCCGGTTTCATATCTTCCGAGTCACTTCTGGTTAGAATGAATTTGTTCTAATTGCGCGACACGCTTACAGCCTCGTAAAGTGTAATAATGGTAATAACGATGGCAAAATTTCTGCCGTCTTCGATTATTTGTTCCGGTACTGGTTTCTCGAGCTAAATTTTAACCCGGCCAATTTAGTTGCAATTTATTGTGCTGTGTTCGAACGAGATAAGCGTGTTAGCTTTAGTCAATTATATTAACTCCTTCATTATCGCGTTGGAATAAATGTGAATTGGAGAAACGTTCAAGCTTTGTAATGTAATTTCTCAAATATGATTGGAAGGAGGTCTCCATAATTTTAGTATCATAATCCATGCGTGGAATAACATCATTGTGTAAAATTATAGGACTGATCCCTCAAATAATTTTGAGTAATCACATTTCAAAGTTGAAATATTTTACTCATTCTAATTGGTTAAAGTAGCGAAATTTCTGGGACGTAATTTCCAATGATACTGCAAACTCTAAAATGTAATAAGAAAACCGAACGTAACATAAATTAATTTTAGCAAACAGCAATGCCACGCCCGTTCTTCCATATTCTGCAAGCGTTCCTCGTCGTTCGCTAATTACATCGATGTAAAGCAGAACGATACACAGAGAGTCGATACGAAAAATCCTCGTCGACGACGAGGTTGTAATTAATAGTCGAAAGGGTGGTTGGGAGAGGCAAGGTAGCTACGGCGAGAACGGACCGACACCTTCGTTTTCTTCGTTTTCAGGGTCTTGGGCCGAGCGTATTACAAGTATTTATACCGTCTACGCATATAATGTAATTTGACGCGACGCGATATCGAACGTGGGCGTGTTTCAGCCTCGTTTTGTCGGTTTGTCGTATTCAGAATCGAAAATAATTATTTATGAGCTTGCTGGAGCGTTGCTGAGTTCTTCTTGGTCCGTCGCTAATTATCTCGCCATTCGACTCATTCATCTTGATAGACAGGGTGTCTAATTTCAATCTACAAAATATTTCATATGACATAATGTGGTGTCAATAGTTTAACACGAACGCCACAGTGAAAACGGCCATACCTAATCAGACACGATATAATTTATTATTTTTTATATAAATCCTAAAGAAAAAAAAGATTTAAGTACTTTGTCGTCTTCTTCTGTTCCTACATTATTGTTTCAGTATGAAGTTTAGTCAGAATTTTGCAACAATCAATAATTATTTAATTAAATTAAATTCGAGGTGACGGTCACCAGTGACCGACGCGGCATTCAACGTGTTAATGGATACAAGCGCAGCGGAGATACAATGACCATCTTTATTTTTTTCTTCATATAGAAAAATGATAAATATTTTATATCAACCTAATACACTCGGGAGCAGAATTAAAGGATCACGAAATTTTCGTCGAAAAATTGTCGAGGTTTGCATTGTTATGGCTTCATGAATAAACATCATACAATAATCCGTCTCAGGTCATTTTGAAGGGTAAAGCCTCTACTTTCACCTTGTTAAGTTGATTTTCCTTGTAGATGCCTTTAGACTAGGAAGTGGGGCGATAAAGTGAAAACTGTTTCTTTTTCCAAAAATTTTACAAAATCAAACGATTCTACGGAGTTTAAAGAATTTTTTTCGCGAATCAAATCACCATGAATTTGAAGTATGAGACCTCCCCTTTGCAATGATCCCATAAAAATTGATGTGCGGTTTTTTCTCTCCGTTTTATTGCACTTTTAATGAAAAGTGCAAATACCCTTCGCTTTCTCAGGTCAAACAATATTTCGATCCTTGACCACCCACCAATGCGTCCGGGTCTCAATATCATCGAACATGTATGGGATAGTCTTGGGCGACGACTGCAAAGTTTGGAAAGACCTCCTATAACACTGAGGGATCGAGAGATACACTTCGACGGCTTTTAAACGATATCCCCCCGGCACTAATACGGCGATGCATCTACATATATGCAAGAACGATGTCAAGAAATAATAAAGCAACAAGGAGGCAATACTCGATTTTAGAGGCAGTAAACAAATCCACACGAGGTCCAAGTCCGACCATGCAATCTCCTGTTGGTGTACGTTGGGTTATTCTAATGCCGCCGGCACACTTTCCCTTAAAAGTGTAATAAAACGGCGACAAAAAATTGCACTTCAACGTTTATTGGGCCGCTGTAAAGGGGAGGCTCCAATCTTTAAATTCATGGTGATGTGATTCGTGAAAAAAATTTTTTAAACTCCGTAGAGATTTTGTAAAATATTCGGAAGAAGATACCGTCTTCACTTTACCGCCCCGTTTCCTAGTGTAAAAGCATCTACCACGAAAAGCAACTTAATGAGGTGAAAGTAGAGGCTTCGCCCTTTAAAATGATCTCAGGCGGTTTATTGTACGATGTTTCTTCAAGAAGTTATAGCAATTCAAAGATCGACAATTTTTCGGCGAAAATTTTGTGACTCTTTAATGTTGCTCCGGAGTGGATAACAAGATATAGTCCTAATCGTCAGCAGCCAGCTGTAGGTGACTAAAATACGAACTACTTCATTAGTCTGCGAAAGTGTCGAGTGTAAGACTCTGGAAGTGCACGTGGTCGGCAGAAATCGACAAATATCTTAACAATAGACCTATTTCTCTCTCAATTTGTCCTCTGAATCAAGCGAGCTCGCCTTCCGTACCTGGCTCTCAGAGAAGCAAAGCAGATATAGCAACAATGACCGAGTCAGTCTAAGTTTCCCTCGTTGTAACGTGCCAGGCTGGAGATCTCGTATCCCTGACACGACCGGACACGTCTCAGCTCTATAAAAATGGGACAGGCTAGAGAAGAAGAAGTCAGTTGGTTTCTCACCGCGCGTGCCACAGTTTCTCTCGAGTTTTCTCTTCTTTTTTCGTCGTCGTCTGGTGCGTGCGCCGATCTCGAGCTGCGGCTGTTCGGTGGATCTGCGGAACACGAGATGGGGTCTGGCAGCGGGGGAGTTCCGGTGCGTGGACCTGCCCTCGGCGCCGGCGTCTTCCTCCAGGCCAAGTCGTTCTTCTTCCGGGGACACGGCGACCGGTTCCAGCCAGAACTCCCCGTGTTCACCTCGAAGCATGCCCGCCTGAAACACGAAACCCGATCTCGCGTTACCTCTCATTGTTCCCCGTTCGCCGGCCAGACCACCGACTACAATGGAGAGACCGTCGCGTCGCAACCCGACCGACACTTTGTTCACGACCCCCTTCAACGGGCCGCGGCAAAGTTTCGTGAATCGCTGGGACATTATCCATGTTGAGACAGTCAATGAGAGGTTAAATAAATTGTTACTCAAGTTTCAAACGATGTCTTTTAGTCACTGTAACTTCATTATCACAAGCATACGTTACAATACTACGATTGAAACGTCACACAATTTGAAAACCAGTTTCAATTTGCTGTGGAGGTTGTTTAGGAATTGAAACACTGAACTTCGGGAGCTTGCTGAAAATTTGTTGAAATTGTTGCGTTTGGACGGAAGGTTTGAAAACTACGGACGACTAGGTGGAGACTTTTTTTTCGTGAAGTGATTTATATAGAGCACAGCGGGCGTGGACAGTCCCTGTTCGTGTGTATCTGTTTCTTCAAGGACGAATTTATTCCGATTGGGAGAAATGTTTCATTTGTTTCAAATATGTTTAGTCGATATGAATTCATAGGTGTTAGAAGAGAATGAATATGCACAATGATGGCTGTTTGGCGTTTTACTCTTTGTTCAACAAATTAAACCATTTTTTTCCAACTTCAACAAATTCGTCTGTGAAGAATTTAACACCTTCACAACCTCAAAAATTATATGTAGGTCACATTACTTTAGGCGCAAGTTGTCATTGAGTAAATAAATAATAAAGAATTATAACCTAGGTATATAAGAAACACGTTATACAATATTATAATTTGTCTAGGATCTGTAAGCAGTTCGATGATTCCAGTGCATTTCAATGTGCAGTATTAATGACAGACAAACGATCGAATCACAGTCAGAGGCCACGTGCCTTTAAGAAGAGATCATTGCTGGTAGATAACCGCAAACGGCTGTCGAAAGATGACCGATTGCCGTTCGCAGCCTGAAGGGGGAAGGATCGCGTGAAAAATGACGCGTTGAAAAACAGAAGGAAAAAAAGTTGTTAAACGATGTTCGAAATTTCATTCGGACAGATCGATAGGCCGGTCAAAGCTGCCGGTCGGCGTACGATAAAAGAGCAGCAGATAGAAAACAGCGATAGGGAGAGAGAGAAGGAGGAAAGGGCGGATTGAAATGAGAATTACATCGAAATCAGACGATGGGTGGTTCCCATCGATCGATTGCTCCTCGACGGTGAACGCTGAATGCTATCGATGATCGGGAATGATTAATGACCAGCCGTACCTAGAAACCTGGTAATCTGTAGCAGTATCGCAATCGATTTACATTGTACCGTTTCTCGTTTCGTATGGGTTGCACGACAATCTTATCATTTTTTCATTTTTTAACAACTCTGGAGTATAGTCGCCGCGAGAAAAATAAAAGAAAATATGCTCATTCGCGAGGATAGAAAATTTTCAAGGACAGTCATTTATTTCATTCACCCAAGGAGATTTCCGGTCTCATCAATTTCTAAAACTGCTTAGAAACTCTCGAGTACAGTCATTTAAAAAAAATTGATTTATTACATGGGGCTATCTTATTAAAAGCACTACGTTTTATTAAGTATTTTACAGTTTCACAGCACAGGAGTAACTTAACAATTTACATAACACACGTTACAGTACTCAGATATATCATCAAACGCCCGTATTATCATCGAAAATGTTAGCACACGGCGAACGTATTTCTTCGAAAGTCTCAGGGCTGAAAGTAGTAAGGTATGAAGTTGTAACATCTTACCCTGTATTTAAAATATCTCATTCTCAACCCAACGAAACATCGAACAGTAGAAAATGTCCGCAGTCGGATACACGTTCGATCGGCTACCAGTTTCATCCCGCCCAGTAATTTATACGGCGAGAAGACCAGAAACTCGAATTTCAACGGGATAAAACCGTGTAAAAATAGTCGGGAGGGTAATCCTTGACTCGAAAGGGGAGAAATAGGGACGAAGGGCGTGAAATACAAGCCGAGCTGCTTTCGAGTCTGACCGTGAAAAATCACGGCGCCATGCTCGACAAAGGTGCACCCGAAGAAGGGGCAACGTCGAAGGACCAGAAAGTGAAGAAGGTCTGAGCGTGATTCAGCGCTGCATGGGGCCTCACTTTCCTCTCTCTCTCTCTCTCTCTTCATCTTTATCTTTTTCTCTGTTCACCGTAGAATCCCCTTTTTTGCAAGGTTTCTTTTCATCGTGAGCTGAAACGCCAATCGACTGTATAAGGAGTGATTCGTTGGCTGCAACCGGGCCGTTGGACATTGTCGTCGACTCGAAAAATACATTTTTAAATGTATTTAATGTTAAAGTCAAGAATAATTTTTTTTTCTATTTTTCGTCGTCAGAATCCGTGGACTGCGGATGTTCATGCGACCTACGGGTTCATTTCGATGCCGATGAGAGTTTTGAGGCTTTCACAGCCCGTTTGTTATATGTAGCTGACACGGTAACTGCCTTAGTGAGAATAGTCATCGCTAGTCAGACACAACACTGACACGTTGAACGCCACAGTGAAAACGGCCATACCTAATCAGACACGATATAATTTACTATTCTTTATATAAATCGTAAAGAAACAAAAGATGTGAGTACTCAGTCGTATTCTTGTGTTCCTATATTATTGTTTCAGTATGAAAACTGCTGAGAATTTTGCGACAATCAATAATTGTTTAATTGAATTAAATTTGAGGTGTTGGTCACCGGTGACCGTCACGGCGTTCAACGTGTTAATTTCTCTTTTCTATACAAATCGTGAAGGAAAAAATGTTTAGCTCAGAATACAGTAAGAGTCTGTAATAAAAAGTCTGAGGTTTCCGGGTGTAAGCCGTGTACAAAAGGAAAGTACATATTTTTGAAGTATCAATGTTCACATTCCGGATCACTGATCTGCCAATCAGTTTTAAATTGGCCGGTTGGCCAAGAAAAAGTATAATCAGAGCATTCTAGTTCGCTCCGGCGCAAAGATACTCGTGTCAGATGGGTTTATAAATTCAAGGAGGCTGAATAAATCCGCGGGGAATCGAATGGAACCGGTCGAGCAAACAATGGGCTCAATTAACGAGAGAGGAATGATCCGCGAGGAGGCGTCGAAGCAATCAATTCCGCTGATAAGACATCGAAAGCTCGTTGCCTCCGCGATAAATCCGGATTACTCGAATCGGCCGTTAGAAAAAACGTTGAATCTTCGCGGGATAACGTTACAGTAAACATAATACTTTGCTGTTAACCGGTTCCACTTGGAAGTTTCTAGCTGCTCTGTGGATTTATGCGCCGGTCAATTTATGTAGATCCACGAAGACCAGTATCGAAAAAAGGGTCCGCGTTTACAATAAATTTCACGGCTAATGAAGTTCGATGCGCAAACGCTCGTGGCGGGGAAGATTTTGATGTACGAACTTGCTAACAAGATGATTGTAAAACGTTCCGGTCGCAGATGAAAATCTCTGGTTTTTCAATTATTCGCGATCGGAGCCGCGGCTTTGATCGATACGGCTGATCCGGCCGAGAACGAGATATGATAATAGGATACGCCTGAACGGGAGCAAGTGGGATGATGTGAGATATTCACCTAACAACTCATCTATATTCACCTTACAACTCACCTACTCGCCTTCCCTACGAACTTAATAATGTCTTTTGTGTCGCTCGCAATGAGCTTCTAATCGGGAGATCTCGTTTGTTGCGCGATGGAGTCGCACAGCGGAATTGAGGAACAGAAAGGTGATCTATCTTTTAGGTCTGAGCGGCTCTTTGAGTAAACCGAGTCCCCGAGAGAGTCCTGGGAAATTATCGATTCCTTTTACAGAGACGGCGTAGGCTCGTGGGGTAGTCGATTGACGAGAATTTGGCCATGTGCACCCTGAAGATATTTTGGGGGTCCTCATTCTAGGCTGTGTCACCTTCATTTTGCGGCAGTTCGTCCGAGACCTCGATACTTCTACTTCTTCTTTCTGTGCAACCCAGCATCGACCGCTGTCATCGCCCGCTTAAATAGTAAACAGTCGAATCATTCATAATATCTGGTTCGACGTTAAAGACGATCGAAAATTCTCGTAGATCATTTGGTCGCGGCGTTAAATAATGATCTCTCTGGTGGTTCGAGCAATGTCCAGGCAAATTAAGTAATTTCGTTCTGGCGAGGAGTTACTCTACCCGGCGAATGGAAATGGATGAGGACATTATCGATCCCGCGATCTATGGTCGTTCGTTATTTCGTGTCCGGCTGGTGCGTGACTCGCCACGGGAATTGAATGCATCCAATCACAGGCAACTATGTTCGAGTATTCCAGTTAAATATATTATGATGCTTCAGCCACACGTTTAATTGAGCTAGACTTATGTTTACAGTCTGCACACAAATTTGTCAATCATCGCTTATCCTTTCGCATCTTCAGGAAATTTCGTACTATCAAGATGTATCAAAAGTTCATTTAAGTATTGGTAGAGTACTCGGTGATCTCTTACAACTCTTCAGGGTTCTCAGAAACTCTAAGGAATTTTTCAATTATCATCCACCTTTTCGTATCTTCACAAAGTTTTATTGTATCAAGATTTATCAAAGGCTCATTTAAATACTGATGGAGCACTTGTAGATCTCTTAAAATTGTTCAGGGCCCTTAAAAATCCTGTACACCCATGCTCGAGTTCATTCTACGTAATTATTCTGTCTGGATTTATGCTCTCTAGGTCAGATAGGGTTTTTTCGTCGATTGCTTAGGTTTAAAACAGCATCGTACCTCACATTTTGATTCAATATTTCTTACAATATTCGATTACATTATAATTCATCACTGCTATTATTATTACACTAGGATAAATGTATCGTCTTGTCGTCCATTTCTATGATACGATTAATTCGGAGCATCGCCTGATAATTTATGGCAGGCCATGCGTTACCTCCCCGGCAAAACCGCTTCGTATCTGTCACACCTTCCTCTAATTGCTGCGAACACGCGAGAATCGTCTGCTAGGGAATCGATTCTGTTTCGAGGAATCTCAAGATTCGAGGAAAAAGTTGCCAGCTGACTCCGGAGCTGCGAGCTGTGCTCATCGGAATTGCAACAGTTTCATCTGAGAATTGATTTCTTACATGAATAACGAAGTGTTCGGTGTTAAAGACGTCCTACTATTTACAATTACTGTATTTTAGTTGTTTATGCGGTTTAATACGTTGAATGCCGCAGTGAAAAGAACCATATCTAGTCAAACATGACAACATTTAATCTTTCTAATATAAATATCAAAGGAAAAAAATGTTCGGGTATTCAGTCGCGTTTTTGTGTTTCTAAAGTAATGTTCCAATTTGAAAATTGCTCAGAATTGTGTTAAATTTAATAGTGTGGGATTCAAAAATATGACACAAACTATGAGTCGTGAGTTGAAATAATAAAACTAATATATATATTAAAATAATAAAAACAGCACAATATATATCTCCTCACAAACAGACTCCACGCAAAATTCTCCACGCAATACTCTCTACGCAATACTCTCCACGCAATACTCTCCACGCAATGCTCTCCACGCAACAACTCAAACGGTTCTCTTCTGCACTCTGACCTGGAGGTCCCAAAAATCTATATACTCACACACACACACACACACACACATTCCACACGCATTTCCACACCAGATTCATACAGAGGAGATGCATTCCCTGAAAGTCACACGATCCGTTCGATACTTGACTTCTGAGAACGCACGCACCTCTCACACCACGCATCCCATCAATCCTTCCACATTTTTCATTCATGCACCTACACAGTTCGCCTAACTAAACTGTCCTCGGGACTAAACAAGAAACTATCAAGCGCCGAATTTCTCCTCGCCTAAACGCTAGCACAAATACACATAAAAGCATCCACCAACTCCACAATAGCTATTATTATCTGACTGATGCCACCGCATTACGTGTTGGCGCCTGATCGGCAGCGAACGTGTTAACATGTTCAAGTGCACAAAACGTATGCGTGACACGAAATGTATTTTTTATTTAATTAATTTTATAAGTCTGCTCCTTTCTTATATTTTGATGCGTAAAATGGTGAAGGTGTCTCTACAGCAGTACTTTGGAGAAAGTGTGAAAGCGCGGAGCCACCTAACGCCAAAATGCAGAACTAATCGCTATGCAGATATTCCTATCCCGAAGAATTCTACATCGCATTAAAGCTCCATCGCATCAATGACTACAGGTGTTCAAGATTACTGAAGACTGTGATCTTTGAAAAACTACGCACAGGATAACCTCTATATCTCTTGAATTCAAATTAAATTATCTGTAATTATCAATACCAATGAATCTTTTCTCCTGAGAAGGTCTATAGATTGAATGTCTTGCACGAACCTTGATGAAATCGCAACCGACCGAATTCCAGCGATTCTACGTAAACGACAGCAGCCTAGAAGGAGAAACAACGCTCACCGTTGGACGACGCACGGTACGACAGAGAAAAAGTCCTCCCAGGAATCGGCTGATTCTGAATCGTTAATTACAAAGCGTGGACACCTTGAAGAGCTCGCGGCTGACCCAAATAACGATTCCACGTAATCGGCTGTGTTAATTAGCGTACGGTACGGTATGCCGAGGAAGAAGTGAAACGACAAAAGGAGACGGAAAGAATCGATCGAGGGACAGGCAAGCACGGTAGGTGGGATTAGCATAATGCTCGATCGCACGTTGGAAAGGCTCACGATTGTGGTTAGTTAATGGTCGCTGCAGCAGTCATTATTCTCGCTCCGCAATACGTTGCAGATCGTTGTGGCAACCTTTCCGTGCAACCTAGGCGGCTCGATCGCATATATAAATTATTATTGTCCGGCCAACGAGGTGTATCGATGGGCGGGCGCAATATTGTCATGCGTCGACGCCCATGTTTTGCGATTCAAAGTTCGCGCCTTCGACTTTTCCCGCCGTGCTCGTGCAGGGTGACCCGGTAACAATGGCACGCGTTAACATGAGTGACCGTTTTCGGTGTTTCCGTGTTGCTGTCGACACACGTGCAAGACATGACACACAATTTTTTCCGAAAGGTATGTATTTAACTAAAACAAAGATCCGTTCCACCAGCTTATACAGGGACGGGTCTTAGGTATCACGTATCGTTGTACGCAGTGATTCGGAACCCACGTCAAACTCTAGGTCCTCCGGCTAGGGATGGGATCAAGTTCAATATGTACTCACGAATCCAAGTCAATTTCAATACAAAAGTTTCATTCCATTAGATTCGAATACTACTCGTAAGAAGTGACGTTTTAGTTTATGTACAGTATTATCCGAGCTACTGTTGCATCGTCGCTATCTCCACCAGTTCGAAGAAAAGACAGTCTTCGATTGTTAAAAAAAAAATTAAAGATTACTTTAAACAATAAACTTTCTTAATATTAACCGTATGTAATTATTATGTAGTGTACATACATATTTGTTTTCTTATTCATATACAAGGATATATCTACATATGCATGTAATACATGTATGCATATTGTTACTTCAAAGCATTTCTTCAAAAACGAATTAATATTTTGCGTAATATACACTACATTTCAAATTACACCAGTACTACCTACTCTTGCATTTAATAAGTAATTTTAGGTTTAATTTCTATAACTATAAATTGGGTAAGTACATGCATTTTCATTATCCGAACTGTTCGATTATCCGAACAATTCGATTTTCCGAACCACCTTGGTCCCAATTGGTTCGGATAATTGACGCTCTACTGTATTTGGATTGTACTCGGATTGTACACGTTGGTTTCGAACCCCACGACGAGTACCTGTTGGTTTCGAGAATGTACTTGTAAATATTTTGTGGTTCGAAAGACTCGAATCTTTTAAAAGTAGTATTCACACCCTGAAAAACAAAAAACTACAGATATCATGTACATACGTACCATACAACGTACATGCACTACGATTTTGCTGAAATTAAATATTGTAAACAGAAAAGTATCGTAGATGAATCATGTGATATGATTTTCACAGAAAACAAATGATACAATTGTACAGAATAGAAAACTTGTGGTTAGAATACTCATAAATGGTTCGAACCCACTTGGTCAAGGTTCGATTATATTTCAAAGTTCCGCTTACATTTGTCAGTGTACTTATAAAAAGTTTGAACCTATCTCGACTAGGTTCGAGTCTACTCAAAAGTATTGCTTCTCTTTTTCAAAGTATTCATGAACTGTTCGTAACTATCTGGTCAGATTCGAACCTACTTATAATATACATATTTGGATCCCATCTCCACCGTCCGGCCAATCGACTGCTGACGATGCTGGGTTGCATGGAAAGAAGAAAAAGAAAATTTCTCGCTAGTATTTGCAAACGTTTAACCAACTCTGAAGCATCTGTGATCGTATCAGCTCTTCCGTGGCTCGTTTATTACTATTTGATCTTTCGCTTCGCGTCGCCTGAGTCACAGGGAAGAAATAAACACGACGTATCGGCGGGTAAACGGCGTGGATGCAACGCGGTCGATGATGCATTTGCGAACGGGTGTGTACGTGCAGGTATACGGTGACCTCGCGTGATTATGAAAATGCGTGCAAAACAAAGGAGCGGGACGAACGAGTCGCGAAGGTGACAAATCGAGACTATTGTTGCCGCGCGGCCGAGCTAACGTAATACGTTACAGCCTGTCGGCCGATCGAATTCAATTAGCTCTGACATTCGTTAGAGATCGTCGACAAATCGTCGCGACATACCTAAGCGATCGATGAACGACCCCGACGGAAGAAAGTTCACCGGGTGAACACACCTTCCGATCCTGACCTACACGATATACCTCAGCTCCTGATTACAGTATCAGGTCGTTTTATAATAAATGTAGGATTTTTATGTGAAACTTCGAATCGCGTTTAACCCTTAAAGCGCCATGCTCCTATCCACACGGCTGATGAGCTGAACACTGCCAGTGCTATGACCGTGTTTGCCCCTGTATCAAGGCTTTCGCAGGATACTATATGGTATGATCCCCAGGACGTCGCCATTCATTTTAGGACCTATGTAGATCAAGTATTTTTTCTTCTCTCGTGAGAGTATTACGTCCTATAAGACTGAGATCTTCAGCATGACATACTGATTGATACCAACAGTACATTCAGTAAATCGAGTAGAATTTCGTTCGACCACGAGAGTGTTGCGGAGGAACGTTAAGATCGATAACGAAGCGTTAGTTCATAAATTCGATTCAGCCAGGCTCTAGTTAGTTCGCAGTACCGGATCATAAATAATCCTGGTGTATGGACATCGGGAGAGTGTAAGCAGGATTTTTCCTTCATTACGCGGAAACGGGCGTGATTCGCGATCGATACACCGGCGTCGATAGATCGAGATCCCGTTGCTCCGCCTTGGAACGGTTTCTTCGAACCGTCGTGTCACGTTCCTGCGATGCTGAATGGATCCGATCGATATCGGTAAATCGATCGTTACTCAGCCGTTCGCGATCCTATCCTCGTCCTATCTGTTCTACCTGACAGGAAACGCGTGTTAACTAAAGAAACGAGTATTTGCGTTTCGTTTTCTGTTGGCCAGAAGGAATAAGTGCGCACTCGAAATACATCCGTAAGTGTTCTTGTGTTCGTCGAATAGATTTAATAATTTGATTCCTCCTAAAGTGGCACGGATTAATTTAATCACATAACATGTTGCAAAAGATTAACTAAAAAATGAAAATTTAAATACAAGATGAAAAAGTATCGGAGATAATTCCCGTTGGAGCAGAAATTGAAGTGCGGATTTACCCCAGAGTTGTTTGGTTAATAAAACAGTAGCTGTCCTATCAGCTGGCTGTGTCGCGGGAAGGAGAATCCAACGGGGAGATGAGATTTTTCGGGACGAGCCTGATGAAGCTGCAGAGACTTACGGACTCATTACCATAATTAATTACGTCGTCGATCAATCACGGTGACATTAAAAACGACATGCAACAGCGACGATTAAGAGTGATCGATACTGGTTCGCTCGAAACTAATCTCTAATGAACACGCGATCCAGCCTCATCGGAGAAAGAAAAAAAAACAGTTTTCTTGCGTACTCGTCTCTGTGGGTTTCTCACACGAAATTAAAAAGGCCTCGATCGCCAGGTGGCGGGAATACCTGATTTCTTAATAAGTAACTCAAAGAATATCGCTTATTATATTTCATATCGGAGTAGAAAAATACCGCATCTAGCCAGACACAGCAAAATGGGTTTTTATATTTATACAGGATGTCCCTCGAATCGTGGCCAACCAACTGGTAGGTGATTCTACATGGAAAAATAAGTCGACAAGAAAGAATCAATTTTTTTTTCATCTGAGGTTTCGTTTTTCAAAAATTGAGGACGAATATTTACCCAGTACATATGTACTCAATCGCGTGTCGACTTTATGAATCTCGCTATACACTTTTTTTTTATTCTTCCTTGTGTTCAGAAACATAATGGTGATCTCGATTGATGGTCTATCGTTCGTGCTGTTTTATTGACGGTATGAAGTAAAGAAGTAAATTTTTTTTATAAAAGACAAAATGTTTGCTATTACAATAATTTTGTTTAATTAATTCATAAATTGCTAAAAAAAATATTCGACTTCGATTTTCTAGAAAACGAAGCCTCGGACGAAAAAATGTTATTTTTCTTTTCGACTCATTTTTGCATGTAGAATCATCTCCCAGTCGATTGACCACGAGTTGAGGGACACCATGTGTATCGTTAAAGATATCAATTATCAATAATATAACCCATATAATAGTTATTCGATTGAATAGAATGGTCAAAAATTTTCTGAGGCTAGCAGAATGATTCATGGTCTCCTGCAAAAGCTTATTTCCAGCTCTGCTGTTCTCTTAATCAAATATGACGCCATAAAGGCTGGAAGTGAGTATCCTCAGGGCGTTTTCAAGGTGGATGGAACTGTTTGAGGCAGCAGAGAATAGGTCTGAATAACGTCAGAGCAAATAGAGGGGGGGACGAAAGAGAGTAGAGGAAGGGAGCAGGGATCTCGATGATGATAAATGCTTCCTGCAGAGGAACGTGATTTATACCGTCATTAGAATAGTCGCCACGAACCTCCCGTGTGGGTGGCATATAATGATCGCTACCACGTTCCTATGCACGTTCTCTCAGCCGCCATTCGATGCTGTGGCTTCACAAAAAAGGCTTCCGTTGCTCCGTGATTGCGACGCCCATAAACACTGCATTGGCTGCTTATTATCTCGCCCTCCCGTCGTGTTCAAACTATTCTAACCTCGCTCCTCATAATTCTACTTTAATGCAGTAGACTGCTAGAATACTGGGTCTAACGTAGACCCAACCCTGCTTTACCCTCATGGACGATTTACCTTGGTATACCAGAGGCAGGGGAGACGTGGAAAGTTTTTAGCAAAACGTTTGTAATCGTACATTTATAAGACATATATTTCTGATTTCTACTTATGAAAACCCCCAGGACACCTTGTGTACAAGGAACTGTACAATCCCGAAACGATCGTTCGCGAGGCCAATTTAATATTCCTCGAGAAACGTGTGATCGGTTCACCCCGAAGCGAAAATCGCTGGGAGGCTGTCGAACGGGAAATTGAATTACGACGAGGACGGTGGTAAAAGAAGCGGTTAGGCGAATGGACAGTATAATTATTTACGAGTATGTGGTGATGGTGATGGTGGTGGTGGTGGCGGTGGTGGAGATGGTGGCGGTAGCGAAAGGTTAGGAGGCGTGAATACGGTTCGTGTAGACGCATGCACGCGCACGCAATTTGATTCAATGTTCACATGTTCAGCTGTAGGGGAACAGGTTCCAGAGAGAGTACGCGCCGACCAGGATCTGGTTAACATATAATTATCAGTAATAGGTAATCAGAGGAGAACTGCCCCTCCATCCAATTAATGCGTATCTATTTCGTCGGATCTACACGGACCATGGGTGGTCCTTATTACTTTCGGCAATTTGCCTTTTAATCAACCGCCTTGCACTTTGCTTCTGCTTTCGGTCGAACGGTCTCTTCTTTGTCGAAACATTTACGATGAATGAGCAGAGATCAAATGCAGATGCTTATTAGAATGCAAGTGTCATCATTGTTGCGTCTCTATTATAGAAATTTTACGTACACCCCTGTACATAAGTCACCGGGCACTTGCTCATTTTTAGCAATATGATTATTTGCACGCGGATACAATATATTGGCTTGATTTTATTATTTCATGTTCTTATATTTCTATCTATTTTACGTTAATATAATACCTGAACATGATATTAATAAAATGCACGTATAATTTAAATAAATATTTGAAAGTACAAGACTGCGCGTGTAGTATGTTTCTAATGCATATCTAACTCGGTCAGACGATAATCTTTACACACTTTTCGTTTGTTTTGGAAGTTTTGCCCAAAGTCAAAGAAAAACTTATGGAAAAAGTTCGAAGCAGCTTGGAAAGAAATTAGTTCTGAAATATTATAACTTTTGATCGAAAGAATGCAGCTATTAGTTCAACTGGTTGTACAAGATTAATTACTTATCTTTGGTATGATTTTCAATATATGATTCAAAGTACACATTCTCTACATTATAAACAATTAATAGGAACTAACTTTATTTCATAATGTAGATTATTTCGTACTGTAAAATCGTTCACCTTCTAATTTTACTAATTGTAAATGTCCAGTGACTTATGGACGGGAGTGCACGTGTAACGGGTAATTTGCAAAGAACTGTATATTTGTCACATATAAGTGACACGTGGTAGCGAACGTGTTAAATTGTATACGATCTTTGGCCTGTGCTACTGTAAGTCTCCTCCCTCTGTAAAGACACCATCAGCATAAAATGAAACTTTAAAAAAATAATCTCCACTGATGAGAGCAACGAATCCGTTAGGAATCTTTGCGAATTTTCTTTCGTGGAAAAAATACTTTCGCATTTTCTCGAGAGAAACGAACGGGCTTGCTCATGCAAGGCGTCATTTGTTCAGAAAAGATGCATCAGACGGGAGGATGCATGTCCGGGCTGCATTTCGCGGTCGTCGTGACCGAGGCTGTCCTATCGAGGTTCGCGATCGTTCCTGGAAATTTAATAGACACGTTTGCATCCCCGATTCCAGGACGACGATACCAACCTGGCGTCGAGGACTTCGTGCACGTTCAGATAAAGAAGCCACACCTTTCGGTATCCCGTAGCCCCGTGTTCCGCCACCTCCGTTTCATCCTTTCTGTTTGTTATTTTCGTGCCGAACGAATCGCCGTTCGTATTTCTTCGCCGAATGCGATAAGATTCGCGTGTCGGCTTCATTATACTTGATAACAACGCACCGTGACACCTTTGTTCTCGACTTTTAGACCGATACACCGAATTTGTTCACGGCTTCCTGCCCTGTGATCGTTGTTCAGAATAATTAGAGATTCACGCGTTTGAAAAAAGTTATTTTGAATTTATAGCGTTCGATGAATCGAGTGACAATGCTGGCTTAATGCACCTTTTTGTTCGACAAAATTAAAACTGCCATATTAACACTTCGACTGCCATGGCACTCATATGTGGGTGATACTTAAATCAAATCATTATTTATTTGAGCATGTATAGCATAATAAATATGTATAATAAAATCTAACAGAATCAGTGGAAAATTATGAAAGTCATTAATATTATTGATGAAAGTAAGGTAGAATTTGAAGTTATATTCAGTTTGTATAGAAGAGAGCTTTAGAAAGTTTGCCATTGTCAGCTAATAAAACGTGGCAGACAAAGTGTTAATCGATCAGGTCAACAAAAAGCCGGTCCAGAAATGAATAAGAGTTTAAATTGCCAAATCAATCGACCGAATACCAAGGAACCTCTAACGTTCCGGCAGGAATAATGAAATTTCCCGCTCGATAACCGAGCACGAGTCCAATCGACGCGATAGAGGGTTTCGAAACGTCCCACGATCCACTGCTGAAGGTAACAAAGGGCTCGCTGTACAGCGTCTTGCTGCGAAAGGGTGGGTGTCAAATTCAATTCTAACTCACGTTAAGCGGTTAGAATCGAGGGCGTACCGGCGAATTAACCCGCCAGATAATCCCATTACCATGGAAGCCCAAAATTACTGAACATTACGTATCGACGCCAATTACACTCGCTCCCTATCGACCCACTACACATCTACATGCAGACACGCAGATACACGTACACGCGACCAGAAACGATTACTTCATTTGCATGTCACGTAAATACGCGGATCTGCGACGCGGTCAACCTGGATTCTCGATTACGAAAATCGCACACCGTGTCGATACGTCGAAAATTACTCCCTAGCAGAACACTGTGCCGTGCATCGATCAATGGACTCGATGAGGATCATGCCGCTTATTATCGATCGTTAAACGGTCACTCGAATGGCTGCGTATGATCGTAATTTTACAAATGAGAGCTTCACTCGACCATTCTGGAAATATTTTATTCGTTTCTTCAACGATGCGAAATATGATGTCAAAAATAGATTGTCACGAATCAGTCATGCTGTACTCTGCACTCCCGATCTGCTTTCCGCACAACAATACACATTCCACTCATTTTGGGTTTGTGTCAAATAAATCCGACAGACACCAGTGTACTGCTGTCACTAGGTGTACGTCTGAACAATTGTTTCGAGTCCTACAACGGTGAATTAAACGACCAAAACTATGATTTTTCATCTATGAAATTATCAATCTGTCCTCCACTGGTGCGGTGTTGATTCGAAGAATATTCAAGTGGCTGGATTCCTCCGAAGACTCTTGACTAAATTCTAACATTCAGAGCGTTTGAAAAAATTCCAAAGGTGTTTCAGCACGGAGAGAGAGAAGAAAGAAGAACAATAGCTAGAATTCGCCAGAAGCTGTTACGATCGCAAAGAGATAGGCGTGTGCGTTCGCAGGTGCGCCGTCATAAATCTGTCAAGCCGTGGCAAATTAAATCATTATCTGGAAGCTGCCAGCAAATTGCACCGATGCATGCTTCGAGGCTCCTCCCTCTTCCATATCCGTTCTTCATTTTTTTTCTTTTATTCTCTCCCGCTTGTTCTTCTCCCTCTTCTATTGTTCATCGGCTTCTCCGCCGCCTCAGCCAGCTCCGACGCTGCTACCCGGATCGGTTAAATCAATGTCACTCTTCGAACTTCGCTTCATTTGGCTCTGTGTCGCTAATTTCAATGAGAAATCAATCTGATTTTCGATTTTGGTCTGTTCCGAAGAACATTGCGATCGTTTGGAAATCATTTTAATTACACAGTGTTTGTTCTTGAGTACACAGTGATGAAGGGATATTTAAAATGTTGGTAAAGAATGATACGTTCAAGGGATGCAGTTTGTTATTACTAGAAATTATAATTAATTTGATAGAATGATATGTAATATTCAATAGGGATAGGTAATGAATGAAGGGTGTGTGAGGTGGTACTGTAAGGTATACAGATGTTTGTTTTTGATGTAGCATCGAATTAGAAGAATCAGAGCGGTTTCTTACAGCGTAGAAGAAAGTTCAAGTGAAACAGCCATACAATATATCGGACGCAGCGAGGATTCCTTATTTTTCGACGATTCAGTCTACGTATCCATACCATTAACTCACGGACTATAACTACTTTTTCATAAAATTATTAATACACCGTCTGTTTAACTAATCAGAGTCTCTCAGTATGTTTCTATTGTTTCATAAACTTTTATCGTAAACGCCGTTTAGGTGAACATCTTCTGGTTGAAACGTCAATAACTTTCAGATATATGTTTCTTCAAAACCAATGTTTCTTCTGTATTTTGCAATCACCGAAAGTGGAATTATTGTAACGTACTCTGATGTAAAGAATTTTCCATTTAGGATTGTATTAAAGAAAACTGAGAAACTGTTGTTTACGAACAACCTTCTGCTTTAATACGCAACTTCTGGCAGTCGCAGTATACAAAAGAAGTTGAAAAAATCTTCGAGTAAAATTGAGAAAATGTAGAGAAAAAAAAGTAAAACTCACCAAACCGTCGCAGGCGGATAAGGCAACTTGCGAGTTCGGGTGACCTTGAATGACTCCTCTGTAATGGCACTTGCTCGATCGATTTTTGGGCCCGACACGTAGGTGTAAGTCCCGTTTTCGCCTCTCGACCACCATTCCAGGCCCGATGAAGTTGTCCACAGCTTTCAGCTCGATGTGATACTCATTACCGGCCACGGACAATCGATAGTGAACCACTGAACCATCCTCGTTGTGGTGGTGCGTCACGTTATGAGAGATTAGCTCGCCTCGGTGGGTCACTTTCCGTGGTATCACGATCTCGTGTCCGCGGACGTGTTTCTCCGACGTGTACACGCCTGTAACGAAAACCGTTCGCCTAAGTTTTAAATATTTTTTAGTCCTGAACGATCGTACTTGTCTGAGATGGCAATAAAGAGTTTAGAAACTTCTATACGTGATTGAAAACTAATTGAGGATATTATGTCAACATAATACTATTAACGTTTCAACCATTGCAAGATCTGGTACCAAATGTTTTCACGTCTCTGCTAAAATAATAAACATGTCTATGGTAAAGTGCTTGTAAAATACCAGCAAGTGAAATAAAAGAAAATAAATGACTCGTTTGTATTTTACAGACACTTGCATATTTATTTCCCTCCTGTCAATCATAAATATGTTTCTTTATTTACTTGTTAGTTTCGTTGGAACGTGATCGTAACCTCAGAGAGCGAATATTTAAATTTTTCGAAAGGTTACCGTGATTTTGAAATAAGGCGCGTGTTGCATATGTAGCTGGTGTTAACTTCTCACGGAAAATCTTGAATAATGTTTAACCGTTCGCCGAGGCTACAATCTCTCATTAATTTTCATGTTCCTGTCAGACAGCCGCAGACACTGTAATTTATTTTTTATTTTGCTTGATAGAACTCATTATGGCGGCGAGTAGAATATATACACGTACAGAGTGGTGGACGGTGTTCATGGCGGATGGGTTTTTTTTTAAACGTTCCTTTGCAAAGTTTGATTTGATACTTATTATTTCTAATTATTACTTGTTGAGTTACCTAACCCTTTTCCTTGGTTTCTGCATATAGATTACGTTAAAATAGAAGAACTTGAGTGTCAGATTAAAAATCAATTTTTGACTCTTGATTTATTTTTTTTAATAAACAAACAATTATGCTGATCGATTCATAAAAGTCTCATATTGATAGGATGAAAATTAGGTGCACAATTTAAATTTATAATTGCATGTGATACAACAAATAGGTATAACGATTCAAGATAATACGTTAAATTAGTCATACAGTATCGCAGTGAAAACAGCCATGCTTGATCAGACGCGCCGTAATACCTCATGTTACCACGTTGACTGTCAAATATGAGTTAACTCGTGTTCAGCAGTCGACGTGTTAATTACACAATTACTAATTTTATTAGAATTTGGAATAGAATTAATATTGTAATCCAAATACAACGTCCAAACTGTGTATTTCAATAGTTACACTTTTTTCTTCATGTTCTGTGGTAGAAATTAGATATCGAACGTCTGACCAGGTATGGGAGTATCCACTGTGGCAGTGAACGTGTTAAGTATAAGGAATGAAGAAAAATAGTAATTATTTAATTAATTTAAATCAAATAGGTTGAATAGGTTCTTATTGACAGTTAAAAGGACTAATCTGATCTGCAATACAAAATAATTAAAAGTTACAAAATCAATTACTGTAATTGACAACAAACTACATAATAAAAAATAGGAAAAATATTCAACAATACTGACAGATAAAAGCGAGTAGTAAAATAACGGGGAGTAACGATAGAAGAATTTGCAAAGCGACCGCGAGCGGTGGTCGCGTTAGGGACAAAAGTAATTGATAACAATGCCGCGGTCGGCCATAATGTTCGAACGACAACAACACGGGGGCGATCGAACGACAGTTACACGCCGTAAAACTGTTCGTAATAACGTTTCGATTGATTTAATGGCGTCCAGCTTAGAAAGGTACCGCCGCGTGAAACAAAAGCAACCCGTAACTTTTTATCGCTCATGCCGATCCTTGAATCGATTCTTCTTTTTTTCTCGCTTGTTTTTTTTTCGACACTGACCTCGTCCACGTGTACAACGAGAATGTCTCGTGTAATTTGTCAACACGAGCGTCGGGCTATCGATAAATCTTGATCGAACGGACTGATAGATCGGGTCGAAGGACGAGACAAGTCGGAGAAGTTTGAAAAGCGCAACGACACGGGGAATTATAGCGTTCGTTGTCGCGTTCGATGTCGCAAACCGTTGGCAAATGTTGATGGATAGCGTTGTTCAGACACGATTTGCAATCGTATGGTTGTTGCAAAAATCATTTTCTACGCAGCTTGGACGCATTAGGGTGTAACGGGTGTTCTTGAAACGTTGCGGCTAAGTTCACAGACTGATAGGAGTTAATGATAATGTAAATGCACGAGGATCGAGGTACGACCAGGAAGTATCTTCGACGTTTCTCGAATACTCTGCAAAATTTGTACATATAACTTAAGAACACCCTAAATTTCATTCTACGACAAACACTACACAAAATGTGAACCATTCTCTAAAATTTACAGTGCGGTTTGCTATCCTTCAAAGAAGGAAAGTTCAACAGCATAAAATTCACATAACTGTCGGCAACTTTGAGCGTGGCTCTGATAAAAACTAGCCAATAAATGGTACCGGCTATGAATTTCCGCGGCCTGGTCTCGTTATATGTGAAACGGCAGTTCGTTCGAATTCACGAGATCGTAAATGCGGAGAATTACGAGAAGGACGGTGTCGATCGATCGTTTACTATTGTCGACGGTGATCTAACGCCTAATAGAATAATTGTGGTTAGCCTGCGAACGGAAAGAAAAGGAATGCAGCCACGGTTCACCCATGGTAATATGTCTTCATGTACAACCGACCTGACAGTTGAACGTCGCTGCGATCTAATCTGCATACAGAGATCGAATATCGTCTTCAATGAAACGTTCCAGATTTTTCCTTCTAACAAATTATTTAGCCACGTTTCATTCTGTACTCTTTTTTCCTACTAGAGGGTGTCCATACTCTTGTCTAATATTACACTATAGAACTTCCATTACTTTTTAGACTCATACCAGACCCGAATTAGGTCTTGATAAATACAGTTTCCTACTTTCCTTATCTTACAGACAAATGTGTTGATGTAACACATTTTTATATTTGCATATTCCTCCAGGTCAGCCTGTATAAAGGATGAGTCACGTATCTGAATACTGATTTCCTGACGAAATTGACAATGTAATGTGCTGTTTTGTTTTGTGTACTTGTGAAAAAACCGACAGAACGATGGATGGAGAATAAAAAAGTATTATACCGTGCTGCGCATAAACTGAACATCAGCGAAGACATCAGCGTGTCATCAGCGCTGCGTAATTAGGCGAACGGCAGACAAAGTTGCCTGGAGAAGAGCGCAGGTAGGGTTGGTAGCAAAGTGTCGAGGATCACGTACACGATTATTGCAGTAGGTAGAAGCTGTATGGGAGGTCCGTGTATTCATCCGAATCCCCACCTGTACTTAACCCCGACTAGCTCCAGGCGAACGCTGATTGGTTCGACCGCCATTTTTCCAACTTTAATGATAATAGGATAATGATGATTATACACCGTTCACCGAACGCACTACGTGTGTCCACCTCTCTTTTTCTTGCTCTCTCTTTCTCCCTTGAACCGCGAGAACCTGTATCGAGTGGCGTGGAAAGCGGCGAACCGCTCCGATCGATCGATCGATAGATCGATCGTTCATGATTTTTTCAAGTCAAGCTACCGCCGTGCCACCCGCGGTTCCAACTATCGACGTGGAAATCGAACCGTCGTAAATCCGTTTTTACGGGCGAGATCGATATCTTGATTAACTCGAAGGCCTTCAAGGTTGTCGATCCGATGCCCCTGGGGTATGTGGATTTCAAGAAAACGAGAATAGTCCTCGGATGTCTGATAATCCTGATGATAACGATCCGTGCGATCGAGATCTTCCGATGAACGTGAGACAGTTTGTTGCAGGAAATTTATCTACGTTCAAAGTTTCCAGGCTTACAGGGTTTACTACAGATAATACTGTTAGAATGTTGCAACACGGTTGTAAGCCGTGTCCAGAAGGAATAATACCGATAGAATACAATGTCAGAATGTTACAACACGAGTGTAAGAGGTGTCCAGAAGGAACTCTGACCGACAATAAGATTGGACAAATCCTAACGTTTCCCAACGATACTTATCCGCATCTCTCAATATCGGAAGAAGTGAATACGGAAAAAAAGAAATTTAGACAGCGAAGGACTAGAGATCAAAGCAAAATATTTAAACTAAAATTAATTTAACCCTCTATAACGCCATGCGACTTGGAAGTTACATATCTATGTATCTATATATTTTAAATTTTATTTCGTTTATGTATCACTATGTGCAGGTATATTCTACGACTATACAATCACCAAGGAGTCTGTTCGTTTATTATTATATTTACTTAAGTTTACATCCCGCGAAACAAACTTTGTCATTTACCTTTATTATTTATCTGATGTATCATTTTCGTCACATGCAAAAAAATTCCGGTTATAGAGGGTTAACTGATAATAGAAATTTAAAAAAGTACTTATGATTGTTAATTGTTAATCAGATTGAATGATCTTTTTCTGTAGATTCTAGGATTCTACGAAATACCATGTACTTGCATACATGTGGAGAAGTCTACATCAGAGACACTGGGAGGAATCTAGAGAAGTGTATTGTAATTAAAATTAGGTCATGTTCTAAACAAGATAAATCGATTAAATTGATCGAATTAGTCTTGAGATGATTTGATGACCAAAAAAAAATATGGCCCATGGGGGGATCGAACCCGCGACCTTCGCGTTATTAGCACGACGCTCTAACCAACTGAGCTAATGGGCCTTGCTGTTCTCACTAAAAATACACTAATCAAATAACGTGAATGAAAATAGTATTGTGTACCTGCAAATCGACGATAAATAAACATTTAGTATGTTAGAAGTAATGATGTATCACACACTCTTAGCAAATGATAATTTAAACACTTCAAATAGGGAACAAAAATTCAAAATAATGAAAATATTTCTGTGCACAAAAAAATAATATTGAACATATAAAAACGATGAAGAAAAACCGGATAATTTAAGCAGGTCCGCTGGCTTTTTCAAACATAATAATCCGGCTCCGCTCGTGTTGCGAAGTCGTTTCAATTCAGTGCCTAATGATCGATAGTGCAATCAGGTGCACGTGTAAATCGGTAAATCCGCCAGGAAAATCGAAACACGTCGACCGATCACGAACAACGAAATCCCCATTGGACGACACGTGCGCGCACGAGCTATGAAAATTCACCGACACGACTGATTCTTTCATTCGAGCCGAGATTTATACGATAATCCATGGTTCGCGAATAATTGGTCCGTCTTCGACACGCGTCATTAATTACGCTAGTTTGCATTTATCATTCGTCCACGGCTGTATATTACCGACGGAATTCGTACACGTCGGATATTTTGAATCCCGTTTCCGGTGGACTCGTTGCGAGCCGGAATAATTTCTGGTGTCGTTCGATCGATGGTCTGGCTTTAACCGTACAAACAGGCCGATCAGCCCCCAATATTAATGTACAGATGAAATTAACCGATAGATAGTGCAAATCGCTGGACGCTCGTTATCGCGAACCGATTTCACGCGGGCTAATCTTCCATCGATATTATGGAATTTCACTGATTTTCGATCCTCCTTTCTCTTGGAAATTCCATAGAATTCTCGAAAGTATAATAAAAGCGACGAAGAATTTTTTCGGGGATAATTTTGCGTTATATCGTGACTGATCGGAATAGTTCAACGATTAACACGTTGATTGAAACAGTGAAAATGGCCGTACCTGGTCAGACAAAACATAGATCATTTTCTTGAAGCTCTTGACTGTCGTAGGGACACCGATCGCCACATCTTGAATTTCGGGATCAGAAATAAATACCTTACAATTTTTCCAAAATGTTCCACAATACTGATAGTTTAACACTTTAACTGCCACACTGTACTGGTTTAAAATGGCAATCTTTCTAAACTTCTATATGAAGGGAATATAATCTCTAGTTAAAATGATTTTCATCAAGAATACTAGAAATGTTCACAATTTTTTTATTGGTGCTATTAAACCTTAGTAAATATCTATGAATAGATAAAATGATCAAATAAATAATGATTAAATCTAAGTGTCACCCACATACGAGTGACATGGCAGTCGAAGTGTTAATACTACTATAAGATACACACCTGTATGATAAAACAATATAACATCCATATAATATCAGGAGTGTCCGGTGACAAACACCTCCAATTTTATTTAATCAAGTAACTAGCAATTCTTGTTGTAAAATAAATTTTAGAGCAGGGGGTTAATGATCTCCAATGCTTGTTTCCCAATCAGAATACCTGAAAACACCAGATCACGAACTCATCTGTACATGATACAACACTGTCTGTCAGTTGCGGCGGGGGCCGGACAACAGAGGCGTGAAAGTGTGAAAACTAAATTCAGCCCGAAGGATTCACGGGAGCCTAGAGAGATTCCGGTTCCAGGAGTCAAAGTTATTACGCGTCCAGAGGATAGTTTATCGTCGATAGCTGGTATTACGGTGGAAACCAGTTCCAAGGAGTACGGATGAGTCAGATCGGGGGTCGGGCCCATCGCGTTGGTCCCGCAAAAATCCTCGGGCCCCATTAGCATATACCTACTTATCGAATTCATTAAGGTAGCCGCGATAGCTGCGGAAACACGCTCGCAAAACTCGATCCTCGAATCGATCCGGCCTGTTTTTTTAATAAGCCCCTCGCTTAGCCGGGACACGCTCATTTTCAGACGCTAATTGAACTTTTATGGTTATCTCGTTAGAGCACCGATTACGTCGGTCACTCTGCAATTTTGTTAGGCTCGGACGATCAGTCTGCACCAGAAATCATTGACCGCCATTTTCTTACCGAATAATTTCTCTATAGTTCTGCAGCACTATACACATATGCGTAGATAACACTCGAAGGGTTGAAAGCGAGTTCTGTGAGGAGTTGAATAGTAAACTTTATTGCACGAAATCGTTAAAATGTTGCAAGGTTGAGGGTTAACAGTTCTTTAATTTATTATAGTTCGTAAAAGTTCAACTAACGAAAGGTCCTCTGATAGTTAATCCTTTGAACTCTTAATTTTTTTTTAATTTTCTTTTCAAACCCTTCCTATTATTTTAAGTGTTTTACTTGAAATGTACTTCAAAAGACAGTTCGTTGATAGGAACCAATTAGGTATAAACAATCATGTACCTGAACACTTCAAGGATTTCTTTTGTTACAAAAAGGGGTCATATACATGTAATATTGCTTATCTATGTAAAAAAAAATATTGCGAAATATAATACATATATAAACTGGAAATTTAAAAATGTCGAATCTGACTCAACATAGCAGTGTTTGTGAATAAAATCGATGTCGAGTCACACTATACAAAGCAGTTCAAAGGGTTAAAGGATCTTTAGGGGCATATTGCACGTTTTAAATTAAGATATTATTTAACATTCATCATGACCCTTTCGCCTCTGAACTTATATATTGCCGTGCTGGAACGTAGAACCGGAAGCGCATGGATTCTGAATGATGATCGTGGTACGAGCAACCCCGAGCTTCCGCGTTCACGTAGAATGAATGTTAAAAAGTCTGCGCAACATTGTCTGACTTCAGCTGAACAACGCATGTCTGACATTTCTACAAATTTGACCTCCGTGTTTCAAAAGGAAATAGTAATATCGTAAGCCTAGGAAGAGTTCTGAAACAATATTTCTCTCATTTATGCTAGATTTTGTACAATTTATCGATAAAACGAATTCAACAGTTTTCTATACTGTCTTGTAGATAATAATTGAATTGGTGAGTTGAAGAACAGTACAAGTCCAAAAACCACATTCTGAGATATTTGAAAAAATAGCATCAGTTTTTGTGTATCATCAAAGCCAATAATTTTATAGTGCTGTTCCAATTTAAACACGGTTATGCTAACCCATATGAACGTTCATATATGTCTAACTATGGTTCAATTTTGTTCTTTAATTTTCAATAATTAAAAAAAAATCATTGCACTTGGACTGTTTTTCAACTCAAGTCACTATTTAGTTAGGAATTTTAAAAAATAATAGATTACTGAAGAGGACATTTATTAGCTTGCTTTAACCCTTCGAATTCCTAATTTTTTTTTATTTTCGTTTGAATAACTCCCTATTATTTTAAGTGTCTTATTTGAAATGTACTTCAAAACACAGTTGGTTGATGGGAACCAATTTAAACAATTTTTTTTACTGATTATATTGAAAATAGCATTGCAACTCTGCTGAGATCTGATATTTGTGGAATTTCTGATGTGTGGTAAAAAAAAAATATTGCGAAATATAATACATATTTAAACTAACAATTTAAAAATGTCGAGTGTGACTCGACATAGGAGTACCTGTGAATAAAATCGATGTCGAGTTACACTCGACGAAGGAGTTCAAAGGGTTGAACATAATTGAAGTAGAAATTATATTATGAAAACTGATTGTTAAACAGATTGTTGAAACAGTACAAATGTTGACACCATGACAGATACTGTTTTTACACTGATTAAGCTGAAGGAACTACCTAAACACGAGTATAAGGTATTTCTTGCACTGTTTTTGGTCTGAACATATACCTCTATACATTTTACATTTAGTTTTGAGATTGTTTGAAAATGGCTAATTTTGGACTTATGCTGTTCTTCAACTCATCGATTCAATTATTTTAAAGTGTATTTATTATGTACAGAGTAATTTTATTATTTTTTATTGATTTTATTGGGTACAGTAATGCGATTAAACGTACACTGAAATTTCGAATCTTCATATTAAACGTAACAAACGAGGAGCTTCAGACTCCTCCTGTCTATTTATGAGCTGTAAATTGCGCTTGTAAAGTTTGCGACACTATTTTCGAGGCGCTCTGTGTAGAGAATCCTGTAATCGTTCACAGTAAAGCAAGGGAACGTTCGTTGTCTCCTATTCAGACCACGTTTATGCCCCCGTACGGAGAACATAATTTACGGAAAATGATGTTCCATTAAGTCGTTGATTCGTAAACTTCGCGATACGCAATCTCGATGATCTCTTTGTCAGCGTTACGGGGAATTTATTCACCCGAAAATTTATACGAGTGAAATTTCCTTTTCTTTCAATAAATCTCTGCGAATAAACTGGTGGAAGAGCTCACAAACAAAGGAATATCGGTTTGCTGCAGAATTTTAAAAGAAGTGGATCTGCTAATAATATTGAAGATAATTAAAAAAAATAAACATACACGTGGCAATTGTCTTTTACATTATTCCAAGAAAATGAAAGAATATTTGGGAAATAAAGTAAAATCAGAAAATAAGAAGATATTATTGTGAAAATTCTTGGTTTTAATTGAAATATTTGTATACAGCGTCTTTTGTTATTCGAGTCTCAGACCTTCGGCGAATATTTTACTCATGATATCGATAAAATACAAGTTTTCATTACGAACTGAGCTAATGTAATTTCACGTACGACCTTGCTGACTATCTTTCAACATTTGGTAATGTTTCGTGACCCGTTTTAATTCGTACTCTTGATAACGGGCGCGCGCAGAAGATAATGATAAGAGGAGTGCCAAAATTCCTACCACAAAAGGAACAGATAAAACGAAACTATTATTTCTTGAATTCCGAGATATCTGGTTGAGCTATTATTTTTCTACATGATTTTGATGAAAACGTTCCGGTCTGATACAGATGAGTCCGGACATTCCAGAGACGAAGCGTTTCTTCGAATGAAATTGTGGTCCAGCAGGTTCGAATAAAGGAAACCATGCTCGCCTCTCCGGTGCAACAGATGGTTTCGCTTTTACGGGGAATTAGACGATTTCGATTAAACAAATCGCGCCTCAATGTTTGCGCCGGCTTGATCTCGTTCTCGTCGTTCAAGAAATTACATTAACGCTCACCCTAGAGGAATTTTATTTACCAAAATAATCTCTGGATTCTCCAGTCTCTATCTAAATATGAATATCTAAAAATTCAACAATTTATAATTGAATCGCTGAGTTAAATAACATTAGAAGTCCAAAAACCACATTTTGAGATATTTGAAAAAAAAGTGTTACTTTTTGTATATCAGCAATGCCATTGATTTTATAGTGCTGTTCCAATTTAAACACGGTTATGCTAACGCAGATGAATGTTCATATATGTCTAATTATGGTAAATCTTTGTTCATTAACGTTCAATAATTAAAATAAAACCATTGGACTTGTACTGTTTTTCAACTCAAGCCACTTCTTAGACAGGAAATTAAAAAATAACACAGTGGTAAAAAAAATATTTATTAACTTGCTTTAAACATAAATGAAGTAGAAACTATTCCATGAAAAGTGATTGTTAAACAAATTGTTGAAACAGTACACATCCATGACAGATACTGTTTTTACGCTCATTAAGCTGAAGGAACTACTGAAACAGGAGTATAAGGTATGTTCTGCACTGTTTTTGGTCTGAACATATACCTCTATACATTTTACATTTAGTTTTGAGATTGTTTGAAAATGGCTAATTTTGAACTTGTATTGTTCTTCAACTCATCGATTCAATTATGTTTCAACTAATAGCATGCTTCCCAGATTTACGAAATATTGAGAATTGAAACCATAGCAATGTACTATTGTAAAAACAAAGAAGTAAACACCGGCTCTTGACCGATCGGCGAAGTTAAGATACTTTGGACACGGTCAGCTCTGGGATGGGTGGGCGTCTTCAGCGGTTCCTGTGTTTCTATCGGTAAATAGTGGTTAGATACGTCATCTAAAACTCTAAATTCCCCGGCAGAATGGCTACAGTCGTCAAGAAACAAGGAAGTAATCAGCAATTTAGCGTCCCCAACAATCAGCAATTGACGTTCCCAGAAAAGATTCTACTTTCCAGTGAAACGAGGCGGAGCAGAGACTATTCTCCACCTAAATATAGTAGTAAAACGGTTAATAGCAACAGATGTAGCACGTAGAGAACGGAACGCAATGTGTGGAGGAGTTTTCCGGGTATTCGTGACAGTCGAGACCGGAATAGGGTTAGGTCAACCAGAGACAGCGATTAATCATGCTGAGGTACAACTCAATTATTCTCCGCGCCTTCAACGCGGCTCGTTTCGTCATTCAGGAGAACAAAATCATTTCTATTGTTTCACTAACAGTTTCAGAGTCCCGAAATTGGATCCCCTGAAAGCTCCAAGCACACGTTACTTTTTGGAAATTCATGAACATTTTGAAGATCGACCAAAACTTCCATTTCTTATAGACTAAATTGATATTCTGTTGTTCTCGATAAATATTGTAAATTCTAGGATAACTGTGAACATTTCCTTAGCTTGGAAATTTCTGCGAAACTGTTCAGTGGCCCTTCAAAACTTCACGTCTGAAGTGGATGTTCTGTTTTCAAAAAATTGTGAATCCTGTTCTAATTAAAATTTGGAAGATTTAATTTCAACTTTCAACATTGTTATAAAAATATAGCTTCGTTGAGCAGTCGATTGATAATTGCATCGTGAATTCACTGTGGTAAAGAATTTTTGAATAAACCAATGTAAAAGTTAACCCTCTATAGCGCTATATGACTTGGAAGTTGTGATGAAGTGACTTACCTATATATGTATATATCTATATTTTTAGAGTCTCATTTCGTTTATTTATCACTGTGTATCATTAAGTTCTACGACTATACTGCCACCAAGGAGTCTGTTCATTTGTTATTATGCTTATATTCTGCGATACAAACTTCATTATTCATGTTTATTATTTACCTGATGTATCATTTTCGTCATACACAAAAAAATTCCGGTCATAGAGGGTTAACGAAAAATTTGACAAAAATTTAAGGAATGCAAATTGCGAAATCACCCAACGAATACGAGCAGGATTCGATAATTTTTCTGTAAAGACAAGCCGGATCGCACGTGGGTGGCTACCGAGCACAATCTCGAGCTGTCTCGGTTCTCGTTCGTTTTTCATTAATTATCTTAGGCATTTTCGCAGATAGAATCGCACGGTCCGCCGACTCTCGGCACGCGAAAAAGCGGATATTTCGATTTGATGGATTTATGGGAATAACCACCGAGACCATTTCCAGTTAATACAAGAATATGATAATAATAATAAACGTTCTTATTTCACCCTGTGCCGATATATCGCTCGTAGATACGTCAAACATTTTTATATATTTATTTGTTCCCGTAAACATATTCGAGCTCAGTTTCGAAGTTTCTATCAGTAAATGTAGACATACATGTTATTAGTATTGTGTATAAATTTCGTTATCATTGTTTGAAAAGTCACTGAAATATGAATTTTTTATTTAGAACCAAGAATAAAAGTTTACTTCGTTATGAAATATTTCCACCCTCCAGATAGACTGGAATCTTCAGCTCCCTACTTCTTTTTATTCTCACATTCAAACCACGCGTGTTTATTCAACATCCCATTCAGCTTTTCCACCGACTATGAAAATATTACTATGAAAAGAACCTTCGCATTCGGATGAAAAATTCCGAACAACAGACATCTGCTTCCGTCAGGTAACAAAAAAAGATTTAGCTGTCCTTTTTCAGCGACTTCTTCGTGTAAACGGAGGTGCTTCGTATCCAGAACAACCCTTTCTTCCGTCATTATCGTGAATCTCCGTTATCAGGGAGGACGGAGTAAATTATGACGACCGGATGACGAATTGTTATCGCGGGGGCGGCTTGCAAGCAAACGCGTTGTCTTTGCTGCAAAACGCATCTATCTTTCGTCGGGCCAATAAATCGTCGGCATAACCGAGCGGCACTTACAGGGCGAGCTTGCATCTTATCTCGCTAGCCATTTTCACGCTACAAGAACGGCCGAGATATTCTTCGGGGGGATCGCTAACGTCCAACTCTAACCAACCCATTTGCTGTATTTTATCTAACTGCCGTTCGTTGCAAGCCTTCATCGCGATAAGCCCCTGCTTCTTCGGGTTCGCGACCTTCGACGTTACTAATTTTGCGGTTACCCATTAACTTTTATTACTCGATGAAACAGAAAAATTATAAGTGGTGATTTTTAAGTGTTCCATAGGTGGTACCAGTGAGTTCAATCTGAAGCTGGTTGGCGCAGGATTCGGTTAATTAATTAGGGACAGAATTTACACAGCTTGTAACCACTTATTATTTCAAATGGCAATAAATTGACTCACTATAAATTAAGAAGAGAAACTGCTAAATTTAGAAGAAAGCGGCCAAATATGGAATAGTATACCTAATATAGAATAGTGCCATTTTTGAAAATCTGACAAATGAATATTTGAAAACGGCTATAGGCTATCTCACTCACTCACTTTGGTACCGTACACATTGTGACTCGTCAATCGAGCTAATGTTAGTGATGTGGCAGGATCGTTTCGTTTTGCTGCTGTTTGAAAACTTTTGACGGTGCGAAAATTTGATGTGCTTTCGTATTTGTTATTATTTTACCATGCTTATTTGTTTTATTGTTGTTCTTAGCATATCTGCTTGTAATATTCGTAAGTATTTGTGAGCCGAGTACCGTGCTTTTAACTTTGTGAAATTCCAAATATGGACACTCAGTAGTGGTCAATGTTCCATACTTAGGTACCTATTCCATATTAGGTACAATTTATGTTTTTCTAATGTTAGTTCAATATTGAAAATTGTTCATAACGTTAGAAATGTAAGATTGCTCTTAAATTGAGCGTAAATATATGACTGAATACCCATAAAAATCTGTTATTTGTTGCAATTGATTTTGTAAGAATGACATTCGAAAAACAAAGTGGTTTTCCATATTTAGCCACTTTCCTCTATACACTGAAGTAGTATTAGAGTTCATTAGTCGTGTATTTGATAGTAAAAATCGACGCATTCGCAGCAGGTACCAATAGTTCAAATCCAAAGTTTCTTTGCCTCGTTTTCCTAAACTTCGAACATTTTGCGAGAAATCATAACAGAAAATGATACAGCGAATCGCACGGTTCGCGTTAGTTCCTCGAGCAGAAAGTTTGGCGTCCCGAAGGGACAGGGAAACGAGAAATTTCGTTGCAGTCACTTATCGAACGCGTAAACTAGTCGTCACCGGGTGGCCTTTTGCTCACCAGAGACACTAATTAAGGATTTCACGATTTCCCCCGGGTCATCTGCACGTGATATCTCGCGGTGAATAGTCGACAAGCTCGTCTTTCGTCAGAACAAACAGATACCGAAATTAATTCTCACATCAAAGATCAAATCTGTCTATTTTAATAACAAAGGAACTTGAATTTCTTTGCTTTAAATGGAAGTCTCAGGTCGGGTAAAGTTGTCCTAAGAGATTGATTATTAAAAAATAGAAAATGGGTAATTAGTAATTGTATGATTAAATTGAATGATCCGCCACAGTGGAATCTGCCATATCTGGTCAGGCACGATATACTGGTTTTCAAATCAATCGTACAGAAAGATCTTTAATTATTTCATCGTGTATTTTCTATTTTATGTCATTACTGTAATGATGGAGATACTTAGAACTTGATAAGGGTTAGTAGGTATTTAGTAGTTATTAATTAAACCCTCGACTGCCACAGTCAAACACACCATAACATCCTATCTTAAAAGTAAATCACGAATAAAATAAATATTTGATGATTTGATCATATAACTGTTACTTCACATTATTATTACTAGACTGCGGATGTTTATGTAAATACAATAGTTAGATTTCTATGTTAATGCAGCTAAATATATGACACTTCAACAAGACTGCACTCTATGAAATGTTCAAAATATGTCATTTTTATTTTGCTGAGTTATTAAATGTCCATCATAGACCAGTTTGGATATATTAAATTGCATAAACATCCGCAGTCTAATTATTACAATATTAATTCAAAATTTTATGAAAATCGGTAGATATTTAATGAAATTGAATTCCATGTCTTCCGGCAATGATTGTATTAAAGAACATTTATTCAGAATAGAACGAATATTGGAACACGAGTTATTTCGTTTGCAGTTTGTTTCTGACGATATATAGGAGGTGTATGATATAACTGGAATTATTATGATAAGGAAGAAGAGAGACAGTCGCCTCCGTGGCGCAATCGGCTAGCGCGTTCGGCTGTTAACCGAAAGGTTGGTGGTTCGAGCCCACCCGGGGGCGAATTTCTTTTTTTTCCACGTAACATTTTCATTCCATGTCAGATTCCCGTCCTCGTGTGCCGTCATGAAATCGTTAACAAACATATACGACCAACTAATACAACGAAGAAGATTCTATACACGAAAATTTGTGTTAACACGTTGAACGCCACAGTGAACACGGCCATACCTAGTCAGACACGATATAATTTACTAATTTTTATATAAATCGTAAAGAAAAGAAAGATTTGAGTACTCAGTCGTATTCTTCTGTTCCTACATTGTTGTTTCAATATGAAGTTTCCTCAGAATTTTGCGAGAAACAATCATTATTAAATTAAATTTGAGGTGTCGGTCACCGGTGACCGCCACGGCGTTCAACGTGGTAAAGTGTCCTTAATCTGACACACAGACAAGCAGGTGGTTTCTTGTAAAAGAATATCCACTCATTTATTTAAGCAATGGAAGTAGTAAATCAGAGATATTTAAATTTTAAACAATTGTTACATTGTTCCTACATATCTATTCGTAATTCAATTTGCTCCTTGTGCGCCACGGTAAAAACAGCCGCACTTAGACGCTATATAACTTAGTGTTTACAATACAAATCTTATAAGAAGAAATATTTGAGTATTCAATAGTATTTTTGTGTTCCTACAGTAACCTTGCATTGTAAAGTGTCCTCAGAATAATGAAATCATGTTTGAGGTACCCCCCATGGCAGTCAGTATTTTATCATTAAACAGCGGATCTTTATGCAATTTAGCATATTCAAGTTCCTGAAGAACGCACATTATAGAGTAAGCGAAACAAAAAATGTACCTTTAAACTTCTCAGCCCCAAAATGTAGTTCTGCCATAGTTGTGTTTCATTAGCTACACGGAAATAAAAAATACTGAAATCTAAAAATATATATTTGCATAAAACTCCGCAGTCTAGTTATCACTTATGTATTTAGCATTTAGTTTTACTTTTCATAACACTTCAAATAATCTTATTTGTAATAGATTATTATATGCAGATAAATGTAGAGTATATAATCAAAAATATAATTCTGATGGGGTTCCTTGTAAACACCGTCTGGTCATGGACCCTTTACTCTACTGCTTTCCTGCTCTGTGTCAGATTTTATATTTCCCATGCGACGTCTTCGTTATCGTATTTCCAATCGTTAGCACCGAAGCTATCAAAGATGACGAAACGAAGAATTGTCGGGAATTTCAAGCTGCGAAGTCAGAGCAACCCTATGCATAATATAAACTATAAGGAAATGGCGCCAGCTCGTAATTCAAGAGGAAGCCCACGATCTCTCGAAAAGGATCACTCCTGAGCCACTTTCGACTTTCATTCGCGTGGGTTTTATTCGTTGTTTCTGATGAACTCGAGCAACGACCCACGCTGAACACCATCTTCCTCTTGTCTTATCCCCAGTGGCTACGAATCGCTCGACCATCCTCCAACTTGTCCAAATAATTGTCGAAAACTTTATTACAGTGATTTCTTTCGATCGTGGGATTATTCAGTTTAGAGAGACTCTTTCAAACAATTCCGGACACTCAATAATTTAGGATAAATTGAACCACAAGTAGCTAAACTTATAGAAGTTTTTTACTTTCTTCAGCTTCTTCATCTGCAAAATTATGATTATGAAACGCCTTGATATTATAAACCATTAGCTCAGGTGCCGAAACAGTTTCAGTGAATATAAATTTTCCGAGTTTTAGGAAGTTTTCTGAATGTCCTGAACTTTCTGAATTTTCTAAATGTTTTAACCTGTTAGCTGTGTAGCCCTATTTTAAAAGTGTGTACCTACGTTGTGTCGCAAAAATGAAGAGATGACGAGTATACTCGTCAAACACAGAGTATATGCAGCTGTTGTAAAATTGAATTAAATTCTAACGAAATGGCAGTTGGTTTTTTGAAAAATGAACAATTTATGGTTCAAATTCACTGATATTATTGACAAAACTTAAACATTCATTATTCAAGAAAATTTTTTTGTCTTTTTCTAATTTCGTTCTTGTCTCAAAATATTCTAAAATGTCTGAAATTTACGAGTATGTTTTAGTTTTCACTCAAATTTAAATTTAAATAGTAAATGTTAATTACTTTTTTCGCATGACGAGTATACTCGTCATAACACAAACAACTGTCATTTCTTCATGACGAGTATACTCGTTATACGTATCTGACAGGTTAAAAGAATTAAATAAAGCTGGTTACAAACGGTTTCAATGATTTCACCGTTCATACCAGTGTGCATTCTCCGGCGTGAAAAAAATAAAGGTTTGCAATATTTTTAGGATGATTTTTGATAATTAAAGAAGTCTTAATGGCACTGTAACGATATCGCGGCGGAACGACTGGCAGCGTTATCACGATTCAACCAAATATTCGCTCGCGTTACGAGCAAACAGAGTGTGCTAATATTTACACTAATACTCCCGTGATCTCGTTTAACGTTTGCTCTGCACAGATACCGAACCAGAAATCTGACAACGTTACGACCTCATTTGAATATCATTCTCCTTCGAGTCTTTAAACTCTGCCTCGTCCCTCGTGTCCGCGCCTTTGTGTCACTGAAATTTAATCCTTTCCACCGAGTCGTTCAACGGGAAACGTGAGAAAACTCGAACGAAGCATTTAACACTTTGAGAACCGATGTGTCTTCTTCGAATTCATATCGTAACACTGAATCTTTACTTATTTTCCCATCAGCTCACGGATAAGCAACTATTTGTTCCAGATTCCTTGGAACCTGCATAAACTTGAAAATTGTGTAAACCACATTAAAATAAAAATCCTGTCCTACCTCGAAAATTGGACACTTTCTGTCATCGTCCTTGACCAAACATGCGACCGACGAAGAATTCAATCGAAAAATGATAGGAGCAGTTATGCTTCTGGAAAGGTGGGTTCGCGAACTTTGTGGGTACCTTGTGTTACGTAAGATCCACACAGGCAGACAGAGGGAGAGAGAAAGAGAGAAGGACAGAGTTGTCGGTGTATTTCTGAATGAAAATAAAGATAATGCTTCGTCATCGGTTTGCCCACGCGAATACGGCAGTCGCGGTTTCAGCGTTTTCGGATTTGCACGTTCTCCGCGTGTTGCCCACGCGGTTCCATTGCCTTTTATTTCCTGCCGCTTTCGCGTCTCATGTCCCGGCTTCAAAACAGTTTCGCCTCCTCGTCAGAGAGACAAGGAGAGAGAGAGAAAAAGCCGAGCGTGTTCCGTCTATTGACGGCGCTGCCCACGCGGCTCGCCCGCGCGCCTGCATTAATCGAACATCGTACGTGCAACAGCACAGGTGCGCGTCTCTCCCGTACACCTTTATTTCGTTATTCATACTTCAGCTTGCTCGAACGACCGTATTATCCTCCGTTTTCTCTATTAAAAGCTTCGAAACTGCACCGATACTGAGCGTTCCGGATCGATTTTCAGGTTTATTGAGGGATAACTCCTCGATTATTGCCCACTTTGGATGTTAACGGTCGCAGGAACTGTTTCGACCCTAGATATTTGAGATTAGCTGCAATGGATATGTTCTGCGGTCAGGTTTGTTTAACGTTGATCCTCTGATTACGCTCCACTTGCAATATTAAAAGTTTGGAGACTGTCCAGACATGGGACACTTATAATCAGTCTCTTTTGGATGTTAAGGCGAACCTCGAAGTTCTCGAAAATCTTCACTCCCTCTTCGTAAACCTTCGACCACGGGACACTGTAATCCAGAATCTTAAATTCGATCGGCTTAAGAAGTTCCGCGTCTCCTCGGCAATTCGAAAACTCGAGAAACTTTGGAAATTGAAAGTTTGCGATGTCCAGGACGCTTTTGAAATTTTAAACGCTCCATTCGTTACGTGTTCATCGATACTTCGGCGAACTTCGGAGAACGAAAACCGAATGGTGCTTCTGACTTTTGAGACCCACTATCTGACAGTTATTACTAAACTGCGAATCTTTATGCGATTGGACGTTTGCAAGTACATGAAACAAGTACATTCTATAAAATACACCTGGGACTCTTTTTACACGGTGGATGCGTATCATGTAAAAAAGTCGTGAAACAATTTATTTGCGCAAAGTATAAAACTTGTGTTAAACTAAAGCAAACAATAAATAAAGCAATTTACAATATAGAACTGCATTCGATAACAACATTTTATTCAACGAAGACATAAAAGAAAAGGTAATGTGTTAAGGAAAATCAGAAAAATATTTTTTTCAAAAAGCGACATTTTATTTATCGTCACTCTATTATATTAAACCGAACACGTTTTCTTATTACTGGAAAACAATTACTTTCGTCGTTCGAAATATACCGTGTAAAAATGAATAATGTAAAAAGAGTCCCAGGTGTACCTGTATAAAAACAGAAAATATTGCAAGCTTAAAATGTATAGTTGCAGAAACAGCCACTGTGTACATATTACACAGTTTGAGTTTTCTGAGCATAGGCTTTTGAGCATAAACGAGACTTGTTCGGTAGGCTGACAACGAGTATTCTGATGCATCGAAGGCAGGGCTGCCAACTTCCTCGGAGGTCTGGAGACACTATGACATTGAAGCCAGGCCCTTGACTATTTACAGTGGATTCCGCTTATTTGAACCACAGGTTAATCGAGGTTGCCGTTTATTTGGGACAAAGCTGAAAGAACAGAACCTAATCGAATAAATAACCCTAGCTTTCTTCACTTAATTGGGACAGCATGTCGCTTATTTGGGACAGATGACTGCAATGGATCGCATTGCTGTGTTGTGCTGTTCAAACATGTCGGGAACTGATAAAAAGAAACTGTTGGTTATTGGAAAAAGTGCAATGCCTCGATGTTTTAAAGGATTAAGAATGAACAGTCTACCGGTCGAGTACCACGCTAATAGGAAAGCATGGATGACTTCCGACATTTCTATGCAATGGTTAATGAGGTGGGATGTTGAATTATAGCGGAAATCAAGAAAAATTGTTTTAATTCTTGATAATTGTGCAGCACACCCTAAGTGTCCAGAGTGTTTAAAAAATATCGAACTAGAATTTTTGGGAGGACTTAAAGGACAACATGCGTATCCGGGGGCAGGCTATTAATGATATTGATGGTTATTGACAGAGAATGAAAATAGAAAGTTTAGCATGAAAAATATCTATAGGGTAAGTGCACCTAATATCGCCTACCAAATTTCAAGTAGTTCTCAAGTAATGGGTAAAAGATATTTTTATATCAAATCAGTCTCAAACAAAAGAGACATTATTTGTAACGTTGTCAATAAAACATGTCTCCTTATACATGTTTGGCTACAACTTCAGTCCGTTGCCTATCTCTGTCAACGCAGTTTTGTTCAAAATATTACGGGTAGGCAATATTACGGGTAGGCAATATTACGTGCTAGGCGATATTAGGGCACTTACCATATATATATATATTAGATATTTGGCTCTGATTTATTCTAAAAATATTTACATAAACACTTCATTGCTCTTTTAAGCTATATTTTGTTTTATATCATTTTAACTACTGTATTTATCTCTGCGGCACTTCGCATAATTAGGACAGCCGCTTAATCGGGCCAAAGGACGCTAGTCCCGGTGAGTCCCACATTACCGGAATCCACTGTATAAGGTCGCGTTTATCAGTGCGATGATGTACTCGAGTTTTGGAGGTTCGTGTTATGCGAACGGGAGGCAGGGTGTTCGGTTTGTCGAGTAAACGAAGAGATTCGAGGTGAACGGGGCCTGGTGATGGTGTGCGTGGAATCGCGTGCACCCACGCCGGTTATTCAGCGAACGAACGAGCGATTTTTCAACGGACTCGAACCATGAATGGGCGGCCGGTCTTCTTGCTCTTCGCAGACCGTTCCTTTTTTCGTCGATTTTGCCCGCGGATGCTTGGCGCCATCCCAGGGACACGCCACTTTTCTTCTTTCAGCCGACAAAAATCGACGTCTGCTTCCTTTGCACCGAAGGATTACCTTCGATCCAGTTTATCGATCTCTGCCAGAGATTTCGTGGACCGAGATTCCGGTCTACTAAAATATATTCCATTGAGCGGTTAAACATTGTATAGACCTCGGCAGTCTGAACGCTTCAAGTGTCCAGTTATGTACCATTATTTATTATTAATGAACAATCCAAAGGCGCCCAACATGGCTTTTTAAAATCAAACATGAACACATTTTGTCAGTCTAAAAACGTTTCGGTACTGCCACAAGCAGCTAATATATATTCACAGATATGTAAATGTGTATCATAACTGTGTATGGTAACTTTCGAAATGGATTTGATGGTCCAGTCATCAATTGCACCCAACATGGTCCACGTGTTCAAACAAATAGAAAAAGTGTCCATTGAAGAAATACGAATTGCCGCTTTCACTATCTTACATCAAAACATCTCAATTAACTTTAAAACAACCTGATCAAATTTAAAGGCGTCCTAAAATCAGCAAAAATATCAGGATGACCGTCGAATAATTGGTGGATCCTGGCGTGGAAAGAGGAAAATAAAATTCGAATTTGAGCTGAGAAGGTGGAACGAGGTGTAAACGGTGCTAATGCCTGGTTATTATAGTTGGAGGGAGTTAATAAGTCTGTAATAAGGGAAGGGGCCAGGGTTGTTTACGACGAAACGAACGGATTATGTCAGCCGACCGGAAACCGGACTTTCGACTAGCTCCTTCAGCCGAAGCAATTTTCTTCGATCAGGATAATTGCTCTCCTTAACAACAGGATAATTTCGAAACGCGGCTTCATTTTGCGCTGCTAATTCGACCCGTATTGTCTTCTCGCCCACAAAACGAATAAATATTTACGAGCTGCTCATTTGCCTCGTTCTTATCTACATTCAAAGGCTCTCGATTCTCCTTCCTGTCTAGAGACAAAATGGCGACGATCTCAGCCTGTGCAACCAAAAATTGCTCCGTGAAAAATTTCTGAAAAGTATTTTATCTTTTGAATATTACTTTTTCAACGAACTCCGTATATTAATACGTAGTCGAATAGTCTTTTGATGACAAACATTGCATTTAAATTTATTTTATGAACAATTAACACGTTGAACGCCACAGTGAAAACGGCCATACCCAATTAGACACTATATAATTTACTATTTTTTGTATAAATCGCAAAGAAAAAGAAGATTTGAGTACTCAGTCGTGTTTTTCTGTTCCTACAGCATTGTTTCAGTATGAAGTTTGCTCAGAATTTTGGGACTATCAATAATTATTTAATTAAATTAAATTTGAGGTGTCGGTCGCCGGTGTCCGCTACGGCATTCAACGTGTTAACTTTTAACAGATATCACATTGAAGATATTCTTTCCTTATTATTTACTACAATATAAGCGTAATATTTTTCAAATGTGGCGGAAGAAAATCGGTTCTCGCTATCGATATCGTTATCGAGATACAATACTTTTGTTCGAGTATCTCACGATCGGTTGGCTGTGCTTCTGAACAGTGTCGAATTACGATCTGGGCCCAAAAGGAGCTAAAAATGTCGCAGCGGGGCGATTTCGGTCCCTAGCGTCGTAAAATGGTAATGGCCGCTTATTTACGTCCATAGGGAAGCTTTAACGGACGTTTAAGACACCGGTTGATTTTTAATTATGTCGATAAATATTACGAGACGCGGTCAGGTCGGTAATCGATTGTCATCCGACAGACACCGGCATAAATACGTCGATTCTTCCTAGAGAATCTGCTGATCTTATCGAGTTATCGGCGCCGTCTGGCCGACGGCCAGTTCACATAATTTTTCGCCTCGCTCCTTTACGCACACGCCGAATCCGCGAAAATATATTCATTCCGCCAGATTCTTGACCCACTGACAACTTCCGGTTTTCCCTATTTTCAAAAACCGCTCGTCCGAAGTCCGTAGAAGAAATCTGCAAATTGGAGCTCCAGTGGTTTTGAAACGAATCTACTTGAAACGATACAATGTTCAATTGTTCATTCTGAACTACTGAATCCGACGAAGAAATTCATGAAACTCTTTTCTGCTGTACTTGGGGACATTTTGTGACAGTTCATTCAGTTGCTTCAGAAGGGCTTGCGTTATCGCTGTTTTAATAGAATTTATTTAGGTTACAATAATCAGAAGTTATCGAGAAATATCATTTTTTTGGGCTACAACAATCTGGCAGGAACATAAAATGTTGCTATGAGAAAATACCGACGATTTTTAATCGTGAAAAATTTGGAGGATCTAAACAACAATTTCGCACGATATTTTACGTTATAATGTATTGAAAAGTACTTTGATCAGCTCTTTTGAGTATTTATGCCCTGATAGTGGTGGAGTGTAATTGCATTTTCGTTTTACGATAGAAATTTCTTTTGAAACTCACCCCTGACGTTTGGACGATGAAGACGAATCTCGGGAACGACATGAACGACGACGATGAACGCTTGAAGCATCAATGGACAGCGCATGGTTGCTATGGAACCGGAAGTGAAGTTTACAGTATGTTCGACTAGCTTCCGGTCTTTAGGCTGTCACTCGTTGGCCTGCAACGGAAAAAATACTACAAGTCAGACATTTTACATGAGGATCTACGCCTTCAGAGTTATAAAGATAGTTGCATAATATGACTTTCAACCGTGACAATGCTAATACATACATACAAGGTATATTCGGGAATGACAGTAAAAAGTATTTCAAGAATGCTATATGAAAAAATGTATAAACCCGAACTAAGGAAGTCAGTTTTGTTAACCCTTTGAACTCCTAATTTTTTTTTAATTCTGTTTTCAATAACTCTATTATTTTAAGTGTTTTATTTGAAATGTACTTCAAAAGACAGTTGGTTGATAGGGACCAATTACATACAAACAATCATGTATGTGAACACTTCAAGGACTTTTTTTGTTACAAATAAGGGTCATATACATGTAATATTGCTTATCTAGGTAAAACAAATATTGCGAAATATAATACATATTTAAACTGGCAATTTAAAAATGTCGAGTGTGACTCAACATAAGGGTACCTGTGAATAAAATCGATGTCGAGTCACACTATACAAAGCAGTTCAAAGGGTTAAAGGATCTTTAAGGGCAAATTGTACGTTTTAAATTAAGATATTATTTATCATTCATCATGACCCTTTCGCCCCTGAACTTATATATTGCCGTGCTGGAACGTAGAACCGGAAGCGCATGGATTCTGAATGATGATCGTGTCACGAGCAACCCCGAGCTTCCGCGTTCATGTAGAATGAATGTTAAAAAGTCTGTGCAACATTGTCTGACTTCAGCTGAACAACGCATGTCTGACATTTCTACAAATCTGACCTCCGTGTTTTGAAAGGAAATAGTAATATCGTAAGCCTACGAAGAGTTCTGAAACAATATTTCTCTCATTTATGCTAGATTTTGTATAATTTTATCGATACAACGAATTCAACGGTTTTCTATACTGTCTTGTAGATAATAATTTAATTGGTGAGTTGAAGAACAGTACAAGTCCAAAAACCACATTATGAGATGTCTGAAAAAATAGTGTCACTTTTCGTGTATCATCAACAGCATTGATTTTATAGTGCTGTTCCAATTTAAACACGGTTATGCTAACGTAGATGATCGTTCATGTATGTCTAACTATGGTTAAACTTTGTTCATTCATTTTCAATAATTAAAATAAAACCATTGGACTTGCACTGTTCTTCAATGTCGAATCACACTCGACAAAGGAGTTTAAAGGGTTAATAAAGGTACATGTACATAACTGGTACGCCGATGTTTTAAGATTTCGATAATCTGCACAGTGGTTTCTCGTCGAATTTCACCGACATCTCGGAGAATAATGATCGTTGGGAATGTGTGTGTGTAAGTCATACTATGAGGTAAATCCTAGTATTCGGTGAGAAACTGTGAGAAAGGGTCAGTACGGTTGTCAAGTCCAATCATGGGACTGGCATGGTCCGACGAAATCCGATTACCATAACTACCCACCGTTTATTTGCCGGACCATGAAAATCTTGCCTAACAAGGTACATATCTTTGGGCAAGGCTGCCCTGAAACCCTTCACGAGCTTTCCCGGCGAGTCTACCAACCACGAAATTTGATCTTCACTAAATCATTTTTCAGAGAATATTTAGTTGAATTTTACTCTCTCTCTGTTTCTCTTTCAATTTTAGTTGTTTTATTAATTTCCATTTTACTTGTTCGACCGAACGTGTGTCTTTAAACCGATCTCCGGCGGATACCAAATTCTCAATTTACAGACGTTTACTTTTGGTCATCGACCTAGTGACCAATTCTTTCTATAAAAATATCCCATCTTTCGAGTAACTCCTTTATTGCTCTTTCAAACAATTTTTCTTCCTTTAAATTAAAAAACTCATTCACAGTTGATTTTAAAGCAATATTACTCGTGGGATGGCGCGGTGTAAGGAATTTGGTAACCCTTCACCGGCAGCTTCGATACATTTAACACTTTGTTCTGCATGTCACCCATATATGGGTAGTATTCAAAAATTTATTTACTAATGTTTAATAGTTCCAATAAAAAAATTATGAATATTCCTAATATTCTTGATTAAAAAGATTTTAACTTGAGACTACATTTTCTTTGTATAGAAATTTAGAAACATGGCCATTTTCAACCAATACAGTGTAGCAGGCAAGGTGTTAATTGTTATCGATTTGAAGTTTGGTGTGCGGATGAGACTTTTGCAACTGTGTAGATCCTCCTAGCTATCAGGCTGATACTTAGCTCTCCACTACGGAATATTTATAAGAGAGGTGCGGTTCTGAGGCGTCTGCTGTCGTCTGAATTGAGTTGTCATGCATGTAATATGCCACACAAGACGACGACATCAACGGAGATTAACCATACCGAGTTGCACCTCAGGTATGCACCTGCAACCACCAATCAGACTCTTCTTTCTCGACATCCTACATTCTTTTTCTTTTCGCCTTCTGCTCCACCAGACTTCTTTCTCTTGTTCCGATGACTTAAAATGGATTATTTTGTTCCTGGGACGAATCGTGGTTTTATCAGTAATTCCGCTGGAAATTGCGACAATTTCGCGTGCACATTTACATTTCTCAGCAATTATCGGTGCATTATCGGCTTTACCAACGGGAAATTCAATTGACTCTCCTCTCTGCCATTAAACAAACGTTTCGTCGAAGTTGCAGCGCAATTTGCGAATATAATAGGCACATTTGGTGGAACCTCAAATTTCATTACATCCGACCGTTCCGTTTATCGAAAATATCGTTGCGGCCACGTTATACGTTTCGAGGTACAATGGTGGTTCATAACATATATTTTTCTTGTGTCGGAGATTTTCAGTCGATTATGCAATAAACATTGTATCATTTATTGTGTAATTATAATCATCTTAATCTTTCAAAGATTTTTAAAAATATTAAATGCGTGTTTCGACATCGTTCGACAGTGTAGATTTTCCGAGATTTTTAAGAAGTTTGAAGTCCCTAAACCTTTCTACATTTTAGAGTATTTTAAATGAAGAAACTGAGTATATTTTTTGACGTTTTATAATTTCGCAGAATTTTGGAGTTCACATATTTCAGACGTTCGAGGAGTTTCAATATCTCTTAAAATCTTTCGATAACCTTATTTCCGAATATTTTATATTATAAAAAATGTACGAATGACAAAAGAAGATATAGAAACAAATCCAGTAAACGTAGATTGAATATGACATCTACCGCAAAAAAAACAAATAAATTAGAATAAAATTGAGCGTCCATCGATTTACAAAGATCGTAAGATGAGGAAAATTGGTGACGTCTAACGTCGAACGGTTGAAAAATTTGGAAAAAGATCAGCCGAATGGCGAAGGCAGCGGACAGGAAGTGGACCACGAAGTGAGAGGCACCGGAAGTGCAGCGTAATTCGCGTGGGTAAAGAAAATACGGGAAAAGGAGCGAGCGAACAAGTGAAATAACCAAAGGAACTCGTTAGAACGGGATTTACTCCCACGAATACGTATCGCCTCCGACTAATTCGCTAATGTTAATAGCGGTTAATTGACAGGCAGCCGAGACTGAGACAAAAACAGCCCAGCAATCTCCTGAACGTTGTGCAAGCCGGCCATAAATGAAACGAATTTTATGGAAATTTATCCCCATTAAATGAATTTTCCTTTTATGTTATGAAATATTCATTTCTCTTGATTATAGATCTTCTATTTGCAAATCGTTCGTAAGTATACGTATATAACTCTTCATTTAAGTACATGCAGTAGAATTTCACTAGCACCAATCTTTCTGTTTCAGCATACAGATTTTGGAACATCATTGACATCTTTAATCCCTTGACATAGAAAGACGCCTGGAGGACATTATTTGTATCGTGTGTCATTTTAGACGTTGACGTCTCCGAGACGCCAAGAATTATACGCTGATTGTTTTGAAAAGTTCCATACCCTAGAGGACTATTAAGTTATTTATTAATTTGTTACTGAATTATTGTTCAGTAATATTGTTTATTAATATTATTTTATGATATTTAGCAATGTAAATATTTTGTTTCTTGTACAGCTTACATAACTTTAAGTTGAGCTATATTAAATGGTATTTTTAGCACATATCGAGTCCTATTTTATTTGTATGTTAAGGGGTTAAGCGTTCTACGAAAAATTTGCTCGAGTTCTTTCGAGTTTATCTAATTTTCTAAAGGCACGATAAAGATGTCCAACTTTAATTAATACCGATGAAACGCAAGAAGAAGACGCACCGGCCACGGAGTTACGATGGCTTCAAACCTGTCGCGAGTATTACTCATTCTGACAATAGTAACTCGATTCGATCCATCACTCGGAATCAGTACAGCTACAGATATAACAATTCTATGGTAAAATCGAATTTTGTTGATGTACATTTTTGACACGATGAACCTGACGAGGTGACTCTCCTCTGGAGGCAGGAATAATTATTGCTATTTAAATTCTTGTACAGTGTTCTTTAATTTACTATAATTCGTATTAATTGATATATTCGTTTCGAAGAATGCAATATAGTGAAGCACTGAATCGAGCACAAATTGAGCTTGGTCCCATCGCTATTGGGAGGGACGCAATGCTTCAGGCGATGATAATGAAGCCACTACACGTCAGACTACAATCGCGTTTCTGTACTTTATAATGCCCCTTTCAGCGGCGCTCGATAAACTTATTCGTCCGCAGACATCCTTCCATTCCTTTATTCTCTCCTCCCTTTCTTTCTTTCTTTCTTTCTTTCCATTTAATCTCATCGTTTTTCCTCTCGAACCCGTCCTTCATGAACGTTACTCGATCGTAGCCCTCTTTACTTTCACGTGGAATTTTTCAATTGCTTTGAAGTGCTCATTAGATTTACCTGAATCTATCCAACAGAAGTATGACTTCAAAAGTCAGAACTCGATATTTATTAACTAAAAAACAGAATTGAGTTTATGAGAATACCATGTTCATTACGTGTTTAAATAGTGTGTTTTGATTGGGATAGAAAGGAACGGAGTGTTGACAGCGACACACAAAATTAATCGATTTCTAATCGATCAGAACTGCTGACAAAAAGTTTATTAATAGGCTTAGGATAGGTAAAATGCAAACGATGCTAAATTTTCTTCTTCCAGTTTCCTCTATCTTCCCTTGGAACAGAGCTACAGGCTATATTCACCCCGTGTACCATTATGGATGAAGAATCATAATTTTATAACAAGAATTCTTATTGCGTATTGAACACCCCTCACAATCGACTTTACTAGAGGTGTCCTAAAGTAAAACCTGAATCATTGGGGATTTTTATAGTAACTTTATCGATCTGAAAGTGTATTATTGAGCGATGAGTTGAAAAATACCTAAGAGGGTGAAGCGTGGACGGTGGTTTCGAGTTCTTCTCGATCGGTAGGACGGAGGCGACCAGGTTGTCAGGTAAATATTCACGTGTGATTTATGCGAGGTATGCAGCCACAAAAGCGCATACAACGGCGAGGCGCCGCCACCACTCATTGTTTGTCGCGTGATGGATCGAAGTGGAACAGAAAGGTTATTTACGTTTTCAAATTAATCACGACCGCGTGCTGGCGTCGCTCCAACACCCTGGAATCTCTCGTCGCCCCCTTTCTTCGCCACTGACCAGCCTTTTTTCATTTTTAAACTTCATCTCACTGTCGAGAAGGAAATTCGCGATTGTATTCGATCAGCTTTCGTTTTAGCACGAAACAAGCCGGCGTCGGTCGACCAGGAATTTTATTTCGACGAATTTATGTCGGCACGCATCAGGCTCGATCATCCATTAAGATATAACCCACGAATTTCGCATGTATAATTGATGCGATGTTTATCTCTCGTTCACAATTATTTCCATCCGCGGGATGGAACGCGTTTACATAAATCAAACGAATTTGTCCGTCGTTTGCTCCGTGCTACGTCGTTACACGCATTTCTCTCTATACACGAACAACTCATTGGGGTCTCATCGTGTGAAATTCATTTTGACGTCGCAATGAAGTTTTAAACGAATTCAAGCATGCTGGAAGGTAGGGATGGGATCAAGTTCAATATGTACTCACGAATCCAAGTGAATTCCAATACAAGAGTTTCACTTCGTGGGATTCGAATACTACTTATAAGAAGTGATGTTATGAAGTGATTTCATGTATTTGGAAAGTACTCCGATTACACACGTTCGTTTCGAATCTAACGACGAGTACCTGTAGGTTTCGAGATTGTACTTGTAAGTATTTTATAGTTCCAAAGACTTGAACCTTTTAAAAGTAGTATTCGAACACTGAAAAACAAAAAACTGCAGATATCGTGTATATACGTACAATACAACGTACATGCACTGTGATCTCGCTCGAATTGAATATTGTAAACTGAAAACATCGTAGGTGATTCATGTGATATAATTTTCACAGAAAACAAATGACACAATTGTACAGAATAGAAAACTTCTGGTTAAAGTACTCATAAATGGAGAATCTACTTGGTCAAGGTTCGATTATACTTCAAAGTATCGTTTACATTTCTCAATGTACTTATAAAAAGGTCGACCAATCTGGACTAGGTTCGAGTCTACTCAAAAGTATTGCTTCCCTTTTTCAAAGTATTCATGAACTGTTCGAAACTATCCAGTCAGATTCGAACCTACTTGTAATAGACTTGGATCCCATCTTTACCGAAAGGGACAGAACATCTTCTTTGTGTATGAACCAAAATCGATTGCTATGGTCGTTTAGCTAGGGATTTAGAGTTTCAGGTGCATTCCAATCCACCTCGTGTCAACATCAACGCAGAACCACCGAAGATGGTCATCTGAAGTGACACTGCGTTGGGATCATTCCTGTCGCTAAGACAAGTACTATTGCTTCGATTACATTGTTTGTGTTGTTCATAAAAACAAATGCACATAATAAAACATTACTTTCCATCCAGTTGCACATAATTCACCTTAAATTCAATTTCTGCATGAACAATCCCGAAAAAAATAATTAAATTTCCATACTTAATCTTGTATTTCAATTCAATAACATCTGAATAAGTTGAATGATGTCTTCACCCAATAATTTGCATAATTACAACATAATCCATGCTGCAAAATCTTCGATCGATGATGTGCACACGATTTAATTATTTTAATCTCTCCCCCGTCTATAATTATTTAATTATTCTTGTTCGTCCATCCTGCCGGTTCAGTGGAGGGTCTAATTACTTATTTCTCTCGCGGATGAATTACTCGAAATTTTCCTTCCTCCTGTATAATTATTTAATTATTTTTCTGGATCCGTCCAGTAATTTTTCTGATTATTTATGTTCTCTTGGAGTTGAGGGGGAGGAAAATTGTCGCTCGGACGTAGCATTACGCTACATGTTAACGATGATTTAAAAACGTGTACAAACTGTTCGATATTATACAGCGTGTTCGCGAGGGCTCGAACGTAACGATTTAATAATTGAGGCTCGTATTCGGGACGGGACCGGGTCGTTAAGTGCAACGTAATTCCTTGGCCACCGACTTCATGTGCAAGTTCACCTTTCGAGCTTCAACAGAAATTGAACGTCACGTTATCATTACCAAGTGACCGCGAAGAAAGCGATTAGTTTACCGGGGATACGATCATCAAGGCGTTTTTACACGAAAAGAGAAATTAACCTATTTTACAGAGCACCTTTGCAGAGTTTCTCTTTTCACCTCTGAACGAAGCATTTTTCATAAAATTATTTTTGAGAAAAATAAGAAAAATTGTTGACACACAGTAAAATGCGAATAATCATTTCAGTAGGGTACGTCTACTTCAATTTTTATTTTCTTAAACAGAAAGGCTTAAGAAATAAAAATAAGGACGAGAGGTTCATCGTCCAAGGGTTAAGTATGCTCGTTCTTCTCAAGGAATTTTAATGAATCGTATCAACTTTCTTCGACACGATAATCGAGGTAGTTGAGCCATTTTATCGTTAAGGAGCCGTCGATCAGTCCGTTGATACTTGGAAACGTGGCGCGAGAAACGTAGTATGATCGATGAAATTTACGAGGCACGACTGGAATCGCCGTGTCGTCGTTAATGAACAAAAGGTCTAGTGTCTTTAACAAGCGTTTCACGATCCGCGTAATAAATAAAGCAGCGTTTAGAGATTTGTTTAATGGCGTCGTTAATAGAATGCCCGTGCAGAGAGTTAATTTGTTCTCGATAATAATTATATGATGGTTGTGCATCGTCGTTACAGCGTTGTAACGCGTTCCAAGAAAACTGGCCCTATAAATGACGATAAACAATCTCAACCGATAACGCGCTTGACAAGATGATTCAAGTCGAAAGACTTCATCTGTACGTAAGCATTCTGGAAAGTCTAAAAACTCGAAGCTTTGTTATACTCCGTTTCATTTTTATCGATTTTGATCCAATGAACAACTTCTGTTTAGAGGCTTCTGTTTAGAGTTAGTATTTCTTGGAGTTTTAAAAGTATGAAGAGTTCGAAGAGGCAGACCTACACAATTGCAGTAAATTTAATTTATGAGTATTTACATTACAAACGTAATTGCAAAATAGATATTTTATTATAGAAGTAATTACGATAGATTCAACATCATGCCCCTGGAAATTTTAATTTTTCATTAAGTGTTCAGTAATACCGTACAGTAATATATTATATTTTCTCATTAATTTTGCCATCGGTACATTTGCATATTTTAATCTGTTTTAATGAAATTTCAATTACTTGTTTCATAAATATCAGCCTTGGAAATTCATACGAGTTTGGAGCGTACGTGATTGAGAATAAAAGACGAAATAACTACAAATATCCTGGCAACGCCAGTAAAACTCAATACTGCATAATAGTAAGTAATCATTACATTTAAATGATAATATTTCTCAGAGGTATTGCAATTGCAACAAATCTTCGAGCTCAAAACTTGTCAGTAAACAATAAAAATCTTTAGAAACGCCAATACATTCTCAAATTTAGATCACATTTGATTTGAATCCGTCCTATGAGTAAATTACTCGAAAACTCTTTAGCCGGAGACTTGAATGCCCGCAAACGAAACTACTTTTCGACGCCACGAGCATCTGAAAACTTTATGGCGATTCTGCGAGGGATGCACCGAGTTGAAACAAATAACTATGGAAAACAATACAATAGAAAACAAATTTTTGTCAAATAATTAATTATAACGTATTAAAATCGTAAAAGAACAGTTAAGACTCTTTGATTGATGTTTATGATCAGCTCTCGTTTTAGCACGAAACAAGCTAGGGTCTAACAACAAGGAATTTTATTCGTCGAATTTATGTCATTTCAAAACGTCATGTTAACATAACAATGTTGTTCTCCGATGATATTAAGGATATTAAGTATAATGGACTTCCTTGCACCGAATGATGTTCGATGATATTAAGTATAATGGACATCCTTGCAGTTAAAGAACTATAATATGTAAAAAAAGTAATTTCCGGACACCTAGAATCGTCGCAAGCTTTACGAATCGTCTTCGCCAGTCTGTCTGCCGTTAGCTAAAAATTCCGGTTCGACAAAAAAATTCTCAAGTCCCCTCAGCTACGTACCCATGAAGATCCCCTGTCCCTCGGGTGTCATCAACGATATCCCAAAACACCCGCACAAAGTCTCCTCGTCTCACGTAGTCCAGTCTCTTCAGGTTCACTAACAGTTCACTTTTCTCCGGAAGTGTGCCTCACTAAACTATGTTCCCTCGTGGGGGAGGGTCCGCCTTCGTCAAGTAGGGGAAGTATGTACCACCGTCAGAGTGGGAGGAGACGTGACATCGAAGAAACTCGAAAAAAGCGTCGATGAAAATCGCGAAACGGAAGAAAAGAACGTTCCAATGGGAGTTGGGAGGGTGTTGTGCAGGGTTGAAAGGTGAGACGAGGGATTCCAATGAATCGGATGTCGGACGGAAGAGGAGGATAGGTGGAGACACGTTAGGAGAGAGAAAGAAAAGGGAGAGGGGGATCAAAGATGACGAGAACACGGATTCCGTAGAAGTCGTGGGCACGATCGCCGTCACAACACTAAACAGCAGTCTGGTATAATGTTCGTCGATCCTCCTCTCGGTGTGTTCGCCCCTCTATCAGTCTCTCTCCTCTGCTCTCCTCTCCTGCTGAACGATTATGCTTGTCCACTCTTACTCGCCTCTCTTTTCCGCCTCCTTCGGCGTCGGTTTACGCTTCGAACCTCCTACCTTGGCCACAGGGCAATCTACTAGGTAAGACTAGTTCCTCCACCCAGTCTTGGACCCGTTTTCTGCTCCGACACTCTCTCCCTCCATCGTTCCGCAACTCTCTGCAGCTCTTTCTCGCTTCTGATCTCCCGGACTATACCTCCTTAGAACCTTCCTCTCACCTACTATATTCGTCCTGGTGCTCTTTTTAGGGGATCTGTCCTCCGCCCGGCCTCCTTCTTGCTCCTTTGATCGTGTTGCTTCGGGTTCGTGGATTTCGGTGCTCTTCAAACTGTTGCTCGGGTTTCAGAGACTCTTGTAGCGGAGGTTCAGCGGTGGTTGGGTTGTTCTTTACTGGCGTCCTGGTCTTTATGGTGTCAGGGAATGTTCTCCAGGAGTCCAGTTTATATTTGCTTTGAATTGAACATTGTCTTTTTGAGAATTATGCAATTCACTTTATGATAAATTTCATGTCACTCAAAACTTTTCTACATGGAATATGCTGCTCTATCGATCAAAAGTGTCGATCAGAAGACACTAGAAATTTATAATTTTAAATAAAACACAAGGAAGGTTCTTTCTATCTTTCGACTCAGAGGGTTGTCTGCTGCTGCGAACGTTTGCGTAAGAATTAAATTTTTAGCGCTAATATATTTGCCACGGCATTCTAATCCAATCCACCTTGTACAGCCCGAAATTCTACATAAAACAGACTATTGTGAAGCTCGCTGCTGCCTCCGTATAAAAAAATGGGTAAATTTTCTTTCATGAACTCTATTCACGACCAAACTGGCTGTGTCATGCTCAATTTCAGAAAAATTTAATTTTCGTTGTTTCTATTGAAGCTACATTATTCTAACCGACTCCATCGTACGGTGCATGTAATTCCACACCTCCTGTTCGAAGCTCCAGTCCGTTTGTGGCAATATTTCGTTGACATAATTGAAATTTGAGAAGATATTCCCGAGAACGTTGTTCACCGTCCTGTGGATTGTTCGATCGTGGAAATTCGCGAGGTAATCGGCAGCGGCAGCTGGAATTCGATAGGATAATTGCTCGGTTCGAGAATCGAACGTTTACGCGACGGCAGGAGGCAATTTTCTTCGCGAGTTGCAACAGAATTAATTGTAGCCGCGCGATTATGCGAATGAATACGTCGTTTTAGAATAAATATGACTTGCAACAAACGTCGTTTCGCAGGAAACGCTCCTTTTTTTTCTTTTTCCTTCGTTCGCGGATCACCATGAAACCGTTCGACGAGATCGTAACCTATGAAAATTCCTCAAGGCGATTTACATTCTACGATCCTTTGAAAATATTGCCTTCCATTCCTTTTCAGATATTCCTTCCAGCGGAGAAAATTCTTTCCTCCGCCATGCCTCGAACAATATTCTTTGTTTGACAAATATATCTCTTGTTCACTTATTATCTTCTTCCAACAGTAAATTGTTTTATAATTTTACTGTGCAGGTATTTTTAATTATTTTTTATCATTCCAGCGTATTATGTTTTCCTTCATGATTAATAGCTATCTTTTTAAACGCTGCAATTGATGGGGTCTCATTCGTTACAATCAATTTTCATCTTTATTTCTATTGGCTTGGCTAAAAAGTTTTCTTGATATTTTAAAGGAAATTCAAACACAAATTTTATATTTATAACTGAAACTATATCATACAATGTATTGGCCGTTATTTTCTATTATCTTCTGCCACCTTTCAGGTAACTTCATAATGCCATGCTCGAAAAATTTCCCAACTTTTATTTTTACAAAACTGTTCCAGATGCATTTTATAGGCTTCTAAATTTTCAAATTTTTTCCCTTTCAGGGAATTTTGTCGGGGTCGGAATATATGATAATCGGATAGTGCACATATCTGTTTTCGGCTTTATACATCGTTTTTACCTTTACGATAATAATATAACATAAGATGGCGAAAATGCGTTAGTTATCCTCCATTTTTAACCCTTTACAATAAGTGATAACCTCTATTAATCTTGATACTTTTTTTGTATAAGATTCGTTGATACGTAAGGTTTTAGATTATGGATGCATTTGCTAAAACAAAAGAAAGTGTTCACACTTAAACGACGTTAATGTCATCTACTGACAAAAACGAGAAAAGTTTTTGGCTAACCCAATATTTTGTGCGGCGAGAGTTTCCATGACGATGCTACTAAAAGTTCATAAGCATCATATAAACGGTATTTAAGAAAATCGTGAGTAGAGGTTGTTGTTTTGTGATTAAATTGAGATTTGTCGCCTTGATTACTGTCTCTGTGATTTTTGCAAGATAATAAGTTATCTTTTTTCCTGGAAACTTCGTTTCCAAGATTTCTCCCCTCTTTTTTGCTTCACACCGCATCGGGATTTATCTCCATTGAATTCCAAGTTTTTCTTCCTTCTTCTTGCTTTCCTCTTTCCGAAGGATTTTCCGCTCTCCTGATTCTTTACATTTTTAGCTTCACCTTTCGCGTCACTCCCGATCGTTTGTCACCCGGGATTGTTCGCGGCAAGATGAATATCTATTGAACCTCGTGCATGAAACATTTAACAAATAAAACGAAAAAAATTCATGTTACAATAAATTATGTTTGAAGACACTAAAGTAACAAAATATATAGAAGAAAAGGAACACTGAAGAAAAATGAATGACTATCTGTAAAAGCAGAATTTTTCTGACGATATAAGGAAGAGAAAAACACATTACCTTCGAAATGTTAAAATTCTTTATGACGATTGAGTTCTATGAAAGACTCACGAGGGAGGTGAATATAAAAAAGTCAATTTCGTTTAGAATTCAAGTCGACGTGAATACTGTAACAATCACAACTTGTTGCGAGATACTAAAAGTAAGAGATTTAATACCGATGACTTTTGCAATTCCGTTGTGTTAGAAACGGTGGTGATTCTGTCTCCACTTTCTAAATTACGAACTAGATACCATATTGTCGTCAGATTTACGCTGCATCGTTTGTAAAAGGGCTCGAACTCATGTCTGTTCGCAAGGAAGTGGTACATTGTGCCATCATAATTCAGCGTGAAGGGCTGAAGCGGTGTCACAATGAAATTGAAAGGTGCCTTTATGGTATCGTATAGAATGATCGCGTGGAGCACAATGGCTCGTATACAAGGATCAGCCGGCTATTTCCACGTCTTCCATTATCTGTAACATTAATATTTGAAATGCAGTGTATTCACTTGGAATAGCTTCTTATTAATTATCAACACCCGACTTCTTCATTATATCATACACCTAAAACCTCTGCAATAAAATGTAAAAAAATTTATTTATTTCGTTAATTTTATGTATGTTTTGACACGTTCAGTATAATCGTGTAACTTTCGACAGACCGCCACTGCAATTAGCATAGGTGAAATTCCCACACTGGTGAAATGCATGAGAATCGCTATGAATGGTTGAACACCATAGCAATTTCCTGAAATTACGTTCGCGAAAAAATATTTGATGGCGTCTAAAACACGTTATCAAATGTTTCTCACAGTGTTTCCATTTACACATTCGTTACGAGAGGATAAGGACCATCGTGCAAGAAATTTACAACCCTCTATTAGAGTGACAAAATGGCGGACATTAAGTGTCACACAGGCAACCAAAGGTGTGGTTCGTTCATAAGGCGTTAGAGTGCTTTTAGCTCAAACATCGCCAGTTATCTTACCCGAAAAGGACAATATATACATACATACACACCTGTCCATAAGTCACCGGGCACTTACAATTAGTAAAATTAGGAGCTGAACGATCTTACAATACGAAATAACCTTTATTATGAAATAAAGTTAATACCTATTAATTGTTTATAATGTAGAGAATGTGTAATTTGAATCATATGAACTAATAGCTGCATTCTTTCGATCAAAAATTTTAATATTTCGGAACAAATTTCTTTCCAACCTTCTTTTAACGTTTTCCATAAGTCTTTCTTAGACTTTGGGCAAAACTTCCAAAACAAACGAAAAGTGTGTAGAGATTATCATTTGACCGAGTTAGAGATGCATTAGAAACATACTTACACGTACAGTCTCGTTTTTTTAAATATTTATTTAATTTACATGTGCATATTATTAATATCATGTGCAGGTATTATATTAACGTAAAATAGATAGAAATATAACAACATGAAATAATAAAATCAAGTCAATATATTGTATCCGCGTTCTAATAATCATGTTGCTGAAAATGAGCAAATGTCCGGTGACTGATGTACGGGGGTGTGTATAGGTTTGTTCGATTTAAAAAAATTTGTATTTTGCCGATTTTTAAAAAGTGTCCAATTTTTTGCTTGTAAAAACTGTCCGGTTCGATAAATTCAGAAAAAAATATCCACTCAGTCAATTGTACAAAAACTTCCCACCATCTCAAATTTTCACAAAATTTCCATTTCATCGATTTGTAGTAACGCACGCTTTGTCAGTTCGTGAAAATACATTCATCTCGTCGTTGTCTGTGTAAGTAGCGCAGTCTTCGGTGTGAAACGTGCTTTACAGCGGATGAAAAAGCTCGTGATGCTCCGAGATAACAAGGATCGATGCAAAACGTCTCGTAAATAGAGACGTAACCGTGTAATTTTTTTCAAAGCCGCGGAACGTTCGCTTCATGATCCTCGGGAGGAGGCTTAATCTCTCATTATAGTCGTCGCGCGGAAAGCCAGCCATGTTATAATAGCAAATAACAGGGAACCGGCCATGTCGTAAACGGTCGGCTTTCCTCGTTCCTTCCTTCAAAACCTCGATAACCATCTCCTGTCTCAAACGTCTAATGGATCCTTAGTTTTGGACACACTGTTGCTATCACTGTAATTCTACGAAATTTATCATCCGGTGACTCGAACCTATGTACTGGTTGTCCCGTAATGAGCAGTACAACCGAACAGGAGATTCTGTATAAATAAGACAAATGAAGAGTATGGGGGAAGAACAAGGTATGTCCTTCTTTATTCTGCAGTGTTCAACTTGAAAGAAAAATTAAAATAACGTAAAACAATTGAATCGGTGAGTTGAATTACGGTACAAGTTCAAAAACCGCATTTTGAGATATTTGAAAAAATAGCATCAGTTTTCGTGTATCATCAAAGCCTTTAATTTTATAGTGCTGTTCCAATTTAAACACGGTTATGCTAACCTAGATGAACGTTCATATATGTCTAATTATGGTTAAACGTTGTTCATTAATCCTTAATAATTAAAATAAAACCATTGGACTCAAACTGTTTTTCAACTCAAGCCATATTTTAGTTAGGAATTTAAATAAATAACACAGTAGTGAAAAAAAACATTTAACTTGCTTTAAACATAACTGAAGTAGAGATAATTTAATGAAGAGTAATTGTTACACAGCTTGTGGAACAGTACAAATCTATGACAGATACTGTTTTTATATTCATTAAACTGAAGGGATTACTGAAACACGAATTTTTTCTTACTTTTCGGTACTTTTTTTGCGCTGTTTTTGGTCCCAACATGTAGTTCTATGCATTTTACATTTACTTCTCAGATTGTTTGAAAGTGGCTAATTTTGGACTTGTATCGTTCTTCAACTTATCGATTCAATTATATTTTCGCTCATTCTTTTTCTGTCGCCTAATTAGAGTATAACTTCATGTCATAAACAATACAGTTACATTCATTGGACCTTGTTTCTTTACTGATGCACTACAGTATTAAAAATTGATTTTCTCAATAAAGCTGTTTTGTGAAATTCCTTGTTTTTTCCTTTACCCTTCAAATAGAAAATGCTGACTAAATTTGTTTGTATCTTCCTTCACTGTCAAGATAATGAATATCGAAGATATTCCAAACATACGTGGAATTTATTCAGAGTTTCCTTCGTGAGCTTTTTTGTGTTTAAACATTTTTATCTGTGAATACTTTTAAACGTTCTCAAGGACTTGATCAGCTACTTTGAGCTGTCTAAATTTCGTCACTGTACTCCAAAGTCCTACACCTGTAATATTTATTACAATTCCTTGGGATTTGAAACATTATATTCCAAAGCAATATCAGCACATGTGAGACCGAAGAAATTATACAAACGCCTGCACGTTCCAACGGCTTCGATCTAGTAATATTTTTGGAAAAATCTCGGATTACTGGATTCGACGAGGTCCGAATGGGTTCGACGGTTGTCGAAGGGGGAAAAAAGTTTCATAACTGTCGCGTAGGCTCGCGTTAGCCTACTTGCAAGTATTTTCACAGTCGATCGATTACTGCCGCGTATATGAGCGTAATGTACTGAACGCATGATGGCGGATCCGGTGGACTGAATGAAACGTATGCCGACCGGTTGGGAAGTTAATTCGACGTTATGGCCGATCGTTTGTCATTCGCGACCGAACGAATCTCCCGCTGAAACTCGACTCTTCGCCTCGAAACGATTCTCGATCTCGACATCCCGCGGCCGATCCACCACTCCTTTCGATCGACATCCCTTTGTGCATGGAATTCTTCCGTTATCATTTAAACACCATTATTAAAAAATATGGACAACGTACTCCGGTCCAGTTCGAGCACCTCAGGCACTCACCCTCGCCCTTCGCACTTTTCTCCACGTAAACGTTTTTATAAGCTCATTGTCATAACCTCTGTACAATAATTTGCTAAGTGCTTGAAGATTGTTTTGCCTGCATGTGTCATAGCAGCTTGATCTTTATAGATCCAGGCTTGGAAAAACCCTGAGCGTTTGCTTCACCAACGTCTAGCCCAGCCAAGATGACCGTGGCTTCAGTATGCTGGATCAAGGGTTCCTCATCTGCTTCTAGATTTATGTTACACGAGGTTATGATACGTCAATTGTTATACATTCAGAGAAATTAACGATGTTCAAGTTCCTCCGTATCAATGACACATCATCATCCGTACCATCAGCACAATAAAACAATTCTCTATTTGTAAGTTGAAAGTTTACCGAAAAACCGATGAATTTGCAGAACCAGCTTTCCCAAAAAACGAAGCTTCAGGCGAAAAAAGTGTTCCTTCACATGTTCAACAGACTTTTGTTAAAGAATCGTCCCCTGTCGGTTGTACTATCCGCCCCATTCCACCCTGTATAGTCCTAGAAGCTTCCATCGACGGAGGCAATTCGACTGGCTCGTTTTTGCCCTCGCTCGACTTGCAGGCTTAATTATTTGCCGGCCAATGACCGGTTGTCATCGATAGCACCGGTGACGAGCGTAAACGGACCACCCTGAAGCGCATTTTCCCTCTCGTTCCCTCTGGAAACGGATTCGCCAGGCTTCAGACAGAGATCGGCAAGTAAAACTGGACCGAGTTTCACGCTGCTCTGTTACCGGATTACGTAAACGGGATGCAAGCAGAGGCGGTCGGTCTGTTTCTTTGCGATAAATCACCGCGACCACCGTGACCGAGGACGTGAAAGCGAGGTACACCCGTAATTTCAACTTACCGATGACATTTTTGAAACGGCGGACGCCGTTAATCCTGCGGCCGTCGATGATAGGGCGATCAGAGAAGAGCGAAGAGTCTCGTTAAATTTATCGGCGCTACCGCGTGATTCGAACGGGAGCACGAGCCCTCCGGGTCGTCGAGTTCGATCGAATTTCTTGAAATTGTTGTCTCCCTCGCGAAGCGATTGGGTCATCCCATAAGTAATGCGGTTTTTCTGAGAGCTGGAAAAAACAATGGTACTCATCACGGTCGTCACTTATCTGTTTCGTATACATACGTACTACTGCAAACAGGATCCTTCGGATAATGTTGTTCCGAAAGCACACACGAGTTGACCGAATATTGCAGTTATTATATACGTTTAACCCTTTGAGCCCTGAAAATTTCGGCAAAAAGGCGTGCACCATGTACTGAAATTTTCTGCGGTGGAACAACGTGTTGAACTGAATATTTCATTATAATGATGTGTATGATGGCGGCTGTTCAGTTGCTTTAGTGCAGTAAAATTGCAAAATTTCTAACGGAATATGTGTATTTTAATAAAATGAGCTGAAGTGATAATTCATTTGAATACGTTGGATTACAGCGTACAATAAACAGTTATGCCTGGACCAGTACGGTGACCCATAGCACACTGTGAAGAATTTTCTGGCATGCATATATGCGTTAATCGTCCTCAAAAGGTTGGGTTAACATGAACGGGACGAAAGACCATATTCTGCGTGTTATTTCATTTTAAGTTTAACAATGGAAATAATGCAACTGTAGCAGTGAAAAACACATCTAAGGTGTATGGACAAATTATTTGCTTAATCCAGTGTCAAAGATTTTCGAGTTAGAAAGTATTGTCTTAAAGATGAACCTCATGCCAGGCAGCGTGAAAACTTCGATGTAGACGTTTCACGGGTTACTGTTGGAGAAAATCCAATCATACTTGTTCAAGAATCAGCCTAAAAGTTTCATTCGACTCATTCTATGATTAACCGTCACCAAAACCGTATTGAAAATGTTTGCAAAGTTATGCCTACCGAAAAGAACCGCATTACTTATGGGATGACCCAATATGTTCCGACATTGCGCCAGCATCGCAGCTGGCTTCATCAGGGGTCTTAGCAAACATTCTCAGGTCTAAAAACTTGATACAGTGCGTCTTCAAGAAGCCTGGTTATATATGTAAACTTATGGTATTCTACAGTGTTTAGCAATCAATATTTTTAGTGGTTGCAATTATTTTGGGTTATACTAATTATTAGGATGCAAGGGGTCAATTACAGAGAAGCTCGAACATCAGAGAACCCTGTAAATGCAAAATTGTGACGAGAAAAAAACAGATAGGAGGAGAAACGCGTGGTTTCAACAGAAGTCGACCGGCTTTGGTCAAAAAGTTCACCGAAATTGACCTATCAGATTCGATCCTGAAGCTGATTGAGTCCATATTTGGACCGATACGGATACGACCGTACGAAAGGTAGCGCATATACTGGGTGACTCGTTGATTCAAACTCATTTAGCCGTTTCGTTCGTGAAATGCTTTGATACAGTGCACGGCAGTCCTTTTTAATTCTCTGTATCCAGTGAAACGAAATTATTTTGTCATATCTTTGAAACCGAGCTGAAAGATTCATGACCCTTCGCTTTCGTGATCGAAAATCGTGGGTCGTCTCTCAATCGGTACGAAAAGGACGTGTATTTCTAACGAAAGGAACTAAATATTTCATCGGGTATGAAGGAAACTTGGTTTCTGGAAGGTACATATTTTAGAAAGAAAAAGGTAGAAATTCTGCTGAGATCATAGACGATTTCACATTAGTATCGTTATTCAATGGCTTAGACGAATTATACACTCGATAGTTTGCGATGACAGATCGAGAACTGAACTGTGACTCGATGGAAGAACTTAAACAGCAAATACAGTAGAGCCTCGATTATTCGAACATGGTTCAACTGATAATTGGTCATCTTATGTCCGTTACAAAACAAAATTATCATTAGTGACACTGTGCATTTAATTTTATACCATTATATATTTTATATTCTAAAACAAAATTCTCATTTTTATACGAAACATCTGTGTCGTCTTGTTACTAGTTGCAGTTCGGATAATCGAGGTCCTACTGTATTTTTTACACGCTGAACGCCACAGTGAAAACGCCCGTACCTGATCAGACACGATATAATGTACTATTTTTTATATAAATCGTATAGAAAAAAAAGATTTGAATACTCAATCGTGTTCTTCTGTTTCTACATTATTGTTTCGGTATGAAGATTGCTCAGAATTTTGCGACAATCAATAATTATTTAATACATTAAATTTGAGGTGTCAATCACCGGTGACCGCCACGGTGTTCAACGTGTTAACAAACCATTTATAAGGAAATTTTCTAACATGTTTCAAGTAATCGAGTTAAACGAGCCACGCCTCGTATTATTAATTTAAACAGAAGTGAATCTATTTGTAAGGGAAGAAGAGAAATTCTATTAGAAAAAACTGTAGAAGGAATATGATTTTCCGAGGTCTGAGCGACTTGAAGATCGAGGATCCCGAAATGATTTCGAGAACAAAGGGAATGTCCCAGTATAAAATCGCTTTTGGTCGATCGGAAACAATTGCACGAGGATTTCGTTGTTCCTCGTTGTCGGGCGACTTCACGAGGCTCGAACGAAAAAACTAGTCTGTCATGAACGGATTCCAAGCACTTCTGACGTTCCTGAACGTCCTCGTGACCGCGGATCTCCTCGAGAAATATACTCGCGGACCCGGAAACGAATACCATGGTAGGTGAGTGCATTCGTGAACTGCATCGGTTACCGATCCACCAGAAAATCCTCAAACTTACTCCACGACTTCTGCCATCGCTTTCTTCATGGTCGGTCCGATTTTACATTCTCCGTGTTTTTCTCTTTGCTTTTCTTCAAGAATGCTATTGGCTCTTCTTAGTCGAACGATAGGAAATTCTAACTCTCTTTCAATTCTATACTTATGCTCTGAATGAACATTACTGCTAAATGAACACATTTTTTGATGATATAACGTATGTGAGATAGAATTTATTATAAGTTTTTAATTTCACTAGAAAAAGGAGTAGTCACGCGATCCAGTAACTGTTGTGAACAGTGTAAAGTATTTTCAAAGCACCACTTCAAGATCACGGATCGACTCCAATTACAATGAATTTGAGGATATGACCATTACTCACCAATGATTACAATTATGAATGACCTTGTTATTCTAGATACAAACGTCCAGTAGCGAATTAAACCAGAATACATTTTTTCCATGAAAATGTCTTTGATCGAGCTCCACTTTCATCGCGGCCTAGGTACACGAGGGACATCCACGGGGCGGAATTCCTGATACCGCGAAGAGTATCGGAGGACGGGAGGTTCAGCACGTACGCGTTGCCGAATTTCTACGACCGGCGGGTGATCGGCGAACGTAAAAGGAGGTCGGTGGAAACGGGCGAGGAGAATCCGGAGATCGATAAATTGCATCTGGTGCTACCTTTCAACGGGATCGAGCATCACGTGGAGCTCACTCCCTACCACGAATTTATTTCGCCGGATATGGTGATCGAAACTCGGTCTTCCGGCCTGAGGAGCGACTTAAACGAAGCGTTGAGATTCAAGAGAGCCCCCGACAGACAGTGTCACTATAGAGGAGTGGTCAGGGGTCACGACGGATCGAGAGCTGCCCTATCTCTGTGCGACGGTGTGGTTGGTACACCTTTCCTCTTTTTCATTTCAAAATTTTCTATTTCAAATTCATGTATGGCTCCACCACTTGAATTTGAACTTCTATTAACCCTTTCGGTGTTGACATTATTCGAATTCTGTACAGTGGCTATTAGCACTTTACTGCAGCGGTTCTTAACCTGTGGTCCACGAACCCCCAGGGGACCGCGAAGTCCTCACACACGCAAGTAAATGATTGAGAGAAATCACGTGAAATTTGTTGCGTTTTATTTATTTATTTATAATAAATCTCTTCTCTCCAAATTTTAAGGTTGTTGATAAGCAGTTGATGCGTGTTTTAAATATAGGGTAAGTGCACCTAATATCGCCTACCAAATTTCAAATCGTTCTCATGTAATGGGTAAGAGACATTTGTATATCAAATGAGTCTTAAACAAAAGAGACATTATTTGTAACGCTGTCAATAAAATATGTCTCTTTATACATGTTTGGCTACAACTTCAGTCCATTGCCTATCCCTGCCAACGCTTTTTTGTTCAAAATATTACGGGTAGGCGATATTATGTGCTAGACGGTATCAGGGGCACTTATCCTACACGTTTGAGGTACATTACGGATTTAAATTTTGAGTTAAGTCTTAGGGGTCCGCGACAACAAAAAATTATTTAAAGGGGGTTCGTGGTAAACAAAAGGTTAAAAACCGCTGCTTTAGTGTATTCTGCCTTGCCCGTACGTTGTACGGACCAAACATCGAAAGGGTTAATGGCCTACACCGTCGCTGTGAAAACAATCTTCTCAAGCAAGTTTCTCAGGCGTCTCCTGAGGACCGAATTTACTCAGACAGCCGGTCAGGCCTAAAAGATAGATCATTTTTCTATCGATGACAAATATGTAGATACGATGCTTTCATCGTGTAAGTCGAGTTCCGCGTTGCTCGAGGGATGCCCGTGCCATCCGTTCCACGGAGATCGCCTTAAAAAGCGTCCAGTCGGATCGATCTGAAATTCATATTGATCGATTATCGTCTATTACATCGCAACACCGTTACATCGGCCGAGGCTCGAGGATGTCCGCACGGCGGCAGCTGTCAACAGGAGGAGCAGATTATGCGGATATCTCGCAACGTTCGACAGCAATTGCGTCAAGCTGGATCAAACGCCCGATGGAAAACGGCGTTTCGTTGGAATTCTCGAAAGAATTAACCGAGATTCCGGTGCGCGTAGGCGAGATCGCCTCCTTTCGATCCGAAATTTACGATCGATCCAACGGCATCGTGTCTGTCGATCTATATGCAAAGCAGCTTCTATTAATTTGCATGCGGTTAAGTGCGTAATAAGAGGCTCGATTAATCCGCGGACTGGCCTCGTTGTCTGTTCGCCGACGTCGCATTTACGGCACACGATAATCCATCCCGGGGTTCAATTGATGGTAAACCTTTTTGAAATTAGCGGATACATAGGCTGGAATTGGTATCGTTCGACGATGGAGGTCTTTCGCTGTGTCAACGACCACCGAAGCCGTCGAACTGCTTCGAACGTTGATTTTTCTTGTTCTGTCTGAAGTTCCTCGATCGTCGTTAGAACGAATTGGAGAAAATCTAGCCTTAGTGCAACTCCTGCTGCCTTTCGTTCGACGATCAAATCGGTAAGTTTTCGCGAATATTCAGGCGCCGGGGTCGAATCAACCGCAATTTGCAGTCAATTACGCTAACGCACGCCTGCTTGTTTGCACTGGGCGAAGGGTGAATTGGGCGATCGGGAGAGGAGGGGTGGAAGCATTTTGAGTTATACGGTTAGTTCTAGGCAGGATAAATGTAGCACGCGCAACCGATCCCCGTAATTGGCGATGGTTGGATTGTAATTTCGAAACAGGCCCCGCTCTCGTAGTTCCGTGATTTCCCGGTGAAATTCGCTACCTGCCCGTTTCGACCTTTCCATCCTCCAACCACCTCTAACCTCGATATACAGGGTGACCCTGCGCCACAGAGGTGACCTTTATATCTACGCAGTGTCTTTTCTTATTCAAAAAATACAGACACCTCATTGCATTCCTTCTTAACCCTTTATTGCAGAGGCGGAGTCTCACAGACTCCGTTGATTGTATCTTTCTTGTTTTCTTCCATTCTGTTTATAACTCAGCATTTGTATTTCGTCTACCTTTCAACGGTAGCACGATACACGTATTGTCGCAGATTACACAGGCTTATCTTGCGAAATGAAAGCTGATATGTCTGCGGCGGAGTCTGTGAGACTCCACCTCTGCAGTCGAGGGTTAAATCAGTTAACTTTTGTCTGAAGTGTTTTTCCATATCGCTAAGAGATTTCCAAGATATTCACATGAATCGTTTGAAATGGGACACCCTCTAGATACGTGCAATATTTCGTTTGATTCTAATATATGGTAGATCATTAAAAATTATCCAGACCCCCTGTTATCGTACTAAGCAGTATATCGGTGTTAGCAAAAATTGGGAGTGAGCCAGATATAGTGACTCACGAAGTTGATCAAATGTTTCCATAATTACTTTTCCTCTTTCATGAACTCCGCAGTAATAATTGAAATAACTTTTCCTTCGAATCGATATTTACATGAAACGATCGAAGTTTGCGTGCCGTACACCCCGTATAGCTCGCGATCGCAAACGTACGGCCAGGACGAGAGATCGGAGCTCTAATTAGCCGAGGTTCGGACCATAGGTTTCTCGCCATGCCGAGTAATTACACTTCAGCCGCTTCTTCGCGTACGATATCTTATTTAGAATAACGTTGATTAACGAGGAAAGCGTCGATCGCGTGTACGCAGGTCGGATACGTGCAAACTAATCACGGACGATACTTCATCGAGCCTGCAAACGAGGCTGAACCGGAACCGGATGGCCAGCACGTACACATTGCCTACAAACGTCATGTACCCCACGAGGATAAATCCGATGATCAGCCTAAGAGACACTGTGGAACCAGCGGTTAGCATTGTTGGTTGCATTCGTTGGCTTCCGTTAGGTTGGTGCACGTGAAATCTCCGATTCGTACTGTTTGGTAATGATTAACCCTAAAGTGAGCGCGTACGGTCTCACAGACCGATGCGGTCATTAATGTTAAATATTTTAGTTATTGCTGAATCTTCAGTGCTCATTCTCACTCTAGCTGATTATTTTAGCCTAAGAAATAATATTTTTCGTCGACTGGCTGGGTGAACCGAATATTTATTCATTTATTTATGTGCCCTGAACACATATTTGTGCTGTGTGAAAATTGCTTTGAAAATGATTCTACATCAGATTCCTCAAATTAGAAAGAAAATCAAAGTTGAAAAAATGTATGTTGAGTTGTTTAACAATTTTTCTTTTATTATATTTCAAACTTCTTAAATAAAGACAAAGTTATGAATTAAAAAAAAATGTACGTTTATTTGCTACAGAATATTTTCTTTTATTATACTTTTGCTACGTATACATTCTTTTGGTTAACGAGTTATTATTCTATACATTAATTGCTATTATTAAAATTTCAATATTTTAAACTGAAAAAAAGAATTTTTTCCACTTTAACTTCAGTCGGTCTCCCAAACTGAATGCTGGCTTTGCCGGATCCGTATTGTAAAAATCAAATCTCTGAATGAACTATAATGTAATAACAGTAAACATTGTGGGTTCGCTCTTAGTTCAGGGACTATTAACTCTTTGCATTCGAAGTCTTTTTCATCTCATATACATAAGCTGCGAATGTATGTATAAGGAATCTTAATAGGAAGATTTATTTTATTTTCAGTATAGTTGTTTCAGTAGATGAATATTTATATAAAATGTGCATTGTAGAATACATGAAATTGAACATAATTTTTAGGTGTTTATTTAAAATAGGAAATTCGAAACGGAATATTATGGCGACTGAGAGAGACGCCACGCGAGTGGGAAGGGTTAATATTCAACTGATACAATATCGCATAAAAATTCCTATAAAACTTGAAGGTTGACAGGAATGGGACATTTTATATGCACCAACCTAACAGTCTCGCATGTACGAAGGATGTTTCCAAAGTTCTGGTAATTGTGCTCTAAATTCTTTATTTTATTCATTTTCGTTTATATTACGTTGTAGTTTTTTAATATAATCCCCATTTAATTGTACACACTTGTCTCAAGACCTCCTTGGAAGAACTTTCGGGGAGTCTCTTTTATCCACTGGTTTATAACAGTGTTTGGTTGTTAAATCGATCAACCCAACAATAAACAGTACTTTTAGATTCCGCATAGTTGTCAAATACTCCATGTATATAATCGTTGAATGACTTAAGATGGCTGTGTGCCCTCTTTCCGCAGAAAGAAAATGATGGCTCTTTGAGAATTCACAGCGTCTTCCATAGTCGCAGCGTTAACAGCTCAGAAACACATCTGGACTCGTCTAGTGGTCGAACAATACTAACCAGCAATGACTGGTGTCGTTAGGAAAATGTGTCAGTTCTTGCCTGTGCATAATAGCATCAGTTATTAGGCCTGCAGAATTTTGGAAACATCCCCCGTATAATTTCGCTAGAATTCAATATTTTATTATTACCTATTACCTCCTCCGTCACGGTTTTCTATGAACAGTTAGCAATTTCGGGGATTCAACTGTTTACATGTGAACTTGATCGAACAGACAATTGGGAGGTAGCGTGGGCCGAGCAATTAGCGAAACGGCAAAGGCGATTAGTAGAAGAGAATCCGATAGGAGGGAAGAGAGCTGCCACGAGTTTCAAAACGCACAGCATACATCGGTACATAGAGATCGGATTGATCGCCGACAGAAGGTTCCTCGACTTTCACAACAACACCAACTACGAGCAGTACCTGTTGACGATCATGAACATGGTGTCGGACTTTTATCACGATCATTCGGTCGGCAATCAAATCGACGTGGTCGTCGTTCGTATGATATACCTGGAGAAAGAAAAGGAAGAGGTAATGCAAAGCTAGTGAGGGAGACAGAGAAACAGACACAGATAATGGCCAACACATTCACCGCCATAGTGAAAATTGAATTTCCTAGTCAGACACAGATATACACTTTTAGGGGGTCATTTCAGTGTGACGGCCGAAAAATTGAGCATTTTTCAATGATGTGTTTATCCGCCAATAAAAAATGTAGTAGTGTAAATCTTTTTATGATTTATAAATATACCTATAAGGAATATAAAACAATATTAAGAGTATTAAAATTAATGTTTTTTAATATTTTTCTTTGTGTCGCAAAAGTGGCACGTTCCGAAAAAGATGTCTCGTCGGTGCAGGTGATTTGAGCTGGTAGCCTTATCTGAAATGAAAAATTCGAAAAGATTCTAATTAGTATGGGTGTCGTTACCGTAGGTACCAGAAAACACAATTTGTGTTGAAAATTAACAAAATGGCGCGTGTTGAAAGTGTGAATATCGGAATTTTACCCTTTTTCAACAATTATGCAATGTAAAAAGTATGATAAACGCAACATAAAATCGTAATTCTAGTACCGGCCAGAGCCACTGGTGTATAGAATAATCTATTAAAATTTTAGAGGAATTGGTTCACTACTTTTTTAGATTTCACCTACGTCAAGTGAAAAAATAACGTTTCGACGAAACACGTTTAAAAGTTTCAAAATATAATTATCATAGGAAGCACATACTTACAACTAATCGGCGATCCTGGTTTCATATTCAGTTGTATTTTCTTGATCTTTCCATTTTTCACAAGCTTTGTAGGTGCTTGACTTCACTACGATGTCCAAAATTTTATCACTATATTTACCTATTAATGAAAACACCAGGGAGCGAAGAAAATTCTCATTTTGCACACCTTGCGTTTCCCGCTAGAAGCAGCTGTAGAAGTAAAATACTTGGCATTTCTTTACCAAAATTTAACACTACATTCTTGAATACATACACTTTCAAAGACAATAAGAACAAAAAAAATGGAATTTTCTAATATGTGACGTTGGAATGACCTCTTAAGGACAAAGATATTCGATGATACACTTTATATTTTCTACCATTATTTTCAAATTGAAATTAGTCGGAATTTCATGATGATTAGTAATTGTTTAATACGATATTCCGAACCATAAACTAAATTTTCCGTAGATAGATTTGATGATCAGTCCGGCAGCCGAAGACACACTCGCGAGTTTCGCCAAATGGGCTGAAAAGATGAACCCGAAGGATCACACTCACCCTAATCACTATGACATAGCAGTCCTTGTCACCAGGTGAATCAATATTTTACCTAACTTTTTTAAATTAATTTTAAGCTGCTCTCCGAATGTTATGGATACCTAATGTTTGCTGTATTTTGGAAGGCAGGTAATGGTGGAATTCATGCTCTAGGTACGATATCTGTTCAGAAGGAACGAATTGCGACCTGATGGGCTTGGCGTATGTAGCAGCAGCCTGTGATCCTGGAAAAGCAGCCTGCATCAACGAAGATAGTGGTCTACTGCTTGGAATCGTTGTTGCCCATGAAGTTGGTCACGTGTACTGTCATGTTTCATCGCTATTACTTTCCTAAAAGTTCCTATAAACAACAATAGTAGCCAGCAGTTAGATACATTTTTGCTGTTCCTAATTATCTATAAATCACGACTTTTATTAATTTCACAAGGATTCTCGTTTTCAGGATGGGTTGCTCGCACGATGAAATCCAAACCAGCGGATGTCCTTCTCAGGACAAGGATGACAGCTACTTCATCATGTCTCCTATAGTTTTTATATTCACCATTCGATGGTCCACATGCAGTCGAAAATATGTAACCACATTCTTGGAGTACGTTCTGTATTCTCTTTACCGATTTCACCAACTTTCTACTGTATATTTTGGTCAAATTGCTTTATTCATGTCGATCTTGTAGAAGCGGTTTAGGTGAATGTTTAAACGACGACCCAAAAAGTCCTTCAGAAAAATTCAAATACCCCAACATGTTGCCTGGAGCCATGTACGATGCTGATTTTCAGTGCCAAATGCTGTTCCCTGATTCGAAAGAGTGCCCTCACAGTGCTGTACGTTCAACATTTAATCCAACAAAAATTATTCAAAGATAGAACAAGTTAGACAATCACATTTGAAGAGTGTTTGTAGAAAACAATGTAAGTGCCAATTAAGCGACAGCTAAACAGGACTGACACTTACAGTGCTTGCAAATTTAAATGAATGGCACATTGAGTTTTCTTTACAACTAGGAGGTGGCACATACAGGGTTTTCTACAAATACCAGTTCCATTTTCATATGAATTTGGACTACGTTCATGCAAAAAAATAGAAAATGTTGTGATGCATTTGAGTTGTTATGTTTTTAGTCAGATTTAGCAACGAAAACAAATCAAATTTCGTAAATAATTTAAAGACTGGTAAGTTTTTTCTTTCTTCTGAAAAATTTGATTTTTGGCACTTACAGTGTTTTCTACAAGTCGTCTTTATTTATTTACATATTAAAGTTACTTCATGTTCTGTATATTTTCTCTGGGTATGTATGTAGGATAAATTTGATCATGTTTGTCGTTTACGACTAAAATGTGTATGTTTTAGAGGGGAGCTTGCGACAGACTCTGGTGCCTGACCAATTCCAGCTGCTACTCTAAAGGGTCGCCAATGGCTGATGGCACAAAATGCGGTGAGAACATGGTTTGTTGAACGATTCTCTTGATGGTACAGTTAAATCGCCAAAACTACAGTAGCGTGCAAAACTTTCATATCCTGAACTCTGGAAAATCTTAGAAACTGCAATATTCATTCTGCTATCTTCTAAGGCCAAGTTGTTTAAAATATATTTCTATTCGTTGTGCCAAAATAGGGTTAAGAGATGCAACTCCCTGAGAATTTTGCGCACTGCTGAGTACTATTAGCTTGTCCGGAAATAAATTGCGGTTTTCAGCAGTCTAACATTTGGCTTCATATACTACAAGTTTTGAATTAATGTTCATTATACGGTACACCATTTTACAGCATAGATGTCGCATATCGTATTGCCACGAATTGGAGGAAATGCATAAAAAATTACGTGTAAACAACCAGCTTTACTGAATCGAAGAGGTTCAATACTGTTACACGATGACACCCACCCACACGTATCACAGTTAACACTTCGAAAGTTCAACGAATTGGGATATGAGACACTGCCTCACCCTCCTCACTCACCTGACCTGTTGCCAACAGACTACCATTTTTTTAAACATTTAGACAACTTACAACAAAAAATCTTTCACAACACGGACAACGCTAAAACGCCTTTAAGGAATTTATCAATCGAGGACATCGCGTTTTTATAATAATGTGATAAGAAAGCTTGTATCTTGTTAGGAAAAGTGTATAAATTGTAATGGATTTTATTTTGATTAAATAATATTGTTTTAAGCAGAGTTATATAAGTTTAAACATCGCGCCTAAAAACCGTAATTTATTTCCGGACAACCTAATAGATAGATTATTATATTATCGATAATTTTGAGTTTCTAGAAAAATGTCTCCTTAGCTCATTGATTCTATCGAAATAATCTTTTTTCGCTAATTTTTCCGGCTCCTAATTTTTAAAAAGGATCACCGCGTGAAAGACGAAGGAAAGGGAACGGGGAATAATATAAAATTTCCGTGAGGCGACGTGCCTCACGCGAAACCCGCATAAACCGCGCCATTACGACGCGACCGTAATAGGAAATGTTTGCACAAACTACCCTCAGAGAAATCTTAATCTGTCGCGAAAAACGCACGGCATATTACGTGCGGAGAAATTTCTATCGTGATCCCGGAAAATTGTTCCCCTTTGTCGAGCGTCGGAACGGCGATTGTCAAGCTGAAAATTTCATCTTTAACTTGCCAGTGTTTCAAAACTTGAAGCACCTGAAATTCGAGGGTAATGGTCTAAAAATAAATTGCAGACCTATTTAATGGTATAATTGCTTTTATCTGTTATTATTCGGGCAGTAAAATTAATCAAAACTTTTTGTACTAAGAAAGAAGTTAATACATAGAGAAATGAATTCGGTGCAACGCATTTGCATCATTGCTCCAGCAGTACCCAGCTCTAGACAGAAATATAGTGACTCAAAACAAATTCCACCGCAAAACTTTCCCTCGACGAAGTAATCTTGCGGTATATTTCTCTTTCGAACGATCTAATCTTATCGTGAGGAAAATACTCGTCACAGAAAGTACAAGGAACCTGAAATATATATAGAGAGAGTAAACATAAAATTAATCATTTCTGTCTATCACGAAAATGAAAAAAGTTATTTGGCCTGGTTGAAATGTCTCACTCTGTATATGCAGGATGTCCCAAAAAGGTTGTGTAACCTGAAAACTGCAGATTTTCCATGGCAAACGAATCGGAAAGTTCTTTTCCATCTTGCAACCTGCGGCATTTTTTCGAGATACAAGCGATTGAAAATTAAGTACTCAGCGAATACCCAACACCTCTAGCCTAACCTAACCCAATTGAGTATTCGCTGAATATCCAATTTTGAATCACTGACATCTCGAAAGCGAAGCCGTAGATTGCAAAATGGCAGAAGACTTTTCGATTTCTTTTGCTATGGAGAACCTGCGGTTTTCGGGTTGTACGACCTTTTTGGGACACCTTGTGTATGCGAATTGAATTCTGAATGGCGGACCGGCGAGTAAAGAAGGCGCGTGAATTCAGTGGTGCATCCACAAGAAATGCGTCGACATGGGGACCAGACCGACAGCCGTGCACGGAGGATGGGGCCAATGGGGTCCCATGAGTCCTTGCAGCAGAAGCTGCGGTGGTGGTTTGAAACAGGCAGAGAGAGAATGCGACAAACCTGTACCCGCAAACGGTGGCAGATATTGCCTCGGAGAGAGAAAGAAGTTATCCATTTGCAACACTATGGTAAATTCTCTTCCCTTGTATACGCCCATTGCGAACCGTCTCTATTCTCTGGCTTCATTTCCTTCCACCCCCTACCCCTTGTTTCTCCTCCGTTTCAAGATTCTTCCTCTATTCTCTCCGTGATGTAGGAGCTTCTGCTTCACTGATTCGATTTATTTTTAGCGTGCAAGTTCTGTTATTTGAACGATGTGAAACAGAGTTTCGTTGTGGAGAGGTTTCATTGAGAATTTTTGGAAAATTTGTTTTCGTATTGTAGGAGATTAATCTTGCAGTTTAAGTATCTTGATAACCTACTGTTCTGTGTAGTTTTGTCCTGTTCTATTGTTCACTTCTGTGGTCCCATGTGTTCTTGATTAATTCTTTAAGTGTTACCAGGTTTCTTCTTGTTGTGAAAAGTAGCAATGTTGAATTTTCCAGGCATGCGACCCGAATAAACCGCCGTTTCGCGCATTGCAGTGTGCCTCGTATGACACCAAACAGGTGCTGACAGACGGTCTTCATCAATGGACACCGATGTCAGACCCAGAATTGGATCCCTGCGTATTATACTGTATCAACGAGCAACGTACATACGTCAAACTTGCGTCTGCTGTGAATGATTCTACTCCTTGTAAAGCTGGCGCCAATGACATGTGCATCGCTGGCACGTGCAGGGTGAGCTTTTTCATGTACTTTTTCTTTAGTCACATTCTGAGAAACGCATGCCAAACAATACACTTTGTCCAAGCATTCTTTAACGCTTTGACTGCCATGTCACCCACATACATAGATGGTTTTACAGTAGGACTTCGATTAACCGGCTTAATTGGGAGACAGACAGCCTGGATAAGTCGAGGTCCAATGGATAATCAGGACCCGAGGGGAAATAACTAAAAACGTATTTTCTATAAGCTCTTTATTCTTAGAAAATGTATTTCCTTTTATAATATAATCATAACCAAATGTATATTTGCTTAAATTTGATCTATTTCCATAATTTTGCACTTATAACTGCTTTATTACGCCAACTTTTCACCATTCCTAAACTTTCTTGTTAGGTTGGGTATAAACAGAAGAGAATCGTAAGATATATAAGTATAAGCATTTATTGTCAGTAAACAGGAGATCCTGGATAACCGAGACCTCGACTGATCAACGCCACGGATAATCGTGATTCGGGTAATCGAGGTCCTACTGTACTAACGTGTAAGCAGATCTAATAGAATCCGCAAGAATCATGAATAATTACCAACATTATTAATTAAACAGAGTATAATTTGAGATTACTTTCATGTTCTATCGATGTTTAGGAAGTCCTGTCGTTTTCTGCCTACACAGTATGACGGTCGACGTGTTAAAAAAGTTTAAAGAAGATTCTATTACAGAACATCCAGCTCTAAATCGTAGAAGCCCATTGGAATGTATATGCTTGCGCGAAAGCATTCCGGAGACCGTGTACCAGAATATCAATGACCATTATTACCTCGAATTTAGTCCGCAACTTCCTGCAAGCAATCGCGCTGTTTAAGGGTCGCGTAATTCAATGTTCCCCGTAATTAACTAACTGCGACCGACTACGTCGGAATAGTTTAACAGGAGGAGAACTACCGCAGGATTTATTCACAGCGGTGGAACTCGCGGTATTTTCGTGAAATAAATTCAGCTGGAAGGACGAGAAGATTTACTCGCGTGATCAGTGACGAAGGATCGTGTTACGGGAAAAGAATGAGAAATGTGCTTTGATCCGGAAATGATCGCTCGCGTTCCCTTGCTGAGCGACACGTTGCGTGACAGATTTTTCCTCGAGCTTCATCTTTCCACCGTTTTTACTCTTTTCTCCTTTTCCATCGCAAAGTTGCCTAAAAAAACAAACTAACGACGGAGTCCTCGAAATTACGGTACTCCAACTTTTCCTTCGAAAATTAAATCTTTTTGAAACTCGCGTGTGTATTATTTGGTACGTTTCATGATATTCTTTAACTCCTGTTGAAACTTATTTTTCTAGTTCAGGAGTTATACAGGAAAGTATAACGATATATAGATATATATAATCCATATAGATTGTCCTGTTACTCCTTAAGGGTTGATTACAGGGGCAAATGGTCATGAATAAACTAGGCAGTTTTTTGTGTCACAAATAACTCTACGTCCTTATCGTAGTATTACATAAAATGATACACTCAAGAATTTACAACAGCACTAATAATAATAATAATAATGTTTCATCGAAATCGATGATTTCGAGTTCACGAGGTTCTTTCTCATGCAAGATCGTAACCTTGCGATTAATCGAGACCTTCCGCAGTAGAAATAACCCATAAGATTATTTCGAGTAACGATCGCGGCTCGATGGTTTCGTGCCACAATGTAACATTTTCCCCGAGGTAAATCACTCTCGGTTCGCATTTTTTTTTTCGTAAATCGCTGGCGGCGGCTGTACCGAGCGATCCCGCGCTTTTCAAACTAAATTGCCGGCGATTACACGTTGCTAAGTGCTAATTACACGGGAACTGTGTCACGTACACCCGATACCACCGTGAGTAATGTGACATTAGGGAGTTTATTAAGTCCTCGTATTAATTTAACACGCGTTTCGCGGTGCGACCGCCTGGAGAAATTCTTTGGAAGTGAACCGTGTTTGGAGGGAATACAGGTAACCCTCCAATAACACGGTTAATGGGATCCGTGTTATTGCAGAAGGTTGGCTGCGACTGGGTGCTGGATTCGAACGCCATCGAGGATAAATGCGGCGTTTGCAAGGGAGACGGTACCAAATGCAAGGCAGTGGAGGGCCGTTTCGATGGATCGTTTACCGGAGAACGTAAGTTTTCAGTCGAGTTCTCATTGCATTATATTCATATATACTGTGTCATATTCAGTCTAACAGTTACTTATATTTTTTAAATTATAATGTATGTTGTAGTATGGCTTTACGTGGTATGAAAGAATAAATTAACCCTTTGAACTCCTTTGTCGAGTGTGACTCGACATCGATTTTGTTCACAGGTACTCCTATGTAGAGTCACACTCAACATTTTTAAATTGCCAGTTTAAATATGTATTATACTTCGCAATATTTTTTTTACCTAGATAAGCAATATTACATGTATATGACCCTTTTTTGTAAGAAAAAAAAGTCCTTGAAGCGTTCAGGTACATGATTGTACCTAATTAGTTCCTATCAACCAACAGTCTTTTGAATTACATTTCAAATAAAACACTTAAAATAATAGGGAGTTATTGAAAAGAAAATTAGAAAAAAATTAGGAGTTCAAAAGGTTAAAGAAATAATTCGGAAAATCGAGCGAATTTGTTACGATTTTTATACAGAATACGCGAAAGTGGTGACGATACCTAAGGGTGCTCGAAGTATACACGTCTCCGAAGAGAAATCTGCGAAACATACTTTGGCAGTCAGACTGGAGAAAGACAACACTTACTGTTTGAACGGGAATCTGTAATTATTTTCAACAAATTTCCAAACTATATTTAATATTTAAAAGTTATTCATTTTCATAATGAATCTATAAGAACTATCGATGACCTGAAAGTAACTCACACACATGAATTGCAATATGTCTAAACTGCACGTATACAATTATTTTTTAAAATAATCAACCCTAAACATCAGTGTTCTTATGAAATGATTTTCAGCGTATCATTATCCCACATCATCTACATAAGTAAACTTGAACCATAGTGTTTTATGAATCAATGAATTATATCCATATTTGTATTCATGCGATGAAGTTACTAACTCATAATTAGTTACACGTTAAAGGGAAAAAATTAATATTTATTATAGGGTTGAAGAGCAGAGCGGTGATTACGAGTGTGCGAAAGCCATCCTAATTTATATGCATCCAGAGCCTGAGCGAGAAGAAATTGAAATCAAAGGGCCTATAGCTGAGGATATTCGAATAGAAGTACAATATATTTTCGGATATATCATTGAGTCCTTAGAAAGAACAAGTTTTATTCTTTAGAATAATAAAATGAGAAGTCGTTGTAATTCTTATTATCCAGAATATCCTCTAATTTTTTAAGACACCATATAACAATTGTTAAACATAAATCCATTAACATTGAGATTTTTGAAGGGTCGTTAGAGTTCTCAGAATGGAAAAATCATTGTTCTTAAAAACAATTGATAATCGTTTCATCCTGTCACTATGCTGTGTCGCTAATGCTTCCTAGAACAACGCCGATTACCTAACACGTTCGTTCTTTCTCCGAAATTTCAACTGCCAAACATTTAGAAATAAATCGCGTCATTAACGTAATTCCATTAGCCCCGCGATTTTCGGTGGCTCGGCCATTCTCGCGATCCATTGTTCCCGGCTACACGTGTATTAACGATTTATTGTTACGAATGATTTCAGTACGTGTTCTATACTCCGCCGAGCAATCCAGGGATCCGTTATACATACTATGTAATGTCAACCGATTCATCGTACACGCCGAAGTACATTTGGGATTTCATGGAGTGGACCGATTGCAGCGTTAAATGCGGTGGCGGCACTATGGTAATTTCAATATCTAACAATTGCAAGTCGATATTCCAATCCACAGGAAAACCATTTTGCACCGCCACTTCAGATAGATTTATTCGTTTATTATATGTATATATCTGGTTCTAATTTGTTGGCTCTGGATTTTCGTACATCATTCGAAACTGGTGACCAGTTCTTTCGAAGATACTATAGTGGCCGATCGAAGTGTCGTTAAATTCTGATAGAAACTAAATGGAAGTATTATTCGTTAACACCTTGAGTGCCATGCTCCATTAGGTAAAAATGGCAAACTTCTTCAATTTTTATACAAAATGAATGTTACCATGAATTTTACTTTTTTTAATCAATAATGTCAGTAACATTCATCATTCTTTTTACTGTTTCTATTAGATCTTATTGGATCTATCTGTCACTCAGATATAGGTGACGTGGCACTCAAAGTGTTAAAGAAGGTTTTTTAATTCTTCTTCTGTAAATAGATTTTATGTCAGCAATTTTTGGACCTTGCTGCGTAGATTACCGGTACGGACATCATTATGTCAAAGGACACAAAAAGTAAGCCACAAGTGTCCAAAATATTTCAACTTGCAGATATAATATGAAACAGAAATTAACGCGTTGGAAGACGGTGTCATATGTCGAGTGAAGGTATCAATAAACAATGAATTATTGGAATTTTTATACTTTAATGGGTCGTAGGTATCCGAGGCATCCTGTATCGAAGAACATGGTGGCAAAGTGACCCTTAATTTTTGCGATGGCATACCACGACCGGAACCGAAAAGCCGTATTTGCAATGCAAATCCCTGTCCCGCCAAGTTAGTGTAGAAATAACTTGAAATATTGAAGATCCTTTAACACGTGGATTAATGACTAGTAATTTCTATAAAACTCTGAGTAACTCAACGCGTTATTACCACGTTGACTGCCACACAATTACCTACAATTACCAACGCTGGATCAATTGCTCCATCTGAAAGCATCAATCTTACCATGCACTTAATGACAAATACTGACAATTTGTGATTGATATACACTTTTATTCGGGAATCAATGCATGCGAATTTAATATTCTTTACTTCCACTAGAGCGAGTCACTATCAACGTGTTATCACAGTGGAGATAGCCACACCTAGTCAGACACACTGCAATTTACTGATTTCAAAGTAAATTGTAAAGAGTATTTAAGTATAAAATCGTGTACTATAATTTTGTAAGCTGCCAATAGTTACTCCATTAAATTAAACTCGAAGCGTAAGTGTCTGCACGCCGAACAGCGAACATGTTAAACTGTGTTAAATGATTTATAGTCTGAGCTGCTGTATGTTTTCTCTCCTTGTAAGGAAACGAAATGCATCAAATCAAGCTGAGAAAACAATTTATCTCTAGTGATAAGAATTCCGAAGGTGTTACAAATCTGTGCTGCTTTTCTTTTGTCGCCAATGCGAGGACCTTTGTGTTTGTTCAGATGGCGGGTCAGTCAATGGAGCAAGTGCAGCGCCTGCGACGGGAAAAAGGGCTGGAGACATCGGAAAGTGCAGTGTGTCAGACCTGCTGCACGTGCAGGCGAAGATGACGTGCAGGCGAACTTGGACGCATGCAAGGGTCGCGTGCCCAAGCAGAAAGAAGAATGTCTCGGTTAGAATCCCTTGTTTCTCACTGAAAGTATAGTCTTCTCATATGACCCACACGATGAGACATGAACCATCTAATATCAAAATTATTTCGAGTAGAGTCATAGTGTTAATATTCATTTCTCCTACTTTTCCTTACAACTGCAAAATTGCTGGTTTCCGGCGACAGTCTTAGAAATGTTTGAACCTTACATATATTCTAATGTCTGTGACCTTCGGAGTAATACCTTTTGCATAAATGTCATCTTGTTGATAACAACCGTGTAACATTCAGGAAAGAGACCTTGCAAGATAACGTGTTCAAAGAAGACCAGGAACACTAACTTGGACCTCGAAATCGAGAAGGAGGAGCCATCAGTTCCGTTCGAAGACCAAGCGAGAATGATCGACAGATTCGTGGACGTGAGTTTGGCTCGTTACTTGGAAAAATCCTACGGAGCACCGATGGAGCTCGAAGGACAGAGCAACGAGGGCGACCTTCGTCAGCTTCTTCGCGACTGGTCGGTTGTGGACGAAGAAAAGCAGAAACGAGCTACCTGTCCAGACAATTTCACCACTCCCAAGCCTGGATCCATCATCAAGGACTCCGTGCCCGTGAGCCAGGAGATCCTGATGCAGGCTCCCTATTTGGAAGAGAACCTTCAGGCTAATTTGTCCGATAAAGCTTTTCGAGAGGCCGGCGACCTCGTTGGAATGAGCATCGACACCTCCAGGCAGAAGATTTACAATGGATCGGAGGCTGTGAAGATGATCGAGCAGCTGAATCGCAAGGAAACGACACCTGCAGCGAAAGATAGCAAAGAGAATTCCACTTACGATCAGCTGGCGAGCATCGTAGAACAGGGAAAATAGGATTTTCCTTCAGAAATGAGAAACGTTGAAAGTCTATACAGCGACTCATGTAATTAATTAAATAATTGTCCTTCTGCTTCCAAGTGTGGTTGACTGCAAACTTTGGGGCTGTTTAAATGACAAAAAGATTAACAAACAAATAACCCTACCTTGAATACTAATACTCTAAAAAATAGTCAGACAGACAAATTCGTGAGTCGCTGTGCATATGCAGAGAATAATACAGGGTGTAACTTAATATGTGGAACACACTTCAGGTTAGAACTCAGCACTAGAAATAAATTTAACAAGAGCCTGCTTTGACGATATGTCCGAGCTATGCAGAGTTTTGTGTTCCGGTAATTCTTTGGCAAGTTAATGTAGCATAACTTTTGTTCTACTTAAGATATTAAAATGGAATATGTTTCATACAAAGACTTTTGTTCTACAAATTTCCATCTTTCTCCGTCCTCGTGCAAATCGTGCAACAACTTGTATCGGAGATACGAAAACTATGCGACGGTGGCGTGCATGGGCGGAATTTTTTCCGGAACGATTATCGCGTTTTCAATTGACGCGTATCGGTATTCATAGCAGCAATTTATTACGAAATTATGTTCCGCTAGCTGGAACCGTGTTGCAGATTTAAAGCCGCGATCGATCATTCGGCAAACGTCACCGGCGTTACGAATCCGATCCTTTTTCTTTACGGCTGAAAAAAAATCGTCCCGACCGCAGACAACGGTGGGGGCTGTAACGAGCTTACAAATTGCAGCAACGTTGCAATGAATAAATTAGTCGTTATCCGTTGTCCCATCGGATATTCGAATAACAGAATTACAGATGTACATGTATTCTCTAACACGAAACGCGTGATTAAGTCTTATCTCCACACCGTTTGCTGCTTATTGAACATCACGTTACAAATTGCAAGTGAAATAAAGAATATTATTTTGAAGACTACTTTACAGTTCATTAGGTTTGAGTGGGTATCAGCTGTCCCATCGTATATTCGAATAACAGAGTTACAAATGCATTATACAATTTTTAAAGCATAGCTTCGAGTAAGTAATATGGTAAAAATGGACATCTAAACGACTCCCAACAATTTATTTCCTCTGATAGTGGATCTTGAATCACATATGGTCATTTTTCTAGAGGCTAATCATTTATGTTACTTATATACCTTCCTGTTCATCCAAAACCAACCTCATAAACTGTTGACAAATCAAGGAATATTATTTTATCTTAAACATTTATATTTAGAAGTTACATTGTGCTACAAGCACACCTTATCTGTTATTACCTACGCATACATAAATTAACTTTCACTTCATACTACAATTATCGATGTTCCGAGGCGAGTTGACTATCTTCTTGTATTTTCTGAATGTACCTAACAGCATCCATTCCAACTAAAGTGTACTCTGTACTGTTAGCGGGTGGTTGAGGTTCAAAGTCCTTTGGAAAATTCACCGCACCGGTTTCTTCGTCGCGCTCCAAAATAATTGTCAGTGTCAAATTTTTGATATCCTCTTTGTCGATTACCACTTCACCTTTTTTTATGTCAAGGTGCTCCGGAGCTTCGTGGTATTCTTCTGATCTCTTCTTGTACCGATATTCACCGTCTATTGAAAACGATAATAGTAGCAAAAATAATTGAATTGATGTGTTGAAGAACAGTACAAGTACAAAATTTGCCATTTTGAAGAAATATTAAAATTGAAATGTAAATGTGTAAAACTATACGTTGAAACGAAGCCTAGCACAAAAAGGTATCCTATATCTGTGATTGAGATAATCCCTTCAGTTTAATGAGTGCAAAAACAGTATCTCTGTAATGGATTTGTACTGTTTTTCCCCTTACTAACTAAAATACAGAGGTATTTTCCATTTGAAAGTACAACATGTTCATTTACGATAGTGCGACACTAGGATACGTAAAAACCTATGAGTTTATTGATGGATTGAACACTACAACTTTCAAGATGGTGAAAAACAAAGCCAAACAAACATCACCAGTAGATCGTGCTTATGCAGAACCGATAACAATAAACGAAAAGAAAATTCAAGATGTGAACAAGTTAATGAAGTACATACCAAGCGAAGCATCCACACTCTACCAAGAAATTTGTTCTTGGAAGATTACTAATCACCGACAAGACGACGACTAATTTTTTTAATATCATGCTGAGTTTACTTTAATAATCAGTTTTCATGAAATAATTTTTATTTGAATTACGTTTAAAGCACATTTATAAATAGTCTTTTTTCACTACTGTATTATTTTGTTTAATTTCCTGACTAAAATGTGACTTGAATTCAAGATCAGTACAAGTCCAATGTTTTATTTTAATTATGAAAGACTTATGAATGAAGTTTAACCACATGTAGGCAGATATGAACGTTCATCTGGGTTAGCATGACCGTATTTAAATTCGAACAGGATTTTAAAATCAGTGGAGCTGATGATACATAAAAATTAAAGCTATTCTTTCAATTATCTCAAAACGTGGTTTTCGGACATGTACTATTCTTCAAATCACCGATTCAGTTATTACAATAATTAATCAGAATAAGAAGAGATTCAGAATGATTCAAAGTGGTTCATACTTGTGTTTCTCCGATTTTGCGCCACGACGTCGTCCCTTCTGTCGCGGGTTTCGGTACAGGGCTCCTGCACCTTCGGCTTAGGCCTTTGACAGTAGCTGTCAGCGATAATATCTACATCCTGCTCCGAATGGCCGACAGGACGTACGCATTTGACGGCTCGTCTTCTCTCGCAGCCGGCCACGCAGGATATGCAGCCTTGCCAGTCACCGATCATCCATCTAACGATCATCCTCATTACCCTTCTACTCTGTTAGGCCGATACACCACACGATATTTGTACCGGTCCATCGATACGATTTATGCACATGGTGTTCTTCAAAACCAATTCCGAAGAACTCGCGTCTACCTCGCACTTAAAATTAAGCTCGCGTCAGAAGTTCTAGGATCGGTTGTTGGAGACTAGAGTCGTTCATGGTGTTCTACGTTTATTTTAACCCTTTTCGCTCTATTGTCGCTACTACCGTGGCATACACTCCCGTCCATAAGTCATGGGACACTCACTAATTTCAGCTTTACGTTTATATTCAAATTATTAAACACCCACTATATTGAATCAAACGATTATTTACAGATTATTTCCACTGTATACAATTTCTAAATGTTAAAATATATTGAAAATTATATATGTCAAGTTTAAAATTTGCTCACTAATGCATGCTCCCCGTTTCGAGATGATAACTCGAAATAGCCTTGGCAGTTTTGTGGTCATTTCTTTTTGGTGTTTCTTTTTGGATTTCTGTCCAGAATCGCTTCAAATGCGTCTACAGATTATAAAATCGAAACAAATGTCGCCCAAATTTAACGCATTGAAAAACTCGTCTTGAACCGTACTATAAGTATTTCAGTTTTTTTTATATTAATTATAACAGAATACTAACCATATCATTAAAAATATGTTGTGTAAACATAAATGTTTTTAAAAGAACCGTTCATCTCGAAATAAGTAATCAAGTTTACTATATCTTAATCCAGGTTTATTCAGAAACGGCAAGGTGTCCCGTGACTTATGGACGCGAGTGTACATTGTTTCTAATCAATTTTAACTGATAAGTCTGATTGAATATTCAAAACGTCTCCACTTAACTTTTTGAACACTGAATAAATTCATACGATGTGTTATCCTGAGATCTACTCCTTTTTCTTAATAAAATTAATACTTTTCATGAGCGTGTCAATAAGAGAAGGCGTGAAGGGCCACATTTCCTATTATTATAATTTCAATTCCTTATTCAAACGAGAAATTCATTAAACAACCATAATTCAAGTTACACCCATTCATCGTTGGGTTCATTAAATTTCGTCTTAATTAAAATGACACGTGAATCACGGAGCAGACGAACCTCGGGAGACAGGCCGCTTGATGACAGGGCCTGACCTTTTCTTCGGGTTTCGGGATGCTCTTGCAGAAGGTTTGATCCACTATTCCTGCGGTCTTCTCCAGGCAACGAGGCTCGGAGACCTGTTCACCGGGTCCGCAATTCGCGTTGCACTTCTCCCAGTCGACGAAACCCCACGAGAATTCCGCCTTACGAGGGCTCTTTTCTTTCAGACCCAACGAGTACTTCACCGTCACGTTTTCTTTAGCTACGACCTATTCGACGAAACTCATTGTACCTCGTTGAAAATTCAACTAAATAACGCATTCAGGTTCGAGTGCCATTCGTTCGAGAGGGAAGACAGTGAAATATTTCCTGAAGATTCATTTCTAAGACAGAAATGCTTCGTAGGTCAGACCAGAGAAAGAGAGAGGAGGCAGAAACACGAGAAGAAAATAAACACAGTGGATTCATGCGAGTATATCTCAATAAAAGACAGAGAAATTTTTAGATATTAAGTTGCTTTAAAAATCAGTAATAATGTAGGTCCTTGTCGTAAACGAGTATGATTTGATGCGTGCAACGGGTTCGTCGAATTCTTCCTAGGCCTTAAGGAGTGCACGAGTGTTATCTGTGTGAATGTGTGTGTGTATGTGTGTGTGTCAGTTTGGGGTGTCGAATGGATGGCAGAGCATGAGTTTTCCGTGAGACATGGTGAGATAACATCTGTCGAGAGAGAGTGTAGTATATAAAGAACGAATCGACGTTTATTATTAAATACTACTGTTTTAAGAAGCAAAGCTGTCTCTAATCACTTAAACTTCCAACAATAATGATAAAAAATGTCATTTTGACACTGTTGGCAGTTCCAGTGTTAAACAGCGTATCGGTATGAAATGGTTCGCTAGAAGTCTCGATCGGCAGGCTAATTAGATTTGAGTAACATTCTCCCAGCGGTCGGAGCTACCGGCACGGAATGCAACGCAACGCATTCCTTCTACTAAACCTATAGAAAAGAGTGTTCTAAGCGTGTATCGCGTAGGTGCTGGTACACCAGCACGACCATAATAACAGCTCGCGTATTACGGCGTCGCGCAATAGTAATTAGACGACCAGAAAGCTCTCTTCATCCGCTTATTCCCCCGGTTATCACGTTCGAAGGTGTTGCATGAACCGATAAGAACTGTCCAAGCTTGGACACCTTGTTCGAGATACCTTATCGATTCGCCTCGCGGGCTAATTAGTGGACCGGAACTCCCTCCATGCGAGTGATTCATTCGAGACGTCGATACTCCTTTTTTTTCTCTCTCTGAAAGCTTGCATTTTTGCGGAAATTACCGGTATTGATTCGTTATCGAAGTCGATTCTTAGACGGTTTGTGATCGTTTGGATTTAATTGGAGGAAACTGGTGGTAATATAATGCTCGATTTCTTCTCAATTAATCGGATGCTTCTAACTTAGTACATACGTTTGGAGGTTCTTTTGAACATATTTCACAGTGATAAGATTGTTTGAATTGCATTAATTATTGATACTGATGCTGGTAGGCGTTTGAGAACAGTTTAGAAATTAACACGGAGAGCACTGATACATGGAATTCTCCTTTTTATATTCAGCAGGGAAGAAGTTCGATATCTTTATTTTAATTGACAGGCATCCCTCGAATAACACCGAATTTGAACTGCAAGTAATTTAATATCGTCTCAAGGTATGCGTAAAATGGAAATTGATAGCAAAGGAACCGTTATCCTGCTTAATTATAGCGGAAGGAGAAACGAGAAAGTGAAATCGGATCGTTCGGCGCCAGACAACCATTAGACTGCAAATGGTAATTCTGTCTTTAACCCATTACCGCAAATGACGGCTATAGCCGTCAGATTTTTGTTGATGTGCTAGCAAATGACGGCTATAACAGTCATCTTGTAGTAACAAAGGAACATTTTGAAAAAAAGTGTTTCTGAGGCCGATCTAGACAAAAAAGTGTGCGTCTACGGGTTAAATAGTTCTGCTATTTTTCGAAACTTAGGCTAAAGACAAAGGGCATTGTTTCTAAAGTTAGCAGCATATTAGACAGTCCTTAATATTCGTTAATCTGGATATTCCTATACTACTGAGATTTACCAATACAAGCAAGTCCTTCATGACTGGTCCAGGTATATTCAGAGATTCCTGATTGGGTTTTATTGTGCCCAGCCATGCCTTTGTGCCAGCCACATCGAACATTCCTAAACGGTCTCTGAAAGAATAATAACAGTATGAATATCGTATTTGTAATAAACAGGGTGTCTGCAAAGTTTTGGCAGAAAATTAAATTGAAGGTAATTATATCGATCAGGGAACACCTCATCGATTTCAATAATTTTCAAATATGCTGTCTAGGTCAACATTCTGAGCAATTTCATTTATACATATACCCACCTTTAGTTTTCGAGATGATCATAAAAATATTTTTGATACTTTTTACTTTGGCGTGGGTTAGGTTTTTTATGTATTACCTAACCCAAACCTAACGCAAACCTAAAATCAAACTACAAAGTATCAAAGAAAGAAAATTTGTCATTCATTGATGTGTATGCTCTCGAATAGCAAAGCTAATTTTAAGTTGAGTTCCTTTCTTATCTTCCTGTGTTTACAAACTGACACGTGTGACGTATAAACGCATCGCGGTACATACATGCAGTATGGTCCTCTTTAAGTAAGGCCACCTAAGTATCTGTTCGAATTGTCATGATGCAAAAAATATTTCTTGTGTAAGGTGAATGGTATCAAAGGAGCAATATCCGGCAAGAATATTTTTTTCAAGGTCATTTCTCTTTCGGAGTTTTCAAGGTCATCGATGTTTTTGCGCATACAACTATATATATTTTTTTATTGCATCGAGTAGCTGATTAAAAAATATGTCCAAATATGTATAATAACATGACCTTGAAATGACCTTGATCACCGAAAACTAAAGTTTTACGTAAAATTTATGCGACGGTCCACATATTAATATTTTTCATGAAATCTATTTACCCGTCGATCATCGATTTCCCATCCACGGTTTTCAGAATTATCCTCGCGTTCGAGGGTCCCGTTGCCTCCACTCTAATATTCGTCGATCCTATGGGGACGTCCACAATTTTTCTCGGCTCTAGGACACGTCGAAAAGTTTTGTCCTCGGTTATTAGAAGTTTGCCGGATGACCGGGGGTATCGAGCCGAAGGATCACGGCCGAGAGATTTATCGTCGATAGGAAATATCGAAGGACGCTCGAGATTCTTCGGAGAATAGCAGACGGAAAGTTCTCGCTTCTCCCAAAGATCTAGTGCCTTTATCCGTGCGGAATTTCGAGATCCCGTTTTATTTATCGCGATTAGAGATTCTTCCCCGTCCAGCCACTCCCTCGTCGGTTTTTTATTCAATCGAACCCCTGGCGTTCATACTCTCAACGAAGAAATAAACTATCCCTTCCTGACTGTCTTACTATATTTTGTTCATCGATGACTTTAGCTGATGTTTCGACACTTTTTGTAGGATCAGTTTAATGTAGTCGCAAGATTTTAATACCTCATTGAATTAATTTAGAATTTATAGGATAGATGGTACCTGCCACACTGAACGAAGGTCGACAAATCAATGCAGAGTAAATTATAAATAATTTTTGGTTTCGGTAACGTTGGTTTATTCAAAATAACGTTCTATATTGATTAATGGTTAGATCACGGACGTTTATGCGATTAAACCTATTCAAAAATGTAAACCGTAATACATGACGTGACTTACGAGGAGACGCGACGACCATAACGGTCCCCTGTTTGATCCTGCAGGAGGTGCCGTTGCCTTTGCAGACACCGCAAACGTCTTGAACGGCCTTCGACTCCATATTGAGATCGCAGGGTATTTCTCTGCAGACGCCAGCTATGCAAATGTCTCGAATGCCTCTGTAGCAGGTGGTGCCATCGACCACCTTGGGCCTGAGGGAAGCGAGCAGGTTCGTCTCGGTCAGGCAATAAAGGGCGCACGGGTTTTCGGATGCCCTCAGACCTGTCGTTTCGAACGGCTATTTAGAAAGGGTCCTGCCGAGTCAGATCGTTCGATATATTCGGCGGTAGTTACTTTCCGGAAGATTGTACGCCGTCCATCGATGAACTTTTCCGTCTTCCGGGAAGACCCAGCTGTTGAACTCCGAGCACTGGACGTCTCGGAAGGATGGCGCGTCCGCTTCGCATGGCTGACAACACAAGGACGATTTTAATCAGTGTAATGGTATAGGTTTCAATGTTCCTTCTCTTGATTACATAGGAGGTGTGACAATTTAATTCCCGGAACGGCCGCGTAGTGTCACCTGTGTAGTGACTTAGTTGTAATCATGCTTGTAATCGTGTTTGCACATATTGTAGGTAGGACGTGCGTAAACCTCAAGTCTTTAATCATTCGTTAGTCAGATATTGTGAAAACAACAAAAATCTGCGTGTTCAGACATTCAGAAATATTTCTGTTGTTTGACACTAAAGCTACCACGGTCGGTTAAATGACCGTTTTTAAACTTTTGATTCAAAATTTTGCATTCATACATATAATCAACTTTTGCCCGTACTTAATTGACTACCACCTGTATGCAATTTAAAAAAATATAACTTTTATTTAACACGTTGACTGCCACACTGTATTGGTTGAAAATGGCCATCTTTCTAAATTTCTATACAAAGAAAATATAATCTTAAGTTAAAATCTTTTTCATCAAGAATATTAGGGATATTCATAATGTTTTTATTGGTATTATTAAACATTAGTAAATAAATTTATGAGTACTAGAAATGATGAAGTAAATAATAATTGCATTTAAGTGTCACCCATATATGGGTGACATGGCGGTCAAATTGTTAAAAGCCGGGTATTTGACCGTTTCGGTAGAAATAGGTACATATAAATTGTCGGTAGGTTTAGTGTTAAAATCTTTGGAGGATCTTGGGCGATTTGAATAGTAATAATAGTAGGAGCAATATACGTTCCAATTTTCATAGCTGGTCGATTATGTTAAAAAATTCTCCAAATGTAAAGGGTTAATCCCTGGACAGATTACGGATTGTAGGCTTCGCAAACGATTGTTCGAGTAAGTTGGAACTGAAAAAAATATTTCGCATTCCTTTCTGGGAGAAATTTTTTTGCGCGGTGGTGGGGTAGTGGAACTAACATTAGTGGCGCAGACTTTATGGCGTTTCCCGTCTCCGCGACAATAAGCTCCACCGTTCGATGGCGATGGACTGGTGCATCGTCTGAACGAGAAAGCCACACCGGAACCACAGGTTCGAGAGCATCGACTCCAAGGCGACCAGCTACTCCAACCACCGTCCACGACTCCTGGTCGATCGCCAACCATCAGACATTTCATTCCGTAACACCACTGGAAAGTTAATTATCGATCGATTCGAACACCCATTTACACCATGCTCCATTCAACCCTTTTGTTGTGCTTGAAATTCACTGTCAGGATGCTCGAACGTTGTTCGAGATAGATGGTAGATCTATGCTGAATTTATTTCGCGCAATTATTAGAAGAAAGTAGCCAAATATGGAATACCAATCGCAAAAAATAAAGGATTTTTCTGGGTATTCACTCATACATTTACCCTCAATTTAAGAGCAGTCTCATATTACTAACCTTATAAACAATTTTCAATATTGAACTAACATTAAAAGAACATAAATTGTACCTAATATGGAATAGGTACCCAAATCTGGAACACTGACATCAGGTACAATATTTTCATGGGAAACAAACAAAAAATAGTTTTATTCTTCTTACTGATTAAGGAACTTTGGTTATAAAATCACATTTTAAAAAAATGAAATAAAGAAATAGCTATTTGCAATAATCACACATTCAAGTGTTAAACTCTGCACCAGCACATTCGTCATGCGCCCAGAGTCCGTACATTAGGCACTCGATCCATATTTCTACAACAGAGTATTACGAAAAAATTTCTTGGCAAAATAAACATTCTGCATTCGTAGAGACAGGAACTGGTTGAGGACATTCTGGTAATAAATAAAACAAACTATTAAAAAAAAATATAATGCAAATATAGAGTATTCCATAATTGGATCACTACTGTGTATCCATGTTTGGAATTTCACAAAGTTAAAATCACGGTATTCAGCTCACAAATACTTATGAATATAACTGACAGGTATGCAAACAACAACAACAAAAAGCAAATAAGCATGCTAAAGTAATAAGAAATACGAAAAACACATTAAATTTACGCACCGTCAAAAGTTTCCGATCAGCAGCAAAACAAAACGATCCCGCCACGTCACTAACGTTCGCTCGACTGACGAGTCACAACGTGTGTGGTGCCAAAGTGAGTGAATGAGATAGCCTATAGCCGATTGATAGATACCCATATGTCAGATTTTTAAAAATCGCACTATTCCATATTAGGTTTAGGTATACTATTCTATATTTGGGCACTTTCCTCCATTCTCTATGAATTTCATGAATTTGGTGAATCATCGCGAATTAGTCGATCAATTTACTCATTAAATTATCCGTTGAATCTGCTGGCTGTAGAATAACAGGAATTTTCTCGTCTATGATTCAAACTAACATATTTTTTTAATGAATATCATGAATTTACTCGCGGATGTTTGAGTGGACAGAGAATTGGAAGTCTGTATGGATAAGTCATACGAAAAGACTAAGGATCTCGAAACATTTCCACTGGAATTCGGGAAATCATGTGTCCAGAAAGACTCCGGTCGCGGTCGGCTGATCACGCTCGGCTACGTGACGAGGTGAGACCAAAAATATTTTTCGATAACCGGCGCACAGGTGACGCATGGAAACCCGCAGGAACGTGATAAAATGCTCGCAGACGAAGGCGATGACCACCGTCTCGAGTTTTTCACGAACAATTTATTTCCTCGCCTGTTCTCAGCTCGAAAAGAAACAGAAAAACTCCACCGATGAGCTCGAAGACTTCGAAGTCTATTTATTAGAGAAACTTGAAAACTGCTGGCGCTTGGCCAGGTCGACGGGAGAGCTTCTAGAAACGTCAAAATTACTCGTTGATCTTTGACACCGTTCATCGTTTATTGAACTACGGAAAACCAAATACATAAACATTTTAGAGTAGTTCGAAGATCAAAATTTAGTAAAAAATCGATGTTCATTGTTCAGATTGATGCCACTTTGTCAGGTAAATCACTTCGTTTTCGCGTCGACGATAAGACAATTTTCAAAATTGCGAGTGATGAATTTCGTGAAGAAGCTCTGTAGAGAAACTTCGATAACGATCTTTTTGTTCCCAAGCATGAAAACGAATTCTTATCCACGCGAGCATTATTCCTGCACGTTTATTCCCGTGCTAAATTCACTTGCACCATAAATAACAAACCACCTGCTATTTATTATACAGAACAAAGGTACGTTGAATCAGGTACAACGGAGAATTCAGCAAAACATCGGAACACAGCTCGCGCGACGGAGAAATCGCGCGAAAAACAAGCTTGCATGTCTTTACCGCGACGTCTTAATCGGAGTTGCATTGAAATTTACTGAGTTGAGAGATTTTAATCCGGCTGGGAGGGCTTTCTTGAAAAAAAAAAGAAGGAAAGAAAGGGTCAGCTCGTAAAGTGTTTCGTGACGCATTTACGGGGGGTTATCAGCGTATTTAAACAATATGTATCATTTCGTCCGAGTGACGTATAATTCTTCCGCAATCGGCCACGCCAACCGGAATAATGTTCACCCTTCCGAGTTTTCTAACCCGTTCACGCTCGCCGTCACTCGAAAATCGCAGCTCTTTCTGATATGGTAATTCTAGCTTGATAATACATAGTTCCCGGAAGAAATGACCCGGCAATACATCTTTCGTGTAATTAGCACGGGTGCTTGCAGAAATGAATGAAACGCGTTGAAGATCAGTTTGCACGGAGATCTGATTTTTTTAGAAATATTCAGTGGGAGAACATTGTGAATACGTTGAGATTGTCATAGTCGTTATTAGCAGTGAAAGGGTTGACACTATTTTTTTAGTATCTACGAAAGAAAAACCAAGGAATTTTCACAGTTAAGGGTTAGAAATTTGAAGGACAAATGATTCAGAAGTATCGGATACTCTTTTGAAATTCCATTAGGAGATAAAACAGTGCGTTAGAGAGATCGTAGGGATACCATAGAGCGGAGAATAGCAGGCAATTAGCCTTTGTATTTTTCCAGATGATAATTTACCCTGTTGTGAGCGCAGCTCGTGCCCTCGGCGGCTGGTTTTCTCGCAGACACGCAACCCTTTCCCGGAACGGCACACCTCAGGGCCTCGCAGCTCTGAAAACGAAACGCAATCGCATTTAGAGAGGGTGGTGAGACCGGTCTCGTGACGATCGCGATATCGTGAAACGATATCCTGACTGCGGGTTATCTAAACGGCGCGTGATCCAACGCGTTCTACCTGACAGAAGTGTAGTGAACTTTTTGGCTACACCATTTATCATACCCTGTCGTACGATGCTGGTCAGTTGAACGGCGTTGACGCTGGTCGACAGGAAGCTTCTAAAATTGTCCAAATTTCTCGACAATTTTTCACACCGTTTATAATACAGAGTGATTTAAAAAAAGGCTTTAGGACTTTAAGGGTAGATAGTACACGCAAAATGGAGAAAAAAAAATCCTAACAATTGTGGGTCGAAAAATTGGTACTGTCGGAGTTATAAACGATTCTTCGTTTTGGTTAAAGCAAGTGACTTGTTCGCTTTTATTTCTGATGATGAATGTCTTTGAATATTAAATTTCTTAACACGTAAAACGCGGAGCTAATTTTGTTTTATTTTGCATTTAGGCGGCGCGTAAATACAGAAAATGCGTCTCTGTATAAACAAAGAAAGAAGAAAGAAATTGTACCAAGAAAGTCTTTTGTAATACTTGTAAACGAAAACCTCATTTTTGTTTAAACTGTTTCAATAAAATCCATTAAAAAAGTGTGAACATATTTTTTAATATTATATGAATTATAAAGTATTATTTTTTAAATTTGATACTGTCGATCCCCAGGGACCGGCGTAGCGTTTTACATGTTAAATGAATCGGTATAAGTCCTCAATTTTAATACAAAAAAATTAATATTGAAGATGGCTTAAGTCACTTTATTAGTACGAAGAAGGGTTGATCCGATAACATCTGTAGAAAAGTAATTATAATTACTCGAGACAACGAATGCAAAATAAATTTCTCTAAACGGTTACTTATGCTACTTTGAAAAAAAGCACTCGTCTCTTGTCCACCTACTATACTTTTCCTGAAGGATAAGGCAGACCATCGTGAGAAGGTAAAAGGTTGGTCCGTTCAGCGGCAGATGGTGCCTCTTTACGGACAATCTGTATCTACCACTCCGCTTATCATGTGATAACACTATCACTAGGGTTCCATACAAAATTGTTATCCAGAATATTACAGGCACAATGAAAAAAAAACAGTGATCAACAGGCGTCGTTCTTCTAGCATTAAGTACGTTTATCATTATAAATTCTGGGCAACGCTTTGTATATTCACATAATTTTCTAAACTTTTTCAGAGATGTCTTTTTTCAATCACGATTTTCATTAACACGAGAAGGACGACGTACCAATTTCTGTTTCTTTATTACGTGAGTAACTTGAATTTCAACTTCACGATTTTTAATATACTTAAATAAATAGAACATTTTCAATCGTCCAATTCATAAGAGCATTTTAAAACGCACCAAGGTGGCTGCAATTATAAGCAAACGATTCTTCTGCACACATTCTGAATGAATCGGCAACACAGGATTACAAACACTCTGTGCAAAATTACGTTCGTTGAAACATCAGCTAAGTAAACGGTTAAAAATATCTTCATGCATTTCCTGCTTCTCTATAAAATTAACGAGTCCACTTAACCCGACGTTCCAGTGAAAACAACCAAGAAGAAACAAGAGTATCTTTCATTTACGCTCTTGATAGCCTGCAAAAGAGAGCGGTGGAATATTTCTCGGGGATCTCTGGCAATTTCCGCGCAGACCGTGTAATAAAAATGTCGGCGGAAGTAATTTTTTCGTTCGTCAAGGTAAACAGCGAGACAAATTCGCCTAATCTCGTATGCCATGGTTCCGGACCTTAATTAACCCTTTCGCTGCATGGACGGGCGGCTTGCACCAAGCTGCTAACAGTCACTATATTCGTTGAGACGTTTCGTCCCTCACGTGCTGAGAACCACTCCAATGATAAAACTGTTTCAGAAACTGAATTGACATTTATGTATCACTTATTGTCAGTAATTTTATTCTGCTATAAATTATTTTGATTACCGCACTGACAGCCATTCTATGTGAAGAATATAAACAAATTCATTTCACAAAAACCAATATGAAAAACAAATTGTTAAATATAACTGAATCGGTGAGTTGAATAACAGTACAAGTTCAAAAACCACATTTTGAGATGTTTGAAAAAATAGCATCAGTTTTCGTGTATCATCAAAGCTACTAATTTTATAGCGCTGTTCCAATTTAAACACAGTTATGCTAACCCAGATGAACGTTCATATATGTTTTACTAAGGTTAAACTTTGTTCATTAATTACTAATAATTAAAATAAAACTATTGGCCTTGTACTATCTTTCAACTCAAGCCACATTTTAGTTGGGAAATTTAAAAAACAACACAGTAGTAAAAAAAATATTTATTAATTTGCTCTAAACATTACTGAAGTAGAAGTCATTTAATGAAAAGTGATTGTAAACAGCTTGTTCAAACAGTACAAATCCATGACAGATACTGTTTTCACACTCATTAAACCGAAGGGATTACTGAGACACGAATTTTTTTGCTTTTCAGTACTGTTTTTGCACTGATTTTGGTTCCAACATGCAGTTCTACGCATTTTACATTTACTTTTCAGATTGTTTGAAAACGGATAATTTTGGACTTGAACTGTTCTTCAACTCATCGATTTCATTTAAATGGCTTAAAAGTAGTATAACAGATTGAGAAGTGTGACGATCTAAGAAATTAAACAACCAGTAATTTAAAGACAAGATGTTTAACCCAAAGACGCACACTTTTTTTTCTAGATTGGCCTCAGAAACACACTTTTCTTCTTAAATGTTCCTTTCTCGCTACCAGAAATTAGATGAAAAGATAATGCTTATAAGGGTTAATTAATACGATTCCTATTAGCTTTTAAAAAAAAAAATTATGGCGGTAATATCCGTCATTTGTTTATCAGAGCAAAAAGAAAGATGTGGTCAAGCAAAAATATACATAACTGCTATAGCCGTCATTTGCCAGCACATCAACAAAAAATCGGCTATAGCTATCATTTGCGCCAATGGGCTGAAGAAATTGAATAATAGAGAGAACTTGAAAGTACAGTTGCAAAATGTCCGATAAAATTCGTGGTTGAAAGCGTGAAATTTGGCAAACTCGGTCGGTCGCCACGAATTCAACAGTGATAAATAATATAATGAACAGCCAACAAGTCGTTGAACAAAGCTGGAAACGTTTGTAGCTTCCAAAGCAACAAATAATGGAATAACCAAATGAACCAATGTTTATGAACGAACAGATGGAACGTGTTTAACTATTCACCAAAAGCGTCCGGTTCTTTCGAGCCTCGGCAGCAACGTGTCGAATTTTTCTCGCGTTTCGCAAACAGGCCAGAGAACAATGGCTGCCACAGAGATTATTATGCGAATGAACCGGCTGGAAAACAATTCACAAATAAACACGGTCGAGGGGAATGTTCGTTAAGCTCGTTAACGAATCGTGACAAACGCGCCGCTCTATGCTTTATAATCCAGTTTAATTATAAAATTACAACGGGGCTGAACCCTGTTTGCTGCTCATCAATGATGATACCGAATGACGAAATAATGAGCCAGTTAACAGCGGCCGAAACAACGATCCGATTTGCAATTTCGTAACCTGGTTTAATCCACCGATGTTATGGCAAATGCACTCGTTGTCTGGAATATTTTACGAAAATACTGTAGAATTATTGTCTCACATCCGGTTATAGGGAGGATTTAACGTTCTAATATTTTCATGCGGGAGTATCGCGTGGTACTGTTGCATGTGAGTTTGTTAATGAGCAGAGTGATAAATTTATTGTACCTTCTGCGTTGATTTTGAAGAAATACACTACCGTTCAAAAGTATCCGGACACTTACATGTTTCCGGATATTACTGCAATATTTTACAGACATAGTTCTATTGTCGGTTCGTTATGTCATTTTACAATTATTATGCTATTATTGAACAACATAAGCAATATTTATTAACAAATAATGTTGTCAAAATGGCTATAACGAAAGTTAAGTAAAACCGTACATACGTGCAGAAGTGTATGAAGGGATGCAATTTTAGACGACTTTATTTCCCGTTTGTTCCTTCTTCATGTCGCAGTGTATGTAATATGTTTATTTCTGATCAGAGTTGGATATTTTTATAAATTTGAACGAATTTCAGCCACTTAAGATTGACGAAACTGAGACTAGGACGATGCAGGCGTGCGGTTGATTTTAGTTTGAGTTTAATAGTGCTAACGACCACAACCATGAGTTTAGGAAAGGTATTATCGACAGAAAAACGTGTTGCTATTGCAGTGTTGTCCAAAGAAGGCTACTGCATTAGATAAATAGTAGAGAAAACTGAAATGTTAATAATTATATTATTATAGTATTAATACGCTACTTCTCTGAATTTGCTAGCTGTCCGGATACTTATGGACGGTAGTGTACATCGACAATATGTCGAACAGCGTGAAATACGTCTAACGTCGAGTTAATCGGTACGATGAAATTATCTTCGCGTACGCTTTAATTTTCGCCTCAGGATATTTCGTGAGCCAGTATATTTCCGTCGCAATGAAATATGACGAAAGTAAAAAAGATGTGCGACTCAACGTCGCTGCATAATATTACATGAAAAATAAGAGGAACAGTCACGTCAAGTAATACCTCGACGGAAATTGTAGCAGCTCGCGAGAATGTCACACTAAAAACTGTGAACGATCAATAATAATGTTTCTTACGACTTCCACGTCGCACTGTCGAGCGTTCTGATGATACAGAAGGCGACACTGATCATCCCCGTTGTACATTACGCCAGGAAGCAACTCCGAGGAAGGGAAATCGTGATCCTGAGGCTCGTCTTCCAAGCAAAATCCTAGACCCGCTCTAAAAAATTAAAAATTAAAGAAACTTGGTTGATCGAACTGGTATTCAATTTCTGGACAGTTGGGAATTTGGAGAAATTTGGATTCCGTACGACGTGAACATATGAAAACTTCCAATTAGTAACTCATAATTTGATTTACATTGAATTAAAAATTTTATTATGTTTTTTCAGTTTGGCGGATCGCCGAAATCCATGGAATAAATTGAGTTTCAGATGGTTCCCAGACAATCGAGTATTTTGAATAAATTGATAAGGAAACCTTAAGATTTATTTTGATCAGAATTTCAACGAAATCGATGAACGAAAAGCGGAGAGTTAAGAGAAAATTCCGGGTGCCAAAGTAAAGCCAGGTCTATTGGACGATTTTAAGACAGTTTTCAATGAAAAAGGAGAGAGAGGTCAAGATGCTTTTTTAAAATGAATGAAAGCAAAAGCAATCTAAAGGCAAGCCGATAAGGTTCTGTAGACTTTCGTCGCTATAGATATTTTTCTTACTCGATGTACGATTTCAGAGACTTTCTCGAGCACTTCGACCACCTTTTCGTGACGTAGAAGCTTCCTGGGTGCATGATCGTCGTCTCTATATATCCTTTTCCATGGCGAATCACGCCGGGGCAACCGTTTTCCTCTTCGACATCGTGAGGCATACCTAATCTGTGAAAAGAAACTCCTAGATCTAATAGAAAGCTAGCAGAATGCGAGTCATTTGATGATAAGCTAATAAAATTCGGAAGATTCTTCAGCAAACCAATAGAATTTGAAAAACACACACAATTTTGCTTTCTAATTTTTCAATGTGCAATATTTTAACCCTCTATTGCGTCATATGATTTGAAAGTTACATACCTACATAGTTACTATATATCTATATTTTTTAAGTTTTATTTCGTTTATTTATCACTGTATACAGTTATATTCTACCACTATATTGTCACCAATTAATTTATTCGTTTATGACCGTTTATTAATCTATCTATTATTATGTTTATGACCAGTGATACGAACTTTATCATTTATCTTTATTCTTTACCTGATTTATCAATCTCGTCATACGCAAAAAGATTCAGATTAGAGAGGGTTAATTATAATTCCCTCCTAAATTTGATAGAATGAATAATTTGATGATTATGATATACGTACTTTGTACATTTAAAACATTTCCCATCTTTACATGTTTGTTAATATAATAGGAAAAAGTCTTTATGTGTCAAATAATATTTGGCTTCTTACAAAAAGTTGAACAATTTTTTAAATTCATCAGCTTCAATCATTAGTCTTTCAAGCAATGATTTTGAAATTTTTCTAATTCTTCTGCCAGTGGAGTAGACTCGTACAATCACTTTCTGGTTATTGAAATGGTAACAGGAAAAAGGGTAAAAGTCATACGTGTGTCCTATATGATGAGCCATGTGATATCCGGTCCGCAGACCAACGTCCTTGATAACTGCAGCTCCTTTCAAAGGGTCACACGTTCCAGCGATGGTTGAAATTCCAATGAAACCGCACAAACTTGGTGACTCGCAGATATCAGACCTATAGCAGTTACACACAAATTAGGTAATTCTGCGAGGTTTCATTTTTAATAAGACTGTAACACCGACTTGAAGTTACCATGGAGCTATAGAGTATAGCATACTTTGCTAGAAGAATAGCGAGATCGTGGTGATTCGGATGAGAATCATCGCCAGGATTGATCAACTGTTGCCAATCTTGAAAAGACTTCAGTGTTTTCATTGCATCTTTGTTTTGCGATAGGTTCATCTATTCAAGATGAAGAACGATAGATAGAACAGAACAACTACAAAAACCAGAACAGAATTTTGTAAAAAATTATAAAATACCACGTCCTCTTCGATGTGCATCCTGATGACCCTAACCACGCTAAGTTCCATCAAAACTCCCAAACTGACGTCGTGCAGCAACCCCGAGGCCTGCAAAAGTTCAGTATCGATTCTGAAATCTTTCAACCCGTCTCTCACCCTTGACCGGATGAATTAAAAATTAATTAATCGTTTGTACTCGAAATCTTTCAAGACCATAAAATGTGCATTGTAAAATATATGAAAGTGAACGCCGTTTGTACCCGTTTGAAAAAAATAATGAAACTTCCACTGTGTGAATAAGAAATTCAAGAAAATGCATACCATGTTAAGTAAGGTCAGCGCATAATTCTCGACGTCAAAGTCCTTATGATAATCCAGGAAGGATTTCTCGAGGACCAGCAGCAACTCGAGCGTATAGGACTTGGCCCTGTTAGGTGAATGCCTTTTCTGCGAGCTGAAAGCTCGCTTGGCAATGCTTCTGGTCATCTTGTCGGTGACGTTGCAGCGGGTCTGCTCGAATTCGTTCGGCAGCCATCTCTTCTTATAGACGACATGCGGATGTTCTGATTCTTTAGTGAAATCATGCCCTGCCATTGGCTCGATCGTGTACCATGATCGTTTCGTTCGAATGTACCCTGCCTGGAAGTTAGAATACCCAGATTCCTTTTGGTAAGATTCAGTACTGTGCTCGGTATAGTTGGTCCAGATGTTTGAAAGTTTTGGCAGGAAGACTGACTATATGTTAATTGATTCAGAGGAGAAGGTAAAGGGTCACTGACTGACTTAATTGATTCAAAAGGAGATTCTGTGGTCTATCTTTAGTGATAGGCTCTTTAACAGTAAAATAGAAGATTATGGTTCCGTGCTAACATAAGTTTTTAATATTAGGTTTATGGGTTAATCTTTCTTTCTTGAATTCGTGTTTGTGGATACAGTTTTTTAGCTTCTTTCAAACGACTGTTGTAACAGATTATAGCGAGTTAAAGTGCGGTCGTACTAACGAGGCCGTAGCAAGTGGACAGAGCGCTCTTCTCCGATTGACCGTGAACGTGACCTTGATAATGGCACTGAGTGTCTCTCATTCGTTGCAATTGCATATTGTTTAAATAATCGTCATCGCACCCGCTGTTAGAAGTCCCCAATTTTCCTCTGTATTCTTCAACAACGGCACCTAAACCAACCGTAATGCTACTTTCACGTAACTTATAATGGGCGTTCATTGTAAATTAATCCTAAAAAAGCAGAAAGAAAGCGAAACAAGTTTGCCAAAGATCTGATAGTATGTTACAAGAATTCCTTTAACTCTTCGCGGTCCAATTAGCTTATTAGCCACGGAAAGGCTACGAATATGTCACATCCTTTAGATTATGCTGTACACGTTGACTACCACAGTTAAAACTGCCATACCGGGTCAGACAAACTGTAATATGTCAATAAAATGTCAAAACTCTCATTATAACGTTCTCTACCATGGTCGATTCGAGAAAAACGTCCAACCACAGACCACGTTTTATTTTGTTCAATTATCTCTGTCACACATGTGTGATGTCGAGCTCTCAAAACAGAATTGACGCGTCACACATATGTGACGCTGTTGGCGAACGTGTTAAATATTGAAACAGGCACAGAGTATACAATACTATCTGGAAGCAGAATGTACAGGATGTCCCATTGCATGTGGGAAGTACAGCAAGTACAGTTTTTTTACAGTTACAGCGTGTTTTGAGTTGTAATTGCCGCTTATCTACCTTCGGAGAAATTGCTGAAGATGACCACTTCCAGCTTCAATACAGGCGTGAATACGTCTTACCATCGATTGTCGAACGCGTTCGAACAACGCAGGTGTTATATGGATTTGTAAGCAGCCTTGATTGACACGTTGGCGAAGTGTCCAAATTTACGATTCCCCGTAATTCAAAATAAGTAGTGACTCCTTCACTGAACGTAGTCTGTATACTAACTTCTCCATCCGTAATACAATACCCGATACCGTTTACAAATTCATCTGATCTCAGGACCCTCGAATCTTGCAGAAAAACAGCGAGCCAATATACAAATACGTTGTACAAGAATCCCCCGTATAACACGCTACTCCTACAACATGGCTTCGTTCTAACACGGTACAAGAATTGAGGACATGAAAATTCGGAGCACACCCCTTACAAAAAGGCATGATTTTTATGTACAAGCACTGTCATTTCATATTCTTTTATTCGAGCAAGCATGCCTGTTGTCTCAAGTTTATGCCGGAAATTTTAGAATATTGAAAATTTCAATATGTACACTGCCGCTCAAAAGTATGCGGACACTTTCTTAACTGTAACAACTACCTGAAAGCAGTTATGAAATCGTTGATTACTAAATTTTGAAATTCCCACTTTTCTTGCAATTTCCCGTGCAAAATATCGTTCGTTTGATAGCATAAGTATTTGAAAACACTTTTGACTACTTGACTCTGTTCTTCTTGTACCCATCGTGCTTTCGCAAGTGATCAAACAAAAATGATTTCGATAGAACGACAGAACAGTCTTATGCTCTTACCTGAAGTTCTCTCGCGTTGAATCATGATTCTAAATATTTATATTAATCTAAAGAAGACAAAGAATCGCACTAAAGCAATTTAGTCATCGTGAAATGAAAGACGAAATTCTTAGAAACTGTCTGCACGCAACAGAATATAATACAGCGTAGACGCCGCATAAACATTTCCTTATTTAAACGATTTAAAGGATTTAAATAATTAAATTATTAAATATAATAATACTAGAGTACATTAAATATTCGTAAAAGAATTTAGCAATAAACATCGTTTAACGATAAAATTGGTTCATTAAAAATGACAAGTGTCCACATACTTTTGAGCGATAGTGTATGTGATACGTGAAATGTCAATTATTCTTTTTTTTTTAATTAAGTTGTAGCTCTAAACTGTATCTGACAGAAATAAAAAAGTACCTCGTAAAGGGCATTTCATCTCGCTAGATTTAAAAATACAGATTTTGGATCATCTTAAAAAGGGAGAAAAATCAACATGTTGCTGATACTTCTGATCAAAATCAATAAGAAACCTCGAAAGATGACGATATCTTGCTGAAAAGAAAACACTTTCGTTTAACGGTGTTTGGCAGTGAAGCAGAAAATATTATGTAATATTAACGTGCATTACTTTGATTAAATATTGGTTGTTTTAATAAACGTATGTCTCTAAATTATGAAAAAAAATAGTACACCTTTGTTAATTTTTGGAATCTAACCCCATGTTTTGTACTAGTTCTTTGCTTCGTATAAGACGGCATTTTTTTGGAACCTAACTACCGTGTTATACGGGGGATACCTGTATATATCTTATATGTGGAAAAGATATAATTTTAATGTGAGGAATCCACCTCTGCTGTACTTCCCACGTGCAACGGGACACCCTGTATATGTATAACGTCCGGCCGGAACAGAACAACGAAAATACCTCGAATCGCAAAAGGTTAAGAGCTAATCTTCCATGCTACTCCAACCTCTCGAGTCAGTTCCCTTAAATTACCAAAAGGATTCTTCACTCGCCTGGAGGTAGGAGGCGATGATTCGGTCGGAGCTCGAGGTGGTGTTCCTCGTCGGCGATTTGCAAACGATAGTGAACAGCGTCGTCGGGAATCGCATCCGTCCTCTTTCGACCCGTGTAGAAGGAACGCTTGAAGTGATGAGGTATTTGATGCGACACGAACTTTCCATCCGACCTGACTTTCCTCGGTACCACGATCTCGTATCCACCGAACGATTTGTTGTCTCGCGTCGAACGTCCTTGAAAAATGAATTCCCTTTACCATTTATCTATACAGACCCTGAACGTTTACGAGTCGGGTCGAATGCGGTCGTTTATCCGAGAAGAATGTCGATGTGTTTTCGAATCAATAAATGTGACAAGGACCATGCGGTTGGACATGGATTTTCTATACACAGTAGAGCTTCAACTATCCGAACACTGTTCATCCGGAAACTCGTCATCCTATGCCTGTCACAGGGTAGAAATATCATTACTGACTAGACTGCGGATATTTATGCAAATTTACAATTTTAACGTTGAATATTTTTTCTGTCAATGTAGTCGATTGTCCAGAGTGCATTGTGTCATTTAAATGCTCAAGAAATATTATTTTCATTCTCTTCGAGTTATTAAATGTGCATTTTCAAGTGTTTCGATTTGTTAAATTGCGTAAACATCCACAGTCTATTAATGACACTGTGTACTTGATTTCGCACAACTCAGTGTTTTATATTTTAAAATAATGTTATCATTTTTGTGCAAAATATTGTTGCAACATGACTCGTACTATTAATAATTATAGTTAGGATAATAGAGGTCTTACTGTAATTCAAATATTTCTTTATCCAAAGAAATGTTCTTTCATGACTAAACACAGAAACTTTGGTAGCCAGAAGTGTCCCATTTTTTTAAATAGCCCGTCCAGGTATGCAGCTTTCGCGAGCACGAATTCATCGGCGGAAATGAGTCAGGCGTGGAGAAATATCGCGTAACAGGCCATCGATATTCGGTTCGTTGAAACGCTAACGAGCGATCAGAATCGGTGAATTATTTTTCGTCGCGCGTACGGAACATCGGTCACGCGCATGCAATGTTTCATCGATTCTTCGATAGTCTACGTATGCACGAGCACGTCCTGTTTCGATTAAAAGTATCGGGCCACGCGCGGGACATCGATCAACGCTCGTAAATGTCCGCGACACAACCAAAACGCCCCTTCGACATCACTTATTATATCTCGTTTCGCTGAAAATTTTATTCGATCGCTTTACCTCCACCGACGAGTCCACTGCAACAGGATAAAATGAACAAACACAAGCAGGCGGGCGAAAATGCCGACACACAGACGACCATTGCCTCTCCGGGGAATTTTACGGTGACATTAGAGGGTTGACCGGATGCTGGTTGAAATTGGAAAAAGATAGACGAGTTTGACGTAAATACGTCACGCGACTGTGACGTGCGCCGAGGCAAAAACAAGATAATTCGACCTATCGATCGTTCGCATTCGGTTCGACTCTGTTTGATTGTGGCTGTTCTGAAATTACTTTGGGACGGGTGGCAGAGAATTAAAATCCTCCGGTGAAACCGGATACAATTTTCTTCTTGTTACTTTTGTTCTGTTATTTTCAGAGACATGTGGTGCGTTTGTAGTTGGAAGATAAAATAAGAGAAATGAAAAATTGTGACAGCGAGAGAAATATGTTTCAGATAATTCTTAACATACTATGATCCATAGGATGGGTTATCACCTGAGCGTTTGAGAATTTGAATAACTCATATATATGCCGGATCACCGATCTCGAATGGGTTAACACCTTGACGACCGTAGCAATTTTGCAAATACTAATTATCTTTAACTATTTTTACTAGAATCTGTAAGTAACCAAACATTTGACACGATTCTCTTTATGTTAAATATTCTACAGTGTTTACTGTATTAGTACCTGAATATTTATTTGCCATCAGTGAGAAATACGTTTATTTCTTAGTTTCACAAATATTTCATTCAAATTAATAAAATTATGTGTACGTTAGAGCGACTGTCAAAGTGTTAAGCATAAAAGGCTGTACAAACGTGCGTCCAAAAATTCTTATTCTTCGAGCCGCGAGAGGCTCAGTGTCACAGTAGAAAATCCCGTAACCAGCCAGACCAGCGAAAAGAGCTTCGCGTAGACACAGAATTTTCGTATCAAGTGCAATAAGCTTCTTTCTGCTTGAAACGCTCACCGTATTCTCATTCATCCACGCCTGTATTTTTCATTGTCTTCTTTTCTTAGTGTAAGCACGACAGAATGGAAATTTCGGCGGAGTTGCTATTGTTATTGTCGGGAGAGCTCGAAATCAGAGGTCACAGAATCCCGAAACCAGGTCCTCCTCTTTCATCAGGCGTCCTCTCATTTGCGTTTCGCGTGAATTACAATTTCGCCGGGCCGCTTATTACCGTAACACGAACTCGACGGAACGAACGCCGGTAATTAAGGATTAGAGGAGAAGTTTCATTCGCTGGGAGGCCCATAACGCTTTAGAAGGTAACACGCTGGCCGAGATACGCGTCAACTTTTCAAGCTGTTCTTTATCTTTGCCTGGAACCCGAAGCTTCTCGCCGTAAATAGTAGAATTAAGCGTGTCTTACGAGCCGGATGCTCGCGATCTCAGTTTACTTTCCATCCCCTTCAGAACCTCGAAACGAACGGTTTGATAAGATCTGAGTCGCTGAAAGAAAAAATAAACGAGGAAGTTTAAACGGCGTCAGACCGGATGAAGTTCGACCCTTCCTCTTCAATCGCTAACTGGACTTTATTTTTCTTCGCCTCCGTCGGTCTTATTCGTTTTTCCAGCCTGTTCTTTGAGTTTTCAATAAATTCGAGGATGACGGAAAGTTTCGACGGGCACGTCATTTATCACGTTCGAGGGGAATCGCGTAATTTGACGTCTGCCCGATGGACCGAGAAACGAGCGGCTCGAGTGCAGTTAGGGACGATTACTCCTTTTGAATGTTACCGCTGGAATTTTCTTCTTATCACAGCCGTACGATGCGACGGAGCAGCTCCAAGTAGAATCAAATGAAAGTTTCTGTAGAAGTGTGTCTTGTTAAGTCTGTTCGAACGAGTTTTTATACGAATCTTACTGTTTGAAAATATTCACGAAGCTCTGGAGGATGATTCATTCGAATCGACTACAACAATAAACATATTTAATTGCACGGGGTGTTTTTATTCTGATTTCAGGGTAATCAATTTCAAACACTAAAAATAACATGACTGAAATTAGCCGATTCACAAACTGCGAAGGAGTACAAAGAAGATTTCAAATAACAAGGCATCTTTCCGCCACTGCTGTATCGCTCCTTATCTGCTCCGCAGCCGAGAAAAGTGTCTGAAAATGGTCGAAACGACGTGGAGGGAAGTAGAAAATTTGTAATGGTCAACGAACGGTCGAATCGGCAATTTTTGTCGGGCATACACATAGATAAGCTATCGGCGTTTAACGTTGCGTTACGCGAGCTGACGTTTCCAGCGATACGTAGCTATCGATTTTCAGTCACGATATCTTACCATCTGCGGGAACACGTCGGCCGCACGCTTCACTCCGTAAATTTCAGGACAGGAAGTCCCCGAAGTGTCAGGACTCTTAAACCGCAGCCGATCCGTTGGATATCCAGCCCCCTATGATAGACGCGCGCCCCCAAATATCTACTTAACATCAGCCAACCGACGGAGACGTGTTTTATGTTAATAAATAAAAATAAAAGAATTTACACTCTTTTTTATTCTACCAAATGATGTCGTGTCGGTAACGGACACCCTCCTTGAAATATTTTCGAGGCAGAGGCAGAACAGAGACAGTGTTTGCGAAATCGAGAACGAAAGCCAGTGTAAGATCCTCAATAGCGGTATTTTCTCTCACGCTATCTGTTGAGCGCCGATCCTGTGCGCAGGACTCTCGTAATACGCTCGTTCCTCAAAACGATCGTATTATCCCTAACACAACTTAAGGGGTCTCCTCAGTGTGACGGTTTTAAAAAATCGAATTTTTTTTTGAGACTCTTATAGTTTTACATCTTAAAAGCATACTCGCAAAGTATTATAGACGTATTACAAAAATTGATAATGCTACAGGCTTTGAAACATGGCCTTTCATACAATTTTAAATGGCACGTGAAACTTTAAACGCGTTTTTCTGATAACGATATTTTTTCAAATGGCTGCCACGATATCTTAAAACGCAATCATCCGATTGACGTGAAACTTGGCAGGCATCTTCAGTAGATGTAGTTTTCTCGCCGGTACTAGAACTAAGTCAATATTCGCAAAACTCAAATTTCGCGACTTAAAAAACGAGCCATTTTTTGTGCAAAAATCGAAACTTTTCCTTTCTGACGTTGTCATTTTTTTAATTTTTCGTTATTTTTTATTTATTCTAGTACCGGCAATAGCCGCACTCATAGAGATTAAGAATCCTTTTCTCTTTTTTTCATTCTGATAATTCTGAGGGCAGATTTTATGGCAGCCATGAAGACAAATTTCTTTTAGGTACAGTGGCAGAATCCCTATAACTTTGCACACAATCATTATTTCTGCACGAAATAATTATTACGTATCCTTCAAACATTGTTTGATACAGCGGCAAACTATTACAGTCATACGTTTATTACTTTTCTTCAAAGAATTCCCAAAGGTCGCTTCTTTTTCCGACCGTCACACTAGGGAGACCCCTTAATGTGTTAGAGCCGCGTTGAAATGAGTCACGTAGTCAAGAAGTTTGTTTTTAATCTGTGATAACTGTTTTATGTTATCTGTGAAATTACTGGAGAGTGACTAGACTAGTGTGTTCGAAGGTGTTTACTGTTTGATGTGTCGGACGTAACTAAATACATGCTACATATGACCTTTCGCGTACGTCACAGAAGCCATATACAAATTATTCGTCACCTTCGTACGTGACGAGAATGTCTAAAATTCAAATATAATGCGTTTCTGATTGGCTGGTGGCATGCGCCGATATTCGAGGAAGAGGGTGTACAGGGCCTTAGGAAGGGGGCGTCGCGACGCTGCTACCTGTGCCGTCTCCTAGCCGAGTCCTCCTGGACGGTGAGCGCGTCTCCCTTGTCCGTCGTATGACTGTCTAGACCATTATTGCGGACCAATTCGTAAATATCTTCGAATATTCGCGGCATGCTCACCAGATGTGTTGCGCAGGGTTGTAAACGGTAATCATGATTTTAAGTTTAGGGTGTCGGCAATTGACGCGGATTTAGCAGGCGTCAACACTATCGTTAGCTCTCGGTCAGTTTTATGTGCTCGTAACACCTGAAGCGCTAATTTTGAGATGTATATTGATTAAAAGTTAACAATATTCCTTTCATTTCCAATACTTAGCAGGGTAATAAAAAATGGTCAGAAACCGAATCATCCGATTGTTGCAGGCAGCGGATAATTCGTCCAGTCCAGATTGAACCTATTCAAGGTCAATTCGTTTGAACCAGTTCGATCGGAATCGAGGAACGTAGGGGTAATTATCGTGAACGTGGGGTATCAGAGGGGTAAAACGCGATCGCAGGGCAGCTCGATGTCGTCCATGTTGAATGTGAAATTCAGCTAGCGACATCGACTCGGTGATTTCAGGCAGCTCACGTAGCCGGTCTAACTGTAAACTCGCCCCGACATAACGACGTATTCCCTACCGATATACAAAGGCGCGTCTAAATCCTCCGGAGCTTTGGCTCCGATAGACGCTTCGTAATGGAACACGAGACTCGGATCGAGCAGCTTGTTGATGCCACCCCCTTTTCCACCTCTATGCAGATGGATGGTAATTTCCAGCTGAACCCGCACCCCCGTCCTCCCGATCTCCCGATCACCCGCTCTCCCGCCCGCTTGCCCGTTACTTGCATTTTAGATTCCCGGGGAAATTGCCAGAAGTCCCAGCAACGATCAACCGCTTTGTTTTCCGACCTTCCTTCTCTCCTGCTCGTGTTTCCAGATTTAACAGAAACGCTACAACCGCCCCCAAGGGCTCCTCCCTTCGATTCCCTCGGTTTATTGTTTCTCTGAAACGGTCCTTTGCAAACCAAAACCACCTCCAATCTTTTAGATTGTTCCGACTGCGACTAACAGGCGGATGCAGTTCGCTTTTATCAGTGCAGGATGCGGATCATTAGATAGTTCAGACATTTTTCATGATCCATGCTTGGGGAACTTTGTCGAGCTTTCAAACTTTGTGTGGTCATTTGATTTTCTTTTGGTCCTCAAGGTCAATCACAAACAAATTTTTGAAACATTGGCTTATCCTATTAATCTGTGTGCTGGAATGGGTTATGACTAGTCTCTCAACTAGTTCTTACAATTAATACCCGGCTGAACCAATATGGTGACTGACAGATGGAAACTTTTATATTACCGAGGAGACAACTTACAAGGGAAGAAACCCAATTGTCCGACTATAATTTTAATGAGTTTTTGCGAGATGATGGCATCCAGGTTCATGATGATATATGTGAAATATTAGGTGTAGACACTCGGTAATTTTAAAGATATAAACAATTAAATGTACGTACTTTCAAGGTGTACTATAAATTTGAATCTAGTTTATCGAAGTTGCATTGGCAAAGTGAAATGGTTGTTTGGCTGGTAAATCCGGAGGTCCTGGAATCGAGTCCCGTTCACCGAAGTATTTTTTTTTTACAATTTTAATGCGGCAACAGCGTATATGATGCTGAATGATAATTGTCATGCATACCATTGAAGTACTGGTTTAAAGAAATGCTATTAATATAGTACTGAAATTTTCTTTTCAATATTAACAATTTCAATACAGTATTCTTTCACAGCATTTTCTTTTCATCATATACGCCGTTGCCGTAATAAAGTTGTAAAGAAAAATTCTTTCGGAGGGAATCCATCCCAGGACGTCCGATTTACCAACCACACAACCATTTCACTTTGTCAATGCAATTTGGATAAACTCGATTTATATTCATAGTACATCTCGAAATTATCGAGTGTCTATACCTAATATTTCAGGTGTATCATTAGGAACCTGTATGCCATCATCTCACAAAAACTCAATACAGTTTGGCAATACAGACGAGATAGAATTCGATAGGTGGATCGATAGATCGAAGGCTGGCGAGTATGATGGAAGAACAGAAATCTGGTTAACGTATCCAAATCATTAAGCCGACGCAGTTAATCTTTATAGAACAGGTCGTTCAGGCGATTGGTAGTGCCTTCGTTATTCCATATTAGCGAAGTACCGGTCGGATTAGTCCGTGCAAATGGACGTATCGATTCATTCAATTAACGCGTTCGGTGGACCGTCGAAATACGTGATTAATAGGGTTCGGATGTGTTTATACGCGATCACATTTGGGAACGGCCTACTAGGAGCCGCGACTCTCGATACAACCTCGTCTCTCGCTATTATGCTGATTCGTTTATTTGCACGATCGTCCCATCGCTTGTTCCAACGATTATTTACGTTTTTAGATGAATCTCCGTTTGCTACATATAAGAAATTGAATTTTGGCCCGGTCACTTTAATGACAATCTTCAATTTGCATTTCCGTGGACTTCAACAGTCGAGTGATGGGCCTTTTTTCCGTTTTCTTCTGAAGAGAAGTCGTTCTTCGATCGAATGGGTTTTATCCCTAGGAGTAACTTTCACTGATTTTCTGGTTTACAATATACAGAGTGTTCACGCTGTTACTAGCCAGCGGTTTTCTCGTAAATGGCAAGTGTTAGAAAAGAATGAAAAAAGAAAACGTTTTGCAGCTTTCTATGAGCAACATAATGACGTACATCAATTTTTTATATTTGTAATATTTTTCGAGAAACGAAGGTGACTTTTAATTTTTCAAATGGAATGCTGTATACTTTTTGTGTTATATGAAAGCGTGTGTCAAGACGAATTCATTCATGTGCTATACAATGACCATCAAGGTCATACAAGGTTAGAGATGAAAGTAATATTTTGAATATTTCGTAATACTGTAGTTACTAGTATGCCTTATTGTCGGAGCCCTTGTATGACTTTGTAGGTCATTGTATACCACATGGTTGAACTCATCTTGACAGACGTTTTCATACCATTTAAAAAAAAAATATAGCAATAGATTGAAAAAAATTAAAGGTCGCCTTCGTTCCTCGAAAAATATTTCAAATATATAAAATTGATGTATGCTAATATGTTGGTCATAGAAAGCCGGAAAACTTTTTCCATTTTCATTTTTTTCTAATACTTACCATTCATGAGAAAAACGCTGGCTAGCAATAGCGTGAACAGTCTGTATATTTTAATTCTGAGCCTGCATATTATTGAGTTCTGCTGCTTCTACGTTTGGCCTAAGGATGCACCTCGATCAGTAGGTCCTGGATCGGCTCGTTTTCGGGAGTTTCAGAAAATATCAGTAGAATCACTGCTACGACTCTGTCCTGAGGTGAGAAGTTGTTTGTCACAGTCTTGGTATGTTACTTAAACATTTGCAAGTTACGGAAAATGACCAGATACTTTTGCATCCAACCGTACCAAGACGATCATCGAAAAGGATATAATTGAAATAAATCCGAAGAAGTCAGTGACACAATGTTATGAATTTTCAATAAAGCGATCGAACGCGTTGATTGGACGCGGAGGACGACGTCGACACATAATCGAGCAAAGCACTCGGGCGTACGTGATGCCGGGGAATTAGTGAAGCGTCTCGAGTCCCGCAAAAGGACTCGTCGGAGCGTCGCGACGCCCGACCGACGCCTACGTGACCAGATACGTAGACGTAGACGGGGCGTCGACTCGAGAGACCAGAGGACTCTACACACGGAGAACGAGGGAAAAGGGGGTGAATGGACCGGTGGGTAGAAAAGGAGAGTACTCGTCTTTACCCTCGGCCATCTTCTTCGATACGCTCCTTCTCTCGCATTTCCTACGTTCTATCGCCCCTTACGCTGTACAAGCTGCTGCAAAAACGGTTCAGAAGGTGTAGCGAATTCGGTAGAACCTTCAATAACCCGAACGCTTATTATTAGAACGTTCTATGGTACGACGGCGTTGACGCGATCTCTGGGCTCAATTTACGGGACGGTCAAAATTTTGAATGCTTCTGTGTCGGCGTTCGCGCATTGCGGTTCCGGAACCCACTTAAAACTCCAAATCCTCCGACCAACTGACCGGTCGATGTTAGCTTATGCACGGAGAGAAAGAAAACCTTGCATCGAATTGCACTAAAGTTCTCCGCAATAAAGGATTGCAAATGTTTATAAATCTCGATGGTGGCAAATTCGAATATATTGGGTGAACGATATGCAGATTCTGTTGGGTGGAGACGAAACTTCAGGGCAAATAGGTGAGCGAAAGAGAGATGGAGAAGTGACGGAGAACAGTGCGGTGGGTGGTGTTTACACAACGTTTACCGGCCAGGGTAATTACCCGCAATAGCTTGTGCTCGGTCCGTGGTACGAAACAACGCCTTCAACATCAATCACTTGGCCAGGAAGTCTGAGGTACGGCCGACAGCCACGCGAATACGCCCCTCGAAAAAGCTGATGCGTGTTGTTGCATTCCACGCGTCCACAACCCTACTCGGGAAGCTGCTTTTTTTCAGGGGATACGCTCCAATGGAATTGTCGAGCACGCAGGGAACCCACAAGATCACGTGTCATCGACTTTCCTTGTCAGGGGTGAGTCTGAGTGAATACAGAGTGCCCGGGGATTTGCAAAACCATGGTAACGAGGCTTTCGGCTCGATGAAATACGATGTTGAACATTTTGCCGATTCCAGTGACTCGAGATGACTCGATTAACCCTAGAGTGGGCGCGTAGCTTGTTTGGTAAACATTTGGCGCGTCGGTCTGGGAAACCGACCGAAGTTTAAGTAGAAAAAATTCTTTTTTTCAGTTTAAAATATTGACATTTTAGTAATAGCGATTAATGTATAGAATAATAACTCATTAACCAAAAGAATATATATGTAATAAAAGTATAATGAAAAAAATATTTTGAAGCAAATAAATGTACATTTATTTTTAAATTATAACTTTGTCTTTATTTAAGCAGTCTGAAATATAACAAAAGAAAAATTTTTACACAAATCAGCATACATTTTGTCAACTTTGGTTGTCTTTCTAATTTGAGGAATCTGATGTAGAAACATTTTCAAAGCAATTTTCACACAGTACAACTATGTGTTCCAGGCACATAAATAAATAAATAAATATTGGGTTCGTCCAGCCGGCCGATGAAAAATATTATTTCTTAGGCTAAAATAAACAGCTAGAGTGAAAATGAGCCCCGAAGATTCAGCAATAACTAAAATATTTAACATTAATGACCGCGTCGGTCTGTGAAATCGTACGCGCCCACTCTAGGGTTAAGACGGTACTACGATTTTATTTGCCGATTTACCGTCGTTTCTGTTTTGCTCAAGTACACTTTCTTTTCAGATTTAGGCCGTTTTTGCAATTCCGTTTGCATATTCAGGATGTATTCTGTGTATGTGAAGCGTACATTCTCTTCAGCTTCTATCTGCGTTTCATCAGTTGTTTAGTCATTTAAAGACTGATATCAGTGATTCTAGTGATGCTGCCAATAAAAAAACGTCCTACTTTAATTTAATTCTTTGCACTCCATGTATGCCTATGAGGCATTGACAGTGTCAAGCGTTCCACTCCAAGTATGCCTCTCAGGCACTCCCATGGTTAGTCCATTTTATCTTCTAATTTTTGTATACAACGTCAAAAATAAAATATTTCTTAATACGTAAAACTAAGTAAAACGTAAATATCTTATCTCGATGAAGTTTTCTTGGAGTACGAATCACTGAAACTTAACATTTCCTTGCAGTAGCTCGCAATCATATCGGTTGCATCATCGCATTAGTTATGTTGGAGTTGTTGGTCTATCGTATGAAAAGTTGCTTGGAGTGCAAAGGGTTAATAGTTGTAGCAGCTCATCAGGACCAGAACGGACAGTCAGTGAATGTGTTAACTATTCCCAAGAAAATGATCCACCAGACAATATCATATGTCATCGAACACCCTGTATATTTTCCACATCTGCTCTTCATCAACAAACAAACCGCAATTAAATTCCTCGTTACGTAAAATGAACAATTTGTCCCGGCATGGTAGATTTCGATCCATTATGCAAACAATATGGGATCGATCGTTAATGGAGGAAAATTGTCGCTCAATTTTCGTTGATGCCTCGAACCTTTTCGGGAAAACCGCATCGATTTTCAATGCATCGATCGGACATCGAACGACGACAATCGTCGGGCCAATCAAGTTACCGTTAATAAAGTTTCGCAATTACGGAACGTTTTGGCCCGTGACGTCGATATTTGTATTGCATTCGTCGCGTAATTGCGAATTCTATAACTGCGAAAGAATCGGTTTTCAATTAACCCGCGTAGAGCATTTTTCTGCGTCCATTGCAAACGAGAAGCAGCCGATGAAATCGGTCACGAAGAATAATTTCGACGAACGAAATTAGAAAGAAAACCAGGCGACCGTAAAACGTTGCGTTTAATCAGAACTGCAACCACGGGTTTGATACGGGTTAATTAGGTTGGTCGCCACGCGAGATACATTAATTCAACTGCAAATTGCTTGATTAACTCACCGTGTGCCCTAGCTAAACGCCGACACCGATATTTCCATGGAGACCGTCGATGAATTTCCACTGAACGATCTGCCGAAATGATTTCGATTTTAAAAAGTTCGTGCCGAATTGATGATGCCGAATAAAATTTCACCCTTTGTTAAAAAATCGCAGAATTATCGCCTAAATTTTGCGACAACTCTTACAGGAGACGAAGGTTCGGCATTTGATATCCAGAACATTTACTCGCCTGCGGGCGAATTTTCCAGAAATCTGACCTATTTGAAACCGCAGCGTGCACTATTCTTTTACAGCACACGGCTACATGCTAAAAAATTATGCAAGTAATTGTTCAATCCCTTTGCCAACGAGCTCGTTAAAAGTTGCGAAATTTTAATGAACGAGGACACGAGTTTTCCGTGAATTACCAGTCGAAACAGAGGTTCAGCTTCGAGAAAAACGCCAACGCGGACGCATCTCGGGATGTGACGGGAAATTGTTGAGGTGCTCTCAAAAAATTCCGATTGATCGCAAGCGGTTCTCGTCTCGTATTCGATGTCGAAGTATTAAAATCCTGAAAGGTCTGGGAAACTCGTCTACCGTAGCGAGCTATTGTAACAATTAATCGCAGTCATTAAGCGATAGGATGAGCGATTTGGGTATTTAATAAACTTTTGTGCCGGAGCATTTTGTCCGAATAACCGGAGTTTTCGAAAGAAAGTCTGATTTAAAGCGTTTCCGCTTAATGAACGATGGTCCATTTAGTCGAGCGTTGATTTATAGCATTTCTTCTTTTCCCACGGTGGACAGAACGGGGGTCAGCGAATAGTATGAAGAAGCACGGGGAAGACGCATGGGAGAAACGGGGGAACGGTGGAAGATAGGGCGAGTCACAGGAAATAGCTCCATTTCATCGAGATTTGTACCGCCATTAAACTTTCCCACCCAGCTCGGTAAGAAGTTCGAGCTGCGATTCCGTTGTTTTTTTCCATTCATTTGCGCCGCTACGAATATCGAGTTCTTACATCTACTCTCCGAGCTGGGAACTTCAACTTCAGTTGACTTTAATAAACGCTGGGACTGAAGTATTCGTTTCGACATTGGAGTAGTTAAGACGGAGACTGAGTCTGAAACTGAGATTGAAATTCAGTTTAAGGCTGACGTTGAAGTTGCGACTAAAGACTGAGAGTGACGTCGCAACTGACAATAAGTCTGAGACTGACAAGGAAGGGCATTTGACCGTCTCCTCCCGATTTTAATGAAATTTTGCAGGTTTGTAGAATAGCCAAAAATAGAGACACGTATTTTTTAGCTGCGGATGCTAAAGTTTAAGGGGTGAAATCACCCATTGATAGCCCCAGGGCTATCTCGAAAACTGTTGAAGATAAAAACATACTTCAAATTGCAAAGTTGTATGGCTTTTCATGTACAATAATTTAGTGAAGATTTTCGAAAATAGTTTTTGAGATAGCCTAGGGGGTGTGAATTTTTAGGGGGTGATTTCACCCCTTAAACTTGAGTATCCGCAGCTAAAGAAATACGTGTTTCTTATTTTTGGCAATTCTATAAACCTGCAAAATTTCATCAAAATCGGGGCGGGAGAGTCCAATACCATTCCTTGTGAGACTAAAAGTCAGACCTTGCAGGTTAAGAACACGACTCTGTTTATCGATAAGATCGACAGTCTGAAAGTGTAGACACTGATGCTGAGACTGAGTGTACAAACGTTTTTATTCAGAATTCTATTGTCTGTCAAATCTAAAGCTATTCCTTCGTTTGGCGCCACCCTACACAATAAAACAGATGACTAATCACTGCTTAAAATTCTGGAACACCGCTTTTATGAAACTGCAATATTCCACCAAATGCAAATGAATATTTCGTAACGATAACATTAAACCAACAAATTGGATACAAATGTGCCTAGCGGCCACAGAACCGTCTCGATGACAGCCTTTGAGAATCACTGCTGCAGGAGATCGGTCAAACAGTTTATGATATTAAATATCACCGATTTAATGAATCGTCGATTCTATCAAATGCATTGTACTATATCGTCCCCGATAAAATCACACGACTCATTAATTTTCCTCGAATCAAAGCCCCTCCCCGCCGAATCAAAGAGCACAATTAATTTTCAATAGCCAGCCACTGGTTGGAAACGTTGCGAAAGTTTCGTGGAACTAGCGCGAGCAAGTCGACCCGATATTAAACGATATTCGTTCAGGACGAAGTTCTGCATCGATGTACAATGCACGATCGCAGCTGCAGCTGACGCTGAAATTTACATTTGTCCCGTTACGTCGAATGTTTATCAGCGCTATCAATTTTTTCCCTCCTTTTTTACCTCTTGTTCCGTGGCTACGCGACGATCGGTTGCGACACTTGTACCTATCGATCGATTATCTCGCCGAACACCCCTGTAACTAATTACGAACGATACGCGACATTTGCATTCGCGGATCGAGTTTTCGACGAAAATGTTCGACCGTACTGAAAAACGCAACCTGCAACGGCCACCCCCTGAATATTCAGATATTTTTGGTTTGTTCCTGCTCGTAGGAATATTTTGAGTATTGTTCCCTGCATGTGTGATCTCTTACTGAACTTTAGATCTCTGATGTCGAGATGTATGCTGTTCCTCTTCAGAATATACAGGGTGTTTTGTTTGAAAGTTTTTGTGCGAATGTTTCCGAAACTACCAGTGATATCGAAAATGTTTCAAACAAAAGGTACAGAGAAAGTCACTAGAATTTAGCACTGGAAACATGATTCTTTATTGTATTCTTGAGGTCACTTTGTACACATTTCTTTCTCACAATTCATACGGTAGCGCAAGAAAACTGTCAGAAGTAATGACATCAAAACTGAAAACGGAAGCTTCCCTTTTATCTGGAGGCGAATAAGAATTTGAAAAATCTGCAGCGTCAGAGGATCTCGAACGGCGACGCGTCGATGAGGCGTCCATTATCATAAACCGTGGATTCGGGCGGAGTTTATGAAGATTGAATTAAATTGTACCCTCTTTGAGAAAATAGCGCACGCAGAGACAGGGTATCGCGGAGAATAGAAACGTACGAAGATACGGAAGAAAGAGCGATGGGAATGATATTCTTGCGCATTGGTTCATTTCAAACTCCTCAATTTATTTAGAAAAATAGAACCTCTTGGGGGATGATTTTGAATTAAATTTTGTAATCTGTATTCAATCAACACGTATTCACGTCTATTACTAAAAATAAAATGGAAGAAATTCTGAAACTGCTATGAAAAATAATGTGCAGGTGACCACCAGAAAACATAATGTTTGTTACGTCTGCGACAACAATATTGGAATATTTAATAAATTAAAGGCTTGGCCGAAGAAAAAATTTCGAAAGTAGAATCAGGTCGTTCCCATCGCTGAACCAGAGAATAAGGTAATGTGATTTTTCAAGGAAAGGTTCGTTGGAGGGAACGCATTGAAAATTGCGGCCTCGTAAATCGGCGTTAGCTTTCGTCGCGATTCGACGATTCTCTGCGCCCTTCTAGCCATTATCTCGGTCGTTTCGTGGCGTTAGGTTAAACGAAACTGTTCGATAAGTTCGGAGGATTTAGCGACCAAGGTGTTCCCGCGCTCCAGTGTCCATCGATCCATCGATTTTCTCCTGTTCGCCATTATCATCGATTCGATCCTTCTTACGGCCTTCACTTACCTTGGCCTAGTATTATTAACCCTTTACATTATGAGGTCACCTATGGCGTGACAATACTATTTTTCCCTAGAACTCATGAGTCACGTCTGTCGTGACACTCCATATAGTTAATAAAACAAATCAATAGGAAACAGTTTTATTCAAAAATTGTTTTGAAAGTGTTTGTGTATGCACATAGCCTTGTACTATACACTTCTCAGCATTGAAATATGAATAATATTAATGTTTAAAGACAATCGCATACTTCCAGATTGTTTGGAGAGATCAGTTTATGTACAATTCAATTATTGTTAATATTGGTTTTATTCTCGTGCTTGAAGGTTCAGTGTATATTAGATAGTGTAACATTGTAAAATTGTATTTTTTAGCCATCAAAATGCAAGGCGAAAATATCGGTTATAACGATTTGAGATATAATAAGTACATGGGAGGCGTAGATCGCTCGGGCCATTTCGCTGCAACATACTGTTTTATTATGGAAATCTATGAAATGGTGGAGAAAATTATTCTTTGGAGTCTAGAAGTCTGCTCCATTAATTCATATATCTTATATAAAACACACAGCAAAAGAGATAACATCAAATTCATGAAACATATAAATTTTATTCGCTAACTAGTGGAATCATTTGTGGGAAATTTCTGACAAGGTGCGAAACATTCGGGAAGACCCTCAACATCAGGACAAGGAAAATCGGCTAGATGGTAGCTTACATATAATAACCGCAGATCCTCAAGGCAGACATAATGACTGCTTGGTATGTTCGAATCGTAAAACAATAGGTGGAAGGCGAACAACAGTACACTTTTGTGAAACTTGCGATAGGCAGCCATTTTTACATATAGGAAATAATTTTAAAAAGTATGATACTTTAAAAAAAATATAAATAACAATAAACTACATATTTGTATTTTGACATTGTGCATTCTTTATAAACAAACGTTTTGTTAATAAAAGACTAAACTTTAAACAACTGCAAGCATGAGATATCAAAACCAGAAAAAATAAAATCACAGTTGGCAGAGAACAAACTAAGAAAACAATTATAGTGCAAAGGGTTAAACTGCTTCCATTTGCTCGCATTCTGCTTCATAGATAATAATAAAAACTTATGGACATGTCTGAGGAGTACTAAAAATTGATGTTCGATACCTGTTATCCCTGACTTTCTGAATTTTTTGTAAGATTTTCCTCAATTTTCCTATTCTTCTTCTTTATATGCAACTCAGCATCTTTTAAAAGAAACGCTACAAACGTCCCCAAGGGATTTTCTCTTCGATTCCCTCGGTTTATAGTTTCTCTGAAACGGTCCCTTGCAAAGCAAAACCACCTCAGATTTTATAGACTACTCTGACTGCGAGTTATAGGGGGATGCAGTTGGTTTTTATCAGAGGAGGATGGGGATCATTGGACGGTTTTGAGGTTTTATATGGTCCATGCTTGTAGAACTTTGTCAAGGTTTACCGTGACTCGTGTTGAGGCTAGACAGCGATTAGACAGCCTTTGTGAGACCTATGTACTTTGGGAAAACGCGATTGATTAAATTTTTCCTATTTCTATTTAGTTTTGTTCCTCTTATTCTACTGTGGTCGTTTCTTACACATCGATGTAATTATTATCGTAACAGCAATAAGAGAAAATGTTTCAGAATCCTACTTCCAAGAGATTCAATAAATTCGAAGGTTTTAGCTGCTAGATAATCTTTCAATTGCCCTGTACAATATTCCGGCTCTCACTTAATCTGGCTTGTTTCCTTTTGAAAACACCAATAAATAAATCAGCCGCTGTAATGGCGAAACAGCTTGGCTTAAAGAAAGACTTGACTTGAAAATTGCATTGAAGCACTCTCAACATAATTTCAACACGAGTAGAGACTTACGACGGGAGATTGCAAGTTTCTCCAAACATTCTTTCATAATCTTCCATTCGTACCGTTTCGGTTTTTCGCCCATGCAGCCGAGAATGAATGCTCATTTCCGTTTCTCGACACGACACGCGCCTCGCGAGACAGAAAAATTAAAAATGCTCGTTCGTTCCGGGGTGCCCGTCGCGCGCGAGGATTTCTGTGACGTTTCTCGATGGCCTAATCTTCGCGGCGCTCACATTTCCGGGCAAATTAAAAAAACGCGAAGCTTCTATCCGACGAGAAAAGGAAGGCTTGTCAGGAACCTAGGAGCCGGCTGTATTCTTGTGTCTGGAGAATTATCTTGACTTCAGGAGCTTATGAGATACGTATTTCTGCTGGGCACGAGACAGATATACGATGAAGTTAAAACTTTAATGCTGCTCGAGTAATTGAGCTCGGAATTACTGCATCACTCGGCCAAATTTGTCTGAAATGTATAAGACGGACACACAAAAACAATGGTGAATAAATTAAGATAGTGAAGATGTTTGAAATAGATGACTGAAATTTTAAGTGATACAGAGTTCCACGGATGTCTGAACTCTCATTCGGGACTGAGCAAATTCAGAAATCCGTACCAGGACCAGTTTTCATCAGCTTTTCGAGGACAAGATTTACGAGCATAGCTCGAGAAGCCATAATCTAGGAGGGAGAGGGATAGAGCATCGGCGAGGTTTCAGTCGGCCGCCGCCAAAGAGTTTTTTCGTCGACGCAAATGAGTCACCGTATAAGGAAAAACAGAATTTTTCTTATTGAATTAAATCTTAATTTTTCTTCTGGCTTTTCCAATGAAAATGAATCCAAACTCGATGTCATTCGGTTCATTTGTTATTAAAATTTTGCATAAGACAAGATTCGATAGTCGTAATGTCTCTGATAACAAATAGTCCGGATGAGAACGTGTTTGGACTCATTTTAATTGGGAAAACTTCATCTATATATTAATAATATTCTCATGAATGTACAATGAAAAACAAAAAATTTTTTATTTCCATTAAAGGATGACCCACTCTTCGTACAATGTATCATGTTTCTCAAACGCCGCCGCGAGCTACCCAACTTCTTGGCCCGGCTCCGGAGGAGCAAGGGGGGATATGGGGTTGAGGTACGGCCGGTTCAGACATCCGTACCGAAAAGCAGTTCAGACATCCGTGGAACTCTGTAACTGCAGACACGTATAGGGTATCGGAACTAGGTGGTTCAAGGTCACATCTAATTTGGATTCAGACACAGATATTGTACCAACTCAATTGCAATGATTTCACTTATCTTCATAGATATCTCCACTGAATTCTTGTGCAATAAAGATAATTCAAAAATATTTCCCTCGGTAATTCCTCAAGTAGATGACTCCAGCAATTACTCCAACTAAAATACAGTCTTCTTCCTTAATATACACGACGACGCACAAGAAAACGCTTGAAAAATATTTACACAAAATAGTCGCAAAGAAAAGAAGAACTCAAGATTCAGAATCAGAATAAGAACAAAGCGGAAGGAAATTTAAAGGCATTGAGAAACACGTTCGTATTGGCATGATTTTACACTGAATTATGTTACTCTTTTTTCTGTATTATTGTATTTTTTCCAGTATTTTAAACGTTAAGATTATTATAACAATTATTGTCAGAACACCTTAAGAAATATATGTTGGTGTTAACCTCTTCAGGGACAAATTTGTTGAAGCTAGGAAAAGTAACATTTACTCAATATAAGTTCATATTTACAAAATAAGGAATGTAGAATTAATAAAAGTTAAAGATCTGGAAGAAAAATAATATACACACACATGGTCATTAGATGTCATATTTTTGTCTATAACCATTGAATTAGAAAAACAAATTAAACGTACACATACGAGTCAGTATCCTTGAAAAGGTTAAGCGTGAATGTCGAGCGGAGCTATGAAAGCCCCTGGAACATCTATAATCATAATATTGCAAATCTGTGCATGTATACCGTTAAGGTTCCATAAACAATCATCATTATTATTATTATTACACTGAATACAGGTCCGCTTCCACAAGCAACAGCCCCGATGTCCAAGGACGATCCCGTGAAAATTCCGTTTCCGGTTTTCTTCGACGAAACGGAACTGCGCGGCAAGAAAACAAGAAGTCCGAACGATAGTTTGAATTGCTAAAATCTCCGGCTGCGCCTCCGATTATTATTCCGAATATAATAAGTCGGCAGTTTGATACGGCCGTCGACGTTCCATTTCCTTCCGTTCCGGTTCTTCAGCATTTGCATGCGATCCACGGTGGTGCCTTGTCGTTCGAGATAGTCCGCACTTTTTCAGCCTAAATGGAATCCGTTGGGGTAAAAACGAACCATTCTGAACGGAGATTCATTTCGAAAAATGCTCCTTTACGTCCAAGGAGAGAGGAGCTCGTCGTAAGCATCGACCCCGGAAGTTAGGGGTGAAAAGCACTTTAACGGAAACGTGAACTCGCGATTTCGTATTGCGTGACTCGTTCATTTAGGATGATTGATACCGTGAAATGGCGTTGTTTTCAGGATAAATTGCGTGTGACTTGGAGGATCGCTGTTTATTGTATCGATCGTGTAATAAATTGGCTGAACGACTCGTGAAGGGCAAGATGACACATTTAAGCTTTTACTTACAATGAGATGCCAATGCTAAGAGAAGGAAATTTTAAGTAGAGTTAGAATCATTGTACATTGAATCGTACAAAGTCAACCTGAATTTTTGTAAATATATTTTGCAGTTGCTTATGAAAATAAGTAATAACGTTCCAGTAAAGGCGGGTCGAAACATGAATAATTGTTGACATATGAAGAGAAGTCTGTGTCAACGTTATTTATGGCGAAATAAAATCTTCTGAAGCTCACATTTGTTAATTGGATCCGATCGTACATATTGCAGAATTGCTTCTACGGTTAATTAACATGAGCTTTACAAAGTAACTTTAATTACTTCACTGCATTGAAATTGATATCAGCCTGCAAATATTCAAAAGCAGCCTTTAGATTTCAATATTTGCTTTTACCGCAACAGAATCAAAGTCTGAGTTTATTAGCAGGAAAAATAACATAGATCGATAAGGGTATCCCGATGACGGTCTGAAATATTTACGACATACTATTGAATAATTTCACAAGATATCTCTGAGCGCACAGGCAATTATTGAAATGAATTTCTGTTCATATATATGGCCGTCTGTTTGTTGTCACAGTACATTACTCGAGCAGATATTGACGGGTGATATTTGATCAACGTTGAATAATTGTTCGCCACTATTTCTCAACGTTTAATTAACGACGCTTCATCGATGAAAACTGAACGGTATATTTGCGCGTACGGCAGGCAAAACAGAAATATGCTCGTCGATTAATTAAATTTCCTCTTTTAGCGCGGCCGGCCGGGCTGATCGATCGAAAAGAATCGGCAGTTTGCTTCACTCGCCCGGGGAGAAAAGAAATATATATATGCCGGCGATGATTAATCGACTCGCTCGTGATGGGCAGAAAAATGAACGGCATGATTGACGTATTTACAACTGCACTCTCGCGAAAATACTATATCCTCGTGGAGATGAATTGAGAAAAAGTCAATGACTCGGGTTACGATTTTCAAATAACAACCTGCATCTTAACACTTATGTGGGCAACCAAAATGTTCACAGTAGTTGTGCAATCGGGGTACCCGGGTCCCCTGAGCGTGCTGTTCCGATAGATCAAATATGCAGCGATTATTTTACTTACATATTTTCCCGAAACTCTTAGTTTTCCCATCCTATGATATACCAAGGGCTATTCTAAACGATTTGAGCGAAAAAATTAATCGGAACTACAATAAAATTCGATGCTAAAATTAGTCTCCCGTGCCATTCGCATGTATGCGTGCAATTCTTGACTCTCGAAGAAGATGACTGTTCTTGGCCCAGTGATAAACCGAATCTTATATATGCATATAAACAAGTATAGGCACCCACGGAACGACCTAGAGAATGAAACGAGGAACTACATTAGTTTGAATCAGTTCTCTGAACGAATACGACGTGCATTTTGGTAAAATTTTCGGTAGAGTTTTACTCTGGAACGTGTAGTGTCTTCGAGGAATACAGTTTTCAATTTCTAAAAGTGTATAATTGTATGTAAAACTGGATGAACTGTCGGTAGAAGAATTTTCAAGGTAATTATCAGCCTTACATACAGAATCTAATAACAATTATCACGATGTGTAAAAATTGTCCTCTTGATAGTTAATAACTGTAATTTATATTATTTATGTTTATAAATAAACAGTATTAATTAAGTATCTTGTGTTATGTACAATTTCTTCGTAAAATATCCGTTCATAATTCATCCAATTACAACCCGTCTTATATGGGTACTCGGGTACCCCGGTTATTCAACAAGCCTGCAAATAACTTTGAAGCTATGATATTTAACATTTTTTGCATATGGTTTTATTTTGAAAACATAAATCAACGTAAAAGTGTTCAAAGAATGGGGATCCGGAGCGGTTTTACGATATTTTGATAAGAACATAACAAATTGTTAAAGGAAATATAGAAATGGGTATCCGGGTACCCGATTGCCCACAGAATAAATAATTACGTAAAATGCACGGTTATCGAACTTATCCTATTTTCATAAACTGCTCGAACGACGATCGGTACAGGCTCACCAGGAAAACTGAAGACTCGATATCGCAACAAGCGGCGTTCTTCGGAACTGGAAAAGCTCTTTCGGAGCGTGAAAGCGCAATAAGCTCGTTATTAATCGTCCGTATGGTGCGTGATTATGAGAACTCGGGCGGATCGCCGAAAATATACACCGGTCAGGGAGCTTTGAGGAACGAAAAAAGAAAGTAAAGGACGCTGGGATCGAGAAAGGGAGAAGAAACGCTGCAAGCTAGTAAACTTTCTGGCAGGAAAACTTTTTACCGCTTTAATCTGAACTTTACGATAAGGAGATTGCATCAAACGGCCATTGTAAGTCACCTCGAAGTGCCTTTTACTGTAGCAGCTCTCGAACCGGCTACTCTTTTCTTTTTTTCCTTTGCCCCCCTGTATACTGCCGTACTTTGAAAATGGAATTAAATATTGTGGGGGGGGTTAAAGAAAAAAGAAATATCCATTGAGTGCATTGTGCGGCGAACTGACTCCCTCGTGCAGATTTCCCAGCTCTCGCGGCTGAGTTTCATTCAGTTTACTGGGAGTTTCCTTTCTTGTAGGCTCTGCAAGTGGAGTTCACCTATTCAGATTTGTCCGGTTGATTGAAGCACGTTTTTCAAACTCGAAGGAAAATTCGGATGTCTGTGAAGACCGAATCACTAATGCGATTGAAATAATTCTCCGAAGTAATTCAAGGAGAAAATGTTTAAACGTCCCCAAAGACCACGGATGTAAACGATGAAGTCGAATATGTATACCGGATAAGGTCACGAAAACCGATAGACTCAATCGCGAAATAGCGTATTGATGTAAAATAATTCAAAGCGAAATATTGTTAAAGATTGAAATAATTAATTTAATTGGTTCTAAAAATGTTTAAATATCCTCAAAGATCTCGTATATGAATACCGACTAAGGTCACAAAAACCGTTGCGTCACGTTCAGAAATATCGACTTAATTAACAGTAAATAAAAATAAATTAGTGTAGGATTGGCCGAGAAGCGATTGATTGTGAATGTCATGCGTTAACACGTTGAACGCCGTGGCGGTCACCGGTGACCGATACCTCAACTTTAATAATTAATTATTGATTGACGCAAAATTCTCATCAAACTTCATACAGAAACAATAATCTAGGAACAATAGAACGCGACTGAGTACTCAAATCTTTTTTTCCTTTTCGACTTATATGAAAAATAGTAACTTATATCATGCCTGATTTGGTATAGCCGTTTTCACGGTGGCGTTCAACGTGTTAAGAGAGGAAAAATCGACTGGAATCGGCAATTGGCCGGTAGCTCAGTGGTAGAGCGCAAACAAAATTGCAAAGACTAAAAACGGCTACCTCCGAAGTTAACTATAATATATAGGTCCATCCCTAATTCCAGTTCCATAAAACGGCAACATTAACCAATTCAACATCATCTTCAATATCTTCCATATCCACACACACACTCCCCCTTTCCTTTATTCCCTCACTCTGTACTACCGTCCATTCAAAAAAATAAAAAAACCCAAAGACTGGATGTATACTGCACGTGCTATCCCTATGCATACCCCATAACTCAACACAGAATAAGTTAGGATAATTAAGGCAAGTGATCGAATTGCAGGAATATGAGCACTATCAAAAAATCCACCGTGAAGATTATGCGTGCTCCGTTAATAGAGCCTTTAATCTAGTCAACTTATTTTGCATCATCCTTTTTTTCTGTTATACTTTTTCTTCGTTTTTAACTTTGTTGTGTCTTTTCTTGTATACTCTGTTATCTTGACACATTAAACGTTCGTGTAAATAAAAAGGTGTCAGAGCGCACGCTTGCAAGCGGAGAGGTTGCGGTTTCGATTCCCGATTCTCCGGTCTAATTTTTCCTACTTCCTGCATTAGTAATAAACAAGAATGAACAAGTGTTAAACGAGAGCAGTAGTGAAGACTAAACCAAATGAATATTGATTGGAAATGAATTGGAAGAAGATTAAACGCGAACCTGTAAAAGGTGAAGCGCGAGCTGTCACGCGATGCTGTCGGTAAGAGGGTCTGGGGTCGAGTGAGGCCCCGCGCAACAGCTGAGATCTCAGCAGCGCGCGCATGAGTGCGCTTAACGTTCAGCGCACAGCGCTCAGCGCACAACGTTCAGTGCACGACGCTCAGCGCACAACGTTCAGTGCACGACACCGCACTGGGTGGGAAGCTTCACACCTCGTCGAACACGTAGCTTCACAGCTTCAAACGTTATGGTATCTGGTGTAACATGGTATTCTGTATGTAACACATTGTCAGTATCGACTGCTACAGTCATTTATCCGGGGACCTAGAGGCGCCAAAATTTTACTAATTTTTTCAAACAGTGAACAAAATCATTATATTCTACGATTCACTCGGATTCTTTGGTTTCACACGAATGGCCTGTAGAGCCACCATGTCATGCGCCAGGGAGACCACATTCACAAAAATTAAACGGTTTTACTTTTTCTAATGGCTGCGTCATTCTAACTGTTTCGTCGTATAGGACGTAAGATTCTACACAATACACATTCCTCATGATCAGTTAGTTTTCTCTTTATCACTTCTAAAACTGACAACCGTCATGTCATTTATTTACTGGTCGTTGGAAACGTGTCGAGCGATCGCTTTGAGCGGTCCTCGTTGCGGGATTCATCGTAAACGATATCCAAACCTCGATGACTACATTCGAATCGTCCACGAATATCTCGTAAAAGTAACAGCGGTTTCATTTCATCGAGTGTGCTCCGCGAATACGTGAATCGGAACGTCAACTTTTCCAAGTGGCGCTCGATTCAAAGGAACGAAACGATACTCGACGACATTCCCCCAGATTCTCCGCTGCACATTGAATTCGTCGTGGCTCCACTTCGAGTTCGATCGAACAGAATACATTCAGCGATCGTTACGAGCGAACAACCTCGATCGTCAGTGAATACCTAGAGATGCGATTTCAGACGTGCGAAACGCATGATCGAACGCTTAAGTTCTTCTGGCGCGAAGATACGGCTAGGTTGGAGTTACCGAAGTTCCTCATCGAAGTGTTCGTGATCGATTTCGATCGGCAATTTGTAACCTGAATATTTTATGACATGACTGTCGTTTGTGAAAACCGATGATCGTTTCCGAAAAAGTGTTCTTTAACGTTCTACTTAAATCTTTCTCCATATGGCCGACAGGTTTCTGAGAATCAGGCGACACTGTGCAGTCTGTTGTATAAACTGTAGTAACTTTTAATCGAATTATAATTTTGACATGAAATATTGCTGTGACATCGGTCACTATCGAGGATTCGAGTGTCGGTGCATCGATGAAGGGGTTGAAACACAACAATACCTCTAAGCTCTATGAAAGTAAATTTTTTAATATGCAGGCTATCTCTTACATGGAAAGTACCCCAATTGTCCGACTTCAATTTTAACGAGTTTTTGTGGGATGATGGCATACAGGTTCCTACTGATACATGTGAAATATCAGGTGTAGACACTCGATATTTTTAAAGACATAAACAGTTAAGGGTACGTACTTTCAAGGTGTGCTATGAACATAAATCGAGTGTACCCAAACTGCATTGGCAAAGTGAAATGGCTAGTAAATCGGAGGTCCTGTGATCGAATCCAGTTCACTGAAATATTTTTTTTTACGGCTTTATTACGGTAACGGCGTACATGATGGAAAGAAAATGCTGCGAGAGAATACTGTACTGAAATTGTTAATATTTAAAAGAAAATTTCAGTACTATATTAATAGCATTTCTTTACTACCATTACTGCAAATATCAAATGAGATGCATTTATTGTTACCGTTGATTATATATTATTTGTCTTTTTACTGTATGCATGACAATTATCATCCAGCATCATATACGCTGTCGCCGCAATAAAATTGTAAAAAAAAAATATTTCGGTGAACAGGACTCAATTCCAGGACCTCCGGATTTACCAGCCAAACAGCCATTTCACTTTGCCAATGCAACTTCGATAAATTCGATTTAAATTCATAGTACATCTTGAAAGTGCGCACCTTTAATTGTTTATAACTTTAAATGATCGAGTGTCTACATCTAATATTTCACACATATCATTATGAACCTGTATGCCACCATCTCACAAAAACTCTTTAAAATTGACGCCGGACAATAGGGGTACTTCCGTTCTTAGACCTGGGTAGCTCTTTCGACAAACCCAGTTCTAGAAAAAGCCGACTTCTTTTTATGGTATGTACCTTAACAGTGTATCCCGCGATAGTAGCGTCAGTGGACTGCAAAGGATTGATTGCTTGGCCAGTTTACACAGCAGGAATCGTTCCTGTCTGAAACATGCTGGCCTTTCAGTTCGCATTTAATAAAGACACGTTACTTTCATCAAGAAAGAATCCACTTCAATCCGTAAATGATTGCGCCATCGATACAGAGTGACGGTGAAGGTTGGGATTAATATGGAGCTCCGACGTTTCATTTTCGACGATCGCTTCGTTAATCGGGATGTCTGATTCTCCTTTTCGAGGAGCCTCCGAAGAGACCAGACCTCGCTGTCTCCTTCATCCATACGAAACAGGTACAAAATAAGGTGAACCGAGATTGCAGCTTCTTTTATATTTAGTATTGATTCACTGCTTCAAGGTAATACAAAACATTCGTATAAACATTTGTCTAAGTTTGATAAACTGAGCTAATGTATCTAATTCCGTTCAACCATTTAAAAATAATGCTGGATATCCTACGTAGAATCTCATTGACTATTCTCTGAAGAATATCTCATCACTAGACTACGGATCTTTATGCAATTTAACATATCCAAGTTCGTGAATAATGCACATTTTATATAGTAAGCGAAACAAAAACAGGAATTTTAAATATTTAAAACGTAAAATGCAGCTCTGCCATAGCTGCGTTTCATCAGCTACGTTTAAATTAAAAATATTGGGGTCTAAAAATGTATACTTGCATCAAAATCCGCAGTCTTCTTATCACGTATCAGTACCAGTATTAGTTAAAATAAACAGCAATTTATCACAACTCGGATGTCTGTCTACATAACTCACAATTTCAACGTGATTTCGACACATGAATGTCTGTTATCGAACAATTGTACTACGACAGCGTCCAAAATACTCGGTTCCTTTCAAGATCGGTCTTAACCGATCTTGACTGATGGAATTTTCGAGACAGACGGAGATAGTGTGTGCGGAAGAGAGAGGGAGATGGTTAAATCTGTGGTACAATTATGTTCCACCAACGTGATAGCTGATAGGGTTTCAAGCAAGTCGGTGTAAAATTGAAATAGGGGTGGCCTAACGTTTGGCTAGGGTTACGTATGTATGTGTGTGCGCGAGCGCGAACCTAATAGGTTTAGAGGAGCGGCTCTTATCTACGTAGGCGGCCGTACATACCGCCGAGATAACAGTCTTTCCACACTCAAACTGATACGCCGCTACGTTAGAACCTTTGCTTAAATACAGCGTGCTTCGCGAGATTTAGAACGCAGATCTGAACGGATTATTGCGGGTAGAGAAATAAATAAACGTCAGAAGGTTAGTTTTATTAAAAGTTTACAGGGTGACCCACGAGAACCTGCCATCCGAAATAACTTTTGACGCGTTGACGTTGGAAAAAATTGTTGAATAGAAACTTTCCGTAATGACGGCGTGAGATTCTTTAAGTATTACAGCTGAAGGGTTTAAAAACAAAATTCACCATTTAAAGTATAGTTTTCGAAGGCTCCTTTTTTTTCTCTTAATGAAAGCATTTTGCCAACATAAGGAAATCGTTCGAGGTGCCCCTACATTCTATGCACGCGTTTCATGCAATCAGGTCGCTTCCTGAAGTTGACGAATCGCTTTTGATTATTCCACGCAATTTATCTGGCGCACCATGAGTCGGATGCGAACTTTCCACCTGGTATATCCTATGAGACGAGCGGGCACTTACGTAATTAACACGAAGCCAGAAAATCTCGTTTCAGGAATACCATTCATCTCGATGCACCTGGCGATCATTCGAATCGATCTAAACACATTCTCCCTTTGATCAGTGGCGAATTACTTCAAGCCCCTCTGTATCGTTTCCTGTCACTTTGTTCTTCGTTTCCGGCCTTTTTCCGTTCTTTGCCCTTCTTCGTATACCGGGACCATTTTTAAACAGAATATGTAATGTACAAAGTGAGTCATGTAAACAGTTACGAGTCAGCGTTTCTTGAACGAAGTGAGATATTGAAAATGGCTCCTTCATGCTTCTATGGTTTCAAGAGGCACATTGTTCGTGCCATTTGAAATTTGTTTAGGTCCTGCAGCTTCTTTAATCATAATCGACTTTCGTGCACCACAGCTTTACGTACGATTTTACAACTAATTTTAACACGTTCGCTACCAACGTCACGTATGTGTGACACGTCGATTCTGTTTTGAAAGCTCGACATCACACATATGTGACAGAGATAATTGATAAAAATAAAGGCGGGGTCTGTGGTGGTCGTTTCTCTGGAATCGACCATGGTAGCGAATGTGTTAATGAGAGTTTTGACATTTTATTCACATATTATAGTGTGTCTGACCAGGTATGGGAGTTTTCACTGTGGTAGTCAATGTGTTAAGCTCATCAGTACCAGCGTGGTATACGGGTGACGTTCAGCAAGCTGCTGTTTTCAAATCGAACCTCAATTTATTCGTCCAACGACACGGTTGCAATAACGAGTCACACTCGTGATACAGATCATGACCCATGTGTTACAAATACGTGTCCATTCTTTAAAACTTTTGCAGCACGGTACCTTTGACTATTACTGAGTTGTCAAAAGCAAATCGCGTGTGCTGATAGACGTTTTTTATTTCTCAGAAAGAGTTGAATCGCAAACTTTATCGCAGTAAATCGTTGGTAAAATCGTAAGAAGAAATTCCTCTTTCTGTGGGCGATTTTATGATAGGTGCAGGCGACAGAAGCTGAATCGATTTCGGCAATTTCTTCGATTCGACGTCCGTTTTATTCGAGGAGCAAAGTCTTCTCGATTTCTTAGGTTCTGCCTCTATTTACTCAACAAGGTGTCGGTTGATCCTATTTTCCTCGATCTCCACTGGGAAAGTCTTTCCACGCAACGATTCTCCGCTTTTCACCCGTCTCAATTTCCAGCGGTTCTATTTTCTCTAATTAATTCCCATCTAACCTGTTTCCCCTGTGTTTACCCTGTTCGCCGGTTTCCCACGGATCTGCCGTGTTTTCCCTCCCCACGCTTTTCTACCCAATGTTTTCGTTCGCATCGAATGTTTATCGCTCTCTCGCACTCGCCCCTCTTATCGAGTTAAACGCTTTGGTCGCTCCTCCTCTTTCGTTGCTCCCTTTCTTTTTCATCCTCGTACGCCCTCCATTGCTTTATCCACCTGGACATTTTGATTTATGTTCATAATTGTTCGGTGCACAGGTGCGTTGCACCGGTATGCCCAGTTTTTTCATCGCTGTCTCGGATAGTCTGACACAGAAACTGGCAGATTGTCATGAACTACATACTTTTTGTTTTTTAATACATCGTTTGGAAGTTCTTTTTGTAAATTGCATACGTTGGACATTGTAGGGGGTCTTCGGAAAATTGTAATCGAACAATCTGAATTTTTAAGTGCAATTTTTGAAGAATATCATGTTACTGTCATTCTAATTATTAGAATACATTACACAATGAACTCTTTGAACTCCTTTGTCGAGTATGACTCGATATCGATTTTATTCACATGTATTTGTATGTCGAGTCACATTTGACATTTTTAAATTGTCAGTTTAAATATGTATTATGTTTAGCAATATGTTTGTTTACCTAGATAAGCAATATTACACGTATATAACCCTTTTTTGTAACAAAAATGACCTTGAAGTTTCAGATACAGTACACTCCCGTATAACGCGGTTAATGCGTTACGCGTTGTATGAAATCACATAACAGGAAATCGTGTTATACGAGAATTTCCCTCGTATAACACGAATAATATAAATAATATGTTTGGGCCGGCTATTTTCACGTCAAATTTTGTTTTCTATGTTTTATCTATTAAGATAGTAAAATGTAAATAAATTAAATTGTTTAGTAAATGTAATTTTATTATACAGCGCGTGGTACGAGAATCGCGTTATATGAAAAAAGTCGTTGCAATATCTTTAGCGCGTTGTAGGAATTCGCGTTGTGGGAACTCGCGTTATACGGGAGTATACTGTACATGATTGTTTGTACCTAATTGATTCCTATCAACCGTCATTTGAAATACATTTCAAATAAAACAATTAAAATAATAGGGAGTTATGGAAAAGAAAATTAAAAAAGAATTAGGACTTCAAAGGGTTATAAATGAAGAAACTTTTGGCGTAGTAAGTGTATAGTTATGTCCAGAGCGAGGCTGAGCGATAATCGTTGATATACACTGTTAAAATGTCGTAAAACTTATCTGTTATAATATGAAACAATTTTAATACTTTGAACGTTCGCTAATGGACGAGGAAAATGTTTACACGAACGACTCAAATCGCACCAGCAATCGATCTGGATGCACGGTCGAACTTCTGTACGATTTCGATGCTGGAATTCTACGAGGGAAAAGGAACAGGGCGGTCGGTAAAGCACAGTGATTATTCGGTTAACGATAAAAACGAGCTAGCTGTGAAATAAGTTGCGTTCGCGCGCAAACGGATCGCGTCGAATAAACTGACCGCTTCCGTTTCACCTTGTTTTTTCTCTGCGCTCGTTCGAACGAAAGCTCGTGTACGTTTCCACTGTTTTTTATCTTTCTTTTTTAGAATTTTGTACGGTCACGCTATTGCAGCCAGCTTTCATGTAAAATAGACGAATCCATCCTTCGTCCCACGGAAAGCAATATTCGGTGTACGAATAAACACCCGCTGCTTTACAGCGGAAACCACTATACAGCTGCTCGACCAACTTGAAAATTCGATCTCGTCCGAAATGAACTGGTACGCGTGCGAAAATATTTCGAGTCGTTTTGATTTTGTTTGACGTTTCAAAACATGATGTATAAAGGATGTTTCGAAGTTATGAACGCAAACTCACATGTAACACGTGAATGTGACTCGTTCACGGAAATGAAACAATGACAGTAACTACATAGCTTCTGAGTTTAATTTATTTAAATATTGTATTTTTTAACACTAAAGCTACGGCGGCCAGCTTCATGACCGTTTTTAAACCTTTAGTTAAAAATTCTGCATTCATTGTTATCGCTTTCGTCACTTGATTTCACGACTTTTCGTATAATATACATATAATCAATTTTTGCCCGTACTACATTGACTATTACCAGCACGCAATTGCAAAATATATAACTTTTATTTAACACGTTGATTGCCACGCAAGTTTTATACGATTGCCCTGGGGGCCACAATAGAATTTTGGAATGTTTTAACCTAGTACATCGTAGTATTTAATTTTTATAAAATATTATGTTTTAATACAAATGTTTAATTGGTGAATAGCGGACTTTTTATTTCACAATGTTCTCTAGTTATTTAGGTTGTTCAAAATTTTTCAACCGTTGTTATTCATCTTATTTTAATTGTTCTAAAAAAATGTAGTAACGCCGGTGACGGATAACCACCAGGGCCTCACTGAGAGGACAAGCGCCGGTCACGGGTGACCACCGTGGCAGTTAATGTGGTAAAGACTGGTCATTTGGCCGGTTTGATAGAAACAGGTATATATAAATTGTAGGTAGTTTTAGTGTGAACGAACAATTTCTAAACACTTTCTTTAAACGATCGTCTCAAGACGAGTTCTCGAAACACGAGTCTGCGATCCAGAGCAAGTAGAATAGGACAATGCACAATCGGGCAATGTTAACAAGTAAGCACAATAGTGCCGGGTTTGGTTACTGCAAATATAACATACGATGCATTCAATATTCTTCGAATCAGTATTTTCAATGCGATATATACCATGTAAAAAATTTAACCACTTTTTAAGTCATTTTTTAAATCTGGCCTAGAACATTGTTCTTGTAGTGGAGCGTATAAAGAGACTCAAGTAGAAGAGAAACGCGCATCGTCAGACATGCATAGAAGGAGATTGTGCATAAATCATTTAACAGAGTTTCTTGAAGAAATTTGTCTTGAAATAGTTTAACCAATATTTTTTTTTATATATATACATTTTCAACGTTGCTTTAACTTCTATGGTCATTAGCAACGCGGTATATTTGTTTACTTACATACTAAGCAGTTACAGTTGTTGGTGTAATTTTGTGTTGAATAAATATTGTACGAGTTTTATTAAGTTTTTTTCGGAGTTTAAAATGTTATTTAAATCTTTAGGTAAGTCTGTATTCTCTCTAGCATGATCATAATTTTTACATTCAAGTATTAAATGTTTGATAGTAATTGGAACTTTGCATTCCTCGCATATGGGTGGGTCGCGTTTTTCTAGTATGTATGCATGTGTTATTGAAGTGTGGCCTATCCTAATTCTACTGATTAATGTTTGGACAGTACGATTTGTGGAGTTTGGAAACTTTTGCCATCCTATATCTCCCCCTTGTAGTTGGTATTTTTTACAGTACTGTTCTTGCAGCTTTTCAAGGACCTTTTTTTTATAGATAGAATTTACATGGTTTTTTAAGTCCCTGCATGTAATACAATGCGTACTGATAACTTTATCAGTTGTATTAGCTGCTAACTTTGCTGCTTTGTCAGCTTCTTCATTGCCTTTGATACCTATGTGAGATGATATCCAGTATATTATTACAGACTTTCCTTCTTTTGTTGCTAATCGATATAGAATCTGGATTTCCTGATTTAGTTGATTTGTAGATGTAGTATCTCTGATAGCTGTAATAGCACTTTTTGAGTCGGAAATAATTTGAAAAACTTTGTCGAGGGATCTATTAACAAAGTCCAATGCTTTTTTAAGGGCTAGTACTTCAGTGGAAAAAACAGAGAGAAGGTCACTTAGTCGGATTGATGTGGAATCGTTTGGTGTAATTATTGAGCAACCTGAGCCTTCTTCTGTTTTAGATCCGTCAGTATGTATGTTGCATGCGGTAATGTTTCCGTTGATATGTTCTAAATGCAGGGATTGTAGGATAGTGGGGTTTGTTGCGTCTTTAGGGTATTTTTCAAATTTCAAATTAGTTTCTAGTTTAAGGTCATCCCAAGGTGGGATACTGTGAAGTTTTCTTTGGTAAACGGTTGGAAAGGAAAAATTTAATTCTTTTAGAATTTGTATCAAGTTATAATACACGGGTTTAGGTGCCTGTGGATGTAGATCAAAGAATTTAGAGCTTCGGCCACTGAAAATGTTATTATGTACAGGATTATTTATGGATGCAGCTACAGACGTGGCAAAATTTAATATGAGTAGGTTTCTTCTATCTTCTAGGGGCATTTCGCCGGATTCTAATAAAATCTTTAATGTGGGACTTGTGTGAAAAGCACCCGTTACTAGTTTTAGCGATGTATTATTTATAGAGTCTAAGGTTTTTAAAACAGATTTTTTTGCTGAGCCATAAATAATTGATCCGTAGTCGAGTTTGGCACGTATTATAGATTTGTATGTGTTTAGGAGGACTGTGTGGTCAGCTCCCCATTTTGAGGATGCGATTGATTTAAGGATCGACATTCGTTTTTTGCATTCGTCTTTTAGGGTTGTTATATGTGGCTGCCAAGAACATTTTTCATTAAAGTATAGTCCAAGTAGTTTGATGTTATTTTCGGTTTTAATAATTAAATCGTTGAGATATAGTTTTGGTGGAGTTTGGTTTTTGTTGTTTCCTTTAATGTTTATTGCAACTGTTTTGTATTGAGATATTTTAAATCCTGTATTTTTAGCGCATTTTGTTAAGTTGTTTAAGGTTTGTTGCAGTAAAGATTCTGTCGACTTAAGAGTTTTACCTGCACAGAAAAGTGTAAAGTCATCTGCAAAAAGTAGACATTTAACCGGAGGACTTATAATGGATGTTATCTCATTTATAGCTACTAAAAACAGGCTGACACTGACAATGAGTACCGAACCTTGTGGTACGCCGTTAGTTAGTATGAATTCTTGGGAAGTCTCGCCGTTGATTTTCGTTTTTAAGACCCTATTCTTTAAAAAATGATGAATAAAAGCCAGCATTTTACCCCTAATGTTATTTTTATAGAGTATTTCAGTTATTCTGTCTTTCCAAACCATGTCGTAGGCCGTTTCAATGTCAATGGTAACTGCTATTAGGTGGAATTTTCTAGCTAAAGCTTCACAAATTTCAGTATGGAAGTTCACTAAGTGATCTAAGGTAGACCTAAATTGTCTAAAGCCTGATTGTTCATCTGCAATTTGTCTATTTTTTTCAAGGATCCATCACAGTCTTGTGTTGACAATTGTTTCCAGTAACTTACAGACGGTACAAGTTAAAGAAATAGGCCTATAGCTATCTGGGGATTGTTTATTTTTACCTGGTTTAATTATCGGGGCCACTGAGTTTTAGTGTTCCAAATGTAGTTATATAGTTTTATTAGATATTCAAGTGCTACTTCGAGTAATTGAATTAGGAAAGCATTCGGAATATTATCTGGGCCTGGACTAGTATTTTTACAGTTATACAGTACGTTTTTAAGTTCGGATAGAGATATTTCTCTGTTAAAGGGTTCGTTAAAATCCTGGAAAATTTGATTTTCCGCGATACTTTTAAACATGGACTTTTTCTTAATAAATTCACGGTCAAAATTTGATTCACTGGAGTTTTTCGCAAATGTAGTTCCTAGTGTACTAGCAAGATCTATCGGATTAGTTATGGTGTTGTTTTGTTCGTCTACAAGGCTATTTATATTGGTGGGTCGTGGCATTCCACGTATTCTATTAATTTTATCCCAGATTTCTTTTGTTGGGGTATGGACTGTAATGGAACTAACGTATTTCTTCCAGGATTCTCTTTTGCTCTCTTTTATTATTCTCCGTGCTATAGCTCTGTGTCTTTTATAGTTTATTAGATTTTCAGGTGTTGGGTGTTTGCAAAATTGATAAAAAACTTGTTTATAATTTTTAGTTGCTTTGGCGCATTCATTATTCCACCATGGAACATTTCGCTTCTTTGAGCTATTAGAGGTATTGTTGGTTTTCGGAATTGAGTGGTGGGCTGCTTCTAGAATTATGTCAGTGCATTTTTCTACTAGTTCATCTACTTTATCGTTTGTTTCCCTTAACGGATTCTTTAGAGTTTGGATATTTTTTGTAATTTCAGCGTGATATATTGGTCAATTAGCTTTTTCAATTATCCATTTCTGTTGTACCGGTCTATCTGGGAGTTGTGTTAAAGTGTGGTGTGGAATGCGTTTGGTCAGGAATATGGTAAAGTGGTCACTATCGCATGGTGTGGACAAGGTTTCCTATTCCCAAATGTGTGCTATTCGGCTAGAGCATAGGGCTAGATCGATTGCACTTAAAAGACCATTAGCAGTATTAAAGTGGGTAGGTGAACCAGAATTTAGTAAAACAAGGTCTGAGTTATCGATTAATTTTTCAATGATGTCACCTCTCTGGTCGTTTTTGTATGAACCCCATAGAGTACTATGTGCGTTAAAGTCACCGACGAGCATGAATGGTTTTGGGAGTTGACTAAGAATGTCTGTAAGTTCTATTGGATTTAGGTTGTGGCTATTTGGTAAATAGAGATTGCAAATTGTTATTTTGATAGGAGTTGATATTTGGATGGCCACAGCTTCCAGACTTGTTTCGATTGGAATTACATGATATGTGAAATTGTGTTTAACATATATCGCGACTCCACCGCTAGCTCTAGATGTGGTAACTCGATTTTTATAGTGTACTGTATAGTTTTTTATATTTTTAACAAAGGTATTTTTAAAATTTGTTTCTTGTAGACATATGATATCTGGGTTCTTAGTGTTAACTAGTAGTTGTAAGTTTTCGAGTCTCTGTATCATACCGTTTACATTCCATTGGATAATGGTAGTGTCCATTTTGCGCGTATTCTTATTCTTAGTATCTTCTTTTTTCGCTGTTTTTGTTCGGTTTAGTAGTGCTTATATTAATTCCTTACTTGCACTATGTATTATCACTGTCCGATTCGGTGGTCCAGCACGGGGAGGTGTCATGAGGGGAAATCTTCTTTTTACCTTCGTTACTTGTTGTGCCTGTTATTTCTTCATTCAGTTTCTTGGTCAGCCGGTGCAGTCTGTGCTTGATACTTCTCTCCTTTAAGAGTGGGTATATTTCCGATAACATGTGTATTAGGGCGTTTATGTCAGGTGTATAGTCCTTTGCAATATTTATTGGGTTTTCTATTCCAAATGTATTTTCTAGAAAACTTTTGAATTGTTCGTAATTAAGTATGAAGTTGTTACTTGTGTCGTCCAAAACGGATTTTGCAGGTTGAAGCATGTCTTCGATTTTATTGATGATCTTTGTTAATGATTGGCTGCGATTCGGTTTCTTTTTCAGTATAATGGTAGTAGTACCCTTTCTCCGGTGAGTGGAATGGTCATTTGAATTTTGTGTTAGTAATTTATCAGTATCGAGGTCATTATCAGTAATGCTTTCTGTAGTCGTGGACAGCGGTCTTTTTCCTGTAGAGGATATATGTTTTTCTACTACCATTTCATTTAATTCGACGTTGATGACAGTATTGTTATTATTTCCAGGGGTATTGTCAGTCGGTTTGTTATTATTGTTGTCGGCATTTTCATTTGTTCGACTGTTGCTATGTGTGGTTATTATTTCAAGGCTTTTATTGTACTGTTTTGCTACATGTCCTTCTTCTTTGCACAGAAGACATGATACTTTATCAGTCGAGACAAATATCCGATATTGGGTTTCATCATAATTGATGGTAAAAGATTTCGGAATTTTAGTGACATCATTTGGATTTAAATAAATTTGTCTTCGGAAGCTTAGTACATGACTAAAATCTGGTTCGTGGATACCTGCTCTAAGGAAGGATAGTTTTGATGTTATTCTTGTATTATTTTTTATGAAGATTTCTTCAATGTGTTCGTGCGGTATTGTCGGTGATACATTGGAGAGTATTATTCTCTCCGATGGGACGATGAGAGGTCTTACTACTACATTGACGTTGTTGATTGTAATAGACTTGTGTTTGGCAGTAAGGCCTTGTACCGTATCCTTGCTGTCAAGATACAAACATATTCGGCCGTTTGAAATTCGAGAAATGAAACGAATAGCTTTAGATCCAGTTATTTTACCTATTATAGTGGCATATTCTTTAATTAAAATTCCTTCAATGGCATCAACTATGATTCCCTGTTCTTTGGTGGGGAACATCTTGTTCGTTATCGCGGATGCGTACGATTGTCTGTCGTTTACTGCAGTAGTGGAATTATTCCATTCGGGAACTTGACTGGTAGCGTAAAAAATGAGATCCCTGTGCTCAGAAATCTCACTTTGTTGGTTTTCACCGTTGTTCATAGTGTGTTCATAATGAACACTGTATGTATTTCCGAGTCTAATTGAGGACACAGTTCACAGACCTTTACACAACACAGTTATATACAAATACACTGGGTATGACTTGGACCTCGCGAGCGATCTAATTTTACGTCTATTCAGTTTGACTGCTTAGACACGACTCTTAACCAATATTGTTTTATTCAAACAAATGCGTTTATTCAGGTTTATTACTACTTTAGACAATCTCTGTGGCCCTTGAAATTTTATAACGTTTATGTTAAAACATTCTGTATATTCATTGGTACACGCAGAATCATAATAAATAATTTTCACTCGTTTTAATCCGCTGAGTATATTTCTTGTTACAACCCAGTCTGGTGGGAATATTTTTTACTGTATTTTGAAGCAGTTTGTATATTCATTGATTTTTAAAGTCTCTAATAAATAATTGGTCTCTTATTTTGAAACATCGTATATATTCATTGCTGTGTACAGTCAATAGCCTTGAATTGTCTTTCTGAAAGATTCTCTAAGCTCTATACTCGTTGAAGAGATAAAGTGTACTGTATCATCTCCAGTAAATTCGAGAGATCCCGGCGAGATTGAGAAAGATGGCGTATATTTAAATAGTCGTCCCGGGACGATAAGGGCCGGTCGTCGTCGACTTTGATTGCACTATTATTCTAGCGTCATAAACGGCCAGCTCGGCGCGAGGTAAAATGGTAATGAGAGAGCCTATAATCGTCCTTATCAGAAGCTCATGCACGCAGCTGACTGATAGGCCGCCAAGAAGGATCGCCGCAGGAAAGAAATTATATTTCAGAAACGAACGGATAAGATGCAAACGCTGTTAGGAAGAAAAAATAAACTTTCCTTCCGCGGCTTTTCCGCGCTTTTCGCGCTGTTCCTGGAAAAATTCGTGTGTGCCTCCAACTTCGTGCAGATCATCTGATTAGAAGATTGGTTGCCGCCCCTTGGTATTTATTTAAAATAGATAAGGTGCAATAAAAGCGGTAAGCGGAGTGTAATTTATATGAAACCTCGTTTCGTGAAAGTATAACATTTTTGTGGGGAATAAAAAGTGAATTACGAGTGCTCAAAGTGCTTCCAGAGGCTGTTTCAAAATAGTACGGACAAAGTAGTAAAATTAATATACTGTAATGTATACTGATCACAGAAATATGAGGTGCATAAGAACGTTTTTGACGTACGAACCTCTCCAAACACAACATGTCTTATTAAACAATTTTTCTTTTTAACATGAACGAGTTGCATGTTGTTTTAGATGGAAACTTTCAGTGTCTCAGCCCATATAAAAAATTCCTCCACAGATACACAAATTGATTTCCTCGATCTCGATCATTCCTTCAAAGCAGAGTTGAACATTATTCGAAGTATTTCGAATAAATATTTATTTCAAATAATTATCCGAATAAATTATTTTTAGTCGAATATTTTATCCAGACAATAATTACTCGTTATTCGTAACAAATTATTCTCTCTATTTATTCGAATAATTCATCATTATTTCTTCGAATAATTTATTCGAACAACGATTGCTAAATTATTCGAATAATAATACGAATAATTGTTGATTGTTTTCTTTTCCACTTCTTCTGCTAGTGATATTGTATCTATATTTACTTCTTGGCTATGTCCTTCTGTATTACAACAAAAGAAAAAAGAATAAACAAGTTTTTAACCGAATACATTCTTACGCGAGTAAGTTCTTATTCGAATAAATTCTTATTCCGATAAATGCTTATTCCGATAAATTCTTATTCCGATAAATTCTTATTCCGATAAATTCTTATTCGAATAAATTCTTATTCGGATAAATTCTCATTCGAATAAATTCATATTCGTTAGTGACGAATAAAATTTTATTCGTTACTCTTATCCGTTATCCATCATCCGAAAAATATTTTGCCCAGCACTGCTTCAAAGTAACGTACAATATTTGGAATAACCTACGTCGCGGAAATCGGAAGAGGTCTCACCGGTATCGGTTGACCAGTGTTCCACCGTACAGTATTTAGTTTGATGGAACGTCCAAGGAGGAAGGGATTTCATTTGGCAAAAGTTAATGTAAATTATAGAGCCGTGGTGGTCTTTGAAGCATGGTTGGATCAAAGGTAGCCAAAAGGCACCGCACGTTCTCCTTTTCAGCCCAGTGAAATATCCGCAGGCATACGAAATATATTTTCCTTTTCCGCGAGAATAATCTTCCCATCCTTTTTGATATTGCAGCGAAATGTCCGCCTGGAAATAGTACCGGACGGCGTATTTAAATAATTATTTCCTGTTCCGTTTACTCGAGTACTTTTAACGGCAAAGATACAGGACGCTTTTAATTTCGTTAATTAGTATTCCCTCTTTGACGTTAGTGTTCCATCAACGATCCTTAATTTTATGTCAAAGATGATTTTTCAGAGGATAATATTATTATAGAAAATTGTTTACGTTCGATGCAAATTAATTATAAAATTAATGAACATTCTGAGCAACGAACTGTTTCCAGTATTACCAATAATATTATCCTCCTAACCGTGGCTGACAGAGTAAAATCACAGTTTCCTGATTGCATCGCTTGTCTAGACTGCGTGTAGGTTCTAGCCAGCATCAGCTGGATTCGGCATATTATCTCGAGGTCGATAATTAGCGAACTAAGGGACTTCTGCTGATCTTACGTGAGAATTAGTCGACCATTTGCCCTTCCACGTGGCGTTCCACTTTCCTAAAACGATCCGGTTAGGTTTTTCGGTAAGAACCGAATTTCTTTTGGAAACGACCGAGAAGAAAGGAGATTCGGCCTCGGGGGTGTCGTTTCACCGTGGTAATGTCTTCGGTTGATACTTTTATTCGGTGGGATCGCCGATTATCCTGAGCTTTTGCTGACTGGCTGGCAATTAAGCTCCGCCTCCGTGTCTCGTTATTGTCTTTTATTTGCTTTTTCTTCCTGGCATGGAACCGGCCGACCGGAAAAAACCGGCGCAATTATAACTCTCAGGCGAGCAACGTTCGTTAGGAGGAAATAAAGAGGTCTATCGTCGGCCATCTAACGCGAATTAACTTCTGGATTATACTTCTGCTGAGCTTCGATCTCGAAGTCTCTTGAACTCTTGAAAATTCAGGTTACATCGTCGACAACAGGCAATATTTCAGTAAAAATAGAACAGACATTTGTCTTCTCTGGCAGTTCACGTCTTACACGTGAAGAATATACGGTTTACAAACAATCTGTATTTTCTGTCTTTAAAAATCCACTTTCATTACAGGATTCTACAGAGAAATCGAAACGGCGAGTTGAAGAACAGTATAAGTCCAAAAACCATATTCTGAGATATTTGAAAAACAAATAGTGTCACTTTTCGTGTATCACCAATACCATTGATTTTATAGTGCTGTTCCAATTTAAACATAGTCATGTTAACACAGATGGACGTTCATACATGTCTAGCTATGGTTAAACTTTGTTCATTAATTTTCAATAATTAAAATAAAACCATTGGACGTGTACTGTTTTTCAACTGAAGTCACTGTTTAGTCAGAAAAATTTAATAAATAATACAGTACTAAAAAGAAAGACATTTATTAATTTACTTTAAATATAATTAAAGTAGAAATTATTCCATGAAAAGTGATTGTTAGACAAATTGTTGAAACAGTACAAATCCATGACAGATACTGTTTTTACGAACATTATATCATTTTACACTACTGAAACATGAGTATAGGATACTCTTTTGCATTGTTTCTGGTCCCAACATATAGTCCTATACATTTGACATTTAGTTTTGAGGTTGTTTAAAAATAGCTACTTTCGGACTTGTACTGTTCTTCAGCTCACCGATTCAATTATTCTACTGGTTTAACCTCTGAAATAAATTCTCTTATCTTCAAAGTATGTAGATGTTCATGCATCGAGAAACTTCTTTTGTTTGGTTCCCGACTTTAACCGTAATCACTTCTATTGTGTTTCTCTGACGCGTTTGCGTTCGTCGCAGTTGATAAATAAACTCTGTTCTTTACAGGAATAAACTATCTTCTGTTCGTTTCAAACATTAAATATGAACGAACAAGATCAGAGCGTGGGGAAATACAGTCTGATGCTTTTATAAATAGCGAAGCGTTCATTTAAAAAAATTGCTGAGCGTTCTGCATTGTTAACGTCAAACGCGATCGATGCGTTCCGCGACGCAAACATTTTCACCGTTTCGTCCCTCATTTTCCCGGAGAACATTATTTTCATTAACCCGCTTACGGTGTTTCGCCCGATGGAAATTGGGTCGCGTTTTCGAGCGAGGTACACCGTCGAAAACGGGAAGGGGCAAAAAAGAAATTTGTTTAATCGAGTCACAGCCTCCGCGGTTCCAATGAAAAATGCAGCGGTTAATTAAAAATGTGGAAAGACGCGACGCGCTTTTAATATTGTCTGTAATGAAATTCAGGCGAGCGCGGCCATGCGGATTAATAATAAAAACCGCGTGCACGCGGCGACAGCGGACGAAAGAGAAAAAAAATGGAGAAAGAAGGCGAACTAGGACGGAGGGGAAATAAATAAATTCAATTCGAATATTCATTAGCGTTACGCTCGCCACGCGTTGGTCGTTATTTCAAACGGATTATCAACGACGCACCGCTTGTTGCATAAAAATCTCCGCCTCGGACATCGATGCTTTTTTGAATTTTCATTTTTCCGCTTCCCGCTCGACACGTAAAACGTTCTGCGCGTACGGATAATTCGGTATGTCGAATTTATGAAATATTCACATTTCAAAGGTATAATCTAGATTGATACAGGATGTTAAAACTTTATACGAAAGGTTTTAGAAAATTATCGAATTAATAGCTTGGACTTGGAGGACACTGAAACGACTCTCGTTAGTGCATTTTCAATTTTATAATAATCATTTGGTTGTACTAGAGTATAATTTGTTTTTCGAGAAAAGCGGCAACTGTATTAGCTGGACGAGCACAAGGAAAAAATGGCGGTGTGTGATCGGACGTACTTCTGCACAGTCCTACTAACTTCGATTTTCTTAACACGTTGACTATCACAGTGGAAACTCTCATACCTGGTCAAACACACTGTAATATGTCAATGAAATGTAAAAATTCTTATTAACACGTTCGCTACCATGGTTGATTCGAGAAAAATGTCTACCACAGACAACGCTTTATTTATATCAATTATCTCTGTCGCACATGTGTGGCGTTAAGCTCTTAAAAAAGAATCGACGCGTCAAACATATGTGACGCTGGTAGCGAACGTGTTAACCTGTTAGCTGTGTAGCTCCATTTTAAAAGTGTGTACCTACGTTGTGTCACAAAACTGAAGGGATGACGAGTATACTCGTGAAACACAGATTACATGCAGCTGCTGTCAAATTGAATTAAATTATAATGAAATGGCAGCTGTTTTTTTTAAAAAAGAATAATTTATTGCACAAATTCATTGATATTATTGACAAAACTTAAACATTTATCATTAAAAAAAACAAGGAAAATCAAATACGTGGAAAATTATTGTTTGACTTTTTCTTATTTCGTCCTTGTTTCAAAATATTCTAAAATGTCTGAAATTTACAAATATGTTTTAGGTCTCATTAAAATTTTCATGTAAACAGCAAATTGTAATCACTTTTTTCGTATGACAAGGGTATTTGTCATAACACAACAAATTGCTATTTCTTCGTGACAAGTATACTCGTCATACACAGCTAACAGGTTAAATAGAGTATGAAAGGCTTTCAACATTCATCGATACATTCAATCATACACCGGCATGGCATACAACAGTTGTAGTTTACTTTTATACCGTGCGTTGAGTTTTCAGGTAAAACAAAATGGAACAAATATAAAATGTGAAAATTTATTCAGTCAACATTTCCAGGTCCATATACGCCGAGAAACAACTATTTAACCCACCTGTGATAACATATAGCCTTCGTAGAAAAAAAACATGCGATCACATGGGAGAAATTTGTAAGTCACCGTTGTTTGTCCCACGTTCACACGTGCGATATTTTCGGATAAAATCGAGGTCGCTAAATATCGGGTTCAGCGGGCTCTGCAAAGGTTAAATAAATGTAAGGAGGGTCAATTTACCGGGACAGCATGTAACTTTCCCTCGTCGAACGGGTCGACCCGGTTTTCCGAAGGTACTGTGATTCACCCTGGTCCCTTTTCATCTCGTTGGCACAGGTACACGCGTCCCTTCGAGCCGAAATCGTTCGATACATCATCCTCGAGCCCTCGATACGACCGTAACTCGAGATTAAATTTGTGCAAGTATCGAAGTAGTTGGATCGAACCGGGCTAACTTTCATTAAAAGTCCTTTCCAGAACGGTTAATCGTATTTGTGCGGGAAACTGGGTTTTACCATTCCCGAAATTCCAACGAACCTATGAATTTTCGTTCCGCGCGATAGTTTCTCGAATTCTTTTAGACCGCTGCCGCGCCAAATGGATTTGAATCGACCGTTCTGGAATTTTTCTCCAAGTAAGTTTCTATGGAAGTTCGTAATCACCTGTACAGGGGCTAGAGAATGTCGATTTCTCGTGAAAATATTTCATGTCATTTTTTATTTGAATTCAATTCATTTATTTATTAGTCCCAGGCATTTTGTGCTACGAGTGCAGACGGGGAGAAAGATCGCGCGTTTTCCGGGAAAATCCCAGGCAGGCACAGGTCGCAATGTTAATTCTGGAGATAGGAAAATTCGCGTATTTCACAAACTCGGTCTCCGCTAATGGGACGCTCGTAATACTTAACACGTTGAATGCCACAGTAGAACTTTCCATGCCTGGCCAGACATGCAGTAATGTAATATTTTAAACATAAATTGCGAAAGAGAAAAATATTTTATTATTTAAACGGACGGGGGTTACCTTATATTATTGTTACAATATCGATACTGTTCCACATTCGATAAATATTAGTAATTATTTAATTAAATAAAACTTGAGACACCGGTAACAGTGGTCAACGTGTTAAACATTCCTCGTAATAAAATCTCCGAGAACAGGAGCAAAAATTTCCACGAATTTTTGGCATCGTGCCGGAAATTTCGAACAATTTTCCCAGGAAATTTTTCCCTTCTTTCTCGTCCACCATCGAAATCCCACGTATATTTATTAAATTTTCATCGATAAAATAGAGCTCGCGTCACGCGAACATTTCCGGACACACGTAACGCGAATAATCAAATTTCCTTGATTTATTCATTTTATTTGCGATTCTCATTTTTCATGTTCCGTTTTGATTCGTCCCGGACTCGCGGAACGTTCCCTGGTTGTTGGATGCGCGGAAATAATTAGACAGCAACGATATGAATACTTTGACAAACGTAACGGGAGATTCGTCCGGTGATGATATTCAATTATTATTTTACAACCGCGTTCGTTTCACTGTTTTTACACCGTTGCAGAGTACTGGACACTCTGTCCAAGCTAATTCGAACCATCATTTTCGAACATAATCCAAAGAAATTCTAGACACTGAACTATATCTTTTTGGGTTGGGTTGTACACTTTACCATAGAATAGGTCGCCCCATCCTAGCGTTGACCGTGTTCAGAGTAGTTTAACTTTACTGATCGGACGAGTGTCGCTTCTTCTTCTTCTTCTCATACAGGGTGTCCCGTAGCTTCGGGGAACCGCTTAGGCGGAGGATTTTGCACATGAAAACAATAAAATAAGTTCATATAAAGATATGCCCTATTTAACCTCGCTTTCGAGTTACAGCGCGTCTCTTCTTTAACACACTTACCGTGTCTGCTTACCTTCACAAGAAGTATTCGAAGTGTCCTCCTTGCATCTGAACTTTTTGATTAGAAAAACTTCCTATTTTCACAAACGACGTATTTCAATAATCTGACACCCAGTTCTCTAATGACTCATACGTGAGATACTAAGAAGAAGTGTTTACAAAATTAGAATACAAGTTTCAACGTCAGATATTGAGGTCTGTTTGTAAGTACCACCCAGTTTGTTTGAACGCGTTCGACAATGGATGGTAAGACGTATTCACGCTTGTATTGAAGCTAGGGGTGGTCACTTCGAGCAATTTCTCTGAAAGTAGATAAGCTGCTATTATAACACGAAACAAGTTAGAACTCGAAAATGAGGTTAAATAGGGCATATGTTTATTTGAACTTCTTTTTATCGTTTTCATGTGCAGAATCCACCGCGGAAGCGGTTCCCCGAAGCTACTGGGCACCCAGTATAACCCAGTATCGACTATTATGGTTATTTAGCCGTCGTGTTTAGAGTTTTAGGTGGGTTCTGGATCACCACGTGTCACCAGAAACTCAGAACCAACGAAGTTGGTCACTCATCCTAGGTGTTTCCTGCGTGGCAACATCGTTGACAACGCCAGTAATTCTTTTCGACTACTTATCAAGGGGGTTGTCTGGTAGCAGAAACATTTATGGGCCCCTTAATCCGTGGTTCCATTAACGGCGGGCGCATGCCGCGACAAAGTGTGTCGCATTAGCGCGAAGTCAAGCATAAAACTTCGCGAGGACATTTAACAGCCATCGTTTTAAGTTGCACAAGGATAAGCGTACCCCTGACTCTCTCTTACCCCCTGGTTGCTCGTTTCCACGCTGATTAAAATCGTCATTAAAAGCTATTACGAGCTCCTACGGAATTTTCTTTCCGCCCGTCCCTTCGTGTCGGGACAAAGAACGAAATTTCATTAACAGGTGAAGTTTCAGCACCTCGGGTCTTTCCACATCGGAATCTTTCGATCTCACTGGCCGTCTCGTGAAAAGTTCCTCTCTCCAAGATGTAATGGTACCTTTGGGCGATTGAGTTAATTTCTGGGTCGTAATTGACCGCTTTCCTGATGAAGAGAGTCGAGAAGTACAAAGTCACGGGTACTGTGCACTTGAAACGTTCGCCATCACGGTTCAGTTCCGAGAACGATCAACCAGAGGCCATGATATACAGGATGTCCAAAAAGGTCGGAGCCAAACTTATACTACGTGTTAATGACGCCAAGTAGATGAAGAAAGTTCATATAAACTTATGCCCGAAAATGCTTTATTGAAAAGTTATAAGCGCTTAAAGATTTACGGGCAAATTGTTCTTACAACTCGTTTTACAGAATCGCAGACAGATACAAATAATCCTCATTGACAGTTATTGTTTACACATCTTGACTGACGTTGGATCGGTCGCGGCGGACCAATCAGTTGGCCTCGCAGGACACCAGATCTAACGCCTCCTGACTTCTATTTACGGGGTCACGCAAAACAGTTGGTTTGTGAAAATATGACAGAAGCAGAAGGCCAGCTTTGGGAATATATTCAAGATTACTACAATTGCTAATACAGTAGGAATATTCGAAAGAGTTCGAAAATCATTAGTTCGACGAATGGAAGCCTGCATTCTCGCAGAAGGAAGAAATTTCGAACATTTATTATAACTGCCATAACTATAGATAAAAATCTTTGAACGCTTATAACTTTTTAATAAAGCATTTTCGGACATAAGTTTATATGAACTTTTTTACCTACTCGACCTCACTAACACATAGTATAAGTTTGGCCCCGACACTTTTGAATACCCTGTATTTTTAATCTCTCAGTTACCATCCTCGACAGTTCAGTCGCTAGCGCCGATTGCAGGCACTCAGAGAAAAAACGTCGTTAACAAAACGGTCGCTTGTTAGCAGATTTACAAAAAGTAAAAAACACAGGTCCTTGGTAGAAGAAATGAAGAAACGACGATCGGGTCGAATCGGACGAAGACAAAAAACTTGGACCGACATCATGGGCGGCATGATGCGGGACGCTGCGATTTCAGTGCAAAATGTTAATTAGAAGGGGGATTGCATTACTTGAAATTACAGCCGGACACGTTTAGAATGACGCAACTGAGCCAATTAACTGAAACCCCCGATAATTACCAGCCGACCGGCCGATCACTCGGTTCGTTTAAGCAGGCCTCGCGATCAATCATCGGTCTCCGCTTGCTGCGATTCAAGGAGTTTTCTAATTACACGCACCCGCTTCTCGTGCTCTCCAAATTACACGGCCTCACGCCGAAAATCAAATTCCGCGTCCCTGTTGATACTGTTACGGTTGGGAACATGAAGCTCTAAATTCTCTAGCTAAATGATCATAGAAATCGATGCCGGCTTACATACAAAGAAGAAGAAGAACATATTTGTCAGCCACCCTGTATGCCTTTCACGCGAGTAGTATTTTTTATCCAGCGTTCTCGCGACTCAGGGGAGAATAAATAAGGCGAGAACCGAGTCAACGGGCGAAACGGGGCTGAAAAGCGTATAAAATGAAACGTCTTAACGAACGTGGCTCTCTTGTTCCCCGGCAGTATATTTCGCGGCAGGTTTCTTACGGGGACTGTGATAAATGCGAATCGTAAAGCAACGCGAGAAGCGGATCCACGGAGGCGTAATTAAGAAGCGGGCGCAACGGGAGCGCATCGGCCCATATAAATCTGCTTCTCGAATTAAATTGAACTTTACAAATCCATTGTAGCCCTGGCGAACGGTAAAACTCGGTCCAAGAAACTTCAACAACGCACTTAGTCCGATCCTCCGCCGGAACTTCGTCCTTTTTCGACTTCGTTCGAGAGCTCCGTTCAAGCGGAAAGTTGTTTCTCGTTCTTACTGCTTCGATCCTCGCTCGCCTCGATCGTGGACACTAATCTGGACTTAAGTACAAACGAAGCTGTTGACGCACTCTATGTAGAAGTGAAGTGATAATTGAATCGGTGAGTTGAATAACAGTACAAGTCCAAGAAAACACGTTTTGAGATATTTGAGAAAATAGCATCAATTTTCGTGTATCATCAAAGCCATTAATTTTGTAGTGCTGTTCCAATTTAAACACGGTTATGCTAACCCAGATGAACGTTCGTACATGTCTAACTGTGGTTAAACTTTGTTCATTAATTTTCAACTCAAGCCACATTTTAGTTAGGAAATTTGAAAAAATAACACAGTAATAAAAAAAACATTTATTATCTTGCTTTAAACATAACTGACGTAGAAGTTATTTAATGGGAAGTTATCGTTAAACAGCTTGTTGAAACAGTACAAATCCATAACAAATACTGTTTTTACACTTATTACACTGAAGAAACACGAATATAGGGTACTTTTTTTGCACTATTTTTGGTCCCAACATGTACTTCTATGCATTTTACATTTACTTTTCAGATTGTTTGAAAATGGCTAATTTTGGACTTGTACTGATCTTCAATTCATCGATTCAGTTGTATTATTGTTTATACAGGCTGCACGTTTTATTGTGAGTGTTACTGATGCTTGGGACGTTTTTAATGGTACTACCATTTATATGAGAGAGTATTTAGTATCGTTTTTTTTTACAATTTAAGCTCGAGACTTAAAGGTACGATATACAAAAAATGTACTACAACGACAAAGAGTTATCGATGCACTTTTGTTGCTAAATTGTTCTATTTCTATTCGTAAAATATTCGGTAACAGAAAGACATAGGTGTCTGCGTTCGACCGGTGTGGAGTAATCGAGTCGACCATGCCAGGACGCCTGATTTCCTTAGAAAATGAAATTTTATTCGACTGCTTTGTCTGCACGGCGGAAGGCAGAGGGTCCTAGAGCAAAGCGGAACATTGTTCACGCCGATTCTGTGTTGAAATTTCGCGACGGTACGGTTCGTTGGCCATTCGAAAGCTTATTGGCTCAACGTCCCCACCGCTTTTGCTCCATTAACCTACGAATTTGTTAACCTCGGTATTGGATTTGCCTCGTCTCGTTACTCTCCGCCTTTGATTTCCGTGATTGTGGTTTTACGAATGCACGCAAGGTTTACTTTTACAGCTTCATGGAGATTGTACAATTGGGGAAATCCTTATTTAGGTACAGAAAATAAGAGGGTCGTCCTGAAGTTACTGGATGGTTGTGTACATCATTCGTATATACGTTCTGTTTTTTTTAAGGACACAAAAATTCCAGAACCTTTGAAATTAGAGTTTTCTAAGTTTAGTATTATTTATTCTGACACGAATCTAGTAATCTGACTTCCTCTTTTTCTTGAATTTTGATAATGCAACACTCTTGATCGCAGAAGCTTCTCCAGTCGATCAATGTAGCAAAATTGCGGTTTTATGCATGATGGAAGTGTAAATCAATGAGGATATCTGATATTTGCCACTTAGACGGTAATTGGGCCGATGGAATTTCAATGATGATCACTATCTTAACCGCGTCACTTGCTGAATATACTTCTGAAACAATGGCGACTCCGAAACACTGTCCATTCGACGTCGAACGGACATATAAATAGCCGCAGACGTCTGCATACGTCTACTGATTGACCCATTGTATTAACCCCGTGTTAACTGGGGTTGACTGTTCGATCTATCGGCCATTGTGAAACCCGACGCGTCGATTGATACATGCCGGTTTCACTTCGAATCGAAATCAGCGAAGATCCGCTGATACGACCGCTGATCTGAATTGTGAAACGATTGCGGCGATTATGGTTGCCATCATGACAATAGTTAACTCGTTCTATCTATACTTATTCTTCTGTAGAATATTTCAGTGGACATCCTGACATTTTTCCGATGTCTATACTATATTGACAGCGTTGGTGCAAATTAATAACTATAAAATTCGATACTAAAACATAAGAACACAAAATGTGAAATACGCAGAAAATTAAGCCTTTGCACTCCGTTGGCTCCGCTACAGGAACATTCATAATACATTTCATAACTCCGTTTCATAACTCTGCTACGGGGACATGCGCAGTGTGTATCTGTACTTAGCCTGTTACTTCGGTAATCTTGACTGCAAATTATTATTTAGTTTATTGTAATGTAAAATTCAGGGTTTATTTGTATTACAATAAAGGAGATTCACCAAAGAAATAAAAATAAATAAAGTCATAAGCACTTGTAATTTTTTCCTTTTACAACAGAATTTTTCTTTTCCAATGAGCTTCAAAAGTGTGCCAGACTTGCTGGTAGGTAGTATAAAAAAATATTCGGAGTGGAAAGGGCGAATACAGTGTTTCCCAACCTTTTTTGGATCATGCTCCACCTCAATGCCTCAAAAATTTTGATGCCCTCTAGCATAATAGTCAATCACGTTCTGAAAATGTATAATATAAATAGGTATGTCAAATAAAAAAAACGCCTGCTAACATACAAATACTGGTGATTTTTTGACTATATCGCTGATGAAGGTGACGAATGTAACATAATTTTCTAATTGCCTCCAAAATATTCAAAATTGCATACCTGTGGGGCGTACGGTCCACGTTGGGAAACACTATGTTAATAAGTACAGGGTGGTATGAAAATTATTTTAATATTTCAACCAGCAGTGCCACTCCAAAAAACGCAATAATTCTGAATCAATCGTGGCGAGATTTTGAAAACTTCATTTTGCCGCTCGTTGAGTTTCGCGCAAGCAGTCACGTTTAATGAACCGTCGGCGTTGTTTGTCCGCGGGACTTCTTACGTTTATATTGGTCAAAGATTTCCTTTCCGCGTTAATGAATAAAATTTAATTAAAAAGTTAGCGACGACTTCCGCGCGACAGATAGAGCTGCCGCGAAAGAACTTCTAATTGGGAGCTCGACAGATTGTGTACCGCGCAATTATTTTCCGAGATTCTTTTATTTTCCCGCGGGTAACCGTGCACCCCCTTGTTCCGCGCCACATTAATTATCCCTTGAATTTCGAAACGAAGATTAACGGCGATATCGGTGAATTTTCCCTCGTTTCACCGTGCGAAACTTTTCCCAAACGAAGTGCGGCCCGCGCGAGTTACACCGCCCAAATTAATTAAACAGCCGTCCACTCGGATTACATGAAAGCTCCGAACATTGTACACCGTGAAAATTTAACGAAAACGTTTAATGTTCGGCACAGAATTTTTACAAATTCTGAAGATATGATTACCTTGAGCAGTACCTATGTTTTATGCTTTCAGTTGTAATCTGTTAGGTATTACAAGTCACTATAGAGGTTCTCTTCTGAGCGACTTTTTGTGATCAATCGCCAATACTGTGGCTCTGGAAGAGCCGCTGAATATAAAGAAAATTTAGATTTAACCCTATGAACTCCTAATTTTTTTTTAATTTTCTTTTCAATAACTCCCTATTATTTTAAGTGTTTTATTTGAAATGTACTTCAAAAGACAGTTGGTTGATAGGAATCAATTTAAACAATTTTTTTTGCTGATTACATTGAAAATAGCACTGAACTTTTCTAAGATCTGATATTTGTGGAATTTCTAAATATAAAGTGTAGAAATTAATTCAATGCCTTTCAAAATAAATTTGCCGTTTATTTATAAAAAAAATCATACACCTCTCAATTCTCGAAATGTTCGCCACTACTTTCGATGACTTTGTTTCATCTTTCAGGCAACTGGTGTATTCCCTCTCTAAAGAAAGATGGTGGTTCTGATGCAATGAAGTCATCGATGTTTTCTTGCACCTCTTCTAATGTTTTAAAATGCGTGTCAGCCAAATAATGTTGGAGCGACAGGAATAGGTAATAATTAGATGGGACTTGGTCCGGTGAAGAGCCCGCATGGGGGAGAACTTCCCAGCCCAAAGAACACATGATACTCTTTGCCCCTTTTGCGATATGCGGCCTAGCGTTGTGCTGTAAAATGACTTGCCTCGTTCCGTGGCCAGTAAATGGTCTAATATGATGCTTGTCGAACACCATCGTGTTTACTAATGTTTCTTCAGGTTACGTCATCTACTTTGCCAAGTTATGCAGTGTTCTATGAATGTTACAGATTGTACTTCAAAATACCAAAATGGTTGTCAACTGTTTTAAAATGGCTCTACAATTGATTCAATCTAAAGGCACTAAATTAATTTCTACACCTAATATATTGCTTATCTAGGTAAAAAAAAATATTGCGAAATATAATACATATTTAAACTGGCAATTTAAAAATATCGAGTGTGACTCGACATAGGAGTACCTGTGACTAAAATAGATGTTGAGTCATACTCGACAACGGAGTTCAAAGGGTTAAAGAATTATTCGTTGTGTGGGATCGGGACCTGCAGACACAACATAAGAGGAATCGTGGAAGTAGAGGATGTACAATATTTGAGGAGGAGAGTACACAGGGAACTAAGGAAGGTGGCACCGCGAGGGTAATGCCAGCAAACTTACCGTCTTGGGCTGCTGAAGGGTGTCCTTTGTTCGCCACAGGATTGCTCAAGCTTCAGATGTGCAACAAACTGCTCAAAATTTAAACTGACCGTCATAAACGGTGTCAAAGGTTAACCGGTGATTCTGACGGTTCTGGGAGCTTCCCAGTTGACCTGGCCGAGGGCCAATTATTCGCATCTTTATTGTAAAAACAATTGGCAGCAAAGGGATGGAGGAGGAACAGAGTCACTTTCTGTCCCAATGGGAATACGCTATACAGTGGAATTCCTCGATCATCCGAGTGGTTACCTCGATGGTTGCACGAATTCAGGGCCCGTTGTCTGCAATGATCGAGGTTCTACCGTGTGGGTGTTCCACCAAATTGGACAACGTCATTAGCCAAAGTATAGCCTCTGCTGGAGTCGGTAACCGAGTTTGCCTGACACTTTGAATACCCGGCGAAACTCGAGATTCGAGTGAAACACGGATTAGGGGGTGGCGAATTATCGAGTTCGTCGGGTCTCCGGTATGAAATCAATTCTATCCGTAGATACTCAGCGTGAAACGGCTGCGAAACAGCCACCTTCTCGCCCTCTAATCCCCCGCTCGCTCGTTTCAACTCACCTTCGTCGTCGGGTTCTCAAGGAGCCGTTTTAATTAATCCACGGCTCTCGCGACTGACGTTAATTACCTCCCTTCTGCAGACTCTTTTTTCGCGCGTTCTTCGCTTTGTAACATCAACCGGTCTGCCGTTACCCTTTGCTTCCTCCACCCCGCCACTTGGACGCTCCATTTTCCACGTTTCTTGCGCCACCTTAACGCGTTCATCCCTTTGCCGCGCGGTTTTCTCTTCTCTGCGGCTTAATGGCGCGAGAAAATAGCCATTTCAAGCTTCCATCCCGTGTTCAGATTTTTTGTTTCATCGTTTGATCCGATGGAGTGTTCTATCCACTTCTCGATAACTCTTCAACGCACTCGAACACGAAATGCATGACTCTGTCGCGACATCTTACAATTGAATCGGTGAGTTGAAGAACAGTACAAGTCCAAAATTAGCCATTTTTAAACAATCCCAAAACTAAATGTAAAATGCATAGAACTACACGTTGGGACCAAGACCAATGCAGTAGAAGTACCCTATACTCATGTTTCAGGTAGTCCTTTCAGTTTCATGAGTGTAAAAACAGGGCCTCGCATCGATTTGTACTGTTTTAACAAATTCAAATTAGTTCTATGAAGAAATTTGTTCTTGGAAGACTGCTAGTGACCAACAAGGCGATGGCTAATTTTTTTAATATCATATTGAATTTATTTTAATAATCACTTTACATTAAATAATTTCTACTTCAATTATGTTTAACATTAGTGCTTTCTTCCGTTCGACTATGTACTTAAGGTTTTCGGATAAAAAATGCCCCGAATGTATAGAACTCATATTTCCAACTTTATACTGTAATGATAAGACTAAGGAAACCTAGAAATAGCCACTCGCATGTATTATGTAACCATTGCAAAAGTTTTTTAAATAAATGAAAACGCGATAGGTCCAAAAAGACCCGAAGATCGTTAGTTCACAAATGTTCTTTTTACTACTGTGTTATTTTTAAATTTCCTGACCAAACAGTGGCTTGAGTTGAAAAACAATACAAGTACGGTTGTTCTATTTTAATTATTGAAAATTTATGAACAAAGGTTACCGACAATTAGGCATCCGTGAATGTTCATCTGGGTTACCATAATCGCGTTTAAATTGGAATACCACCATAAAATCAATGGCGTTGACGATACACGAAAACTAAACCTATTTGTTCACATATCTCAAAATGTGGGTTTTGGACTTGTACTTTTCTTCGATTCATCGATTCAATTAGACTACGCGGTATTACGCAGTCGTACACATACGGATTCAATCGATCTGGGGCTACAATACAGTAAGAGCAATATGCGGGATAGTGACTTATTATTGTAATGGAATTTTGTCGAATTTTGATCAAGTGTACAGCTAAGCAATTAATTTTTTTAACTTGCCTTTGGGAAGAGCAAGGTCTGTTGGAAACAATTTGGTACATCATTTTGACCTCTTCCGAGCGTAGAATATCATACTTCCCTTCTGGGTTGCATCATGAACACGTGACATTTAGTGCCGCGTGGGTCGTACGCGATCTACACATCAAATTCGATTATTCTAAGTACATGCTAATATTCTTTATATTTCAATTACAACGAACCATGATAGTACAAAATAAAAAGTACATCATAATTCAGTGTTTGTATTTTTAATGGTATGTACATATTTATTAAAACTTATTTTCGCGCGTCTGACTTGTTATGGAAGTTTCTACTGCGACACGGATCGCGTTAATTTTGTTCCATCTCGTATACCGCCACGGTACGTGAATTAACAAAGAGCAAACTACATTCGAAAGTAAACTTTCCATGTTTCTGTTTGTAACAAAATGCAGAAAACTTTATTTTCAGAGGAACGGATTTTTTAACTAACTAAAACGAAAAGGATTGAAGAAACAAGAACGCTATCTTCTTCGTTAAACTGGTTTCTCCTCACGGAAAAACGAGATTAAATAATGTGCGAATTTAGAATGCTTACAGTGTACCAAGGGGATTTCCACGGAAATTTTCCAAGGGATTAGGATTCTACGAGAGGTGTAAGTCGAGGATGGATAAATGAAAGCGCGACAATGAAGAACCCTTGATTCTGTAGTATTTACAATCCCCTGCGTGACGTGTCCCTACAAAATTTTCGTTTAAAATACTGGCAAGCTGAATGATCGATCAATCTCGTGTCTGGGGTGATCACATTCAAATTATTTCATGTTATCCAATAGTGAAGTTTCTCCGTATCGAAGGAGTGAATTTTTCATGTTTCCATAAAGTTCCCGGGGCGAATCCTTTCTCCCGAAGGAATTACAACTTAATTGTTCATGTTAAGTCCCCGGCATCGAGGATGTTTCTAAAGGCGGGTCCTTAATGGAAAAACTTTTTCACCCCTGGTGGAAGCTGACATTCTGAATTTTCTTAAAGGAACGTTGTAACTTTATTTTGCAATTTTCTTTCGCGGAACGAGTAAGCTTCGTTTTCAATTTGCCGTGAAACGAGGTCGATTAAACATGCTGCAATCGATAACGCCACAAATTTTTCACGAACAGCAACGACCTTCCGTTTAAACTAGAAAAAGGGCTTGCGTATCGTTAACCATAGAGAATTAATGAAAAATGTTACTGTGAAACTTCTACGGACATTCGTAGAAAATTGTATTTGCGCTCTCCAGTATTTCCACTGAAAACAATAGAAATTGTTATCCCGGTGCTCCGCAGAAAAAAAGTAACGAACCACGTTTGATAATTAAAATAACAGAAGCCCGGCGTATAGGGGCTGTGTTTTGAAATAACATCGGAGAGTAAGGTTCGATAGGGCATTCTCTTTAATTCAATAGATCTCTACAACGAGTAAACGAGAGTCGTCGCTATATAAAGTTCGAGTTTCTTAATTATTTACATTGGTAAAAAATTCTTTTAACGCAGAACACTCGAGTAACTAGGAGACTAGCTTACGTGAAATATAATTTATAAGTCGTTTCTCAACGGCTACCTTCGGTTTTCGTCGGTCTTTTAGATTCTATAAAAAATGCTTAGTTCGTTAGCGGATGAATCAACGATCGATTACAATGGAGTTCGACTGCTATGACTTAGGCGAAAGACTCACGTTAAGTGTAAGTTTGCATTGATCATCACGCGTCCGGTGCCATAAAATCCGATGAAACCGTACAAATATTTTCCTTTCCAGTCTCTGTTTCAGAGTTTCGAAATTCCA